>JBCEDM010000002.1:2483363-4966726 GCA_039880735.1 Diaporthe australafricana
CCCTTCACGGACCCCATTGCAGACGGCCCGACTATCCAGACCTCCAACACCGTCAGTAGACCGATCTCCCTCTGCGAGCCGCTGCCATTCCGCTGCCCTCTACCCAACCGTTCGCTGATTATAGCCAGGTCGCCCTCGAGAATGGTGTCACCCTATCAAGCGTCCTTCAGATGGTTCGCGATGCTCGGAAAAGAGGGCTGCAGACGCCTGTCCTGCTAATGGGCTACTACAACCCTCTGCGCGCCTACGGCGAGGAAGCCCTGCTGAATGACTGCAAGGACGCCGGTGTCAATGGCTTCATCATCTGCGATTTGCCGCCTGAGGAGGCCGTCTCCTTCCGCAAGCTGTGTTCTAAGGGAAGGTGAGTCACGAGAGCCTACACCTGCAAGGTATTGCTCTTTCTTGTGACCTGAGAAACTGACACTGGTCCGCAGCCTCTCCTACATCCCTCTGATCGCACCCGCCACCTCAGACAAGCGCATGCGTCTCCTCTGCCAGCTCGCCGATTCCTTCATCTACGTCGTCTCGCGCCAGGGCGTCACCGGTGCCCTCGGCACAATGAATGCCAACCTTCCTAACCTTCTGGAGCGCGTCAAGAAGTACTCCGGCAATAAGCCCGCTGCCGTCGGTTTCGGCGTTTCCACGCGCGACCATTTCACCAGCGTGGCACAGGTTGCCGATGGCGTCGTCGTGGGCAGCATGATCGTCACCACGCTGCAGAAGGCTCCCGAGGATCAACGCTACAAGGCCGTCCAGGAGTACTGTTCGTACCTGTGTGGGCGGACGCCCGAAGAGGGCCTGACGAGAGAGGTCGGTGTTGTCGAGGCGATTTCTCAGGCCAAGGAACCCAATGCCCAGCCCACCGTGAGCGCCGTGATTTCAGACGACCATGTTAACGGCGACGATTCCGCGCTAGTGTCTCAGCTGGCCGCGCTGCACGGCAAGATCCCAGAACGCTTCGGCGAGTATGGCGGGCAATACGTTCCCGAGTCATTGATGGACTGTCTCTCGGAGCTCGAGGATGGGTTCAACAAGATCAAGGACGACCCTGCCTTCTGGGATGAGTTCCGCTCATACTACCCGTACATGGGCCGGCCAGGCCAGCTGCATCTTGCCGAGCGGTTGACCAAGCACGCCGGCGGTGCCAACATCTGGCTCAAGAGGGAGGACCTCAACCACACTGGCAGCCACAAGATCAACAACGCCGTTGGTCAGATCCTGCTCGCGCGGAGGCTGGGCAAGACAAAGATCATCGCTGAGACTGGAGCGGGCCAGCACGGAGTCGCAACTGCCACTGTGTGTGCCAAGTTTGGCATGGAGTGCACAGTGTACATGGGCGCCGTAAGTCCCGTTCAAACCCCTAGGCGATGCTTGATTTATACTGACCAAAACAACAGGAGGATGTGAGACGGCAAGCCCTGAACGTCTTCCGCATGAAGCTTCTTGGCGCCAAAGTGGTTGCTGTCGAGTCAGGCAGCAAGACGCTCCGAGACGCCGTCAACGAGGCGATGCGTTCCTGGGTCGTGCACCTCGAAGACACCCACTACATCATTGGCTCTGCGATCGGCCCACACCCCTTCCCAACGATAGTGAGGACCTTCCAGTCCGTCATCGGCAACGAGACAAAGCAGCAGATGTTGGAGAAGCGCGGCAAGCTGCCCGACGCAGTTGTGGCGTGTGTCGGTGGTGGCAGCAATGCCACCGGCATGTTCTTCCCCTTTTCCAATGACCCCTCCGTCAAGCTCCTCGGAGTCGAGGCCGGCGGTGATGGTATCGACACCCCGCGTCACTCCGCGACGCTGGCAGCGGGCACCAAGGGTGTGCTGCACGGCGTCAAGACGTACGTGCTGCAGAACGAGCACGGGCAGATCCAGAACACGCACTCGGTGTCTGCGGGTCTCGACTACCCCGCCGTCGGACCCGAGCTGGCCTCGTGGAAGGACAGCGAGCGTGCCAAGTTCGTTGCCGCCACAGACGAGCAGGCGTTCATGGGCTTCAAGCTCATCAGCCAGCTTGAGGGCATCATCCCCGCACTGGAGTCGGCGCATGGTGTCTACGGCGCCATCGAGCTGGCCAGGACCATGAAGCCTGACGAGGACGTGGTTATATGTTTGAGTGGCCGCGGCGACAAGGATGTGCAAAGCGTGGCCGATGAGCTACCCGTGATAGGGCCCAAGATCGGTTGGGACCTGCGGTTCTAGGAGCCGCATCGTGGGTACCTGCCAACTTGGAACTATATTTGGCCCGGCTTAGTGCCATAGAAAAAGGTGAGAAGGATAGAGGCGAGCGCTAGGGCCTGGTGTTGTGTGCCCAACTTGTAGATAAATATTACCTGGGCCACAATAGTCCCGATATCTCCGGTAGAATTGTACACAGCATGCATCAGATGGGGACACCGCGTGGTCTTTGTGACTTGATACTTTATTACATTTGTATGTATGAGACATGGCATCATGGCGTCTGCTCCTTCATGAACCCTTCGTCCTTGCCGATAACGAAGTCCTCATCTCGGTCGATCATCCGCTGGGTCTCGGCCATCAGCTCCTGGCTCAGGTGCGCAGGCGCGCCGGCAGGCGCTATGCCCACGAGGGTCGCCTCGCGCAGGGCCTCTTCTTCCAGTGCACCGCGGGGCTTTGGCGCCAGCCCCAGGGCCACCCTCTCGGCGGCGAACCTCCGCATGACGGTCTCGCTCTGCATGATCCTCCACCTCAGCTTCCACCCCCAGGGCCCCAGGTCCCTGATGCGCTGGGTCTTGTCGCCCAGGAGGTAGTTGTCCAGGCCGCCAGCCTTGTCGATGGTGCGCAGCACGCGCATGGTGACTCTGGTCTGGACGAAGCACCGCAGCGATTCGCTCCACAGCCGGCGGCGCTGGAGGTTTGGGCGCCACTTGCGGGGGGTCTTGACATCGTGTTTCTCAGAGATGTTGTTGCCGAACTGAATGCGCGAGGAGCCGTAGAGGCCGCCGTTGGATTGCTTGTAGACTTGCCGCGGCCCGTAGGGATAGGGGGGGATGTCGGGGCACCTGGAGCTGGGCTTGGGGATGGGCACGAGCTGGCCGAGGGTGTCGCGCGCCCTGCCCTGGTTCGGGTAGCCAGTAGCCAGGAGGGCGGACGAGGTGCCAAAAGCCCTGGTGGCTCGTTGGCATGCGCATTGCACCAGGCTGGACGTCGCCGTCGGTCGGGGCAGGCCGGCGCGCAGGGGCAGCAGCGTCGAGGACATGACTTGAGCAATGTTGTTATACTCGTGCCATGGGTAACCTTATCACGATGGTGGGCGTGGTCGCAGTTGTGACCAGTATGGGAGCGCTGAATGAACGGATTGCTCGATTCGGTGGGTGACGAGGTTTGGGAGGTTATTCGCAAGTGTCTCTCTCTCACTCTCTCTCTCTCTTCTGCCCACATAGGTAGCGCCTGGCTAAGTAGATCAGATGCCGATTTCCCAAAATTTTGGGACGTCGCGGAAGGCGGGAGGTTACGTAAGCCGACGACCCTCCACCATCTAAGACTCAACGAGACTAGGTACCAGGTATCTACTTTGACTGCCAACGCCAGCACGTGTTGTGCTTCGTCAACGGACAACAGGGCTACTCATGCAACTCTTTCCCCCTAGCTTGTAGCTGCAACCTGCGTCGTCCTGGAAAATGCTGCCGCCAGTAGAAGAGGCCGTGCTGCAGAACAACCCTGAGTTTGCTGCCTTGTACAGCACTCTCACCACCGCGGTACTGAACCCTGACGGCACGACCAAGGATGACAAGAGCCAAGCCGCCAGGGAGAGGCATGCGGTTCGCGAGGTGCAGCCGACCAAGCCCGACTGTTATATGTGCTGAGGTTAACTCTGGACGGTGCTCAGGAACTTGACGCCCACCGCCTTGCGTCCGCCAAACAGCATCTGCTGGCCCAGGCCATCTCTGCCGCCGTGGGCCCTGAGCCTCCCAGGCCATCTGCAAGGACCGCGAACAAGACGGCGCCGCAGTCATCAGAACTACCAGAGCCACTTCTGGATCTGCTGTTGCTGCTCCCCCCGCTTCTCACGAGTCCAGAGGAGCCCCCGTCCGAGACGCTTCAACTGTTGCTGTCCAGTCCGCCCTTTTCGTCCCTGGACGAGCTCATGCCGGACCTTGCAGGTCTAGTCTCCATCAACCTGCAGTCTTCGGCCGTCCAGATCTCCAGGGCAGCCTTTCCTGCCACGAATCCCTCCTTCATCCACCGCCAAATCCCCTCTCTTGCGCAGCGAATTGCCGAGGTGGCGTCAGATCTCCATCAACGGTCCGACTCCTTGGCCGAGGCTCGTCAGTCCGCGGCTAATGGCCTCATTCAGCTCCTCCGAAAGCATTCCGAGGCACTGGGTATGCTGATTCGATCGCTCGAGGCCAAGCATGGGGGCATCGCCCGGTCCCTCGAGCATCGAGCCGCTGATGTCTCTCTCGAGGCACAGCTTGGCCAAGTCAAGGCGGAGACGGCCCTGTGGAACGTGAGGAAGGATGTCTACAGCCCCGAGGTCCGCGAAGCTCTCGGTAATTATTCCCTCCACTTACGCGACGGGCAGTTGAGGCTCAGGGAAGCGATGAGGACAGCCCAGGTTGAGCTTGAAGACTACGGCGTCGCTGTCGATGGCCGCGCCGGTGATCCAAGGAAGGAGCGCGCCCTGAGAGAGGCCGCGAGGGCTTATAGAGAAACGCGGAGGCAAATAGAGGACGCCCAGAGTGATCTTAGCCGCTTGCGATGAACACCAGTCTCCGGTCTTGGACTCCAAACGTATGGCCGACAATGCAATGGAAATTATCGAGGCTCTGGTATTTCTCTACCTAGTCTAAGCCATGCGAGTTATGCGGAGCCCAACCGAAAAGGGCGATGGACCGCAACTTGGGATCCTCACCGAGTCCAAGCTGCTAGGCTGTCATCCAAGCCGGAAATCCACTGCCCAGTGCCGCATCCCCGAATTGCAGCACCCTGCACGCTTTTCGGATCATGGAGTCCAATCTCCCGGACCGCAAGCCATTCCGACACAGCAACTGATTCTGCCCGATTGGCACTGCCCATAGCTATTTGCACTATGGTCGCTTGGGAAGGTGTATGCTTGCCCCGCGCACGGCTGGAAGAATGGCGCTGCTGTGGTAATGGCGTCGTCGCCGCGCTCAGGGTTGATGCAGGCGTGCGAGTCATCCATGTTCTTCAGCGTCGACCTTGTTGTCAGTACAAGTTGCTTTTTGGGGGGGGGGGGGGCAATCCATGGATGAGGAGCGCGCTTAGGGGCTGGCTTTCGACTTACAGGGCAAGTTCCAAGGGCGAAGAGGTCCTTCATACACTGCAGTCCTCCGTGTTAGCCGTATCTGTTCCCGCTTCGCAAAACCAAAGAGCACGTGTCACCTGCAGCCACACCAGGGGATGTTGCAGGCTTCCGAGGGTAGCTTGAGGCCGTTCCGGCAGGTTATGTAAACTTTTGGATGGGTCGCGAGATTACTTACGCCGGTGACCTGGATTCCACTGCAGTAGCAGACGATGGGCAACGAAAAGCCGTTCCTGACGAGGTCATCAGCAAGGAGAGCTCGGGTGAAAGTGACGGAGGAGTTGCCACTCACACGTAGCTGATATCGACGTCCGCCACCGCGACCTTGGAGAACCATGTCTGCACATAGTTCGCCTCGATCAGAGACACGTCGCAGGTGAGGGGGTATGCTGCGTCGATGACTGCGACATTTCCAGTCCAGTTCACCGGGACAACGAAAGATGACGAGGCATCCGGGGCCATAGTCCCCTCACCAACGGCTCCCGACACGGCGGTCGGTGCACCGGCGCCGATTGCGTGGGAGGTGCTGATGTTGGCGCTGTGCTTGTTGACCACAGAGATGGTCGCAAATTCGGGGCCGGCGGGGATGGCTTCAGTGTTATAGTACGGGCCACCAGTCTTTTGGGGAGGGAGGGAAGTCGCGGCGAGGGTGCCCTCGACGCCAGAGTTGACGACGCCGCTGGTGGTGGTCGGGAGGCTGTTGCCGAGAAAACCAGGAACAGCAAGGGCAATGTTGGCCACTGAGGCCAACAAGGTCAGGAAGAGAAGCATGGGAGTATTCATGATGAGCCGTGTAGTCGTGATAATACGAGTGGGTGTTGATTGTTTTGCTTGGTCGTGAAATTGCCTGTCTCTGTCTGGGCGATTGATGGTCGGCAGAGTGGAAGTCAGCAAGAATAACAGCTTTGGTTGGAGTTTTTGTAGTCCAGGAATATGCTGCTGTGACGTTCAGGGCTGTGAATCACTCGGTCTACTGGTCCAGAAACTTGTGTGTATTCTCGCTTCTCTTGCAAGAGCGTGAGCGTGAGAAGCTCCCGATCGTGGCTCAACTTTGGCACAGAAGCAGCAAGTCATTCAAGGCAAGAACATGAGCTTCTCTGGACACCTTCCAGTCTTTACAAATCTCCCAGCCCCTTCTCGGTGATAATCAGCCACGAGGCCAAGAAATAAATCCAATCTCTCTGTCAGACTGTGGTTGAGGGCTGTTTCGCTTTTTTTATTCATATACTACAGTGGTCTCCTCGTGGGCTAATACCCTCTCCCCCTCCCCTCCTTCCCCGATTGACTCACTGCTAAGTTATAAATGAGCCGCGCAGCAGAAATCGTGGGCGGGTAGCCTTTCGTTCTGATCAGACCGGCTCATGATTGGGGCTGGTCATGATTATTCGTGCGATGAGATGTTGAGCCGGGCTTGGACATTTAGGACGGGGGGAACTGTGGTTGTCTTTTCATGACATCTGTCTACCGACTCTTCACTTGTGAGTAACACTGACGTACGACTTGCAACCATGCTTCTGTGGACATACCGCTTTCCCCCCGGCGGTCTCACCAAGTGGGCTTGTGCCTAATCATTCCCTCGGGGTCTCTGCTCTGGCTCGGAAGGCCGGCCTAGCAAGCTGTATCAGCAAGTGACAATTATCCCTCTACGTGTGACTTCCCAGGAATGCCCAGGAGCATTTATACTGGTTTAGAAGCATTTGCCAAATGGCTTTCCGAGGGACGTGTTTAGAGAGCAGGGCGCTTTTCTCGCGTCACTTTTCGTATCCTCTAAGGAGCCAGTCGTCTATATGTGTGTAATACACTGCCAGCGGTGCTCTCGAGACTTTGTGACGCTTCACGTGGTTCGAAATACGAGCCCACCAAGCAGAAACATTGTACACTCAATGTTCCTCGGCCGAATATAAGTTGACAAATGCACAGTCGTCCCGTACGTATCGAGTGGGTTAGGCCAGATGTGGGGGATAACTCGCTAGCTGCTCACGCATGCATTGCCCAATGAGCCAGAGCGCTTGAAGCGCGGACAAGAAGCAGCCCGTCTTACTCTTCTTCTTCGTCCTAGATTGACCCGCTCGGCCGTCTCTGGATGACATACGCGTCACCCTGTCAATGGCCTCACATTCTTAAGTAGCCCTGCCGCTCAGCCTCGAAGATCATATATGCAAAAGAAGACGTAGTCGCTCCAAATACTTAGACTAGGGCATCTAAGACTTCCTGTGTATGCTGTACTGTCTGTCAGACTTGAACAGTTCAAAGACCCCTCGCTTCAGATGACGCCTGAGCCCATGATTGCGACCATGATCGAGCAAGACCAATTTTGCAATTACCTCACCAAGATCCTCACTCCGCTTGCGTTCCGAGAGGAGATCGAGAGAGCGAATGGCAGCCCAGACCCTGATTTATCGGCATGGGTGTGTGACATTTTCAAACATCAGAGCCCTCTCAACCGTTCTTATTCAGTTTCGAGATCACCACACCCTACGGCTGCATGATCAGCAAGACCGCGCTCAGTTTTTTTTTTGAATGGGAATACCTCTTGGGGGAAGCCACTAACATAGAGGTTTGAACAGTACAATACTCCAGCCGCCACTGTCGCGGCAGCACGCTCATCCGCAGTCCATGGCTCGAGCCTGGCTGTCCAGACCCCCCCAGATATCCGATGTGCCGGGTGGGGGAAGCGACGGCTTCCCGAAGGACCCTGCCCTGACGAGAACACGCTCTTCCAAGCCTGCTCTATCTCCAAGGCTTTTCAGAGCCTGGCCGTCTTACATTTCTGCAGTGAAGGGTTCGTCTCTCTCGCATTGGTTTACTTTACCCCGACTTGCCTGGCTCAACAAACTGCATTTGACCTGAGGGTCTCTTTTCCCGTACCAGATTAGAAATTGTGGCGTATCGTGCAGGGAGTATTTACATTTCCAGAGCAAACAGCCACGAGAAGGAGTCTCGGGCAGCGGCTAGCCAATTCACTAGGAGCTTTCCCTCCTTCTTCTTTTGTTGCTAACAAAGTGGGCAGGATTATCAAGTCGCTAGATGACCCAGTCAAGACAAAGCTCGGGAAAACGGCATATGATATAATCCTGCGAAACTCTGTACGCAAGGGCGTGCCAGAGGAGCTTTCTGCCCAGTTGCTGGACAGGATTACCATCACCCAGCTTCTGTCCCACACTGCTGGAACCACAGCGTCCGGCTTCCCGGGGTACCCGCCGCAGAGCGGGCACGTCAAGACGTCGGCGGAGGTGCTCCAGGGAGGGCTGGGCGACGCCAACAGCCCACCCGTGTACATACACGGCATTTCCGGGGTGCAGCCCGAGTACTCCGGTGGGGGATCCACGATCCTGCAGGCAATGTTGGAGAACATCGCCGGCGAGCTAGGCTTTCCTTCGTATGCGTCGTTGATGAAGGCAAAGGTCCTCACTCCGCTAGGCATGGCACGGTCCTTCTATTGCGACGCTGCTCCTCTCCACGAGTCGGAAGAGAACTACGCGACAGCCTACCAGAATGGCACTCGCCCTCTTGAGAACGGGCAAAGCTTCCATGTCTACCCCGAACAGGGCGCAGCTGGCCTATGGACGACATCGCTGGATCTTGTAAAGGGCCTCATAGGAGTGGCGCACACAGCCCTGGGGACACCTTCCGCGTTGAGGCTACAGGGAAATCCGTGGATCAAACCCGACGTTGCCCAGGAAATTTTCAAAAAGCGGCCGGAGCTTGGCTACAACAACGACGCTTACTACTGCGGGTTCAAGGTTGAGTTCCTGGGCGGCGAGGATGAGTTTCCGGGGGACGAGAGGCTCGTGCGCATCTCGCACGCGGGCGGCAACGAGGGATACAGGTAAGTGTGAGCTCCATCGACGGAACAAGGCAGAAGCGAGTCATCCGGTCGAAAAGAAGATTGCTGACTGTGTTGGAGTTGCTGGAATGCTGCATCGTTTCCCTTGCCCGGCACGGTGGAGGAAGGGGACGAGGTTGTGATTCACGCGATGGCGTGCATGACAAACTCGAATTATGGCGGTGGCGTCTGCGGACCGATGGTGTGTGCCATCTCGGGTCTGCTCGACAGTGCCTTGGGTGCAGGGCCCCCAGATGGGCCATTCGCCGGCAACGCGCCGTTCGTCGCGCTGGACCCGAGCCCGTCGGCGCCGTCGGCGGGGTGGGCGGCGTACGAGGGGGAGTGGACAATCGAAAACCGGGCTCAGACGCTCGAGATCACGACTGGCCGCGGGCCGTCTGTCGGGGTTGTGTTCAGCCACCTGAAAGGGGTGGTGCTGCCGCTGGTGGCCTGCGCAGCCAGGAAGGGCCCGGACATGTTGAGGCTGCGGGTGGGCTCGCTCAACGTGACATTGGATCTTGCCAAGAAGGGAGGCGTGGTATCTTTGAGCCTCTGCACGGGCGGCGCGAGGCTCAAGTGCACCCGGGGACGGGTGCTTCCGTGAAGAGTCCGTGAAGCGTCCGTGAAGCTTCCGTGAGAGGAGGTCGAGGCAAAGGCCTACAGCGGCGCGAGCTATCGTGCTTCGGCGTTTGACGGGGACTGGCCGTTGAGGCCGAAAGGACGAGGGAGGAGAATAGCAAGGTTGAGGCTGCTGCTTGCAAGAACGGCTGTCAGTGTAGTGAGGTGCATAGTGGACCGGACTGCTGTACCTACTACTGTGTAAGTAGGTAGACCACACTACAAGCTTGTTGGCCACCCTGCGGCCCTTCTGGGGGACCCACCGTTCAACGTTCAACGCTCTTGCTGCGTACCTAGGTACCTAGGTAGTATCCGTACAGGTAGTACAGCACTACAGGTAGTACGGCGCTACAGGGTGCCTAGGTACATCTCTAATCAAATCCATGCCCAGATCTCTGGGTCCTCGGTGGGCCTGGCGGTGCCAGATCCTCGGCATCTCTTCACATCAAAGCATCTCGGCATTCGCAGCTAGCCTGCAGTAGCGCCGACAAGACAGGCACGACTGGGCAGTAGCCCACAACTTCTCTGACCCTCCAGACCCTCCAGACCCTCCAGACCCTCCAGACCCTCCAGACCCTCCAGACCCTCCAGACCCTCCCCGACCCTCCGCCCCCTTGATGACAAAACGACGAAAAGTCTATCAGAAAGGTTTTCCCGTCAGTATTACGGCCACCGCGGCTCTCGCAGCCATCATAGACTCGGCTTCATCCTTGGTCTGAGCAGCCTACACACCGGGCCAGCAGCGTTCAATCTTGGACGAGGCCCACTAATGACGTTTCGGCCACATCGCCTAGGCCTCTTTCTTGCGCCGGCTGCCCCCATCCCCAAAGCAATTCCCGCGACTCCTGGGCCACGATACCGGAGTTGCCTTCAAACAATGGGGTTTGCCAGGAGAGAATTTTTTTCTCCCTGCCTTTCCCACTCCCCGTCTTCTTATTCTGTTCTTTCTTCCATTCCCTTCGAAAACGTCATCGGCATTGCTCGGTGACTGGCTAGCTTGCTAGTCATGGCCATAGCGTGTCTAGGAGGAGGCATGGCACGGCATGGGCTGCGGGTTGTGAAGATACACATATAAAGGTGGCCCGGCGTGCTCGTCTTTGCGATTGTTGTAGGATGCCGGAGTGACTTGAAGCTTTTTCTCTCAACTTGAATATAAAGACAATCAGACAAACCTTGAACCTCTACCAACTCGTGGCTCTCCCTCCACCCCGGTTCCACAAGCAACCTACCACTCATCAACGTAATATTCAAACACCCGCCGTCAATGCCTACCTTCACCGTTTTCAGGGGCTCCAAGGATGGCATCCAGAAGACCTCAACCACCAAGCCAGACGAGCTCTCCGGTGACCAGGTCTTGCTGAAGGTCACCGCGTCGGGCCTTTGTGGCACAGACCTGCACTACGTAAAGCTCCCAGCTCGGCTGTAGCGCAGTCCCGGACCCTTGGCTAACGTCTTGCTCGCGCAGAAAAATGCAGACATGGTGCTGGGCCACGAGGGCGTCGGAGTCGTCGAGGCTCTCGGCCCCGACTGCAAGCTGTTGAAGAAGGGTGACCGGGTCGGATGGGGCTACGAGCACGACTCCTGCGGCCACTGCAGACAGTGTCTGACCGGCACCGAGCAGTACTGCAACGAGAGGCAGATGTACGCAGACGCCGACCTCGACCAGGGCTCCTTTGCCTCGCACGCCATCTGGCGCGAGGCCTTCCTCTTCAAGATCCCCGACGGGCTGAGCGACGAGGAGGCGGCACCGTTCCAGTGCGCTGGCGCAACGGTCTGGACCGCCCTCATGGCCTACAACACCAGGCCCACCGAGACTGTCGGCATAATGGGCGTCGGCGGGCTGGGCCATATTGCTATCCAGTTCGCACGCGCCATGGGTACCCGGGTTGTCGTGCTCTCGGGCAGTGACTCCAAGAAGGACGAGGCCATCAAGCTCGGTGCCCATGAGTTCATCGCCACCAAGGGCCAGCAGGAGCTCAAGGTCGCACATAAGCTGGACAGGCTGCTGGTCACCACAAGCGCCCAGCCAGACTGGAACCTCCTCATGCCCATCATGGCCGCAGGCTCCACCATCCACCCACTGTCCGTCGCCTCGGGCGACTTCTCCATCCCCTACATGGCTAGTAAGCATCTTCTGGAGACAATTTTACCCTTTCTGGGACCAGCCATCTGCCATATCCGTGGTCTGTCTCAGCAGCCTACCTCGAAGTCCTTTGTTAGGCTACAGGTTTTGAGACAAGCTATGGGCACACAGTGTTCTGGTCCCTTCCATTTTCGTATAAATTTTGTTCCTCAGTACTTTGATAGCTGACTCCAAATACTGCAGTGCTTGCCAGCGGCATCACGGTCCAGGGTTCTGTTGTGGCGGCGAGACAGATGCACAAAGACAGTAAGTGGACTCTCCTGTCGTCGTTTGCCAAACTTCACCTGTGTCGATGCAGCCGCTAACATGCGACCCTCTTAATAGTGCTCGAGTTTGCGGCGCTGCACCGCATCAAGCCTGTCCTCCAGACCTACCCCATGACCGAGGAGGGTATCACAGAAGCCATGAACAAGCTGGAACGCGGCGAGGTGCACTTCAGAGCAGTCATCGTGCCCCAATAGATGTCCCTCTGTGTTTGCCCCCCCCCCCCCCTCTGATGAGCAAGGCGTTTGTTGGTTATAGAATAGACGAAAACAGCAATTAGACCCGGACAGAGCTGGTATGACTAGGCGTCGGTGATAGAGCAGGTCCGGATAAATTTGATCCAGTCACATTCTTCCAGGGTGCTGTGACCGACAGACATCACTGAAGCTTGCGCAACATGACTGGCCCCCAACCCCATTCGAGGTGATCGTGTCCCAGAGCAGGGCGAGAGGTTCGTCTGACGATGGGACGTAAACGATCGCGGCAGGCCGTCCACTATCGGGGGTCGTTGGGTGGGCCGGCCGGGCTTGCGGCACGCGGGTACTCCAGTCAGTGGGGCGTAGAGTTGAGGAGTTGAGACCACAAACGTCTGTTGACGTGTCGGACCATCGCGCCGGACAGGCACTGATACGCCGCCCACTTTTACCTGCTAATCAGCAGCACACTGAGAGCAGCCATCTAGCGAAGCTGTAGTAGGTTTTGTTTCATCTTTTAATAGCACCGCTGGTGCTCAATGGCTCGCGGGGGTGCTCACCCCAGCCTGCATCGACACCTGGGACGCAGGAACGCTTGCGTGGTGTTGAGATGGCCGGGATGGGCAACAATAACCAGCGCGGAGCCCTCGTCCAAGCGTAAATCGCTTGATTTGTGTGGACACCACATCAAAGCCAGTCTCTCCTGACAGGCGCATTGAAACATCGACCGCATAGAAGCAGCTGTCGCGCACGGCAGAGGTCTCTGTGGTCTAGCCCATAGCAAGTATACCACCGGGCAACTCAGCGTATGGACGACTGGGATGAGGAGGGCTGCATGTGTATACGTAAGCGTCACCGACGCCATCCTCATGTAGACTAGTTCAGCTCCTCGGTAGATACCTACAAACTTGGGTTCAGTCTGCGGCGTGCAGGTGGCGCTAGCCAGGGTGGGCCAGTTGTTGCCAATGGACGCAGAGGGAGTTTGCTACCACGAAGCCATGGCGAACACCCAGCATTCTTCGTTGCTTATCCGGCGCAGCCCAGCTTATCTGGGCGGCCTCCCGGCCCATTCCTGCACGCATCCTGTCTTCGACAAGTGAGGCTGATGGCACCACCCAGGACATCCAGCACAGACTCGGGTGCTGACACGCAGTGCCGTCCCGAATGCCTGGCAAGACTGCGTCGGCCGCTTTGTTGCCCCGAGTGAGTGTTGTTGGAAGTCTCCAGGCTCGGTCGGTCGGTCTGTCGGTCGGTTGGTCGACCTCGGCACTTTCGGGCTCACGAGTCACCCGCACCAGCTGGGTAGTAGCTGGGGGACTTGGGGCCGAAGCTCAAAGCATTTGAGCGAGTGCGCCATCATGCTCGGCCAGATTAACCTTCACCAGCCCGTGTCCCTTACGAAAAGGTTTGGCTGAGCCACGGGATGATGTCACTGTCACTGTTACTGTCACTGTCACTACCACTGCCCTAGCCTTGCTGGCTGGCTGGCTGGCTGGCTGCGGGTGGTCAAGCGATTGGTGTTGTGGAGCTAAAGACATGGCGGGCAAGGCTCGTGTGATTCTACCTCTTTGACGGGTGAGGCTCAGGCTCAGGCTCAGGCTCAGGCTCAAGCTCAGCATCAAAGCCGGGGCCTTGTGGGCGTCCGGGCCGAATCCAATACGTCGTTGTAAAGTCTAAGCGCAAGCCTGCCATCGTTGGGTGGCGAGGAAAGATCTTCCCGTCCAGAGTGTCCACTGCGACCAGGAGAGAAGCTTGTACTGTAGGGCGGGATGTGAGGCATCGCCACACAGGCAGACAGGCCAGACAGGCTGAGGTCTCTCTGTATGCCGTGCACTGAAATGACCTTGTCGGCCGTTGTCCTGATCGAGCGTCTTCCGCCGTGAAGTGGGCGGTACTAGATAGACCCTTGTGTGGTTTTCTTCTTTCTTTGTCTTTATTTTTCATTTGTTCAAAGACAGGACGGCTTGCAAGCGTCTCTCCAGGAGACTCTGGTCAGTAAAAATAAAAGCTCGCCCGTCCATGGCCCGTCTCCGCCCCAGGGGGAATTTCTCTGTAATGCGCCCACAACCCGACGCTTGGGCCAGCTCGGCGATCGTCCCAAAGCTCTGGACCGGGCTCGAACTCGTCGTGCTCCACCCGGGCGGAATCCAGAAGAGAACCCACTCGGCTCGCCGGGGATGGCCATATTAGCTGTTCCGACAAGATCGACACTGCACCGATCATGGCCACCCGACCGCCCCCGGGATGTTTCCTGGTCCAACAAGGTGATAGTAGCTTTAAATAAAGATCACCTGTTTCGCGACTCAAAGAGAATCCATAGCAGCATGCCCGTCACGAAGGTCAAGATGTCGTCCCTGTGTAGACACGGGAACAAGACCGTCGCCATTGTCATGGGACGGACGCACCCGGATCCTGAGATACGTGGTGTTTTCGAAACAAGGAGCAATTATAAGTATACTGGTGAACACGGTGTGCAACAAGATTTGAATCTCAGACGACTGATGAGGATGTTCCTGAACCCCAGTATATAGACGTTGATCGGTAGTGCCATGTGGGACCGATGATTTGCACAACACCCTCTGCGACGGGCACTGGTAGTAAGGACAAGAGCTGGGGACCAGCCGCCCTGCCGCCTCGCATCATGCACGCCTCCTCCCCAGATGCTACACTATACAACACCTATACACGGCATACTCTAATGGCATGGTTGATATTGTGCAGTGTACATGTACACAGCAAGGAGGCCTTGTCAGAAGCACCATGTCGCAGTTCTCGAAGCCTTTCGGGGGGGGGGGGGTTCTACGTACAATGAAGCATAATGTACACTGCGGAGCAGAGAAGGAGGAAAAGGGGCTGAAACCCATCAGTTGCCTGTCCGGGTAAGTAGCCGCTCTCGCCTTGTGGGGATTTGTTTCCGACGGCGACATGACCGTGCCATGCACACAAATGTCGTGCTGTGGTAGGGTAGAAAATGTTTCGAGGGGCCTCGAGAGGCAGAGAGGGCACAGAAGCAAAAGCCTTGTCCAGCTTGCATTGCCCGATGGGCTCCGCTTTCAACCTCCGAAGGCTCGGAGATGGGCCCGTGGTTATATGCTGAGTGCCGGGGCCCCACTTCTTTCGCCTCCTTGCCCCTGAGGACAGGCACAAAACCCATCAGGTGCTAATGCTGGGGTTCTATGGAGACCTGGTCTGAGCTCCGACATGATGGCCCGTCTGATGCTGATGCACGCGAGACAGGCATCGGAGGACCTCGCACATGGTCGTGTGGCATGTTAAGATGGACTCGACGCAGGTCTCCGCTGGCGGCAGCATAAAAAGACAAAAGCTTGGCCTGACTAACGAATGGGGGAGATGACTGCCGTGGGGCCATGGGAACAGATGGAATAGCGCAATAAGTAGGGTCCAGGCCACTCAGGATACTTGACAAGGCTTGAGCACCCAGCGCGAAGGGCTGTGGAGGCTGTGCCCGGGCAGCTCATCAGAAATAAACGGGACCGGGACTTGGACAGGCGCCCTTATGCGGTGCCAGTGCTATGCTGTCTGGCTGACCGGAGGGAGTACAGGACAGTACACACACTCCATACTTGCTGGACTTGGGCATCCCTGGACAGGAAGAGGGATGGGAGATCCATGGATGAAGCGATGGAGCTGGATGAAAGAGTGATTAGCCTCCATGTTGCAATAGACGGAACTGCAGTCTACTATCTGTAGACTGAGTGACTGACAAGACAAGACTACCTGTCAGCCTTGTTGTGGATACGCCCGATGGTGCCGGAGATTACATGGGAGAAGACGGGCTCAGGTCTCTCGGGCCTCTCTGGCTTGTCTGCTGCGATCACACCGTCTTCTTGGATGCTAGGTGTTGGATGTTGTGGACACGACACAGCTCGGCTCGACGACAGGTAGACTGCCACACTCTGATGTCCATGTACTCGCGGGGGATATTCCTTCCGTGTGTGTGTGTGTGTGTTATATCCGTGTGTGTACATGCACACACATTGTAGCGTCGTCGTCATCATGCCCGTGAAACGGCGAAAGAGGTTGCTAGCTTGCTCAATCTCACTCGATCAGTAGACATCAAAAGGCTCCTTGATACGCCATCTGGAATGGACAAGGCCGTTTGAATTGGTACGGATCAATCGCTGATCTGATCTGACCTGGCCTGAACTGGTCCATGCTGTTCTGTTCTGCTCTTTTCTGTCGCGCCCACATCAGTCCACTGTGCTGTACGTGGGCTTGAGGAGCGGCCACAGGGTAAACAGAATACACAGGCAGAACAGACCAGATGAGACGCAGTCAGGATGGCGACAGGGTCCCCATTCGACAGCCGACAGTCGACAGTCGAGGAGTTGTCGAGCTGGTGGGGGCGCAGGCTGATTGGCTGTCGGGCATCAGAGTGGGCGGCCAAGGGTACAGAGGACGCGCGTCCTCTCCCTGGACCGGGACCGGATTCCCTGTCACTTCTCGCATTGGGCCCTCCTGCCCTCCCGAGGTGCCCCCTTCCACTACCATTCAATCCACACCCCATCCCGCTGCGCCCACCTTCCACCGCTGCCCATCCTGGCACCCTGGCAGCTGGCATCTGGCATCCTGGCACAACGGCAGCACAGGCACCCACTCCAAAGATAACCCCCCAATCTCCCACTCCGCGCCCGTCCCTTTCCCTCCTCCTCCATCTCTGGCTTCAGTCCTCTCCCTACTGCCTACCGCCTATCAAACTGTTTCATATCCCTCACACTCAACAACAACCACTGCGATCTTATTTCATCAACAACCCTTCCATCACTTAGTCTCTTCCAATACATCTTCCACTCTCTCCTTCACTCACCTAATCAGCCGATCAGCCGATCAACCAAGAACCAAAGTAATCAACAACGACGCCGTGCCTTGACACCGCGACCTCGCATATCCCTTCCCGACTTGGCCGCATAGTCAATTCATATCGCAACCCCATACGAAGACGAGATCGTCCGCGTGGGTTGTCACCAGGGGACAGAAAGAGAAAGAGACATAGGAGAGCATGTCCACACAACACATCAAATCCCAGAGCCCGGCTGCCTCGCAGTCTGGTGCCGTCGACCCGCTCGTCGACTCCATGTTGGATCTGTCCGGCTACGACGACGCCGCCGCCGCCCAGTATCACTCGCACGCACATTCACACTCGCCTTCGCTGTCGCCCGCCGCCTCTAAGAACCTCACACCGTTCGCAAGGCCTGTTCCTGCCACCGTTCAGACCACACAGGGCTCTCTTCTTTCCGCCTCGTCAACACAACCTCTCACTGGGCCCAGCCACCAATACGACCTCTACAAGCAGCAGACCGGCATCGTCCCCGGCGCTCTTGCCAACACCTTACAGGTCAATCAGAACAACGCCCACATTGGCGCCGGATACCAGCAATTCGACATCGACGCCTACTTTGCGAATATGAATGACGGCTTTGACTTCAACGCCTCCCCAGCCCAGGGCGCCATGGACATGGACTTTGACTCTCCCTCCGCCGCCGATCAGAGCCTGTTCTTTGGCGAGTCAACAGTCAACCCCAATGCCATCGGCGGGCACGAGGACCACGGTCTGCCCTCGCCACCCGGTGTGCCCAACCAGAGCAACGTCGGCCGCGTCTGGCCCGGCATGCACCAGCAGGCCGCCTTGGCTAAGGCTCAGGCCCAGCAGAGGCAGCAGCAGCAGATCATCGCCCAGCAGCAGCAGCAGCGTGCCACCCAGCAGTCCAGGCAGCAGCGGCCTAAGAGCGGCGCTCAGCCCACCGACCCCATCGTCGAGCAGAAGATCACCCAGCTCCTCAACTCGATGCGCGCCAAATCCTCGGGCCCTGACTCTCAGAACAACGCCCCCTTGATGAACCTCCCCCGCGCCAGGAAAGATGAGGACGACATGGATGAGGATGAGAGGTTGTTGGCAAGTGAGGAGGGCAAGAAGCTGAGCAGCAAGGAGCGCCGCCAGCTGCGGAACAAGGTCTCCGCCCGCGCCTTCCGGTCCAGGAGGAAGGGTAAGTCTTAGGCGTGGCCTACTCCTCACACACTTTCGGCAAGACTTTGCTAACAGATCCCCAGAATACATCACCCAGCTTGAAGCCGAGATTGCCGGCAAGGTGACCGAGAACGGTGACCTGCGGGCTCAAAATCGGGCTCTGCTCGACGAGAACAAGCGTCTGTCTGACTTGACCCGCATGCTTCTGTCTTCGCCTTCCTTCTCCGACTTTCTTGAGCGCCTCAGCACAAACCCCGCTCCTGCCTCCCAACCCAACCCTCAGGTTGACCAGAGCCAAGACGCCCGCCAAGCCCCCAAGGATGTGAACCCGTACGCCGCGCACCAGCAGGTCCAGCGCCAACAAATCGGGTTGGCCATGCTTCCGGAGCAGAACATGGACTTTTCCATGGTCGGCGTTGATGCCGAGGCCTACAACTACCAGCCTCAGGTCTATGCCGTTCTTGAAACCCCCGAGCCGCTCATTGATGCGTCTGTTCTCGCCGGCAAGTCGTCCAACTTTGTTGGCGACACATTCGAGTCCGAGCACGACGAGAAGGTTGACATGCCCATCATCGAGCGCCCGATGGTAGCAGAGGAGAAGCTCAGCGCCCCAAAGTGTCCCGAGTCACCGCTCGTCGTGGATGAGCAATTCGAAAACGACCCCGACTTCGCGCTTTACCATGGCTCTTCGGTCACGGCGAGCTCTGAGGAACAAACAGCGGCCGAGCTTGACCTGGGCGGCCTTGTGCAGCACGATCTCTTCGGTGGCGTTGAGTCCGAGAAGATGCTCGCCCGCTACGAACTCGTTGATGCTGCCGAGGAGGAGGAGATGGCTGCTCGCGCCATGGCTCGTTTCCAGAGGTTGTCAGAAAGCATGGAACAAGTATGCGCGAGGCTGGAATTGCTTACGTCCGACATATGACTGGAGCTTTAGCTCCAATTTCCCTCCTTTTCGTCACAACATTCCGCCTTTCAAACCATAGCCACAAGATTTTCTTTTTCTTTTTCTTCCACCATTCATGTACATGGACAAGGTCACGATGGTCTACAAACTTTATTTGACGGCGTTGGGGACTCTATGGTATTGGGCTTACGGGTAAAAGGGTCGGCATTGGCTTGGACCACCACTAGTCGTCCATGTGGTGTCGGTGGTCGTGTTCCTGTGGCCGTTGTCAAGTAGAGGCAGTGTCGGTGCAGTCATGAGTATAAAGCTATAGGAACCGCGAGGACCGGCTTTCGGGCGCGGCAAAGATACAGTGCAGTATGCTGGATGTTTGTCTGCCTATAAAAATGAAATCACGATATCATAATAGATGTACCCACCAATGTCTTTGACCTCCGTGTTCGTGTGGCTCACTGGATGCTAACATATGATGGCCTGACCTGGACACGCCTGTGTCGCTCCGGGACGCTCTCAAACCAAGCTTCAACGCAGAGCGTAACTTTTCCCTTCCCAGCTGTGGATGCTGCTTAAGGCCCCGCACGGCTTCGACGATGGCCTGAAGGTTTCTAGGGTATGCGACGTATGATGGCCAAGGTGAGTGGCATGGTCGAGCGTGCATTGTGGCTTGAGGCCATTTTGGGTGTACTAAGCGCTACCAGGTTTTCAGATCATCTCGCGGTGGTACTTACCCCGAGGGCAGGGGGCCCGCTGCACCCCCGGATTTTCTCCGCATGAACTCCTCTGCGCGTTAAGTCTCGTCGCTTCCTACGGACCGCAGCGGGCCGAGGACTGCAGGACACATACATATAAACGTATACGTATATATATATATAAGTGGAAGATGAACCTACATGGCCTGCCAGGCGGCAGGTGTCCCAAGAACCTACAGCAGGGCAGCTCGTCTCGCAGACCTACTCTCGCTAGACGGGACGAAGTACGAAGCCTCGGCAAAGAAAGACGGACCTAACATCAACACCTACAATGGGCCTATCTTCACTCATGATTCTGGCCGGCGCCGGGGCTGCTATGGCTCATACGAGCAATGTCGAGGTGCCCGCCAACCTGCCTACGCGGGCTCTCGGTCGTGTAAGTGAAAGTGATTCCGCAGGACCCTTTCTACCTTCTGACATGACCGATTCAACGGCCTGCCTTCGAAGGCCTCACCGAGGCGTCTTTCTTGTTCTTGTTCTGTTCCAAGAGGCTGAAAACACCGACTAACACGGCGCAAGGATGCTGTCGCGTACTCAGTTGAGCCAGTCTGGCTGGATTCGTTCTCCAACAGCAGTCTGATGGTTACTCTACTTCATGGCATCTCAGACTTGACGGGTAAGGCGACACCGATTCGGATTGGAGGCACGACGAGCGATCAGACATACATTGTGGACAGCCTACCCGGCAATGCCACCTCGCTCGAGAGAACCAAACCCAGCACGCAATGGAACGTCACGGCCTCCTGGTTCTCAACGTTCGCCGACTACTTCCCGGACGGCACGGAAGTCATCTACTGCCTCAACCTTGCGGACAACTCTAGCAACTGGGCCAATACCCAGGAGCAGGCACGCGCCGTGTGGGAGGCTCTCGGGGAGAAGCTGGTCATGTTTGAGCTCGGGAACGAGATCGACCACTTCATCGACAAGGGTTGGCGACCTGCGAGCTGGGGAGTGGCCGAGTATATCACGCAGTTCAACAACCTGACTGCGAGCATCATGAATGCGTCCTGGTACGCCGAGGCCGGCGATTCTGCGCCCAAGTTCCAGGCTGCCGTCTTTGCCGACCCGCCGTGGGTGCCGGACCAGCAGGACGAGATTGACGATTTCGACATCGTCAACCTCACCCGCGGAGGGCTGGTTGACACGGAGCACAAGGTTGTGGAGGCTTACTCTGTTCACCTGTACCCGCAATCGACCTGCGATACCGAGCGCTGGCTGAGGATGCGCCTGGACCTCTTGAGCAATCACACGGCCCTCTGGCTGAACGTGTCGCAGTTCGTACCCCAGGTCGCTGCGGCGGATGCGGCCAACACGTCTCTCGTGTTCGGCGAGACCAACAGCGTCAGCTGCGGGGGACGGAGCGGAATCAGCGATACGTTTGGAGCCGCGCTCTGGGCTGTGGACTACGTCCTCATGGCTGCTAGCATTGGGATGCCCAGGGTCTATTTTCACCTCGGCGCCCAGTCGCAGTACTCGGCGTTCACGCCTTGGCCGTACGAGCTGAACAACGAGACCCTGTCATCTGGGATCCGTGCTCCTTTCTACGGGCACGATTTTGTCGCCAAGGTGGTTGAGGGGTTGGCGGAGGACGAGTTGTACGGAATAGCTGCGCTGCCGGGCGCAAACTCGAGTGACTTCAGCGGTGTAAGCAACCCCTTCAGCATGTGTTTGACCATCCCTCCCCGCCCAATGCGGGTTGTCTTGGTGGCGACAGGTCTCTTTGCGAGATCATCTTCAAGCGAATTATCTCTACAACAGTCCTGTAGCCGACAAGAGAGCTGCAAGGCACGGCTTTTGGTCACTCATGAACCCCAATACGCGATGGCTAACGTCCGGCGGTATGCTAGTACGCACTCTACCGGGACAATGATCTTGCGAAGCTTGTGTTCCTCGACCTGGGCGTTTGGAACGGCACAGAAGGTCTGTCGAACCCATCCACGCTGAGCAGTACCGATGGCACCGCTTTTAGCAACGGGACGAGGCCACTCTACAACATGACCGTGGCGTCGTCATGGACGCCCGGCCAAAACATCAGCGTCACTCGCTTGTCGGGCCCTGGCACGAATGCCAAAAGCTCGGTGAGCATTTCGGGCGTAACCTTTGACCCGTCGACGGGGGATCGAGTGGAGGACAACGCTGAGGAGGAAGTTGTTCAGGTGGGTGATGGGGGCGCGGTTAGCTTCCAACTGGCCGCGGCCGAAGGCATCCTGCTCCAGGTCGTGACCAATGTAACGGCTTCGCCGGGACGTGGTGAGACCTCGGGAGCATCTGTCATGGTGCGTGGCCCCTGGGGTATACTCATGGTGTTCGTCGTAGTAATAGCCTGGGCTATCTGAGTCTTCTGCGAGAGGAGTCTGCCATAACTAGTGACTCATATAAAAAATAGCCTGACAACAATAATAATAACAATGAGTGATGCTGTCGCAACTGCACTATTTGTTGCTCTAGTTCTGTTAACTGATTGCGTTGCAACCTGTGGCGATGAGGCGTGCATTCTAGGTGCCCGCTCCCTCACCCCGTGTGCTTACAAGCAGGCCGCCAACTCGTGGATGCCAATCATATGGGTTGTACGAACCGTATCTTGAATGCGAGTGGGCGTATCTCTTGAAGACCTAGTCGTCAAAAGAGGATGCCCCGCGCAGCTATAATGGCGGCTGAGAGGGAGAAGGGGGGGGGGGGAGCGCAGCAGTCTACGATGTAAATCACTTCGGCTTCGGTCTACATGGATGCAGAAAAAGTTCCGAAGTGGATGAGATGAGATGAAATGAGATGGCAGGACGCGATATGACACGACACGAGCTCAGCTTGAGCGTCGACCATCATGAGGCTCGTGAACATGCCAGACACCACACTGCCACGAGATTAGTACTTTCCGTCGGTGACGATCAAGATTATGGCGCTGCTGCTACTAGAGACTAGAGACTTGAGTAGCAAGCAAGGATCAGTGAGGGAAGTACATGTGGGTTAGACGGAACGTGTTCAACGTCGGGCTATTCCAGCTTGGACCCAACGGGAATTCAGAGACAGCACCAGGGCAACATTGATCGACAAGGCCAACAGGGCCAGCATCACCAACCTGTGGTCGAAGGATCAGGCTCGACTGATTGCCATTCTTATGGACAGCCTACCTAGGTACCTAAGCATGTACAGTACATGCACGTGTGGCACGCACCCTCAAGGTGGTTGTGAAGTGGTAAGTAGGCACGTTGGGGGCTACCTGGGCGCGCACATGGCGTGTGTGTGCGCGTGCGCGGATGGACATGAATGGTGGAGGTTGGTTAGCCGTTTGGTCCTAGTTCCAGGGGTAACGGGGTGGGAGGTGGGAGGGGGCCGGGAGACAAGAGGGCACGGATCACAGCTCTGGATTCTCCAATGGCCCTCGCTGTGTGGTGGTGTGGTGTACAGTAGACTAGACTACCTAGACTATCTAGTAGATTAAGCAGATAGATGCCGGAGTGGTCTGGTCCAATTTTCTGTCTGGAGATCAATTGAAGCATTTGGTGAGCCAAGATCCAGATCGTCTCCCTGCCCTCAAGAGGCTGGCGTCTACCGTACGAGCTTCGTGTGGTCGCAGGCCAGTTATCTATCTGTCTCCAGCACCCGGCTCCTAGGGGTCTCGACTACAGCGCGCCCAAGCAAAAGCCCCGTCGCCGTCGCCGTCGCCGTCGCCAACGCCAACGCCATCTCCGCTCCTCTGCATCTTTGCATCGAGGGCTTGTGTGCCGCGCAGCACAGCAGCCCGAGAAGAGACACTCTCCCCATCGAAGCTCCGGCCTGGCGACACCATCCATCTCCACCTGCCCTTTCGGCCATGCCGCATGTTCATCCTCCACAGATAGGACAAGAGGACACCGACCTCCACGCACTGTCCGCAATTCTGCTCCGAGACCCTTGCTCTCTCTCGCCGGCTGCCACTGCTATCATCAACTCCTGAGTGGAGACGCCACCAGAGACACGTACAGCTGCCCACACAGCAACACAGTCCAGTCCAGTCCAGTCCACTTGACTTGACAGTCCCTCGCGCTCACTTCCGAGCCAGTACCACCTCTCCGTCCGGCCATACGCGCGCGCCTGGCCCAACCTCGAAATTCTGCCACACCCACACCCGCACCCACACCCACAGCGGAGCCGCCCTCACGTCTGGTCCAGCTAAGCAGCTCTCTTCCTCTGAACCCGCGAGCCTCGAGCGGCCGTGGCCGCCTCGGCCTGCAGAGGCTTGCCCCGATAACCGCCCCCCGCCCATCCTCTCCAGCTTCATGTGCTCCAGATCAAAATGCCCTGGCAACCTCTGCCTCGCATCGCCTTCGCTATCGCGACCTACCCCTTTGCCCCCCAGGAGCCCGAGGACCTGCCACTCGAGATTGGCGACGAGCTCTATATCATCGAAGAAACCCCCGACGGGAGTTGGCTGCGCGGGTATCTGGTCGCACAACCCTCGTTGGTCGCTGGCCTGACCTCGGTCAAGGGCCAGACGCTCGAGGCCAGGATCTACAATGGCATCTTCCCCAGGAGCTGCGTCGAGATCCGCGAGGTTCTTGGCGAGACAGACGACCCGGACGGCAATCCCGACGCCGACAGCTTTGTGCAAGCGGGCGACCCGGGCACCGACTCGGCAAAAAGTGGCATCACGGGCGACGTGAACAAGCGCCGCAAGAACGATGGCGAGCTGGCCCCGGCTCTCAGTCCGGTCAGCGACAGCGGCAGGCCAAGGAAATGGACAAAAGACCTGCCAAACGGCACACACGGCACTCTGTCCGTCCCGGTGCAGAGGGATCCCGATGCCCCTCGCCCACAGGCTCCAGTGCCAATGTTGAAAATCGGCGACGAGACACCCACCTCTGCCTCGGAGCCGCTGATCGACGAGATTGCCTCTTGTCTTCGCGAGTGGCATTCTACAAACTTGCACGAGCTCCTACTATCGCGCCAGTACCCCAAGCTGGAAAATCTTGGCCAGCTCGTCACCGCCCTCTACTTCGCGCGCCAGCAGTTCTTGCACAACGTCCTCACGGCATGGGAGTACAGACGCCTGCGCGAGAGGACCGTTTGGGACCTCGTGCGCGTGAACAAGCTTTGCGGTGGGGAGGTCATTGTGCGCGATCCCAAGGAAAGGGGCAGGGTGCTGACCGCGGATGATTCTGTGGTCGAGGTGACCAAACTGCAGTCCGTCATGAGCTTGCTTGACGAGCCGCCCCGCCCTGTTGTGGAGTCCACGTCACTTCACCACCTGCTGGTCGACGTGCGAAGCATTGCCGGCTCTCTAAACGAGTCAATGACTCTCGTGCTTCATCTCGTCAAACGGCCCCTTGGCGGTCTGCCCACCCAGCTCTCGGAACCCTACATCATCGAGGTTCCCGCAGGCGGCGCCATGGGCAGCTTGGGGAAAAGTGCACACGCGCGCATGCGAACGCTCTTTTCGGACCTGTCACCCCAGGACACTGGCAACGCGCCCTCGGTGGAGTCGGAGATATATCTGGTTGTCAGGGTCCGTCTGGCGGAGCAGATCGTGACTGGTAAGCCAAACTCGAGGTCCGGTTCTTTCTCGAGGGAGGCCGGGTCATTGTCAAAAGATGGCACCCGGCCGCCGCTTTCCAGCGGAAACAAGTCCGTGCGGAGGAGCCTGATGTGGGCTGGGAAGAGTACGAGGTCAGCCCTCTCCAGAGGGTCGCCTATGGCCAAGGTCGACGAGAGAGCCGAGGAGAGGCCATTCTCCGGTGGCGCGGAGAGCAGAGAGGGACCACAGCCCCCCGGAACCGCTAGCTCAAAGGCTTCTCACTCGTCCGGCGATGGAACGGCGACCATGACGGCAGATCGCCTCGCTGGCGTGGGGTGCCTGAGACTGAATGCTATCATGAGGCAGGACGAAGAGGTTGAGCAGGTGCTTGACATTTGGTCACCGTCGGCGAGGTTCATTTCGGAGAAGGAAAACGGGGATGAATGGGACCCCCTGATAAGAGAAATCGTCGACAGCAAGTCCGGGCAATACGAGAAGTCGAAGACCGCAGAGCGAATCCAGCTGCACCTGAAGGCTTTCAACCACCCAGACTCTGATGTCCTCATAAAGGCCACGCCGACCCTGCTGTCTGGCACCTCTAAGACCAGGAAAATGGGCTTCTCGGGGGCGCCCACAAAACCAAGATCAGATATTTACATCACCCTCGACGAGGCGATGCTCTCCAAGCAGACGCTGCTGTCACGGTATGGCGGCAGTGCAAGCTCGATGCCCCCAAACCTACCAGGGAATAACATACAACTTACTCTGGAGGTACGGAAATCTGGCGGCGAGCAGATCGGCGGGTGTATATACCCTTCCTCTACTTCTGAGGGCCTCGATACTTGGAGGTCACTCGCGACAGACCCAGGTGAGCCATGGAAACAGACTTTGCGTTTGGTGTTGAAAGATGAAGATGTCCCGGTCGCTCACCTGGTCATGTTTCTGGCCAACATGCCCAACGCCCCTTTTGCCATAGCCTACTTGCCTCTGTGGGACCAGCACGCCTTCATCAGGGACGGGATACATGGGCTGCTTCTCTACAAGCTTGACGAGTTCACCTCATCGGCACAGCCCGGACCAGTGGGCAAGGGTGGCTACTTGTCTCTGCCGCCGACCGCCAAAGGTCACTCGGCAGACGTCACGGGCCCGATCGCGATCCTGCGGCTGGAGTCGTATCTCTGTAGTACGCGGTACTCTCAGGATCGAGTGGTGTTGGCCCTGCTAAAGTGGAGAGAACGGCCACGGACTGAGATCCCCGGCCTGTTGAAAGAACTCATCTTCGTTGACGAGATCGAGATCGTCAAACTTCTGGATGACATTCTTGATGCGCTCTTCGGCATCCTCGTCGAGTGGGCAGGCAATGATGAATACGAGGATCTCGTCTTCAGTGCCCTGGTGCGGGTATTGGATATCACCCACGACAGACGTTTCAACATTGCGCCTCTGGTAGACCAGTACGCGGAAACGAAATTCAAGTACCCATTCGCTACGCCCTGCCTAGTCAGATCGTTCACGAGGCTGTTGCAGAAGCCCACTGAGCCCGAGACAGCAAGGAAGTTGAGGGCTACATTCAAGGTCGTCCGCCACATCCTCAAATTCATCACCCATGGTCGGGGCCAACAAAAAGAGAAGGAAGCGGGGATCGGTATTACCAGCAACAACCCGGGCTTTACTCGGCATTTGCGTAGCATCTTCAAGGCTCTCGACTCGATGATGCGCAGCTCTGCGCCCGTGCTTGTTGGTAGCCAGACGTTGGCAGTCCAACACTTCCACACGTGGCTACCGGAGCTCTCCGGGCTGCTCACGAACGAGGAAATCTTGCACATAGCCATCGACTTCATGGACTCGTGCTCGTTCGTTAAGGGCAAGCTGGTCCTCTACAAGCTCGTCCTCATCATCAACTACGCCAAGTTGGATATCTTCTCTCACCCTGAGCAGAGGTCTGCTCTGAGCGCCAACACCGTCAGATGGATCGCACCTCACTGGGGTCATACAGAAGAAGTGACTGCTGTGTGGAAAGACCAAGTCCGCCTGTGCTGCTCGATTCTAGCCAGCCAGGTTGACCATCTGGGCCCAGAGATACCGGATTACATACCGAAGCTCATTGACTCGTATCTCTGCATCCAAGCGGTGCCTCAGCGGCCCAAGCTTGGGCTGTCGCTGTTGTTCCCAACGTCTTATCCGTTCCCCTCGAAGCCCACAAGAGACAAGATGGTGGTCGAGGAAGCTCTCATCGAGCTGTCGGCCGTCCTCTCGGCACTGGCGAGCTCGCCTAGCGGGATGCAATTGGAATTGACCGACGATGATTTGAGTGTTGTGCTGGAGAACACCCTCCACGTCCACATGAGCATCTTGCAGGGCGAGGCTTTCCCGCCGGATTGGCTCAGCGTCCACATATACCACCACAAGTCCGCCATGCGAACCCTGCAATACCTTTCGAGCATTCTATTGGATACCTTCCTGCCGCACCCAGACGAGGCAGAGTCCTTCAACACCGAACTCTGGAAGGTCTTCTTCACGACCCTATTGAAGTTAGTCGGTAGCCCGTCGCTCGCTCTCGAGACATTCCCAGAACAAAAGAGACGGGCTGTCTGGAAGATCGCGGGAGACGTCCGTGAGCATGGGTCGGATCTCTTGAGGAGGACCTGGGAGGCCATCGGCTGGGACACGAGCCCTGATGAGAAGCAGCGCTATGGTCTGAGCAGGATGGGCGGCTATCAGGTTCAATACGTCCCAACGCTCGTCTCCCCGATTGTGGAGCTTTGCTTGAGTGTGCACGAGGGCCTCAGGAAAATGGCAGTTGAGGTCCTGCAGACTATGATCGTGAGTGAGTGGACGCTTAGTGAAGATCTGTCCGTCATTCAGACCGAAATCATCGACAGCCTGGACGCATACTTCAAGACGAAGCCCCTCACCGAGAGCATCCTCCAAAAATTATTTGTTGGCGAGGTTCTGGATCGATTTGAGCCCCTGGCTGAAGTGCCTGATGAGCCCCTGTACGCTGGGATCCGCGATCTAATGGCAACGGTCGACGAGTTCTTGGACCTTCTTGTTGCAGTGCACAGTGGGGACGGTTCTGGCGAGGCGTCAAATCTCATCAACCGTCTGCGTCTGATGGAGTTCCTGCGCGACATGCAGAAGGAGGAGATTTTTGTGCGCTACGTCCATCAGCTGGCGGAGCTGCAGGCTGGAGCGAGAAACTTCACAGAAGCAGGTTTGGCCCTGCGCCTGCACGCTGACTTATATGACTGGGATCCTGTCAAGTCCATCCCCGCCCTTCACGACCCAGAATATCCTGCTCAAACACAGTTCGAACGGAAAGAGCGGATCTATTTCGACATGATCAAGTATTTCGAGGACGGTGAGGCATGGAGCAGTGCGCTTGCCGCATACAAGGAGCTCGAGGCCCAATACGAGTCGAACGTATTCGACTTTGCCAAACTGGCAAGGACACAGCGGGCCGTCGCCACGATCTACGAGACCATTGCTAACAGCGAAAAGCTTGTACCGAAGTACTACAAGGTCGTCTTGAGAGGTCTCGGGTTCCCAGCAAGTGTACGCGACAAGGAGTACATCTATGAGGGCTGGCCGAACGAGCGCGCATCTGGCTTCACAGACCGCATACAGGAGCAGTACCCTTCGGCACAGATAGTGACCAGCGAGAACATCGACGACGTGGAGGGGCAATTCCTAGTCATCTCGTCCGTCAGCCCACACCGCGATCTAGCTCATCACGTTTTCCAGCGTGCTAGGGTGCCGCAAATCATTCGAGACTACATCATCTCTGCACACCCCCAGCGATTCTCCATCTCAACCAAGAGAAGCACCAGCGGTGCGGTCGAGGAGCACTTTGCCGAAAAGGTCGTGTATACGACACTCGAACCGTTCCCCACCATACTGCGTCGCAGCGAGATCGTGAGCACCGATGAGATCCGCCTCGGGGCGAAGGAGGCGGCACTGGAACGCATCGTACGCAAGACGCAAGAAATGACGGCGGTTGAGAAGAAGATCGTCGATGGCGACAGGAGCGACGAAGTTGGCCAGCTACTCGTGGATGCGATCAGCATCAGCGTCAACCCGGATTCGGAAAACAGCGTTGTATGTTACCGTCGACTAGTGCCGGGGACGCAGCCGGTCGGAGACACAGCCTCACAGGCTGGTGACGCAGATGACTTGGAGGCACTGGAGGAGCAAATACTGGACCAGCAGCCCGAGTTAGATGCACAGGAGAACGCGATCAAGATGGCCCTGATTGATCACGCAATCATGATCAAAAGATGCCTTGCCACATTCGCCAGGAGCTCTAACCAAATCCTCTTGAGCCACCACGGGGATTTGCATCGATGTGAGTTGACTCGATGGCTCTCCGGACCGCTGTCTGGACCGCGCTAACACGATGACAGGCTTCGAGGCCACCTTTGCGGCGGAGATCGAGGCGTTCACACCGCCGCAACCAGCCCGGGACAACCCGCTGCCCTCGCCGTCGATGGCCACCCCGACCACACCAAAGCACCAACACCAGTTCAGCACGGTCTCAGCCAACGGGGCTGCCGAGGTGTCCACAGTGCAGCCAGTATCCCTACGTCAGGGTCGTGGCGCGCGGCTGAGCTTCCTCGGCGGCCGCAAAAGGGAGCCGCCTCAGCAGCCGTGGACGCCCGTGAACGGCGAGCAGGGCGACAGGAGCGAGGCGGGGAGTAGTCGAAGCGAAAGCAAAGGTGCGGACAGCCACAGGAGAAGCTTCTTCCGCGCGCCATCGTACGAAAACCAGCGGCCTGCCATTGGCATTCCAAGCAGCGCGACCAATGGCACCCAGCAATCCAACGGGCCGGTATCACGATCAGGGACAGAGGCCAGCGAATGGGTGACGGACTCTGGCAGTCACGGGAGCTATGACACGCGCATCCTCGCGGGCACGCCAGTGGACTCTGTCGATAAGGAACGGGAGAGGCTTGATGGTGCTGGAACGCCCAAGCTGGGGGGTATGAAGAAGAGGCTCAGCCTACTCAGGCTGGGCAAGAAGGTGGGCAGGAGTAACGGGACCATGGGGGCCCTTGACGAGGAATGAACGGAGGAAGCAACTCCTCAGGGGCTGTTGGCTACTCCGCACCGGCCAAGGGACTCGAGTGGGCAGCAGCTCGCCCAACTTCAGAATACCTTCCAATGCTTTTTTTTTCTTTCTCGAGTCGTCCGCCCTTCGGGGCACTTGGCCAGCCATGGCTGATAGCTTGGGCGTGTAGACTGTTCCTGCCGTGGAGCCCAATGATGTTGCCCCGGTGGAGGTCTATCCTTTTCTTCTTTTAATCCTACCTAATACTGTCTCGTTGGGAGGAGGCGTTCAGGAAAGTTGGGGACGAAGCTGGATAGATAGGCGTGCGCGGTATCTACATAGCACAGAACCCAGCAGGAGCTGTCAGCCGGGAAAGGAGGGCATGGGTTGTATAATGTATTCTGTATATAATCGCCGCCGTCGTCGATTTTCACCTAGATACCACCAACACGCTTCTGTTTTCTCCTGTCTCGCTCGAGCAGGCCATATGCTGCTGGAAAAGGATTGGCACAAGCATGTGGTGGAGGACCTTGCAGGTTCTCACATGGTCTACGCGGGCATGCGTGCCATTACAGGCCTCAAATGGTGGCTTATGTGCATCACTCATTGATGGACACAGATGTTCCAAGCCAAGGTGGATGGGTGCTGTGCTTGTAACCTGCATGCAGCCAGTGGCTCATGGGCTGCTGCTGTCTTGCTTATTCAGCCCACGGCAGTGATGGGGCGGCTGGGCTTGCCCGGGCGGGCGGCCGACATACGTCAATTGCATTGCAAACGCGCCGGACTGGGGCGCGTCACTTCGCAGCCAGCAGACAACCCGTCTGCAAAGCGCAGCAGCAGCAGCAGCAGCAGCAACAGCAACAGCAACAGAAGCCATCTGTGATGGGAAGCACAGAGAGAGAGCAGAGACAACATCATGCCCAAGTCAAATAGTCGGCGTCTCGACAAGGACGAGAAGAACGTCCTGCTCCACCTCCTACAGGCGCCAAAGCTGACCAACTGCGACATTGCCCGGTGGGTTCTATCTATATCATCCTGTCGAGGCAGGGGAGGGCATGGAAGGAGGGACGGGGCCGCGCTCACCAGACCTCCTGCATGCATCAGTCAACACTTATCAGCATCCATTTGCACAACAATTGACTGACCATCAACACCAGCATCCTCAAGGTCGACGAACGGACCATCAGCCGTCGAAGGAAACAACTCAGGACCCTCGGCCACCTGAGCCCTGAGAGGAACGTCAAAGGCGCAGAGAAGCTCCACGAGTGGCAGCTCGAGGTTGGTCTCGCCTTCCGCGTGGGCTTGTCGTCGTCGTCATCGTCGTCGTGTTTCGTGTTTCGTGGAACTAGTCGCCACGCGGGTGGTGGCCGCCGTCTGCCATCTGCTAACCTGACTTTTTTTCGCTCCAGAAAGTCATTGCCCTTCTCGACGAGAATCCGGACCTGCAGCTGAAGGACATCAAGGACTTCTTGCAGACCGAGTACGACCTTAACGTCACCGTGTCAACCATCAGCCGTCAGCTCTCAAGAGCAAACCACGCCCGGGCCAGCAGGCCGGGCTACAAAGGCAAAAGACCCGACCTACAGCCCCCGGAACCACCACGGACTGTCCAGGATCGACAGCCTGAGTATGGCTCCGGCGATACAGCAGTTGGTGATCAGCCGGACCAGAGCCAGCCCGAAGCGGTCGGTGACCTGCAGCCCACGGCTGCCTCTGCCTCTGCCTCTGCCTCTGCCTCGCAGCAGGAACGCCCGCTGATGCTGAAGTGCCCCTACTTCGCTGCCAACCCTCAGCGATACATGAGCCACCCCTACTGCCAGAGCGCCTGGCCTACCGCTCGTGATGCCAAGTGCGTGGCCGCAGCAGCCCCCTTTCCGCCCTTGCCCGTCCCTCGTCTGACCACTCTCCTGGTACACAGAGACCATGTCGTCCGGCAGCATTCTGTCCCCAGGTTCAGGTGCAATCGCTGCATGGAGCACTTCGACGACAACACGGCCCTGATTCTGCACCACCGGGCGCCGGATTCCTGCTCCCTGCGTGAGTGGCTGGTGCCCGAGGGTGTGGACGAAGAGCAGAAGGAGAAGCTACGGAGGATAGGCCAGGTACGGACCAGAGGGCGAGCCCTCCTTCCTCCCCTTGCGTTGGGCACTGGGTGCCGAAAATACCACCATGCTGACCATTTGCACGCAGGGCGACGAGGTCGAGAAGTGGAAGAAGATGTTTCGTGTTATCTTCCCCGGGCTTGAGGATATGCCCGATCGCCTGAGTTATGAGCCTACATATTTTACAGCTATTGACCCTGCTTTGGGGGCTCTTTCGCAGGCAAGCCATGCAGCCCAGGCGGCGGCGGTGGCGGCCTGTGAATGACATGGAGTCTCTGGCCACGCCATGGCCACGGAGCTGCTCTACTCAAGCCCGCCCGCTGTCTGTCTGCGTCCCTAAAACATACTTAAGTATTCAACTCTAAACGCCCGACCCATGCGAATCCAACCGTATCTTAATCAACACGCCCAAACATATCCGTATCCTGCTGCCTTCTAGAATAATCAAACCCAAACTGAAAGCCGGGGGAAAGGGGGTCAACACTACAGCTTTTCACCAGTACGGTCCGTCGCTGCCAGAGCCCTCCGACATAGGGTCCCAGTCTCTCTCTATCCTCCACGCATCCTCTGCCTTGATCCCCATGAAGGCAATATCGCAGCCGCGGTGGCCGTACTTCTCAGAGAACACGCGCCTGCCTGTCTCAATCATCATATCCAGGCCTACCTGGAACCCCTCAGGATCCCTGTAGAACGGCTCGCCCTCGCCTCCGCCCTGCCGGAGCTGCCACATGTTTCTCCACCAGCCACCGTCGATGTACTTGACGGCCTGCATGCGGTAAGCTATGTCGACCAATTGCTCTATCGTCTCGCCCTGCTCGTCAACCAGCCTTTTGCGCTCGACTTCTTTCTCGTCCGTCTCCAACTGCTCGAGTGTCGACTGGTCCTTGGACTTTTGCTCCTCGTTCTCCTGTGCGTCGGCGGGGCCGGGGTCGCCGGCGAAGGTTGCGTGGGTGCCAGGGAGCCGGAAGAAGGCGGCTATGTTGTCGAGCGTGGTCGAGGTATCGATGATGATGCCGATCTGTGTCGAGCCTTGGAAGTAGCCTGCCCACTGGAGGCGATCGTACCTGGGAGTGATCCGGTCAGTCGAGCACACACGGCGCAACTCGGCGACATGGCGGGGGGGGGCCGTGAGGTGAGGATGGGGGGGGGCCTCGTGCGAGCGCTTGCTTACATGTCACAGTCGGTGGCGTAGAAGGGGATGTGAGTATCCCAGCCGCCAACGTCCAAGATGGCATCCCGGTGCACCAGGGTCAGATGGTCGTAGGCGAAGAAGTGGTGGGCCCACTTTGGGATGCCCGGCTGGTGAAGGTAGCGCAGAATGGCGACGGCCCTCGAGTAGAGCGAATAGTTGGCCACGTCCTTGGAACCGTCGGTATGAGGGCGGAACTCCTTCTCGAAGGAAAAGGCCACGACGTCCTGGTGCGACCAGAAGAAGTCGGTCCAGTTCCGCTCGAGCGCGGTCCAGGCGTAGAAGTTCTGGAGCTGGGCAAAGGTGAGCAGGGTAGGGGTGACGATGACGTTGACGCCGAGCATCGCGAGCTGGGTGTGGTTCATGTGGAAGGGGTTCTGGAGAGAGAGGAGGTTGTCGCGGTTCGAATACATGACGCCCGTGTTCTCGACAATGTAGATGTCCTCTGGGGGCCAGCCCGCGGTGATGTAGCTCGAAACACACTGCAGCAGCTGCGGCCAGTTGCGCGTGAAGCCGATGAGGAGCGGCGTGTCCTCGGGGACATGGTGCCTGGGCGGGCGGTTGATCTCGGGCACCCTGGCCAGCAGCTCCCGGACGACGTCGGCCGGGGGGTTTTGCGACAGCAGGGGGAACGGGTCCGGGATGGGCTGAGCGGACTGGCGAGGGGGCTTGGGCGGCGGCTTCTTCTTCATCTCGTACTCGTCGTTCCTCCACGAGAAGAACTCCCTCTCGAGAGGGTCCATGGGCTTCTGGTGCGGGCTGGGCTCGTCGAGCAGGAAGGTAGCCTCGCCGGCGCGCGGCTGGGGCTCGGGCGCCTTGGAGGTTGGCAGCGAATCCTTGCCATTGGTGCCGGTTGCTGCAGTCGGCGCGGCGGCAGAGGCTGCCCTGCGCTTGACGTCCTGCTGGGTTGGCAGCAGGATCTCATAGCCGCCGTCCTTCATCCAGCTGATGATGGACGGGAAGTCTGTCGGGCCGGCACGGGCATCGTGGTGCGACGTCAGGTAAAAGATGCTGACGAAGAAGACAACCAACACGAGCACGCCGCGGAAACGATACAGAGCAGAGCGGCGGTAAGACATTGGACTCAGGACCTGGATAGCACAAATCTTCCCATTACGCTCGCTGCTGGTGCACGCCGCCTCTGTTGGGGGAGGACAGAGGCGAGGTCTTGTTTATCGGTTTTGTCAGGCAGGCGCCGGACTGTCTGCTCTCCTGTCTGTTTCTGTCTGGCAGAGCAGAGCAGGGCACGGCAGGGCACGGCTCAGGCGAGCGAGTGTCGATCGTTCCAAGCAGGCCAAATTACTGCAACCCGGCCAGGGGCGCCTCAGACAAGTGGATGATGACGATGTTCAGGAGGGCGTGGCGCGGGCGGATCAGGCGCTCAGATGCACGAGTCCAACAAGGCACAAACGAAGCAGGGCAAGGAAACAAGGGGGAAATGATGCTAATGAAACAGTAAAGAGAGTCGCCGATGGCGGGGGAATGTGATGAGCGAGCGAGAGAGAGGGAGAGCGAGAAGGGGATAGAGGGAGAAGAGAAGGGTGGCAGGATAAAGTCGAAACATGCGTGTCTTCTTCTTCCTCCGGGCCCTCGATTCATTCACTCAAACCGCTTCGCCCACCCGACGACCCATCCATCCGTCCATCCCGTCGATCCAGCTTGTTCATGTCCGTGGACCGGCCGACATGAGTGGTCAGGAGGCAACGTACATACAGTACTACACACAGGAGCTACTGTACATGTAGACGACTGCAGTATGCAGTGCAGCGCGGTGCAGTACGTATTCGTGCATCATTATGGAGCCTGGGAGAGCCGGTGGCTTCTTGCAAATCAAGGTTGGTGTTGGCCGGAAACCCACTATTCAGCCTGGGTCGGGACCCTGAGACCTGGGCCCTGGGCTGACCCAGGACTGGCCAGGACTAGCCCAGAACAGATCAGGACAGGTCAGGACAGGTCAGGATAGGCTAGGCCCAGGCCGGAACTAATTATCCAGCACTGACACGAGCCGGCAATCCAGCACGAGCCACAGAGAAGGAGAAAAAAAAAAACAGGAAGAGCAAAAGAAGGATAGAAAAGAGAAGCGCACCAACAAATCAGGGGCCAGACCCTTCTCCAGCAGCAAGGTGGCCGCGCAACACCCTCCCCATCCCTCTCGTTTCAGACTAATGACGACGGCGCCTGGGGGGCCGGCCACGCTCTAAACGGCCGACTGCAATGCCATCTAGTCTGTTAGTCTGCTGCGTGTGCACTTGGATGCGACCATCCCTACCGTCCATAGTATGTTATCAGTCTAGTCCATGTGCTACTGCAGCTTATAGTGTACCTGGGTCGTCTAGAATGGCGCGTCCAGCCCATCAGACCCATCCATCGCCCGCTGTCACATCACAACTACCGGCAGAAAGAAGCTGTAGGTTCAGTACAGTAGACTACAGGTGAGTAAGAGTAAGTAGTCTAGGTGGGCAGCATAGTATGTGGCATGTATTACGTCGCATCTAGTATGTGGCATCCAGGCCGCAGACGTGGTGGACGTAGACTTGGACTCATTCATAATCATGCCACATCGTCCACAGCCAGCACCGCCTAGTACGGCTGCAGCGCAGAGCCAGCCTACAGTAGAAACATAGATGACCCTCCAGGCTTCATGACCCCGTGGAGGTCTACGATGGTGGTGGTATACGGGCCAGTTGGTTGGGTCATGGCTGGCCTCGGGTTATCATGCAAGCGTCGCTCAGTGGGAGGTTGGCTAGATAGACTACGTGTACAATACGGTAGTGTCACTGGCTTGCTGCGTCAAGTCTCGACTGCGGCAACGACACGCTTCCAGCAGTGACGCATACCGGTTCCCATGTTCTCCTCTTCCACGCTCGTTGCGTCTGCCCACCGTGCCCTGTCAGCCAGCAGCACCTCGCCGGGCCCGTCCTCGACCTGGAAGCTGTGGACGTGCATCGTCAACTTCAGGTGCGAGAAGACCCACGGCACACTCCCCAGGTCCCGAAGGTACTTGATCTTGGCCTGGTCTTTGTCGCCTTTGGGGTGCAAGAGACCTGCAACAAATTGCCGCGCAAGTCGCCTCCTGCAAGCCGTAGAGCCACCCGCAGAGTCGGGCAATACTTGGCTGGGGAGTTCCCATAGTCCGGCGAGAAGCCCTACAGGAATAGCGGGGGCGATGGTCAGCTGGTGCGCCTCCTCTCGTTCTGATGGCCGACTCACCCTTTTCGGGACGTTTCTGGATCAGATAGCAGCCGTCGCTGGTGCGCCTCACGGCACAGACGACAGTCTGTTCCTCGCGGACAGCCTTCTTCGAAACCTTGATGGGGAACCGTCTGGCATGAGATACGACAACGTCAAGGGCCTGAGGCGAAAGTGAGTACCGATGGTCATGCTGACCCTGCCTCCCAGGTAGGCTTGGCGACCGCGATGAGGTCGAGGTCGAGGTCGATACATGGCTCCTCTCTGGTCTCCCGGCTGGACGCCTGGGGTGGTCAACCCCCTTCACCACATCGGCCGCCCCAGCCATGTCCTCGGAAGTTTCGGTGCCCCAGTCAGAACAGATCCCGCAGACGTCCTCCATGTCCACAAGTCCAGGCCCGTCGTGAGGGTCGTCCTGACACAATCCTTTCATGACTGCCACGGCCCTGCCCTCCTCAAAGGCCCGGCACGTGAATTTAATCGGGCATGCCATGCACTGCAGTTGTCGGTCGCGTCAGCAATCTCGAGGCTACAGTAGCATCTCCCTGGTTTGCTTACGTTCGGCTGCGGGGTGCAGACAGTACTGCCCAGTTCCATCAGAGCCTGGCCCCATCGCCCTGGCCCATCGCTCGGCAGAGTCTGGCCCGTCTCCTCATCAACGCGGGAATGTTCTGATGCAATGACGCCGACGAGAGCGTGCGCAGCAGCCCACACCAGATCGATGATTGCTTTGTCTGACTTGACGTTGCCAAAGATACCCAATTGGCGGCTTAGCACGCGCAAGACGTTGCCATCCTGCAGCATTTGGAATTAGCTATCAAGGGACTAAAGAAGAGCTTTCATACGAAGGCCGGGTGGAGCAGGACGCCATCTGCCCATAACCTGTCTCAAGACATGCAGCCTAACAAAGGTCTGACAGATGACTTGCAAGACAGGCTACGAACATAGCAGATGTTCCTCCCTAGAAGGTTAAAGTCGTATCCAGGAGCTGCTTACAACCATGCAGTCTGCATTCCCGAAGGCGATGGCAGATATTGCGCCTGCCGTGTAGCGGCCCACGCCGGGCATCTCGTCCTCGAGCTCCGTGGCGGTCTGGGGCAACAGTCCGCGCCGCACCGGGTCCTTAACCACTAGTTTCGCCGCATCGTGGATCCTCCTCGCACGGCTATAATCTACTCGACAACAACAATAGTTAGTTAGGAGACCGACTGTTACAGATGGCCCAAACTGTTGGGGGGGGGGTGGGCTCGTGGACAGATGTGTATCCTTCTTTCTGCTCGTTGCGGGCGAAAGGGGCGAAGGGGTCAATGAGGGGGAGGGGCCCGTAATGCGCAGCATGTTGTTCCTAGGCTTCACCTACACCCAAGTCCTCGCCACGCGCCCATCACCTCGTCCTCATGGGCCGCTGCCAGGTGCGTGATTGTCGGCCACTTTCTCATCCACCGGGTCCAGTAGTCCTTGACCACCGTCACCCTGGTTTGTTGGAGCATTATCTCCGAGATCCAAACTTCATACGCCCGTACCGAGAGTGCCTTGCGCGACTCGTCCGCGTCGCCGTAAAGATCAGGGTTGAAAGGCTTCCGCCATGGCATGTGTCGCTCTTCGCTGACACTATCGAACCATGCCAAGAGGCCAGATCGACCTCGCTGGCCAGTATCTCCGGAAAGCAGCAAAGGCCGGTGGTAAAGAGTTGAGTGCAGCCGGGTGGTGGAGGGCTGGCTTGGGAGAAATTGGCAGCCATAAGCCTGCGTCTCGCGCGAGACACCAAGTAGGCGTTCATGCAGGCTGGACGCGCTCTTACGGCCCAGAGTTGCCCTTGTGCCAGTTCTCTTTCGTTTGTCCCTGTGTAAGGGTAGTCCAGGCAGAGGCTGTTGTTGTTCATCGGGCAACGCGTCAATTTCTTTGCTCAAAGCGCGCCGCTTTGGAAAAGCCCGGCCTGGAACAGCAACCCGCGCCTGGCTCGTCCCACCATTGCCTGTGGCCTCGTCATCCGAAGCCAGCTGTGATTGAATGCGCTGAGCAGCGAGTATTGAACTTTGTCGCCGAGAACCCATTCCTGGTGTTTGATGGATGTCACGTAGTATAGTGGGTATAATGAGGTGTTAGATGTCATGTATGTACAAAACAAAGGGGACTAGGAGAAATAATAGCTACAATATTCTTTCAGTATAAATTATTTTAAGAAGTATAATTATTATAATGAAACAATTTAAATTAAATATATATATATTTAAATATATATATATTAAAAAGTATTAAATTTAAATAAGCTTTATTATTAAATTAATATTTAAAAAACTATTTTTATAAATAATATTAATTATATTATATATTAATATTTTTTAATTTTTAATTCTTATTTATATATTATTAAATATATATTATAAATTATTAATATATATTTTAATATATTATTAAATATAAAGAATAATAAATAATAAAATATATAAAAATATATTTATTTTAATTTTATATTTAAATATAATTTTTTAAATATAATAAAAATTTATAAATTTAAATAATTTTAAAATAAATTATAATAATTTATATTTATATTTATATTTATATTTATATTTATATTTATATTTATATTTATATTTATATTTATATTTATATTTATATTTATATTTATATTTATATTTATATTTATATTTATATTTATATTTATATTTATATTTATATTTATATTTATATTTATAAATATTTAAATTTATTTATTAATATTTTTTAAATTTATTTTAAATAAAATCTTTATAAACTTTATAAATACAATAATATTTTTTAAATTTTAATTTTAAATTTATTTAAATTTATAAAATAATTTAAATAATTTAAATATATATTTAAATTATTATTATAAATAACGTTATATATAATTAAAAAAACTTATAAATTTATAAACTTTATAAAATATTATTTAATTAATTATATTTTTTTATATAAATAAAAAAAAAAAGTTTTTTTTATTTATAAACTTTAATGAATAATAATTATAATATTTATTATTATTTTTATTAAATATAAAAAATAAGTTTTAATATAATTTATTTTAAAGTTTTATTATCAAATTAATTTAATATTTAAATTTAATAATTTTATTAAATTTATTATATTATTTTTTATTATTTTAAATTATAATATATTTATTTAAATTTAAAAATTTATTTAAAAATAATTATATTTAACTTTTTTTAAAAAAAAAAATTTAATTAATATTAAATACTAACAAGTTAACTACCCTAGTAAGCCGGCCACTTTTCCACTAACCACTCCTATCTATCTTTCTTATATGTTTTTTTATATTATATCTTATAATAAGTAAATTTAAAGAAAGTAATATTTAATTTATTATCTAAACTATTAAATTTAACCTAAAACTAAATATTTAATATATAATAAAAAAATATTAAATCCCTTACTTTATTATTTAAAATAAAATAATTAGTTAAACTATATAACAAAATACCTACTTTAATAATAAAACATTAATAAAAATAAAAAAAAGGTATTTATTTAATATATATTTAACTAAGATTTATAAAGATACTTACTTATTTTTAAAAATATTAAAAATATAGTAAATTTTTTACTTTATAACTATAATGGCGGTATTATTAAAATTAATTAGGTAAAAAAACTTATCCTATTAAAATTATATCTTAAAATATATATTAATTATATATATAATTATAAAAGGGCCCTATATAAAAATCCTAATATAATATATATATAATTTAACCTTATATTTAATATATATAAAAAATATAAAATTCTTAATTATAATACGTACAACTTTAATAAGTTAGGTTTTATAATAGGTATTAGTTTATTTAAAATTATAATTATATATTTAAATTAATAAAAAAATAAAATATATAACCTAAAAATTATTAATAGGTAATAAATATTAAATTAATTAATAAAAATAAATAAGTTAAACTATTATTTTTAATTATTAAAATAAAAGTTTACTTTATAAATTAATATATTACAAGTAACCTATTTAATAACTAAATTATTAAAATAAGTTTAAATAAATAAATAACTAATAATATTATTATACAATAAATTTAATATTTTAAAAAATATATTATATTATAAAAATAGGGTATTTATTAACTATTACTCCTTAATAAATATAAAAACTACTATTTAATAAATTTTAAATAATATTATAAGGTAAAAAATATTATTACTTTTTATATAACGTAGTTCACCAGTTAGCAAGCTATACCACATAGCAAGCTATTTTTAAGTAAACTACCAACTTTAGCCATCCTTAGCACCCCTAAAGGGCAAAAAGGTTAATTGTATTTAGCACCAATTAGTGCTAACTAGTCCTAATTACTTATTTTCAATTAATCTAGTCAATTTAAAGGTGTAATGGTATTATACTGTTAGTTTAAAAGTTTAAGGTTTTAGTGGGTAGTTTTATTTTTGGTGTAGATCGTATCCCTATTTTTCGCGTTAGTCTTATATTACTTTACCTACTTAAATATTTAACACACTAAAAATCAACATCCACAATACCAATCTACTCAAAAAAAGATAAAATTATTCTAACACTCCAGGTAATTAAAAATTCTAAAAAAAATTAAAAAAAACCTTTAAGTACACATTAAACTGCACAAATCTTTACTATTCTTTACTTAACTTTTAAGTATAGGATAAATAACCAATACTACTATAAAGAATTATATATTAAACTATATAAACTTAATATAATTAAAAAGTATATACTTATTTAATATATACTTAAGTAAAATATATAAGGATTTCTAATATAACTTTTTAGTGTGGAGAATATAGTTAATTTCCTGTTGGTATTACGAGATAGTAAACCTGTTGGCAAAAACTAGGCACAACGCTTTATAAATGCACAACTAAGTTTGAAGACTAGGTTTAATCGGCCTTATAACTACCAGAGGGCCCTTTATAAAGATCCAGAGGTTATTAGGAACTAGTTTTGGCTATTGTGTAATATAATGGCCAAGTATAGGATCACAGATAATAACTTGTTCAACTTTGACAAGACCGGCTTTATAATAGGCCAGATAACCTTATTACTAATTATTACACGTTCTAATTAATATAAAAAGGTTAAATCTATTTAACTTAGAAATTAAAAATAGGTAATAACTATTAAATATATTAATACAAAAGGCTAATATATCCTACCATTTATAATTATCTAAGGTACCTACTACCTTACTAATTAGATAACAAAGTTAAGTTTTCTATTAAACTAGGTTATTAAAACTACTTTAAATAAATAAATAAATAATAAAACTAATTTTAAATAAATCTAATACTTTAATAAATATAACGTTAAGCACTAACAAGTGAGACACCCCAGTGAGTGAGACACTTTTTCGCACTAACAGCACCACAACCTGAATTACAATACCACAACAAAAAAAATTAATTAAATTTAATCGGAATCAGAATCTACAGACGATTCTACCTCTTTCTCACAGGTTCGTACATTGTGCCCAGTCTTACCGCAGACACCATATCGTCTTTTTAGCGGTCCACCGCAGACCGCCAATTTAGTACTACCACTTATTTTATTAACTAACCACTTCCCCTTTTCCTTTTTATTAATTATCTTTTTAGCCTTTTATATATTAAATACCCCTTTATCCTATATATATATTTTTTTAGTTTTTTAATACTTAAAAAGTACTATATTTACCTTTTAAAGGTTATAGGTTTTTTAAGTTAAAAAGAATACTATATAGGCTAATAACTGTATTCCTTTTAATAATTAATTAATTATATTTAAAATTAAGATTAAAGAATTTTTTTAATAATAAAAAATTTAATTTTTAATTAAAGTTAATTAAAAAACTACTTATATTAAGTTGTATAGTGTTTAGAAGATCTAAGGTATAGGTAGTATTAGGGAGCCTAGTTGTAATACTAGTGTCCGTATCTTTACATCCAGCTTAAAAAGTACAGCTTCTCAGTTAAATAGGATTAGACCTACTCCTTTAAAACCTCCCTTAATAGTTTCAGGCTTAAAAACCTTATTATATATAGTATGAAAGGTAAAAAAGAACTCCGTTTTATTAATATATATAATTTAGGCCTTACTAAACTAGTTAATTTCTATACTATATACCTTTTTAAAAAGATTAAAATATTTAATATTAAATAGTTAAAGTAAATAAAATAAATAAAAAGGTATATAAAGAGTAATAATATTTTTAAATTTATAATATTATTTAAAATTTATAAAATAATAACTTTTATATTTATTAAATAATAATAGTTAGTAAATACCCTTTATATATAATATAGTATACTTATAAAAATACTTAATTTATTTTATAGTAATTATATTATTTATTTATTTATTTAAACTTATTTTAATAATTTAATTATTAAAAAGGCTACCCTTAATATACTAATTTATAAAGTATATTTTAACCTTAATAACTAATATTAGTAATTTAACTTATTTATCTTTATTAACTAATTTAATAACTATTACCTATTATTAATTTTTAAGTTATATTAATTTTACTTTTTTTTACTAATTAAAATATATAATTATTATTTTAAGTAAATTAATATTTATTATAAAATTAAACTTATTAAAATTATAAATATTATAATTTAAAATCTTATATTTATTATATATATTAGCTATTAGGTTAAACTATATATTTATTACGTCTGGATTTTTATATAAGGCCCTTTTATAATTATATATATAACTAATACGTGTTTTAAGATATAGTTCTGATATAATAAGTCTTTCCGCCCAGTTAATCCTAACAGCACCGCCGCCACAGTCACGGAGCAGGGAATTCGCTATATCTTCCACATCCTTAAGAACAAGCGAGTATCCCCGGGAATCCCAGTCAAGTACGTATTAAACAAGCACCTCCTCTTCTATTTTTGTTAATCTCTTATTATTGGGGTGGGTATTGTAATGATCACACTAAACCTTTGTAAGATCTAGTAGGTGGTCTGTAGGGTTTATGTTAGCAGTTCGGCGTAGAGGTGATACTTGACTGTTCGCAATACAAAGACACTATTTAGTTCCGATATTCGAGAGTATAATTACTAATTGTGAGGTTATTTAGGTTGTTAGACTAAATACTTAAATTGACGACTGAAGAGTCTGTTTTATAAGAGCTATCTACTGATGGTGATAACCATGTCCTTATATGTTCCGACTCTTTATCTGTCTTTTGTGTTGGACCGTAGGGACTGTTAGTAATATGTGCGGTCTAGCCTTTTGTTGCTAGGACCGCTGACGGTTCTGTTGGTCCATCCTGGTCTAATAGGTCCTTAACCCTAACCCTAATATCTGTAGTATCCTATAACTCTGCTGTCTAGTGTTAAATATTCTGTGGCGGGGTATCCTTTCCGAGCTCCCTGGGTACCTAGGACAGGTCCCCTGAGTGTTACTATGTTGGTTCATAACACTATCTCCCTTCTTACTTCCTTTGTCCTTAAAGGTATTCCTATAAGCTTTTTGTGTTATCTGTGTTTTTGTTTACGCTTTCCTAATTTGTTATATTTTATAAAGTTAAAGGTTTTTGTGTGTTAAAGCCTTTTTATTGTTCCTAAAAAACTGAATAAAATGAGTCCCTCTCTATTACGGTCTTTTCCCATAGTTCCGTTATACCGACTTGTTCTTCCTGTAAGGCCAGTAAAAATTCTTATATAGCCTCTAAAGAGGATTTTTCCCGTTATTCCAAGTGTGTTCGTCAGAAGCGTAAAAATTGCGATATATAGGGTCTTACTCCTATTTAAATACAGAAGATCGCCCGTTTATATTCTCAGATTAAAGACGAGCTGGATATAGTGGAGGAGGAGGCTATGTTGGTAAACGCCAAGGTTAGTTGTCTGTGTAAGTAGCGGCGATTATAGGCTGAGAAGATGTCTTGTACTGTACGTCGGGGTATCGAGACTATTGATAAGTTAGATTAGGTGGAAAATGAGGAGGCTAAGGCTGAATGTAAGTATATTGCCGAGCAATCCGCTAAAGTTGTTTATGGTGGCTCGCCTAGTTTAGTTAGAATAAAGTTGTAGGAGTTCTGGCTTTGTGCTAGTAGAAATATTAGTATTTTTAATTAGAGTTTTATAATAAATAAGGGTATTAACTAGTTTACTTTAGGTATATCTAATTTAAGTAGGGGTGTTATAACTAGTAATAAAAATTTATTTACTAGTAGGCTATTTAGTTTATAGTGTTTTTAATTGGTAGAAAGAAAATAGAATCTGTTGATTTGTTTTTAATTTGGTAGTTTCCGTTAACTGGTAAGGTCCTTTTTAACTTGGTAAGTTCTGTTGGTTCGGTAGGTCTTCCTTTGACTGGTCCTGTGTGTCTAGACTGGTAGAGATGGTTTGATTGGTAAGGTTGTGTTGACTGGTAGAGTTGTGTTGACTGGTAAAGCCGTATTGATTGGTAAGGTTTGTGTTGACTGGTAGAGTCGTGTTAATTGGTAAGGTTTGTTCTGACTGGTCGAGGTTTTTGTGCTGGTAGCGATGTTTGGTTGGTTGGAGGCCTGACTGGTCTAGGTTTTGACTGGTTTAGTTTCTGGGTCTGTTGGTTCTGGGAGACCTCCTGGGTTGGCTAGTTGTTAGGGTGGCTTGGTTTATCCTTATTTTACCTAGGGCTGTATTCCAAGCCTGGTACTATTTAAGGATTTGTTTATAACCGGTTAAGTTTTTAACTAGTTCCTATATATCATTACTAATATTATAACCTCTTTATTTAATAAGGTATTCTATTATTCCTTAGTATTATTATATATTAATAATATTCTTTATTTTATACTTTTTATTATATTTATTAACTATTTTAATTTGTATTTTAAGTTTTATATCCTATAGTATTAGTTTTAAAAGTAAAATATAAAAGTTATTATATTATTTTATTCCTTATAGTAGTAAAAGTTTATAGTTAATATTTAAAAGTTTTTATAAGATTTTAAATAGTTTAATTTTCTTATAGTTAAGTTTGTTACTAGGTTACTTAGTTTTAATATTTTATTAAAAAAGGTAAACTTTATCTTCCTTTTTGAGAATTGGTCCCTTAATTCTTTTTTAATTTATATATTTAGTTATTTATTCCTATATAAATAAAAGTTTGTTTTAAATATCCTTTTAGATTTATTTAATTTAGGTTACTTTTTGTTCTACTAATTTTATAACCGTGTTATCTGGTAGTGCTTTATAATAAGCCTAAGGTTTATATCTGTAAACTATAAAGAAAGGTGACTGTCTAGTTGTACTAGTTGTTACGTTATTGTAGGTAAACTGTGTTAATAGTAGTAATTTAACCTAGTTATTCTATAACTAATTAATATAGTATTAAAGGTATTATTTAATAATTTAGTTAATTTATTCTATTTATTTATCCATTTATAAATGTATTACTGTTAATAACTTATATTTTACTTTAAGTTGTTTTATTAGTAACTTTTAAAAGTTTAATATAAATAGCTTATCTTTATTTAAGATAATTTTATATAGTATTCTATAGTTGCTTATAATAATCTGTAGGAATATATATCTAAGTTTTTTTATTATACTAGCTTCCTTATATAGTATAAAGTATACGTACTTACTTAGTTTATAAATTATTACTAAAATGCTATTATAAAGCACTTTGGTTAAGGGTTCTTGTAAGAGAGGTAGCTTAACGATAAAGTTTAGGCTGATGGATAACTATATAGCCGTAGGTACTGGTAGGGGCTTTAAAAGTCCGTATAATTTATACCTGGAAGCTTTGTTTTTGTTGTATGAGTTGTATTACTTGATAATTTCCTTTATTCTTTGTTTAAGGTTTAGGATATTGTGGTAACGTTAAATTCTTTTAACTATTACTATAACACCTTAATATCCGTATACTGGGGCTTTATAGATTCCCTTAATTAACTTATTTTATTTTTTAAGGTTTGTAAATATCTTTATTAGAGTATTATTAATCTTAATTATAGTATTAAGTTTTTGGTTAAGTATAAGGCTTTTATCTTTTTATATTTTAAAAATTATCCATTTTATAGATAATTCCTTATCCTAGTAATTTAATTATTTACTAAATATATTTACTCTTATATTTTTAACTTTATTTATATATATAACCTTAATATTAAATTATAATAAGAATTCTATATATTTAACCTATTATTTATTAAGTTTTTTTATTATTATAAAGGTAATTAGGTTTTTATAATTTATATAAAACTTTATTTATTTTCTTATATTAATAAAGTATTATTGCTATTTTTAAAATATATATATAATTACTATAAATTCTTTATTTAGGGTAGTATAATAAGTTTTTGGTTTATTAAACTTTTTACTAAAGTTTATAATAATACAAACTTATCCCTGTTTGTCTCATTAGGTAAGTTCTCCACCTACTATATCGTCGGAGGCGTTTGTGTGTATTTTAAATTCTTTTTCTGGGTCTGCTTTTTTAAGTACTGGATCCTTGGTGATAAGGTTTTTAATTTCCTTGAAAGTTTGTTGTGTTTCCGTTGTCTACTAGAAGGTTTGTTCTTTGTGTGTAAAATCTGTTAAAGGTTTACAGATATTGCTATAGTTTCCTATAAACTGTTTATAGAAATTGGTGTAACTAAAGAATAACCTAATATCCTTAATATTTATAGGTACTAACTATTTCTTAATTATTTAAACTTTATCTTTTTATATCCTAATATATCCTAATTTAATAGTATATTTAAAATAATTAACTTTTTAAATATAAAAAAAGCTTTTTTTTAGTTTTATTAGGAGGTTTATATTTTAAAGCCTTTAAAGTACTTATTTAATATACTTTTAATACTTTTTTAATATTTTTAAAAAGATAAAAATATTATTAAAGTAAATAATAATAAAAATATTTAAGTATTTATATAGGATTTAATTAATTATTTTTTAAAATAATACTAATATATTAGTTAGTTTAAAGGGTATAACTATATATTTATAGTATTTATAGTAGGTTTAAAATACTATTTTTTATTTTTTTCCTTTCTTTATTTAAATAAGGTTATAAGCTTTTTTTAGGTTTAAAGCTATAAACTATTTTACTCTTTTAAGTTAGTTTTATAATTTTTTAATAAAAGGGAATAAATATTAGTTTTTAATAGTAATATTATTAAACTATTAATAATCTATATAAAGTTATAATTTACTATTTTTCTTTAGTATAAATAAGATTAAATATCCTATTAATAACCTTAATAATTAAATATAACCTTTTTTAAGGTTTTTATTAAAGTATTTTCTAAGTGTTTTAAGTTTTTCTTTGTTAAATCTATAGATTTTGGAAAACCTGGGGTTTTTCCCTTTTTATAGGGGTATTTTGTGGTTGTAGAGGCTGTGTTTGGGGATTCTTGTATTGAGTTCCTTTTAAAATACTTTTCTAAATTTGTAGTATTCTCTGGGTATTCTTTCTAGTTTTACTAGGGCGCTTTGTTTTTTGTATTAGTGGAGGTAGAAAAGGTATTTCCTTATTTTTTGTTTATATGTTATATTATATATTAATCGGCTTTGGCCTTTCCTGTTAGTTTTTAAGTAACCTGATCTTTCCTTATTTTCCTAAAGTAAAGCTTTTTAATACTTATTTTTAAAGGTATTTATAAGTTTATTTAAGTATATTTTTTTACTATCCTTAATAATTAAACTTTATTTTATATTATTAATTATAACCTTTTCTTAGGAAATAGTATTATTTTAATAAATTTGGTTAGTAGTTTAATTAATTTAAGGGTTTATAATTTATAGTTATAAAAGTCCTAAGATTAATTTATAATATACTATATCTATAATATTTAAAGTTATAAAAGTTATATATCCTTAAATTAAAATAGGTAAATAATTAGTCTTTATATTAATTACTTTATTTTTATATCTTACTTTTATACCTTTTATAGTATTAAGCTTATAGGGGCCTTTTTTTTAGTGCTATAGTATCTAGTCTTTATTAATAATTTAGGGTAATATAAAGTTGCCCTAGGCGTTACTGTCCAACAGTATGCTATATATTTTTCTGTTAATTTTTACCTTAAGTAGGATATATATATAGTTTCCTTAAGTAGTATATAGGGACCTATAATCCATAATTAACTATTATCCCTTTATAAGTGATTACTATCTTTTCCCTACTATTAATACTATTTTATTAACTTTTCTTTACTATAAATAGGGTAAAAAGGTAACCTATAGTTTTATACTTATTATTGTTTATATAAACACTTTAGTAGTAAGTACTAATTTAATTTAAAGGTAGTATATGCTTTACTGTGATTAACTTTATGGATTACCTAATAGGTAAGGTCGTCTTGTTTGTATAGCCTAGTAATAGGTTTTATTCTAAAGCGTTTAGGAAAAAAGGTGTGTACTGCCTTAGTTCTGAAGTGAATTTTGTACGTATACTGTACATATGAGATTTAGGAGATCTTGTGATATACTAGATATATAGGCCAGAGGTGTACCTTGTCTCTTACTTACCTGGGTTTTGGAGGATGGTAAAATTCAGAAAGGGCCTTCTTAATAAATACTCCTGTTACTATAATACACACTATATTGGTGTCTGGGGCAATTAAAATATTATATCTTAAATACTATTTAGGATTTTTATTAAAGTTTTTTATAAGGTTTTTATTTTTATTATTAGTTATTTTAATATATTTAGTATTTAAGTAGTTTAAGTTATTATTCTTTATTATTATGTTATATAGTAGTCCTTATCTTTCTATTATTAATTATCTTTTTTAATAGGGTTTTTTTAAAAACTAACTAAAGGTTTTTTTCTTTAAAAGGTATAGTATATACTAATTATTAAAGTAGGAGGTTTAGTTAAAGGCTTTATATTTTCCGTTAATATCTACTGTTTACTTAGGAATAGGTAGTAGGTTTTTTAGTTCTTTATAGTTGTTAAGGTGGATTAGATATTCTATATAAAGGTTGGGTTAATAGATGTAAGGTGTTTTGCCTTTCGGGTATACCGGGTATTACTTGTTGAGTAAGTAGCTATACTACCTGGGTAGCTCCTATTTGGAGGTTATATTGACCTGTTGTTGTCTTTTTGGGACGGGTTTTTATTATTTTTTAGGCTAACAACATTCCCTAGTAAAGTGTCCCTTTTAACTATAGTTATAATATTTCTTATTGTAAAGTTTTTTTTAGGTTATATTAAGTTTTATAAGTTTTATATAGGTTCCTGTTATAGTATTACTATATCCTTATAAGTATTAAGGTTAGTTGCTATTATAAAAGTTACTACTATATTAGTACTTTTTTCTTATATTTAATAATTTTTAAGTTTTTTAATAATTTTTAAGGTTTTTATAATTATATTTTTATTATTATTTAAATAGTTAATTATTAATATATACTATTATAATAATATACTTTATAAAGTTATTAAGTTAATTTACCTTAAAAATCTTATCCTTAATATCCTTTTTAAGTTTTTTATAAAATTAGTTTATAAATGTATTTTTTCCTTAACTAATATAGGTAGTAAGCTGTTTAAAGTGTACTATATATTCGGAGGTTAATCCTCTTTACTTAAGTTTTATGAGTTTGTGTTCTATAGATCTCTCCTTATCTGGGTTTTTAAAAGTATCCTTAAAAGCTTACTTAAAATAGTTAAAGCTTTAAAAGATTTTTTTAGTATTGTTGTCCTAGTTACTATTGTTATTCTCCAGATAGTCCTTAAGGGTTGGTTTAAACTATATAAGTGTGTTGCCTTTAAGTTGAGTACTAGTAAAGATAATTTTGTTGTAATAAGTGTTAAACTAGTAACTGTAGTATTTAAAGTAGGCACAGCTCTGGGTGATAAATCCTTGGAGGGTTCCTTTGTTTCCTTTGTACGGGCCGGGTTTGTCCATCTTATAGGCCTTAACCTGTTGAACCGAGTGGAGGAGGTTAATTTTCTGCTGGAGGGCTACAATCTAAGCCGCTATGCTCTGGGTGTTATTATTGTTACCAATATTAGAGGAGGTTGGAGTTTAAGATGCTATTATATCTTTATATTATTTAATCGGTTGGTTATATAGCTATTTTAAATAAAAGTTGTTAAAATATAATGATTATATTAAACCTTTATAAGATTTAGTAGGTAGTTTATAGGGTTTATATTAATAGTTTAGTATAAAGGTAATATTTAACTATTTATAATATAAAGATATTATTTAGTTTTAATATTTAAAAGTATAATTACTAGTTATAAGGTTATTTAGGTTATTAGATTAAATACTTAGATTAATAACTAAAAAGTTTATTTTATAAGAGCTATTTACTAATAGTGATAATTATATCCTTATATGTTCCGACTTTTTATCCGTTTTTTATGTTGGACTATAGAGACTATTGGCGATATGTGCGGTCCAGCCTTTTGTTGTTGGGACTGTTGACGGTCCTGTCGGTCCCTCCTGGTCTGGTAGGTCCCTAACCCTAACCCTGATATCTGCAGTGTTCCGTGACTCTGCTGTCTAGTGTTAAATGTCCTGCGGCGGGGTGTCTTTTCTGAGCTCCCTGGGTACCCAGGACGGGTCCCCTGAGCGTTACTGTGTTGGTTCATAACAGTTATAAAGTAATAAATAAAGGGTATATACCGGATATTTATCCTTAATAACTATAAAAGTTATATATTAATAAAGTTTAAATAATATTATAAAAAGTATAATATTATCCCTATTAATATATTACTATATTTTTTTTATTTTTTTTAATTATTAAATATTATATTATATTTATTATTAAAGTATAACGTGGGTGGACAGCCAGCCGGACAGGACACCTGCCCGGACAGTTTTATCACATACACCAACTTTAGCTAACCATAGCACCCCCCCGGGGCCAATATATCAATAAAAATTGGCACCAATTGGTGCTAACTGCTTTAAACTCCTTATTTTTAATTAATTTAGTTAATTTGGAGTTGTGGTGAGGTTATAGTGCTAGTTTGAAAGTTTAAAGTTTTAGTGAGTGGGTTTGTTTTTAGTGTAAATTACGTCCCGATTTTTCGCGTTAATCTTGTATTACTCTTTCTACTTAAATATTTAACACATTAAAATTCAATATCCACAATACTAATCTACTTAAAAAAAGATAAAATTATTTTAGCACTTTAAGTAATTAAGAATTCTAAAAAAAATTAAAAGAAACCCTTAAATGTACGCCAGGTTGTATGGATTTTTAACGTTCCATATAGTATAATCTGCGACAAGATGAACAACCAACTATATCGCGAAGAATTACGCGTTAACAACTATAAACTTGATCCAGTTGAAGAGCAAACACTTGTTCAATATATTATTGAGCAAAATACACGAGGATTTCCAATACGGCTTTCTAGTGTGGAAGAAATAGCCAACCTCCTGTTAGTATTGTGTGATGGTAAGCCTGTTGGTACCAAATGGGCTTGACGCTTTGTGGATGCACAACCAAGCTTAAAAACAAGATTCTCTCGGCCTTATGACTACCAGAGGGCCCTCTGCGAAGATCCAGAGGTTATTGGGAACTGGTTCCAGCTGCTCCGCAACATAATAGCCAAGTATAGGGTCCTGGATGACAACCTTTACAACTTTGACAAAACTGGCTTTATGATGGGTATGATGACTAGAACATTAGTTGTTACATGTTCTAATAGATACGGAAAGGCCAAATCTGTGCAACCTAGCAACCAGGAATGGGCGACAGTTATTAAATGTATTAATATTAAGGGCTGGTATATCCTGCCGTTTGTAATTATATAAGGCGCCTACTATCTTACCAATTAGACTATAAAGTTAGGGTTTTCTACCGATTAGGTAATTAAGCCTACTTTAAATAGATGGATAGATAATAAGACTGGTTTAGAATAAATTTAGTATTTTAACAAATATATAATTAAATAGACTAAGGGTAAATACTAAATACTTATCCTAAATAGATATAAGAGCTATATATTAGTAGAGTTTAAACAATATTATAAAGAAAATAATATTATTCCTATTAGTATACTACTATATTTATCTTATTTATTTTAACTATTAAATGTTATATTATTCTTACTATTAAAGTGTATATATAGTAATAAGATTAACCTCTTTATCTAAGCCTCTGTTAACTATATTACTAAATCTAAGTTCTTTATCACGTTCAAGGCAGCCTACAATAAGGTTTTTACAAAAGATAATATATTATCTGGATTCAGAAAAGCCGGTATTTCTCTATAGGACCTAGATTTTGTGATTTTTAAGCTGGATATCCGCCTACAAACTCCAGTATAATCCCTCCCTGTATTACTATTAAAATGGGAATTATAAACACCCTCTAATACCTACCAGACTATCCAGCAATCAAGTTTTATTAAGGGCAAGATCTTGGCCTATCAGGGTAGCTTCCCTATACCAATTATCCAGGTAGTTGAGAAGTTTATAAAGGGTATACAAGCAATGGCGTATTAGATTACACTTTTAAATGATTAGGTTTATACCCTTGAGAAGGCTAATATTGGGCTTGCTAAGTGCCGGAGGGCTAAAAGAAGTCAGGTCCAGCTTAGAGGGGCACTTACTATTGAGGAATCTTAAGTGATAATTAAAGAAAAACAAAAGGGGAAGCGGTTAGCTGGTGATATAGCTGGTGGTGGTGAGGAGGCGGTTCACAGCGGACCGAGCAAACAACGATGTAGCAACTGCGGTGAGACTAGGCATAACACAAAAACTTGTAAGAAAGATACAGAAGGGTCTAGTCAGCTAAATTCAGAGTGTATAATAGTGAATTCTTAAGCGGTCTGTGGTAGACTACTCAAATAGTTAGTATAGCTGGTATAGATTAAAGTTGATTCTGCATGGCTGAAATGCTCCATTTTGGTGGGGAACCCGATTTTCCCACCAAAAGTTAACTACTTTAGATTGGCACTGTAGCCAACCCAACCACTCTAAATTAACCAAATCAATTGAAAATAAGCAATTAAGAGCAGTTGGCACCAATTGGTGCCAATTTTTATTGATATATTGGCCCCGGGAGGTTGTTATGGTTAGCTAAAGTTGTTGTATGTGATAAAACTGTCCGGGCAGGTGTCCTGTCCGGCTGGCTGTCCACCTACGTTATATATAGTATTAAAATTAATTTCTTTATTTAAACTTTAGTTAATTATATTATTAAGTTTAAGTTTTTTATTATATTTAAGGTAGCCTATAATAAGATTTTTACGGAAAAAAATATAAAATTTAGGTTTAAAGAAGCTAGGATTTCTTTATAGGACCTAAATTTAATTATTTTTAAGTTAGATATTTACCTATAAACTTTAGTATAATCCCTTCCTATATTACTATTTAAATAGGAATTATAAATATTATTTAATATTTAATAAATTATCTAATAATTAAGTTTTATTAAGGGTAAAATTTTAAAATATTAAAATAGTTTTTTTATACTAATTATAAAGGTAGTTAATTAATTAATAAAGGGTATATAAGTAATAATATATTTATTTATAATAATAAGTTAACAAATTTATATACTTTAAGATATTAATTTAGTACTTACTAAATACCGGAAGGTTAAAAGAAGTTAAGTATAGCTTGGAGGAGTACTTACTATTAAGGAATCCTAGGCCATTATTAAGGAAAAAGAGAAAGGGAAATGGCTAGTTAGTAAAATGGTTGGTGGTGCTGAGGAGGCGGTCCGCGGCGGACCAAGCAAACGACAATATGGCAACTGCGGCGAGACTGGGCATAATGCAAGAACTTGTAAGAAAGATGTAAAAGGGTCTAGTCATTTAGATCCTAAGTAAATAATAGTATATTTTAAAGCGGTCCGCGGCGGACTATTAAAATAGTTAATCTAGATGGTGTAGAATGAGGTTAATCCTGTATGTCTGAAATTTATTATTTTGGTAGGGAAGCTAATTTTCCCACTAAAAGTTGTCTACTTTAGAATGGCACTATAGCACCACTAACCTCTCCAAATTAATTAAATCAATTGAAAATAAGTAATTAGGACCAGTTAGCACCAATTAGTACCAAATACAATTAACCTTTTCGCCCTTTGGGGGTGTTAGGGATGGCTAAAGTTGGTGGTTTACTTAAAAATGGCTTGCTATGTGGTATGGCTTGCTAACTGGTGAACCATGTTACCTTTTTATTTATTTTATTTATTTTAATTATTAAATATTAAATATTTTAATTTATTAAAAAAAAAATATAATATAAAAATTAACTAATTTATTAAAATTTAAATTATTTATATTAATAAAATAAAGTTTTTTTTTACCTTTTATACTATATATAATAAGGTTTTTAAACTAAAAATTATTAAAGGAGTTTTTAAAGGTGTAAGTTTAATCTTATTTAATTAAAAAACTATACTTTTTAAGTTAAATATTAAAATTAAAATATTAATAATAATATTAAACTCCTTAATATTACCTATACCTTAAGTTTTTTAAATACAATATAACTTAATATAAGTAGTTTTTTAATTAACTTTAATTAAAGATTATATTTTTTACTGTTAAAAAAGTTTTTTAATACTAATTTTAATTATTATTAATTAATTAGTAAAAAGTATAATGTAATTTACTAATTAACTATTATTATTACCTTACTATTACTTTTTATTAAATATACTAACTTTAACTAACCTTAATACCCCTATAATATAAAAAGGTTAATTATATTTAGTACTAATTAGTATTAAATAGTTTTAATTACTTATTTTTAATTAATTTAATTAATTTAAAGTTATAGTAATACTATAATATTAATTTAAAGAATTAAGGTTTTAATAGGTAGGTTTATTTTTAGTATAGATTACGTCCCTATTTTTTATATCAGTCTTATATTACTTTACCTACTTAAATATTTAATACACTAAAAATCAATATCTATAATACCAATCTACTTTAAAAAAGATAAAATCTAACTAGTAATTTAGGTAATTAAGAATTCTAAAAAAAAAACAAAAAAAAACCCTTAAATACAGCTCAGGTTACTCGGATCTTTAGTATCCCCAGAACTACCTTACTTAACAGGATAAATAACCAACCACATCGTAAAGAATCACACATTATATAGTATAAACTTAATCCAGTTAAAAAGTATATACTTATCCGATATATACTTAAACAAGATATATAAAAATTCCTAATATAACTTTCTAGTATAGAAAATATAACTAACCTCCTACTAATATTATAAAATAATACATTTATTAGTAAAAATCAGGTATAATATTTTATAAATATATAATTAAATTTAAAAATTAAATTTAATTAACCTTATAACTATTAAAGGGCCCTTTATAAAGATTTAAAGGTTATTAAGGATTAATTTTATTTATTTTATAATATAATAGTTAAATATAGTATTATAAATAATAACCTATATAATTTAATAAAATTAACTTTATAATAGGTATAATAACTATATTAATAGTTATTATATATTTTAATTAATATAAAAAGGTTAAATTTATATAATTTAAAAATTAAAAATAGATAATAATTATTAAATATATTAATATAAAAAGTTAATATATTTTATTATTTATAATTATTTAAAATATTTATTATTTTATTAATTAAATAATAAAATTAAACTTTTTATTAAATTAAATAATTAAATTTACTTTAAATAAATAAATAAATAATAAAACTAATTTTAAATAAATTTAATATTTTAATAAATATATAAAATAATAAATAAAAAATATATATTAAATATTTATTTTTAACAACTATAAAAGTTATATATTAATAAAGTTTAAATAATATTATAAAAAGTATAATATTATTTTTATTAATATATTATTATATTTATTTTATTTATTTTAATTATTAAATATTATAATATTTATATTATTAAAGTATATATATAGTAATAAAATTAACTTTTTTATTTAAGTTTTTATTAATTATATTATTAAAGTTAAGTTTTTTCTTATATTTAAAATAGTTTATAATAAGGTTTTTATAAAAAAGATATAAAATTAAAATTTAAAAAAATTAATTTTTTTTTATAAACTTTAATATAATCCTTTTTTATATTACTATTAAAATAGGAATTATAAATACCTTTTAATATTTATTAAATTATTTAATAATTAAATTTTATTAAAAATAAGATTTTTAATTATTAAAATAGTTTATTTATATTAATTATTTAAGTAATTAAAAAATTTATAAAAAATATATAAATAATAATATATTAAATTACTTTTTTAAATAATTAAATTTATATTCTTAAAAAGGTTAATATTAACCTTATTAAATATTAAAAGGTTAAAAAAAGTTAAATATAACTTAAAGGAGTATTTACTATTAAGGAATTTTAAGTAATAATTAAAGAAAAAGAAAAGGGGAAATAGTTAACGGGTAAAATAGCTGGTAGTACTGAGGAGGCGGTTTGCGGCGGACCGAGTAAACGATAATATGGCAACTGCGGCAAGACTGGGTATAATACAAAAATCTGTAAGAAAAATGCAGAAGAGTCTAGTTATTTAAATCCTAAGTAAATAATAGCACATTTTACAGCGGTCTGTGGTAGACTACTGAAATAGTTAGTTTAGATAATGTAGAATAAGGTTAATTTTGTATAGTTAAAATATTTTATTTTAGTAAGGAAGTTAATTTTCCTACTAAAAGTTATTTACTTTAAACTAGTATTATAACACTACTAATAACTTTAAATTAATTAAATTAATTAAAAATAAATAATTAAAACTATTTAGTATTAATTAATACTAAATATAATTAACCTTTTTATACTATAGGGGTGTTAAGGTTGGTTAAAGTTGGTGTATTTAGTAAAAAGTAATAATAAGGTAATAATAACAGCTAACTAGTAAACTACATTATAGTTATTAACCTATATAATTACCTTATTAACCTAAAAAGTTAATACTTTTTAAAAGGTAAATATAATTTTTTTTAAATATTAAAAAATTAAAAAAACTTATATAAAGGATAAAAAGGTACTTTATATAAAAATATTAAGGAATTAATTAATAAAAAGGAAAAAGAAAAATAGTTAACTAATAAAATAAATAATAGTACTAATAAGGTAGTTTATAATGGATTATTAAAAAAATAATATAATAATTATAGTAAAACTAAATATAATATATAAATATATAAAAAAAAGGTAAAATTATTTATAAATTTTAATTTTAATTAAATTTAATTAATTTTTTTATTATAATATTATAATTTAGGTTAATATACTATTAATACTTAAAAGTAACTAGTTTACTAAAGTAGCTAACTTATTAGTACTTAACGTTAATATTAATATTTATTAATATTTATTAATATTTATTAATTTTATTTTAATTTAAATTTAAATTTATTTTAAAGTTTAATTTATTATAACTTTTTATAAAAAATTTTTTAAATTTTTTTATAAGTTTGTTGATAATTTAATTTAAAACAAATATTAAATTAAATAAAGAATTTATATGAAAAAATATAATATTATTTTAAGTTTTTATTTATTATAAGTTATTATTATAAATATATAAAGTAAAAAAGGTTTTTATATCATTTAAATTTGTTACTTTTAAAGTTAAAATATAATTAAGTAATTATATTTATAAAGTTATAATTTAAATAGAAAAGTTTTTAATTTTTTTTTATTTATAAACTTTAATAATTAATAATTATAATATTTATTTTTATTAAAAATAAAATAAAATAATTTATTTTAAAAATTTATTATGTAATTAATTTAATATTTATATTTAATACTTTTTTAAAATAAATTTTCATATTATTATATTTTCTATTTTTAAATTAATTTTTTTTTAATATAAAATTTAAAATTTATTTAAAAAAAGATTTTAAAAAATAATATTTAATAAAAAATAATATTTATTAATATTTTATTTTATTTTTATTTATTATTTTTTTATAAATAAATATTAAAATAAATAAAAATATTATTAATAATAAAGAATAAATTTATTTTAAATATTATTTTATATTTAATAATAATTAATTTATTAATAATTTAATAAAATAAAATTATAAATAAAATATTTATTATAAATATTTTATAAATTATAAAATTTTTTATAATTTATAATTAATTAATAATTAATTAATAATTAATTAATAATTAATTAATAATATTATTAATAAAACTAATAAAATTATTATCATATTATAATTAATATTATTAATTTAATATTAATAATTTTTTATCTTAATTATAATTATTATTATTATTTAAAATATTTAAAAAATAAAACTATTTTAAAATTAATATAATTTATTATATAAATTTATATTTTTTAATTTATAATGATTTTTATTTATTTTTAAATATAATTATTATCGTTTTAAATGATTTTTTTTTATAAATAAATATTTTTTAAAATATTAATTAATAACTATTTTATTAATAAATATTTTATTAATTATTATTATTATTATTTATATATTTTTAATTATAAATTAAAAATTATTATAAAAAACTTTATTTAAATAAATTTAATTAATTATTTTTATTATAAAAGATAATTAAAAAAATAAATTAATATTTTTATTATTAATTTATATATTTTTTAAATATAAACTTTATAATAATAAAAAATTAATATAATTTATATAAAGTTTTTAAATTAATTTTTTTAAAGTATAATTTTACTTATTTTTATAAAGTTTTTTTAAAAATTACAAATTTTAATATTATTTAAATACTTTTTTTAAAAATTAAAATAAATAAATTTTATAATTAAAATAATTATATTAATTATATTAATTATAAAATTAAATATATATTAAAATTAATATAATTTATAAAACTTATTTTATTAATTTAATTAGTTTTAAAATTATTTAAAAATTAAATTATAATAATTTGTTTTTTAAATAACTTTAATTATAAATTAATAAAACTTTATAATTAACTTATATTTAATTATTATTTAATATAAAGTTTATTTTAATTTAGTATTTAATTTTTTTATAATAAAAAAAAAATTTAAAAAATTAATTTATTATTATAATAATAAATAAAATATTTACTTATAAATTAAATACTTTTTTAAATAATTAATTATTATTTATTAAAATTATTTTTAAAAGAAATTTTAAAAATATGTTTAATATTAATAAATATAATTTAAATTATAAAATATTATTTTTTAATAATAATAAAATTAATAAATATATTAAATTTTAATCATAATATATTTATTTTAATATAATTTATATTAATAATATAATAATTTATAAAAAAAAATTATTTAATATTTATTTTTATTAATTATTATTTAATATATAAAAAATATTCTTTTTAAAAATATAAATTACTTTATATATTTTATATAATTTTATAATATTTTATAATATTTTATAACATTTTATTTATTATTAAATTAATATAAAGTTATTAAATAAAAATTTAAATAATAAATTTAAATATTTTAATAATTATTTTTAAACTTTATTAATAAAAAAAAATTTAAAAAAATTAATAATTAATAATTAATTTTTTTTAAAGTTTTTAAAAATTATTATAAAATTAATATTAAAATAATATAATTTCTTTTTAAAATAATAAAACTTTATAATATAAATTTTTATTTTATATTATTAAAATTTATTAATATTATTAAAATAAAAAATAAATTAAAATTTTTATTTAAATAAAATTAATTTTTTAAAATATTAATAAAATTTACTTTATATATATAAATAATTTTAATTATAATATATTAAATTAATTATATTAAGAATTTATTATAAATTATAATATAATATAAAATATTACTAAATAATACACCCTACTAAATAATACACTTTTCCTAAAACTATTATAATCTACCTTCTAACTATATTCTCTTACACTATATTTAAAAATAAGTAAAATAAAAGAATTTACTTTTTAGCTTACTATTTAAGCTATTTAAAATAATTTAAAATTAAATAAGTAATATATATCCTAACTATATAATATACCTAAATCTATTCTTCATTATAAAATAATTAATTAAATTTTATCATAAAATACCTACCCTAACTATAAAAAGTTAATTAAAATAAAAAAAAAGGTTATTATTTAATATATACTTAATTAAAATTTTTAAAAATATTTATTATCTTTACTAATATAATAAATATAACTAATATACTACTTTATAACTATAATAATAATATTATTAAAAAAAACTAAATATAAAAACTTATTATATTAAAATTATATCTTAAAATATATATTAACTATATATATAACTATTAAAAAGCTTTATATAAAGATTTTAATATAATAAATAGATAATTTAACCTTATTTTAAATATATATATAAAATACAGGATTTTAAATAATAATACCTATAACTTTAATAAAATAAGTTTTATAATAAATATTAATATACCTAAAATAGTAATTATTAATATAAACTAATAAAAATAAATAAAATTAATATAACCTAATAATTAATAATAAATAATAATTATTAAATTAATTAGTAAAAATAAATAAATTAAACCTTTGATATTAATTATTAAGGTTAAAATATATTTTATAAGTTAGTATATTAAAAATAATATTTTTAATAACTAAATTATTAAAATAAACTTAAATAAATAAATAATTAATAAAATTATTTTAAAATAAATTAAATATTTCAATAAATATATTATATTATATATAAAGGGTATTTATTAATTTTTAATTTTTAATAATTATAGAAATTACTATTTTATAAATTTTAAGAACTTTTATAAAAAAAAAAATATTACTTTTTATATACCTTTTTATTTATTTTATTTATTTTATTTATTTTATTTATTTTATTTATTTTATTTATTTTATTTATTTTATTTATTTTATTTATTTTATTTATTTTATTTATTTTATTTATTTTATTTATTTTATTTATTTTATTTATTTTATTTATTTTATTTATTTTATTTATTTTATTTATTTTATTTATTTTATTTATTTTATTTATTTTTATTTATTTTATTTATTTTATTTATTTTATTTATTTTATTTATTTTATTTATTTTATTTATTTTATTTATTTTATTTATTTTATTTATTTTATTTATTTTATTTATTTTATTTATTTTATTTATTTTATTTAATATTAAATATTTTAATTTATTAAAAAAGGTATATAATAAAAAAATCAATTGATATAATAAAACTTCAATTATATATATTAATAAAATAAAGTTTTTTTCTACCTTTTAAACTATATATAATAAAGTTTTTAAATTTAAAATTATTAAAAAAGGGTTTAAAAAAATAAGTTTTATTTTATTTAATTAAAAAGTAATATTTTTTAAATTAAATATTAAATTATAAATATTATTATTATAATTAAACTTTTTAATACATTTTATACTTTAAGTTTTTTAAATACTATATAACTTAATATAAATAGTTTTTTAATTAATTTTAATTAAAAATTAAATTTTTTATTATTAAGGAAGTTTTTTAATATTAATTTTAATTACTATTAATTAGTTAGTAAAAGGTACTTAATTATTAGCTTATATAGTATCCCTATTAACCTAAAAAAATAAAACGTTATAAAAAGTAAATATAATACTTTTTAAATATTACTTAATTAAAAAAAATATTTATAATTAAAAAGGTTATTTAATATTTAAAAGGTTATAAATATAATTAACTTAAAAAAAAAGGAAAATAATTAATTAGTAAAATAAATAGTAATATAAGTAAATTAATTTATTATAAACTAACTATTTAATAATATAGTAATTATAAAAAACTTAGGTATAATATATAAATATATAAAGAAAATAAAGAATTATTTAATATATTTAGTTTTAATTAATTTTAATTAATTGTATTTAATATAATATTATAATTTAGGTTGTTATAATTATAGTTTAAAAAAGTATATTATTTAATAGAGTATATTACTTAATAGTATTTTATATTAAATTATAATAACTATTTATAATAATTTTTATTTAATTAATATATTATATTTATTATAATAAATTTATATTTATTATATTTATATATAATAATTATATTAATAATTTTTTTAAAAATTAATTATTAAATTAATTAAATTTAATTTTTTTTTATCTTTAAAGTATCTTTTTTAATATTAATTTAAATATATTATTTTACTTAATAATATAATTAAAAGTTCTAAAATATTATTTAATTAAATTAATAATTTATATATTAAATATTTATTTATTTAATTTATTATTAACTATTATATATTTAAATATATTATTTTTATTAATAATAATTAATTTTTATTATATAAATAATTTATTTTTAACATTATTTACTATTTTATATTATAATTATTATAAATAAATAATAAGTTTAATTAAAATTTTAAATTTTAAATTAAATTAAAATAATATAAATTTATAATATAATTAATAATTAACCTTTATTTATAATTAATTTATAATTAATCATAATATTATTTTTTTAATTATATAAATTTTTTTTTTTTTAAATTTATAAATAATTATAATATAACGTTATTAATAAAAAAAATTAAAATATAAATTCATAATTTATCATATAAAAAATAATAATAACCTTTATTATTAAAACTTTTATTATTTATTAAATTATATTAAAAAGTTTTAATATAAAGTTTACTTTTAAAAAATTATTTAATAAAATAATATATTATTAAATATAATATAATAAATTTATTTCTACATTAAAAAAAATTAATTAATTTTTTACTTTAATATTATATTATATTTTATATATTTTTTAATTTATTAATAATTATATTTTAATTATATTTCTAATAATTTTTAATTTTTTAATATAAATATTATTATTAAATTTTAATTAATTAATTATACTTTATAAAGTTTTTAATTTTAATTATTAATTTATTTATATTAATTAATTATTTTAATACTTTATTTAAAATACTTTTTATAAAAATATTAATTAAATTATTATAATTATTAATTTATTAAATTTTATTAATTTTACATTATTTATAAATTTAATAAAAAGTTATAATATTTATATAAAAAATATAAATTTATATAAACAATTAATAATATTTTAAATAATTTAAAATAATTTTAAAAAAAGTTTTTAAATTAAAATTTTTAATTATTTTATAAACTTTAAATAAAAATATTTTTTTGAAATAATTTATTTATATTTTATAAAAAATTAATATATAATATTATATTTTATTTTATTAATTAAAATAATTATAAGTTTAATTTAAAAATTAAAGTTTTAATTATTAATAAAAAACTTATTTATAAAAATCATTAATTTTATTACAATTATATTTAATAATATATATTATAAACTTTATTATATATTATTAATTTATTAATTAAATTATTTATTAAAAATTAAAATATTTTTATTTTTTAAATTATATATTTATATAATAATAAATAAATTAAATATAACTTTTAATTAATAAACTAAAGTAATAACGTAATTTACTAGTTAACTAATTATATTATATACCCGATTAGTTTTACTAACTTAACTAACTTTAGTTAACCCTAACACCTACTAAGTATAAAAATATTAATTAATATTAGTACTAATTAGTACTAATTACTTTAGATTATTTATTTTTAATTAATTTAATTAATTTCAAGTTATAATAAGGTTATAATATTAATTTAAAATTTTAAAATTTTAATAAATAGGTTTATTTTTAGTATAAATTATATCCCTATTTTTTATATTAATTTTATATTACTTTACCTACTTAAATATTTGATATATTAAAAATTAATAACTATAATAGTAATTTACTTAAAAAAAGATAAAATTATTTTAATACTTTAAGTAATTAAGAATTTTAAAGAAAATTAAAAAAAACCTTTAAGTATATATTAAACTACTTAAATTTTTAATATCCCTTATATAACCCTATATAATAAAATAAATAACTAATTATATTATAAAGAATTATATATTAAAAAGTATAAACTTAACCTAATTAAAAAGTAAATACTTATTTAATATATTATTAAGTAAGATATATAAGAATTTTTTATATAGTTTTTAAATATAAAAAATATAGTTAACTTTTTACTAGTATTATAAAATAGTAAGCCTATTAATGAATATTAAGTTTAATATTTTATAAATATATAACTAACCTTAAAAATTAAGTTTAATTAACCTTATAATTATTAAAAAGCCCTTTATAAAAATTTAAAAGTTATTAAAAATTAATTTTAGCTACTTTATAATATAATAGCTAAATATAAAATTATAAATAATAACCTATTTAATTTTAATAAAACTAACTTTATAATAAATATAATAACCTTATTACTAATTATTATATACTCTAATAATATAAAAAAGTTAAATTTATATAACCTAACAATTAGGAATAAGTAATAATTATTAAATATATTAATATAAAGGGTTAATATATTTTATTATTTGTAATTATTTAAGGTGTTTACTATTTTATTAACTAAACTATAAAGTTAGGTTTTCTACTAAACTAAAAAACTTATCCTACTTAAAATAAATAAATAGATAATATAACTAATTTAAAATAGATTTAGTATTTTAATAAATATATAATTAAATAGATTAAAAGTAAATATTAAATATTTATCCTTAATAACTATAAAAGTTATATATTAATAAAGTTTAAATAATACTATAAAAAAAATTATTTTTATTAGTATACTATTATACTTATCTTATTTATTTTAATTATTAAATATTATATTATTTTTATTATTAAAGTATATATATAGTAATAAAATTAACCTTTTTATTTAAACCTTTATTAACTATATTACTAAATTTAAGTTTTTTTTTATATTTAAAGTAACTTATAATAAAGTTTTTATAAAAAAGAATATAAAATTTAGGTTTAAAAAAGCTAAAATTTCTTTATAGGATTTAAATTTTATTATTTTTAAGTTAAATATCTACTTATAAACTTTAATATAATCCCTTCTTATATCCCTTTTTAAATAGAAATTATAAATACTATTAAATACTTACTAAATTATTTAATAATTAAGTTTTATTAAAAATAGGATTTTAAATAATTAGGATAGCTTTTTTATATTAATTTTTAAAGTTATTAAAAAATTTATAAAAGGTATATAAGTAATAATATATTTAATAATAATTTGAAATAATTAGGTTTATATATTTAAAAAGGCTAATATAGCACTTACTAAATATTAAAGAGTTAAACAAAACTAAATATAATTTAAAAAAGTATTTAATATTAAGGAATTTTAAGTAATAATTAAAAATAAAATAAAAAGGGAAGTAATTAACTAATAAAATATTAGGTAATAGTAAAAAGGTAGTTTACTATAGATTAAGTAAATAATAATATAGTAACTATAATAAAACTAAGTATAATATAAAAAGTTATAAAAAAGATATAAAAGGGTTTAATTATTTAAATTTTAAATAAATAATAATCTATTTTTTATTAGTTTATAATAAACTATTAAAATAGATAATTTAGGTAGTATAAATTAAGGTTAATTTTATATAGCTAAAATACTTTATTTTAATAAAGAAACTAATTTTTTTATTAAAAGTTAGTTACTTTAGATTAATACTATAACTATATAAACTACTTTAAATTAACTAAATTAATTAAAAATAAGTAATTTAAAGTAGTTAATACTAATTAGTATTAATATTAATTAATATTTTTATACTTAATAAGTATTAAGGTTAACTAAAGTTAGCTAAGTTAGTAAAATTAATTAGGTATATAATATAATTGGTTAACTAGTAAACTATATTATATATTTTTTAAATATATTATTTAAAATATTTTTTTATTTTATTATTTATTTTTAAATTTATTAATTTTTTTTTTATTTTTTTATTTTTTTATTATAACGTGGTTCACCAGTCAGCCGTCATTATCACCTCACCGTTACTTTTTACTAAATACACCAACTTTAGCCAACCCCAGCACCCCCATAGTGCAGAAAGGTCAATTATATTTGGTACTAATTGGTGCCAAATGGTCTCAATTGCTTATTTTTAATTGATTTAGTTAATTTGGAGTTGTAGTGGTGCTGTAGTACTAATCTAAAGAATTAAGGTTTTGGTGGGCAGGTTTGTTTTTAGTGCAGATCGCGTCCCCATTTTTCGCATCAGTCTCACATCACTCTACCTACTTAAATATTTAACACACTAGAAATCAACATCTATAATGCCAATCTACTCTAAAAAAGACAAAATCTAACTAGCAATTCGGGCAATTAAGAATTCTAAAAAAAACTAAAAAAAACCCTTAAATACAGCTCAGGCTATTTAGATTTTTAGTATCCCTAAAACTACCCTACTTAACAGGATAAATAACCAACCACGTTATAAAAAATTACACATCATACAGTATAAACTTAATCCAGTTAAAAAGTATATACTTATCCAATATATACTTAAGCAAGATATACAAGGATTCCTAATACAACTTTTTAATATAGAAAATATAGTTAACCTCCTACTAATATTACAAAACGGTAAACCTATTAGCAAAAACTAGGCACAATACTTTGTGGATACATAACCAAGCTTAAAAACCAGGTTTAATCAGCTTTATAACTACCAAAGGGCCCTCTACAAAAATCTAAAGGTTATTAGGAACTAATTCCGCCTACTTCGCAATATAATAACTAAGTATAGTATTACAGATAATAACCTATATAACTTCAATAAGACTAACTTCATAATAGGTGTAATAACTACGTTAATAGTTGTTACACATTCTAATCAACATAAAAAGGCCAAATCTATATAATCTAAAAACTGGGAATAAGTAACAGTTATTAAATACATTAATACAAAGGGCTAATATATCCTACCGTTTATAATTATTTAAGGCGCTTACCACCTTACTAACTGGATAACAAAGTTAGGCTTCCTACCAAACTAAGTAATTAAGCTTACTCTAAATAAGTAAACAGATAATAAAACTAATTTTAAATAAATTTAATATTTTAACAAGTATATAAAGTAACAGATAAAAGGTATATACCGGATATTTATTTTTAATAGTTATAAAAGCTATATATTAGTAAAGTTTAAATAGTATTATAAAAATATAATATTATCTTTATTAATATACTACTATATTTATTTTATTTATTCTAATTATTAAATATTATATTATTTATATTATTTATATTATTAAAGTATATATATAGTAATAAAATTAACCTTTTTATTTAAACCTTTATTAACCATATTATTAAAGCCGAATTCTTTCTTACATTTAAGACAGCCTACAACAAGGTTTTTACGGAAGAAAATATAAAATCTGGGTTTAAAGGAGCTAAGATTTCTCTATAAAACCCAGACTCTATCATTTCTAAACTGGATATCCACCTATAAACTCCGGTGTAATCCCTCCCTATATCATTATTAAAATAGGAATTATAAACACCCTTTAATACCTACCAAACTATTTAATAATTAAGTTTTATTAAAAGTAAAATCTTTAATTATTAAGGTAACTCCCCTATATTAATTATTTAAATAGTTAAAAAGTTTATAAAGGGTATATAAATAATAATATATTAAATTACTTTTTTAAATAATTAGGTTTATACTTTTAAAAAGGCTAATATTAGCTTTATTAAACACTAAAAGGTTAAAAAAAGCTAAGTATAACTTAAAAAAGTATTTACTATTAAGGAATCCTAAGCGATAATTAAAGAAAAAGAGAAAGGGAAGCGGCCAGCGGGTAAAATGGCTGGTAGTACTAAGGAGGCGGTCCGCAGCGGACCAAACAAACAACAATATAGTAACTACAGCAAAATTGGGCATAATACAAGAACCTGTAAGAAAGATACAGAAGAGTCTAGTTATTCAGATCCCGAGTAAATAATAGCACATTTTGCAGTGGTCCGCAGCGGACCGCCGAAATAGTTGGTCTGGATAGTGTAGAATAAGGTTGATTTTCTATGGCTGAAATGCTCTATTTTGGTAGGGAAGCCGATTTTCCTACCAAAAGTTATCCACTTCAGACTAGCACTGCAACACCACCAACAACTCCAAATTGACCGAATCAATTGAAAATAAGCAATTAAGACCATTTGGCACCAATTGGTACCAAATATAATTAACCTTTTTACACTATAGGGGTGCTGGGGTTGGCTAAAGTTGGTATATTTAGTAAAAAGTGACGGTGAGGTGATAATGACGGCTGACTGGTGAACCACGTTAATAATAAATTATTATTATTTAAAGTAATCTTTATATTATTAAAATTTGAAAAGTATAAATTTAAAAGTATTATTTTAAATTTATATTAAAATTATACTTTTTAATTTTCTTTTTATAAATAAAACATTTAAATATATAAAGTGTAAGTATATTATTAATTTATATATTAATAATATTAAAGTAATTTTTATTATTATTTAAAATTAAAAAATATAAATTATAAATTAATATTTTTATATTTAATTATTTATAATAATATTTATAATATATAATTTATTAATAACTTTTAATTTTAATAATATTATAAAATACTTATATAATTTTTATAATAACATTAAAAAAGTATTTTTTTAATATTAAATAATAATTTAGAAAAAAATATTTAAAATAAATTTAAATAATATTTTATAATTTAAAAATTATTTTTATTATTATTAAAAATAATATTAATATGATTATTAATTTTTAATTTATTTTTTAAATAATTAATAATTATATTAAAGTTTTATCTTTATTATTATTATTATATTTTTAAATTATTAATTAAAAATTTATATATAATTCTTTAATTTTACTTTTAATATTTTAAATTATTTATATTTTAAAAATATAATATTTATTATACTTTTTAAAATTAAATTTTTTTAAATAAAAAATATTATTTATAATTAAATTTATAAGTTTTTGATTATTTAAGTTTTTAAATAATGTTTTTAAAATTATAATAATTTTATTATAATATAATTTAATAATTTATTTAAAATTATTATATTTTTTTTAAACAATATATATATTTACTTTATTTTTTAATTTATTTTTAAAATTATAAAGTTTACTTTATTAATATATAACTTATTATTTTTTAATAATATAATTAAATTAAAATAAAGTTAAATTTAATATAATATTATATTTATTAATTATTATTAATTTAAATAATATTCATTTTTATATTATACTTAAATATTACTTTATAATAATAATAAAAAAGTTTTATTTATATTAAAATTATTATAAATATTAAAAATATTATTAACTTATTATTATATAAATAATTTTTATATATTTTATATAATTTTAATAATTATAATTATTTTTTTAAATATTAATAATATAAAAAATAAATTAATATTAATTTAAAAAGATGTATTAAAAATAAATAATATAAAAATAAACTTATTAAATTTTATAATATTATTTATACCCTTTATAATTATTTATAATATAAATAAATTATTATAGATTTTTAATAATTTTATTTTAAAAATATTAAATATATAATAAAAAAATATATAATATTATTTAATTTTATTAATAAATTAATAAGTTTTAATTAAAATTTATTTGTATATTATTTTTATTATTTGTATTTTATTTTAACAATTTATAAAAATAAAGTTTATTTTAATATTATAAATAATATAATTTAATAATTTTAAATATATATTAATTTATATTAATTATAAAGTATTTTATATATCTTATATAAATATTAATAATAAATTTATAATTAAAGTTATAATTATTTTATAAAGTAAATTTAAAGTACTTTAAAGTTAAATTATTTATTTAATAATTATAATATAATTTAATAATAATTTTTAAAATTAATATATTAATATTATTATATTTAATATTTTAAAATAATTTTAAAATATAATTAATAAATAAAAAATTAAATTATTAATATAAATATTTTATTTTTATTTTTATAAAAAACATAATTATAATTTTTTTTTAGTAAAAAATTATAAATATTTTTATTTATAAATAATTAAAATTATAATTTTATTATTAATATAAATTAATATAAATTTATTAATTATATTTTAAAAATAAATATTTAATTTATTTATATTATATATATATAATAAAAATAAAGTTAAAGTATTAATTATATAAAAAGTAATAATATTAATAAAGATTTATATTATAATAATTTTAATTAATATTAAAAATCTTTTTTAATTAAATTTAATATTTACCTTTTTAACTTTTAATATATTTACTTATATTAACTTATTTTTTTATTATAATATAAAATATTAATTATATTTTTCTATAAAAAAGTTAATAATTTTAATATTAAAAATAATATTTTAAATTTTATTTTAAAAATACTTTTTTTATAAAATAAATTAATTTATAAAAATTAATTTTTGTATTTTTTTATTTATATTTTTATTTTTTATAATAATATAATTAAAAGTTATATTTATTAAATAATAATATATAATTTATTAAACTTTTATATATTTATATATATTATTTTAATTATTAATATTATATAAACTTTTTCTTTTATTAATATTAAAACTTATAATTAATTATAAAGATTATATAATTTATGTTAAAAAGAAAAGTTTATATTATATTTTAATTAAATTAAATATATAATTTATAACTATTACTTTTTTTCTAATATATACTTTATTAATTAATGTTTTTTTTTATTATATATAAAGTATTTTTTTTATTTTTATTCATTATTACCTTAATAATTACTTTTATAATTACTTTAAAAATTATTTTAAAATTAAAAATTATTTTAAAATTAAAAATTATTTTAAAATTAAAAATTATTTTAAAATTAAAAATTATTTTTAAATTAACTTTTATATTTTTTAAAAAAAATTTAAAATTTTTTTATTTTTATTATTTATTATTTGAAAAAAAAGATTATTAAATTTATTATAATTTTATTAAATAATTTATTAATTAATACTTTAATTTATTATAAAATTAAATAATAATTATAAATTTTAAAATAACTTTTTATATATTACTATAAATATAAATAATATATATTTAACTTTAAATATATTTTTATAAATTTATATTATTATTATATTTAATATTTTTATTTTATATTATAATTTTAATATTTTTTAATAAAAAGTAAAATTTTAAAATATAAAGTTAAAAATATATAAATAATTTTTATTAAGGTTTATAATATAGAAAATAGTAAATAATATATTTATTTGATTATAAAAGTAGAATTAATAATTAATTTTTATTTTAAAGTAATCTTTTAATAATATATATATTATAATAAAAGTAATATATAAATTAATATAATATATATAATAATTTCTTTTAATTAAAATTTATAATAATATTATATAAAATTAATTAATATTTATATTATTATAAAAATAAATATTAAACAATATTTTTAATTTATTATTTAATAAATTATAAAATTAATTAATTTATTTATTATTTATTTTTTAATTTAAGTTTTTATTTAATTACTTTTTTAATAATAATATAATATATAAATTATATATTTTAATAAAACATTATATTATATATATAAAATTTATTAATAAAGTATATTAGTTTATTAAAAAATATTAATAATTAAATATAACTTTAATTATTTTTAATAATATATAAGTTTATATTATTATATAATATTTATATTAATTATTATAATTAAATTTAAAATTTAATCTTTTTTATATAAATTTAAATTTATTTAAATTTAAATATAAATTATATTAAATTTAAATATAAATTATATTAAATTTAAATACAAATTATATTAAATTATATATTTGAATATTTTTTATATTTGTTTTATATAATATTTTTAAAAACTATTTATATAAATAAAAATATTATTTATATAAATTAAATAATATTTATTTAAAAAGTTATAAAACATTAAATTAATATATTATTAATATATTATTAATATTGTATATAATTTAAAAAATATAATTAATTATTTAAATAATTTATATTTTATATAAAAAGTTTATTTCTTTATTTTTTTATTAATATATATTTTATAAAAAAAAAGATAATAATTTATTTTTATTATTATATTTAATATTTAATAATTATAATAAAAATATAAACTTTTTTAAAGTTTTATATAAAAATAATTAAAAATTTAATTTAATTATTATTAATTTTAATAAACTTTTTTTTAAAAATAAATTTTATAATTAATATTTAATTTATATAAAAAAAACTTTTTTAAAATAATAATTAAAAGATTTTAATAATATTTTAATATAAATTTTTTATTAAATTTTAATTTTTTCATTTTTAATATTTTATTTATATTTATTATAAATATTATAAAAATTCAAAATTTTATTAATAATAAAATAAATAAATTTTAATTTTAATTTTATTATTTACAAAATTATTTTAATATAATTACTTTAATTATATTTTAAAATTTTATTTTAATTTAATTTTTTTTAATTTTAAAGTTTTAAATTTTAAATTTTATTTTTTAATTAAATTTAAATTTATTATTTAAATTTAAAAATAATATTTATTAATATTATTTTTAAAAATAATTTAATATTTTATAATTTTTTTTAAAAGTAAATTTTTGTTTTATTTTAAATATTTATTTAATTTTTTATTAATTATTAATAATTACACTTTTTTATTTATTTAATAATATTTTGAAAAAAAAATTAAAAATTTATTTTTTATAATAACGTTAAAAACCATTAAGTTGTGTACCCTACTAAACCGTATACTTTTTCGGACTATAATTACAACAACCTAAATTACAATACTATATTAATTAAAATTAATTAAAAAACTATTTATATTAAGTTATATAATATTTAAAAAACTTAAGATATAGGTAACACTAGTAAATTATATTAGGATAAAGGTATTTATATTTTAATATTTAATTTAAAAAATATTACCTTTTAATTAAATAAAATAAAGTTTACCCTTTTAAAACTTTTTTTAATAATTTTTAATATAAAAAGCTTTTTATATATAATATAAAAAGTAAGAAAAAACTTTATTTTATTAATATATATAATTTAAACTTTACTATATTAATTAATTTTTTTATTATATACTTTTTTAAGTAAATTAAAATATTTAATATTAAATAATTAAAGTAAATAAAATAAATAAAAAAATATATAAAAAATAATAATTTTTTTATATAAAATTCTTTAAAATTTATAAAATAGTAACTTTTATAATTATTAAATATTAATAATTAATAAATACTTTTTTTATATAATATAATATATTTATAAAACTATTTAATTTATATTAAAATAATTGTATTATTTATTTATTTATTTAAATTTATTTTAATAATTTAGTTATTAAAAAGGTTACCCTTTATATATTAATTTATAAGGTAAACCTTAACCTTTATAACTAATATTAATAGTTTAATTTAATTATTTATATTAACTAATTTAATAATTATTACCTATTATTAATTATTAAATTATATTAATTCTATTTATTTATATTAATTTATATTAATAATTACTATTTTAAATAAATTAATACCTATTATAAAGTTTATTTTATTAAAGTTATAAGTATTATTATTTAAAACTCTATATTTTACTTATATATTTTTAATAAGGTTAAATTATATATTTATAATATTTAAATTTTTATATAAAGCCCTTTAATAGTTATATATATAATTAATATATATTTTAAAATGTAATTTTAATATAATAAATTTTTATACCTAATACTTTCTAATAGTACTATTATTATAGTTATAAAGTAAAGTATTGGCTATATTTTCTATATTTATAAGAATAAGTAAATATTTTTAAAAATCTTAATTAAATATATATTAAATAATAACCTTTTTTTTTATTTTTATTAATCTTTTATAGTTAAAATAAATATTTTATTATAAAGTTTAGTTAGTTATTCTATTATAAAGAGTAGTTTTAGGTATATTATATAACTAGGATATATATTATTTACTTAGTTTTAGGGTTTTTTAAATAATTTAAATAGTAAGTTAAATAATAAATTCTTTTATTTTATTTATTTTAAAATATAGTATAAGAAAATGTAGTTAAAAGGTAAACTACAATAGTTTTAGGAAAAGTATATAGTTTAGTAGGGTATACAACTTAGTAGTATTTAACGTTATAATTTATATATCTATTTATATTTAAATTTAAATTAATTATAAAGTTTTTTTTAAAATATTTATTAATTAAAATTAATTTAAAGAATTATAAATATTATATTTAAAGTAATTATCATTTATTTTTTATAATATTAATTTATTATTTTATATATAACCTTTAATTTTTATAAAAATACTTTTAAAATTTATTATAAATTCTTTAAAAAGTTATTTAATATTTTATTTAAATTTTATTAAATTTTATTTATTTTATAAATAATAATTAAAAAAAATTAATTTATATATAATATTAATTTTTTAAAATTAAAGTTTTTATTAATTTTTTAATTTTTTTAAAGTAATTTATTTTTTTTTATTTTTTTTTATTTAAATATTATTAAATTTTATATTATATTTTATAATTTTTAGTAATATAATTTATTAAATGTTTTTTTTTAAAATAAAGATTATATAAAAATTAATATATTTATTTAATTTTTAATTTTATATTAATTAAATTAATATTTTTTAAAAATATTTTAATAAATATAATTTAAAAATATAATTTAAAAATTATTTTAAACTTTTTTAAAGTAAATAAGTTTTATTTAAAGTTTATTATTATAAATTAAGTTTTTATTAAAAAAGGGGTTTTTATAAGTTCTTTAAAAAAAAAGATTATTTAAAAATTTAAAGTTTTAAATAATTTAATTAAAAAGAACAATTTTTTAAAAAGAAAATATATTTTTTATTTAATTTTATTTAAAGTTTTTATAACTTTATTATAATAATCAATTTAATATAATTTTTTAAATTTTTTTTATTAATAGAATTTTAAAAAATAAAAATAATAATTAAATTTAATATAATAATTTTAATAAATATAAATATAATATATTAAATATAATTAAATTAAGTTTAATAAAAAATAAAAATTAATTTAATTAAATCTTTTATATAAATAAGTTAAATTTATAATAAAAACTTTTTAAATTATAATAATTATATTAAAAGTTAAATTTAAATTAAATTAAATAATAATAATAAAAATAAGATTATAATTAAATTTAAATAAAGTATTGATTATTTTAAAATAAGTTTTTTTTATAATATAATATAAAAAGGATTATAATTTAGAATAATAATATTTTTAATATAATAAAAGAAATTTAAAAGTTATTTTTTTATTAATTTAAATTAATATTATTTATTTATTTAAATTATAAATTTAATTTTAATTTTAATTATATTTTTTAAAAAAATAAAACTTTATTAAAATTATAAAGTTAAATATATTAAAATTAATATAAATTATATATAAAACTTATTTTATTAATTTTATTAATTTTAAAAATATTAAAAATTAAATAAAAATAATTTTTAAAAAAAGTTTTTTTTTTAAAAAAAGAATTTAATTATAAATTAATAAAATTTAATATTTAATTTATATTTAATTATTATTATTAAATATAAAATACATTTTAATAAATTTATAATAAATATATTATTAAAAACTTATTATTAATTTATTTAAATATTTTAATTTATTAAATAATAAAATATAATATAAAATATTAATATTATAAAATAATAATATTCATAAAATAATAATATTAATAAATTTATAAAAATATAATTTATTAATATTTTATATAATATTGTTATAAACCAACACGTTGGCACTAAGGGGACCCGTTTAGACGACCCCGGTAGCCCAGAACGAATGCCACGACGCAGAACATTATGCACTAGAGTGCGGAGTCACGGGACATACCAAGACCAGGGTTAGGGTCAGGACCCCACTAACAAAGATAAACTAATAGGACCGCCAACAATCCCAACGATACTAGGTTAGACTAAATATATCAACAACGGTTTAGACAGTCTAATACTAGGACGGATAAAAAGTCGGAATATATAAGGATATAGTTATTACTATAATAAATAGCTTTTATAAAACAGACTTTTTAGTTATTAATTTAAGTATTTAGTTTAATAACCTAAATAACCTTATAATTAGTAATTATACTTTTAAATAATAAAATAAAATAGTATTTTTATATTATAAATAGTTAAGTATTACCTTTATACTAAATTATTAATATAAACCTTATAAATTACCTATTAAATTTTATAAAGGTTTAATATAATTATTATATTTTAATAACTTTTATTTAAAATAACTATATAATTAACTAATTAAATAATATAAAGATATAATAATACTTTAAATACCTACCTTTTTTAATATTAGGTAAAATACCCTTAACCTTATAAAAGAAATATTTAATTAAATTAGTTAGTTTGAATAGGAGATTATATATTTTTATATACTTTAGTAAGTTAAGGCTTATAAAATAAATAAACCCGGCCCTTATAAAGGAGATAAGGAAACCTTTTAAAGTTTTTTTACCTAATATTATACTTACTTTAAATATTATAGTTATTAATTTAATACTTTTTATAATAAAATTATTTTTATTAAATATTAACTTAAAAATAATATACTTATATAGTTTAAATTAACTCTTTAGGATCATTTAAAAATAAAGAATCTATATAGGATAATAATACTAAAAGGAACTTTAAAAGCTTTAATTATTTTAAATAAACCCTTAAAAATACTTTTAAAGATTTAAATAAAAAAAGGTTTATAAAATATAAGCTTATAAAACTTAGGTAAAAAAGATTAACTTTTAAGTATATAGTATATTTTAAATAGTTTATTACCTATATTAACTAAAAAAAGAAAATATTTATAAATTAATTTTATAAAGGATTAAAGGATAATATTAAAAATAAGATTTTTAAGGTAAATTAATTTAATAACTTTGTTAAGTATATTATTATAACTGTATATATTAATAATTAACTTTTTAAATAAAGATAAAAATAATAATATAAGAATCCTAAAAACTTATAAAAATTAAAAAATTCCCTAAATATTAGTAAAAAGTACTAATATAGCAGAAACTTTTATAATAACTAATAACTATAATACTTATAAGGTTATAATAGTATTATAATAAAAACCTATTTAGGTCCTATAGAACTTAATATAGCCTAAAGAAAACCTTATAATAAGGAATATTACAACTATAATAGAAAAGGATATTTTATTAAAAAATACTACTAACTTAAAAGATAATAAAAGTCTATCCCTAAAGGATAATAATAAGTTAATATAACTTTATAATAAGAATTATTTAAGTAATATAGCTATTTACTTAACAAATAATATCCAGTATATTTAAAAGGTAGGATTAATTATATTTATTAATTTAACTTTTATATAAAATATTTAATTTACCTTAATAACTATAAAGAATTAAAAAACTTACTATTTATTTTTAAATAAGTAGTAAATACTAATAAAAAGTATAAAGCCTTTAATTAAACCTTTTACTTTAATAATTAGTATATACTATACCTTTTATAAAAAAAAAGCCTTTAATTAATTTTTAAAGGAACTTTATTAGGAAAAATAGTTAGTAATAGGAAAATAAGGACTATTATATAATATAATAATAAAAAATAGTAATTTAAATTACTTAAATACTAAATATACTAAAATATTAAATTATAAGGATAAAAACCTAATAAAAAACCCTAATAAAAATTTTAAAAAATACTTAGGATATAATATCCTAATCGCCCTAAACACTAGTACAGTATGTATTATAGTAGTAGGAGTACCTATTAAAAAGGCCCTCTTAAAATTCCACTACCCTTTAAAACCTAGATAGGTAAGAGATAAAGTACACCTTTAACCCGTATACTTAGTATATTATAAGATCTTTTAAATATTATATATACAGTATATATACAAAATTTATTTTAAAACTAAAATAGTATATACCTTTTTCCTTAAATACTTTAAAATAAAACTTATTACTAAACTATATAAATAAAGTAACTTTACTTATTAAATAATTTATAAAGTTAACTATAGTAAGGCCTATACTACCTTTAAGTTAAACTAATACCTACTCTTAAAGTATTTATATAAATAATAATAAATATAAAATTATAGGTTACCCTTTTACCTAATTTATAGTAAAAAAAATCTAATAAAATAATACTAATAATAGGGAAAAACTAATAATTACTTATAAAAGGATAATAATTAATTATAAACTACTAATCCTTGTATATAACTTAAAAGAATTATATATATATCCTATTTAAAATAAAAATTAATAAAAAGATATATAATATATTATTAAATAATAATACTTAAGGTAACTTTATATTATTAAAAATTATTAATAAAAACTAAATACTATAATATTAAAAAAAAACCCTTATAAACTTAATACTATAAAAAGTATAAAAATAAGATATAAAAATAAAGTAATTAATATAAAAACTAATTATTTACCTATTTTAATTTAAAGATATATAACTTTTATAACTTTAAATATTATAGATATAGTATATTATAAACTAATTTTAGGATTTTTATAGTTAAAAGCTATAAATTCTTAAATTAATTAAATTATTAATTAAATTTTTTAAAATAATATTACTCCTTAAAAAAAGATTATAATTAACAGTATAGAAAGGAGTTTAGTTATTAAGGATAGTAAAAAAGTATATTTAAATAAACTTATAAATACTTTTAAAAGTAAATATTAAAAGTTTTAATTTTAGGAAAATAAAGAAGGATTAAACCACTTAAAAACTAATAAAAAAGGCTAAAACTAATTAATATATAATACTATATATAAATAAAAAATAAAAAGATACCTTCTATACCTTTACTTATATAAGGAATAAAGTATACTAGTAAAATTAAAAAGGATACCTAAAAAATATTATAAATTTAGGAAAGTATTTTAGGAAAAACTTAATATAAAAATCCCTAAATACAGCCCTTACAATTATAAGATACCTTTATTAAAAGGAAAGAACCTTAAATTTTCTAAAATTTATAAACTTAATAAGGAAAAACTTAAGGCATTTAGAGAATACCTTAATAAAAACCTTAAAAAAGGATATATTTAACTATTAAGATTATTAGTAAAATACTTAATCTTATTTATACTAAAGAAAAACAGTAAGCTATAACTTTATATAAACTATTAATAACTTAATAATATTACTATTAAGAATTAATACCTACTTCCTTTTATTAAGGAATTATAAGACTAACTTAAAGGAGTTAAATAGTTTATAGTTTTAAACCTTAAAAAAACTTATAACCTTATCTAAATAAAAAAAGAAGAAAAATAAAAAATAGTATTTTAAATCTATTATAGATATTATAAATATATAGTTATACCTTTTAAACTAACTAATATATTAGTATTATTTTAAAAAATAATTAATTAAATCCTATATAAATATCTTAATATATTTATTATTATTTACTTTAATAATATCTTTATTTTTTTAGTAAACTTTAAAAAATATTAGGAATATATTAAATAAGTATTTTAAAAACTTTAGGATATAAATCTTTTAATAAAATTAGAAAAAAGCTTTTTTTATATTTAAAAAATTAATTACTTTATATATACTATTAAACTAAAATATATTAGGATATAAAAAGATAAAGTTTAGGTAATTAAAAAATAGTTAGTACCTATAAATATTAAGGATATTAGGTTATTTTTTAGTTATACTAACTTTTATAAATAATTTATAGGAAATTATAGTAATATTTGTAAACCCTTTATAGATTTTATATATAAGGAATAAGCTTTTAAGTAGATAATAAAAATATATTAAACTTTTAAATAAATTAAAAACTTAGTTATTAAGCATTTAATATTTAAAGAAATAGACCTAAATAAGAAATTTGAGATATATATAGACACTTTTAATAATATAGTAGGCGGAAAACTTATTTAATAAGATGAATAAGGATAAGTTTATATTATTGTAAACTTTAATAAGAAATTTAATAGATTAGAAACTTACTATACTACCCTAAATAAAGAATTTATAGTAATTATATATATATTTTAAGAATAGTAATAATACCTTATTAATATAAGAAAGTAAATTAAGCTTTATATAAATTATAAAAACCTAACTACCTTTATAATAATAAAGGAATTTAATAAATAATAGGTTAAATATATAAAATTCCTATTATAATTTAATATTAAAGTTATATATATAGATAAAGTTAAGAATATAAAAGTAAATATATTTAGTAGATAATTAGATTATTAGGATAAGGAATTACCTATAAAATAGACAATCTTTAAGATATAAAAAGATAAAAGCTTTATACTTAATTAAGAATTTAATATTATAATTAGGATTAATAATATTCTAATAAAGATACTTACGGATCTTAAAGAATAAAATAAGTTAATTAAGAAAATCTATAAAACTTTAGTATACAGATACTAAAGTATTATAATAATAATTAAAAGAATTTAGTACTATTATAATATCTTAAATCTTAAATGAAAAATAAAGAATATTATTAAATAAAACAACTTATATAATAAAAATAAAACCTTTAAATATAAACTATATAAACTTTTAAAGCCCTTATTAATACTTATAACTATATAGTTATTTATTAGTTTAAACTTTATTATTAAGTTACCTTTTTTATAAAAACCTTTAATTAAAGTACTTTATAATAGTATTTTAGTAATAGTTTATAAATTAAGTAAATATATATACTTTATATTATATAAAGAAATTAATATAATAGAAAAACTTATATATATGTTTTTATAAATTATTGTAAGTAATTATAGAATATTATATAAAATTATTTTAAATAAAGATAAACTATTTATATTAAACTTTTAAAAATTACTAATAAAATAACTTAAAATAAAATATAAACCATTAATAATAGTATATTTATAAATAAATAAATAAATAAAATAAATTAATTAAATTATTAAATAATATTTTTAATATTATATTAATTAGTTATAGGATAATTAGGTTAAATTGTTATTATTAGTATAGTTTACTTACAATAGTGTAATAATTAATATAACTTAATAATTACCTTTTTTATAGTTTACAAATATAAACCCTAGGTTTACTATAAAACTTTATTAAATAATATAATTATAAAATTAATAGAATAAAAAGTAATATAAACTAGATAAATTTAAAAGAATATTTAAAATAAATTTTCTTTTATATAGGAATAAATAGTTAAATATGTAAATTAGAAAAGAATTAAGGGACTAATCCTTAAGGAGGGAGATAAAGTTTACTTTTTTTAACAAAACATTAAAACTAAATAACCTAGTAATAAACTAGATTATAAGAAAATCGGACTATTTAAGATTTTACAGAAACTTTTAAACATTAACTATAAACTTTTACTACTATAAGGAATAAGATAATATAATAACTTTTATATTTTACTTTTAAAACTAGTACTATAGAATACAAAACTTAAGATATAAATTAAAACAATAAATAAATATAATAAAAAATATAAAATAGAAAATATTATTAATATATAATAATATTAGGGAATAATAAAATACCTTATTAAATAAAAAGGTTATAATATTAACGAAAATATATAGAAATTAATTAAAAACTTAACTAATTATAAATAGATCCTTAAATAATACTAGGTTAGAAATTTGGCCCTAGGTAAAATAAGGATAGATTAAACTACCCTAATAACTACCAGGCCTAAAAGGTCTCCTAGAACTAATAAGCCTAAAAACTAAACCAATTAAACCCCTAACCAGTTAAATACTACTACCAGTATAAAACTTTAACCAGTTAATATAGCTTTACTAATTAAATAACTAAACAACCTTTATTAGTTTAAATATATAAACTAATTAAAAAATCCTATTAAATTAATAAAAGTTTACTAATTAAAAGTTATATTAGTTAATAAATTTATTAATTAAAAAAAACTATATTAATCAAATAAAATTATTAATTTATTTTTTTTACTAATTAAATACTATAAATTAAATAACTTATTAATAAATAAATTTTTATTATTAGTTATAATATTCCTATTTAAATTAGGTATACCTAAAATAAACTAATTAATACCCTTATTTACTATAAAACTTTAATTAAAAATACTAATATCCTTATTAGTATAGAGTTATAACTCCTATACCTTTATTCTATTAAAACTAAGTAAACTATTATAAATAACTTTAGCGGATTACTTAATAATATATTTATATTTAGCTTTAACCTTTTTACTTTCTATATAATCCAACTTATTAATTGTTTCAATACCCTAACATATAGCATATACTATTTTTTAGCCTATAAATAACACTACTTATATAAACAATTAACCCTTACATTTACTAATATAGCCTCCTTTTTAGTAATATCTAACTCCTTTTTAATTTAGGAATAAAGGTAAACAATCTTTTATATTTAGGCCGGTATTAGGCCATATATATCATAGTTCTTAAGCTTTCAATAAACATACTCAGAACAACAGAAAAAGTCCTCCTCAAAAGTAATACAGAAAGCCTTACTTAATTAGCAGAACAAACACATCAGTATAACGGAACTATAAGAAAAAACAGCAGTAGCAAAAAATTTACTTTATTTAATCTTTCAGAAATAACAGAAGAGTTTAAAAACTTATAAATCTTTAACCTTACTAAATATAACAAATTAGGAAAATATAAACAAACACCTAAACAATATACAGGAAACTTATAAAAATACCTTTAAGGACAAAGGACATAAGAAGGGAGATAATATTATAAACTAATATATTGGCACCAAAGGGACCTGTTTAAATAACCCCGGCAGCCTAAAACAAATACTACAACGTAAAACATTATATACTAAAGTATGAAGTCACAGGATATACCAAAACCAGAGTTAGGGTTAGGACCCTACTAATAAAGATAAACTAATAAAACTACCAACAGTCCCAATAATACTAAGTTAAACTAAACATATTAATAACGGTCTAAACAATTTAACACTAAAACGGATAAAGAGTTAGAATATATAAGGATATAGTTATTACTATAATAGATAGCTTTTATAAAACGGATTCTTTAGTTATTAATTTAAGTATTTAGTTTAATAACCTAAATAGCCTTATAGCTAGTAATTATACTTTTAAATAACAGAATAGAATAGTGTCTTTATATTATGAATAGTTAAGTATTACCTTTATGCTAAACTACTAATATAAACCCTATAGACCACCTACTAGATCTTATAAAGGTTTAGTGTAATCATTATAAATATATATTTTATAATAAGTTTTAAAACTTTAAAATATAATTTAATTTTTAATATTAATTTTTAATAAACTTTATAAATTAAATTAAAAAAACTAATTTTTTAAAATTATTTATATAAAGTATTAATATTTATTAAAGTATTTTATTAAATTTAATATTATAATATATAATAATGTTTATTTATTAAAAATAAAATTAATTTTTTTTATATTTAAAAATATTTTTTTTAATTATATTTTAAATGATTTTATTATATTTATTATTATATTATATATTTTAAATAAATAATTATATTTATAAATAATTTAACTTTAATTTAAAAATAATAAATTCAAAACCTTTCTTTAATTATTTATTATTAATTATATTATATAAAAAAAATTAAAAGTTTCAAAAATTTTATTATATAAAAATATAATTTTATTTTAAATATAAAATTTATTAAATTTTTATTATTAATAATCTTAATTAAATTATTTGAAATATTATTATTTTATTATTTTAATTATTTTTATAATAAGTTTTTAAAAATTATTTATAAAATTAAATATTTTAATATTAAATTATAAAATTTATTTTTAAAAAATATTAATTATATTATATATTAATAAATATCTAATTAAATTTATTTAAAAATAACTTTATTTTTTAAAAATAATTTAAATTAAAATTTGTTATAATATTTATTTATAATAAATATATTAATTTTATTATTTTATAAAAAAGAATATAATATTTGATTTATTAATAATTAATTTAAAATTAAATTATAAAATATATATATAATTAAATAATAAAATTAATCTTTTTAAAATTAATTTTTTTTATAATTTTTTTATAATTTTTTTATAATTTTTTTTATAATTTTAATTAATTAATTATATTTAATTAATTATAAACATATATTTATAATATTTATTAAATTCTAAAATAAAATAAAATAATTTATATATATATAAGTATTTATTTTTATATAATTTATTTTAAATAATTTTAAATTTTAATAAATAAATTATATAATAAATTTAATTTAATTAAATATTTAATAATATTAATTTAATATTAAGTTTAATTAAATTTAATAATGAAAGGTTTTAATATAATATTAATTTATAAAAATAAATTAAAATATATATTATTTAAAACTTTATATAATAAAACTTTATATTTTTATATAAATTAATATTTTTATTTCATAATAATATTTATTATTATAATTTTATTTAAAGAATAAAAAATATAAATAATTTATATATATATTTATTTTTATATAGATTATTTCTATAATATATATATAAATTTAAAAATATAATAGTAATAATTTTAAAAATATTGATTTAAAAAAGAATTATAATAAAAATAATAAAATAATAATTAATAAATAATTAATATAAATAAATATTATAAACTTATTATTAATATTTTAAATTTTATATGATTAATTTTATATTTAAATTATAATTATATTAAAAGTTTTTTATAATTTAATTTTTAAAAAAAGTATTATTATTTAAATTTTAAAAAAAATATAATAAAAAAAAGAAAATTTAAAAAATATTTTTTAAATTATAAAAGAATTTATATAATAATCTTTATTATAAATTATTTTAATTTTTATTATAAACTTGAATAAAATTTTAATAATAATAATAATAATAATAATAATAATAATAATAATAATATAATTATAATTAATAAATATTTTAATATTTATAAAATTAAAAAATAAATAATTATTAATTTTATTTATTTTATTTATTTATTTATAAAATTTAATAATAAATTAATAAAATAATAAAATAATAATTATAATTAAATATAATTTTTATATATATAATTTAAAAATAATAATAAAATAATTTAAAAAATAATTTATATTAAAACTTTTATAATAATAATAATAAATAATAATAATTTATTATAATTAAAATTATTAAAAAGAAATTTTTATAATTTATAATCTTTTTTATTAATAATATTTATTTAATTAATAATAATTAATTAATTAATTATATTATTAATTTTATTTATATATATAAAAAATTAATTTAATTAATATTATTTAATATTTATTTTTATATAAATATAAAATAATTAAATAAATAAAAATATTATTAATATTATTTAAAAAAAATTTAATACATATATTTAATAAAAATTAATAAAAATTATATTATAATTAATATTAATTATAAATTATATATTATTATTTAATTTTAAAATATTATTATTAATATTATTATATATTACTATATTAAATACATAATATATTTAATATAAATAAAAAATAATAATATTATAAATTAGTTATTACTTCATAAATAATAATTAAATAATAATTATTAAATAACAAATTAATATTAATTTAATTAATTTAATTAATTCTTTTTATATTTATTTAATTTATTTGTTATTAAATTACTAATATTAATTATAATATTAAAATATAATTTAATTTATAACTTTATTAATAAAGTTATTAATTAATTATTAATTAAATATTAATTATAACTCCTTTATAATTTATAAACTTTTTATAATAATTACCCTTTTAATAATTACTTTTTTTTCATAAAAATACTAATAAATTAATTATTAAAACCTTTATATATATATATATAATAAAGTTAATTTATATTAATTAATAATTAAAATTAATTTATAATAAGTTTATATTTAATCTTTTAATTATTTATATACCTTATTAATAAAATAACTTATAGTAATTATATTTAATCTTTATTTTAAAATTAATTTATAATTATTATATTTAACCTTTAATTATATTTATTATATATTTTTATTATTAATAAAATTAACTTCTAATAATTATATTTAATTTTTAATTATATTAAAATTATATAAAATAATTAAAAACCTTTTTTTATAATACCTTTATTTAAAATACCTTTATTAGCTTAATTTTAACCCTTTAAATTCCTTATAATTATACTTTTAAATTATTTATAATTATATTTTTAAGTTATTTAATACTACCTTTAAGTTCTTTATAATTATACTCTTAAATAATTATACCTTTATATTACTTATAATTATACTTTGAAACCTTTTATAATTATACCTTTAATCAATTACTATACTTTTAAGCTCTTTATAATTATATAAATAAATAAATTAATTAAAAAATATTAAAAATAAATAAATTACTTAATTATATAAATAAATAAATCAATTAAACCTTTTATTAATTATTTAAATAAAAATATAAAGGGGGTTACTTTATACCTTATAAACTTATTTAGTAATTAATAAAATCTTTTTATAAAAACTACTATATAAATCTTTTTTTTATTAAAAGAAATATTTTTTAACTTTAAAGTAACCTTTTTATTATATTTTATCTTTTAACTTATACTTAATTTTATATTTTTATTATTTTTTTACCTTTAATTATAAACCTTTAATTATAATTATTTTTAATTTTCTTTAAAATTAACTTTATTTATGAATTTATATAATAATAATTTTTATTTCTTAAAATTATTACTTATAAGTAAATAGTTTTTAAACTAACTAAAAATTATAGTAGTAAGTATTATAATAGTTCTTCCTTTTACTTTACTACTCTAAATACCCTAATTATAACCTTTATAAGTAATTACCTTAGATACCTTAATTAAAATAACCTTAAATACCTTAATTAAAGTAAATAAATTAGTTATTATTAAAAATTACTTATTAATTAATTTAATTACTTAAAGCTCTTTTAATTATAAGCCCTTTTTATTATTATTACCTTTAACTTTAAAACTTTAAAACCCCTTTTATAATAGCTTTATTTAATAAAATAATATATATTTTTAAGTACTTTAAAAGTAGTAAGTTATATAAATACTAGGGGAATTTTAAAATTTATTATTATTTTTAAAAAACTTTAAAAAATAAATAAAATTATGTTTTAAAAAAGTTAATTAAAAAGTTTTATATAAATTATATTAATTTTTTTACTATTATAAAATTTATATTAAAAAAGTATATAAGTTAATAATGAAAGCGTTAATTAACTTTATTTAATAACCCTTTAATAAAAAAGGTAGTTGATTTAATTTACTTAAATAACATTAAAAGGAGTTTTTAATAATAAATTTTAACTTATAGTTAAAAGTATATAAAAAATAGTAGTAATTATTAAAACCTTTATTAATTAAGCCCTTACTAATTAACACTATAAAGCCCTTACTTTTATACCCTTTTATAATAAAGCCCTTACTAATTAATTATATAATATCCTTAATAATACATTTACTAATTAATTATATAAGGTTATAATACCCTTATACTACTATACCCTTAAACCCTTTTATAAAGCCTTATATAAAGCCTGCTTTTATACCCTTAAATATACCTTTAAACCTTTTTATAAAGCTTTTATAACTATAATAAAAAAAACTACTTAAAATAATATTAATTATATTTAAAAAAAAATAACTATTATAAATAAAGAAAATTAAATTTAATAGTAAGTAGTTATTTATATAATTTAATTATAATTACTATAGTTATAATTACTATTTATTTATAATAAAGTTACTTATTACTATTTATAGTACTTATAATTTAAAATAGGAGAAAATAATAACTATTATAAATAGAAAAATTTAACTTTAATAATAAATAACTATTTATATAGTTTAATTATAATTATTATAACTATAGTTACTATTTATTTATAGTAGGGCTATCTATTATTACTTATAGTACCTATAATCTAAAATAGTTATAGCTTAATTAACTAATTAAAAAAAGTAGGAGGTTATATAATAAATTTTATTAATTTAAAGAAAACTATATTTTTAAGTATTTTAAATAATTATAATTAAAATAAAAAACTACTAATATTAAATTAATAATATTAATTATAATATTAAGGTATAACCTAACTTATAACTTTATTAATAAAGTTATTAATTAGTTATTAATTAACTATTAATTATAACCCCTTTATAACTTATAAACCTTTTATAATAATTACCTTTTTAATAATTACTTTCTTTTAATAAAAATACTAATAAATTAATTATTAAAACCCTTATATATATATATAAAATAAAGTTAATTTATATTTATAAAACCTTTTTTATTATTATATATATTTTTTTATATCTATTAAAAACAATATTTTTATATATATATATTTTATTATTTAATTTATAAAACTTTTTTTAATATATATTTTTTTATTTTTTATTTAATTAAATTTAAATTTATATTATATTAAATTTAATAAATTTATTAATAAATTTATTTTTAAAATATTTTTTTAAAATATTTTTTATTAAAAAAAAATTATTTTAAAATATTAATATTAAATATTATAATTTTTTTTAAAATATTATAAAATAATTTTAAATTTAAATAGAAAAAATTATTAATAATATTATATATTAAAAAATATTATTATTAAAAAGAGTTTAATAAAAATATTTTATACTATTTTCAAAAAAATCTTTTTTAATAAAATATTATTATAATATTAAAAATTTAAAGATAAAAATTTAAATAAATAATTTAATAATTAAATATTTATATTAAAAAATATATTTATTAATAAATAATTTTTTTATTTTTTATTTTATAAAAATATTTAAAATAAAAAATATATAAAATAATATTATAAATTATTTATAAAAGATTTAATTTAAATAAAATTATAATTAAAATTATTATTTAAATAATAATTTAAATAATAAATTATATATTTAATTAAATAATAAATAAATTTATTTTCTAATATTTATAATTATAATAATATTTTTATATATTTTAATAAAATATTTTAAATATTATTTTAATTATAAATCTTTTTTAAAAAAATATAAAATATTTAAAATTAATTTTAAAATAATAATTAATTTTTTATTATTTATATATTTATTATTTTAATAAAAATTATTAAAAACTTAAAAAAAAAAAAAAAAAATTTAATTTTTTTAAAAAGTTTTTAAAATTATTTTTTAATTTAAATATTTTTTTTATTAATTATTATAGTAGTATTATAAGGGTATAAGTATACTTATAACCTTACAACTATTAATAAGCTTTATTAGTAAATTAATATAATTTTATTACCTTATATTACTTATAAGTAATATAAATAAGCTTTATAAGTATTATAATAATAACTTTAAAATATAGTACCCCTATTATAAACTAATTAACCTTTAAGTAATTAATATAAAAAATAGTAACTGTAATTATTTAATATTATAAAAAAGTACTTAATAATTACTTTCTTTAACTTTAAAGTTTAATATAAAGATAATAACTTAAAATTATAATTACTAAATTTATTTAATTACTTAATTAATATTAATTTAATTTAATTAATTAAGTAACTTATTAATAATATACTTATTAGTTATTACCCTTTAATAATAAGTAATATAATATTATATATTATATTAACTATAATTAAGTATTATTTTCTTTATAAAATAAAGCTTTAATAATTAAACTTTATTATACCTTTTAATTTTAATTTAAGGTTATTTATATTAATATAACCTAATAAATAAGTTTATATTAAATATTATAAAAAATTTACTTATTTATCTATTACTTATAAAAATATAATACCTTTAATAATTTAATTAATAAATTAAATTTTTTACTATATTTTATATATTATTTACTACTTTTTATTTTATTTATTATAATTAAAAATTAGTTTACTATATAATTACTTATAATTTTTAAAATATAAGCTTTATAAATAAATAAAATTTAAAGGTATTAATTCTTTTTAATTTTATTTTAATTTTAAATAAAGTTTACTTTTTAAAAAGTAGTTACCTTGATATTATTAATAAAGTATATATATAATATTAACCTAATTAAAATATTTATTTTTAAATTTTTTATATTATAATCCTTTTTAATTTAATTCTTATTTAATTTTAAACTTATTAATATAAATAAACTTATAAAGTTTAAAATACTTAAACCTTAAATTATTATTAACTCTAATTATTTATAATTAAATATAACTATTTTTATATTTATTAAAATAGTTATATTAATAAATAATTTTTTTAATAAATATAAAAACTTATTTAAATTTTTATTTTAAAATTTTAAAAACTTTTCTTTAAAATTATTATTATTAAAAGTTATAATATTTTAATTTACTTTTAAATTTTTTTTTTAAAAAAAAAACTTTTAATAATAATAATAAATTAAATATTATCAAATTAATATTATTAATAATTAAAGATAACAAGTTTATTTTTAAATATTTAAAATAAAAAACTTTATATGTAAATAAAGGTTTAAAAAAAATCAATATTTATTTAAATAAAAATATAAATATTTAAAAATAATAATATAATAAGATTTTACTTATAATAAAATGTTTTATTATAAATATTATTAGTATATTACTAAATAAATTTAAAATTATATTAAATACATTAGTTATTATATAAATTTATAATAAAGGTAACTTAAATATTCTTATTTTATTAAAATGAAACTTATTACTTATTAGTAATAATATTTATAAAAAAATAAAAATAAATTTTATTTATAAAATATTAATAAATTTTTAAATAATTTTAATAAATTAGATAGTTTTAGTAATAATTTCAATAATTTTAAAAATAATAAAAAAAAAAGTTAAAATAATAATAAATTTAATTCTTATTAAAATTATTAAATTTTTAAAGATTTTTAAAATAAGTAATAATATATTTAATAAAGTTATATTTAAAATATAGTTATTATAAATTAAACTATTACCTTTATATTTAATAGTAATTATAAAATTAAAAAAGAAAAAGATAATATTTTTAATTTTAAATACAATAATTTAAATAATATTAAAATTATTATAATTAATAAAGATTTAGTTTTTATAAATATTTAATTATTTTAAAATTAGTTAAATAACTTTTTAAAAAACTTTAAAATTTAAAATAATATTTAATATTTAATTTTTAATTTTATTTTAATACTATTTTAAGAATTAATAGTAATTTAATAAAATAATAAATTTAGTTTTTATAAATAAAAATAATAATAAAAGTTTTAAAAAAGTATTTTATAATAAAGTTATTTTAAATTACTAAAAAGTTTTATAAAATTACTTTTTACTTTATAATTTATTTAAAAATAAATATAGGTTTTAAAAATTTATTTAAAAAGAGTTATATTATATTTAAATTATAAATATTTTAAATTAAAGTAATTAAAATTAATATAATATTATAATAAATTCTTAATTTGGTTTTTTATTTTATATAAAGTAATTTGTATATATTTTTAAATATAATTAATAGTTATATTAATATATATAAATAATTAAAAAAGTTAAAATACTTTTAATTAATATATTTAATAATAAATATTAAAAAAATATTAATTTTTAAGTTTTTTTACTTTAATTCTTTTTATAATAATTCTTTTTATAAATATAATTTTTAAAATAATATTAATAAAACAATTAAAAATAAAAACTTTTTTAAAAAAAATTAAATTAAAGTTTTAAAAATATAATAATTTAAATAGTAAAAATAATAATAATTATTAATATAAAAATAATTATAATAATAAGTATTATTAATAATAAAATAATTATAATAATAAAAGTTACTTTAAAAAAAATATTTATAGTATATTATTTAATTAAAAAAAATTAATAATAAACTTTAATTAATAATTTTCTTTTAATTTAAAAATAAAATTAAATTTATATAAAATAAGTAAATATTTTATTTAATATATTATACTTATATATATTATAATAAAAAATATAAATTATAAAATACTTTATTTTATTATTTTTTTAATTATTTAATAAAGTTTAATTTAATTAAATTTTATATAAAAATATATTATTAAATTAAAGTAAATAAGGATTTTATTAACTTAATAATTAATTTAACTTATTTTATAAAGTAAAATATATTAATAATTAATTAACTTATTTTTAAAAATATTTTAATTTTTAATAAATATATTTATTTATAAATTAGAATATAAATTATTATTAATAATTTAAATATTATTCTTTATAAATATATCAGTATTAATAAGTTTTTTATTAATATTATTTAACTTTAAATTTATTTTTTAAATTATAAAGTTTTTTTTTAACGTGAAACACCACCGAACGACACACCCCAGTAAGCGACGCACTTTTTTTATATACAAAAAACGTCCGTGCGTAGCCGTGCACTTTACTAGGGTTAGGGGTTATAAGGGTACACTATTAAAAATAACCTTTATAAAGCTTTTATTTATATAATTTTAAAATCCTTTATAAAAAATAAAATTCCTTTATAATATTATTAATAAAATAAGACTTTTTAAAAAAGAGAAAATTCTTTATATATAGTGTGTTAGTGTATATATAGTAATTACACTAAATTACTAACAATACTTTAAAATATTCTACTATAATAAATTAAATAAATATTACTAATATAAGTATATAATATTTTTATTTATATAATAAAGTTTTAATTTCTTTAATTCTTTTCTTTTTTCTGTATTAGTAAGCAATATGTACGGTTACGTACGGCCGTTTTTTGTATGTAAAAAAAGTGCGTCGCTCGCTGGGGTGCATCGCTCGGTGGTGTTTTACGTTAATATTATTAAAACTATTTAAAATATTTAAAGTTTATTTATTAAATTAAAAAAAAAAGTTAATTAATTTTTTTATAAGGTAAGTATAAAGATTAATAAATAAATAACTATTTTAAAAAAGGTAATTAAAGTTTAAATTGTTTTTTTTATTAAGTATTAATTATTTATTTAAAAATAATTAACTTTATTTATATAAAATTATAATTAATTATAATAATAATATAATTATTTATTTTTTAAATAATAAATTTAAAATTTCTTTTATAATTTTAAAATAAATTAAAAACTTTATAATTTATAAAATTATAATTAATTATAATAATAATATAATTATTTATTTTTTAAATAATAAATTTAAAATTTCTTTTATAATTTTAAAATAAATTAAAAACTTTATAATTTATAAAATTATAATATTATAAAATATTGTTATTATTTTTAATAAAAAATATCAATATTAATTAATTATATTAATTTATTAAAGAAATATTTATTTAAATTTGTTTTTTAATATTTAATAATTATATATTAATATTATTATAAATTTTAATATATTTAAAGTATATTTTATTTTTAATAATATTATAAAAATAAAAATTATTAATTATTATATTTAATTTAATATAATAATTAAATATAATAATAATATATATTTTGTTATTAATTTTATTAATATTATATAAGTATTTATTTAATATAAAGTTATATGAAAACTTTTTTTAAATATTAAATTTAAAAAGAATATTCTTTATTTAAATATTATTTTTAATATAATTATTAATTTTAATTTAATTAATTAATTTAATATCATTATTTTATTATAATTCCTTTAAAAGTAAAAATAAGTTAAATTCTAAAGTTTTTAATTTTTTTAATATTAAAACTTTTAATTATACTTTAATAATTAAAATAAAAAGTAGTATTTATATTTATATTATTATTAAAATTAAATTTTAAAACTTTAATATATTTATAAAAAGTTTTTAAAAGTTTTAAAAAAATATTAAACTTATTTTTATATTTATTAAAAAAATAATAAAAATATTGTTAATTAATAAATAATAAAATATTAAATTTAATTATTATTATTATTTAATCAAAGAAATTAAATACTAATTCATAAATATTTAAATAAATTATATTAATTTAATTAATTATTAACTTTAAAATATAGTTATTTATTTAAATATATACTAACTAAGTATTTATTATTTAATTAAATAATTTAATTTAATTTTAAATATGTTTTTATAACTATTAATATTAATAAATACTATTATAAATTCTTTATATTTTTTAAAGTATTTTATTAAGCTATATTTATAATAATAATAAAAACAATTTAAATTTAAATTTAATATAATTACTTATTAAAAGTAACTTTATAAAGTATAAGTTATTTAATATATAGTAAAATACCTTTTAGTATATATATACTTATTTAAGAAAAACTTATAATAAGAAAAAACTAAAATAGTAAAGGGGGGGGAGGTAATAACTTTAGGTAATTAAAGGGGGTAATATAAGGGGGTAATATAAGGGGGTAATATAAGGGGGTAATATAATGGGGGGGTAATTTTACACTTTTAAAACTAAGGATTTAAAGGTATAGGTAGGTTTAAGGTACTAATAAGGTTTAAACTTATACCCTTTTATTTACTAAGTAAAAAGGTAACTAAATATATAACTAATTATATTATAATATTAATAAATACTATTATATATAGAAAAAAAAATTATTTTAATTAAATCTTTAATAATTATTTAACTTATATATTTATTAATTTTAATAATTAATCTTTTATTATTATTAAAATTTAAATATTAAATAAAATATATTTTTACTTTATTAAAACTTATATAAAAAACTGATTTTATTAAAATATTATTAAAAGGTTTATAATTATAATTATAATAAATAATAAATTTATTATTATAAAAAATAATAAAAATATTATATTTACTTTAAAACTTAATTTCTTCTTTTACCTTATTATTTATTTACTTTGTAATTATAATAATAATAATAAAAAATACTTTATAATATTAATAACTTTAATTTAAAAATCTTTATAAAATATATATAATAATAAGTATTACTTTATATATAATTAAATAATAATATTTTTTAAAAACATTTATATTAAATATAAGTATAAACTTATAAAAGAATATTATTAAATATATTTATAATATAAAAAGTTATAAAAAGATAATTAATTATTTATTAATAATTTATAACTTATTTAAATATTTAAAATATTAATATATACTATTTATTAATAATTTATAACTTATTTAAATATTTAAAATATTAATATATACTATTTATACTAAACTTTATTATAATACCTTTTTAATTATAATATATTTAATATTATACTTTTAATAATATATAAAATATTTAAAAAAATTATTATTATTTTTAATTATTTAATATATATAGATAAAAATTAAATAAAAGTTTTAATTAAATAACTTTTTTTAAATAATTAAGTATATTTTAAAATAATTATTTAAAATAAAAATATAAAGTTTTTATTTAAATTTTAAATAATTTTAAAAAAAACTTTAAAGTAAAACTTTATATAATTATTATTTCTTATTTATAAATTAATAATTAATTTAATTAAAATAAAAAAATTAAATTATCAAATTACTTTATAATACTATTATATTAAATCTAAAAATAATTAAATTATTATTTTTCCTTATTTATAATAAAATTTTAATAACTTTTATTATAAAGTTTTAAATATAAGTTTTTATAAATACTTAATTAAATTTATTTTTAAATAATAAATTAAAATATATTATATATAATAAGACCTTTATTATAATATTTAATTAATAATAAATATTGTTATTATTAATTTTAAATACTTTTATAATATTAAATATTAATAAATTGAATTTTAAATAAAAAAGAATTTAATTGAAAATTAATAAAGTTTATAACCCTTTTTTTATTAATTTAAGTAAATTTATATTATTATAAATAAATTTATATATAATTTTTAAATTTATTATATTATTAATATTCTATATTTATTACTATATAGTTTAAAAACCCTTTTTAAGTATTAATTATTATTACTTTAAATAATAAAGTATAAAAGTAATATTTTAATTAATAAAAATATTAAATATTATAAAATTATAAAAGTATTTAATAAAATAATTAATTAATAATTTTATATAACTAAATATTTAATATAATAAAAAAATTATATTATTAAAAATAATAAATAAAAAACTTTAAAAAGATTTAAATATTATAAAATTTTTATTAAAGTATATAAAAAGTTTTAATTTGAAAAGGTAATATTTAATAAAATTAAAATTACTTTAAAAAATAAAAATAACTTTATAAATAAATATATTTTAATTATAAGAAAAACATTATTTTTACCAAAAAGAATACTGAGAATAAAAAATAATACAAATTAAAGTAATAATAAAAATATAATAATAATTATAATAAAAGTATTACTACTTTTTTTATAACTTAATACTTATAATAATATTATAAGAATATAAATATATTTATAACTTTATAATTATTAATAAACCTTATTAATAAACTAATATAATTTTATTACTTTATATTATTTATAAGTAATATAAATAAGCTTTATAAATATTATAATAATAACTTTAAAATATAATACTTTTATTATAAATTAATTAAGTTTTAAATAATTATTAAATTTAATTTTTAATTATAATATAATAATAATTATAAAAAGAATTATATTTTATTTAAAAATTAAAATTAAAATTAAAATTATATATATTTTTATAATTATAATTTATATTAAAACTTAATTTATAAAAATAATAATTTTAATTATAATAATAATAATAATAATAATAATTAAATTTTTTTTTTAAATATTATTAATAAATTAATTTTAATTAAAGATTTTTTTTTAAATAATTTATAAATAAAAATATTTATAATTATTTTTTAAAATAAAAATAAAAATAATATTTTTAATTAAATTAAAAATTTAGATATTATTATTATTATTATTATTATTTAATTCTTATTTAATTTATTTAATTATTATATAATAAAAATTATAATAATATAAAAATTATATTATTATTATAAAATATAAAATTTATTTTTAAAATAATTTAAATTTATTTTTTAAAGTAGTTTAAATTTATTTTTTAAAATAATTATAATTATAATTTTAAATTTATTATTATTATATTTTATTTAAAAAAATAAATATTATTTATTTTATTATATTTTTTTAAATAAATTTTTATTTATTTATTATTAATAACAAATATATAAAAAGTTTTTTATATAATTTAAGTTAATATTTATTTAAAATTATTTACAATAATTAAATATTATAATTTATAATACTAATATTAATTTTTTTTTAATTTTAAAATAAAATAATATTTATAAGATTATATTAATTTATTAATAAAATTGAATAATATTATATTGTTTTATAATATATTAAAATTTTAATTAATTTTAATAATAATAATAATAAATTTTTATAAATAATAAATAAATATTTATTATTTTAAAAAGAGTTATTTAAAAATTTAAAATTTAAATAAAAATAATAAATATTTTAAATATAAAATATAATTTAAATATAATCATTTTCTTTAATTTTTTATTTAATATAAAATTTATATATATATATATATAAAAGATATATATAAATTATTATTTATTAATAAATATAATATAATATTAAATTTATTAAATAATTTTATAAAATTTTAATTAATTTTAATTATATTACATTAAAATAAAAAGTTAAATTATTATAATTGATTTTATTTTTATATTTAATAATTTATTTTAAAATCAAATAAATATAAAATATAAAATTAAATAATATTTAAATTATTTTATAAATTATTTTAATATAATAATAATAATTTATAATATTATATTATTATATTATTATAAAAAAAATTAATTATTATTTTTTAAAATATTTTATTTAATTATATTTAATATAGTTTACTACCCAGCCAGAGATACCACCTAACCGGACAGTTTTTTTATATATAAAAAATATCTGTACCAACTCTATTAGCTTTTTTAAACTAAACTTAATTAAGATAAGAATTTCAGGGTTTATATATAAATATATATTTAGGTTATATTTTAAACTTTAAACTTTTATCTTTTTAATAAAATTAATTATATTAAAAAAATAAAAATATAGAGGTTTTGTTTTTGTTTTTTTAATATAACTAATTTTATTAAAAAAATAAAAATTTAAAACTTAAAAATAAGTTTTTATTTATATATTACTATATACTTTAAAAATTTTATTTTAATTCGGCTTAGTTTAAGAAGGCTGATAGGGTTAGTACAAATGTTTTTTATATATAAAAAAACTATTTAGCTAGGTAGTATATCCGGCTAGGTAGTAAACTATATTATAATAATATTAAAAGTTTTAATTATAATTTTAATTTAATATTATTATTTATTAAAAATAACATTATATAATATAGTTTTTAAATATTATTTTTTAATATAAAAATATATTAAAAATTTAATATTATTAATTTTAATTACTTTTTTTAAATTATTATTATTTTATTAATTTAATTATTTTTTTATAAATATTTTAAAAAAGTATTTTAATAATTAAGTTTTTTAAATTATATTTTTAAAAAAAGGTTTTTTTTTTAAAATATATTAATTATTTAAAATAACTTTTATAAATTTTTAAAAAATTTAAAAATTTTTTATTATATTATATATAAATAAATATTTTTTTTTTTATTTATTTAAAATTAAGTTTATTTTTTAAATATTTATAATTTATAATTTATAATTATAATTATTTATAATAATTTTATTAATTAAATTATTTTATAATATATATAATATTTTTCTTTATTAATTTATTTAAAATTTATTTATAAAATATTCAAAAAATTAAATTATGAAATTAAATTATTTTAATTTAATATAATTTTATAATTTTATTTATAATTCTATTTAATTTTAAAAAATAAATTTTAATAAATAATATATAAATATTAATAAATTAATTTATAATATTTTTAAAAAAGATTTATTAAAAAAGTAATTATTATAAAAAATTTATAAATTATAAAATTTTTTATAAAGTTATTAATTAATTATTAATAAAATTATAATTTTTAAAAATATTTAAAAATATAATATTTTTATAATTAATATAAATTATTACATAATTTTTAATTTAATTTTATAATTAATTAATTAAATGATAATTATTATAATTATAATTATAATAAATAATATTTATAAATAACTATTAAATATAATTATAATATTTTTAATTAATATTATTAATAATTCAATTTATATTTTTTAATTTATAGTAATTTTTATTTTTATTTAAATATAATTATTATTATTTTAAATAGTTTTTTTTCATAATTAAAAAAGTTTTATATAATTAATTATTAAAAATTTAATTATTAAAAATTTAATTATTAAAAGTTTAATTATTAAAAATTTAATTATTAAAAATTTAATAAAAAAAAACTTTATTAATAAAAGTTTTATTAATAAAAACTTTAATAATTATTATTATTATTTATATACTTTTAATTATAAATTAAAAAATTATTATTTAAAATTTTTTAATTAATTATTTTTATTATTAAAAAATAAGAAAATAAAATTAAATAATATTTTTATTACTAATTTATATTTTTTTATATAGAAACTTTATAATAATAAAAATATTAATATAATTTATATAAAGTTTTTTAATTAAATCTTTAAAAATATAATTTTATTTATTTTTAAATAATTATAATAAACTTTAATAATTTTATAATATTTATATATTTTAATATTTTTCAAATAATATAAAATTTATATTATATTATTAAATATAATTATTATTAAAAAACTTTTTTCTAAAAATTAAAAATAATAATAATAAATATAATTTATAATTTATAAATATTTTAAAATAATTAAAATAATTAATAATTAATATTTAACAATAATTAATAAATAATTTTATTAATAAAGTTATAAATTAAAATATATTTTAATAATTAAATATTATATTCTTATTAAATTATTCATATATATATATATACTTATTTTTTAATAATTTATTTTTAATATTTTTAATTTTATAATAATAAATAAAATATATAATAATATTTATTTAATATTAATATTAATAATATTAATTTAATATTACTTTTTATATATATTATTATTAATTATTTATAATACTTTTAATAATCTTAATTTAAAATTTAAGATTTAAAAATTTAAATATTTTATAATTATTTAATATATAATATAAATATTTAAAAAATTAATTTACAATTAAAATAATATATAAAATATAAAAAAATATAAAAAAATTAATTATATTATAAAATAAATAATATTTATAAATAATAATTATAAAAATATAAATAAATCATAATATTAATAATATTCTTTTTATTTTATTGAATAAAAACAATTAAATATATTATTAAATATATTATAATATTATATATAATTTATATATAATAAACTTTATATTATAAATATTAATATTAGTAAATAAAATAAATATAAATATAATATTTAAATTAATTAATTATTTAATAAATATTATAATAAATATTTAAAAATATAATTCAAATTAAAATTTAATTATATTTAAAAGTTAATCTTTTTAATATAAAATAATTATTTTTTTATATAATATTAATTTATAAATAAAATAAAATACTTATTATTTTAATTTTTATATAATAAAAAAATGTTTTTTTTATAATTTTTTATTTATTATTTTAAATTAATTATTATAATTTAAATTTTATAAGGGTTTTTTAGAATAATATTAATAATTTATAAAATATTTTATAAAATATAAATTTATAATTTATTTTTAATACTTTTTATAAATATATTTTTTATTATTAATAATAATTTTAATAATAAAATTTAAAATAATAATATTATTAAAGTTTTTTATAATTTTTTTAAATAATTAAATATTAATAATAAATTTCATCTTAAAATATTTAATATAATATTCTTTATAATTTTAAAAAATAATATTTATATTTATAATTAATAATTATTAATATTATAATTTTTAACAATTAATAAAATATATTTAAATATTTAAATTAATAAAATATTAATATACACTTTAATTATAAATTTTATTATAACATTATTAATAATATTATTTATAATAACTTTATAAATTATAAATTATTTATATTTTTTAAATTTTTTTATTATTAGTTAATTTATTTTTATACATATATATATAAAGGGGTTTAGTTAATTAATTAATTAGTTAAAAAAAGAAAAAGTAATTACTAAAAGGGTAATTATTATAAAAGATTTATAAGTTATAGAGGGGTTTATAGGGCTATAGCTAGTAGTTAGTTTATAGTTAGTTAGTAACTTTATTAATAAGGTTATAAGTTAAGTTACACTTTAATATTATAATTAATATTATTAGTTTAATATTTATTACATTAAAATAATAATTATTATTATAAAATAATAAAAAATAGTTTATATAAAAATATAAGTTTTTTATTATATAAAATTCTAAATAATAACTATTTTAATTTTTTATAAATTAATATTATATTAAAAAGTAATTATTTTATATTAAAGTTTTAATTTTTTATATAATTTAAATTAATATTATTAAATATTTAATTAAATTAATTTTATTATATAATTTATTTATAAAATTAAAATTATTTAAAATAAGTTAATATAGTTTACTACCTAACTGGATATACTACCCAGTTAAACAGTTTTTTTATATATAAAAAATGTCTGTACTAACCCTATTAACTTCCTTAAATTAAACCTAATTAGAATAAGAATTTCAGGGTTTATATATAAATATATATTTACATTATATTTTAAATTTTAAACTTTTATCTTTTTAATAGAATTAGTTATATTAAAAAAATAAAAAAATAAAGGTTTTTTTTTATTTTTCTAATATAACTAATTTTATTAAAAAGATAAAAATTTAAAACTTAAAAATAAGCTTTTATTTATATATTACTATGTACCCTAAAATTTTTATTTTAATTAGGCTTAATTTAAAAAGGCTAATAGGGTTAGTATAGACGTTTTTTATATATAAAAAAACTGTTTGGTTAAATAGTATATCCGGTTGGGTGGTAAACTATATTATATAAAAGTAAATATTTATATATATATATATATATAAATAATTTTATTTTATTTTAAAAAACTATAATTTATTATAAATATACTTTATAAAACTATATAATTAATTTGATATAATTAATTAATTTATATAAAATTATAAATAAAATTATAAAGATTATTTAATTTAAAATAATTTAATTTAATTATTTAATTATTTTAAATAATAAATATGTTATAATTAATTTTTAAATATATAATTTAATAAAAAAAATATTATATATACCTTTTTTATAATATAATTAAATTAATAAATTTATTTAAATAAATTTATATAAATGATTATAACTATAAATTTTAATTTATAAGTTTTTAAAAAACTAAAGTTAATTTAAAATAAAAAAAATAAAAAAAAAATATTTATTAATATATAATATAATTAATACTTTTTAAAAAGTTTTTAAAAATTATTTAAAATAATTAAAATATTCTATAAATTTAAAAAAAAAGTTTTAAAAATTAATTTTTTTTTAATTATTTAAATAATTTTAAAAAAAAGTTATAATAAAATAATTAATAAAATAACTTATTTTAAGTAAATTTAATTAATAAAATAATAATAATTTAAAAACTTTAATTAAAATTAATAATAATAAATTTTTAATACCTTTTAAATTTAAAAAGGGTTATAATAATTTTATAATAATAAAAAAACTTTAAATAATTTAATTTTATAATATTAATTATATATAAAACTTAAAATATATTTTATTAATTTTTAAATATATTAAATATATTATTAAAAATTAAATATAAACATTTTTATAATAATTTGTATTATATAATTAATTATATTTAAAAATAATCATTTTAAATTTAAATATAAGTTTATTTTTATATTTTAATAAAACTTTTAAAAATCTTTTAATATTTATTTATTTATAATATATAAAACTTTATTTTATATTAAAAAGTTTTATTTTTTTTAAAATATTTTTTTTTTTAACGTTAAGCACCAACGAGCGAGACACCCCAGCGAGCGAGACACTTTTTCGCACCAACAGCACCACAACCTAAATTGCAGCACCACAACGAAAAAAATCAATTGAATTTAATCGGAATCGGAATCTACAGACAATTCTACCTCTTTCTTATAGGTTTGTGCATTGTGCCCAGTCTTGCCGCAAACACCACATCGTCTTTTTGGCAGTCCGCTACGGACCGCCAATTTAGTACTACTACTTATTTCACTAACTAACTGTTTCCCCTTTTCCTTTTTATTAATTATCTCTTTAGCCTTTTGTATATTAAATACCCCTTTATTCTATATATATATTTTTTTAGCTTTTTAATACTTAAAAAATACTATATTTACCTTTTAAAGGTTGTAGGTTTTTTAGGTTAAAAAGGATACTATATAGGCTAATAATTGTATTCCTTTTAATAATTAATTAACTATATTTAAAATTAGGGTTAGAAAGTTTTTTTAATAATAAAAGATTTAATTTTTAATTAAAGTTAATTAAAAAACTATTTATGTTAAGTTAAGTTGTATAGTATTTAGGAGATTTAAAGTGTGGGTAGTGCTAGGGAGCCTAGTTATAATACTGGTGTCCGTATCTTTACATCCAGTTTAGAAAGTATAGCTTTTCGGTCAAATAGGATTAGACCTGCTCCTTTAAAACCTCCCTTAATAGTTTTAAGTTTAAAAACCTTATTGTGTGTAGTATGGAAGGTAAAAAAGAACTCTGTTTTATTAATGTGTATAATCCGGGCCTTATTAAACTGGTTAATTTTTATACTATATACCTTTTTAAGAAGATTAAAATATCCAATATTAAGTAGCTAAAGTAAATAAGATAAATAAAAAAGTATATAAAGGATAATAATATTCTTAAACCTATAATATTACTTAAAATTTATAAAATAGTAACTTTTATATTTATTAAATAATAATAGCTAATAAATACCCTTTATATATAATATAATATACTTATAAAAATACTTAATTTATTTTATAATAATTATATTACTCATTTATTTATTTAAACTTATTTTAATAACTTAATTATTAAAAAGGTTACCCTTAATATACTAACTTATAAGGTATATTTTAGCCTTAATAACTAATATTAGTAATTTAATCTATTTATCCTTACTAATTAATTTAATAGCTATTACTTATTATTAATTTTTAAACTATATTAATTTTACTTTTTTTTATTAATTAAAATATATAATTACTATTTTAAGTAAATTAATATTTATTATAAAGCTAAACTTATTAAAATTATAAGTATTATAATTTAGAATCCTATATTTATTATATATATTAGCTATTAGGTTAAACTATATATTTATTATGTTTGGATCTTTGTATAGGGCCCTCCTATAATTGTATACACGACTAACGCGTGTTTTAAGATGTGGTTTTAATGTAACAAGTCTTTCCGCCCAGTTAATCCCAACAGCACCGCCGCCACAGTCGCGGAGTAGGGAATTCGCCATATCTTCCACATCCTTAAGAATAAGCGAGTATCCCCGGGAATCCCAGTTAAGTACATATTAAACAAGCACCTCCTCTTCTATTTTTGTTAATCTCTTATTGTTGGGGTGGGTATCTCGTCGTACGGTTCGGCTGGCCATTCTGTGGGCGAGTGTTGAGAGAGGGATCTGGTATTTCTTCGATGCGCGTCAAATGCTTAGTTTGGGGTCGGATTTAATAGCTTGGATGGCAAACTGGATATCGCTTTCTTTTGTTTTGTTTATTGTAAGATGTGGCGCGAAAAAACGCGTAAGAAAGATGGATGGGACTGGCTAGTGGAAAAGTGTCTCGCTCGCTGGGGTGTCTCGCTCGTTGGTGCTTGACGTTATTTATTATATCTTATTTTATTTAATAGAATATTATTATAATTAATTTAATAAAAAACAATAATAAAGTTTTATTAATAAATAAATATATTAAAAGACTATAAATTTAATAAAATATTTTAAAAATAATATAAAAGAAATTTAATATAAATAAATAAAGTTAATAGTTTTTATTGAATAATTTTATTTAAAAATAAATTAATATTTAAATTATTAAATTTATAAATAAATCTAATTTTTAAAATATAATTAGTAAAATACTTTATTAAATTTTAAAAAGTAAATTTAAATAATATATTTAAAATATATTTAATTATATAAATAATATTTTTTTAAAAAAGAAATCTTTTTTATATAAATAATATCTTTATAAATTAATTTAATTCTTTTTAAATATAAAAGTTATTAAAGTTTTATTATTATTAATTTTAATTAAACTTTTTAAATTATTATTATTCTATTAATTAAATTTATATATAATATTTTAATATTATTAATATAATTTAAAATATTATTATAATTAAAATAATTTTATTTTTAAATAAAATTATTATATTAATTAAAATTAAAAAATGTAAATAATTTAATAATAAAAATAATAATATAAATATTAATATTATATAAAATTTAATTATTATTATTAAAATATATTTTTAATTTTAATTTAATAATATTAATAATATAAATTTTGTTTAATTATAAATTATTTTATTTTATAATTTAATTTAATTTATATAAATTTTTATATATTAATAATTAAATGAATTATTATATTTATAATTATATATTAAGTTAAGTATTTATTACTATATTAAATTATTATTATAATATTTAAAATTTCTATATGTAATATAATTTTTATTAAAAAATTAATTTTAATAAAATTATAAAATTTTAAAAAAATTAAAATATAAATAATAAATAAATTAATAAACTTTATAATTTATTCAATAATAAATTAAAAATAATTTTTAATATTTATTATTATATTAAAATTAATATTAATTAATTTTATATTATATTATTATAAATTTTAATTTCAAAAATAAAAATTATGATATATATTATATTAAATTATATATTAATAAAATTTATTTTATATATATAAATAATTTTAATTATAATATATTAAATTAATTATATTATAAATTTATTATAAATTATAATATAAATTATAATAATTATTTATAATAATTTTTATTTAATTAATAAATTATATTTATTATAATAAATTTATATTTATTATATTTATATATAATAATTATATTATATATTATTTTTATTATAATTTATATAGATTATTTATATTTTTTAAGTTCCTTTATTAAGTTAGAATAGTAATAAGTGTTACAAGGTAATAAATAGTAATTTATATAAAGGTGTAGTTTGTTTACTATATAAGGCTTTAGATAATAACTATTTTAATCTGCTTTTATAAACTAGTGTTGTACTAAAAAGCAATTATTCTGCACTAAAGGTCCTAGCTTTTAATCATGCTATCAGACTTAACGTTAAACCAGTACTGTTTAGTCGCTATCAGAATTAAAACGATTTCTAGTTTCCGGCACAACCCAAGTTGACGCCGTCAAGTACTTAGTCAAATTAGCTTCACCGTGTAACTCACCTACTACCACAAAATCAAAATTGCCCAAAATGGGCTATATAAGAGCAAGCGTTCACGCATACACGTGGATAATTTAGCTTTGCTTTACAAAACCACAACTTATTATAAACGCACCTTTACAACTAATCTAATACAGCCAATCAGTTTATACAAAACTGTAAACAAGACCACAAAGACTATTTAATTCAAAACAATTCAACTCTATTGCTTAGCCTCTAATTGACCCACCGAGCACTTTGCAATTGAGCTTTGAACAAACTGGTAAGAGGAATACTATGTGCACTGCAAAGGAGTTTGGCTAATAGAGTTACAGCTACAGCTATGGACTTCAATAATTAAGTTTACCCTAAAGCGGTGGTAATTCTAGCTTAAAAAGACCTAAATAAGTGTTTCTTAATATCTAAGAGAATTTTAATATTTTAAAAGGTTTTTTAAAACTATAAAGTTTATTTTAAAGAAATTAAAAGATTAAAGGATATTAAAGAAAAACTTAAAAGGCTTAAAAAGGTTTTAAAGTAAGATATTTATATATTTAAATTAATCTTTTTAAAAATCAAATAAGGGTTTTAGTACTAGTAAAATAACTTATTTTATATAAACTTAATTAATAAAATAATGATAGTTTAAAAAGTTTAGTTAAAATTAATAATAATAGGTTTTTAGTAACCCTTATACTTAAAAGGGGATTATAATTTATATATTATTTAAAAAAAAAATTTAAATAAATTTAATTATTAAAAATATTTAAATACTTAAACAAATATATTATTTATTATTTTTTATATTAAAAGTTTTAATATAAAATATTTATAAATTTTTAATTTTATATTTTATAAATTTATTTTTTATTAAAAAATATTAAAATTATAATATATATTATTTATATTTATAATTATTATTTATTTTTAAAATAAATTAAAATATTAATTAATAACTCTTTCAAAAGAATTATAATAAATTTAATAATAAAATATTTTTAAAATAATATATAAGAATTATTATTATTATTATAATAAATAATAAAAATAAAAAATATTTAAAAAGATAAAAATTAATTTTAAAATATTTTTTTAATTTATAAATAATTATAAAAATAATTATAAAAATAATAATTAATAAAAAAAAAAGGTTTTTTATATATAATTAAAAAAAACATTAATTAAAATAATATATATTATAAATATTTATAAGTTATATATTTAATTTAATTAAAATATATAATAAAATAAAAATTAATTATATAATTTTTATAATTAATTATAAAAGTTTTAATATTAATAAGAAATTTAATAAATTATATATTATTATAAAAAAATATAAATAATAAAATAAATAAAATAAATTTAATAATTTAATCTTTAATATTAAATTTATTAATATATTTATTAAAAACAAATTTTACATTATAATAAAAAATAAATTAATATAATTAAATATATTAAAAATATAAAAATAAATATTAAATTTAATTAAAAACCTTTTTAATATTAATTAAAATTATTATAATATAAATTTTTATTAATATTATTATTTTTTATATAATTAATATTTTTATTTTATTTTTTAAAATAAAATTAATAAAATTATATTAATTAGTATTAATAATAAAATTATAATTTTAATTATTTATAAATAAAAATATTTATAATTTTTTATTAAAAAAAATTATAATTATAATTTTTATAAAAATATAAATAAAATATTTATATTTATAATTTAATTATTTAATTATTAATTATTTTTTTTAAATTATTTTAAAATATTATATATAATAATATTAATATATTAATTTTAAAATATTTTATATTTAATTTGTAAAATAATAATAATTTTAATTATAATTTTATTATCATTATAATACAAACTAATAATAAATTAATATTTTATATAATTAATTATTAATAAAATTTATTTTATATATATAAATAATTTTAATTATAATATATATATTAATTATATTAAAAATCTATTATAAATTAAAATATACATTATAATAATTATTTATAATAATCTTTATTTAATTAATAAATTATATTTGTTGTAATAAATTTATATTTATTATATTTGTATATAATAATTATATTAATAAAAAATTTAAAATTAATTATTAAATTAATTAAATTTAATTTTTTTATATTTTTAAATTAAGTTTTTAATATTAATTTAACTATATTATTTTATTTAATAATATAATAAAATAATTTAAAATATTATTTAATTAAATTAATAATTTATATATTAAATAAATATTTATTTAATTTATTATTAATTATTATATATTTAAATATAATACTTTAAAATTTAAAATTTAAAATTAAATTAAAATAATATAACTTTTATTTATAATTAATTTATAATTAATTATAATATTCTTTTATTAATAATATAAATATAATTCTTTTTATTTATTAATTTATAAATAATTATAATATAATTTTATTAATAAAAAGTGTTTTTAAAATATAAATTTATAATTTATTATATAAAAAATAATAATAATTTTTATTATTAAAATTTTTATTATTTATTAAATTATATAAAAAAACTTTATTAATTTTTTATTTTAATATTATATTATATTTTATATATTTTATATTTTATTAATAACTTTTTTAATATAAGTATTATTATTAAATTTAAATTAATTAATTATATTTTATATAGTTCTTAATTTTAATTATTATTTTATTTATATTAATTAATTATTTTAATATTTTATTTAAAATAACTTTTATAAAAATATTAATAAAATTATTATAATTATTAATTTCTTAAATTTTATTAAATTTATATTATTTATAAGGTTTATAAAAAGTTATAATATTTAATATTAAATATTTTTTTTATTATATTTAATTTAATAAAATACTTATATAAAAAATATAAATTTATATAAATACTTAATAATATTTTAAATAATTTAAAATAATTAATAATTTTATTTAAAATAATAAAAAAAGACTTTTAAATTAAAATTATTAATTATTTTATAATTTAAAAATATAAATATATTTTAAATAACTTATTTATATTTTATAAAAAATTAATATATAGTATTTCTTTTTATAATATATTTTAAAATTATATTATTTTTTATTTTATTTATTAAAATAATTATAAATTTAATTTATAAATTAAAGTTTTATTATTAATTAAAATATTATTAATAAAAATAATTAATTTTATTATAATTATATTTAATAATATATATTATAAATTTTATTATATATTACTAATTTATTAGTTCAATTAATTATTAATTATTAAAATATTTTTATTTTTTAAATTATATAACGTGGTTCACCAGTTAGCGAGCCATACCACATAGCGAGCCATTTTCAAGTAAACCACCAACTTTAGCCATCCCTAACACCCCCAAAGGGCGAAAAGGTTAATTATATTTAGCACCAATTGGTGTTAACTGGTCCTAGTTACTTATTTTCAATTAATTTGGTTAATTTAGAGAGGTTAGTGGTACTACAGTATTATTCCAAAGTAGACGACTTTTAGTGGGAAAATCAGCTTCTCTACCAAAATAATAAATTTCAGATATACAGGATCAACCTCATTCTATACCATTTAGATCAACTATTTTAACGGTCTACCGCAAACCACTTTAAAATATGTTATTATTTACTTAGGATCTAAATAACTAGACCCTTTTACATCTTTTTCACAAATTCTCGTATTATACCCAGTCTCGCTATAGTTACCACATCGTCGTTTACTCAGTCCGCCGCGGACCGCCTCCTCAACACCACCAGCCATTTCACTAGCTAGCCGCTTCCCCTTCTCTTTTTCCTTAATAATAACCTAGGATTCCTCAATAGTAAGTACTCCTTTAAGCTATACTCGGCTTTTTTTAGCCTTCTAGTATTTAGTAAATACTAAATTAACATCTTAAAGTATATAGATCTACTAACTTATTATTATAAGTAAGTATACTATTATTTATATACCCTTTATTAGTTAATTAATTACCTTTATAATTAGTATAGAAAAACTGTTTTAGTATTTTAAGATTTTACCCTTAATAAAATTTAATTACCGGATAGTTTATTAAATATTAGATAGTATTTATAATTCCTATTTAGATAGTAATATAGAAAGGGATTGTACTAAAATTTATAGGTAAACATTTAGTTTAAAAATAACTAAATTTAGGTCCTATAGAGAAATCTTAACTCCTCTAAACCCAGATTTTATATTTTTTTCTATAAAGATCTTATCATAGGTTACCTTAAATACAATAAAAAACTTAAATTTAGTAATATAGTTAACTAAAGCCTAAATAAAGAAATTAATTTTAATACTATATACATACTTTAATAATAAGTATAATACAATATTTAATAATTAAAGTAAATAAAAAGAATATAATAATATATTAATAGGGATAATACTATATTTTTTATAATATTATTTAAACTTTATTAATATATAACTTTTATAGTTATTAAAGATAAATATCCGGTATATACCCTTTATTTATTACTTTATATATTTATTAAAGTATTAAATTTATTTAAAACTAGTTTTATTATTTATTTATTTATTTAAAGTAGTTTTAATAATTTAGTTTAGTAGGAAACCTAACTCTATTATTTAATTAGTAAGGTAGTAGGCGCCTTAGATAATTACAAACGGCAGGATACACCAGCCCTTTGTATTAATATATTTAATAGCTATTACCCATTCCCGGTTTCCAGGCTAAACAGATTTAGCCTTTCTATATCGATTAAAGCGTATAACAACCAGTAATAAGGTTATTTAGCCTATTATAAAGCCGGTCTTATTAAAGTTGAATAGGTTATTATCTATAATCCTATATTTAGCTATTATATTATATAACAGCCAAAACCAGTTCCTAATAACCTTTAGATCTTTATAGAGGGCCCTTTAATAGTTATAAGGCTAATTAAACCTAATCTTTAGGCTTGGTTATATATCTATAAAGTGTTATACCTAGTTTTTACTAATAGGTTTACTATTTTATAATACTAATAGGAGATTAGTTATATCCTCTATACTAAAAAGTTATATTAGAAATCCTTATATATCTTACTTAAATATATATTAAATAAGTATATACTTTTTAATTATATTAAGTTTATATAGTTTGATGTGTAATTTTTTATAGTGGCGTTGGTTGTTTATCCTATATTTGAGAGTTAAATAAGGGATAGTAAAAATCTGTACAACTTAACGTGTATTTAAGGGTTTTTTTTAAATTTTTTTAGAATTTTTAATTACCTAGAGTGTTAAAATAATTTTGTCTTCTTTTAAGTAGATTGGTATTGTGGATGTTGATTTTTAGTGTGTTAAATATTTAAGTAGGTAGAGAGTGATATAAGACTAACGCGAAAAATAGGGATACAATCTGTACTAAAAACAAAGCCACCTACCAAAACCTTAAACTTTTAGACTGGTAGTGTAATACTATCACACCTTTAAATTGACTAGATTAATTGAAAATAAGTAATTAGGACCAGTTAGTACCAATTAGTGCCAAATACAATTAACCTTTTCGCCCTTTGGGGGTGCTAGGGATAGCTAAAGTTGGTGGTTTACTTAAAAATGGCTCGCTATGTGGTATGGCTCGCTAACTGGTGAACCACGTTACTTATATAATAATAAATTTTAAATATAATTTTTAATTAATAAATTAAAATAATATAATATTAAATATTAACAAATTAGCTACCCTAGTAAACCAGCTATGTTTCTATTAACTACTCCTATCTATCTTTTTTATATATTTTTTTATATTATATCTTATAATAAGTAAAATAAAAAAGAGTAATATTTAATTTATTATTTAAACTATTAAATTTAACCTAAAATTAAGTATTTAATATATAATAAAAAAATATTAAATCCCTTACTTTATTATTTAAAATAAAATAACTAACTAAACTGTATAATAAAATATCCACTCTAATAAAAAAAAATCAACAAAAATAAAAAAAAAGGTATTTATTTAATATATATTTAACTAAAATTTATAAAAATACTTACTTATTTTTAAAAATATTAAAAATATAGTAAATTCCTTACTTTATAACTATAGTAATAATACTATTAAGATTAACTAAATAAAAAAAATTATTTTATTAAAACTATATTTTAAAATATATATTAATTATATATATAATTATAAAAAGGCCCTATATAAAAATCTTAATATAATAAATATATAATTTAACCTTATATTTAATAGATATAAAAAATATAAAATCCTTAATTATAATACTTATAACTTTAATAAATTAGGCTTTATAATAAGTATTAATTTATTTAAAATTATAATTATATATTTAAATTAATAAAGGAAAGTAAAATAAATATAGTTTAAAAATTATTAATAAGTATTAAATTAATTAATCAAAATAAATAAGTTAAACTATTATTCCTAATTATTAAAGTAAAGATTTACTTTATAAATTAGTATATTAAAGGTAACTTACCTAATAACTAAGTTATTAAAATAAACTTAAATAAATAATTAATTAATAATATTGTTACGACCCATTGTTCAGGCGTAAACTATATATACGGTTGGAAGGGATATTCGAACGAGGAGTTCGAATATTAGCTGATCTTTTGATCTATGGCGCAGTGGCACCTTCCACCACGGGTCGTTACATTATATTCGAACTCCTCGGGTACAACTGGTGATGCGCTAGTTGTGGGTTCGATCCCCACCCGTGTCAACCGCCGTGCTCACAGATCGCGACTGCTAAGCTGATTGGCCTTCTCACCCAATAGTTAGTGTAGATCTGGGGGTCAGCCGTATACCTTTGTAGGTTCGGGACGAACCTATTAAGGAGGGAGATAGTGTTACGACCCATTGTTCAGGCGTAAACTATATATACGGTTGGAAGGGATATTCGAACGAGGAGTTCGAATATTAGCTGATCTTTTGATCTATGGCGCAGTGGCACCTTCCACCACGGGTCGTTACAAATATTATTATAAAATAAATTTAATATTTTAAAAAATATACTATATTATAAAAAAAGGGTATTTATTAGTTATTACTTTTTAATAAATCTAAAAACTACTATTTAATAAATTTTAAATAATATTATAGAATAAAAAATATTATTACTTTTTATATACCTTTTTATTTATTTTATTTATTTTAATTATTAAATATTAAATATTTTAATTTATTAAAAAAGGTATATAATATAAAAATTAATTAATTTAATAAAACTTAAATTATTTATATTAATAGAATAAAGTTTTTTTTTACTTTTTATACTATATATATATAATAAGGTTTTTAAACTAAAAATTATTAAGGGAGCTTTTAAAGGTATAGGTTTAATCCTATTTAATTAGGAAATTATATTTTTTAAATTAAATATTAAAATTTAAATATTAATAATAACACTAAATTTTTTAATACTATTTATACTTTAAATTTTTTAAATATTATATAACTTAATATAAGTAGTTTTTTAATTAACTTTAATTAAAAATTATATTTTTTATTATTAAAACAGCTTTTTAAAATTAATTTTAGCTATTATTAACTAATTAGTAAAAGGTATATAATTATTAATTTATATAATTACCTTATTAACCTAAAAAACTCATACTTTTTAAAAGGTAAATATAATACTTTTTAAATATTAAAAGGCTAAAAAAACCTATATAAAGGATAAAAGGGTACTTTATATAAAAGATATTAAGGAATTAATTAATAAAAAAGAAAAAAGGAAGTAATTAATTAGTAAAATAAGTAGTAATATTAATAAGGTAGTTTATAATAAATTATTAAAAAAATAATATAGTAACTATAATAAAACTAAGTATAATATATAAATATATAAAAAAAAGGTAAAATTATTTATAGATTTTAATTTTGATTAATTTTAATTAATCTTTTTTATTATAGTGTTATAATTTAGGTTAATATACTATTAATACTTAAAAGTAGCTAGCTTATTAGGATAGCTAACTTATTAATATTTAATATTATAATTTTGAAATATATTATTTAAAATATTTTTAAATTTCATTATTTATTTTTAAATTTATTAATTATATATTAATGTTTTCTTTTTTTTTATTATAATAATAAATTATTATTATTTAAAATAATCTTTATATTATTAAAATTTTAAAAATATAAATTTAAAAATATTATTTTAAATTTATATTAAATTTTTTATTTTAATTTTTCTTTTCTAAATAAGAAATTAAAATATATAAAATATAAATATATTATCAATTTATATATTAATAATATTAAAATGATTTTTCTTATTATTTAAAATTAAAAAATATAAAATATATATTAATATTTTTATAATAATATTAAACAGGTATTTTTTTAATATTAAATAATAATTTAATAAAAAAAATAAAAAAGAATTTAAATAATATTTTATAATTTAAAAATTATTTTTATTTTTATTAAAAATAATATTAATATAATTAATAAATTTTAATTTATTTTTTAAATAATTAATAATTATATTAAAATATTTTTTTTTATTTCTTTATTATATTTTTAAATTATTTAAATTTTTAAAATAAAAAATATTTTTTTAATTAATATATATTTTTATTTTATTTTTTAGTTTATTTTTAAAATTATAAAGTTTATTTTAATAATATATTATATACATTTAAAAAAAATATTTAATAATATAATAAATTTATTTAAAAAAAAAGTAATTAATTTTTTTTTTAAATAATATAATTAAAATAAAATAAATTTAAATCTAATATAATATTATATTTATTAATTATTATTAATTTAAATTATTTTTATTATTTATTACTTTATATTATATAATTTAAATAATTATAATTATATTTTTAAATATTAGTAATATAAAAAATAAATTAATATTAATTTAAAAATATATATTAAAAATAAATAATATAAAAGTAAATTTATTAATTTTTATAATTTTTATTTTATTTTAAAAGTTTATAAAAATAAAATTTATCTTAATATTATAAATAATATAATTTAATAACTTCAAATATATTTTAATTTATATTAATTATAAAGTATTTTATATATTTTTTATAAATATTAATAAAAAGAAATTAATTATTTAAAATATTATAATAATATTAATTATATAAAATATTAATTTATTATTAATATATATTATATTAATAATAAACTTATAATTAAAATTATAATTATTTTATAAAGTAAATTTAAAGTATTTTAAAGGTAAATTATTTATTTAATAATTATAATATAATTTGATAATAATTATTAAAATTAACATATTAATATTATTATATTTAATATTTTAAATAATTTTAAAGAATAATTAATAAATAAATAATTAAATAATTAATATAAATATTTTATTTTTATTTTTATAAAAAATATAATTATAATTATTTTTTAATAAAAAATTATAAATATTTTTATTTATATATAATTAAAATTATAATTTTATTATTAATATTAATTAATATTAATTTATTAATTATATAAAAAGTAATAATATTAATAAAGATTTATATTATAATAATTTTAATTAATATTAAAAATCTTTTTTAATTAAATTTAATATTTACCTTTTTAACTTTTAATATATTAACTTATTTTTTTATTATAATATAAAATATTAATTATATTTTTCTATAAGAAAGTTAATAATTTTAATGTTAAAAATAATATTTTAAAATTTATTTTAAAAATACTTTTTTTTATAAAATAAATTAATTTATAAAAATTAATTTTATTATTTTATTATTTATATTTTCATTTTTTATAATAATATAATTAAAAGTTATATTTATTAAATAATAATATATAATTTATTAAACTTTTATATATTTATATATATTATTTTAATTATTAATATTATATAAACTTTTTCTTTTATTAATATTAAAACTTATAATTAATTATAAAGATTATATAATTTATATTAAAAAAAAAGTTTATATTATATTTTAATTAAATTAAATATATAATTTATAATTATTACTTTTTTGTAATATATATTTTATTAATTAATCTTTTTTTTATTATATATAAAGTATTTTTTTTATTAATTATTACTTTAATAATTACTTTTATAACTGTTATAATAATTATTTTAATAACTTTTATAATTACTTTAAAAATTATTTTAAAATTAAAAATAATTTTAAAATTAACTTTTATATTTTTTTTAAAAAACTTTAAATATTTTTTATTTTTATTATTTATTATTATTATAATAGTAATTTAAATATATTATTTTAAAAGTTGTTTTTTATTAAATTTATTACAATTTTATTAAAAAAATTATTAATTAATATTTTAATTTATTATAAAATTAAATAATAATTATAAATTTTAAAATAATCTTTTATATATTATTATAAATATAAATAATATATATTTAAATTTAAATATATTTTTAAAAACTTATATTATTATTATTTTTAATATTCTTTTTTTTTTATATTATAATTTTAATATTTTTTAACAAAAACTACATTTTTAAAATATAAAATAAAAAATTTATAAATAGTTTTTATTAAAGTTTTTAATATAAAAAATAGTAAATAATATATTTATTTAATTATAAAAATGTTATTAATAATTAATTCTTATTTTAAAATAATTTTTTAATAATATATATATTATAATAAAGATAATATATAAATTAATATAATATATATAATAATTTTTTACTTTTTTAATTAAAATTTATAATAATATTATATAAAATTAATTAATATTTATATTATTGTAAAAATAAATATTAAAAAATATTTTTCATTTATTATTCAATAAATTATAAAATTTATTAATTTATTTATTATTTATATTTTAATTTTTTAAAAATTTAATAATTTTTTTTAAATTTAATTTTTTATTTAATTACTTTTTTAATAATAATATAATATATAAATTATATATTTTAATAAAACATTATATTATATATATAAATTTTAAATTTTATATTAATAAATTAATATTTTAATAATAATTTAATTTAATATATAGTTATTAATATATTAATTAAAATAATTATTTTTATACTAAATAATTTAATAAAATAAATAAAATAATTAATAAATAATTTTTTTTACTAATAATATTATATTATTAAAATTAAAATAATTATATTTTAATTATAATTAAAAAAGTTATAATAATAATAATTACCTTTTATATATTATAAAAAATTATATTTTTAATTTTATTTATTATTTTAATATTTTTAATAATGATTTACTTTAAAAATAAAATTATATTAAATTTAATTAATATTATTATGTTTAAAGTTATTTTAATTATAATTATTTTAATTATTTTAATAATAATAAACAGTTATTTAAACTTTTTTAAATTAAATATTATATATAAAATTTTAATTATATATAAATTCTTTATTTAATAATTTCTTTATTATCTTATAATAAATATTCTTATAATATAAAAACATAATTAAAATATTTAATTATATTATTTAATTATTTTTTTTAAATAAATATTTTTTTAATAAAAAAAAGATTTAATTTTGTTTTAATTATTATTTATTTTTTTAAATATTTTTTAAATAAAATATTTAAAATTATTTTAAAAGTTTTATAATATTTTTTTATTAATTAATTTATAAAAATTAAACTTATTTATAAATTTAATAATTTTAATATAAATATACTTTATAATATAATTATTTATAAAAATAAATTTATTTTATTTATTTATATTAACTTTAATTTATAATACCTTTAAAATCTTTTATTTAATTTATAATTCTTTAATATATTTTCTTAATAAAAAAATACTATTATTATTTTATAATATTATTTAATAAAATTTAAAAAATAATTATAATTAATAAAAAATATATTTAATTTATTTATTTATATAATTAAATAATATTATTTCTTTATTAATTTATTACTTTATATAATTATTTAAAAGTTATTATAAAATAAATTATTAATAATTTATATTTTTATTATATAAATAATTTTATTTTTTATAAATTATAATAATTATATAATATAATTAATGTTTTTAAAAAAAATTATAATATTAAAATAATTTTAAAAACTTTAATTTTATTATTAAAACTTTTTTAACAAATAATTAATATTAAATAATTTATATTTTATATATATATATAAGAGAATAATAAATTAATTCATTATATATTAAAAAGAATTTATTAAAAAAGTAATTATTATAAAAAACTTATAAATTATAAAAACTTTATAAAATTATAATTAATAATTAATTAATAATTAATAAATTTAATTATAAAATTTAAATAATAAATAATTTATATAAAGTTTAAAATTTTAACAAAATAAACTTTAATTTAAAATTATTTTATTAAATATTTTATATTATTAATTTTAAATAAAAAAGTTTAAATTTTTATTTTTATATTTAATTATTAATATAATATAATTATTTATTATTAATAAAGTATATTAATTTATTAAAATATATTAATAATTAAATATACTTTAATTACTTTTAATAATATATAAATTTATATTATAATATTTAAATTATAATAAATATTTATAAATAAATAAATAAAAAGTATTATTTAAATATATTTAAAAAATTAAAAAAAATTAAAAATTAAAAATTAAAATTAATTAAAAATATAATAAATTTTATATAAAATATATAATTTTTTTTAATAATAATAATATCTCAATTATTAAAAAAGAAAAAAATTTATATAAAAGTTTTTATATATATAAAAAAAAAATTATTATTTAAATAAAATTTTTAAAAAACAATTATTTATAATAATTATTAATAAAAAAATAAAAAAATATTATTAAAATGTTTTTATATATATATAAAAAAAAAATTATAAAAAAGTTTAAAATTTTTTAAAAATAATATATAATAATTTAGAATTTATTAATAAACTTAAATAAATTTTATTATTTTGAAAAATAAATTTATTAAATTAAATTAAATATTAATATTAACATATTATATAATTAAATTATTAAAAATAAAAATTATTTATAAAAAAATATATTTTTATATTTTTATTAATAAATATAATATAATAAATAATATATAATTTTTAAAATTTAAAATTTAAAACTTTATTTAAAATTAATAAATTCAATTATATATAACGTGGGTGGACAGCCAGCCGGACAGGACACCTGCCCGGACAGTTTTATCACATACAACAACTTTAGCTAACCATAGCAACCTCCCGGGGCCAATATATCAATAAAAATTGGCACCAATTGGTGCCAACTGCTCTCAATTGCTTATTTTCAATTGATTTGGTTAATTTAGAGTAGTTGGGTTAACTACAGTGCCAGTCTGAAGTGGCTGACTTTTGGTAGGAAAATCAGGTTCCCTACCAAAATGGAGCATTTCAGCCATATAGAATCAACTTCAATCTACACCAGCCACACCAACTATTTAAGCAGTCTACCGCAAACCGCTTAAGAATTTACTATTATACACTCTAAATCTAGCTGACTAGACCCTTCTGCATCTTTCTCATAAGTTCTTACGTTATGCCCAGTCTCACCGCAGTTGCCACATCGTCGTTTGCTCGGTCCGCCGCGGACCGCCTCCTCGCCACCACCAGCCATATCACCAGCTAACCGCTTCCCCTTTTATTTTTCTTCAATTATCACTTGAGATTCCTCAATAGTAAGTGCCCCTCCAAGCTGGACCTGACTTCTTTTGGCCCTCCGGCGCTTGGCGAGCCTAATATTAGCCTTCTTAAGGGTACGGACCCGATTATTTAAAAGTGTGATCTGATACGCCATTGCTTGTGCACCCTTTGTAAACTTCTCAATTACCTGGATAATTGGTGTAGGGGAGCTGCCCTAATGGGCCGAGATTTTGCCCTTAATAAAACTTGATTGCTGGATAGTCTGGTGGGCATTGGAGGGTGTTTATGATTCCTATTTCGATGGTAATATAGGGAGGGATTATACTGGAGTTTGTAGGCGGACATCCAGCTTAAAAATTACAGAATCTGGGTCCCATAGAAAAATACCGGCTTCTTTAAATCCAAATAATATATTATCTTTTATAAAAACCTTGTCATAGGTTACCTTAAACGCGATAAAGAACTCAGGTTTGGTAATATAGTTAATAAAGGCTTGGATGAAAAGGTTAATCTCATCACTGTATATACACTTTAATGGTAAGAATAATACAACGTCCAATAGCTAAAATAGATAAGATAAATATAACGGTATACTAATAAAGATAATATTATTCTCCTTATAATACTATTTAAACTCTGTTAATATATAGCTTTTATATTTATCTAAGATAAGTATTTAGTATTTACCCTTAGTCCACTTAATTATATACTTATTAAAGTACTAAATCCATTCTAAACCAGTCTTATTATCTGTTTATCCATTTAGAGTAGGCTTAATTACCTAATTAGCAGGAAACCCTAACTCTATAGTCTAGTTGGCAAGATAGTAGGTACCTTACACGATCACAAACGGCGGGATACACCAGCCCTTAATATTGATGTATTCAATAATTATTGCCCATTCCCGGTTGTTAGGTTGCACAGATTTGGCCTTTCCGTGTTTATCGGAACGTATAACAACTAATATTCCAGTTATTATACCCATTATGAAGCTAGTCTTGTTAAAGTTGTAGAGGTTGTCGTCTAGGACCCTATACTTGGCTATTATGTTGCGGAGTAACCGGAACTAGTTCCTAATAACCTTTAGATCTTCGTAGAGGGCCCTTTAGTAGTTATAAGGCCGAGAGAATCTTGTTTTTAAGCTTAGTTATGCATCCATAAAGCGTCGAGCCTATTTGGTACTAACAGGCTTACTATTACACGATGCTAATAGGAGGTTGGCCATTTCTTCCACACTAGAAAGCCGTATTGGAAATCCTCGTGTATTTTGCTTAATAATATATTGAATAAGTGTTTGTTTTTTAACTAGATTAAGTTTATAGTTGTTGACATGTGATTCTTCGCGATGTGGTCGGTTGTTCATCCTGTCGCAGATTGTGCTATGTGGAACGTTAAAAATCTATATAGCCTGGCGTACACTTAAGGGTTTCTTTTAATTTTTTTTAGAATTCTTAATTACCTGAAGTGCTAAAATAATTTTATCTTCTTTTAAGTAGATTAGTATTATAGATATTAAATTCTAATGTGTTAAATATTTAAATAGGAAGAGTGATGCGAGACTGACACGAAAAATTGGGATGTGATCTACACTAAAAACAAACCCGCTTACCAAAACTTTAAACTTTTAGACTAGCATTACAACCTTACTACAACTCCAAATTAACTAAATTAATTAAAAATAAGGAGTTTAAAGCAGTTAGCACCAATTGGTGTTAATTTTTATTGATATATTGGCCCCGGGGGGGTGCTATGGTTAGCTAAAGTTGGTGTATGTGATAAAACTGTCCGGGCAGGTGTCCTGTCCGGCTGGCTGTCCACCCACGTTAATACTTTTATTATTATATAAATATTATAAATATTTAATAATAAAAAATAAAATAATATTATAAATAATTAAAATAATTATTTGAATTTTAATAAAATTAAAATAAAATTTATTTTAAATTAAATAAAACACTATTTTAAAAACAATATTATAATTAATATAATAATTATAATTAATTAAAAAATATTAATAATATTTATTTTTATTTTTATTTTATACTTTTTATTAAAAATTAAAAAATTTTAAATTAAAAAATTAATATATTTAATTTATTTATTTATTAATTTTAATAAAATAAATAATAATAAAAAATATTATAATAAAAATAAAAAAATATTTTTTTATTAAAAATTAAAATAATTAAATAATTTTTAATTATTAATATTTAAAATATAATAAATTTAATTAAAATATAAATATTTAAAAATTAAAAATAATAAATTAATAATTAATAGTTAAATTTAATTAATATTAATATAAATAATAAAAGTAATATTTTAACTATAATTTAATAAGTATAAATTTTAAAATATTATTTAATTTTTTAAATTTTATATATATAAAAATAAAAATTAATTATATATTTAATATAATTTTTATTTATTTAAAAAATATTATATTTATATTTATAATTTATTATTTTTAAATTAATAATTTATTTAAATAAAAAAATTAAATTATAAAATATATTATTAAATATTATTATTATTATTATTTTAATTTTATTATAATATTTATATAATAATTAGTTAATATTTATTTAATATTTATTATATAAATTATTTTTAGTAATATTTTAATTTTTAAATTAAAATTTTATTTTAAATTTAATATATATTTAATAATATTAATTTTATATTTATTATTTATATTATATTTAAAAAAAAAATTTATTATAAAGTTTTTTTTAAAATTAATTATATTAACATAAATTTTAATGTAAAAATATAATTTATATTAATTTATTAAATTAAATAAAAATATATTTGTAAATAATTTAAATATTTTATTAAATAAAGTAATTTTAATTATAAATATATTATATAATATTTAAAATAATAAATAAAAATATATATAAAATAAATTATATTTATTAATAATATAAAATAAAATATATTTATTTTTAATATTATTAATTTATTATTTGATAATATTATAAATTAATTATAAAAAAAATTATTATTAAACTTTTTAGTATTAACGTAGTTTACTACCCAGCCGGATATACTACCCAACTAGACAGTTTTTTTATATATAAAAAACGTCCGTGCGAACCCTATCAGCTTCCTTAAACTAAGCCTAATTAGGATAAGAATTTTAGAGTTTATATATAAATATATATCTAGGTTATATTTTAAATTTTAAACTTTTATCTTTTTAATAAAATTAGTTATATTAAAAAAATAAAAATATGGGGGTCTTTTTTTATCTTTCTAATATAACTAATTCTATTAAAAAAATAAAAGTCTAAAATTTAAAAATAAGCTTTTATTTATATATTACTATATACCCTGAAATTTTTATTTTAATTAGGCTTAGTTTGAGGAAGCTGATAGGGTTAGTATGGACGTTTTTTGTTTATAAAAAAACTGTCCGGCTAGGTGGTATATCCAGCTAGGTGGTAAACCACGTTATATAAATTTAATATTTTTATAAATAATTATTAAAATTATTATAATAAAAAAGGTATTATTTTAAAATATTTTATAAATTAAATTAAATTATTTTAATTAAAATTTTAATATTATAAATTATATTATTTTATAAATAATATAATATTATTAATATTTTAAATTTATTAATAAATAAATTAATATTTTAAAAAAATATTATTTTTATTATTAATAATTTTAAAATTTAAATAAAAACTTATTATTTATTTATATAAAGTTTATAATAATATAAAATTTAAATATTATTAAAATATAATTAAATTATATTTAATTATTAATATACTTTATTAATAATAAATAATTAATATTATTTTAATAATTAAATATAAAAATATAAATTTAAATATTTATATTTAAAATTAATAATATAAAGTATTTAATAAATAAAAGTTTTAATTATAATATTAAAAATAGTTATTTATTTTTATAAAATAATATTTTTTAATAAATTAAAGTTTATTTTATTAAAATTTTAAATGTTTAATTTTTTTTAAAAAAAAGTTATAATAATATAAAGTTTATATATTATTAAAAAATAATTAAAATAAATTTAATAATTAATATTTTTTTAATAAAATAATATATTTTATTAATAATAAATAATTAATATTTTTTAATGTTAATTATTTTAATTTAATTTAAAAAATATAATTTATATATATATTATTTATTATATTTAATTTTAAAAAAAGTTTTAAAATAAATTATTTATATAAATAAAAGTAATAACAATTATTATTTTTAAATATTATTAATATATAAATAATTTTATTATAATTAATTTTATTAATAATTATATATAAATTATTTAAAAAAATTAAGTATTAATTAAATATTTAAAAAGTTAAATTATAAAAGTATTTAATATAATATATTAAAATTATATTTATAAGAAATAAGTTTATAAAGTTATAAGTTTAAACTTTATATATAATTTATTAAAAATAATTAATAATTTTTTTATATTTAATTAATAACTTTAAAGCTTTTAAATAAGCCTTTAATAAGCTTATACTTATAAGTTAATAAATATTATTATACTTTACTTAGAAATATATATACTGCTATACCTAACTATAGTAAAGGCCCTAATTAGGCCGGTTAAGAGTAAACTAACATAAGAAAGCGGCCCGGTGTTAGTGCCATAACATAGAGTATGAGCTGTCCGCGATGCGGTGTTCCCTAGCTCTATTTGGGAAATGCGCGACTGATGTTTGAAATTGCAGCTTTTGGCAGACTTCAGGTTGCCGCGGCCTCACGAGATATGACACAGCTCGAGGCTCTTCTTCAAAAACCCAGCTTCGACCCGAGTGAGTACCAAACAAGATTGGTTCTGGCAAACCTTGATCCATTTGTTTGCCGAGGTGCTTAGTCAAGGACTTTCTTCAACGGGGGCAGACATCAAGTTTGCAACTTATGTGGGCTGCCCACTATCCTTGAAAATCTGGTGGGATAGGCTGTGTGAGCCTTTGGGCTATCGGAGAGTTTTGGAAATATTTCTGAGAAAGCCGGATAGCCCTGAAAATCAGGCTGCTGAACTTGTGCAGGAGTCAACACTGAAATTTCGTCGATAGTTTTCATGGTCTCCCTAGATGACGAGAAATACAGACTCTGTTTGATGTCTTACTGGGCAGAAGATTGGATGATACACCAAGTCTGGATTGCCCAGGTGAGCCAAGGCTTCAGTGTACTCTACGCTACAAGCCGATGCAAAAAGATCTCTTCGACTTCATATCCTTGGAAGGCGCCATCTTGAACTGTTGCACTGGCCCCTACCTAGGTATCCTTGAGTAGCAGGTCGCCGCGCTGCCCGAGCGAGATATACCGGAAATTTTGTGATCTCGGATCTTTGCATGTGGAATCAAATGTATCGCCGACCCTAGCCAACCTCAATACCATGTCGCTTAATACCCGTGTATATATCCTGTTGGCCGCCGTTGAATACGTGGACGGAATTAAAATCTTTTGATTCCTAAATGTTGTGGACCCATGCTATTAGTTTATCGAAAATGGGGCACCAGCACATATGTTTGTAGAGCACCTATGGCCAACCCTTTCGTTTCCCTTGCTTGTCTTTTTGGGTTTGGGCCACTGGCATAAGTGGCGGTGCTTCTAATATAGCCTGGCCGGATGCTTTCCATCAGGATTATTTCCTACTGTTCGAGAACACAAACCTTGAAGGTTCGTGATGTTACCAGTCGGAATCCATAGACGGATAACTAGGTCAGATACTGTCATTGTGGTTGAGGTTGTATAGACTAACAAAGGAGCAAGTGGCAACGCATGTTGAAGACGACGTTCGAGTAGAAGTCTCTGGTAGGCTTGGCATGAAACACAGCTGCTATGAACCCACGAGTTGAAGTCTTTTTGAAGAACAACGCACGATATCGCCTCACCGTGTGTTAGTCACTCTCCGGACTTCAGCTCGAAAGAATAGACCTCAAAGCCCATCTGGACTTTATCCAGATGTCACGGAAGCACATGTCTTTTTCCAGGGGATTCGAGGACTCGGATGTCATCTTAACAAAGTGGCGGACAGTCTTGCAAGGAATTTTGCCAGATGTTCCTGGTCCGAGTATTCCTGTGGGGTCCATGTTCACGAGCCTTCGGGCATTGCAAGACGCAGCTCGCCGCATGTAATAGGACACAGCGGTGATTGAGGCACGAACGCTAAAAGCCAATGGGTACGAGGGCATGGACTTCATCAATGTCATCCGGCTGCACTTTGGCATGTCTCTCCAGGACCGACATGATGCGGTGGTCAGTGATATCATATGCCACAGCCTTGCCTGCGAAGCTTCAGCCAACACTGTAGCAATTTACATTAGAATTGGCGCATGAAATGGCATGGGGGTGAGCTAACCACAAAGGGATGAAACTCCGTGATAGCACAACCTGGACCAATACTACGCAGCTAGCAACTCAAGTTAGCCTTCATTGACTCAATGGGCAGCCACCAAGCCATTGCTACGGGTAAGGTATCCTCTGCTTCGTGTTGAGATGCTTACAGACGTGAAGCTGACGGCTCGTGATCAAGAGTGACAGACTATTGCCCACGAGGCTACTTAGCGACAATGATCATCCAACCCTCAAGACACGTCGGTATCCCACTGCCAACGCCCTTTTGATAGTGCAGCTTCCTCGACTGGAAATCGAAGTGCTGTTACTCCTCACTTTGTGGGGGTAGTTTCTCACGACCCGCCCTCCAAGAATCCCATGTCCGCATAATCTTCGCAAGCTGTCTATACTCCAAGGGATCGCAACCATGAATAATCCGGGCTCCACATCTACTCAGGGCGAAATAATCAGATCATGTATCATTATTATCTCAACTACTCGAGAGACATTTCAACCCTGGAAGCTCCCAGACCAGGTCAAGAGAAACAGAGACGCTTAAAATTCATCGAAGACCAGAGGCCCGTTGCTCAAAAGGCGTATTCGAGGTAATGCTGGGCAGCAAAGCACCTCACAAGCTGCGAAAATACCGATCTCGCCACCAAAGCCGACTGAGGTTCCAGACCTCCACAAACAGGCTCTCCGCGTCACCTGGGATGCCTTCATTCCAGACTTGTGTTAGTCTGGCCCCTGGACCCAGCGACGCCAGCAGCTCCCAGGAAAGTAGCATGAGGAATTACCCCTGGGCTGTCCATGGAAACTAAGTATCATAAAAGGAGATCTACTCGTTTTGCTATCAGGATTTGTGTGTCCCAGTTGTGATGAGATCTCCCTCTTCCTGACTTGTGGGCTGGACAATGCACATTGGAAACTTTAGAATGACCTCAAGCAGCTCGCACGCCGGACCAGGTAGGTTGCTCGCAAGCTCTGCAGTATGTATCTGAGTCCCCCGTGGCAAGAGGAATTCTGCTGTCGAGGGACACGAAGCCCACGAGACCCACGGGTAAGAAGACATGGCGTATGATCATTGCTGAGTAGGAGGACCTTTGCGTGTTGGAGGACCGCGGCTTGGAGGCAAGTGGACTCTGGGAGCAGTGAGCCTGGGAGTGTCCCGAATCACGTGTTTCCAAGCGTATTTCCCCATAAGCATGCTGCTTGTTTATATTCTGTTCATCGCTTGAGTCGTCGCATTGCACCTGTACTGCACATTACATACACACGCTTCAGCTGTGAAGCGCTGTTGCATTGGAAGTATGATTTGGTAAGAATTCAGGAACAATCTCGATCTGATGACAGACGGTTTCCCGTTGTACGGATTCAGTTGTGGAGCAAATCGTACGCGTCCCTCGGCTCTTTCAATTTGACACGGCTGGTCAGCCGTCTAAGAGCAAGCTCATCTGCGGCCCCCTCCCTCTGACGGACCGAGCTGGAAAGAAAGGAAGCCATTAGACTAGGCACGTCATTTATCAGCCCAGTACACAAGTAGCCCACAGACCTCTATCATCACAGTAGGAATAGGGACTAGGACTGCCAAGTTGCCGGGAAGGGAATGGAGATACACGACGAGGGATTCCCAAGTCTCAAATTCAATTATAGTCTCGACATGGTTCTGGCGATGACATTGATACTGTCTTTTGGTCAACATGTGCACTAAGGTTCTACTGGCATCAAGGAAGGGGTTCACACGACAACAAGTCAACCGATAGACCCCGTCAAGATGTGGCTCATGGACAATTGAGACGGGGTAGATTTGGCTGTGACATCCTCCAAGGCATATCCACAAAAAGGTCGTCGCAAGCAGGGATCGAGGAGGGTGTCTTTTACATGTGGCTTGCAAGACGTTTCTATGCACAAGTGCGTGAACAGACTCGACATTGGGAAGAATCACTTGAGCACTCTTGTAGGAGGCCCTCGCTACAAGTGAGGTTAAAGCCACAGACAAGCCCACAGGGGCCAATAGCCCGCAGGCTGCCCGATCCGTGCGTGTCAACACACTGACCGCGCCCCAGACACACTGCCAGTCATCAGGAGTGCTGCGAGGCGTCAAGATCACAAATGCAAATACACGGACGCCTTTCAGGCAGGCAGGCAGCTTTTCGTCAGGTATCGCCTCCTGAAGCATGGAGGTATCAATTATGTTAACCACTCAGAACACCGTTTGCCCCGTATGGTACAGGAAACCCAAAGCAGAAACCGAATCCCATAATCATCATAGTAGGCACAATCCAAACCAGCCCTAGTGCCGATGCCAACCTCCCTCAAACAGAAAACCAATTGTGAATCGCCAGCCAATGTCGAGTTGCAAGGTGCTTAACCACCGAAGCCGTAGAGCGTGCGGCCTTGTCGCTTCAGGGCGTAGACAACGTCCAGAGATGTGACAGTCTTCCTCTTGGCGTGCTCGGTGTATGTGACGGCGTCACGGATGACACCCTCGAGGAAGGACTTGAGGACGGAGCGGGTCTCCTCGTAAATCACTGTGGGGATGGTCAGCAGGCTTGTTCCCGAGCAGACGCGCCGACAGAGAGCGGAGACTTACTAGCAGAGATACGCTTGACACCGCCACGACGAGCGAGACGTCGGATGGCGGGCTTGGTGATACCCTGGATGTTGTCACGAAGAATCTTGCGGTGACGCTTGGCACCTCCCTTGCCGAGGCCCTTGCCGCCTTTGCCACCTGTTCAGACAAGTTGGTTAGTCGAGATGCGCGACGGAGGCGGGGAGAGAGGGAAGACGCGTCGTGACAGGGTGCCACTCGCATCGAGGGCCCCGCGGTAGAGGGGACGAGTACTTACGTCCAGTCATGTTGATTGGTTGGGGTTGGAGTGTGGATTTGAGAAGATTGAGTGAGGAAGTACCGCTGCGGGTAGACAGACAGAGATGCTGAGTTGACTGGTGGTTGGTGAATGGGTGGGATCAAGATGGGGAACAAAGAATCGCGACAAGAGTTGTGACGCGGGGAAGTGGGAGGTTTTAAGTAAGGGTCGGGGCTGCAGGAGCTGGAACTGGGGCGCGGCGAATCAGCCAGGCCGCCAGGAGGGAGGAAGCGAAACCTCAGATCAGCACGCTAGGCCCGCCGTAGTGGCAGCGGCAGAGTGTTGCAGGGGGCCGTTCGAACATCGAGAAGGCGTGTCGGACGAATTTTGTGATTGGCCGGGAGGACTAGAGCTAAGCCTAAACTGGCACTGCGCATTTTCTGACCTGGGACCTGGGACCTGGGACCTGGACTTGGGGCCGGACAGGCAGGCAGGCACTTGCTCACTCAGTCATTCAATCATTTGCTCACTCATTCGTTGGTCGGATCGGCAACCCATCTATCCCCACGTGCTTCAATGAACATCTTCGTACGTCCGTCCGTCTTCGTAGGAGGCACCCGGGCAGTCAGCCTGCATGCGTCTGCTAGCCTGGATAAATTGTGTGTCTAGGCAGTCAGTGAGGCAGGCGGGAAAATGGCATAGGGAGGCGGGATGACCACAGCTGGAGGAATGGAATTGCCCCTGCCAGTCTGCAAGTAGGAAGAAGCCCACGACTGTACGAGGCCGTCCGTGCTCCTTGACCAACCGCGCCGGGCAAGTAAGATCTCTTTCTGTGTGTGCTGCGGTCTAGAATGCTACATACATGTGTAGGTGCAGTGAGGAGGATATTGATGTATATCATCCGACAAATACTGTAGACAGTCTACCGTCCAGTCCCTCGCCCACAATTATTAAGGTTGGACCAGTTGACCCCTAGCCTGCAGGTCCCCGCCCGGCATCGACAACAGCAGCTGGAGATGGAGCAAGATGTGCAAGAGCAAGGGAAAAGGAGATGCCTACAGTGAGCGTTACCTGCTGCTGTGACTAGTCTACACAGACAAAAGTCGCGAGTGACGACGAGCGACGGCTGACAAGTGACGGGTGAGTGATACGTCTCGAAACGGAAAGGTCGCCTGGGCGGGGCACGGCTGCATCCAATGGAAATTCGGCACCGTCCTCATCCCTGTTTGCACACCCCAAATCTCCCACCAGAAACGCTGCCACTCTTTCCCTGCCAAACAGGCTCGCTTTCGCCCTCCAAAAGCACCCTTTGTTTTTCAACACACACACACACCCACAGCCGGCTTTTTTTCTCCCTCACCCAACCCAACCCAACCCACACCCCAAAACGGGAAAGCACAGACCACAAATCCACGCCCACCCCATGCACCCGAATCAGCCAGCGCCCCCGATCCAGCTGCCGCCACCTACTTAAATCTCAACTCCCCCACCCTCTCTCTCTTCCGCTTTCTTCCCTCCTGCATCCATTCATCACTCCACCCCACCCACCAACCAACTTCTCCCCATCATCAACTGCATCGCGTCTTGTCGCGTCATCAATCAACCACTCAGAAAACATCACTTTCCATCATCACAATGGCCCGCACCAAGCAGACCGCCCGTAAGTCCACCGGTGGCAAGGCTCCCCGCAAGCAGCTCGCCTCCAAGGCCGCTCGCAAGTCCGCGCCCTCCACCGGAGGTGTCAAGAAGCCTCACCGTTACAAGCCCGGTACCGTCGCTCTGCGTGAGATCCGTCGCTACCAGAAGTCCACTGAGCTGCTGATCCGCAAGCTCCCCTTCCAGCGTCTTGTATGTTGCCCCTTTCTGGCGATTGCTTTCGTTGATGCGCGAACCTAACTGACCCCACCTCCACTCGCAGGTTCGTGAGATCGCCCAGGACTTCAAGTCCGATCTCCGTTTCCAGTCCTCCGCCATCGGTGCCCTGCAGGAGTCTGTCGAGTCTTACCTCGTCTCCCTGTTCGAGGACACCAACCTGTGCGCCATCCACGCCAAGCGTGTCACCATCCAGTCGGTACGTCACATCATCTCCATTCCCACAGACGCGCGACGCGCTTGAAACAAACACTAACAGCCTCAAAGAAGGACATCCAGCTCGCCCGCCGTCTCCGCGGTGAGCGCAACTAAGTCGCCAACCTCTTTGGCACTGGGGTTTCTTGATGATGGGTTGGGTTTTGGGACGGTCACGATGATTTTTTAACAGCAATGCTTGGTTGACGATGGTCATATCCACAGGGAAAGGGGAATCCATGGCGTTCAGTTGCGATGCTTTCTTGGGTGGGTTGTACATTAGATACGCAGCTAATGGGACGCTGCCGCCGCCCGATATTGAACGGGGAAATTCATGATCAACAAACAACCTTTCACGTGTCGCCTCCCATCGCTGTGCACACATGGAAAACAAGGACAAATTGGTACCGCGTATCGTAGCGCGACGCGACCCACCCCAACGTGACAACAAATGAACTGTGCAGACCCACCAATCTTCACTGTCACTGCTCTCCTATCAATCAACTTGTCTCTTGACCTTGTTTCTCGTAGCGGCGACCACAGTGAAATCATGCGTCCTGGTCCCCGTGTATGCTTCTGACCAGGACGTGGTACATCGCAGCTGGGCGACGTTGAGTATTGCAGACATTCTCTTACACGCGCCATGGCATGGCGGTTATCAGTCCTACGTTGCCTTGTCAACGTTTCACAACGCAGGTAGCGTTGCTTCTCTAATCTGTTGGGTCATTCTTGATTGTCAGTCGACAAGTAAGTCACCATTCTTACTGACGGGTGCCATTGTCTTCCGCAACGCGAACCCCAAAGAGTGGTCTGAAGCCAAACAGCCATGAATGCGGCGTTGACTGGGCCGTCAAGGAGTGAAGTGCCAGAGTGCCCAACTAAGATGATCTCGCCTGCCTACCCAAGCCCGACCCAACCTGCCCGGGCCCGGAACCATGACCAATTGAGTATTGTATGGCATTCGAGCATATTAAAAATCAAATTCCATTCTTTCCTTCCATTGTGCCCTCCAACTCCGTGCCGTTTCCAACTTGGCCCGACTGTTCCTTTATATTGGGCCCAATTTATTCCTCCATCGCATCTGCTCGCATCGGATCAAAATGCCTTATGGGCGCTGCGGTATATACATCAAATGATCCCGTCCCAGCCTTCCCCAGCCTCCCCAGCACCAGCCTCCCACTCGGCGTGCTCAGGTCGTCCCAATCACCATCTAGAAGCGCATCTTTGAGGACAGCCAGCGTTGTCTCAAAACTCATCTTGGTGAAGGGGCTCACGTTACCCCTCAGACCCATCCGGTTGAACGGCGAGAACCCACCGTTCCTCGTCATGTGGTCTCCAATCAAGTTCAGATGTCTGTTGTCTACGCTGATACCGTGGCCGCCGAAAACGCTGCTCAGTTCCCGTATGATGTTGTTGCGAGCCGCTTCGACGCCGTAAACAGCAAGGACAGAGGCGATGTCGTTTGTCGAGATCTTGTTCGGGTTGATGTAGTCGCTGTACTTCTGCATGGCTTGTAGGTTTGCGCCTGCCGTGTGCACCACTGGCGCCTCCACCTCCTGACCGGTCCGCACGTCAAGGACCTTGTCTTTGGCGACGAAGGTGCACTGGCCCACGCCGGGTATCTGTTGGATGAGCGTCTTACGTACCGCATCCTCCACCAGGTTCAGCATCAGGATCTTGGGCACATTGACGTCGTACTCCAACACGAACTCGCACCAACCGCCTCGTGACTCGTCGCACCGGAACTCTGTGACGTTGGGAATCTTCTCCTTGACACGGCCTTCGCGAGAGGTGCCCTCCGCATCAGAGTCGCTTGGCGATGTTCCATCTTCATCAGCCGTGCCATCGGCAACCTCTGCGGGCGGACTGCCCGCGAAGCCTTCGTCGTCGTCCTCACTACCAAGGTCCGCTTCTTTGTCCAGCCGCTGCTGAATGGCGTCATCGTCTTCGTCATTGGGCCCGTACGATGCTTCTTCACCGCGATTGGCCCGCTGTTTCGCATTCGTTGCATCGCCATCGCCGCCGTCATCATCATCATCGTCACCATCCTCGTTGTCACCAGCCGCAGGACCGCCAAATTCGCGCGAGGGGTCCGCCATTTCGATGGTGCCAGACTTGACGCCGACTTCTGGTGTCGCCGAGGTAACACCGTTGCTCTTCTTTTTGATTTCCTTCTTGACAACTTGGTGCAGCTGTGACAAGAACTTCTTCTCTACAGTGTCCAGCACATCGGAGATGCTGATGTTGTATGCATCCGTGTATTCACGCGAAGGAAAGAACCTGAGACGTATGCGAAATATCTTCGCCAGAGCGTAGCCAAGACCTTTCCCGACTCGTTCGTTCACGGAAGCATTGTCCAAAACATGAGAGAGAGGCAATACGCTGATAGCCTTGGCGAACTTTTCGCCATCATCTGCTGACAGCTCCTCGTTGAGAACAAGTGTCATGGCCGGAGTCGAAATGTTTGCACTGGCAGTCATCAAGATTTCACGCAATCGAGGAATACCAAGCGTGACGTTCTTAGCTGAGTGACCGGCCAAGTGGAACGTGTTCAGTGTCATCTGTGTGGACGGTTCCCCGACTGATTGCCCGGCCACGATTCCAACCGCCTCACCAGGCTCCACGAGAGACCTTAAATATTTGGCGGCCAGGATTTTCTCCACCTGCTTTCGAGGCAGGGGCTTAATCCCCTTCAATTGCTTGCCATCATCCTTGTCCTTCTTGTCCCTGATCAGAGCGTCCGGGTTGTCCTTTATGTACTCAGACATAGCTTCGTAGAATTTTTCAGAGGTGGCGAATGCATGCCGTGCTGAGGCAACAGTGCAATTGACGGGCTCCTCGGTGTTGACAACGTTGGCTTTCGCCCTTTTCACCGCCATCTTGTTCTTCTTGAAGAACTCGTCTTTGTGCTCGAACAAGCCTAGCGTGGTGGCCTCGGAGTAGTGCGTCTGAGCCATCTGGGATTCAAAGTTGCGGAGCACAAAACCGAAGTTTGTAAGGTACTTCTGCTTCGAAATGTCGAGCCCGTCTTCGCCGTACAGGAACTGGACCAGTGTCCCGTCCGAATCTCGCACTGAACTATCGTAGCCGACTGCGAGGCCCTCCATCCCCTTGATCAGGCACCTTTGAAGGTAACCAGAACGCGACGTCTTGACAGCTGTATCGATCAAGCCTTCGCGGCCAGCCATGTGATGGAAGTAGTATTCCTGTGGCCTGATACCTGTCAAGAATCGGTTCACAATGTACCCGCCAGCTCGAATATCTGTGTCAAACGGTCGAAAGCTCGGCAACGATTTACCGCTGACCATGAGTGGGACCCGGCGGCCCTCCAGAATTTGCTGACCCAGATTACATGAAATCAGGTTGGCATTGACTAGAGAGCCTTTGGCACCTGAGGTCGTCATGGACTGCATTTGATTTTTCGGAAAGTGCTTCTCGAGGCCGTTGGGCAGACAGGCTTGTGTGACAGCACTAGACAGATCGGAAGAGTCCTTGTTCATCAACACATCGAGACCCTCCTGCTTTGTATCATCTCGCATGACCTCCTCGAGGCGGCTGAGAAGCTCAGGATCTGCTGCTCCGGGTTGCTGGTCGTCCAGTGTCACGTACTTGGCAGCAACCCGCAGGCCAATGTGAGGGGCAGCCGCCAGCGTGTTCTTCCGCTTCTCCTCGCCTTCTCGAGTCAGCCTCAAGTCATCCATGCCGCAGGTAAATGCCCTCATATTGAGATATCTAGTCAAGAGACGGCCCATGCTGCTGAGTAGCTTGCCGGCGACGGCAGGCCCGTAGACCTCATGGACGGAGTGGATAAAGCCACCGGAGCTTGGCCCAAGTTGGGATTTATCCAGAATCCCGCATATGAATTCGCCGTCTTGAAACAGAACTGCGCCTTCTTCGGAGTCTGCCCCCCATCGTGCAGCTGGGATCTGGGTTTTGCCACTCATCCACAGATCACCACAATTCGGCGGCCTGATGTTCTTCAAAATTGTTGTGATGACTTGCTTGCCGGTCCACTGCGCGCGTGGCTTCAGGATCGCTGGAGGGACCAGTTCAAGCCTCTCTCCGAGGATGTGGCCACTCTCCGGACGAAGAGCACCGTATATCAGCTGTTGGTAGGCCTGTCTGTCAAACAATGTATCTTTGTTACAGAGCGCGACCGAAACCGACAAGTGGTCCTGGATGAGACCACGGAGCGGCTTCCCTGCTGTCCCCGAGATGTACTGATGATCTGTGTCCGCGAGCTGCAATGCCTCCGCCCGCGCCACTTCGTTCTGAGGGAAGTGCATGTTCATCTCGTCACCATCGAAATCGGCATTGTATGTGTTGCAATTGGCATAGTGCATGCGGATGGTCTTCTCGCCAGGCAAAACCCTGACCCGATGGCCCATGATGGAAGGCTTGTGCAATGTCGGCTGACGGTTCATCAGCACCACATCGCCGTTCGCCAAGTGTCGATGAACTTTCTTGTTCCTTAGCCCGCTAGAGGTGTTGTTGGTTGGGGCCAGTAGCTGATTGGCAAGAGCGATACGGTCTTCCAGAGATTTGTTCCGCAGGTTGATTGTCTGACCGTTCTCGTTCTCAATGGCCGATGCACCGGGCCATTTCTCCACGCCGTTGATGACAGCTTGCTGCATGTCTTTGAAGTTGTGGCTCGTCACAGGCTCGGGAAAGGTCAGCTTCCGGGCGAAGACCGGAGGAACACCGATCTCGTTGGTCTCAATGTTGGGGTCTGGGGATATGACACTTCGCGCGGCATAGTTAACTCGCTTTCCCATCATGTTTTTGCGGAAGAGGCCTTCCTTCTTCTCGAGCTTTTGCTTGATGCCCTCCTCGTTCCTCTTTGCGGCAGCTCCCTGCACCGGATTGAGATTGCGATCGATCAAAGCGTTTACTGAATCTTGAAGTTTGGTCCAGGCTTCATGGAGCGCAGTCATACTTCTTCCGCCTCTCGGATCGACTACCCCTCGCGACTGATCTTGTAGCTGCCTGTAGATGGATGCTAGTTGCGCAGATGCCCTAATGATGTTCTTGTAGAGGCTGTTCTGCTGGGCTTCAGCGATTTGAGAGTCCCCGGTGCGAGCTTCGGGCCGGAAACGGTTTGGCGGTACAAGGATGGTCTCGAGGAAAAACATATTGGAAGCAAGCAATGGAGTTCTCTTGGCGCGTGGTTGCCTGCAGTACACCAGGGCTAGGACTTCTTGTTCCTTTCCGAACAACGTCGACAGTCTGTATCGCACCTCGGCCGGTGAGAGGTATCGCTGGGCCGCAGCCGCCCGATCCGTGGACTGCTTCTGAGCGGCCTTGCGCGGGACCACATCACCATTCTCATCAAGTGCATCGCCGCTGCCCTCGTCTGAGGCATTCCCTTCCTCGTCGGTGGACGACAGATCGGCGACCCCTTCGTCGGAGCCATAGCCGCTTCTTCTGTCGCTCTTCTTTTCTGACAGGCCCGGCATGCCCTGATTTCGTTTGAAACCAGCCTGGGCCATTTTGGCCTGTTCCTTTGGCGACAGCGCCTTCTCAAAAATCTTGACAGATCGATCCTTGCGATAGGTCGGGGACACTCCACGACACGAGGCACACATCCTTGTCTTCACTATGTCTTTGAGAAACTCGCCAACCAATGCGGTGCGCAACTCAGCGGCACCCTCGTGTTTGCGGCGGCCCAAGGCAGCTCGATGGTCCTGCAGGACCCTGCGCACGTAGGCATCACGCGCTCGCATGACACCATCAGCAGCGCCGGCCTCGTCGTCAGAGTCGGAGTCGACAATGTCGGCCTGGGGCACATCTGGCATGGCCAAGCCGTGGAAGTTCTCTCCTATGGCATCGACCATGCCTGCCTCCTTGAGGAGGCCATATTGTAGCAGGCGGAAGATGCAGACATAGCGGTGGATTTCTCGCCTTGCTAGGCGCAGACGATCACAGTAGACACATTGAGCTCGTATCAGGCGGAGGACCTGGTCCATAAAGGTCGGATGGTAGACTGGAACGGGGAGGTCGATGTGGCCTGCATGACCAGGACAGGACTGCTGGCCAAGATTGCATGTCGTGCAGCTGCGGAGGAGACAATGTGTGTGAGCATAAGTCCAGACAGGTCATGTACGGCGAGATACAGGTGGGCGAACAGACAGAAGGCAGGTCGGAAGGGGAGCGGGCGTGGTTGACTGCATGTCTGGGGGCATCGGTCACGTACATTGAGTCTCCCCATGATCCGAGGGCAGGATCGTACAGGCCGCCACGGACTGGATTCAGCAATGTGTCGAAAGTGGTGTCATTTTCGATCTTCTTGACTGACACAGCATGGATTTCTTCCCTCGTGAGGAACGTAAACTCGACTCGGTCGACCGAAGACGACACGGGCTGCGAGATGTTCATAATGGCGTGGGATATGATGGCACTGGCTTCACTGCGGCGCCGTGAAGACCCGACGGGCCGGGTATGAATAAAAAGAAATCCTTAGCACCCGATGGCTGCGATCTGTGGTGGTGCGTAGTTGGCCCTCCGCCACTGCAGAGGTAGACAGTAGACACAGCTGGTAGCTGGCGAGAAGGGGCGGTCGAGCTGGTGAAATGGTGAGCTGAGATGCACCCCACGGACTGGGATGATAGCCTCCGTGAAATTTTCCCACTGGGCCGACCGCCGACGCAGACGGAGGCAGAAAAAAAAATGGCGGCGAGGAGCGGCAGTAATCAGTGGATTGGACTTGTACCTCGTGGACTCAGGTGTGCCTGGGTAGGTAGGCCGGGGTAAGCTTATCGATAAGCTGCCTTCAAGTCTAGACTAGAATCTACGAAGTACCTATACTTACCTAGTTTACACAGACATGGAGAACCTGCACATGTGCCTAGACAGTGCCTGGTTCCACAGCAAAGTCGACCAACCTCTCCAGCTAACTCAACCAGCCCTTGTCCATCTGCTCTCAGCCTGCTCACCACCCTCGTCTTCTATCACTGCCGCAACTCTAGGCGCGCAAATAACCGACGAGCGAACGAACTCGACCCCCAATCTCCAGCAGCCGACCCCCGACCTCGCTGCAACCGGAACCGTGTGGCTCCCCCGACCAGTCGCGCTCGCGACCTGTCTGTCTCGAGCCCTCAGCTTCGTCCCTCCTGATTTGCCACCACCGGCCCACCTACCCTACGCACTTTGTGTGCGTCGGTCGGCATACGTCTTTCTTTGTCGCGCTTCTCCATCATGGACAAGAACCAAACCCCGCAACCCAATGGGCTCGGGCCGCGCCATGATGCCTCGTCACGTATCCAGAAACAGGAGTCTGCGGCCGACAGAATGGCTGCCCTCAAGGCGCGTGTGGCTGCTGCCATCGATGGCAGCAAAGCCAAGGGAGGTCTCAACGTAGGTCTTCATCCTGCGCTGGAAGATTTGGGGCAGTGGAGGCCATCCCCTCCCATGTCGGCCGACCAGAAGCCCGGCACCGGTCCGCCAGCACGGCTTCAGTCCGAACAGTCAAGGCTGTCCGTGCACAGGAAGAATCCCGCCTTGCGGAATGCGAAGGCTGGAGGCCCTGGAGAAAACCCCTACCTGCCCCTGGCGGACGCGACCGTCCCGGCAGGGAAGCAGAGAATGCCACGCCAGCTCGTCTTTAACCAAAAGGGAAAATACATACAACAGGCGAACGCCCTGCGAAGGCAAGCTGCTCTCGAGGCGATGAAGAAGAGGATCGCCGAGCAGACAAGGAAGGCAGGCATAGACGAGGACCTCGGCGAGAAGAACTTTGTCGTCGAGAGCCCCCCGGAAATCGAATGGTGGGACGAGGCGCTGGTCTCCTCGTACGACATCCTGGACGACCCTTCCTCGATCAAAATCGGCAACGAGGACAGTATTGTGACCAACTTGATCCAGCACCCTGTGGCGTTGGAACCCCCGCAGGAAAAGAACACCCCGGCCCCGAAGCCCATGTACCTCACGTCTAAGGAACAAGCCAAGCTCCGGAGACAGCGCAGAATGGCAGAGCTCAAGGAAGAGCAGGCAAAGATCAGACTGGGCCTCGTCCCCGCGCCCCCTCCAAAGGTCAAGAAGGGCAACCTCATGCGTGTCCTGGGCGAAGAGGCCGTCAAGGACCCTACCGCCGTCGAGAATATGGTCAACCAGCAGATCGCTGAGAGACATCACAAGCACTTGCAGGCTAACGAGGAGCGGAAGTTGACCAAGGAGCAACAACACGAAAAACTAGCATCAAACCAAGAACAGGATGCAGCCAAGGGCCTACACATCCTGGTCTTCAAGATTGGAAGCTTAGCCAACGGCCAGCACCGCTTCAAGATTCACAAGAACGCCGAGCAGCTGGCCCTTACAGGAATTTGCATCATGCACCCAAAGTTCAATCTGGTCGTCGTAGAGGGTGGTCAATGGAGTATCAACAAGTACAAGAAGCTCATGTGCAATCGTCTTGACTGGACCGAGAACGCCCCGTCTCGAGAAATTCAGCCGGTACAACAGAAACAGTGGCTTATGGCCGAAGACGAGAAGGGTACTCTCAGGGATATGACTCTCAACTACTGCAAGCTCGTCTTCGAAGGCGAGGTCAAGGTCAGAGCCTTCAAGCGCTGGACCTCTAAGGTTGCCGAAACAGACGGAGAGGCGCGCGACATGCTCGCCCGATCGAAGATGGAGAACTTCTGGTCCCAGGCGAGAAGCATGGCTTAGAAGATGCTGGTCCAGCTTGGACCAATGGCTTGTTTCAGCCAGCTGGATTTTTCACAATGATCATGAACTTGCGCAAGTGTGTAAGTTGGTTTCGTCTGGTGCGGGCAGGGGCTTTCCAGTCATCGCTGGAGCAGTACTATAGGGCGCCGTACGCTAATGCGTCCCGCAAGGTACACCATTCTCCTCTGCAGAACGTCTTGTGTGTCTCAGCTGCTGCAGTTCCGAGTCCGAATGAGTTACTTATCGCTGGATATACTGCATCTCCCAAATCATGCCAAAGGGCAGACACTGCCGGATGATGCTGTTCGGTCCTCAGCAGCCTCCAGACTTGGCAGCTCATCAATCTCGCATGTGTTCGAAGCCTGTCTTCTTGCATTGAGGATGGATTTGTTTCGGCCCACAGTCAGACTGCAGGCACATTCAATCATTGCTATTGAATAAGAAGCAGAAGATTTGCGGTGCCGAGGACCATCCTCGGGCGTGAGGTGTGGTGGGGGGGGGGGCCGCGCCGCCACTTTTTTTATTTTTATATATACCACGGATCGAGGCTCACTGTTCAAGCAGCCTGCGAATTGAGGCTCATGATAGACCAAGAAGACATTCTCGCAGGATATCGGGTGCCGAAGCCACCCAATGCAGACGGTGTTCGGTTCGCCAAAGTGCAAGCGCCGTCACCATGGGGTTCGGAATCGCCACGGTCCTGCATACCGCCCTCGGGGCAATGCCGAACGAAGCATTGGGAACTTGTCGAAGTGGTGATAACCGAATAGTGGATATAGAGAATTGACAACCTCATACAATATATCGCGTTCAAAACCTCTGATACACCTGCGCCGACACCTTTTACTTTGCGGCATTGAAGACCAAATGTGATTTTCGCGACGTGAGGCCTTTGAGCCGCTGCATTGGCCTTGATTGAAGACGACAGACGGCAATCGCAAATTACGACAGATGCTGCCGTGATCTCGCTTGTGACCTGGCTCACCCTTCACGTCTGCCGCCCCGAAGGCAATGAATCCTGTTGTCGTGGAACCGTTCGCACACCGCGCCTTCGTTCTGCACATGCAGTTGGCCTGGACCGGTGACCCGAACTACTTCTGCAAGTGTAGAGCGGGAACAAGAAACACTCACGACCTGAGTTCGTCAGTGGACCAATCCGCCCGCCCTCGAGGCGAGGACCCCACCCACTTTGCTCAAGCAGCCCGTTCCTGTTGGATCTGGATCTGGATCGTAAGGGGGGTGGGGGTAGAATTACCAGTCTTGATCGCTGGCCGGGCATTGGAGAGCAGACAGCGGAAGTGCATGTTGGCTGCAAAAGGGGGGGCTGTTGCCCCTGTCCCAACAGGCGCTTCTTGACCAATCGATGAATTCCAATCCGACGCTGTCTCCTGCCGGGGGTCGGATCCTTTCTCAAGCGCGTTGTGCTATAGTCTAGCAGCTCCGGGCTGAGCAGTCAGTCAGTCAGTCAGTCAGTCAGTCAGTCAGTCAGTCAGTCAGTCACACCGAGTCCAAGGTAATTTTGGCGGGCGGCCGGTCCAGAGCAACAGGGTACCTAGGTAGGCGGGCATCATGGTGCAGTCCAGACAGACTTGGACGTCATATCACTCAGTTCGTGGCGGCTTTGCTTGGCTGCTGCTCCGACACGGCCCAATCTGTGTAAGTCTCAATGTGGAATCACTTTAACTCCGTTAGCTCCGGAATATCCACAAAACAAGAGACAAGCGAGAAGGATCTCATTCTCATTTCCGGACCACATCCTCATCGGCTCAGAGAGGCTCAGCTCCCACCACCCGCAGTGGGGTCTATGCTGAGCTCACTGGCCCACAGCGCAAGGTTAGACTACCCGGCTCCCGCACCCTCGAACCACAACAGCCATACCGACCGGCCTACACTCGATCCTCGCATCCGGACCACGTCGGGGTATCATGGGCGCTCTTTGGTCGGCCAACGTCAAAGGGTGTTGACAGTCTTTTTTTTTTGTCTTTCGCGGGCATACCGCCTTCTATTAGAGCTAATATTTCTGTCCGTTGGAAGGGGGCTAAATCTACATATTGACTGCCTCGGGCAGATATCAACTTGGCACCCTTTGCAGCGGCAAGTGGAGCGAGCCCCTTGTAGGACAAAGCGCCAGAACATGGCCGCCTCTCGGTGCCCAGTCTGCTCAGTCGCTTGAGCCTCACATCGTCAATAGCACCATGCTGTGAGCTGTTAAGCCGGTAATGGAAGCTCGGTGTAGTACTGTACAATGCCCGTTCCGCTGAGCCGCTAGTCAAGTTTAGTGGCGTGGAAAGGACGGCTGTTGTTATACACGGAAATCCTAAAATTAGGATAACCTGCTCTCCGTTCTCATCTTCCCCACGAGTAGTTCGGGTTCAAGTCATTTGAGCCCCGATTCAAAGGCGGCATCGCCAGAGGTGGCAGAGTGCGTGAGTCGTTCTCCTCGTCGCCGGCACGCAAGTCTAATGTGCCGATGTCGAATCTCTTGGAGCAACCATCATCCATATGTCTACACAAAGGGACAAGAGTTAGCGAGCGTCTCTGCAGGCCCAGCGCGTCATGCGTCATGGACATACCTTCGAAGCGTATCCTTGCGGGCAAACATGCGCGCACAGTAGTCGCATTTGTGGTTGCGCTCCTTTACGTGCACACTCTGGTGATGTCTTTGGAGGTCGGTCTTGCGCACAAACTTTTTGGTGCAGGCATCGATTTGACAGGGGAAGTGGTACTCCCGCTTCTCGTCGTGTGTCTCCATGTGCGCCTTGAAGTTGTAGCTGCGGCTGAACAGCTTGCCGCATCCTTTCACATCGCACTGAAAGTTGGCCTCCTCCTTGGTCGTGAGCTTCCTCGGTGTCCGTCGCGACCGACTCCCGATTCGCGCTGGTCTCCTTGCATCTGGCTGTCCGAATACAGCCGCAGGCGACTGGCTTCCCGCGGTCAGGTAGAAATGGTCGGGCTCCACAGGGTACTGCTCCGGTTTGGCCCAGGCAGACGCGGGGCCATCCGATGTGTACCCACTGGTTGGCTGTATGGCCGGTTGCCCAAGCGAAGGCAACGGTGCGTACGGACTCATACTTGTCGGGTAAGAGGCATTCGTGATACGCGGAGATGGATACTGTGAGCCCTCGGTGTTATCGTACTCGGATGGTGTCTCCGCCTTTATCCTTGGCGTCGTCGGGTTTGACGAAGCCGATATGGGTGGATAAGCCAACGAGGCCCTTCGCAGGGATGGGTCTGGAGAGCGCGAGACAGCCATGGACTGGGGCGGCGTGTGCGAATTGCTGCCGTATATATCGTGGGGGTAAGATCCAGGCAGAGGGCCCCCGTACGGGGGAAAGGAGTCGTACTCGGTGCTCAGAACGTTGGACATGGACGCAGTAGTGAGAGATGGATGTAAGTTCACGGCTGGGTTCCATTCGCCCTGGGCCATGCCGTCGAGTGGAGGAAGTGAGTTCTCTGGCGCCATAGAGCAGGGAGCATCAGACTCATAGATGGACGAGATCCTGTAGTGCTGCTCGACCAGGCCGGGCGAGGGGTAGTCTGAAGAGGAAGTTTCGGATGGGCAGTACGTTTTCGGGGTGGAAGCAGGTGATCGGGTCAGGGGCGGCGTGAGGTCCATGGCTCGGGGCGACGGTGCAGAGTCCTAAGGCGAGGGATGCGTTCAAAGACCGGTTGGCTCACCAAGCAGAGTCTCCGGTGTATGATTCACCGATTGCGGTAAAGCCAGCAGTCCCCTCGACGGCCCAAAGTATCTGTGGCCCGGTGCGTGTATGCAGGTGTTGTGCAAGGCTGTCCGAGTTGAGACCAGTGGACGTAAGTTTGACCACCACGGCGAATACTCGACAAAGGGGGGGGGGGTTCAATAGTTATGTGTGTGCAAGCAAGCTTGAAGATGGCTCGAAACACGATGGCCGACGTTTATTGTTGGCTTGCAAGTTCGCAAGGGGTGAGTGTGGGGGGGGGGAGAGGGAGGAGGGCGTAGCGGGGTGTGGGTGTGATCAAGTAGGCGGAGGCGGCGCGGGTGAGACTGGATATTTTAAGTAGTTGCAGCTACAGGTTATACTCTGGTAGGAGGTAAGCCGCCAACACAGTGGGAATGGGAGTCAGACTGAGGTCAAGGATGAGCAGCTGTGCCTGTCACTCGTGGTAGGGCAGACTGGGGTGCAGATATACCGGCGCCAAGGGAGAGGGCTGGGCCGGGCTGCAACTCATGGATCCCACCGGTTTGTTTATAGTTGGTTGACGCAGAGCCGTGTGAACAGATGACGGGGTTGCAAGCCTGAAGTCAAGGTGGGTAGGCCCCGTTCCCGAGCATTCTGCCTGGGGGCAGAAGAAGGGGGGGGGGCAGGATGGGCTGCTGCCCAGTTCTTGACCACGCTGCCATTGTGCAAGGCTGGCTGCTGCAGGGCAGCAGCAGCAGGGCAGGAGAGAGGCAGACCGGACATGAACAGTCAACCAACACCATCACCAACACACCAAAAGACAAGAGTAGGATGTGGGTAAGGTGGTGCGGATGTGGACATGGACAAGGACATGGGTGCGGGCTGAGTGGGCTGAGGAGGGCGCCGGGGTAGAACCAACAGACACAGACAGATATGGGGGCCAGGGGCACTCTGGGGGCCACAGCATGATATCAGAGGCCGTACACACAGCAATAACTCCATGGACAATGCAACCTTCGAAGGCAGTGTCCAAATTCGCTGATCCTTCCTTGGGGCCCCAGATAAGTGCAAATGGATACTAAGTGATATCGGATGCGACTGTACATTCGACCGCTGGCTGCTGCGTTCCGGGTGGGCACTGACGCGCGCGCACACACACACACACACACACACACGGATGACGGCACAGTCGAAAGCAGAGCCTCATCCGGCCATGGGCCGAGATAGACCGAGAGGTTAGAGCCACCTGGTCGTGTACGGATGCGTCTGCAGGTGCTGGGGCTCTTGTGTTCCGCGTGCGTACCGAGACGTAACAAGCACCGGCGACTGGCTGGCCTGTGACTCAACATGTGCAAGCGGCTGCCTTGGTGGAGGAGAATGCAGACAGGCAGGCAGGCAGGCAGGCAGCTAGCTACCTGAGGAGAACAGGCAACAGGTCCCTTGGGCTGGGCGTCCGTACACAAGTTGCAGCGGACACGGCAGCAGGCTGGAGGGGTTGCAGTCGTGGACTAGATGCAGGTGCAGGTGCAGGTGCAGGTGCATTTGCGGGTGCGTTAGCAGCCAGCAGATGCGGACGCGGACGCGGACGCAGAAGCTGAAGCTGAAGCCGAAGCTCGACTGAGCTAAAAGTAGCCCTATGGACCAGGGTGGTGTGTTGTTCTCGACGTGCCCAAATTGGACGCCAGGAACCTAAACAGTCCATCAACGGTCAACGCAGCACAGCGCACTGGATGCGAGTAAGACTGGCGACACCTGCGGCGGTGGGGCCAAGGGCGAAGCTGAGAAGCTCTGATGACTATTTCGAGCACCCGCACGCTTGCAGGGTTCTTTTGCAGGCCACTCACAGCAGGTGAGCGAAGGATTTCGATCCAGAATGAAACGCTGTTGCATTTGACCCCGAGGGCGAGAAACATCTTTCCCGAACCGAGCCTAGGCCCGGCGTAATAGGGCATAGTGCACGCACAGGGGATAACTTGTAGCTACTGAAGACCAACAGCATGGTCTGTGGTAGATACACATGATTGCTCTGCTTGGGCTAGGGCACGCTTGACGGTGAGCACAGCGCAGATATCGTAGAACTGCATTTCTCGGGGCCGGGAAGGTCGGCATTGGAGCTGCGCCTCAGCCACCATGCAGGGCCGCCCCCGCCGCCCCCGGCAGACGCCTTACGGTCCATCGCAACTGACGATGGTAGTCTGTGTGTCGGTTGGTGTTGGTCAGTCAGACCAGGTGCACAAGAGGTAGACACAGGACAGGTGTGTGCCATGGATGCAGAAACAGTGTGTGTGGGGGGGGGGATGGGGTTTAATGTGGTGGCATGCTTGGCTGCTGGTCTGTCATGGCTGCAGACCATCTACTGTAGATACCTAGTGCCAACGGCCAGAGGCATCGTTCATGAAAAAGCAGTGGTGGCGGGAGGAAGGCTGATAACATGGGGCGCCCCATCGAAAGATCGGGCCAAGAGGGGAAGCTGAGCAAGGCTCTGGCCATTTGTGCTAGGGTCCCCCCCCCCCCAAAAAAAAAAACAATGTTGACCTGTGAGGGACATCCAAGCAACGTAGCAATCAGCAGGGGTCGTAGAAACCATGAAAGATCCCTTGGAGGAGCAACGGGCCAAGTCTGCCGCGGCCGATCGATGATGGCAACAGCCTTGACCTCAAATCGCAAAGGCAGCGTGCCGGCGTGGACACTGTCCGTAGCTCATCTGAACGCTGGGGTTCCATCGCGACAAAAGTCCCCCATGCGAGAAGAGATGAGGTTGCCACCGAGTCAGGCGGCGGCGAATGGTGATCGAGAACCGGTGGGTTGGTAAATGAAGAACGTATCAGGATGGACATGTTGGTTGATGCTGCATATGGCCCATACCCATGCTCCACAACCGTTGGCTGGATCGCCCGAGAGCCAACCAGCGCCGACCTTGTGTGGCCTCTGATTCTGTCGAGGCAGCGGCAGCGAACCCGGGTGGATCAGACGAGTGTATTTACCGTGTGCTGCATGCCAGATCCTCGCCGGCCATATGGAATCCCATTGCACAGGCGCCTGGCACAGCACATACGCCGCATTTAAGAGCCGCAGAAAGAGACCACGGGGAGGGGGGGTTTAGTTGCCTGCTGGTGGTCTCTGAGGGTGTTTCCTTGGCTGCGTTGAGTTGCGATTCAATGCTGAATGCGGCACCTCGACTTGTGTGATGAAGTTGGTTGACATAGATTGTTGCTATGCACGGTTGGGTATTGGCGAGTGATAATTTCGGGCACCCATGAGAGATTGGAATCCTTCGGATCCTACGTGCAGTCCAGCGCATCGCAGCATCGCGCATCACAGGTGCGTTGAATGAGGAAAGAGCATTGTTCAGCGACATGGGCGCGGATTGCTGAAGTGCCTGAGTTGCATTTTGCTGGCGAGCATTTCAGCACATTGCTGTGGAGCCTGCACTACTCCACACCTGCAGCCGCTCCGCGCCGCGCCGCGCCGCACTCGAGCGAGGCGATTGAGATTCGATGCGGTGGTCCTAGACGCGCAGCCGCCCATCTCATCAGCACGGCGGCTGAAGACACATGGCATGACCCCGATCGACGGATGCAAGCAAGGGCACATGCCGTCTCACGCCGCAGCAGACCACGCGAGAAAAATCAAGAATTGCCGGTGCATGAGACGCAAGAAGGGGGGGGGGGGAGCGCAAATGAAGTTAGCCTGGCTAGACAGCACTTTCCAGTCGGTCAGTCGGTCAGTCAGTCAGTCAAAGCCGTTCGGTCAGCCGGTCAGCCGGTCAGCGATCACCCACAGTGTCCAGTGCAGCCAAGGTCCATCTGTCTGGTCAGACTTTTATCATTGATGCCGATGCTGCTATGGCTGGAGGCTGCGCGGGTCGGGCGGCACAGAAAGTGCAGAGGCCGTTTTGAAGGAGGTGAAGTGAAGGACAGGGGCGCACGGCGCACGGCCTGGAACCAATTGCAGCATTGCCGCAGTACCAGGTTGCCGTAGTGCGTACAGCCAGCCCGATGATACACCGGATCGCAAGAATGGCAGTGCAGTTGGCAGTTGGCAGCTGGCAGTTGGCAGTTGGCCGTTGGCAGTTGGCCGTTGGCACTATCCGTCTTATTATAGAACCCAAGTACTTTTACGTGGAGACTGCAGACGGCGCAGATATAGATGTTGACGTATGCTGGATGTAGGTTGAGGAGGCGCGGACAAAGAAGCAAAAGAAGATGCGCAGACTGGATGTAGCCCACAGTGTGGACAAGGGCGGGTTCGGCACAGGAGCCACTGAGGACGGCAACTGAACTGCGCACGTGACAGCGCGTGGCAGGGCGTCGACGAAGGGACAGTGAGATTTCAAATGCGTCTGGACAGTAGGCCATGATGCCTGCGTGCAGCGCAACCATAGCACGTCGCCGCCTTCAAGCCGATATCAAACCTCCACATCACCATCATTCAGCATCCAACACCGACCGTCGGGGTCACACAGACAGGAACCCCCACCCCACTCCCTTCATCAAAGCCCCAGGGTCTTGGGAAGAAGTGCACTCTGGCTTCTTGCTCGCATCACCACCGTCACCCCTGGACCAGGCAGATCAAGACAAGGTCGCGCACGCGGGTCGCCGCCCTCACCCGGCCAGCTAAGTAGCTGCTGTTGGACCGACACACAACGGCCGACCCCAGGCTGACACTTGCCTCACCCCACACTCCCACATTCCTCTGCTTGTCCCTCAACCTGCACCAGCGGCCCCGTGCCCTGCCCAGCCCAGCCCGCCGCCACCATGAAGTTCAACATAGAGTACGTCTGTCGGCCTGCAGCTTGCCTTCTCTCAACGCCACGGCCCATCCGGCGCTCCCACTGACAAGGCCCTGCAGTGACTTGCCCGTCCTCTTCCCATACCCTCGCATCTATCCCGGTATGTGCCCCTGCCCCCACCCATGCGTCACCCTCGACTGACAGGCACCTGGCAGAGCAATATGCGTGAGTTGGCCCACAGCACCATCTCGGCCGGTCCCGCAGTGATTCATCACGCACAGCTGACTTTCCACCTCTGTCTCCAGCTACATGTGTGATCTGAAAAGTGGGTAATGCTTTCCTCTGAGCTCGCCCTGGCCGCCTGAGCAAACCCGCTGACCCCCTTTGGTAGAAACCCTCGATGCTGGCGGTCACTCGGTCTTGGAGATGCCCTCGGGCACCGGCAAGACCGTCTCCTTGCTGTCGCTCATCGTCGCCTATCAGCAGTACTACCCAGAAAACAGGAAGCTGGTTTACTGCTCCCGTAAGCAACACCTCGTCCCCGGCCATCTCGCAGCAAAGGCTCGCTCTCCTCCTAACACAGACCCCCTCTCGGATAGGTACCATGTCCGAGATCGAGAAGGCCCTGGCCGAGTTGAAGGCCCTGATGAAGTACCGCACCGAGCAGCTGGGCCATGAAGAAGAGTTCAGAGCAGTCGGCTTGTCAAGTCGAAAGAACCTTTGTCTTCACCCTCAGGTAAAGCGTGAGAAGAGCGGCGCTGTCGTCGACGCCCGGTGTCGCAGCTTGACCGCTGGCTTTGTCAAGGAAAAGAAAGATCGTGGCGAAGACGTGGACCTTTGCGTCTACCATGATGTATCCTACCCCCGCCCCCCTCTTCCCCGTGTTGCCGTCCTCAGGCTGCTGACGCCAGTAGAACCTGGATCTCCTCGAACCCCACAACCTGGTACCGAACGGTGTCTGGACCTTTGAGGGCCTTCTTCGTTATGGCGAGCAGCACAAGCAATGCCCGTATTTCACAGTCCGTCGGATGGTGAGCTCTCGCCCACTCTGCCCCTCCACCTCTCCGCGCGCGATCTTCCTGACAGTCATTCAGATGCAATTTTGCAATGTCATCATCTACTCTTATCATTATCTCTTGGATCCCAAGATTGCCGAGCGTGTTTCAAAGGACCTGTCTAAGGATTGCATTGTCGTGTTTGACGAGGCTCACAACATCGACAACGTCTGCATCGAGTCTCTTAGCACCGATATCACCGATGACTCGCTAAGAAAAGCAACCCGCGGGGCGCAGAACCTCGAGAGAAAAATCTCCGAGATGCGAGAGACTGACCAGAAGGCACTTGAGAACGAGTACCAGAAGCTCGTAGAAGGTCTGCGGGACGCGGACGAGGCCCGCGATGAAGGCTCTCTTATGGCTAACCCGGTGCTTCCCGAGGACTTGCTCAAGGAGGCAGTCCCGGGAAACATCAGGAGGGCGGAGCACTTTGTGGCATTCTTGAAGCGCTTCATCGAATACCTCAAGACACGCATGAAGGTCCGGCAAGTCATCTCAGAAACGCCGCCTTCCTTTCTGTCACACCTCAAGGAGTATACCTTCATCGAGAAGAAGCCATTGAGGTTCTGTGCCGAGCGTCTGACATCTCTGGTGCGGACCCTCGAGCTCACCAACATCGAGGATTATCAGCCTCTGCAGGAGGTGGCTACATTTGCGACCTTGGTCGCGACTTATGAAAAGGGATTTTTACTTATTCTCGAACCATACGAGTCCGACACGGCTGAAGTGCCTAATCCCGTCCTCCATTTCACGTGCCTGGATGCAGCCATCGCCATCAAGCCGGTGTTTGAACGCTTTTCATCTGTCATCATCACATCCGGTACCATCTCGCCTCTTGAGATATACCCCAAGATGCTGGGTTTCTCAACGGTGGTGCAAGAGTCCTACAGCATGACTTTGGCGCGCAAGTCTTTCTTGCCCATGATTGTCACTCGTGGCAGCGACCAGGCTGCCATTTCTACGAGCTTCCAAGTTCGCAACGAGCCGAGCGTGGTGCGTAACTACGGCAATCTCCTGACTGAATTCGCCAAAATCACGCCGGATGGGCTGGTCGTCTTCTTCCCTTCCTATCTGTACATGGAGTCCATCATCAGTATGTGGCAGGGCATGGGAATTCTCAACGAGGTGTGGAAGTACAAACTTATTCTTGTCGAGACGCCCGATGCCCAGGAAACCTCTCTGGCCCTCGAGACCTACCGGACTGCATGCTGCAACGGCCGTGGAGCCGTTTTGTTGTGCGTTGCCCGAGGCAAAGTATCTGAAGGGATCGATTTTGACCACCAGTATGGACGCACTGTGCTGTGCATTGGTGTCCCGTTCCAGTACACAGAATCGCGCATTCTCAAGGCCCGTCTCGAGTTCCTCAGAGAAACATACCGCATACGCGAGAATGATTTCCTCTCTTTCGATGCCATGCGCCACGCTGCACAGTGCCTGGGGCGCGTGCTTAGAGGCAAAGACGATTATGGTATCATGGTGTTGGCAGATAGACGGTTCCAGAAGAAGCGCACGCAGCTTCCCAAGTGGATCAACCAGGCACTGCTAGATGCCGACAGTAATCTGAGTACAGACATGGCTGTCAGCAGTGCAAGACGCTTTTTGAGGGGCATGGCTCAACCTTTCAGGGCAAAGGACCAGGAGGGCATCAGTACGTGGAGCTACGCCGATCTCAAAAAGCACCAGGAGGACTCGGACGAGCAACGCATACAAGAGCTGCAGGATGCGCAGGCCAATGAGAACAGCGCGCTGCCTCAGGACACACAGGTAGAAGGCGACTCCGACAACTACATGGACGATGATATGGACGACGGTATGATGGAGCTTGACAATGACACATGAATAGATCACCTAGCATGAGGTCTGGCTGGCGGGCGGGTGGATGAGACCTTACCTCGGCATCTGTCGCTGCCAGCTCCGACAGATACGCTCTACTTTGTCTGCATTGCTGAATGCCATCTCTCTCGCCCACCCTTCGAGAATGTACTGGTTCAAACCCAAACCAATCACGATGAAATCAGATCAATTGACACTTCTTTGAATGCGTTCCCTCCGCCGCCCCTCCGGAATCTATTTGTGCTGTGTCCTCTAAAATAGCGCCTTACCATGCAAAAAATGTGACTATGACCTACTCTCCTTCCCAAGCCGATCCCTCCTCGTCAACTTGACGGCCCTCAACGCCGGTAATGAATTCGCTCTCCCAGGCTCCCTCCCGATTTCCGTGCATAGCAAACGAACCAGATCGTTGTTCGCCCAGTAGCTAGTATGCGCACTGAGCATGTTGAGATATTGGAGCTCCAAGGGGCCGGTTCCTGAGCGCAGGTAATAATCAACCTGACCGTTGTCATTGAGCAAGAATGCTTTCCGCTCTGCGACTTCCTCGCGAGTAAAGTCGTGCACCTCCAACTCAAGCTGAGAAGGTAGTCGGTTTGTAGGCGGTTTGACGAGTGCTGGTGGCAGCTCGGACGTCGGGGGCGGGCCCACAGGTATGAGCCCGCGGATCGACGAGAACCAAGAGCTCGCCGTGCTAGGTACGTGTGCAATCCTCAGGCTTTCGGCGTACATCGGATCGATGGTGCCGTTCAAAAGATAGGCTATGGGGTCTTCTTTAGCCAGAATATTGTAGATATTGTCAACTGCGAGGCAGCCAAAAACACCTTTCTCGCGCACCACTTCTTTCGCAACCGTATCCTGCGAGGCTCAAGGTCAGCCATATGCGGTCCAGGTCCTAGGCGACAAAAGCAATATCATCCAGTGAAGGAAACGTGAACGGCTGGTTATGGAATTGACGTGGGCATGAGATCCAGAAGGCACAGATTGACCCCGGGCTTCTCCTCGGACATGGGAGGGGATGGGAAATTTGATCATTTCGACTCGAAAGGTTTCACGAGCGCAATAATGTTGGCCGGAGCACCAAACAGACGGACTTACGGCTACTTCTGCCCCCGGCTTTTTCCGTCCTTTGCGAGGCATGAGACTACCACGCTCGAGGAGAAGAAAAAATCCTGCAGGGCTGCCCAGAAGAAACAGGTTGGTCGTATCAAACTCAAAAAATTGAGATTCGGGTGTTGGCCTGTCAAGGTCCAATGGCGGTGGAATGTTCGGTTGCCGGGATAATACGTCAAGCGCCTAGGTTTCCGTGAATTAGTTTTTGGCTCATCAGTACTGGACAGATGACCTTAGAAACTATTTGCCCAGGCATTACTAGTAGAGGCAGCAAATTTCAAGGGTCACTTGATCCGAAATTCGTTGGCGCACCGTACAAAGAAATGCTGCATATTGAGCATGTAGAAGCTAGACCACGCAAATGCTCTCCAAGCCCGCCAACAGCTGCACACGGGGTTGAAGGGGGGGAGCATGGGGGAGGGAGGGTTGAAATTACCATGACGCTTCCAAGTGAGTGAGCAATGAGGTGGACCCTTCCCTTGCGGCTGAAGTCTGGATTATTGCGGCACCACAGTCGATAAACGCGATTTGCTTCAGTGACAAGTGCGGATATCATCTTAGGCTTGTGATGAGACATGTAAAATGGAATATCGAACATGACATCAGAAATCAGGCTCCTCACGGCTGGGATTGTGTTGGGCTCGATATCCTTCAGACCGAAGTTTTCAGGAGCCGAGCTCGCTTTGTCTGCGTCAGTCATGGGGCCTCCGTCCTCGAAAGAAAGATGATGCCTCCAGTTCACTGGAAGAACCATGATGCCATTTTGCCCCTCGCGTAGAACTGACTTGATACCGGGATTGCCAAGCTCAATATTCATCGAGCGGCGAAATGCCGTGATAGCATGGGTGAAATGGAAGCTTTCAACCCGCTCGGCAAACTTCTGGCCAATTCCATGGGCGATGAGAACAAGGTCTGTGACCTGTCCACGATCTTCCTCTGTCTTGCACCCGGAGCAATACCCTGGCCCCGAAGTCATGTCATTGACCGGCTTCTGAGATCCTGTCTTGTGGGTTTTTTTCTTCTTTTCATGCAGCTCATTCCAACTGTCTCGGTCGAAGCCTCTCATGACGGGAATCCCGACAGTCAAACCTCTCATGATCTTTTGAAGAGGCCGTCTCCCGTAGTAGGCGGAGGGTTTGAGGCTCGGCTTCAATAGAAACGCCGTTCTCTCATTCCTGTAAAGAACATGATGGGACGGGTAGCTTCTTTCCTGCGCCGGGGTTTCCGAAGATTTATCCTGTCCGGCGCGCACAGGCTCAAGTGTGCCTTCGGCGGCCGCCTCGCCCCGGAAGCATCGGGCTGCACAGAACGGATCGGATGCGATGGACACGCCGTGGCGCTGTTTTTTCGCATCAGCGGGAGGGGCGATCTCGGGCCACAGCGGAGAAGACACCTTCTCCTCTCCCAAAGGACCGACTTCAACGGCGCAGCGAAGTTCCTCTTGCCATTCCTGGCTGAATGCTCGCAGCTCTCGGTAGCCCGCTTCCAACTGGTTCGCAACACTTGACTCGACAGGTACAATCGTATCGCTGTAGAATATTGCAGAAGTTAGCCATGCCGAATTTGATGCAGCAGGCAGCTTTTCAATCGACCTCTCACGGCAGCACGGGCCCACTGCGGCGATTGGACCTGGGATTGTAGCATGCACTGTGTATTTCAGGGGAAAGTCCGACGAAAGGGTGCTGGATGCTTGCTACGATGACATGCTTAACAGCGATGATTCAAGGAGTGAAGGCCTCAGGGAAAACCACCCCTCCCGCCCCAGATCATGTAACCAGAGTGAAGTATCGATTGTCGCAGACTCCCGCTATCAATCAAAGGGTTACGTACCGATAGAACCAAGTCGACCTCGAAACGATGGCGATATCGTTCACAGGGGACCAATATATTGGCTTCATCTGTAGGACGGGCAGAGATACCTCATGCAGCCTCGACAGACCTACCGGAACTTCAATGACACGGGGCTCGAGTTCGGAGATGCCCTTCCCGCCCGGAGAAGTCAGCACAGTGTCCGATTGAATACCTCTGGCGCCCAAAGGTTGCTCGCCTGTGACATTGTCTTTAGGAACAGGGACCTCAGTACGAGAGTCGCGGAGCAGGCCAGGTTCTGGGGCCGTATCGCCATCAGGGTCTCCCACCCTGAGGAAAGGTTGACCAGATATGCCGTCAGTCACCTGGGGAGGAGCAGGACGCAGCCTGAGGGCGGATTTCTCGAGCTGAGGGGGGGTGCCGAAAGGGGCTCGTCTGACGCCGCTTCCAATAGACGCTGAGCGGCTGGCGGCAGGATCGGACGCAAGGGACGAGGCGCGGCCTCTGGCAGAGGTAGACAACGCAGGCGAGACGAATGTGTCGGTCCTCGGAGAGGATACCACCCGAGGGCCGGGGGCTGGGATGGGTACACCAGCAGGATTTGGGCGGCCCTCCTCCATCACGGACATGACCTGGGCGACGACACGCTTCTGATTTAGCGATGGCTGCCTCTCCCTCGACACCTCGCAGAAGACCTCACGGAGCCTGTTTGAGGCATCGATCAGGAGCTCCTGACAACACACGCTCAGGTCCGTGCTTGCCAGGGACTCCAGGGGGGGCTCGAGAGGAGCGGCGGGGCGAGTGTCGTGGGAGTGCTTCTCCTTGTGGCTACGGATAAGATTTTCGACGATGGCGTTCAGCCTCCGAGTGTTCTTGGCAGCCAAGGCAGGACCGGGACGCTGGTTGTTCTGAGAGACATCATGGTTGTTCCTGTGGTCGTCGTCGGCGAGATCCAGCCAGGCGGCCTCCAAGGCATTGTTGTCGGCGTGGGAGAAGGGCCTCAGGACACCCTTTGCGGGTCTCCCGTCGGTGGTGGTTGTGACGGTGGCGGTGGAGAGGGGGTCATCTATTGGCACGAGGCTGTGGTAGAAGAACTGTGCGTTTATGGGGGGGATGCCAGCCAGGAGAGGAGTCTGAGGGCTGGGCTCGACCACGGGAGCTAGGCGACAGTCGGGACCGTAGGTGTGGTATGGTATATCGGCGGGTTCCATGGCGAGGGAGAGGTGGCTGCGAACCTAATCTGTCTGAAGGTCGCGGGCTGTACATACACAGGAACGTAAGCTTGGGCGGGAAATGCGGATCGTTGAGAGTGCAGATTACGAGAGGACAAACACATGGGCTACATACACATCATCCACTTCTGCTCAGCGACGGGCTTGGAAGATTGTTGATTTCTACCGCAGCGACATGATGGTGCAGGATCGAGGGACGAGGAGGGGCTATGTGGCTAGATGCCGGGAGGACGGATCCCGAATGGGATGCAATGCGTGGGTGGATTGTGTTCCCGTGTCGTCGCGTCACCCGACGCGCCCGCGCCCGCCACGTCACGAACCGGCCCGTTATAGCCTGGTGTGCTGGTTGTTAGAGCTCAGCTGGCAACAAATGTGCCAGGCGCAAGGGTATTAGTAGGGTGAAGCGTGGTGGAGTTGATCTGGGGCAAAGGTATTGCCTTGGTCTACTAATTGCAGCAGCAGCAGGAGGAGCAGGAGGAGAGGCAGAGGTGGAAGGAGGAGGAGGAACAAGAGCAGTGCCTAAGCGTGGCCAAGGTATCTACCTAGGTAGCTAGGCAATGACGTCGGTGGTAAGCCGAAGCCGGCCCGACCCCACGGTAAGCTACTTAAGTACCTAGGTGGTATGCCCTGGTAAGCCGAGCTCTGCTGTGCTTGAGTGGGCCGGCTGACTCTTGAAGGAGGCGATCAAAAATGCCTGGGCACGGAACATAAGACCAGTCAAAGAGATATATTGGATGCCTATGCTAGGTAGAGCAATTCAGTCAGCACATCAGCCATGCTATGTACGTGTTAACGTCTGTCAGGCTGACGGACTGGCTGCAGGTTATTGCTCCTGGGGGCAATAGCCTATAGAATATGTATATACTTAAGTATGCATGTATTTGAACGTTTTTATATAGTAGCTGGTGTGACTACTTTTGTATAGTACAATGTTATTTAGTAGCGCAAAATGCAATGTCAATTATGCTGGTGTCAAGGTGTAGCCGTAGGTAGGTATAGGCATAGATGGGCGTAGAGGGGCATAGATGAATGTCTCTTTCGTGCCGTCCCGCCTGGAGCTCGAGTGGGGCCCAGCCTGTTGTGGACCGTTAACTGTGGACTACTCTAATAAACCACTAGTGTGTGTGTGTGTGAAGCCAAATCATGCAGCGTACTCAAGTAGTACTCTTGTGGACTGGATGGTCTTGTTTGGCAGTACCTGGTCAGCTAGTGCAAGCAAGAGTCAAAGTCAGACAGAAACGATGCCTTGTGGGGAATGCGAATGCAGGCGAGCCCTGGGGGGCACAGGTCACCCGTAGTTGCTGGGGTGTCCCCGTCCAGGTTGTCCTGATCCCCCCACCCGCTATCATTATCTCTGTCACCAGGCCCAGGCCCAGGCCCAGGCCCTCGGACCCGTTTCCCCAGGTTTAAGTTGTGGACAACAGTCTGTCAGGCTAATACCTGGTTAAGTACATACACAGTCCTGTAGTGTAGAGAAGAGGAGTCTTATCGTCGCCTACCAGCCGCGACACTGAACTGGAATGCCTCGCCACCCTGCCCTGCCTCCCGATTGGCAGGACCATGGGCCAGCCATCAGCCATCAGCGATCAGCGATCAGCGATCAGCGTCGAGCGTCGAGCCCTTGCGTGCATAATCAGCACCTTGGGGCTGAGAGGGGAAAGAGGCCCCTTCTGCCGTCGACTGTTACACTAGCGCCTTAGCACTGTGACTAGCGCCATGGGACAGTGGGCACCGTGGGCTGCGTGCTGTGGTCTACGCAGGACCAGGACGGATACTACCTAGCTACCTCCACCCCACCCCTCCGTCCTCCGCCCTCCAAGGTGTATTCGTTCGGTCGGCCAGCAAGTCAACAAGTCAGTCTGTCAAGCAGTCTGTCAGTCTGTCAGTCAGTCAGTCAAGCAGCAATGCGTTAATCAATCAATCCATTGATCAATACATGAGTATATCAACCAATTGGTCAATAACCCAGCCCATCAATCAATCAATCAATCAACCAATCAGCCAATCAACCAATCAGCCAATCAACCAATCTTTAATTCCCCTGGTCTTACCAGCCGAAGTCCTCCAGCATTGAAGCTGTCAAGCAGTCAGTTGGTGGTTAGCCGCCAAGGTCTGCCTGCCCATACCAGACCATCACCTGCACTGCATTGTCCCTCCCTGCCCTTCCCTGCCCAGCTGCCTCCTGAAACTTCATCAACACCTACAGCAATACTCCCCTTCCTCCCCCTTCTCCTCCTCTCCCTCCTGCATACTTCGCACCTTTGCACTGTGTCTTGATCGTCGCCCCAGCTTGCATCTCACATCTCACATTACGCTCCTCGCTTCTGAGCGCTCGTTCCACGTGCTGTGCAACAGCCTCGACTGCTTCAACGCCGTCAGGTCTCTTATCTCTGTCTCTGTCTCTGTATCTGTATCTGTTCCTGTCTCCTTCTCCGCCTCCGCCCCCCGCCCCCGCCCTCGGCCTCTTCCCGATGAATATCATGACTACCTAGTTTATCCAGCTTCCTGGCCTGTGTCTCCGCCCTTCGCTGCCGCCGCCGCCTTCTTCTTCCTCTTTGGATCTAGACCTGGCCTTTCTTGGCCCCGCTCAGCCGTGCCCTCGGAGCATGAGACTGACTGCTTCCAACCGCTCGCCCTTGACTGCTGTCTGATCTTGCGTCGCCTGCTAGAAGGCGACCCAAGACCATTCACCATCCACACAACGCGCTCGAGAGGCCCCTCGTCAGGCTTGATAGAAAGGCCGAAGGCTCGTCAGGCTCGTCAGGCTCGCCGACGTCGACACTGCGTGCCCCCACCCCGGAGGAGTGATAGATGATGGCCACCATTGCCCTCCCTCGACCCCTGCCACCCCACCGCTCGTCGTCATCCACCATCGCCTCGCTGGCAGCCCCGTTGACCATCGACACCCTCAACCCCCAGCCCGAGCAATGCCCGCCCGCCGTCCCTAACAAGCACATTCCCGTGTGCCCGCCCGGCCCCGTGCCCCGCCAGGAACCCAGCACCCCACCCCCCTCCCCCGGCAAGCAGGACGACCATGTCCAGTCCGTCCTCCACCCTCCGACCCACTTCGTCCGCCTCGAGTCAGGCCCTCTGATCCTGTATGAGCTCTCCGTCGCCGATGTTGCCCTGGCCCTCGACCACGCCTCCCGCCAGCCGCTGCCCGAGCCTTCGCAGGTCTTCCCCTGGTTCCATGGTTTGCACCCCCTCAACCACCTGCAACAGTCCTTCTTCACTGCCCGGAGCCGGTCCCTGAGGAAGACCCCTGGCTGTTTGCGCGGTGTCACCGTCGTCAAGGCCGATGGCGACCTGGCCGTCTCGCGCCTCAAGGGCGCCATATCCCCCCACGAGTTCTTGCATTGTGCATCCTCCTCGCCTGAGTTCCACGATGTAGACCCCAAGGAGGGCTTCTCCGTGAGGAACTTCCAGATCCAGGCGGCCAAGTCTGCCATGACTTCGGACATCATCGTTTACGGCGGCGACCCTCTTGCCACCCGGAAAATGGCATGCGACATTGCCGCAGCCCAGCTCAGGTGGCGCGACAGGCATGACGCTCAGAGCCACCCCATCCCTACCTATAATACTTTTGTCTGCGTGAGCCCCTTCGATGACTTCGAAGAAAACCACTCGGACTTGGTCGCCGTCGACTCGGCTGGCCTTTTGACGGGCAACGTCATCGACTTCGTGCACCAGGAGCGGAAGGAGATGTTCGCCATGACCAAACCCTCCACAATCTCCCACAATGTTTGGATGGGCCCAACTCTAGACCGGGGTTCCGACGAGGACAGCTTGTTCGACATACAGATTGAATGCAGTGACATGGGCCGCCTTCACCCCGCTGCGCTCCAGGCCATTGCCGAGGGCTCTGCTGCTGGAGCCGGACAGCACTACCTCGACTTCCCCTCTTCGGGCAGCATCCTGCCTTCCTCGTGGTCCCATGCTGAAGCTGACGGCATCATTGAGACGTGTAAGTGGATCTACCACCTGGCCCATGGAACTTACCCAGCGAGAGCGGGCCATGGTGAGGATGAAGATATCGCCATGTTCGGGGACGCGTCGCCGTCCCCGTACCAGGTGCCGCCCCAGAAGATACTCATTCACTGCGGGGACGGGTACACCGAGTCCACCATGCTCGGCATTGCCTACTATAGCTACAGCACCGGGCGTCCTGTTCCGGACGCATGGTTGAACCTGCACACTACACTCGGTCGCAACTTCTTCGCTTATCCCGCCGACGTCTCCTTGCTCACAGCCATTGCTCCCCGCCTGTTGTCCCAATCGCCTGGTCTCACCGGCAAAAGCCCGCCTGAAATACAGTCACTTGCCGCACAGGAGCCCGATTGGCTTCCGGGCATCGACGGCTCATTCCCGAGCCGTGTGCTAGACTACATGTATCTTGGCAACCTCGGCCACGCAAACAATCCCGATCTACTGAAGGCCCTGGGGATCAAGCAGATCCTCAGCGTCGGGGAGACCACCATGTGGCGGGACGGTGAGCTGGAGAAGTGGAGACTTGAAAACGTCTGCGTAGTCCAAGGCGTCCAGGATAATGGGATAGACCCCTTGACAGAAGAATTTGAAAGGTGCCTCGAATTTATTGGTAAGCTCGTGATTCCCTTGATGCGATCTGTTAAGGAGGGTGGCAAGAACCAGCTGACAAGGACTTGACAGAGCGAGGCCGAAGGAACGGAACAGCAACACTAGTGCACTGCAGAGTTGGGGTTTCACGAAGCGCAACGATTTGTATCGCTGAGGTTATGCGAGCCATGAATCTCTCGTTCCCCCGAGCATACTGCTTTGTTCGGGCCCGGCGGCTGAATGTCATCATCCAGCCGCACCTGAGGTTCGCCTACGAGCTGCTCAAATGGGAGGAGACGTTACAGCAGAGGAAGAACACAAACAAAACAACCCCAGCGCGCTTAGGTATCAAGCGTGAGCTAGAGTGGGCAGAAATTGCGAGGGAAATCGCGTTAATGAACAGGCCCTATGCCAGATGAGACCCGACTCTAGGCCATCCTAGTATGACGGGAAGAAGATCTTGGAAACGATTTTGACGATTTACGAAGGCAACGGGAAAGAATTCCACCATCTTTGCTTCAAAAGCACACAGACGGCTCGCGGTCATGGCTTTTTCGTTCTCTTTTTTTCTTCCGTTGCTCTCTTTCTATCTCTGAGTCTCTCTCTTTCTTTGGATCTTTGATCGCGGGAAGGTCGGCCGCACTCATATTTGCTCCCCGGTAAGCCGGAATTTTTTCTTCATGTGTGGATGGAGGGGGGGGGGGGACAATGTGGGCACTCGAGCGTCTCGACTCTGTACAAGTGTGCCCCACACATGCAATCTTTCAAGGGTGCCCGAACGGCAATGGGCAAAACCAGCACAGGGGACTTTGGATAGTATCGGAGTACAATGGGCCGATATGTATTATGGTATCATCTCGTCCACGCGCAGGACGATCTTTCTAGCGTTTGAACCACGGTCACTCGTGGTGATCACATTGATTGATGCTTCGCTGTGCGCCGTCCTCGGTGACCGAGAATGCAAAATGCCATCACACACCTGGCCAAACAATTTCCTACTTGCTGACTGGCTGCTGGATGGTCCTAGACCAAAGGGGCAAGTACAGCGCACCGGATTATGCGTCAATGGTCGGATGGCCTTTTGCGGTGGCCATCACGAAACGGGTTGTTAAAAGTATAAAACATCACAGATTGGTGAGGGAGTATCTCGAAAACAGCGACCTTGAGTAACGCCTTTGTCCCACCGCCTTGCCTACGACGCCAGCCCCTGAAAGTTCAAAGAGAGCCACTTGCTGGATGCTATGTAAAACAGGTCGGAGAATTGTGTGGTCCGTATTGAGATAGAGGCCACCGCGTGAACAAAACTAGTCGTGGAAAGTATCACGGATTGAAGGATGCATCCAGCTTATCGTCCCCTTCGAGGACTCTGCGCCAAGGCAAGAAAGGTCAGCGTTGTGATAAAAGGTCTCAGCACTTGTGAGAAAAGCCCTCCGCGGTGAATGAGAACGATATGTGGTCATGCCAGGTCAGAGGTGGAGGGGAGTGGGGCAAGGCAACCTACGAGAATTGGCGGACAAGATATCCTTCGCCGCCGTGTTCCATGTCGATATTGAAAACATAGAACCCGCCATCACTAGTCACAACCATGACTTGTGGACTGCTGCTGCTCATTGCCACAACACTCCGCAAGGGCCCGTTGGGGAACATCAGACCTGAAGGCCCGGTATTGGGCGGTGCCTTGTTGGGTGAAGTGGCCGAAGATACCTTAGGTAACTTGATGTAGGCGAAATCGCGCAGAGGCTCCCACATCTCTGTCACGGTCTGCGGGAGATATGATCCAACGACCCCGGCCACGCTACGGCCCATCAGTTGGGAAGAACGTCGCAACATACTACTAAATGAACCACTCTGCCGCCGGTTTGCCGGGTTGCTAGTAGTGCTCGGTCCATTGTTGGCAGGGGATCCGGCGAGGTCTGCAGCGTCGCTGCGCGGCGACCCTGTTGTGCTGCCGGGCGAGTCGTTCCCACTGTCGTAACTGCGAGACCGCGACCGAGACCACCGATCCGCGCGTGGTGATGGCGTCTGTTCTGCAGCTCCTAAGGCGGCTGTAGATACAGTTGCACCTGCGCCGCCTTGAGGACCTGGGTTGGACAGCCGGAAAATATGGACGGTGTCGGATGTCGAAGACACACAGAGTAAGGTGGAGCTCAGGTTGAACGACATGCTGTATATTGTCGATGGGTAGGTGCCGCGGCGGAACTGGTACAGCTTCTGGCCACGAGGTACTGAGAAAACACGGATAATCGTGCCCGTCTCAGACGCGGTTGCCAGCAAGGTACCGTCGCTATTGAGCGCGATGCAGGAAAGGGGCGAGCGATGAGCCTCGATGACGTTGACGGCCTTCAACGTTATTGTGTCAAAAATCAGGACCTCGCCGGAGGTGGGGGGCACGTAGGTGGAAAGAGGAGGCGCGTGCGCTGGGCGCCTCTCACCCGTGTCCTCCCTGGGCTTCGGTAACGGATAGGCGATGTAGCAGTTTTCAGACGAGGGCGAAAGCGCGCATATGGCGGTCGGGTTCGGAGAGGTTGTGATGACATACAGCAAGGTCATGTTGGCGATGTCGTACAGATAAATCTCCTCCTCGAGGATGACGGCCAGGCGTCGGCGGTTCAGACGGACGGCTAGGACGGCAGAGCGGAAAGTGAGCTCACATATCACGGAAGCCCTCTATGGTCGTCATCAGCAGCCAGACTTATCGCATGTAGACGATGCGAAGGCCCACGCACCTTGGTGTTCTGAATGATAAGATGTCGGGGGGACAAGACCAGAGCGACAAGGGAGGTGGAGAAGAGCATCTCGATGATGGAGACATTGCCATCGTCGCTGCTAAAGATCTTGGAGAAAGGATCGGTATGGTAGATTCGGAAGCCTTTGGAAGTGCCTGGGTCGAGAGGAGTCAGCTATAGGGTAGGTTCCAGGCAAGGGCCAGGTCAGAGCAGCACGGCAGATGGACGCAACGGGAAGGGGGCGAGGAGCAAAGGGGGGCGGGGGGCACCGACCGACAGCCAGGCAGCTGTGATCCTGGTTGAAGGTGATAAAGTTGAGATTTGCGGAGGCCATTTTGGCATTGGGTAGCGAGAGGTCAGATACTGTCTTATGGCAAGGCGAAACGAGGCTGCTGGAACCGTTCAGGACCACGACCAGGACCAGGACCGGGATCGAGACCACGACATTGCCGGCCCTGGGGCTCGGGTTCCAGAGCAGGTGAACCTGGAGGCCAGTTCTGAGCTCAAGCAGGAGAGAAGGTCGTTGGAGTTCGAGGGCAGGGCTTGGCGGCGTGTGGAACAGAGGCAGTGTCTCGAGAGGCAGAGAGGTATGCGTGGACTTCGGGTAGCGGAGGAAGAGCTTGGCCGACGTCGACAGGCACCTAGTCGATCAACAACGACCAGATGGGAAGGGTTTCATGAGGGAGTTCTGCCTGCGAGTAGTAACCAGGAGAAAGAGGCCAAGGAGGCGAGGTGGTGAGGAGATGAAATGGTGAGGAGCTTGCCGCGGTCGACGGTCACGACGACGGTGAGGGACGGGGGGAGCTAGACGCACCTGACCCTTGCAAGTGACCCGACCTGTACATGTATACATGTATACCTCCACACTTTTGGTATGTGAAGGGTACTTTGAGAGAGGCAACGTCGGTAGGGACCTTGGAAATGGAAGCTCCAGAAGCTTGGGCCAGGCGGGGCGTCGACCGCGAGAATGGTAGATACCTAGGTACTTAGTAAGATAGTCTATCTACCACCCACCGCCCCTGTGAGGAGTAGGAAAAAGACTGCGAGCTATCTGTACGTCGGGGAAGTGCAAAGTCCACCGTACAAATCTCAGGATCATTCCATGAGAAATGAGTCCGTCCAGCAGGACATGCATATCAGATTAGATTCGTGACCAGTCTTTGGGTGGTCAAAAATAAGCAAGCATCTCAGGCCACCCAGGTGTCTCGGCACCTGTTTATAAAAGTGTCCAAAGTGCCAGGTCTACTGCTATCCAGGCACCCGCTTTCGGTTTTGCAAAAAACTTGCCCACCCGCCGTCTCAATTTACACTGTACCTCACGCACAGGAACCGACAGGCGATAATCGGATGTGATCCTGAGGAGTAATGTCTGCTGCATACACACATCTGTAGCCAGTAGAACCTAGTGTCTTTATCTTTGCCTTCCAGCTTCCAGCTTCCGCCCACAACACCCCCCCCCCCCAAAACCTTCACCATGGGTGCCCGCACAGACAAGGGCCGTTCCGCGGCCAGCGGCCTGCATCTTCCAAGGGCGACTGCTCAGGACGACCTCGTGATGGGTGTCAGTCCTCTATCCTCCGCCCTCCGCCCCGCGCTACATGCGCCTTGCGCTCCCATGGCATCCGTCTGACTGACTGCGTTGCTCCTACCAGACCAACAACAGCAGCATCGTGTCAAAACGAAGTGTCGAGCGCCTCTACTATCCAGATGAGCCACACTTTTTCCGCTTCTTCGTCAAGAAGTTCCAGCGCAGAGCCCCGCTCATCAATAGGGGCTATCATCTGAGGCTCCATGTCATCGACGTGACTCTGCGTAACTTTCTCAAACAACCCTCAGAAAAGACCAAAGTCATTGTGAACCTAGGCTGCGGGAGGTGCGCGCTTTCCCTTCTGTCATCTTTCTCGACCTGTACCATCTCTCCGTTGCACATGTGTGCGTATATGGAGCAAGGCGCCCTTGTCAGCTGCCCTGAGGCCACTGGGTCCGGGCAAACTAGTTCTGGCTGAGCAAGGAGGTTGCGCTGGTGGCGATGGATGGGAGTCATCATCACCTACTCACGTTTATCTCACCCTCAAGACTAATGATGGCGATAGTGATGTGGTCCCTTGGCAGTGCTGGACTCGCTACCCAGAGCATTGCAGTCAATCCCAAGCCGTCTTTGTCGATGTGGACTTTGCCGACCTGGCCCGGAGGAAGCGTCAGGTCGTGCTTGCAACGCCGGAGCTTGAGTCGCAGCTGTCAGAAGTTCATGCTGAGGAACATGAGGCCTTTCCCAACGTGTTGCTGCGCAGCAAGCGCTATCACCTCGTGGGCTGTGATCTCCGCCAAAGCATGGCGCTGCAGCAAGCATTGAGTCTGCTCGTCGACCCTCAGAAGTGCATATTCCTGTTCCTTGCTGAAGTTTCCATCACCTACATGGAAACAGAATCGGCCGACTCTTTGATACAATGGGCGAGCAGCCTGGGCCAAGGTAAGAACTCCAAATCGCTGGTATTTGTTGTTTTCTCTTCATCTTGCTGATATCTGTCCAGCTGAATTCTGTCTCCTTGAGCAGATCCTTCCCGACGGGCCTGACCACCCATTTGCACGTACAATGATGGATCGTAAGTGTCACCACATGGTAATTTCATGTCCTTCACTATTCTTTCCCATGGGCTATCATGCCAAATTACGAGAGTCTTCATCGCGCCAAACCTCTCGATCCCGGGTATCGTGCAACTTTTTCTTTTCTTAAGCGATGCTCGCGCCCTTCCTCAGATCCAAGAACGAGAACAACTAATTCGAGTTGTTTAGATTTCAACAAGCTCTCGACACCCATCAAATCAGTGACTACCTACCCAGATGTACCTACCCAGTGCGCGCGGTTCGCCGGCAGGGGTTGGTCAGGTGTCCAGGCTCAATCTTTATGGTCGGCTTGGAACGATGATCACTTTTTGTCTGCCGACGACCGGCGGAAGCTGGATGAAGTCGAGCCGTTCGACGAGTGGGAGGAGTTTTGCCTTTTCGCCAGTCACTATCTCATTTTGCACGCCACAAACTATGGCAAAGAGGGCGTGAATCCATGTTTGGCCGATAACTCCTCTGACACTCTAGCCACCGAGTTCCCTACGAGCTATAAACCGCTGTCCGGCCAGCATGGCCTTCGTCGGTTTGGCGCAGCCATGCTTGCAAGCGATGCTCTTGGCAGAACATCCATCCTGAACTGCCTAGGGCTCGGCCACACCACCCGTCTTCCATCGTACGACATCTACAAGCTTCACGGCTCCGGTGGCGACATCAAAATGAAGTCCGAAGGGCCTTCTAGTCGCATGTGCCACTCACTGACGGATCTTGGTACACACGGTACTCTCCTTGTTGGAGGGCGCAATTCTCCTTCTCGGGCCAAGAATGATTGCTGGCTGTTCAAAAAGGACTCGCATCAATGGAAGCGTACTCAAGACCTGCCAATTCCACTTTATCGCCATGCTGTGTGCGGACTTTCGGACTCTTCCGTCGCCCTCCTGGTTGGAGGGAAGTCAGGGGCGACCGGTGTCTCCAGTGAGGCCATGGTATTCAACCCCTATAAGGGTTGGCTGAGGTGCGAAGTCCTCGGCTCACTTACCCCCGTGCCGGCCTTCGGCGCCATGCTCACATGTTCTGAGCGTGAGCAGAAAGACATCCCAACCTTTCATGGCTTTCTGATCGGCGGTATATCGGATGGTGTCATACAAAACCGGGTGCTGGCCTGGACTCTAGCCCTCCATGATGACAAGGTATGCGGAACATCCACGGAACTCCAGTGACATTTCTGACACAGACAGGCCCCGTCCATCACTTTCACAACAGCCGAAATAGATGAGACCTCGTCTAAATTCCTGGCCCGCTTCGGTGCCAGCTGCATCCAACAAGAGGACTCTCTTGTTGTCTTGGGTGGCGTCGGCCACATGGGACTAATCCCACAACGACAGGAAATACTGTTATGCTCTGTGTCTGGGTCGAAGATAGAGGTTTCGGTTTCGGGTACGGCGAACGGCCATGAGACCCCGAGACCGCTAATCGTAGGATCATCAATCGTGTCTCCGCGGAGCGGGCAGATCGTCATCCTTGGCGGTGGCGCGACATGTTTCTCTATGGGATCATTCTGTAAGTGAGCCTATGTCCTCGAATATTTGGCCAAGCTCCAGTACAAGGACCGCCATCACTCAAGCTTGCCGATCTGAAGCTCATGCGAAGGGTGGATCCCGGTCCGGCTGTTCAGTCTTGCTTTTGTTATATGGCCTTCAATGACAGACACTGACTTGTTGTTTTCTTCAAAGGGACCAGAGGCTCATATACCATATCTATCGATGAGATCAGCTATGGCATACCATCACGCCCCTTACCGCGCCTGATAGGCTGGGGATTTTCGGGCAGCGGCGAGATAGAACCGCGGCCGTCAAACGCCCAAGAGAGTGAATCGAAGCAAGCAGCTCAAGCCAAGCCAACCCCCCGTGTCAATGTTGGATCAAAGGAGTCATTCGACGATATCGTACGAAAAGGGTCACCGGTTGTGATAGAAGGATTGGACCTTGGCGCTTGCCACGGCAAATGGACAATCGACTTTCTCGCGGGGCAGGTGGGAGATCGCAAGGTGTGTGGGTATGCAAGACAGCAGCAAAGAAAACCATCAGAGCTAATCCCGTATGTGCCCAGGTTGTTGTACATGCGTGCGACGTTCGAAACATGGACTTCAACGCGAAGAACTTCCGGTACACCACGATGACGTTTGCAGACTTTGCCGAAGAAGTTCGAACCGGTGCACGTTTCTATCTGAGAGCTTTATCAGCCGATGCTCCCGCTGATCAACCCGCAAATCTGGCTCGCGACTTTCCTTCGTTGGCCGATGACTTCAGGCTTCCCGAGGCGCTGAACACATGCGCGGAGAATTTGCACAGTTCAGTACTACGCGTGTCTGGCCAGGTGAGCCTCCCGAACTTATGCCCACACTCCATGAAATATGTAGCAACCCTCGTCAGCCCTCCCCCTGGGCCGTCCAGGCTCTCCCTTTCTATATTGCGATTACGAAATTCTGAAAGGTCACTTGTGGCCACTGTTAGAAACCCGGCTGGACTGCTGACTTTACATGCCGAACAGCTGGATATGTGGCTACATTATGATGTCCAGGCAAACATCTACTGCCAGATCGGCGGGTCGAAGAGGATGCTTCTCTTCCCGCCATCAGACGTGGTTAGAATGGCCTTTGCACCGGGCGCTTCAAGCTCCAGTATCGATGTGTTCGGCTGCCTCGATTCCCCGGCTCTTCAAGGCACTCATCCATGGGAGGCAGAGCTGAAGGCGGGCGATGTCTTGTTCTTGCCGCCTCTCTGGCTGCACACGGCCACGCCCACCAGCAATACCAGCATTGCGGTGAATGTTTTCTTCCGCAATCTGGACTCTGGCTACTCTGCTGGGCGCGATGTGTACGGGAACAGGGACCTTGCGGCTTACGAGAAGGGCCGGCAGGAGATTGCGCGCATCTCCAAGGCGTTCGACAGAGTCCCTGTGGAAGCCAAGCAATTCTACATGCTCAGGCTTGCGGGAGAACTCGCTGAAGCTGCTCAAGGTGACAATTAGGGGCGGGCTTGTCATGGGGCTGCAACGCGAAAGTGAAGTTGTAGCGTTGGCGGCACACGGCATATCACGAAATCTTGCCTTGCGAGAGTCGCCGTCCGATACACAGCATTGACCGAGTATTATTAAGGCTGCAGAGTTGGAGGAAGAAGCCACCTAAGATTGTGCCACAGAGACGGCTGGGCCCACGAGGCTGGGCTCTGGCCAATGCGGCAGCGCCAGCAGCTGCAGCATGATCTCATCGACAAGAAGAGGTAGAGTGTGTCGACTAGTTGCTGTCCTATCGGGCCCGCGATGAGAGTATGACAGACTACTGTGTCCAGAGTAAGGCAGCCCGCAAGCAAAAAAAGAAAAAGGTGACCATGGCAGCCTGGCACTGGTTAGAAAAGGTTGACTGGCGGGTTGATTGGCGCTCACAGGAGCCGTAGAAACATGTGAGCCGGGCGGAGGCAGGGCCAGGCAGGGCCAGGCAGCCTGGACAGCAGCGCAGCAGTTCCAGTTCGCTGGAGAGCTGCAGGCTCACAACAGTGCAGTGGTAGACTAGGTAGGGATGGTGGGATCCCCTGGTTCGCATGACATGCCCGCTGCGATGCAACCTCAGCTGCTTGCAGCGTACAATAAAGTACAGACACAGGCAGGTGGCAGGTGGCAGGTGGCAGGTGGCAGGCTGTGTACTACCTACTAGGTACGTGGTCTAGTCTAGATTACCTACATGGGTACCTACTAAGTAGGGTAGACTACGTCCGTACATGGCACAGCAGCCGTCAAGGTGTGGTGCACATACTAAGTAGGACGGGGGGTTCCTTGACCACTCATGCCAACTAATAACACTGTACTGTACTCACACTTACACTCACTCTCACACTCTCACACTCACTCTTCACTCGCTCTCACCCTCCCAAATGTGCCGCCGACAAGCATAAGCATTGCACCTGACAGCCTTGCAGCCTGCTAGTCCTGTCACCAAGCGACCACGTCCCGTCCATTTGGAGGCAATCTCCTCTGTTCCCTCCCGTCCTGGCCTGCTGCTTTCTCCTCTCCCGTCCACTTCTTCCGTGCTCGCCTTCCCGTCTTCCCATATACTGTGCTTGTCTCATCTCTCACACCTCTTATCTCATCGTGACTGTCTGCTCTGTTGCCTTGCCCTTCGCCCTGGGTCGCGTATCATTATGCCCGCATACTACGGCGATGATCAGGATGCCCGGCCGCGCGCCACTGCGGCCCCGTCTCCAGACTACTACTACTCAGGCGGGGCCCCAGGGCCCTACGCATCTGGCGCGATTCCCGTGCCATCAAATGCCCGCCTGCAATACCAGCCCCAGTCCCCTCTATACCCTTACCAAACCCCCAATGCTTCCGTCCCGAGTCTCCACCCTGACGCCCGCCAATCCTCGCCCTATCGCCGCCGCCCTCGATCGCTTCCGCCCCCACCACGGCGCAAGAGCCGACGCAGTGCTCGGGACCAGTCGCCCCCCGGAGCCGATAAAGGCCCGCGCAGCCCCGTCCAAGACGCCCGCCACCTGATCAACAATACCTTCTCCAATTCCAACTCGGGCCTGGGCATTGGCGTCCTCGGCGCTCTCGCGGGCGGCCTGATTGCCCACGAGGCCAGCGGCGCCAAGCCCAGCCCGCGGAGCCACGCCCGTCGCGGCACCGACCACAAGTCGCCGCTCATCTCCACCCTTGTTGGCGCCGCTGTCGCTGGCTTGGCCGCAAACGCCTTTGAGAAGAGGATCGAGGTCGCCAAGGTCAGGAACGCCGAGAAGGAAGAAGCCTGGGAGAGGAAGTGGGGCCGCGGCTCGGGCCCAGACACACGCGACGGATTTGAGGAGGAAAGGGGCCGTCGGAGCAGCCGCCGGAGGTCAAGTGGGATATACTACGATGACCACGGCCCAAATGGGCCAGCTGGGGACTTCCATGGCAGGTCCGCACGATAGAGGCCATGTCTCGTCTCAAACGGCACTCCCAGGCCTGGGTATATACGCCGGCTTTGGGAATGGGTCGAAAGCTGCAATCCAACTCCAAATCGACATGCTTGGACACACGTGGACACGCTCGTCCACCTTGAGCGCCTCCAGCCTGTTAAGCTCTCGAGGGTGGGCTGCTCTTCAGCGACTTGGCTTTCGGAGCTCGCTACGAGTTGGTCGTGTCACATCATGGCTACTCGATCAGCATCTTTCTTGGTTTGCAGCAAGATGAGCCTCAAAGGGTTCTGAAGCCGTGATTTATTGCATTAGTGAGTGAGGGGACTGGACTGAAGCGGCTTCATGGGAGTACACACTGCTCCCGTCGTATTCAGAGCCAGCGCGACTCCTCAAGCATAGGCCCTAAAGAAACATGACCATTCTGGCTTATTAGCTACTAGTTCTTTTACACAATTGTGTTGCAAGTATTATCTGCCCTGCTGGTCAACCGACAGCGAAGACCATCACGTTGTGGTCGAACGCAGCAATACCAATGCCGCAGCCTAGACAAGCCAAGAAGTATGAAGGCCAGGCAGAAAGAAACCTTGGTCCGAACTGCAAGACCACCAACGGTGATAGTGTTAAGAAGGCTGTGCGCAGAGATCCAGTGACAGCGCTCTATCATTTCCCAGGCGGAGATGATCCCCACGAGCACCCAAATTCCTGTCCAAGACCCAGCAAATCTGGCTGGTTACACTTGCAGCACAGTAGAATATGTACCCTCAGTTTGCTTGTTCATCGAGTATGAGAACTTGGACCAACGAGGAAGCCCACGGCGCAAGTGGTGCTGCTCAGCAAAGTCTCAGTCAAGAAACAGCCGCTGTCCGTGCTGAGGATCAGCGCCGGTTCCGCCACTGCTGCGGGGTTGCTGCTCGCCCGCGTCTACCTGCCCCGTGCGAGCCGGCTCGGCCATGCCGCCCTCGTTCTGGTGCTGTCGAAAGTTTTGCTCGCGCTCCAAGATGACCTTGAAGAACTGGATGACCTCGGCCAGCTGGATCTGCTGCTGCTCACAGCAGCCAACGAGGTTAAACATGGACTGAGCGTCGAGGAGCTGCTTGGCGATGACCGTGTCGGGCTGGCAGAATGTGCGGATGCGCATGGCGCGAGCATCGACACGCATCATGTCCAGCACACCGTTCACCGCCGCGATGAGGCCAGCGCGCTTGCCGTAGAAGCGGAAGTCCTGGCTGTGCAGGAGGATCAGGTCCAGCTGGGTCTCGAGGTCGTAGCGAAAGCCGATGACCTTTGGGCGTCCACGCTGCTGCCAACCGTCCACAATCTTCTTGTACTTGTCGGCCTCGAGGCGGCCCGCGTTGAACTGGCTGCTGAGGTACCCGTCGAGAGCGGTGGTCAGCAAGAACTCGAGCTCGCAGTAGAGTAGGCTCTGCTCCCGGGGATCCAGGGACACCGTGAGACGGGAACCCCGCCTGTCCTTCTCACGCGGCTTGCGAGAGGCCGAGGACGTGATGTCCTTGGCAGAGGTAGTCATGTCCCTGGCCATCTTCCTGAGGCTGTCGAGAAATCCGCCCTTTTTCTGGGGGTTGGCCCTGGGAACGGGCCTCTGGTCGGAGCTGTACTGCTTGTCGGGAGCATCAGTGGTGCGCTCCAGCCAGCCGTGGGCACCGACAAGCTGCTTGCGGATGGGGTTGCCCTGGACTGAGAGGTAGTCAGAGAGAGGAGAGTAGGTGCGCTGGGGACACGTCTCGTCTGACTGAAGCTCACGCAGATCGCCCATGGTAGCGGGCTTCTGCAAGCCGCGATGGGGCGGGGAGCGGCGGGCCGGAGAGCTGTCATATTTGATCTTGTCGGGCGAGGGAGACCGGTTCCGGGTGTCGTGAGGCCGCAAAACACTATGGTCGCCGTCAAAGTCCTTGCGAACCCGAAGAGGGCTGATGTAGGACGGGCGGGCCTGTCCCACGTCATCTTCAGAGTAGTATGACGATGTGACAGAAACGCTGTCAGCTTCGCGACGAGGGCTCGTCAACTTGGGCATACGCCGGAGAGGTGGCGTAACGGGAAGATTGACGACGGCGTACTGAGATCGGGGATGAGAGGATCCGTCGACGACGACAGCCTTCTTGGACACGAAGCCATACTGGCGAGCTGACTCGACATCGATTGGGGGAGGGCGCAGTTTTCCCCTGCGGTCGGTCAGGTTGCACTCTTGGCCGACCAGAGGTCGTGGTATGGCTGGAGCTTTGCCTGGAGATTCGGCCCGCTTTCCAGGGGAGCGAGAGCGAGAGGCACGGGTTCTGGACGAGAAGGAGTCGTTGGCCATGTCATCTTGGCGGGGGCCACGACGACTGCGGTGGCTGTCGCTGCCAGGTGTGCGGGCTCGCATGGGCGAGGCACCTCTGCCCCTCTCTCGAGAACCGCGTGATCCGGTGCTGTTGTGGTGGGGGGAAATGCCAATTTGTATCATCTCGGACCCGTCCGAGCCGTTCTGACGGCGGCGAGGTCTCTTCCCAGGCGATTCATGGCCGGGGAGACTGCAAGTCTGGTGTCAGCCGTCGTCCCAAGTCGGCGACCAGAGGCAAGAGTGGGATGGGAGCGGAAGGGGCTGGTGGGGGCGCGTGTCTGAGGGCTTGACGAGACTTACGACGAGGCAAGCCGATCCATCTGGGAATCAGTGAAGTTCAGATGGATGTGGACGCCGGCTTCAGGGCACTGGCGGCTAGGTGAAGCAGCGCGATCAACGGGGATGAAATTCCCTCGGATCGCGGTTGGTGCTTCCTCGGACAGATTCATGTGGTGGTGATGGGAGCCGGTGCTGCAGGCTGGCTGGAGAGGGAGAGCGACACGATTGAATCGAGGGCACAGACTGCAGCTTTGGGTGGGCTGGCGGGCTGCTCACACAAGACTCAGGAAGCGTGGTGATGGCCTGAGGGCGTGGAGTGCAACAGAGGTGGCGACAATGGGTTGTCGTGCAGCGCAGAAAATAAACAACCCAGGGCTGTCAGCCAGCTGCGTCAAACAGCACAAGTCAATACAAACAGACAGCTTCAAGCTCCCAGTGACCCAGAATTGCTGCTCAGTGCTCGTGGAACATCCTGCATGTCGCCGGTATTTTGAACCTCCCACACCCAGTCCAGACGTCTAGCCTTGTGGCCGATACCTCCGACCTTGAAACGCCCCCCCCCCCACGCTCCCCTGAGGGCATCCGGCGCACCTCGCTCACCAGATGTGCTATCTTCGGCCTCCTCAGGTCTCTATCCCAAGAGAGAACCTAGTGCTCCTGGCTTGGCCCTGCGAGTAAGTCACCAAGTCGTCTGACTGTTGGCCATTCGCCGGCACGACTGCTCAACCACGGTGAGGTGTCAAATACGTCTGGGTGTCCAATATTCCGACACACACGACTGCAAAGGATCCATCAACCCACCGCTACCAGTTGCTTCCAGCCTTGTGCATGCATTGCAGCACATGGGACAAGTCAGCAGAGGGACCATTGGAAATGTCTTCAGAATGCCGAGAGGATGCGGAGCTGTGCAGAGGCGCACCCCCGTGAAAAGAGAAGAACAAAGGGAAAAAGTACACGACGACTCGACAGGAGCCACTGGGCTCGTGGACTGGCACTCAATTCTCCTCGAGTGAACATCGACGTCTTGCAAGGAAGTCCAGCCCCCTGCTAACCCCCTCCCCTTTTCCTCAGATCTAGGCAGCCAGCATCACCTCCTGCCTGGCTGCACATGAAATAGACAAATAGACAAATGGACAAGTGCACTTGCACTTGCTCTTGCACTTGTCTGATGCAAGCCTGTAAGCTGCTGATGCTGCTGCTTAGCACCCACACACCCACATCAACAACAAAACGGCCCGGGTTGGGATTGACGACGAGTCCACCTCGGGCAGCGATGATGGAGCGAAGTCGCGAACGGCTTGGCCAGGAAAAGGCAAGGCTCTGCTGCTCAGGCTTGTTCCTGTCCTGTCAGTGGAGCCGTGCTGGTAGGGCGGCCGGCCAGCCAGCAGTGTGTGTGTCTGTACATAGTAGTAGTGTGTAGATACAGTACAGACGGCACGACGAGACGGAGACTGAGACCGAGATCGAGACTTGGACGTTTCTCCGCAGTCCTTGGCGGCCGTGGACAGGCTTGGGGTCAACTGGTATTGGCCAGCTGGTCCCACTCTACTTCCCGTCCTCTTCAGCCGCGCTCTGGACTTCCCCGCTTATTTTTTACCGAGTTGGCTTTCCGGGTCCTGCATTGGGAGTCATGGACCTCCTCGGGACCTCCTCGTGCTGTCACGCCGCCCGGCCTGGATACCGCTGCCACCCGTCTAAGAGGCTCCTCGGACTGTTCGTCTTTTTATCTTTTCAGGCCTTGCGAGAAGCGTGCCATCGTCCCCCGCAGAATCCGATTGGCCGTCGTTGGCCACCATGCCTCCATTCTGTCATCTCACAACGGACCCAGCTGGCTCCTCGGCCTCGACAACTGTGGCGCCTAGTGGAGGCCGTCTCCTGGCCTGGAGCTGCCACGATGCCGTTAGTGACAGCCGCGCCGGTAGGCGTCGGGGATACGGCTAGCTCACCCTCCGCTCTTGGGAGACCTATGACGCGGGTCGCCTTGCCGAACTGTCTTGCCGTTGCGCAATAAAGTCTGCCAATGTCCACTGCCACTGTCCGCTTCGCCCCCTGAATGACAATCCTGCATGTGCTAGGCTACATCATAAACTGCTCTCTATCTCCACGCCTAGGGACGGCTCGCTCTTCGGTATCTAGATACTCGCGCACGCAATACCGCTCTGGTTTAACTTAAAACACTCCTCGGTGCCTACAACTTCTGGCATAGGATACGTCGTCTCTCCATAAAATTGCATCCTGTCCTGGCTGTACCCGGTGCTTGCTTCAGCCGAGCCTCGCAAACACCGCCCGCCCCCTAGAATTTGAGCTCAGCATTACTTTACTCCTGCCGCAAGGGGAGTTATGGAAACCCAACCGGCGAAGCAGGCGTCTGAGTCGTACTATGACATAGGTACGAAAACCATGCACCGTGAAAGCCTCAAGAGCCTCTTGCTGATCATGTCTGTCATAGTCATTGTTGGGGCTGGGCCTGTGGGGCTCATGCTCTCGACATGCCTGGCAAGATGGGGTTACAAGATCAAGCACATCGATAATCGAGCAGAGCCAACGCCAACAGGTCGTGCCGATGGCATACAACCTCGTTCTCTGGACCTGCTTCGGAACATGGGACTCAAGTCAGCGATCATGGCGCAGAAGCCGGCAAAGGTCTACGAAGTAGCGTTCTGGGATCCTCCCCGCAGTGGAAAGGGCATCGCTCGGACAGGAACGTGGGCTAGTTGTCCCAGCTTTATCGATGCGAGATACCCATTCACGACCCTTCTGCATCAGGGCCTTATCGAGCGTGTTTTCATTGCCGACCTAGAGAAGAACAACTCGCAGGTGCAGCGACCTTGGACAATCAAGGGCTTCAGCGTCGATGAGAAGACGAATCCCGAGTTCCCTGTGGAGGTCCAGCTTGAACACGTGGACGGTACGATGCGTGAGAGCGTGCGGGCCAAGTACTTGTTCGGCGGTGAGGGGGCGAGGTCCTTTGTGCGTGAGCAGTTGAAAATAGGCATCACGCACAAGGACCCAATAGCCCACGTGTGGGGTGTTATGGATGGCGTCGTCAAGACCGACTTCCCGGATATTAAGGTGAGGCGACTTCCCGCGAGGCTGTGTTTCTCGAGACGACTGACACGTTCCAAGATGAAATGCACAATACACTCCGAGCACGGCTCAATCATGGTCATTCCACGTGAGGCCAACATGGTGCGACTGTACATCCAGATTGCGTCCTCGACAGACCCAGACTGGAACCCGCGAAAGACGGCGACTGAGGAGGAGGTACAGGAGTCGGCCAAGAAGATATTGCGGCCGTATTCGATAGAATGGGAAACTGTTGAGTGGTACTCCGTGTACCCGATCGGCCAGGGTATTTCTGATCGGTATACCCTGGACCACCGCGTGTTTCTCGGTGGCGACGCCTGCCACACGCACAGCGTGAGTCGAATCCTGCATTTGTGTTGTTGTTTTCTCCTCTTCTCTTTTTCTGACTGTCCCATTCGCAGCCCAAGGCTGGTCAAGGAATGAACACCGCCTTTCTCGACGCTCAGAACCTTGCCTGGAAGATCCACGCGGTCGAGGGTGGGTTCGCGGATCGAGGAATCCTACACACATACGAGCCTGAGCGCAAGGAGGTTGCAGAGACACTGCTGTCATTCGACAACCGTTACGCAAAGCTGTTCTCGGCGCGGCCGCCGCCTGCAAGCACCGTCGAGGCCGCTTCCGAGACTTCCAAAAGCAACTCCTTTGAGGAGAGCGAGTTTGTCAAGACGTTCAAGGAATCTTGCGAGTTCACCAGCGGATACGGAGTGGCATACGGCCCCAATGCCCTCAACTGGTCGCCCGAGCACCCGGTTCAATCGCCGCTGGTCCACCCCAAGGGGACCAAATTGAGGACAGGGCGGCTTCTGATCAATGCTGACGTGACCCGCGTTGTCGACGCCAACGTGGTGCATCTGGAACAAGAGATTCCGCTCAACGGCTCGTTTCGCATTTTTGTCTTCGCAGGTAAGCCCTCTATCACGGCCAAGGCGCTGGAGGACTTTGCGAGCAATCTCAGCCGTCGGGGCTCTTTTTACACGGCGTACCAGCGCTCGGACATCCAGAGCGTGTCGCATCACGAGCAGGACAACCCCCACAGCTTGTTCTTCAGCATCTGTACCGTGTTCGCCGGCCCTCGAAGCAGCATCGAGATTAGCCGTGACGCACCCGAGCTGTTGGGGCGCTATCGCGACCACGTGTACGCGGACGACCGGTGGGACCGACGTGTGCCGGATGCGAAGGCGGCTGCGCATGCCAAGATGGGTCTGGATGAGGACAAGGGTGGCATCGTCGTGGTCCGTCCTGATGGGTATGTTGGCATCGTCGTGTCGCTCGTCGAGGGCAGCGGCACCGTAGATGCCCTGAACCAGTACTTTGGGTCTTTCTGCACAAAACAGCTGGGGGGTGCGGTTTCTCAGCTGTAAGGCATGGTGTATGTTTTGTTGGCGATTTTTCTAGAGCCTCTGCGCATATCATGTTAGACACTCGAAGCCAAACTTCTTTCCTTCCTGAAAAAGTAACCTTGCCTGAGAGTTTTTGTCGGCCTTTTCATTGCGATGAGGCAAGGAATGGATATTACAGCCTCGCCTCCGCAAGCCTCAAAAAGGGTGCTAGGTCGAGCGCCTCGAACTTTCACGGGGTGCACTTAGTTTGTCGGCTACTGCAGGCTATTGTACAAAAGGCCATCCTATATTGAAATTCTCCCATTATGGATTTCCCTATATGAGATTATCCCATAGGAAATCAGGGGGTTATGCAATGGGATGTTATTCTAAAGAAGATCAAAGGTCTTCCCTGAAGAGGTTCTCCAAAAGGAGGTTACCCCACTAATGGTTACTATCCAGGTGGTTGTTTTATAAGAGGTTATATAAGATACTATAAGAGGTTACTATATAGAAAGTTACCTTATAAAAGATTGCCCAAGGTTGATTCTACAGGATATCATTCTATGAGAGGTTTTTCTGTAAAAGGTTATTCCACAGGGTGTTATCTCACAATGTTATCTAGTATCTACTGCATTGCATTGATAGGACAAGACCCATATGCACGTCTTAGACGGATCGAGGGCCTACAGGTCTCTGACGCCTCGGTCGCGACTGCCCAGACTGAGGTGGGCAGCTTCAACCTGACACAGCTCCGGATTTTGGCTGCGGGTCTAGTGCGCACATTTGTGGCCAAGATCTACAGTAGATGCGAAACCTACATGTACACAAGCATGTGTGTTTTGAATGATTAACTGTTTTTGGAATTGGACATTTGATCATGTTCCACCCTGGGCATTTTATGTCGTCCCTCCGCTGAAGCATACACACTTGAGGTATCTAGTGCACGCCGCTATAGAGATCGCGGCGCGTGGGACGGCTCCCAGTTTTTCGCCATCAAATGGCCTTTGGGAGAATCTTTCGGATCACACGGGTGATTAAATTTTCAATTACTATACGGTATAAATGATCTGACTGCCCGTGGCCTAGAAGTATAGGTGCGCAAGTTGCTTTGGTAGGTAAGATCGTCTACTTTGGTACTTTCGCAACAGGTGTCGGGCTGCTTATGTAAGCAGCAAGAGTCGAAATGGTAAGAAACAGGCGACGGAAGGCAGAGAGGCTGGACTGGTCTATTTGTTTTATTTCGTTGTCCCGAATTTTAGTCCTGATTCCGTAAACAAAAGCATGATTATTGTTATGCTGCAACAATGGCAGGTTGATTCTGTTGCCACAATGGGCGATGCCACGTGAATTCATCCTGCCCCCTGTCCCGGACGACTGGCTCTTGGCACCGCGTCCGCGGCGTCTCTGGCGTCTCCGGCGGCTAGGCGGCTAAAAACCGGCGGTGGAATCCTTTGAGAACAACTTCATGCCATCCTGCAGGGGCCTCGTCCTGCTTCTTTCACAGCACAAGCACCCCTGCCCGGTCGCTCCCACCAGCAGGACACACCTCAAAGCCCCAATATGAGCTATCTTCTCCGTCATAGTTAGATAGCCTGGTGTTTTTCGAGAGCGTAGCAAGCCTCCCGCGCATGTGACAGGCGAGTGTCTGCGGCCGCCCGACGTGCTGTTTAGTGACCTCGAGGCTCTGGCTCAAGGAGCGGAGGTCTCCTGGCTGGCGATGGAAGCGCTTGCATCAGTATGTGGACCCTCCAACAAGATAAAGAGCCCTTTGAACGCATCGGAGCCGCGGCAAATATTATTGCAGCAAGAGTGCATCGGGATCTGGTTCTAACTGTCGACAAGGAGACCGCGACAAGTGCCAAAGCAAGCGCCGGTGGAATTGCAGGTGAAAGTGTCGGCGAGAGTGCAGGTGGGATTGCAAGTGAGAGTGCGGGTGGGAGTGCAACTGGGGATCCAACCGCCCAGCGCGTCGAGGCCCAGAAGCCTCGATCTATGGTACGTACGTGCAATGCGCCCTGCGTTTTGGGGGCATTCACTCTCTCTTTTGGATGTTGCAACTCTCGACTGGCCTAAGGTCACTTTGTGTTCGGTCACTGTGCACGCGCTCGCCCACGCGCCTTGCACTTTTTATCAGGACTGTCAACACGCACTTCACTTGTCTTCCTTTGCCCCTCCCTCTCCCCACAACGCCTGCTTCGCAACGCTTCGCAACGCCTTGCAACGCCTCGCAACGCCTCGCACCATTGCATCACTCTGCAGCTCAGTGCAGCATCGCGAACAGTCGAGTCTTCTCATCATCACCATCATCATCAATCAATCAAAACATTCAATTCACCAAACCCCCCCCTCTTCTTCGCAGCCTGCGTGACGCGGCTTTCTGCTTTCGTCGCACCGCAATCGCGTCGTCCACAAGAACCCCTTCCACTCCCACAGTCGCCACAGTCGCGGCTGCTTCCTTCGTACCCATATTGCAGTCTGCACTTTCCAAAGCTCACAAGATGTCCATCCCACAGAAGCGCAAGGCTGAGGCGGAGCCCGAGATTGAGGACGTCATCATGCGCGACGTGGCCGACGACGCCGCCGTTGTGCCAACCACCTACTCTTCGCGCTTCACGAGCTTTGGCGCGAACTTTCGAAATGGTATTGTCGAGGCCGTCAAGGGCGTCTGCACGCGTGCGGCCGGCTCCCTTTTCACCCATCGCGACCGTTTCATGCACCGCCTGGTCGAGACTCGCCATTCCACCGCAGATGGCCTCTCCATCAAGCGCTTCAAGCGCCTGCCCCTCAAATCCAAGAACGCTGCCACCAAGGCCATCCTCAAGAATACACTCCCCGTCAGGTACCTGAAGACCCTCGCCGATGGCACGTATTGTTGGACAAACAGGATCCGGGAGCACCTTGGCATCCAGAACCACCGCCTCGTCGAAGCCTTCTTCTCCAACCTCGTGGCCATCGTCCAGTCACAGAGAGTTGAAGAATACCTGGGCATCGACTACGCCATCGACCCCCTAAATGTCCCTGCCTTCGTCGTCGACAGGTTCCAGGCCAGTGGCAACGATCCAACCCTTTCCATCTTGGTACACAACTACTACATCCAGACCTCCGACAAGCGAAACCCGGATGCCTTTGTTCACGCTGGCAAGACCTTCTTCGACAAGCTTAATAAGTTTGGTAAGATCTACAAACTTGTCTACAGCGAGCGAGGCCGCATCCCCTTCTTGAAGGACCTGGGTTTCAAGCCGTACGACCACCTCGAGGTTGACGATAAAGACGGCCACGTCACCCACATAGAGAGATACGTTTACTTCGAATGTGTCGTCTTCTTACAATACATCCTCACCCAGCGCGCTGCACTCAACCAGATGTGCCCAGTCCAGACTATCGCTGGTATCCTCGTCGACTTCGATGCTCTCCACAAGGATGAGGCCCCGCCCAGCTACGTGGACTGGCCAGGTAAATTCGAGCGCATGCCTGGCGCCTTTCCCGATGACGGCGAGATGGATGATCTCCTCTTTGACCGTGTCGCCCTTCGTGATTTCGAGCCAGACCGACTCTACGACCACCAGAACCCAAGCCCCCGCAAGTTCGAGACCTACGACACCCCGCCCCGCAATGCCATACCAAAGAATCCCATCTACTTTGACCAACGGGGATTTCCGAGGCCGCAACGAGGCGCTCTCAGAAAACGCTTGTTCTTGGGTCGGCCCGCGAAGTCTGTCCGCTTCAAGCAGTCGCCACCACATTGGTACATGCCATCGGACAATGAACCCGTGAAGCGCGTGTATCCCCAGGGTATCCAGCCCCACACAGCTGAGAAGCAGGAGCCGTCTGAGCTCAAGAAAGAGTCTGTCGATGACACCATACGGCGGGTCAAAGAGAAAGATGATTCGGTCTTCAGCATCGTGAACTGCCGCACGGCGGATAAGCCGCTCTACAAGCAAGCCAAAACCCTGGCCGAGTTCTTCGACGATGATCCCCTTGGTTTCGAGAGATTGAACAAGGACAAGTACAGTTCCAGGCTCAGCCGTGAAAAACGTGACGACTTCGACACCCGCAAGCAGCTCATTGCCGACGCTGCCCATCAGTCCCAGGCTGAGGCGAGGGCCGAGGAGAAGAGACTAGCAGAGGCGAAGCGCCTTGCTGCCGAAGAAGCGCACCGCAAGGCAGAGGAAGAGCGCATCCGCGCTGAGGAGGAAGAGCTGAGACGTGTTGAGGAGACTGGCGAGCTACGCCAGCCACGCAAGCCAGTGGTGCCTTCACTCACCGACGAGTGGGCTGCCAGAGCCCAGAGTACACTGCATGCCCGCCACAATGCAGAGCTGGCTAAGACCCCCGAGGGCAGCCCTCTCACCCGCAAGGACTTCGAAACCGTCGTGACCCCCAACCAGTGGCTCAATGACGAGATTGTCAATGGCTCACTTCTTCACTTGGCCAACTACGTCAATCAGAAGGCCGGTATTAAGAATGCCCGCACTCAGACTCCAAAGGTCCAGGTATTCAACTCCTTTTTCGGAAAGAAGATCTACGAGAATGGCGGCGAGGGCACCGAGCGCCAGATGCGGCGCACCGGAATCCGAAAGGACACCTTCCTTGACATCGAGGCGGTCCTCATACCTATCTGCCGTGGCGCCCACTGGACCCTCGTCGTGGTCCGCCCAAAGTACCGACAGGTACATCACTTTGATTCCCTCAGCGGAGCTGGCAACCCATCCTTGACAGGAAATGCGCTGAAGTGGGTCCGCATGGTCCTTGAGGACCGATTCATCCCCTCTGAGTGGACCACCACGAACATCCCTTCACCTCGTCAACACAACTTTGACGACTGCGGCGTACACACCATCACGAACGGCATATGTGTTGCCATGCATGTCGACCCCATGTCTTATTCAGCTGACGACATGAATCAGCAGCGACTTCACATGGCCGCAGTCCTGCTGAATGATGGCTTCAGGGGAGATTTGAGCCTAGAGGGCTTTTAGTGTCCTGGAATACTTGAGCAGGGCAGCATTTGGATCTTCTACCTGTTTTGATCAAGTACGGTGATCGGTATTATGCGTTTTCACAGGGCACGGCTTGCGGTGTCCCAAAATGCTTTCTCAATCGAAGGCGGCGGACAGTGTTTAACACTTTGAAGCGGGTCAAACTGCAATGTTACTCTCGGAACAGGACAGCATGCAGCTTTCTTCTTACATGTATCGAGTATGGGCGTAGATCAATGCTCTGCATTCTTGAGCAGAGCAACCACTAGTGTCCTTTCTACAGGAGTTTCAAAAGACGGTCGCGAGCACCTGTGTTCCGAGCATCGTCGTCATGGTTCGAGGACTGGGGACTTGGAGTTTGGAGTTAGCTGTTTCGAAACCGGAAAAGGATTGGAAAGGAGAAAGTGGCCCTAGGGGGGAGGGTTTGTTGGACAAAATAATTGTAGCTTTAACATAGAGCATATCTTCAGGCTCTTCAACATACGCAATCAAAGGGGGGGTTGCCATCACTATTCTCACGGCCGACATTCAGGTGCTCATCCATGACGGCCAACCCTCGGTATTTCCTTCGTGACGCACGTCGCCCCCTCGAGTCGGTGACTCGTTGGCACATGTAGGCACTCCGCAGAGAGTACGCCCCCCTTTTTTTCAGGCTTCTCAAAGTGCATGAATTCCTTGTCTTATCTTTAATGGCCTCTTTCACCTGCGAGAATGGTGCATAGTCTTAGTCTCACAATTTGTCTGCTCCCTTCGACGCTCGGCCAGTCGGTCTTCGATGCCTGTTGTAACTTTGGCAGGGCTCTCACAGACTGTTCTCATCCTTGGACTCCATTTCAGTTGATACTACTTCTCGTCTCGGAGATAAGGAGACGGCTACGCTCTGTGGCTCTCCCGGCCTGTTCGAATGCTTTGCAGGCTTCTGTGCCCCTCTCAGTCCGAGTTATGGTTCCCAACACCACTGGTGCTGCATCATGATGGATTCGTGCCTGGTAGCGGCTCAGATCTAGGAGACTTATGGACCATTCATCGCCGGCTTGGTTCAATCCGTTCTACCACTCCAGGTCCTACACGGAAACCCAAACACTCAGACCCTGATAACCACTGGACACCCGTTCGCCCTCGGGAGGGAGCGGAACCGCAAACGACCGAGCACGGAGGTATCACCTGCCAGGAGAGACACACCCCTTCTTCTCCTGAATGGAAGGCATGAAGGAAGGAAGTAGTTGGGGGAAATCCAGCTTGCAAGGCATCAGCCGCTTCAGAGCACCTCATCTGCCTTCAGCGTGAGTATAGATCATGTGGACTGCCCACTCACTGGGAATTCCCGCACCTCGGTATGCAGACTTCTTTCTGTCTTTTGGGGTCTGTCTGCCAATTCTGAACGATGTCTTCAAGCCCTCCGCTTTGCTGTCGTTCACATAACCGTGTTTCTCTGAGGAGCAGGTTTTTTGCCCAGCAGCACAGCCGAGATGCAGCATCTCGGGCGAGTCAGATACCAAGCCTTGTTTGACGCCTTGCTGGCGGGGACTAACAAGCCCTTCGGACATAGCCTAAACTCCCCGCCACCGCATGAAAGCCAACTGTATAAAGTCACTGGTGTGCGAGGATGGAAAAGAACCAGGATGCCATGATAGCAACTCACACCTGCCAGGACACTCGCATGAATGATTGGACCGAGCACGACAACTCAGCCGTTCTTGAGTGTGTACAAAATGCGGCGTGTGATGAGAGCTCAGGATGACCAGTGTCCTGCCTGTGGTTCAAACCGAACCTCACCAACTACGCCGTCTGTAGGCAGCGACCGAGCCTGGGAGCCGTGTTTTCTCAACGCATCGCCCCAGAGCAGCGGTCCTTGGACAACATGACCATCTCAACCCTCCATACCTGGTCTGTTTGAGCTGGAACAGCTGCTCGCAGACCCCTGGGGAAAAGCCACTGGGGGGCGCGTTTCGGCGAGCAGAACGGCAGCGGTATCCGAATCTGACCCAAGTTGCGGCTGGGCACATGCAGATGGGCTCCGATCAATGCTAGACAGGATCTCGGCGCGTCTTTCTTGATGGGTCCACACTGGGCCGTCCGACACACACACACACACACACGCACACAGAAAAAGGCTTGAGTTTTCTGAGCCTAAAAAGCTCGCAGGCATCCGGATCCGCTCGGCGTCAAGGACACGGCGTAAGCGATGGCCGAAAGAAAAGCCATTGGGCCGAGAGTTGCGGCTGAGTGCCGGGTTTCCAGGCCTGCTGCTGCAGCTCGAGTCATCCAGGACGCCGCGTCGGAGGCCGAGGCGGAATGACTGGAGACAGTTAGCAGAGGCGCGGCTACATACATCCTGTTGGCCCGGACGGGCATGACAAGTTCAGCCTTATCCTCAACAAAAATGGGACTCTTATGCTTTTGGCCTGCAGGTGTTAGATGTGCGCCCCGGCGCAACTTACATTTCCACTGCCTTTTGCCCGGCCGGGTCGACGACAGGCAAAGACGTAGGCGATTACACTTTCCGCTGGGCGCGTAATGTACGTGCGTGCCCTGGGCGGAGAGCACCGGCCCTGAAGGCCGTCAGGATGTGGAGCAGAGCGGCACATGACACGTGAGGGGACGGACGAGAGAATGGGTGAGCTGATCATCATCCCAGGGCCCCCCTCTGCCGATCGCCTACGAAGATCCGGGCAAGAAGCTGACAAGGGCCAGCCTGCTACATACTTAGCATTGGGCGGAACAGAGCAATTGCTGGAAGCGGGTGCAGCAATCGCAGTCGACCCACAGCATCAAAGACCCCAGGAAAGCAAAAAAAGGCCATATCTCAGCAGGGCGGGAAGGCGGGGGTGGAGGAGGAGGAGGAGGAGGAGTTCTAGTAGTACCAATAGTAGTATCACATAGCTTAACTGGTCTCCCCTTCCGGTAAGTCGAGACCGGGCAGCCCGATGGTGCTTATTCCCGCAGGCACCTCACCCCAGAGCTCGGAGGACAGAAAATAGAAGCGAGTGAGCGGCGTGATTCTAGACTGGCCCTTGCACGCGCACTCGGGACAGCTGGGTATATCCATCCAGAGGGGGAATTGTCAGCACCTGGTTGCAGATGGATGTGTGCCGGGAAAGCTTGTGCGTTTGCATGAGCGCCAGGGATCATGGGCTCGATTCCGCTGCCGCTGCTCGTGTGCACTCTTGAAACGAGAGCTGGGGTTGGCACACACAACGCAGGCACAACTGGGGTAGGAGTGGGTACAGAGACGATGTGCGCGACCGGCGTGGGACGGAATGACAAGGGCGTCGCACCGAAGTCTGTGCTCTACAGCACGTCGTGTCGAAATGAATAGACATGGGCATGGACATGGGCATGGGCATGGGGAACCACTGTTGACACCGATCACTGGCCCCGACACCGACAACGATGGCAGACGAAACCCGAGGCGACCATGGCAGCACGGAGGTCTGATCTGGGGCGCGTGTGAATGGCCCCTGACCATCGGTGCTGTGCTGTATATGCCACCATTATTGCACAGCACCGCAGGTCCTGCCTCGCCTTTGGGTTCGACAATTGCGCGCAGGTAGCAGATGATGATGAGCGGTTGCACCGTAGCGAGACTGAGACACGATCCGAGTGACTTGAACGGGAGAAAGGGAAAATGGATCATGACGAAACCTGAACCCTCTGGGTGTGGGTTCACTCCACGGCACACAGACAGGAGCCTTTCTTTGACAGCTGCAAACATGGTGGTGTGTGCGTGGGGCGTTTGGGTCTTTGTTGCATTATAAGTGGCCCGCCTTTTCCAACCTCTGGGGCAACGACAAGCAAGGCAGGAAGAGGCATTTAGAGGCGGGGGGAAGGGGGGAGGGGTAGAAGGTAGACAAAGTGTGAGAGAGAGAGAGAGAGAGAGATAGGGGCCGGCGTGGCGTTTTGACAGGTCTGCTAGATTGAATGACGGAGGTATCGTCGGCGCATTTGCTGCTGGGTGCTGGGTGCTGGGTGCTACCAACAAAGACAGCCCAGCAGGTGGCTGGCCATGTGTTGATGGGCACGATGATTGAATATGGTGTTGATGGACTGATGTGCCGTGTGGGATGTGACGATTATGACTGCGCGAGTGCGTCAGTCGGCAGACAGCAGACAAAGGACGGGAGAGGGGAAATAAGAGATCGTCGCCGCCGACGTCCAAACGAGGAGACGGGCCACAATGCGGTGCAACCATGGCATTCCTGTCGTGCCCATGAACAACACCACAACTGTCCACACTATACTGAACTGATATATCTGACTCCACAGACTAGGCTACACTACACTACACTGCACTGGCCTGGCAGCGTGGTCTGGGTCAATCGGTCCAGTCATCTCGTCATGCCGTCATGCACTGCTGGAAGGTTTTTTGGGGCCACCAAGGGCCGTCGCATCGGCACGATGACGACGGTTGACGACGGGTGTGGGCGCACGAGAGAGACTCCGACATTATTAGTCTAGTGTGTGGACTAATTACTCTGCATTAGAGCGGGCGGGTGGCAAAACGGGCAACCGATGAGGAAGCGATGGGGGCGATGGGCGTCGTGCGGGCAGCGTGTCCCGCATCTTATTATCCAGCCTGTCAGCCCGTCTGTCTGAACGATTTAGGAATCGTGCACAAGCGAGTTCCTCACCAAAACCCTCACTTTTCAACTTTGATTTATTCAACACATATAGTGAGTGTGCCAACCTTTTCTTATACGAATGCGCTCAGAATCGATTAGTCTATTTGTGTGTATTTTTTCCTTTTTCAAAATATTTGTCGTGGTGGTGAAAATGCTCGAGGTTCTGAGATGTTAAGAATCCTGGTACTTAGCAATGCCCGATTTCTAAATCGTTCAGACAGCCCGTGTGCCCCGTCTGTCTGTCTGTCTGTGTGAGTGTGTGTGTGAGTGTGTGTGTGGTGTTATGTGGCCCGGTGGCTTGCCTGCATGCTGCATGGAAGAATTCTAGTGGCCTTCCAGAAAGCTTCTAGTGCTCTTCCTGTGTCCCTGTGGCCCCCCCCCGGCCACCCTCCATCACGACCTCTCCTCGTTGCTACGCAGGAAATGGTCTCGAGGAGCCAGATGGCACGGTGGCACGCAACGGTATAGGCACGTCGAAGTAGTATCCAGTAGAATACGACAGCAAGGGAGGGCAGGCTGGGCGGGCCTCGGGATCGGGATGTTGATGCAGGCTGGAACCTTCGAAACCGGCATGGTCCTGGCCGACCGGACATGGCGGCTTGGCTGCTGCTGCTCTGCTGCTGCTGCCGCCGCCAGTGAATGATGATGGCCTATCTGCCTTTCTAGCTTTACACAGTATGTCTGCTTGTTGGGGGTTTTAGGACAGAGCAGGGAGTAGGAGCATTCAGAAATGGCCAGACGATCTTCTCCCCTGTAGACACCGTGATGCAGATGCAGTCCCACAGAGTAAGACATGGACGGCACGCCACTAGGATGGTCCGTCTCACAAGCAACATGTCCATGTCATCTACTGCGTAACTGCGTAGTCTCCTCATCAGCGGCCGCGGCGTGTGACATATGACAGATATAGGTGAGGAAAAGAAGAAAGCAAATGAAAATTGATGGGGGAAGGGGTATGTTGAATAGGCTGGTACGGCAGGGCAGGGCAGGGCGGCGGCGAGGCAACCGCGAGGCTGACGGCCGGCGAGTGCAGACAACGAAAGCAGCAGGAAGAATAAGGAGCACGGAGCAAGTCCTTCAGGCCTGCCAACCCTTGGACCGGGCCCTGGGCCCTGCTCGCCCATCAACTGCAAACGCCTGTTCCCCACTGCGGACCGAATGTGTACAGTCATACCTGATCAATCGCCTCTGCCTGGCTTGCCTCTTACTCGCCTCCCTGCTCCTATGGCCCCTCCATGGCTGGCCATCGCCGCTCGCCGTCACCGTTCGCCGTCTCCGCTCCGCTCAAAAGCTGACGACTCGCATTGAGTCGCCCCGGTTCCCAGACTCGTGAACCCGGCCGACGTCGTCAGAATAGGCCCGTTGTTTCTCATCTCGAACCCGACGAGCTGGGGCTGTCACAGGTTTTGACCTTCTGACTGCTGGCCCCTCTCCTGGATCTGGGGCCGACATCAATGCCGGCACTCCCTCTGTCTATGTGTGTCGCACTCGCACGGCTTATACGGCTGGCCGCGTCCCTTGCAAACACAAACACACGAGCACGAGCACAAGCACAAGCACAGCAGGCAGACAGACAGGCAGACAGACAGGCGGACAGACGGACGGACAGACGGACACGGAGCAGAGAGGGAGGGGATGCGCTAGTCCGGGTGGCAGGTGCGGGTGCTATAACTGCCAAGCGTGAGCAATGATGATGTTGACGAGACATGAACAAACATCAACATCAGCCTCGACAACAACATCGACACAGCAACGCCAGCATTAGCAGCAGACATACACCGTAGAGGGTGGCGGTAACAGTCACAGACAAACTAGCCCGACTACCGTGGTGTTCATTTTATTTTTACGCAGTGCTTCCCTGGCCGCTGGGCCGTGTGATCGCAAAAGCCCCTGAGGAGGACCCGCTGCACGTCTGATCTTTGGTCCGGATTGGAGTTGGCCATCCTTGGACAGCGCCGGCCCCGCCGCCAGCCAACTCCCAACACCAACATCAGGCCGACCTGGCCGACCCAACCCTTGGGCGGGCAGGCACCCCTGTTGTCCATCCTCCTTTTGAAACGGACATTCCTGACGGTGGTTTTTGGCCAGCAGACACACGAGACACATGAGACACGGGCTGCCGTTGCTGTTGCAGAAAGGCTAATTGATCGCTAGGTAGATCGACACTCGATCCGTCAGTAATCAATAATCAATCAATCAATTGATGAATCAATCAATCAGTCAACCAGCCAGCCAGTCAGGCCATGAAACAGGCAGGGAGAGGAGGCAGAGAGCAGTGTGGATGGACGACCGGACTGTACTGTACATAAGCGGCAGCAGATGGCAGCAGAGCACAGCACCAGACCAGCCCGGACCGGACAAGGAAAGAGCACACCACTCCACTCCCACTCCACCCCCCCTCCACTTCCTCCACTCCACTCCAGACACGGGCTGGCTGGCTGGGCCGGGTTGGGCTGGGTTGTCTTTGTCTCTCCTCCCTCTGTCGATCCCGGCATTTCGCCTACACTCAGCCTATTGGGTCGCTTGCACCCTTGAACCTGCATGCAGCATCCCTCCCTCCACCCCCCCAACTCCGTCTCCAAGCACCAGTAGGCAAGGTCCAGTCCTGTTCACTCCTGGCCAGTCCTGCAGCCTCTGTGTCTGTTGTGTGAGAGAGCCTGCGTCTGCTGCCGGGATCCCACCTCAGCTGTCTGGCGGCCTGCTTTGCTTCGCTCTGCTCTGCATTGCCTGGCCTGCTTGCTTGTCTGGGTGGTCTGCTACGTGTGCATCATTTCATTTCCACCCGTCCTGCTCGACCATTTGACCACTTGCGCCGGCCAAAGCCGCGACAAGACGCAACGCATGGCAACGCAAAGCAACGCAACGCAACGCAACACGCCAGCACATTCGAATAATCACAGTCTCCCATCGACCACCACCCCCTCCCCCCCCCTGAACCAAATCCCTGCCGACTTCCCCCCCCTCCTCTTCAACCCCCCTGCACCCTCCCCCCGCCACCCTTGCGCAGGGCCTCCCCTGTCAGCAGAGTCTTCCACGCGCCTTCCAGAATCTCTCCCTATTTGGGGCTTCCCTTGCCCTGCCCCAATCCTGGGCGTGGCCTGCCCTGCCCGGCCTTGTCCTGCTCGTTCGTTCTTGACTTGCCTTGCATTGCCTGGACCTGATTTGATCAACCTCTGGATCTCTCATGATCTTGACCGTTCCGGCCCAGTCCACATCCACATCCAAATCCTAATCCAAATCCAAATCCAGATCCCAATCCAAAATCCAAAATCCAGACCCGGCTTCAGTCCCAAACCCAGATTTCCATCCGATCCCCATCCCTCACTCATTTGCCGTCCTATCTCATCTTCTCCTCGGCCTCACAGCAGCACAACAGTTGCCAGAACACGGGCCCAACTCGACCACTGCATATCTCGTCTTCCCGCCTTGGCCTGTCGCAATTACTCCGCCGTCCGCCAACACTCGTTCGATACGCTCGAGGCATTCCTCCCTCTTGGTCTTGTTCTCGGTGTCATCCTCACTCGCCGCCGCTGCGTCCGCACCGACGTATGCTGTGCTCTCTTCCCATCCTCGCTAGGCCAGCCGTTTGACGAGACCTTGAAGGCTTCATACTGCTCGCAGCCCGACCATCCGAGTCGCCTCTCCCCTCACGCCTGCCTGCCCGCCTTGAGTCCTATCAGCCCTACTCCACCTTGGCTTGCACGACGACGACGATAACGACAACGACGACAACGGCAAACGCCGCTCCGCTGTGTTGACACCTACCCGCTGCCGACACTCGCGCGCATCACTCCCATCTGCCTGCGTCTCGCTCGGCATTTGCTTGCTCAGCCAGCCGGATCCAGGTGACTGCATTGCATGGCACTTGTGCCTGCACTACGCTCCAGGTCCACTCCCTCGTCCTCGCCCCGGGACTCCTCCTGCTTGCTTATTTGACTCGCTCCTTCGCGCGCGCGTTACTACCCGTGGGCGGATGCTTTGTGGCTATAGCAAGTGACCTGTCCCAGTCTTTCTGGACTGCTGGTTACTCCCTCTGGCCATCCTGGACCCTCCCTCCACGGCGAAGACATGAGACACTCGAGGATACGAAGCTACGCGCCCGCATACCTGTCTCCTAGCCCGTCGCCTCGAGACCTGTCGCCAGAACCATCACCAGACGACGACCGTGGCGGTGGGGCTAACATGTCTACGTCCCGGCCAGTCAGTTTGGCACCCTCAACGGGCATCCGGATGCCCACTCTGGAAGAGATACTCGCAGACTCTGCCCCCTACCCATACACTCTCGGAGCTTTCATGGCGTACCTTTCCCAGAACCACTGTCTTGAAACTCTCGAGTTCACCATGGAGGCCGACCGCTACAAGCTGGCCCATTCGCAGTCCCAGCACACATTCATGGACAGCGGCGAGCACGTCTGTGAGCTGTGGCAGAAACTCATTCAGGTGTATATCCAGCCCTATGGCTCACGGGAAGTCAACCTACCCTCGCACGTCCGGGATCGTCTGTTGAACCTCTCTTGTGGTCCCACTCCGCCTGATCCCGCAGAACTAGACGAGGCAGTCAGGATCGTCTATGAGCTGATGAGCGACTCGGTCCTGGTTCCTTTCCTCGAGTCCCTGTCCAACCCGGTAGGAGACTTCCATCTCGACGAGAAGATCACTGAGTCGAGGTCAAGACATGGCAGATCACGCACTCGAAAGCGGTCGTCAAAGGATGCATTGTCACCGAGTGATGACCCCAGCCGGTCACCCAAGACGTCATTCCTGCCCCACCTGAGTATAAGTCGCAAAAGTGACCTGACCAGCCGCTATGGATCGTCGTCGAGCGAGCCCGCCGAAGACTTGACGGACGACAGCGGAACCAACTCGCCTCCTGCCTGTGACCCCATGACCCCACCGACAACGCCGCCCACGACGGACTGGGCCTTCAGCACCTCTCCTGGAACCCTTCATAAGGCCATCAGTGCGCACAGCAACGGCTGGAAGAAGGTGGGCGCGAAGCTGGGCTTGGGGAGGAAGGGCCGGTCCGGTCACCGCGGCACGTCGAGCACAAGCGCTGCGCGGCCGGGCATTGCAGCTGATCAAAACTTATGAGAACGACAGGTCATGTCACCACCTACCTCCTCATCACTCACCACCCACCTTGAAACAGTCGCAACGCCTCCTGACGAAGTCACATTGCAAGAATGGGAAGAGCCGCACCCCGGTCGACGGTTGTCTTGCCCGGCTGACACACCGACCGAATGGGTTACGTGCATTGGGGACGAAAGGGGTGGCATGGCCGCGAAAGGCCAGCGGTCACACTGCATGGATTTTGAATCCGCCCGCCGATCATCCGACGCTGGGCGGCATGGGCTCCGGCACAGGTACGGGCACGGCCGAGGGCGGAACCTGCCCAAGCAACTGATCATCACCTGCTCGAACCATGACGCGAAGCCGGAGATACAAACGGCCCCGCTACCACGGTCCCGCGCAGACCTTGACGAAAGCACTGCTACCCAGAAGCATCCCATCATGGAGGCGACGACGCACGAGTTGGATGGGTTTTCCACCGATCTGACTGACACTGAGAGCGACACAACCATGGTCTCGCCTCCCACCGGGACAAGCTCTTGCTTCGGGAACTCCCCTGTTGAAGGGCTCCAATTCACCGACTTCTCAAACTACCTTGGCGACTGCATGGACATCGACGATCCCGACCACAGCTCCTTCACCCTAGGCTCGGATACCGACTCCTTCTCTGGCAGAAGCCACGAAGAGGATCTCTACGGCTGGGACGCTGTTCTAGACCGCAAGTTCACAAACCCGTTCGAGGAGTCATCCTCGGACCTTCAACAACAGAGACGTGGTAGTAGATCGAAGCGCAGCCTGTTGCAACGCGTCTTGAGTACTGGTGGGCTGTCGACACGGGACTCGCAATCAGACTCATCAAGCCCCTACTCATGGGCCGACGATGAAGCACCCTAGCTGTTATGCGGTCAAAAAGGGATCGAGTCCGACAACCACAAATTTACGTGCCTTTTTTATTCTTTCTTTTTTCTTTCTTTCTTTTCACCCTCTCCGACGATCGATCATATTCTTTGAAATTGCGTTTGGCGCACTGGACGAAGCATGCATATCAGGACAACAAAATAGACGGACAAATGCCATTCACATGCGAGGCGTTCAACGGGGCGTTTGATTTGGGGGTTTCGATTTCCACCTTGCTTTTGTCGAATTTCTGCTTTTCCAGTGTACTTCTCATGACTTTTTTTTTTTGTGCCCTATCACTGGGTGGCAGCACCATTCGCTGCCCTCAGCGAGGGCCGCACATACCACCGCTGGGCCACGTCCTGTTTTGGCCTCGCCTTGCATCACTTGGAGTACTTCGGGGCATTTGACGTCACTTATGGACGACGATTTGAGCAGCACAGATGGTGGGTGGTACTGGAACGAGGACGTGAAAATGAAGCATTTAGCAGTGGCGCCAGAGCCTTATGGATAGCGTGTGGCTGGGTCTCGTTGGATGTTGGATGCAATGAATGGACCATGACACTGATGTACGACCTACCGAACTTCCGCGAGATAGTTTGGCAAATCTGCCTCGACTAATGTCTACGTTAACATTGTGGCAACAAGTTTCGCACAAGAGTGACTGACTGGGCCGGCTTGCATTGAGCCATATGATGTCGCTTAATTTCCATCAATACATTTTCGAATGTACCGCCTCTTCCCGTGGCTGATGTCTCGCCCTTTGACCTTAGGGCTCCGACGGGGACACAAGAGGCAAAGACATGGCGGCGAGTTGAGTAGTGCCTTGATCATGGCCAACTCCTTCCCCTGACGCGCAACGGACGAGTTGGGATCACGCACGTTGCTATCATTCAGAGCCACGGATGTTTGGCTGGGCTGCTTCGCCCATCGTAGACACTAGACACAAGAATACGCACAACAGCCTGACCGCCAGACGCGATGAGTTACACAACGTGCCTTGCTGTCCCTGTCCAATAGACGATTGATGCCGTACAATCGTTCATAGAACATGCACCCAGCTTGTTCTTCCTCACTGGGTCCCCCCTTCTGATTCCCACCCCAAGCGTCGTCGCTTGTGTCGGACACATGGACGCTCACACGAGACACAGCGTCGCAGCGTCGCGGACCGGCACTTGAGAGACAAGTTGAGCAAAGTTGTGCGGACAGGTGCGCAAATAGCAGACGCGGCTTTCTCAGCTCGGCCGATCGGCTAGTCTCGAGACTCGCAGACAGATACAGACGGACAGGTAATGGTGAGCGACAGTAGCTTTCACATAGGAGACCGACCACTTTCGCGTGGCCTGCTCCGACGATGGTTTTGTCCAAGTCTTCATCATAGAGTTGTGCGCATGTGCTTCCAGCGATGACATTTGCTGAGAAAGCATTGGGCGAGCAGATCAGGTCTGTCCCATGCGCCGGCTGTGAGGGGCAGGCGCGCAGGCCAGAGACACAGCTGCCGTGATGCGGTAATTGATGTCTCGGAACATGGCATTTCTTAAATTTACCCATAGTTGATGACGAGCAACAATGACTTTATGTTCTTTACGCCGATGTGTTCGAGGTGGGGCAATACACGTGAAATCTTATGTGTGAAAAAAACCCGGACGCGTCCGCGCGCGCGCGCACGCACGCACACATATATAGGTATCCGCCCCAGACAATTCGACGAAGTTCATATGATGCTTACTAATATTGGGATCGTCCCAACAGCGGTCTAGTGGAAGGAAATGTGCTACCAATGTAAGAGTCCTTCCCCTTCCATCTGGGCGCCTTCTATCCAAACGCCGACTCCAATGCTGCCAGCTGTCCAAATCCAGAACCGAAATCTGTCCCACCCCCGCCCCCCGGTTTCCTGTGGAGAATAGAGTCGTCTATTCCTCATTTGCGGGCTTGTCGTGCCTCGAGTACATCTTGTACTCCAGCCCTGTGCTGAAGTCCAGTTTGCCCTGCTCGACCTGACTCCGTGTTGCGCTCAACATGGGCTTGGGTAGGCCCATGGATTCCAGGAAAGCAACGGCTGTAGACACGTGATGGGTCAGTATGTATTGCACACGTGCGGCACATGAAGAACAAGGGAAAGGGTAGTTTGGGGGAAGGGGGGGGGGGCATTCTCATTTGGGCATGGTGCTTACTGTCCTTCCATTCGACTTCCTGCCGCCTCTTGTCCCAAGATAGCTCCGAAGCCATGATGTCAATCACCCGGGGCAGACACTCGAGGGCTGCCTGAGCGTTCAGGAACGCCAGCCTCGTCCTCCGGGCCAGAACATCAACAGCGGTCTGGGCGTACTCGTGACGGACGGCGTACCGGATCTCGCCATCCACAAAGGGGTACAGCTGGGAGACGCGCTCGCCCCGGGCGGGGAAGCGCTTGTCAGTCGGCCGGCACAAGGCGGCGACTGTCCATGCGCGGTCACCATAGTTCTCGCAGAGGTGCTTGGCGACCTCAGTCTCGACACCATAGTGCTGGATTAGGTTGATGAAGAGCGTCCGGCTCCAGCCGTGGGCGCCGACCAGCCTGACCCTATGGGACTGGCATGAGCCGTCCAAGATCGCGCCGTCATCGATGGCCTCGGTGCCGCTCACCCGAGGGGCGTTGGGCACGGGCCGGGTCTGTAGGCCGAACTCCCTGACAGCGGCGTCGACGCACTCCTCGGCCATCTGCCGATAGGTCGTCCACTTGCCGCCGGCGCAGGTCACGAGGCCGGACTCAGAGATGTCGATCAGGTGGTTGCGCACGAGGGATTCGGTGTTCTTGGCCTTTGGGTCCTTGACCAGCGGCCGCAGTCCGGACCAGGCAGCCAGTACGTCACCGCGGCGCACGACAATGTCGGGCGAGAGGTAGTTGCTGACCTCGTTCAGGATCCATTGGATGGACTCCTCGTCCGGCATGGGGTCCTTGGTGACCTTGGCCGGCTTATCGGTGGTGCCGGCGATGGTGTTGCCCTGCCAGGGCAGAAAGAAGATGACACGGCCGTCCGAGGTGGACGGGTCGATCAAGCCCATCTTGGCGGGGCTGTAGTAGCCGGGCAGGATGACGTGGACGCCCGAGGCAGGGGCGACGATCTCCTTGCAGTCCTGCTCGTCGAGCTTCCGGATGCCGTCGGCGAAGGGGCCGGTGCAGTTGATGATGCACTTTGCCTTGACGTGGAATTCCTCGGTGCTCTTGCCGTCCTTCCCGGGGACAAGGTCCTTGACCCTCGCGCCGGAGAGCTTGCCGCTCGCATCCTTGTCCAGGCCGGTGACCTCGAGGTGGTTGACAACGGTGGCACCGTAGAGGGCGGCGGTCATGGCTATCGACACGTTCATGCGGGAGTCGTTGTGTGCACCGTCGTAGTAGACCAAGGCGCCGACCAGATCGGTCCTCTTGAGCATGGGGAAGGCCTCGATGGCCTTGCTCTTGGTGAGGAAGTAGGAGCTCTCGATGCCCTCGCTGCCGGCGAGGAAGTCGTAGAACTTGGTGCCGGCCCAGTAGTACGGGGCCTTCCACCACTTGTCGAGGGGCAGCATGATGGGCAGCCAGGAGCTGAGGTGCGGGGCGGTCTGGAGGAAGTACTTGCGCTCCTTGAGAGCCTCCCTGACCAGCAGGTACTGGTTGTAGTCGAGGTTCCAGACGGCCTTCTCGAGGTAGCGGACGCCGCCGTGGACCAGCTTGGTACTCTTGCTGCTGGTGCCGGAGCTGAAGTCGTCGCGCTCGACGACGGCGACCCTGAGGCCGCGGGTGGCAGCGTCGACTGCCACGCCGGCGCCGGTGGCTCCGCCGCCGATGACGAGCATGTCATACTCGTCGGACTTGTCGCCGGCGGGGCCGGCGCTCTTCTTGAGGTCTGCTATCTGCTCGAGGCGAGACTTGACGCGGGGGAAGGTGGGCAGCTTGAAGGTGCCGTCTGCGCCGTAGATGGGCGGGGGCACGGCGGCGGCCTCGTGGCCGGGGATGTTGCGGGGCCGGTAGCTGTAGTAGAGCAGGCCACCGCCGGCTGTGACAAGACCGACGGGCAGAACCAGCCGGCGAAGCAGGCCGGGGCGTGCTCTTGTGAAGCCAGACATTGCGACTAGCTGGCTTTTTTTTTTGGGGGGGGGGGGGGTTCGGCGCTCGCGCACGAGGACGGGCAGGCAGGGAAAGTCTTCAGGCTAGGCTATGGCAGCTTCTTGGCGAGGCGGCAGATTCGGAGCAGCAGCAGGGCGAGTGGTGGGGAGGTTGTCGAGAGGGCCAATTAGGAAGGTGTATTAGAGAGAATGAAGATCAAATTGCCCAGCAGCAGGATGAGTGTGTGTGTGTGTGTGTGTGTTTTTACTGCGAGGAGGGCTGGTCAGTTCTTGTCGGAGACGGCTGAGGTTGGGCAAGAGAAAGGAGGGGGGGGGGGAGGAGTCGAGGGTGGACGAGATGGGGGGGAGGAGAGACAATTAGAGTTTGAGTAGTATAGCTTGGTACTATGTAAAGGAGACAGACATACGCGCACAAGAGACGGGAGGGCGTCGTGAAGCTTGGAGGTGGAGGTGGAGGTGGAGGAGGCGCACTGGATGGAGCCGATGCGGGAACGGTGTCTAGGAGATGGACCTGGATTACTGGCCTGGACCGTGCCGGTACTGCTCCTGTGTTTGCTTCGTGGTTTAGTACAGTGTAGTGTAGTGTAGAGTTTTTGAAGAAATTGGCAGCCCGCTAATAAGTGCTCGTGGCTGGAAGTCGACCTGAGGCCAGCACGATGCGTGGGCCGTGGGCCCTGTCGACCAAATAATGACGTTGCGGGGGCCGTGGGAGCGGAGTTCTGTGAGCCTTGTCGTCTGTGTCTGTGTCTTGTTCTGTGCTGTGCCTTTGCCCTGCCAGGCCCTGACACCCCCTGCCCTGCCTGGTCGCGCCTGGGTTGGTGTCTTTGGGAGGAGTCCTTGGTCTGCTGGCCGGCAGCCCGGCTATGGAAGCATCGTGAGTGATGGGATGTGGTGCAGATGTGGTGATGGCGCCGCGCTGTGCTGAAGTGCTGTGTCTCGGACGGTACAAGACGGGCGTTGGAGAAGAGACGGCCGACTGCAGGTCCATCGACATTAGGCTCGATGGGGACAGGGCACATCACAGAAGGTGGGCTCGGATTCCCCGATATGGCCAGCCCCCAACCCCAACCCCGGTCCCGTCCAGGCCTGTCTGCCCCAGGTCCGGCGTTTCTCTGTCCTCCAGCTCCCCCACCACACACCACACAGCAGGTCCACCTGTTTGTCGCCCCTGCACACACACACACACACACACACACACACACAGAGTACAGGAGCCATCTGTCAGGTGCCAGGTACCGGGTACGTTCGATGCTACCTGCCGCAAGCCCCCACCCCGCGAGGTTTTTCCTCCAATCATCTCCACCCAACTCAGTGTTCACTCATACTCTCAATCTCAATCTCAATCTCACTCTCACTCTCACTCTCACTCTCATCAACTCCGTACCCATCCCCGCCCGGCGAAAACCATACACACACACACCACACCTAGTCAGCTACTGAACATGCAACACAGGCAAATATTCTCACAATATTGTAGAGCATTCGAACTTGTGCTGTTTTCACTGCGCAGTCCCGTTGCGGATATGGTCATTTGAATTCATTGCAAGTATTGGGTATATGATATGATGTGGATAGAGATGGGCATATAGACACAGATATAGATACACACACACACACACACACAGACAAGACGTCAACGTGCCTACCTCCCCTCTACACAGAACCCAAACAGCTCGTCCACAAACGTTGGTGCCTCGGTCAGCTTCTCCGCCTCCACGTTCGACACCTGCACCCCAGACCCGATGTGCACGCTCGACCGGTCATTGCCATGCGCCCCCATGGGCCTCATCTCGATGCCACGGTGGCTCCTGGCCTCTGCAGGCCCGGCGGCACCGGCACCGGCACCAGCCATGCCCGCTCCCATTGCCACGCTGGCCCCCAGGTCCCCGTGCCCGCCGCTCTCGCTCGCCCGTCTCCGCATCAGCAGCGACGAGCCTGCCCGCGAGAACGACTGCCGGCCCTGCCCGCTGTACTGGCTACCCCCCGAGCCCTCGCTGACCTCCCCTGCCCGCTGCACGTTGACCGTGATCTCCTGCGACACCATGATCCCGCCAAACGACGACGCTTGCGGCGGTGGGCCCGACACTGCGTGCGGCGCCATTGATGGCGAAGGCAGCGGCGCCGGCGGCGATATAGGCGAGTGCAGCTCCTCCATCGCGTACGCCGGCGGCGCCAGCCCGTGCAGCACCGTCTCCGACGCCGAGTCCACCGACCCCACCCCGGGGCTGGTCTCGCCGCCGCTGCTGGGCCTGCCGTTCCACAGCTTCAGGGTCGAGCTCGACTTGCCCGACCCCGCCCCCCACGACGACTGCCGATGCAGTGTTGTCGGGATCGGCACCCCGTCGCCGTCCACCGCCCCGCCCCGCTCGCTGCCCGACGTCTGCGGCCGCCCGCTCCGGAACAGCCGGCTCGTCATTCTCGCGTCTCGCAGCGACGCCCGCCTGGAATGTGTCGTCGCCACCCCAGCCGCCTTGCTTGCCCTCGTCGTCGCTGCCGCTGCCGGCACCGCGTTGATGATGGGCGCCAGCTCGCGGTGCACCGACCGCGTGAACGCGAGATGGTTCGGCGAGTCCTTGTACACGAGCTGGTGCACCTTGAACATGTTCAGCGGCACAAACTCGCACTTGGGGCTCTCCACATTCAGGTGGATCGGCACCACGATCCTGAAAGAGATCACCGTGCAAGTGCCCGGCGAGGAGCCCGGCGACACCGGCCGGCAGGGCACCTCGACCGTCTTGGAGCACAGCACCGCCTCGTCGAAGATGCTGTCCTCGACCCACCCGCGCAGCGACTCGATGCTGTCCGTCAGCTGCGATGCGAACATCATCTCCTTGTGCGAGATGTTCTTCAGCCCGGCCAGTCGTCTCGCAATATGGTGCGGCGTCATCCGCTCAAATTGTCGCAGGAAATTCATCTGCCACGCATCCAGCCGCGCCAACGGCATCTGCACCGTCGGGAGCAGGTTGCGCGCGTTCCGCCTGGCCAGCACGTCGAATCCGTACGCGTTGTTCACTCGCGCCTGCACCCCGAAGAACCCCACGTGCACCCCCGGCTCCAGCATTGCGTTATTCTCGGCAAACGCTGACATGGTCCGTAGCTTGTTCTCGATGCTGCGTGTCTTGATCTGCATCGTCGACCCGATGATACCACTGACCTGGTGCAGTTCGGCGAACCGGTAGCCCGCCGCTGCCAGACTCTCCATGTCTCGCGTGTTCTCGACCCGCCGTACCAGGAACATGAGGCTGCCGCGCCCAAACTCTTGGTACGGCTGGCGGAAAACGCCTTTCTCGGCAAGGTCCTCGAGGCTTGCACCGTTCATGCCGTCCGCGCCACGTTGCGCCTGGCCATCGCCGCCGGCCACGTGCTCGGCGCCTTGTTGGTGCTGGCGTGCCTGCGCCTGAGATCGCCCGCCCGCACCAGTCGGGAGAATCTCGTCCCACAAGATGCCGACGTTGGTCAGTTGCGTCTTCATCTTGTCTGCCAGCCCTGCGGCGGCCGCGCAGAACAACTCGCGGAAGATGACGTCGTAATTGTCGATGAGCTCACCATGGTCTGTTATGAGTTTGATGCCGCCCCTGGAATTGTCGCGCCCGTTGTGGGGCAGGTGGGACAAGTGGTTCGAAATCCCGTTGATGATGCTGGTGATACTGGACCAATTCCTCGAGGCCTGGAACATCCAATGGAACAGCGGATGGGCCACGGTAAATGAGTCCTGTGGTGTCTTTTCCAGGAAAGAATCCGTGATCTTTTCGCTGGGCAGCAACCCGTCCGGGCTGACAAGCACACGCCCGTGCTTGTCGAAGACAGCTGCTGCTAAAACGACTTGCTGTGCCTTGCTGGCATACCGCTGCATTATGCGAGCCGTGTACATGGCAAAGCTTGCCATAACAAGGCAGGCCCCTACCGACTGCGTTACCATTGCGTTAGCTTGGCTCACATCGCACAAGACTCCGGTGCGTGTTTCATGCCACTTACCAGACAAATAACGACAATGACGGTTTCATTCCTTGAGAGCTGATTGTTATCCCCGGCGAGTGCAATCAACTTGTAAGATGTGCCCGTTGAGGCACACCAGTGCATGCCCGAGACAGCACCAGCCAGCAGCACAGCGGATATGATTCTCTTCCACCACGAGTTGGTCCACCCCGCTCGGAAGACGAAGAAGAGTGAGAGGGCGATGATACTTGCGGCCACCGCAATCAAAGCCGCCCCTACGACGTTGGCAACATTGTAGATACACACGTAATTATTGATGGAGGCGTTGCCCAGGTAATGCATGCCGCAGATAGCAGCACCAGCAAGCGTGCCCCCGATGGCAACACGCCACCAAGAGACCCTGTCGTTGGTCCCAATGGCCACGAACGCGGCGACGAGCACAAGAATCGGCATGAAGAATGAAAAGGCCGTAAAACCACTGGAATAAGCAATCTGGAGTGGTGCCTCTCCGTTCGCCATCTGGATGGCTCGATTTCCGATAAAGTGCATGCACCAGATGGCGATGCCACCCATTGTGACGGCCGCACTGATGAGCAACAAGCTTTTTCGCGGCCCATAGTTAGCACTGACTCTGTCCCGTCGCGAGGTGGCTGGGCAACATACTGATTTATTCTCCCCTTGGGAGCTGTCCTCCGGTTGATCAACTCCAGTGTCGATGCTGCTCCAATCAAACTAACCACATAGCTCAACGTCACAAAGCCCGCGTTGAAGGAGCGCGGTACGATCTGGCCACTCCATTGCTCAATGAGCAGCAGGCCGCCTTCCGTCGAATTTAGAGACATCGTTCCTGTGCCCTTGGTGAGAGAACGGAATGTGTTGGCTTCTGGATGGCGCCAGGGCGGTGCTGTATATGGGGAGCTGGCAGCAATAGCACGCAGAGTTCGAGGGCGTGTGCACACGAGGACCACTTAGGACCGAGTCCTGGGTCGGGATGCGTCCTGTATATATGGCGAGCTGTTCTCGAGCGACGACCTGGCCTGGCCCCCAGTCGATTCTTGTGGGATTCTCCAACAGGTCCAAACGTGCAGCGTAAGACCCGGCATACAGATTCTCGATCGGACGTGGCGACGCTCGGTGTTGGCGAAGAGGCGACGCATAGACGCCTTCGCTGGTGTGGGCCAGTGAAATATCAAATCCGGGGGCGGTTTGTGTCGCGCCTACGGCGGAGGCAGAGAACCAGACTGCTGGGTCGGGATGCCTGGCTCCAGAGGCGTGGGCTAGCCGGAGCACCTACCGGATGGCGCGTTACTGAGAAAGCTCAAGAGCGAGGTCTGTGGGGAGACGGCGGGAGAAACAGTGTCTGTCAGATGCCCACGAGGACCTATAATAGTGTCTTCGGTCATGGCCTGGAGGTAGACTCTAGTTAAGGGGATCGCGTGCTCCGCCGCCACGAGGAAAATACATGCTAGGGAGCGGACGCGGACACAGATATACATATACCACAAAGTGAGCTGTTGGTCCTGCGCGGAGAGAACCGAGCCGGGAGGCATGCAGGGCAGAGGAATTCTGCACAAGGTCCTAGGGCCAAGTTGGCCGTCCTGTGGGGGACCGGAGAGTAAGACATCGAGACAGCGCTGCCGTGGATGGCAAGATCCGCGGGTGGCCACTGGCCAGCGGATACGGGCCAGCAAGAGATGGCTGTAGTGCAGTGATTCAAATCAAGAGGCACTAGTAGTTTCTTGTGCGTTCTGGCGTTTGTCGATGAACGCATGCCCCGAGGCCCAAGCAGGCGGCGCTAGTCGTGTGGACTCGGCCTGAGCCTATCTGCGTGTCTTGTCGATCCGAGGTTTTCGCTGTGACCAGGCCAAGAAGGGTTCGAGTGCCGCGCACAGAGTCGTCGACCGCGTTCGTGGCTAGTGTTGAGCCCCTTTGGAATTGGTTCCTGGGCTACCATACCAAACCATGAGACACATCGGCTCGCACACCACCAACCTAAGTAATCCCCGTCGGCACTGGCCGGACAGAAGCTGCGTTTCGCACTTGGCAATCTCTAAATTCCCGTTTCCCACTTAGCAATACCTAAATTCCCGTTTCCCATTGTCTCTGAACATGGGTTCGGGCCGTGGAAAGAGGGCAGCGGTGCGGCCTCGCCGGGGGAAAAGGGCAAAAGGGAAAATGCTGTTGAACTCCAACGAGACATGGTTGAGGGAAAAAGAAAGGGTTGTCTTTTCGGACGGGACGGAGAGGTCAAAGCTGTGAGTGGTTGACGCAGTTGAGGATGTCTCCGATCACACAGATCACAGCGGCGTTCGGTCTCGCAGCCGAGCCTGACAGATCTGGGCAGGTGATCTTCGGTCACATCGCCGCGGTAGCAATCCCTGGAGATGAGATGATCGACCGGCAAGCTCTTGCAGGTGCATGAACTGGGGTGAGGAGAGACAGCAGCGCAAGGGAAACCCTGCCGAATATGTGCTGTGCGTCGTCGAGCCGGGTCGAGTGAGAAGAGGGCAGAACGGGGAAGGACGTGGCTGTTTAGAGGTTGACCTGGTGGCCCCTGGGCAAGCCACCCTCATCTCGAACCATCTCGAACCTGGAGCTCAAGCAGAGCAGGCATATCTTGTTTTCCATCGATGGTGACTTTTCCGGTGCTGTCCAGTGCCGTTCCGAGACCTTGTACATGTTGTCCATTGTGCAGTTGTGCTCTTGAACGAACCGTCATACTGATGTGCCCCGAGCCAATTGCCGTGATGCCAACCCAAGATGATACGGCTGTGGGCCGGGCCACTTGCTTCTGACGATTCAAGGGAGATGCCAATGTCTATTCCCGGCTCGGATTGGCTGCGAGTTGTTCCTGGCGGCGCCTTCACTCGACGCTAGGTTGTGCGACGGCGTGAATGTGAAGGCCTGTGCCTGCGCCTGTGCCTGAGCATTGCGTCCGGACGCTCAATCGAGCATGGTGCTTGTTGCTGTTGGCCAGCTGTGGTAGGCTCGATGGTCCAGAGAAGATGCAGAGATAGATTGAGATAGATTGGGACAGACAACAGACGGAGAGACTGACAGACTGACAGACAGACTGACAGATGGACCGACAGACAGACTGACAGATGGACTGACCTGCATGAAATTCACACTATGCATACTCGAGGTCATGGTCAAGGGGCAGTCCCAACCCCAGTCCAAAGGGACTTTGACATTGGGAGTAGCCGGGTCTGCCGCTTGGAGGGTGGCGACCATATTGAGACTTGGAACTCAATTTGTTGAATGTCATTGTGTTCTCGAGTGAGTTTGCTGTGTGTGACTTGGGCTGTGAGGGGACAATAGCCAGCCAATTTCCCCAAAACAGCAAAGTACGGAGTACTTAGTAGTCTAGAGTGGCTACCCAGACACGGTACGTAGGTACCTCCTTATCTCCTTGGTAAACCCCGCCCCCCACCACAGCAGAAGCGATACCTGAGCACCACACTGCCTTTGTTATTAGCCAAACGAACTGCGTCATGGCATTTCAGAAGACTTGAGCAAAAGAGAGAAAGAAAAAAAAAGACCCCCATAGCGACAACCAGACGACAGCCACCATTGCTGCATAGCCTTGACTACAAAACGAGATATTGCAGACTGAAACCAGCACTCGGGCTCTTTTCCTCCGGGCCAACAGCAAGAAGGAATAGAGAGGCCAAGGAAAAGGAAAAGGCCGGGGAAAAAAAAACAGGAAAAACAGGAAAAACAGGAAAAAGAAAAAAGACAACATAGACCGCACCACCTGGACACCGGAAGGCACCGAGTAAACGCAACGTCGCGGCTGCCCTTGATGGCCTCAACAAGCGAGGGCGAGGGTGATGGCGAGGTCAAGCTCAAGGCCCTGCCGACCCTGAGCCCGGAGCTCTACCAGCGCGCCTGGGCCTCAATCCCACATCCGACCCTGCCCCTGCTGGCCACCTGCCACTCCAAGGCCGTCACCATCTACTCGCTCTCCTCGCTCTCCTTGCACAGCACTCTGACCGGCGGCCATGCCCGCTCCGTGCGCACCGGCGCCTGGAAGCCCGCCATGCCCCCGCACAAGCTTTGCCTGGTCACCGCCAGCTTCGACTCCACCGCCGCCCTGTGGCGCTGGGACGGCGACAGCAATCTCCTGCCCCTGCCCCCCGACTCTGCACCTTCGCACCCCAGCAGCCTCGAGGTCGACGTCACCGCTGCAGCTGGCCCCCGCCCCGCGCCTCGGGGCCCCGGCGCCGACGACAAGGACGACGACGACGACGACGACGACGATTGGGAGTTCTCTCTCGTCCTCGAGGGCCACGACTCCGAGGTCAAGTCAGTCGCCTTCTCCCCCTCCGCCCAATACCTGGCCACATGCAGCCGCGACAAGACGGTATGGATATGGGAGGACGTCGGTGCCAACGAGGCAGACGACGAGTGGGAGACGGTCGCCGTCCTCAACGAACACGAGGGCGACGTCAAGTCTGTCGCGTGGTGCCCCGACGTGCCCGGCCGCACCGCCGAGGGCAAGTACGGCGCCGATGTCTTGGCCAGCAGCAGTTACGACAATACAGTGAGGGTGTGGCGCGAGGACGGCGACGGGGAATGGGTGTGCGTCGCTGTATTGGAGGGCCATGACGGTACCGTATGGGGTGTGCAGTGGGAGTCCGACCCGGACAGAAAACAATTCCCGAGGCTCATGTCCTTCTCGGCAGACAGGACGATCCGGATATGGACTCTCAAGGAGGACGACGAGGCGGACGAGAGCGGGGACGGGAAGAACCCCATGTTCCGCCCCGGCTTGGGCGGCATACCTAACACGATGCGGCGCTCATTGAGGGAGGACTGGGAGTGCACAGCCGTGCTTCCTGCAGTGCACAAGAGGGACGTGTACTCGGCCACATGGAGTGCCGCGTCTGGCCTTATCGCCAGCACAGGCAGCGACGGCATCATCGCTGTCTACAAGGAGAACGTCCCTGCCGCCAGCGACGGCACGGATCCTTCCATGAAATTGACAGAGCCTCCAGGGCGTGCTGCGAATGGCGAGGCGCCCACTACCGATAGCAGCCCTGGATCCACAAGGTGGCGCATCGTGACCAGCCTGGAGAACGGCCATGGTCCCTACGAGATCAATCATATCATCTGGTGCCGAAGGTTTGACTCTGGGACCGAGAACCGTGGCGTGGAGGAAATGCTTGTCACGACGGGTGATAATGGGGTGGTCAAGCCGTGGCAGGTAATTGTCTCGTAGAGCTGCGGCGTTGGCTGATGCCCAGCAAGGGATGAAGAGGCGGCGTTGGACTTGTAATTAGTAGACTCCCGCACATTCCGCCGTCACATAGCACTGCTGCATTCTATCAGATGAACGCCCACATATAACAGACGACTCTGTTGAATATACCCAAGATTTCCGGCGTCGCGCGCAAGCGTCATTCAAATACCGTTCTCTCAAGCCATGTCTCCGAAGACACGCGCACGGGCTTTGCCTTGAAGGTTGTCCAGGATTATGCAATACAACCAGATATATGCGAGTGCTCGCTCTGGGTTGGCTAAGCAATGGGCGGCGACCAATCGTATAACAAGACCAAACGAGCGAGGTCATGACCTTTTCAGCCCCACGATTGTCTAAACAGCGAAGACAAATAAGCAAGCAAACAGAGAGATTCAGCTGTGTCATGTCAAAACGCGCATATATGCATTGATCCATCCCATGGGTTACTCCTACAGCCTGTACAGTACCGGAAGGACTACTTTTACAAAGGAAACGCTCCCGCGGTGGGCGCGGCGTCCTTCCTCAACAGGACATGTGTGTTGACCGCCGGCTACCTCCCAATACTCCTAGGTTCTCTGATGTTTCTACTTTATACCGGATACACCACCTTTTACTCGCCCTTCAACTTGTCCTGCTTCACCGTAAAGGCAACCTCCAGCAGCTCCTGTTCCTCCTTGACGTGGTTTGCTTTCAGGCCCGTCGCCACCGACGCACTCGGGTTGCGGCCCGCATACATGACATGCTTGTGGTCATGGTGCTGAGTCTCGTTGAGCAGCGTCTCGATACGCGGCTGTGTAAAGCTCCATGCGCCAGCGTTCAGCGGCTCCTCCTGCGCCCAGACGATCGTCTTAGCATTGGGGTAGCTGTCCAAGTTCTCCTTGAGTTGCTGCCATGGGAATGGGTTGAGCTGCTCGATACGCGTGATAGCAACGTCTTTGATGCCATTATCGGCACGGTACTTGTGCAGCGCCGTGTACACCTGTCCATTGCAGATTACGACACGGTCGATCTCCTCCCGAGGCTTGAGGTCTCCGGTCTCGTGGGCTGGGTCCTCAATGATCCATTGGAACTGGGAGTCGCCGGTGAAATCTTCGATGTTGGAGCGGGCTATCGGGTGGCGGAGAAGAGATTTGGAGAAGAAGATAATCAAGGCTGCGCAATGTAATGTTAGCAGGAGATTCAAGGCTCAAACAGTGGTTATATTAACTCACGCTTTCGGAACTGCCTGTTCATTTGGCGCCTCAGAACGTGGAACAGGTTGGCGGGGGTCGTCATGTACGCAATCTGCATGTTACAGTCCTGGTGTTGGCGTTGCAACTTGTCCTCAGATGGGTAGATTCGGGGATCCTCGTTGCAGAGTTGCAGGTAGCGCTCAATACGGCCGGAGGAGTGCTCGGGTCCTTGTCCATCGTATCCATGGGGGAGAGACAGGACGAGACCGGTTCTCTGCATCCATTTCACCTCACCGGAGGCAATGAACTGGTCGATAACACATTGTGCGTTATTTGCGAAGTCGCCAAACTGAGCCTCCCACATCACCAACGCATTTGGAGAAGATAGGGAGTAACCGTATTCGAAACCCATGGCGCCATACTCGCTCAATGACGAGTTTGAGATGACAAACTTGCCTTGGTCTTTGCTGATGTGCTGCAGCGGGGTGTACGTATCCTCGCTTTCCTGGTCGTGAAACACTGCGTGGCGCTGAGAGAACGTACCACGCTCAACGTCCTGCCCAGCAACACGGACATGATGTCCTTCAGAAACGAGCGATCCGAAAGCCAGAGCCTCGGCAGTTGACCAGTCGATGTTCTTACCCTCCAGGACGGTCTTGGTCCTGTTGGACAGGATTCGCTTCAGGTTGCGGTGGATGTTGAACCCCTCTGGGGCGCCACCTATCATCTCTCCGATATGGTCCAAAGTGTCCTTCCTCACAGCAGTGGAGAGATGAGGCAGGACCTCGGTTGCCAGTTCCTTGGGGGACTTGAATCCGTTCCACGCGGATGTAGTCCACTCCTTGGACGTGGGCTGGTAGTCCTTGGACTTTGAGAAGCTCTCTTCGAGCATTCCCCAGACCCATTTCTTGTGCTCTTCGATGTCCTCCTTGGTGAATGTGCCATCCTTCAGCAGCTTCTCCACGTATATATCAATTTGGGGGTCATGCGACTGGATCCGCTTGTACATGAGAGGCTGGGTGAAAGAGGGCTGGTCTGTCTCGTTGTGGCCGTGCTTGCGGTAGCAGACCAAGTCGATGACAACGTCTGACTGGAACTCGGCCCTCCAGTCAGCAGCAAGCTGGGAAACAAAGTTGACGGCCTCGACGTCGTCGGCGTTGACGTGGAAGACGGGCGCGTCAATGGCCTTGGCGATATCAGTGCAGTAGGCGGTCGAGCGAGCGAAACGAGGGTCAGTAGTGAAGCCAATCTGGTTGTTGACGACAATGTGGATGGTGCCACCAGTCGAGTAGGCAGGCAGAGACTGGAATCCAAGACATTCGTAGACCACACCCTGAGCAGCGAAGGCAGCGTCACCATGGAGGAGGACGCCCATCGCCGTGCGGTGCGTCTTCTCATCGTTGTTGTAGTGTTGGATGGCACGAGCCTTGCCCAGGACGACAGGGTCCTCGGCCTCCAGATGGGAGGGGTTGGCAACCAGCGACAGCTGGACACGCTTTCCGGACGGGGTCGGCCTCTCGAAGTTCATTCCCAGGTGGTACTTGACATCGCCAGACCCCTCGTCCTCAGCAGCCGATGTACCTGCGAACTCGCTGAAGATGGACTCGTTGGGCTTGCGGACGACGTTGCTGAGCACATTGAGACGGCCGCGGTGGGGCATTCCAATAATAATGTCCTTCACACCGTAGTCGACGCTGCGATCGATGAGTGCCTTCATGCCGGGGACCAGGGTCTCACAGCCTTCGAGACCAAATCGCTTGTCGTTGGGATATTTGGTGGCCAGGAAGGCCTCGAAGCTCGAACTCCAAATAAGGCGGTCCAGGATACGCCTCTTCTCATCGTGCGAATAGGTGAAGGGCTTGGGGACCTCGATGCGCTCCCTCAGCCAGTCGCACTTCTCCCTGTCCGGGATGTGGATGAACTCTGCACCAAAGGAGCCGCAGTAGATCCTCTCGCAAGCATCGATGATCTCGCGCAGGGTCATTTTCTCGCGGCCGTCCTTCTTGAACCGGGGCAGTATGCCAGGGCCCAAGGTGTACTCGGTGTCAAGGTCCTTCTCGGTAAACTGGTAGTACTCCAGCTCCAGCTCCTTGGGCTTGATGTTTCCGAATCCCTTCTGCTCCTGACGGATGCCGAGGGGGTCAATCCTTGCCTTGTGGTGGCCTCTTGCCTGGTAAGCGCGCACCAGCAGCTGGACCTTCAGGTGGTTGTCGATGTCGGAGCCTTCGCCGATGCCAACACCGGCACCGGCGGCCAGGCCCGTGACGGCGGCGGAGGAGCTAGGGACCAGATTGGGGGGCGGCTGAAAAGCCTGGGAAATGGGCATGTTGCCGGACTCGATGTTCTTGAAGTAGACCTGCCATGAGACGTGCACGCTCTTGGGGTCCTGCTTGTACTGCACGTACATCTCGTCGATATAGTTCGCATTCTCGCCTTGGAGGAAGTTGTCATTTGGGTCAGGGGCGCTGAAGAGGGCGCTCTTGTATCGCTTCTGGGTCGAGAGGGCGAGAGGGCGGCGGGCTGCGCAGAGGGAGGATGCTGGTTTTGAAAGACATTGCGAACGAGTCGCACGCAGCGCGGCGCTGCTTGCCCTACAGAGTCGCTGCATGATGGGCGACAGACAGGATCTCGAAGGAGTGGAGAAGTGAAGTTAGGCGGGAGGAAGGGGAGAGGGGGAGGAAAAGGGAAAGGAAAGGAAAGGAAAACAGCGAGGATGTAGCTTGCAAGGAGCTAGGTAGACTAGGTGTCTGAAAGGTGGGTGCTGCGAATGGAGTCAAGCAGCTGGGTATTGGAAAATCCGGCTTTATTATTGATGGCTCGCTCGTTACTACGGTACTACTGGCAGGCGCAGACTGCCGCAGGAGGGAGGACGCAGTGTGCAGTACCCGAGGAACCAAGCAGATACCCGGGCCGGATGTTCCCGCCACGCCCGAAAGGAAGGGCAACAGAGGGCGCGAGAGCGACTACGATGAAGCTCTGAATAAGAAAAGTGGCCCCTTTCTGCTGTTATTGGTGATGTTGAAGTCCAGTGAGTATGTAGCATGCAGCACTTGCACGAAGCCGGGCGAGGAGGGATGCTGGGGGAGCTGGGCAGGAGCCGGGTGAGTTGTTTTTCGAGACGGCAGCAGATGACGCAGAAAACGACACAGACTATACTATACTTAGACCAGACTGCAGGAGTGTGCGAGAGTGTGCGAGAGTGTGCGAGAGTGTGCGAGAGTGTGCGAGAGTGTGCGAGAGCTGTATGCTGGCCTGCCTGTCAGCCTCTCGAGCCTGCTCTCCACCACTCCCGGCACAAGAAGCCAGAAGCCAGAAGCCAGAAGCTTAGTTGCTCACACGCCTGCCGTTACAGATGCTGGAGACCCGTCCTATCATCACTGCCACGGCAGGACCTCTTGCTCTTGCAGTTGCAGGCCTGTGCTGGGCACCGTAACTACTTAGTAATAACAGACACCCTGACACCATGCACCTCCGTCCGAGCCCTCCCTCTTGCTTGGCTTGTCCCCTGCTTTGCCCCCTGACAGCACAGCACAGCACAGCACAGACGGCGGCCATGTGGTTCTGGTGATGGAACCCAGGTGCTCACCGTCGGCTTGTCAGCTGCCTCCCTTCCCGCGGGTCTGTTGACAGTGTGACGGTGTGACGGTGGCTGAAGCAGCAGCATCAGACTGGCCGGCTGAATGCAAAAGGGGCGAAGGCAAGGGGAAGTTCCTAACACTCAACTTTCGCCCCCGAGCCTCCGAGCCTCCGAACGGTCAAGGCACGGAGCTGCCGAGCCTTCCCAAGCTTCTTGCGATTAGTGGGGCGGCTTGCCAGTGGGCCTCCTAGACCCGAACCCTCCCTCCTTGGTCCAGGCACAACGCTCATGTAGAGTCTAGCTACACATTGAACATGACCTTACCTAAGTCGGGACAAAGGCACTCTGGCGGCGTGCAACACCAGATGATGCTGATGCCAGTGTCGATACTGGTGATAAACCGAACCGTCTCGGCTGCTCACTTAATAAAGACTCAACGTTGACGTGGATTTTGATCCAGGAGGAGTGCGTGTCTCTCACCCGTGTGTCCTGGGGTTACCATAGCAGACGGTATATCTGCCTGCCTGCCATAGTCTACACGCCAGCCGCAGTTTGATGAAGCGGGATGATCTCACCTCGACAGCCTCGACAACCCGAGGGCGGCCCGCTTGAGTGAGGCGCAACATATCGCAGCGCAGCGCAGCGCAGCACAAATACACCTGCACCTAGCTCTCCCTCGTCGCCGAGTCCCGCTCGAGATGGCTGCCCCAAGGTGCAAGGCCGTCTACAAAAAGAAAGATGGCATTATCACCCTGACCGACGACCAGGCTTCCGTCACCTGGACCCCTCTGCCTGGCACCGGCACTCCAACCGTCTCACTCTCTATCCTGAATATCACGAGTGAGCCTTTGGAACCATCCCACCTTAAATTCCAATTGTGACGTGCTGACCTGGACCCCAAAGATCTTCAGAAGACTCCGGACAGTGCAGCTAAGGTGATGCTCAAGATATTTGTCAAGACTCCCAATACGGATGGCGAGCCGGTGCCTTACCTATTCCACTTCAATTCCCCTGATGATCCTAGAGCCGAAGCCAATGTTATCAAGGACATCTTGTCTCGGCTGATCACTGAGGTCCGCAACACCGATCCTTCGGTGCCAAAGCCTGCTACCCCAGTTCCGACCAACGGCACACCTGCCAACGCCCCAGACCCCAAGGCCACTGCCGCTTATTTGTTCGATGACAATCATTTGAAAGTGGACATTGAGCTACAGCAGGCCTTGCTGAGGAAGGATGGCGAGCTACACAAGACCTATATGGATGCCAGAGCAACGAAGCCCGATAGCATCGGCGACGCTGCCTTCAACAACCAGTTCTGGTCTACCCGCACCAACCTCCTCCGTGCCTTCGCCATTGAAGTCAATCAGAAGCGCGGTTCCTACAACATCTTGCCCACTTTCAAGACCAAGACCATCCAGGATGCTGAGACGGGCGAGGAGAAGGTCGAGCTCAACATCCACCAGGCCGAGATCCTTCAGATCTTCAACCAGCACCCGGTCGTCAAGAGGGCCTACAACGAGAACGTGCCCAAACTGAGCGACGGCGAGTTCTGGTCCAGGTTTTTTCTGTCCAGGCTTTGTAAGCAGCTCAAGGGCGAACGGGTGTCAGACACGGACAGGCGCGATCCGGTCTTTGACAAGTATGACGCCTCTGAGGATCGCAGTGCGTACACGAGCAAAATCCTGGCAGCGCATGTTCCTCACATCATCGATGTCGAGGGCAACGAGGAGAACACGGGTAGTGTCAAGAGCGGCAATCGCAAGGATATTGAGATGCAGCCGAAGAGGAACATACCCATCATCCAGGTGCTGAACGCTACCAGCGAGAAGCTCCTCTCCAATGTAGCCCCGACAGATGGAGGCCCGGAGGATGCACCAGCTGCCGAGGACACGACTTGGCGGGAGCTCGCGCTCCGTGACCTCAGAGCGGACGACGAAGAGAACAGGATCATTCTAAATGTCAAGGAGCAGAGTCGGTTCTTCTCGGAGCATAACTCGTCCACGTCTGTCAGTGACAGAGTCTACGAGAAGCAGGTACCCTCAGTGGTCATAGCGGACGTCTCGTCGGACATTGACTTGCTCAAGGGAGACTCGTCTGGGGGAGTCGACCTACATGGAAGCATTGGAATAGACGAGGACAGCGACAGCGACGATGACGCGCCCAAGAAGTCACATGTAGGGTCACGAGCAGCGAGGAAGGCGGCACAAAAACAAGTCCTCCGAGGATTGGCACAGAGCCGGGCAGAGCAGTACGGTCACAGTTCGGATGAGAATACACCCATGGGGATACCAAAAGACCTCAAGGATAAGTGTAGGCTCACCAATGCCACCACGAATGAGTTTCTCAAGCAATTTTGGAACGCGTTCCTATCGGGGGACCCAGATCGGGCGCAGGAGCTGGGATACCACGTCGACTCGTTGAGGCGGTCAACGACACGCATCGAAGCGATAGCGGAAGAGGCCGAGCAGTTCAGGAGCAAGCTGATCGAGGAGGAGAGGAAGAGGATTCGGGATCACTACCAGAAAACTAGAATCAAGCAGCGCTTCAAGGCGGACTCGGTCGGCGGTGGCAGGGCTGCCGTCATGACGCTACTCGGCCCTCCCCTGGCAGCTCTAGTTAAAGCGCAGAGCCTGTATAAGGCAGCCTTGGAGCAAGAGGGGATTACTCTTTCAACGGAGAACGACTGAGGGCACAGGTTTGATGTGGTCGCCTTGCAAGGCTGTGTGCAATGTCATGGAATGGACCGGGATGGAAAGATCAGATAGGAGCACCTACCCATCGAAGCCTGCGGTCCTTGAGTGGAGGGTATATCCCAAAAGTTCAGGGGGGAGTAGGGGACTCTATTTCCTTCTGTCCATGACACGTGGTCGTGCGACCAGAGCGATCAAGAAACGAATTCCTGATCAATCGGTTGGCCACGAGCACACACGGGTGGTCTCTTCAAGGAGGTGCTGGCGCAAAAGTATAATCATCGCACCGCTTGGCTGATGATAAGTCATTCTTCACCGGAACCTCCAAGCTAGAAATCTAGTTTGAGATGTCGCCATCCGCTGACAATCACTTGCTTGCATTCTTGTGAATAGCGGAAACTTGCCTCGGGAGGGCACTGGCCGCGGAATTAAAAGTAACCTACTAGATAATGAGTAGTAGTCTAGGTACCAAGGTAGACAGACTACCACAGGACGGGCCCGCCTGTCGGAGCTGACTAAGACCTTCTAGAAACGGCCTGACAGCGACGAATCTACCGAATTTCTCTGCCTCCCAGTGCGCCAACTTCAGCAGCACCTCTACAATAAAGGAAACTGCAACTCGGTCATTGGTGACGGATCAATCTTGACCCTGTCCAACGACTCGAGATGTTCACTGGGGTCAACGCCTCGTTCCAGTCGTCCGAATGCATGCTGTAGGGACAAGAGCCCGCCTTCCTGCAGCGCGATGTCTCCGGGCGCAGGCGAATGCGAAGACGCAGATAGTACGATGTGGAGGCCTCAGGTCGCCAGGGCTGAGGCCACCATTTGGCACCTGGATACGCCGTGGTCAGAATCGTTCTGTGTCTAGCAAACCCAATGGCCCAGACTCGCCCGACAAGCCGGGTGGGAAAGGGAGCGAGGAAGTGGAGGACAAGAGCGAACAGGCACAACCACCCGCAGTATCCGAGACGAGCGAAATCCATACAGAAGCCAGGCGAGAACAACTATTCTCCCCTCTGTCCACCGGCAGAGGACGTGCGACGAACCCCGCCGCAACGAGCAACGGGCTCCCTCCGGTCAACCTTCCGCGCTGGTTTCTAGACGAGCATGTGCACATCTCGAATTCGAGGGATACCACGAGAGGTCAACCTTGGGACAGCCTCTGGCGCTACTTCCAATCCGAACACCCTGCGTCGAGCCCCGGGCAGGACCTTGGCGGTATCTGGGCGTCCGCGGCGCCCCAAGAGGCGAGGGCGCCGTCCCTCCAGCGAGCCATAGGCCGAGAGCTCATATCGACAATCTCCGCTGAATTAGCCGCAACACCTCCCCCAGTCAGGGCTACCAAAGAACCAAAAAGGCGACCCATCTCGCTACTGTACGTGCACAACTACAAGGGCAGTCGGGTCGCGAACGACATTGTCGGGCATGTTGCCACGGAGTTGGCCGCTGATGTTATACATCTGGATGCCGCAAAGTTGTCCAGTATCGTCGGAACATATCTTGGCTCGACCCTCTATTTTGGTCGCAGCCAAATCTCGATGCTTGGCTATGCCGCAGCTGAAGTGAATGGCAGATCCTTCACCACGCCCTCGACAACGGAGAGTGAGGACGACGTTCTGGCCAGGGGAATGAGCGTTGTGAAGCTGCTATCTCCCGCTAGAGACGACCGCGCAACCTGGGATGATCTAAAGTCATCTCATGCTCTCAAAGAGATCGTAAACTCGGCTGGTGCCAAGAGAAGGCTGGGCGGGCACTCGGACAAGCCGGAACGGCTCATATTACACGTGCACAACTATGTTGAGCTCATGATGACGGCGGAGGGCGCATCTATCCTCGAGAAACTACGAACCATTGTCGACCGTCTGTGGCAGGACGGATCCAGCGCTGTCATCATCGGCTCTGTCTCTAACGACAAGACGGCTTCTAAAGAGTGGCACAGCAAAGTCAAGGAGTTGAGCAGCAGTGACTGCTATCCCATCGTTTTCTCTCTTGGCACTGACGAACTTCCAGAGCTCAAGTCTTGGGAACAGCAGGATAATGTTCTGGACAATTTGAGTCACATGAATTGGATGCTGGGATGCCTCAGAGACGAGCACGCCCGCATCTCGCTGCCACTCAGAGTTTCGGGGCCTGAGACTGATGAGGCTGTGGATGCGCTTATCAGCTATCTTTCCAGTGGTGTCTACTCAAACCACTGGATATATCGGATTTGTACGCAAGCCATTGGTCTGGAAAGACAGACCGGCATACTTGATGCCTCGACACTTGCCGAGGCTCTCAAACAGATGAGACTGGTAGATGAGGCACGCTCCGGAATATTTGGAAACCTCACAGAATCTTTCGTTGTTCCTCCCCTACCCTCAAGCTCTCCAATCCAGGATCTCATGTCTCTGGGAAACAACACTACTTCCGAGGCCGCGTCTCCATCTGGCCGACGCAAAGGCCCTCCTGGTGATCTCGACGACGAGGAGAAGAAGCTGCTTTCAGGCATCGTCAATGTGGATGAAATCCATACCACGTTTGACGAGGTGATTGTGCCGCCCGAGACCCGCGAGTCTCTCATGGCCCTCACGACCCTTTCCATTCAGCATCCGAAGGCATTCTCATATGGGCTACTCGCACGTGAGCGCATCCATGGCTGTCTTTTATACGGTCCGCCGGGAACCGGCAAGACTCTGATTGCCAAAGCAGTCGCGAAAGGCTCAGGAGCAAACATGCTCGAAATTAGTGCCGCTTCTATAAATGACATGTGGGTAGGCAACAGTGAGAAGAACGTGCGGGCTGTTTTTTCCCTCGCTCGAAAATTGTCACCGGTGGTCGTCTTCCTGGACGAAGCAGATTCGCTGCTCGGCTCGAGGGGACGACAGCCCAACAGAGGTGGATACAGGTAGGTCTTTTGTTTTCCGAAACCGCCGCCTCCCCCTCAGACGATGAAAGATCGCGTAAGAGTTTGAGCCGAAATGTTGTACTAAGCTGGTTTTCTCAGAGAAACAATCAACCAATTCCTGCGAGAGTGGGATGGCCTGACCAATGCACTGAACACACAGCAAATTTTCGTTTTGGTCAGCACGAACTCCCCACAAGACCTGGATGAGGCTGTTTTGAGGCGACTTCCACGGAGGATACTCCTGGACCTTCCATTGAGAGACTCAAGGCTGGCGATTCTCCAGTCTTTGCTCAGGGACGAGCTGCTGGACCCTGCAGTATCGCTCGAGCAGCTCGCTTCCGACACAGAGCTCTACAGCGGCTCGGACCTGAAGAACCTAGCTGTGGCGGCAGCCATGGAGGCAGCCAAGGAGGAATTGGTGAAGAAGGAGACAGACGTGACTTACGAGTTCCCGGCGAAGCGTATACTGACCAAGGCGCACTTCGAAAAGGCGTCCAAGGACATCAGCGCTTCCATCTCAGAGGACATGCAGAGTCTCAAGGCTCTTCGCAAGTTCGACGAACAATACGGGGACGTCAGACGGAAAAAGAGGAGGGGCCACATGGGTTTCGAGGTTGTGCCTCAGGTCGCCAAGTCCGAGGACGCGAAGATCAGGAAATAATGAGTCGCGTGCGCGGAGCACCTGCTTGTAGATACGAGATAGACTACGTGTGCAAAGAACTTCAAGTTGGCTCACCACTTGGCCGTGCCTCGAGACATTGTCTAGTGAGCACGGAGCTCTTTCCGACAACTGTTTCTGCTGTCGTGCTTAGGTTGAAGCAGTTCCGCGTTGCTGTGCGTGTGTGCATGGGCGCGGAATAATCACATCCTCACATTTACAGCAGTGGCGTAGTCCGACCACATCATTCAGAGGCCAGTTGAGCCTCTCAAGAAATCCCAATCACATTAGTAGTTGAGCACGAACTGTCGTTCTCCGTGTCATCACCTCATCACCTCAGTCCGCTAGAACTTTTAACACATTACGTCCAGAAACCCCCCCGTCTCGCAAGCAGCTCTAGCACACTCTCCCACCATGACTGCGCCCAGTGAATTCAACACCGCAGGAGCGACATCGCCAGAACAGCCGGAAGCCCTCCAGGTTAAAGCAACCAGGTCTGGCCGCTTCGCTTGGCACATGAGCACATCCATCAGTGCGGTCCTGAGTTACCTGGCAACTACCCAGCTGCGCGAGCGCTTGCTCTGCTCAACGTACCAAGGAGACAGCATAATATATATTTCGGCACTTGAACCATTCCCATAGTCGTGTGGGACATTTGGTACTATGACCGAGGCCCAGCGTGTTGTTGCTCAGAGGGTGGCGTGGGAGACGGCCCAGAGTCTACGGCGCCCCCAGGTGGCCAGGGCTAAAGCGACACGGGGCGGGCTCTGAAGTGGGAAACGACATGCAGACTCATTGGGATTGATGGGGTCCTGTGTGCTGGCCGGTTCGTACTAGTTCTAGCGATGGGGGGCCGAGGACGATACTTGAAGCCTTTGTCAGGCTTTGGCTGTAAACACCTCTGTAAGCACAGGCCGGGGCAAAAGTGCCTCCTTCATGAGCCGTTGTGTGCACTGTTCCTGAGGCAATCCGAGGACAGTCGATCTTCTGAATTGCTACAGATGGAGCTGCACGGGAAGACAGGGACCACTGACAACTCCCATAGGTAGTCTAGCAATGCTAACCGAGAAGACCGCGACCCATCCATCACTACGCGCCCAATGTCGGTAGTGCTACAGAACTCTTCTCTACCACGTCAAGACGAGACACTGTCATTGTCTATTTTGAGCCAACTTTTATGCTGCTTGCATTGCATGCATTGCAAATATCGTCCTGTTTCTTGCCGGCACATCTCTCCCGGCGCCTTTCTCGTAGCATCGGGATCTTGCCATCCGTATCACAGGCGTTCTGCTTACTCCATTGTGACCCACGCCGAGGCGTGGGTCGAGTTTCAAAGGCATCCTCTGTAGCGAGGTTTGTCAAGGGCATGAACCACTCACGTCTGTACATATTCTTCTGACCCGGGAAACCCCAGGATTAGTTTGATTCTCTTCGTACACGTACACGGCTCACAAAGGAGAAAAGATTGATTGAGCTACGATGACATTTCCGTGAACTCGATCCGCACATCTACACACGGGCCCCCAACTTTCCCATGCACAATGCCCTCTCTATTCTACATCGAACCAAGCTCCTTACGCGTTCTTCTCCAGATCAGCCAGAATTTGCTCACCCTTTGCCCGGGCGGAAGCGAAGTCGCCAACCATGTAGAAAGCACCCTCGGGCAGGTCATCACCCTCACCACCGAGGATGGCCTTGAAGGACGAGATGGTGTCCTTCAGGTCAACGAGCTTGCCCTCGATACCAGTAAAGACCTGGGCGACGGTGAAAGGCTGCGACAGGAAACGCTGGATCTTACGGGCACGCTCGACGGTAAGCTTGTCGGCCTCGGAAAGCTCGTCCATACCCAGAATGGCAATGATATCCTGGAGGGACTTGTACTCCTGGAGGATCTGCTGCACACGGGTGGCGGTGTCGTAGTGGTCCTGTCCCACGACACGGGGGTCCAGCATACGGGACTTGGAGTCAAGAGGGTCGACGGCGGGGTAGATACCCAGCTCGGAGATACCACGGGACAACACGGTCGTGGCGTCCAAGTGAGCGAAGGTGGTGGCAGGGGCGGGATCCGTCAAATCGTCAGCAGGCACGTAGACGGCCTGGACGGAAGTAATGGAACCCTTCTTGGTGGTGGTGATACGCTCCTGCATGCCACCCATGTCGATGGCGAGGGTGGGCTGGTAACCGACGGCGGAAGGGATACGGCCCAGCAGGGCAGACACCTCAGAACCGGCTTGGGTGAATCGGAAGATGTTGTCGATGAAGAGAAGCACTGTAGGACATGGTCAGCTAGGCGCGCGTCGAACTGCCTCGGTAGATAGAGATATGACGTACCATCCTGACCTTCCTGGTCACGGAAGTACTCGGCAACGGTAAGACCAGTCAGGGCAACACGAGCACGGGCTCCTGGGGGCTCGTTCATCTGACCGAAAACCAGGGCGACCTTGGACTCGCCGTCAAGCTGAATGACAGAGGTCTCCTGCATTTCGTGGTACAGATCGTTACCCTCACGAGTACGCTCGCCGACACCGGTGAAGACAGAGTAACCACCATGGGCCTTGGCGATGTTGTTGATCAACTCCTGGATGAAGACGGTCTTGCCGACACCAGCACCACCGAACAGACCGATCTTGCCACCACGAGCGTAGGGAGCGAGGAGATCGACGACCTTGATACCAGTGACCAGAATCTCGGCGGTGGTGGACTGCTCGGTGAACTCGGGGGGGTCGGCGTGGATGGGAAGGAATTTCTCGGTCTTGATGGGTCCACGCTCGTCGATGGGGTCACCAGTGACGTTCATGATACGTCCCAGGGTAGCAGGGCCGACGGGGATGGTGATGGGAGCTCCGGTGTCGCTGGCCTTGGCGCCACGGACGAGACCCTCGGTACCTAGACGCCCATCAGCAACAGGACGACAGTTGGCCGAATCGTCGTCACTTACCGTCCATAGCAATGCAACGGACAACATTCTCACCGAGATGTTGCTGCAGCAGGGTTAGCATCGGGAGCTGTCTCGAGGGCTGTGGAAGAGGGCGCGACGTACCGAGACCTCGAGGACAAGCTTGTTGCCCTGGTTGTCTGTCTGCAGGGCGTTCAGAATTGGGGGGAGCTTGGCCGTGTCGAATTTCACTGCAAGGAATATCAGCGACTCGTTCTCGCCGAAAAGGAAGCTCGGATGGAGCTTGGTTGTGGGGTTGACTGACCGTCGACGACGGCGCCGATGACCTGTTGAGGTATTTTGTTAGCCGTTGGGCGGGAGGCCGGGACGGGACGGGCGCGTCGCAGGTGGGCGAGGGTGTGCGTCCGGGTGTGCGTACCTGGTAGATCTTTCCATCGCCAACGCTGGATGTGCTGGCAAACCGGCTGGTGATGGGGAACTTGAAAGGAGAGGGACCGGCGCGCCTGGTGGCAGCGGCCGCGAAGGAGGGTCTCGCGCGGGCGAAGTTCCTGATGCCGCTGTGGTGAAAGAATGCTTGTCAGCTTCGGTCGACGTCAACCGCCCGCCGAGACCAGCAGCAGCTCAATTGGGCTCAATTGGCCGCTTGGGCCGCCGTGGACTTTGGGAAGGAGCAGATGCTAACCTCTTGAACATCTTGCCAGATATCTAAGAACGACTTCTGATGGGAGTGGAGTTGGGTAGTGATGGAGGCTGGAGGAAAAGATTGAGTTGACGCGAGAAAAGTCATTTAGCTAGAAGCTGGAGATCCGAGCTGCTCCACCCCCTTCCTGCACGTGACCTTGGGCCGTTTCCTCGGGCTCCTGGACAACCGGTTCAGTTGCAGGACTCACCCATTCACTCAATTGCCCTTCAAGACTGAGCCTCCAGCAGCGAAGACACGTTGAACATCCAAATCGGATTACTCAATAATAGCCGTGAGGTTCATGCGACTGCAGAGAGACTACGGAATCGTCGCCGAGTCCCTGCTGGTTGCTTGGGAAAACACCCGAAACTGCTTACCCGTCCCGCCGGCCGTTACCTCACTTTTTGCCACCAGAGACGAGACAGGATGGAGCATATTAGACTCAGAGCTGGTATGACGCACACCAATAACAGAATCTCATACATTGACGAGAGCATTTTCGCCTTGACGGGAAGACCATTCATCAAAGGTCTTACGCAATTCACGAGATCTCGGACGAGAGGAAGCTTACGCCTCGCTTAGGAGGGATGGGGAGCTGCATTGCTGGCTGTTGTGCGATACAACTTGGTTCGAAAATTGCCCAGAGATTCATAAAAAGTACAATCGGTCACCTCTTTTGCATAGCTAATCCGTACATGTCTTTTCCTGCTCAACTTGAGTCTTCTACTGAACGGCGCTGCGAAACGGGCGCCAAAATCAATCGCACGACGTTGCAGACCAGTACAACATGCCAGCTGACATCGCGAGCCGCTCCATTGCTGCACAGTATTCACTGTCCTGCTGCTGCGATGGCTCATTCGAGTGCAAGAACCTATGCACAAGTGTCAGTCTCCGTGGCATCGCTGCACTGTGTCAGGAGTGAGCAGCTTACAATAGCAGTCCGGGATGGGATGTAGATATGGGTCCAGTTCTTGCGGTTGTTCCACTCCATCGGAGTAGTGCTTGCCTAAGATTAGTTTCTGCTTGTCAATGAGGGGTTTCAACAACAATAGCCAACGTACAAAAATCTGGTGCTGGTGTCAATCGAGTTGAATCCGCCCACGTCCTTGTCATCCGTGTTCAGGACAATCTTGTAGGTTCCTTCCACGTCAACCCCAATGCGGTAGTCGGTATAACTGTTGGTTGGGTGGAAGTTGAACACAAAAACCAGACCACCACGCTCAAAGACAATCACCATGTCTCCCCCGTGCTTCAGTGAGATGTACGCCTGCGGAGAGTGCAGCCACCCGTATTTCGCTTCGCAGAGATTCATGAGTCTGTCGAAGTGGTCGAGGAACTGATACCTCAACACATTATCATCTGTGAGATTGAGCTGTCGTCGGGCATACCAGAATGAGTTCTGGTTGCCCTCGCGAGGAAAGTCGAGCCACTCAGGGTGCCCAAACTCGTTGCCTTCGAAGTTGAGGTAGCCCTCGCCGCCGAGGGAGTTTGTTAGTAGCCGGATCATCTTGTGTAACGCCATGCCTCGGGCAATGACAGGTGTCAATGGAGTGAGGGTTGACATGTTTGTGTACATCTCTGCGTCACAGAGGTGGAAAATCAGGGTCTTGTCTCCGACCAGACTGTTTGAGCGTCAGGAACGAACGTGCGCCTGGTGGCGATACGGATTGAGGTGCATAGAAAACTTACGCTTGGTCATGGCTCTCACAATAAGCGATGCATTTCTCTCCGTGTCGCCTGTTGGTCAATGTGAAGCAAATGTTGGCCAGGTCCCACTCCTCGTCTTTCTTCTCCTTTAGGAGCTTGATCCACATGTCGGGGATGGCCATGGCAAGGCGATAGTCGAACCCCACACCTCCCAGGGACAGTGGCACGCCGAGAGCTGGCATGCCAGACACATCTTCGGCGACTGTGATGCACTCCGGGTAGAGCTCGTGGAGCATTTCGTTGGCAAGCATGAGATAAATCACCGCCTCCTCGTCGACATCTGAGCCGAAATATTCATGATACCCGCCAGAAAAGCCACTGCCATGTATCAGTACAGCCCGCGTTGGGTGGGATATGAGGGGCAGGGATACTCACGTTCCCAAGCCATGGTGGAGGTAGAGCATGCTTGTCACGCCATCGAATCTGAAACCATCAAATTGGTACTCGTCCATCCAGAATCGAAGATTGCTCAGGAGGAAACGCATGACTTCGTGGTGACCGTAGTTGAATATCCGGCTGTCCCACTGGTCATGCTTTCCCCTACTTCCCCCGTGGAAGTACTGATGATCGGTGCCATCAAACTCATTTAACCCATCAAGGACGTTCTTTGAGGCGTGGCTGTGGACAACATCCAGCAAGACCACGAGGCCCAAGCTGTGGGCAGTGTCGATCAGCTCCTTCAGGTCCTCGGGAGGTCCATACCTGCTGCTGGCGGCGAAGAAGTTGTTGACCTGATAGCCAAAACTGGCGTAGTAGGCGTGCTCCATGACGGCCATCAGCTGTATGACATTGTAGCCCAGCGACTTGATTCTGGGGAGCATGTTCTTGGTGAACTCCTTGTATGTGGCAACCCTGAGCTCTGGTGACGATATGCCGACATGTGCCTCATACACGCGAGCACTGAGAGGCTTCTTGGGGCGAGGGTGCTTAAACACGTACTTCTCCTCTTGAGGAGGATTCCAGAATCTGGCATCGTACGCAGGCGACACCGAAAGATCTTGTGTGACATATTTGATCCAAGCCGGGAGACGATCAATTCTGTTGCCGCCTGGAAGTACCAGCGATATCTATCGCACATAATCAGCGGGTCACACGTTTGAAGAAACAGGGGTAATAGTCACCTTGATCTTGGAATTGTGAGGAATTGCGACTTGACCATGCTCGTTGGGTGCAATTATGATCTCGAAAACGCCGAAGCCATTCTTCTTCATGGGATGAGAGTCACGGTTCCAACCGTCTACCCGCAATTAGCATGAATGATTCTGATGTAGCAAGTAGTATTGGAATCTTACTGAAATCCCCGATAAGAAAAGCCTGTTGGGCATTGGGAGCCCACTCTCGATAGACAACATTGTTATCCTTGTCAACATTGAGGCCGAAGATATCAATGCCCTGGAACCACATTCGTTCAGTAAGAAATTTATCCCCTCAATGTTGGGAGCGGGGGTCGCTGGGTTTCATTTGGTCTTTCTTTCTTTTCTTTTGCCGGGGGGGGGGGGGGGTCGGCAACATGCCTTCGTGAACTTGGTCAGGCCACCCTCAGTCTCATCGATTTTCTTCATCCAATCCTTGGCTCTGGAGACCCTCCTCTTCAGCACGTCTTGGAAGGGTGAGAGCCATGGGTCAATCTGCAAGACACCTGGAACCAAGTCAGCCCAGCTGGAACCTCAAAGCCGTGGCCTGTTCACACAGTTCCCCTACCTAGGTCTTGAGCGGCATCTGTGCCAGGAGCAGTCTGGCCGCCGTTTTGGACCAACGTGTTGGATGCATGCTCGACGGCGTCGGCCATGGTCAAGTCGTCTGACCTTGGTGTGTAAGAAATTGGGCCTGTTGAAGCCTCACGAAGCGGCTGGGGGAGTGGCAAGGCTAATACCTGGGGGTGGTAATGATGTAGCTAGACACGGGCTGGGAAGAGCTTCTAGAGAGCTAGCTGCGCACCGTGCACCGTGGCGGGAAGTAAACAGTGAGCAGACCTGATCAGGGCCAGTGTGACACAGGCCAAAAAATTTAAGGATAAAAAGGAAGAGCTGGCGAAAAGGGGTTGCTTCTTTTATGTGCCTTACCCGTATTCGTTACGGGAGGCTTTGTGTAATCTGTGATGCAGAGTGTGTAGCAGAGCAGCATGCGCGGACCGGAGCTCCTTGGATGAGAGGAGAGCAGGTAGTGTGATGAAGCTCTGGGTCGGATGCTTATGTAGGTAGTATGACGTCGGGCAGCAGCGACGAATTCAACGAAAAAAGACCCAGCTGCAGTGCCGCAGTAACAACAACCCCCTAGCCACCTGGGCAACTTTGAAAACCCAGCACAATCCCACACATACATGCCTGCATGGCTTGCATGGCCTCAACAACGGGCTCGGGGCGGCCGGACCATAGGACCTTCTCCAACAATCCTGTCCATCATACAGAGATCATCTGTGGGTTGTCAATTAGGCAGGCTGCTCTACAACTACTGTATAGAGTACGCAGTGTGCATGCTTCCCACCCCTTGCCCTCAACCTTGGGATGGGGGGGGGAGGGGCCCAGTGTCTGGGATATGCTGGTTTGACATTTCCCCAGACCCCAGACTCGGAAGAGCCCACTGCGAGTGGTTTGAGTGGGTGGCTCGGGGTAGATAGAGGCTTAAGCTTGGAAGGGGGAAAAAAGGCGGGCACCCAGGATCATTAGGTAAAGGGTACCCCGCCATGCAGCCATGTCTCAATGGTGGGAGCCTGCAGGTGGGCCGACGCCGCTCTCTCACCAACGCCAATGCCAACACCTACCGCGAGTATACGGAGTACCGCCTTGGAACACTGGCCTACACTCCGGCCTCGTCCCTCACAAACCATCCACTCGCCCCCAGGTACGGCAGCCTGCGTGCAGCTGGCCACCTCCTCCTACCTCCTAGTCGTTCTATCGAACCCAATAGACTGTACCAAGCTCGTCCGTCCTTCACTCAGAATTCAGAATCTCCCAGACGGGTCCTCTATAGCATGTGCCATCTCCAAACATGATCATGGCCGCCTCACGGGGGGCGCGATTACACCTGTTGCCACTATCCCACGCCCGCCGAAAACCCCCGTCCCCGTCCGCGTCCGCGTCCGCATCCCCAGCCCCCTCCCACCTGCAAGCGCAGGCACAGTGCTCTGGCTCTGGCTCTGGTTATCGGGCCTTCTCTCTGTCCACGCCATCGCGATCCGCAAGAAGACCACACAGCTTCAACTCGGGCTTCACAAGTTCCTACGACCCCACCGACAACTCCTGTCGCGGGCCCATTCACAACATCCCGAGCTTCGGGGTCCCACAATTTTACCCCCGCGACCTCAAGACCCGTGTCGACGAGTACGTCGTCGGCCAGGACCGCGCCAAAAAGACCATATGCTCCGCCATCTTCAATCACTACCAGAACCTTAGGAGGCGGAGGCACGACCAGGAGCAGGACACTAGGCTCCGGGAGAAGTTGCAACGCCAGAACCACTCGCGCGAGAGAGACCGCCTCGAGCCATATCGTGACCCCCACCCGGTTGAAGGTCAGCACCTCCCGAGCGGTCCACGGCGTCATGCGTCTCGTACTGATGCATGATATTTAGATGAGTTCCCTGGCCACTACGAGTCCATTCAGCAGAGCCATCGAACCACAGACGCCGCCGCCGCCGCCGCCGAGTTCTATATACCAGAAGACCCGACCATACCGCATCGTACTAGGATAGACAAAAGTAATCTGCTGTTGATAGGCCCCACAGGCGTCGGAAAGACCTATATTCTTGAGTATGCCTCGCTCCCCTAGCCATCACTCCCACCTGCCGCGAAAATACTAAGAGGCGCCCTAGGACCCTGAGCAAGAAGCTCAACGTTCCATTCACGATATGCGACTGCAACTCCTTCACGCAAGCCGGCTACATAGGCCAAGACGTTGAGAGCTGTATCGAGAGGCTCTTGATCGAATCTAACTACGACACGAGAGCGACTGAGAATGGCATCGTGGTTCTGGACGAGTTTGACAAGATCGCCCGGAGAGAAACGACGAATGGCCGGGATGTCGGTGGGGAGGGTGTCCAACAAGCCCTTCTCAAGCTCGTGGAGGGAACAAAAGTGACAATTAATGTTAAGGACAACAAGTCCCCTCGATCCGCCGCCCCCATAACGAGCAACTACGGATCCGGCAGCTCGGGCTTGGCTCCTCCCACGCCTCCCACTTCTGGTAGAACAGATCAATACACAATCGACACAAGGAACATTCTATTTGTCTTTTGTGGGGCTTTCGTTGGCCTCGAAAAACACATACTGGCAAGAGTGTCCAAGCCGTCGCTAGGCTTTGGGGCTGAGATCGGTGGAGGCCGGTCCTCGAAAAAAGGCAACAAAACTGTCTTGCCTAGAGAAATGTACTCTCATCTTCCGCATCAACCTCTGAAAGCGGCAGCGGACGAAGCTGGAAGCGCTGGATTCACGCCAAGTGAGTTACCCCAGGTGGAACATCAACCAGGTCTCCGATTAGATGACAGGGACTGACATGAGCACCCCAAAAGTGGACCTGACCACGCCCGATGACCTGCAAGCTTTCGGCTTCATTCCGGAGCTTATTGGTCGACTGCACAATATCATTTCATTGTCGCCACTATCACAAGATGAACTCTTTCGAATCTTGACAGTCCCCCGGAACGGGCTTGTCTCACAATATACAGCATTGTTCGAGACCTATCCTTCCAGATTGTACTTCACAAGGCGTGCCCTCCTAGCCATTGCCGAGCGAGCGCTTAGGAACGGCACTGGAGCCAGAGGGCTGAAGATGGAAATGGAGAGGGTACTTGCTGAACCGATGTACGAAGCACCCGTGCAACACGTTCTTATTACGGAGGCTTGTGTGAAAGGACGGGAGAAGGCTGGGTATTGGGGCAGGGATGGGTGGTTGGAAGTCGACAGGCGCATCAGGGCAGAGGACCAGCCCCAGGAAATGGACGAGGCGACTGCATCAACATTCGAGCAATACCGAGAGGCCGGCCAGAGCGGCGAATAGCGCACGGCGCAAGCACGCAAGTGTGCTTGATCTTGGTTAATTTTCAGGGGGTTTTGGCGCGGGCGAGTCGAGACGAGCACTGTTGTCTGGGCGTCGGCTGCATTGCATGGATCGATACACAGAACCTGCATACATAATGAATGCATATCGTTCAGCCTCGGGAGACAGCGGCAAACGTAAAGCTCAATGAGCGCCCGCAGTATTGTTTTTCTGCGCGGCGAGAGCTTTATAATTTGGTCCCAGGCGAGCACGTGTCGGCATGGTCGAGTTGTCTCTCGACTGGCTCGAGTCGGGTCGATGAAGCTCTGATGGGGCTTGAATTTGGCTGCAGACCATGTCCAGTAGCGACCTCACAAGTTCCGTGTTGTTGAAGGATTCTGGGATTCTCGTACACATATTTACATCCACGCATGAAATCACCGCATCCAACCGCGCCGCCAGACCAATGCTCTCTCTTTCTCTAGACATCATTTTATACATGGAGGTTAGACCACGGGGCAACGATGATGCTGTTCCTTTTCTTCTTATTTTTCCTTCCGCCTTTGCTACTGACAAAGGAGAAGACCTCTTCCATCCGCTGCCTGAGCGCTCTAAGCCTTCGCGGGTGGGGACTGGACCTGTCCCTGTCCCTTGTATTCGGGTGAAGAGACACCGGTGAAAGGATCGGTTTTTTGCTCCTGTTTGGGTATTCCAAGTCAGCATGCGAGGTACATCAGTGCGGGATGCCCGGATGCGACAGACCTTGAGGTACTCGTTGGACGCCTCCTGCCACTCGCGCGTCATGGTGTGTGGTGGGGGCTTGGCGAACATGCGCATGGTAGCGAAGATGGCCAGAGAGGCACCGAGGCCGGCGAAGACATAAAACAGGACCTTCTTGTTCTCGTCGGCAGGAGCCTGAGCACGGGGGCCGTGAGGACCGAAAGCAATCCAGTAAGCTATGAGGCATTTGTATCAGCGTCCGTCGACTGTATTGTTATCATGACGCAGCAACGACTCGAGCGTGACAGGCGGGGGCCAATTGGGGCAGACGAATGCCGAAGCACCTGTTTGAAGCTCCATGGGGCCCATACAAGTGTGCCTGGGGTGTTCCGTGGAAGTGACGATGCTGTATTGGGGCTGCGGTGGTGCACTCACCGGCCTTCTTCTCCTGGAGAGTCAGGTCGGCCCAGTTCTCCTTCATGCGGTCGCGCAGAGCCATCCACAGCTCAGCCTGCTCCTGCAGAGGCATGCCCTCCCATCTCTTCTCGATGTTGGCCAAGGTAGGGTTGGAGATGGCGTGGGTGGAGGCAGCGGCGCGGGTGACCATGGCGGACGAGGTGGTGGCCTGTCGGCCGGCCCTGGTGACGGTGGCACGCAGGGCGGCTGATGTCGGGAGGCGCATCATTATGATTTGCTTGCGGAGGAGGTGCTGTACTGTTGATGAGTCGAGGCGACGTCCGTCGGAAAGAGGATCGCGGATGGACAGGATGTGAGAGGGTGGTGCTCGGGTCGCTCGAGAAGAGTGGAGAAATGGAATCAATTGGCAAGGTCGTGACGGTCAAACGTTGCTTTTGTTAGCCTCGAGAGTTTTGGCGAGTCGTCCCGGCTTGAATTCTCACAGATCAGGCCACCCACAGCTGCCAGGCTTACGTAAGTATCTAGAGCCAATCAATCACTGTGAGAAGGTCAACTCGTTTCTTTGATTCATCACATTCGAATTCAACGTCGCTCCTGAACCTCGCCGTGCTACCACCACTCTTGTAGGAATTGTGTATACACGGGCTTTGGACAACACTACATCATCCACATCCGCCTCTCATGTCGACAAACACCAAGGCACGATCAAGTCATTGCTAGCTACCAGCGAATTTGCATCCTGACAAGGGTCGGGTATCTACTGTGGAATCACCCTTGGGGCCTCCACATGGTCTAACCAATCCCTGCGCGTGCTTTTGCGCTGGTGTGTAGCCCGAATTATCAGAGCTTTTCCATCGGAGACAGCCAAGCTGGAGACGAAATCGCCAGAGAGTGGATAATTCGATAACTCGCTCCACCTTGATGACCGTGAAGTTCTGGGGACAAGTTGTGAGGGCATTCGAGCAGCGGCTGGGCATAGCCCTTGCGTCCGCGGTGACATCGATACTCATTGAACGTTCGGCGCACGATTTCGTGTATGCGCAGTTCGGAACCTCTCGTCTCTCGGTTCTCATTTCTTCTCATCTTGACAATCTGGTGGCGAACTTCTCGGGTCCTGCTGGCTCACATTGCTATTTTCTGCAGCATTGCCGATTTTTGCTTCACTACTTCTAGTTAATGTGAAGCTCAAGGCGAGCACTTGTGCAGGAACATACCTAGGGCTCCGCCAGAATTCATTTGCCTTCTGCTGTTCCTGGAAAATGGGATTGAATATGTACACTCCTGTGAGTACACTTCAGCACTTGTGCTTATCTTCTGCTGACGAACGCATACGAAACGAACCTGTGATGATGCCGAGACCCATTGAACAGCCCAGGGCGGTGAGATTGCGAGAAGACATCTCTCAAGCGGGCGTGATTCCGGACAACGACAGCAAATCAATGATGTCTGGTGGTGAATAAATTCTCCCGCGCTGGGCGAAGTTGCCGCTGTATTAATGCATTGTTGGCGACTGCAGGAGAAGAGTAATTGCTGACATGCCGAGGGTCTGGAGAGATACTTGCCAACAATCTGGGGTCGTAGCCCATCAAATAAATCACTTAACGGCGACCCCGCTCCCAAAATCGCGTCTCACTGATCAAACGCAACGCGTTCCCATCTGCAAGTGGCGTGAATTGGACGACACTTGACCGTACCTGTATGTACTGTATCTACGTAAGCGCAGCAACTCAAACATGGCAGTCTGATCCAGTGAAAGCCCTCTACAAACCCCAATATCAGTTCGTCGAGCTCTACAATGCATTTGAGCTCTCATGGGGAATTGGAAGGAACTGGGTGTAGTCCCCGACTCGGACGATGAAGGCTTCAACACCGATGACTCGCTGCCCCCACTGGCACGGCATAGCCCACCGAAGCCACCGCTCGAAAAGCGCCACGACGACATCTGGGACTTCCCAGGCTCATCGGGATCACTCTATGAACACAGCGAGACAAAGCCTACTATTCTGCCTGAGAAACGGCCCAAGAAACTCAATGAACTGCAGTCGACCGCCTCGGGGGTTCTTGGACAGGACCAACAAACATGTTCGGAACAGCGAGATGCACCCAGTAGTAGCCTTGGGATTGAACGCGTTGGGGCCGATCATATCAGCAGGGGCAAGATATCCCGAAACACGCCTGGAAGCAGCCCTCAAGTCCTGTACACACCTACGACAATCCTCCCTGGGGGAGACGAAATATCATCAAGCGTTGTTCAGATAATTGCGCCCTCCGCCAACCCATTCCCTGGCAGCTCCCTCGACACCGGCCCCGTAGTACGATTTCCGGGGGGATACCACGAGAACAGTGACAACAGTCAGCTGTCAAGCCAGCCGCGGGTCGACCATCCTCAACAAGCGGCGCCTGAAGAGCCGTCCCCACGTGCTAGTCGATCCCTTCGACCTCGAAAGCCGATCCAGGAACATCCATATCTCCTCGAGAATGCCCAGTACAGTCGTTTCATGAAGTCCCATGGTGTCAAACCTATTCACGTTGCCGTGCAAGAGCAGAATCTTAGCAAAGGCCATGATGGAAACGTGTCGCAAGAGCAAGACTACACAGGCAACGAGAGCCAGCCAACATCTGGTGGCCCAGGCGAAGAATCGCAGGGGCTTCGAATGAACACCTTCAATTATGCCCTGGATGATGATGTGGATGAGTTGGCCTTGTCACCATCGCCAAGAACGTCATCGCCTCGCCGTCAGCTACAGGCGAGCAGTGAGCGCAGCCGCAGCCAGCGAACGGACGACACAAGTATCAACGGAGAGGAGGAGTTTCCGGACATCAAAGAACTTGCTCGGAAACCGGTGAAGTCACCAGCTAGACCGTCGAAACGACCAACCCCGTCTAGACATTCCACGTCGAGGAAGCGGCTGAAAAGCAGACACGAGATGCTCGGGCACGCACCGCCGCCTGTGAGAGCAGACGACGACTGGGACATTCCCCCCTCACCTGACCCCTTGCGGGTGGATCCAACACTGGCTGACTCTCCGTCTCCCAATGGTTCACCCCAGCCCTTCTCTCAGCCAATCGACGATCCTTTTGCATTTACGCCTCTTGAGCATCTCAGCACTGCTGTGGACTTCGAGAAACGTCCCGAGCTAGTTGACCTCACAAATGATTTGGAAGGCAGCCAAGACGAAGGTGCATCAGAGCCAGAAGACTGCAGCTCAAACAGTGATTCCGATATCATACAGCGAACTGGAAAGAGGATAAGGGGTGTGCTGCCAGCTTCGTGGCTCAGGTTGGACCAGCAAACCAGCAGGAGTGTTCAGAAAGGCGCTGTCCGGAGACCAACGCCGCCGCGCTCTCCGGATGGGCGGCAACGTGGAGTGGCCACGGTGAGGCAGACAAATGCCAAATCAGCCACAAATCTCCTCGAGGATCTTGATGACGACGATGACCAAGACGTGCCGCGACAGCAGGTTGATCTCTTGGCTCATTCCATTGAGCACGGGTCAAATCTTCCCAGCAACGAAATCGAGGGGATTGATGATAGTCTGTCGGTGATTGAGGAAAACTACGTCGACTGGATGCTTCCGGGAGGGAAGCGGAACCGCACATCACGAGGCTTTCCGATAAAGAGAAAGACAAATACAAAGCAAAGGCTCTTCAAAGGAGAACAGCGCTTTCGACAACCCAAAATCTCAAAATCTTTGCACCGCATAGATCACTCATCGAGTGGCGTTGTGAGGACTCGACAGCCCAAGACAAATGTCAAACAGAGCACCTGGAAAACACAAGCTGCTTCGCCCCCAGCGCTGGGTATTGCAGATGTGGCCGAACCCAGTGCGCCGAGATTTATCAGGATCGCTGCCAGAGCTGCCAGCAGGCGTCAAGATCTAGGCAGATCGAAGCCTAACAACAAGGTCATCAATCTCGGAACTCGCAAGGATAACGTGGACGTTCACTCAGTTCTCCGAGACTGGAAATTAGGCAACATCCAACGAAAAGCATTGCAACGCCAGCCGGTCCCGCGCCATTCGCAGACCGGGCGAGAGCCACAAAAGCCAAGACGAACTCTTGGGCATTTATCCCCGAACATCGCCAGACATTCTAGACCCCGTGCTGGCATATCCTTCACACAACCTTCAAAGATGACGAGACAAATAAAGGTCAACGACTTCGTGATCACCAGCAAACCAGCCACGGAACCTCGTCCGGGAAATAAATCCATCGGACGGACAGTATTCAGAAAGACACCATCGCACAATATGGATGATGGAAACCTTAGCAGACCAGCGCAGCTCGAGGCGGATGTATTGCATGGCGCGGACAATGAAGCTTTCTCTGCAAGGAAGAAGTTGCTGGATCTTGTGTTTCGCAAAAGCAGGAAGGAGATACTAGCCCCAACATTCCGTCTCCAGAAACATCCGTCGGATGAAGCACGACTCGAGAAAATCCCAAGAGAGGTTGACCGCTCCGGGCATAGCATATTTGGTGACGGGCAGCCCAAAGGCCAAAGACCCCAAACTGAAAGGCCTCGCTTCCGCAAGCAGATTGCGCCGAGGCGACTTGACCTCGATGCGCCCCAGTTCAGACACGCGAACGACCCGTTCCCAGCGTACGAAGCTCACGTTAATGAAGAAAGCTTTGAAGCGTTGCATCAAGGGCAGAACAAGATTTTGGGGCTAGGACCTTACGGCACGCAGTATACGCACCATTTCGATATCTTCCCCCTGCAAGAAGGTGTGTTCTTCCACCACAGCACCCTCATAGGAGCTGGGACTTTGAGGAAAGCTTTGGGCTCCCATATTTCACACGACATCTCTCAGTCTAGACCGCTCACCTCCTTCAATCTTGCAAACCACTGTTTTCATTGGGGCCTCTGGACCGATACAACGTCTTCCGAACTTGGACTGCTTTTTGATCTGCTCTCAGAGCAGCTGTCAATGACCAGTGTGCCCGATGTTGAGCTAAACGATTGTCACGCCGTCAGCTGTTCTGACCACGTCCTCCAATATCTGTTGCACTCAGCCTGCGTCAAAGATGGATCAGACCTCAAGTCATTCGCTCAGAGGCTTTTGGGGCTATTACTTGGCTTCTCCGGCCTCACTCATTCACCTTCGACAGAACGTCAATCTCGCACATTACTCGATGTCAACACACGATTTCTTATATGTACTCTGGTACTACTACGAACTTGTCAGAAAGATGCAGAGCTGTCGAGCGCAGCCCTACAGGTCGAGGAATTGATCAAACATTTCGCAAGGGTGATCATCAAGAGGCTTCTGGAAATTGGTACCTCAGGTGTCCGAGCGACCTACGATGATCTGCAACGCCTTTCTGCCAGGGAGCAAGGAATCAGGAGCGACAATCCCACCATGAGCTGCTGGGTGATTGTCATCAAGGTACTGGACTCGGCACATATTCCGCGGGCTGGCTTCTGGGACTTGACTTATTCCCTGATGGTGACATCTGGCCTCCTTCAGAGCTCCGACGCTCACCAATTTGAGATTATATGGAGGGACATCTTCACTTTGGTACCGCTTGAGGATTTTGACGATGACGGCATTGTCACTAGAGGCTTGCGGCATATTGGCCCCATTCAAGGGTCTCAAGGATGGGCCTTGCCTAAAAAACTACTCAAACGGGCCTTCGAGTCCTGCCAAAGCAACCCGAAGCAGTCTCCTAGTTTCAACGAATACTGTCGCGCTCTGCTGAGCCGCTGCCACCACCTAATCGACCAATGGGGCTGGTATAAATGCAGTGGAATTGTCGGCACTATCTTTGACTTCTTTGGTCAGCAAAATCTCTCGAATCTCAGGAACGAGGAAGTCTTTAAGTCACCACGATTTCTCGAGGACCTCGGTGGCACGAAATCTTTGTCTGTTGAGGCCCAGGACCGCTGCTTTCACATCTTCCTCAAGATGTTGGCGGTGGCCATCCAAACCTTGAGAAGACGTGGTCTTTCCAATGACATTCGAAATCTCATCGCCCGAACTCTTCCCAACCATGATCGCCAGTACTCCAAGGAGCAGACAATCCACGCTCATGATCTTGCTGCCTTGAGGAATCACCACGACTTGTTGTGCACTCTCTTCTGGGCCGCCCCTCCTGAGGAACGGCCTGCTGTTCATTTGATCGAGAAACTGGTTTCTCCTGGAAGCTCGCATAAAGAGGCCGTCCTTGTCAATCTCCGGGCTTGGAAACAGCTGGCAACATTTGTTGTGTCTTCGGGGGCCGCAGTTGATGTCTATCGCCCATTCATGTCGTGGCAAAATCACGTCTTTCAACAGGTCTTGGAACAGTATCTTTCGGCTGCCGCTGACATCCAGCTCCAGTTCATGTCCATGCCCACAGAATCCAGGAAAGACATTGGCCAGCAGATGCTTGACAGCTTCGTCTCTGCAAATAAGACCGCAGCCAAGGATGTCTTGCATTTCAGTTTAATGGCGTCTTTGGACGTCATGAGACAGTCTCCATCCCTGGTTTCTGCCATGTTCTCTTTCAACACAAACCAGTTGAACAAAGCGCTTACCAATGCCAGCACTGACGGCAAAGACCTTGATTGTGGTGTCTTGCGAGCTTCTTTCGAGACAGTCGAGCTCTTCTTGGAGCGTTTAGAGAAGCTCGGTGATGTGCTCAAGGAGGAATCCAATGATTCGTTCTCATCAAATGACAACGTCGAGTACAGCGATGCTGTTGAATTCCTTGATGAAAAAGTTGTCCAAGGACTATTCATTGCAGTTCGTCAGGTGCTGTCTTCGCCTGCGTCTGATCGAGGCTCCCTCCACGCCCCAGTCTCCGTCATTCGAGAGAAAGCCATTACCCTCTCGGGCAGAATCGCGAGCATGTTCATCAACGGCGGGAAGAAATCACTGAGACACTTCTTCGCCATTGGGAAGTATGGCTTGTTTGAGACGGTCCCCCAGAATCTCAGCCTGAGAGAGAGAACATACCTGCCCCTTTTCGTGGCCACTTTGCTGAAGAACCATGTCTTTGATTTCTCCAGCATTGGCTGCTGTCATTTTGATATCTGGCTGCTGTCGTTGATCAAGCCTTTCCACGCCCTCAAGTACGAAACCGTCCTTGCCGAAACCCTCAGTATGTTAAAACTAGGTTACATGAAGGGCGCCCTTGTCGTCGCTGGAGTACACCCCGACTACCCTACGAATCGCGACTTCTTTGCCTGTGCTATTTCTCACATGAGAAAGGAACTTCGACAAAGTGACTCTGCGCGACGAAAGCCTCTGCGTGCCAAGTACGAGAAATTGCTCAAATCGGTAATGCAACAGATGAGGTCGGACATTGCATCCTTGGACTTGAACTCTGAGCAGCACAAAGGCTACATCAGCTTCATCCGTGAGATCGTGGCGCTTATCAAGTCTCATGGTGCCGAGATTAGTCCAGTCGACCCGTTTTTCTTCCAGGCCAGTGCAGAATATAGCCCTGCTACAGAGGACCCTCAGTTGCATTCGGCCGGAATCATTGCGTATGGCCTCAGGCTGGGAGACGGCGAGACGACTGCCGGTGCCCAACTGTTCTACTACTTGTACAACCACTTCAAGCTGTCCATGACCAGCGGCCGACTCGATGCCGAGAGCAGAATAATCGAGAACGGTATGAGCAACGACAACATACTGGCCTTTGGTCTCGGCCGTATGCTGCCAGCCATTATTCGGGCGTCCTTTACAACCCCGGATATCTGGCCACTGCTGGGTGTGTACTCTAAGGCCCTCAGGGATCTTTTTGGTAGGTCCTGCTTGCCCAGGGAAGTCCCTGACAGGTGTCTCGAACACTCTGCAGCCTTACTGGAGACCATCTTGGGCTACCTGGGGAGCCTCAAGGAGAACAGCACGCATGAGACAGTGATGACTCCACCACAGCTGCAGCTGTTCGCGCGGCTGATGGACATCTGCCACGCCATGCGCCCGACCTTGACCTGCTGGCTGCTACAGCCCTCACTAGACCCGGCCAAGAGGCTGCAGGAGTGCGTCAACAAACTCACTCTGATGGGCAGGCAAGCAACTGCCTACCTCGATGAGGCGCGCAGCTTGCAAGGTAGTGAGACGCCACTGCGACGAATTCCCGTCAGACAGCTTCTCGCTGGCCTTGGCGACACTGCCACGAGTCCTTCCATACTGTCTGTCACGGACAGTCAAATGGCAAGCTTTACGCAGCACCTACAGCACGAGGTACAACATAGCTGGACCGTCACAGAGTCAGCCATCACTGTGAAGGTGGCCGCAACCTCATCGGCGCAGCCGGGCACTCAGCCAGCGCAGGGAGTCAGGAACGACTTGGGTACAAGGATTGATGGGCTTTTGTTGGAATTGAATGATCAATTGAAGAACTGGATCCAAGGGATGGGCGCGGGAGAGGGCAAAGCGCTTGGCCTTCGAGGCAAGCGGACCAGGAGACGTGGGCGACTCAGGTTGCTGACGGGGCCGTCCTGAAGCCGTACGGCGTGTGGACATGGCTGGCGGCTTGGTCACACTCGCAAGTCACTATATAGCAGTAGCAAAACGGCAGTCAATCAAAGAAATCTCCAAGGCACCTGACTGTACCAAGAGGTCATGTCACGCATGTCATTGGACTGTTGACAGCCAAGAAAGCAGCAACCTGCGCTTTGTTCGGTCGCACACTGCAGGCCGCTCCTTGATCTCACACGAACTCTGCTAATCGATCCCAGCTGTCCTCACCCACGGCTCGGAACTCGACGCCCTCGAAATAGCCGGCGTCCTGCCAGGCCTTCATCGTTGGGCCGTCGTAGGGACCCTGTACCGACTCGCCATCCCGGCCATCGGTCCATCGATACTCCCACATCTTGCCTGTAGCCGCGGCGCTGCCGGCGCTGCCCGTCTCGGCTTCGGCGACGGGTGTGGTTTCCCTCCATCGCTCGCCGGCCTCGTCCTGCCACTCCCTCACGAGCAGCTCCCTCTCCGTCTCGTACACCTCGGCGTACTCCCTGGCGAGCAGTTTGTCCGCCGCCTCGGTGATGGCGTTGATGGCCTCCTTGGCCCGGGCCTGTGCCGGGTCCTCGGCCTCCTTGCCGTGGTCTACGTCCATGGCGCCTGCGCCGCCGCTGTCCTTATGCTCCTTGCTCTTGAGCTTCTTCAGCTTCCACTTGGGCACCTTCTTCTGGTCCGTCTTTCGCGCCCGGCCCAGCCTCGCCAGGGCCTCAATGGGCGTCTCGCCCCGCTCGAGGCGCAGGATCAGGGAGCGCAGCAGGTCCTGGGTGAGCAGGGTGTCGTCCTCCTTCCTCGCGGCCCTCAGCTCGGCCTCCCGCCTCTCGTGAGCCTCGCGGGCCTTCTTCATCTCCTTCTTGGACACCCCGTCCAGCCAGCGGTCGTGCACGGCATCCGGGTCGATGGCCTTGCGGATGAAGTTGCCGGCCTCGTCGAAGGCGCCGTCCTCCTGCTCGTTCTTCATGTTGAAGGCGTCGATTTTTGGCGCGTTGCGCTTCAGCCCGCCCATGCCAATCTCGTCGTCGACGCCCTCCTCCTGGATAGCCAGCTCGATGTCCTCCTCGTCATCGCTGCTGGCGTTCTGCTCCTCGAGGTGAATATGCCCGCCGCTTTTGCTCGTGATCTCCTGTCCCTCGATCTTGTGCGCGTCCAGGAAGCGGACCTCCTTGCCCTTCTTGCCCCGCGACGTGGTACTCGGCGCGGCCGGGTCATTGGTGTCTTGCTCGTCTGGGTCGTCGTCGTCAGCGGCGAACATGTCCTCGTCCTCTTCCTCGTCGCCGCCTTCCCTGCCGCCGCCGCCGCCCCCACTTCCGTCGCCGTTGCGCAGGTTCCTGTCATAGTTGTCCAGCTTATCGGCAATATCCACATCGTCACCGCGGCTGGCGCCCCTTGCCCCCCTCCGCTCGGCACGATCGTTGAATGTCTCGTTCTCAGAGTCGCTGTCGTAGCCGTCGATGTTGACGGCGCCGCGCTTGGTGGCGCCGGGGCCCTTGCCGATGACGTCGGCGTCGAGGACGGCGGCATCTTCAGCGTCTTCGTCGTCGTCGCGCGAGTCGGGGGCGAGGGCTGAGGGGTTTCGCACGTCGAACTTGACCCGTTTGGAGGACGAGGGCCCGTCCTGGTCGTCGCCGTCATGGGAGCCGCCGGCGCGCTGCTCGCCGTGGTGCGCGCGCGCAAAGGTCTCGCCGGCGCGTTTGGGGCGGGCGGCTGCATATCTGGAGGACATGGTCATAGGATCGAAGAGAGGAGAAGAGAGGAGAAAAGGAGAAAAGGAGAAAAGGCTCTGGGTTGTACGAGTCCAGGGGCTGGGTTTGCCTGGTTTGTTGCAAAGGTGTTGCTGCCTCCCAAATTTGGAGGGTGTGGATGCGAGCATGTGGGCACTGCCCTGCCCTGCAGCCCTGCAGCTCTGCAGCCCTGCAACGGACGGGGACGGGAGCTCTCGAAGCTTTATTAGTCGATGGACGTACCTGGGTACTAAGTATGAGGCGGTTCCTACCTAGCCAGGCACACTGACATCCCTGAGCTCCCCGCGTGGGCTGGAGCCCTCAGCACCAGCAACAGCAACAGCAACAGCAACAGCAATAGCACCCTTGACCCCTGGCCCCAGGCTGTCGACCTACGTCAGCGGGGGCCGCCCGATTGCAGGTGACGGGATGGGTCAACGACTGACATTTTAACATTATGACACTTGAAGAATGAACAGTGAAACGTGAAAAGTGAACAGTGAACATAAAGGTTTTGATCCTCATTGGAATACCTGTGTCAATCACAAGGACGAGCCGTTCCTCAGCGTCGTCGGGATATCATAATGGCAGCCATTTCCAGCTCCAGCGACGCCGTTCTCCCCGAGCCCGCTCTCCTTTTCCTGCCCGGACTCTTATCTCTTCCTATTCGTGCCAGGCGCAGGTGTTCAGGACATGATCAGCAAAGTATAGCACAATAACACACAACACCCAGTCCCTTTAGACAGTATCTGCGAGTCCAGCAAATCTCACACCCAATTTCACAGCCAACTTGCCCCAGCTCCCGGCCGCTTGCTGCCGTCATCGTCCATGCTGGTGGACAACTTGTACTATTCCCATCCCTCGTGCATCCTTCTCGTCCTGTCCACTATTCACAATGGACCCCTTCTCCCACACCAAGCCCAGAAGGGGGCGTGGCGCATTCTGATAGCCTGGCCCCGTTGTCAATGCTTCGTGAGAGACCATCCCCGCTCCCTGCTATGCTCCTTCGTTCGGCACCACTACCTCCGCACGCCAGTTCACATGCTCACGTTCTGCGAACCGCGCAAGTACCAGAAGTACATCAGATGCTGCCTTGTGGGGCGTCGTCCAGTTTCCCATGGTCGGCGTTCTCAAATTCTTGTCTGACACCTTGCCCCGGAGCTCGTTGGCTTCGGTCCATATCCTCGGGTTGTTCCGCATTGCGTGGAAGACGGCCATGTGCTGGTCCTTCCCGAGCTTGAGCAGCTCGCCGCCGTGCACACCCATGGACGCATACGCCCTGATGAGCTCATTGATCACGATGCCGTGGAGCTGGTACGCCAGCGCCTGTAGCGACGTCGAGTGCCGTGCCATCTGCTTCAATTCCCGCAGGTGAGGCTCCAGCGTGAGCCATGACGCCATCTCCATCGCCGCCCCGGATATCTCCGACCTCTGGTTGAGAGAACGGAAGGCAATAATGTACGCCAGTATCATCTCGATCGTGAGCATCGCCCGGCGGTAGTCTCTCAGCTGCGCGCCCCCATTGGGGCCCGTCCCGTTCGTCTGGAATTCTCCATCGCGCTTGTGCTTCAGTCTCTTCCCGGTCTTGCAGAACTCGTCCCATCGCCTCTTCAACGTTTCTTTAGCGGCCTGGGAGCCGCCCTCCCGACCTGTCTGCGCCGCATCTCCGGCGCTCGGAGTCTGAGCAACCTTGCCCCCAGGCGTCTGCGTCTGCGAGCTCCCCGGTGCAGAGAGGCTGTTGGCAGTGGGGGGCTTGGGCGGTGTGTACGGTGCCTTGCTCCCGGTGACCTCGGGTGCCCTTGGCCGTTTCGCAGCGACCGAATTCGCTCCTGGCTCTACAGTTGGCTCCGTGGCCCGTGGCCGTTTCTTCGCAGGTGGCGGTGTGTCCTCAGCGCTGAGCGACCGCTCCTTGGGCCAGGGCCTGGAAGGCAGCGCGAGCAGGCTCTGTATCCTCTTGCGGATGGCTTTCTTGTATTTGATCATCACAATCTTCGATGGCCGAGCATCCGCCTCAACGTCGTCCGCCGGTCGCGTCTTGCGTGCGCTCGTTGGTGCATCAGAGGATTGGCTCGGGGGGAGACTGGCTTCCCCTTTCAGAGGCGTCTTCTGTATTCGGGCCAGTGCTTCCTCAACCATTGGGGGCAACGTAGGCGAAAGTATCGGTGGCAACTCTGGCGTTGCAGCCTTTTTCTTCACCGTCACTTCTGGCCTCGACGGTTTGTTTTGTGACTTTCCAGTAGTTGTTTGGATGTCCGCTGTCTTCTTCTTTGGGCTCCGCGTCTCCAGGTCTTCGTCAAACGGTAACCGGCGCAAAGGCGAAAGTAGTGGAGGAACGAGATGCTTTCCAGAAGTATCTGGTTTCGGGGGTACAGGGTTGCGAGACGCGGAGCTCTGAGACTTCGTGCCGTTAACCGTGATCTTTGGTGAGACTGCGTGAGGGTGCTCCTTTGAGCTTGGCTGCGCAGAGCGGGTGCTTGGGTTCGACTGAGGCCCTCCTGATCTGCCATCCTTACTAGTAGACCTGACGTGCTCCCTGCTGCTCGGGGTCTCTGGTCGCGGGGGTTTGCGCGGCATCTCTGGCGGTTGAGACTCGCTCGGTTTCGTTTTCTTATGTGGTCTCGTGTTGTCGTCCTGCTCCAGCGGCCGCTTCTTGCCCTCGGACGACGGGCTCGGTGCGTCCCTCGATGCAATTTTGGAAAGTGAGCTCTTAGCCCTGCGAAAAGTCGTCCGTGTTAGCACGTCACCAACGCGACTGCTCTACAAGGTCGCACATACCTCTCCGTGTCCCCATTGCCCCGGGCGTCCTGGCCCTTGCTATCTCGTTGTATACCGGCCGGCCTGACCTTGTCCTGGTCTCTGCGCGAGACGTCCTTCTCAGATCTCTGCGCAGGCGGCGCCTGTTGCTTCTTATCGTCCATCCTGCCCAAGATTCCGTTCTCGGTCGGCGACGTGGCCACCTTCTTATTCTTCCAATCCTTCAGGGACACCTTGTTCCCGGCCTTCTTGGCTCCAGCCAGAGGTGTGGACTGGCGGGTGGGCACGGGGGCTTCGGGCTCGTCGCATATGTCGAAGTATGGTCGTGTCAGGAGAAGGCCGCGATCGGCATCTGATAGGAATGTGGAGTATTGTAGGGGGGACTGGTGGTGCCAGAAGTTTGGAGGGACTGGGTATTTGCGATCGAGTGATAGAGCCAGATGGTGTGGGCGCTCAGGCAGTAGATTCTTGACGGCGGATCTGATTCTCTCCGCCGCAACCTCCATTTTCCACGTTGCTTCATGAAAGAAGCCTTGTCCCGATGGCAGGTCGCGAGAGGCGGCGCAGTGCTCCAAGCTCGTAGTCGGGTTGCAATGCGGACGGCCCAGTCAGGCGGGTTGGTGTAAAATGTCGGGATCGGGGCCGGGATCGATCCAAGGGTCGTGATCGAATGCGCAGTCGTGTCGTGTTGTGCAATCGGATGTTGTGTTGGCCCAGGACGAGGCCTCGCCGGAGGCAGTGACCTCTGACAAGGCACAAGGGGCTGGTCTCGCGAAGCTTGGCGGACCGGGAAGATGGCGTACGGGACAGCAATTGAGGCGGCCGCGTAGCTCCGTTATTGCGCGACTGTAGGTAAGCACGGGGTCAGTAGGGGGGTTGGCCGACTGTGGTGGTGGTAGGGGGAAAGCTGGGTGTTGCAATCACGTCAACAAAGCCAAATGCGATGGGGAGCGGGTCGCGGCAGAGGGTCCGCGGCAGAGGGTCTCGGCGCAGGTGGGCGGGATGGAAGCAAGACAAAGCAAAGCAAGCGTCGACTTACTGCTGGTGAGAAGGGTCGCCTGCCGATGCAGCACAATGGGTTGCAGCGGGTTGTCGGGTTATGGCTATGGATTGCAGGCTGTGGGATATCGGCGTGCGGTCCGTGTCGTGAGGATACCATACCATGCCTACCTAGGTAGACATGCAGACATCCATCCGCATCCACATCAAAACCCACATCCACAACACACAGCATCCATCAATCAGTCAGTCAGTCAATCGGCGGATCGAGTCGTATCGTGCGTGTGTCGGGGGGCAGCCTGTCTCCACCACGCAGCGCGCGGCAGCCTCAAGTCTCCACCGGCTGACCCACTATCGCTGCTGTACACAGAGCACCACTGCTGCTGTCGCTTAGACCGACCTTGGGATGTGAGCCGGGGCTGAACGAACGCACGCCGTATGAATGGTCCCTGTGCGTGCCAAAGAAGTATTGCTCACTGATAATGAATTGGTTGTCAGGCGGGAGATGACTGATAGTTGCTGCATGCGACAAAAGGATAAGATATGATAATGTGGAAGGGGTGGCAAGGGGGGTGGACGGGGGGGAGGTTGTGGCTTGAAGAACGGGACATGGGACATGGGACACGGGTGTGAAGTGCAGTACAGGACGCCGCTCAGCAGGTGGTCTGCATACCTAGGCCGACTGACAACCTGGGCATGTGCCGAGAGCAGGAGCGGAGGAAGGTACTATGTGCGGGAGGGCTACGGCATACAGCATACCTAAGTACTTAAGTAAGTAGGTACCTTTGTTGCTTACTGCACCGCTCGCGTCACGCCTTATTGGGCTGCCAACAGGCGCCTTGTAGCCTGCAGATAAGAGTATATCGCACGCATTGTGGAGTGATTGTTCTGCTGACCATGTTTGATCCGTGCTGGTCTGGATATTCTGGACAGGAAGCTATCTACACCTCATGCGTGCCATCATGTGCATGATGGCTCACCAGGCCGCGTCTCCCAATGGGCGTAGCATCCCCTCACACGCGAGAAACTCGCATTTCAGAGTCTGTCAACAACTCGCAATTAGTGCACGCACCGTGAAAATCCCTCCCTGCCTGACACACAAAAGACAGCTTGTGCACCATTTCCAGCCGTGCTACGCTGACCTTTCCAGCCAGCTCGCCCTCTCAGAAATCCTCAACACCCTCGATGAAATGCAAAGCAGTGAAATAGTATGCGGTGACTTGACGTCTTTTGCCGTCTAGGGTATCCGTCTGCCAACGCCTTGTCCTTTTGCGGAGTCCCTTCCGCCCGATCAGATAAGGAAATCATGCTGTTCCGAAGCAGTGGGTTTCGGCCCGGCCCGATGCAATGCCTCCCCATTACCAAGCGTACACATCCGAATCGTCGTCTCTGTCGCGATCCGACGTCCATTCATCATCATCCGATTCGTGCTCTTCCTCGTCGAGAAAGTCCTCCATGCCAAGCTGGAACTCTCTTGGTTTCTGATTGTCGAAGCGGATGTTGACCACTTCGCACAGGCCATGCACGAACGGGACATCCTCGTCCGGTGATGGCGGCGACTCTGGCGGGGTCGACGGCGCCGAAGGGTCCTGGGGCTCCTCTCGATCACTCTCCTCTAGCTCCAGCAGATCAAGGTCTTCGTCCGTGTCAGGGTCCTTGTAGGAAATAGCCGCACGCTTCGGCCTCCTGAGGTCTCGCGCTGAGCTAGCAGTTCGCTTTCTCTTGCGCCTGTTATCCAGATTGGTCTCAACAGGGAGTGGAGCCGGGGCTGCGACATGGGTGGCAATGCGATTGCTGCGCCGAATGCGCGAGTCCACTGCGGCATCTCTCACATCCGTGCTTGTCTCATGGGCTGTAGGCTCTTGCGCAGTAGGCTCTTGCGCAGTAGGTACACCCTTGAGGAACGGCCACTGGATCAAGGAATGATACGGCTGAGGCTTGGTCTGCTTCCGCAAGAAGACTCTCCTCAGCATGCTGACCCATCTGTCGCGAAATTCGCAGCGTTGGCGCCATGGAACATCCAGCATGGCCTTGACGGCCAGACATCTCAGTCTGGACATCCTGGGGCCCTGGTCGACGAGACTCTGGAAGAACATCTCCGCCGTGGCGGCATCCCACTTGGCAAGTTGCTCCAGGTCGAGAACCTCGATCGTCTCAGGCCATGCCGGGACATCGGTGACGGTGAGGAGCGTGTCGTAGAAGGGATCGGAATCATTGTAGTATTCGTGGTGAGCGTAGTAAGTTAGGTTCATGCTCAGTTCGCGCAGTTGTGGGCAGGAGGATCCCAGAGTTGGTAGAAAGGCCAAACTGAGTGACTGATTGTGGTGCAGCGTCAGCCTGCGGATGTTGCGGCCGTGCGTCAACAAGTACTCGGCCAGCATTTCGGCTGTCAATTCCCAGCAATTGACGATCTCGAGGTGCTCAATCGTTTTGGGTAGCAGAGAAAGAAACTGGCCATCAACGACTGTCGACGACTCCATCTTTAGATGCTTCAGATTTTCCAGAGGCTCCAAAGACTCGGAAATACAGCTGATGAAGTTCTTGTCGGCTTCGAACACGTCGGGGTCGGTGGGATCCTTATTCTCCTTCAGGGACGGGACTTGAAAATTTACAAAGGTAATGTCACGTAGTTGCGAGAAGGTCGGCCACTCATGGATGATTCTCATTTGTTCGGGCGGCACCACGTCGCGGTCCATCATCCTCTCGCTCCACCTCCACGACTTGAGCCTCATGGGAGCATTCGCGCCACCGGCCGATTTGAGCGAATTGACGAGCGCCTGGGAGTATGTCCACTTCTTGCTCTTGGAATCGAGTTGTCGGTAAGGCGGCAAGTCAAACTCGTGATAGAGCTCCAGGTGGGAGAGGCTAGGGAGGAGCTGGATCAGCTCCGCGAGATCGAAGGGCCTCGATGTCGACAGGGAGGTAACGCTGACGACAAGAGATTCGACCATGGTGCGCCTGTGATCACGCCGCGCTTCGGCCACGTCGTGATTCACAGCAAGGTTGTGCATGAGGGCGGCGAACTTGGTCGCCATGTTCATCGACAGGATAGGGATTGGACGCCTGTACAAGGCTTTGAGCGCTGGGCCCAGGAAGATCTTACAAGTCAGGCCAGCCGAGAGAAGCCAGCGGGTGTCCTCCTTGGTTTCCAAGGGGGACGAAGCATACTCAAGTATCTGGACGAGGATGGTCCATTCCAGGTGCTGCCATGGCGGGCATACTTTGGAGGAAGGCCACTGTGGCTCATTGCTGGCGGATCGGGAAGCGTTGAGTCTCTTTCTTGCGCTGCCCGTCTTGGATGCAAAGTCTGTACTCTTGGCATGTCTTGAAGGGGTCCTCGACGCTGGGTTGGATTGAGATCGACGCGGGCGGGAGCTCGTCGGTTCTGCGGCTCGAGTGCGCTGAGAGCTTCGTGGGCCAGGACGGTGGTGAGTGATACCTTTCAGACGTGCTGACTGGCGGGTCTGGTTTCCCAAAGCGCGGCGCGGTCGAGGTGTAGGTGCCTCATTGGCTGATGAATCATCGCTGTCGTCTTCAAGGTCACTGGAATCACTCGAGGGAGAGGGGAGTCTTGCAGCGCTCCGTGTTACACGGCCGTTCGGGTTGCTAGGGCGGCTGGGTGCTTGCGTGGTCGACCGCCGAGGGTTGCGGCGGACCCCTGCAGAGGCGGGTTGACTCATGGTGTCAGCGACAAGCAGACGGAATCATTTGGATCAGGAGGAAACGCTGCACAGGGTGGTGGTACTGAAGGTCTGGGCAATGAACAGGCCAAGGTGGAATGAGAGTATGGCCAGTAGTGACCTGCGACGCCCCTGCAGTGAAGAGACGTCAAGGACGACAAGTGAGATGAGGCAAGGTGAAGTGGAGTGAAGCGGAGTGAAGTGAAGTGAGACGGGTCGAGGTGAGGTGATGCGGTCGGGCAACGGAGTCGGCTGCCCCGGGGGTTGGCGAGGGTACAGAGAGTGAGTGACCGCCGGGTTTGTGAATGGTTGTGGAGCCGCTGCGCACGCTGTGGGGCGGGCCCGTGCGCAGCACTCGAGGTGGGAGAAGCGGGGCCTGGAGAGTGCTAGCACCCAGGGCAGCTATCTACCTACTCTTAGTATGTACTGTGGTGGCGTACCAGAGGGTGCGCAGCCCTATGTGTTGACTTTGTAGCGGGCGACGGCCGAACATAGGTAACATTAAGAAAGATCTCAAGATCATGTGAAAGGATCAATCGATCCAGATCTACGCGCAAATAGACACCGTTTGGCAGTCCGTCAATCCATTTTGTCCTTCGAGTAAGCCCTTCACGCACTACAGCCACCGAGGTGACTACTTAAGTCCTATTGGCAGCCAGCAGTACGACTTGCAAGAAGCCGAGCAAGTTCGGAGCAGCAATATGGATGAGCCTGAATATCAGTTCCATTCTTGGAACGCTGTAGTAAACTCTCCTGCTAGCTTTTCGAGAGCAAAATGGCCGTGCTAGAGGCTCAATCTGCAACAGTTCCGCGCAAGGCTTATACAAGAAGAAGACAAGCCGTCTTGCACATGATTCTAACAGAAAATTCACAAGCAGGAAGTGTTGTAAAGATTGCCTTCAGTGGCCTGATTGTCACCAACATCTCTGTACACAGTAATGATTCAAACAAGATCGCGAGCAGTTCATTGGTGTGTAGCTACATAGGTACGAGTATGAGCAAATTAGGGACGGACACCACATGCGAGAACGTTCCATTCCTTGGAGATGAAAGGTATTCCAACAGCCTGAGCGCAGAAGATCTAAAGGCTTTAGAAAGTGGCATTAATCCCTGGGCACTGACTAGCACGGCAAGAGGCTTGAGAGGCCATTATGCTTGTTGTTTTTGTCTAGTAGATTGCTAATTCTCTAGACGTCACGCACAGCACATGCAAGATAGCATGCTCTGCCAATTTAGGCGTTGATGAACGCAACAGGGCCATACATCATTCTGGCCCTCTCGAGGTTGGGTACTTTGTATGCTGGTCAAGACAACCTGGATTCGCCTAGAAGTATTCCCGGGCGTTTTGCCCTGTCTGTTGCTCTGCAGCCTCGCACTGGTCAACCTGGACAACACCCGCCCCTCCAGCTAAAATGGGTTTGAACAGCCATTCGTCCGCATGTAATGATTGGATTCAAACAAGAACAACCGGATCTGCAATTCACCAATCCTCTCACGTACATGCTACATGTTGTTCAATTGTTCCAGTGTCCTGAGGAAAACCACGTCAGGCCTTGGTGTCAAATACAAGGTGGGCCCCGAGGCTTCTGGTTTACACGGTTCGAGGACTTGGTGCATTCTTGAAATAGATCCGCCACGCGGCCGTCGCTGCCTTTCTCATTTGATGAGTACGTGCTCATGAGTGTTCTCTGGAGGCCCAGCGACGGGGAAATATATAACCAACATCTGCTCTTCAGGCATTTCACGAAAACACTCAAGTTTTGTCTGCATGCGCGCGCGTAGGTTTGAAGTCAATTGTGAAGCTGTAAGTCCTCAAGCTCATTTGAGTGATTCAAGTGATTTGCAGTTCCCTGATACAACTGCACTCAGAAGTCTTGCACAAGCCAGGCCATAAATTCAGCAGCAGATGACAAAACACGCCAGAATGGTTCGTTCCTGTGTTAAGCTGCTCAGCACATGGCAGCTTTGGTGAAGTCCAGCAGACAGGCGCAGTCTTTGCGTGACATGCTATTAGGCTCAGGCGCTAGACTATCTATCGTCTATGCTAGTATTAAGCAGCTTGATGTGTATCTGGATCTGTTGTTCTCATCACGGCGCGCGGACGACGTTGATGGTAACTAAGTGCACACACCCTGAACGGTGACCGCATGCAATTAAGGTTCAAGGAATGACGCAGCTGACGAGGACCCAAATGTTTGAAGAGGTTACGTCTTCCAATGGCAAATATCAATGAGAATGAAGGATGACAGCTTGTCCTGAGGTCAAGGATCACTGTATAACTCCCTTCCCCAATTTCCCGCCACCTGCGTAGGCGAGGCTGACGAGCACGAGCACAAGTGGTTGATTTGCATGTACAGTCAGCTCGAACTCTTATCTCACAGCCATTGAGTCCCACTGAGCGCTTAACAGATCATAGTTAATATCCTGAAGGTGGTGGCACAGGATGTGGAGGGGCTTGCCTGATCCACATGCACCAAGCGAGGCTGAAGACCCGTACAGATGTAGCCTTTCGCTGACTGGACCTGTTCTTGCCACACTTAGACCACCCCAACGGTCAGCATTGCATGGGGAGACAATCGTTCACATATTGTAAGACTGTAACGATCAGCCGCGACAAGTCGGTCCGCCCTGCAAAAGGAATGAAAGTGGTCTGGTATGCGTATGTGCCTCTATCTGGCCCAGTATTTGCAGGCTAATGTCTGCAGCATGAAGACACGAGGTCGCAAGCACTACCCCTGTTTGACATGAAGCGTTTTACTTCGTTGGATTGGAGGTCCGACGGAGTCAACCGTCAATTGTCTAAGCATTGAATTTCATATCATATGACTAGATGCTGATCGTTGCGTCAATTGGACAGCTTTCGGCAAGGCTACAGCCCGGAAATCTCGTGGATATTTGCGGAAGTTTTGCAGGCCGGTCGCGTTTGGTTTGGCAGACGTGTGTTTGAACGCGAACACGAAAGCAAAACAGAATAGGACAGAACAGAATAGGCAAGGCTACATACATGGTAAGACCCTTCCTCACTTCGGCCTGGACAACAACTCAGCTCGTCCTGTCGCCTCAGGTTTCTCCAGCCACAGCAGCTTTCCGAGTGCGCCAGGCTTTGAGGAAAATGAATTAACAAGAGACATGTGCATCCACGACGGGCTCGGCGCTGGCGCAGGTAGTGCATTATCACCGGACCCACCCAGCAATGTGGCCTGCAATTGGCCCGAGCACTGGCCACTGAGCATGACAAGGGTCAGGCCACTTCCAGTAGCAATCGCGATGGGTTCTTTCAGGCTTGTTTCCCATACCGCGCCGCAGCGAGCTTTGAGTGAGTGTGAGAGTGTGAGAGAGTGAAAGATCGGACACGCGTCGCGCCTGGATGAATTGATCGCCAACCTCAACACCCCAGACAGGTCGCCTCGCCACTGTCCCCTCTCCACTGCTGCCCTGCGTGCATGTTCAAGCCCGCGCCACACTGATACCTACCCAGGCACAAACACGGAACACGCAGCGGGTCGCCCTGCGCTGAGGATGGGATTTCCAGAGGCAGTCAGTCAATAAAGCTCAGGTTGGCTCAGCCTCTTCTCAACCACCAGTCCGAATCCGCAAGGCACCCATCTTTCCCCCTCGTTTGTTTCCTCGAGCGCTCCTGTCAGCTTTGATCAACCCGCTACTCGCAGCGGGCTGTGTGGGCCATCAAATCGCTCCCGGCCCCGGCAAAAACATCGTCAGCGTCAAATTTGGAGCCCGTCTGGCGCCCCATCCAGCCTCCTCTACTTGGCCCTCGCTCGTTCATCAAAACACCGGAGCTGCAAGGAGCGTTGCCTGTCGGCATCAATCTTTTCCTTCTCTGGGACAGCAAGGCGCGTCGCGTCACAGTTTGCCTCGCAGACTCCCAAATCCGACGGCAAGAAAACGTCCAATCACAACACAGACGGGAGCCTAGTCATTCTCCTTGTCCCAGATCTTGAATAGGCTCTCACAGACTTGGCCCTGCGGCTCATATGCCTCAGTGCCACCATGACGAAGTCTGTCGCACGCACGCGAAGTCTCCCTTTTCTTCACAGGAACTGGATCATCGCCATCAACTACCTACAATCCGCAACTGTAGGGTTCAAGTCCGACGACAGTCACTCCAAGATCACCAACGGCCATGACGATCATTACGCGCGCCCTGCAAAGCGGCGCCGCTTTGCCGAGAGTTCCCCGGACTCGGGCATAGGCCAGGACATTGACAGCGTCCTGCTTCCCGATGATCCAGGCGAGGTCCAACGCGCCATTCGAATCGAGGTCCTGAAGATAGCCCACAAGGATCTGGCGCACGGCAGGCAGAACTCCGTTCTGAATGGGACTATTCCTCCCGCCGTCAAGGACGCCGCAAGCATAAGAGCCCGGTGCAAAATCACCATCACCACAGCGAGTCACACCCCTGGCGGAATCCGTACGCTGTACTGTGATAGCCAAATATGCACCATCAAAACCTTCCAGAACCCCGCTGGCTTTTCTCAGATGGCCAGGGTTTACCTGCCTGAGCCGTTCCATGTTCCCGAAGAAAAGATATATGTGGAGCGCGACGACGACTCAGTCTTCGATCTTGCGGACCAGTATTCAATGTCATTGGAGCTTGAATCAGCTGGCGACCGCAATTGGCCGCCTCTTGATTTGGTGAACGAAAGTCCCGACGAAGATGTCTTTTTGGCCCGCTCTATATCGCGTCACTGGACGCTTGGGGCCGAAATCCCAAAAATCATCGATGGAGGCAGGAGATCAGGCTATTTGCGGCTGCACAAGGGTGCCGGCCAAAGTATCAGAACCGATTTTGTTCTGGATATCGATGTGAGAGCGGCGACAGCCCTGCCAGAAAGGCCTGTGTGGAGTAGCCGGGAGAGGGCTTCATCGTATTCTGCTGCTCTTGCCGATCAGCAAAATGAACCCCTACCACTCACAAATGGCCATATCAACGGAGCGCATGTCAACGGGAATCAAATGAATGGACACTCCAGCCTCATCGAGGACGACATCGAGGAGGAAGCGGAAGGTGAATTAACACCCAGCCGCTCATTGAGGATAAGAGGAAATAAGAATTACAACCTCAAAGACCTCAGCAATCGAGCGCAGGGAAGGAAGAGCCGCAACCGTTTGGCAAAAGCGGATTCGAGAAGGGCTGACGCAGATCGCATTCTCTATCATCTTCCCAGAGAAGCTGGACCGGTCAAGGAAGTGCTCGTACTTGGTTTTGCTTGCTGCTTTTGCCACGCTTCGCACCAGTCATTGGCTCAGCTTCGTGCCCATCTCCCGAGCCATACGCAATACAGATTCGAGGTCAGTCTCGCTTCTGGGAAGATGGGAGGCCCGGTGGATGTGTCTTGCATAGCTGTCAACGGGGGTCCTTCGCTGCGTCCCACGATATACCAGCTGGGCAAGCCGATGAAGACTTTTGACTTAGAAAAGTACGTTGAAGGTGACGACTCCTGGGTCAAGTCCCGCTTAGGGCCGCACAACGACGATGGACCAGTCGTCACAGTCCACAAATCCTCCCAGACAAGGACGGGTCAAGTGAGGCCATCACAGGTAAGCAGGGAAGCCTAAGGGGTAGAATTTGAAGCGACCTATCCGGTGTCCGATGCTGACTCATTTCCAGAGAACTGGAGGCCGTCGCAAGGAGAAGAAGGTTCTTGTTCCGGAAACCAAGCAGCCGCTGTTTGATTCTCTGAGCAAGACTAAATTGATACCTGGGACAGAGGTTCGACAGTCTGTAGCCGATGATACCTGGCTGATTCAGAAGCACCGGGATATTGTCCAGGACTTCATTGACGTCGATGCTGCCGAGAAAGACTACATCATACAGTGGGACGCGTTCATCCAGAAGAGGCGCATTAGCTCAGATGCCTTCATTTCACGCGCGGTGCTTGAATTTGTGAATGAGAAGATGCAGTGGCTTCTCAGCTCGCATTCCCGTATTCAAGAATTCGGCAAACATCTGACGGTCCTCATCGCCAGGGGCCTTGATGATGATACCGTCAGGCAAGTGCAGTCCCGCATACAAGAAGCTCGGGGTCAGAAGCCGCCAGAGACGGAGCAAGTGCCTGCTCAGCAGCCTTCTAAGGACGCTCAACACCGCAGCTCTAAGGGGTGCGCAGTCTGTGGACGGAATGTTCGCGGCCCGCAATTGCTGATTTGCTCCAATGAGGTAAGTTATGAAATTAATGAGGCCATGCCCGCGTCTGCTAATTGTGGCATCGACAGAGTTGCAAGAGACCTCTGTACCACGAGGACTGCATCAGGGACAAAGCGCAAATTCCGGTCGAGCAGCAAGATTGGCGATGTAATGACTGTGCACCTTCACAAGCGAGTCATGGGAAATGGGTGATCTAAGCACGTTGCCCTTGGAATGGTGGTCAATCCATCCGGTGCAGCTAGCTTGAGTGCGACGAAGATCTCCACCAGGCTTGGGTTTCTTGGAGACTCAAGGTGGTGTGGGATCTTGGTCTACATCTTCGACATGTTGCGCAGGAGCAATGCGCTCCCATCGGATCATATTTCATCCCTCTGAGAAGTGGGAATATTGGGCACAGAGGGACTTCCTGCGACGAGGATTCTTCCCCATATTCATGACCTCTGCGAACACGATCTGGAAAGGTCAAGAGAATTGGGGCCGAACCCGGTCTCTTTCCCGTTTGCACGGTGATGAGACAGGCCTATCTGTAAAACATCTTCACATTACAGTTGCAATAGAACCGAATCTATTGCTCAATAATAATACACATCATGCTATCACGATGCGCCTTTTTAATGGTTTGACGCGTTCAGTTCAGGCTGCTTATGAGTTACAGGCTAGTTTTGCTGTGTGAGACTGCTCGCGGCGAGATATGTATTTTTTTTCACTTGACTAGATCATCAAGACGCTTTTTTGCCTTGTTTAGATTCAGCATCCGTGAGAGACAAACTTTAGAAGGACAGTGGCTGTATTCGATAGGCACAAGATGACATCCAACGGTGAGCTAGTTTTCAATGTACTCGGGTTTCTTTTCTTTCTTTCTTTTTGTCATGCCTAAGGAGGGGCTAGAGTAAGCCATGCCAGCAGTCCAGGTTGTGCCTTGCCATGTCTTTTGAACACATCGAAGCCGCTCTCGGGTAGAGTCGGCCTCTAGATGGGCTTGCCTTACGCTATTTATCTAGGTAGGCGCATGTTAGATAGCATCGGATCACTAGCAATATTTCCTTGAGGTGTCCATCTGAAAGTTTCTAGATGTGGTATCCCCCCGTTCACCGTCAAAGTTCTCAACCGTCAATACTCTTCGCATTGAATCACAAGTGCAGGTCGTCAGCCTTGCTAGATCGTTCGGCACATGCCACACGAAAAAGGCACGTAGTCTGTTTCGGCAAACAGACTAAACCCACCGCTGAAGGCAAGCTTCCACAGCCATACGTGAGCATATCGTGAGATAAAATTGGTAAGTGGAGGGTCATCCGGATCGACTAGGAAAGCTACGGATCCATCAAGGCAAATTCACAGGGCGACTCGTTTGATCAGACATGGTTGGATCCGTGCGTGCCAGCTGGGAAATATCTGTTTTCGGTACATATGTGCTGTGCAATTGATAGCCACAGTTGTTTCAAACCTCGAAAATTATTGTCAATATTCCCTGACCTGACTTCTGCAACGCTCAAATGCACTTGACTATGACGGTATCGAATATGACTCGTGTTACTCACCAGGGAGACGCAGTCCATGGTCGACAGGGCCATTGCACATGGAATGAACCCCGGGTTTTCTAGATTGTGATTGATACAAGGATGCTATCTTGTGCGAAGAAATGGCAAAGACTGGCGTGGACACGCGTAGCTTATGTGCTTTGGACGAAAGGGTATATTGAACGATGACCCCTTTGCTCACGCCCTTTACCGCCCTCAATCAGCTTCCTTATCCGTTTCCGTACAATATAGAAAGAAGGCTACGAAATCCCCGTCAAGTTTGATCTACAAACTTGACATACAAACGTTGAAATGAATTGTTGAAGTAGCGTCAGCTTCTGTCAACTCGAGACCTGAATGTTAACGCCAGCACCAGGCAACAGACCTTTTTTTTTTTTTTTTTTTGGGAGACCTTATGAAACTGAGACACGAATGCGACTGTTAATTGTGGATTGAGGAGTACTCCATTTCACCATATAAAGAAATCCGGAACGGAGCACAGATGTTCATCACAGCTTGGAACACTTTTCAGCATCATGGCGGCCGGTCCCTTCTCCATTGGCCCTTGTTTCAATATGTTTATAACCTCATGTATGCCTTGTACCTAGGTATCAGCCCTTGAATATGCATCATTAATCAAGTGACCTCATCAAGTGCACGACTCCCTCGCCGATGCTCCACTCAGCCGTGAGGAAAGTTAGGTTCCCAGGTGCTAGCTACATTTCAACAAATGGCCAACAAATGGCTCGGGCACAAGCATTTCGATGACTTCGTCCAATGGAACACAATATAGTATATCAAATCATGTTCGACTTTGGGCTTCTCCTTCTAGTCTTAGATCATGGAGGTGAAATCTTAAACTATGCCGTAGATTTTACCATCGCAATGAGTAGGGTGGGGGGTAGGAGAACAGCATTACACGTATTTCCACTTATGAGCAAGTCTTTGTTTGGTCTGAGGCAGCCCGCTCCTGCATCGTAGCAGAGCATCATCTCGAATCCAATTTGTTTTCCATAGTTTCCGAATGTATTGTGGGCCGATGAAGCTCTACTCACTATCGGTTTGGACCTTTTGTTCCCATTGTAATCGGTCTCTGAACGCGAAGATTCTTGCAACATGGAGTCGCAGCCTCCACTCCATTTGCGGTCCCGATAGCATCTGCGGGGGAGGTTGGATTTTCTTAAAATACAATTTGATCTGACCGCTAGTACCTTTGCCAACAGATGCTTCATGCCCCATGGCTGTTGCAGTAGAAGACTACCTAGGTAGCTGTAATTACTGACGTCCAAGCCTTGCAATTCGAGACATCCTACTTAGGCTCCCAGGTTTCCAACCAGCACTCCAATCAGTATGGCTTTTAGAAAACGAAACACTTGAATTAAGACCATACTTTCACTAAATCATTGATCACAAATGACTCGGGGGACACATTTTTAACAAGTAGTCCTGCTTTAAATCGCACCTGACTCTAATGGTGCCCTCTCTTGAACTTTCCATACAAGACCCTGATGATCTTTGGATATTCAGATTGCGGCAGAATTGTTCACTCATGTCAGTCCTGTCGTCCTGTAGAAGGGAGAACTCTCAACACTGGTGTGTGCTGAAGTCTCTGCGCCATCACATGCCCAGGTGCGTCAGCCAAAGACGCCACGAAGCCTTCAATTGCCTTCACCCAACCGATTTGAGAGGAAACCTCCCCTAGATAGTTAGTCTCTGACAACTTGGGCATCAACCTTTTAGTCATACATTCGCACCACCCGCTGTCATCAACACCGCTGCTGTCTTCGTCTGAAGCTTGTGTCTCGCATGCTTAGAGATAGGAGACACGACCCCGATTGGTCCGAGGATGAAAAAAACAAAGAGGAAGCTATTCGAAGTCTTGAGTGGTAATGCGCCTTTCCATATCCATGAACCCCCTGGCGATTGAATACCACTGTCCCTGGTGGTCTGAGAGGCTGTCCCTCTGTACCTAGTGCACACGCATGCCCATATAGGTCAGAGTCTGCAAGAGTTCAAATGGTGACTGCCGGTGAGGGCAATACGTTGTAGGTACACCCGCTTGGTGAACTCGGCCTGTACCAACCATTCTTCGGACGACTTCCTCTGTGGCTGCGACTGAAGTCTTGCTTTCGAAAAGCCCAGGCAACGTGGCTCACCCCTACGTGAATTTGTCAACAGCAAACTTCGGCTCTGTTTGTCTGCCATGCCCCTCCCACAGATCGCTTCTTCGTAAGACTTCACTCTGCAGAATCCCTTCATTTCGACATTTCGCGGACCGAATCTCCACATCCTCGATCGAATTACAACCTGGCAAAAGCTGACGATATACCAACTAATTAAAAGCGATATTTCGTCTCCTTTTTCTTGTCACCGCCGCCACCACGCTTCTCTTCATCGCGTTTGACCCTCTTCCGACTCTCCTGGGCAATCATCTCGCTGAGGTCGTCATCATACTGCCATTGCTTGCCTATTGCATCCTCCTTGCGGCCTTCCTCAAACCTTCTGCGCAGCTCATCCTTGCTAATGCCATCGTGGCTTGCCAAGGCCTCTGGGTCAAGCGCAACATCCACGTCGCCTGGCTTCTTTCGTTTGCGGCTCTCGTCCTCTTGGCCTAGAACAGGTACGCCGGTCCTGTTCTTGGACAGGTCGTACACCCTGTCGCTTCCGAAGAAGCCTTCGGCGCGCGCCTGTCTCTCAGGAACGACCTGGTATGCCGAACGGGGCCCGGCGTTCTCTTCTGTTTCATACCCGCGGCGCTGCTTTCTCAAGTCGAATTCACCCGCCATGCTGCTTTCAACGCCACCTGGTGCACCGTATTCTGTTGGCACGGAGCTGTTAAGACCGCCAGGTGTCTCCAATCCACCGGGCGTTTGAAGGCCGCCTGGAACATCGGCATCCTCCTCATCCTCCTCGTCCTCTTCCTCATCGTCGGACTCCTCTTCCTCTTCAGATTCATCTGGCGGTTTGAGCTCACCCCAGAGTGTCCGGTCGACGGGCTCTGCCTGTGGCTGTGCGGCTTGCATCTGTGCTTGAGCTCCGGGATTGCCTGCCGTGACGCCAAATATATCGCCACCGTAGATCGGCCGGTTGTACTCGTCAACAGGCGGCTTGCCCCATTGACCAGGCCCGAAGCCCCAAGATGCTCCAGCAGGCAGAGGGGCGTTGAGGCCGGGTATCTTGAGAAGCGGATATGATGGGGGAGGGCCCACGCGCTGTTGCTGCAAGAGCCATGGCGGTGGAAATCCTGGCTGCATGCCCAAAGCATCTCTCAGAGAGTCGCTGACCTCGCCCGGCTTGAAGTACCTGTAATCAGCCTCCCACTCCTTGCCCTCGTGATACAGATCCCCGAAGCGGGTCAGGTCTGGCTTTGTCTGGAACCTGAAGAAGGCGTCGTAGAGTTTCTGGTAGTCGATGTCCAGTTTTCCCATCTTTCCTTGCACCCTTTCCCGCTGCTTCTGCTTCATCGTCTGCTCGGCTTGTTTCTCCAGGACGGCGTCCCGCATCTCTGTTATGCCAGTGTCGGAAATGAATTTGGGAAGCTTGAAGGGAGGCTTCTCGATTCCCCTCTTGCTCGAGAGGTACTCCCGCTTCAGAGACCAATGGCCAGGAACGGGCACGACATTTCGTTGCGCCTTGATCTGGACCAGTAGCCGCGGATCGGAGGATGATGGGTCCTGCCATTCGACAACCTCGGGGTTCCTGACAAGCGCCTTCAACTCGGCGATTGAGAGCTTGTGAAGCTTCTTCCTCTTCTTCTTGGACATGCGCTGCTGCCCGCTCTGCTCCTCCTCGCTGGGGATGTCGTCGTCCTGGTCGAAGAAGACATCTCCTTTATTCCCGGCATTCGCCTCCCGCTGAACCTCGGTCTCATCCAGAGCTGGCCCGAACTTTTGGAAGATATCCTTGTATTCCGCAAATGCTGGGTCTTCGTCGTCGAAGGCGATACCTGCGGGTGCTTCGGCCGGTGTGGCCTCTTGCGCGTCAGGGTCTGGCTTCACTTCCAAATCTTCTGTCTTGACGGGGCCATCCTCGCCACCGGGGTTCTCCTGTCCGTTTTCGTGGGCCTCGCTGTCCTCTGCGGGCTCTGCGGCTGCCTGTTGATACAAAGTCAGCTTCTGGAGAGGGCGAAGAACTGGGCCAGGTTCTAGGTACTGACCACGGGCTGTGTCTTCTTCTGCTCCTTCTTTTTGGCGCGGCGCATCTGATTCTTGCTCATCTTTGGGGCCGCCATCTTGGGGGGATGTGTGGCTGTCTGTGGCGACGAGCCTGACCTGTGGAGCGGGATAGGATTGCACAGAAAGGCTCGAGCCTGGTCAGGCGCGTGGGTGGAAGTTGGCGTAGGACGTCGAAGAGCTCGGGTGCTGGAAAGTTCGCGCCAAGGACGCGGGTGGATTTGCTGGTAGCCTCATTGCCAACCGTGGAGCGGTCCCGATCCAGAGGTGCTTAGTGGCAAGGGTGGGATCAAAGTACCCCAGCCATCGAGGATGTATCTTCACGGCAGAGAGACCCGCACTGGTACATGAGACAAGATGCCAAGCCTGCAACCCGCGGAACCACCCTGCGTGCAACAGCCCCTGTCGATTTTTTTCTGGGCACTTACTGATGCTGCACCTTATCTAAGTATCGGGTAGACTAGACAGACTTGGGTGCAGCAGATGGCAAGTCCACTCTGTCTAACATCAGCTCCCCCCCCGTAAATCCAACGGACTCCACGATCGCATCATCGCTGCTTGCGAAGCCGAAGCTACGCCTGTGGCTGTTCTTGTGCCTAACTGTCGACAGCGAGGCACAGACGCGCACTGCACAACCGGGCCCAGACCAAAGCAACGATCCATGGCATCAGCTGCCCACGCAATGATTCAGTAGAGACAACAGTGCTTCGTTTTGCCTCTTCAGTCACTCGTTTATCACAGCCACCCATCCACTCTCTCCTCCTCGCCTTGCCCGCTCGGTCCCGCGGCCTCGTCGCACCCAATGCCGCACTCGACGTCTTCCGCGTCGGAGCGGCGCGACCCCTCACAGAGTCGCTCCAAGGGCCGCCGAGATGCAAGCGTCGACTCACGCGAAGCCACCACCGAGAAGTTCCCCGACTTCGACTCATCCTCCAGCTTCTACAACTCCGCGTCCGGCCCCGCCCAGGCTCGCCCCGGAAGCAGACAGAATGGTTACTCAAACGGTAGCTCAGTACTGTCCAGCGGCGAGCGATGGGCCCCTCGGAAAGACAGCTCAGCGCGGGGCGTCAAATGGGGGCCCACGGGCACACCGTCGCGCGGTCATGGGCGCCAGAAGAGCATCACCGAAGCAGTTAGGAACATCCGGACTCGTGGTGGCAGTGTCAGCCAGAATGCCCACGAGATTGCCGGCGCCCTCAAGGCCCCCGTCTCTCCGAGACTCATTGTATGCCCAAGCCCAAGCCTCCTCTAGAGACGCCTGCAGCATGTGCCTGTGTGCTGATTCGCAACTGTAGGTTTTGTGCATCATGTGGTACGCGTCCTCTGCGCTCACCAACACCTCGGCCAAATCCATCCTCAACGCTTTTGCCAAGCCCGCCACCTTGACCATGATCCAGTTCCTATTCGTATCGGCTTACTGCCTACTGTTCGCATGGCTCGCAGCTGCGTCCTCGACTGTCAGGTCCGCCGTGCCGGCATTGAAGCATGGGATCCGCCCGCCGAGCATGGAAGTCATCCGGACGACGATGCCCTTGGCCCTCTTTCAGATAGGAGGCCATCTATTAAGCTCCAACGCAACCACGCTGATACCTGTGTCCCTTGTTCATACAATCAAGGGGCTTTCGCCTCTGTTCACGGTCCTGGCCTACCGTTTCATTTACGACATCAAATACCCCTCCGCAACCTACCTATCATTGATACCCCTGACCGCTGGCGTCATGCTTGCATGCTCTGGAAAACACTCCAACTTCGGCGGGCAACTCCTCGGAATCATCTATGCGCTCCTGGCCACTCTCATCTTTGTGACCCAAAACATCTTCTCCAAACGCCTCTTCAACGAGGCCGCCCGGGCCGAAGCCGAGGGCCTGACAGCAAAGACCCGAAAGCTCGACAAGCTCAACCTCTTGTGCTACTCCTCCGGCCTTGCCTTTGTCTTGACAGCGCCAATCTGGTTTTGGAGTGAAGGCGCCGGCATCATCGGCGACTTCCTTCATGACGGCGCCGTTGATCTCGAGGAGGGTCCCAACACTTTCGACCATGGTCGTTTGTTCGTCGAGTTCGTCTTCAATGGCACTTTTCATTTTGGCCAGAACATCCTGGCCTTCGTCCTTCTCTCTATGGTATCACCCGTGACCTACTCTGTCGCGAGTCTCCTCAAGCGAGTGTTTGTAATTGTCATTGCGATCCTCTGGTTTCGCAGCCCAACAACCAGGCTTCAGGCCGTGGGCATTGCACTCACCTTTTTCGGCCTCTACCTCTACGACAGGAGTAGCGAGAAGAACAAGGCGGACCGCAGGGCACGGAACATGACCGAAAGCAATGTGGCTCCTCTATTGCCACTCAACACGGCAGATGGGCTCCGGGTGAACCAGCCAGCCACGGTCTTTGAGAGCCCCGTGTCTATCACGCCAAACCCGACCGCGCATCCCTACACCAACGGCTATTCGTACAGCAACGGGAACGGTGACGACAATAAGAAGTCGGACGACCCTGGTCCTGCACGCACAAGAGCCCAGAGCAACGCGCAGTGGCTGCCGCCAGGGACGAGACAAGAGGAGACTTGGCGGCTAGGGGATCAGAGTGCTCGTCGCCCAGCGTGATTGTCGAGATTTGCCTTCCACTTACCCGCAGGGCTTTCCAAAGCTGCAGGTCAGATGACTCTCAATGCTCGGCCAGCACAACGTGGACACGAGGCAACGTGACGGATGTATATATGGACGGATTGAGGGAATAGACTAGGGACACGGTGACAAACTCAAACAGGCCCGGCGTTCATTGGGTAGGCGTTTTAACAAGTGTAGAACATTATATACAATCATCTTATCGAGCTAGTATCTGTGACCATGTACCACGCCTCCGCATCAGATTGCTAGAACCTTGTGTCTATAATCGCCCCGCCCATGAGCCTTCACACGTTCAGATATGTCAGGGTGGGCTGGTGTGATTCGCGGGCCTACGACCGGACGCTGTTGTACTTCAGACATGTTCACTAAATGCGTCACCCTATGCTTGGTCAGGGTTTCCGCGTGGTCTCTGGTGAGAATGGACCTCGTTGTACTCGTGCTTGGAAAACGCTTGCACAGAATCACCGGGGCCACCTCGTCAGTGACTTGTGACCGCCAGGTCATCCACAAACCACAAGGCCTAGTCCAAATACAGGGTGTAAAATCTGATAATTTCGGCACTGCTACTAGATGCTGGGCATCCGGAGGAGTCAAATGACATGCATCTGCCACCACTATACTAGTGACTACTCAATGAGCCACTCCTCAACTTCGACATTCATGCTCCGCCCCAGGCTCCTGATGACCTCCCACTCAACGTTGACCCTCCACTTGCCGCCCCGATCCAGGGGATCCCCACCGGCGCCGACACGCATCAGCAGGCGCAGGGACGACAGGGTCGCGAGCGCCATGCCGACGTCGGCGTCGGCGTCCGAGGCAGCGGTGGTGTCGCCGCCACCGCCGGCGGCCCCGATCCCCCACTCGTGTCGCACGGTGGTGAATATGGCCATCATGCGCTCCAGCACGAAGGCGTGCGCGCCCAGCAACTTCCGGGCGATCTTGCGGTGCTTGCTCCTCTGGCCCGCGACGACGGACGAAGCGCCGCCGCGGCGCCTGCGCCTCCCGTGGTGGTACGTTGAGAAGAGGGTCAGGTCGTGACGCGTGGTGTTGTGCGAGGCGAGGTATGCCGCAATGAGGAGGACGCGGGCTGTCGTGGGGAGGAGCGTGGCGAGGCTTGTCGTCGTCGTCGTTGCTGGTGGCGCGGTGCCCTGCGCGAGTGCTCTCCCGTTCTTCTTCCCCGACGCGAGTGTTTTGGCCCCGCCGTGATGGTGACGAGGGCGCCCGATTATGCCCGGGTCAAGCAGGCTCTCGTCCTGGAAGTGCACGCGCGCGGCGTTGATCAATTTGCCAAAGTCCTTTGGCCCGAGATTACCCTCGCGGAGGGGGACGGTGAACCGCGGCCAGAGGGAACTGCAGGCGCCCTGGAATGCTGGCAGTGTGCGCGCTGCCGACTTGGTCAGGGAGTCATGTACAGCCACGCAGAATCGCTGCCAAAGGTCGGCCGTCTCCGCAGCAGTGGTGTTGGGGAGGGTCTTTGGTGGTGAGGCGGAGAGGATCCTGACGAAGTCTGTCTTGGTGTAGTTTGGGAAGTGGACATGGGCAACATGAGAGGTACGGAGACAGCCTGATGGCGGATTGGTCATGATGAAGATGGTGGCCAGGGTGGGTATCTGGGGGCATTCTGGTCAACAACACATGGGGCGGGAAACGAGCACGCAACGGGGTGAGACTCACAATCTCAGAGAGCCTTGCCAGGGCAGGAAGAAGCGTCGGTGGCGCTTCCTTCTGGCGATCTATGGCGTCGAAGACGAGCACGAAGTGACGACCCTGAGGCTGGGTGGCATGCTTGAGCATCTTGGACAGCTCGAAGGCCAGCTGTGCCAGGCTCTCGCAACGCGTGGGTGAGTCGTGGAAGCCAAGGGCGCTCGCGACTTTTCTGATGGTGGTCTCAAAGAGATGTCTTCCAGTGACACATTCAACCGAGTTGACAATGGCGTATTGAAACGCGGGCGGGTCTGGTAGGTCGGTGGGTTGAGCCTCACCGAGCTGTTGAAGCAAAGCCGCGACAGTGGCACTTTTGCCAGTGGCCTCGGTGCCATATACGATACAATTCCGACATGGTGCTACGCCTGGCTGCTGAAAGGTCAGTAAGAGGGCCAGTCACAGGCAGCGTCAAGCTCAAGCTCAAGCTCAAGCTCAAGCCGGCGCTCGAGGTCAGGCCGGTGGTGAGACTCACGGATGTCAAGGTCGCCAGAGCACGGATTTGCTGATGTCGACAGGGGAACCTTTGGTCAAGGATTGAGAGGACGAGTTCGTCCGGGAGCTGAGCCATGTTTGAGGGTATGGTCTGCGGATGACTCTTGCCTTCTAATGTCATGTCTGTCATCCCACGTCATGTCTCGAACAGTGTGCACCTGGCCTCTCACCTTCTGATGCCGGGGAGGTAAAGCTGGACGCCTAAACACGCGTCCAGCATGAGCGAAACGCGTGTTAGTTAGACCTGGGGTGGGAAAGTGGGGGGGGGGGAGGGTGAGGCTGTGGCAAACTCTCCGGGTTAGGGTGAAGTGAAGGCTGAAGCGAGATAGGCGACCCCAGTAATGCGGATAGTGCACCTTCAGTCAGTAAGTACTCCGTAGATAGTCTGGACTAGACTACATTGTTACATTGTTACATTGTTACTCGGTGCTCCAAAGTATGTAGTAGCACCGTGTAAACACTTTTGCGCAAGGGATGCCTTGCCCGGTACTGGGACTATTCAGCCCAGATAGGTTTCCTCATTGATTGCTGTCGTGCGCCTTTTGGCGGTGCCCAGGCCTGCGGGCGCGCAGGAAACTCACATGGTTGCATTCCCGCCCAACAAGGATATTGACCCACTGCCGCTGCCACTGCATCATCTTGGCCCTCCCAGGCACAGAGAAGGCGGACAGAAGACGTGCATCAGATCGTGGCTCATACGAAGTAGAAGTAGCCCACACTAATGCAGTACGGACATGCGGTACGGTGCGGCCTCTGGTGCGCCATGGTCTCTGGCAGGCCAAGCCTCATCGTACTCCGTACAGTCAAGGCAATGCGTCTACCCAGCTTGGAGACGGCGTGGTGGATGGCTGCAAGGCTGGACACACACACACACACACGCACACACACACACGCACACACACACACGCACACACACACACGATGGGAAGAGGCAGTACGGCGATGGAGATCGGATTAGGCTTGTCCGGAACTGGATGGCTCGGGGGTTTGCTCCTCGATCCATGATGCCGCGATCCCCCATTCAAGTGCCAGGAGTGCGCCAGCAGGGATACCCGATGTAGGCAGAAGGGTGGCTCTGCCTGCATCAGCCAGCCAGCATGGGACGGTGCCTCTTTGACGTCCTGAACCCTTTTCTCATCGCTTCGACCTCGCCCACGCCTGTGTGTTTGTGTCCACTGCAGTGATCTCGTCAGTGAGGTCCTCACGATAGCAGTCTCCTTGCCCTTCTGCGCTTCCTGCCTTTTTTTATTTTATTTAACCAAACATGTTCTTAATTTAGCAACGCGTCATCTCCCAGACCACTCGATCTGCAACGGGCGGCAGCAGCCTCCTTCCGTCTGCATCTCGTTTCCACCCGAGTATTCAGCTACAGCTACAGCTACAGCTGCAGCTACGAAGCGTCATCGACGCCACGCCCACCTCTCCCCCATCGCCGCTCTTGTTCGCTCCTGGCAGCACGAGATACTTCTCCTATTGTCTTTTTTTGTGGTGTTTTTGTTTGATGGCCCTGTCGATGGCCATCTTCTTACTCGTGCCACGCCTCGGCCCCCTTTAATGACCCTCACACCCGCGAGGCTCCAGTTTTCACGTCCTGCCGTCCCGCCGTCTCACACCCTCTACCGTCACTGCGCGTCCACCTCTCGCCAACACCGCACCGCCAAACCAAGCAGGCTGCACACATGCATCCAAGCCCCCACAATGGGCACCCTGGACCGGGATTCTGATGTCCTCCCTCCGCCACCACCACCACCACCACCTCCTCCCCCTCCTCCTCCCCAGCGCCCTTCCGAGGAGCGTCCATATCACGCCAAGCGGCCCCATCGCAAGTCCCGCCTGGGCTGCCGTAACTGCAAGGCTCGCAAGGTCAAGTGCGACGAGGCCAAACCAAGCTGTCGGAACTGCACTCTGAGGAGGGACGCGTGCAATTACCCGGCCTCCCAGAACCCGGCAACCGCCGCACGGCGCTCCGGTCCGGCCGCGGCGTCCCCGGCTCCTGCTCCTGCCCCGGCCGCGCCCTCTTCATCCACCACTGCTGGCTCGACCTCGGTCCCTTTCTCGTACGGCTCACCGCTCTCGGTACGCACGGCCGCTTCCCCGGCTGTCTCGTCCATATCCGCGCTCCCCTACCGACACTATTCCCCAGGCCCACCCACCGACTCCCGCCGTGGTTCTCAGGATGACGCTTCCAACAGCAGCGGGAGCACCGAGCTCATCATCGTCGACGAGCCACCGGTAAAGCTCGCAGGTGCCGATGAGTACGACATGAAACTGTTGTGGTTTTACTCCACAGAGACTTATGCCTCGTTTGCCATCGAGGCTGGCCGCATACCCTTCATTGACAGGATCCTCAAGTCTCACATCATCAGGTTCGCCTTCCAAAGCCCCTTCTTGATGGACTGCATCCTCGGCCTCTCTGCACTGCATATGCAATCACTGCACATGACGGTGCCTGCGTCCAAGGCAATCATGTACAGGGCCCGCGCTTTCTCCGGCTACCGCATGGCCATCGAGCGCGCCGACCCAAAGGATTTCCCGGCCCTGCTCGCTTGCTCGCTGCTCTTGTGCATGCTGTCGTCCGAAGCCTTTCGAGAGCAGGACATGAAATCACTGTATATCATCGACTGGATGGTGCTATGGCGCGGCATTGGCCTCATCATGGACATCATCCCCGTCGAGACACTTGTCTCGTCGGGCTTGGAGAAACTCTTCTCACGGCCAGCCTTCAACCTCAACGAGACTGCCCTGCACATCCCGAACAACCTTTTTTTCATGGTCACATCAATCAAGGAAGGCGATGAGGACCATCCCTACGTCGAGGCCTACTACAACACCCTCAAATTCCTCGGCGGGCTGTATCTCGAGCTGGAGACTGGGTTCAGCCCCGTGCTGAGCATGCGCATCATCACCTGGTTTACCTTCCTCCCCAAACCCTTCATTGAGCTCGGCAGGAAACTCCGTCCACGGGCCCTGGTCATCCTGGCCCATTATCTCGCCTTCTTGAAGATGGTTGAAGGTGTGTGGTGGATGGTCGGGATTGGGGACCGGAGCATCCAGGAAATCATCGACCGCCTTGGCCCCGAGTGGCAGTCCCTCCTCAGTGTCCCGCGCGCTGCGATGTCTGTTCACGACAAGGTTGAGCTCGCCAAGCTGATCAGAGGCAATCATGCCTGGGAACCAGCCGAAGTCGACCAAATCATGAACCATCCAAATCCAGAGCTGCGCAAGTTCATCATGGTCAACAACCAGGGCGAGGAGGTTACGTATGACAAAGAAAAGGGCTGGGTCCCCTTAGCCAGGGAAACGGAGCCTCATGGCCCGAGCTCTCCCGAGTATCTCACACCTCCGTATGTGTGAAATGCCCGTACTACGCGTACGACATTCACGGACTATGTCTGTGATCGTACTATACTTCCAAAGCAGTAAGCTACATTGTCAACGGCTGCGGTAAGTTTGAAAACAAACGGACCCTCAATCTGGTATAATTGATTCACTGGACACCTCAGTTGACACCCAATCGTTCCAGCATGAACTCTCGTTGGGCTAGAACTCAATGTACAAACACCGCCGCTGACGTTTGGCCAGTAGCTGCGAATGCGACATGGCCTTAGAGACCGAACCACTCCTCACTCGCGGTCAAATTTGATGGTACACTGTGCCCCACTCCTGTGGCATAGATTCCCTGAACATTCGGACCATAATTATCAGTCTGATAATTTGACTGCGGGTAGTTTTTGACCGAAGAAGTGGGCGTTTGGCTGACGCCAAAGACATCCGTCCATTGCTGCAATGTCCCGCGTCAGAATTTACTTGTGCAATGCTTTCAAACGCAGCAGGGGGCAATCCCAGGGTACTCCGCGCTCTCCCAAAGTCCGCTCTGTGCGCGTGCCCCCTTTGCGAGACATGGAGCTTGGGTCTGGGTCCCTGGCTTTTTGCTTACCTTGATCTCCTCCCGGTAATTCTGTGGGTTCAGGGTCGCGTCCGCGGAACCATGCCAAATCTGCATTTTGGGGCGTGTCCCATTGTATCCGGAGTACATGTTGCGCGCAACATTGCCCCATGCGTCAGCCGTGGCGGTCACCTGGCCGTTTGCGCACGATGAGTTCCACTGGTCGACGCCGCCAGAGGAGGACAAGAAGCAGCCAGCAGACACGCCGGAGTAGAGCGATACGGCCTGGATTTGCTCGGGGTATGTCGCTGCTAAGACGTTGGACATCATGGCTGGACATCGTGGTTTCTGTCAGCTGAAGGCCACGGACAGGTTCTCTGGACATGCGCTCGTGTTCCGCCCCCAGAGTGCGAGCGCGATACTTACCACCGGAGCTGCCCCCAGTCACAAATACCCTGCTCGCGTCCACCTTGTACTGCGAGATCGCATACGTGATCATGTTCGAGATAGCCTGGGTATCGCCCCCACCTCCGTGTGTAAGGGTCGCCTTGCTGGAGACATCCCAACACGTTCCGCTGTGAGGGCTGCTCGGCCACACGGTGATGTACCCCTTATTATCGGAGCCGCGGTGCCAGGGGATGAGGCTGTTTTGGAAATACGCTTGGGCTGAGGACTGGCAGGAGTGGATGACGACGACGAGAGGCGGGTTGGCAACAACCTTGTCGGGGACATAGATGTACCTGTGACGAGTCAATGTGAGACCATCACAGCCGCCCAGGATTTTAGGTCCGCCATGCTTACATGTCTACCTTGGACGAGGCATCATTTGGGTAATTGACTTTAGTGAGCTGAGCGGCTAGAGCAACTGGGGAGGCCAGCAACCCAGCGTAGATAGCCTTGAGCAACATCATGATTGGTAATGTGGGATATGGAGATGTGAAAAAAGCTTCTAGTCAAAGCTTCGAGTATGTGTATATCAGGACGTCGAGGTAGAAGACGTGGCCGACTCTTGGCATTTAAATACAGATGCAAGCACAATCATCACGGGTACGTAGAGTGTAATGATTGAATATTAAGATAATCTGCTATGCCTTCGGCAGATGACATAGACGGGTAAGTACTGAAGGACTCCAACAAGCTCTCCGGCTAAATCAAGGTCGGCATGTATGCTTCGGAACTGCTACACCTCCTTTCCAGCGGGAGGTCGCCTCCGCCTCGTTGATCACATCGCGATTTTGCCATCTTCTGGTCTGGTATCTTTTCCATATTGGACTCAGCCCTCACCGCAAGGCGGACCAACGACGCCCATGGTGCAATGTAGCTGGGAACATGGAAATGAAACCAGTTTGATGAAGCTCTTCAAAGCCAGCAGGGATATTTTTGGATATCCATAGTGACGCCGTCCGAAATCTTTACACAATGCATCTACCGCAATTTGCCCTTCGTGTCATCGTGACATTTTTCTACGACCGCAACGCCTTCACCCAGTTTCATTAAAGCCCCTCAGCTCGTGTCCATGCTCTCTCCGCCGCCTGCCTGAACTCCATTGCCATTTGCGATGGCCAAATCGACCGCGCCATCGTTCCCGATGAGTCGCTTCTCAGAGGCCGCCACGAAGTTGACGCTTCTCGCTGGGTCGTAGAAGAGCTTGAAACTCCGCTGCACATCATCCACACTGACCTGCTTTTGTCGCCGCTTCGCCGCGACAAGTTGTGACGTTGTGATCAAGTTGCTGGCATATCGCAGACCAGCCTCCTGGCCGATCTTAGCCAGCAGTGCCAGAGCGTCGGGTGACAAGTCGACCTCCTCCTCCGTGGCACGAATGGAAATGATTTGCTTGATCTCGTCTGGGTTGTATGATTGTGTCTGGATGATGGACACTCGGTCGAGGAAGTCTAGCGGCAGACCGTGTGGACTCTTGTAGTCGGTGCCGCGGATTCGCGACTGGCCGCGATTGCTCGCCATGATGACAATGGGCGCCAGGTCGTCCTCCAGTGCGCGGTTGACATAGGAGAAGCACTCGATGTCGAGCATATGTACCTCATCGATGAAAAGCACGCCAGGCACGATCTCAGCCTTGCCCTCCTCTTTCCACTCGCCAACCTTGGTGTTGATTTGGTCTCGGATTTCGCTGCGGATCTCGCCCGTGTCTCCTGAGAAAAGGGCGAGGAAGCCTTGTGTTCTCGAGTTGATGACGTCGATCTCGTGCAGTGTGACAGTGTGAACCACCTCCTTGCGCTTCTGCAGTTCTCCATCAGGGCACTGCAAAAACTTCGTGTCGACACCCATGGCGTCGTAGTCGCGTGACCGCGCGTAGGAACGGCCAAGCTTGGTGATCTTCCCGGATGACTTGTCTATCGAGATGATATCGCCGGCCATCACGCGCTCCTTGGTCATTGCGTCAATCATCTTGGCGCCCATGTCGTAGATGGCCTCCATGTCCGTAGTCTTGATGGTCAGCTTGCCCTGCTTGGCACCGCCGGTGACACTCCTATCAACCTGGATCTCCACCACCTCACCCTCCATTATCTCGCTCTCCTCCTTGATACGCACACCAATGGACTTCCGAAAGGCCTGGGTGAGCGCCTCGGTCTTGGACATCTCGAGGGAGAAGATCTCGGAAGACGAAAGGGATGTGAAGGGGACGTCGGGGCCGAGGGACTGGGCCATTGCCATGGCGATGGCTGTCTTTCCTGTACTGGTTGGTAGGTAGTGTGCGTCAGCGGAGCCCCAAAGAAGCGTCCCATGAGTCCTCTGGGCCAGCATACCTCGGTGGGCCTGCAATCAGACAGGCGCGACCAGCAATCTTGCCCTGCTTGATCATCTCGAGTATGACGGCGGCGGCCTTGCGGGCCTTTTCCTGGCCGACGAGGCCCTGGGAGGCCGCACGAGGCTCCAAGGTGTCTGCATCGACGCCGAGGCCGCGGATATGCGAATGGGCAGCTATGAGGTTGATGCCCCGGAGCTCCTTGCTCTCGGAGACTGTGACGACGGGCTGTGTGGGATCGACCGCGTTAGAGAGCAAGCCCCTAGTAGCCGATGGAGGGATGGGAGCATTCAAGCAGGATACATACCGCAGCCATGGTCTTGACTTGCTGGAGGCAATTGAGTGAGGTGGGTCGCGACGGAGACACAAAACGAGCGGCTATGGTTGTTTGCGCGACAAGCTGGGTGGTATGCCCTCCCAGGTGGTAGCTTTTCTGGCAAGGTCAGATACGGCGCGGAAAGAACGGTCGCAAACTGCTTCCTCCGTTTTGCTACTGGTAACAACCCTGGGACTTTGGCAGACGCACGGTCAAGAATGCAGAGCAGGGATCCCCCAACGTTTTGGGTGTGAGACTTGAACCTGTGCTCGAGCAGGTAGACACTATCCGTCTCTGGGATAAACCTATAGACTGCTACCATTCTACAGAATAACATTTCGTACACCTCGTATGTTCAGATGGGGTTTCTTCGCCTATTCGCGGGGTGTTGCCTGTCTGCCCTTTTTTCAATTCTCCAAGAAATATATGACGGTACCCGGGGGGAGACATGTGCACGGACCGAGAAAAAGCATCACTGTGGGTACCTACCAAGAGGAAAAAAGTACTTTACGCGCCTGCTCAGCGCGAGACCCCTGCCTCCCACTGCCTCCTCGCTGGGCCCCAGTCGACAACCAGCTGGAGTTGCACTAACACGAAAACCAACAGAGGTGGTTTCGCGGGGAACAGAACAGGATTGCTTCAGACAGCACTATGCACATGTTCCCGAGCAGTACGCAATTCCCACACATATATACATGTACGAGGTGGGCATTTGCTAAGAGAACCACAGGAGGCACATACCCATCCATACCTCGCACCTTCTTCAGTCTGATTAGGGGCCCTGCACTTTCCCAACCCAACCCCGTTGACGCCATATGTCTCTGAACCGTCCAGTTACTTGAGCAGGTGCCGTACTGCACCGCACACTTGGCCTTGCCATGTCTTCACGAGATTTCAACGCCCACTTTGCCAACTACCGGCGAAACCGTTCCCGCTCTCGTGATCGGCCCTCTAGACCAGGCCCTTCCCGGGCCGCCTCTGGGGACTACGCGAGAGACCGTGACCGAGACCGATACTACGAACACGACGACCGATATCACGAACATGACCCTCGCGACCGCGAGCGTAGGACTGACCGCGACCGCGAACGGGATTCGGACCTGAACCGCACCCACGAACCACAAGACCAGACTGCCAAGATGGACCCGGATCAAGCCTCGGCCGAGCTAGCAAAGGCACTTCGTCAGATCAACGACCTCATGACCCAGAAGACCCAGCTCTCTCTGAAGAAGGACGCAGAGCTCAGGGCATATCACAAGAGGAAGCAAGACTATGAGCGCCAGATATCAAAACCCATGCAGTTCCCGGCCGTACAAGACACCTTTCAGAAGTACCAGAACCACCACAAACAAAACCTGGCAGCCATCGATAAGGAGCTAGCCAATCTAGCCTCAAAGGAGGATGCCACCTTTAGCAAGTGTGCTCAGACCCTCGTGAGAGCTTTGCCCATCAACGAGATCAAAATCCGACAGTTTTTAGAAAGCGCAAAAGGAGGGCTGGGTCTTGTCACCACATCGTCTCATTCAGCGCAAGATGAACGACTCAAAAAGCTTGAGCAGCGACAGGTTGGCTTTGAGGAGACGATGAGGAAGGAAATGACTTCTCTCAGGGAAGCTAAAGAGTTGCAGGCCTCCGAGTTGGCCAGGTACAGGGAAAGTGATAGACTGCGTGCAGATTCGGCGAAAGAGAACGAACAGCTGCAGGTACAGGTCGCTTCTTTGAAATCCGAAGTCGCAACCCTGACCGGACGCGTCGAGTTGGCTGAACCACTTGAAGCGCTCCGAGCACACGTCAACAAGCAGGTTGAGTCGCTGGAGGCCGAGATTAGGAACGTCCTGGAGCACGCGAAATCCCAGGCGACTACCAGTGCGGCGCAGGATAATGTAAACGCAGCCCAGGACAGAACTCTGCTCCAGATGGCGGCTCTTGAACAGAAGTGTGAGGAACTGAGTCAAGAGGTCAAGGATCTGAGCAAGACCTCAGAAAGTCACACTGAACACATTGCGAATCTGAATACCAGTGTGGATGATCACGAAGACCTGTTGTCAAAAATCGACGTCGAGCGTCTCGATCAGACACTCGATCAGGCAATGACGGACTACACAGCGCTTGACACTCGGGTCGCTGGTCACGACTTGGCCATTGATGAGTTCAAGAGGTCGGTGGCCGAATCCCTTGCGAGGCTTCCTGAGAATATGCCCACGGATCTTCCCCCAAGTTTCACGAAATGGTCGGAAAAGTTCGTAGGGTTCTGCGGGACGAAATTGGATGAACACACGGCGCAAATTAAGACGCTGCAGGACTCGAAGTCGGCTATGGGCACCATCTCGAGTGCCGAAGCTGCCATGGCGCAGGCCAGCCGCCCAGCAATGGAGTCGACTGCGAATATCGGGACAAGTCTGGCTTCGGAGTTGGAAGCCGTTGCAACTCGTGTGACGTCCGCCGAGTCTCGCTTGACGGAAGTTGAGTCCAAGAGCGTCGCCATCGAATCGAAAGTCACCGCGTCGCAGGAGACTGTTCCCGCAATGCAAACTAGTATGGCTGCTTTGCAAGACAGCATCACCAACCTCGGAAGCCAGGCAGATCTGCGATATGGCGCCCTGGAAACGATGGTTGAAAGCCTGAGTAGCCAATGGAACAACATGAGCACTACCCAAATGGCTCATGTCATCCTGGAGCATCTTAGCAGACTCCAGCCTGCGCAGCTTGTGCCTGAGATACGGCACTTCCAGGAGAGGCTGGCCGACGTGGAGAAACTCATTCAAGAGGACGGGGAGCAGCGCAAGAACCAGACCAAGGTGATACAGTCCATCTGTGACGATACCGCCAAGGCACCTAAGCGAGGCCTAGGTTTGGAAGGGAAATACCCGAGCCACCCTGAGAAGCGGGCAAGAATTGAGGGTCAGAACGGCGTGAACGGCTATGGCAATGGGTACGCTCACTCATAGTGGCCAGCGGGAGGGTTTTTCTTCGCTCGTCTTCTGTATTGAAGGCTCTATCGAGGAGAATTAACAATTCGTGGCCCTGGTACAAGAAGGGCTAGAAGGGCTACCTTGACGTTTTGCGTACATTGGGATGAAGTATGAAGTGCATGTTAGGATTCATACTGGGGTCGAGTTCTCGCCCCAATTATGGAACCGCTTTAGAGGTCTTCTAAAAGATTGACGTTGGTTGATGGAGCACCGTTAGAGATACCCTGAACTTTGGTTGGTTGCTTGGCTGGTTGGCTGGTTGGTAGCTTGGCTGGTTGCTTGTTTGTTTGTACTTGGTAGGCCTGGCGTACTATCTACATGATGACTTTTGACGACAACAATGGATATCCTGAACAAGAACGGAATCTTGAAACATGCGTGGAAATATGAGCGAAAGAAGCTGAGTCCCAGCTTCCCGTACCGCCTGTGTAGTTGTACACACAGTCTTGTAAGCGCGCTTTGCATACTAGGCAGCTCTCCAAGAGCTTATATCAGCGTGTATTGGGGGGAACCCTTGGGAGAACCCCTTGGTGGGGGGAAGGGCGGTCCGGGAGCAACTCACCACTGTCGTCATTCAGGCTGCCTGCCCGCTGCCGGAGTCTTAACAGCTTCAACGTCGGTCCGCCTAAAGCTGGAACCTTCCCCCACGCAAAACAGCCGTAAAACAAACACCATAACTTTGGGCCCTCTCACCCACTTCCTTACCATATCTTACTGTTCAGTCTCTTGAAGCTGTCACCTCTTACTCTGTTTGGCAAGCATCGGCCACGATCTCTCTCATTTGACAGGCAGCAGGCGAGCATGGTAAGTCATCCTCTGTACGGTTTGGTTTGAGACCGAGCCTACTCTCCTGTCTCCCTCTTGCCGGCCTCGCTCCTGTTCCAGCTCGACGAAGCCGAGGTGCTGAGCACTAACACTTCACCTTTTCAACCCGCAGTTTGCCCCCGGATATGGCGGGATGGACCCGTCCAACCCACAAGACTTCCTCAACATGGCGCGGTCGATGCGGAGACCCGTCACCCAACGATTCGATGAATACTATCGTTGCTACCCGATGGTGATGCATCCCGGCCCCGAGCGCAGCGAGTTGAATTATGGATCGAAGATTCTGCTGCCGCCTTCAGCACTCGACAAGGTGTCCAAGCTTCACGTGCAGTGGCCTCTCCTTATGGAACTCATCAACGGCGAGAAGGAGAGGCACTCTCATGCTGGTGTGCTCGAGTTTGTGGCCGAAGAGGGCAGGGCGTACCTACCGCAGTGGATGATGCAGACCCTACTCCTCGACGTTGGCGACATGATTCAGATCAAGACAACCTCCCTCGAGCTGGCCAGGCTGGTCAAGCTCCAGCCGCAATCCGTCAACTTCCTCGAAATTAGCGATCCCAAGGCCGTCCTTGAGCGCGCCTTCCGGAACTTCGCTGCCGTCACCAAGGGCGATGTCTTCAACTTCGAGTACAACGACACAGTGTACGACGTGGCAGTGCTGGACGTGAAGCCCGAGACGGAGAAGATGGGAGTGTGCATGATCGAAACGGATGTGTCAGTGGAGTTTGCTGCTCCAGTGGGATACGTGGAACCAACGAAATCATCCGGAAGTGGCACCAGCACCCCGAGAAGCACTCGCGGCCTGCCAGCTGGAGGCTTGTTGCACAACCAGGGTACCATGGCCCAGGCCATCAACTACGACTCTATCGCGCCCTCGTCCGCCGCGGCCCAGGCGACGAATTTCTACGGCGAGGGCAACCGTATCGGCGCCAAGAAGGGCGGTAAGGCCCCCACTCCGAAGCCAGCGACGCCTGTTCCGGGTGCTGCCGCGGATTCAGGCCCTCTCCCACCTAGCAGACGGACGAACGGGCCACTTCCGCTACGGCTGCCTCCAAATAAGCTGTTTTTGGGCTACGAGATTACGCCATACAAGTCGAAGGAGCAGAAGGAGAAGGAGAATGAGGGTGCCCAGAAGCCTCATTTTGCCGGTCAGGGCCAAACGCTGAGGGGAGGGGTCAAGAAGAAGGCGGAGAGCGAGGAGAAGCCAGAAGTCGCGGAGAAGAAGCCTGAAGTAGGCCGTCGCCTGGACGGCAAGAATGTCCAGTAGACGTGTTGCTTCATTTTTGGTCACCAAGGCTTGTCGACAGCCAGGCGTTTCGGTTCAGGGAAAGGGCGTTACGGATTCCGGCACCAGTGCAGACATGACAAGACAGCAAAAGACAGGTTCATGAAAATTATCTTCACGCTTCGCATATCACAGCGGTGCAGATTTGGGCGCGGAGGCTAATGTTATTCTCTCGAGTGATTCTGACTGCTGAAGATACTCTAGGTCCTGAACCCCCCAAATTGAGGTGCAGCTAACGCAGAACGCAATGCAAAATTGTGTCTCCTCAAATGCCCACCGAGCGGTCTTTCATGAAAGACCAAGTCCGAAGCTGAAGAAAGCTCGTAGACCAAGAGACAGACGAGGTCAGTAGCTCACCACCAACGCAATCATTTTCCGCCCGAGGGTCTCTCCCCACCTCTCTTTTCCCCAGATAGAAGTTTTGGCGTCAAGGCCGACGAGCAAGTGTATGTGCACTTGATGAGCCTAGACGGCGTGTTCGTAGTCATCGTCGCCCATGGTCTCGGCCTTGACAGCGTTGGCCTCGTCGTCATCGTCGTCCTCGCCGGTGTCCTCGGAGTACTTCATCTTCTTTGCGGTGGTACGGGGCGTCTTTTTCTTCGCGATGGGGTTGGGGTTGAAAGCACCACCCTCTGGAGACGTGTCCTCGTCGTCGTCGGTGCCGGTGGCGGCAGCGGAGCGCTTCTTGCCTTTTCCCTTACCCTTGCCAGACGCAGGAGTCTTCGGGGTGCGAGGGCCACCAACAATGGCCTTAGAAGGGGTGGTGGGGATGCTGCTACTGCCGCCTCCATCCTTGTTCACGTTGTCCGAGTGGCGCTCTTTGAATGCCTTGTGGATCTTCTTGGACCACTGCTGGGCTGTGGGTGGCTGCGTTAGTCCTGATGCTTGAGGATGTGGGATATCATGCTGGGCTGGTGTTGGAACAAAATCCAACATGGAAACTGCGGTCGGAGTCGAGTAGTCGCGACTGATGGCTTGAAGGGGTGGTTCTTGAAGGGCTCAAACGAGACGCGGGCGACAGAGGGTTGAATGGTGAAGGCACAGGGGCGGAGATCAACATGGGAAGACTTACACATCGCACCAGCAGTGAATCCATATCCCCAGGAGGACATGATGTCCTCGACCTTCTGCCAGTCTGCCTTGATGTTTCCGCTGCCGTCGCCCGAGGACAAGAGCATGGCGAAGATGAGATCCTTCTGGGAGGCATCGTCCCCTAGAGAAGGCGTCAGCATCACGGGCCTATTGCAATGGGTGAAGCGGAGCCACGGTGGATGAGTGGTGTGTGTGATCGGGGACATACATTTCTTGTTGGTGCTCATGATGGGCAAAAGGGTGGCAAAGCAGACCTTGCTGGTGTCGCTGGTCAAGTGAGTGGTAGTAGTTTCCTCAGGTTGAGGTGGGTTGATGATGGTGTTGAGAGTGGCCCAAGTCGGTGGTTGGAAGAAGATAAAGTCCCGAGAGCTTTGTGGGAAAGGAAGGATGGAGTGTTTGAAGAGCAGCTCCCTGGCCAGCGAGATGTTCTGGCATCAGGTGCACGTGGATATCAGAAGCATCGGCGTCGCGTCAAGTGCGCAGGCAGGGTGGCGGTAGACTTGCGGACGCGACATGTCGAGGAGCAACAGGGCAAATTAAATACTGCAAGGCCATCCCAATCTTTCACGCTGTACCTCAAGCTTTGGGCTCAAGGACTTGGGAGCTTCCAAACGACCCAACCATCTCACCTGGAAATTCTGCTAACCCCAGCCTTGCCCTACCCCCTTTCGTCCTTCGCACCCCCATATCGACAACTCCCATTCGTACACCCACAACCTCAACCTCGACCTCAACCTCAATCTCAATCTCGACCACAACCACAACCATAATTTGTCCAGGCCATCGATTTACTCGACAGCGACCACTTCAAACAGACGATACAAACGATTGATACTGGGTCGTACCAACCCAACGTCTCCAGGTAAGTTACTTCAGGGCGACATGAACAACGAGCAACAGCACCGCCTTCCCATTCCCATTCCCTGACCTGCTGGCTTGCCTACCTCATCTCGTCCTACTCCCCCCTCCCATCTCTGAGAACTTTCCACCTCGAGCACCTGTTACGAGCCTACCACATCCCCATTCCTCTCCCTGCCTCCCTTCTCTGGCAGACAGACCCTCAAAGTTTGTCCTCTACCACTACACCCAGGTCTGCCCAGGCAGTTCAAGCTTGCCCGCGCCGACACGAACTCAATTCACAGCACACGGTCTTGCTGTATGTCTCATGTTGTCCTTGAGTAAGCACCATACACACAGACAACTTGACCAAAACACCTGTGCTGGAGCTGCTCTTGTACAGCGCACAGCAGTCCATCTTGGCTTGCCCCATCCCAGCCCAAGGTCGTGCCCTTCCACTCTTTCATTCAGTCATGTGCACGTTGTGGGAATGATAGCGACTGGCCAGTCTTCTTCTTCTTCCTTATTCCCCTTCATACTCTCCTCCCCACAAGCAGCCCCCCCTTTGGCCTTGAGTCTTTCGTCCGATCCTGATTTCTTGTCAGCTCACGTTCACTTTGACCGACTTCTTTCCAAAGATTTCAGCGCGATTGAACACCAAGTAAGGCTCAACTGTATCCTTTTCACTTTTCGCGCACCTGACCTTTCCTCATCAGCCTTTACCATGTCCGACCACGACGGCAACGCGACGCAACATGCACCTGGCAATACCAGAGATGGCAACGCCGAGGATGACAACACCAAGGGCGGAAGCCCAGGAACCCCAAAGAGTGGCGAGGACCCAGAGGATACTACGAATCAGGTTGGACTGACTGCAATTGAGTCATTGCTGTTCTTCAACATGGTTCGCTTCAACGGCAGCCAGGAGAATATTGACTGGGACATGGTTGCTTCTCACTCCAATTTGAAGAACGCCGCCTCTGCCAAGGTATGTGCATACTGTATTCCTTCCCATCCCATCCCATCCACATCCAATGTGAAGCTCATTTTTTCTTCTTTTACTTGAACAGGTTCGATACCGCCAAGTCCTGAAGAAGTATGACTTGGCGGGTGCTCCTCCAGTGACCCCGCGGCCACAGGCCCAGAGGTCTCAGAAGGCCCAGAAGGCCCAGAAGGCCAAGGTTGCTGAGGAGCCTGAGCAGGGTGAACGTGACGACGAAGACGGCGACTCCTCTTATGTCCCAAGCCCCACCAAGAACAAGGCGGGCGTGCGCAAGCGAGCCGCTCGCGGTGGTGCTCGCGGCGGCGGACGAGGTGGCGCACGAGGTGGTGGACGTAGCAAGAGACAGAAGACGACTCTGAAGGCCGAAGATGAGCAGAAGAACGACAACATAGTCGCTGATAGCGTCGTTGTCGCTTCCGTTTCAGCGTCCAGGGCCGGCAACATGGAGCCCAAGACTGACAGCAAGGCTAAGGCCGAGCCTGGTACCGACACTGGCACGGCACTGCTCCAAAATCTAGATGACGCAAGTGGTGCTGACGGCACTGAGAGTAACAGCTCTCACGAGCTTGCCCAGGGCCAGGCTCCTCAGGACTTGAGCGCTGGTATGCCTCATCTCGCTGCCCCTGGCCCCGGTCAGAACTATCTGCCAGGCAACCCGGCCAGCGCGCACATGATGCAGATGTACCATCCGAACCACATGCCCAGTGGATTCCCACTCACCAACAACACCGACGATGCTATCTCGCACGGCCAACAGTCAAACTCACACCAGCTTTCCATGTCACAGCCGCAGGGAATCCCACAGCAGCAGCAGCAGCAGCTGACCCCTGAGCAGCATCAGCATCGACGGCAGATGGAGCAGATCCAATTCAACCAGCTTGCATACTTTCAGGCTATGCAGATGTCGCCCTATCCAATGCACCATGGTGGCATGGGTGGCATGGGCGGCATGGGCGGCATGGGCGACATGAGCGGCATGGATATGGGCATCAATGGTGGCTATCTGCCCTATGGCCACATGAGCCAATTTCAGATGGACGACCAGATCCCAGCGAATGCCTATAATGGCGGCGCTCTATTCGGCCATGCTCAGCTGGGTGACATTGCAAATCATGGCGATATCGATCATGAGACTCTTCAGGTCCCGGTCGATGGCGAAGACGAGAGAGGTTTCGACAGCGATACCAAGCCAGAGCTCGAGCATGACGTCGAGGATGAGGGTGACCCCGAGGATGAGGGTAGTGCTGAGAACGAGGGTGACCCCGAGGACGAGATGGTGTGACGTGTCGTCTGGTCTTGGTGAAGACTACCTGGCTCGATAAAGAGAACTACTCTTTGCCTTATCCCAACAAGGTCTCTTGTTGACCAGGGATCGACTGGCAAGATCTGCATTGCAACCTCCCGGGGAAAAGCCCATAGTGTCGACTAACTGAGGAGACAAAGATGCTGATGATGGTCATTTGGCGGCACTGTGAGGATTTGAAGTCGCGGTCTTTGATGGCCTGGGGAACCGATCTGACTGAAGTGAGCTTTCATGGCCACTCGATACTTTCCTCGTGGTCTAACCGCTGTGTATGTTTGGATCAAAATCATTTTGGTGGACGGAAGGAAACATTCTCGCAACAGTCTGGACCAGGAGAGGGATGCAAGGCCCTCGAGTATGCGTTGGACAGATAGTCATAAGCCAGATCCACACTTGTGGTGAATGAAGTAAAGACGAATCTCGGATTTTCGACAGCTGGCTCTTCCACAGTGCCATTCAGTGCATATGAGCAACCCAATGTCCAGTAGGCTTGGATGTCTCGGAGCAGAAATCAATGTGACTGAAGTATAGTTCTCGCCATTTATGGTCAGACTTTGAAGGTGGTATGCACGCACTCGTAGGTATCTCATGGGGTCAGCAGGTTGATGGGGACCACTGTAGCCTAATACTCAAGGACGAGCAGGCTTGGGAAACAGGCATTCCCACTCGGGTTGCTCACTACATGAGGGGACCAGTTTTGGTGAATCAAGGCGGGGGGGTATCATGACCAGTACATAAACTGGAGAGGGAATGACCTGTCACCAAGGCAAGTAGACATGATATCAATGTTGATGATGCATAGCAATCAATGCTTGGTTGCTGTGTTTTGTAAACCCTCAACCCCTTTTCCCCAGCAAGTCAGCCCGGCTGTGTATGTAGGTCTAAAAATGTGTTCCAAGGAATCAATGAAGAAAGGGGGAAGGTGCTCACCACAACCTGTCATAGCTCATCCCAACGTGAAAATACAGCGGGGAGTAAATAGTACAATCTATCAAGACAAAAAGCCTCAAAGTCAAACGCTCGACGACGTGGGTTTTTTCCGTGTCACAAACTGTCCCATACCCAACAAAAAAATCAACGGAGACCACTACCAAGGCAACAGAATGAAAATAGGGGAAGTCGATGCTACTTCTGAGTAAAAAGTTGTCTCAAAGTCCATGGTCTGTATTTGGGACGGCAGACGAGAAAGCTGGTGGGTTGACCGCAGCCGTTTGCTCAGTGGAAGCGGCTGTCCCACTCCTCGTGCTTCACAAGAGCATGAGACTGATCAGACACCATCATGGCACTTGGGGCGATTCCGAAAACTTCTGGATGAGCAGTGTGCTGGTGATCACAGAACGCTGAAGCGGGAGCATTGTAGCTGTCTATTTCGTACGGCGGCATCGCGAAGGGCGAGTAGGACGGGCTTGGCTGCCAGGACGCCGGCTCATGACCGCAGTGAGCAGGCGCCCCAGTATAATCATAGTGGCCAGGTTCGTGGTGAAGTACCTCGCTCGCAGGGCTGGTGGCATAGGCATGAGACACGGCGAAAAGGTCGGTTTCGCTGCAAGGCGTCAGGAGGCGGTTGTGGAATTGGATCTGGGTGTCGGCAAGGGAGATGGGTGGGATTTCGTCCGGAGAGATGCAGGCCTCGGATGCAGGCCGCTGGAATTCACTCTTCACTAGGGCCTCGTCCTTGACTTTGGGCGGTGGCGCCCTAGACTCGTCCTGTTGAGCATGTGGTGATGCGTTTGGATCGGACTTGATGGGCTGTTCTTTCTCGTTCTTGGCCTTGGTCTCCTTCTTGAACTTGGTGACCCTCGACTTGTTGACGCCTGCTCGGTTCCGTCGTTGAGGCTCGATATTGAGCAGAGAATTCCGGAAGCGAGAGTACCTCATGCGGGCAGCATGGCCGTTTGTGATCTCCTGGGCCAGTATTGGGTTGTGGGCAACCGCGTTCCAGTCAATCTGCTTACGGGTCAGCGGCCTGGGTCCTCGAGGTCCACCCCAAAGCCCCGAAGTGGCCTTACATCTTTGAGGTTCTTCTGCTGCAAAATCGCGAAGAGGAACCGGGCCATGATATTGTCATTGTTGGAAGACATGATGACAATGTCGACGGCGAGTTCTCGTACAGTCGGTTGAAAGGCGAACCCGCAGAGGAACGATAGGCTTTGCCAACAGTGGAGGAGAGAGGGACTCTGGCTCAATTTGAGTTTCACAGCGTACTGATAGCTCTGCTAGAGTGTGGCCAGCTGCCCAGGATCTCACACAGTTTGAATAGTGGTAGAGATTCGGTGTAGGGGGTGAGTCACTTAGTGGGTGTGTGAAGATCAGTGAGGCAAGGCTCGAGAGGGTAGGTTTAACAACTCTGGGTTATCAAGACGAGACCACCATGTACCATTGATGCTGGTCTGGTAGTTTGGCCTAGCGATAGGAGTTAGGACCGAGTGGCTGCTCAGGGCCACCAACGCTCTGATGGCCGGGAGTCCTGGGTAGGATGCAATCGGCTTCAAGCCGGCTGAGCACATAGGATCTCAGCAACAATGTGCTGATGATCGGCCACGGGAATGCTTGAAAAGAAGTTGACCATCACCAAAGGGAAGATCTCTGCATGAGAAGCTGTTTGCTCTTGTTTGAGCAGAGGGGCCGATAAAGCCGGGAAGCAAAGGAATGCAAAGGGGTCCTGAGTTCATCCTGCCCGGAACTTCTTGCTTTTTGACTGGGCATTGTCTGTATTGGTAAAGTCATCCGTGACAATGATGGCTGTGGTTGCCTGGTCAGCTAGGGAGAACCCAACAAATCAAAGGTTCGACACGAGGGTGGTGTGGGTTCAACGTGATCTCGCGGAGGACTCGCGTAAAGTGGCACGGAACAGGTTGCATCGTGCATCTGGCATTCCGGCCTGACCCCTGCCCTTGCCTTGGTACCGCTGCACAGTAGGTCCAGAGTGGGCGCTAGCAATGACTGGAAAATGCGCGGGGAGGACACTGTCAATGGATCATCTGATGTCATATCGCCCCCGGACTCTCCCTTGGTGGTTTCAAAGACCAACGCAGGTCGGGATCAGACCAGATATCGAGGATCCATCGATGGAGGTGAAGGGCCGAGGGCGAGGGCGAAGGAAGGCGGCAGCAGCTGGTGGCACTTCGATGCAGGCAAGCAGGCGAGGCAAGACAAGACCGGAAGGGTGTGGCCGGTCAGGCTCGATGCAACCGTGAGTCATAGTCATCGCAAACACGCCGAGACAGGGTCGTTTGTACCGCTTCAGGGATCATAATTGGAACACGATGCAATGCGCGTCTGGGGACGCCTCTTCCCCGGTGGGCAACGCACCAGGCCAGGAACGGCCGGGTCAAGTCAAGTCAAAGGACTGCAAGGTTTACTTTTTGTTCTTGCGTTGCCATCAGGTTCTAGATCGGCCAAGACGGATGCCTTTTTTTTTTTTGGTTGAATTGGCGAATCGCAACGGGGCAAGACCAGTCCAGGCTGCAGGGAGCCCGAGGATGCGGACCGTTGGCAGGCACTCCTCGAGACTTGATGGTGTGGTGGCAAAGGCGTTTGATGCTGGCCAATGCCGCCTTGTATCACTCCCCTCACTCACTCAATTCGAGCCTAAGATCGCCGCCGCGGCTCCGTCAAGCCCAGCTCAAGCGACGGCGACGACGAATGCGGCATGGGGATCGCAGAGCTACGCAGAGGGAAATGAGCAAGGCAGGGCTGCTGCGTGTCATAGGACCGAGCGACTCATGGATGATTCTGGTTGAGTGGGAGACGCAAGACGAAAGACGCAAGACACCGGGAACTTGTCTGCGAACTTTGTCTGGGGCTTGCGTCGGGGCTGGTGCCTCGATTGGCCAGAGACGTGCCGAGATACGCGTCCGAGCTGCAAAGTTGGACGCAGAATCTTGGAAAGCGGGGCTTGGCTGACAGGACAGTGCGGACTGGCGACGCGAGATGGCTCACGAGTCCACGTGACGGCGGCACCTTCGGCCGTTCCTGGCTCTCAATCTTCTTCCTGGCCTGCGCTGGCTGTTAGGCAGACGGCAGGAGTCAGGCTAGGAGGCTAGTAGGCTAGGAGCGGAGCTGCTCAGCACCACCAGCCCCCCCACTCTCCCAGCTCCCTTCTCCGACTCCTCCCCAACGGTGACTGGCTGGCAGGCCCCCCTCGCGCATTTCTTACCAAGCTCCTCCCTCCGGTCCCAATGTCCCTAGATAGCCAGCTATCAACAAGTCGTTTCTTCCCTCCATCTGCCAAAGGCTCCCAGGTACCGGTCTAACAATTATTTACCCATCTCGATCCGGTCAATCAGATCGACCATATCTCACCCGTCCATCCAGGCTTGGTTCACCCATCCACGCTTTTTGAGGCTATTCGCACTTAGGCCCGCGCCTGTTTCCCGAGCTCGCGAGAATGAGCAGCAAAAACTGGGGCGACAGTCAGTACCTTTCCTGCCTGTTCATTCCTCTCGTTCATTCTCTTCTGCCCTCCTGTATTTCCGTCCCTTGCTCTATCCCCCAGCCGGCAATCAAACCGCTCCGTAGCCTATTGCTGGTGCTGTTGGTGCTGCTGCTGTGTGCTGTTGCTGCTACCACCACTACTACCAGCACTACCACCACCACCACTACTGCTTTTCACTACATGAGCTCTGCACCACCACCGCCAGCACTCCCAGGCGTTCCGCTGATATCATGTCCTTCCAGAAGCCGACAAGGACTTGTTCTTCACTATACTATCTGTCAAGAACATTGGTGTAATAAGTGGTTCGGAATGGACGACCATCGGCAACCACATGCGGTCTCTCGGTTATGGTTTCACCAATGAAGGATGCCGGTAAGCTTGATTCTGCTCATTCCAACCCGGTGTGCCCCCCCCCCCCCCGGAGATGCCACTCAGATTTGCCATGTCGCTCAAGCGCCCTCCACCGCCCCCCTCTTTCGAACTGGGAGAGGCTCCCAGTTCCTTGTGCGAACATCACGATGCCTTGTCGCCTCAGCGTCTTCCTTTCAGAGCCTATGCTTTCTGCATGGCCCAGAGTGCTGCCGCACCGTTCGTGACCTAATTACAAGAACCTGTCTAATGCTATTGCCAGCCAACACTTCCAAGGTCTCCGCCGGTCCCAGCAGAAGGCTGAGGCAAACGGCGTCTTGGCCTTGAGTGACAATCCCCACAAGAAAGATCCTACCATGAATCCAATCACCAGACGGCCGGGTCCGGGACGAGGGCGACCCAGGAAGTCTATTGGTGGTGCCTCCGCGAATGCTCAGGAGTCTGAGAGCGCGAGTCCCTCGCCGTCTCAGTCCCAGATGATGCAGCAGCCACCACCGCAGGCCCAACCACTGGACCTGCAACAACCCATACAGCCCCAGCCGCCGATGGATCACAACGTCGGGCCTGCACCGACCCCCATGATGGACGCTGCGCCGCCACAGGTCCAGGCCCAGGCCCCGCCGCCGCAGCCCATGGTTCTGCAGCCAGAGGATGTGTCTTTCGAGGCTGCGAGTGAGGAGCCTGATGAGCATGCTGCTAAGCGTCCCAAACTGGAAGAAAACCACGATCCCGCCCTCAACGACGAAGCTATCCTGAGTGCCCTGGCGGCTCACACCAGCCCGGGCGTGGACCATTACAATCCAGAGTAAGTATCCTCCAAGCCCGGCTCGCCCCTTGAACCAATTTTTGACAGCATCCAAGCTTTTACGGAGAGGCCTGACGGCGCCCACAAGGAGCGAACACAGGGGCCTGTTGTTGCCTACGACAAGTCTGGGCCGCACGGCGTTAAGCTCGTTGGCGTTGCTTTGGTGTTATGGTGGTGTGTTAGCTTTGCTTATTTGGTGTTCTGGGAAATTCCTTTGCTTATTGATATGCTTTCTTCATTGGTCGTGGCCAGTGCCGCCGGCGTGTGTATGCCCGATTCAACTCGAGAATTCGGGCTGTGGCCTAGTATGCAGCTCATCTTCTTCAGTTCCAAGCGTAGATCTATTGGAATCGACGCACATCTACTTCTCAATCACACATTTTAATCGTTCTGGCCTCGCGTTTCCACTGCTTTGGGATCTTGATATGCTAACTAGATTATCTTGACTGATTATTGATTCCTGTATACCGGTAAGAAATTTGTGGACGCCCCTAGGAAATTCCCAACAACGACGAGCCTTTCTGGCTAACCTGCGTACTTGAATCTGGCCCTTGTCCAGTCACCCCGGCCTGTGAGTGGGTTTATTCATGACAAGAACGCCAACATTTGTACAGTGTCATTCATCCAGCTCTACAGAATCTAGCCAAACAGGAGGTGATATGTGATTCACGTTTCCAGGCCCGGACGGGCACAGGTTTCAGGAACCATGAAATTCCGGCATGTTCTTCAAAAGTCTACACCTTCTACCCTGACACCAACGGCCAAAGTCACCACATCTCTTCGACGTGCTACACTCAACTGCCATTGCTGAGCCTTTTCCTTTCTTCTCTGAGACATCGGACTCCTCCTTGCCATGGCCAAGGTCACCTCCATGGCTGCCACCGCCGCTGCCGCCGCCGCCGCCGCTCCGATCAGCAGCGTGGACAAACCCAAGAACACAAAGTGGAACGATGAAGCTCACCAGGCCTTGGTCGGCACGCTCTTAGACACTATGGATTTGGCCGACACCAAATGGCGGGCGAACCTAGATTTCATGGTGGGAAACCTGGCTGAGAGAGGACACAACTTCTCAAGGGAGGGCATACGGTAAGGTCAAACTTTTCATCTATGTGGTCTTCAGAAGCCAACCCTCTCTCTCCCACCACCGCGATGAACACGCTCAAAACCACACCCATTACGCCTCTACCCAGCTTCGTCCATTTCTCTTTTCCGTCAGCATCAAACAACAACAACAAGCACCAAGCATCAAGCAGCCACCGACAGCTAAAGTCACCACCACCACCTTCGCACAGCTCACAATGCCTTCGGTGTGGGACGAGACCCGTCAGAGAGATCTCCTTGAAGAGATCTACTTTGTACTGTCCTCCCGCCAGTCCTTGACCCAAGAGGACAAGGATGCTGTTGTGGCAGGCATGCAGAGTCGTGGCTATGCTACTCTGAACTGGAACGCGATACGGTAAGAAATACCTTTTGTGAGCCCCCGAGGTCAAAGGCTCTGCCCAGTGGCGCTGTATCTGCCTGTTATTTCGTCTCCACAACACAACCTCGTTCTACCGTTCCCCGTTCATTTCGTCAGCCTACGAGAGACATCAACCTCATTACGACCCATCAAGCAAAATGGGTATCACTTGGAACGCTAGTGCCGATGCCGACCTTTTCCAGGCGGTGCTCGCCTTTTCCCCGCCTCTGACCCAGATACCGGTCGCAGACCGCGAAGGCATCGTCGCGTTCATGCACAGTCGCGGTCATACTGAAGCCAGCTGGGAAGGTGTACGGTAAGCTACCCTGCCAGTTTTGCCAAGTGGCTGTCTTGCCAGATCTTGGCCCTCCTCCAACACCTACGTGTTTATCCCCCATGCATCAAAATACAAACAGCTGCCCAAGGCCGCTGGCCAGCACTCATCACCCGCTACCCTCCTACCTGACCTACCTGACAACATGTCTCAATCAAAAACTTGGGATGACGCGACTATGCGTGACCTTTTGGTCGCTCTCATCACCACTACATCTGTCCTCTCGGACCTGAGCGCCGAGCAGAAGGAGGAAGTAGTTGCTTTCATGAATGCCCGTGGTCATGATAAAATTTCTTGGGACAAGATACGGTATGTCGGTCGTCTTGTGTTTCTGGATCACCTCGTGAGATCGAGCAGTTGCCAGCCTCGCTTCGTTTCCATTCTTGCACACTCACCCATACTTTCCCACTCTCAACATCGCGCCACGCTCAGCGGGTGGTTTCGTTCCTCATCCTCCAAGAACACCACTCCACAGAACACCAAGCGATCAGAAATGAGTGCCAAAGGCCATCAATTTTCGCAAGACTGGGACGAGCCTGGTCTAGCCAAGGACCTTCTCGCTGCGACGATCATGCAACTCAACCCATCCAAGCAGGACATACTGCAGATTGCCAATAAAGCGAAGGCCTTGGGAGACTGGCACTTCACCGAGAGTGCTTGCTAGTACGTTTTGATTTGCCTCAGGTGGTCTACAGCTCCAGCCAAGTTTCCAAGCGGTAGCTGGCTTTTCTGTTTCTCACTGCCCTTCATATGTTCGGCCCTTGTTCTCTCTCTACGCTCCAACTTGATCCCAAACCTCCTTCACAACGTTGACTTTGCCGCCTCCCCCTTCGGCACAACAAGATCCTACATGCTTTTTTTACTTCAAGGTCATCAGAGATACATCACTCCTCAAATATGACGGACCGCACTGCCTGGGGCGACAAAGCCCATCTGGACCTGCTGCTTGCGGTTCTCAACAACGTCACTATCTCCAGCTCAGACTGGGAAAGCAAGATTCTGCCTGAGCTGCGAGCCAAGGGCTACACTTACACCACATCAGCTGCTCTGTACGCGCTTTCCCCTCCCCTGTCCCTTCTCTAAAAAGTACCACCAGGGCCTTGCTACCTCCAACCTCCAAACACACACTTCAACACCAATCCTGCCGTCCTTTTACATTTCCACCACAACTCCAAGAACAGTAGCACCTCACGTTCAACCACGTCAACAAACCTCGCCACTGTCATCATGTCCACTCCTACCAAGGGCCCCGCCTTCAAGTGGGATGCCGAAGCAGAGCGCGATCTCTTTGCTGCTTGTCTCGTTGCAGCTGGCGAGCCTAAGGGCGCAACCTTGGCCAAGGCCATGGACATCCTCGAGGCGACTTTTGGAGAGCGCTTCACCAAGAAGGCCGCTTCTCACAGACTGTAATCATCACTCCAGCAGACTTTTCAAATGAGCACAGTAGTCAATTCTCCAAGTGGGGAGCCCCAGATATCACATGCAACAGCCTTGTCGCATTCGCAAGCCGCACATTGCGTCCGTCTGTTGTGCTTCCGCTAACACTGTCTTTAGCCAACATCTTCAGAAATTGAAGAGAAAAGACGGATCACCTTCCAAGAAAGCCGAGACTCCCTCCAAAAAGCGCGCGAAAGCTGCCAACAATGGCAGCAATGATGACAACACGCCCAAAAAGCGCAGAAAGACTGCTGCTCCCAAGTCCGTTCCCATTCTCGCCATGGAGGACGACGACGAGAATGACGACAACCTTATCAAGCCCGAGGAGGGGTAAGTCCCTTCCTGCCCTACATTGTACTTCAAAGGTTTACTAATAGCAACTGCAGCGAGGATGAGGTCTAGGCCTATCACCTTCAAGATGCGCATGGCTCAACCGTTGCGACTTCCCGCTACACTCGACATGGCTCCCTTCTAAGGCTGAGTTGTGGTCGGAGGAAATTTGGCTCGCAGCTTCGAACGTGTGCTTGGAGGGTGCAGCTTGGAGGTTTGGCTTCTGATCTCGGAAGGAGGGAGAGGGGAGGGGGGAGTGTCCATTAATAGGGAAGCACGGAACGCTTCGATCGTCCCTGTTGTCGCTGCTGGTTGCTGTCAGCCTGCCTGGTAGACATGCTAGCTAGACTCAGGGCTTTGTAACATTAATCGTGGACCTCCCAGATACACTGATCAGAAAAACCATCCGTGGTTTGATCAAAATGCACCTCAAGCTGCCTTGACGACACTACTGATTTGCGTACGGTTATGCTTGAAAATGTGCAGACGTGAGGAATTGTGAGCACCGAGGCTCCTGTTCACATGAGAGCATATGAAGTGAAGGAAACTCGAATTATCGTGAGCTCTTATGATTGATCTCAATCCATGTTATGGGCTACCTCAACCTAGCATAATCAACGTGTGAACTGGCTCTTGCTCTCATGTGGCCCCCGATACCAAAGCAGCCGGAATGTCGAAACCTTTCCCATTGCCTCACAAGCACTCAAGAGGTCCTGTGAGAGGAATCTAGAGCGCACCACTCATCATGGCGTCAGCCGCATCGTCAGCCTCGGGCTTGATCATGTGCTTCTTGTCATGCTTGTCCTCATCCTGATCGCCCTTTTCAGAGTCCTCCTCGCCAGCATCAGTCGCAGCCGCGCTCTTCTTGCCGTGAGGCTTCTTGGCGGAGGAACTGCCGACCTTTCCAGTGCGCTTGGCGACCTTGGAGGGGGTCTTGGGGCCGCCAGCGATGGGGGCGTCGCCCTTCTCGGCAGGGCTCTTGCTGGCGTTGCTGGTGAGGTTGAGCAAGAGGCGGGAGTACATCGTCTTCGCGGTGGCCACGTTCTTGTAGCCCGCCTCGACGGCAATCTGCTCCCACTACGTAGATACACAGGCAAGGTTAACACATGAGTCCAGTCTCGGGCTGGGATCAAACCTGCAGGAGTGGAGGGACTTACGTTGTAGTCAACCTTGCCAACCGTGTTCTGGGCCATGGCGACGAGGAGCTTTGTCTGTTTCTCGTTCAAGTGACCACCGCTCTTCTTGGGGGTCTCTGGGGACTTGGAGTAATCAGACATCTTGACGATGGCGAGAGGAAGATGGCGAGAGGAATTGTGCTATCGATAATTCATTAGTCTGGTTGCCTGGAAGCGGCGAGAAACGTGTGTTGTCGTCAAGCGCGATGAAACGTGTTGCAAAGATGACTTGCTACCAAGCACCAGCTTTCATCCTGAGGACACCGACTTACACGAGGTTGGTTCAAGGTGAACGTTTGGCTTGAGGATATCAGCTTCAGGATGGCTGCTTCAGGATGGCTGTCCTGGATGTGGGAGTTACGATTCCCAAGATGTCTGATGCTGTGAAATGTTGACTGTCTGAAAAGAGACAGGGCAGAAAGAAAGAAAGAACAGACGGCAACGAACAATTACGGGCGAAGGTAAGAAGCTCTGTTGGTCACGTGCTAATAAACGTCTGCGCAAGTTTCGTTGCCTACCTGCTTAGGTATTGGGGATTTCGTCTGATGGTTCACCATGAAAGTGGAAATGGAAAGTGCCTCCTTCAACTTCAAAACTTCTGAAGTTTTGATGGGCTTTCTTATCTCGGGCTCAACCTGTGTGTTGGTCAGAAAGTCGGAAAGGGGAATTTATGCATATAGCCTTGACATGTCCCGACGAGGGCCTACAGGATACGTTCAGCGATTTCATGGATTACAAGTTGTCTTTTGAGTCGGAAGAAGAAACTCATGCTCAGCCCAGCTAGTACTCAGCACTTAGTACTGAAAGTTTGGTCGGATGGATTACTGTAGGCATGTGAGAGGCAAGGGCTCAGACTACCTAGGTACGATTCTCCATGTCGACTCGTGCTGTGAGCATTGTTTTGAGCGAGCATTTTCAGGAGCCTTTGTCTTCCAAACAATCTTGCAAGGCAATAAGTTTCCCCACCAGGCTGGGTCTGCCTGGAGCAGCTGCATGGCCTCAAAGAATATGTGCAACGAAGTCTGCCCCACCATGTCCCTTCTAAGGAGGACTCTTGGTCTTTCCAACATGCAGAAATACCAAACAGAGGGGAGCCATGAGGGACATGCAGTGTCAAGGATGGTAAAGTAAAGTTGGAGTGTGTAAGGAAGTTGTTGTGCCCTTGACTTTTTTGAGACATGCCCCAAGGTGAAATGTGTATATCTTGCAGTCCCATCTCATATGCTACCTGGAACCCACAAGACAGACCCAGACTTGGACATACTGCAAAAGAGACCATTGGTGTAGTTTCAGTCCTGTCTGCTTGACGTTCCCTCCGGGCCCCACAAAACCGTTTCCTTCCATAGCCCGAAATCGAGCCTGAGCTCTAAAATCGCCCACCTCCTTTCGTCACTCTTTACTAAAACGTCAAGGCATGCTACGAAACAAGCCTCGCTCGGAGCCACCATCTCGAGTCCGGACATCTCTTGACCAAGGTGAGCTCTTCCCAGCATGCATCGTGCCTAGATTATCCGCAGACTCTCGACGCCCGGTCGTCTCCTTCCCGCAGTGGTCGTTGGCCGACCGACGTTCGTGTCACAGCACGCTGATAGCTTTCGCTTTTCCTACAGCCAACAAACCCGATCTTCTCATTCTCAACTTCCACCATGGCTCCGACAGACACCGAGTCGCAGTTCAAGTTCCTCATCGCTTGCATCAAGCACACTAATGCTGGCAAGGTAGGCATCCCGATGAGGCTATACTGAGTTGCCGTCACTAAACAACAGCCATGACAGGTTGATTTTGGCAAAGTGGCTGAGGAGCTGAGCATTGTCACCAAGGGTGCCGCGTAAGCATCGGATCTTTCTTCCCTTGTCACACTTCCTGTTACTGACTGAAATAAACACAGCGCCAAGCGATACGAGCGTCTCATGAAGGCTCACGGTATCGACAAGACCAACGTAGGTGGCGCTGGCTCTCCTGGTCCTTCCGGCACCAGCACTCCGTCAACCCCGAAGACCCCTGCAACTGGTCGCAAGAATGGCAACGGCCGTGCTACTCCAGCCAGCAAGAAGCGCAAGATGGCGGCCCGCGGTGATGATGTCGACGAGGAAGAGGACGTCAAGTCTGAGATCAAGGAAGAGATCAAGCAGGAGTCTACCAACACCCCCGACGGTTCGTACATGATTGTCCCGAATAAGCCCCCGCTTGAAGGTCCCACGGCCGACACGCTCATGAACACGCCCGACGGTGCCCAACAAAATGGCGAAAACAATGACGATGTCCTGTTGGTTTCAGAGTCGCGAAGAGAGGATGTCGCGGCGCCGGTGGCATGTGCTCACCAGTTGCTGGTGCCGCCCTCGCCCGAGAACTTCTACGGCTTCGTCGATCCTGCGACCCATATGCATCGTCTATCGCAGCACCCACTTACCGCGACTGGAATCCCTATCCGATACGAGTACGGCGATGCTGACTATACAACACAGGTGATGACGACTCTTCCACCTGATGGACGCCACTGGCTTCACCATCATGAACCATCTTTCTTGTGGGGTGATGTCCGCCTGGAACCACAGGCTGGCACTAAACGAGACTGAGAGATGGTCTTGTGTGAAGGGCAAGGGATGGGGAAACGGCAACATGGCCGCCAACCATCCAGACGGATTTTTGGGACAAGGATTGCCAGTGGTCTTCAAGTGATTAGGCAATTGATTGCGTTGATCTCGATTAGAGGGCACTCGCCACACAGTCAGGAACCAGACAGATTCCTAATAGATTCACAATGATTTCACAGTGGTCGATGGTGGCATTTCGACACCCAGCGCTGTGTATGTGGTGCGGTTAGGATGGTAGTGAGGTTGATGTCGTTGGAAGCCGGGGGAACTTCGGCACCTCCCCTACTCTCCAACGGGATGGGATGTGCTTGGCTCCACCACAAGAGTTACGTAAGCCCCTTGGTTTCCTGCCTCACTTTGTGTCCAAATTCTTGCTCTGAATGTGTTCAGTCTGGGGCAGGAACGCTCCTGAAGACAATCAGATATCTTGAAAGCCAGGCTTATATGCGCCTTGTCTAGATCTTGTTCATGCTAACCCCGGACACACCAGGCAGCGGGGCTGCAAATCGAAAGAGAAGGGTGACTCGGCATAGCAGCTGAATTACGGACCGTGCAATTCTCGTTGGTTTGGCTCTGAGGTGAGCGCAGCGTTCCTATGGCTTTGTGACATGGTCCGTGTCGCGCCATCTTCCCCCGACAATCTGTCGAGCCATGAGCCGTGTCCTATGCGTCCTTGCAGCTCTAGAGTTTGTGTGCCCTATGGGTTCAAAAGTTTGTCCAGCTCGTGAGCGGTCCCCCCCCCTGGTTGCCGAGGGAGGTTCTATTATGGGTCCAGAGAAAGGCGTGGAACCAATGACTTATACCAGCAGTGGCTTAGTGCATAAAGATGCCCCCGTGCCGGCTCTTCTCGTCGCTGGGGCGGCAACTCCAATTTTTTTGAGCTCCAGGTCCGCATCACTATTTGACTTGATCCGCACCCTGGCTATCTCTCTCTCTTCTCTCCCACTCTCCCAGCTTCTCCGACGGTGTGATTGATACCCTTTGACGAGTCTCCTTTGTCCTCGTTTGTTTGGTCCAGTACAACTATCCAAATACCCCAACATGCAGCGAGCATTGACAAGCCGGACGGCGGCTTCGGTCCTGTCCCCCTCCGCCGCCTCCAGATTCCGTTCGAGCGGTGCTCTCACACAACAGCTGCGTTTCGCCCACAAGGTTTGTCAGATCCTTCTCGAAACCACTCTGGTGCACAGGCCAGCGTCGATCCGGCTAGGAAACTGACAGCAGTTGAAAACAGGAGCTGAAGTTCGGCGTCGACGGCCGCGCCGCTCTGTTGGCTGGCGTCGACACTCTTGCCAAAGCAGTCGCCACCACGCTGGGCCCCAAGGGCCGGAATGTCCTGATTGAGTCCAGCTATGGCTCACCCAAGATCACCAAGGGTTTGTATACTTCCCTAATGCACAGTCGGCTTGGTAGACTGCTGACTTGTAACCTCTACAGACGGCGTGACTGTTGCCCGGGCCGTGACCCTGCAGGACAAGTTCGAAAACCTCGGTGCCAAGCTGCTGCAAGACGTTGCCTCCAAGACCAACGAGGTCGCAGGTGATGGTACCACGACCGCCACCGTGCTTGCCCGAGCCATCTTCTCCGAGACCGTCAAGAACGTTGCTGCCGGATGCAACCCCATGGATCTGCGCCGCGGTACCCAGGCCGCTGTCGAGGCCGTCGTCGAGTATCTGCAGAAGAACAAGAGGGACATCACCACCAGCGAGGAGATTGCTCAGGTCGCCACAATCAGCGCCAACGGTGACACACACATTGGCAAGCTGATCGCCAATGCCATGGAGAAGGTTGGCAAGGAGGGTGTCATCACTGTCAAGGAGGGCAAGACCATGAACGACGAGCTCGAGGTGACCGAGGGTATGCGATTCGACCGCGGATTTATCTCTCCTTACTTCATCACCGACGCCAAGTCCCAGAAGGTGGAGTTCGAAAACCCTCTCATCCTCCTGTCCGAGAAGAAGATCTCCGCCGTCCAAGACATCATCCCTGCCCTCGAGATCTCCACCCAGAGCCGTCGACCTCTCGTCATCATTGCCGAGGACATCGATGGTGAGGCTCTGGCTGTCTGCATCCTGAACAAGCTCCGTGGTCAGCTCCAGGTGGCTGCTGTCAAGGCCCCTGGTTTCGGCGACAACCGCAAGTCCATCCTGGGCGACATCGCCGTCCTGACCAACGGCACTGTCTTCACGGACGAGCTCGATGTCAAGCTGGAGAAGGCCACAGCCGACATGCTCGGCTCCACGGGCTCCATCACCATCACCAAGGAGGACACCATCATGCTGAAAGGCGAGGGCACCAAGGATGCTATTTCGCAGCGATGCGAGCAGATCCGCGGCGTCGCCGCTGACCCCACCACCTCAGACTACGAGAAGGAGAAGCTCCAGGAGCGGCTCGCCAAGCTTTCTGGCGGTGTTGCCGTCATCAAGGTCGGCGGCTCTTCCGAGGTTGAGGTCGGCGAGAAGAAGGACCGCTTCGTCGACGCCCTGAACGCCACCCGGGCTGCCGTTGAGGAGGGCATCCTGCCCGGCGGTGGCACTGCCCTGCTGAAGGCGTCCAGCCAGGCCCTCGGCAACGTCAAGTCGCAGAACTTTGACCAGCAGCTCGGTATCAGCATCGTGAAGAACGCCATCACCCGCCCTGCCCGCACGATCGTCGAGAACGCCGGCCTGGAGGGCTCTGTCGTGGTTGGCAAGCTGACGGACGAGTTCGGCAGCGACTTCCACAAGGGCTTCGACAGCTCCAAGGGCGAGTACGTCGACATGATCAAGGCCGGTATCCTGGACCCCTTCAAGGTCGTCCGGACCGGTCTGATCGACGCTAGCGGCGTGGCCTCTCTGCTCGGCACAACCGAGGTTGCCATCGTCGAGGCGCCTGAGGATAAGCCTGCTGGACCTCCTGGCGGCATGGGAGGCATGGGCGGCATGGGGGGTATGGGCGGCATGATGTAAGAGGATCATAAAGGGCAAAATCAAAAGCTTTTCTGTATTCAAGCGGTTCGGACTTGTTTGGGCATACTGGGTTCCGGTGTTGAAGGGCGGAATCATGGCGGTCATGTGTATCATCTCCCCTCTATCTCTCTGTCCGTGCTGATACCTCGCATATTGCACGCGATAATCCTGGGACCACCTCCTAGGCCTGTACATTACATTTGCTCTCGGGCTGCACCGAGATAGAGCGACAAGGAGAAATTCTACCGTTGCCCCGACAGATTGGTTGCAGTTTCCCTGCTGCCTTGATGTGCATAGACAGACCACCACGTGTTCAGTGAACCGAAATACTACACTATGGATCAGAATCAGGCATCAGTTGATTGTAATTCAGGCTTCCAAATTCTCGACATTTCGGAATATGGTGGCGTCGAAACCATCCGACTGTAGGACAAGGCCAGGCAGGCGCCGGGTTTCAGGCATCAAGTAAAGTAAGTATCAAGTCTCGCGCAGGCAGTGGCCAAATCGATCTATCCGGGATCACCATGGAGAATGGCCTATCTATCTAATTAGTACTCACTGATTGCGGAAAGTTCAAATATCCCGAGTGCGTCTTGACCAGTATAAGTAATGTAGACCTTTGTGGAATCACCACAGCAGACACGGGACAACCTCCCGTTGAATGAACCCCCTGTTGAATAACCTCCTGTCGGATAACCTCCTGTAGTATAGCCTCTTTTACGGGATACACAACTACGTGGTAAGTCATTCTTTCAAGTCTTTTTAAACTCTGTCAAGAGCCTGTACAGCCTTTGGGGTACTCGGCATTGGAGATAAACAAGCAGTTGATGTACAAGGATTCGTAACTGTTCTCGACGTTTACTCCGTTACCCCCCCCCCCCCCCAATAATCTGCGGTCGCTAGCGCAACCAAGGCAGTGTCAATCTGGTGGTGCCCCACCAAAACAAACCCCCCTCCAGTGTCGCCCCTCTCCACCCCCCCGTCGGATGGATCCCAATGCTGTCAACTTCCAGGTAACCTTGGAAACTTCTGCCCGCCGATTCCTCATCCACCTGCTCTGTGCACTCTTCTGCACTTGTTCACTCTCCCAATTTAATACCTCCATCTTAGCGTTCGTTCGACCTACCTTTGACCAAGCCATCCCCTTTGCTGGTACGATCCCTCCCCCTTCCCACCTCACAGCTGCTGCTCTCGAAGCTTCACATCTGTCGAGTCACGTCATCTTCTTGACCGCGCCCCTTTGCTGACGACCCCTCACCGTTGACAGCCTACCTATCTATCGACCAAGTTGACACCCAACACATCGACCTCGAGCCGATAAACAACACACTGCAGCCGCAATGGTGAGTCCGAGTCTCGATGACATGACATCCACAGCTTGTACTAATACAGTGTCTCTGTAGTCGCAATCTGGGTTGGTATTCCCCCTTTATCCCATAGCTGGCGCAGCGGCTACCCCTTTTGACCCATCCGGCGTGCGATGGGCCAAGACAAATGACAAGGCTCGATAGCCAGCAAGAGGCCAGAGACTGATAAGGGACCTTGGACAGAGCAACCGTCAATGAGGAGTGCGTCTCCACCTGGAACGACCTCAAACTCAGCAAGAAGCACAAGTACATCATCTTCAAGCTGTCGGACGACCTTAAGGAGATTGTGGTTGAGCACACAAGCGACAGCAAGGACTGGGAGGAGTTCCGCGACAGACTCGTCAACGCCAAGACCGTCTCCAAGACGGTATGATCTTGACCATCCCTTCAGACCACAGTGCTCGCGTGACTAACCGGCGCCTTCGACAACAGGGCCAAGAGGGCATCGGCCCCCGATACGCTGTCTATGACTTCGAGTACAGCCTGTCGTCTGGTGAGGGTGACCGGTACGTGTCATGCACACCCACCGCAAGGATCCAAGGAATGCCGGAGCTGACCATGATGCAGAAACAAGCTGACCTTCATTGCCTGGTCTCCTGATGATGCCGGAATCAAGGTGAGTTCAGATCACGATAGTCTCCCCATCCAACCGTGTCACAACTGACCCGCCTTGCAGTCCAAGATGGTGTACGCCTCTTCCAAGGACGCTCTGAAGCGCGCACTCAGCGGTATCGCCGTCGAGATCCAAGCCAACGACGCCGACGACATCGAGCACGACTCCATCCTGGCCAAGGTCAGCAAGGGCATGGCCGGTTAAGCGAGCCGTGACAAGAGCACCACGAGCTTGCGTTGCGTCCATAGAGTCAAGGCCCCCGTCCACGAGAATGGATTGGGGGGAGAGATATCATGCATGGGAGGGACAGTTTTGCGCGCCTGTGTCCATGATGGAGGCCACGGGGCGATCCTAGGTAGTCGATGTCGGCGTTGCTTTACCATAGCAGATCAACCGGGTGTCCGGGCTTCTTTCAACTCTTGACACTGCCCCACTCGTAATCTTGACGCGCACACCCAGGATGATCTGTGGGATCTGTTCCCTTGTGACACGGAATTCACATCTTGGCTGGCGTCTTTCACGAACTTTGAATGTAATTTCGCGTATAAGATTACGTCTTTGCCTCTTTCGTTCCACGACCCGTCTTCTTGCCGCACAGGCTACCGCTCAGACTCCCAACTCGAGATAAACTTAGCAAATAGCTCTTCCGTGATCTTCTCATCCCGTATTCTCTGGGACAAGAACCCCCTCAGGTCAGTCCAGAACGCGTCCGTCTGCAAGACCGCCTCCCCACTCGTGCCCTGCGCCGTCGTGGCAGCATCGGCGGCAGCGGCAGCGGGATCCTCCTCGGCCTTGGGGCCCGATGGTGCGGCAGCCGCGGCACCGCCGAGCACCATGATGGAGAACTCGACGCTGGCCTCGTCCTCTCCCAACAGGTCCTTGAGCACCTTGCTGTCGGGGACGGGCTTCTTCTTGTGCAGGACCTTGATCTTGTCCACGGGGATGGTGGTCTCGGACGACACGGAGGTCTTGACGTCCAGGATGGAGGTGTTGAGCGGCTGGGAGCTGAGCCTGATGTCGAGCGGCGGGTTGCGCAGCGATTTGATGCGTACAGTTATGCTGCGTTCCTGGCCGGGTGCGAGGGATACTGCTTTGGACATGGGCTTGGGCATCCGGGGCAGGATATACTAGAAGGCCAGTGTCAGCTCTAGTAGCGGCTTCACGGTGGCTTGCTAGGTCCTCTAGAGGTGGGACGACCTACAGGTGGCCGTGCCGGATAGCCCTTCGGGTCCTCGACATGGTCGGCCGACAGCTTCTGTGGACGCGAGTCCAGCGCTGTCAGGAAGGATCTGGCGAATATGACTTCTGTCATTTTCCCAAGAGGTTTTAGGAAGTAAGGAGAAGCAACAAGGGCTACACGGGAGACACGGAGGCAGGTACAGCTCTCTTGGTGGAGTGTGGTGTGTGGTGTTGCTTGGGCTGGGGGGTAGACCACTTCCAAGCCGGCGTTACGTAGTGGTCTACGGAATACAGGTAGTCTTAGACACCTCAAGCTCCTCTGTCGAGCCCCACTGCTTGTTTTGGCGGGCTGGCGGGGCGGTCCTTGCTTCCTGCTGGGAGGCGATAAGATAAGCCCAAATTTTTTGGTCTCTTCCCTCTTCCCAAACCCTGGCGCGCGACCTCGTAAATATCTGCGACCCGTCCTGCACGACTTACACCGCGACACCCTTTCCATACCAAGACCAACCCGTCTCAACTTCAAAATGGGAACCGGCCGTCGTATGAAGAAGCAGGGCCCCCCTGAACGCCTATCTGAAGAGCATTTCGCGAAGTTGAAGCGAAAGAAGGGTCTCCCAGCCGACATCCCAGAGGAGGCACCGGCCAAGAAGCGAAAAACGAACAAGGCAGAATCTGCACCAAAATCAAACGGCACCAAGAAGTCTACCCCAGTGACAAAGGCGCCTGCCAGACAACAGAACGGATCCAAGCCCAAGGGAAAGGAGAACAACAGGCAATCCTCCAAATCCAAGAAGGCTGCCGTGCAGGAACCCGAAGGATACTCCGATATCGAAATCGATGACGAGTTCGGTGACTCGGATTTGGAAGCAAAGGGGCTGTCAGGCTCAGAGGATGACGAGCCTGCAAAGCTGGGGGACGATTTCCTGGGGTCTGACTCCGATGACTCTGTATACGATTCCGACAATGACAGGAAAAAGGAGGAATTCGTCTTCTCCGAGGACGAAGGCGACTCAGACGCCGAGGAACAATTAACAGCTGCAAACATTGAGGGCTTGTCGAGGAAGCTCGACAAGCAGATGGAAGAGGAAGCTGCCGATGCACAAGCAGAGTTGGAGGAGGCCGCGTTGCAGACAAATATCAGCGGTGACCCGCTGAAAGTGCTCGACGAAGAGGAAGAGGAAGAGGACGCGAATAAGAAGGCCATACTAGCGCCCGACCTGCAGCTGCTGAGGAACAGGATAACGGAAAACATCCGCGTACTTGAGGACTTCTCAAAACTGGCCGAGGAAGGGAGATCAAGGGCGGAATACACCGCACAGCTGATCAAGGACATCTGCGCATACTATGGGTACTCAGAATACATGGCCGAGAAGCTCTATCACCTCTTCAGCCCCTCAGAGGCATTCGATTTCTTCGAGGCAAACGAGAGCGCCAGGCCCATGGTCATCAGGACAAATACCCTCAGGACGAACCGCAGAGATCTGGCGAGCGCTCTCATCAACCGTGGTGTCACCCTTGAGCCTGTTGGAAAGTGGTCCAAGGTCGGCCTGCAGATCTTCGAGAGCAACGTGCCCCTTGGAGCCACCCCAGAGTACCTCGCAGGCCACTACATCATCCAAGCAGCGTCCTCTTTTCTCCCGGTCATGGCTCTCGCACCCCAAGAGAACGAACGCGTGCTCGACATGTCCGCTGCGCCCGGTGGTAAAACGACACACATGGCGGCATTGATGCGCAACACAGGATGCATCTTTGCTAACGATATGAGCAAGTCCCGTGCCAAGGGTCTCATCGGAAACATTCACCGTCTGGGCTGCAGAAACGTCGTGGTGTGCAACTACGACGCACGTGAGTTCCCCAAGCCCATCGGCGGATTTGACCGCGTACTGCTCGACGCGCCCTGCACCGGCACGGGTGTCATCGCCAAGGATGCCAGCGTCAAGACCAACAAGACCGAGAAAGACTTCATGGCCATCCCGCACACGCAGAAGCAGCTGTTACTGGCTGCTATCGATTCGGTTAATCACCACAGCAAGACGGGCGGTTACATTGTCTACTCTACATGGTAAGCCCCAATGGAACCTGCATACTGGCAGAGGCAGTCTCTCTTTTTCAAATTTCCTCCAGACTGACCTGAACTCCGTCACAGTTCGGTTTCCGTAGAGGAGAATGAGCAAGTGGTCGCCTACGCCCTGGCCAAGCGCCCTAACGTCAAGCTCGTCGACACCAACCTGCCGTTCGGAAACGAAGGGTTCGTGTCCTACCGCGGCAAGAAGTTCCATCCCTCTCTCAAGCTCTCCCGCCGCTACTACCCGCACACGTACAACGTGGACGGCTTCTTCGTCGCAAAGTTCAAGAAGACCGGGCCCACCCCCGCCAACGCCGTACTCGCAGACAGGAGCGGCACCGCCAAGGAGAGGGCCAACGGTGGTAAGCAGCAGCAGCAGCAGCTCGAGGAGGATGAGGAGGTTGTGGACAAGACGCCAATCGGCCACGACGAGGACGGAGAGGATGATGATTTTGGTGGATTCGATGAGGACGAGGATGAGAAGATCATGGAGCGTGGGAAGAAGAACGCCATGAGGAGGCGGGGTCTCGACCCCAAAGCGTTGAACAAGAACAAGAACAAGAAGAAGGAGAAGAAAAACGGGGAGGCTGATGCTGGCACTGACGCAGACGCTGGCGCTGCTTCTGACGTTGCTTCTGCTGCTTCTGCTGCTTCTGACGCTGCTCCTGACGCTGCTCCGGCCCCAACCAAGTCCAAGACCAAGACCAGGTCCAAGACCAAAAAGACGTCGAAATAGTGGGAGATTCCTTTTGGCTCTAAGCAATAGTCGTAATATTGGGTTCCATTAGAATTAGGCTAGGGACCTGTTGTATGGACGCCATGCACGTCTGGTACAAGATAAATATGGGAAAGAGTCCAACAAGCCTCATTTAGTCGTGAATATCATGATTTCCGTGCTTTGTATGAGAACATCAGGGTCATAAAAACATTTGTCTCGTCTCGTGTCAACCACGTCACATCGTCGTATCCCTTCGTTGCTTTTTATCCCTGTAGCACTGTCCCTGCTGCTGCTCTCTCATCTTACATGCGCGGTCCTCAGAGACCTTGCCTGAACACTACCAACTGTCTCCATCCCATGTGACTTCCCTGTCCCGACGTTGATCGTCTTGCTCACCATGCCCACCAGCTAGATGCAATGGTACCATTTGTTTTTCAGTTTTTGTGATTTTCTTTTTCTTTGTGAGCCTGGCTCGTCCTTACAAGCCAGGCGCACCCCACCAAGATGATGCACCAGTAACAAGCAGTAAATAAGTTATGAAAACAAACGCCCATCGTTAGCTGTCATCAATGATATCTCTGGTCGTAGTCGTTCCGTCGTTAATTTCAATTGTTGAGCCGAACCCTTTCCATCCCTGTCCATATCATGTTATGAGGACCCCTTAACCTGTGACCTTCCGTATTAAGATCAGTTCCTGGATCAGCAGCCAACAACCCGGCCGTGGTATCCAGATCATCCGCCTGTCAGGAACAAGAGCCCAATATGGTCTAACATGCCGTCGATCGTCTGTATGTCGTTTCGTGGAGTGTCCTGTCGTCCATCTTGAATGTGTCGGCCTCCCTTCCCCTCTTTTTGGTTCATGAGCCAGCCGCCTCGGCTCGGGTCGTTTCCGTAAACTTTTGTCTTTGCGTCGTTCGTGATACAATTCGTCATGAAAACAATAAAACGGTCTAAACATGGTAAAACGAAACGGGTAATAGAAGCAGAAAACGAAGACGATAAAGTGATAACCCTTTCGACACCACCCACAATGCCACGTCAAGTGAAGTAGCGGTGAGTCATTATCGCTCCGTGGCCTCGGTGATCACACCACGAATGGTCCATCGCCAGGCCTCACGATCCCGGTTGCCTAAACCGAGCCACCTCTCGCACTTCCTCCGCCATCGGTCCTCTTCTTCACGTTGTCTCCTGACAAACTCGGGGCCAACGTCAAATTCTTCGCCGACAAGCCAGTCATCCTTGACCTCGCTCACGCGGCCAGTCTCGGTCGTGTCAGCGGTATTGTCATCGAGATCAGGGATGTCTTTGAAAACATCATCCTCATCATCGATAGCATTGAACCCTTCGAGAGGGTCAGTGATCTCCGACTGGGCTGATTGGGGCCCAAGCTTGAGCCAGCACATGTTCTGGGGGTCGAACACCATGCCTCCAACGACCTGCACCCCCTTCGTAGTACTGATGTTAGTGATAAGTGCAGGCCGGGGCGTGGCGTTCTCCTTCTCCCGAACTGAGAAGGGCGGCACTGAGACAGTGGATGGTGATGATGCAGGCACATCGAAAGAGTTCAGCACGTTGTCATTGCCCTCCCATTGGAAAGTCTCGGGGTTGTAAAACATGCCATTGACCACTGTGCAGTGTTAGCATGCATGCACGGTTTGCGTGCAGGGGTAAGGACCTACTTTTTGACTCGTTGTTGGAATTGAGATTGGCGATTAGGTGTGGCTTAAGCTGGGGCTGCTTTTTAGCGGCCCTCTTTGGCTTGACGCTGGGTTGTGGCTGATGCAAGTTGCTCCTCGTGGAAAGCTGTGCAACGCGTTGCGACGTTAGAGGAGCGAGCGGACCTGAAGAGGGAACTCGATGCGCAAGATTTGCCTCTCTGGCGATCCTACTCGACGCCGTGTCACGTGCAAACCGGGGCTGATAGTCAGGCCTTGCAGGCGAGTGGGGCGAGGACGGTGCAGGGGAGTTCGTCCTCCCTGGCAACAAGTGTTGCATGACCTTGTTCCGAAACTGCGTTGGGTACTGTGGGCTGGGATATTTTGGCTGCTTAACAAATTCAGATTCCGTCTTTGCAGATGTCGGCAAGTCGTCAAATGCGTCAAGTTCGTGACCATCTCCAAAATGCCTGGGGCGTTTTGGGAGGCTCAATGGCAACCGCACTCCTGCACGGGCGAGTTTTTCGAGTTTCCGGTCCCGCTTGACTGGGCTGGGCGATCTCACGGTCGACCGCGATACCGCGCGTGAAGTGGGTCTAGTATCATTCGAAAGGTCGGAGTCATGACGGCGGAATTGCCTCTTGGCATTGACGTTGTAAGACTGCAAGCTTGAGCCGCCAGCAGGCAGGAATGGCTTTCTTGCCTGTGCGGCCGAGCCCTCTCCGAAAGAATGGCGGTTCCGGTCGACAGGAGTCTTTGGCCTAATACCAGATGCAGGCCGAGAAGCCGATTCCGTTCTCGAAGGTGGGCGTTCGGCGCCTCGCACCGTCATCGGCCTTGCCGGGGACCCAGGCGGTCTCATGGCCGGTAGGGACCGCTTAAGCCGTAGCAGCTGAGCATTGGTGGTGGTCGGCTCGTTTCGAAGTGAGACGGTCGAGCTTTTCTGGCCGACCTGTCTCTTCTGCGGCGTCGAAGGCCCTGTGAAGCTCGGAGCGGAAGGAGTGATTGGGGTGCTGCCGCTCGCTGTGGAGGATTGTGAAGACTGGGACATATGCCCAAGTCGGGATTGAGACCTCCTCGTCGGGCGAGACACAATCGGCCCGCCACTCTCCGAAACGGGCTCCAGGGAGGATTGAGTGTGCGTTCTCTCGTGGTGGCTGCTAGTGGGTCGTGGTAGACGCGAGGTGGTCTGCACGGGCTTGTTCGTGAATGTCAGAGACACGGCTGTCTTCGGTCGTATGGGGCTCGTAGGCCGCGTGGACTTCAACTTCACATTGGTATGGAGCTTCAGCTTCCCCGAGTCGAAGACAGAGCCGTCGCCCACGTTCAAATCGAGGAAGAAGTCCTTGGTGTCACCTTCTGGGTGTGGCACAGACCTTGGCGGCGGCGCGGGCTCCTCTTCGATCGTGCGTTCCGGTGAGCGGTTCTGGCGCTTTCTCCTCAGCCTCTCCTTCAGATCCAGTGGGCCATGGGGGATTTCAATTCCGTCAAGCTGCGCCTCGTCCTCGCTCTCAGCCGTGATGGAGCTCGAGATGCTTGGGCTGAATGCCGAGGCAGAAGAGCTCCGGTTGGACCGGCCGTCTCTTCTCGTGCCACCAAAGCGGGTCCCGAGGCTGCCTTCTCCCCAATCGAAGTCGTCGTGAGCGCTGACCGGGGTTTTCGGTATGTCGCGGCGAGAAGAAAGTTTCAGTGTTCCATCCGAGGGTAACTCCAGGTCCTGTTCGTAGTCGTTGTCCCCCTGGACACGTGATTCTGGCATCTTAGCTGTTACTGTTGGTAGGGCCGGCTTAATGAGTTGGCGCGTCTTAGACACCTTGATCGTCTCACAGCCGTCTCCAAACAAGTCGTCGTCGTCATCTGTGTCTTTAAACCTGTCCAAATTGATGGGCGGCCCAAGGGTCTGCATGGGTGTCTTGATAGGCTCTCCTGGTTCGAGTATAGGTGGTGAATTGAGCGGCTTGGATGGGCTGGGGCGCGACGAGCTGATCTGTCGCAAGGCCGGAGGGAAGTGGGTGGGATCATGCGTCTTGATGCGCAGGCCCTCGGCTCCGTCGGGCAACATGAGGTCGTCACCCCAATCTTCCTGCAGTATTTTCCTCACTTTCCGGCCGCCGAGTCTCTTAATCGTGCCTGCTAGAGCTGACGAGGGCACACTGCTTGGGATTGGGATGCCAGCGGTTGCAGCAATTGCAATAGCGTGCGAGGTGGACTTCTCATCCTCGCCGGGGAGGTGAACGACCCTTTCGTCTTCCCCTTGAACCGACTCTAGTTCCGACCGCACGGAGACATGTGACGATAGGCTGTCACGTCGGTGCGGGGGCGCACTGGCCATGGTGGAAGGATTTCGAAGGGCCAGATCGTCGCCATCAATTAAAAAGTCGTCATCGTCCCAGTTTTCAACATCGTCCTCGACCGGTTTCCGCGGTTTCAGCCGCAATGTCTCCATGGTGTGAATGTGCCGGGGTGGCCCTCATAGATGGTGAATGAGAAGGGTACAACGGGATAATCCGTGGGGAACGTCACTGGCGATAGCACAGTGATGTTTGGCGAGATTGGCTACAAGGCGAACAGAGCATGATCATAGATAGCGGCCATACACATGCCCTCAGAGCATGTTTTGGAGGACCGATGCTTTGGATGATGCAATATCCAGATAGAGTCGTGCTGGTCTGTTTCGGCGGGTGTGGGTATGAGTGACGCTGGAGGGTGATGATTGCGTACAAGGTGATGAATGAGGCGAAATTGGATGTGGTTGTCTGCGATCAATTCCACGAGAATTGCTGTCGGGTCCCTGGGTCTGAATTGGGCGGGTGGAGAGTGGAAATACAGAAGGAAAGGTTGCGTAATGCACGTCAATTCGGTGGAGGGGCGCGGCTGGCTGGGAAACAAGGTGGATAGATGCGATGGATTGAGATATTGACGGAGGCCACCAGCCAAGTGGAGCAGTCTGTTCTGGGACTCAAGCCCAGGTGGGTTTTATTTCCAGCTGCCAATTGTCCAGTGCGTCGCGATTCGATCCACTTCAATCCAGTCCGGTTGATTGACAGGTAAACAAATGGAAGTCGTCTGGAAAGATGCAGTTCCTAGGTTCAGAAGCAGCGCAGGAGAGAAGAAAGGGAGCAGGGAGCGTATGGGGCGATGTATGGGGCGATGTATGGGGCGACGATGAACGGGGAGGTTGAAAAATCGGAAGTGAGAGGAGGGACGAGGGGGGATAGGTGGTGGTGATGGTGACACTAGAGCAGTCGTCGGGTGTTGAATGGGAGAAACCTGCAGAGTGGGAACGGGCGTGGGCGGGCCATGCAGGACGCGGCAGGTGCGTGGGTATGGGTGGTCAGGCGAAGGTGAGAGGAGCAGTGAGAGGCTGGGACAGGGAAGCGCGAGAGGAAGCACAGTGGCCTAGGTGGCCCGAGCTGGCCTCGAGGTGGGCTTGCAGGCTTTTGGGGGCAGGTACAGAGTACGTACCCACCAGTCTAGTGCCCTAGGGTGTCCAGGGACCGCGTATTGGCCGCTCCCCAGCCGCTGTAAGGAAAGAAAGCGAGTGAAGCCCACAGGGGGGAAGCTCCGGCTGCCCCACCCACCTTCCCTTCCTTCCCTCTCGCCCTCCTGCCCTCCTGGACCCTGTGGGTTTGTGCATGTGGCCCGAGCGTGACCAAGGTCGGTCCAGTGGATCCCGGGGTAAGCTCGTCCTCACCAATCATGAAGGGTCCTGGGCGAGCTAGGATGCCAGTGCGACGCGTGCAGGACGCGTGCCTGGTAGCCAGTGTCAGTGAGTCCCAGGGACTTGACTTCTCGGGCTGTTGTTTCATCGTGTTTACTACACGGTCAGTCCGGCTGTCCGGTCAGTCCAGTCAGTTCCAGTCAGCGCAGGAACCTCGGACAGCCGAAACACCATGCTATGAGAATTAATTGTACAGGCCTCCCAGGGCCCATGCCACCTCCCCGGTTTGGATGTAGGGTACTATACTGCTGTTGGTGATCATTATCAAACACAATCAAGGAATACATTGCTAGCCCTGGCTTCCAAGCTTCTTTGATGATCATGATCCGTGAAGGATACAGAGATGACCGAACCATCTGTCGACTCTCGCCACAGTCATTTCCGGCATCCTCGGGGTACACCAGTCAACACCTGCTACCACCAGGACTACGACCAGGACTACGACCAGGGCCACAACCACCACCATCATCGTCATCCACCGCGGAGTCTGTTCCGTCCCCGGTTCCCGTCAGATCAAACCCGTTGCTGCGGCAAACGGGGAGAAGGGGTACGAACATCGGGTGCAGCAGACAAACTCGTCACTTATCAGGCTTTTTGAGCTGAAAACCTCTGAAGGGAGCAGTCGGCCATCATATTAACGAACGGAAGAACTTGACAGCGTAGGTGACAGTGACAGTCACAGTCACAGTAGACCGTTTCCTCTGGGCAGGTGTTGCGTCCAACCCGCTTTGCTGCCTAGAATTGGGAATAACCCACGCGGGAGCCTAATGGATGACCTGCCCACATCTGTCAACTGTTTCTTTGTCTCTAGTGTGTTGTGCCTGTTTGCAAGGTCACGAGGTGGTGAAGATGGTTGCATAAAGTCCAGAACTCTGTCGGAGCAACCAAGCAGCTCATCTGTCATCTCTCATCTCTCATCTCGCGCGCGCACACACACACACACAGGCAGTGTTTATTACCACCATCACATCGTACCCTCATTGCATCATTGCAGCACCGCACGGAGGGACGTCACCACAGGCACAAGCTCATCCGCACACTGGTCCATCAGGACCCATCTCCCTCTCATTATCGTGTCTGTCTCAGTGCGTCCCATACAATTTGCGCCGTACGAGCCATACGGGACCCTCCCATATTTTCAGGGTCGAGCACCCTGAATCGATGCATGCTGCTACTGTGACAGCTGGCTAGCAATCTAGCTTTTTCACTGTGGTGCTGGGTAAGTACTTAAGTAGGTAAAGTCTGCTGTTGGTTCATTAGAGCCTTGGCTGGCCCTGGCCGTCGGCCTGTCCCTACGTAATCCACCTCGACCCAACCACCTCCCATCTGGACCCTGCGCCCATTGATGTCACCTTGCGACTCGTACGGGGCACCGTCAATCTAACACCACCGTCGTGTAGCGGCCCTGCCAGCCTACCTCCTGCCTCCTGCCCTTGGCCCTCGAGGTTCAGGGCCGACAAGAAATTGGCAAACATGTCTCTATCCCCAACCTGGTTGAGAGTGCCACACAAGCACGGGCCCATCCTTGTCCGAGTGGTGCCCAGAACTTCCAGCAGCAACTCTCGCCCACTCGACCTCCATTTGACGGCAACAGATTCTGAAGAGGCCTTTGTCCTGATACGTAAGTTCCGGCGCCCGAAACCCACACACACACACACACACACACACACACACACACACACACACTCGGACACTCGCACACATACATGGCATGTCATCGTCTATTCTTTGCAGGTGGCCCCGCCCATCTGGCCTGGTGGGCCGCATCCAGGCCTGCATCTCGGCCTCCACGCGGGCCGCCATGATCCTGCAGCCTCACCCCATGTGCTGCCATCCCATTCAGCCTCCGCGGCCCACACCTGGACCTGCAATTGCAACTGCAAATGCAAATGCGACCACCATCCCGCCGGGTTGGAGAGGCGCCTAAATTTGGATCTGGACACGCTGTAAATCTAATTCTCATCCTTTCGCAGTGCAACACAGCAAGATCTCGCGCTACAGAGACAAGGCCAGTCCTTTGTCAGACGACGAGTGGGAGTCTTGCCTGACTTCCCTCCTCCTTGGAACCCAACCAATCGGGCATCTTCACGTTTCCGCGGATTTCGTACAAGAGGATCTGTCAATCAAGATTGGGAACAAAGTTTCCGGAGCCACGGTGCGCTGCTCTCTCCCGCTTGGGCCGTCGGCACACATGTGCCCCTGGTCACAGGCCCAAGCTTCGATTTGAGAATGCATCAAGACTTACATGGGCCCCTTTTCCAGAACATCGCCGGCACCCTCGTCCTGAGACACAGCAAGTCAGCCACTGAGGATATTAGTGTCTTCGACTGGGCCAATGAAGCTGTTTTGCAGCAGACTCAGCTGGCCGGGGAGCTGGCCGAGTTGAAGCACAAGCATGGCGAGCTTAGAAAGCTCGTTACCGAGGAGACGGCGCATATCAAAGCGCTCGAGCGCAGCAAGCATGAGTTCGAGTCAGAGCACGACTCATTCTTCAGGGATCTGCTAAACGAGAAGAAACTCAAAATCCGCACCCAGGAGCAGATCCTGTCCACTGCACACGTGGATGAGGCGAAGCTCGCAGCTCTCAGCGTCAAATCCAAGCCGCACGCGGTTGGATCTTCGAGAAAGGGCAAGCGCAAGGCAGAATCTCTTGGTCACGATGCTGATGACGACGACGCTGACAAGATGGACGTTGATGAGCAGTCTGACAGCCCAGACCAGGAGCTGTCTGATGTTGAGCAGACGACGGAGGAGGAGACGGCGAGTGAGCCAGATCCCGAACCGAAGCCCCAGCCCAAGTCCAAGAAACCTACTCGATCATCGGGCGGCAAAAAGGACGGAGGAGGCTATTCACCCTCATCGTCCAAATCTGCCACAAAGCCTAACAAGCCGCCCAGCTCAAACCTGCGAGGCAAGACCACTGCAGTTGCGGCTGGTGATGGGGATGAAGACATGCCTGCGCCGAGGGCATTGCCATTCGTTCAGAAAGTAAAGCCTGTCCCGGACCCAGCGGACGATGAATCGACGGCATCGGAGAGTTGATTGTTGGACTGAGAAGACCCAGCGAGGGTTGCTGAAGTTACGAAATCATTACACAGCTGTAGGCGGGGCATCGATTGATATTGGCGACTGGTGTGCATCTAAGCCTAGGGAGTTGGATGGGTAGGAAAAACGGCTCGGTATTGAGTTCGGAAGAGTCATCATTGAAGCCTGAATATTGATTAATGCTTCTGCGGCTGTCGTCGCCTACTTCCAGACGCAAATAGTGACTTTCATTTCATGAGCACATGAAAAGATGAGGCGTGTCCAGGCTCAACCCGTGGCAAGACCGAGAACCACTTTGCAACCGACCTTGTCCTGTTAGCCATTCTGAGAAGTATTGCATAAAGATAAATGTCCGCGCTAGGAACGTGTACTCTGACCCGCCCCAAGCACGTATTTATCATCACCGCACCTTGCCTATCATATATTTCAGCCCACAGCTTTGCTCACTACTCAAGCCGAGTCATCGGTGTGATAATATCAGGAGATGTTCTGTATGCCTTTATCCAATCTCACTAAAGAGAACAGTGTGCGCCCAACACACAGGTAGCCACTTTGAATTATGACTTCGGTTTTGAGCAAGATTGTACAATTCAACCATATTTTGGTACGGGTATGTTTCAGTTCGACTTTGGAGTAAGCTTAGTTATTCAATGTTGATCAAGCTCATCCCTTTCCTTCCACGTTTCGGTATCCTCGTGACAATTCACCTTAGAATACAAAAAGTAAATAGATAGACTTGCTTCCAAGGGTTGTGGAGTCTCAATGATGGGTGAACATAAGTTCGCGGACAGCTGATGACAGACCCGAACGATACTTTGTTCCATAATTAAAACGGATTTCTCAAAAGTGGTTCAATTGTCCAGGATTTGAAGGAATCGCTCTCGGGACCTGATTACAGCGCACAGAGCAGTTTTGACCCTTGGACCGATCCGTTCAGGGGGCCGGCCCAAGGGTCTATTCATAGCGCAACCTTTCAAGTCTAGGTCTGGTGACCTCAAGAACAAGAGACATGTCGCGTTGAACAATCTATTGTATTGAGACTTCAAGTGTTGACGCGCTGGCGGCACGAAGAACCCACGCGCACAAAGCTTCAGGGCTAAGGGCGGCCCAAGTAGACAAGGACAATAGAGGTCACAGAAAGGACTACCCCGAAGGACTTTGACTTGAGCCGTTCGCCACATGCATAACAAAGGCTGTATTGTTCTGCTCACTCGTGGCCATTGGCAAACGAGCCACAATCTTCTTCACAGCGTACATTCCTGACAATAGCCGTTTAAAGGGCCCGTCACCGCTTGAGGAATTCTGAGCAGAATCACCGATCAAGAATTCATAACCTATTCCCCAACTTCTGGAAAGTCAGCAACGTGAGACTGTAGAGCAGTCCTTCTAAAGAGAAGTATCTCAACAAAAAATCAAGAAACGCAGAGCACAGCCCCCACAGAAAACCGAGAGAAGAAAAGAGAGATGGCATTCCCTCGTCAAAATGAGCCTTTCGGCGCTTTCAACCCCTTTGACGACGTTAGACCCGACCGTAATGCACCAGCTCCTCAACCACCCAGGCCTTTTAATTTCGGACCGAACCGATTCAACCAAGCAAACAGAGCAGAGAGATTTGCGAATGGGAGAGCGCCAGGCATCAACCCCCCTTTCGTGTTTAATCCACAGCCCCGCGGACCAGCATGGAACGCCCGAGGCAACGGGCAGTGGGGCATGAACACGGCACCACCAATGCCAAACCGTACGGCCGCGTACCCTGAGGACCGAGCTTACATGCGCTTTCAGGCACGCGCACTTCGACAGCCGCCGGCCGTGCCGGCGCCGGCCCCTGCGCCAATCCCCCCTGCCGCGGGGCCAGCACCGCCAGCACCACCTCCCGCGGCACCTGGGCCAGTCCCCCTTGTCGCGCCTCCAGCACCGCCGGCACCACCCCCCGCGGCGCCTGCGCCAATGCCCCCTGCCGCGCCTCCAGCACCGCCAGCAATCCCCCCTGTCGTGCCTCCAGCACCGCCGGCACCACCACCCGCGGCGCCTGCGCCAATTCCTCCTGCCGCGCCTCCAGCACCGCCGGCACCGCCACTCGCACCGCTGGCGCCAGCAGCAGCGGGCCAGGGACAACAAGCAGCCGGTCGTGAGATGTACCTCGGCCGGACCGGAAACGCAGGCACAGGGCGCAACCTCGACGTGCCGCCGCTCCTCGTGTACTTCAACGAGTGGCGAGCGCTGATCAACCTGGTGCGCACCGCACTGGTCGAGCTCGTGGCCCGTACCCGCGCCATTGTATGGGCCACATGCGGGCTGATTCTGTCTCTCGTAAACTTCGTCGTACGGTGGGTCATCTTCCTCTTTGTCGTCACGCTTGCCCTCCGGGTCTGCCTCCCCCTGCTCATTTGTGTTTTGGATGGCATGATGAACGTTCCGGTCTGGCTGTTCAATTCTGGCCCAACAGCCACGACGGAGTGTGTCACGTACGTACTGGGAAAAGTGTGGATAGGTAGAGCTGTAACCGGACTGCCATACGGGGCCTCGTCGGCTGTGAGACCTGGGGAAAGCATCCCAGGCCCACCATATGGCTCTACGGCCGTGACGTCCGGCTTCTCCTTGCTCTACTCTCTGAGCTTGGACCCAATCACCCTAATATGGTCAGTGTTATTAACTTTGGTCATTGCGCCGGTGTTCGCATTATTCTGCGCTGTACTTATTGGGATATTATTGGGTGTGTGAGTAAGTAAACGTAGTATTGTCGATCGAGGCCGGAGTGCAGGGATTCGTAGTCGTATGGATCAAATCATAGCGAGGATGCAGGCATACTGTGCCGCGACCAATGTCGTTTCCTCAATTATTACACGACAAATATGTTTTCATGCACAAAAAGACGATGCAATACTGTGAGCTCTATCCATTCCGCCGCCACGTGCGGTTCAGCCGACCGCCCATGATGTGAGATAATACAGAGAAAGAAGCACCCCTGCCAAGATGCCTTAGATACCCAGAGTGAACTCAACACCAACATCAATGTCACGCGCTGGTCGATGTTAGCTATTAATGCCGCTACTCCACGGAAGAAAGAGAGGGAGGTGGAGGGGGGCGGGAGGCCTCGACTTACCCATCTTGACGACCTTGGACAGCTGCACGGCCCTCTCAGCAGCACTTTGCAGGTCGTCGATTGAGAAGATCTTCATTCCGGAGTCGTTGATCAGAGCATGAGCCTGCTCCATGTTGGTGCCCTGCAGACGGGCGATGATGGGGATCTTGAGGTCCAGGGCCTTGACGGTGTTGATAAGACCGTGGGCAATGGCGTCGCATCGCACAATACCACCAAAGATGTTGACGAAGATGGCAGAGACCTTGGGGTCGCTGGTGATCAGCTCGAAGGCCTCCTTGATGGCGGCCGGGGTAGCACCGCCGCCGACGTCCAGGAAGTTGGCAGGCTGGCCGCCGTTCAGCTTGATGATGTCCATGGTGGCCATGGCAAGACCGGCGCCGTTGACGAGGCAGCCGATGTCACCGTCCAGCTTGATGAAGTTGAGGCCGGACTCGGCGGCACGGACCTCATCGGGGTCCTCCTGGGTGGTGTCGCGCCACGTGAAGACCTCCTTCTGCCTGTAGTCGGCGTTGTCGTCGAAGCCGAACTTGGCATCCATGCACATGACCTTGTGGTCGGAGGTCTCTGACAGGGGGTTGATCTCGATCTGGGTCGAGTCCTTCTCGAGGAAGATCTGGTACAGCTTCTTGATGATATCCTTGGCCTCGTCGACGCACTGCTCGCTGAAACCAAGCTTGGTGGCGATCTCGGTAGCGATCTCGTCGGTGACACCCACGTTAATGTCAATGTAGTTGGTGTTGATAGCGTCCGGGTTCTCCTTGGCAACACCCTCGATGTCCATGCCACCCTGCGAGGACGAGACGATGACGGGGCCTTGGGAGCCACGGTCCATGAGGACGGCGAGGTAGAATTCGCGACGGGCGAACTTGCGCTCGCAGATGTAGACCGAGTTGCAGAGCCGACCCGCGGCGCCGGTTTGCTTGGTGATGAGGTTGTGGCCGATCATCTGCTCGGCGAACATCTTGGCCTCAGTGGGCGAGTAGATGACACGGACACCACCCTTCAGGCCGTTGTCGAAAGTTCCCTTTCCACGGCCACCAGCGAGGACCTGGGCCTTGATGACCATGTCCTCGCCGCCGATCTGCTTTGCGACAGCCTCGGCCTCGGCAGCCGTCTTCGCGACGGAGCCCTTGGGAACGCCGATTCCATACTGAGAAAAGGGGGGGTTTATTATTAGCTCGGGTCGCGGCGCAGATGCTGATGGATGGGTTCTATCAAGTGCGGCATACCTGGCGCAGGAGGTCGGCAGACAGGTACTCGTGGATCGAGAGGTTCCGTTTTTGCTGGGCCAGGCCGGGGAATCTGACGGAGGGAGACACCTGGAAAGTAGGCAACGTCAGTCTATCTGTCTCGGGCAGCGCGGTTTCAGAGCTCGAGAAGTCTTTGGAGCGGGTGAAAGAAGGGCGCAGACTTGCCTTGGGCGCGGCAAAGGCCGAAGCCACAGCTCGACTGCGGGCGAGCCTGAACATGATTGAAGGCGTGTGCGGATGGGTCCCGGATGAGACAAAGCAAGGGAAGAGGGAAGGGAGTCAGGGCTGAGGTGTGAAGAATAGGGTCGAAAATCGCGAGGTTGCCAAGTCCAGGCCAGGTGAGGTTGAGGTGTGAGGTTGCCTGCCCCCCTGGACCGCCCTGCTGCAGCGAGTGACGATTCAGCAAAGCTGCCAGCTGCCGTAGCAAACCGTTTTGCAAGCAGCGGGAATTTCCGGCCCAATGACAAAGGGACCCTGGAGCTAAGCTGGCGACACCTCGGCTGGCTTGGTCTTGCTCCATCTTCTTTCCGTACCTCTGTTAGCTGTACTCCGTATGGATGTGTGTGTGCCACCACGCTGTTGGAGAAGGTCTCGAAGACTGGACAGGTCCAATCCGAGCCGACCCAATTCAATTCAACCCACACAACAGCCCTGGGTATCTTGACTTTCAGAATCTCACATGCTTCTCTCTCCCACCTTCCTTACCTCGCTCCAGCTGAACAAGGACTCATCCTCTTAGCGATGGGATTTACTTCTTTCCGATCAGCCAGGCTCGTGTCGTCTCGACGCATCATGCAGTTCTCGACCTGCCGGCCAACGTTGTCGACTCTCGACGCTCGAATCGACATCATCCAAACCTTGGATCTTGGTAGGCTTTGTACAAAGTAGGTCAGACTGACAGATTCATGAGGTTCGCCCTATATCACCCCGTCTTTTAGGCTTCATTGGCTACTCGTACACTCGTGGCCGGACCAGCAACGGCAGTCCTCTGGGCAACCTCGGACTCCCTCAAGGCCGTTTCACGTTCATCCTATCGCCGCCATGGTGTCCTTGTCCCTGCTGCCCTGCTAGCATTGGCCTTAGTCCGCTGTCAGGTGAGGGCCATGCACACCCATTGTCGCCGTCACAATCGACGATCTTCCCCTCTGGCCCTCTGGCTTTGCGGGGTCGCCCTCCAACTCGGGGAGAAGCTCAACCTCAAGACCCCGTCCAAGCAACAGGTGCAATGGCCTTCCTTGCAACGCAGGCACGCCCTTCTCTTCGATTGCCGCTTTTGGCATATCCTTGCGGCTGTTTCGTCCCGCCGTCCATCTATCCGATGAGCTGGCCTGCAACGCGCGCTGCGGCAATGATCAATCGACCACGCCCTGCGTCGCTGCCATTGGGCCAAGTGGCTGTTGGCGGTCGTCACTTCATCTCACGAACCGTGACTAGTGCTCCCAACCCCTTCAAGGGCGTTTCGAAGCCGCCAGTCCGCAGCTGTGCTGTGCGGTGCGGTGCGGTGCAGTGCGGTGCCATGCTGGGCTGCTAGTATGCTTTGCAGCAACCAGCCTTGAATGCGCTCTGCATGACCTGCAAATCCAGCCGAGGTTTCAATTCGTATGCATGTCAACATCTGAGCTTATACTACAAGACCGTGATAAATCAGACGGCACATGCTATAAGACTTACATCCCCTCTTTTGCCCTGGCTATCAGAGCAAGAGTCCTTTCGGATATCCTGCCGGACGGAGTTCGCGAACCTGTCTGATTACCCAACCAAACTGAATCTTGCACCGTGCAACCTCACTGTCACAAGCCATCCCGATCGTAACCATGTTTCGGGAGATCCTTTCACTCGGGCCGGCCTACTTGAGCCTCCTTGCCTTCCTCCTCATTGTCTCTTACTATGTCCTGATGACAGCCTACGTCGACTACCAGATCAGGAAGCTCGGGGCTGTGAGGTCACCTGTCCTGGCCACGAACCCGCTCATAGGATTCCCCTTCTTCATCGACGCTGCCATCAAGCAGGGCCAGAACAGGCTGCTGGACTTTTACGATGGGCTGTACAAGTCATCACCCGCGGGCTGCCCCAACTGCGTCGAGATATCCATTTCGGCACAGCACAGGTTTATCATGACGAGAGACCCCGATCATGTCAAAACCATCTTGACATCCAAGTTCTCGGACTTCGGAAAGGGGGAGCGATTCCATGACACGTGGAGTCCGTTCCTGGGTGACAGCATCTTCACTACTGACGGCCAGCTGTGGTCGGACAGCCGCGGCCTCATTCGCCCAATGTTCATCAAGGAAAAAGTCCGGGACATAGAAATATTTGAGCGGTGGACACAGACATTGATAACCAAGATACCGTCGTCAGGGGAGACAGTTGATATTTGTGATTTGTTCTACCGAATGACTCTCGACGTTACAACCGACTTTCTGCTCGGAACAAGTGTAAACAGTTTGAACAAGTAAGATGGGACACCAGTCAACATGAGACCCGAGCTGACCGTCCTAGTCCTAAACACGAGTTTGTCGAGGCATTTACCGAAGTCCAGCGGGTGCAGATGATGCTCACAATTCTCGCGTAAGTCAGGCTCTCTCTCACTTGCAAAGTCTGGGTAGTCGACGAATCCTGACCGATGCAGCCCATTCCGGTGGGTGATCCCCAAGCGACGATACAACAAGGGGATCCGGGTCCTCGAGAGGTTCATGAAGCCCTACATCGAGCAGGCACTGGCGCTCCCGCCGTCCGAGCTCGACAAGCTCTCCAAGTCGGACAAGAGTGCTACGTTCCTGCACAGCATCGCCCGCTACTCGAGGAACCCCAAGGTCCTTCGTGACCAGATCATGGCTGTCCTACTGGCCGGCCGTGACACGACAGCCGCAACACTGTCGTGGACTATCTATGAGCTCGCACACTACCCAGCCATATACACCAAGCTACGCAACGAGATACTCTCCACCGTCGGAGAGAACAGAGCGCCGACCTACGAGGATCTCAAGAACATGACATATCTGACGCACACACTCAACGAGACCCTGAGACTGTACCCAGCCGTGCCGTACAACCTGCGCGCGGCGCTCGAGGACACGACTCTACCGGGGCAGCCGGGCCAGCCTGACATTGCAGTGCTGAAGAAAGACATTGTGATTTACAGCACCCTGTCGATGCAACGCCGTGCAGACCTCTATCCGCCAGCGAGTGAGAAGTTTGCCGACCCGGCCGTGTTCAGCCCAGACAGGTGGGACCATTGGACCCCAAAGGCGTGGCAGTACGTTCCATTCAATGGAGGACCACGGATCTGCGTCGGCCAAAACTTTGCCATGACGGAAATGGCTTTTGTCAGTAAGTCGAGCAACCTAGATGTGTTGAGGTTTGTCGAGTTTGTGAGCTGATATGACGATTCTCCTAGTGGTGCGCATTCTTCAGAAATACGAACGTGTCGAGTACCGGGGCGACTGGCATGCGCAGTATCACAAGGCGGAGATTGTTGGCTGCCCGGGCGAAGGGGTTCCTGTTGCGTTCTATGAGGCACAGAAGGGCGATATGGCTTGAAGCCTTTTCCTCTAATTAATGTGTGTGTTTTTTTTTGGGGGGGGGGGGGCGGGGGTTGAAATGATAGTTCACTTTTCGGTGCTAACCTGGCATGAATGATGGGTGACAGTGCCATTGCAAGCTGCAATCCTTTGTGCCAACTTCTACTAGTTGTGGAACAGGTTAAAATGACAAAATGGAATACCAAAGTTAGCACGCTGCATTCTCAGTCCTTGGTTTGAGGATGTTCATGTTGCCTCTGACCAACCCTTTGGAATTGGCGCGTTCGAGAAATCTAGGGTTACGAATATTCTCTCAACTTGTCAATCAACCCGATGCAACAGCTGACAGCCAATTCTTCGTAACAAATTGCCATGGCCGATATGAGGTGATGCAACTGCGATATTGTTCCCGTGGTGCATGTGAATTCTGTTGTGTACTACGCGAACCTTGGTGGCCAAGCTTGTGGTGCGATAAGCCACAGTAGTGGGACCGGCGGCGTTATCGCCTTGGGGTTTTGATGGATTAGTTTAAGCCTTGCCTTCATCAGCCTTTTTCCCTACTTCTTCCCAAACAATTTCTCTGCACGTTAGGGAGACAAATCAGCGACGACACTGAGCATGGATCCACCAAAGACAGACAAGCTCCCAAAGGCCGCAGATTTTGACCAGCTCATGAACAAGTTCAACCTGGTGACTGCCAAAACCGCAGCTGTCCTCGGCGCCAAACAGCGCAACTCAAAACCCCGGGCCTCATTGGCGGCCAACTCAAACTCGCATGACAGCGGATCGGAGAACCCCAAGTCTTCCTTCTCCTCCCTGGCAAACAAGTCCTTGCCTCATCCTAGCCTCCAGAAATCCCAGCAGCAGCGCAAGACATTCTCCCAGCCACGCGCCAGGGACAACGTCGACGACGGCTTCGAAGTGCCCATCAACTCGGGCGTAGGCCATGTGCCCGCCGGCAAGGAGGCAGCGGATGACGCCAGGGCGGCTGAGACCAGAGACCTGAAGGGCAAGCTGCTGGGGAAGAGGGCGCTGGAGCAGAGGGAGGAAGGGCGCCAGAAGAGGGCCAGGGCGAAGGAGGATAGCAGCGATGAGGAGGAGGGGCGGAGTGCGGCCGTCGGAAAGGGCAGGAAGAAGAAGGGGAGGAAATGATTGAGGGCGATCCACTGTGGTGTGGCCTGCGGCGCTTTGAAGGCTCACATTGCTCACTCGAAATGGTATCCCATGGCGATGGCTAAGCCACAAGTCGTCCGAAGAGCCATCATGACGTTTGGATTACTCAAGATCATCCAGCGATATCCTGGGCAACTGTCAAGATGCAGGATGTGCTGGACTTGGGCGGGGTGGGCAGAGCGAGCAAGGGCCCTTTTATCACGGTTCCAAGGAGCGCAGCTTCGCTTGCCCCTTATCTCAATGATGGCTTCTCAAATCTTTGAGGGGGAAAAGAAGCGCGCCCGTGCCATCACGAAGGCTCGAGGCAAAACGAAGACAAAGTCTGGAGGCCACGACCCGAAATACCAACACGACTATGCCAAGCTCGACCGGGCGCTCGAACTCAAAATGGAAGGAAGGAAGGAAGGACAGCAACGCCCTTTGCATACTGCGCCTGGGCCCCGATCAGACTGGAGAGCGACTTGAGGAACAACACTGGGTAATGCCGGCGACGAAGCAGACAGACAAATGGCGAAGGAAGCAAAAACAAAACTGAGCAACATGAGGTTGGCCCGACTTGAACGGACAGCCTTCGGGACTGGAATCCGACGCGCTAACCATTACGCTACAACCTCACTTCTATGTTGTTGTTTTCTCAGGTGTGCGGTCGTCTATCAGGGACACCATCTGGCGGAGTGAAGGGGGTGGAAGCCGGGGGGGGGGGGGTGAGGGCTGCGGCGGCGGCGGGGGCATCGATGAGCTCTGCTTGGGTTCTACATCTGAGGATGTAATCGGCCGAGAGTCCCCGACATGATGATGGTGATTCATTCATCCGATGTCCGACATATAAACCACTTGCTACTGGACACGGCCGTCACGAATTCTCGAGCCTTATCCGTCGTGGTGTTGTCTCCTCTCGACGGCGGATTGCCGCAGCCTCGGGCTTTCACCTCGACAGGATCGATCTATCTGGCAGTGAGCTTGCTTTGCTTATGTGGTAGGCAAAGATTTGACCGTCCAGAATTGATTTATAATGCCCCCCGCCCCCAAAATAAGTCTGGGCTGGCCCGAGTCACCAGTTTGGAACACTTCATCTCACAACATACTTGCTCCTCAGGTATTTGCGGGCCTGGACGACGGTCCTCTTTGGACGGCCAAGTGAAAGAGCCATGCATTGTTCTGGAGCATCCATCCATGTCACAGCCTCCATGCTGAACTGAGGTCTAAATACATGTCCCATCCCATCCGCAAAGACTTTCTGGAGCATATGCATGGGATTTTCCTGCATTAGAGAATTGGTGCCACTCACTTTTCTGATGAAGAATTATACGGGTCTGTGGCCTCAGTGCAATGCCAAAGGGGTTCGAAATGTTCCCTTGTCTGCAGACAGATGACCTTGTTCGCCCGGGCGCTGCTAGAACGTTCTTACCACCCTCCCCCCGGTCAAATTCCGACGTGATCACAAATCATGAGAGGCGCAATGCCAGAGACTTTTCAGCCGCAATGGTTTACTTTACTTACACCGATCTTCTAGCAAGCGCCGAGGCCTTTCAGGGGTCCTTGTCACTTAGCTTTATAAGCCGGGCAATCGTCAGAATCCTGCTCAGGTATGCGGGGAAAGCTGACTACCACATCGAGGGCGCCGTGATGTTGACTTTGTTGGATGCCTTTGGCTGGGGAGCGTGAACTTCTCTTGCAACCATCGGTTGTTTCGGGATAAGATGTCCGTCACGCTGAAATACGTCTGCTGCAGCACGTTGCTTATGTTCCACACCCTGCTGGTGACTGGGCAGGGCTTACTTGAACCACAGACGAACACATTCAATTCGACCTTCAAGCTGAGCGCTGAGCAAATCACAAAGGCCAACTTATCATCCGAACTTGCGAACAACATCGAGGTAGCACTCAACTATGAGCGCTCAAACTGGGCCTTTGGCTCCATCGCAGAAGACACTTTCTACACCGTGCCGGACAACTTCACGGCCAGCACCCCACCTGGCACTCTGCTCAAGGTCGAGCCTCTGACAGACACCACTCTCTACACCCTCGCGCCGAACCTAGCATTGTCTCGCATTCTCTTCACAACGGAGACGCACAACAAGTCTGTGGTCCCAGCATCGGCGTACATACTATGGCCCTTCTCACCGAACCTCCAGCCAGGGTCGAACAAGGCGAGGACGGTCGTGTTCGCCCATGGTGCGTCTGGGGAGTTCGGTGACTGCACCCCGTCCCACATGCGCACCCTTCTATACCAGTTCCAGGCCCCCTATGCGCTCGCATTGGCAGGCTTCGCCGTAGTGGCGCCCGACTACCAGGGGCTGGGCATCAACTATACCGTCAGTTTCGACAACAACACAGGACAGCCGGGGACGCGGGTGCCGGTCCACCACCCTCTCCTGGGCAACCCTTCGCTTGCCAACGACCTGTTCTACTCCCACCAAGCCGCCCTGCAGGCATTCCCGTCACGTTTGTCAGACGACTTCGTCATCATGGGCCACAGCGAAGGAGGCGGCGCCGCATGGGCAGCGGCAGAGCGACAAGCGACAGACCCCGTCCCGGGCTACCTCGGCACCGTGGCCGGCAGCCCGGCCGCCAACTTCTCCGCGGTTGTCGACTTTGCCCTGTCGCTCGGCGCGGCAGAGATCCCCGGGGTCACCCTCCTGGCATGGGCGGCGCAGGGCATGTTCCCGGACTTGAGGCTGTCCGATGTGCTCACCCCTTTGGGGGTGGCCCGACTGGAGCTGCAGGCAGAGATCGGCGGCTGCCAGGGCGTGACGACGGCGCTGCTCCAGGGCGACGGCACGGCACAGCCGCCCCTGCTCCGGGAGGGCTGGAACACGAATCACTACTTGCAGAGCTACTTGAGGCTATCATCAGTAGGCGGGCAGAGCGTCGCCGGGCCCGTCCTCGTCATCCAGGGCACCGCGGACCAGACTATCCCTGAGGTAGTGACAACTGCGACGGTGAATGAGACCTGCTCGGCCCACCCAGAAAGCGATCTCGAGTACCTGCTGGTCAATGGGACCACGCATGTGCCGACTCTGTTCGCCACGCAGAGAGAGTGGCTAGGGTGGATCAACGCCAGGTTCGACGGGGTTCCAGCAGCCAGCAGTGGAGGGTGTCAGAGGTCTGTGAGGGAGCCTTTCTGGCCGATTAATCACTACCAAGCAGAGACCAATTGGTTCCTGGAGCTGGCCCTGGACCCCTATCAGACAGCCTAGTATTTGTTGTGTGTGTACCAGGGGCATTAGTATGCCGCGACGAGCTCACTGTTGCTGGGCGTGAGGCTTCTATCATATTGTCAAGTGGGAATGTTCACGCGGGGCATTGGCCATGATGATATTTCATAGGATATATGATAATACAATCGATCATGTAATTTTTATAGCTTCTTGTATACAAGACATTCTTTCTGACAACCTTATGAATGCTGCGTTGCAAGACCATGTATTCCAAGAATTCACCATTTTATAGTAGCCTCCTGAAGGCTGTTTATAAGTGAACCCTGGGGGATTCTTGATTTGGGATAGATCAAGCGTATAAATCTCGGTGCAAAAAGCCTAGAGAAGCTGTGAAAATGAAGCTCACCAGCCTCATGACGCGGCCGACTCGAATCCCTACTCGAACGAAAGCAATTTGAGCCCGTTCGCTCCATATTTGCCTTCCTTGGATTATACTTCATCTAAAATCCACCAGCGGTAAAAAGAAAAGACTCCTCATTCCTTGAGCTTCAGCGGAGAGCAGTGGAGCGGAAGTATCAAAGTCAACGTCAAAGATCGTGTTGGGGGTATTGAAGTGCTTGCTCGCCTATTACCAGCTGCATCAACGGTGAATGAAACGTAGGAGATACGATATAATTGACAAGTTAAGTAGGTAGTGCTCTTGCTCTCTGAACTGTTCAGCTCCGCGAGCTCATTAATGCTTTCGCGAGTCTCAGGTTCCACGCAACAGCAGAAGAGGGCTTTGATGGACGGTACTATGAATAAAATCCAGAGAACCAGGCAAGTATCCTTCAGCGCGTTAGGCAAGTGACACCCGCTTCTCCTGTATTTTCCCACGCTATTTACATTGAGTAACACTTGGTCGGCATCCTCCATAATTAAGTACACCAAGTCATGACAATGCTAATTTTATTATAAATATACAGATCAATGAATGCTCGCGTAGTGATTATTCGCCTGGACCATCCTGACCCCTGGGCAAATTGACCAAAGCAACAAAACATTTAATCCAAGAGCGCAGATACTCACCAAATGCAAGTGGATATCAATACCTCAACTCAAGCCAAGCCCAACCACTTCAAAGCCTTCCGACTATTCCCTTTCCTCAACTCGCTCTGCCGCATGTACATTGGCATCAAACGCTTCTCCTCCTCATCGTAGAACTCGCCATCCTCGACAACACTAACAGCGTACATGCTGGCCCCATCGTCACCACCACCCTCATTGGCCATCTTCCCCAGCCTCCGCCGGGTCAGCGACCGTGAGCGCGCCCCGTGCCCGGCGATGTGCCCGGCCGCCCCGCGGGACCTCGAGCTGGTGGCAGACGGGGACGGCGAGGGCGACCGCGGGGCCGGCGGCGGGGGGAAGGGGAAGTTGTGCACCGTGCTGGGGGCCGTGGCGACCCGCGGCGTGCTCCGCCCCGACACGCTATCCCCGTCGTTGGTGTACGGCGGCGACAAGGGGAGGTTCCCCGCTGGGCCGAACACTGCCGTGTGCGTGTACGCGGGCGAGCCGTTGGCCCCCTGGAGGGTGAACTTGCTCATCAGTGGTGGCAGGCCCGGCCCGGTGGCCGTGCCCTTTGTGGACCTGGCGGTGCCGGGCCGACCGGCCAGGGGGCTGATCTCGGGCGTGTAGAACGGATCGATGTCTATGAGGTGCTTCAGGATGGTCGAGATGAACACTGAGATCTCGGACTCGGTGGCTGAGCACGTGAGGAGGTAGTTGGCTTCGGAGAAGGAGTATCTCCTTGATATGGCCGATGATGTCTTTGTTCTTTCGTCTGGGAAGGGCGAGCCGGGCAGATTTATGGAGTCTAGGCCATTGGCTTCTGCGTTGCTGAATGGGACGGCGGATTGAGAGCTTTGCCTGCGCGAAGTTGGGGATGAGATGCCCGACGGGGATGGGGAAGTCGCCTGGGAGTCGATTATACCAGCGACCTTGAGTACGTCCATGCCAACCATTTGCTGAAGAGCTAGGACCGTTGATAAGTGCTCAGCTGGGTACTCGAGCAGGAGAAAGCGGGTGCCGTAGTTAGCTGCCAAATATGTTTCCAGATGGGGAATGATGAGGCCGGCCAGGAGGTAGGGGCTGTCAAAAGGGCTGTTCTGTGTTTGGTCAGCCAGTGGCTGGGCAGTGAAGGACTGCATGGCGTTGGCTATAAGGTATCTGCGACCGCGTTAGAATATTTGTCTCGTGTCACTGTAGTCCTCGAATAACATACCTTAAATCCAAGCGGCCGCTTCGCGACATTCCAGTCGATCTTGCGCCCAGCTTTTCGATCTGGCCGGTGAGCGCTGACAGGAACTCCCTCTTCACGCCGTTCTGGCGTCCCAAAGCCAGTATCATATCCGGCGTATTTTCGTCACGGTCGTTGCCACGAGCTTCATTATCTCCGAATATCGGTCGCCACAGGTTGCCAATGTCACGGAACATTGGGAACTGGAACTGGTGATAGCAGCCATCTTGATCCGGAGGGAAGTACACCTCTAGCACGGACCTCAGTGCATTCTGCACTGCGACTGCATTCGGTTGTCCTGCTGTCGAAAACTCATGGAACCTAGAGTCCCTTTCTCTTTGTATCGGCGGAGATGCCCCGGCTGGGACTGGGTGATGTGAATCTGGTGGCACACCTGCCGGGGGAGGGGGGCTTGGTGGTTGAAGGGCAAGGCTAGACGATCGTACGTCGCGTCCTCGCGCTGCGAAAGGGTCGTACTCCCATGTATCTTCTGTCTCCGAGTTCTCAACTACCGGAGACAAGCCTACATCTGCGGCATCCTCCAGATCGAACAGATCTGCCGTCCTGGGCGTTGAAGGGCAAGAGTCCGTCGGCGCAGTCTGCAAAGAGGCGGGGAATGGCGCCACAGGGAATTCTCCGGCCTTGAAGTACTGAATCACCAAGCTCAGGGCTTCGTCTGGCATTTGGCCAGTCACGTGGATCACCAGGTCTTCAACCACTGCCAGCACAGGCTGAAAAGGCTCATCCAGCTCATGTCTCTCTTCATCGAAGTCTGCTGCATCGGTTCCCCGATGGACGTATGAGTCCCTCGCAGGCTTCGGTAGGCGCTTAATAAAGGTGGGCGATTTGCGTATCGTCGTTGTGTGAGCTTTGACGAATCTGGCCTGGGGCAGATCAAGGAGACTGCTGCTGGGATGTGGCTTGTCGGCGATGGACAAGTGCCGGCTTCTGGATTCTGGGCTGTCGACGGGCGGTGCGGCCTTCGCAAAAGAGGTCACGTAGAAGTCGGCCCGACGGCATCTTGTTTGCTCCATTTCCAGGTCGTCTAATGAGCGGCTCTCCCTCAGCCTCACGTGCGCTTTCGATGCCCGCATCTGAACCAGGCGTGCTTCACCATAGACGACACCATCCGGCGTTGCAGGAGGTGACAGCAAAACATCCGATCTGTGTGTTGTTGATGTCGCCTCCCCAGTACGGTGTCTGTATGGCTCACCTGCACAACTTGCCGCATGGTCGAGGACAGGCAGGTTTTCTCCAGAATCACCATGCCGAGTGATATTTGCACAGAGCTTAGCAAACTCGTCCTCTGCTATGCCCTTATGGTCGGCTGGCTCATCGCTGTCGCAAACCGGGTGCGGTTGAGGCTCTTCGCAAGGCGCAGATCCAAAAACAAAGAAGGGTGACGGCTCGCCCATTCCGTCCGAGTACCCATACATTGGTACGCTCAGACTCCGCGCCCGAGTTCTGATGTAGCAATCGATAGGCTGCAAGGAATCAGTCTCCTTGTAGAGGAGGTCAGCCGCCCTCATTGCCTTGATAATTGGATCCTCAGGCTCCTCGACTTCCAAGCATAATCCACTCGGACTCTGTTCACTGCCCAACATCCACATTGTCGCCTGATCCGAGTATTTGTCTTCACGATCCAGGCCTCTCAAACCCTCGAGGGCAATACTCCTGAACGCCAGTTCTGCTTGGTAGGTGTCCCCCGATGTCTGTTGTTCGCTGATGGCTGATATGCATTGTGATACTGCACCTGCCGTTCCGCCGTTTAGGAAAACAAGTTTCTTGTTGATGGGACTTGAATCTCGCAGAAACTGAACGGCGGCCTCATGCCTTGTCTGAGCAGCATTGTGTACTTCTTTGATATAGGAGCGAGCATGGAATGGGCCATCTCTGGCATTTCCCATGTAACTCTGCAGACTGGGCAGGACCAGTAACTGAGATGACGTTGGCAGCAGTCGCAGCTGTGTTGACACGGTATCGGCTGGCCCTTCAAGAGCTATCAAGCTCCCGTGACCATGGTTTCGGTTTTCCATGTCGCTTGCCCCCCAAGCCTGAGCGGTCGGGCGCCTCGACCTTTGATGGCCCGGTGAGTGGAAGACTGCGTACTCGGCGGTGGAGGCCGAAGCTTTTAGAGAGCGATGGACTTGATTTTATGCTTTATGACGGCGGTGAGGGCAGCACTCATGAACCGCTAAATCAGTAATATCAAGAGTGGCGAGCAACGACGAGCTTGAGTCAGTACGTGCCCAATTGTTCATCTGAAGCGGGCGTAATTATGCAGGTCTAGGAAGTAACAAGGTGAGATTGGTGAATGTAACGTGAAAGATGGTCGTATAGGTGAAGCCGAGTGAACGGTCCAGGGAATCGTCAAACTCAATACTTCAACTCGACAGTTGAGAGCAGCGCAGATGACTGGATTAGGTTGTAAGGAAAACGAGGAGAAGACGCGATGAGAGGTGAAGAAAAAAACCCAACTGTCCTACCAACTCCTCTCCCTCTCTTTCCTCCGGCCGGCTCTTGAACCTGGACGGCAACGGGTAGCCACAGCAAGTACCCCCCGAAGACAAAGATGGCCAGTGGCTTTGCTCGTCCAACGTGACCGACATGCGCAAATGACGATACCACTGACGCAGAAGCGCTCCATGTCCACCACGTTGGTCTAATATGGCTTGAGCTTTAACGGCAAACGGTCCAGGCCAGGCCGGCTCCAGTTCCTTGGGCAGCTTAGAGACAACATCGCTCTCGCCGACAGCCAATGAGCAAAGCATTGGCTGCGCCTGAGCGTTCGTGAGGCACAGAAAGAACAGCATGCAGGTCACAGCTCACATCCGAGCGTCGAATTGGCAGAGGTTGTCAGGCGTCTTCCAGATTGACCTAGAGGCGCGAGGTGCCCTGGCGCTGGGTGGTCCGAGTTTCGACCTTTCCAAAATGCGTCTAGCAAGGTACCAGCGCCAGGTCTCTAGGCTTTCCGATGAACGCCTGCTGGGAATTGGTTCGCAGGCCCCTGAGATGGTTGCACTTCGGAACGCGGTGCGAACCACAAAGTAAAGGCCCATACGTCGTGTGGCCAACGGCGGCCGCAGCCTTCGTGACGCACGACATTAGCTCGCCAGTTCCGCTCCAGTCTTCCCTGCCACGATTTGCTAGCCCTTCTCACCCAAGCGTCGGATGTGCGGTCATCAATAGTCTATGTCTTGCTTCTGAATTAGCTCTGCTGGTATCTTGCGGGGAGACGAGGGTCCGAGGCGGAGGGTTGTCCAGGAATACGCTTGCCGTGACTCGACAAACGACCACACCGACCGGAACGCCGAGGACGGGGAGAAGAACGGGTGCGCATGGTGATGATCTTTCCGAGTGCAGAAGAGAGAGGAAGAACAGGCAGCTCGGGTAGCACAGGGAGAGATAAGTAATAGTGTCTGATGTGTGCCGAGCTGTAATTACTGCCGGCCAATGGCACGTTGTCTTGACCCGAAGGCTGAGGGGGCACTCGTTTCTTGGGTAGATGGATGCGATCAAGATCTCCCGTCACATTTCCTCCACAAAGCCAGCGCGGCATAGCCTTACACTGCATTGGCGCCACTGTCTCAAAGGGCCATGAGTTTGCTGGTTGGGTGTGAGCGAGATGACCGGAATGTGGATCGATGAATCCAGAGCCACGAGGATCTGCGTCGGGATCCAACCCCACAGACCCTCGCTCAACTGCTCAAGACAACGGAGCCCTAATCTGGATTTGGCAGCCTCATGCTAGACTGCTACCGTGGAAATGTATGAATCTCTTTGTCAGGAACTCTCGAAACCGTCGAGCGGGAGCTGGAGACCTCTCGTATTCCTGGGGCGAGGAGAGCGCGTTTCTGCGAGGATCCGAACCCCTGTGGTCCCCTGCATTGCTTGCAGGTTCCGTCCTGTACTTCTGAGACATCTCCCGCTGGCCAGTTGGCGGCAAAGAGCTCGGTACGCGGGCGCTTGCTGAGGGCGATGCATCCTGTTTGCACTGTTTGTGAATCCCAGTGACGGGTCAACAATAAGTTCGTGACGGGTGAGTTATTATGTCTCTCCTGACATGTCTGGCTCATTCGTGGCCATGAGACCAGCCTGGTACTATTTCTTGTTACTGTAAGCCGTTCTCAACCAAGCGGAACGCTGTGGGTGAAGGTGTTGCCGTTGTATGCGACCATCCGATGTACAATGGATCTACTGAACAAAGCGCCACCTCGCATTTTACGGGCTTGTATGGCAAATGCATAGCTTCATCCTGACCAGCGCGTCAAGCCTGACACCGATGTGTGATGCTTGGGCCCCTCCCTCCCCCGGGGAGCGGCGTCTTTGTGGCGCAATCTCGGAGCTGTCATTCATAGTCGGGCGCTTCGTCCGGGGGAAGTGGACCGGTTGCTACTTGAGTGAAGTTATACTTGAGAAGTCCGAGATGGATAGAAATGGAGGTGATCCCGCAGGTGTGAATTCAAGGCTTGTGGGTTCTAGTCCTCGTCCAAGAGCTCTGCGAGCTCTGCTTCTTCTTCTGCAGTGAGAAGTTTCTCTGGCTCTTCGCTTGTCTGGGCGTCTCGACCTGCATTGATGCTAGCCTTTTGCTGTTCCTCCACCGCAGCATCGAGCCCAGCCTTATCGAGCGGCCAAGTGCGTACGGTTCCATCGATGCTGACACTAGCCAGTCTATTCTCTTTTCCGTGGCCGCCACTCAGAAGCACGAGATCTGTCACCTCGTCGTAGTGGCCCTCCAAAGAGCAAAAGAGCTTCCCAGATGCCCTGTTCCAAATTTTGAGGTCTTCATCCCTGCCAGCCGTGACCACCCATTGATCTGTGACAATCACAGCGCGGACGTGGTCGCCATGCTCGAAACTGTCCTCGGTGCTGAAGTCCCTGCCGCGAGACAAGCATTTCGCTGAACCATCTGCACTTGCCGTCCACAGATCAGTTTCATCGCCTGAATGGTCGAAAAGTACCTTGTAGACACTGGTCTCGTGCACGTTGATCGACCTCCGCTCGACGTTCGGAGTTCCAGGCTCGGCATCCACAAACTGCTCCCAGCCGCCCAGCCGGACCTTCCACCTCCGCACAAAAGGGTCACTCCCAGCGCTGACGATCACAGCCTCGTCCTCAGAGCTCAAGATAGGGTCCACAGTGAGTGACTGAACAGCAAGCATGGCCGTCACCGAGTCCTGCAGGACGTGCAAGCGGCTTCCCTTGTCGATGTCCCACACTATGATCTTCTTGTCGGCACCACCACTTACGAGCACATCTTTCCCGCCGACCTTGGTGCACACAGCAGCCTTGACGAAGTCGGAATGGCCAGCGAATTTGCGGCCAGACTGACGGGTCTCGATGTCCCACGACCACACATTCCTGTCCCAGGAGCCGGCAAACACGGTGCTGTTCCGAGAGCCACCCACGCACACGCAGGTGATTGGAGCGGTGGGGCCGCGGTAGGCGACAGACTTGGATTCTCGATCGTCGACGTTCACTCTCCTCACAGAGCCTGCCGACTCAGCAATGAAGACGCTGTTTGAGGGCGAAAGCGGGTTCACACATGCTGCCGCGATCTTCGACTTGAGAACAACAGGTCTGCCGAAATTGTTGGTTGACTTGGCCTCCCGTCTTTCCCGCTGACTCTGCTGGGCACTGGTGGTATTTTCAGCGTCCGGTCTGCTTGTGAATCTATCGTCGGGCGCGCTTTGGTTGTGGCGCTTCACTCACTCTGACTCAAAGAAGTGTCGTGGGTCCGACGAATTCATCTTGTGAAGTCGTCTGCGTTGCGGTTGCCGACGCTGTTGGAGAAGAAACCGGATATCCCGCTTGTGCCCTTCCTGTGCTTCTCTGGATCCTGGGATTGAATAGAAATTGGGAATGGAGGCGGATGCGGCTGCAAGAAGGGCTTTTGTGTGATCGCCGAAGCCTGTGCGGAAGAATTGCTTGATGACAAATACGGCCCCTTGTACAAGGAGAGGGAGTTGGTCTACCAAGGCGAGGAGGAAGACACGAGAAAGTATGGGCACTTGGCTGGTAGAGTCAGGAGTGTTGTTGAAGTCGTCGCACAACGTACCCCAGCCTTGTTACCCCTGCGGATGGGAATGGTGGTGCAAATGCTTGTGATAATATAGGCCAGCCAAGGACCTGGGCAGTGGTGTAGACCCCTGCTGTGGCGGCGTGGCCCCCCTGTCGACACGACCTTAATTGGGGCCCCACGTCGCGTCTCCCTCGAGGCGCGTCCAAATCGATGAACTTCATTCAAATGTTCCAAAGATCCACCCTCTACATATCGTCGCAGCCCAACACATGCGCGAGTCTTGACTGATTTGATCGCTTGGCTATGGCTTCTACTGCGCAACGTGTCCGCCCCCGGCCGGCTCACACCCAAGGCACAACTCGCTGTGCCTACACGCCAGATGGATCCAAGCTGGTGACGGTCGGATCCAACAACACAATCCGTATTTACAAGACCGGCTTTGATGGAGAGCCAACCAATATCGACGAGTGCCAGGAGCAGAATGTCAGCGTCGCCGCAAATGACGACTTCTTCATTGTCGGGTCTGAGGACGGCACTGTGAGCTTATATTCCTTGGAGACCAACACCTTCGAGAGGTTCCTGACGCGCTGTACTCTCCCTGTGCGCGATGTCGCCCTGTCTCCGGATGGCAAGATGTGCGCTGTCGCCAGCGATGAGCTCACCGTCAAGGTCGTTGGGACCGCCGACAACTCCAGGATATTCCACTTGAAGGAGCACGGGAAGCCGACCAAGCACGTTGCCTTCGACCCAAAGGGCAGCATGCTCACCCTCTCCTGTACCGATGGCGTCGTCTACGTCTACTCAATGACGGCAGAAGAGCCCGAGCTGATAAAGAAGGTTGATGGGGCGATTGGATCATTGGAGACGAACGAGGACGCGTCTTCTTCCGTCGCTTGGCACCCGGATGGAAGGGCTTTTGCAGTTCCGACACCGATTCGAGACATCCAGGTCGTCTCAAAGAATGACTGGGAGAATCAGCGGTCCTTCAGGAATGGACACGAGGGCGACATCACCGCCATCGCCTGGTCACCAAACGGAGCAATGCTCGCAACAGCAGCCAAAGACAAGAAAGTCCTCATCTGGCAGACAAAAGACCAGACCGTTATTGGGCGATATGAGTACCCGAATGTTATAGACATCGCATGGCATCCGACGAATAACCTGCTGTCGCTGACAACAACTGACGGCGAGGTCTATATCTGCCCAGATTTCATCTCCAACCAATTTTCTATACTCCTGAAGCTGTCAAAACAGCCAGCACCATTCATTCACGACCCCTTGGCCGAAACAACTGCCAACGGCCAGAAAACCCGTCCGGAAGCAGCTCGGACAGAGCTGACAGACGACCTGGACTCGTTGCTGGATGACGGTTTCGGGGAGGATGACGACAATTTTGTCGTGGACGATGACGGGGCCGGATACACTGTCGGCCGCAAGCGACCAGCTGACGACGATGACATCTTTGGCGACTATCCAAACAAGCGAGCCAACGTTCTCCAACCTCGGTTGCACGAGCCATTCCAACCAGGCGCCACTCCCTGGCGTGGAAACCGCAAGTACCTGTGCCTCAACCTGATCGGGTTCGTCTGGACTGTCGATCAGGACACCCACCACACAGTGACCGTGGAGTTTTATGATCACGAGTTCCATCGAGACTTTCATTTCACAGATACCTTCCTCTACGACAAGGCCTGCCTAAGCGAGCATGGTACGCTTTTTGCATGCCCTCCAAAAGACGATGCACCAGCGTCCATCTTCTACCGGCCTCATGAGACTTGGACACAGCGTAACGACTGGAGGACAGAGCTCCCGAAGGGTGAGGCTGTGTTGGCTATGTCTTTGGGCGATTCCTTCATAACGGTGACAACCTCGGCAAATTACGTGCGAGTTTACACCTTGTTCGGCATCCCCTACCGAGTTTACCGGCCAAAGAGCACTCCGATGGTGACGTGCGCCAGCTGGCGAGATTACGTTCTGACCATAGGCAACGGGCCCTGCGGTGCTGATGGCAGGACAAGGCTGCTATACTCGATCGAAAATGTCAAACGCGATGAGATCTGCCAAAATGAGGACACAGTGGCTCTGCCAGAAGGTGCCACCGTCAAAAGCGTCTTTTTCTCTGACAACGGCGTAAGTTTCCCAACGACAGCCAGCCTCGGAGTGCGCAGAATTGCTTACAATGATGACAGGATCCATGCATTTACGACTCCACTGGCACGCTTCTGACCCTCCTGCACTGGCGGCAGCCATCACGAGCATCGTGGATCCCACTGCTAGACACCAAGCTCCTGGCCCGCCTGGCTTCAGGTCGCAAGAACGAAAGCTACTTTCCCATCGCAGTGGCGGACAACAAGTTCCACTGCATCATCCTCAAAGGGGGGGACCAATATCCCTATTTCCCGCGGCCCCTCCTCTCCGAGTTCGACTTCTCCGTGCCGCTCACCTCGGCTCCGCCAAAGGCAAAGACCAGGACCGCCGGCAGTGGAGACGACGACGACATGGAGGACGATGGAGACAACGACCCATTCAACAAGGCTGCTGAGGGGGCGGACGAGGAGGCGTCCGAGTCCCGCAAGCTGGAGCAGCAGTTCATGCTCCGCGGGATCCAGGCGGCGCAGGTGCAGGACCTGGTCGAGTCAACGTCGGGCAGTCACACACAGCGCGCAGCGCTGGCGCGGCTCGAGATCGAGATCGACAAGGCGCTGCTGCAGCTGCTGGCGATCGAGTGCCGCGAGGGTGAGGAGCGCGGCATGCGTGCGCTGGAGATGGTGGAGCTCATGCGCGACCGCACGGGCAGGATGGTCGAGGCCGCGGGCAAGGTGGCTGAGAGGTACGGGCGGACGATCCTGGGCGAGAAGATCAGGGAGGTCGGCGACAAGAGGGCTAATGGGATGGACTACGAGGACTTGTAGTCGTGTCCCGATCGACGATTCTTGGACTATTCGTATCACTGGTAATCGGAAAAGGGGGCGGGGGCGTCCGGCGCGTTGTTTACTCTACTCGATGACATACATATTCGACCGTCGCGTACGCACCGTCTCTACTGTCTCTCACTAGACGGCGACTACTCGTCACTTTCAGTCATGTCTACCTCATGCACATATCCACCATGAATCCGCGCGATTCTACGTTTTCTGGCGGCGGAGAACAGGACTTGGCGCGGCTTGCCCCTGCAAACCGGATCTAAGTGTGCGTGAGTTGAGCCCAGAATGGGCAATGACCCCGATGAAACCTGCAGTGACGGACGGCTTCTACGATGGACATCGTCGAGCCTCTCACCGTCGCCGCCCCTAGATGCAGTAGCGAGGAGTCCACACCTCACCATCAAACCTAATTCGTGTCCATCACCGACGGCTGTCCCAAAGAAGACCTTTTTTTTTTTTTGCTATCGCTCGCCACGATTTGGAATGGCCCTCAGCCGGGTAGAGGTCCCGGTCTGCCAAACAAGCATGCAGGAGGCATCGTGCATTTTAACCGTGAAACCAGATGGGCCGTCTGCGGCGATCTTGCGCGCTATGACAGCTGCCAGAAACCCTGGAAGAGTGGAAGGGTCGCCGGGCATGATTAAAGGGAGCGGGGGAAGGGGTCCGGCGTCTTTGGCGTCGATCTAGCCCCTGACGATCGCAGAGGAAAAGCCGGGGGAGCGAGAAAATTAGTGAGAGGGCTTAGGGTATTTTGCAGTAGCAGTGGAAGTTAGAAGAAGTAAAGGAAGGGGATCGTCGTGCATCATCAGCCACCATACCAAGACGAGCGATCGCCCGCACACAAGGAACAGAACAGAAACAAGTTCGTCACGGAACGTTGTAGTTGGAAACCTTCTGGACGGCCGATTGAGGCGCACCCGACGAGCGGAAGATACCGAACGCGTTATAGGGTGGTAGAATCTACCGTGGTATTGGGCCATGCTGCCCATGGTTATTTTCGCGCGTTTGAGGCTCCGCCCAATGGAGGGCCAAAGACATGGAAACGCATTTTCTCTGAAGCTTTAGGACTGCCCCGTTGAGCGTGGTGATACGTATGGGTGTATGACGAGGCAATTTCCGGCTGGAAACATTTCGAGGCTCCTTGTATCAATAATGCGCGCCGATTCTGGTCCTGGATGCTTTCAGGTTGTGTCTATGATGACCAGTGAAATCGAAAGAGCGGTCACGTTCAGCGATACGCAGTAGATTGGGAGTTTCGGGAATCTCAAGAACTGCAGCCAGGATGTGGACTCTTACTTGCAGGTTCGGGTGACACACGGTGAAGTATCGCGGCCAGGATTGCCCCCGGACGCAGGTCGAACCCGTGGGAGGAGAAATGCCAGGTTTCGACAATGACATATGAAACTTTTAGTGGAATATCACCGAGAGCTGCTTCGCTTCTACCTTTTCAACGTTGTGTCAGAGAGACGATCATCCCGAAACCTCGGCGTCGCACATTGCAGAAGGGTGAAATGAACCCCAGCCACAGCGCCAGCGTCGTCGGACTGGACGCAGGAAGCTCAAGGTGTGCAGCGCTCCTGATGCTGGTGGTGCTGCTGGTGAGAAATTTTCATTTCGCGGGCCAGGGAAGCTTGATCCATCATCCCATGCTGGTCAGAGTCAGCTGGGCCGCGACCGATGCCGTCGAGGGTCGCAGCAGGGCCTTGGGCCGGGGCCACCAGGGCTGCACGACATCGTACGGGCGTCAAAGTCTAAACGGGCAAGATCTGCCAGAATTTCGCTCGTGCAATATAATATACCCTCGGCCGAGTGAAGGTTGGTGTGGCTTGATGTTGTTGGCTGCTCGGGTGGTCGTGCGTGCGTGGGTGCGTGCTGGGACGTTGAGAGAGACAACCAGCCAGGGGGGTCATGGTTTCACGGCTGGTCTGCATGCAGAACAACAGCTGGCAGGCTAGTTCTCCTTCAGGCCAGCAGAAACACCCAAGCTTTCCTGATTTGGACTGGGAGCTCTGGCTTGTCAGGCTTGCCCGGGAACGTCAGATCTTGGACGTGTTGGATTCGTTCGGGCGGGTTAGTTCCCGGCGGAGTAGTTGTCCAATTGCCACTCGGCCATGGTCAAGTTTCCCCGTGCGACGCCTTGGTACGTTCGTCATGGTCGTTTGGTCGTTGGCCCCGGCTTCCAGACCCGCAGGTGGAGGTGGAAGTACGCTTAGCCGTGCTGACCGTGCCTTACTCGTGGGATTAGATGAGATGAGCAGTGTAGACGGACGAATAGATGGATGATGTATGTGCTGCGTAGTATTGACAGGCAGATGAGGCGTTACGAAGGCAACAGTAGCACATGGGGGGCCGGCCGGCTCGTGACACCTACCGCATCCTTCGGTGCTTGCAGTTTGAGGTTCATTTGGGCGGGCCGAGGGCGACGTTGATGCTTCCACCCGTGTTTCCTGCAAGTCATTTTTGACGCAGAGAGTAGCACCTGAGTTGAGGCGCAGGCGAGGGCGAATCGTATCTTGGGGTGCGTCCGGTGGTGGGCGATCTGAAGTTGTCAGGCCCAAACATCCGTGGGCGACGGCACGGCAGACATGCAGACTATGAAGACTACGGTATTGTGTGTGTGTGTGTGTGTGTGTGCTACTGCGTGATATGAACGGGCACGGTAGCAGCAGAAAGATGGCGGGTCATGGTGGGCGGGAGGCTGGCGGACCGATTCTCAATCCTCAACAGACGAGATCATGCCAACAAGCCCCGGCAGAGTCCCCTCGAGATCATCCCGTCGCGGCGAGTTTGGAGGTGTGGGCTTGACACGGTTGCGAGGCAGCAAGTGCATGAAGAAGCACCAAGATCGCTCAAATCGCATCTTCCTCTCCGGGCGTGGTCGTATTGTGGGTGGTTCGTCAGGTTCGTCTGGTCCATCTGGCCCACCTGGCTGCGTTGGGGACGTGCTGAGGGAATCGTGCGCCCGGCACAGGCAGATGCAAAGGCAGAGCAGAATGGCGCTCTATTTCTGCTTCTTTTGTGCCTGCGCGGCTTCTGGAAGGCCAGACCCCGAGTTTCCAAACGTTCGATGGGGGGGTGCAGGTGGGTTTGACGATCAGCTGCAACCCCTGCCCTGCCGCCCGTCCCCACGGGTTGGATGCCACGATGCTGGCTTGGTTGGTTGGTTGGCTGGACGAGCTGGATGGGTGGGATGGTTGGATGGCTCAACGTCGGTTCAATAATGAGTGGAGAGCCCTGAGCACCGCTGTTTCTCACCTCATCAGGCAAAACGCGGGTTGGGATTGGAAACGCGTGGGTGAGGACGAAAAGCCCAGCACGGCACACAGGCTAGCCTGGCCTACCGTGCTGTAGACTACACGGCGTAGAGCGCAGTGCATCTGCTTGTGCTTGTACCGTTACAGCCAGTACCTGCGAGCGTCGTGTCATGAAGCGGTGAGCCCAGGTACCATCCCCTCCTGCCCCAGCAGCCCAGCTCCACCTGTGGGCACTCTGCACGCTCGAGAATAGCACTAGCAGCCTTTTCAGAGTTCTGCTCGGGGCTTTTGACCACCGTTGAATCCAGCCGGGGTGGAGTCGCCTTGGCCCAGCGCTGCTCTGGATGCTCCTCTCCTGCATGTGTCCATGTGGTACGTGCCTACCCCCCCCTTCTCCACCATTCTTGGGCTGCTTCCTTGGGCCCCCCTAATAACCTCGAGCGGGCCTGCTCTAAATTGTCCAGCTCCTTTTCGACGACCTAATCTCAAGCTTGCCCTCCAATTGCCTGCCATGCACTCGACAACACGACGGCACTAACTCGACCAGAGCCAGAGCCACAACAAGAATCAGAGCCCTCGCACTGGCCATAGCCACAGCCCTCCGAGTTCCGACTTCTCGCCCACGCCCACGCCCTCGACCTGCGACTCACAAACCCACCATCTGCTTAGGCCATCACGACGCCCGGTCGGGTTGCTATCCCGCCCTCCATATACCCAACGCCTTACTCTGCACCCTGTCATATATACCCGCGCCCGTCGAGGCAAACCCGAGCTTATCCTTCTTGTCACAACCACAACCACGCGCCCCCCCCCCCCTCATCCAATCCGACACAGCTACGGCGACAAAGCCCAGAGGCGATCGGCGACGGCTGCGACGGCGAAGCTCGAAGGGCATGATACCCACCAGCCTTCTGGTGCCCACCTCCAGACTTTGACCGGGGTGCATTGACCGATCGCATCCGTGTGTGCTCGACAATCGGCCACGACTTGCCCACCCACGCCAGCCATACAGAGCACACATACACCATACAGTACACACAACATCTTCCAGGCGCATATCTTGCAAAGCCCAGCTCAGCCCAGCAAAACCCCATTGGGCAATCCGCTGCTTCAAACGGGCCCCTGGACCAATCTCCTACTTTTCGGTAGGCAGCAGGAAGGCCTTCTTTCTGACAGACAAAGAGGGGCCGCTTCAACGCACCTCGACCTCCAACAAAACCCTCGAGCCCCATATGAGAGCTATGCGGTGTGTCCAGTCCTCTCCCTTCTATAGTTATACTTCACTCCCCGGCTCCCAGGTCCCAGGTCCCGTGGCTGAACGGGTCCATTGACAACCTCGCTGGCTCGTCCAGTCCACCTCTGTTCTGCCGATCCCCGCCTCTCTGGACCAAATGCTGACTGTCTTGCCTTCCCACGCGCAGATGGCACAGGTGATGGATAGCCCGCATAGATCGTTACTGGGGGACGGGCATGGCAAAGACGATCCAATGGCCCCGCGGACCGTTCCGATCCTCACGCCAACCATCCAGATGTCAGCCCCAGACAGCGAGCCCATGGACATAACAACTCCTACCAACTCATCCGCGCCCGCCTCTGCTACCAAGAGCCCCGACAGGGAGAGAGATCGAGACATCAATGGCACACCTACGCGGTCAGAACCCCAAGGAGCAAGCAGCTCAATGACAATGCCTGCGCCAACGGCGGCGGCGGCGGTTCACGGTCCCAAGATCGTTCAGACAGCTTTTATACACAAACTATATAAGTGCGCCAATCTTTGCCCGCCTTCCGGCGCCGAATGATGCTGATTGCTGACTTATGTGTAGTATGCTCGAGGACAACAACATAGCCCATCTCATATCATGGTCAGGCACAGCAGAGAGTTTTGTCATGTCGCCAACCTCGGAATTCTCCAAGGTGCTTGCGTATGTTACTCTCAGTGGTCTATTCAGGGCCGATGACCGCTGACGTGAAGCTCTCCAGGCAATACTTCAAGCACACCAACATCTCTTCATTTGTCCGCCAGCTTAATATGTATGGCTTCCATAAGGGTAGGTTCTCTCTTGAGACCAAGGCCGCTATCACGGCTAACTAATTGGACGGCAGTGAGCGACGTGTTCCACAACGGCAGCCCGGAGCATCCCTTGTGGGAGTTCAAGCACGGGAACAACAATTTCAAAAAGGGCGACTTGGTCGGACTGCGCGAAATCAAACGGCGCGCTTCTCGCCACGCCATCGTCACGCAAAAGACACAGCCATCACAGCCTGGGACGCCTGCCGAACCCATGCAGCCCATTCAAGACGGCGGCGACCCGAGGCTTTTCAACATCGAGCGCAGCGTACAGGACCTTTATGCAAGGCTTGATCGTTCCGAGTCGAATGCACACTACATGCAGATCAAGCACCAGGCACTTCTCGACTCTGTCAACCGACTTTTGAACTTTAACCAAGAACAGTCGCGGATTCTGATGAACTTGGTGTCACCTGAAAACCCCATTCACAGAGATGGTAAGTTTTCACAACCGCGGCGGAGTCTTGTGAGATGCAGCTGACATTGTTGAAGCCCTCGCGTTACGAGGAGACATACAGCGTCAGGCTGAGATCATCCGTGGTCTCGAAGATCCTCACGAAGCACCATACTCAACCAGCCGTGCATACCTCGGCACTGTGGAGAATGCTCCGGTCTCGCCCCGGCAGTTGCCTCAGGACGATCAACGCAGGTCGAGTCTTGCTCCGCCGGGCCAAAGCCGTGCGCCGTACGATTACAGGCCATCAGTCCCGTCAAACCTTTCCATTTCCACACGCCGGCCATATGGCTCGATTGGCGGCAGCACCATAAACCAGGTATCCACCCCGACAGCGCAATCACCATCGACTCTACGCCCACAGGCCCCTCCGCCACCCCCTGCGGCGCCTCACCCGCTAGCCTCTGCAGAACATCCTGGGAGTCTCGCCCGACGACATACCTCAGCAGATATACGCGCTCACGGGTGGCAGCCTCAGCCGCCACCCTTCTCCTCGGGCCCACCCTCCAGTCATCTCCCGTCATCTCCCAGTCACCTCGGCCCACCCGATGAACGTCGTGAATCTTTCTCACAATATCCCTTCCCAGCAACTCTCCAGTCTCACTCTCGGCCATCTAGCCCACCACCTCCGCAACCGAACTTTCCGAATGGTGACAGCTTCGAGAAGCTGAGAAATTGGGAGTGGGGCCCAGCAACACAGAGCCGAAGGAGTATCTTTCACGACAGCTCGGCTCCACCCACCCGGCGCGGGAGCATGGCCCATATCCTGAACGACGACGCAGATGACCTCCGAGGAGACGATGACCGCAAAAGAAAGCGCCTGGCATAATAATTGAAGAAGACACCAGGGACGCCACCCGTCTAGAACCAGGAAACCGTTCAAACTGTTTGAATAGGTTGCGCACCGGGCAATCGCCTATGAGGCAGTAGAAGACTGCCTGTATGAAATTGGCGGCAAGAACGGTGCCTTCTGAGCTTTTGAGAAATCTCAATAATTCTTTTGGAATCCGGAAATTTGGGACTCGGTGCCGGCGGTATGTTTGAAGCCGTCTTGCATGTTCGGATTGGATGAAAGCATGTCTTCTGGAGTGCTGGCCTAAGCATGTCTCGCCACTCAGGAAATAACAGATCTGGGCCACGGGGAACGGTGTTCTTGGCTAATTGCAACCAACCGCGCGACACTGTACCTAATGATTGCGGAGCTGGACACGTGCTTGAGCGCACGACGATGCAGGCCGACTAAGGCGGCAACGCGACGCTGCTCAAGTCTGGAGGCGTCTCGCTTCTTCGTGCTGCACCTGAACTAGGGGAAAAGCAATCCTAATTAGTAATTGTATTGTGTGATAATAGTAGTAGTAGTAGTAGTAGTAGTAGTAGGACAGTAACTGTCCCGGGGGACAAAGACGGCTGAAGGAGGATTGGATTGGGGAGGATCGGAATTGGTCCTTTACCATGAGCCTCAGGCAGAGCGAGGCTCTATCGCCAAGCAGCAATGTCACCACCCACCTGGGTGATTTAGTCGATCGCTTCCATGCCCCGCCAGTCGTGTACTTGTGCCTTGTTGGTTCATGGCCGTCTTGCTGCGTGCTTACCTCCGTGCCCCTTACGGTATTGTACCGTCTGTTCTAGTCTGCCGCCCACTCACTTCATGTCTCGCCAACGGCTGATGAAGAAACCGCTGTTAAGAACATGAGTCCTGGACAATCAGCACGGTTCTGAACCGTCTTCTAACATGCCACGCATTCCGGTGCTGTGTGGTGCTGCGTCCATTCTCAAGTGCGGCGGCCCTGGAGGCCAATCCGCAACACAAAGCAGTCCTCATTGAGCGACGAGCCTCCGACATAGTGACAAGGGCAGCAGCCACTGCATCGGACATGCGGCTTCTTGCATTCAACAAGTGGCCGGATGACCATTTGGTCAAACATACAAGCAGACAGCACATCAGAGAGGCCCCTTGAGCTTTGGAAGGGTCGGAGTATGGCACGACTCCTCCTGCGCGCACTGTTGCCTCCTTTGTCATTCTGGGGTACATCACCGAAGGCATCCGGGCGTAGTCCCATACTTGGGCATGGGGACACCGTACAGGCCACTTGCAAAATTCGTCGAAGTCCCTAATCGCATTCAACGTAGCTATGATCCTATCCTCGAAGACCGAAATGTAAAAGCACTCCTAGAAACAGGCAGAACGACGCAATAGAGAAGAAAGAAAAGGTCACAACAAACAGTAACGACAAAAAAACTCCAGCTGTGGTGTATGTATTATGTGTGATGATTCGCCACTTGGACCGGACGTCCTCTTCCATGCACCAGAGTCCTTCCAAGGATGACATGACACAGCAGTACGTCTTAGGAGCTACCTGGTCCCCGTCCAACATGACGCCTTGTGCTGTGTGCACAGGCCCCCCGGGCGGCAGAAGGGGAACCCAGGGTGCCAGCCATCACTTCAATCTATGCGCAGAAAAAGCAGCGGTAAACCACGAAACGGGGCAAGTCACAATCCGAATCCCAAAAAGACCGCCAACCAGCACTCCTGACTACCCTGCACGTCTCGCATATCCCACATCTCGTGACGGTCGTGAGTGTTCGGACTCCCAAAAACTTTGGCGATAGCCGCGGTACTTATACAAAGTTGTCGAGACGGGAGGCTTGGGCGCTTTAGCAGCAGCTGTTGCTGGAACCGGGCGACACGCCGTGGCCGGGGCCGACCTGGACATTTGGCTTGGTGTTGTTGGTGGCTGTGGTTCCCATGCGCTCCTTGATTTGTCGGGCCATGGTCAGGAAAGCCTGCTCGACATTGCTGGCGTTCTTGGCCGAGGTCTCGAGGAATGGGATGCCCAGACTGTCGGCGAACTCCTATTTTGTAGTTAGTAAAGTGGGTCTTTTGGGGAGGTGTGGTCTTGATTAGATAGCCGCGCCAGCATGTGATGATGTGTGCTCATCGCAGCAGCGGTCGCAGGTTTGACGGTGGTATCGCACCTTGGCAACTGTGTAGTCCACGACCTTCTTGTCCGCCATATCGCTCTTGTTTCCAACGAGGAGCTTGTTGACGCCCTCTGTGGCGTATCTGTCGATCTCCTGCAGCCACTGCTTCACGTTGTTGAACGAATCCATGTCGGTGACATCGTAGACGACGCAGATGCCGTGGGCACCTCGGTAGTAGGAGGAGGTGATGGTTCGGAAACGCTCTTGTCCTGCGGTGTCCCACTGTGCGGCAGTGAATCCATGTTAGCTGCCATCCCTCGGGATTTCGGCCCTGGCCGTTGTTGTTGGGGGGTTGGACTGGCTAGCTCACAATCTGCAGCTTCACCGTCTTGCCATCGAGCTCGATCGTGCGGATTTTCTGCGGAAGCGTCAGCGGGCTGGGCCTTGGGTGCGGAGACCATCAGGAGCGTACAAAGTCGACACCGATTGTGGAGATGTAGGACTCGGTATAAGTGTCGTCGGCAAATCGCAGGAGCAAGCAGGACTTTCCAACACCGGAGTCTCCGATGAGGAGCAGCTTGAAGAGGTAGTCGTATCTGGGTCATGTCAATAACGGCGTCCACAATAACCAAGTCGTTTCCGTAGGATTCCTGAAGGCGCAGGCCGATGGCGGGGTGGAGAGGCTCTAGGAGTCGGTCAGCACAGGAGGGAAGTCGGAAACGGAGGCTATGGGCAGGACGGCATACTACTCGGGGTTCATGGTGACTGTGTTGAGGGGCGCTGGTCAAGAGTTGATTCTAAAATGTGCACTGAGGCGGGTGGTGAAAGAGTGAAGACTGCAACGATAAGGGGGGTGGCGGGAGGTTGATGAAATGATGAAGTGGACGACGGGCAAACTGACAGACAGGACAGGCTGCATCAGGAACCGCAGGTCGGTTGACTGACTGTTTGGAGGCTGCTCTAGACCGGGAGCACACCCGTGCACGGACCACCCTCCCGCTTTTCCACGTGATGATGCAAAGGTTCCGTACCGATCGATGCAGGCAGGCAGGCAGGCCGTCAGTCCAACACGCAGATCAAGACCGCTTCACATGAAGAAGGCTGTCCTCACTTACTACACTGTAATTGTATCTCATGCCAGGCCGTTTCATGGCTGCGGAATCACACACATCCAAATCCAGATGTTTTACAAGCTGCCGCCATTTTTTACTTACACAGCGCAACAAATCACCCGGATGGTGACTTTGCAGATTGCAGCCCGACGGTTCCGTCGTGTCATGTCACAGCATGTCTGCCCTTGATACTAACGCTGGAACAGGCGCAGGAACAGGACGAGTATGCTTGCCTCATCGCCCCCCAGGCTGAGTCAAGGGGTGCAGCTGATTATACCCGCGTGTCTCACTCACATCACACCCTGGAGGCTCTTCGACAACTGGACACTTGACAGCTGTTGCCACTCCACGTGGGGGCTACCAGCCTGCCTCCGGTTTTGCGGATTTGTCCACGTGAATGGCTTGACTGAGCTGCGATTCTGACGTGCCCATCCGACGCTGGAATAGTCAGTACGATCAGTCTGATGCATTTGTGACAACCTCCTCAGTAATGAAGCGGTCCTCGGTAGCATTTCTCTGTCGGCCAGATTGTCGAGAACGACTATCATAGTCATCCAGGGTATAAGAGGAGGTGAGGAGGTGTGACACAAATAGATTGAAAGTGGCTGGACTGAATGCAATCATTGGTGTAAGCCAACACTTGCAATGTGTTTATGCTGTGACGGTTCCGGATACTCAAGTCTGCAATGTCGACTGGGCAGGATTACTTCTTAATAATACGATCAGTCATTTTCCAGGTCCAGGTCTGGGATATAGACAACTTGTGCCTGGATCTCTCATGGCCTTGTTCACTGCTGGCCTGATATCTCCATCTTTATTTGGCTGTCGATCTCTGTCTCTCGGGGGCTTGACCAGGTAGTTGCAGGCCTCACAGAGCTCATCATGATCGAGACAGGCTTGATAATATTGTAGCAAGCAGCATACTTGAATGATAACTCACCATCCGTATACCTGAAGACGGTAAGCTTTTCAGTCTTGAGAAGGTGCTATGAACCATTTGATGAAGAAACATGGGTCATGACAATCCATCAGGAATCTGGGGATTCATTAACAAGCAGTGGAGATGCGGGGCCCTCTAGGGTGCCCATGTCTGTTTGGGGCCTGTCAAAGGAGCCGGATTTGCAGAGTTGGGGCTTTTGAGTTGGCTAGACATCCTGCTTGGGTGCAGGTCTCCCCCAAGCTGCACCTACGCCGCGCGCCCACGCTAGGTTGCATCCAACCAGAAATTCTACCTGCATAATCATCATATCTTCGTCCGAATTACTTCCAAAGATCTTCGAAGCTTCCTCCACCTCCACAGCACCATTTCTGCAACATCACCCTCAGCAGCAAGGCCATTCGCTTGGCTTCTCCCACAGTTGCTACTATTCCGCCTCCGTCCCTGTTCATGTAGTCGTAATAATACCAATGTCCGCTCCCCGACTCTCGAGGACCGCCTCAGCTCATTCCAAAAATGTCGTGACAAGGGCCGCCGCCCGCCGGTCAAGGTCCTTTCTCGCAGGCTTTCTCCCCCTGCCCGTCACTGCGCAGACGACGCCGGCGCCACCGTCAGCACCCTCCTCGAGCTCTTCAAAACCTCTCACCACCCTCCAAGAAGCCAACACTCGGAACCTGCCAGAAGTATGGTTCAACCCGACCTTCCCCTATGCAAACACCACGCCACCTCTAGGCCAAGGCCCCAACAAACCCCCAGATGATCGCAAAGCAAAACTGGGCAAAAGTGAGTCCGTTTCCAGGGCCTGCTCCATTCGACACAAAGCCCCTGCAGAGCACAAATGCTAACCCAACTCTTCCAGCTCTGCGCATTCTCCAAGAACGACTTCCGACACTCCTCCAATCTCCCCTTCCGCAGGAGATCCTTGCGCCCAACATCTCGCTGCACCTCTTCCCCTCGACCCACCCTCACCTCCCCACCGTATCCGGCCGCGTAGCCTACATTGCCGCGTTGTGGACGGCACCCGTGGCATGGAACCGCCTGCCCATTATTGGCGATGTCGAGCTTGAGATAATGTCAGAGCGCATGGTGAAGCAGCCAGGGACTAGGCAGGGCGCCGTCAGCGAGAAGCTGGTGGTGAGGTGGAGGACGACCGGCAAGGGTATCGGGTGGAGGCTTCCCTTCAGGGACATGCTGCGGCTGGGCGGCGAGCAGACGGTCAAGGAATTCTGGGGCCTGTTCATCTTCGAATTCGACGGCGAGGGCAGGGTGCTCAGTCACACAATCGAGAACGTCCAGTCCCCCGGAGACTGGGACAGGGGCATCGGGGCGAAATTTGTCGGCTTGACCGACTGGCTTCTTGGAGGCATGAGAGGGAGAGAGGGATGCCCTGCCTTTGAGGTACACCAGGAGCAGCGTTCGCAACGGCGGCGATGACAGGAGCGATGCTTGGATATCCGGCGTCCAGGGGTGAAGTCCCTGAAAATTGACTTCTTGTACGATACTCCTTTCTCACACCACTCATACCCATTACACTGCACAAATCCTGTGCAGAAGTTAGACTAAACTGGATATTCCTGTCTGCCTCCATCCCTCAATGTCCCTCAAGCGCTGTAGCAGGCAAGTATTTGATTAAACAAGAATAAAGTGGAAGTTATGAGATGCTCCCGTCTATGCCCAAAGGTCAACGCGCAAACACGACGAATGCACAATGCAAAGCCGATCACCGTGGCTAGATATGCTCGGCAACAAACTCGGCAAGCGCATCCTCCCTAAGCATTAGAATCTGTCTGTCTCTCATCTTGCTGGTAACAATACTCGTGCCGTTGATCCACGCCCACCATATCTTCTGCACGACATTGTCCGTGGAGCTCGGCAGGCACCCGATCATGGAGTGCCTCTTGAGGTCCTCCTCGGTGCTCGTGATCAGGAGCCGCTCAGCCCCGGTGAAGGAGTCGATGACATGGAACAGGCACCCAAAGATCTGCTCGCTCTCGACCTCACCGAAGTGCAGCTCCTCGAACGCGCAGGCGACGTGCCTGACGCGGCGCGTGTCGGCGCGGTCGAGGAAGTACACCATGGGGGCGTTGATGTTGCTGCTGTCGTAGGGCTCCAGCTCACCCAGCAGCAGCAGCGTGTCGCGCTCGAAGTCGAACCAGACAGGCGGGGCGGCCGAGCGCGGGCGCGCCAGCATGGCCGGGACGCGCCAGCCAAAGGCCCGCTCGTAGCGCCGCAGGGCCACGGCGCGGGCCTCGTGGCACACGCGCAGCAGCACCGGGGCGGGCGGCAGGGCGGGGCGCCGGGCCAGCTGGGCGCGCTTCTCTGCGGCGTTGTCCTCGTCCAGGCAGGCGGCGATGACGACGCGGGGCTGCAGGAGGTGCTCCCAGATCTTGAGCCGCAGCTCGACCGGCAGGCCGCCGAAGCATGTGAATGTGGCTGGTGGGGAGGCCGGCGCCGCGGCCGCGGCTGCGGGCTGGCGGGCCTGGTCGTAGTGGCCGTCGCTGCAGACCTGGAACTCCAGCCAGAAGGACTTTTCTGGTTCCTGCTCTCTGGCCCTGCAGCCGTGCAGTGACACTGACATAACAATGAGCAGAAGATGCAGTGTAGTGGGCGAGAAAACCGCGAGACAGGAAGGACGGTGTTTGGGAGCGAGACGGGCGACCGAACAGGGAACTGTGGCTGGTATTTGGATCTTGGATCTTGGTTCTGGGATCCAGGGGTGGCGCTGTTGCGCGCAAACTGGAACCACAACCCTGCTGTGGGCCCTGGAAGGCAAACGTCACGCCTTCGGGAGCCGGACACCATGCGACCATGCAGATCTCGTCCCCACTTAGACTGCCTGACTGGGCTGCATGGGTACTGTAAGTCTAGTAGGATGTTTTATTTTGTTGTTGAACTTACAGTTATGCTCTCTCTGGTCAACCTTACGAGAACATCATTCTGGTGTCTCCAAGCTTCAATTGGCCCCCGCTCTAGTTGTACCTGAGTCCCTCTCAGTCCTGTCCGAGTCGGCGGGCGCTGCATACGGACATCACCAGAACATGAATCAATTCCCCCCCATCCGCACCCCTCCTGCTCTCTTACTCTACAATTTAAGCACTAGAATGGATCCGGAGCAAACCCTCCTAGTGATTGGCATGTGTTTGGTTGCTCTCCAAATTGGGACCACCGACAGCTCAGCACAAAAACCCGGCCTGCGCGCCACACTGGCAGCCACACTGCCACAGTACGTCTTTGTCTTGATCGCCACCCACTATATTTGCCGTCGAGCTAGACTCTTGATCTACAAGTTCTGGCCTCCGAAGCGCCACAGCGGTGAGATCTACCTCGCACATAGGAATGTTGATCGCATTAGCGGTACCCAGATCAAACAAATACAAAGACGCTCTCTTCTTAGGTCGGCGCCACCATCAGCACACCAACACTCATCCGTGTTTACTCCGAGGTGTGGCTATTGATGTCGAAATTCTCGGTGCGTAGTCGGCTCAGGTAGCCCCTATCGCGTCCATTGACAGCATACGCGAATCAATGAAATGACAACATGACAATAGGGACATGTTGAAAAGACAACCTCCAGTGTGTGCATTCGATCAATTCGCCCTCATCAAGGCGCTACCTTTCGCGTGCGGTTGGCAAAGGCTCTCAGCAGTCGCATAACGACCTTCTTGGCATTAAGAGTCCACATAGCATCTCGGTATTGGTTTCAGAATTCAAGATTGAGCCTAGTTCTGCAATGGATGTGCCTTGAACGAATACAACATTCAAGAACAAGACCTGCAATGGCGTAAAATGAGAACTCTCGATGAAAAGCTAGATCGTCTCGTCGTTCCAAACCTACCAACCGGTTCTATGCCACTGTTCCATCGCTTGTTGCCGGGGATTGTTATCGTCCGAATCCAGTGGTGGGCGGTAGTCTGGCTGATACTGCGTGTCGGGAACCATGATGCCCATTTCTATCTCAACTTCCCTGTTCAGGGAGGGCTCTGCGGATGTATACCCAGGCATCAGTGCGTCCTTCGATCTGTCCATGCCATCTCTTATGCGTCTGTTGCCAAGTGACCCGTCGACTTGATGCACTGTGAATCCTGACGGTAGGTTCTTCTCGAGGCCTCCCTCGATGCCCCCTGAAGCACAGCCAGCGGTAAGCATGGAAAGACATTCTGACGATATAATTTACCAAAGGGGGTTCGGGCAGTGAAAATACTTACATATGAAGGTGTATATGAATTGGAAGACAACCGGAGCCCAAGTAGCCAGAGCAAGAATCTGTCCGAATTTCCAGCTGCCCAAGGTATGATAGTCAGGACCTTCTATCAACGGAGGCTGGCTCTGGGTTGGAGAAAACTTACTTGTTTGCCTCATTTAGATGACCGACCGTGTTATCGATCTGGTGCCTCACCCATGTGAAGAAGCCCAGGATCCCCCACATGGCGAGCAGGTTGAACCACGCGATCCCAAGCCGCCAGATAGACCGCCAACGAACCATCCACGGCTTTTCAAGGATTCCAGGTATGCGGAAGCCAGTGAGTACGAATACCGTCAGTAGAAGCCAGAGTACTGGCCCGATGATAATGAGGCACTGCGCTGCAATCACTACGCAAATTTCTGTCAGCGATCTTCGCGTGGGAGAGTTTGACTGCCACAGAAGCACACGTCAGGGGGGGCCCCTTAGCTGATAGTATCTGCAAAAATGAAGAAAGCGAAAAGGACGTACTCCCGTCCCAATAGTGCACAGATCCTCTCCAGTCGCAATTTTCCCTGTGAAAGTAATTCTCGTACTCTCTGTAGTCGTAGTCGAAGTTCCCATAAAGAGACGCGTAGACTTCTATCGCCCCAAGGATCCATATCAAGGCGAGGACTGCCCTGCGCACCCAGAGCGGATACTCTCGTTTGTGGAATGAAAAGTCGCTCTCGCGCCTCTGTATCGCGTACAGCACCATCACAGGAAAGATGGAAAAGGTGGCTGCGAGCATGGAGAGCATCATGTCGTACAGTGCGCTGTCCGTGGGGATCTCCGCGGAGGACTCCAGGCGCGACGTTCGTTGTGCTGTACCTGCGACCGACATGTACAGAGCGGCGACGAGCATTGCAACGCTGAAGAGCATCGAGGCTCCGAGGAAGGCATTGAGGGAGCTGCGGAAGGCTCCAATCGCACGGGTTGCCAGGCGCGAGGCTCCAGTCGGAGCATCTGAGTGGTATCTGCGGCCTGGGAGTCCGGATCCAGAGTCTCTCCGTGACGTGAGTCGCTGTTGCATATACCACGCGGAGAAGGCAATAAGAAAAACGGTCGCGAAGACGGCTTCCACGAAATATGACGTGAACACCTGATTCTCCATCAGTATACGTCAAAGGCGTAGAGACCCAAAAGTGTCAGGATAAAGAGTCTTACTCCAATTCCAACCAGGTCCATGTCGCCTGTCCAGCCGAGAGCCTTACAGTACTCGTGATAGCAGCGCGAATTCATGGGACCAACAATTAAGTTTTTGGTGAACACATCATCCAGACCACCCTCGCTGTGAGGATGATGCATCAAGTGTCAGGGAATGCCGTTCTTCAGGGTATGATGATGCTTCAACTTACTAGTAATTTGTCCATAAATTCCACCCATACCATTCTAACACTTTGCCCACATAGTCTCCATCAGTCCAGTTCTCCGGCGTCGTCCAGTTCTGCGGAAGGCTTGTATTGAAGTAAGTGACTAAAAGGGAGGCATCGCCATCCAGGTAGTGGCTTTTATTCCACGGATTGGGTTCTATAAAAGTAGAGTACCAATTCCCATACGCCTTACAGTCTCTTGTGAAATTCATGCTATCCCATAAAGGGAACATTGTGAAGTGTTCGCCGTCGGACATCTTGTTTGCCGCAATGGTCTTGCAGAATTTGCCTTGATCCCAAACGTGACAGTGATTGAAACTTATTAAAACCGAGGGAGCCGCGTGTGGAATACATCCGTCAGACAGAAAATAGAGCAACAGCAGACTTCAGGACAAGGCTATGCGAAGACCTTGGCTTGGGTTATATGAACGGCCTTCCTGTCAGCTGAAGCCCGCGCTTCGTAATCACAGAGCCTTGTGTACGCGGTGCTGTCAGACAATTCGTTGGAAATTGAAAGGGCAGTTACACCGATTGACAGCTACATGCCTGCATGCATACGGGAAAAGGCCCCCAAAAGCCACAATTCTGCAAGTGAAATGATGATCCTCGGGATGTCAACGAGGAAGATTCGGCCATGCTTGGAGCGAAAGAGGAATCTACGAATATGTCGTTGCAACGAAGGGTGGCGCACAAAACGAAACAAGACAAACCACTAAATCGAATGAATAAATCCAGAATTCTCCATGGTTAGTGACTTTTCTTTACGATCGACACATGTGTCCCAAGTTTGATTATAGACATGCAGTTGGAAGTCGATGTTGGTAACTCGAAACCAACACATGAGCCCACTCGATCTTGACGTGGAGGTACAACTTTTGCTCAGAAGTGAGTGCTGTTTTATTGCGCATGTTTCAGACAACTGTTTGCTTTGTTCGCTGACGCGTGTCACAGAAAAGGCGGGCTTCTGGGGTTACACAGAAGAGTCGGGCTCCGATAGTCTCACAGTGGATCATGATTTGTACTTGCCCAAGCTGAGCAGCCTGCTACGCGTATAGGAGCCTTTTCCCTCGACCTCTTCGATTTTCCTCTGCCACTTATAAGCAGGTGGGAGGAAGTAGAGCTTCTGATTGGGTACCGCATTCACCATGGGCTCTTTCAAGGTGCCACTAGCGGCCGCCGAGATGAATGTGTGAAATGATTATGTGTTTTGGTCACATATCAGTTCAGAAAAGAGCAAAGACAAGCAAGTCTAAGCACACCAAGGTAACCAGCAGCTTAATTCCGTCAGATCCTTGCTAATACCAGATCTTTCGAGCCTGCCGACAACGCAGAGCCTGTATGCCTGCCTGCCTGCCTTGGAAGCGACAATATTGCCTAGCACACACATGGCGAAGGGATCTCGATTTCGCCAGAGGGGTTTTCCAGGGCGAGGAGGTGAATGGGCACGTTGGCTGCTCAGGCAGGCTCCTCTGAAAACAGCTGCACGTGGTTATCAAAATGGCTGTCTGAGAACGTACGGCATGATTGCAGTTGCATGGATAAACGAGCTTGAGGGCATGTGCCGGACTCGTCTCCGGATACCCGGGGCCGGATGTGGGGCCGAGTGCGCGGAGAAGGCGGGGGTTGGCCGGAGGACGTGTCCAGGATGCTCCCGAGGTAGCCTCAACCGGGATGCCGTTGGTAGTGCGGCATTTGCAAGGACCTATAACCACCGTCTACCCTCGTCCTTCTCCTGTCGTGGCAGAGTCTCTCCGTGCAGCCGTGGTGCTAGGACTGCAAGAGGGAAAACGTTTCGGAACATTGCACGCTGTTCCTGGTAGTGCCGGTAATCGGCAAGTGTCACTCGATTCATTGGTAGACTAGACTACAGCGCAGGATGTGGATTGATGATTTGAGATGAGAACCGAGAGGTTTCTAGGGCGTGCAGGTTGGGGAAACGGGGGGACGGGCAGACGCGAGCACCAGTCGCACGTGGGGGGCTTGAGACAGAGTTTCCGTTCGGCCGGTGGGCCGTGGACGCTGCTGCCGCATAGTAAGTAGCAAGGGATTATAGTTAATTATTCGCCGACGTTCCAAGACGCGATCGAATCGGTGGTGGATCTGACTGTATCTGTCACTGACTGTCACATGCTCAGAGCAGCAGAACGCAGTGCTGACCTGTCGGAGCAGGGCAACAGGGGCAGCAGGGGCAGCGGTACAGTGAGTAACCACCTGATCATATGCGAGCCGGGGAGGATTAGCCCAGCCCCACTTGCACTCTTTGTCGCCGCGGGACTTTACCTTGTCATCGTCAAACCACCAACCCACTCGAGCTCGCCCTGTCCCTCTCCTCCCGCGTGTGAGCAGCAGCAGCAAGATACCGCCAGTACCAGCAGTCTGGGCCGCTATACAGAGCAGAGCGGAACGGAGCAGAGCACAGATCCAGACCTCCTGGCCAGTCAATGGTGGGCACGGCATGGCCACTGTGGGGTACCTAGGTAAAGAACAGAAGGAGAGCACTCGGATCAGACTAAACTGACTCCATCTGCAATCCGCACTGCATTGCACTGCACCGCACCGCACCGCACCGCACTTGCACTACATTGCACCAACTACTACTACCGCGACCCGAAGCGAACTGGGATCTGCTGGGCCGACGTAGGCTCCTCGTGCCTTTGCGCCGGGTCACCAACCACAGCTCTTCCCCTGGCCCGAGGATTCCCACCGCACCACTGCACCAGTGCGTCAGGCCCCAAGCCGCCAAACCGCAGCAGCCCCGTGGGGTAGACTTGGGTTGACTAGGGTACGTACGTCCTTCTCGTGCTTGTCCTTGTGTCCCCCCTGCTGTACTTCCTTCCCCTTCAGGACTGTCACTGGCCCATCAGCGTCATCCGAACCGACAAGACCAGACCCCAGGCCCGGCCCCAAAAGCCCAGACCCACACACCGAGATAACCGCGTGCCTTTTTGTCTTTTGCCTCTGCCTATGCCTCTGCCTCTGCCTCTTCCGTCCTGTGTCTCTCTGCTCGTTGGGAATCTACTGCCCAGCGCTTGATTGCCGCGGGTTTCGGGTAACAGCGAATCGGGCTTGCGCTTGAGGAAGAGGGCGATCTGACCTCCAACGAGGCTTCGTAGGCCGGGCTCATGGTGTTGCGTGGCGAACAAAGGAATGTCTTTTCCTCTTCTTTTTAAAGAAAAGGCTCGTCTCTGTAGCCCAGATGTCCCGTCGCCGTCGTCTACTGTTACTTAGTTTGATATTGACGTGCGTCTATGGCTGGAGGAAAGCCTTGGCTGAGGTGAACCCATGTGCTCTTGTCCTGCTTAGCTGCTGCCCCTCTCCCAGACCAGACCAGACCAGACCAGCCCAACCTTCTAGCAGCACAACCCACCCAGCTGTTGGCTGACGCGCCTGTCCTGTCCTGTCCTCAAGCCCTGCAAGCTCTTCTTATTATATCCCAGCCTCGCCCTGTCTTGCCGCGAGGGACTCGTCCCAGATTAAAGTTCCACCCTCACATTACCATCGCGTTGCTAGATCTCGACCTCTTGGCAGTCTGTCCCAATAACGTCCTCAACCCCAAGCCGCTTACTGAATAAGACCCGAACGCTGCCCAGGTATGTATGACATTTTCCCCTGCACCCTCTATCCCGGGCTCTCGGCAAATTCCCGTGCATATTGAATTCATTCGGCCCTGCGGAACCGTTTCATACCTTCATCTGCGCCCCCGCGGGTCCTCGATATGATATACCACCCTACCCTACCCACCCACATGGTTCCGTGCTACCTGCACGCCCACCTGATCTTGGCCCCAGCCCCATGTACCTTGTGCCTGCTGCTCGATCCCACATGTCAACGCCATGGGACACGGCTCACGTATCTGCGAGCGGCCCAGTGGGCACCTGCTCCCTCACGCACATCCCATCCCACCTGCCCCCTGCCTTCCGCCAGGCCTTGGTGCTATGCTGCTACTGCTACTGCTGCTGCTGCTGCTGGCGCTGGTGCTGCTGGCGCTGGTGTGTGATCCAGCAGGTTATATGGACCAAGGCCCTCCACGAGGCCTCGTTGCTCGTCGAGCCCGGAACCGACATACCTACTACCTACACACCTTTTCCTATAGTGCTGTCACGTCTCGAGTGGGAATGCCAGCTTACTACCTTCACGACTGCCATTACTTCTTCCGCACGGCCCTGAGAGGCCTGAACATCAGCACCTCCGTCTCTCCTCTCTACTCCTGAAGGGCTGTCCAGACTGACCAAGATGCCTACCCAAGTCCGTATTTTCACCTTGCCCAAGTCTATTGGAGAGGCCCTCTCCCAGCCTGTCTCTCACACGCCGCCTCCTCGCTCCGTTCCCATAAACGGGCACGTACCCAACGGAATCCCTCATCCAAAACAGGCCCCGAGTAGCATGGGTGTGAATGAGAACAAGTCCTACCCGGGCATCACTTTTGCCCAGCAGGACAAGCTGCCAAAGTTGCCAATCCCTGAGCTGGCCAGCTCCTGCGACAAGTACCTGGCTGCTCTCAAGCCTCTTCAGTCGCCCCGGGAACACTCGGACACGAAGCAAGCCGTCCAGGAGTTTCTGAAAAATGAAGGCCCTGAGTTGCAAGACAAATTGAAGCGGTACGCCGAGGGACGGACAAGCTACATCGAGCAGTTCTGTAAGACCTGCCCCTAAAATCCCTGAGAGTATTGTCTCGCTGACAATCACAGGGTACGACTCCTACCTGAACTATGACAACCCAGTCGTCCTCAACCTGAACCCCTTTTTCCTGCTGGAGGATGACCCCACTCCTGCACGAAACAACCAGGTCACCCGCGCCGCCTCGCTGGTGGTCTCGGCCTTGGAGTTCGTGCGGGCCGTACGGAAGGAGGAGCTGCCGCCAGACATGATCAAGGGCGCCGCCATGGACATGTACCAGTACTCAAGGCTCTTTGGCACAGCAAGAGTACCTACCGAGGCTGGCTGCCAGATCGAACAGGACCCCGAGTCCAAGCATCTCGTCGTCATGTGCCATGGGCAGTTTTATTGGTTTGACGTTCTGGATGACAACTCGGATCTTATCATGACGGAGAAGGACGTGTCGATCAACTTGCAAACAATCATCGATGACGCAGCCCAGATGCCAATCCAGGACGCCGCAAAGGGAGCGTTGGGTGTGCTGAGCACCGAGAACAGAAAGGTGTGGTCTGGGCTCCGAGACGTCTTGACCAGGGAGCAAGGGTCAAACAATGCCGACTGCCTCGGGATAGTCGACTCTGCGTTGTTCATAGTCTGCCTTGACTACACAGAGCCTACCACGGCCTCGGCTCTTTGCCAGAACATGCTCTGTGGAACGAGTGAGATCGAGAAAGGCGTGCAGATCGGCACATGCACCAACCGCTGGTACGACAAACTTCAAATCATTGTCTGCAAGAACGGCAGCGCCGGCATCAACTTCGAGCACACGGGCGTCGACGGACACACAGTCCTCAGGTTTGCCAGCGATGTCTACACAGACACAATCCTGCGGTTTGCCAGGACAATCAATGGACAGGCACCGACCCTGTGGGCGTCGACAAGCCCTGATCCTTCCAAACGTGACCCAGACAGCTTTGGCGACGTCAACACGACGCCACACAAGCTGGAATGGGACATGATCCCTGAGCTCAAAATCGCTGTGAGATTTGCGGAAACTCGGCTCGCCGACCTCATCGAGCAGAATGAGTTCCAGTGTCTCGACTTCCAGGCATACGGCAAGAACTTCATCACCTCGATGGGGTTCTCGCCCGATGCCTTCATCCAGATGGCCTTCCAGGCTGCCTACTACGGCCTGTACGGCCGGATTGAGTGCACCTACGAGCCGGCCATGACCAAGATGTTCTTGCACGGCCGTACGGAAGCCGTACGGACCGTCTCGGATGAGTCTGTCAACTTCATGCAGACGTTCTGGGCCGATAATCCGGCGGAGCAGAAGGTGGAGGCACTCAAGAGGGCGTGTCAGACCCACGTGAACACCACCAAAGAGTGTGCCAAGGGCCAGGGCTGCGACCGGCATCTGTACGCGCTCTTCTCCCTATGGCAGCGCCTCATGGACGAGGCGGCAGCCAGCGGGAGCACAGGCAGCAGCGGGTACACGTCGCCCGTCGACGGCGCATGCAGCCCCGAGCCGGGCCTCGCAAGCCCTACGCAAGATTCGGTGGTGTCGGTCGACAGCGAGCACACGACGCAGAACATGGTGACGCGGGCACGGGGCGACAGCACCAACTCGCGCGCCGGCCAGCAGCAGCAGCTACCGCTCATTTTTGCAGATTCGGGCTGGGACAAGCTCAACAATACCATCATGTCGACGTCCAACTGCGGCAACCCGTCGCTGCGGCAGTTCGGGTTCGGCCCCGTCAGCGGCGACGGGTTCGGCATCGGGTACATCATCAAGGACGACGGCATCGCCATCTGCGTCAGCAGCAAGCACCGGCAGACAAAGCGCTTCGTCGACACGCTCGAGAGCTACCTGCTCGAGATCCGCCGCATCCTGCGCATCACGAGCCGCCACCCCTCGGCCCCCAAGCAGACCCGCGCCCGCGAGATTGACCGTTCCACCCACCGCAAGCCCGCCGTCAACAGGCTCAAGAGCAGGGGCCGCCTCATCACCGGCCCCACCGCCGAGACCATCCGCAGCCAGAAGCTGGGCGGCAGCGCCGCCGGCACGCAGAGCCCGACCGACGAGAGCGTCACGCTTAGCGAGGATGACGAGCTTGGGGGATGTAAGTGCCCACCACCCCCATGTGCAACTCCTTTTGGTCCACTCATTTCCATGATGCTAACCTTATTTCGTTCCTACAGACGGCTTCTTCGATGCCGGCATGCTCCTCCAGGCCCTTAAGGCGCGTGGTGAGGTTGACACTGGCGAAACCAAGGCTTCTGAGCGGGCTGCTGTTCAGGCCAGGAGGCGGGATGTGGGCAAGAAGCTGCGGTTGATTGATTATTGATACATACAAACACACACACATATATATACAGAGTTTCATTGTTCGGCGTTGAGCGGGGTATATTTCCAAGAGGCGTTGAGAGCACAGGTGGGGGTGAGCTTGACAGGAGAATCATGTGGTTGAATGTTCAGGCATGCTGTATATCCAATATAGTATATAAATATCCCTCACATTCAGTGAGACTGCTCCTTGCCCTCGACTATGCGGTAGACTGCTCCTCCCGCGGAGGACCCGGCATCCCATCCGAGACCCGTAGCGGCTTCTTGCCTTTCAACATGCACATCGCGGCCCCTCCCCAGCCCAATTGCTGCTTCTTCCAAGCTCGGTGATGTCTATCTTGTTCAGCACTGATTGGGACAACCACCACCTCCTCGGCCTCATCGCTGGAGACCCATTCTTGGTCTTGGTTATAGTCTGTCCGTCGGTAATCCCCGTTCAACTCGGGTGCTTCGACCGACTCCTCTTGAATCTCTGGGGTCGGGCTGCCGAGGTCAATGACGACGTCGCCCGCAGCACTGTAGGAGACAACCTCGGGCTGCTGGCGCCTCGATTGCCTCATGCTGTGCTTTGAGGCACCAAACACACGTGTTGGTCTGTACTTCTTATCTTTCAACTTCTCGGCCTCTTGCACCTTCTCGCCGCTGCCCACTCGGCCCCCGGTGGACTCTGCGTCCTCCGAGACGCTCCCGCCCGCCGGCGGCACCTCGGCCCAGACCTCGACCTGCCTCAGCTTGTCGGCGTAGATGACCAGGACCGTGAACAGCGCCAGGGGTATCGTGGCGACCCAGAACACCCAGAACAGAGGCCGCCCCGGCTCGAAGTCCTCGTTCATGGACAGCACGCCCGAGACGACGGAGAACGGGAGGAGGATCCCGCCCAGGTACGTCACGCGGTCGAGGGAGCGCTGGTTCTCGTCGGAGCTCGGCGACGGTGGCGTTCCTGCGGCCGGCCTGTGCCTTGGGACGTAGGATAGCTTTTCCTCATGGACCGGGGCCCCGCTGATTGTTTTCTGTGACGTCTTGTGTGTGACCCCCGGGGACATGGTCGCCAGGATCTCTACACGGGCTCGTAGTCTTTGTATGAGACCTGCCCAGTCATCCGGGCGGATACCAGTACTTTCCGCGATCCCACCGCCGTTCTGACGGCGCGCGAGACTCTTCGACATGTCGAGATTGCGCTCCAGGGCTTGCATGATCCTCCATTCCAGGAATACTTCCTCCGGTATAATGACCCTCTGCCTCGGCGAGAGGATCTCGAACAGCTCGAGCCACTGTTCATATGCTGTCTCTTCCAAGGCTTGAGACACTCCGCCGTCCTTATACGCAGTCGTGAGACTGTCCTGTAGAATGCTGTCCAAGCTTGGAATCTCGTCTCCCTTCCTCATGGTGACTGCCAAATTATGACTTTTCGTTTCACGATCTTTGTGTAGATGCTCCTGGTTCGCCAACTCGTGGGCTTTTGTGACTTTCCCTGTCCTGCGAGCCTTTCTTAATGGGCCTTTTTGTCCCCAGCACGGCTTGTCCAGGAACAACACATCCACGTCCTGGCTCACCCAGAGGCTTGCCCGGCAAAACACAGCGGCCAGCTCCATGTCCATGTCAGACACAGGCCGCACCACGGGCTGGCGTGCGAGCTCAACAACATCTTCCAGGGAGTTGGAAGAGAAGTGACTGTCTCCGAACCCTGGGCCACCTTTGCCCTGTGCGAAAGCCTGCCAGAACCCTGTCACCAACTCCGGATACTCCCAGCACGCATACCGGGCTGCCTGGCGCCCTTGTCCCCGGTGAACCCCCAAGGGTCGATAGCTTCTCCCCGCCGCGTGTGCTTCGACGAAGTCCGGGTCAATGCCCAAAGGGCTGCCCAGAAGGATGGGCAGAAACGGAGCTGGTAGGCCGCGCATCATGATGAGTGGCCTTGGTTCGCCGTCCACGCTTCTGTCCTGCTGGCCCATGGCAGCTATGGACGCATTCGTGGCAGCGACAGCCACTCGCACCTTGTGGCTGGAGAGGCCGGATCCAATCTCAGCCTCGAGCTCACCGGCCGTGGAGAGGAACCGCCGCTCGCAAGTGTCGCCGCTCCTGGCTCTGATGACACAACATGGCGGCGTGAGCGGCGCAGCCTCCACCTCTGGGCGCTTGACTGCGTCTGGCTGCTTTGGACGTTCGGGTTGTGGGCTCCAGGGTGGAGGATTAGCAGAGCTCGTGCTCGGTGCGCCGGAGCGGACGCTCGACGGCGACGGGGATGACGACATTGCTGCTACCTAAGTAGACATGCTGACCCGCAAAGGCGTGGTAAAGCCCGCGATGATCGGGCAAGCAGATCCGCGCCTCGAGCACACTTGTTGCTGAAGAGAAAGATAGCCGCAGGCCGGGTTGTAAGTGGAAACAGATAGGAGCGGAAGAGCAACCAGGACGGAGTCTGAAGGTGAAGGCAGAGAAGAGAAGACAGAATAGAGAGCTGGAGTGAACCTACACACATCTCACCCGGGTGCCAACCTCTCTTCCTTCTCCCTCCCCGTGATCAACATCAGATTTTGGACAGTCCCCCAAGAGCCCGGACTAATATACAGGCTAGACATGCATGTTGTGGTTTAACCCGATGACTAAAAGAAGGGTAGGGTGCATTAGGGGTCATTGCGGATTTAGCTCCTCGTGATGCAGGTGGCTGGAAAGGGTGGGTGGGGACCAAGACAGACACGGCTGCGGCTGACCGATCAGCTGTGCATGAGATCAGCCATAGCCATGTATACTAATTACCCCAGTATTGATGATATATACAGTAATACGCTGGAGGCGTTTGTATACATTCATCACACCGGCGGGAAACGCTCCAGATGAGATAGCAAACGGGGTACGCGATGTAAAAGAGGGCAGATTACTCCTTGACATCATGTAATAGTAGCCGATGCTGCGGGTAGCAAATAGTAGAGATTCAAGATGAGCTGAAAATGTCTTTCGGTCTCGCTATCTTTTCCTTCGCCTCTCGAGTAACAACTCCATAGACACTCTCCAAGACAACCACCCCGCGCCGCCTCCCGAAACGATCGATCTTCACATAACGGCCGCTTCAGAGTTTCATCTTGTAGACTTCATCTCTCGGGTCCGTCTCAGCTTGCTGATTGTCTTCACCCAGGCAGCACAGTACCCAGTTGGCCCATGGCCAGTTACAAAATATGCCCATCAATTCACCGCACAGGCACACGGCGCATCAGAGAGAGACCGAAAGCAAAAACAAGAAAATTGCTAGATACCGTTTTGCCCTATCTTTGGTCCAAAACGCCTTAACCGTGAGACTCCGTAATGCTATTTCCCTTTTGCATTCACATCATCCTCTGTTGTCCTCTGAATGAGTGTTGGTAGGGGAAGTCGAAGAAAGACCAGGACAACCCATGTCGTCCCACAGGGCCTGCCCTCTCCTGTGTCATTTGTACAGTGAAGTCATATACACCTCTACCCTCTTTTCGATACCGGTATGGCAGCAGACTGCGTCAACAGGCGCGGGCGGAGAATCGACGCTGAGTCGGCGGGCGAGCGAGCCACAAAATGGACAGCACTGCAGTCTGGCAGTTGTCCTAGTCGTGGTTGAACAGCGCTCTCTCGTAGCAAATACCCTTGCACTCGATGCAGACGGCATTCACTTCTGAAGCCCAACTCTCCCATGTCTCTGGCCATGGTCCAAAACCTAAGCTCAATGAGGCGACGAGTCGTATCCGTTATCGGAGTTGTGGTCGTCACCGTCGTGGTGTAGCGTCACGCTGTTGAATTCCTCGAAAGGATCGGCAGCCTCAGCACCAGGTGTCGCTAGGCCGCTGTCGAGAGGCACGCCCTGCATGGGTCTAGATCCGCTGATGTCCACACTCTCGCTCTCCTTCACGTTGCGGAAGTTGATAGTGTCGAGTGCCCGCCCCTGATTTGGAACGATTGGTGGCTTCATGTGTCGAATCAAAGCCCATTGAGTCGTCCTGAAGAAGGGATGTACCTTGATATCCGAGGCACCTGCGCGGGCTCCCAGTCGGCGATTCTCGTCTTTGATGAGCAGCTTGCGTATGAGGGATTTGCAGAGACTGTGACTAGGTCAGCATAAGCCATGAACGTGTGCGGCCAAGATCACTCACTTTGATATTTGGGGTGCTCCAGCGTGGTCCGGGAATGGAATGTCTTCCCGGAGGATGTTTGCAAACGTCGCATTTCGGTTCTTACCCTTGAAAGGGGTCGTGCCGTACAACATCTCGTAAATCAGGATACCTAGAGTCCACCAGTCGACGGCGCTGGTGTGACCGCTCCCCTTGATCACCTCGGGCGCGATGTACTCCTCAGTCCCAACGAAAGAGTTAGTCCTGAAGTTGGCGATGCAGGACCTGGTGTCGATCGTAGGTAATGACGTCGTGCTCGCTCCATTCTTGCCCACGATCATGGTCGGCTTTCCACCAGGATCAGACTGCTTCGACAGGTCGAAGTCTGACAACATAATGTGGCCAGACTGGTGAAGAAGGATGTCTATCGGCTCGGATTAGCGGGCGCATAGTTTGCGGGAGCCGTAGTGTCTTGTCCAACTTACTCTCAGGCTTCAGATCCCGGTAAATGAAGCCCATGAGGTGAAGATACTCCAGGGCGGCAGTGACCTCTGCAGCATAGAAGCGTGCATCATCCTCGGGAATGCACTTGCCAGGCCGCGTCTGTAGAGCGCGGAAGAACTCGCCGCCACTGCAGTACTCCATACAAAGGTAGAGGTAATCCTCGGACTGGAAGGAGTGGTAAAGAGTAACGATGAAGGGGTGGTTGCTGGTCGCGAGGATCTCCTGCTCTGCAAGGGCTCTCTTAATCTTGTTGCGCTTGATCATTTCCTTCTTGCTCAACACTACACGAGGTTTGTCAGCCCGACTCGCGAAGTAGCAATAGGGGCACGCGATACAGACCTTTCATGGCATATAACCTGCTGCTCTTCTTCTCCTTGACGAGGTAGACCTTCCCGACGTCACCCTTGCCAATCAACTTAATCTTGTCAAAACTCTGCGGGCCGACCTCGACATTGCGGACCTTGATGGAGTTGGAGCTGTATGTTCTCCTGAAGGCGAGGGGTGTCCGGCCGGGCGGGGGGAGGGATCCCAGCCCATCAGGGTCGGGTACAGCCAAGGAAATGTCATCACTTCCGTGTTTTGTTTCCACCAGGCCCAACGTGCTCGCGCTCTTGTTCACAATCAGCGGCTCCTTGCCGAGCTCTGCGGTGGCGGGACGCTCGTTACTGCCCTTGCCATTAGAAAAGAGGCCCTGGGCGTTGGGAGCGCTGGCCACCCTCCTCAACTTCCTCGCGAGTTCCTCTTTTGTGGCAGCAGTGGGCTGTTCGGCAGGACTGCCATTGGGGCCGTCGATCTTCAGTTCTGGGGTGTCAGGGGGGCTTGGGGGGACGGAGCCCTCGTTATGATGGCGGAGGGCAGGCGGGCCCTGGTGGGCAAAGTAGGGATTGGCGTGTGCGGTAGGACTGAGGGCCTCGTCGAGAGCATGGCCTTCGCTATTGGTGGTGGTACTCCTCAGGCGGCCGACGGTGGTGAAGAATTTGGACTGGCGGAAGGAGGACTTGCTGTCGGACTTGAAGGGGCTGTTTGAGTGGTCGCCGGGAGCGAGCTGGGCCTTCTCGGAGCTGTTGATCCTGAAGAAGTTCTTGAGCTTCTGGGGGAAATGGCTATTGCCATTGGTGGGTTTTGTGGCTGGCATGCTGAGGTCTTCGGGATCATGAGGTTGGGGGCGATGCCATCGTGCAGAGAGGGAGCGGCTGTTGGTGGTGATGGTGAACTGACGAGGCATTGCTGAGGTGACCGAGAATCAAGAACCCAAGAACCGAGAACCAGGACCCCAAAAGCGCAGGCGGCGGCGGCGAGCGAGCGAATGATTAGACTAGCAGAAGGGAGACAGCCCGGGTGACAGGGGCAGGGACAGGGACGCGGTACGTGTGGACGGGGACGGGTGAGCCTAGGCCAAGTCGAGCACACCCCAGCGCAGCGCAATCAAGCGGAGAATTGGGGGGGGGGGAGGGCTAGGAGCGGAGGGCGAGGGCAAACTGAGAGTGGGGCCCAGCGCTGGCTCGTCAAGTCAGGTCAGGTCATTCAGGTCTGGGGCTCGTCTCGTCTCGTCCAACAGAACAGAACACAACAGCCCTGTGTGGGAGAGCCGGCGGGCAGACGGGTGGATGCGACTGCGACTGCGAGTGGTGGGCCGAGATTGAGAAGAGGGGACTTGACTTGACTGCCAGATGGACTAGACAAGGCAGTACGAGGAGGGCGCGGCAGGGCTCTCAAGATCCTTGGAGGTCCAGTAAATCTCCCTGCTGAGACCCTGGAGAAAGAGAAACGCCACGTCGTTAGCCCGCAATGTAGGGATGGTCCAGTTCAAGCCGCCTTGAGCCCCTCTCCGGAATCGATGCAGAACAGAGGGAGGAGGAGTAGAGAGACAGACGGGTTCGCAGGTATTGTGATGAGGTGAAGAATGGAGTGAGGAGACAGACGGACGTTGATGTTGGGATGAAGGGACATGTTATGGTTCTGGCTGGCTATGCGCTGTACCTGCTCCTGCTCCTGCTCCGCAGGTACGTATTGCATTGTATTGTGCTTTGTACAGTGCACTGGGCAATTATTAGCAATCAGCAATCAGCAATCAGGGATCTCGGCGGTTTAAACTGGTTCCCCCAGCACCAGTGACGCAGCTGGGGGGCCCAATTGGCCGAGCCCTGCGAGAAACAGAGCATCAAAGAATACTTGGGGCTCCAGGATGTCGTCGTATTGCCAGACCGAGACCCAGATGTGAGATGTTCCAAACAAGCCTTGCATTGCAGTTGACAGTTGACATTTTGACCGAACACTTGCGCTTGGTTGGATGTCAAGCATTGGGCCGTCGGCATCCAGACCTCTGCAGGAGGAAAGGCTACGTACAGTACTGTTTGTTCTATCGCGACTCCAACGCCGGGAAGGTGAGTGCCCCCCTCCCCCGTCTCCCCTTCCCCCAAGCCCCAAGCAGTGTAATATCTTAAGCATCCGTTTCCCCCGCTTTCCAAGGATTTGTCGTGATCTGCTGCGTAACCGTGACTTCTCTTCCCCGCCAGAGGCCAGGCAACGTCCCCCCCCTGCCCTTCAATTGTGCCTTCCACCGTTGGGTTAAAGCCGTCTGAATGAGCAAGACGGACTCGAGCACTTCTTTCGACTTCTGGGATGAGAGAGGAAGTCTACTCTGCTAAGACGGGGTCTGGACACCGGTAGTTGTATGTACATAAACCTAGGTACCGCTGTTACGAGCGCACTGTTCATTAAATCCAAAGTCATGCCTTCCCTTTCATGAATACAGTACCCAGAGATTGCTGCCTCGGCTCGCCTTGGCCTGTTGCCTGCTCATCAAACCGTCTCTTTCATTTGACCCATGCTCCCGCGGTAACCCTCACGCGTCTCGAGATCGGCGCCGAACCCTGATCTGCACACCCTTCCAACAACATATCCTTCCAATTACTACTCACCAACGCTCGGCTTGCAGATTTTTCTTTTGCCTCTGAGGCCCTTAGTGCAGATCAAGGTGGATGCATGAGTTGGAATCCAAGTGGCATGCTGTCCGACGCCGTCCAAGGAAAGCAGCCGTCCGGGGACGGCTGGCGAAACAGCGGTTCAGCCTCGTCCGGCCCGCAACGGCCAACAACGTCTTCACCAGAGCTACCACGAATCACGTCCGACATTGCAGGCATTCAACGGCCACCCCAGCCAGACAGCTGGCAGAGCCCCAAGCGCATCGGTCATGACGCCGATACTAGTACTGCTGCACTGCAGACTCCCGCCCAGCCACGCCTGCACCCACCTCAGTCTTACTCGCCGTCACAGCAGTCAAGACCACACCCGGCATCTGGCTCGGCATCGACACCAGGCCGGCCTCGAATAGAGGTGGTGCTCGATGTCTCACCACACAAGTCTTCACCGCACCAGGGACCATACTTTGGCGAGGCCGACCTCGAGGATGACCTAGTCACGTCGGACCTCACGAGACAGGCCGCCGTCCCAGCTGCTCAGGTATCCACATCAGCCACAGCATCCGCCTCGGCGACGCCCGCCCCGCCCACGACAGGCAAGCGCTCACGAGGTAGGCCCAAGGGTTGGCGCCCCGGCATGCCCTCCTATAAGACGGGCGCGACGACCACGCGCCGCCCCACTGCGCCGGCCCCCAAGAGCACAGGGCAGAAGCGCAGGGGCCGGCCGCCCCGGCAGCCGTCGCCGACGCCGCGGGAAGTCTGGGAGAGGCAGGGGGCGCCTAGGTACGTCCCGTCCCTGTGCGAGTGGCCCGGCTGCAAGGCGGAGCTGCAGAACGTCGCCAGGCTGCGGAAGCACATACACGTCGTCCACGGGCGAGCGGACCCGCTGCGGTGCCGGTGGGCGGGTTGCAGGGACAAGATCCGGATGTTCGCCCAGGCATTCGAGTTCCAGGACCATGTGGACCAGGAGCATCTCATTCCGTTGGCCTGGCACGTTGGGGACGGGCAGCGGAATGAGCGGCCCATTGACAGCACGGGAGTGGGGGCCCCGGAAGGGCCACCGGCTTACCTGCTGGGTGCGAACGGCGAGCAAGTGACTCCGTGGGTGAAGGATCAGGAGATTCAAGACTTCTTGATGTGGCGGGAGAACCGCAGACGGCTTAAGAACATCCTCATGCAGCGGGACGCCAATGCGCCGAGTGAAGAGGAGGATGAGGACGAGCCGGATACTGAGCCTCCTCTCGCTTAGGGTGGAGCGAGTCCGAGCTGTCACGCCTTCAGTGTGGTGGTCATACTCAGCACTGGGGAGACGTCCACACCAAAGTGTGCGGCTAGGTAATGGGGCTCGTAATCGGGAAATTCACGGAGTACATGCTATTGTTAAATCCAGTGTATACAATTAGATACCCATAAGAGGTGGTTGACGAGAGTCGCATGCTCAGCCACAACAGATCGGTAATTGTTAATCACGGAGCCCGAGTCACAGGGCGATACTTCCTGACAACCAGGTGAGATGGCCCGGCGGAGCGGATTTAAGCTCGAAGCAATGAAATGAAGCAGCACGGGTCAAGCACGCAGACATGATTAAGCCCGGCCCCCGGTGGCCTCCTCCCACTGGGCTCGGCATCAACGGCAGGCATGCATTTGAAGATTACACGTACGTCTGTCTCCTGAGGTTTGGGGGCTCAGCCCTGCGAGACTGCAGGGCGGACCGGCCAATGCAACAATGCACGCCGGCGCAGGGACAGGGAACAACCAGAGGCGGCGCTAGGTTTACGGGCGTCCAGTACAGTACATGACAGGAGCACAGCAGCTGGGTGATTTCCCAAAAATAAGTGCAAGGGGGTTACGTCACTGCGTGGAGTCGGGTGGATTTATCAGCATGAATAGAGCAGAGAGACGGGGAGAAGGCAGGACTAATGATGATGGTGAGGATGCTGAGCTGGCAAAATATGCAAACGGGCTGCGGAAACGCTGGGTTTCTCCTGCCGATCCAGGGGAAGCCATACCAGGAATTTGGATCACACTCGTGAGCATTGACTGAGGTTTTGGGAGTCGCTGCTGAGGTGCAGGAAGACCGTCAATGGGCATTATACACTACAGTAGGCTTGCGGGAATGGGGAAGGTGCACTCGTGGCCGGGCCGAGTCAGGCTCATTCCCTGTTGGGAAGAAGGGTGGATCCGAGGCGGCGTGCCGCTACATAGAGCTAAGTATCGAGACTACTTAGCTACTATGAAAGGTACCTTTGGAATCCAACGGCCCGCTACCACAACCCCATGATGAACTTGGCCTGCAATGGCACACATATTCCGTGATCTTCTAGTCTCCTCTGGCCTACACTATAAAGCGCACGAACAGTTTAGCCCTTTAGGTGGATCAGTCTGGCCAGTACTTTACTTTCTAGGCATTGCTGCATCGCGACTTTATCCTCCACCCCCTCTGCCCCTACCCCCTTCCTTTCCAAGACCCCCACGACAAAGCATGGACGGGCTCACGGGCCGGGTCTCAGCGAGCATGATTGGCGGGCGGCTAAAGGCCTCGTGCGTCGTCGCAAACATTGTCTGCTATGTCGGCATGTTGGCCTAGGCGCACATGCAGAGGCATCAACGCCAGGCCCGTAGACAGAGCAGCACTTAGCCTAAGTAGAGCACGTTCCTGCAGTCGCTGAAACAGGACTTGCTTTTCGGAACGACGAATGAACGACAGGCAAACGCAGATAATTGTTGTGATGGGAGTTGCGCGAATATCCCCCACGTTCAGTTTAGCCCGGCGAATTCTACCACGTTGCACTAAACTGCCACGATGCAGACTAAGACTCTAGAACGGTCGGACAATTGGTGGGAAGTAGTTAGCGACGATTCGAGCCGCAGCAAAAGGGTGGGGAAAGATGCGTTACATATGTAGGCACGGTCGGAAGTGTTGCTTTCGATAGAACCCGAATGGACATGTGAATTGTTGCTTGACTAGTCTTGCCCTTTTCAACCAATGTGCAACACAGACTCGACTTCTCATACAGTGGCCGGTACTCAAACTAATGATCTAAATATTGAATATTTCCAGCCGACAGCCTCGAACAAATACCTATGTTACAGTTCTGACAGATCATCTAGACATGAAGAAATTACGTGTCAGGAAGAATGATACCAAGTCATCTCACACGAAAGCCCAATTGCATGCCTGCATTGTATATGATCATGGTTTAGGAACAGACAATTTTGCTATGAGATGTGTCTGGAAATTCAGCCCAGGCTAATGAGTTGAATTGGTTGACTCCCAGCACGGCACTCAGATACTGAAAAGGTAACGCGTCCGCGAAAATTTCACGCACCTTGGCCAACATTGAACATATTCCTACCAGAGACCCAGAACGTTGGTGTCAGTCGGTACAGGAAAGGGGGGAGGGAGACTGAAAATAACAAGGGGAATTCGATCAGACTCGAGTTCGGAACTTGTGTCAATGTTCTCCAGAGATATGTTGACGGAAAGAAAAGCACCTATAATTTCACTGGTCGACTTTGCTCATTAGGTCATGGACACTTCCGCTCGTGCTGGATAAATGCGTTTATAAAGAAATTGTCTTACAGTTGCTCATATCAGGGGAATCAGTTGTAAATACAGCTTGAGTCACTCATTTTGTTTAGTACCAGTTGATCTTCACCAGACCACCTTTCAGTCGAGCAACGCTCTATATGTATGGTGGGCAAACAGGACAGTTTCAGGGAAGTTGGCATGCATAGGCTTGAGGACAGCGCATTGGAGGAAAAGAGAAGCAGAAAGATAAAGTCTGGTATCTACCTACCTAAGTAGGTCAAAAGCAGTGGAGCACCCAGACCGCACATGTGCCAAATCACCACAAATAATTCACTCGAAGACATGACGCTAATTCTATTTTTGGGCTCTTGGCGGACCGATTAATCGCAATTGAGTTCTGACAAGGTGCTTCTCCAAGTGGTCTCTGAACCTTTCGAGGGCGTGACGCTGGCAAAGCGCACATCATGGAAGTACGCACCCGGCACCATGGCGCCAGTCTGTCCCGAACTGGATCGAGCCTCCCTGAGCTTGTCACTGATCCGAACCCGACTAGAGCAAGTATCCAAGTATCCAAGTACACCTATAAGACTCTGGTCGCAAGAAATTCGGGCATCGTCTGCACCGGCGCTTTATTGCAAAAAGCGTTGCCACAAGTACATGCGCAAATATGATCTACCATTAACGAATGTTTCAAGCCCTGGTTTTGGCCATCTTGCCTTTTGTTCTACACCCTCACCTGTTTACTAGTAACTCAACTCCGCTTAAGCCCCAACATGGACGAGCAACAGCCACTTTGTGCTGAGATTCCTCTCTTCAATGAGCCATCGACCATCCAAATCGTCCGCTTGGCTCCCTATACCACGAGCGAGGGCTACCATGGAAGCTTCTATTTAGATGTCACCGACCAAGCGGGCAGCTCCCACGAATCTTGGTGCCCTAGCAAGACATGCAGAGCCCTGCGAGTCTGTGCTGGCATGGGGTTGACCGTTCTCATCGCTCTTGCACTCGTGTTAATCGTTTTCGCGCTTTGGACTTTGAAGGCCGCCATTGCCTCCAAAATCCTCACATGATTTTCTGAGTGTCTGGCTTATGAAACTCATTCGATATGACAGCCTCCATTTGAGCGCGCTCCGTACAGCCTCTCCCTCCATGGCGGATGACTTTGAGACAACATGTCACAAACCCTCCAGATGTCAGCTTCTTAGTTGGGAGTCCGCGCCTCCATGCTGGTCAGACTTGTCTTTGGCAGCAGCATGCCCTGAACCCCTTCCTAGATCAAGATGTCACGGCCATGAGCATCTCGAGGTCGTTACTTCCTCACACAGAGCGAGGAGCAACCTTGGATAGCCACCTAGATATTGCTCACCAATGGGCCTCAGCTCTGTTTGCTTTCCCAACATCATCAACATCAGCATCAGCATCAACTCAACTCTCATTCGCCTAGAGCCGCCAACCAGGCAACAGACTTGTTTTACGATGCATTCTACCACTGCCTTTTCGCTTATCCCGGTGGCCATGACCAACCACTCGGTCATCCTCGAGGCTCCAGATGCCGCCTGCGGGTACCTCGATAGCATGGAAAGAGCCCGATTTGGGTGTCTTGCGAACTCAGAAAAGTGCGCCATCTACTATCCGACCTCATCGATGGCAGCTACACCCACCACTGAAGCCACCATGAATCCAATGATTACTCCGGCTCCTCAGCCCTCTCTTATTTGCTGTGAACCTTCCGGAGGGTACTGCAATGTCCAACCTACTGCCTGCGTCGACATTTTGGAGGACTGCACGGGCACTTGTTCCAATGATCCCATGACGCTCAAATGTACAATTGGGGCGCACCGTCACTGCAACCGCGCACATTTCGAATCACCGCTGTACTTTCGTCACATGGAGGCCCTCGATGTTGAAATGAGGCCTACGGACACACCCGCAGATGGCTGGTTTTGTGGCCCGTCGGCCATACCCATAGAGCATATAAATGAATCACAGCGCAAGTCCGTCTCGACGAGTCATATCAGCCATGGATCAGTCAGTCTATCCGCCACACTCAGCGTTACGATCACCTTGTCCAAACCTGGGCTGCAACCTGCCCCTTCACCCGGCCTTCCTCTACCTGGAACTGTCGTTTCTGAAGACACCAATTCCGAGGGCGATGCTCACGGCAGCGATGATTGTTGTTTCGACGAGCCTGGGACCGACGAGCCTTGTTATGATGACGCTCATCGAGCACGGCTACGACAAAGACACGCTATTGATGGTTCGACAACCAATGCCTTGCCAGCCGCAGTATCAGCAGGTCCTATCACCAGAGGATCCGCTATTGTCTCTACTGCGTACATCGGCCAGACCGATCGCGCTCCATATGTCGAGGCGACACGGCCATGGAGTATTGTAATACCCACAGCGGTTGCGAACTCGACGAAGAACGATACCCGTCCCCCGCGCCGGCCGAAGCCACCAAAAGGTAAGAAGCACAAGAAGTACCGACTCAGCAAAGGAGGCAAGATTGCCATTATTGTACTTGTTCCAACGGCAGTCGGATTCCTAATTGTCGTGTATGTGTGGAGGAAAGACGAGAGGCTGCCATTCTTAAGGCCACGAGGAGCAGATCAACAGCAGCAGGAACATGCTCCGGATGGAACCCGTCCTGCTATTACGAGGGGGCTAAGACAATATATCGAAGGGAATTACGGTCGGATAGGAACATTTTCATCGAGGCCAAATCAACAAGTCCCCTACGGTTTCCGGTATGAAGACATGCCGAGGCGGCCAGAGCCGGCGCACGAAAGGGACCAACATGCTTCTCCCGAATCTGGCGAGGCCGCTGATGATGAACAGGAGTCTGCACTTCACTCTGGTGACTTCTTAGAACCAGAAGCTCTAGACATGCGGTGGGCGTAGCCTTAACACAGAGCAGAAATCTGATTCACGATCATGGGCGCCGTTGAGTTGGTGGCCACTTCAGTATCACTATTGTACATCACAGCGAGCATTCTGCAGAGGGTAGACAGGGCAGAGAGTCATCAGGAAAGCAAACAGTAGCGAATGAGATTGATGTTCTCTTACACTCGTGAAGCACGTTGACCTTTCAATGGATTTGCAATCGAACCGTCGTTCCCCTATTTGTCATCAATCTCGCGCTCGGCTCCTTGTGGCGGCGAACACTTCACGCTGTGCCCTCGCGAATACCGGGGTGGGTCTGGCGATTGATTTGCATGCGAGTCTTCCGGACTTACAAGTGACTACGACTAGAGATGTTTAGTGATCGGAAACCCCAAGTTGTGCAAGATGTCGTCTTGCGTCCTTGGGGAAGGTTGGCCGCCCATTAATAATCGAACCTGCGACATTTGGCGGGGTTCGCACCTCACAGCATAGCTAAAGTGCATTGCGTCAATGTCCTCAGACATTCGGCACTGGAACGGGTGTTATAAATAAAGAAGACACTTTCTTTCCCCATCAATAAAGAAGCTGTGCTCCATCCAGTGAGAATTTTAGAACACAAGAGTACATCTGAAGACATAATTCAGAATTACCTTCGGCTACGCTTCTCGTTACCGGTATCATAAGCTCCCCAATCTCAAGTTATGGCATCCCTATCAAAGTCCTTCTTCGCCGTTGTGGCTGGTGTAGGTGCTGGAACAGGCGGCGCAGTAGGTCTATAAATGCCATCCATATGATGAGACCATAGCCAAGTCATCGCAGCTGACATTGAACATCAGGTCGCAAAGCGCTTCGGACAAGCCTACCCGGTGGTCCTGCTCGCCCGGCGTGAGGAGAGCTTCAAGGACCTCGTGGCCGAAATCAACGGCACCGGAGGACGAGCGATCGGCATCCCCACGGATGCCACGGACGCCGCGTCTGTGAAGTCGGCATTCGACACCATCAAGAAGGAGTTGCCCGACCTGAAGTTGGCGGCCGCCGTGTATAACGTGTCGGCAGGCTTCGGGATCAAGCCGTTCCTGGAATTCAAGCTCGAGGACCTTGACAGCAGCCTGAAAGGGAACGCGTGAGTGAACCTCTTTACTGGAGCCTCATCAGTCAATGGGAGAGATCTCCCCCCCTCCCCACAAGCCCTAGCATAAACACCCATCTGACGACATGGCACGATGCTACGCACAGCCACGGCCTCTTCCACTTCGCCCAGAACACCCTGCCCCTGCTCCTCGAGTCGGTCGACTCGTCGCCCCACCCGCCGTCCCTGATTGTCACGGGCGCCACGGCCAGCGTAAGGGGCAGTGCCAAGTTCACAAACTTCGCCGCGGGCAAGTTTGCCGCGCGGGCCATCACGCAGTCGCTGGCGAGGGAATTTGGGCCCCAGGGCGTCCACGTCGCGCACGCCATCATCGACGGCGGCATCGACATCCCGCGCCTGGCCGAGTACAGGCACAAATTCAACAATGGCGCCCCCGACGGCTTGATCTCGCCTGATTCGGTAAGTGGAGGGCATGAAGGAACGAGTGAGGCCCAATTTTGCTAATGGTTTGCTTCAGATCGCGGAGAGCTACTGGCACTTGCACACGCAGCATCGGTCGGCCTTCACTCAGGAGCTAGACTTGAGGCCTTATGTGGAGAAATTTTAGGGGTGTTGAGGACCTCAGGTTTGGGCGGACAAAAGACGGCCAATTCACGCATTGCGAACGGGGTGCAACGCAGACGGTCCTTTCAATGTAACCAGCGAAAAGTGTCTCACGTCTGGTGAAAATGCCTGGGCGTATATACAATCCCTGACGCTGTCCCTTGCTCGCAGCAACTGGCCTCATGATGTACGCGATCCCTCATATCCGTGCGTAGGCTGTGGACATGGGGAGACCGGGCATACACTCGGCTAGCAGGATGCGGCCATACTCACGCACGGCTATCTTGGTGTGCACCTAAATCTGTCGAGAGGTGCGACGCGATTGCCGGCGGAGTCGGGTCAGCCTTATCTTCCAGCGTTGTCTTCGTTAACAGAACGTCCAATGCCTTGTTCAAGTGGCAGCGGTGGCCTCCTGGCCCCCGGAGGTCTCTGGGGGTTGGGCAGCCGCAGTGCTCTCTTCCACAGTAGCGTCGCCAGATACTGGCTCCCCGTTTAGGTAAGGGATGCCGTATTCCTTCGCCAATCGCTCGTCCTCCTTCCTTTGCCGTATGCGTTCCGTCTCCTCGCGCATCTTTTGCAGATTCCAGACGTCGTCATCACCTTCGTCATCCGAGGAGTCATCGTCGCTGTCCCCACGCCAATTGCCGTTCTCAAACAGTGTTCTGCCGGTGGCTTCCTTGGCCTTTCGCGCCTGCTCCTCGGCAGCCTTCTTATCTATTCGCTTCTTCTTCCATTCGGCGAACGATTCCGGAGTGACAGGAGTGAGCGTGCCAACCAGCTTGTGCCTCTCCGATTCCAGGAACTCCTCAAGCGTCAAAGTCTTGAGCGGTGACTTGTCCAACAGAGCCTTCTCCGCTGCTCTCTGCTCTTTGGTCTTGAGTACGAAGCTGTTCACCTTGTTAGCCGGACTCCTTGGGAGTTGATAACTCAGGGCAAAACTTACCCCGGTGGAAGAGCATGCTTATACATGCACTTATCGCCGCCGTTGGGACAGATCCAAAACCACCCGTACTTGCCATCCTCGATGGCCTGTATGAAGAATTTGCAGACCTTGTCGGTGCTTGTCCGCTGGTTGCCCTTCTTGGATAGGACGACCGACCGCAGCTTGTCTTCGTCCCAGTCGGCCGAGGTTTCAGCCTTCTTCTTCTCATCCTCCTCCGCGCGTGTGTCCTGGTACAGACTCTTCTTCTCCGTCTTCCGGTCCAGCTCGAGATCGTGCGAGAACTTGCACTTTCTTCCCTTGTCACAGTTGCCCTTTTTGTGGAAGATACAGAGGACTGTCTTTGGATCGACTCCGAAGGGGACCTTCTGGATCTGGACGGCCTTGTTGAGGAGCAGCTCGGCTTCCCTTTTCGCGTCCTCTGCAGCCTTCTTGTCCTTTTCGCGCTGCAGCTTCTCGGCCTCTTTCTTCTTTTGTTCGGCATTACCTCCGGCCTTCATCTGTGACTGCAACTGCGAGATCTGCTTCTGAGCGGCGCCACCCTTCTTGTTCTTCATGCCAAAGGTTCTGTCATCAACGGCCTTCTTGGCGTCCAGCTTCTTGCTGGGCACCTTCTCGGTCTTTTTGGGAGGCATCTTGGCTGCGTGGGTGAGGAAACTTTCGGTAAAATAATTTCACTCGGAGGTGCTCGGGTTTTGGGGGTTGCTGGGGCAGTAGGTGCCTGGAGCCCAGCGGAGAGGCGGCGTGAGGGTTGAGGGGGGCAGTTTGAAGTTGTAAGTCGACAAGGCAGTAATAAAAAAAGCGGGATGTGGTCCAGTGAGCCTGGTGCTTCGCAGTGACGCTACAGACCCACCTCGATGATTAGGTAAGGGCATTTAAGCACAAGGGTAAGCTGCATGTGGTACGTACACCGGGCGAGGTTCCCCAGCTCGGGAACTCCAACACCTGTGAAGTGGCCTCGTCGTCGTAAAGCAGCCATTCTCATTCCATTCCTTTTCAGCGCCAAAGAGTCAATTGTACGCGAGGATACTCGAAACACTCCTCCGGTGAGTGAAGACGCCAAGTCTTGAGTGGCAAACAGCCTTTGATAATTAACAAATCTGTCACCTCCAGAGCTGCAGCCTCCCAAGTCTCCGTCGCAAGCCGTGCTCCACAGGAACGAATTGCCATAATGATCTCCGACGACGACCTGTACAGGCTCGCCCTGTTCCTGGGATCTGCTGCTATGGTCCTTATTGTCGGCTACCACTACATTGAGGTCAATGCAAAGGATGACGAGAAGGCAACAACACAACGGGCTGGAAAGCAAGGTGCGGCACTGAAGTGAAGTGATGATGGGTTATGGAACAGACAGCGGAGGATCAGCACGACCGACATTGGGGCATCCGAATCACTCGTGGGAATAAGATCAGACAGCACCCACACGCTCAGGAAAGTGATGGACATGAACAACGCGCAGAGCCCTCGCGAGGGCGGGCGGGTTCGTCTTTTGGACCGCAGTTGCGACTCAGAAGGAGGGAGACCGGTTGATACTACTTCGTAGTAGACACTGCATAATCTCGAATACCTTGCGGCAATCGCTGCGCCGTGTTGTGCGCATACTCCTCGCAGTCACGATGCATCTGGCATTTGACACGGATGCGGCTACCTTTTAAACCAACATGTTGGCTTCATACTAGGACCAGGCGCATGCGCAATCTCCATGTGATGGGCACGCCCAGTCCTCATGTTGTCCTCCCACGCGCCTGGGTGACTGTGAAAGGGATTGGATGTTGTAGATCTGATGGCTTGTCGCATTGTAGACACCGGTTTTATTTGACTGAGCTGAAAGCATTCGACCAAAGCGAAGAGCAGCTATGTGTCCCAGGCCCGGCAATCTACTTGGTAATTTGGATGGTCGACCTCAAGCGGAAGCTTCAGTTTCCTAAAGCTCTGGCTGGCTGTAGCCGGAAAGGGGCTCTGAGGTCTTGTCCGGAGTTACAGGGTTCGGGTTGACCCCTAGATTCACTGCGCCACGCGACTCTTTATCCCTGCAAGCGGCCTCTGACCAGGTACCTAGGTTGTCCCCTAGGCTGTCCCCTAGGTTGTCCAGCCTCCCCGGACCTGCAAGCTTGTCCTGTCGCCTGGTCGCGCTCGCCCTGAGTGCAGCAGCAGGCAACAAAAGGCCAGCCGCTTTCCCTACCCCATCGCCCACATCCTCTTCGGCTGAACTTCCTTCTCAGCCTTTTCATCCATTCTCACATCAACACGCCATTCTGCCATCCCCAAGTCTGCCAACAATATTCGACAGACTGCGAATTGACATTCATAACAATTGCCATTTTGATTCTGCCAGGCCTTTTGAACTTCCGCAACGCGACAGGCGACCACCATCGCCCAATCTTTAATCTTTCTGCCATTCGTCGCATCGCACGCAGTCTGCGCAAGACACCCGACGCCCAACAATCTCTACACCTTTCTCTATTCCGCTCACTTCATTCTCGCCTCGAACGACCACCTTCGCTGAGCGATCCATACGAATCACGCACAATTTCACGCGATTCAACACCTGCCACATATTCTCTCGAGTAGATCCACTTATCTCTCCCTCACTCCCACCAAAACCAACATCAACATGTCTGGCAAGCTCGACCAGTCTCTCGACGAGATCCTCTCCACCAAGCGCACTCCTGCTGGTGGTCGCCGATCCACCCGCAAGACCGCTCGTCCCGCTGCTCCTACTCCCGTAGGCGGTGTCAAGAAGAACATCAAGCCCGCACGCGGCGCTGCCGCCAAGCCTTCTTCCGCCAAGGCCCCCAGGTCCACTGGAGAGAGCAAGATCATCGTGAGCAACTTGGTAAGCACCTGTACCGCTTCCGCATCTCGAAAACCTTTTGCTAATGCCTTCTCACAGCCTAAGGACGTGTCCGAGAGCCAAATCAAGGTATGTTACCGATGAGGCCATTTGCAGCCTTCGGGACTTCTGTCGACATTCCATCAATCGCGTAATATACCGACATGATCACGCCGCACATCGGACGGACGAGAGGCTCATACACCCTATCCATACCTCCAAATTGCTGGCCCAGCCTGCACACTGAGTCTCCTTCCTTTCAGCCCAGCAAGCTTTTTTCATGCTGCCGGGTCTGTGCAAAGAGAAGTCGAGCACCTCGTTTCGCACAATTTGACGGTATGCTTGGAGTGCCTGGCAAGCATCCAACGCAAGCTTTGTCTGTGACGATAAAAACGTGGGCTGAAGTGTCAGAGCCTCTTGGGCCTATCCTGTTGCTTTCATCTGTGGCGGGTGAATAAAAGAGGGCAAGGAGGACAAGATCCTCCCTCGAGCAAAGCAGTGAGCATCAACGAGCACATGCATCGTCTTTGGCAATGACGACCGTTCCTTCCGACTCCTGCATTCGATCTCCCTTCCGATCTCGAGGTGGTGGGTGGACCATATCCCTTGGCAGACAGAATCATCTTGCTTTAGTGCTTCTGGAGCCGAGTGCTTGGGCAGACCAAGTCAGGAATCTGAGGTGGGAATCTTGAAAGGTTGAGGATGAAACCTTGATCTCAAGAACTCGTTTTGCCTGTGTGTCGAGATGTCTTGGTGACAGAGACTCTTGTCTTCGCCAGTGCAATATGAATTCCCTCTGCCCGCTAGCTGCGGGTCTAGTCGGTGGTCCTGAACGCTCACTGCTTTGCTCGTCTGGCCCTTTGCTTTGGATTTGCGACACTATGAATACCGGCGGTGCATTTCACGATCATGGACGACGAATTATCGCCTCGGCGCACATCGGAATTTTCTCGCATTATTTTGCTGACGCTTCTTCTTTCCTTGTTCAGGAGTACTTTCAGAGCGCTGTCGCAGGAGTCAAGAAGGCCGACCTCGTGTACGGACCTGGAGGAAGCAGCCGTGGAATCGCCAACGTCGTTTTCCATCACTCTGATGGCGCCAGCAAGGCCTACCAGAAGCTGAACGGTCTGCTCATTGACAATCGGCCTATTCGAGTAAGTCAATTGTTGAGCTACATTCCATGACCTCCCGCTGATTCAGTGTTCAGGTTGAGGTTGTCGTGACTGGAGAACAGGTCCCCGCGCCTCCCACTCTCAGCCAGCGTGTGAGCCAACCCAAGGCCACACCCAAGTCCGCCGCTGCGGACAAGGCATCCGGAAAGGGTGCGAAACCTGCTGCGGGTGGCAGAGGTGGTGCTGCCGGCAAGCGTGGTCGTGCTGGCCGCCCAAAGAGCGCCCGGCCTACTAAGAAGACGGCTGACGAGCTGGATGCCGAGATGGCAGACTACTTTGATGGCGCAAAGAGCGGTGGCGATGCAACCGCAGCTGCCACCAACGGTGGTGATGCTGCCATGGAGGACGAGGTCTTGTAAACAAGTGGACGAGCAGACGGAGCGTGACTCGCCCTCGCTGCCGATACAGGGGCTCTCTACCGGCCGGAAAGACATCAACTGATGGGCGGTCCGCACGCGGACATAATCGAGAATGGAACCTTGTCTCCTTTGCGACTTGGAGGGCACGGGTTGGGCCTGGACTTTTCTTCACAGTTAAAATATCATCGACACGGACCGGATTGAGTTGGGCAGCACAACGGCGACCAGATTGGACTCTTTCACCGTGCCAGGACGTTTCGATACTTGAGCCGCGACGGCTTCTTTGCGATCATCGACGATCATCGACTTCTTATGTCGTCTTCATAGAGTGTTAATAATGCGGCACCTGTCAGCAATCGCTTTATCGATATCTTTGCTTCCTGTCTACCATATCAATGCTATGTGCCCCTGCGATCCTTGCGGTTCGCCCGAATCCCAAGGCCTCTGCAATCGCTTTTCTATCGCCCAAGATGAACGAAGAGATAAAAGATGTGACGGACATCTTGCTCATCAGATTACATCTCCCATAAATCGTTATCGCCATGTCGCCCTGAATCCTAGATTTCTCCGCATGAAAAGATGCACCGCCGGACAATGCAACTCACAGATGTCCTTGGGTATCAAAGCCAACTCCAGGCCGCCCATTCTTCTGCCCACCTTTGCCTGTCTTCTCACTCTCCACAGCAAACACGGACACTGGTTGCATCTCCCACTTCTCGCCGGCGGGCCAGGCAATGAGCGAGGCGCCGCTGCGGGCGTCCTGAGCTGCCTCGGCGGCGCTGTAGCTTCCTTCCCCCCTTACTTCCCTTCCATCGGCGTGCTTGGTGGTGGTGCTCTCGAGTCGCAATGCTGGCGAGTCGTTGCTGCCAGGCGTGATGGGGTCGTGCCACTCCTCGCAGGCAGAGAAATACCCGCCGCCGCCGCCGTTCATTATGGCGGCGAGGGCGTTCTTTCCTGTTTCAAGCAGGTTGTTAAGGACTTGTTCCACTTATATGAGTGAGCAACGATAAGTCTCCCGCTAAGAAGAAGCGAGGATGGTGCGCATAGTTCAGGTCGGCCACTCGGCGTCGCGCTGGATGTTGACATAAAACAATGTCGCTTCAGGAGGCGACGGCAGAAGAGAAAAGGTGGTATTGTACAATTCTTGAGCGTGCCGGTGATGCTTGGTCACCCGGCGCGCAAACCGAGATCCAAGAGACAATTCACCTTGCAGGGACCGTAATGAAGCGCGGCCCTCACAAGATGCCTAAACGTTGAACAAGGCATTGAGGGCTTTCCCAAGCGACCAGTGGTGAGGCCGATCGCCAAAGACAAGGAAAAGGTATGGCCAGGCAATCAAGAGGGACAGTGCTCTAACTAGGATGAATCGCGCCGCGGCCAGCAACCTGGTCAGCCGCTTGGCGTTGGTGTATATTGGGCTTACCTCGGTCAGCGTGATATTGAACGTGGCTGTAGCCGGTGTACCTCTTGCTCAAGAGGCGTTTGGCAAACACCTCCCTCGTGGAGAAATTGCCCAAAGCTGAGAGCATGAGATGAGGACCCAGATTGAAGAAAAGTGCCAACTTTGTTATTGTTGCTGCTAGTGGTGATGGCGGCTCAAGGGGTTTTTGGCTTAGGCGAGAGGCGTGAAGAACGTGAGCATGGGCATGGACATGGTGAGAGCCACGTGCCTAATGTAGGAGGAGATCATTGATTTGCTCAGTTCTTGAAAGAAAACGATGGTGATGGTATTGGTCAGGAGTTGATCCTTCCCTCGCTGATGGCCCTAATTGGAACCAACAGCCCAAGAGACTAAGATAGGCAACGATGACTGTGCCTCGTTTTCTGTTGTCTGCCTCGTTGCCCATGCCAACCTGGCTGACCACCCATTACCACAAGGACCAATAGGTAGTCATACGCCATCTCATGGTGCCCGGGCCAGTTTGAAAATAGAATAGTCGTATAATTGATGGGCACACCAAGGGTCCATGGTCGAAGTCCCAGTGTCGTAGCGTTCCAAAACATATGTTTTGTTTCGGAAATCTTGATCTTTTCCGCTTCTCGCTTAGGGAATTGACATGCAAGCGAAGCTTTTGGAAGGTTTTGAGACGAGGCTTTTCCAAGAGCGTTAGGTCAGACAAAGGTCTCGGGCTGGAAATTAAACAGCTGATCTAGAACGGTCGTTGCCAGCAACGGATAGGTAAACTTGACACCAGAGGCACGGGTCGATACACACAGAGGGAGGAGAAAGGGCACATCATGGAGAGGTACAGGGCCGGACCAAACCGGCCATCATCTTCTGGGATTCGTAAGGCTCATCTGTATTGTGATGTATCGGATAATGCAGGTTTCAGATCCGCCAGAGTTTCCAGAAGTCTGAACAGCCACGTCTTTCTCTCTGACCAACTCCGACAGTTCCGAACCGAAAGATTTCTGCAGACATCTCGTACTCTCTTCCTGTGAGAGAACCCATTACCTCCTCACGACGCCGTCATGACTGGCACTCAGGGCCGGCTTGATGATGCTTGCTAGGTGACGATTCACGCAGCGGGCTTGGACTCCTCAGCTGGCTTTGCCTCGGTCTTTGCCTCGGTCTTGTCACCCTCCTCACCCTCCAGAGCGGGCATGTCGTCGTCGTCCTCATCGTCGTCCTCTTCCTCCTCCTCCTCGCCGCCCATTCCGGCACCGCCGAGCTTGGAGAAATCGATTCCGCCGAAATCGCCGCCTGCGCCTGTAGATATATTTGGTCAGCTTTGTGTTCTTAAAGGCATCTAGGCCTCCTGTAGGACACAGGCGGAGTGCTCTGCGCATCAGACTGATAACGCATATGGATCTGTCTTTGACTTACCCATGCCAGGCATGCCTCCTATTGGTGAAACGAGATGTCAGCGGCATGAAATACAAACAAACGGAGGCGCTATTGCCAACACCATGATTTACTCACCCATGCCACCGGGGCCGCCAAACTGCGACATGTCGTCCTCAGGGGCCTCGTTCTGCTCGTCCTCATCGACCCACTTGTCGAAGTCGGTTCGCAAGAAGTGGACCTTCTTGGCCTCCTTGAGCAGGCGGGGCCAGTAGGCCTCATCGAGGGTCTTCTTCTGCAGCTTGAGCTCGACGTTCTTGCCCGTGTGGTTCACCTTGGTGGCCTTCTCGTCGATCTCGGCATACAGCTCGAGCTCCAGGTGGTAGGTCTTCTTGAGGGAGTCGGAGTGGCCGCTAAAGGTCAGGCCGGTGGGCTTAAGGTCGAGCTTGAAGCTCTCCTTGGGCACGTCGGGGACGGTAATGGTCAGATAGACGTAGTTCTTCTCGGCATCGGTGCTGGAAGAGCGTTGCGCCCAGAGCACTGTGAGGGCAGGCGCGAGCGCATGTCAGCAAATCAAGATCAGGTCGGGTCAGGTCAGGTCGGCATCAGAGCACGCGGTGACGCAGGTTGTTGCGCGATGCACCAAGGCTGGCAGGCCACAGGGTAAAGGAAGGTTGCTGGAAGCGCAGCAGTACAGCTGGTAGGAGAGAGGGATGAGGGCAAACTTACCCTCGGGAGTTGCGGTAGTGGCCATTGTGTGTTGTGTTGTGGAATTACAGCGAGTGTCGCAAAGTGAGGATGTGGGAACTGGAATCAGTAGTAGTAGCTGGGGGGAAGTTTTGCGGAAGCTGCAGGAGTGGTCCGGCGATTGTCCTCAGCTTGTCGTTTGGTTTGTCCAGGATTTTGACGGAGAGTGGGGACTGATGTCGTTAGGCTGATGGGGGTAGGGGGGGGAGCTCTGATGGAAGAGGCAAACGCGGGGTATGGGCCAGATCCAAATCGATCCAGTCAAGCAAACGGGCTGTCAGTTGAGACGCGCAGGGCTGAACGCGCAGATGCCTGGTAGGACAAAAATGGACTAATTGGAGATAGTGCTATGTCAAAAGTGTGGTGTTGTTGTTGAAAGAACTGGTGGTTGTGCCAGAGTCGCCCTGGGAGCAATAAGGAAAGGGAGCTTGGGGGTGAGGCTGGGGGTGCACACCAGTGACACAATTCGGGCAAGCTCATGGAATTTCTCAGAACCGTAGAGATCCAGGCATTCCCTCCCAGGACCCTGACCCAAACGCCTCCCAACCCCCACACCGCCTATGTCATTTCAAGGCATCCATCCAGACTGAACGGCCTCCCGGTCTTCTCATTCTAATAAGGCTGTCCCACAGGGCTGGCGCTCTGCACACTAGACTGCAGACAGATGAAGATCTCAGACTAAATGTGCACCCTACTAGAAGCAGCATTGTCCCAAAGGGCCTGGCAATAAGGGCCCGTGAATTAAATCCACAACACCCTGCTACCAGACCCTCACCATCATATATCAAATGCCCCTACCTAGGTGGATCTGTCCATATACGAGCAAATTCAAAGGAGCTGTATTCTGTTTGCTAGCCTATCTCGCGAGGCCAGCCAGCCTGCGTCGCAATGCTCGATGACTGTCACTGATGTCCCCAGATACCTCAAAAAAAGGACTTGGAAACCGCCAGCAAAATTGTCATATTCAGCATCTAATGTAGAATTTTACCTGAAGCCCTTTGAGGACGGGATCAATAATTCATTTGAGGATTGAGCACCAGTGTAGAAGGGAGTAGCCTAGCCTGAACAGAAGACGGGCACTAGCAGAGCCGCAACCGACCATGTTGAACCAGCGCATTGGGCGTTGGCCTGCTCACGTAATTAGTATCCGTCGCCAATTGACCCACCAGCACTACGTCAACTCTCCTGCAGCGACATCCATCTATGTGTACGCGGCTAACATCGTCGTCTCAACCCGTGTGACATCCGTCCTTCCCAGACCATTACAGCCGCAATCCACCGTGCTCTTTGTCCTCCAGCACAGCTCCAGATCTTGATCCAGATCTGTCTCCAAACATGGAGACATTAAGAGGTCTCTTCGTCAAGCCAGATCCCTCGGCACAAGTCAGTCCAGTCCAGTCCAGCCCAGCCCAGCGAGCCCCTTCCCGGCCCAACCAAGGCTGCAGCCGCAACTTGCCAACGCCTCTCTACCTCAGTTCCGGCCTTCCCTCATGACAACATGCATGCTGACCTCTCCCGCGGTTGCAGGTCCGAAAATGTAACATGCTCCTCCGCCAAAACATGCGCAAGCTCGACCGCGACATCTCCCAGGCGAAACAACTCGAGATCAAGGCCAAGAACCTCATCGTGCAGGCCGACAAGCGGGCCCAGAAGGACCCCTCGCGCAGGAAACAGGCCGAGAAGGATGCGCGAGACTTTGCGCGCGAGCTCATCCACGCCCGCAAGTCCTCGGCCCGCCTGGTCACCTCCAAGGCCCAGCTCAACTCGGTGCAGATGCAGGTGAACGAGGCCTTTGCCGTGCGCAAGATCGAGGGCTCCATCCGGGCGTCGGTCGGCATCATGAAGGACGTCAACACGCTCATCCGGCTGCCCGAGCTGGCCGGCACCATGCGGGACCTGAGCGTCGAGCTGATGAAGGCCGGCGTGATCGAGGAGATGGTCGAGGAGACCCTGCCCGAGGACGACGCGCTGCTGGGCGAGGACGAGGAGGCCGAGGGCGAGGTCGACAAGGTCCTGGGCGAGATCCTCAAGGGCAAGATGGAGAAGACGGGCCAGCTGCCCAGCGCCCCGCCACAGAAGATCGAGGAGCCCGCGCAGCCCGCCGCGGCCGTCGAGGACGAGGACGAGGAGGATATGGAGGCTACGATGGACCAGATGAGGAACAGGCTGGAGGCCCTGAGGAGCTAGACGGCCGGCTGCGCTTCTTTTGGGTCTGTGGCGGGGAGGGACATTCATGGGTCGACGAGATCATCTGCACGGAGTACGGCGTTTAGGTTACGGTTTCTGGTCTGTCACATAAACCAAAACGCTTTGGATCGGTTCGACCGCCTGAGGCTTCATGGCCGTCGGCGTAGTCGGGAGGAGCCTGTGCTTTTCAAGACTTCATCTACTTAATTCCAAATCATCTATACACATTGTCGGGGCTCTCAACAGCATAGGACACCCTATCACATAGTAGATAGCCCGGACCTATATGCCGCTGAGTTAGGAGCTCGATGGTGGTGAAATCAGCATGACAAGATCCATGGGCAGCACATCCCCTTGAGAAGGGTCATGGCACCTAGCATTTAAGCGCCCTCGCCAGAAATCCTCGGGATGATACCAGAGCTGATCACGAGACCAAGAAGCTTACGCCGGTGGTATAGAAGAGTAACACGACGACACATAGAGGCCTGCCACAGGCGTGAAGTTTTGGTTGACCTCCTTCAGCCTGCCCAACCCAGTCCCTCGCTGGACCACAACTGCATCGAGAACAGCCCCATGGGCCTGGCTGTTCCACTATATGGCTTTTCTCTTATATGGACGCGATGAAGTGGCTCATATGGGGGCAGCCAGTGGATATATGCAACTCTCTCGGACCAAGTCTGGCACAGACAAGCGCTGATGGCCAAGCTCGTCTTGCGTGTCCGTGAATGCGTTGCTGCCGTCCAGAAGCATGAGTCCTTCAGTGGCCATGCTTTGCTCCCGATTGATCCATCCTCTTCCAGTCATGGACAGTCCTGACAGCAGGTGCTTTGGCGAACGCGTACTTCAAACTTGGATGTCCACCACTCCCCGCCCGTCTGCCTCGGACCAGCTTGAGATCTCCTTTGAACTTGCGAGCACCAGCCCGACCGTTCATCGTCGGGGCCGCCACTTGCACTTACATGGTGGGCGCGTCGCACGCTGTTAGGCGCAACCGGCGCAACCGGGGTATGGTGGTCGTTGGAGGTCATCCTTAAACCAGTGTGAAACTTGAGATCACTTCGAATAAGGTGACAGGGGATATAAACTCTGACCAAAGCAGCACGAGTGGCTTCGCCCGTGTGCTGAACAACAACTCTTCAAGCAGGCGCTGGCCAAAGAAGAGGCTCCGTCTGCCAGCTCCCGGGCGCCACGCTCAACCAATGCATCCAGCTCTCTTTGGGAGATGATGGCATCGGTGAACATTGATGAACGCTCGTTCTATGAGGCTGTGCTGCTTCTTCTGCCTTACTGGGCAGAGCGTGCCGTATCAGGTCATTATGCGTACAAGCATAAGGGGAGCAATCTGGGTGAGAAGCGAAGGCATTCTGGATCGTGCGTTTCACAGCTGACGACTCCAGTCACAGGATATCTTGTGAGCCGATGCTGAAGAGCCAGTTGCTGGTGGCAGCACTTCAACTAGCTGTCCAGCAAGTCGACTGGGTGTCTCTGTGACTTCCGCCGAGCATCTGCCAATGAGGCAGCAAGGCACGTATGATTAGGCTCAAACGGCATACAGGATTTGATTTCGATGATTTCGAGAGTGACGCGTCTTCCCTAAGCAGCGCCTGCTGCTATTGAAGACGGGCCCTCGGGACTCGACGGTATTCCCGCGAATCACCTGCACACACTGCATAGCCAAGCAACGTGATTGGGCACATCTGAGAATTCCTCATGTCGAATTGTTGAGCCACACTCATGTTGCAGGCAAGGTCTTAGATCAATCTGGTCGACTGTCTAGACTCTTGTCAGGTGGTAGGCTTCCTTATCCGCCACAGATGGGCAGGCAGCATACTGATATCTCCTGGACAAAATGGTCCCTCCTGAGCTCTGAGCAGGGTCATCGGTCCAGCATGTGATGCAGCCTTGTTTCCCAAAAGCCTGAATATAGTAAGACATTTGTCTCCCATGGTCCCGATCCAGGTCGGCACTTCAATCATCGACGCCTAACATTGAGAGCCGCCGCCTGAGTCACAGGACAAGGCCTCGAGATGGCCGCAAAGGTTGGTCGTGGGGGTTTAGTCATGTGAGCCACGTAGCCACAGCCACGCTGGTCCACGCCACGACAGCAGCCAGCCACGCTGGTCAAAGTGGGTGGGAGACACGACAGGCTTCGACAGCGCAGCAGCCCAGACAGAGGTCGGCCGGTCCACGGAGGTCGCCCGAAAGCCAGTGCCTGCTCGCTGGGTAAGCTACCACGTAGTAGCTGGGCTATTACTCACCGCTCCACACATGTACGGAGTACGAGGAGCCCCTCCTGGCATGTGAAGTAATGCGGCTTCCGACCTCGACGAAACGGGAACAGGGCAGAAGTCTCCTATCATACATGCTGCAGTCACCGGGTCGTCGTCGCTCTGAAACAAGAGAGCGAGGTGGGTGGGCAAATAGTTGAAACGGTATATGATCTCCATCCGTGTGGGTCAGCATGTACCCGAGATCCAATCTCTTGGTGGGAGGGGAAGATATCGGATTCCCCACCGCGACCGCAAGAGACGAAGAAATGGTGCGGCGGGACGAAAATTCGACGCGTTGTGGTTTTCCAGGTTTCCCGGTGTTGGCGCCGGCGCTTTGGGGGGACCCCCCGTATCTATTATCCGCAGGATCTATCTGGAATATCCACCAGAGGGTGATCTGCCTATGCGTGCTATGGAGGTCTCCACCCCCACGCGTGTCTTCAGACAGACCCCAGGTGGAGGTGGACACCACGACAAAGCTCTGCATAGAACAAATTTTCGAAGACTCCAGGGAAGACATAGTCTACCCAGTTCCCGGACCATGACCGAGGACAAGGACGGTGTACATAATACCAGGGGAGGGCCTGCCAGCCAACAGATTCATGATGGCTGGTCAAAAGTGAGATGAAGGCATCGCGTGTCCCTGCAGGGTGGTCAAAACAACGTTGCATGCCTCGAGGGCGTGCAGCATTGCACGAGTCTTGAGAGGTTCCAGACGTCCTTCTAGAAGCGTGTTCACGATTGCCCCCCTCACCCCATCGGCGGCACAAGGTTCAGACTGACATCAGAAAGGCGCCACTTCCACCCAGGAGGAGCTCGACCGCGAGGAGCTGAAGCTGAAGCAGAAGCTTTTTTCTTTCTTTTTGCCCAAGCTCTCGGATGCAGATTCCAAATCTGTCGAGGCAGCAGTGTATGTAGCTTGTTGATAATCCTGCCGTCATAGCGGCCAGCGGCCCAGAGTGTGGAGATAGGTCGGCGTCTATCAGTCACCCCATTCCTGAGTCGTTTGCCGGCCATGGATAAGGGCTCATCCATGGCTAACCCGGCGGGGGAGAAGATTGAAACAGAGACGGGTTCATGACTGATTCAGTCAAGCAACACCTTTGTGTTTGCCGCGCAGCCATGGCAAACTGTTTGCCTCCCGGACCGTATTTGATGACGTCGCCAGCTTCGTGTCTTGGTGTCTCTGTCACTAATGTTCCGTCGTGATTGCTCCTGCACCAAGGGTCTTTTGCTCCGGGGATGATCTACAGTGTCAAGAGTCAGTCAAAGCTGAATAGTTTGCTTTCTTGCATCATGATGCCCTCTTCCGGATGAGGCCAATATCCCGACCAAGCAAATTTTGTATTCTTTGTCTTTTCTTTTCATCTCCATCACGGGAAACCTTGCACGGGTCTCGGTGTCTCTGGGGTCTCAGATCATCAACACCTTGTACACAGCATGTTGTGCTCGGGAAATCTACCACCGAGGGGCGCGGGAGACCAGCAGCAAGAAAGATGGTGATAGAGTTTCTCGCGGCCCGAGGTTCTGGAGCGTCCTGCTCGTAGTCCAGGCCCTTGTCGGCGGCACGGTAGATCGCGGGTGTCTCACCCCATAAATGCCCAGCCATCGAACTCAACGTCTAGGTCCATCTGGACCTTATCCGGGCTCGATCTGCGGGGTTGGCCTCGACCGTGTTCACAACCTGGCTTGAGCGTTGGCGACTCCGACGTTGATCCTCCCGACCGTGGCCGGCGGCGGGTCGGATCCGTGCACAAGGGGGAACAAGAGGTACATGATATCCATAATATTGCACACTACAGTATCGCTGCAAATGCCCGTGGATCTCTCATCCCTGGTTAGGCAAGATTGGCGCCCGCCGTGGGGATTTCCTTCGCGAGCCTTTGCCTTTCCAGGCTTCGCGTTTTCTAGCCTTCCGCGTTTTCTTCGTGACGAGTCAAACCCCCTCTCACTCATCCAAGCGCTCGGCCGAGTGAAACTGAGGCAAGCGTCGGGAGTATTATTATTCATGGGAGGATCACCCAAACCTGTCATCCAAAGTCCCCCTTTTTGCCGGGAATACTCCGCCGCTACCCGGGATGCCCAGATCGAGACGAGACTGGGCCTGTCGCGGGAGCTGTGCCGGGGCTGTAGGAACATCGCCAGGCCAGGCCAGCCCCAGCCAGAGGCCAAACTTCCATAGATACTCCATCCACGGCGCAGGACAACTCATCCATCAGCAGAGTGCCAGATGGTAGGAGAGCAATGCGTTGGGAGAGAAGGGGGAAAAGCCTGGATTGCCAGCGCAGCCTGCACGAGAGCCCAGCCAGCCAGCTAGCTCATCACCGCCCTTTTTTTTGCTGTCTCGTTGTTCGCAAATGTTGCCTGGGCGATGCAGCCGATGAGTCTAGAGTGGGAAAGTCCAGCCCTATTCAGGCGCATGAAGAGATCGTTGGCTATGCAGGGAAACCAAGTCAGCCTTTTTTAGTGTAGCAGAAAATAGGCCGGCCGCGGCCAACGGGGTCTGCCTCCCTCCTCCCTGGGCTCGCTTGTTGTTGGGCCTCGACGGCGCCCTAGGCTGCGCCAGTTGGTTGACCGCCCTGTGCCCTGTGCCCAGTTGTGCCCTGGGCTCTGGGGGCCTGCCTGCCTTCCTGCCTGCCTGCCTGAGCCGCCCGGCCCGGAGTAATTTTGGTCTGCAGTGTACTACATGCAGCGTCGGGTAAGGCCGCTCGCAAAGTACCGTCCTTTGGAGCATGTACTACATGGTGTGCAAGATAGGCAACGTCGAGGGTCTGCGATTATCAAGTACACACCAGCACACTGGCGCCCGAATCTTTTTTTTTTTTTGAGATTGCCGCGTACATGGGACGGTGGACACAGATGTTGCAGAGTTCGCGGGGGAAAATTATGATATACAAAATGCCCTGATGCGGCATGATGATGCTATGGCTCACTGAATTCAAGTTTCATCTCGACTTGCCCCGACTCAGTTTCCCCGCCACGATGATGAGCACTTAAGCCTTCGGAGGCCGCGACAACGTCTTTACTCGCCCTCCCGCATATCAACCTGTCAGGTCGACTCGAGCGCGGTAGCTTTGAGCTTGGCCTCGGCTGATGTAAGAGTTGGGAATTAAGTGCGAGAGTAACCCTGAGGATGCTTCCACTCTCTCAGGGTCGCACGGAGAGGCATGTGGTGAGCAACAAGATGCGTGAGCAACAAGATGCGAAATTGCGGAAGTGACGGGCGATGCGGTGCGATGCGATGCGATGCGATGCGACCTTTGGCTGGCCGGCCGGTCGGGACGATTCGAGATTGACGGGCGGGATTTGACATGACGCCCTCTGCCAAATAGACTAAGCCGTTGGATGTGTCACTGGGGGGCATGGCAAGGCACTTTACCTGCCATGCCCGCCTCTTCACGACTTCCGTCGCACACGCATATTGTCGGTGAAGTTATCATGGGAAAATCTGAGTCAGTTGCTACCATGACCTTCGCCATGGCTGATCCAGGGGTCACACAGAAAATGGGTGATCACTGATCCGCCTCCACACTTTCTACCCCAGGAAACCGGTTTGACTCTGGGGGGCGCGGTGGGGAGCGGCCTGAGAATGATGACGGCGCGCGGCGAAACCATGGAGAAAAGCGGCGGGCTGAGAAGAGGGCTGCCCACGGCTCAAACCCATCAATCAATTAAGCTCCTAGGTACCTGGCTGAGTACAACATCCATCTGTACCACGTTGTGGGCAGGGAAGAGGGTGCGGCAACCTGCCGGGCTGGCAAAGCCTCCCCTCTCTCCTGTCCTATATCCTACACGCTTGCGTACATGTGAAGTGGTCATTGCTCCCGGCCCATCAAGGAAAACAGCCTTCCCGAGGCTATCCTGTGCAGCCTCCCTCCCAGCCGACGCCGCTTGGACGGACGAGCTGAGGGACACGACTAAGTTGGCGGACGGGATGATGACATCCTGACTGCCCATTCGCGTGTGCGTGTCGCCGAGCATGTCCAACCAAGGGCCAAGGGGGTGAGGAGGCAAAGCACCGCACCGTATTACGACGGCCCAGGGCGAGGGCAAGCATCAAGTCAGTCTGGTTGCCTAGACGGTAGTCTATGTGTGAATGATTACGCGAGTATTGCGAGTCTTCGCGAGTCTCCCGCGAGTCTCGACAGAGTTTCGTGTCACTCTGGACTCGACTAGATGCCGAAAAAGTTGCGATTTGCTCGACGCGGCTCGGTCTGCGCCCAACCAGACGGCCTGGAGTTGGCTTGCTGCTTTGTTTGGGCCTTGGGAGTTGGGGTCGGCGTTTTACCTGCGCATCCCATCCTGTCCTGTCCTATCCTACGCGGAATCCTCCACGCGAGCCTGTTTTCCTAATTTAGGCCCGAGCTGAAAGGGGGGGGGGGCTTTTTGTACACACACACACACACACACACACACACACACACACACGCACACTCATACAACCAACAGATGACGGCAGATGATACCCTCCATCCCCCTTTTGTCATGCCGGGGAGGAAGCAAACACCAACACGACCAACCGCGAAGGTAAAAAAAGAAAGCACATGTAATCACAGTCACAACCAAGGAAAACGAAATGAGTGGTGATGTGTCGAAGCCGAAAAGAGAGAGGAGGGAAAGGAGCGAACGGATGGACGTGTTTGTTTCAGCTTTGTCTGCTCGAGCCCGGCTGTTTGCATCTGATGCCCCGGAACAGGCCTGCTGGCCGCGGAGCTGGATCCCCCAAGGAGAAAAGGAAATGTTTCGAGCGGTGAGATGGCGGTCCCCTGGGCACGCCTGCGCCTGGACGCGGTGCGGATGCAATAAGGGACGACGGTAAGTGAGAGCCGGCAGCCGGGGGGCCGTTCTGGGCAGCTGGGGAGTGCGAATGTCAGTGTGTGAGTGTGAGTGATCGACGTTCGGGGAGCGATTGGCGAGGTTCCAGGCCAATGGTAGGGCTGGCATGGACGAGTTGCCGCCGGAAGAGGAAGCCTGTGTGTGCCATAGTAGCATGCGGCACAGAAGCAGACGAGGGCAGTTGGGAAAGGGGGGACCGGGGACGGGGGACGGGGAACGGGGGAAGAAGGAAGAAGGACAAAAAGGTTACCGTAGCGTTCGCGAGGTATTCTTTTGATTCTGCAGACCCCCTGCTGGAGTCAGTCCAACCACCCTCCATCTTTTTCTTGTTGTTGGTGGTCTCGGTCTGGCTGGCGCAGGAGGCGGTCAGACGCTGCAGGCAGACAGAGGGCCAGAGGGCATGACAGGCTTGACAGACCGTTGCGCCTCCCGACCGCCTTTCTGCAGGTAGGGTGTCAATCTCGCAAAAAAGAGACCTGGACTGGCGTTTGCTTCTGCCGTCCGACCCCCCTTCTCGGCCTCTGCCAGCTACCTCTCTGTGCCTCTCTTTGGGCTTTGGGGGGGCAGCGTGGGGGAGAGTACATGCCTGTATACATCATGTACACAATGTACCCGCGTCGAATCGTATCGCACCAAGGGACTGGTGATGAGACTGACTGAGACCTCGGAAGACAGGGCGGATACAGGCCTGCCTACAGACAGTTCACTTTTCCATCCATCCCCGAAACCCGCCGGACCCGTGGGAATGTTTGTATCCGTACTGACTTGACTGTCTGGACTGGGCCGTATCTATCTAGGCCCCGGATACAAACAGCTCGTACCCAAGTACCCAAGTACCATTGTCCCTCCGTCCCCCCAAGGCTGTCGCACCCCTACCCCTGTCAATGTCATCGTCTGCCCTGCCCTGCCTTGCCCTGCCCTGCCAGCCCGTGTTGCCTTCCCTCGGACACGCGCAACCAGCATGTGGATGATTCATATATCACCCTGGGGCTCCCTCCACGGTCTGACTCTCGGCCTCCGGATGGTGGATATAACAAATCAAGAACATCACGAACATCCTTGCCACGGCTTGCGTCGTCGACTACTATTTCTCATCCGTCTTAGCAATCATACACACACACACACACACACACACACACAAAACCTCCCAACATCCAACGCCCACGTCCAACTGCGCCAGACTAACCCGGCTCACTTACACTTCAACAAGACCACTATAAAAAGGCACACCGGTTGCATCCACTTACACGCAGCCAACGCTCAGTGCGCGTCAACCAACTCTGGGATTTCAAGGGGATTTATCAAGGCCATCACTGCCCTTGAGACCTCTCCCTGGTCTAACGGGAACTCCCAACAACCATCAAATCTCGCGTCCAAGCACGCCCTCCTCTAACACACACACACACACACAAAATGTCCTACGGGTCATACAGCTCCACGTCGCCGATGGAGATTCCATCGCGCCGAGGTGCCTATCACAACTCATACCTCGACGAGTCCTGCGCCTTCCCCAGCTGGCCACGGCGGGTTTCGCTGGGCGAGCACGGCAACGACCAGCCCCGGGCGACTTCGTACATCTCGGATGAGGACCTGCTGTTTCTCTCAGAGCCAGTCTTCGCCGACGAGGATACTCACTCAGTCTCCAGCTACGGGTCAGGCACGCCATCACCACGCCTCGCACCAGTCCGCCACATGGGCGGCGCTGAGCTCGAGGAGATGAGACGCGAACAAGCTCTCCGCCAGCAGGAACTCATGCGCGCCGTCATGACCGAGAAGGAGCAGAGGCGACAGGCCGCGAGGGCCCAGAAGCAGCGCAAATCGAGCTCCAAGAAGGCATCGAGCCCCAGGAGCAAACTGTCGGCCATGACGCCCATCGCCGAGTGAGCGATGCACGAACTCAGGAGGCGGGCTGGCCTGCCTTTGCTGACAGCCTGCCTTCCGTGGCGACGGACGCACTTACACAATGTACGTATAAGCTTACCTACTTTCACTTACTTCCCATCCCGCCCGGCCGGGGGGGAGTGTTGCACAACTACCACCTTAATCCCGAGGGTCCTTTTGCCTGCAGATTGCCTCCCACCCATCTTACCTGATCACAAATCCTCCTCGCATTCCGTCTTCGCCGCGAGACATGACTCCGGATGATATGGGAGCTTGCTTGCTGACAGTCATCGCAGTCTTACTCATCTATCGGGCTCATCCTTCAGTGACACCCCAACATCCATTTGGGTCTTCTATTCTTTTTTTACTCGACCCGACACTCCGTTGGTACCCCACGGATCCACGAAGCCCCCCAAATCCGTGTCGTATCTGCCTAATTTTTCTGGATTCCCATTCAACCACCACCCAGTTTCTATTCTATTCTCAGCAGACGTTACACCTCTTACTCTACGATGCACCTCTGGCCGAGGCAGCAGCGATGATGATGACAAAACCCATGGCACCACAGAAGACGCACACGCGATTTTTGGCTGTGGTGTCGTGGTAGCGTCATCTGTTACTGGTCATCTGCTTTGGCCTGGAGGACGATACACTTGACCTTGGGGCTCATTGAGAAGATGCACGCGCAGCCTGCCGAGACACACTCATCGGGTGCGACATGGCGTCGATCTGTGCCGTTTTGGGGCTACCCGGATTTGGCCCTCGCCTATTTTGCCTGCCTCCCTTATCAACCATTTCGGCAAACCGGGCTGTCACGCGGCGGTGTGCGCCGCGGCGCGACCAAGAGCAGCCATCGGGTTCGAACGGGCCTGCCACTGCGGAGGTGCGGAGGAGCCCTCCCCATTCCCCCACACGCGGTTACACATTTCAGCCGGATTTCCATCGGGATTTCTTTCCTGCTTTTCCACCCAAGCACACCCACGCCCAGTTTAAGCTTCCGAGGCTTTGGGTCGGCTGTATCACCCGCGCCAACCTGGGCTGGCCTCGGGCGGGCTCGGTCAATGCAGTCTCACACACTCTATCACTTTTCGCTCTCGCTCATCGACTGGGCGCCGCCTTTGATACTGCCGACAAAGTCGCAAGCTCATCCAAGGATGTCACCTTCTTGCATCTGCTTAGCCGAACTACCTTTCACGGCAGCCGCGTCGACTTGGGAAGGTCGATGCACTCTTCGGGGTTTCACTTCGCTTCTTGCTTTACTTTTTTCTCACTTCGCTTGGATATGCGATGACGGACAGACAGGGAGACACAGAACACATCATTACACGCACGGAGTTTAGGATCTGTCACCATCATCACTGGGACACTTGAGGGCATACTTGCATCATGTTGGTTTGGTTTATTAAGCGAGCGATCTTCTGGTTTTGTTTTTATTACTCTTTTTTTTTTGACAACACATAGCTGGGAGTTCATGTTTGAAGGCGCACACAGAGGAGCCGGACACACACATGTCCGTCACCTTCGGCGTTGGTCCTTCTCTGCATCCTGGCATATTATTTAGGTAGTCTTAGCATTTCGGTAGATACCCCCCGCCCGTCACCTCGAGTGTACGCGAGCCTCTATAGCGATTCTTTTCAAATCATATTGATCACATACAATCACTCACTCACACTCACACTTGCTTCGTTTTAAAAGTCCTTGTACGTGTACCACCTGTGACATGACACAAACTAGCGATTGATTCGGGGAAAGTACCTTCTAGGGTAACTCCCAAGACCGCGCAGTCCCTTTTTTCCCGCCGGTGCCTCTCCACCCGAGCGCCATCGGGCACCCGCACCAACACAGTATTGGCAGGTCTAGGGGCTTGTCTGAGTCAAAAAAAGAGTCATCACCACACACCTGGGCACACATGCACGGCAGGCAAGACGTAAATCGTTCATCGTGCCACGCCAGAGCGGCAGCAGGAGAGTCTATGTACTTTTAGCAGGTAGATATTGGTGGAATAGATAAAAGTACACTCGGCACCATCGGATAAATTATGCTTCAGATGCCCTTTTGACGATTAAAAGACAGAAGGCCGCCAAAAGCGGTCATAGGGTAGATTGTGCCGATAAAGTCAGAGAACTAGATGAATCTGTCAGGGTTCATTTCCATAGGACTGACGGACATGATCAACCCAATCTACCGCCATGCCCGGACTGTAGTGATGGCCGATCCTCGCAATATGTTGATTGTTTGAGCCGTCGTCCCCATCAAAGTGTTGGCCACCAAGTATGTTGCCGTTGATGAGTCATTCAGCTCGGAATAATCACTAGAAGGTCCATTTCAGGACCGATGTTCCGGGCTTTGTGTGTGTACCTAGGTAGCCTTGTTGGCGCCGGGAGGGTTCTCTCCGGGGGGCGGACGGGCCTCGCCGTAGCCCTTGACCATGACAGATGACAACAATGACAGTGACGCCGTCTGTCAAAAGGTCCCAATCAGGAAAGGGCTGCCAGACAGATCAATTCCAAGCCATATCGGAGCGGCTGTGTTGTATCGAGACGGCAGAAGCAACGTCCACGGGTTGGGGGCAAAAATTAGGGCTTTTCCTTTTTTCTTTCTTGTTCGAAAACTAATGCTTTGATGACAGCTGACGGGTCTATAGGCTCTGTGGATGGGAGCACGTGTTTCTAATACTACAGATATTTCACAAGACCCCCCTTGAGGGAGGAGGAACAATAGCTGCAGTACATTCCGGGAGAATGTCGGCCGCGGCGAAGGATGAGGATGTCTCAGAGAACTTGAATGGCTGAGTGACATCAGATTACTGAAGCAAACACATTGCTGTATTTGGGTGTCCCGTTGCCCAACAAGGGTCTGCGTTAATGCTCTATAGTGGAGACGGATTCTGTCACCATAGAACAGATGAAGAAACATGATCAATCCATGATTGCTCCCATTGTCTTTTCTTTCCAGTCAGGCAACAGCCGATGCTCAAGTGCGGCCAGAACATTGGTTGTCTTCAAGACATTACCCAGTCAAAGTATACAAGGAGACGCGCGGAAATGAAAAACAAACAAATGGAGATGAGGTCGATCTCTCTCAGCCCACGCTGCTAATTTCCAATGCCTACGACCCATCTTATAGCTACAAAGCTGACACATAAGCTCCGACCGGATGAGAGAGAGAGTCGATTGTATTCATCTGGATCTGGATGAAGAGGACGAATCAGATGACTATTCACCCGCTTCAGACGGAGGCTGCTCGGATAATCCGCTGGCATATACTCGACCTTTCGACCCTTTAAAGCCAGTGTTCCGAAATGGAAGCCAGGCCCCATCAATGAGGCCGAGGAAAAGGTACAATGCAATTAGACTACTGTATTGAATTTTGCAGCTCGAAGCCGGAAAGAGATTCTGTCACACAGTCCCAGGTATGATTTTTGTGTCCCCTTTTGCTACGGGCATTTGTGAATTGAACACGGGCATCTGCGCTTGTGGTGGAACCCGCCTCCTCAGAATGCGAGTTATGTATTATCACTGATGGCATCACTGAGGACAAAGGGCTGTTGATATCGTTGTTTCGTTTCTCTATTGCCTCCCATCGTTTGAGAATCCAGAGTAAAGACAGTAATGAGTCCATCTACTTCTTTAATTCGCGGTATTTAAAATCCAAGCTCCATCCAGTTTTCCTACACCTCATGGGAATTGAAAACTTTAAAAAGGCTTGCCAGATACTCAACAGCCATAGAAAAGGGACCAAGCAAGAACGTCCCGACACAGGCTTCAACAAATCAGAACCCTGAAAGCTATATAGGTCTATTTACTGAGGATCCGATTCGGACAAGTCCTTCCCGGATAAGTCAGTCACATCTTGGCGCGGGGGATCCTCATCCTGAGCGCTAACGGCGATCTTTCCGACCAGGCCTTCCGCTGATTAGGGTGTGCTTGTTCATCCTTGGCCGTGATCCCCAGGATCCACCTATTGCGACTGCAGTCACTGTTTCTACCATCAATGTGCCCGTCAGCCACTTTAAAAACATATTTCCCTGGTGCGATCCGGACAGGGCCAGTCGCTCGTCTGTCACATGCCAGGACTCACATCCCGCAGACACCAGCATGGTGACTGGGGCCAAGGAGTCTGTTGGCCCATTCAATTTTCAACGTTGGTTCTGATCTTCAGGCCAACTCCATCCCCCACCCCAGCTGAAGACGAGAATCCCTGGCTCGAAATGTGGCAGGGGCCGTCACAGGCTTCAGAGTGATCCGCCAACGAGGGGGGGCCAGAAGGGCGGCTACCGTACCTATTTTTGTCCCCGCTTTGCCTCTGATTAGACAGTGACCCTTGCTTGCGTCGTGTCCAGCGTTGTTATGAGTGCGTCCATCGATAGTGCTTGCATGGAGAGGTCACTTGCTCCCGACCTGGGGCTTCGCCTCAGCTCGTCTGATGAATACTTTACAGGCACGCCCGGGCGGCTCTGCCTTTGCACAGCCTCCAAGCGCCAGGGCAGAGCCGCCCCTTTGCCGCAGTCATTGGCGGCCTTGATGGTGGTGGTGATATGGCGTGTGTCCAAACTATTTACGGGTTCGAATACAGAAACAGGACTTGGTCTTTCGCCAACGATCCGGTGATATCATATCATCCGCCTCGCTTCTTCACCCAAGATTTTCCCTTTGCGGGTCCTTGAGAGCTCTCAAATAATTCTGGAGGGAATACCGCGGAACAGGAGGGTTGGGTTCTGAGAGGATCTCATTTCTACAACACCGAGTGGCACACAATGTGCTCTTTTGTTATCATTCACATGGGCCGAGACATTTCTCAACACCGTGATCAGTCTTTCTATTTATGGTATTCTCGTATGATAGTGTACTACTCACCCAGTGGCTGAGAGACGTTCTGGGCAGGATTAATGAGCAAAAGAAATACACCATGACACTGACATGCTGCGGAGGTGTACGGCGCCTGTCCAGATCCGCCTTGCACGATCCAGCCATGTGGTTATTTTGGCTGGAAACATGGCCAATATGTAGAGCGTGGTTCCCTCAATCGTTCGAAACTATTGCATATACACGCAATGGTCACAGCACGGGTGAGCCTTACTTGGAAATTTTCCTAGTGATTATAGCGGAACTTGTGACATCTAAATATCTACCCCCACCGTCCGTCACGTAAAAGTTGCTAGGACAGGCTTTCTCAATGTGGGATGCAATACTCAATACTCTCGCCCTTAGGTCATAACAGGCCCCTTCACTGTCCTGTTTGCCGGAAAATTTGCAGTCGAAGCCAGATCACCGGTCTCTCTTTGAATTCTCAATATATAGCCAAAGTGGAATAGAAGTCATGTACTCATAATTCGATCACTCGCTACTATTCCCCAAGGAGTCTTAACCAGAATTGTCTCCCGTCGTGGTCATCAAAATAAACTGTTCACTGATCCTCGGCCGAGAGAAGTTCGGAAATGGTGGCAGCATTACAACCACATATACACGGGTTGAGAAGCTCTTTGTCGCGTCTCAGGTGGTTCCCACAGGCCTGGGACGAGAGGACTACCAGGTGATTTTCTCGCGAGCATTCAATTCCCTGAGATTAGTATTAGATAGTTGTAGCCAATGAGTAAGAAGGTGTGGGACGAAACGTGAAGTGTTTTAAGTCAATATCATGTAAATCTAGTAATTAAAAGAGTACACAATCCTGGTTTCCATTCCCAGTTCCTGTTGTGTACACAATAGGACATCGCGGTAAGACGGTGGTGATGACTGTGATCGTACCGTTCTGGTGTCATCATACAAAGCACGGAACCTGTCATTTACCTCTAACATCCTCAATTCCTGCACCTGTCTCACATTTCTAGTTAATCTATTTGAACGCATCTACCACTGTGTTTCCAGATACGATTTGGACTGCGGAATACATGGATCCCATGGAGACGTGACAAATGGACTGCCGCTTCGAGGCTTCTAAAGCACGGCCACTTTTCCCCCGGCTGGGCCAGGACATTGCGACGAGCAGTGTCAGCGGATTTATTTTCGTTCTACGCACCATTCGTCCAGATGCGCATGTCAGTCCGAACTTGAGCTGCCGTATCTGAGATCAGTCCAAGGCTGCACCGAAACCAAGTCCTCCAACGACCACAATATGTATTCTAGGATCGGGGCCTGTCGATGTACATGTGAAGAAGACAGTGGGTATATTTCTTTTCTAGATCCTGGAGCAAACATTCCGAGTGGATCCGATGTGTCAATGCTGGAGAGGCTAACTGCTGAGTAGTTGCTGAGATTACGACTAAGGCTCTAACGTGTCTAAACTCCTGAGTATACATTGGGGGTCTTCAGTCGAGTACTAAGGATACGTTCAATCATAAAGAGGGGTCATTGAGCCCTGCTTTTCATTGCACTTCTACCAGACGTGAGATGCAGATGAGATCTGGTGCTGGTTGAGTGCTCGTATACACCCGAATTTGAGAACCAACACTCGCAGCACGGCCTATATCTTTTCTACATGCCTGGCATTATTCACCGGTGTGGATTAGGCCTCACACAAGTAAACACAGGACAGACTGGGTGACCCAGAATAAAGTTTTGCCAATGGGAGGGAGAAACCTCCGACCATACCGCCAGCGGCTCCCGAGCTATTTCTCACTCACTGGGATCCAAGGCTTCGCCTCGGCGCCCGGCTGACTCTCTCTCACAATGTCCGTCATAGTAGGATGAGTACTAACAGATTGAATCAGAGTTCCAGCTTGTCATGGTGGTAGCCGCGCATAGAGGTGCTATCCTCGTGCCAGATAACACATGTCGGAGAGGGCTTCGGCATCATGTCAAAGCCTGGCATTAGCAATGCAATCGTGGGTCTATATAGCAGTCATCGCTTAACTAATGGTCATGTATTAGAAAATAGCCTGCTAATGAATATCTAGTTACATATATAGGTTGCTATTCAGTACTAGCAGTATACTATAGTGCATTGAGGTTCCGCTTAGAGCTTTTCACCCATGAGTACCTAGGTAGGTATTGCCACAGACCGAACTACTATTCCGGATTATCGCGTCAATCTTCGTAACAGATCTGCTTTCCCTCACAGCAGTAGTTGAGATGTCGAACTCACCTATCATTCTTGGTCATCGCGAGTTCTGCCAGCCAGTTCTTCAGTTCTCACTTGACCCCATCTCCAGCTACTACTTTATCGCTTGATATCTCTCGAGCGCGTTGATCTATTTTCACACAATTCTCAAGTACTTGTACCGCACGAAAGACAATTATCGCAAGCCTCATCAACAGTCTCTTTCTTGGTTCTGTTAGGCTTGCATATCTTTAGTCATACACTTGATGATTAATGTCCTCGCATCTTGCTTTGGATAATTCAACTACATGTAAACCAACTCTGGGATGCCTTATTTGCTATAGCTTATAATCATATTTAGGTGCTATCTGACCAGCACACATTTCTAGTAGGACAAGACCTACTTATTACGGTATGTAAATAAGTGATAGCTATGGTAATGCTCCCGGCATTATAACGCCCTTATGGATGCTTGGTGCAAAAGGTTTTGTAGTTCCGTGACACTAGTAGCATACATTACGGAAATTTCCTCTAGAGCAGGTCCACAATGTCAAGTATGCAATATGAAAATATATGTTTGTATGATAGCATCTCTTGTTCGTACCTGTGGATGATGATGAGAAGATTGAACTCGTTCCTTTCTTCACAATAAAGCTAAACTTTACCGTTTTCGGTTGTGCTTGACGCAATGGTTAGGAGAGCTTGGAGCATATATGCCAATTATCTTCATGGACTCTGTAACTTAGAAAGGAGGAGAGTCCTGTAAAACAAAAACTTCGATGGGTATAATTGTAGGTATGAATAAAACCTAGGCGCCATGTGAACTCGATGTCATCCATGATATGCATGTAGACTTCGTGATTAGGACTCAATGTTTCCTGTCCTCCCTATTGCTCGTAACTGATCTAAATCTAGCCAGAGGACCGACCCAGCAGTGGCTCAAAGCTATCGACTTCGGGTATCTGCCAAGTAAGTGCATGACGTGTACTGAGTTGTCAGTCCAACGTCCATCTAACAAACGGCGTTGCCTCCTAGCTTGAATCACGGCAAATCTGGGGACGAAGCATACGGGGCGCCTGAGAGTGAGACAAGGCAGTCTTCACCTGAGTTGTGAGTGGGTGTCAAGGGAGAAATGTGAACGCCGGAGCTCGGTACCACCTCATTTCGAAATGAGTAAAAGGAAGGACTAGGGAAGTCAAAGTCAGCCACTGGAAAGCCTATGAGCCTCTCGTGAGCAGGCCACATTCGAATATTCACGGTTAGTCATATTCAAAGCCAGACACGATCCACGAACTGATGAAGATCTTCACCCGAAGCCCATTGGGCCACATATAATGCGGCAAACCTCGGATCACAGATGCTTGTGATATGAGACGAAACGATTACTGATACTGAGATCTTGAACGCGGGCATGAATAGGTGATGACGTGAAGCGAGTACTGAAACTAGGGGTATTCGTCGCGCAGACTGATTAGGCTGCTGTCGTCCAAACACATGATTGACTCCTCTCGGCAACGGGCTCGGGAACCGCAGGAAAGCTGCAGGCACATTGTCCACTAACGCACAAGAAAACAGCCTTGGCTTTTCAGACCAGATAGTGTGGCTGATTCCGAACTAATAGCGATGGCTCCTGTTACGTGGATCTCGAGAAAAGAAAAATGTGAATCCAATCAAGACACCTGCCTTGAATTTGGGCATCCTATTCGCTCTCTCATTTGCAAGTCCGACGCCAGGAAATCGTGAATGTGTGGTAGACAATCTAGACCGGACAACCATATTAGATGATGTATGGTGACATAGAGATTTGAGCCCATGGCTGAGCCGGGTCAAATCCCTATAGCGACTTGGTGGATTCCTACAGGTGAAAACTGAATGTGGTGGACGAGGAGGTGGTGGTGGTGATGGTGATGGGTGGTAGGTAGTGGTGTCCTGCCTGGATTCATGGTCCAGGCAATCTCGCAGTCTCTTTCTGTTCTGGTGCACACATGAGATCTGGGTGCTTCTTAATGGGACTTGATATAATCGGCGCGGAATGCGGAACTCCCCCAACGTCGCAGTCGGGAGGGCTGCGTCTGATGCAACAACGGCAGAGCCATCAATCTTCGTAGTCGGTTCTCTAGCCTCACAATCCCCAAAAAGTCGCTGGGACGGCGCATGCAGACACCACCAGCATGCATATTCATGCCTCATGCAACCAACCCACGGGCCAGACACCCACCCCTTTGCTATTCGTGGACTCGAGGGGGGGGGGGGAATTCCAATTGACGAGTTGGGTCCAGACCTTTGAGACTGGGGCGGCACGCACATTCAGCCACTCGTCACTCGCCGGGCCTCAAAAGCTGCAAGATGTGCGGGGTGATGGATTGAGATAGGCCCGAGAGTGTCAGACTGTGGCATGCTGTACTGTCCAGTCGTCACATGGAGATCCAATTGTCGATGGAGGACTTGGTGTCTGCTCGGGACGAAATGCCCTACAGATTGTGACACGGCGATCTCCGCAGCCATCAACGACCGACCGGGTGAGTGGCGACTGTGAAAGCCATGCTGGTCAAACGAGATGTCAAATGCAAGTGCCTGCTTGCCTGCCTGCGAGGGCAGCTGTGATGGCTGAATCTGAGAAGTGACCAGGCCTTCAGTGGTCGCGTCTCTTCCGAGTCCCAGCACATTCATGTGTCTGCGAGATGGCACATGCCGTCAGCTTCTGCATTGTGGTTGGCAGGGGATGGGGTGGGCATTGGCGAGATTTGAAGACGAGCTCCCATCCTGGCAACTGGCTCGATAAGACGGCTGCAGAAGAGCTACTATCCCGGAAGTTGAGCTCCTTGGTCCCCTCGACGGGATTCCCCCCCGGCCGGTCAGGGCGTCCGATGCACCTCGGGAAGCTTTTGCTACCCTGCGAGTGAACGTTGCCGACCACCCAAAGCAATGGTAGAAAGTCTTGGGATGATCGGAGAGTCGTGCAATCGCCAATTTTGTCACGGTACAGCTGGCACAGCGCCGTTGCCACGTTTTCAAAAGGAAAACTAAAAAAAGAAGAATGACTGACACCATTGAGTTGCCAGCTCATCGCCCAGAGTTCTCTATCAAGTCAGAGCAGCAGCGGCCTGCAGACATGCTGCTTTTCCGGGACGGTATGTCCCATCATCAATGGCCTGCCCCTTGTTTAACTTGCTGTACGACATGGCTGGCTCCGTGCCGCACCCGCACACCCCGCACGTCAATGGCAAGGGACAAGGTTAAACTCCCCAAAGGATGGAAGGTGAATGCACGCAGCTGCAGGTTCTCGGTTCCGCCAGGTCCTTCCCGAAGACCGAAGCGAGATATAGTTGCTCAGAAAGTACGGACGGTATGGCCTCTGGGTTGCGCTAGGACGGCTACGATCCTTGGTTAGTCTACAAGGCGTGTGATGTTGGTGATTGCTGGTCTGAGCAAGGGTATCATAGCGCCTCGTCTCCGAGCTTCTGCTAAGCCATTTCTGAGGTGCTGCAGAGTTGGTTGGCAAGGTCCAAAATTTAAGTGTTGGAGAGGAGCGATGCATCTTCTCATAGTTTCTTCCTGAAACACATGAGAAGCGACGCAATTCGATTAGCTTCAGCCGTGCTCAGACTAGGCTTGGGTTTTCTAGAATCTGTCGAACAGCATACGAGCTGCAAGGCACAAGTGCGGAAACCGAGGCTAAGGGGGGCGGGACCAGCTCTCTCTAACGGAAAGAAGCTGATCTGAGTTCGCAAAGGAGGTGCTGGTGATACGTGGGGTTGATGTAGGTGAAGTGACGATGCTTCAATGCTGTGACACGTTGTGCCACTTTGTATGGCCCCAAAGTAGTTAGGGCCAAACGTGGCTGTCCTGGCAGTTTACTGACCGACTGATGACCATGTAAGCACTGTAAGCTGTGTCACCACCAGCTTGATTAGGCCCGGCCTGTGAGGGAGGGCAACAGGTTGCGGTGACCAGCATGAGAATTGCAAGGCGATCCAACTAGTTATGCCCACCCATTGAATGTGGGACAACGAGGCAACCCCTTCAGATTGGGTCCATCGCATGGGGCGGGGTTTTGACATGAAGACAGGATGTCTGTTCAACGGTCTTGATGGGTGTGGCATCCTACAGCCACGCAGCCTGAGGGGCGGGCAGAGTGTCGAGGGTTTTGAAAATAACCTCACCTGGTGGCCGCGGGGTACCGTGCTAGCGGCCCCGAGTCCTGCAGGACAAGCCGAACGAGGTAGCAATGCATAAGCATGTTCAAGGTACGAGAGGAAAATAAAGTATTCCCACTCCATCAGCTTGCTGTGGCTGGCTCCAGGGCCTCTGCGTGCGTAGTTTGCCATGCACTGCCTGACTGCGTAGCGAGATGGAGGGCAGAGGCTTGCTTTGCTCAGCATCGGTCTGTCGACCAGGATGCTGAGCCGGGCCAGAGATACCGTGCATGGGCGCACGCACTAACGTGTCTTGAGAAATATTGCATGAGGTTGTGAGCTAGAAGCGGGCCGTGGAAAGTCAATTGGCAGGGAGGTGGGTGCGGTCGACAGAGTTGAGACCCCGGGGACGGCGAGGTCCGCGATGTTCGGATTGCTGCCCCGAGATGGTAGCGCCCAGGGACGTCCACGATGAGGACGAATCGCAGCGACGAGACAGCCTTGAGGCTTGAATCGGTGCCGGGAGCTAGCGGCCAACCGTTGAGCAGCCGGCGCCGGCGTGGGCACCGGAAGATGGGACCAGGGGCATTCTGATGGAGACGGCGAGGAGATGGGATGTTGTTAGCTTCAAGTGGCTGTCTGTCGTTGCATAAACAGAAACAGCTCGGCTGTTTGATCACACCAGGCGCAGGATCCCAGTTTGGGCAGCAGCCTCTCAGGCCATGCGCCTGTCCCTCATCAAAAACGGCAATGGTGTGGTGTTGTGTGGTTGCATGGCAGGGCGAGGTGTGCATCTCAATCTAAATCAAGCTGAGAAATGTGTGTCTGTGTGTTCAGGGTCGCCAGTGAAGCTGTCCCACAGTTTATGTAGGATGTCATGGCCGGCCCCTGCCCAGTTTTGTGGCTCTGTCAAGATCCTTGAATGCAGTTGAATGCAGTGATATGCAGTAAAATGCAGAGACACCGTGGCAACCGCGGTATCGGGCAGGTCAAGGGCGGCTCTCTAACTCCGGACACAGGCAAAAGCTGAAGCTGAAGCTGAAGCCGAATGCTAATGCGAAATGGCGAGACATGCAGACGGCGCGCTCGTGGGCATCTACTGTGCGTGGCAGTGTCTGCCGTGTTTGTTCGCTGTAGAAGCCGTGCCGTGCCGTGCGTGAGGAGCAGACACCCACGGAATGCAATATATTTTGTGCCATTGGACCCAGCAGCAAAGGATCTGTGGGCGATCCACGAGTGTATCCGCAGCTGCAGTGCCAGGACGAGTCTGTGCCAGTAAGTGGGCGGGGCGTGTTAACCGCCCCGGTAGACAAGAGTTATCAAATCATGGCATGACGTGACCATGCTGATGCACACAGCACGGCAGAACCTGTGGCAGTTGGCTGTTTGTCTGTGATCGTGAGTGCCGCCGCTCGATCAATGATATCGATGCTGGAGCCGAGGCTGATGGTGATTGTGAAGCCGATGACGATGACAAAGATAACGATCAACGGTCAGGTCAGCATGCTGCCGCGCGGGAGCTCGGTGACGGTCACGAGGCCTGCATCGGAGTAGGGGTCTCTTTTTTTTTTTTGGTGGCGCTGAGCACATGATATGCAACACGGCGGTGGACGCAGGCATTGGCGCAGGCATTGGCATTGTGTCAATTCGAGGTTCGATGCCGATCAATCAGCTCCGAGGTTCGGCAAGTAACGGGTGGATGTGATGGTGACGAGGACTGGGAAGGAGGAGGAGGAGGAGGACCGAAGGAGCGGGTGATCGAGTCGTGACATGTCCAATTCTGGCCGGCGATTCGAGGAGGACGGGCAGAGGCGGGCAGGGACACAGGCAGACAGGGCCAGAGACAATGGGTGATTGATGAATTGATTGCACGATTGATTGACTGACTGTGAGAGTGAACGAGTTAACGAGCGAACGGGTGAATCAATGGGAGTGAATGGCCTTGTTGATAGGGCAGGCATGGTCGAGGGCAGCGGAGGGAGATGAGGGAGCCGGGAAATCCCTGCTGGTGCAGGCGCTGCAGGACCCCGGTCGAGGTGATGAGAAGGCGGCCTTGGGCGATGATTGGCGTCCCGTCCCCACCTCCCTGCAAACAAGATGCTCACCAGCGGGGCCGGAACGCCAGTCGGCGCTTAATTCCCGGCCACTGAGGTTGCGAGCTTCGACTTCAACCCTTTCTGGGCCCTCCACGGCCGCCATCTGGTTGCATCCAGACAGTCGTTCGTTCGCTGTACCGGCCTGCAGCTCTGCCCGCCCGTACATGCACACACATACATGGCCCCAGCATGCCAACATGCCACCATGCCACCATGCATATTTTGGGTCCGGGACCTGGGCCCCCTCCCCGCACTCTGTGTGTCTCTCTCTCTGCCTGTCCGTCTGTCTCTCGCTCGCATCTTTGCCGCGAGAATCATGTACTCTGTACTCCGTACTGCGCCTGCCTGCCTGTCTGTCTGTCCCTGTGAGGCGAGCAACGTGCCCTCGACAGACAACGTGTCTCTGGGGGCGAAGCGAGGCCTGTTGATGAGACCTAGCGTGCTGAAACGAAGCACATCGTCGTTTTGTCGGTACTAGCAGATAGCAGACCAGCAAAACGTCGACAAAAGTGAGGCGACCGTGCTGCCTCATCTCACATGATATGATATCCAGTCTACATAATACATACAATACAGTACCAGCTGTGGCTCACCATGACGGCGCAAGCACGGTACAGTGGATGCCTGCTCCCCGCCGTTTTCCCACCTTCTCTCCCACCCCCCCAGTCCCTCTCCCCCCTCATGGCCCATCCAAGCATCTGTGACACCCGTCATGGCTGGATGGCTGGCTGGCTGGAAGCGGTATCTGGGGGGGTTGACACTGGACCCAATCCATGTCAGGTACGGGCGGCCAGACGCACTGTACGACGCGACTATCTAAGCACGCACATGGACTGGACTGCCTATCCTATACCTGTTTGTTGCTTGGTGGGCCCCACAATAGATGCCATGCGTACCCAGGACATACTCTGCGCGGCGCCTGCGGCCATCGTCCGTCCTCCGCTCGCCTCCAGACATGTCCCATTCAGGCCTCCAGACCGTCCGGGCCAGCTCGCCAGGGCAGGAGGGCAAGCAAGCAACTGGCCCACGACTCAAGTTGTATCGTGGCTTTGGGCAGACGGCCTTCCTGCCCAATTGGCCGTGGGGACGATCATCTCATGTGGCCTGCAGTCCAGGTGACATCAATAGGCTGGAAGGGCCAGCGAGGATACCGCACAAGTGGAGGCTAATTATGGCACATCTTCATGTACCCTATACACCCCCGGCCAACCAGGGTGAGAGCTACTGCGTCTCCCATGGCCAGAGTCACCGGCTTTTCCCTCTTTCATGCCTGCACACCTGGCTTCGGCGAGCTATGACTTCCTGACCTTGCCGTCCGCCGCGCCCTCATAGGTTCACCACTATCCTTGCAGCATGCCTAGGTTCTCCGTCGCCATGCAGTGCTAGGCCTCAGATGAGCCGGTCCGTACCCGCTCGAGATTCACAATCGCTTCTCTATACGCTAGCTCGGCCATGGACACCAGGGCTCTAATTTTATATGCCTTCCCGGATCGTCCACTGACAGGCCAGGCCTTGTCGCTCTAGGCGCTGAACTCTCGACTTATTGCCATCCCACACCCCCATCCCACACCTCGGGCTGTTCTTGATGCATTTTCTCTCCTCCTCCGCATGCTTTTTGCACTTCCTGCAACCCGTGCATTCCTCCTGCTCAAAACTCTGATGGGACCAGTCCTCCTCATCGGCGAGAGCAGAGTAGCACCCGTTGCGAGAACAAGCGCCTGACGCTCGAGATATCCGGCACACCCTGAATCCTGCCGCTCCGCCCACGAGGCGGGTAACCTATTACCAGAGTCTTATTGCCGCTCACTTACATATCTCCTGCGTCCAACAGACGTCCACCATCTAAGCCGTGCAGTGCAACCTGAGGCTTGACGTACCTGGCATTACCTCACAACTCTCATTCACACCTCGTCCCTGGATTTCTCCTCTCCCACCCCCTCCTTCTTCTCTACCATTTTTCACCCCAGTGATCTGCATCAACCAGCAAGGGGGAAAAAGAAAAGAAGAACACAAAAGAAAAGGAAAGGAAAGCGCACGCGCTGCCCACGCAACACAAGTATCCCCAGGCACGGCAGCCGCCCTTTTCCCACCAAGGTCCTCACCGCATATAATAGACTGGGGTGGGCTTTCGGCATATCTGAGACAACGAACGTGGAGGACGGACTCGTCCGGGAACGGGCAGCTGGGTGTTCCATGTGATGACCCAAGGTCGAATTGTGTAGCCTCACCGCCCGACTTTAGTTCGCAGCGACGCTTCGTCGGAGGCGTTTTCACCCTACCACTGGTATGTGAGACATCTTCTGTGCGCCCCGTTTTTTTTCGTGAGGTCTTCGAGAAACTCGGGTTCAGCGCAAACTTACCCCGAGGGTGGGACACCTTTCCTCATTGATGCAGTTTCCCGACTAACCCTCCGCTACACAAAGGCCGCGAGCGAAGCATATCATGTCTGGCATGGCCACTTCAGCCAGGCCGTCGAGGGGCCGCTCGACCTCGACTCCCCTGTCTTCGAGGAGTAAAGGGACGGCAATGGACGATTTCAAAATGTCGCCAACCGCAATACTCCGATACTTCGACCCCACTGCCGCCACAGCCTCCATGTTTCTCTATGCCCAGGGTAATTCGGTAGTTTGCTGCCACCATGACACTCTGACCATAGAAAGAAGGTTCTCCCGCCATGACGACGAGGTGCAGATTCTGGCCGTCGACAACCAAAGTGAGTTGGGAGCAGGGAGGCTGGTGGTCAGTTACGATGCAGGGCAAACGGCGATAGTGTGGGACATAATGTCTGGTGAAGAGGTCGCACGTTTTGCCTCGTACGAGCATCTGACCGTCGCCGCGTGGATGAGGAATGGCAATGTAGCGTTCGGTGAGTCGAGTCCCTGAAACATGTCTTCCGTGGCCCCCCGCCCGGGTTTGGTTAACAAAAAGCAACAGGCAACACGCAGGGAAACATTATCCTTTTCGAGCCGACGACATCAGAGCACATTTCCGCCCGGACCATTGATCAGATAGCAGTAACAGCGCTGGCACCGTCAGCCGACTGCCGAACATTTGCGATAGGGTTAGTGTTCCGCGAATGTGCCTTTTCATAGAAGATATTCATGCTGACTGCGAAATAGATATCAAAATGGCTCGCTGCTGATCGCGACGCTTCAGCCAAGATTCACAATTTTGCACAACTTGACCACGTCAAGAGCGCCATCTCCCATCATCTCACTCAGTTGGCATGCCTCTTCCTCGCGGCAGAAGTCGGACATGTTAGCTGTCCAGACAAATGATGGCGATCTGAGGGTCTGGAGTGTGTCCAAAGCTTACAACAGTGCGGATCCAGCCAAGGTTGTGCGCATCCTAAAGAAATCGGAAAATTGCCTCGCTGGTCCTAACTGGATGGGCTGGTCCAAAAATGGAAGAATTATCCAACACAGCGAATCGTAAGTCAACCAGGCGGAGCCTTGACCAGTTGAAACCCCCCCCCCCCCCCCCACCGAGCCATGTACTAACTTGGAGGAACTTTGCAGCGAAACACTCTCTTGGGATGTGCGGACCAAGCATGTGACATTTGACAAGATCCCTACTCTGGAACACACCAAGGGACTCGCGGTCTACGGGCCAGGAGCCAGCTTATTCACCATCGCCGCCAACAACACTGTGCAACAGTTTGATCTCAATGCTCCCGCGGTGATGGTGGCTAACGTGCAGCACCCTGCTAATCTGCTACCTCCATCTCCCCCGGTGTCAATCGAGGAGCAAGAGAAAGGAGCAAGCACGGCGTCCGACTCGGAAATGGGCTCCATACAAATCAGCGCAGATATATCCGAAAGCGATGAAGATCTTTTACCGCCAATGGCCAGGATCGCCAGGGCTGGAAACCACCAGCAGTCCTCGGACGAGGACCAATATCGCACAGCAAGCCCGGCATCAAGTAGGAGTGGCATTTCGGATGTTTCATCCACCAGCTCACAAACACCTGGACGGTACCAGTCTTCTCTTCGATCTCGCGGCATGACAGACAACACTTATATCTCCGCCGGCTCCTCCATTCGGTCTTCGACTTTCCCACAAGAGAAGCCCAAGCGGGAAAGCTCGTCGCTTTCTACGAGCAGCCTGAGCTCTGTCTCGATGGGATCGTCAACAAGCCGGTCCCGACACAGGCCGTCGCGTCTGCGGCACGAGATCCCACGGAGCCCCGAGGATTCAAGGGTCGTGGACCTGTTCAAGTATACCAGGACCCGGCTCAGCGATGTTCCCTACAAGAGGGCTCCCATGGTTGACAGTAGCCGCTTGACAAACGACGACCTCCGACGCCAGATGCTTTGTACAATCTTTGGATGGACCAAGGAGGCAGAGGATCTGGTTCGCGATGAGATGCGTCGCCACCCACAGGGAACACCCAGCAGAATCCTGCTCGCGAAATGGCTAGGCGACATCGACCCGGACATCATGACGGCGAACGCTGAGAACATGACCTCTTCGGATTGGATGCTTCTGGCATTGAGCGGCATAGGTGGTACAGCAGCACAGCACAAGCTCGGTCTGGCGTACGTTCAGCGGCTTCTCGAGAACGGCGACATTCACTCGGCTGTGACGATCATGATTAGAATGGGCGACCAGAATGACGCGATTGAGGTATACATCTCTCACAAGAAGTACCTCGAGGCTTTAATCATGGCTTGTCTCTTCTTCCCTTCGGTTTGGGAGCGGCAGGCGCAGATAGTGAAGAAGTGGGGGGAATGGGCTGTCCTGCATGGGCATCAGCAATTGGCCATTCGATGGTGAGTTATCCAGATCGCGAACGTACGTGTATGCCTCCTGCTAACACCGAGTGAACAGTTTCGCCTGCTCTGGAAAGGAGTCGGACGAGCCTTGGACCTCACCCTCGGCACAGCAGATGACGTTCCAGAGCATCAACACGACCATGAACCCCAGCATCCCCGAAGTCCTCAGCCCTCCCTTGTCACCACCCGGCCTCAACCGCGGGCCTCAGCGGAGCATTGCGAAGACATCTGCACTCAAACTGATCACCTCTTTCGGCGACCAGAACTCGAAGTCCAAGTTCTTCTCAACTAACGATGGCGGTCAGACACCGATCGCAGCTGGCGTCACCCCTATTGCTGAGTCGGCCATTTCGCCAAGGGCAGAAGAGATGACGACTGCCTTCCTCAGGCCTTCAAGCCGCAGCGCATTCAACACGCCGACGACAGCGCGCTCTCAAACCAGCACCTTTGGCCGCGGAAGACTCCCTTCTATCGGAGAGATGCCAAGCGATGCCAACCTGCGCAACACTGCGAAGAAATCCAGCGCACAGCCTCCCCCGGGAATTGACGCCCTCACTCCGCCAATCGACTCTCCTGGCCGACCCAGCCATAAGTCCAAGAAATCCACAGACGACGGGTACACCGCCATGGGAATGTCATTGGAGAGAGCCGCTACAGCCAGCCCCATGATGATGAAGAACTCCCACCGCAGGAAGGAGGCCCCACCGCCATCTCCTTCGCCAGATTCCCTTGTGATGCTCATGCAAAGCGGCCGAAGGAGCCGCAATGGACCGCGTGAGCGCATGCCCACTGGGCTCGAATTGCAGCTCCAATCCCTGGACAACGCCATGGGCAGTGATGTCACCTCGCCTGAGCAATCGGTCACGTCGTCGACTCGCTTCCACTGGCCGACTAGACGCCGAGCTCCGCCCTCTGTTACCAGCTCCACCACCTCTGCTTCTGCTACCTCGAGTGCTCCCAGGGGTCACCGAGGCCACCAAGGTGGCAAGAGCCTGGACGACTACATCAGCAGCCTTGAGGCAGCCAAGACGAAGTCCCGCGGCGGCAGCCGGGAGGGGCGCAACAAGACCCGTGACAGCAGCGCAACACGCAAGGGAGGCTCCCGTGAGCGATCTGGTGACCGAGGACGTACTGCTTCTCGAGGCTACACACCTAGAGCTGGCAAGAGATCCCCAACCTCTCCAGTCCCAATGTCACCGGAGGATCTGCTCAATCTCAGCACTCCTAATTTTAACTCGACCAGGTATGATGATCGAGGCCGAGAGGGCGAAGAGCCTGCAACTGTCCGCAAGGCGAGCACTGTTCGGGCTACCTCCAGGAGCCGTCCTCGTCGGGGCTCGAGCCGTGACGACATGCGTCCTGCGCCCCTCGAGATTCCTCGTGGCCGCAGCAACGACCGACAAGGCTCAGGAGCACGATCCCCGTCCTCGCCTCTTCCATTGTCAGCGGGTGTTCAGCATTACTTCGGGTCCGAGGACGAGGAAGACTACAGGCGGGCTAAAGAGGACCAGGCCAGGTTTCGCAACAAGAAAGCGATGTCACGGGGCGGCAGCAAGTCGCGAGAGCCTTCTCCCGGCCTGGCGATAATTCGCGATAGCTCGAAGCCGAGGGAGCCTCAGGAAACCAGATCTCGCACCCCGCGTGTCGAGTTCGCAGTGCCCGGGCGCGGAGATCTGAGAGCCATCAAGGACGAGCGCCAGCTCAAGAAGGAGGCAGCAGCCCGCGAGCTTGAGGAGCGCCGCAAGTCTCTCGCCAAGCGCCCACTGGCTCCTGCCATCCCCCACCCGGACGAGCTGTCACCGTCATTCCCAGGCATGAGCATCCCACGCGCCCCGACCGCTTTCGAGCTTCCTAGCACTACGTTCGTCCAGCCCAAGGAGCTGCCGCCTCGCAGCCGTACCGCCGAGCCCGACAGGCGGAGCATGTATGCCCAACAGCCGACACGCCCCTTCATCGGCCTGCCCGCCACTCCCAAGGCGATGCGACTGGTCATGGAGGGTCAGAAGGACCTCAGCCCTGATGAGCCTGTGCCGCCCATTCCCACGACTTTTGCACAGGCTGAGTCGCCCAAGTCGCGACAGAACTCGCCGCAAAAGGAGACCAGCTCACCACAGGCAGTCGAGGGCCAAGGCGGTCTCCTCACCCTGCTCCCTTCCACCGTTTACCAACCGCCATCTCGACCAGGTATCCAGCGGTGCATGTCCGCACCGCCGGAGGAGCCGGTTGCACCTCAAGTCCTCCGTGGAGACGGCAGCTACGGCCCCAGCAGGCTTGCCAGGGGCCAGTCCCTCCGGAAACTGAGCACGCCCGATGCGCACTCCTCGTCCAAATACACTCGCACCATTGACGGGGTTATGGACGACAACCTCGTCGGCAGAAGCAGCCATTCGCGTCGCACTTCAAATGCCGACCAGATCCCACCGCCGCCGCCGCCGCCCCCAGTCCTGAGGGAATTGCAACATTTGGCCACACCACCCCCGCCACCGCCCGCACCTCTCGCCTTCGCGCACGGTGGCAAGCCCCCTGTCGTCTATGGTGCCTCGGGCACGATCGAAATTGTCATGGACAATGACGAGCCCTCGCAGCCCGAGCATGGCAACAGCGTCCAGCCCCTCTCCGACACCACCGTACCCGTGATCGCTCCTCCAAACCCCCCTCGCGGCCACCACCGCGGCCGCAGCAGCGTGGACAACAGCATCGCGGGGCGCATCTCGCGCGCCACAGAGAGGATGAGGAGCGGTAGCCGCAGCCGCAACAACTCGAGCGTCGTCAGCCGGACAAAGTCCCCGATTGAGAGCGGGGTCCCCGCGCCGTACGAGAGCATCAGTTTGCCACCCAAGGGCCCGCCGGTCAGCTTCCACAACCGTGAGCTCAAGTCACCCATTGATGGGAGGACGATGAGGGAGGAGTTCGACCTGAGCCAGAAAATGATCTGAGCACTCCCCCCTCCCCAAGAAAATACCACGCCAACCACCTATTATCTCGCACTGATTGTTTTATCTCTTTGTTTACCTGATTATCTTGATTTTCTGCATTGTTATTTTCCATCTCATCCTGTCATCCTGTTCGTTTCGATCCTGCATGGCGGCTGGCGTCCTTTTTGACAATTCACTTCTGCACGCATTTGATACCAAAACTTTTCCACGTCAATGACGGGCCCCGTTTTGAGCGTGTGCTCCCAAAAGATGTTGAGAACCAGGAATTGGGGACAACCAACAGCTTCTGTTTTGATGGTTCCGTTCGGGCTTCTCATTTTTTTTGTTCTTCATTTTTCAACCTGCGATATACCAACCAACAAGGGCAACAATTTGTACAATTCTCGCCAATCTCTACAATACCTATTTTCATACTACCAGGCATTTTCCTCAAAATCCCAAGTCTTGTTTGTCCCTCACAACAACAACGACCATCGCCTTAAACATCTTTTATATCTCTCCCTTGACTATAAGGTCTCCTTACGACGTGATGAATAGTGGCCGCAAGGCAGGAAGGAAATTAGGGAAGCTAGCAAGGAAAAAGATGGACAGGACGGTCTTTATTGAACCGTTGTTTTATTCCTTTCTCGTCTTCTTCACGAATGATTGATGACACTTTGGAGGGGGAGAGGGAAGGCTGCGTGGGGGCGGCGATCACGGAAAAGAAGAGAGACAGAGCAATGATGGCAACATTGAAAACCACAGAAAAGAGACACCCCTCAACGACTCACCCAGAGGGTTGTTGAACACTGGCGAAACCAAAAAAAAAACAAAAGGCTTCGAAAAGTAGTCAGCGCTCGGGTGTGTAATATAATGCTGCCTCACGGCATCTTGTTCGACTTATTTCTATATCATCAAGGACAACACATTTCTGAACTACTTTGATCTTTTCCGACTTCAACTAAGTGATGGAGGGACAGAATGGAGAGGGAAATTAAGCGGTGATGGCCTCAATAAGTAGTAATCTTAGATAGTATTAGCAGGCAATGAATTTTTGTTTGAAAAAGAAGCAGATACAAATGAGTTTTACACGGTGCTCAGTATCGCAACGGCCCGTTCTATTGTGGGTTACTTGCCCCCAACTGCATATTCGTTGGTCGAAGGAGCTAATTTGGGCCGGGAGTGTCCATGTTGACGAAGCTCGACTTGCTCGATATTTTTTTTTGGCAGACACTCGTCATCCGCCTTCTGTGTTGGGTGGCTTGGTCTCAAACCTTCAGCCTGGCCGGCCTGCCGATGGACCCTGGGGTCCATCATGCACCTGCCAGGAGTTTGGAACGAGCCTCACAAATAATGACAGAAGTGATCTACCTCAAGCAACTCATAGCTACTCCTTCTATTAACAAGTATACAGATGGACGTAAATGAGAAAGAAAGAAAGAGATGAAACAAAAAGAAACGGCCTGTTATGACCCTACAATAATATGTAGTGGCATATATATTTATATATATATATATATATATGGATCGATCGCCCAGGGTTTCGTCGATCAACACCAGGTGTGCCTACCGGCTCATGGTTTCTAAACCAACAACCTGTTGATCCCACGGCGCGCTATCAAAAGTAATTACAGTACTTATGATGCAACGCACCATCATACTATTATTTGTTGGCTTCCGACTCTACACGGGTGCATTATGCTTGAGCTATTACTGCTGTCAACCTCTCGACTGACAAATGTTGCAACGCAGGGTCCGATTTGTACCCGTTGTGAATTCACTAAGTTTTTCTGTAGAAAATGCTTTATATAGTTGTCTTCTGACGATGAAGCAGGTTGAAAATATGGAGGCGACAATGTAACCACTTTCAATAAGTCTACACAGAAGATTTTGCCTTGCTATGTACCTAGTTACGTGGGTAATTTGTCCTCTGAAGTCAGTGCAGCCTGTGATTCAACAGCAAAACCCAAACCAGTCTCACATAACGGAGCAGCCACAAGCCGGATACCTAGAGTGAAACCCCAAGCATAGTGCAGAATGAGATGACATGGATTTTGTGACAGAAAAGAATGCTCAAACAAAGGATTTAGAGGCTGGTGGGTAGGGTACCTACATATAGGTACAAAACCTGTGGTTGTCCCGGTTTCAACCAGAGGCAACCTTGCTCACCACCTCCGCGACTTCCTCAGAGGCAGTGAAATCAGAAGCATGTGCTGATTCCACAATGAATCTCTGCATCTTCCGAGCAGCTTGTTCCAGATCTTGAACCATATCCTTTTGTTCAACCATGGGGCAGGCCAAACCGTCCTTCGTGTGGATGTAGGACACTGGCATTTCCCGCCATGTTCAGAAGGCATAAGCATACCGGCGCCATTGAAGCGAACCTGACTCTTGAGATCGATGAGAGCCCTAGCGATCCCATTGTGGAAGTGGAAATGACGCATGACCTGAGACTTCAGTTGTTGGTGAAGGCTTCGTTTCCCCTCCGCCACCGCCCTCGCTCGATTCGCTCAACCATTCGGATGCCTTGCGCCCCTAAATGCTTGCTGCCGGAACACTCTAAAGGTAGAGAGAGAAGTACGCCCATGAGTGGCACAGCTCAGGAAATTGTGCATCTTTGCAGTCCAGCTTTGCAGTTTTAACATCAAGCTCCGTGTCTCTAACGACCAATGTACCTTGCCCGTGATAAGAGGAACCTCAATGCACACCTGCCAGTTTGCAATCAAGTACATGAACTAAAAGTATTGAATGAGATGATGATGGTAAATCTAGCCATTAGATCTGCTTTGAAATGTGTTGATTGGATGCTGTGACACGTCTGGATATTCAAGAGGATGGCAAAGGTTGTGGGTTTAATGGGTCACTCGAACATGGGACCTCTGCGTGGCATAGTTGGGCAAGGGGTGGACAGGCGATGACCTTCACCCGCCCGGTGGGAGAAAGAGCGCTAAAGAAGTGCTCATCAATTGACACTGATGAGCGTGCACTTAGATGAGAGTAAACGGTAAAACAGGACGGTTGGCAGATTGAGAGACAAGAGTAACAAGAGAAGGTGGATGATGGAAGGGGGAAAAAAAAGAAAAAAATAAAGGAGTTGACATCGCCATCTCTCCTCTCTACCCCAAACCCAAGACAATGTGATCCAGCACGCCGTGCAGCAGTGAAGACGCCCCTGCAGAGTGAAGCCTCCCTGAGGTATCGTCTTCGCGGCTTCGGGCCACACGCAGCATCGCTGGCTACCCGAGCGAGTGGGTGACCGCTGCCACACTCGCGCTGGGCATCGTCTTGGGGTTCTGATGGAAATGGAATAGTGGGGTGAGAATATTGTGAGCCTCCGTCCCGAATGGGCCATTGCAGCTGAAAACTAGCGCGAAACTGGGGCTTATATGTTGCCTGCGGGGGGCACATGCTTCCACCATCGAATCCAACCACTTGCGCTTGACACCATCCGAGACCGATACTTAATTGAATTGGAATGTCGGGGAAACAGGGACTTGGAAATCAAGAACTACTGTGCATCTCAATAGCAGCATGTTGATGAGAAATGAAATGGTGGGCAGGCCTCGCTCTTATGTATTACTCTTGCTTCTGCGCACCAAGGTCACCCCTGCAGTCAGCCCTGCCCATGCCCTGCCAACCCCTACATCGATCCTGACGCGGCCTCGAGCTCTCGCGCATCTCACCAGCTCACCTCACCTCACCACCTCTGCACTTTTCAATGGCAGCGCCATAGCCTCCCTGCGCCTGTCGATCTTCCAGGGGTCGTCAGGATGGGCAATTGGCTCTGAACCAACGCCCTCGAGAACCTCAGAACCCACCGATCTGCAAACACCCACTGCAGGCCAAGTCACGTCAAGCTCGCGACAGCCTCTCCCCCAAAAGCCGTTGCGCCGCGCTCTGGGCCACGATGCTCACCAACGCGCCGCAACTGCACGTCCGCCGCCCGTCCCCCACAACCGCCGAGTTCACCGTCACGACCTGCCCGCCGCCGACCCTGTCGCTGCGCATCCTGTTGGGCCTGGTCTTTGTCATCCGCCTGCTCCTCGGCATTTCCGTCCTGCTCGTGCTGTACTCGACATGGACTCTCTCGCCCTACTACCACCAACACCACCACCACAACTACAACCACCCGCACAACCCCATGGGCATCGCGACTGCCACGCCCACGGCGACGAGCACGACGTTCCTCCTGCATGACCACCGTCACATCGACACAGCAAAAACAGCAGGGACAACCATATCAATATCAATCCCAGCACAGGACGCCGCCGAAGCCGACCCAGTGGACGACGCCACCGCGAACCCGGCGCCGACCACACTCTACACGACCGAGTGGGTGCCGTACCTCGCGCGGGCGGCGCACCTCTCGCGGCCGGGCCAGGCGGCGCACCGGGTGGCGGCGTCGCTGCCCGCGCACGCGGTGGTCGCCCTGTGCGCCGGGGTCGTGTACGTGACGACGCTACGCATCCACACGACCGAGTCGCTGCTGGTGCTGCGCGGGCTGGGCGTGCAGACCAGCTCCATCGGCGGCAGCTACCTGGCCGGCTGGCGCGCCGGCACGCGCTTCATCCCCACCGAGAAGATCCGCGACGTGCTCATCAACGAGGCCTTTCGCGGCTTCGCCGTGCGCTACTACCTCGTCGTTGTCGTCGACGGCGAGGAGGACGTTGTCGTCGTCTTCCCGCGCCTGCTCCCCGGCCGGAGGGTCGTCGAGGCGGTCTGGAGAGGTGTCAGGGGCTGTCTGTGGGAGCCGGACGGGAGCGTGCCTGTGAGCAAGAGGTGGGATGAGAAGGGGCAGCTCGGTTGAGCGGAGTGGCGGACACGACCTGGAAGTATTTCTAGAGGTGGAATACGCTAGCAGCAAGTGGTATTATAAGTCTGCGCAGAAATCTAATCTAGACCCAAGCACGCGTTGCCTTCAACTTATCTGATCGTTGCCCGCGCCCCCGCCGGCGTTGCTCTTCATGTCCTTGATCGCATCCCTCCAATTGCCTACACTTCTCATCTCCTCCGCATTCTTGAAGCCTTTGCGCTGCGCCCACCTGTCATTCAACTCATCCGGGCACTGAAGCTTGTCCTTCTCCAGCAGAGGCACGTATGTGCCCACGAACCGCGGCCCGTTGCCACCCTCGTAGACCCTCGTGCTGGTGCCCAGTTTGGTCTTGCGGTGGACCTGGCCGCCAGCCTCGGGCACGTGGCCCACGCCCGTCTTCTGGGCAACCCAGTCCAGGAGCCTGTTGGACAGTATCTCGTCCATCTTCTTGTCGCGCCAGTACTTCCACAGGTCGTTCGTCACGCCCCATGTGCCGTGCAGGTTCAAAGGGTCGTCGGCCCCGGCGTACACCCACTTCACCGCGTCCTCGGTCCCATCGCCGTTCTCCCTCCCGAACACGCAGTCCCACAGCACCAGCGGCCTGTCCTCGGCCAGCACGTAGTTGGGCCGCCGCGGGTGCCGCTCCGGGTCCAGCAGGTCCGCCACCATGGCGGGATCCTCCAGCCCCTGGCCCACAAGGAACAGGATCGCCACCATGCAGCGGATCTGGTGCCACAGGAAGGCCGACCCGCGCACGTGGAAGTAGTACACCTTGGGGTGCGCCACGCCTGCCTCGGCGGTGGCGTCGCGGAACTGTGGGTTGTCCAGGTAGGGCACTGCGGTGTTGATGCCGTCCACCTCGACGATGTCCGACTCGAAGATCCGCCGGACGAAGTTGGTGATCTGCTTCGACGGGTCGACCTTGCAGAAGTTGCGGAAATCGTGCAGGCCCTCAAACATCTTTGCCGCCTTGCGCATGGCGTCTATGTCGAGCCAGCCATCCTTTGGCCTGCCTGAGGAGGACGAGGCTGAATGCGCGTTATCTTTTCTGCCGCTGCTTTTGTTCTCCTCGAGGAAATTCGGTAATGGTGCGAAGGCGGGCTGTGTGAAGAAATAGCGATACTGCCTCTCCCGGCAGCTGAACCGTGCCGAGAAATCTGGGGGAGGGCTCGGGCTCCACGCGTAGACTTTGATGTCAGGGGGCAGGATACGGTTTAGCACGCGGCAGTACTGGATCTCCTGGTCAACCGGTAGTAGCGTATCATCATCATCATGATCACCCTCCTCGCCCTCCTCCTTCTTCTCCTCTTTCGCGTCTTCAGCAGCCAGAGTCCCACCCATCGGAACATCACCCGTGCTCGTCTGGCCCGCAGCCGCGGCCTGTGGCTTCCTTCTTCCCTTGACAGGCTTGTTGCTCCTCACGCGCAGCGCAACGACCTGGCCAAACGCGCTCACGCCACGGTCCGTCCTGCCGCACTTTGAGTACTCGCAGCAGTTCCAGTCGACCTCGTTGGGCCGCTCCGGGTCCGGGAAGATGAGGCACGCCTTGACGAGCGCTTTCCAAAGCTCCTCCTCGATGGTGGACATGGAACCCGTCGGCTGGTATTCGAAGCCGTTGTAGTTCTTGCCGAGGTATGCGAGCTTGAGAGCCACGAAGCGCTTCGAGTACTTGCTCGGGTCTATGCCTTTGCCCTTCTTCTTCGCCTTCTTCTTGGCGGGCTCGCCAGGCAGAGAGGCTGTTTCGGGGTCCTCATGCTTTCCTGGGCTTGTGGGTTGGACGCCGCCATTTTGGGACTTGAGCTCATTCTCAAGTTTCTTGATGCGGACCACGAGGTCGTCTTTGGTCCATTTGCTGTAGTCGGCCATTCTCGTTGGCCTGTATGACACAAATCTGGCGAGAGCTGGCTGTGCGGTCGGGCTCAAGACGGGCGCTTGAAGTTTCAGGACTGAGGGGATAAGGTTTCTGGCTTCATTCCATCGTGAGCCGTAAATGAAAGCCCTGAGCGACTTCATACGTTTGCCGTCAACTCATGAAGTGGTAGCCTGCCTATACGACAGCCGCTCGCCAGGTGAGATGTGAGCCATGAAATTTATCTGCCTACAGTGAGCAAGAATCCTTATCGATAAGGGCCGATGACGGCTCCGAAAGAGGTATATAATCACTGCCCAGCTTCGCAAAGCCGTCGAGATTCGGACCAGCCCACACGAACGACAAGGGTTGTTAGCATTCGTGCGTTGACTGACTTGATGGATCCGCAGACGATAACCATATTGCTATTGGGTGATGAGGCTGTAGGGAAGACGACGTTCCTATCGTGCGTGGCGCATCCGGCCTATCGCTCCTCCTATGCTTGTCGCGGATGTAACTGACTTGACACACACGAGCACATTTAGACGCATCAGTCAGGGACACAGCAATCTTGTAGGCACGAGGCCGATAACTCTTCTCAAGGACATAGACCAGCCCTTCGTGTTCGACACGTCATTCGGGAGACGGCAATATCGATTGGAGTTCTACGATACGTCGAGTCCCGAGAACTGGCGGCTACTCCGGCCAGATCTCGTCCTCGTTTGCTACGACATAAGCCAACGCTTGAGTCTCATCAACCTCCAGCGAGTGGTGCGTGGCCATTCTGCCCTTCCATTACATCCCCGCGCCTCCTCTCTTTACCCGACTTCTGTTTCACTAACCACAGTCCCGCCGACAGTGGATCAAAGAAGTGCGCGCGACGTTCCAGTCTGAGAGCACTCTACCGCTGGCCGTGCTCGGTCTGAAGCGGGATTTGAGGTCCGAAGATGACCCTAACGGCATAATCTATCCGCAGGAGGCATATCGGGTGGCCGCAGAGATCAGAGTCGACAAGTACATGGAATGCTCCGCAGTGACGGGGGAGCTCCTGCAGCTGGCCTTTGAGGAGATTTGCCAGATGGCCGTCAAAACAACCAGTGCCGAGGGTGGCCAGAGTGATGGAGGGTGTTGCGTGATGTGACGCTGTTGCCGCTGATGTTGGACACTGGCGCTTCATTCCTTGCGGGCAGCATAGTCACGGTTTGAATCCCATGCTCTGGCAAAGTGCTGGATGAGTACGCGTGGTTGCAACTTTACAACTTTACAGTGTGTTGCAGGGATATCATCACATCGATCACTCCTGAGCTGCCTTGACTGGGAGCGGCCCAAGAACCTCTTCGACGACTGCGAGAATCTCCTGCTGCTTGTCCTCGTCAAAGCGCGACACGGCATCCTCGATACACGCAGCCAAGACGGCGGGGTTGTCGGGGCGAAGGTTGATGATCATGATAGTCTCGCCCTTGGTCAGGTCATAGTCGCGCAGCTTCTCGACCAGGCGAGCAACGCTGCTGGCATCATACGTGATGGGCTTCTGGCTGAGAGGATCCGGCTGCGTCCGCAGCTGGTCAATGACCTGTTTGGGATTGTGAGCTTCTGGGTGGTGTGTTTTGCCTTGTTTAAACATCTGGATCTGGCGTCTGAGCTTACCTCCCTGATCACTGTTTGGAGACTCCTGGGGACCTGCCTCTTCCTGTCAGGCTGCTTGGCCTTTTGCTGCTCGTTGAGCAGGTGCTGGTAGACCTCGAAGTTGGTCAGTGTGGCGCTCTGCGATTCGAGGATCTTCATATTGGCTTTGACTGTTCGCGTCTGTGTCTGTGTAGGTGTGGGTGTGGGTGAGAAGTAGTTTGAAAATCTCGATCTTTTTTGCCCGAGTCGAATGATCTGCTGCAGGCCGTACAGGAATTCGGGGCCGTCGATGAGGCTACCGTATTGAGTCACCAGTTAGGGCGATGCTGCGGTGCGACGTGTGAAATGGTTCCTGGTGGCTGCCGTTCGTGCCTGTGACAGTCGACTTTTTTACTTGGGTGGCTCGCCTGCGGTAGGACAGGGCCAGGGCCAGAGCCAGAGATTGACTCCGACACCATCAGCCCTACAGGTATCTCCAGGTACCTAGATATCTAATAAACTTGGTCTACGCAGACAGACACTCACACCCATGCACACACGCCACCACACTCAATTAGACTCAGCCAAGATGGAGTCTCTTCTAACTTTTTTGTGTTCCAAGTCGAAACAGTCTTGCTCCATCACTCACTGTGTGGTCGCAACAAGTGTAGATTCAGGATCAGACACGGAAGATTTTGACCCTGACCCTCCTTTTTCGGCCAGCAGTATACATGTACCGAGTACCCCGCGCCTCGCAATCGCAATGCCCCCCAGATGTTGCAATGGGAAGCCAATGATAGGCGAGCCAGTCTCCGACCCCACCTGTGCCTCGTGCTGAAGCACGCTAAAATACAGGCGGGACCTGCACTGGTTGGAGAGCCATGTACCACGCGGTACTCAGGTGCACCAGCTGTGCGCAGTACAGAGTACAAAGTACACCCGTCCTGGACAAAAGCGGTGTCCCGCAGCGCGCAGAACAGTCTGGGGTCAGGGTCAAGGGCGAATATGCTGCATCCAATTTTTTTCGTCGTCGCCTGCTACCCGTCGCAGAGTTAGCCCTCAGTCCTCATCCTTCATTCATGCTGCGATCCCACTTTTGACACAATGATTCCTCTCTGACAAGGCTCCCTGAGACAACCTGCTCTGCTGCCGGCCTCTTACTTCTTCTAGGCCTAGAAGACTGCCTCCGGAGTTGTCTCTTCTTGTCTCTACCCCTCCAACCCTCTTTTATCCGCGCATATCCTCGGCAACTTTGTGACGTCGGTGGCCCACGATCTTGACCTTGACCTGATCTTGCGGCAGACTCACCCATCCGGCTTCCTCCAAACCCCGACAATTCTAGTCCAGGCCTGTCTACCAAGACAAGACCGCCGTCTCCATCTTCGCCTCCTCAGTACCATCCAGTATCACCACAGAGCAGAGCAGAAATGGTCCGCAATCTCGTCATCCTCGGGGGCAACTCCCACCCAGAGCTTGTCAACAATATCTGCAACTTTCTTGGCATTCCTGCGTGCGATCGTACTCTTTCCAAGTTTGAGGTTGGCGAGAGCAGATGCGAGATCAAGGAGACTGTCCGTGGGAAGGATGTCTACATCATTCAGACGGCCGGCACCCAAGATACTGCGGACAAGGTCAACGACCACTTCATAGAAACTTGCATCAGTCAGACCCACTTTCCCTCGAGCTTCCACTCCTGGTCTGGTCAGTTTACTGACGACGCTCCGTAGTGGTCTCTGCTTGCAAGACTGGCTCTGCCAAGAGGGTCACGGCCGTCCTGCCTCTGTTCCCATACTCTCGACAACCTGACCTGCCCTACAACAAGGCCGGCGCACCTCTCAACAAGGCGCCCAGCGACACCGCGGGCAGATACACATTCGAGAGCGTCCCCGCCACTCCCGGCCCCGGCTTGCCCAAAAGTGACACCCTCAGCAGCGGCATCGACATCACCAAGATGATGGCCAAGGCAGCCCTTGCTAATGGCAACGGAAACGGCCGGACCAATGGCGACGCCTCACAATTCGGTGCGGACGGTGGCAAGGGACGGAACCACGCCGAATCTGTGTCCTCAGTCACCGGCCACTACACGACCCATGACTACGAGAACCCCCAGATGATTAATGCCTTCCAGGCGAAGCCGGGATACAAGCAATGGGTCGCTCAGGCCGGAACACTGGTGGCAGACCTGTTGACTTGTGCGGGCGCGGATCATGTATGTGCCTCCTGACAAGAGCTGATACTGATACACCTTGCGCGACCCAAGAACCAGACGAGTGTTGGTTTCCTCAACAGTAGTCCACATGGGCGCCCGTCACACAGCCTTCTCACTTTTTCTCTCTCTTGGGGTTAGTATCAAACACTAACTTCTGTTTCCCCCAGATCATCACGATGGATTTGCACGATCCTCAGTCAGTATATTCCCTCAACACACATGTCGTTCCAATTCGTTTCATTGTGTTGTGACTCGACTCGGGTGCCGGACGAGTGTCTCGAGCCCTGCATTCCGCAAGTGCGGGCCGCTATGAGGTTTAATGCCATATACGGCTATTGCCTGCTAGCTCTTCCGATCTCGGCGGGCGAGCGGTGCTGACGTTGAATCGTCACAAGGTACCAAGGATTCTTTGACATTCCCGTGGATAATCTCTACGGCAAGCCGTTGCTGCAACGGTACATTGAACGACACATTCCCGGGTACAGAGACGCAGTCATCGTCAGTCCGGACGCTGGAGGTGCAAAGCGTGCGACCGCCATCGCCGACCGTCTGGGCCTGAGCTTCGCCCTCATTCACAAGGTAGGCTCTCTGAACATCCACACCCATCCCTCCTTGGCTGATACTGACAAGATGTTGCAGGAGCGTCGCCCAACCAGGATCTCGGACCGGCAGAATGCCACTATGATGCTCGTTGGTGATGTGACAAATCGGCCTTGTATTCTGGTCGATGATTTGGCCGACACTGCGAACACCATCACAAGAGCTGCAAAGCTTCTCAAAACAGAGGGCGCCACCACCGTCTACGCACTCCTCACGCACGGTATTCTCAGCGGCGATGCCATTGAGCGCATCAACGCATCGTCTATCGACAAGATCATTGTTACCAACTCAGTTCCACAGCACGAGCACAAGGCCGCTTGCCCCAAGCTCGAGGTGCTAGACGTCTCGCATGTCTTCGCTGAGGCCATTCGGCGAGTGCACCACGGTGAATCCATCAGCGCGCTTTTCCCACACGATTGAGCGGGGTGGAGCACAGTCGAGGCATATCCCTCGACGAGGACTTTAGGACGCAATTGTCAATCGTATTTGTGATCATCTATGGCGTTCAGTAGGAGTGGCATGCTTGCGGCATGGGTAAGGAAACAACCGCACGTTGATCTCTGGAGTTGGCAGGTTAGATCTGATTCACCAAGTCTCCTACGCGGAGAACAAAAAAAGAGCAAAAGCGAAAACCCAAAACAAGCACTGCAGCGGCGTCAGCGATCATGTATGGAGCGAGGTGGCTTTCTTGGCCTATTTGACACGACCGGAGACCCAAGAAGGCTCCTCGGCGTACGCTCTTTCCAGCGAGGGTGCTCAGAACGACCTCGAGTGTTCGTAGGACGCATCACACTCGAATCGGTTGCTACACACATTACAAGCAAACTAACAGCGGAGAGACCGGCCGCGCCCATCGCAGTCATGGCTGGTTGGAGTATAGCCGTGCTGCAGCTATGTACATACACGTATGTATCAATTGATCTCGCGGCGAACAAATTCGCATGTACCGAACTGCTTATAAATCTGGCTCTTGAAATTGTCAACGGCGCTACCGCTCATCGTATCAAGTAGATGTGGTGGACCCGTGGCACGGACGGGCTGCCAGTACGCCCGAGCATGACGATAGCTTCGCTACGCGTTCAGCACTGATTACTGATTACGATCTGCGGGTCCCTACCGGAGTTTACCCGCTGCCCCGTCCACGCGTCGGCCCTCCGGATCACATTTTTATGCCAGACTTTTCCTATAATTTTCAGATCTCGCATCCTACCCCCTGTTTCTCTCTCCCGCCTTTGCGAGCCATCTCAGGCCGCAGTGAAGATGAAGGGGTCGATATCGCTCTACGGGCTTCAACTACTAGTAAACAGTATCCTCGCAGTCGCAGGACCTACGGCCGTGGATACAGCAAATAATGTTACTTACAAGGGACTCAACCGAAACGGTATCGAGGTCTTTTTGAATATTTCATATGGACAGGACACAGGTGGTGAGAATCGATTCAAGCCGCCCAGGCTGTACACTCCTCAACCAGGCAGCGAGATCATTGCACAGTCGTACGGGCCCTCCTGCCCCCAGCCGCTTGGTGATGAGCTTGGTGCACCACTCGTCCTCGGCAATGTTACGGACACCTCAGAGGACTGCCTCAACCTGAACGTGGCGAGACCGCAAGGGGCTCGCGCGGGTGACAAGCTGCCTGTCATGGTCTGGATCCACGGCGGGAGCTTTTGGTCAGGGCAGAACAGCGAGATTACGGTTGCGCCGGATGGCATGATACTCCAGTCTGTTGAGAATGGGCTGCCCATCGTCCACGTCGCTTTCAACTACCGCCTAGGCGTCTTCGGCTTCGCACGGTCTGCAGCACTCAAGTCGGAAGGCTCAGAGAATGCGGGCTTGAGGGACCAGAGGCTTGCGATTGAGTGGGTACGTGACAATATAGAGCATTTCGGGGGCGACCAGGACAAGGTCACCATCGCTGGCCAGTCGACTGGAGGTATGTTGTACATCGCAGACTTGATAAGCAATTCCAAGGCTGATCATTGACCAAATGTTGTCAGGGCTTTCTGTGGGAATGCAGATCACGGCATACGGCGCCAGCAAGCCAGTTGCGTTTCAACAGGCCATTTGCGAAAGCGGTGTTCTCGAACCCGGTATTACGGGGAACTTTACGACAGACGCCATGCAGCTCCTTGTCAACTACCTGGGCTGCAACACCACCAGCTTAGACTCAGAGGAGACTGTGACCTGCCTGAGGGGCTTCGACAAAGAGACACTCATGGACGCCTCACTAGCTACGTACATCGGCGATACAGCACATAACATTGGCGACATCTGGTTCCCAGCCGTCGACGGCGACTTCCTCCCCGCCGCCCCATCCGAACTCATCAGACAAGGCAGGCTCGCCAACGTCACGGCGATGATAGGGTGGGCAGACAACGATGTCTCCTACCTCACCGAGCCGAGCATCAAGACCGCCAACGACACGCGAGTCTTCTTCCAGACCTACGCGCCGACAATGACCGACGCCAACGTCGACAAGCTACTCGCGCTGTACCCCGTGTCCGAATTCCAAGCCAACCCCGAGGCCGACCTGTCGGCTGAGTTCTACCGCGCCGCCAGGGCATTCCGCGACATTATGATGACGTGCCCGCCGCTGTGGTACGGCGCGCACCTGGCTGCCGCCGACGCCGGCAACGACGTGTACTACTACGCCTGGAACCAGTCACTCCTGGACCCAATCCTTGCGTATGTCGGCTACCCAGGCCTGGGCGTCATGCACACCTCGGAGCTGGCCTATGTCTTCGGCAACCTGTCGCACTACGACGTGCACGGGTACCCGTTCGCGCCGGTCGAGGCGGACCACGCGCTGCTGCGGCGGGGGTCGCGGTCCTGGTCCACGTTTGTGAGCACGGGGAGGCCCGGCCTGGAGGGGCTCGAGACGTTTTCGGGGTTCCGGCCTGCCTTCGACGAGCCCGACCAGACGTATGTATTCGTGGCCGGCGGGCCGGATGAGGGTATTTCTGCTCTTGATGGCCTGGGTGCGTCGCCGGGGCTGGCGGCGCAGAGGTTGAGGGAGCGGTGTGGATTTATTAATTCGCCGGAAATGATTGAGCAGCTGAGGTTTTAGAAAGGCTTCTTTAGAGCGTAATGTCTGATACATATCATTTACTGAGCAGGTAGATTAGATACCCGTGCTGCGAGCTGAGTATGCTCGAGCTTCTCGGTTGTCATCAAGACTTGCTGATACTAGTACCACCGGTATCTTTGGGCCAAGAGACTCAAGCATTTCGCCTCTATGTCAGCCCAATCCCTAACTAAATTGTAACACTGAGGATTGCAATTGCTTCCATTCTTGCTGCAGGAGTTTTTGTGCGGGCGACAAGCTCAATCTGAAAGTTGCCCTCCAATTTTATGAAAATGGCACCTTTGTGTGTATGAGATTTCGACGATCTTGACGTTCAGCACTCCAAACTCTTAACAGGAGATCGCTGATGTCTATGCGTGCATGGATATTCTGTCAAAATTGATCTGTCACAATATCAGCTCGATCCAGTAACTACCTAATTGTCAGTAATCGGAAAGCCTATTTAGGACAACGATCATGTCAATTTCTTCGCATTCACTTATGTGATCAACATTAACCATTTACAGCGTCATATTAAGTCAGCTCTGCTCAGATGTCGTATTATTCCAAGCCATATACGCAGCCAGTCTTAACTGTTCAGTTTTGGATACAACATCATGACATACACATTCCCAATAGAGCAAAAAAGAGGGGCAAACGAAGCAGACAAAGAGTTCAGGTCCTATTAGCTATGACGAGAATTTGAGAAATCAGAGTTGATAGCCTGTGCAACCCAACTTGACAAGCCAAACGCTGCTGGGCTTTCTGGGCTAAATACCTACCAATCGTGAATCCGGCTAAAGCCATTGATCAATTCAGGACAACTTCAATACATAGGAAGCTGAAGAGCCATATAAGTGGAACTCTACTCACTCTACTATTAGCACTTTACCCTACTTGTACAGCAAAACTCTACTAAAACCGTGGGCAATACAGCAGCATTCATGGATGAACTGCGAAAAGCTTGGCTCAAGGCGCTATCAAAACCGCGCGAAAATACCCAGTACGCGCGACCAAGCCTGAGGGTATGATGTCCGCAGGCGGCAGGCGGCCTCTTCAACGTTCCAGGTGAATGAATGGAGCTCTTTGGGTGAAGACGCTGCAACCGAATGCGAAGGTGTCAGGGCCGCGGCCTTTAATGGGGCGGTTTTGTGTGCGCATGCGCATCAGTGAGGACCACTCGCAGCCTATCAAAGATCGCGCCCCCAAATCGATACACTGACGACCAGTAATGAGGATAAAATGCGAGGGAGAGGTGCTCACGAATTTGATTTGTGATAAGACCAAGACCGACTGGCCCCTAGCTACACTTCCCAGGTCTTAAGAAGGTCGACTTCACACCCTCTTATTTAAATACCGCCGTTGGAGTCTCTGTTCTTCAGCCCTGATTCCAAATTCCTCGATCAATCTTCCCCGGGTGCCAATCCTGTGTTGACAATATCAGCTACAATTTTGAGACGAGCACGAAGAAAGAAGTACAAGGACAAACATTTGAAACGCGGGCAGAACTTGCACTGCCGGGTGGCAGCCCGTCTTTCTGAGTCCCGGCCTGGGCACAGGGGCTATGGTGATTGACCATCACCACGAAGATCCGGAGGTGGTACCATGGTCCAACTTAGAAGCCGTACCTTACCAGTTGGCAACCTCAGACCGAAACGGCCAGCATCAGGCATCTTCAGTACAGCATCATGCCGAGCATGAAATTGCCCGGAGTTTCACGTCAGACTTGAAGGATGCGCCAAGAATCAACAATGGGCACATGAGGCTCATCATTTTCGGAGGTGCCATACTTGTTGCAATCGTTTCGGGTGTGGTCGGAGGTGTTGTGGGCTGGCAGGTGACGGAGAAGCGCCTCAGCGGCGCCTCAGTAAATGCGGGAGGCGGCGGAGGCTCAACAGATGCAGATGCGGGCTCCGGCACGTCAACCTCGGGGTCAGGCAGAACGTGCACCATCAACAAGCCCTTGATCTCAGCCAGCGTTGTCCGGAACGGCACCGCCCTCGCGGCTACCGGGTGGCGTTACGGTACTGACCACGTCATCTGGGTGTACTTCCAGGGCACAGATGACTCCCTCCAGTACGTCGTATACGACACCATGTACGGGGCCTGGGCTGGACCTACCATGCTGTCTCTCGACGAAGGTGCCGTCGCCGGTACCGCACTCACAGCCACGACGCTGCTGTGGCCAGAGCCGCAACCGCAGCTCGTGTATCAGGATATCTCGGGAACCTTGAAGGGATCAGCTTGGTATGTCTTTCTTTAACCATTTTTGTTCATTACCTAATTACGGCATGACATGATGCGTGACTTGACACCTGGGCAGCCTGATTCATAATAGATTTTCAATGGCATAATTTGGGACTAGCTAGCTGCTGACTTGAGAATTCAGGAGACTTGGCTGGCCGTCCGTGGGCAAAAGTGCTATGTTGAACAAGGCAGGCTTCTACGCCACCAGTAAGAGTGCTCTTGCTGGCTTCATCCCAAGTTTCTATCTCCAAGCAGGTAACGGCTCTGTGTCTGAGACGATCCTGAACGGGACCTATACAGACCTCGCGACGCTGCCAATCTCGCCTGCGTCGGAGACGCCGTTGCTGGCTATTCCACGAACAAAAACCCATGCGGACAACGAGCTGAGGCTGTTCTTCAGGAGGAATATGGACGGGAAGATTGCCGTGTTTGAGCGAGACTCCAACTACACTGCCGCATTCGCCACGGACGGTGAGCCGGCACTCCCATTTGGAACAGTTGGCGAGGGAAGTATTCTTGCCGGGTTCACGACGGCGCGATCTGCAGGCACAAGCGATCTGAATACAATGATATTACTGCAGGATATTCCCAGCGGCGACATAAAATATACATGGACAGGCGATGCGTCCGGGTGGCAGGACGCAGCAACGGATGTTGTCTTTGAAGGGGCCGATGCAGGCGGGGTGACATGCCTAACAGCCGCGACGACATGGAATGGGCATGGAGTCAAGCCGCTGGAGGTCTCTGACGATATGAATAAGTGCTATTTCCTCGCAGAGGGCAAGATTAAGGAGGTATGGTGGGATGGAAGTAGCTGGACTGAAGTTGGATTCATATAAGGCAAATGAGCAAGTTCAAGAAAGTTACCTGCTTTAATAATATAAGACTCAAACTGTCATAACCATGACACTGCACGGGTTTCCTATTTGTCCACAATTATGTCCAAAGACAACAGATACGGCTTTTCCATATACCTACTTAAGTACTGAGATACCTGCTGATGACAAAAGAAGTTGTTATAATGTACATGGTAATGACACGTGAATTTCGCAGTACAGATGGTGGAACAAAACGCTTTATAGCTACAATAGCAAGTCATTGAAGAGACTGGCACATCATATCGAAACGCCAAAACACAGTCTCCACGTCAGCACTGAGGTTCTTTTAACAAGCGGTGCGACCTTGACTATCTCCATATTGTGCAGTGGACCGCCCTAGACTCTCGAGTGGCGCTAGCTGAGAACTACTAAATCCTTCCGAGTTCAACACCTGGTCGGCAAGCCATGCCGGTAAATAACAATTTGAATATCCTTGTAGCCAGGGTCGCGATAAAATTGCGACTCTTGGAAACTAATTAGATCTGTTCACTTGCCGTTCTTTGCGTCTGTCCTTTAGCAGCATTCAAGCAGCAAGCAGCCGACAAATCCCTCATTCTTCAGTCCGCCATGGCGAGGATTTTGAGCATCGCAGCGGCACTTCTCCTCAGCACCGCCACGGCTCTTGGAGGTCTCTCCTCACCAACTGCAAACACCACAAGCGGACTCATCATCGGCCATGCGGCACCAAATCGGTCAGAAGTGACAGAGTTCCTCGGCATCCGCTATGCAGAGCCACCTGTCGGCCCCCTCCGTTTCGCTCCACCAAAACGGTACAACGCGCCGGCAGGTACTGTTTACAATGCCTCGAACTGGGGCGCGGACTGCCTGTCGAACAAGCCGCCGGTCAGCCCATTTCCGAACTTCTCGGAGCCCTCAGGCTTCCGAGTGTGGAATATGTTTGCGGCGCAGACAGGCAACCCGTCGAGCGAGGACTGCCTCAGTCTGAATGTCTGGAGCAAGACACCGAACGATACGGCGAAGAAGCCCGTTTTCGTGTGGTTTCATGGTGGACGTGAGTAGTTTTGCGGTGTCGCGGATTAAGAATACTGCAGCCAGACTTACTGATCACCGCTTGCAGGCTTCCAGATCCCAGGCCCTCATAGCCCCTTTTATAGTGGGCAGTATCTCTCAGCGGCCGAGGATGTTGTTGTCGTAACACCAAACTATCGTCTGGGAATATTCGGCTTCTCTGGTGCGCCTGGGCTAGCACAAAACGCAGCCCTGCGAGACCATCGATCTGTAGTGGAGTGGGTGCGCGACAACATCGCCAGCTTCGGTGGTGATCCTTCCCGGATAACAATATTCGGACAGAGTGCAGGTGGCGCGGCTGTCGATTATTTCTCCTTCGCCTGGAAGGACGACCCCATAGTCGCAAGCCTTATTTCTCACTCTGGGACGGCACTCAGCTTCAACCCCAACACCAGAGCGTATGCTCAGTCCATTTTCTTCAATGTCTCCCAGACCATTGGGTGCGGCGGCCCAGACGAAGACGCCGCTACGGTCGTGGACTGTGTCCGACAAGCAAATGCCTCTGCAATCCTGGCCGCGTCGGCCAAGGTACCCGCCTTGCCTACGATAGCGCTCGCCCAAGCTACCTTCCACCCCACAGTCGACGATGAGCTCGTCTTCTCAGACTACGAGGCCAGGGCACGCAACGGCTCATTCGCACGCCTCCCATACCTTCTAGGCAACAACGACTTTGAAGCGGGATGGTACAAGCTGTCGGCATATGCAGCGAAGCTGAACTTCTCCGAGCCGCAGTGGGATCTCTTCAACCAGCGCGCCTTCACGTGCCCCACGGGTGCGCAGGCTCGATATCGTGCGCAGCACCTTGTGCCGACTTGGAGGTACAGGTATCATGGCGAATGGGACAACCTGAGGCTGTACAACTCCACGGCCGGGCTGGGGCCTAGAGGCAGCGGCGCGTATCACGGGTCCGATCTTGAGATGGTCTTTGGGACGGCACGGGATGTTTCGCTCGTGGAGAACTCCGAGCAGGAGGATGCGGTGTCGGCATACATGATGGGGGCGTGGGCTGCTTTTGCAAGGGACCCAGCCCAAGGTCTGCTGGCTTATGGATGGCCTACGTATGATGCGGCGAGCGACACACTGGTACAGCTGGCGCTCAACGGAAGCACGGAGCCCCAGTTCGCGGACCCAAGTCTTTTCGACGGTTCATGTCCGGAGGTGAACGATCCATTGCCAGGGCAAGGGGCTTTCTAACGAGGCAGAATCGAAATATGAGAAAATATAAGTGCTGATATTAGGGTGATCAGAAGAACAAGATTGTTTAATGAATGACCAGAGCCGGAATCTGGACTGTAGTCTCACAGTATCTAGATGTTGCTTGAATCGTTGAGGTAAGGCGAGGCGAGGCCAGGCGGAGGTGGTAGACCTAGGTACCTGGCAGCCAGCCTCAAAGCCTCAACGGGCTGATAAAAAACAGTCAGAGGCAAACCGCCATAAATCCTTCGGAGTGTTTTTGAATGAGGCTTTGCCTTAGATTCAGCCGCAGGAGGATGCAGATGCATGTTTTGCTGGGAGTCAATTCCCAGCGGGAAGGGAAGGATGGGGGGAGGGGGGGTTGGTAGACCGCAGGTGCGGCCACTGCACCCCTGTTGATTATTAGCACGCGGCAAGTGCCCCAGCCCCGATCCAACATGGCGGGCGGCAGGTGCACTGTTCAGCTGTTCCCTGCACTTGGGCTACTTGATCAGGGGTCACGGCCACAGAACACACCACCTGCTGCAGGCCCATCTGAGGCTACTGTACTATGTAAGATGCGCGGACCTGCAGGCCTCCCGAGCTTCTTCCACTTTCAACCCTCTGCCGACTGGCTCGTCAAGCGTCCCTCACCACCCGCGTCCCACACTCTCGCGGCTCGGTCTCGTCGCCATTGGTCTTCGCGTCTGTTGAAGCTCGTGGTCTACAACCTGTGTCCACTTGCGACAGTCACTGATGGACTGACTACACGCGTCCGCCAAAAGCAGCACAATCCCAAACCCCCACCATCACCACCACCTCCACCTCCTCCTCCACACGGAGAGAAAGATGATCGAGTGCCACATGCTGGGGGCGTGAGACCCTGTCCTACCCCATATCAACATGATGACTGTGTTTGCCCATTATATATCTACCACCTTCTTGAGTGCCGTTTTCCTTTGTCCACACTCCCCTTTCGAAAGACCAAGAGGGAAACATGGCTAAGTCACCAGGTACCTCCTCTCCTCGTTAGTCTCGGTCTGGGGGGGCCTCGTTTCTCATGACCTCATCCTTGTGGTGTTTGGGGCACATGGGCCAACAGTCAGGCCTGCAAACAAAGGAACAAAACAGACCATCGGGGCTGGGTCATCCTTGACTATCTACACTTTCAACGCCCGCCCACTTACACCCAAGACTCGGCTTCGAGTCTGACTTGTTCGGCTCGAAGGCTTGTTTGTCACTCGCTTTCTTCGCCACAGCTCTCCCTCCCGCTGTAACTCGACATCAGACCGGCCTAGGAGCTGAGGCCCAACGTCCTGGGAGACCCTGGACGGGCTGGCTGTGGTTGTCCCAAAACAGCACCCCGCCTGTGATATCACTTACACGGCTACATATGTACCATCCGCTTTTGTCCCCACACATTCCCTAGCCCTCAAGGAGGGGTTCAAGGAGGACTCAACGGGGCCTGGCCCCATGAGAACCTTTGTTGCTCACCCGTCGAGATGACTACCAGGCCGTGGCTGATAGACCCTCGTGGTGTGTGCCCGGCAACTCGAGCCTGCCACCACCAAACACATCAGCCTCATGCTGCCACACCCTCTTCCTCATAATAATATCATAGTGTCCCGAGATGGTTTGCGGGAGCCCTCGTCTGTCATGCCCTATGAGGAAGCCTAGGAACTGGCGTCACCACCGACCAAGATGCTAAAAAGCAAGCCCTCCCTCCCCATTGCAACCCCTGGCCCGCTGCCTCCTTTCTTCTGCCATTCGCTCTACCCAACTGTCAAACATACACGCAACTATTACTTGCATTCTTAGCTCACACTCCACTCCACTGTCAACGGTTCATTGTTCCCTTCCCTGGTCTAGCTACAAGCGTCTTCAAGGTCCACCATACCTTTCACCCTCACTCTTCGGCTTCGACCAACACTGTCTGCTTGAAGACCTGTTTGTCCTCACATCGATATCCACTCATTCTGGTAGAACAAGTTGTTCATAAGTCGCCCCGTCCTCGTGGGCCCGCTGGAAGTTCGACACAACATAGTCATCTACTCTGCACGCCGCAGCCACACTACCAATAGATACCGATAGGACTGAGGTTCCAAACCCAAATCGAGGAAAGACGTCGACTCTCGTATGGCTAGAGACTATTGGGTCGAGACCCTTCCATCTGGACAGCGACGCTTTGTCAAGGCTCCCTTGAGGCGGTCCTACTCGAACCCCCATGATGCGAGCACACAGTCCTCCCGCGGTCGTCGGGTCGACTTCCTCGACGTCACGCGGGAGGAGTACAACTCCCTCTTGGCCCGGGAGAGCGCTCTGAACAAGGAGAATGAAGTTCTACGCCGTGAGAATTATGCTCTCAAGGCCAACTGGAGAACTTGCGACGAAGATCTGCGGAGGCTACAGACCTATGTGCCTTCTCTAGAGGCCACAGTCCGCAACCTCGAGCACGAGAATCGTGAGCTGAGGAGGGGTTCTGACCATCATCACCACCACCACGGCGGTGGCCACAGCGAAGATGCGATGAGGAGGCTACGCCACAAGAACACCAAGCTTATCAATGAGAATGACACGCTCTTGACTCGTTTACATGGCTTGGAGCGAGATCTCCGTGATGGCGTCGGTGACCGCGTGAGGAAGCTCATGGAGGAGATCAGTGGTTGGAGGCGACGATACGACAAGTTGGGTCTCACGGTCGATGGGCTACAGAACAATCTCGACGTGGCTACTGACCGGAACAGACGCCTGGAAGAGGCGTGCGAGTTGCGGGCACGGAATGAGAGAAAGGCCATGAGGGATGTTGACCGGTACAAGGCTATCTTGCGTCAGCACGGATTGCGGTGAGACCGTCGTTGGTCTTGCAGGAGGCTGATACCTTCAGGACTGATGCATTCGGGGAGCACACTTGGATCTGACGCAGATTGACCTCGTCAGGATTTCCTTCACAAGGCTATTCGCTTGGAGTGGTTACGCTTTCATGAATTCGGGGTGAGTTTACGTCTTCACACACACTTGAGGACAAGTGCCCATCGAATTACTGACCGTCTCAGTTTTCAGTCAACACCAAATGTATTGCCATCATTGGCCCCTTTCCTTTGTGGCCTGGAGTCTACACCAACGACTTGTAGGACATCATTGAGCGCTTGATGGGACACTTAGTAATTTTCTCTGGTCCCTTTCTTTGACGATACCCCGTTGCGACACAGCACCTCGACTCACGACCTCCCTTCGTCCCAACACTCGGCATTGCCCTCAACGCGAGCATAGAGTGACCCTAGGCGGGGATTTCTACATAGCAGTCGGGCGTTAGGCCCTGAATTCAGACAAACATCAGATTGAACAAGTTTGCCCGGATACAAGTCGCCACTTCTCTATTTATCCCCACAGTGCACCGTGTGATCGTGACCCCCCGACTATCGCAAACTGATTCAGGCATGATAGTGCCTGCGACCCCGTGAGCAGCTCCCGGATGGGCATTGCAGCTGTCAGATGAGCGGCTCACGCGCTACTGCGGCCCGAGGCTTATGGTGCCCCATGAAAGTCATCTCACCGGATCAAACATGCTCTTACTCTCCAAAAAGAAAAAAAAGGGACGAAATCAGCTATGCAAACATTTCCTGAATCTCGTCTCAACCTCGAACTTGTATAAAATCATGGGCGAAGTAGCAGTGTACTCGATCAAGACGATCTGACGAACGCCCAGACTAGCTGAGCGGCCCTGGGCGCCTGGGCAAGGCCGACCGGGACTCCGGGAGAGAGGGGGGGGGGGGGATAAAACAAGATACGGTCATAGTCTCGGGTATAATAGAACGCTTTCATCAGGAGCTTGGATAGACGATCCTTCCCTTCTCTTGTCCTCCTCTTCGAAACATCGCAGGCGCCGGGGTGCCCGGGTGTGTTTATCACGTAGATTACCTAGCACAAGGCTGCGACCAACGCCATGCATATGCACCCCGTTGAGAAGCAACCGCTGCCACTCGAGCAAGCCCTTCAGACTGATTCCACATTTTCAGGCGTCCAGATTTTACTGGCGATTGGAGGGAACTGAAGAAAGGAGGATGATCCAGTGGCTGTGAGTAGTACATCCATCCCTACTCACAAACGCAACGACCCCCTCCAAACCCCGATAAAGCCGCCAGGCAGAAACGCCACGGCGCGGAGCACGAGGAGGATTTGGAGAGCTAGAAGCCTCGGGGTGCTCCACCGCGAGAGCGAGGACTGTACTGCCAAGCCCAGCTACTCCAAGGTTTTCCTTCCTTTTCAGCTATAGAAACGGTGTGCCTAGAGACGAGTGCGAAGAAAAAAAAAGCCGGCGATCAGTCCTGCATGACGGATTTAGAAGGGGGAGGGGGGAAAGGCCAAGGAATCTCGCGACAAGGAGCGAGGTAGGACATGCAGGGAGAGTTGTGTCGAAGCTGCAGCTTTTGTAACGTGTACGCATCTCTCAGCCTCAGTTCTTCTAGGTGATGTCATTTGTAATCAGGAGCTCCGTTGGATTTCAATGGGGGACTTTTGTCTGGTTGCGCTTTGCTTGCTGATGGGGCCGGGGTTTTCGCGACCTGGCCCTCGGGTGGTGAGGCCAATCTGCACAAGTCATCAGATCGCGGGCGATCCGGGTAATGTATAGCTGTACATGCAACTGCTTCTGGATTTAGAAATTCCCAGTCACGGACACGAGTTTGTGCCTCGTCAGAGCATCGGGGTGCAAAATTCTGGTTGTGCGCGCACTGGAACCGTCATGAGCGGATGCGAGGCTCGGATCGAGATAATGGATGCTGAGCTCGGTTGGCTGACGTGCATTTTTCCCCACAGCAAGCAGCAGGATTGCCATCCAACGCGCAACTCACCTATGGTGTGTGCATCTCACTTGGCGCTCTCTTGCAAGGGGAGTGTTTGGAGTTCACGATCCACCATAGATAGGTGGGCGCGAATTGTGAGAAGTGTGAGACGATGGGCTGCTGTTGTTGAAATAGCAATATGCAGTGCGTTGCGACACCACAGGATGCTAATCGGCCCATCCTGGCTTCTGTGCCTCTCTCACTGCGGGATGCCGTCCTCAGCTGCGGTCTCGCACCTGTCACGGTGCAGTCCGATGCGGGCCGTTGCTGTGGGAGAGGGTGTTGAGGTTGTCTGTGGACAAGCGATCCAGATCCGATGGCGGTTGACGAGTCATCTCTGGACATGCGTTTGAATCCTGCCGTGGACTAACAAAGGTAGCAACGATGTGGTCGCACGTCTGTGTGTAAGTCCGAGTTGGGCGTTTTGGTTCGGCCCATTCCGTGACCAAGCATCACCGCAGGGTGCGACCCTGGATATGTGCATTTCTTGGATCCTCACCAGGGCCGTCACGACCGCAACACGGACGAGGCTATCGAACGGTTCCCCGAACACGTGCACGGTGGTTTGTGGGGTGGTGGATGTTATGCACGGTGAGGAATCACCGTTCCTCAGCCTGTGCGAACTTAAATCTCAACATGCTGCCGTCGCCCTCGAGAGAGGATGCTCCTGTTTGACAGTCGGGGTCCTGAGGAGTCGTGTCTGGACGTTGCATCGTCAGGGAATGCCAGGGCTCCACTTGCCGAAAGAGGTGCAAGGTGCAAGTCCAGCGCGCAGGGGCCCCCTTGTCGCTGGGGCAGTGTGCATTCGAAGCTGGGGGAAAGCCGGGAAAGGCTGCAGGTGGGAGTTTTTACACATTGATTCACCCCCCCCTCCAACCCCATTCAGCCCTGTCTGTCTCTCTGCCATCTTCCGGGAGTTCCTGTCATGCACATGTCATCCACGCCCGTTCGGACTGACCTGACCTGACCTGACCTGGCCTTGGTTTGTTTCGTTTCGTTTCAGTTTTCGGTCTTTCGTCGATCACCACCGGCCATTCTGTGCGACCGTTGGCGTCAACTCGGGAACCTTCTATCTTGTTCTGTACCACCGTGACAATAAAGTGCTAGCACACAATACATAAAGAACCACAGTACAAGCATCGAGTCACCCGCGTGGGTTAAATTCGCAGCAATCGTGACTCACCTGCTCAATTGCTCATTCAGCCCCTGCAACGCGACCTTGGTGCCCAGTAGCGCGGCAGAGAGGCCAAGCAGGCTGCAGACGCACCGCATTCGGCTAATGGCAGCTGGTAGGCTGGACTCCAGCTCAGCACAGGCACCACGACAACATACAGTACCATCCAACACACCACACTCATAGGCTGCATCCGGGGTGAATGACACGCGATTGTGGCCCACCAGCATAGTCTCTGCGTTGACAATCGGGGCGAACCACATTTGCGAACCATCCTCTCTTATCGGTATTGTGGTATAATGTACTATGCACAGGCTGCTCCCACTACCGCGCCGAGGCCAAAGAAACAGGGGGGTCGAGTGGACTGGACTACTCTCCCCAGATTCGCCCCGGACTATGACTATGTTATGTGACTGTTTCGCTCATACTGGGCTTCAAGCCTATGGCCCCACATACAGCACTTCCGAATCCTCACACCTAGGAACCAGTCACAACTGTTTACTGGGAAACTTTGAGAGATGCTATTGCATAGGTGGCAGGCTGGAAAGACAAGCCTATCAATGAGTGCGGTACAGTGCAGTGCCCCGCTGGCCTCTGGCCCAGCGTCCTTACAGAGAGCGTCCTTACAGAGAACGTCTTTAAAATAGTAGCAACAACAATGTTGACTCCTCACAGCCAGAGCAAGTACCTTGTTCCCTTCTCTATGAATCTCTCGTGGAGCAATGACACTAGTCTATTGTTATTGCTTGTGGCAAGACCTGATAGACTGAGTCCCCATTAGCACTTGTGGTGCAGGAAGGAGCGTTTGCTCTGGACTGGGTCGCGCCTGCCTTCCTATGTATTAGGTCGCGACTGTCTAGCTATGTATTGAGCTTTCTTAGATCTAGGACTAGACTTCTTAGCGACTGGGGTGGAGAGTGTCTGTCCCTTCCACCTCAATTCGCTTGACAGAAAGCGATTTTTTTTAATTATCAGTATATAATTGTCAAAACTTCGCAAATATCACAACCGAGGCATTACCAAGCCTCAACAACAGTGAATCCTTCGTGGCGCAATTGGCTAGCGCGTTCGACTGTTAATCGAGAGGTTGGTGGTTCGAGCCCACCCGAAGGAGTCTCTTTTTGCATGTATTGATGTTATACTTATATGTCTGTGTGAATCCTTTTTATCATACTACTGTTCTTCTATAGGTCATTACATTGTTATGCTACGTGCTTTGACAATTGTAATCAATATTGTTTGTTTGAGTTGTACAGTTTAGTTCTCACCTGCACTTAGCCCCTTTCGTGGCATGGGAAAGGTGAGAGAGTCTAAGTGCTAGTGCAGGCAGGATGCAGGTGCAAGGGAAAAGCCACCGCCCGTTACCACTCCACCCACCCGGATTGGCGGTAGCGGGTACCACATGCACACCACCTTTGCTCCGATCAGTCTCTGCCTTGCTGCGCAACAAGGCAGCCTCCAGTCACCCCGTTCTTTATTCCACTTCGCACCCCCTGTCCGCATATCGTCGTCGGTGCTAGTCGCATTCCAGTGATACTTGAGCCCCCCGAGGCAGCAGGCAGTCATGGCTTGGAGACGGAGGCACGCAGGTCGCTGCGCAGGTGGGCAGCCGTGAGGCTCAATGAGCCTTTGACCGTCCGTCCCTCTGCCCTCCGTCCTCCCTCATATCCCCCCCCCTCCATTGGGAAATAAATGCACTTCTGCTCCGTGACAAGGCGTTTTCTCGTTCTCGGGCCTTCTCGTCTTCTCAATTATTGTCCATTGCCAATACTGTCACATCTTGTGTCGAGAACCTTCCGGCATCCATTTCCTCTCAAGGGAGACTCGGTATCGGCTCCTCCTTATTATAACCACCCACACCCATCCAGCTCCGGTTGGGCTCTGACTACCCCTGGCTTTTAACCACCTTCCTTGCAGCCTAACGCTCCGACTAAGAACGGCGCGCTGCCCACAGCCTTGTCTGACCTGAGCTCCGGCACTGCCCAATTCGCCCGATTTAAATAACTCTCGTCGCCTCGCATTCTCTCGATTCCTCCTAGGTTGGGCACTCGTGCATTTTTCTCCGGTACTTGGTCAAATCAACGCACAACACGTGCTGATCTGCTTCTGCGTTCCTGCATCTCCCTCTTCGCCCCAGGTCGTCAGCCCTGGACCAGGCAGCCGGCAAAACCATACTAAATAAATTCGGCCTCGCCCGGGAACAATGCCGAGCGACGGTTCGCGCAAGAGTGTCAGGTTCGGTGAGGACACCTCCCACAGCGGGTCCTCCCGTTCCTCGACCTTGAGGAGTGATCTAGGCACTGGTTCGTCGAGCACGAGCTCCAACTACTCAGGGGCAGCATATCCTGATCATTATACAGACTCCCTGTATGAGAGAGAGGCTCTCCAGCAGGCACTGCGAGACACCGTCAAGGAGGTCGACGAGTGGAAGGCGAAAGCCCAGGATGTCGATAGGCAATCCAGGAAGAAGCTCCATGAGAAAGAGGCCCGCCTGGTAGCCGTAACTAATCGATGCACCACTCTGGAGGATGAGAAGGAGAAGCTTCAACACGAGAAGAAGAAGCTCAGGGACGCGAGCAAGGTCCTGGAGGGCCGCATTGCAGAACTACAGGACGACAATGAAAGCCTGCGAAGGAACAACGAGAAGCTCCAGAAGAAGCTCCGGGACTACGAAGCCCAGTCAGCCACATCGTCCTCTCCCAAAAGCGGCAAGCTGCACCGCAGTCAGAGCAAGAGGGCCAAGGAGTCAGAGGTGGACCAGCAGAAAGGACGCCTCAAGGAGCGGTTCGAACGCAGTGAAACCTCGAGCGATGCCAGCTCCACCAAACGGTCAAGCTCCAAGCCTCCCAGAAGCAATCGTCGCATGAGCAATGCCTCCTATGCCGAGAGACCATACGTCGAGCCCTATGGACCCGGAGTTGCACGACCCACGATCCACATACCCACACCACCGCAAAGTGCCACCAGCGCCGGGCGTCGGTTTGACGGGCACGTCGCAGTGTCCAAGACCAGCCAGCCAGCAGTTGCTCACTACCAAGACCCAGCCTACTCCTCAACGCCTCGCAGTGCTGGCATGGAGCGACCCTCTGTCCTCTACTCGTACGACGGAGTCGTGTCTCCACACACCGGCTACGAAAATGGAAACTATTTCCCTCACCCTCTACCCTCTCCACGAAGGTAGCGGCACGGCGACAACCACACAGCAACGTGTCTGGGTGCCTCCTGAGCGCCAGCTCCGAAGCTCACCGAGCAGCATGGATCCTTCGTGATCCTTCAGCCGGAGCGCCACCTGGCTCACCCCCCCTTCACCTCTCAGCTGAAAACTAGACCGACGGCTAAGGCTATGAATGGTCGCTCACACGGCAATCAACATCTTATTCGCATGAATCCCATTACCACTTGTCGTTGCAGGCGGCAACCGGGGTTTCAAAAACTGGGAAAATTGTCACCACTTTATTTGCTGGTTGTCATGCCACGAAATCAGGACGATCCCGTGTCAAAACAGACACGGCTTACTTCACATCACAACCCAAAATTCACGGTCTTGATGGCCACCAACGAACCTGGCCTGAGCTTTCCGTCTTTGGTCATCACTATGACTCGGGAAGTCCTTCCACACGGTGGCTATTTGCTTGAACAGGCTGCAACACGCTCGCAGTTCCGTGCTCATTTGTTGGGCAACGAGCACATAGCGCCAGCTTAAATGGGCCACCCGGCGAGGCAGACTTGTTATCACGCAGGGCGGACTCTCTGAAGGATGCCCCTCCTCTTCACACCACACCGGGCACACACACTGCTTACAACCCCACACACGTCGCCCCGTTGACCCCGGTCCTGGCAAGCTGGCAGTCAGCCATGCAGGTCCTGTCAGTCGGGACACAAGCACACGATACACGTTTCATTTTGGGGTTTTGCGTCTTACGTTTCACGGCTTATTCGGATCGAAAATGTTTCTCATGACTATCACTGGCTACCACTGGAAGCCATGTATTCTTTCTTCCTTTTTGTCCTTTTTTTTTAATTTTTTTTACGGAGTTTTTGGATGGATGAATGGCGGATGGGTCCGAAAATATCAGGCTGGCTATTTGGGATGGGGACGGGGACGGGACGGGGCACTCCGGGGAATACGATACCACACCTTTTTTTCTTCTTCTTTGATTTCTTTGGATAGATACCAAACATCAAACCTTTCTAGATAGACAGAGGCCCCCTTTCTGGAGCTTGGCAAAGGGAGAGGGAAATCATGGCTTCACTGCCCGAGTATATACCCACATGGATGAAGCGAAACGATTGTCATGAACGATAAAGAGAGAGAAGCAGAGTGAGAGCGAGGAGGACAAGGCGGGAAAGAATGCCTCAAGAAGCAAGATCCAAATCAAATTGATTCTGCCCCGACTACCAAAGGCCCTTCGTAATGCCTCGCAGTGAACCCAATAGGAAACCTCATGGAAGAAGCCCACGCAAACAACACCACATCTGCCCATCCGTCGTAGCCGGGGCTTGACGAGCGCCCCGGCCTCTCCCCAAGGCAGCCGTTCCCCAGTTCAGCCCTGCTTCGAGGCAAGGTGACGTCAACCCCACCGGTCACACAACGCACGTTTGTGCGATCATGCCGCCAGGCTCAGGCGGGGATGTGTGGGAGGGGGAGGGGGGGTTCGAAGAAGGCTGGCGAGCGGGCATGTCGAGGAGGTGCCCCGGTGCCACAGCGCCTGGCCTGAGGTTTCGGCTATGCATGTCATTCTTTGAAAGCGAGCACAGCAACATGCACAAGAGATCGGCAGTGTCCGAGGTGCGGAGGGGGCGCACGCGTATCAATGGCTGTCCTTCTAGGTAACACTCGCGCTGATTATCTAGCCGTCGTGGACAACTGGACAGTTGGGCATCTGCACGTTGACGGAAATTCTTGGTCCAAACGTACTGCACGCTGAATATCATTTTTCTGCCTGCCACCCAAATGGGGCTATTGGTCAGTGGGTTGGCCAAGGCATGCTAAGTCCCGATTTCCCCTTTCTGCCACATCTTCTCAACCGGCAATAGCTTCAAGAATCCTAGGCGCTGTTCCATCTGGTCGAGTATTAATTATATGGCGATGTCTTGGACATCGGCGGCATAAAACAGGTCTGTTGTGTGCATGTGACATGCATTCCGCCGAATCCTTCGGCCAGGCCGGGATCGGTCCAACTCACATGGTGTATGTGGCATGGTTTAGAAACCGCTCCAGGGCCTCGGGCCTCGGACAGAATATAGATACGGCGCATGAATCAATCTTCAAAGTCGCACTTGCTCAGCCAGCGCCGGACCCTCCAGCTTCCACAGCGGGGGGCGCAGAGCTTCCGGCGCCGGTCTCAGTCTTGCCCTCACCATTGACACCACCAGCACCTCCTCCATTGCCTCCCCTACCGCGACCACGTCTCCGGCTGCGCTTGGGTTGCTGTTGCTCGCTAGCCGTTCCATTGCCGCTCTTATCCGCATTAGAAGATGAAGCAGCCGGGGGATTAACAGGGCCTGGGGCTGCAGCTGCGACTATGGCCGGTGCGTTGCTGGAGTTGCTGGCGGCGGCGCCAGATTGAGCCTGATTGCTAGGTGTACCACCAGCCTTCTTAGAACCTTGGTCCTTACGTTCGAGTACCTGTACGGTGGCCTGAGCAACCGCGACAGGGCTGGCGGCCATCGCCTTAACCAGTCCCGCGTGATCTGAGAAGTCCACGTACGCGAAGCCCTTGCGACGGTCGATCTCGACGAAGCTGATTGCGCCAAAGACCTGCATGGCTTCCTTCAACAGGGCCTCTGTCACTCCCTGTGATGGATTGGCGTGCTTCAGAAACGCCCGTGTGGATGCAGCTGCTGGTGCTGGGTGGTTGCTCTTCTTTTGGGAACCTCCAGACTGGTTGCCCTTTGCGGCTGCTGCCTTCGGACCAGTCGGAGGTGTCGGTGCTGCCGAAGAGGCACCTGGTTTAGACGCAGACTTGGCAGTATTTGGCGGTTCCTTAGCCGAGGAGACTGGAGCACTGTCTTCCTTCTTCTTCTGTAATATGATAGGGGCCTTGGGTGGCGCGGCTGGAGCTTCAGCCGGCCCTCCGGACTTAGACTCGGACGACTTGGACTCCTTTCCCCTTCTACTTCGCCCTGGCCTCGAAGACCTCTCTGCCTGTGCTTTTGGTGCCGTGGGTGTCGGAGGCCGATCTGCTGTTTGCGCGGCCCCTGCGCCTGCTGCAGTCGACAATCCACTTTCTTTCCCTTTCGGCTCCTTGCCCTTCGAATCAGCATCGCCTTTCTTGGCGGCCTCTTGTTTTGCTACCTCCTGGCGCGCCTTCCTGGCAGCGGAACCGTTGGACAGGCCGAGGTCACGCTTCAGAATGTTGGCAACACCTTGAATACCAGCACGACGGCTGCTAGCTACGTCGGAGGAGGAATTGCCTGCCTTGATGTCCTTAGCGACGGCTTTAGCGGCCTCAGCGGCAGCCTCCGTAGCGGCCTGCTTCTTCAGGATCCGCACTGTCTCCTTGGGTTTTTCGGTGGCCTTCTCCTTGGACTTCTTCCTAGAGTCCTCGGGCGCTGTTGACGAGCCTTTACCCTTGGCACCTTGGGATTCCTGCCTTGAATGTTTGCTGCTTCTAGCAGCCGCAGCCTCCTTGGCCTTGTTCGCCTTCTTCTCACGATTGTCCTTAATAAATTGGGCCAGTGGAGCGATGGTGATCTTCGAGTCTGCCTCAGCTTTGTTAGAATCTTCGGCGTCAGCTTGAGTCTCGTCTGGCTTCATCGTCGGATCCTCTGCCAGGCTGGCCAAAAAGGCCTTGTAGTCCTCGTCTTGATCGATGGTTCCCTCCTTAGGGTCTTTCTTGGGCTTAGCAAGAGGCATCTTCTTATAGATGGAACGCTCCACGTAGGGCGGGCCGACGAGAGAAGGGCTGTTAAAGGTGCCCTTTGCATCCTCCCAAGTAGCATTCTGGATGGCCTGATCGAGGTCCTCGAGGTCCTCTTCTTTGACTTGGAGAAAAGCGAAGGCGGGTGTGGAATCCTTGGAGGCACTGCATCAACACCGCCATGTTAGCTACCATAATTTTTTATGCAGGCTCGTGGTCAACGCACCTCTTGGGGATATGCCCAGGATGAAATGAGAACCAGCCGACCTTCCCGTTGCCCGGCTTCCACGAATCGCCGAGGATCGTGAGGAATTCGTGCTCGGTTAGGCCAGGTGGCAGCCTCCGGACCTTGGCCTTGATGCCATCCTGTGCTGCAGCCTTCGACTTGGCGGACGACCTGGATGTATCAACTGGCCCTTGCGTCTGAGCAGGACGAATGGGCAGAACACCAGCTTGCTTAGGGCCAGAGTTGCCCTGGGGCGTGGCCATCTCGAAGTCGTTTGCAGTGGATCCGTGGCGTGGAAGTGACGGGGATCAGAAGGACGTTGGCGGTTCACAAGGAGATGACTATAACTTGGCGAGGTCGCCGATTGGGCCCGTGGACTGGTTGAGAAAGAGCTGTCGGTCAGGTATGTTTGTGCAGCAAGCATATAGACCTCGAATTAGCTGATGGGGCTGCAGCCCCCAATTCCGGAGAATGGATGAGATAGATATTCGATAGTTCTCTATCTTGAAGCTCGTGGGTGCGAAGGTATGTAATTCCAAGACTGTCTGTCGGGATATTTACGGCGATGAGTGATGCGCAGTAGAGCTCCCTATCGATTGTGGGGGTGCTATGGCCTAGAAATGCCATCCCACTTCAGCACATGTCCTCCCGATCTGCAGGATCCGCTCCGATAACCCCTGTGCCCATGAGCTCAGTTATGCTCCTGGGGAGATAGGCTCACGGACCACCCCCTCCCCCCCCCCAATACCCGTCCTGACCGGGCAAGTGGCGGAAGGGGAAGAACCCCTAGTGCCGACTGCTTTGGCATCAAGACCCTGGGCCAATGTCCATCGCTGTAGCACTGCACCTACCTAACTAGCATCCATCTCAACGCCTTGTCCCCATACTCTGTCAAGCTACTGATCTTACAAGCATCATCAAGAGTGCCTCCAGCTTTCAGTAACCCAGGAGGAGCTGTCGTCAGATCTCTACGTAGGTCCTGGACTGGGCAAGATCGCGATCGGCCAGGACATCGACACTGACGGCATCTTACACAGACCCTTCTCACGTGTCCCTCCCGACCTCGGTGCTCTGGTTCGAGTCGATACAGCCCTCTCTGCTTGCGCCCTCGACCATTTTGTACCCATCTCAGACTCCTCGAAACCGCCAAACAAGCTGAAGAAAAGCAAGCAATACGCCATGGCTAACATCCCCAAACCTGGTCCGGCGAACCTGACGCCAGGTGCTGGGCTGGATGAATGGTTGGAAGAGGCCAAACAATGTCATTATCTTCCCGAGTCTGTGATGAAACAGCTGTGCGAGATGGTGAAGGAGGTCCTCATGGAGGGTTCGTCACTCTGCTCACTGCACGAGGGCTTGCGCTGACCACACCTGCCAGAGTCCAACATACAACCTGTCGTGACGCCGGTTACAATCTGTGGAGACATCCACGGCCAATTCTACGATCTACTGGAGCTCTTTCGCGTTGCTGGTGGAATGCCTGGCGAAACCAATGTACAAGCACCGCAGACGGCCACGACTGTGATCACCTCAGAAGACATCGAGCCACCGACGGAGATCACCAACCCGAAGCTGAGGAAGAAGATAAAGCAGTCCAAGGCACCTGGGGATGAAGGTGGCGAGGCAGGAGGGGACGAAGCCTATGAAGAGGCCAACACATCTTCCGAGAGCGTTGCGAGACCTGACAGTTCGGGTTCCGGGGCCGGGGCTGTTGCTACTGGTCCTTCACAGTCGGCCGATACTCGATTTGTGTTTTTGGGCGATTTTGTCGACCGTGGATACTTCAGTCTCGAGACCTTCACATTATTAATGTGCCTCAAGGCAAAGTAAGTTGTAGGACTGCACAGGCGGACATTCACAGCGTAACTGACCAGCCTCAGGTATCCCGATCGAATCGTGCTCGTCCGAGGGAACCACGAGTCCCGGCAGATTACCCAGGTTTATGGATTCTATGAGGAATGCCAAACAAAGTATGGCAACGCCTCTGTCTGGAAGGCATGCTGTCAAGTGTTTGATTTCCTTGTCCTTGCCGCCATTGTGGACGGAACCGTTCTGTGTGTGCATGGTGGCCTCAGTCCCGAGATCCGGACTATCGATCAGATCAGGGTCGTCGCCCGAGCCCAGGAGATTCCTCACGAGGGTGCTTTCTGTGACTTGGTGTGGAGCGACCCCGAGGACATCGATACATGGGCTGTGAGTCCCCGAGGTGCTGGTTGGTTATTTGGCGATAAGGTAGCCACCGAGTTCAACCACGTCAACGGCCTGAAGACTATTGCACGAGCCCACCAGTTGGTGAACGAAGGCTATAAGGTTCGTACCGCTCCCAAGTATCCTAGGGGCTACGCAGAGCTAACGACCCTTGGCCAGTACCACTTCCCTGAGAAGTCCGTTGTGACTGTCTGGTCTGCGCCCAACTACTGCTACAGGTGCGGTAATGTGGCTTCCATTATGACAGTCGACACGAACCTGGACACCAAGTTCAGCATCTTCTCCGCCGTGCCCGATGATCAACGGCATGTACCCGCTGGCCGCAGGGGCCCGAGCGACTACTTCCTATGAGCAACTCGTCTTTCAAAGAATTAACGAGGCCTTCTACCGAGGCTTCGTGGGCGTCACACATGAGATCACGCTTTACTTTGACGGCTGTGCTGTAGATATTACTAGATGGGTTCGGTCCATGGTGAACATTGCGGAAGGCGTTTGGGATACAATACTTGGGCCCTGTTGTATAATAGGGCGGAAGATTTTGTGATGAATGGCTGCATTTGATTGATACCCCCTCCATCGGAAGAGGGCAGGGCTTGCAACAAGATTCAATGAATGAGGATATTAGTATGACTTATATACCACTGATTTTGTCAGATTATCGTGGACCAGCTGAGGCTGTGGAAGTGTGGCTGCATGTGTATGAACTGATGGAAGAACTCAGCAGCTGGGACTCAATCAATACACGAAATGTCAGGCGTGTTATCGTCAGATCGCATCTTGTACGTTATCTATAATTGGCTGGCTCTGGAGATGGTGTTGTCAGTCAATGTCTGACGCCAACCAGTCCATGCGAATACAGCATCTACTGAGTATGACATAAGAGTTGTGCGCAATTAGCATATAATGACGTGTAAGTCTGTGTCTTGAATTTATTTGGCCGATGACTAACATTGTGTTATGAAACATGAAGTGTGACCACTTATTAGCAGCGATTCAGCCACCAAGTGGTCACCATGCTGAGTCTGCGTGACTCTGCGATTACAAAAAGGATTTCAGACTCTTGATTGTGTCAACGACGGTCGTATCGACCTGGGTCCACTGGAAGCCCAGCAGCTTGGTGGTCTCGGAGTTGTCGAACTTGTAGACCTGGTCCGCAGGGGTGGGCTCTCCGCCCTTGACGTCCTCGGCCGGGAGCTTGTCCTTGAGCTCTGGGAAGTTCTTCCTGGCGGCGTCCAGAATGCCCCTGTTGGAGTAGGACCCGGCCGTCGTGAAGAGCCTGTGGCCCCCGATCTCGGGCTTCTCGAACCCGAGGATGTGCGCCCTGGCCACGTCGCGCACGTCGACCCAGTTGGTCACCCCCGTGGCGGGCACGGCGTCCTTCCACTTGCCCTGGGCAAGGGCGACGATGCGCTCGTTGGAGGTGTTGATGGTGTCGAGGCTGGCCAGGTGGTGCACCACGGGGCCGAAGACCATTGGGGGGTTGACGGTGACGAGGTCAAACTTTGCGTTGTTGGACTTGTCGCCGACGAAGTCCCAGGCCGCCTTCTCGGCGAGCTTCTTTGAGGCGCGGTAGGCGGTGGGGTTGTCCTTGTGGATGTCCTCGATGGTCACCGGGTTCCACGACTTCTCGGTGAAGGTCGTGTTGGGGTCGGTCACCTTGGAGGCGTCGAGGATGGCGGCAAAGGACGAGGTGATGACCACGCGCTTCACGCCGGGGGCGGACTTGGCGATGGCCTTCAGGATGGCAGTGGTACCGATGACGGCGGGGTCGATGAGGTCCTTTTGGGGGTCTGTGATGTTGAAGTGGAACGGAGACGCTGTGTGAAGGACGACCTCGATGCCCGGGGTCTTGACGACTTCGTCGAAGGCGTCCGACTTCGCGATATCGGGCACAATAGCCGTTTCCAGCCGGTCCTTTCCCAGGCTTGAGTGGGCGGCGTGGATCTTAGCCGCCTTGTCCTCAGAGCGAACGGTGGTCACGACGTTGTGCCCACGCTCCAGAAGCTGCTCGAGGATGTGAGCCGCGATGAAGCCAGAGCCACCTGTTGGGCATTTGTCAATAAGACTGATGACCGAGGCTGCTGTGAGGTTCTTGATGCTTACCGGTGAGAAGGACTTTGGTCATATTGATGTGTGGGATGGGTTGATTGGTCTTGATCTACTAGGTATGATATCTCGGGGGACGAGTATCGAGTCTATCTGCATGTAAGAGTCGCGTGGGTCTGAGGCGCGAATTGATCCTGAGAAGTCTTTGGAAGGGGCTCGGTAAACATATATATATAGCTGACACTCAACAGTCAGAGGATCTCCACGTTAGTCTGCAGTAGATACAGGCCGAGCTCCCACTCAGAGTGTAGCCATCACCGCACCAGGCCCCACCACCACCACCACCAACAAAAACGTCACGTCATCGGCAATAACGGGGGCCGCACCTTCTTACTATCGGCGTTTGCCAGAGTCCCCCCTCGGCCGGGCCTGCTGCCGGCAAACATGCAACAGGCAACGCAGGCTCGCCACTAGAGTACCGGCAAAAGTTAGTCGTGTTCCATCGGAGCTGGTCTAACTTCCATGCTGAATCGCGGGGGGCCGTGATAGTGACTTCGGCGATAACATTAAACGCCTTAGTCCATTCTTCCTGTTTACTGTATCTTGCATGCAAGACCACACTGCACACGTCTCCGTCCACTGGGGCTCAACCAAACAAAGATCGTCAGAGAGTGCTCCTCGTCTTGAAGGCCTGATATCGACTGACTCCTGTGCGTCGCCATCACTGAGTCAAATCGGCTTTCGGTCTCAATCGTTGCTTGATTCCACCACTTCCACTCGGGATCCACCGGACTGACGTTCTCTCCAGGCATTTCGACTCGCGAAGTACTGTATATGTGTGGATGGGGATAAGACGCTGCAGACGGCCAGAGCGATCGTCTGACGAAGCCTCTTCCAGTGAAGCACGCAGCTTCCGCACTTGTAGGGACAGCATTTCAGGGGTAAAGGCTTCGTCCAAAGCTGCACTTCAATGCCTCAGGTGGACGTTAACCATTGCCTGGATCTGGATACCTTTGACTTGGTCGCCAGCTCTGTCGACCCAATAGCACTGGCATGCTTGTCAACGAGAGCGCTCCTCTCTGGTCACCTCCTCTCTGGTCACCTCCTCTCTGGTCACCTCAGTTGAATCAGCGCCACGAATTCGATCAGCAAGGACCCCATCAGGAGAGAGCCTTTGAAGACTCTTGGCGAGTGCCAGAGCAGTGTCGGGGGGGCAAGCGAAGATGGGGGCGCTTCTCTCATTTGCAGGCGTCTTGTGGCCATGATGCACAAGTTCGTCAGCATAGAGCGAACCCATTGGCACAGTATGATTTGGCTTACGGTGTGGCCCTGATTCACGATTTCCTTGGAGCTCTCGGATCGTTTGAATCGCGATGCTGCAAGCATGGGCGTCGCATTTGGGCATCCTGGAACCATCTCCGCTTATCTCGCCTACGAGATGGAAGAGAGGAGAGGGCAGGTCCTTATCCTCGGGCAACCGCCCCCTCAAACATGAATTGCCTGCGAGATACAAACGGGATGCATTTAGACTGGAGTTACACATCCCACCAACCTGTTGCTAAGTATCAGCAGCCACCGGACAGCTTTACAACAGCAAAGGTGCTGGTCACTTTAGGTGCCTCTGCCGAGCACAAGGTCCAGTGTCAAGTCTAGCAGGACTGACAGACTGTTCTGTGCTTCCAGTAGTTCCAACATGCCACAGGCGAAGGCTCTTGGAACGGCCAGTTCCGAGTGAATTATCAATGATGGGGCCGGCATATGTCTATTCTTGGACCAATATGTATGCAGAACCAGTCCATCGGGAGCGGAGGCTCGTGTCTGTAACGATTGCTGGTTTGGATTTGTGCATATTCCACGAAAACTCTCTTTTAACCTACATCGTCTTGCGATGCGAGAGACAAGTGCCGGCGAAACCCAGAGTCAGACAATATATTTGATAAAAATACCGAAGTATCGGTACGAAGCAGTTACCTCCCAGCCAGGTCTCCTCTCGAGTCCTATTTCTGACAGCTCACATGCGACGGCCCAAGGCGAGCCACTGAGGAGTCACTGGGAGGAGAAAAGCAGAGAAAAGCAAAGACGACCGCAGCCTTCGATTCCGACCTGTCGATTTATTGGGACTGTTGCAGGTGAGCCTGGCACTACTCCTGCACGATTCTGCCCTTGCATCTCAAACCAGTGCTCACAGGATGAGAGCATGACCCCGGGCAGAGGATTATTAATTCCCGCTGCACACCGTTTCGTCTGGTCCCTGGCGATGAATCTGGACAGACACTCAGCTCCTTGTCGCTTATCACCTGTCAGATGTCCTCTGCCGCAGGCGTTCAGATGGGCAATTCCAGGAACCAGTCTCACTTGGCTGTTCTCTTTTCTGAGGGAATGTATGGATCGCGCTACCGGATGCAGGTGCCCTGAACCGGTCCTGAGAGGGTGGCCTTGCAGACCGCCTGATAGAATGCCACCCTGGATGTCTTGTGAGCTGCAAGAGGGTCGATGGTGGCTGCGCGTCTGCGTGTCTCGTTGCAAGCGCAGCAGATCAGTCACCGTTATGAAAGTCGAAACTGCCTTGCATCGCATCACAATCTCAGCTAATTGTGGCAGGTTACACGACCAAGGCCTTGCATCGCCGGCTGCACTCTCCCATAAGATGTAAGGGGGGATCGCAACTCATCAACTATCACATCCTCTTCCGTCCGGCCCTCTCTTGCGTCTCTGCCCCAACTCGTCATTTTCGTCTGCACCCTGCGAGCATTCGTATCCCGCGTCGCCTTGCTTCCGCGCTGGTTGCCACACCGGCTTGCCGCGCGCCCAACCGGTGTCGTGTCCGACCCTGCTTCCCGGGATCTCTGCGGCCTGCAGGCCTGTCTTGACTGCATAAGTAGGAAGGGCGAGGAGCAAGTCTTGCCTAGTCGAAGAGCTGCCCGCGGTTGTTGGCATATTTTCGATCGGACAAGCGCCAGATGCAAGATTACCGAGCACCAATCGCGTCTGACCGAGGCTCGTCGCCACCGCACCTTCTTGCTGGGCCTGGCAGGCGGGGCGGGCTGGCTGCCAACTTGGTTCACCGGCGTCGTCACCAAGCTCACGGCGCTGGCAGGCAAGGGTGCGTATGCCGTCCCTACTGGCCCGCCCTCCAACGTATCGCTGCGCTGCAAGCTTATGGCGGAATTTCCCAGCTATGCAGGGCGAGGCGATCCTGCCACCCGCGGCTCGTATCCGCACTTCCTTTTTGGGTTCTGTCATTTGTGTATGGGATTTGCGGCACGGCTAGACTTTCCAAGGGAAAAAGGTGCGTGGTATGCGACGACTTGACATCGCTTTCACGAACGGAGAGATGCGGCCAGCTGTCGCTGCGGCCCCTTCCGAAGCCAGATGTGAGTGACATCTCATCTGCCTGCGGTTGGGATGAGTTGTGGCGAGGGGGCCGCCGATGTCTGCGACTTGGCCTGTCCTGTTGGATCGATCATATTTCTCACTGCGTCTTGGGAATTCCCAGTCGTGTGCGTCGCGCATCATACTCGTATGCTGAAACATGATTTCCACTCAGTCAAATCTCCGGCGGATGAAGAGAGTCGTCTTCCGCAACAGAGTTGAGTGCGCCGCCCCCCTCTGTTCGGGACTTTTGGCCCGGTCGCCCAGGCTGTGGCCGTCGGGTGCCTGCATGAACAACGACAGCTCCGGGCTTATACGGGAACAACAACACGCGATGTCTTGGCCCACGATAACGGTTTCACTGAGGCTTGAAGCACTCAGGTACCGGCCACGTGCCACTCAGCTCATGTGCGCCTGTGTGACCGTAAGCAGCCCCTACGCCAATTCCCCATGATATGTATGTTGGTGAGCATGTTGGCCAGGGCTGTCCCGAGAGAGACACCCGATACACAAGTGGCCAGTCAACAGCCAGCAATCATGGTCTACTTCGGCTTCTATGGGTGTCTTCATACGTAAGGGTCATCGCAGTCAAGGAACGCTCATGCTATTCTCAGAACGTCCTCAGATCACGTCACGAGTGGGACGTTGTCTCCTCAGACCTGGGAAATTCAGGAGGAAACATTCACTTGGCTAGGAACCAGAGTAATTGCTGGATCATATGGCAGCCGACGTGGAAACAGCACAGCATTAGGCACTTGAAGGCAACAGAAATTACTCCCATGACAACTGCTGTATCAGTTCACTTGGGCTGGATAGATTGAATGTGCTAGAGTCTTCATACTGCAAGTGATTGCTAAGCAAACCAACCGAGGCAATCCATTCTACGTCTCCGCCAGCGTCCCAAAAAGATGCTCGGGCATGTATCAATGTCGAAACGACCGTCTTGATGGAAAATTGGGATTTTTTCGTAATGCGATTTGTTAGACGCGCGCGTGGAGCAAAGTCCACGGCGCTGTGGAGAAGTTTCAACATCGTCCCGAGTCACTTCCAAGATGCGATCTGGTACTCTGTCCTCCGCGTACGCTTCACGTCTCAAGATACGAACATCTACTAACCAACATCGTCGAGGTAGACGACACGTCTTCGCCTCGGCCTCGCTGATATCCACGCTGACAAAAGTCCCGCCCTCATGCATCCGAATCCATCCCAAGCCTCAAGGTCAGTGGCATCCCGTATCCCGCCAGCCTCTAGCCTCAAGGGAATACTTGAGACCGCCCCTAGTGGCATCTGGCGTAGCCGGAGTCATCACGCCTCGCTCGTGAATTTGAAATGACACGAGCACTGACCCGCAGATCCAACGACCGTGGGCCATCTGATGAACAGCTGTCAAGCCCCCCTTCCCTCCCCCCCGAAGAGGATTCGTGAGACGACCCCTGACGCCGTCGAGACCATGCCGCGTCTGGCTGGGCCAAGTTGATCGCTCCAGTCTGGGATATGCCGAGCCGCAGGTCCATGATCCATCCATGATCCAATCCATCACGCCCCTATCACGCCCCCTGACCACCGACGGGACGCGCAGTCCCCGAAGGGGGGGGGGGGAGGAGAGAGACTGCCGGCTCCGACTCCTCTAGTCTACTCCGGCCTCTCGTGCTTTGCTTAAACCATACTGGTCTGCGAAGGCTACGATGCCACTTGGATGGAAACGGAACTGCCTTTGTTTTGTTTCCGCTGGCTCCCACGGGGTCCTGTCTGTGCTCTGCAGAGACCGGAAGTTTTAACACATGCCGCTCTAGTCCAGACGCTGACACGAACACCACCACTACGTAGTGTAGTCCCCCACGCCAACGCTACTGACTACTGTACACACTAGAAAGATTCATTGTCTGGAGTTTGGGCGAGTGTTGTTGGTGTTTTTTTTTGGGGGGGGGGGGTCCGCTGAAGATGGAAAAGTGACGAAAGCATTACACAGGCAGGCAAGTAGCTGGTTTCGATAGCGAATATCGCGCGAATCTGGACGCAGCCACGGGGCGGACTGGATGGGCTTCGGGATCCTCGGCGACTCGTGATGGTTCACCAACAACTCTATCCCGTAAACAGCCAAGTCATGAATGCCCTTATCCAAAACGGCATCGACGTCTGGCCGAGGCGTCGCCACAAGCCAGCCATTGAAATCCCATCACTCGTTCCTGCGCAGGCACCGACCTCTGGTGTCGTCCTGACTGGCCAACACTACCTTACCTAGTCATGGGAATAAAAAGTCTAATGCACTGGTTTCCCCGAGACCTCGCCCCTGCCTCGCCTTCCCCCCAGCCCTGGGGGGGGGGGATCACTCGCTTGTGGCGGGCTGACTGTGTGATTTTCACGAATTGCCTGCTTCCGGTAGAGATATATCTCGTCTCGTCAAAGCATCTCGTTGCAACGCGACAATTGCCGACGCTGGGTCGGCTAGTGAAACGAGGGTACGGTTGCTGTTGCAGACGGGGAAAAAGCGACGTGCATCCCAAGGCCCGGACACGGCATGGCGGCCGAGACCCCCAGAGCTGACGAGTCAAATAAACCCGCGCCAACTTCGGTAGTTTGATGAGTGAATGCCGGCCCGGCGGCGATCCCCTGGGGCGGCCGAAGCAGAGTCGTCCCGCGGTGATTGCATTGAGCTGGTGGCTGGACCCGGGGAATTGGACCAGCCGCGTGGGCGTTGGTGTTGGTGTTGGTGTGGTGTGTATTGTAGTGTGTGCATTATTTTGTGTATTATAGTGTGTAGTGGTGGAGTGGTGAGGCTAGCCGTACCTGCGCGCCTCGAGTAGCCGCTCTGGTCATGGCCCGTCGCCGGATCAGCAATAGCATGGTTTTAAGCTCTCGCGCTGGAACTCGATGGATCACCATGGCGTGCATTCCAAGGCACTCAATTCAACTCTGCTTTCGTCAGACTAAGAGCAGAGCCTCGAGGGGGAGGTTCCTGGCCACTCTACCTGGAGCCTTGCAGAGCACCCAGGCAGGCATCACATCACATACCATCAGATGGCCCGCTCAGGTCAAAGAATAGGCCGATTATGTGTCAAGCCAGGTCTGGACTCGTGTCGTTGTCCAGCGATGGACGTTGATGGAAACGGCGGCAAGGCTCGAGGCTGGCGTTGCATTGCCTCTGTTACGCGCAGAAGACTCAGGGAGCACCTGGTGACACCCGCTGAGCGATCGACAGCTAAGTCCTCTGGCGAGCATCATGGCGCCATGTTCCCTGCCAGCACCTGGGCGCGGCAGAAGGCCTAAAGTTTTGCAACGCAGACACTCTTTCTGCCCACGATGGCCCCCATGTACCGGCCTTTGTTTGCGGCCGCTCGTGCGAGTGACGTGAAGCCAAACCAAAAAAACAAATAGCCGCAGGTACATCAGCCTCGAGTATCGCTCGCTCGCTCCCCCTCTCATCCCCTCCTCCCCCCCTCGTCATCCGCCGGCCGGCTTCGAGTCAGCAGGGCAGCCAGGACAGCAGCAGCAGCCAGCACTAGCAGAGCATGTTCGCCCGCCCCGCAGTAGCAGCGGGCACCTACAGCCATCATCTACTTGTGGCTTGACCATGATCTGTTTCCAACGTGCAGCAGCCGCATGCAGGAGCTGTTTAACTCGCGTGAGATCGCCGCAGATTGTGCATAGCCCTGGCATGCGGATCGACTTCCCCGGAGCCACTTGGCTGTATGTAGTGCGCAGTGGCACGCTGCGGCACTGAGAAAGTGGGCCAACAGCACGAGAAACGCCCATCTGCATTTGCATGCAAAGCATGCAAAGCATGCTTAGCTACTGCAGCAGACGATGGGATGATGCCGTGATTGGCATTCGTCCAGCGTCGAGAACTCCCCCGGATTGACATCCCGTCGAGACCGAGTCCTCCCTCCCCCCCCCCGGCACGAGCCGCTAGCCAGTGCTTCTGCAAGGCTGCCCGGGCGTCGACTGGGGGTGGGGGGCTGATTGCGAGGATCCGGGGCAGAGAGGTTGGGCGCCCTGGTGCTCGCTCACCTACCTGTATGCAAGCAGCACAGCACGGATGGCGACGGCGTAGCGAGCCCGCCGTCCAAGGTTTGAACTCGCAGCAGCTCGGCGTCACATGCTGCATTAGGGCCGCGTTGGGATCAAGCGGCTGCGGCTATCTCGCCTCGAGAGATTAAAGTTTTATAGCAGCCAGTGTTATAGCCGGCCGTTCAAGCTTTTGTCGCACTATATCATGTATTTTCCAGTGTCAAGTCAACACACGAGTCCGAGGCGCGGGGTGGCTCACTCAACCTCCGGGCAAGCCAGATCCGAAACTTAATATAGATGGGAGGGCAGCAGGACGAGGACATATGCGACTCAGCATGACTGAGCGCTCGGGCGCTTCGCGCGAACACATCGCACCTCTGGATGCACCCGTCGCTTGAGGTCTCGGAGTCCTTCGCGATGTCTTGGGCCAAGAGCATCACGGCTTGAAGCCTCGCCTACGACTTCTGTGACAGGCCCAGCGGCGCGCCCAGGTCATGCCCCTTTCCATTTTGCTGGCTTCCCCATTTCTTTAACTTCGTTAGTTAATCTCGATGGAAAAAAGAGTCGAGACTGTCATTTGTCCGTCATAGCGTAGCAGTCCAGGTGGGCCGACGAGGATGATGACGAAGGGACAAGGAGCCACTCTGAGGTCTCCACGGCCGATTCGAAGCTTTTTCCAATCCTTCTCGAAGCTGTGGAGCCTCGACAAAAGCCGTGTGAGGACGCAGTGGATGGTGGCCTGTGTGTGGCAGGGGCAGGGACGTGACACGCAGTCGTTTTCCAAAGGCATCGCTGTGTGTGTGTGTGTCAGTGCTTTTGTCGTGGCCGGAGGCTGTCCGTGTCAGGCCTGGCTTATCTGAGGTCGGCACGCTTCTATCTGCGGTGGGCCGAGATCACCCAGGGACATCTTGAGTCGTGGGCCGATCCTCCCACTGAGCTCGAGCCGAGAGCCACTCGCGAGGGGGACCATGCAGCCGAGAGAGAGCGGGACGAAGAGTCCCGCCACAAACTGTAGATATTAATTGCACGGCATGTATATGGCACAGTAAGGGTATATGGTATGGTATGGTTTGGCAAGGAGGGCATTTTGAGGCTATCGGCAGGCGAAGGACTTTGACAGCGGGCCAACGGACAGGACTCAAGCTTTCTGACAGAAAAGCCGAAGGGGGCAAAAGCAAAAAACAGGCCCGCGATCAAATCTGCCAGGCCACCACCACCGGAAGGCAATCCGGACACGTGCAGATCATGCGGGGGTTGACAGAACGGGAGCGTCGCCGGGATCGCCAGTCGAGGAGGGCCAGGAGGGGCGCACCCCCTGGTCCCAACTGTCTTCTCAGCCGAAAGGCACCAAAATGGCGTGAGAGCCGCGTTGTTGACAGATGCGCCACTAATAAATCAGGAGGGCCCAGGACGTCCACCTGAAAGAGGCAAGTCATCCTTCAATCTTGGAAATGAGGGCCCCCGATTCGACAGCTCAGGCTGGCTGGCTCAACCAGACCAGGGCTATTTCTCCGATTACAGCCTCTGGTCTCCACCTCCTGTCGATGCGAGCTGGCGACAGGTGGGAGAGGCAGGGGACAGAGCGAGAGAGCTCTGCCTGCACTCTTTGCTAATTTCGGGCGAAACACCTCCCAACCCAGCCTCCCCCCACAGCAGCTTCTCACCGCCCAAAATAGCATGGGTGGCCCGCCCCAATATCCAGGGTCCCGGCTCGGCGGTGGATATGTCGCGCCAGAAAACAACATCTCGTCCGCTCTGGCGATGGACCTCGTCGACAAGGCCTTGTGACTTGCTGCCGTTGTCACTGCTGAATAACCGGCTTCGCCAAGGCCACGCGCATTCGTGTAAGGAGATTCTCGAGTAATATTTGTCCGGAAACTGCTCCAGCCTCGCGGCCCTGGCCCCCCCTGGCCGCGCCGCCGCCGCCGCCCCTCCCTTTGGGCGTCATGTAAACCTTGCGGAGATGATGATGCGACCGCCCGCAGCACTGTCTGCCCATACGCATACGGTCATCGTAAACGACGACCGCGTGGCGCAGAAGGGGGAGAGCTCCATTGCCGGTCCCAATGTAAACGTCAATCATACTTGCCTCCGGGGTCTCCTTACCAACACACCTTGCAGGAGCCGGACACGCCATCACACTCAACCCCCCGGCTCCGTGAACCACGGTCTCGTGGAGCTCTTCACCTACCCGACGGGCTCTGTCCTGCTTGGGCATGACACAGCCTCTCACCCTTCGTGCTCGCTACCGCATTGGACTATTCACGAACACGCGTATACCTCGGCGTGCTGTGGGCATCCTCCAAGGGCTGATGACACGCCCATTTCCGGAGGATCCGTTGACAGCTGCTCCAGAGAAAACCCGCCTACCGCCGTGTCGGTATTTCCGCTTTCTATACATAAAATTGTTGGTTCATGCAGATACGCGAACCTCTCGCCCTGGGAAGGGGGAGAAAGGAGAGGGATGGGGCCTCCCCAATTCGATGTGTCGAATTGAGAGACGTGCCGGATTGGGAAATGTGACGGATTGGCAACGGGTCTGAGGACTCATGGGGCCATACGGGGACGCACAGTACAGGGAAATTGATCCTCCGCCCATGGGCTATTGCTTGTAACGAATACATGCGGTTAGAGAACTGCATATCCTTGGCCTCCTTTGGTAGATATTGAACGCATGCGGCGTCAAAGTTTGATTATCTTGGTTAATTAGAGAGGCAGGGTGCTTGGAGGTTCCTGAAGATGGAAACCTGTCTCAGTGGCACCTCCACCCTGGAGCAAGCTTCAACTGCCATTACTATTGTTAGTATACTTGGAAGTCCTGGCTTGATCCAATGTGGCTAGGCCTTAGTCACTTCTGAACCTTCGTTGTGGGCTACGAGTGTCTCAACACCCCGTCCAAGGTTTGTCATCTGATGCCTGTGGTAGTCCAAAACAGTGGCGCCCTGATTGACAGGCGTTGTACATGCCATACTGCTGAAATGGACCCTAGCACAGAAAATCCTCCGGCTTTGCAGATGCAGGAGGTCGGATGTCCGTTGTAGCAGCACCTGAGCCCAATGGCTTCCATAGACCGGACTGAGTGTCGGCTTCAACTTCCGTGCGTTTCGGCGGGCGTTTGAAGGTCATTCGTATTTTGGTGCCTTTTAACTCGCTCGCACTCGTGCCTCGACCTAGAAAAGAGCGCTAGCTGACGCTAGATCCTCTCTCTCAAGGCAAGCGATGCCCAGGGGTCCAATAATCTCAGTATGCCAAACATGATCTATGCCGCCGCCTGGGTGCTGTAACCCGCATGAGAACTTTGCCTATCTCATTTGCCATGCCACAAGCGAAGGGGCACTACGCCAGCTGATAGGCCACGAGCTGGGTCTAGGTCGACGGCAAGTTATGTCCTGCTATCGTCGAGTGTTTCCCGTCTTCCCCGTCATCGTTGCATCCAAGAAATGACAGCCAGCCACCTGCAGCTGTCAGAGATCATGCTCCTTGGAAAACCATGCAGCTCAGCTCCATCACACTCGTTGGTCGAAATCAGTCCAGGCCGAGCTAGCCACAGCCAGGTACCTAGGGCTTGTCCGGGGAGAAGCGCCTCGTGTGCAACCGTTCCTGGATCGGTTGACACCCCCGTCTCCAACGTCGATGAAGATCTGCATGTATGGACCCCAACATTCGCACAGGAGACAGCGCAGATGAGCGCTATCGTGCCATGTCTATGGAAACAACGTGGCGTATCTCGGCCATTGAGTTGGCTGGCAACTTGCTGCTATGGACCGTGGGGGTGCCGTGTTCCCGCCAAGGAGCATCGTCCCTCAGCCCCACCATCCGAGCGTACATATTCGCCTTGCCTCGATGCGAGTAGTCCTCGTAGTGTGAGTTCGACGCCCCGGAGCTGGCCACTGAGACTCAGTGCTGCTTCTCCATCAGACGCCACAAGTCGCACTGCTGCTGGGTCATCGTATTCCGCATTAGGTGATGCTTAGCTCTCGTGATGTGACCGATCCAGTCATGCGCCTTGCACACCTAGCTCTTTAAGCAATGGAGTCGCGCGCTGGACCGGCACTGGACGGTCTGAGGTCCCATTCCGTCGTCAACTCGAGAGGATCCTCAACATAGTTTCCCATGCCCGTGCGTGCAATGCCAGCCAAGCGAGGCAAAGATCAGAATGTCGAACATCGGGCGAACAACAGGGGTGATGCGTAGAAACTCGGACACAATCTGACTCCTGATGATGAGATGCCTCGACGTCTCGGCAAAGACGTCGCCCGGGAATGAGCCCGGACCGTCTGTATGCAGTGAGACATCTCCATGATGCTCACGAGCAAGCGAGATTCCCTGGGTCGTCATCCGCCACTGCGCCCCTGAGGTTGCGAAACAGAGCACCGTCGATCCAGTGAAATCCCCAGAAGCGGGCTCCTCCTCTCCTGGGCATGGAGATATGTTGTGCCGCAAAAGAAATGCCAGCACTTGAGACCCGCATTGCACCGGCAAGAGGGTCCAGTTCAGAGCGTCCGCAGGCCGTGCGCGGCTGACCGTTGAAGCAAAATTCAGGGACGCTGTTGATCAGTTGACCCAGCGTCTGAGCGCACAAACTGCTTGACTGCAAGTCATTGTCGCCAATTCCAGAAGCTCGCCTAAGCCGCTGTCGGTAGGCGCGCGTCGCGTGTGCCGACCTCCTGAAACCAATTGTCAGATATGTCTGGTAAGGAAGTCATCGGGTCATCGATGTCAACATCTTCACAGCACTTTCTGTGAAGGGTCTCCCTCTCCCTATTAGGGTAGGTAGAAGCAGACACATCCGGCGGTGTGCAAGAGCAGCTGCAAAGCGCTGCAGGGAAACCCACAAAAATCCTCCAGGAACCAGATCGTTCATGATGCTCGCCTGCATGATCCTCCGGAAGTCTCTGACAGATTGAACTTGCATTGGGCCCCGCCTGCACTCCATCTTCCCACAGCAGGCTGCAGACTGCAGCATCCTCCCACAAGATCCACGACCGGATCCACATGTAAACAAATCCAACAGTGGACGCGGGTTCTCTGGCAGCCGGCCCGAGAATGTTCCTCATGCAGTCGAGTCGTGAAAGCCGAGGATCGGAGGTGTTGAAGCAGATATCAGACGGGCTGATCGGGGAAGCGGCAACCCGTGATGGGTGCGGGAAGCATACCGAAAGTCGATTTTTTTTCCTGTTGAAATGAAGGTGAACTTGGGGTCCAGCGGGGATGTCCCTGTCGCTGTCCCCACTCCAGAATCGAAAATGGCCCCACTCTTTGACGATGTGGCCTGCACATCTACAGTAAGCCATTATTAAGACTCTTCCGACAATCCATTTCGATGCGTCGATGGCATGTTCCGCGTTCCTTGATGGCGATGATACCCGCTGGAATCACCAAGAGGCTTCATTGCGAGCGGGATTCGCAAATGCAGAAAAAGGGGCCTGGGCCCACCCGGGTGCTAGGCTCCGGTGGCTTTCGGAAGTGTGGATGGACTCGGCCTCTCGCCTGGCCGGAGAGGGTTCCGTAGTGCTGACTGGCCAAGGCGCCGGTATTGTGAAGTAGTCCTCCAAGGAACGCCTTAATTTCTGACTGTGGCTGTACCACCAAGTCAACGGCCAGTGCACGGCGTTTGACGCAGCCTAGCAGCGCATACCCGTCCTGCTGTGAAACCTGTCAGGCCAAGTGCCATGTGGGATCGCAAACACCCTGATGGATTACACAGATCTTACACAATCAATTGTGGCTGCGCTATCACTGTACGCAGAACACAAATTGTGTCGGCCTGCAGGAATTCGCAGGGAATTTGCGGTTGCGAGTCTCACCGAAGTACCGATGAGGCCTGATTCGCTCGAGTCCAATTGCCAGACCTACCGGGCAGTATTATGTTGATCTTGCAAAGAATCATGTACAATGCGCCTTCAGTCTGTGCCATCAAAGCCTTGGGCCTTGATCCGTGAGCAGGAGAAGGTGCTATCAGGCCGGGGCGTACTCAAGATATTCTGCGAACCAGGGATGTCCTTACACTTTATCACTGTCGTGAAATTCGTCGTACAATATTCGAACGCCAATATCCCAGAGCTTTGCTGTGAAAGTCTGGTCCTCGGCCCGCCCCCGAAAGCTGGCAAACTGGGGGCACCTGAGTCATTCGGCCTTAGCCACAGAATGCTGGGAGGGGGTTCGGCCCCACCACCTTGCCGGCAGTTTTTAAGCAGACATCGCACGAACTGCTCGATGCCAAGAAGCTTGACTCTAAGCTGCTAGGCTGCTCAACGACCGGTTGAAAGTATCCATGAATTCGGCCCACGGATGTTTCTGTGTGCCTTAAGTAACCGTGTGGCTTAGGAGCTCAATCAGCAGACGACGCACGCAGCGACAGATGCTGTGGGCCCGTGGCATGCGCTAGATTCGCAACGTAGCCCGTAAAACAGCAGCATCACACGAACCCATGCGCTGCAGATCGCAAGCAAGTGTTTGTTGCTGGTGGTGTCATCGGGTTTTGTGAGAAAATTGCAGCATTTGCGAGGCTGACAGCCGACTTGATGACTTCGGCGAGCTGACGAAGCTTCTGCAGGTCCTCTGTAGGCCCGCGGTTTTCGCCCCATACGGTATGTCAGCCCGAAGGCAAGGGCATTAGCCTGGGACCCCAGATTAGGCTCGATGTTATCGATCAGGGATATCTACGTGCAAGAGCTGAAGATGTGACTGGTCAATGATTGCAGCAGCTAACCTCTCCCCAGTTAATACAGGGCTCGGGGGGGATTTGTCTGGACCCGAATTCTGGTAGCGATGTCTAGTTAAGTGATCTCATTATCGGTCGATTGCAATGTGAATTGTTTCAAGAGGTGACACCGCGTGGTCATGTACCGCGAAACGTGATGTCGGACAATAAGTTTACAGGCCTGAACCATGCCCTGCGCAGGTGTTCTCTCGGTCGACGTGGAGTTGGCAACGTGGGAGTCCAGGAGTATGCCTAGACGCATCTCGACCAGCGAATGCTCCAACGATTGACGGTTTGGTGGTGGCGCTAGAGAAATTCGCCGTATGGGTCGAAATGCGATTCGACGGACAAGCGGGAGCCGTCACCCGCACGCCGTGGTGTTGCATTGGCCCAAAAAAAACGAAGTGGCGACAAATGTCGTCCGCACATGGCGAATTGTGCCAAATGATGACGATCGGTATGCCGCAGTCTGTGAGCATTTGAGGCTTCTGTTTGTCGTGTTTTGTAAGTTTAGCCTACCAAGGTTATGAGTGTGCAACCTCACTACTGCAAGGGCAAGCCGCCGGCTGGCTTGTCGAACACATGGTCTGTGTGTGCAGTGCCTCTGAATAGGGGTCTGGTGGCGTTGGATGCCTGCGTGATGGGGCAGTCTAGGACACGCTCAACTCTGTAATCTTCGTGGACTGGCTCAGTCTACCCCAATTTTTTAAGAATTGAGGGCGGCCAATGTGGTACCGATTGAATCCCATGGCTGCCGTTGGACTGAGAACGGCCTCATAATGATGAGCGGCACGTAGAGATGTTGTGCTGAGACCTTAATGCTCGCAAGTTGAGGAAGCTACGAGAGCCACCTGCTGCAAAGTACTCCAATTAGGTAACAATGGCCAGGCACATCAGAGACCAACAGCCATCGACTCCGTTTCGACTTCGTTTCACTTGAGTGGAGATGCTGCAATTTGTGATTGGTCGGCAGTGAGATGCGAGCCGACGCAGTATGTGTATTGCTCTCACAACCCGCGCGCTCTTCCGGCCGAACAGATATAGTTCCCACGTGCTATGGACACTGGAGCCCTGCAGTGATCGTCGAGCTGTGCTGTCTCGGACGTCGTCAATCGGATGCTTGACAATTTGCGCGAGACAGCTTAGGCTGACGAAGGCGCGATCGTGACTCGTGGGCTGCCGTTAGTGCTGCCAGGGGAGAAAGGACAAGAAGGTGACTGGCAGCCTCGAGGTGCAGTGAGGAGCCAACTTGAAGCATTTTCCCCGCCCTGACGTTCCAACCTCGACAGCAAGTGACTTGTTTCGACTCGTGGCGTTGCCGTGTTGTGTTCTCTGTCGGCGCACGTGCTTCAGCAGTGTTGCATTGGTAGCAATTGTGGTTGCATCCATCAAGGGTGGGCAGAGCGCTGGAAGGCCGCCGCAGCCGCGAGACGTTGAATGCAATGCAATGCAATGTGCCTGACTAGCCCCAATGTGCCTGCCGCCACTGGGGGAAGGCGTTCACGCTGGTGCTTATCCGTGTGGACGTAGTGCACAGTAGTTTGTGCATCAGCCGCAGGTAGGCCAGGCGGGACAGGCAGCGCATCCGTGCACGATGAGGGCTGGAGATGTGATGAACTCGTCTGGAACTGTCATGGCCGATGCTGCTGTGACTTCGGCCGGGTGGGTGTGTGGGAGGAGACGAAACGAAACGTTCAAGGAGGGGCTTGCCCTGTGCCTGTGCCTGTGCCTGAGCCGGGCAGTGCTGGGAGGCGGCATGTTCGGTTGCACGTCTCGCCTGTTGTTAGTATTAGTAGGAGGCCCGTATGATCGTCAGCTAGACTCAGGACTCTCATGTCGACACCCAGCCTCCCCCAGAACCGGCTGCTCTAGTGGGTGGAGTGAGTGGGCCGTGCTTGCCGGCGGCCGCCGATTGGACCAATTTTGCAGGCTTGGGCATTGGCGTCGGGGATTGGTGTAGATGATGTTGTGGTGTGGTCGTGTGTGGTAAGACGGGTGTGTATGGTTTGTGGGTGTGTGCTGTGTGCTGTGCGCTGCGTGTAAAATGCATCTTGCTTGCTGTACAGTATGTGCTTGCTTCGGCGCCAAGGCAGGACAACTCAACGGCAGGTGGTGTTGTCAGCGATGGTTTGGGCGATGCTGTGACAGACAGACAACCTCAGCCCAAGCGCAACCTTCGGCCCTGCATTGCAATGGGTCGTGAAGCATCAAGGCCCAGGCAGGAGTTGCAGTCGCAAGATACACCAGGTAGAGGTCTTCAAGAGAAAGAGCCAGAGCACTTGAGCTCAGAGCCAAAGCCAGAGCCAGAGCCAGAGCCAGAGCCAGAGCCAGAGCCGACCCGCTCTGGTGGGGCGCGGCTGCGACTGCCAGGCGAGGAGCAGTGGATCCTGCCCACGCTTGGTCGTTTTGTTCTCCTGGCAGCTGCCCAGACTCAGAGAGCATCAGCTTGCTTTTTCTCGGGATCGGCCGTTCCTCCTCCAAACTCTAATAACTGGACAGCAGCAGATCGCGGAGATCAATCACCTGTGGGCATTTGCGAGACTCTGTCATTTCTCACATTCCAAAGCATCGGGCACAGTCTGCACCGAGCCCCGTTCTGCACTGTCGACGCCGCCGCCGCCGCCGCCGTCGACGACATACACTAGACAAAAGACGGAGTCCGCTCATCTTCGCTGTTCCTAGGCACCCATTCTCACCTTTTCTTCGCATCCGACGTGATCCGCCACACTCGTCCGTCACTTTGCCGTATATGGTAAGGAGCGCTGGGCTAGGGTGCCAGCCTGCTAGTCTGCGCACCCAGCGCACGTGAACCGTACCCAGGAACACACTGCACAGAGTTGCAATGGATGGCGTCGAGACCCTTGTTTGGCTTCATCACTCCGAACCTCGCTACCGCGGATTTGGAGCCTGCCCTGGCGGCCCTGGCTGCCTCGCATTGATTGCTGACACAATCTCCAGGCCCGGGTTCGACTTGACAAGCGCCACATTTGGACCGGCTGAAGGCCCTAAACGAGCAGCGCTGCAATGAATGAAGGCTGCCTCAGCCGAGCAAGCCGCCGATATTGCAAACTTGCTGCGTCCCCCTAAAGAAATCCCCGGAGCTCAGCACCATCAGCTCACCGCCACCGGTCCCAGACTACTGCTCATCACAAGCCACCCCGTCTGTGCACTGACCCTGGCGTCTACGCGAGACAGGTGGGCTCTTCAGAACCAGGAACGTCTCCAGGCTACTGCACATCCGAGCACCCAGCAGATTTGCAGCTCCTCCAGCAAGACCTGCCCACGCTGGATGCCACTGCAGCGACCAGATCTCGTGACTGAGGTGACAGTGGCCTGGGATGATGCGGCCACCACGGTCGTAACTTCGATGTTCGCGCGAGACGACACGGAAACCTACTAGACCGTCACATTGCTACCACAACACTGTGTATCAGAGTTATCGTGAGAGCATGCCACGATGCATTTCGAGGTCGATCGATGGACTTAGTGTGGGTGTGTGGGCATCCCGCGTCGGCGAGCGTAGTGCGTTATTAGCAGCGTTCACCGTGCGCCCCCGCGCCTGACCTGACGCATCAGTCGCTATCGTCCGGCAGTCGAAAGGAACGTGGTTCTTGCGTGCCTGACGACGCCGCTACGTTTGAGTGGAGTTGATTGATAGCCTACAGTCGCCGTGTCGTCACATAGTGAAGGCACCGTGACTCTCTGTGGCTTCCGACTGAAAAATGAGCCGGCATCTCTCTTGTTTTCGACCTGTTGGCTCAAGACAAAACAGGCAGAGTTTATCGAGATTCGAGATCATCGCGCCGCTACTGCAAGCTCCAGGTCCCCCGTGCAGTCAATTCAGCATGATGCCAGTCCCCACTTCTTAGAAACTCGACTCCCTGCCAGCCATCCACTTTTCGCGGTGCTCCCATGGTTTCGGCCGTGGGTCACGATTGACCCTGGCCGGACGACTGGGAAAGGTTGAATTTACACGAGGATGTCGGCCGAAAAGAGGCATCGTCCCCACGATTTTTCTTGAGAATAAAATGAATGTCATTTACGATCGGCACAAATGGGAAAGGGGAACTCGTAAGACGACCCTCTACGTAGCACTGCGTGAGTTTCAGCCCATCCGGACCAGCTCCATCATGAATGTGCTAGCCGGTTGACTTGAGGGATTCCATTCCGACGGTGGGCGTGCACATTTCACTGCGACGGCTCTCTACGTGAGGACGAAAAGTGCCCTTGGCCACATCACGATCGGCATCTTTGGGGCCAGTCAATCCAGAGGCGGCGCACCAGGCTAATGACAGCTTATGCTTCAGCTCAGGGCGAAGGAATGCTTTGCGTGCGAGGACATTGAACAGTGGCTTTCAGGGGTCAAGTCGGGGGGGGGCATCGGTGGGGCCCAGAACGCACTGTCGACGACAGCAACAACTTTCCCTGCGACTTCTCTTGGCACCTGTCAGTAAGGAGATTCCCTGTAACCATCTTCAGCACAGCCATTGAAAGCGTTAGTCAAGCTTCGGGACGAGGACGCCATCGTCCCGGATGGATATACGCAGGGATTATACCTTTTTGACAGAAACCGGGCTTGGGATAGCGGATCAGGCTCCCCTGACACTCAAGATTCAAGGACAATCCTGGACCAGTCGCATCCCTCACTTCCGGTGCCACTGATGATCGACAACTCGTGCGAGAGCGATGAATCAGTGTCAGAAGAAGAGCCCATTGATCTCCGGGATGCGATGACGACTGCTCGTGGCTTCGCTATAGGGATTCGTCGACATATACTGTAAAACTCCGCGGACAATCAAAGATGCGCAACAACTGCGTAAGTAAGGTGTGGGAACTCGGAGATGGGCTGTCTCGAGTGCCGGCTGCAGGTGGCCTAGCCGTGCTGGGTAAGGCGTCGCGTCGGACAAAATGCAAGGCACATGTGCCTTGTCCCGCAGGATGCAGGAGGCCACCGTCTTTGCAACTGTGCGGAGCATTTGGGATCCAGAAGTGACCCTCCCTCGAATCTTCGTCACAGACAAGAGTCAGCAACTGGAATTAGCTGCGCCGAATATTTCCTCTCAATGTCACACAAAAAGAAAGAGGGTCGACCCGTCCGGCAAACGACATTGGCTGGCAGGGCCAACGTTGCGGGCCAATGTACCTGAACCGTGAAGGGGGAACTGGCTAACGGGTGCTATAGCAGGCGTCTTATGATATCAAACTGTCTTAATGGCAGCTCCGACATTAACGGCGGTAGCGTAGAGATGTCGGCTCATGGTGATCTTCGCCTCGCGAAACATAAAAAAACGCAGTTCACCACGAACATCCCTGGCGGCCCATCAATAATAGCCTTCGAGGCTTCTCGATTGCGTTTTGAGGACTGTCACGGGGCAGGCAGGCCCAGTGTTCGCCGCGCGCGGAAATCCAGCGTGTCGCCGCCAGCAGGTGGGGCTGGGACATGACAGTACAGTATGTACTGATGTGAGAAGACGAGGCACGTCAAGGCACGTCAAGGCTAGCACATCTTGACAGCTGTCAGTCTGTGAAACCTGCCACGAGATAGATAACGCAGTGCCTGATGTTTGCAGCCAAATGAGAAGCCGGAGGACTTCCACTTTGAGACGGGGGGAGTCGCGATGGGGAAATATTGGTGGGTGGAGCACCTCAGCGTGTCAGTAAATGGCGAGACCCGCGCGGGAGAAGCCATTCGCACACCACCTCTGGACATTGGGACTGAAGCAAAGCAAAAAAGCCCCGCGGACGTGCGCATCACGTCAGTTAAGCTTGATGTCTGTGGTGCTGACACGCGCAATACGAATTAAGTTGGGTGCAGACGAGGGGGGTGTGATGAGGAGCTCGGCCTGACGAACTGGTGGGTACACGGCATGGAGCCTCGGACGCGCGGCTGAGAGCTTGACATTTTGGCAACGCCCAGAATCTTGTCCCCAATGGCAAACAATCAGCTGTGCCTGCCGGGAGGCCAGGCTTGAGCCCTCGGTTGCATCGAGGGCAACTGACTCCGTTCAGAATCATACTGAAGGCTAATTAACAAGAAGATGGCCGTGATAGCCTCTGACTGCCAGCGTTTGACGGCGAGGCGGCAAATGACTCTCGATAGAGTGTCGCCTTCGGCTGGGCTTGCTCCCGACAGACTTGGTCTTCAATTGGCTCCCATGACGCATGCCACGCCAGAAGCGACTACAGAAGATGAGATAGGCTTTTCGAGGCCACCATTCGGCTCGAAGACCCTGATTGATATCCTCGATTGGCTTTCCGAGTCAGCTCAAACTTTCGGAACGCAGCCGCGGGAACGTTGGCCTTCTCCTACCCCCCGATGCTCCCCTCTTCGTTTCGTTTCAGATGCAATGCGGAATTCTGGGGCCCAGATACCGCTACGCTACGGTGCTACGACATCATGCCCTCCCTGCACGGCTCGGGGGCTGGCGTGTGCTTGACCAGGTTTCTGGGCGCTGATGATGTAACTCCAGCCGTCGACAAACTCAGCATGCTTTTTGGGCTGATGGAGGGTATAGCAGCCCGCATAGGCTTGACCTCTTGTTCGCGGGGTTGTCGTCTCAAGTGGCTACCTTGGCATCGTCGTGGCCGGCAGTCGAGATAGTCCTGCCTACCAAGATATGACGGGCCCCTCATCTAATTGAGTTGCAGAGCGCCTGATGCATACCACGTACGACCAGCATGTTGTGCGAGGCGAATGACTTTGCCGACAACCGTCGCAAGACAGCGATGGCTTGTGTTGGGGTATCGACGGGCTTGTTTCCGGCCAAGAGGGGTCACGCCGTGATTTGATATCCTGTCGCGGTAGCGTCGAGGCCGCATGCTAGTGCACCCCAGGCAGCCAGGCCAGACAGCGCTGCCCAGGCCAGGGCTAGCTGTTGCCCCAGCGCCCGCATGCGAGTCTGGAGCACAGCGGGCCCAGCTGGCTGCTAGCGAGCGAGGCTGGGATCCGGGATCCGGGGTCTCCTGCGACGCCTAGCCTGGTATCTGTCACCTTTTTCCTGGTGGTGCTTGACGATAGCAATACTCCGGGACCAGACTGGCAAACCTCGTGCTTGCATGATATCAATGCAGCCTGAACCGTGAACCGTTCGGAATATCTCACTGCAAGGCAAACCAAGCACCCCACGAGATTTCGAGCTAGCTCCAGGTAGGGATGGATGGTCCTGCCTGGAGAAAGAGAGAGCAGCAGGAGAGTCATGTGGCCAGAGCATGAAGAAACGGGCCACTATCACAGTCACAGTGGTTGCGGGCAGCGCCAACAATCGAAGGGATTGTGATGCAAGTCAAAGGTGGCCGACGAGAGGAAAACATCCGATCACAAGCTCCCCTCACTTTACTCATCTATCTATCTTCACGCCATCATGCCATCATGCTTCACGGCTCGGCAATGTTCGGCTGAACTAGAGGTTAGAGGCCAGACGCCGACGTCTTGAAGCGGGCGACGATACCAACAGTACCAAAGAATTCAATGAAGTTTAGACGAAGCCTGGCCTGTTAGCTCGATGATGGCCTGTCTGGCCTGGGCCGGGTCTCGAGAGTCTGAATCGCGGATACCTCAAGATGGTTAAGCAACAAATCGGGGGTTCTCAGGATCGGCTGTATGCCGTCCCGTCAGGCCCTTTGCTGAATTATGAATAGCCCGACTCTGGTAGACTAAGGTTCCGGTTCCGCATCGGCTTGAACCTTGTGGGCAAGCTTGCCTGGAATAGACTTTGGACGCACCTGGCAGCTGCAGGTACTTGAGGGACGAACCTGCGTCGGAGCATTTCTGGCGCCACCCGGGCTCTCTTTCTGCACTACGCCAGTAGCACTGTAGCGACGAAGTAGCCAGCTCGAGCAGCCCGCCCCAGGACAGTCCAGCTCAAACGATTCAGCAGCTTGGCACCCAGGTACGGCACCTCTGGGATCCCTGGTGGGGGTTTGGGTTGGGCTGGGAGGCCCCACTTTGGCCATCATGGTGGTGGTGCTGGTCGTGCTGGTCGTGTCGGATGTGAGTGGTGTCGACAGCAAGAAGACCGACACTCTGCTGCCATTTCATAAGTCAGTCAGTCACAGTCAGTCAACTCACCCTTGCCGGCCCGGGGGAGAGGACTATCTCCCTCGTATGCTCCTTGCCGGATTACGGCTTTTCCAACCCGCAAGGAGCAGACTCTGGGTCGTGCGTCGCACAATCTCGTAGTATCGGCTGCAGCACCACCCCCATCCCAAGCCGCCATGTGACACCTGCAACATTGCCTACATTTTGCGTGTCCTCCGTGCCGTGTGGCTAGTGCACTATAGTACTAGCACAGCACTGTCGATGCCATGCCATGCTATGCCATGCGCGTTGCGCTGCACTACGCTCCAAAACCCATCACACAACAAGTGAGGAACCCCTCTGTGGACTCGGTCGCATCGTCACCTGTGTCACATCCCTCCCGTGCTGCTCGCCGGTTTGAGGCCTGGTGTGGAGGGGTGGCCATGAGGAGTTCCTGAGGGCTGGTGCCCCGCTCCCACGGGCGACCTCTTACTCTGTCCTGTGCAGCTTGCTTGAGCTCCCATCCTGGGCCATACCAGGGCTCGCTATAGGCCATGACGACGTGCTTCCGCTCTGTTATATATCGCAACTGACTGGAAACCGACCGCTGATGCGAGTAGCGGGCTGAGTTATGTCCGATGGGATGAATCAGGCGTCAAGTGTTATCACAAATGGGGCGCCTCCACCAAATCCCACCGCCGTACATGCAGTGTTGACATTTTATTCAACGGCTTCTTCCCCGCCTTCGCGCCCCCCCCCCCCTTTGAGCCAGAGGGGCACGAGCAGGAGTAAAAAGAGCGTGGGATGGGTACAGGCATCCGACATGACCGACATGACCCTGATAAGAAAAGCTTGCAACCACAGCTTGCGCACATGACCACACAAAATAGAGTGCAGAGGCTGCTCAAGGTTTAAGGCTTAATAGATGCCGTCATCGGTGGCCCGCCGCCCGTTGACAGCCTGACAAAATAAGGGACACTATAAATTATGACTTCAGACATGATTGCGAGAGGTATTGAAGGTTGAAATTTTAGTTGCCACGGTGCGTCGAGCAGAGAGCGACGCCTCTCCGGTGATACTGGGAGGTTTCGTTAGAGTTTCGAAGCAGAGAAGAGCCATTGGCGGTCCGGAGCCACTCGTGGAGATGAACCGTCCAGGGGCATGGGTGGGCAATCACTCGCCATCTGCACAGCAAGGAAGATCCCAAGATGGATGGTGGGCCCCTGCAAGCTCCTTGATCTGTCAGTTCTCGCCATCTTCGAGCCCAGCTGGATACCTGCGGCCCAGGTACCCTCCCGGTCGAGTCGAGTCCCACCCCTTCCACTGGCCGGCCCAGCCTCTGCTGCAGTGCGTGTACCGCGTACCGGACTGCAGACGAGACTGGAGACTGCAGTTCAGTCTCGTCTCGTCCCCGGATGTGGCTGAGCTTGCCTCGATGAGGCAAGCAGGATTGTCCCAAAGGCTTTCCCCGAGTGCTACTTTGCGTACCCAGACATGGCATGCGATTAGTCCCACAGGCAGGGCCGTCGTAGTGTACCTGTATCCGTCCTAGCAATGTGTGCGCATGCGCATGCGGTGGCCTGTCTATATCTCGATTCGATCTTTCGAGACAGGGCCATGGATTTCTGGCCATGAAGCCCATCTGCCGCAACCGCAACCGCAACCGCAACCTTATCGCGCCCGCAGTTACTGTCTCTCCTCGTGCAAACCAAAAAGGCCGTAGTGCGGATGTATAGTGGACAGGCTAGTAAATAGCAGCGTTCGAATGCGGCCGGGCCAGCAACAAGCAGCAGGGCAGCGCGCAGAGCATAGCAGAGGATGGGGGGGGGATGGGAAGGGTACATGGTACGCGCATGTGAAGGGGTGGGTTCCGAGAGCCCGACCCGGATAGAGCTAGTTGAAGCTTGAGCAGAGGCAGATTGGCGGTGGGGCTAGGCCCGGAGCGGAAGTAATACAGGACGGTACGCGGCGGTGATTTCCCCCATCCAGTAAGCTCAATGAGTCGCCAGGGGCCCACTCCTGCTGTACCTCGACACGTACATGCTACGGCAAGGTACCGGTAGCAATCAAGCACCCCCTCCATGTTCCTCAATTATTTGTTTGAATCACAAGGTTTCTGTTAGCTTTCTTGCAAGGGTGTATTGCGATACCTTGGTGTGTCACCCGCGGCCGGTACGTACCTGCACCCACTGCAGGTATCCCGGTACCCAGGTACCCAGGTACCCTTCCCACCCGCTCACCACAAGCCCAAGCCTAAGCCCAAGCTCGACTTGCGCCTACTGTGTACTGCTGCCGCTGCCGCTTTGCTGCTGCATACTGTACAGTTGCTCTTTCCTGGTCGTGCCTGCTCAATTCAATGCTGCTTTCCTGCCACTGCCATGCTGCCCATTGCTGTAATGTAGACCAGACCCTGCTCGCTCGCAGGGAGAGTGCGTGATCCAACATGCCCTTTCCTTGCCATGCCTGGCCTTGCCTTGTCGGCTCACTCGACTCGCAAAGCGGCGTCCGTCAGGCAGTCCACCTAGGTACTCTGTACTCTGCCTACGCACTACATAGCTAGACCATCGCCCTCGACCGACCTTGGGGACTAGATATCATGCTACTCTCGCGAAGATCACATCTGGCCTGCCACTAGAGTGCTCTACCTCCGGCTTTGGAACCGAGCATCTTATACCGCACGCCCCGGCCTCGACTCTCGCCCATCCTCGCTCACCTTCGTCCTCCCATATTTCCACCCTGCCCTCGCACGCAGCTCTTCCGCCTCGAGACCGTGCCAGCCGTCGCTCCTTTCCTGGCTCTATCACTGTATATCCTCTCGTCGCAATATTGTTCGCCTCTCCTGCTGCTGCCAAAAAAAAACAGCCCTCAAGGCTGTCTATCCCCCCGTCCCGAGGACCTGTATCCCTACTGCCGAACCGTCTTTGCCCGGCCAGACGAGAGAGTAATATCGGGAGTCAGGACCTCTCAGTCTGTGCGAAAAGAGTTCGTGCACGCAACCGCCGTCTTCAACCCATCACCTGGAACCGAGTGAGCGCCACATCGTCCCTAGTTATCGTGGGGCCGTCTCTGGAACACGACGTTCACTCCCGTCCAGCAAGTGTGGACCTGGTGCTTGTCACCAGCATTTGAACGCTCGAGCACTCTCTCCACCTCACCCACACACGCCTTCTGCAATCCACCTTACCACACAGGGGGGGAGACTTAAAAGAAACGAAACGACCGCCAACGTCTTTAGTCAGGGGAAGCAGAGGAACAGACGTTGCACGACCTCACTGGTATATATTATTCTTGCTTCTCCTCCACCTCTACTTGTACCTCACCCTTGAGACCCTGTCACCTACCTCGTCCCCTCGCCTCAACCTCAACCCACCCTTCCCTCGTCCAAAGGTATGAATATCAACGACCTCCCCTCTGGGTCCCATCACAATTCTCCAGTCCCCCTCTCATGATCTTCACACGCCAGTGCCCACATCCCGCCTCCTTCTCCATTCCTCATGAGACTCTGTGCTCACATATAAAGAACAGAAGCATCACCTTGCTGGTCCTGTCTTGTGTGTCTCGAGGAACCCTCATCGCAGCTGGGAACCTCCGCGCCACTTGGGTATTGTGAGCAACAACATCCTTCTCAATTGAGGCACACACGTCGCTCTCGAATACGGCAAGCCGCATCTCTGTTCCGCCTCCTCGTCCACGCTTGTCTCAGTGGTATTGGTTGAGATACCAAGAAGAAGCAACTTCGACCCTGAGACTGCTGCACAGCAAAAAAGCAAGTTGCAGCAACAGCTTCACGACCGTTACGGCGGCCACCACCCATATCCACGCAAGGGCCGGATTCATTTTATGATCTGGTGCAAGGGCCGGTAACCAACGATCGTCCCTCGTCCCACTCCAGGCCCGGATTTCTTTCCGCCAGTCAACGCCGACCGCATCTCGCCGGGACGACATCAACCTTTCTCACCTTCACGATCGTCGCTCTGTTGATCTGACTCGAGGATTTTCACACTCTACCTGTGATTTATTCCCGCCCAGCCGATCACACTCGACATCGCGCGTCACAAATTTGGAGAGGGTAAGTGATTCACTCCTCTTCCGCATGCACAGCGGGTCCGCGTGACGATAACCCACCCTCCAAACACACAATACACAACAGCCTCCTTATATGGGCTTTCGTGACGCTTCCCAGGAAGAGCCAGACCGGACCAAAACTACCTAAATGCTAACAACTTATCAGTGCAGATAACATCCACAAATATATATCCAAGATCCTTTTCTGCTATGGAACTCATCGAGGTCATGGATACTGAACAAGCACCGCGCCCGTTCCAATGCCAATGGGACGCCTGTGGCAAGGTATGTTACTGAACCGATACTTGGCACCGACGGATACCCAGAACAGCGTACTGATCGCCAAATCCAGAGCTTCAATAGAAAATCGGACCTTCAGAGACATTTCAGGATACACACGAACGAGCGACCATATGCGTGCACCCAGCATGGTTGTGGGAAGGCTTTCATTCAGCGTAGTGCCCTCACTGTTCATATACGCACACATACAGGAGAGAAGCCACATGCCTGCCAGTATAATGGTTGTGGAAAGCGATTTTCTGATGTAGGTGGTGCTAGCTAAAAGTTTATGATGCTTATGGACTGACTCTGGTATAGAGCTCTAGTTTGGCACGTCACCGCCGAATTCATTCGGGAAAGAGGCCATACATGTGCGGACACCACGGCTGTGTGAAGACGTGAGTCTATGCACCGCCAATATAAATGACACAATCTGACACACAGCAGGTTCTGCAGGAAAACGACAATGGTCAAGCACCAACGACGGTCCCATCAACCAGGTGCCCTTGTCGACGACGCTACCAGCGAATCCGGAGGGGATGAATCACCCTCAACCCCAAGGGCGCACCACGCCACCATCTGGAGTCAACAGCCGCACGGGCAGATGATGATGCACAACGGAATGGGAATGCAGCGACCAATGCCTGGCCAGTACATGACGGCCCCATACGAACACCGTCACAGCCTCTCTTCCAACGGACCCGAGTATCCAAACAATATGCACTCGGAGCATGCCATGATGCGTCGCATGTCGAATGCTCCCATGCCTCAACAATACTTCGTCGAGGCCCACAACCCAGCTGTCGCAACGATGAACGCTAATCAGTTCCAAAACGTGCCACGACAACACAGCAATCCTTACTCCGAACCGGGTTTGACAGCTTCGCTGAACAGCAGCCCAAGCACCTTTTCTTCGACATCTGTACGTAGTCCCGCCGGTGACAACGGATTCAACAACTACGCGCTTCACTCGACGCAAGCCGCAACACATGCACTCCAGGGCGCCGAGCATCAGCACGCTGCAATGGGACAGTTCCAGCACCCAGCAACGACACAAGCCATGCTATCGAACCAGTCGATGATGACAATGCCTATGCACAGCCAACACTCGCAGCAGCAACACCCACAGTCACCAGGGGCTCAAGGAGTGTACCACCAGCAGCTCGCTGCTTCGGCGCCAGACAACTCACAAGCCATGTACGCCCCCGGCGTCCCTGCATACCAGGATCCCGTCAGTGCTGGGCATGTACCTGCGTCTTATGGATGGGGAATGCCTGACGTCAAATTCGACGATGCGGCTGGGTTGGGCCTAGCCTTGCCTTCCGACAGGATTGCGCAAATGGGTTAGAGGTCACTGTCGTCCTCAACCAGCTTTGCTCCTGTAAATGGATCAGCTTGGAGTACGCCCGTTGGTCTGCCTCCGACTACGCAAAGTAGAGGAAACAAAAAAGGGGAAACTCGAAGCCGCTCGCAACCTCCCCAGCACAACCACACCAAAAGCGTGGTTTTCCGTCCGTCGATAACACAATCACTAATACCTTGCGGCGCATTAAATCCGGTCCTAATCACAGTCAATTCCGCTGACGACTTACGACACACTTTTTTCTTGTAACACTGCATTTTTCCATGCACTTTCACCTAAGGGGAATTCAGGGCGGTCCTGTCGCTTTCTGTACCACAGCAAACACGATCATCTGTCAAAGGCGTCAAAATAATTGCACAGATCTCGGGGGTAGAGATCCAACGGATTGGCGGGGCGCAGCAGGAGGGGGGTTGGCTGTCTTGTTTGGAAGAACAAAAAAGATTTCATCAAAGAGGCGTTGACGAGTGGAGAGGAAAAGCGCACTGCCCGTGTTGACGTGGCCGTCATAATCAGGTTGGCAGTCTCGACTGACCAGCCCAGTTCATTGTTACCGATCTGGTGTATTATCATTTCCCTCTTTTTCTCCGGGGTTTTGTCTCTGCCTCTCTCTCTCTCCCTTTCCCTATCTCTCTCTCTCTGTGTCTCTCTCTCTACCTCTGTGTCTCTCTCTCTACCTCTGTGTCTCTCTCTCTACCTCTGTGTCTCTCTCTCTACCTCTGTGTCTCTCTGTCACTATTTGGCTGTATTATAACTGTTTGGGTTTGCTTGATACCTGCGGTACAGGTTTTCGGGAGTATTTTCTAATGAGTGTGTGAAAGACATGTTGTCTGGCCTGAAAGCCATGGAAGCTGGGCCATTGACGAACGGGGTCAAAATCAAACTGGGTCGCATCAAGGTTGGAACCAAGTCCGGGACATAGCTACATGGAAACAGAAAATTCAAGAGAAATCAAATAAGCGCTGTGTGCCTAATGTACCTGATGTGAAGATTTCGTGACTTTTGAGTCCGCTTTCCTGTAGGAACCATGCACTAACTGCCAGGCTTATTGCCAACCTTGAGCACCCATATTTTCATTGAAAGGCAGCCACGAAATGATGTGACAGTGCTCCTCGCTCTATGGGTTCAAGTTGTACTCCGTGCTCAGTTCAATTGCAAGACCCAGTGAGCCCTCAAGTGCTGTAGCAGTATTTATCGCCACTAACTCCCCCAAGCTACAAGTATGCATGCCCAGCATCACCTTCGTGTGTGGGTACTGGCCAATGACAGAAATTCTTCCCGAGTGAAGAATGATTTCTGTGAGGAGGTCAGTATGTGCTCAGCGGGGAAGGGGAAAAAAAAGAGCAACAGCCATCGATACCATCTACTATTCAATCAGCTCATCTCGCATGCTGCAGCCTATGCTATCCATCCCACGGCTGTGCACGCAAAGACGTGAGACGAGAGAATTCGGATGGTTTCGAAACGGCTTTGAAGGGCTGCACTGCCCATCGTGAAACGGTTGCCAAGTTCGAACCGCCACACACTGGGACACGATGGAATAAAAGGTGACGAACGCCTTATCGATTATTTCGTTCCTCTTTTGGACTCATCACTTGTATCAGAGAAGCTATGTGAACACCTTTTTCGAACTATGAAGTCAGAAGTTGAGAACCAGCCCTTCCTGGCGTTCTCGGACGACCCGGCCGGGCAAGCCACTGCCAGCGACAGCAGCCTCGCACCTCACCGCGAGGCGCAGAAGGCCTCCAGCACACGCAGGCTCCTCCGCGACCTTGCTGTAGGCCTCGTGACCTCCCTCTTCTGGGTGCTGGTGATCTGGGTCTTGATCCCCGGGCCATCATCCCCTGTCTCCCACAGCCCCGCCGACGATGCACCCGCCCAGATGCCGAGCCAGGGCAGCGTCATCACCGGGGAGGACACGGCGCGCTTCCACAACATCACATCGGGCGCCAAATACATATCGTGTGGCAACTCGACGGAGGAGGCGCGGTCGAAAGGGTGCGTGTATGACACGCTGCTGAACGCATGGGTACCGTCGCAGTGCCTGGACCAGGAGTGGATAGACGAGTATCAAGATGACGCGAGCTGGACTGCTTTTGCCGAGTAGGTCTTTCCCAATCTTCCTCGGCCAGATCTTCCATTTGAGCCGTGGACATACCGACTGTGCCATTGCTGAGTATTTTCCCAAACAGCGTGAACCTAACCGAGCCCCTGAAGCCCGACACGATGGGCGAGAGGGACCATTATTTTACGAGCATACGCGATCACATAAATCACTGCGCCATGCTGTGGCGGAAGCAGTTCTGGACGCTGTTCGAGGCCCGGCAGGTCTTCGACGCCGTCATTGTCAACTCGTACCACACCGAGCACTGCGCGTCGTTCCTGTCGGAGCTGTTCGGGTCGAACCGCACGGAGCCGACGCTGGTCAGGGTCGGCTTCTCGGGCTGCTGGGTCAGGGACGACAACGAGGAGCTGTAAGCGGGAAGTGATGAGCGGGTGCTTGCGCGTTTCCGGGTCGGGGTGACGGTTATCTTTCGGGGCAATATGAGACACGGACGGGGGCCAGGCGGGATGGAAGGTTCCACGTAGGTTCGGTTATTAATCCATGGGCGCCATGACTTGGGGGTTTCCTTCGCTGTGGAATGGAAGTGATGTGATGGCCTCCCCGGATCCGGCGTCTCGTCCGGGCCTGACTGACTGGCAGGGTGATCGCCACGATCGCCCAGATCACCCTTAATTACCGAGTCCGAGAGGGCCACCGACAAGTTCGCTGACTCAACGCGCCGCGTCTGATCCGCGCGGCCCTGGTCCAGCTCTGAGACATGACGGGAGGGTCTCACCACCCGCAGCAATAACGGCATGGCCCCTCGGTGTCGAAGGTCCGGATTCATCCAAAGTAGACGGGAGGCGGGGGAGGACCCTTCGACCTGGAATATACCGCACGTGAAAGTGGGCCCCCTCCAGTCTGGACAGCCACCCCGGGTGATGAACAATAAGCGGCCCGACCCTACCCACCCGGGATAGGAAGACCTATCTATCTGTACGCCGGCAGTGTGCGAGGTATGAAGTCGCTGGGCTTTCCCCCAAAGCCGGCGGAATCTGGGTCGGAACTAGTATCGAGACAACTTCAATATTCACGTGGCCTGCAGGGATGTTGAGAAGCAGGTTTCCGACAACAACTTGTCGAGTAGTTATCGAGGAAGTATATGAACCTCTCGAGAACTTGACGCCGGAAAAGGCAGTTTCCAGGAACGATGAGACTGATGAGCAACATGCCTGCTTGGCTGGTGTCTAGGCTCCCATTTCTCGCGGGTGATTCTGCCCGAAACGTGATCAAACGACAATTGACCTCGTACTATTCTGACCAGACTCGCATATTATCCATGTCGCGTCCATAGGAGCCTCGGTCATTTTTGCTTGTTGGAATGGCCTTTTTGTTGACTTTCTCACAAAGCCGACCTTCATGCTGGACTTAGGCGACCATCGAGGTTTGTCCCGGGACCCCGGAAATAAATCGACCTTTTGTGACTTCGCTGTCAGCACAGCGAGGTAATGAAGCGGGATCATCATGTTCAATGTGATACGATGCGGGCATGATTGTTGATTTTCATATTAGTTTATTATCAATCAAGTAAGACCGTGTCATAACTCATCCTCTTCATAGTCGTTGCGCAAGGGACTAACGATGAGTGCGCAGAGAAAAGTCGTCGCATATGAGGATAACAACAAATAATCAAGAACCATCTTCCAAGCCCAGAGAGATAAGCTGAAGGCCGGCAGCTGATATCAACATGCTGGTAGCGATTGCCTAACAGAGGCTGCACTGGCAGGAGCAAACAAGCCAACATTTGAGAAACGGGCGTGTTTCTGGCGAGTTCCCGTGAGGACATCAGATTTTGGAGAGACGCACAAACATGCCACGGATCAGTGAAGTCCATCAGCGTTCAAAAGCCGATGAGCGATTGAGCGGGAGGATGTTCAACCATGTTCAACCTGCTGCCCCTTCACCGACTGGTGTGTATGACCTTGGGTGTCGGACCAATCCACCTGTTAAGTATGCGCCACAACACGAGACTACAAGTGATATCCAAAATTGTGGATGAGATGAAGACATACAGAGGCTTGCACATATCGTACGAATATTGGGAGGGGCGAGATACTTGGCTCAAACGAGCTTCAAGAAGTGATGATGTCGAGACATGGGCGGATGAATTATTCATCAGGGTTTGAACCCTCACAGGAGCATAGTGCCTGCCCCCGTTGCCGCCACTTTGCGCGGGATGGACGGCTGGGTTGATTGTGGACCCCTGACGGGTAGGCAACTTTAAGCTGACCTCATCCATCTGAATCAGCCGGCCGCCGCTGTCGCCGTCGTCGTGACCCCCCGTTTTCTCTGCCGACACATCGCCTTTGCATTGTATTGTATCTGGCGCCCAGTCACCCGTCTGACAGCCCTCATGGATCCTGTCGCTTCACTCATAACCAGCCAGCATTGATTAACACCCACATCTCCAACCGCGCAGTCTGCGCTCCCGAAGGGCGTCATGGCCTTTCAAACTGCTCTGCTGCCCGTGAGTCGACCGATCCTTGGCCCGCCGACACGACACAACACGATACTACGCAAACCTGCCCCCGAAGACATGCCTACATGCTAACTTGATGCTTGATCTCGATAGAACATGGCAGCAGCGACAGCTGAGATATGGCCCTCGGTCGCCAAAACCCTGGCAATGCCACGGACCGTCACCACTCGAACAACTCTATCGGCTTCCGCCCACGACATCAGCCCGACGTCCTCGTCACCATCTGCCGCTGTATGCCAACCCTCCTAATGACTTCTGCCTGGACAACATACTAAACACGTGGTATAGAGTCGGACTTCGAGTCTCCCTGACTTTCTCCGCAACGACTACCAATCCAATAAGTCCTCTCTGCCGAGCCACCAGCCCTTGTTCTGCGATATCCGATCCATGATCGCGGCCATGCCATCTTCCACACTGGCTACCACAACCAACCCACTGCTTCAAAGAAGTGCCTTCCGCATGACAACGCATAACTCGGCTATCACTACAACGAGAATGTTCTCGACAGTGACTATGCGCGCGGCGCAGCGCAACACAGCCGCCTCGCAAACACTGTCTACTCTCCAGGCGGCTGTCTCTCACTGGTCTGTCCCATCGCACCGTCCCTCACCGTTCACTGTTGGTCGCGCTATTGGTCTGTCGCCATACACTGGGCTTCTGCAACGCCGGGATTTCAGCAACGGAGGCATCTCTCGCAACATGCTAGCCAATCTCGAAGCCGCCGCCAACCGGAATCCCACCAGCCCTACCGCTCAAAACGCTTTCTATCAGGTTCTTCTCAAGGCAAACATGCCCGGAATCATTGTCGAACGATACCAATCGGGTAGGTACGCGAGGAACCAAGCCGTTGAGGACGTCTATGCCAGGGCCTTGTCCATGATCAACGGTAACAAGGTTGTCGACGTTGGCGCTGTCGACGGTCAAGCTAGTGGGCTTAATCAGTCCCAGCTGCAAGCAATCGGACAGGCCGTCGCTGCTAACGCCAAGGGCGGTAACATCGCGGTATCTACCCAGGGTTCTGGCGGCAAACAAGGCCCCATTCACGTCGTCGTGGACGAATCTCTCGGCTCTACAATCTTCAAATGGGTCAGGTTTCTCATGATGTTCGGCTTCGTCTGCTATTTCAGCCTGGTTGTTGTCTCTATGATCGTCGAGAGTTTCAACTCCTTCAAGCGAACCGGAACTGCTAGGGCTGATGCTGAGGTCAAGGCCGAGAGCCAGAAGGCCCGCTTTGCCGATGTTCACGGATGCGACGAGGCCAAGGAGGAGCTTCAGGAAATCGTCGAGTTTCTCAAGAACCCCGACAAGTTCTCGACCCTGGGTGGCAAGCTGCCAAAAGGTGTTCTCCTGGTCGGTCCCCCTGGTACTGGCAAAACCCTCCTGGCCCGAGCTGTTGCCGGTGAAGCTGGCGTTCCCTTCTTCTACATGTCCGGCAGCGAGTTTGACGAAGTCTATGTTGGTGTTGGTGCCAAGAGAGTTCGTGATCTCTTCAATGCGGCCAGGTCCAAATCCCCGGCAATCATCTTCATTGATGAGCTGGACGCTATTGGAGGCAAGAGGAACACTCGAGATAGTACCTATGTCAAGCAGACGCTCAACCAGCTTCTGACCGAGCTGGACGGATTTGACCAAAGCAGCCAGGTCATCATCATCGCGGCAACAAACTTTCCAAAGTCCCTCGACAAGGCCTTGACTCGTCCCGGCCGGTTTGACCGTCACGTCTCGGTCGATTTGCCTGACGTCCGAGGACGACTGGCCATCTTGCAATACCACTCCAAGAAGGTCAAGTTGGCAGAGCAGATCAACTTGCAAGAGCTGGCTCAGGGTACTTCAGGACTGTCCGGCGCCGAGCTTGAGAATATAGTCAACTCTGCTGCCATCCATGCCAGCAAGAACAAGTCGGCGTTCATTTCGATGAGAGATCTTATTTGGGCCAAGGACAAGGTCGTCATGGGTGCTGAGAAGAAGAGCATGGTCATTAGCGAGAAGGAGAAGCTTATGACAGCTTACCACGAGGCTGGTCATGCCCTCGCGGCCTTGTACACTGCGGCTCAGCCGATTGCGCTGTATAAGGTCACGATTCTCCCACGCGGCGGCTCTCTGGGACACACCGCCTTCCTTCCAGAAATGGACAAACACTCTTGGACCACATCGGACTACAGTGCCAGGATTGACTGCTCAATGGGTGGCAAGGTGGCCGAGGAAATCGTTTACGGCGCCGACCTGGTGACCTCGGGTGTTAGCGCAGTAAGAATCCCCCCCCCCCCCAGTCTTGTTTAGCTGACACTAAAACCACTTGTAGGATCTCAACAATGCCACCGACATCGCTTTCCAAATGGTCGCGTACTTCGGAATGGGTGGTGGAGGTCTGGCCCCTATGGACTTCGGATCCAGGTACAACAATTTGAGCCCGGCAACCAGGGAGCAGGTCGAGAGGGAAGTGCAGAAAATGCTGAATCAGTCGTACGGTCGCACTCGAGAATTGCTGATTGCAAAGCGGAAGGAGCTCGATCGGCTGGCAGAAGCCCTCGTCGATTACGAGACTCTGGACAAAGCTGAGGTATTGAAAGTGATCAAAGGCGAGTCACTGACTGATCGCATAAAAATGCCGAGGGATGGACCCATGACTATCCCGATACCAGCAGATCCTCTCGAGAGCCTCCCGCCGATCGGTGGGGAGCAGGAGGGTGGCTCTGAGCCACCGCCACCGCCACCTGCACCCCCTGCGTCGGTATAGTGGCCGAGACGGTGACGCGAGGACACTGTAAGGTGCGAGAGAGAGGGTGAATAAGGATATAGCATCCGTAAGGTGGATGAACTCAGTGAGCGTGTATAATTTGTAGTGAATGGCGGTGGTAGTGAGGAGACTCGGCTGGAATCCACAGCGTCTAGTATTCCAAAGGGGGAAGTTTGCATCGTGGCACCCTTTCAGAGCGTATCTAGAAAAGCATCTGTCTTATGGCATTCATGAGTCGAGCAGGCAGAAAATCAGAAAACAAAAAACTCTCATCACCAGCTACATGTGGTCTTTGGCTGACATTTTGAAGCCTGCATGTGGCACACTGGGAGTCTATGTCACTGAAGGGTAAAGTCCCCTTTCCTATAATCAAAGCAACAGTGGCCACGTGGACAGCAGGTTGGAGACAACAGTGTTGAACAAGTCTGAAACCCTTCAATCCGTCCTGGTATCATCCCTGCCTAACTTATTACCTCGTACTCCTTGAACCCCAATCACATCACGAAACATCATTAAGCATTGAGACTCCCTTCGCCCCTTTTAGAAAGAAAAGGAGATACATAGAGAGAGAGAGAGAGAGAGAGAGTACAGAGATAAGGATAGATGAGGTGTAAAACACACGGCCACGAACATGGCCGCGGGACAAGTGCTTTGTCGCCGAGAATAAAATTACACTTTCCCCTTTTCCTCTTGTTGTCCCCTGGCTCTTGCGTCCGAGCTACCACAGTGAGGCCCAGCCCCGGTCAATTCCAGCTGAGTCTAGTTGTCAGGATAAGGGTAGACGGTCCCGCCTTCGTTCCCAAACCGACCCGCCGGGGGTGATATTGCCCGGCCGATGAGGGAGGTGGGCGTGAGGTCCTCCCAGCTTCCCCAGCTATCCCGGCTTCCTCCTCTTCCTCTTCCTCCCCCTGCAGAAGCAGCGTGGTAGCGATGGTGATGGGGGTGGTGGTGGCGGTGATAATCGGGCTGGCCCTGCGGCGACGACGACGGATGCCCGGCCCTCGCGCTGCCCGTGGTCGTGGCGATGCCGATGGCCGAGCTCACGGGGCTCGAGCCACGGAGGGCCAGCGGCGGAGGGGGCAGGGCCTTGCTCGGCGGCGGGCCGGGCGAGGGCGACCTCAGGGTGCTGCTGCAGCTGCTCAGCGGGCTGACGAGGTCCGGGATCTCGAGGGGCCGCTCGTGCGGCCGCCGAGGCCGGGTCGGCGACGACGGCGGAGTGGGCGCGAACGGGTTGGTGGATATCGCCGTCGACGGGTTGTCCGCGGCGTCTGCCACGGACGTGGTCGCCGTGCCGGTGCTGTTGGGGTGCCTCCCGTGCGTGTTGTAGTCGCTGCTGGCGGTGGACGTCATGGACGTTATCTCGTTCCGAAGGGAAGATTCACGTCCTTTGGGGTATGAAGGGACTGGGTGAACGGTACTGTCCAAGCCGGACGGAGGGAATGTGAAGCTCACTGGTGGGGGTGATTTGAGCCGAGTATATGGGGGCGAAGAGGGCTCCGGCGGCAGTGAGGGCGCCTTTTGGTGCATCTTCTCCTGCCGCGGTTCAAGTCTGTTGTATGTTGGGCTGCAAATCGGAGATGAGGGGAAAGACCCTTTGTCATCCTGCCTATGGCTGCTGTAACAGCTGCTCTGACTATTGTTACTGTGGTGTCTCTCATAGGGTGGCTCAAAGGCGATGGATCCAGGGCGGGAGGTTGGCCCTAGCAACGAGGGCAGAAGCTTCCTGTCGCGCAGGGGCAGGGGTGGAGTCAGAGGTGGTCGGTCGGTGCAATATGAGTGAGACGGCGAGATCAGACGCTGTGGGGAGTCGGCTGGCATCGCAAAGCCCTGCACGATCCTACTTATGCGGCTTCTCATGTCACCATCATGCTCTCCTAGCTGTTTTTGCCTGCGTCGGAGGACGCAAAACAGCAGTATGACCGCGCTGGCAAGTGCCAGTGTTGTGCAGACCGCGATAGCGACTATAGCCTCAGCAGGAAGGGTATGTCTTGTTGCGATAGCAGGTGTCGTGGCTGTGGCTGCGGGGAGTGAGCTGTCCGTGTAGGGGGTTGTTGTGTGGGTCGAGGCAGTTCCGGTGGTATCGACTTTTGTCGAACTTGATGAGATTCCAGACGTCGAAGCAGTCGGTGTTTCTATGGTGCTTGTCGGCTCCTCGGACACCGTGGTGGAGCTTGCGGAGAACCCAGCGTCTTGAGGTTGATTCGCCTGCTTCTGAGTAGAGGAGGAACACACGTTGCACTGGTATGATTCCGGAGGCCATCCTGGATCAGCAAAGTTGTGGAATCCGAGACTGGTCAAGGCGTCAGTGCCCTATTCGACGGTGACAAAGGAGGATGATTGACAGACCTTTGGCAGGAGTTGATGATCTTGTCCACACCGGCTGGCATTCAGTCAACTACCATATCTCAAGAGCGCCCCGTGAGAATATCTCGGGTTATAACTTACGGTCCTGCCTGAGATCAGCCGGATTATTCCAGTGCAGGCCGCACCATTTGTGGTCCAGATAGTATAGGGGATAGAATGCAGCTCCTCCACCTCCGCTGTCAGATATAGCTTGGCACACAGTCGGGTTGAGTTCGCCTTGGCCATACTGGCTCGTCAAGAATGCGCGCAGGCAGTCATCAAAACACGTGCTCTTGGGGTCCGTCATGGGAGGGGCCTCTCCCGGTGCCTCGAAGGGACAGGTGCAGTCATCCCGGCGGTCCAAAACCATGTCCCCAATCGCATCCTTCATTCTGATCCTGATCTCAATCTCGATGGTGATATCAGTCGCGGAAGACAAAGGCAATTGGGCAGTATGTGACGACCATCAGGAAGGGAGGAGGAGAAAGCAGTTCCATTCCTGTGGGCCGTCAAGAACGCTGAATCAACAGTATGCCAAGCCTCTTGACCGACAATAATGATACTGAAAAAGGAAAAAATCGAGGGACAAGAGAAGCAAAAACGCAGCAAGCGAGCGTCGGGGGTAAAGGTGGCAGGTAAATAACTAGGCGTCGGGCTTGGGGGCAGGAAAGACTGAGGGGGAGCGGAGGCAGGTAGAGATGGGTTGAGCAGAGCTTATGCCAAATTTGAAAGCGATAGGTCGTATATAGAAATCTGAAGATCTATCGTGCCATTCCCGCGCGCACGATAAAAGCCCATGTCACAGCTATATATCACAACCAGCAAAGCCAGGGGCCACTCTCCCCGCTCCCGCTTCGTGATCCGTGTTCATCCATCGAGGTCCACAACCGTGTCACTCGAGCGCGGGCCTGGGAGAGAGCCACGGGGCTGACTGGCCACTGAGATAGCCTGAGGGTGGATGAAGAGCGATGATTTCGCAAGCCGTAGCTTGGGCCCCTGCCCCGGGGCTCATCATGCCATGACAGCAGGACAGGACACGGCACATTGTCGGGGTGGGGGACTATGGGCTGCAAGGTGCGCCACCTCAGGTCAGATACATGTACGTTACACAAGCCTGCCGCATCCCGCCGCTGGACGAGAATGCCTGCTCGTATGGAGGATAGATGCGGGCGCACGGCGTTCCCTGGACAAAGATGCAGCTAGCCGACAAGCGTCTTTCCTTTTCCTGGGCCTGTTCAGCTCATGCGAGAGGCAGATCAGCAAAAGCAGACGGTATCTCTGGCCCAAAACAGCCCGAAGCTTCTTGACCAAACCCCGATTTATTGATGGGAAATGCTTGGCAGATGCATCACGACGTGGTGGGTTGGCGTTTGGTCGAGCTCGATATTGTCCAAATGTTTGAGGCGTGATGTTGTCAGAGCCGACAACTGAAACAGCAACACAAGGGAGCACTCGCCCCGTCTTTGAAGGACTTGTCGAACTCCAGTTCAGGGGCACATGAGGATATCACCTACCCCTCTCCAAGCTCGGTGTGCCGGAGAGGAAGACTCACCAGATAGCAAGTGTCGGCTTCTGCCCAGAGCTGCTGTGCGCCAGCGGGTGTAATAGTGTTGGGAGGTGTAGGGCCAATCATGTTGGCAGAAGCACAGAGAGCAGGCCGATGCGGCTGAAGCTCAGTCAGGATCGCCAGGGGCGACCATGCGACGACTGGGGAAGCACGCAGCTCGTAGAAATGAAAAACAAAAAGAAGCAGGTAGGGCAGTTGGCTGTTTGGACATCACAGGCGAAATCTCCGACACCAATCAGGAGACCCAATCCTAGTGTTCAGTCGTACTCAGGTTACTTGTCTGGGGTCAGTCAGTCCCCTGCCTCCTGTCCTCTTCTGCAGCAGAGTCTTGCAAAAAGGTTACAACGAGGTACAAAGCTAGACTGCGGCGCGATGCCACCAGCTGCGTCCAATAGCCATCTCAGGTACGCGACGAACCACAGACGATTGTGAGACTGCCAAAGACGCTGTGCCATCATGACCTTGTCATCCTGCACAAGTCTCTGCCGTTTCTCGTGTTACTCTTTGATGCAGATTTCTTTCGAGTCCACCATGTCTGAGTCGTTTGCCTGCCTAAGTTTTCATTTTGGCCGTCCCTGCGATCAATCCGGTCTGCCCACAAGGACGGCACGTGAAGTGCCCTGGCCACGGTAAAGGTTGCCGCCTTAATGTTGAAAAATGTGAGGATGAAGTCCGCCTCATGCATGGATGACTGAGACACATAACAGCCCATTTTCTGCCATATAAGTTGGCAAGGCTGTTGCACCTCGACCTGGATACGAACGCTGTTGACTGAGCGATCTCTTCGAGCTTTCAGAAGCTTGACCGCTCTCTCAGACGGCGCGGAATGTGGCATATTAGCAATGCTCCCGACCGCTCAACCTGTTGACTTGAGCATCATTCCGAGTCTTGAAATGCTGGAATGCCTTCTCGCCGGGCCGTGTGCCGTCCCAGCAGCCCGGAGGCTAAGACTTTGTCTGCGTCCTGCCAGCCGCATCCTGGCGATTCTAACTCACATCGCCCCACAGCACAGAGTAAACGTCCGTGAAACCCGGAGAAAGCAAATTGTGCATCTGGAATCAATTGGACTTTGAGACATTAAGTGAATTGATCCTGCAGACACGTCCTGAGGCTTTGCTTAAGCCCTCTGCACGTTGGGCGATGGAGGTCCGAGCCGCCTTGGCCCGGAGTGAGGGGCTGAGGAAAAGCAAGCGAGGCGTGGCCACCCAAACCTCCAAACCCATTGTTTGAGAGTGGCTTTCTGTCGACCCTTCAGAACGCATTGGCTGAAGTAGGCCGCGAGCAAGAAATCCGGACGAGGTGCGGAGTGCGGATGCTTTGACGTGTCAGCCCTAATGTTAGGTAACCTCGGACACGGGCCAGACGAGAATGCTCCGACGTATCGTAAAGAATGAGCAGAATACTCATTGGGGATCGTCTCGTTGCATTATGTGCTAGTCAAGACTATCGCCTCGTATCATTGCTGCTCCACCGTCGTCCTTTCCCGAAAGTTTCCTGGAAATATGCATGACGGCGGCCGTGTCGGTCGGTCGACGACTGCGAGGCACAGAGGCACAGAAGCACAAAGCCTTTTCCTACAGCTCAGACGGCCACTGATCAACATTGCAAGGGTCTCTACTCCTGGTCAGTTCAGGGCTGATTTGTCACCGTTTTCCTCACACTAAGTTCTTCAGCGCTGTGATCGAGTAGTGTAGGTAGTTGGCAAGGCCATCAAAAGCCGCTGAGCAGGGCTCCGAACTTGGCATAAGGCACGTCCTGTATGCTCGGTCTGCAGTATATTCTTATAGGGCAAGTCTCAACTCGCATAGTGATATGTCAGGTTCTGCGACCAGACAGCCATGGGGTGCTTATGTTGCTAATTCGTCGCCCGAGGCCCCTGTAAGGTTCATAGTTCCGAGTCAGCGGGGCTATCGATAATTGTGTTGCTGCCGCATTGCAGTAGCTGATACGCAAGGGCAAGGGGTGTGTCGTTGTCCTCACACATGGTGCTTCGATGTTGTGCTTGGCAACGCAGGTAAGCCGGAAATGGTATCTGATCTTCGACCGAACGAACCCCGACGAGGACAGTCGAATGGGATGCAGTTCCCCGCAAAATGCAATCGATCTCATGAATCGACCCCTTCTGAGGCCTCTTCGCCTTGGGCGCGCTCCAGTGCTTCAACCCGTCTCAAGATGCCCGTTTTCCACTGTCGATACTCGGCCCTCTTCCGCTCAGTCAGATAATCAAATTTGTCTTGCAGCATCGTATCCGCCTTTCGGATTTGCACAGCCGCGACAGTGTATGTTAAGTCGTCCTGACGGGCTTCCGGATCCAGGTCTTCTGCATCCTGTTCTGAGTTTCGAAGAAGATCGATGCTTCGGAACCAATCACTGTCTAGCCAGCCACGGCCAGCAACTACTTCGAGGGCTTCGTTCAGATCAGCCGCCTTGAGGCTCTCTTGCCATCCTTCCCAGAATAAGACCTCCTCTTCTGCTGTAGTAACGACGTTTTTCTTTCCTTGCGCGGTAGCTGGTTTGACTTCATTTCTAGCGCTTTTCAGAGCCCCTAGCATCTGTTTCCGCATGGAATTGAGGCTTGAGCGTGAAGCATCCCTAGTCATGTCTTCACCAGGGGCTAGTTGAGCAGACCTAGACACATACCAGTAAATGGCCGCGACCAGTGCTGTCAGATTTCCATCGACCCACTCGTCATCTAGTCTTCGGCGATGTGGCGCGATGATGGATTCGAGACCGATGATGATCGTGGGTGCTAGATCCGGACCGCCGTTTGTTTGGAGTGTGTCGCACAGGTAGCGGACCGTAGGACGCAGCCAAAGTGGCAACGAAGGGTCTAGCTTTGTTGCCGTGTTTTGTGAGTTCAATTTGGTAGGTGTGCCGGCCTTCCCAGGCGTGCGAAACGCTGCGAGAGACAAGTCCTTGCCCGGGGTCCCTCTGGAAGGCACAGGCCGGGACGACGGCGAGCCGAGCCCCTTGGATGCTGGCGTCCCGAGGCCATTTGCTTTGCGGCGTCCAGATAGCGAGGTAGCAGGTAGGATCTTGTCAAGAAGCGTGTAGAGACGCTTGTAGATTCGAGGCGGGACAGGTGGCCTCGGCTCAATGGGTGGGAGGTTGAGAGTGACCTTGAGCCTGCAGAGGACCGTCAGCAGCTGTGGGAGCAGCACGGCCGGCGTGGCAGAGAAATGCGCACCTGTCACATGCGAGATGGCAGCACGCATACAAACGCGCAACTTCTTCCTCAGCTTTCAGCGTGCTCGCGTGATTCCGAGACCGAGCAAGGAGAGAGCTCGCGGTGTCAACGAGGTGTGGAGGTAGGTTTGAGTTCTGGGTCGGGAGGAGCGAGAGCAGAGCCTGCTCGATTTGTCGGCTCATCTTCAGCCGTCGGCCGTGTTGGTCCTAAACTTACCAAATGTGATGTGATGTGGACCACTTCAAGGGAGCGAATGGGGCGGAAATAAAAAGTTGAGCATGCGTGGAAACAAAGCTATCGCGTCAGCAGCTTAAACTTTCGGGCGAGCCTGGGAAAGACGCGAGTCCAGGGTGCCTTGTCAGCAACACGAGAGCACGTGAGGTGCCCAAGGCACTCAAGGTGACAGTCTGAAGGGTGGTGTATCTATCCAAGGAATGGTCTATTTCTGCAGAGATGAACCCAGACCCAGACCCAATGCTCCTTGCATAGACCACTGGCTCGGTGCAATTACCAGTAATCGAAAGATCATATGCACCCAAAATCTAACGGCTGTGTGATTCTCCGGAGAAGAGAGGATATTACTCGAGATCCCTCACGCACTCTCCGTAGATTCATGCGTACCATGTCCACTAACAGCACTGGTCTTTTGAGTCCAACTGCGCCTGCCTCGTTATGTCTGCAATGGCTCAAGAAGCTCGGGATCGGAGTACTCCAATGCACGTTGCCGTCGTGACCTCCTCGGACACACTTTCAATACATGACGAAAAGAATCTTGGCACGCTAACCCGGCCGAGCTGGGTCGAATGCTATATGAGCCCGATCCAAACGGCAGAGCCAACTGGTATCAACCCTAACCCCACTTGAATCGCTCGGGCACCGAGCAGAGATCCAGACTGCCTGCACTGCCAGCAAGAGCTGGCCCTCCCCAAGCTAATAAACCAGCCGTTGCTTAAGCCGTTGTTCCGCAACTATCCTAGCATGCGCGAACCAAATCCGGCGTTTGGGAAGTAGAGCCTTGATATCGCTGTAGTCCAATTCTCATTAGCCGCCTGCATACCCCGTGGTGGGACATGCCTTGTTTATTGCCTTTCGTCATTTTATTTTGCAGGTAGCCCCCATGCGGTAGTCTCTTCCTGTGATGGGGAGGAGTCCCACGGTCGATTTCCCGGGGCTAGCCCAAACAGGAACTCATTGACTGCCGAGGCGGGTCGCCCTGCTTCGTATCGCAGGGGTACTGATACCCTCTGAGGGCATGCGCAATCCGGGGGAGCATGGCTATTGACGACATCCAACTTCCAGCTTCCAGCTAACATTCCCAGCCTTGATACCAGGAAAACCACGACTTGGTCAACCAGATTACCTGCCTCACAACCTTGAACCCTCTTTCCCCTTTTCTTACCTCACATTCCGCCATCATGCTTGCCACCCTTGTCTTCGCGCTTGCTTTGGGCAAAACATGCCTCGCGCATGGAGACCACGGAGATCACGGGCAGAAGCCCATTGTTGACGAGAATGCCACCTGGATGACAAAACACATGGCCGGTATGCTCTGCCCTGCCTTCGTTCATAAACAGTGACAATTCAGGTGCCTAACTCCTACCTTGACGCAGAGGAACACCACGCGGACGACTTCGACGCAGGCTCCTTCTTCGCCCTGCACGACTACAACAGCGACGGGCAGTGGAAGCCCGAGGAGATCCTGAGGACATATGGGCTTTTCGACGAATCAAACAAACATGTCACCGAGGATCGCAAGAAGGAAATTGTGCGCGAGGTGCTACGGCTGGCCGACAGCAACAAGGACGGCCTAATCAGCAAAGACGAGTTCGAGATCTTTATGATCGAGGGCGGGACGCTGCCAGATTTCGGTACAGGGCCCGGGCACCACGGCGATGATGAATATGAATACGAGATCCACCATTGGGAGATCTACCACGACGAGAACACCAAGCTTGAGGACCTGACGCACCCCGAGGACATTGAGCACTTCAAGAAGCACGAGGAGATGGAGGATGAGCAGGACAGGATCGAGGAGCTCAAGCACCGGCAGATTGTCGAAGAGAACATCCCCAACAAGTTCAGGAGATCGGGCTGAAGCAGAGCTGGCCATGACAACGGATACGACCTGACGGACCACGGGGATACACCGGGACGACGTACATGACTGGGTTATGATGAAAAGGTTCATCAGAGTGTTATAATAAATCTACACATTGTAATTGTAGATATCGAAGACGCAGTGCCACACATCTGGCGCGAATGTCTTCACTAATTCAACATTCTCGACCTTCGCAGCTCGGTCCGCCCCACTGCGCTCGTCCCACTCATCAAAGAGAGCCTGTATCTCAGTTCTGCGATGCTCGATGTCATTGACTCCAACATTCTCATGCAGATGCAGCCAACCATCCTCGACGCGGCCCAGGATCGCCCTCGCGGCCTCCCAGCTGTCGTCACTCCTGGGTAGCAGCCCACAGCTGACGTGTCTCACTGGCAGGTCAAGGCCGTGAGATCGTAGCTCCTGCACCCTCCTCTCGGCTTCCATGTTGTTCTCTAGAAACACGACAATCTTGTCCTCGTCCGACACCAATTCGTTTGTCGGCCGCGTCAGGTCAGAGCCCTGGATGATTTTGACAGGCCACCCGTTGGCGCGGGCGCCCCTGCGCAAGCCCTCGACGCTCCACGGGTTGAGCTCCCAGCACAGGACCCTCATGCCGAGCCTGGCGTAGGAGAAGACGAAGTAGCCGATCCCGCCGTAGAGGTCAACCGCCCATGACCTGCCGAGGGTGCTTCGCGGCAGCACCCTGTGCGCCAGCTGGGGGGGCCCGTCGCGGGGGGTGTCCAGCGCGTCGTGAAAGGCAAGCAGCCTGGCTTTTTCTTTGATGTTGCCCCTGGAAAACATAGTCCAGCGCGGGGCCCAGGTCTGGTGGATGCCGTTTTGTTTCGTGGATGCCCAGAAGGCTCGGTCGAAGTCCTCGCCGGTGGTGATGCACCCCGGCGTCTCGGATGGCCCGAAATCGCCGCGCAGGATGCGCAGGCCGATCGGGCTCCTTAGGAAGTTTTCATGCTGAGGCTGCTCCCCAGGGCCGCCCTGTGCACGCCCCTCTGCAGCTGGTTGTGTGGCCACGGTTAGGGGGATGCCATCGTTTGCGGCGAGATGTGTGACCTTGTCTCGTGTCTTGTCTCCGATTTGGCGCAACACCGTATCCCAGAGCGCATCAATGCACTTCGGAGGGACCGTTGAGAGAATGCTATTCCATGTCGGCGAGGTGAAGCTACCACTGGGGAGCAGGACCATTGGCTCATACGTGACCCATTTTTTCGGTGCCTCTGCCACCAGAGCGGCTACATTGTCCCCGAGCAAAGATATTTGTGGCGAGTAGGTATCGAACCATTCACGCACCGCCGCAGAGATGGGGTTCGGCGGTTTTGATTTGGGTCGCGGCATAGTGAAGGTAGGAGCAAATGCTGTTGCTTAAAGTTGCACCCGAGGATTTTGTGCCTCGGCTCAGATCTCCAACTTGAGGGATAGTTGGAGACTCGGGTATCCCCTCATCTACCTCCTAATTACCGTCATCTTCATACCCAAGTTCATTGCCGTCGTTTTCTCTTCATCGCCGTGGGTATTTCTTTATTCTGCTGTAAAATCATCTATTCTACTCCGAAATAAGAGTCAAAATGGCCGAGAAAGCAAAGCAACGGCTCCACGCCATCGGCAAGCAGGTCGCCCCAGCAGTCGTCGAAGATGCGACCTTCGAGGACGTGCCCGCTATTAGGCAGGTCGGGCCACCATCCAACGGCCCCCGTGCCCAGGGGAAGGTGGTCATTATAACAGGTACTATCTCACCTATTGGCATACCGCAGCTGTCAAAGATACCAAATGGTCTCTGAAAGATGTCGTCTCACTGACAAGCAACCCGAACCCTCAGGAGCGAACTCGGCCAAGGGCATAGGAAGGGCCACGGCGCATCAGTTCGCCCAGAACGGCGCAAAGGCAGTGTACATCTGTGACTTTGACGATAAATACCTCGGCTATCATGAACGGCAGATCAAGTCTCTTTACCCTGCGGTGGAAGTCCACACGCGGAAGTTTGACGCAGCGGACGAGGAGGCAGTCAAGGAGGTCGTGGGCGACGCGCTCAGCCGTTACGAGAGGCTGGATGTCATGTTCGCGAACGCGGGTATCGTCGGCGAACCTGTTCTCTTCTCGGACATTCCTGAAAAGGACTTTATGAATGTGTTGAGGGTAAATACCCTGGGGCCGTTCCTTGCGGCCAAGCACGCCGCGCGCGCCATGGGGAAGACCTCCTCCGGGAAGAAGGCCCCGGGTGGGAGCATCATCATGACGGCGTCGGTTGCTGGCATCCGCTCCAACGCGGGTCCAACGCCCTACTCGGCGTCGAAATCGGCGGTGATCAACATGGCAACAACTATGGCGTACCGTGAGTCTGCAACGCACACATGCTGGAGATGTGCCTCTCCCTTTGACTAATTCACTCCTACAGAACTCGCTGGCTCCAACATCAGGGTCAATGCCATATGCCCTGGCGTTGTCGAGACCGGAATGACAGCTCCGATGTACGAGTCGGCCAGGGCTCGGGGCACCGAAAGGAAGATTGGCCAACTCAACCCGCTGAAGAGAGGAAGCACTGCCGATGAGATTGCGCGGGTGGCGCTGTTTCTAGGGTCCGATGAGAGCAGCTACGTGAATGGTCAAGCTTGGGCCGTGGACGGTGGTCTAAGTGCCGGCCTTCCGTTCGTTCCAGTACGTCGTCAATAATAACCTTTTCCCTTTTGTTTGAGCCGTTTCAACCGGGCCGTTCGAGTACTGGGTGGTGTTTCTACATTCACAGACATGGAACCTGTTGAATGAACTGCTAACATAAGCACACATAGGGCAAGCTTGCCTAAAGTGGCACTTCATGCTGCTTCTTCTCAGGGGCCACGGGAAGCCTAAACACCGGCATCATGTTGGCAGCAGCCACTTTGACGCTGGAATAACCACAAAGGGGATCTAGATCTCTGGTAACCGTCGCAGTCTCTTTGACTGGACGGCAGCAAGTAGTACACGGCCCGACTTTTACATTCAGGCAGATTCCGTGCCGAAGAATCCCGGTCGAGGCTCAAATGAGTTGCCTTTGTCGATTCTCCCAATGCTGCCTGGCTTAAGTTGTCTGATATTCGGAGCTTGAATATAATTCCTTGCATCTCTCCAAAACGCTCTTAATGAAGTGCAAATAAGAAAGCAACAATAACATACGCTCATTACTCACATCTCTACTCGTGTTCGTTCTTCACATTCATTACCACATAATTTTCTCACATTTCAGTCACAATCATTAATTGCCATAGTAAACACTGATTAGCATGTTTCAGTTATTTATATTGATTGCGGCGGCCGGTCTGCTTGCATCGGCCACCCCTGTGCGTGGTCGAGACAATACCCAAGAAACACCCAGCACCAAGCTCTTAATCGGAGGCACTGGATTTGTTGTCACTGGAATCTTCAATGGTGCTGTCACTATCGACGGTGGTATTACATCGGAAGATCTGAGTCTCAAACCAACGTGGATCGTCCCGGGCAAAGACGGCTTCATCATCAGCGACGCGAATTCTAAAAACCTGATCAGTTCCAAGTACGACCAGGCGTCGAACAATTTGACGCTGAGCAACAAATACAGCGCTTCGGTAGGCGTAAATCATTTGACATATAACAACAACAAGACCAGACTGCTAGGCACAACTGGCGAGGGAATCGATGTCTGGGACACATCTGCCGCAGACGGCTCTGTCAAGTTCATCAAGTCCATCCCCACGAACAACAATGCTAGCTATACGACCCAGGTTGTTGCAGACCCTTCCGGCGGGATTTTCATGGTGAGCGACAAGAATGCGAACTCACTGATTATTCTGAGCGCCTCAGATGACAATGACATCAAGGTCATCGGTACTATTCCCATACCTGAAGATTGCGGTCCTAGTCGAGGGGCATTTTACGCGATGGACGGGCAATATTCAACCCGCTACTTTGCGCTGTGCCAGTCCACGAAGGAGGTCCTCGTGCTCTGGCTGGACCTCTCCGCAGGTGAAGTGAAGGTCATGCAGAGGCTCCAGACGTCCGTCAGCTCCAAGGCTGAGAAGCGGTCGGTCGCGGAGCTGGTGCTCTACACCAACGACGACAACAGCGCCGACATCTACGTGTCGAACTCGTTCGTGGGCAGCGACACAGACACGATCGCCCACTTCCGTCTGCCCGCCCCCGGCGACGACAGCACCGAGCCAGGTGATCTCACCGAAATCACAGCCGACCGCATCGTCTCTTCCTGGGGTATTAATCCACGCGGCATGAGCCTGCAATCGGAGGGGAAACTGCTGTTCGTTGGGAACCAGCAGGCTGGCCCGGCTGCCGTGGCTGTCCTCCGCCGTGATTTGAAGACAGGTGCGCTGGGTACCAAGGCGGAGGCCACTCTGAGCTTCGCGGACTTCTTTGGCGACGCTGCAGGAACTGGGCCTAGCTTTGTGATACCTATATCATCTTAAAAGCCAGTTTCCAGGCAACTGCGGGCAGCTCTACCTTCTATCGGCGTTTGGATGTTGCTGCTCTTCCTTACCAATTCCTCAATTTTCCAGCGTTGCTTCAATTTTCAATTTTATAGGATATAGACCCTTCTCAAGATGACATAAAGCTTACTGGAAGCCATCAAGCTATTTAGTCATATCTTTCTTTTCAATACATAAAGTGTGTTTTCTTACAGTCCACCTAGAGTTTCACCTTGACATTCGAAGAGGTGAACGCGAGCGCCATTCTTCATCGGAACTCACACAGTGAGACTGAGAATAGGTTCAAAGTCGATCCGGGTATGTACGAAATAACCTTGTCGCATTACTGTGTCCATGTGACTCAAATTGCGCATGTGAGTTGATGCGGTCCACTTGCTCTTTGCTGGCAGAGCCGACAGAAAGCTCAAACCCTCTCCCCGTTTCGGTACCAGAGTCAATCAGGAACGACAAAGAAAAAGTCGTCAGACACATCATACTAGTCTATCACCAAACACGAAGGCGGATGCTTGGTCACCTCGATCGTTAGGTTCTCACATGCTGCTTAGTTTAGACATTTTTCTGACACTACTCGTCGTATACAGTTCACGCAAGACTCCGTGGCAATATTCTTACCTATGCAGCGTCGAGAGAGACTGGTAGGACACGCGTTGAACAAGAGTATATAAGCCCACAGGTGGGGTTCACGCGAGCGAGTAGTGAAATCTTGGGGGACGAATGTCACTTCGAAGAGTCACTCATTTGATTGGTACAGTGTGAGCAATAGATTGCGAGATTGCATCCTAATAAAGCTCAAACGACAATTACGATGTGTGAAATGCTTCTTCTCAATTGACAAGACTGTTTTTCTAAACTCTTCAATGATCTCGCACAAATTTAGTCTATGTGACTTGCGACCCGATCTACCGCCCCCAGTACAAAACCTTGGAATCTCCGTCTCCGCGAAGGGTAAATGATTAGCTATTAACACAATTTTGGGAGAAGTATTGGCGTTTTAAAGCCAAGTAGCATTATCCATCTGTGATCCTACTGTATCACACAGCTAAATATTCCATCACATTAAGTTCCCCTGAAAAGTTGTTTCAGGAAACAAATTCATTTATCTTGCTCCGAGATGTTCGCTGGGTTTCATGGATGATGCCCGGCCGAGACCCAGGCGAAGGCCTTGGTACCTAATAATGTACTGTACCTCTCAACTTGAGCTGCGAAACAACCTTAGAAGCATGGCTACATGGACTGCGTATGAGGTGCTCGAGTCATATGGTCGATCAGCATCTCTCATCTGAAAACCGCAGTACTCGGGCGTGTTCTGTGCCGGTTTGCGGACCTCGACATAGGGTGACCTCGGCAGATCACCTCGTCAGGACCTTGCCAGGATGATACGAACGACCCCAGGGGAGAGGGGTGGAGATTGTAATGGCCAGCCCAAGGGTTGAACCCTTTGTCACGTACTCGCTCTCGCGAATTCAGTAGTAGCTGGATCGAGGCACGCCTGTATCAGCCTCTAGCACAGGCTAGACTAAACCTTATCTTGTGGAAGATGATAGGATGACTCTCCTAGAGCGTGGTACGAGATTGCTACGTGTGGTGTAATAGAGGAGATTGGCACGATATTCGGGAGTTGTGTGCTGCTAGATCTGAATCGCCAGATGATAAATATTAGAAGGGTGGCAGGTTGCGTCCCTGTGAGCCAATCATGTCCCTCCGAGGTCGAAGGCAGGAGGTCCAGATGAGGCTGAAGATTGCGCCGCGGGGAGGGCGACAAGGGTTGTGGGGGGTGGATCCCGACCAGATCGAAGGTTTTCTTGGTTCTTGTGTGTCGCGGGGGACGAGGGTCCCCTAAACTCTGTCTCAACTCAACCACCCCTCCTTGCCCGCCGCCTCAGCACCTCAGCACCTCCCCCACGTCATCGAAAAAATCCTAACCCCAACCCAGCCGCCCGCCTGGTGTGCTGGCCTTGTTGGCCCTGCTGGCCCTGCTGAATCTGAATCGGGGCGGCTGGGAGCCTCGTCTGCCTCTTTCGTTGTTCTACCGAGGACCGAGACGTCTGAAGACCATCTAGTCCAGATCTGTGACCCCATCGACCGTTCACCCGGCGCTCTGTCACCAACACTAGGTGATGCTATGCAGTGTGACAGGACGAACGCGTTCTGTTCCGGAAACACAACGCTCTCCTGACTACTGCGCAAGCGCTGTCGTACTGATCAACATGTGCCTGTTGTAGTGCTGTTGCAGTGCTGTTGCAGTGCTGCACTGGCCTGAGCCCGAGTGGCTCGGCACACAAACGTCGCACTCAGCGTGGAGCGGTGCAGATCGCCGCCGGCCCAGCTCGATGGAGGACCTAAGCGCTAGCCGCCAAGTATAATGATCGCCATAAGACACCTCCAGACGTCTGCTGCAACAGAAGCTTGCCGGGCCTGCAATGGAGACCACATCTCGACGACAAGCTCACGGGATCCTCGGGTCTTTTCTCATCGACTCATGAGACTGCGTTGCCTTTGGGCGTCAGTGCAGCAAGCAAAGCAACCCACCCTCATCCGATCTGTCATCCGTGCGAGCCCACGACGCACTGCCGCTTGTCAAATTGCGAGCTACATCACGGCTGTTCATGCGTTCTCTCGCCCTCGCCCTGGCGGGCTGTTCTAGCCCAGCTAGCCACGCCGTCGACACGAGGACTCGTCTGCCTTCGTCAGTCTAGGTGACGCTAGAAGCCGTTGATTCAACTTTCGATCCCCGTCATAACGTGCATTATTGACCACAAGTGTGGCCTGCCTGGCGTACTTTCTACATGTACTCCGTACCCTAGCAAAGAAACAGGACGGTGGCTAAGATGACATGTGGCAACTGCCGACGAGATCAAACCTCAGCCTGTTCCGATAGCCAAGGGATGGGCAAACTCAAAGTGCCAGCCCTGCGCGGCTGGTACCATCCTAAGCAAATTACCGAAACATTGGTCGAGGCTTATTCTGGCCCTCGAGGCATCCGATGACATCGTCTGGACAGCTCAGCCAACACTCAGCCGCTCGCTCGCTCACCCGCTCACTCATTGGCGTGCACCATTCAGCACGCCGCTCGTGAGTTAACAGTCGAAGATTTCAAGCCTAGCTGACAAGGAAATGCTGTAGGTCCAGTCTGCGCGTGCGTCATATCTCCTTCAGCCACCATTATTCCAGAGGAAGCTTGGACAAGGTTGAGACTTTGAGGCTGGTTTCTTCGAGGAGGAGGTCGAGGGCGCGTTAAGAGTGCGATCATCTCGGAAAATTTTGAGCCGTTCCATGATGGCCGAGAATTTTTCTGATTGCCGATGCCGGTATCATCGACGACAAGTCCCTTGGAAGGCGCGCCATCCTACGACTTTGGAGGCTGGCATCTTCTCTCCAAGACCTTCAGGGTTCTGGTTTCTCGGTCGAATATCGATCTGCGCTGAGCAGACACCGACTCGTTCAACTCATGGACAGACACCCGCTCATCTGCATGGCGGCCCAACTGCAAGGCAAGCATCATGAGAGTGTTTCTTTCTTTGCTCATGTTGCACTCGCTCCGACGAGGAGGCGGTGAGTCTTAGACGAACCCCTCCTCTGGTTCATGAACTGCCCCGCCGCTCCCGAGTTGGTGTTGCAGCGTTCACGAAGGGTTCATGAGCGGATGTACACCGAGGATGTCACCTTCTTAGAGGTCATGCCAACGAGTCAAGGGCGGGTGCAGAGGCTGGACATTGCGTTCTGGATTTGGCCATTCTTCTCAGCCAAGGATCGTGGAAGCTGGGGCAGGCCTGCGTGGAGAGGGTGCCAGTGGCTGGCCGTCTCTCTATATCATGCGATACGTAGCCGTGATAGAGTGGGTATTATATATCGTCGATGTTAAGATGCCTTCTGCGATGCGCCTCACGCGGCTGGATTTAACTTGAGACGGCGCTCCGAGGCTGGGGTTCCCGTGACCTTTGTCAAAAAAGAAAACCCACATCTGAACAGAATTGGGTTTGCCGGCAGGCGGATATTTCTGGGGCTTTTTTTCAGCCGTCATGCTGGGAAAATACAGTCAAATCCTCGAATGAGAGAGGCTGGTGCCAGGTCGACGGAGTTGCCTGCGGTCTTTCCCTGCAGGAAGACAGTGCAAAGTTGCAAAAATTTGGGCCTTTGGCAGCCCTTGTGCCGTAGGCAACAGCTCGACGGTGAAGCATGATTGCCAGAGGCTAACGCTTCAAGTCCAAGATACTGGTGACGAGCACAGCCGAGCCCCCGCTCGCCGAGGAGTGTCTCCTCAGATCAGAGTGCCTGGATCTGCACCAATGCTGCCAGCTGATGGAACGCTGACATTGAGGAGTCACTACGGCATGCGAGGTCAAGACGATTTTTTAACACGAGGTGCCTCTATTCCGTCTGCGATCAAGCGTAGGCGGCACCGGCTTCGCGGCAGAGGCTTGTTTTCGTCTGATTACAATTGAAGCCAACTCGTTCTTTTACGAACGGGTTTGGACTCTTGGTTGCCGTCTTTTTTCATGCCTTAAGTGGTAGATTGTGAAGACGAGCTGTGTCTTCGCGGTCATCCGGTCTCTCGAGGGTGTGCCGGGAAGGTGACAACGGGAAGCAACGGTGACCCTGGCAGGTGGTGCATAAAATTCGGATTATTAGACGACAACCAACACCAGCCATTTTGGGACTTGCATGAAAGCCAACTCCTGGATGTCTAGTTTCACGCCATCACACTCTCCCCACGAACCCTGAATACCTCTTGGGACTTGACGTCACGTCCAGCGGTCCCGCAGGCCCTTCCCGACTGCTATCCGACTCACCCTCGCAATATGCCTCAGACACACCGTACGGCTCCGGAGCCTGGATCATGCCGCCGATTGAGTTTGCGCGACTCCTCCTCCGCCTCCTCGTCCTCCTGCCACTCGGCCGCCCCTCTTGGAATGCATCAGCCCAGACCACCTGGACCACCTGGACCACCTGCCTGGACAGAAGACCCTTGCATGCTCCCACCGGACCGCCTCGAGGGCCTCTCCTTGTCACTCATCGGGCTGGGTATCATCATCGGCGTACGATGCAGCAGCCTAGTCAGGTTTACCCTCGATGGCTGTGGTGGGTGACCAACCAACAAACCAGGAAGTAGATGTTTGGCTCGGCCGGAGTTTTTGGGACGGAACGACGACCAGGAGGACATCCCCTGAGTTATATGTATGCGTGGAACCTTTATCATCTTTCTCGAAGGCCAGCCGAAGCACTCTCTAACCACACAGTTTCACCACCCGCCATAGCCCTCACCACTTCATCGTCCACATATCTCTAGATAGGCGACAGGCCTTTTCCATCATCTTGTTATCCATTCTCCCTCTCTCTGCGGGTGAACTCGCCCTCAGTGTCAACCATGGCAAATGAACACTCGATCCCTATTGGGGTTGCATATGACGATGCGTCTCACTTCCACGGCCAGCAGTCTTCTTCTGAAGAACGCCAGAACGACGTGATGGAGTCAATGGAAAAGCCCATCGATGAAGACCGCCTTGAGGATAGCTTGTCGCCCAACACGGCAGTGGAGGAGCAGGATGAGCTTTCAGATGACTCCACCCCTCCCGTCCCACCAGTCCCTCGACAGCTCTCATCTCGGGCTTCTCGCTCACGAATTCGAAGAGGCCAGCCCAAGAGTTACGACTCAGATCCTCAGACGTACGGTCAAGACATGCCGCGGATGATGTCTTCGAGATCCAACCGCACTCGATTCCAGGATGAGATGTATGAGAGCGATCCACACTACGGCTCTGACCGCGCCTGGAGGGAGGAGATTCGACACCCGGATTATCAAGATCGCCGATACATCAACCGTGGGAAGCCGCCGAGGGCCTTTCTGAATAACAACCAGAGCCAGCAGAGCCCGGGCACAAAGCAGTGGGTCGAGGAGTCAAGATCTTACCACGATCCCTTCTCACCCATGCACCCACCCAAGCGCTTCTACACTTTTGACGAGGAGCAAGGCTACGGTCCCACCTTCGGGGGGAATTACAACAACCGCCAGACCTTCTCCACTGACGACAGCCCACGCATTCAGTGGAACGCGCTGACGAAAGAGCAAAAGGCCGAAGTGCTCCGTCTGCCCTGGCTGCAGTGGATGAACTCGGACTTCAAGAACCACTTCGTCGCCAGCCTGGGAGAGTTTGTGGGCACCACCATGTTCCTGTTCTTTGCCTTCGCCGGCACCGAGGTCGCCAACATCGCATCTAATGCCAACGGCTCAAGCAACTCGTCAGACTCCAACACAACGACCGGTGCGTCGACCGGTTTCAATGTCAACGTGTTGTTGTACATTGCGCTCTCTTTCGGTTTCTCTCTGATGGTCAACGTCTGGGTAAGTAGTCGCCATCCAGCATTTCTTATGGGTACAGACATCTGACCATGCTCTAGATCTTCTTTCGCATCAGCGGTGGCCTCTTCAACCCAGCTGTGACGCTCGCCCTGATGCTCATTCGTGCCATCTCGGTCTTCCGCGCCATTGCTCTGTTCATCTCCCAGATCCTCGGCGGCATTATGGCCTCGGTCCTCGTGCGGTTCTTGTTCCCTGAGAACTTCAACGTGCGAACCACCTTGGGCGGTGGAGCCAACATCGCACAGGGCATCTTCATCGAGGCGCTTCTCACGGCTGAGCTGGTCTTCACCATCTACATGCTCGCCGCGGAGAAGCACAGGGCGACTTTCATGGCGCCCATCGGCATCGGTCTGGCTCTGTTCATCGCCGAGATGGTCGGTGTGCAGTTTACCGGCGGCTCCTTGAACCCGGCACGCAGCTTCGGGCCTTGTGTGGTCACGGCCACTTTCGATGATGAGCACTGGATCTACTGGCTCGGCCCATTCCTGGGGGCGCTGATCGCGTGGTTGTTCTACCGTTTCATCAAGGCGCTTGAATATGAGGTGAGATCATAACACTCCAATTGTGATCCAAATGAGAAATCCTTCCGTGCTGACGAATAATCCTTTTTAGATGGTCAACCCCGGCGCAGACGGCGATCCGCTCAACGATCCCACCAAGAACCCCGAGAAGGCCGCTGAGATCAAGATCGCGCGCCAAAAGACCAGCATGTCGAGCATGAAGACGCCATGAGCACTGTCTGCAGCAATGCCACACTGACAGCCATCTGTCCACAAAAACCAACTAAAAACTAATATTCTAAGACCGTCATTTGCATGAATGGATTGAGGTAGATAATTTCGGGGTGGCGAGCCGACGTTTAGCCCGCGGACAGATGGGCTTTAGGGCCTGTGCTTGGTTTCATCCTTTTTTCCCCTGCTTTCACAAATACCACAGAACACACACACACACGAGGCGTTCATAGAGAAGATCTCCATGGCGATGATTATGATGACAACGATTGATTTGGCATCCGCTCCTCGGTTTCCGGGTTGAGCCAACGACGGCTTAGGCAAGCACACGACGTTCAAATAGACTATTTGAGACTAAAAACGAAAAATACCATGTTTCACTTGAAAGCAGCGCCCGATGTGACCTCTCTAGAAACAAAAGGCGCTCTAATGACTTTGCCCTACAGCTCGACGATCTGTTTCCAGCACGCAGTAGATTGCAGTAGTGGCTGTTCGTGCAGGCAAGGCGCCCGCCTGAGCGCAGAGAGGTGTGGGGGAGATGGGGGAAAGACGGAGAGATCTTCAGGAGATCGAGCCTGAATCAGGCTTGGGGAAGGAAGGGGCGGGCGGGCAATCCAGCCACGCGGCCGTTGGCGCGGACGCTGGCGTTGTACCCGTCACTTAGCGATCGGATGACATACGAAGTGCCGTTGGGTGTAGTGTCGGCCTAGGGGGGCCTGGGGGGGAGCGCCCTAGGTCTAGGGGCTAGCTGGTGCCCAACGGTGGGAAACTTTTGCCTTGGCGGCGACCGGACGTCCCGATTGAGCCCCCCTGCCTTTTTGCTGTGTGTTTCTATTCTGAGGAAAGGGGGCTCAGTCCGGTGAGCGCGGTTTACTTGCTTTACTCGATTTGGTTGACGTTGAGAGAGTGGTATTATTGAACAATTTTGAAGACGGTGACCCTTTTCAATGCGGGAGTGAGATCAATTCTATTGTAATTGGGTATCTGGGTAATTAAAGTGACAGTACTAGGTGTTCACAATGTCTGGCCCCGTGCTAGGGTGGTTTTCATCAAAGCCATAATCGTAGTAGAATGACACTGGCGATACGAGAGGCCAGAGAGTTCTCCCGCGTCACTCGACATGGTACTACTGATGCAAGGTCCACGAACAGGTTGATCATATTGAGGAAGATTGAAGGCACTTCGCCGCCACCCTATTGATGTACCAAGTGCGCTACGGTGGGTCTCTTCAGAAATTGGAGCAGCATTCAATCCTGAAGCTCGGTCCTTTTTGAGTTGTGATGGTGTATAGCACATTGTTACACGCTCATTTGTGCGTGGTTGCTGCGCTTTAAGTTTGTAATCGCCACGAGTCGTGCCCATAAGCCTTGTTGGGATGAGAGTGAATCTGTCTATTGTGTCCACTAGTCAATCGCATCAGAGTATGGTTGAAGCTGTAGGTATGCTCCTGAAGGCATTCCCTTGTTACATTGACTTGGGTAAATGGACACCCGATACAAATCGAGCGTGTACCTGAACATATGCGGCAAAGAAGCAAAGGTCGAAATGAGTGGCTGTGCTCTAAACGCACACTCCTAAGAAATATCGCATTTGACTTGCTTTGTTCTTCGTGTTATTCTTGGAGTGCATCTGTGTTGCGGCCAATCTACGGGAAGGGATCCTGACAGATATTAATAAACACAAAAGTGTACGCTCTTAGTGTGACGGCTGTGTGTGTTCGGAATTACCAGAGGATTCGCGTTTGCCGTATGCTGTCGTTGAATGTTGAGAGCCTCTTGATGCCAGCGAACCCAGATGAGTCTAATTTTTCACGTCTCCGTCCTGTCCAATCACTGAGGAATCATAGTTCGCTGAATCTGATATTTGATGATGGATCTGGCTAGTTTTCGGTTCGTTGTCTACTGAAGGCAGCCACAGGTACGGCGCTGACCATATGGAAATACATAAGCGATCGGTATGGCATGCGACTGGATCCATCTGATTCACCAACATATCACGAAGTGAGGAGAAAACACGCGGTCAACAATTGATACGAACTTGTCGCGACCACAATATTACCGCTGGCTGTGTCGAGCGCAGGCTGGCACTGGAAGCTATCGAATACCGCAACGAGGACCTGTCGTTGACCCAACATCACGTCTTGGGCAACCAGCTATCGTCACTCCAAATAGGAAAGGACAAAGCTTGACAATCGAGTTGTTCCAGGGCCATTGTTGACGCGACGAAACATTCCCAACACAGCAGGAACTTTCCACGACGAGGTGTTGAAAGACGGGTACGAGCGAGCCGATATCGCGAAATTCCATGCGCCAAACCTCTTGGGCCAAAGCTCCACGTCGGGGTAGCTGGTCGGCTTTTCTCCATCCACTGGTTGTGCGATTGCCCGAATCACCTTTATTGTCGCCTGCCTGAGACCTGGAGAAGTAGCTGAGAAGAAGAGAAGACTCAAAATATGTAGCCATGCTAAGCAGTTGGCCACACTGTTTGTTGCGTCCACGGATACAAAAAAGGCCGTTTTCGAAAAGAAGGATCTCTATGAACAGAATCGATCTTCGGCGACCAGATACAATGGTACAACAACATTGTCATCACAAGGAGCTTCCTCGGGCCACTGAACCTGGACACTGGATTGTCATATTGATGCCCTTTGCTTGAGGCAGGGTGATAGCGTGCGCCAAGCGTGAACTCGCCTGCCGACCAAGTCCTCGCCTGGTCAATCATCGCGGAACTTCACCATCTCTCTGCTACCCTTTTTCTGTATCTTGATAAGTAGTTTCTTCAGAATATTGCGATCTTCTGGAACAGTAGGCTTCAAGCCATGAAACGTGGGTCATGGAAACAAGAAGACGCATTCAAAGGATTTCGAAGCTCACTAGCAAACATTTGCGTGCCTCAATTGTATTTGAAAAGTATTGTTATCGGTGTTGTGTGTATATCAAACACTGCTCAAGTGGGTCACGAAGTGTTTACGACTGTTTGAAGGGACCGCCTACAGCTCGATAATAAGAGTGTATATACGGATTGAAGACGAAACCACTAGCAAACATTTGCTAGTTGCTCTTTTTCATATCGTTGAGTCCTCCGCTCTTGGCTTGCATCGAAGACTCTGCGAACTAAGTCCTTCACGGTCATGAACTCAGGGACATGATTGAGCGCGAGGCTGGAGCTTGAGCTCACTCAAGTCTATATGCCCATCCCATCACTTGGTCTTCCAATTCGAGTTCTCATTTATTAGAGCCTCACCTATTCTGGCAATATCTTGCTGTACCACAATACATTTGGCAAGTTGAGATCCAAATTTCGAAAGACAGGGACTTGGGGCAGCGCATGCTCTTTTCTCGATGTGATACCTAGCTCAATTCTTTTGGCCCATCCGCAGCCCTCGGTCTTGACCTTTTCCATACCCAAAAGACTGTTGGGACCCGCAAGACTGATAGTCCTCGCTCAACAGAACCCGCAGTCCCAAGATGACTGCGTATAGCCTGCACTGTATTTCTCAGGAACCCCAATCCCCAACGATCCAAGTCAAACTCATAAATGAACTCAGCTAGCGGTATGCCAATACGGAGGGAACTTGCAGAATAGCATTTTGTAGATGTTGTAGGGAAAATCAATACAAAGCCTGCTATAAGCAACCGATGTCTTTCACACGGGCTTGGGGTTGGCCGCCTCTTTACTCAACTCGTCCTTCATACAATACAGGCCGTGAAGGTCTGTATTGCCGAGTGGAAAATCTGACTGTCTGCTACAGCGTCAATATGAATTAATGTGGTGGAGCTTTTGCGCAGATTCGAGTTTTATCAGCGCCCTCCATTACTCCGCCATTGCACGCAAGGCAGCACCAAAAGCTCCTACAGTCCCTTTAATCCAGGAGTCAGACACGTGACCCGTTTGCCTCGACACTTCTGTTAAATTTATGAAGTCAAAATACACTGAAGACTCTGGTATTTTATGTGTGTGTGTTTGTGTGTGTGCGCGCGCGCGTGTGTACGTGATGTCCGTCGCACATTCACGAAGTACGCGCCCTCTCCGCCGCGATGCCAGGTGAATATGGACTCATACATATTCAGCCAGACACTCCCCAGTGCTGGTCTTATTGGTGTGGATGGACCAATACAACCATCTGATTCAGATATCTCGATCTGTATCGCACGAGCCGCGATCCATCCAGATGCGGTGTGCGTACGGGCGTTGTATACCCATGCTGTTCTGAGCTTGGCCACGTGGTCCTTCCAGCCTGTCGTACGTTACCTCCGATCGGACCAAGCGTTGTCGTCGCACTGCTCAGGTAGCCTTCTTGCTGGAAATTCCGATTAGCTGCCAGACCGTACTCTGATACTGTGTCTTACACGGGCGGCACGCCACTGGTGCCACTAAGACGAACACATAGCTGGTTGGCCAGATGTCCACAGAGATGTGACATGTCTTGTGGCGAAAAGAGAGCTCAGACCTCCTTCGACCTACCTACATGCACAAGCGCGACTCTCGGCCGCGGTCGTTCGTTGCACGAGACTGTAGGGCCGATGAGAACATTGATTCTTGAAGAGACGCAGATCTAATGACCCGTAAAGAGCCCCCCCCCCCCTACGTGTGGGAGGGGGTTTGAGACCTGTTTGAGGTGTCCCGCTACGATTGTGACGAACACGAGGTGCTCTCAACCGATGTTCAATCGGTAGGAACAAATACCTCTTGGTACATATTCAAGAAGGGTCCTACGGGTCTCCATTGAGAACGAATTGGGAGAAGGCACGAGCATCCAGGTACTGAACGCTCTGGCGATATCGAAAATTGGCGTACATCTGTACCATTGTTCTTGGATTAATGTATGTAGAAAGTGATAGAGCAGAGAAGACAGCTTTCTGGAATAACCCTGAGGGTCATCTTGTGGTGGGGCACTGTCCAACGCGAAGTGAGACAGAGGATGGACTCAAAGACAGCTTCGGCCATCACAAGTTCTGTGACAAATGTTGCGCAGATTTAGAGCCAGCAGCCATGTTGAAGACATGCCCGAACGAGCATCTGCCGGTTTCTGTGCTGGTTGTGCCTTGACACGGCCAAAAGGAACCAAACAAGCTACCAAGCTCCGTGGCTCTCTCTTTTAGGAGCGTTGACACCGTCCAGTCAAGAGGTGCTGTCGCAAAAATCGTGTAGGGCATTGAAATGCCTCACGCTTCCACGGTACGCCCTCCAATCTGTGCTCACCAAATGCCAGGAATCACGGCCCACTTGTTCCGTATCTTCTCCTCCCCAAACTTCTCAACGTACCACTTCTTTCCGTTCACCGCCCGCGGCAGCATAGCCGCGATCTCGTTGATGACAAACATGCGCGCAGGCACACAGCTCAGCCCGCACGCGATGTAGAAGCCCGTCCACTCGACCCACTCGACGAAGTAGTGCGGGAACAGCATGATCTTGAACAGACCCGCCTGCGGGATGCTGTAGTGCTTATCGACGCTGCCCGCCTTGACGCCTTGCTCCCTGGCCAGGCGCTCCTGCCGCGCCTGCTCGCGACGGCGGATCTCGCGCAGCTCGTCGTCGTGGAAGTAGTTGGCCGACAGGCCGACGTAGAAGATGGCGATTCCGGCGGCGAACTGCAGGGTGGGGAAGGGCGCGAGCTGGGCGTCCCAGGCCTCCTTCGTGACGGGCCCGTAGGCGGCCAGCCAGCCGCCGATGCAGGTGGCGTTGACGAGCTGGAAGACGCCGGCGAAGGCCCAGACGAGGGGGTGGATGGGCGACATGGAGGGCTGGATCCAGGGGAAGATGACGGCGCGGTAGATGTAGTGCATGACGAAGAGTGCGGCGAGGACCTTGTTCTGCCACGGCAGGTCCGTGATGCCGTGCTGCGCGGGGAGCGTGTTTATGATGTACAGCAGGGTCATGAAGCCCGGGCACTCCATGGTCATCCAGGCGATGCGCCCCGGCAGGTTGATTGCGCTGTCGGTAGACGTCTTGCCCATTCCATACCAGGAGATGGCCCATTGCAGAGACGCGCCCTGGTATGTGTTAGCTGGACCACATGAACAACGGAAGGGAATTAATCTAGGGCGGTGATTACCAGTGGGAAGAACTGCCAGATGAAGAGGACCAGGTTGTAGTTCTCCTTGGAAGGAGGGCACCAATTCTCAATGAGCGCCATGGCGTGGGGCACAAGGCGAGCGAGGATGTTGGAATCAAGGACAGAAAATCAATCTCGTTGTTGGGCCTTCAGGTGCTCCTGAGATGTGTGAACAGTCAAGCCACTTCCCACTTGGTCGTCTGCACCCAACAGACCCCGAACCAACGTGCCTGTGCAATGGCCAATGGGTGACATCATGAGAACTCCCATTGAACCCTAACCCGTGATACCAAGCTCGCGACGGGTTCCATCTCCAGCCGCTGAGAGCCACGGCCAGCATACGACATTATGCGTCAACATGATTGCACAAGTGATGAAGAGACAGCATACAACAATGCTTGACGAGACTGAAGTTGCTCAGAATGGCTTCAAGGGTAAGGGGGACATCCACATGAAGACTTTGCTGAAGTGACACCGAAATCTAAATGTGTGAATCATTAATTCACAGGGACTGGTGTTGTTTTCTCCAGACATCGTAGGTTTCCGCGGTGCTCCAAAATCGCTGGCTTGTGTGACGAACATTAGTGTTGTGGTATTTAGTATGGAGATAACCATCTGACAGGTGTGTCTTACGACGGTGCTAGCCAGCCCAACGACAGACCTTAAAATCTGACCCATTAGAAACCAACCAGGGCTTAGGGTAGCTAGCACCTCTATTTCTGGGCGGTAGTGAACGGTAGCCTACATGCTCCTAGAGTATACTCTCCGGCGGCGGTCTGTTCAGAGCTTTCCGGTCATATCGCTGGTAAAGTTGCCCCGCTGACATCCGGCGGGTCATCTGTAAACTGCAAGGCCAAGCAGCAAAGGCATGTGTACAACCCTTTCCGTCAGTATCTGAAGAGGAGAGGGGGTCGAGGATTAAGCAAATCACGTCAGATCTGGGTATGCTCGAGGTCCCCGCCCAGATGATTTACGCATCGTGACACTGAGGCTCCTTGCCTAAACCCAACATAATTAAGAAATCGTCCCAAGCAGTAAGCCGTCCATATGATCCTTGCACCAAGCCTTGTCCTGCAGGATATTTACACGCAGTCACCCACCGCAGAAAGCGTAAATGCCGCCGAGCCGGCCCCAAACGCATCCAAACTTCTGGGAGGCGGATCGAAGATACCAGGTGTCCAGTCAAACATGCCCATGTCCCCGGTTGCCAGCACGAGGTGACTGACCTCGAAAACTAGTCAGCTGGCTAGGTGATCAGGTTGACGCAGGATAAAGAATATGGCTCGCCCCCGAGTCGTCGGTGAGATCTCGGGACGGGACGGCGGAAAGGCGGAGTCGACCGCCCCGGTATCTGGAGCCGCTGGTCAGAGCAACCTCCGCTGACGCGGGCTAGCCGTTCTCAATCTGACACATGCTGAGGACACCACAGAGAGACATGAAACATAAAAAGAATCCTAACGGGAGCTGCGGACGAGGCGTGGCCAGTGCTTCCCGCCCGCTGACTGCCATAGCTCCCGCCCAATATGCCATGTACCACATTGGACGTTCTGCAGTGCGGACGAGGAGGGCGGGTAATCATTTCCTTAACGACTTGATACTCCGGAATGGTCGCGGGAAACCTCCGGCCACAGAGGTCGAGACTCCCCATCGTGCATGTGTGCATGATGAAGGCGCAGCAACTTGTTACTAGTATCTGCAGGTGGCTGCAGGTCGGTTACAGTTTCATGGTTCAAGGTTTCCATCTCTCAATCTCACCCACCACACTACCGCAGCGCTGTGGCAGTAAGATCCTCGAATTTCGAGCCACACCTGGCGAATAGCAAGGCTTCATCCTCCAGGTGTTACAGCCCTTCTGCAGGAGGACTAAAAGGGGAGGGTTTGCCGCAGCTGGCGCCTTGTGAGTGCTAGCATTCGCAACTCAAATGAGCACGGCCCGTGGGGTTTGTGGGATGGCTGTGTGTAAGGTGTGGTAGCTGTGGGTGGCTTCCCCTTGCTTCGGGCATCGGCTTCTCCAAACGGCGGTGTGGCAGGGTTCAAGCAAACCTTCTTGGCCATAGCTCGTATGATGGCAGCCAGCGACAAAGACGGTATGAGGACAGCGGTTTCTCTGGTGGAGCCTTCAACGGCGGGCAAGGAGACGCTCGCTGAGCTGTTTATGCTCCCTGAGGTCTTCGTCATGTACTGCCGAGGAGCTTGAGTGGGTGTGGCCTGGTTGTTGCTCGAAGATGTCACATATAAGCTGGACCGGACGGGGTCATCGACGACGTGGTCCGAGCAAAGACAGACCGGAGAGTAGAGGGGACCTCGTGGCAAGGGTTAAAATAGAAACACTTTAAACCCCGGCATCGTAGGCTTCGGCCCATTGACCAATCCAACCCCTTATCCCACCCGCTTTGGAGTGCTGCACAGAGTGAAACTTCGAATTGGAGATGACTCGCTTGGGGGGTCACCTGCAGCTGTCCTCACAGAGCGCGACGCAAGCATGGTTTGATCGGTTGTGAAAGCAAGAGCCCCGAAAGGTGAGTCCCGTGGCACTTCAAGCAAGACGAGGATGGAGGCTTCATTAACCTGTTTCCTTCGTCATCGTCACCCCACCGTTGGAGGCATGGGATGGTATTGAAGTTGACCTGGATGTGATGGGTGGGGTGACCATGCTAAGCATAAAGCAGTCAGCAAGCACCTTGGCTAGATGCTACCATCAAGCCCAATCAGTCAAGGCGCTTGTTTGAGGAAAGCTTCCATGTTCGAAGAGATTTCCATGCTAACACAGCCGGTGCAACTTCTCTGGCACCCTTGGGAGCCTGGGTGTGCCTGGGCCCTTTCGCGGCCACCGTTGACCAATTCAGACTTGCTAGACTTGTTAATCCCAACTCAGAGATGGTCGGGATGGTCGTTCCATGCACAGACGGGGCGCGTAGGATGCGGCTTTTGTGCCCTGTCAAGCTCGTCCCCAGGACACAGACGCCCAATGTGGGCCATGCAGTCAATTCAGTCCAGTCGATCAATGGCGTGGGTTCCGTGCAACAGTCAGCAGTTGGATTGTCGTGGGGAGAGGATCGAGCAATTATGATTTGACGACCCCGGGAGCGGCATGCAGGATTACCGTGGTGATAGGGCAGGATCGAAAGGCATGCCGACATGGGGAATGCCCTGCAATACGTCAGAGCCCACCACGGCCCAGTGGCGAGAGCTTTGTTGATTCGAGCAGCAGGCAAATCATGATCAGAGAGATCTCCCCATACGGCTGGGAGAGTCACCCCAATCCGCCCGAGAGCCCGATATGAGTATGTCCGCTCCGTTTTTGTTGATTACGAAAAAGCCGTGCGAAGTGAGTCTGGACAAGCAAGAGTGCTCGACACACTGTGGCTCCTGGGCAGCCAGTGCCAGCCGCCACGTTTTGGACTGGAACGCAGCGACGTGGGAGCAAACAGGTCACACGGGACAGGGCCTCAGCCCTCGGTCCCCTCCTCGACCAAGGAAGGCTGCGAGTGTGAAAGGCGGCAGCCAACCAAATCGGGCTCGCGGCCTTGGTTCGCCACAGGGCCATGGGTTGACAAGCCGCCGGCGGGTCCGTGTCGCTAAGTGGCCACTGCCTCGTCCATGCTCATGCACACTGGCACAGAGTGCCCGCCGCCGCCTGCAGGCCGGCCACTCCTGCGCTCTACCGCCTGGTGGGAAGGTGGCGAAGTTGGAGGGGCTTGGCGGCCAGGGAGTCCCAGCCCGAGAGGCAGGTGGTGCTTCAGACCTCGATCGCCCAGGGCCACGAAGGGGCATTGACCCGGCTGCAGGTTTCAGCGACACTCGAGGGTCCTCTCTGCCGAGGGGAACAATGACGAGGGGTTCGTTTGAGGCTTGGATGAAGCGCCTCGCGTGTTTGTGGGGAGTGTAGAGTAGATTGAAGGAGTCAGAAATGAAGATGTTCTCCTTCAGGCAAGAGGAAATGCATCATCTGGAAACTGGTATGCACATTGCTATGCACAGAAGTCGAAGATTGTGTTCGACCAGGCCTCTCTAGCAGTGTGTGTGGGGGTGTCCCCAACGGTCAGCGGCTTGATCTCTCTGTTCCGCCTCCCTACCCCCCACCACCCATCCCAACGGCTTCCTGTATCCCGTCCGTGTGTGGTGGTGGCCCCGTCGACCGCCGCAACGGAGCAAAGAAGGGGTGGTTCCCTGGCCGGCCATGTCCGGCATGCGGTGCCAGTCAGCAGCTGGCAGGGTCGGTTTCGGAATCGTGGACAGACAAATATGCATGCTTTTTGATCAGGAAAGCGACTGGTCTCGACGAAGATGGGCCGTGACCGTGATGGCTGGCCCTCGGATCATGTCGGACGGTACGGTATGGTGACGGTGGGATGGATCGGACAGTGCCGATTGGGAGCTCCTCGGACGGTGACAGCATTCTAGAAGAGCGCTTGACTGCTTTGGCGCACAGCCTTGGAACGATGGAGAGCACACGGCCCAATGAGAGGAGTCGGAGGGTGGTCAGGTCAACGCTAGATCCTGAGGAGGGTGGGGCTGTGGTTGGACACCTCAGACACTCGCACTCACGACACTTCACTTTCCGCGTCCAAGATGGAGATCAGCGCTGGCGACGCCCTGCTGATTGGCCGTTGCCACTGCTGGGCCGACTGCTCCTTTCTTCTCATTCCTCTCGAGCGGCTTGCCAATTCGGGTTCGGTAGCTGAAAGCGGGCGGCATTGTGGGGAGGTCAAGGCAGCACCGTCCTTGTTGGTGTGGGTGTGTAATTACCTGGGAGAAGAGCGTCGGCAGCATTGTAGATATGCGTGCTCGAAAGGTGCTCATCCAGCTCTTTCAGTTCCTCTGAACGAACAGCAATTATCGTCAAATCAAATGCTGTGAGGGAGCGTGCGACGGAGGGAGGGAGGGCCAGGAACCAACCCGCAGGAATCGTGGTGGCTGTAGAATCACCGCTCGCTCGCTCCATCGCCTTTGGACACCTGGATGAGAATACTGTGCAGGTGCTAAACATGGACACAGTGGCACAGTGCGTTTTGTCTCTCCTGCCTCGCCCCCCAGGTGCGTTCCGTCTAGTCCGTCCTGGCCAGGTTGCAAGTTGCATGCACCACCCTGACACCCCCCTGCCCCCCTGCCTCCTCGCCAATCACCAGGGGCCCTTCGCACCCTGGACACCCCCCATTTCCCCGTTGACAGGCCAGTCCCTCGCCCACCCGCCCTCGTCCAACAAACACCCGCTCCGTTCCCTCCTCATTCCGCCTCTCCTCTTCCTTTACTTCTACCACCACCTGCCACCTCCAACCTCTACCCAACCACTCCGAACCCTACCTGGCTATTTCCCCATCCCACATCCATCAAACATACTCTCACACCTCCCCATCAACCAACAGTCATCTTCAACATCGTCCGACCCCAAACAAAAGCCATCCAAGTATCATCATAATTCAAAAAAGCGATTCAACACCCGCGCATCTATTCGGATCTGACTGTACCGTTCACAAAGAATTATTGGGCTGATTTTTACACTTTGTCGCTGAAACCTGACCTTAATCCCGCAAATCATCGGCGTGCAACACCAACGGAGCCTTCCAAACATATCTTGAGCTTCAAGCCCCCAATTCAAGACCTTCCAACCTGAACAACATTTCGACACGCAAATTCGAGATTTTGCAACCATGGCTTCGTACTACCACTTCAACACCCACCAGCAACATCCCACATCAGCCACAGCCTCGGCTGTCTCCCACAACCACCATGGTGGCCGGAATCGCCGAGGCCCGAGGCTCTCCGTCTCCCAGAACTCGCAGCACAAGCAGTTCCGGGGCGTCCGAAGTATGAAGGAGCTGTCCGAGTCTCAGTCTATGTCGAGCTTTCGTTCCAAGTATGAGCTCGGCCGCTCCTTCGATCTGGAGGATGATCTGGAGTTCTGCCCCGGCCTCGTCACCGAGAGTGATGTGAGTTTCCTCGACCTAGCATGGGACTTACCTATGGACGAGTAGACCATGCCACCACGGTGTACTGACAACTTGGATTCGCAGTTGGCCTACAGCGGTTCTGAACGATCCTCCCTCGCCAGCAACTCCCCCACCGGATCACCAACGCAACAGCCTCAACAAGTTGCTGCCTCTTACACACTCAACTCGTCTTCTCCCGCATTCTTGCCGCCTTCTTTCCAGGCGCACCACTCTCACCCGAAACTACACCAACCATCCGCCACCAGGGCCCGCAATGCCATCCCCATCATCAACCCTGCCAACGGCCAAGGTCTGACAATGCCCTCGCCGCCCTCGTCGGTCTCGCCCTCGGTCAGGATGCAGCAGAGCCTTCGCTCCCGCTGGTAAATGATGTCGCTCCGCTTCTCGTTTGAGGTGGAGTGACATCGTCCCAGCCGTCGTCATTGATGTGATCGAGGATGTTATGTTCGCCGCACATTCCTCCGTCAGACAGCTGTTCATCTTGGCGGGCACCGACTTTCAGCAAGCAGGCAAATGATCTTGATTTCACTCACGGGGAGGCTGGGCACGCATTTTGGTCGACTGGCCTTTCGACAAACCGACTTTGGGCTCACGCCCGCATCATCATGTACAAAGACACTTTTTCGACATATGCACCTCACACCGAGGCAGGAGTTGATTCTCCTCACGGCGCCACACGAAAACTTATCGATACCAATTTGTCGGTTCTTTTGCTGCTTGTATTACAACTGAGCGGTTCGGTGCTTCGACTTCCGAAGATGGGGGCTGTTTTGGTTTTCGAATGGGCGTTCAGTTTTTTCCGGACCTGCATACTCGACGACATAATCATCTGCATCGGTGTTTAACGACGGAGTTTTGACGGGGTTCTCTCCACTTTACACGAGAAGCGGCGACTTCGCATGATAACAAGGGTTCATCTTGGGTCTCTTGAGCTGTCCAAAGACGAAAGATCTTTTCGACACATAGAACGAAATCATTGAGCGGGGTTGCGGCAAATCTCAAAGCAGCGGAGTTCTTTGCACACAGTCGGGGTTTTGATGCTTTTTGGGCTTACGGAAACAAAGACCTGGAGGGGATCAGGCGGCTGGCAAAGACAATGTGGATTTACGTGTTATTGCGATGCGAGTCTTATATGCAACGCTGGGCTACGGGGACGGCAAACGGACAGCGGAGTTGGTTCACCAGTTTATTTTTTGGGTCGTATATCTCTTTTTAACTTCATGTATCTCGGGCAGCGCTTTCACCCTATAATCTGCCGGCTTATTTCTGTCGAGTTTCTCCTCGGTCGCTATCTTCAGGGTTTCTGAATGGGTTGCATGCACGGTGTATGCGAGCGCTGTGGAAATCCTGGCTTAACGTCTTCAGGAGGGCAATACTGATTGATGCATCTGGTTTGGCTGGAGCGTTTGGGGGTGTTCAAAGGGGTGTTATACCCGGATGGAGCACAGCGTATGTGCTCAAAAGATATTTGTATTCAGCAACATCATCAAAAACGGCAAAATCAAGGCCTGTTCTGATATAAGAGTGCCTTGGGGGTCTGATCATATGCAAATGTGACTGGTAGACCACCTCATTCGCACGTCAAGGTCGTGGAAGCGGATGCAGGGTCCTGCCACCTGGGCTCTGGCCCTTAACCCAGTGAGCGATGCCCGTCTGCTTACAGCCACAGGCAATCTTCGAAGACGGACAGACCAGTCATGAGATTCTTTGAGCTCTGAGATGTTTCCACGACACAAGAATCTCACCCAAATATCGAGTCAACTCTGCGCTACGGCGTCGGATAAAGCCGGCGACTGGGTGCTGATGCCCGAGCCCGTTTGATCTCGTGCTCTCCTATACATACCACGCACACAGAGAGATACATACATACATACATACACACACACACACAACGACCAACACGCCAAATATGAGCTCCAATCGTGACAGGCTGAGGCTTCTTGACGACGATGGCAGTCTTGACACCCGACCTGGGCCACCACAGAAGCGAAGTACCACATGCTCTTTCCTCCCACGCCTCTTTCCGACCCGAGCCGTTCTCTGCTGCCCCTTCCCCACACATCGCAATGAAGATGATCAATGAAACCCTGACTCACCAGCCCCATGCTTTTCACCGACTCTGTCAACCACGGCTGACCTGCGGTCGTATCGCCGCATATAGGGATGACCAGCAAGCCTCCAGAGTCGGACGATGCTGCCGGCACCAGCAGTAGCGTCCAGGCATCCGTGGAACCATCATCTTGTGCCGATGCAGCGCTGACGAAGGCCTTGGCGGACGCGATAGGTGGTGTACCCTCCTCTACGGACGCTGGCAGCCAGAAGGCCGTCGAAGACAGCGGAAAGCCGGCCAGGACATCGGGGAAGCGCCGAGACAAGACGCCAGAGTCTGTCGAGGGCCCCAGAGCCTCCGGTCGATAGGTAGGTGGCACACCTCCTGCATGCACGCTTCCTGGTTGCAGGCAAGGCTCAGGTCGACCGTGGATGCGTCGGTCACTTTTTGTGAACGCAATTTCACCCAAAGCATTATCGAGAGGCTGATTTCATCATCGCCCACAGACTGTTCTCCGACAGGGTTGTGACGGTCCTTGTGGGCCCAGGCGAAGTCCAGTGGCGCCTGCACGAGAACCTACTCTCCGGCATCTCAGACTTCTTCAAGTCGGCGTTCAACTCGGGCTTCCAGGAATCCCTCGAGGATAGGCTCACCATGCCCGAGGATAGGCTCACCATGCCCGAGGATAGGCTCACCATGCCCGAGGACGACCCGCATGCCTTCGAGCTCTTCGTCCGGTGGCTTTACATCCGCACCCTCACGCCCACGGCCCTCTCCAACTCGACTCTCGCCGCCAACGTCCTGCTCGGGAAGGACTTCACGGCGGGACCCTCGACGGCGTGCATCCAGGACTACCTCCGACTCTACGTCCTCGCTTCCAAGGTCTTGGTGGAGGAGCTGGAGAATGCTTGTGTGGATATGGCCCATGCTTTCTACAGTGTTGGCATGCGAAGGCCTGATATCAAGGACGGTATGGATGACGCTCCCGAAACCACATGTTCTCAATTACCGCCTCTCTGAGAAACGATTGAATGATGTTCTTACGTGTTTACTTTATTCTAGTGCAATACGTCTACGAAAATACTATGCCTGGCTGCGGCATGCGGAGACTTCTCAAGGAACGGCTCACGTTAGGCCTGTTTAAGGGAAAGCAGCACAATCCCGTCACACCGGAGTGGAGGGAAATCATGAACGAGACGTCGGACCTGGGCTTCGACATTGTGAGCGAGATCGCTTCCTACAACTGGATCGCGGGTGGTAACGCCCCAGCGAGGACGGTAGCTCACGAGTGTACTTTCCATCGCCACGAAAGGAGCAACATCTGTGCCAGGCTCTGATCTTTACCTGCCTATAAGCTGTGATGCCTGATTCTTATGCTCCTTGGCGACCAAGAAGGATGGCTACAGGAGTTCATGGACGAGACTGTCCGGTGTCAGGCGTTTTGGGACCGATCAGGTTCCTTTTTCAACTTTGTCTACCTCTAGAAACAGATTGTGGTTAGTATCAGATACATGCTCATTCTTAATCTTCACACGAATGACTTGGTCAAATCGTGAAACCCAGGGCTGTGTCGTATTTCTAAGTACTAGTGCGTCTGCTTTCTTCCGATGTCCTACGCTGGGACAAGATTGGTTCAGATTTAACCAGCATTGATTATGTCCTTTGATCGCGTAACTTTGCTCGACTATGACTTCAATTCTGACTTCCTATCTAATAGGACTCCCGGCAAGACACGAGCCTATCAATGCTATTGTCAGAGCCTTGAAGATTTAGATCTGTCATCTGCACGACTCCCACTCACACTCCTCCTTCCCGGAGCTGTTGTGAGTGGCAATCTTTGCGTGAGGGTTCTAAATCGATGGTGTAAACATAATAAGATGTTTACGTCTCCCACTATCGAGCGAGGTCAGCTGATGACCTCTCGTGATACGACAACGCTTGAGTTAGACGAGAGGCACCTGGTCTTGCATATCCCCTGGCGAAGACATTAATTCATGCCATGACTAAACCTCACAGACGCGGGGCAACCTCATACAGAATATTACCAGGCTTTCATGCAGGCGAAATCTGGAGAGTGTTTGAGGTTGAGACCATAGAAAATGGTACGGCGGCATTTCAAGGTTGTCAAAAGATCAAAGTAAGCGACGGCGCATGCTGCCTTTGGCTCAAGTGCTGCTACATACCATGCTGAAACGAGCACAGATTCCCCCTCTGCCATCATTGTAACCTCCTTGCAATTCTTGCGAGGGATTCTTTTGGGCAATGGATTTATAGTGGTTGACCACTTCGAAATTCTGACTCATCTGAAGACCTAGAGGTCGAAATCCAAGCTGAGGAAGTTGGGTGCTTGTTGGCTGGGCTACGTACGCGTACGGTTTGGTAATGGGTGATTGGGTTGATCTGCTTGTTGCAAAAGGGAGGTTTGCAGCCGAAGGCTGCAGCCTACGTCTTCTACTTATAGGCCACATACTGCTGCCTAAATCAATATGGTCCAACAGCGCTCAAGTTATGCCAATACTACATGTCTGAAGCGCTTAGCCGGTGAATATTCAGCGAGGCCAGCTCGAGTCTTTCTGGTTCTAGATGGGAAGTGTGCCTTCCAAGATTCCAATATGACACACACCTTCAAATTGTTTGATCAAAGGAGTGAATAAAAACCATCCTACCGCAGCACAAGACAAAACAAGCTTTCAACAACGAGATCTACAACACACTCAACCTCCCGTTTTCTTCCATCACCTCCCAAGCACCGGGTTGGTGGACACTACAGCTTTCAACACCATACTCAACTCACATACTCGAGGATTTTCAAATCATCCGGTCACGAAATGCCGCCCAAAGACTCCTCTCCTTTGACTGCGGTTGTCAAAGGCGCGCGAGGCCGCGACAAGTTGCAGGCGACACCAACACCTGCATCCATCAAGAACGATCAGGCGTCTCGCCCGACCGATTCCAGCCCGAGCGACGAATTCCTATCGGACAGAATCGTAACGATCATCGTCGGCCATCAGAAGAAGAGATGGTCGGTCCACGAGAACCTCCTCTCGACTCGAACAAGTCCGAGTTCTTCAGAGCATCTTTCCGAGGTGGCTTTCGTGAGAGTAAGGATGGCGTTCTGGAGTTGCCTGAGGACGATCCTCGGGTTTTTGAACTATTTGTCGGAGTGAGCAAGTTCCCTCGGTATCCATAACCTTCAACTGTCATCTAACTGGACTTGATGTCTCCTAGTGGGCATATGCGCAACCTATCAACGATCTCAATACTTCTCGCATGAGAATCCTCTCACGACCCGACGATAAGAAGATCACCATCCGAGACTATATCGGCCTGCATGCCTTCGGAGAGAAGTATATGATGGAACGGCTGCAGAATGAGGTCGCCAATGCGATCTACGACTACTACCAGAGCTCGCCCAACAAGGAGCCACTGTCGAAGGATGTTGAGTTCGTCTATAACAACACCTTGGCGGAATCCAAGATGAGAGAGCTTATGACCTTCTTTTCCACATTCGGGCTCCTCTCGGGGTTTGGAGGTGCTCGGCATTCCCGTCACTGGGGGAATGTTCTGAAGGGGAACGGGGAGATTGGGCACGATCTCGTCATGATGCTTGGGGAATGTCATTTGACCCTTGGAGAAGGGGTCAAGAACTTGCCCATACGCAACCCGTGTTCTTTTCATGTCCACAAGAAGACCCCGGCCTGCGTCTTCAAGAAAGTGGGACGTGGCGCAAAGGCTTCGCCCTTCGCGTGATCAAAACCACGCATTCTGAGGCGATGGTCCCGGGCTTCGACAGTTGTGAGCAGTCTCAACAAGGAAACTGAAAATATTGTAAGGCATGGGATGAACGAGAAAGACGGACGAGACTTTTCTGGCAGTTTGCTTCATAGGCCACAGCAGTGACATCTCTAGTCCATCGCAATGTGCTCAAGCAAGTGCATTTGCAAGGGAAAATAACCCATGAACCAAGCCCTTGACAACTATGATGTGTCTAAAACCCTGTCACAATCATACACCTGCTCAAAACGCACCATTCGCCGAGGTAGTAGAGCACCCTTTTTTCGCATCTCAGGACATCGTCCAGTATCGACATATTCGAAGTCATAAGCTGGGGCTAATTTTATGGCAATGAAAAGCCAGAGGTAGTCTTATCCTATGGCTAATTAGCTCTGCTCCTCGCAATAGCGGAGAGCTGGTAGGTCATATTGGGACCATGAAGCAGGCCACGTTATTACAGTCACTGTCTCTCACCAGTCCAGGCTGTGTCTTCGTCACTCGCCCTCGACTCGATTATAAATTTGCTTGTTGCTCGCCCGCTTTTTCTCAATACTTCACACACAACCCTCTTCCACATCTTTGCCCTCGACGCAAATTAATGACCCCTTTCTGAAACTCGCATTGCCTCTCGACCAAGTCAGATTTCGTCAGGGCTATCTGTAACTGATTGCTGGTCTGTTTCTATTTAACGGTCGACTCCTGGCCGACCAAATTACTGATAAAACTCAGGCTTACCGATCGTGATAATCCGGGATCATCAGTCTCCAGGACAAAACATACGACTGAAGTGCCTGGTCGAACACGACTTCTTCCAAACTGACTGCAAACTTACCTCTATCACCGCACCCCTTAAAAGACGACAAGATGGCATCCGATCAGGCATCTTGGTGGTTCGAGGACCAGTTAGTTGTCCCCTGCTTCCAGCACAACCCTCCAATCCCCCGAGGCTTCTCTTCATATACAAAGTATTACACTTACAAGTGAAACGTACAACTGACCTAGTGAAGAGAATATCCCAGTGCGCCAGGTCTCTACACAGCTTACGTTGGACCAAACCTGGCCGAGCTTAAATTTACCTTTCCTGAGATGGTCTTTGAAGTAGCACATAACCTTCGATGGCGGCTTGTTCGCAATTATCACGAGGTACAGGTTCTGCGCCTGGCAGACGTGGAGCCTGAGGTAATTGCGACCTTACTTGACTGGGCCCATGCCTTTCAAGCACAAACTTTGGGGAGCTTTAATCCTATCGAGCGTGCTGAGTCCAACCATCTTGTCAAACTTTACGCTTTCGCACACCAATATGAGATCACGGAGCTGCAGGATATAATCATGACAAGCCTCATTGAGGACTGTCAGACAAAGAAGCATTGGTGGAATTGTGGGTTTTCGCGCGAGTTCAACGCGCTCAACAGCCTGGCGGCCCAAGTACCATGCGACGACAGAATTCACCAACTCTTGGTCGAATCGCTGGTCAACAGCACACTTGCCGAGGCTAGATCTGATGCGGACGACATCATGGACAACATCCCGAATCAGCTCCTTCGACTTGCCTTTACGAGTATGCTCAAGAGCAATTTAAGACGTTGAGGAGGACACAGGCTGCGAAGCCGAGAGACAGTCGGGTGGTAGCGTGTTGTATTCAAGCATCCAGATCTGCGTTGCGTTCTGTTCCGAAAATTTGATTTAAAAGGCCAAAGTTCCGGGCATCTAATCATTTTCTGATGCATTGGTGCCGTAGTGCAACGCCAAACAATATCATCCGGAATATCTCGAACTTGTGGAGTGTGACTCCAAGGATGTTAGCGAGTACATTTCTGAGCTGCCTCTCGTCTCTGTCGACCCAGCGAAGCACATTGTGAAAAAAAGAAGTGCCGAAGCGAGACTTAGAGTCTCATCAGATGTCAGGCCGGCTCCGTACAAATTCAAATGATGACGCTGTCTGCCTCTCTTCTGATCAAAAGTCAACTAAGCTGAAGATTCATACATGTCCAAAGCAAATTCAGTAAGTGTAGAAAATGATTAAGGGCCAAGAGCCACCAAAATACGAGAGCTTTGGTTACCTTGACGACAGCCTCGGGGACCTGATGCTGCTTCCGTATGGCTACTTCTGATGATTGAAAGGAATTGACAGGTCTACAAGGGCAGTGTGAATACTTGAGGAAATTTTTTATCCAAACCCGAGGGCCATTATAATTCGCAGCGGTATGCACGAATAAATGGTGTGCCCTGGGAAGCGTAGGAATGTCTCGTAGTTGAGGAACAAAGGCATGAATCAGCACGACGACTCAATACATGTGTACCTAGGTAAGGGGCTGCAACTGAGAGGCTGAGCCTGTGGTAATTATCTACCTTGAGAGGGAAGGTCCCATCAAAAATAAGTAGCTCATCTCAACTGCAGACAGCATCTTGAGATAATCATAAGTGGTCAAATGAAGTCCCCCCCATAGGAAGAAATTTTGTCAATCTTTCAGTAGCAGAAGACATATTTGACTCCTAAGCGCAGTTGCCATAGCTACTGCCCAGGTGCATGTGTTGCCTCGAATTCCTTCACCAAGGCACCCAAAGCGAACGCTGGCAACTGACCAGATCAGACGTGCAGCTTTCAGGCGGAAGAGCAAAGGAGCAAACGAAGATTGCCTTTCCATTAGGTGTCTTCAGGCTAAATCTCTCAAATTAGGTCTACGTGCAGCAGCTACCCCTTCGACCCATCAAGGCACGCTCACTTGCCTGGCCAACCCATTTCACTTGGGTGCAGGAAACATTCTACGAACCTGTTTTCTTGCACTTCACCCTACCCAGGACTTTCAGTTGCCTCCCTTGGGTCTACTTCGACTCGCGCCTACTTTGCAAGCATCTAGCTTTGGCCCAGTGCTTCTCTCTGATCGTATCGCCACATCTCCTCCCCCCCTCTTTGCAAACTCGAGACCGACGTCGCCCAACCCAAACACACCAGAGCCACAACGAAATGACCCGCATTCGAGATACCAGTCTTCCGACCACGATGGCTACCAAGAACTCATCTGACGACACCATGTCTATCAACGTCCACATGCAGGACCTCGAGGTCTCTGAGTCCGTGAGCAGGTAAGCTTGATCCTTCTGTCCCAGGCGACTCGGCCACACTCAAACACCATTCTTCCATCAAACGGATTCCTTGAACCTATCAAGATATCACCACCATCGTTCATTTGCATGGGTCGGGCACAATCAAAGGCTGTACTAACTCCATAGCAGCGACTCGACCTTCGGCGGCCGAATGGTCACCGTTGTTGTGGGACCAAAGAAGGTCAAGTTCGTCGCCCACGAGCAGGTCATCTGCCAATACAGCACCATCCTCCGCGACATGTTCGCTGAGAAGCCTGACGCTGAGCTCTTTACCTTCCGTACGTACAAGCGCCCCACCCATTGCCCCAACTGCCCTGGACAACCCCTCCAGGGTTTTCTACGCACCGTTACTCGAAACTGTACCGTAGCTAACAGTTATCAGCCCACTATGAGCCTCAGGTTTTCAAGCTCTTCATGGAGTGGGCCTACATTGCCAAGCTGGGCTCTCCTGACATCGAGTACATTCTTGATCGCGACTGTGTGCCGTCCTCAGACTTGGTCAAGCTCTACGTGTTCGCCCAGGAGTTCTGCGTCATGACTCTCCTGAACTCCACCGTCTCGGTCATCTACACTCGATTCCAGGATGACCGCGAGAATTGGCACACCCTTGGTCCCGACACTGGCGTGCTGCAGTTCCTGGTCGACCACGTCGACTCTGACGCTCACCTTTACACCGTCGTCACCCGCGCGATGGCCTATCGCATGCTTCCTGTTGCCGTCGTGAAGCAAGAGGACTGGGTGCAAGCCTACGATGGAGGTTGGGGCGGCACCTGGGACCTCCGTCCGCAAGTCGCGCCTCAGCAGCCAACCGTGGGGGCCGGTTGGGGCCTTCCCGAGGAGGGAGCCGACACGGACGCAATCTTGGACGCCCTGCCCGGTCCCCTTCTGCGCTCGATCTTCAAGGAGTTCTTCTACATGAAGAACCAAGGCTGGTCGGGCGCCTCGGGCTTCAAGGCATGTGTCGGAAGTCACTCCGACTTCCACGTGTCACAGCCTGGTTGGGTTTGCCACTGCGGAAAGAGTGACCACTGATGGAGGGGTCAGCGCCCAGACGGAGGTGAGATTGGGCTTGTCTTGAGATGAGGTGGTCTTGTCGAGGATGTCTGTTCCGAGAGAGACGTGCTTGCCTGCTTAGCCCTGGAAAATACCGGATGGAAAAGCGTTCATAGGCGTTCTTTATGAGCACTGGAAATGGTCTTTCAGTCAGAATGCAGAACAGCATGAAATGAGCATTGCGCTTTGCAATTGAAGACCGATTCTCATTGAATTTTTTTGACTGTACTGCTCTTTCAATGGTGCTGTTTGACAATATCTGAAGACAAATCAAATGGTTTCAACCGAAGAAGGTACCGGTAACAATGCACCCATCACCAGCTTCCCGGTCCCGAATGGCACCTCGCCGTCTTCGCGGTCATAGAAATCAGATTCAATGTTTCTATCTGAATGATACCTGATATTGTCGTTTCGTTCGCGGTCGCCAGAACACATCCCAGCCCCGAATTATTGGTATTCTGCCGATTTTTGATCTCGCCTGACTCACAAGACAGTCTCGATCAGTCCCATGTCTACCATTATGGGGCTTGGAATTGTGCCTGCAACAGATGGACATGAATGGAGTATGACTTGGACTCCATGCCATTGTGTGAGAAGAGCTTGATCGAGTGTTCAAGTATATAAGAGCACCTTCACCTCTCTCATCTCTCACCCAAATCACCAGGATCCATCAGCGAATTTCCCTTTGGTTGATCGCACTTGGATTGATCTTTGGCATCTCAAGCTCACCACCACTCAACAAAAGATCCTGCATAGCAACATTGAAGACCTTCGCCAACACCACTCAACCATCGTCTCAGAACCTCCAAGCTGGACACCAAGGCCGAAAAAGACCAAGCATAGACACCATGCCTCTCGTCGAGTGAGTTCAATTTTCTGCAATCACCTCTCCAAGAATGATACTCACTGATCCAAGGATTTCCCCATTTAGTGAGCGGATCATCACCATCAGCGTTGGTGACAGCAAGACCAAGTTCGCCATCCACGCGAATCTCTTGTCCCTGGGCCTCAATGCCTTTCTCTGCACCATTGATGGCCCTGTCAGCCCTGATGGCCATGTCGATCTCCCAGACGAGGAGCCGGAAACTTTCCGGAAATTTATGAATTGGCTGTACGCGGCGCACATGGATGTCAAGAACTCGGAGTTGTTTCCTTTCTTGCCCTCGTCGACTGCCGCCCTCTTCAAGCTTTACGCTTTTGCCGTCAGATTTGTGGCCTGCAGACTTCAAGATTTAATCATTCGACGGCTCCACGCAGAGTTCTCTGCAGACTCAGACCTGTGGCTCACCCTTGGCTCCGACGCATCCACCCTCAAGACTTTCCTCGAGGTGGTCAAGCCTGAGACCCTCCTCTACAAGCTCGTCATGCGGTCTCTGGCATTCTCCATTCGCTCGCCACCTGGGACCTACTACTCCTCGTGTGGGGTCGACTCGGGAATTATCCGCCCCGCCCGCGGGTTCGAGCTCAACACGGAGTCCCGGGTTGGCAGCGTGATGGAGTCCGTACCGAGCGAGCTCTGGGGCCCCGTCATGAAGGAGATCTTGCTTGCCAAGCACCTGTGTGCATTCAGGTCATTTGACAGCATTGTCGGAGACGAGGCCAGCTATTTTTTGCCGCACCCCTGGCTTGACACAGCTGCCCCCGCGACTAGCCAATTGTAAACGCAACTGTGTCTACGCGAATTTCTTGACAGTGAAGCCTGCATGGTGGCTAGGAACCTGTGGTGAGGCAGTTGACTGGAAACCTCTAAGCTAGATTGGCAGTGTTGAGGGTGCAAGTGGTGATTCACTCGGGCTGCTTGTCCTCCTGGGCGTCGTTCCTAGGTAGCCAACAAAACAGCAGACCGACCAGGAGTCTAGGTGGGCACCTGAGGGGAGCCGAAGAGGACGCAGAGGTGCCGCAGACCGCGAAGACAATATTCGCCCGAAGAACATCATTCCAAAGTGGACCAAAGAATAGCTCAGACTGATTTCATAGTCTACATTCATACGAGCCATCCTTCTCAAAATCAAGAGACTTCCCTTTGTGATGATGACATATTAGTAGAGCAATGTACAAATATTGAATTGGCTCCCTGATGTCCTCAGGGGCTGAAGGTGTTTAGAAACGCCTGTATCTAGATTTTATGGCGCCGAAGCCTCGTTGTATTTGATAAGACAGCCTGGTGCCTATATAGTTTTATACCTTGAGGCCTTCTCCAAAGTTGAAAAATTCGGATTAAGGCAACGAAGAACCATTCTCAATTGATTTATGGATAACTTGCAACCGTCCAGAGAACCAGCGGACATGTCACACTTGATGCTGTTGTCTGCTGTTCTTCCATCCTCTGAGATGAGGTTTGGCCAAAGGATCGCAGGATCAACTGGACTCGGAAAGAGGCCTGAGGACCAGTGGGACGTCAAAATGACAGACTGATAGCCGCGGACTCGGCGTGATACTTCATGGATGTAACCACGGCATCATGATACAGTCTTGCGCCGTTGCAGTTCGTTTGTTGTGGGGCCCAGAGAGAGAATTCTAATCTTCAGAAGGAGAAGCCTCTTCCCAGGGGAGCTTGACCATAGATGGACTCACAGCTGTAGAGATATGTGCATCGACGACGGGCAAATAGACCACTTTTCAAGACTGCTGCCATGGTGCGTTTTTAGTTGGGAAAGTACCTGGTACCGTATCATTTCGAAGAGCGCAACAGCGCGCTTGCCTGTACTTCTAAAGTTCGACCACACAGCACAGCCCTTGCGGTTACTGATATCCCTTGACAACCAGCCTTCCCAACTCTCTCATCAGCGCGCTTCCCTGAAAATCCGTCTGGTTTGCCTAGGTAGCTGGGAAAGTGGAATCAAACGGTCCCACCTGGGAACCGCCTTTTCCTTCGATCCACGGCGTGACAAAACCATTTCCCTCACGGCGACAAGGGCCCACGGCGAGGTACCAACCCGGCGCTGACCACAAAAGAGAACTGATGGTTGGCGAAACCGAAGTCATCTTCTACCCTTCGCAACCTGAATTGGAGCAGCCCACCACACCGACAACAAAACTCGAGCAGCGCACCTTGGCTCCCAGATTCACCTCAAAACCCTCGACTAAGCCAGTTGACAGTCCTCTTCACACACAAAACGACAACAAAGGTGGCCTGCGATGAGCAGCAACGACCTGAATCCCACGGCAGAAGCCATGTAAGTTACTTCCACCAAACGAGCCTCAAATTCATGTCTTCACAAACACAAAGCTCTTGACTGCGTAAATTGGACTGGCGAAAGCCCGCGGCTGTGCTGTCGTTTGCATGTTTTTTACCACATGCTCGCTCGCATGGCGCTTTCTCTTTCCAATGCTTTACTGATTTGGTTGCAGGGTCTCAAAATTCAACTCTCGGATTGTCACCATCCTCGTCGGACCTGAGGAATTCCCGTTCTGCATCCATGAGACTTTACTCCTCGACGAAAGGGCCGGCGCGTTGCTCAACGGAGCCTTTGAAGACGGCGCCAGGGCGGCAGGTACCGGTCGTATGGAGCTCCCCGAGGATGAGCCCGCAGAGTTCGAATGCTTTGTGAGATGGCTCTATTGCATGCCGACGGTGCCATATGTAATTGACATTGGCTATTTTGATCTTGGGCCGTCGCAGCTACTCAAGCTCTACACTTTCGCATACAGAAACCTCATTCATCAACTCCAAGACGAGATCATGGTCGAGATGTGCAACAAACAGCCGCTCATGACTTGGCATTGCGGCCGTTTCGATCGCGAAGTGCTTGAACACTTCGTCGCCGAAGTCTCAGATGGATCTGCCATGCACGAATTTCTCGCACAGTGGTTTCTCCACGACGGATGCAGGCATATCGCCACAACCTATTCACGCAAGGGCACAAAAATGAATGAGTCCGAGGATGTGCCACCTGTCGTCCTGCGTCTTGTCATGAAACACATACTCGAATGCAATCTTTCCAATCCGCTTGCCGAAGACGAAAAGCTGCATTTTTGAGAAGACTACACGATGTGGAAAAAATGAAAGCGCGAGAGGAGGCTCAGGTGCGCTAGAAAAGCCAGGGCTCGTCTGTGGGCTCTAGTGACGACTCCATTCCCGAGCTCTCGTCCCCCGAATCCGGCCAGTATTCAACGGCAGCAGTCCCAAAAGCGCTCTGGTGGTTGTCAACTGGTCTGAATTTCGCGACAGCTGATACATTCAGAGACCGAGCACAACTTGGCGGAAGAAAGCACTAGGGTATTGTTTGGGCCGCTAGACGGTACGTCTCATGCGCAGACCATATAGAGCAGGAGATGCTCTAGTCGATCGATTTCAGGGAGCAGGCCATTTCGAGTGCGTACGGAGTTTTGGGATGTTTGCAGGAAGCCTTATGGTGACCACAAGTTTGGGATGCCGAAAGCTCACTCTCAGATCAGGCTGGGTAAACGTCGACAACCATACATTAGTCCACGAAGTACCTCATCACGAGGTTCCGTTTCGAGGACTCATCATACAATGCCAGCAATGGGTTTTAATAATTAATTCATAATGAAGAACCGATTTTGGACCACTGATGTCTGGCTGCGCCGTGAGTGGCGATTGCGAAAGTGAGGGTTTGGTGTAGTTGATTTATGCTTTGCGGCTCTTCAACGGCCAGGATCCAGGGGTAAAAGGAACCTTGCCCGAAAGCTCGGCAGCTCAAGGACACCATCGACACTGACCACAGCAATTGGCATAAATCCAGGATGTTGACATATGAAGCAATCCTTGGACAAAGATTCAAATCCCTCATCCGGAGAAATGACGAGGTGGTTGTCGCTGTCCACTAACATGGCCCGCATTGTCAGCTGCAACCCTGGTCCCGAGCTCGACGATCCGGAGCTGCAAGTTCGCAATCATGACATCATGGGCATCTTCCCTTTGCCCCTTGGCCGAGGTCTTGCTGGCTGGGTGTCTGGGTCTGAAGAAGACTAGACTACCAAGTAGTCTAGTTAGTTAATGATCAACTGCCTCTTCTTACTCTCCGAAAATATCTCGCACTCGTGGCAGAAACCTACACACTCCTTCCAATTGATCAATTGAATCTTCCAGATCAAATAAACCAATTCGTCCCCTTCATCTCACACAGAGCAAGAGCTCTCACCCCACCGGCGACGCATCTCATCACCTACAGCTACCATGGCTTCCAGAATTTTCCGACCAGCCGTCGCCCTTCGGCCAACAGCTCCCTCCGCACCCATGCTTCGACGGAGCTTCGCCGTCTCTTCAGTCAACCGCATAAAGGAATCCTCAGGCGGTCCGTCTTCTCCCCCATTTTCAGATGCCTGCCTACCCTCACCTCTTGGCCGCCCAGAGCCCCTGCTAACAAGCCCTCCCTTGCCATAGACAACAAAGATTTCGAGAAGCACAAGCAGGACTCGCTCTCCAAGCAGAAGGACGGAAAGGGCCACTGGAAGCCGGAGCTCGCGTCGGACGGCGAGGAGGCCATCAAGGCCGACCGCACGCCCGACGAGGACATCTCCAAGCTGCAGGAGCGCACCAAGAAGCACGCCCAGGAAAAGGCCCACAGCGGCACCAGCGGGACAGACCCCATGTAAGGACCGAAACCAAGGACACACTTTCACCAGTTTCTCCCGACATGCCACACTACCACCAAAAAAAGAAACATCACTCAGAACAACATTCCTTCTTTCTTCTTTGTTTCTTTTCTTCCGACCAACTCAACCAAAAGTCTTGGGGAAAAGCCACCGTCTCTGAGGAGGGCTGAGAGGGCGGGGCAGAGAGCAAGTTGTGGAATGGGCCGGCAATTGCTAACGCACGAGCTCAATCAAGTTGAGGACAGGAGTGACGATTTGATTTTGCAAATCCGGCGTTCACCGAGTATGGGCAGCTGTGCGATCTACCAGGCACCGGGGGTTATGGGGTGAGCATGGACGGGGCTAATCACGCATGGGGGCCGCGCAGACAGCATTGACAGACTGGGGAGAGCATCGATGAATATTTTGAATTGTCTCGGTTGTCATCATCTGACTACTGTAAGCCTGCACGCATGTGACGCAGTGACCTCAAGAGTACTGCATGCACGTTCCTGAAGACTGAACACAACGCAAATTGGGGTATCAAACAAATCATTGTCACACTTCTTGCTCTGTGCCACGAGGCCATTATCGTGGCTTCCAGTCGAAAAGCCATCACATTCAGGCCATGCCACGACCACGTCCTCGGCCCCGTCCTCGGCCTCTTATTCCACCTCTGGTAGCCATCCGGTCACCAAGAGCTGGGTTTGCTCGAGCCGATGGTTGTGCTGGGATATCGTCGTCATCGTCATCATCATCAGAGCCAGAACCAGAGCCAGAGCCAGAATCAGAAGCGGATCCAGAAGCGGACCCGGAAGCAGGTCCAGAGCCAGAACCAACAACGGAGGGAGGGCCAGAACCATGTTCACTATCGCCGCCATCACTGTAGTAGCTGTATCCATCGTCGTCCGAATCACCCAATCTCACAATGGTTGGGCCCGCCGGTTTGGGCGGAGGCCGTGGCGGTGACGACTCTACTGTCTCGAGTGTTGGCTCAGCTGGCGCACGACTCGAATGCCGTGAGAAAGAGGGTACCGCACTCGAGGGCCTCGATCGAGGCGCGACGCTGGCCTCCTTAGACTCAGGTGCGACACTTGCTGGCCCTGACGAGATGTGCTCTTCGGCACCTCCGACAGACTCGGCATCCTGCATGGGCCAGTCATCATTTTGTGGGGCGTCCTCCGCCGGAGCGGGTAGGTCATCCTCTGGGGGCGCTTCCTGGACGACATCATTCGTGCTCGTAGCTGGCCCGGCGGCGCCTCGACTACTCCTCTTTCCGATTTTGACCTTCTTGCCTTTGAGCGCCATACGCTCAGCCATGGACATGAACTTCTCGGTGGAAGGGCCGACATCAGCAGCAGGTGACTCCACGGAACGCGTTACTCGAGCCCGGTCTGACTTCTCAGCTGCCTGAGCAGCCTTCTTCGGGGGCCGGCCCCTTCGCTTTGGGGCAGACACAGATGGCGTTGATGACTCTCCATATGTCCCGTCTTCCAGATCTTTGGGAAGTTGTTCGTCGAGTTCATCTATGGCTGAGTCTGTAGGTGTCTCTGACTCGTTGTCGAGGGCCACGGCACTGATGGCCAAGGACGATTTGGGGGGGCGACCACGCCGTTTGGGTGGAGCCGTCTGTGGTGTCGTTGGTTTAGCAGTAGCCTGAGGAGAAGCGCGCAGAGGGCCTACGTCAGATCGTCGAGGCCTGCCTGGCCCTTTCTTGCGGACAGGAGCTGATGCTGGACCAGGGGTTGCTTGCACACCAGTAATAGCACGCATGGCTTCCGCAGCGAGGTCGATAGGGTCCCTGCTCGCTTCATCCGTCACCGCTATAGCCTTAGGCATGGACTTTTTGAATTTTGGCCGCACGATGTCATTGAATTCCTCAATGTCACCCGTATCTGCATACGAAATCTTCGGTCTTGAGTGCCGCAGTGTGGGTACATTTGGATCGAACGGTCGTCCGCGATCGACAGGCATCTCATCTTGCCCGTCCTGCTCAGCGAAAGGATCATCTGTGTCGATAGGCGCTACCTGTGGCTCGGCCTCCTCGGGAGCAGCATCGTGCATGATTGTGTCATTACTGACAAGAGCCGGGTCCAGGTTTTGTGTAGCATCCTGGGGAGTTTCGGCGTCGTTTTTGGTCTTCTTCCTTTTGTGGGATCTGCCAACCACAAAATCTGGATCTTGGTCATCTTCATTACGAGCTCGTCGCTTGGCCGCACGTAGTGACTTCTTGACCCACTCAGACTCCTCAAAGTCCGCGGCGAGATCATCTGTTCCACTTGGCTCCTGGTACGGGTTAAACAAAATCTTGTCAGGAGTATCATCCTGCTCATAGTAGCCCATCCCCAGTCGCCGTTCTGCACCAAGTGCCGATGGGTCAGGGTAGGCTTCAGTCTCGGGAAATAGAGAGGCTTGAGCATCAGGAAGCATGGACAGATCCGTGCCACCGTTGACTGATTGTTGCTGATGGCCGGTCGCATCAGACGCATAAGCGGAAGCCCCATTGGTAGCTTCGGTCATCTCTGTCTGGTCTCCGAATCCATTTCTGATGGGCTCCTGAGCCGAATCATCCGGGTGAGGAGCTGAAGCGTTGTCCGCAAAGGCTCCTGCGGCGTCAGCATTCTCTCTGGCCTTATCTGCTTCGGCTTCTTGGCGGAGCCGCTGAATCCGTTTACTGTTGTGGTTGCGACTCCCGTCTCCGGCGGCATTGAGCCAAGTAAAGTTGTGCACACGGAAATCGACTAAAGACTCTTGGCTGCGATCATCTGCAACAGCGCGAGTGTCGTGACCTATGTACGTGTTCTTTGGCGCGTACGGATTCGTGATGCCCGTCCTCCGACATCCACCGCAATTGCAAATCAATTGGCATCGTGGACACTGCCATCGGTCTTCTTGCAATACATCCTGCGGCATCATGTCGAAGGCTCGGTAGAGCACACCAAAACAATATGCCTGATTGCAACCTGGCGTGGAGCAGAAAGCTAGCCGGTAGGTATACTCTTGGTGGCAACAAGTATGACACTTGTATGTATCGCCCTTCTTCTTCTTCCTCTTGGGCTTTTTGGGTCGGCCTTCCTCGTTCACTTCAGGCTCTGACGGCTCAGGGTCAGGTTGGTGATCAGGTTTCGAGATGTCATTAAAAGGCCGGCGCCGTAACTGTTCTTGGCACACCTGGGCCAATGCTTTTCTGCCGGTTTTCATCCTGGCAACCTCGAGAGGGGGCGGTGACAGATTCATATCGACATAACCATCGTTGAGAATGACCATATTCCGCCACGCCTCGTAATTCTCAACGAGTTCCGACCAGTCCCACTGCTCGCACCATGAAAGTCCCGATACGCAGAGGCAGGATCGGCCCATGGCGTAACATTCCATGCAGACGTCGTACGTATCCTGGTCGCCATCAACGAGGTCTCGGACGCAATGTTTGCATGTCAGGAACTTGTTGAAGATGTTGGAGCGGCAGTAAGAGCAGATCACGCAGGAGTCGAAGGGAATCATCTCCACGTTTTTCTCCTTCGAGGCGAACATTTCGTCCACCAAGATTTCTGTGAAGAGCTGCAACAATTTCTTAAAATCCTTCTTCAGCTGCATGAGCCTCACAGAATCTCTGCCAACTTCATCACCCAGAAGGAGAGACATCTGAGACTCTGCAACGTCTTGCAGCTGTTGGTAGTATTTCTGGAGGGTAAAGTAGATGATCGCTTTATTCTTGTACTGCTCGTCACGGCAGACGAGCCTTGCTCGGGGAAGCGCTTCGTGCATGGCAAAGTCAAGCGTTTCGACGGTTGTGCGGTTCCACGCCACTTTCATTGTCCTTGTGCCACGATTCCAAACTTGATGTGGGGCGAGAGGTGGGATTAGAATGAAATCGCCGGGTCTCTGCTCGACGATGTAAACCGGGAAAGTTGCCTTCTTCCAAGCATTGATCTGGGCAAAGTGCTTCTCAATTTCGACATCGTGGCCCAGCATAGACAGGAAGTATTCCCGCGCGACTGATCGGTCTTTAGTCTCGGTCATGAACCAGATCGAGCTGCCCTCTTTCTCTCCATTCTCGTTACCGGAAGCTTCGACCATGATGTTCTGGCCAAGGGAACCACACATCTCACGATGCGCTGGTGTGTAAGTCCCTTCGTGCCCGATATAGCACATCAAATTTTGCGCCCGCATCTCTGCGGGAAGGCTGCTCATGAGATCCCCGGCAGGAGCGGCCGTATGCTCTTCCATAAATAGATCATCGTCTCTTAGGCCGTGGTCCTCGACGTTCTCATTGAAATAGAAAAGTCCCGGCGGCATGACCTTGCGCAGATGGTTATGCCACTCTGGCGGACAGTCTATATCCTTGAGGTACAAGCGTTGCCTTCGCTCGTCTTGGAAGTTGTTCGGGGTCCACTGGTCGGTAAGTTGGCGCATCGACCGTAGGTAGTGGCCCATCGTCATTGGAATGTTCGACTGCGAGTTGATGTCGCGTACATCTTCCTCTGGGCAGGTGTCAGCAACTGAACCGCACGAGGCAGGGTAACGGCAGACTCACGCTTCTTGTCATAAGTTGTCTCAAGCCACTGGGAACTGAACAGAGACTTCGGAAGCTTGCTGTTCCAGCCTTCAATCACAAGGGGCTTTCCCTGCTTGATGACCTGGTACCACACTAGCTTTTCGAATTCTAGCTTCCTGATCTTGGAGGCCGGGATGCGCTGGACATATTCAAAGTTCGGGGTCCGGTCGACCAGGCCTTCCAGGTCGAGATCAGGCGGAATGGGGTCGAACTTTGCTTGAGGATGCGTCGCAATGCTAGGCATCTTGAAATTGGTGGCCGAGTGCGCCGGCGAGGCCTGTAAGTGGAGAGCGCTGGCGGTGATTCACGTTCGAAGGAGGCGGGCCCAAGGGCAATGCGACTGCACGACGCGATGGCGGGGAGAGGACCGCTCAGCGCATGTTTGGAGCGTCCCTCGCAAGGTCAAACAAAGTTGTAGACCAGGGACATGGGCAATTTGACCGCGTCGGCTGGTGCCAATGCAGGCAAGTGCGAAAACAAAAGTCGAAGCAGGCAAGTAGAGTGGTTATGGGGAGCAGCAGCAGAGGATGTCTTGTCTTGTACGATGCGGTGCACTAGGACGCGACGGGAGAAGCCTATGGGAGATCTGGGGTGGAGCTTCCAGGGAAAAGCCAATCAACTTGGTCTGAGCGGGCAAGTCCCCACTTTAATTTTGCAGCAAGCAACTGTGACGAGGCTGAGAGGTGGTTTTGTATTAGTGGTCCTAGCTGATTTCAGCCTCCCTTGACCAAACAAGGCCATGACTATTCAAGGAGAGAAGCAGATTGTGTTCTCATGACCGTAGGAGAGTGGCAGCACCGTGTGGTAAGTCGAAGTAGGCATTGGCCTCCAGTGCCCTCGAAAAACCCAGCTCGTGCTCTTTCCCTCCCCTGCCAATCTTGGTCACCAGAAATGAATGCTGGAGCTGGCTTGCAAGAGCCGGCTACATACCTCACAATTACTGAGCTGGGAGTCAGGGCTTCTTGGCTTGTAAAGGAAGGAACGTTGCCTTCCTTGCTTTGTTTGACTGCTTGCTTGTAAGGTATACCGGCGGGACCGAGGGAGGGAGTATTCTGAGGAAGGGCACACCGCCTGGAGCAACACATGATGCGAACACATCTAAAGAATTGACTGACAATCAGAAGCTAACACGATTTCTAGGTTATCTGTCGAAGGAGTCATATAGCTGTCATGAACACAGTCCGGGCTGGCCGAGCAAGAGCGGCGGCAACTCGTCTTGTTGCTCCATGCGTTCTCCCTCGCAGCTTTCTGCGCCACAGCCAGACATGGCCAGTCTTGAGTAGGCCTCAACTCCGCCATGAAGTCAAGACTGGCTCAATTCGATGCCACTGGCACAGAGCATCCATATCTAGCGGCGCCGAGAAATCTGCTGCTTCAGCTGGACAAGCCCCTATCGTCCCGAGACAAGACCCAGCACCAGTGCCCGCGGCCTACGTGCCTCCCAAGACCGGCCTGCTCGCCCTCCTGCCATCATCATGGGTCCCATATGCAGAACTGATACGATTCGACAAGCCCGCCGGCACCTACTACCTCTTCTTCCCGTGTCTCTTCTCAACACTCATGGCCGCCCCTCTTGCCACCCCAATGGCCTCACCGGGGTCTGTGATCGGGACATCAGTGCTGTTCTTTGCTGGCGCGCTGGTCATGCGCGGCGCAGGGTGCACCATCAATGATCTCTGGGACCGCAACCTCGACCCCCACGTCACCCGGACACGGCTGCGGCCCATCGCCAGAGGCGCCGTCACGCCGTTCCAAGGGCTGGTGTTTACGGGCGCACAGCTCCTTGCAGGTCTGGCCATTCTGCTACAGTTCCCGCTCGAGTGCTTCTTCTACGCCACGCCGAGCCTACTCTTCGTGGCTTCGTACCCTCTGGCCAAGAGGGTGACGTACTACCCGCAGTTCGTGCTCGGACTCACCTTCTCCTGGGGCGCGTTTGTGGGGTTCCCAGCACTTGGCGTTGATCTCCTCTCGAACACACCAGCGCTGACGGCTGCTGCTCTTCTTTACTCTTCGAACGTGGCGTGGACGGTTTTGTACGACGGCATCTATGCGCATATGGATGTCAAGGACGATGTCAAGGCAGGCATCAAGAGCGTCGCCCTCGCGCACGAGAAATCGAAGAGGTTCCTTGTGGGACTTGGTGCCGTGCAGGTCGGCCTTCTTACAGCTTCTGGACTCGCTGCTGGGGCTGGCCCGGCATTCTTCATTGGCAGCTGTGGCGGTGCCGCCTTCACGCTGGTATACATGATCAAGAAGGTCAACCTCAAAGACGTCAAGGACTGCTGGTGGTGGTTTGTAAATGGATGCTGGTTGACGGGTGGGGTCGTCAGTGCTGGGCTGGCACTAGACTATGCTCTCAGGTACATCTCTGAAGATCAGGCTGAGGAAACCCAAAGCAAGCCATAGATGCCCATGTGCCAACAAATAAACCATACGAACTAGCCTCACTGCTCACTGTTGCAGCTCCATTCTGACTATTGTCTCCGTCCGCCCCCTTCACAATCGATGTCTCGCAAAGCGGAAGAGACAATATCCTTTTGGTTCTCGTCGTGGCGTGATGATCTTTTCATTCGTCGACCATGTCTACCGTGAATATCAGAACCCCCTTTTGCCTGATAAGATGCCGATGAGAGCAAGCACAGATGACGCCAGACCCGAAAGCATCCCTATTCCATTTTCCGTCCATGCACACTGCTTAAGAACGGGGCTTCTCCTTCTTCTCCTTCCACAGAGCGAGCAGACCGACACCGGAAACCTTGACGACCTTGAATCGCACACCAGGGATATCACCCTTGGCCTTGCCCTTACGACCGAAACCAGCCAGGAGCACCTCGTCGTTCTCGTCCACGAAGTTCAGGCAACCATCGTTGGGGACTGTAAGCCATCACGTGTCAGCTCATCACATTCGTGTGCACGTTTCGTCTACCCGTCTCTCGTAGCAATCCGCGGCTTGCACGAGAAGCATCAGCCAGGTGGGAATGAGGGTAATTCGTACCGAAAGCGGTGACCTTCTTTCCGTTCTTGATCAATTGCACACGCACACACTTTCGGATGGCGGAGTTGGGCTGCTTGGCTTCGACACCGACCTTCTCGAGGACGATTCCCTTGGCGTGGGAGGAGCCACCGAAGGGCGAGGACTTGAAGGCGGTTCCGAGCGCACGCTTCTTGTAGGACAGATCGGCCCAACGCTGCTCGCGGCGGTTGTTGCGCAGCTTGCGCGCGGCGTTGAGTCCTCTAGGCTTGCCTTTTCCCATCTTGAATAGCTGTAGAAACGCGACAAACTGTCAGCCACTTGTATTCGTCTCCGTAGACCTGGGTTTGAGGTGTGCTATCGTGCGTCACCGGGTGGATCGGTGGATGGATTGGGAGGTGGTTTTTCGATCGCTGAGACGGGCGTTTGTCGGTCGGTTCGCAGTCGATGATTGTGCAATTGTTTGGGAAAACGGTCAAAACGGACATGTAGCCTCTACTCACCGATTATGACTTGATCGCTTGAATTTGGGTGATGTGGGGGGGTAGGTGGTTGTCGTGGAAAGTCTCCAGATCGGGCTGCTTCAACTGCTAGGAAAACTTCGAAAAGTGTGCGGGCTCCCTGTAGATTCGATTCGGGAGCGGGCGCTCGGACCATGGTTGAATCGCGGAACAGGAAATTCCTGACTTCCGAGTCCTGTCAAAAACACACTACCCCCCCTGGTGAGCGTAGGAACAAGAGGCACTGGCCCCCATGTGGAAGCGAGACGGCCCACTTTGGATGGATCCCTGTCCATACCGCGATAGACATTTGACATTTGGGCCGACACTCACTTCGTCAAGCCAGTCCCTCCTCCTGTCGTAGCACGGCGGGTATACCTTGACAACGTTGCCAAACGAGCTTGAGCCATTCTGGTACGCCCAGAAAAGATCAGAGGTGTTTTTAAGCTGCTCACACCACGGAACCACTGCCGACACAATTTCTAGGGTCCAGCTTCATTTACAATCAAACATTGCCAGCCGTTTCCTTCGGCTGTCTTCCGCCTTGGGAAGGTGGCTGTTGGTACGTAATCTGCCCGACAGACAGGCAGCCTCGGGATCCAGCACCTCACTCGGACTCTGGGAGACGCGGCACGCCGCATGTGCGCGTATCAAGGGCAGTCCAGACCTACTACGGATATAAGCTGGATGGATGAGTAAGACGAGCAACCATGTCTCAACCACGGCACGCGCAAACAAAGCCCCAGAGGGACCCGCCACCTTCTCTGTTCCTGCATCCCTCCCCAGCAGCTTCTCATGTCTCCTTGCCCAGTACTGTTGCTGGCCCCGGGCCTGTCATCACTGGCCTACCGTCGACCTCGCAAGCCCACCCGCGGAGCTCGTCCACGCTCTCTCATGACCCCTTAGCTGCAGCCCTCTCAACCTTGTCAAAGCCAATGGAAACTCGCATCAACAGGAATGCGGGTCCGGCCGCCCCCAGCACCCGCCGGCCGGCCGGAGGCTCCGGGTCAGGAGCGCTCGGAGCCGGCGGGCTGAACCTGCCACCCATACAAACCACTCGAAGGGAGTCTACCCGGGCAACCGATAGGACGGACGCGCTATGGGCCGAAATGCAAGCCACCCTGGAAGAAGTGGAACTCTCGGCCAGCGGTGGGACACGTGTGTTTGGGCCAGACCACGACCGGAAGCTCGCAGAGCTGCGGGCTGCACAGGTTGCCCTCGCTCAGGCTTGGGCGCGGAGTGAAGCAGATGAGGCTATTGAGACATCTATCGCGCCTGGGACAGCATCAGACAGAGGCGCAGGCGCAGAATCCAGGACGGATGGGACCACAGCCGGCGGTGCAGGAGCCGGCACGGACGGTGCTGCACGGAGTGCCGGAACGGCCAGTGTGAGACCAGGTAGCGCAGGTCTTGGTGCCGAGCGGCTCGGGCAGAAGCTCGAGGAGGAGACAGAGACGGACATCAAGTTTGCACGGAAACGGCGGGAGGCCAATGATCGTTACTTTCAACGGGTCAACCAGGGAGTGCTGGATGTTGTTGCGAAACTCGAGGATGTGGCCACGGCAATGCGCGCGGTCGAGCAAGAGAGCAAGGACGTCTGGGGGGAGACGGAGAGCATGCCTTCGAGCGCGGTGCCTTGAGCATCTGTCACTTGTTTTGTTTATTGGCTTGGAAAGCATGGCGTCCCGGTCTTGACTGCATTGCGAAGGCGTCACCACATGACGGTCGGGAATGATAATTGACTCTACCACTCGTCTACTAAACACTAGGTTCTGGAGCAAATCCCGTTTGCAACACCTGCTATCTTGGTCATGTTGGGTCTACTCGAGCACCTAATTGCTATGCTGCAGAGCGCCATCCGTCGGAAGACGTACATTGACGAACCCCCTGCATCGCCCTGAGCCCCACTCCTCAAATCCCCCAAGACAAGACCTGTCTCTGTCTACATTGTTCAACACCGAATGATGCCGCACGTAGAACTGTTGAATAACAAAAAAGAGAGACACTTGGGAGTGTGGTAGCTTGTTCAACGACTGACGTACTAGACTACACATTTTCAACTCAATGTGGTGAGACACCAAGACCGACTTCAAATATTTTGGTTAGAGCGCCACTCGTATTCGCCATCGTCCTCCGCCTTGCCTCGCGAGAAGCATCCATGCCCATGAGTCTTCAACCGTGGCATCGGCTGTGAATCTCACTACAGCTCAGTAGTCTTTGGTCCATCGTATAGGAAGCGGGTAAATTTCCCGAGCTCGGCTATCAGAAGATCGTACTGAGCACTGAAAATCGTACGCAACACCTCGAGATCACCTGTGCTGCGGAGATTCTGCATAATAACCAGTTTGGCACGATTGCAGTCCGTCACTCAAGATCGCTTGTGGTGCGGAGGATATGTCAAATCACCAGGTCGGTGTAATGCTTTTAGTCAAGCTAGGGACGTTGGGTGACATTTCTGTAAAACAAGCGGCACGCCACCTCGAACGGCTTGCAGCCAAGCCTTTGCAAGGTGGCCTGGGCACGGGAAGGAGTATGGTAACCCCCTCCCGGCAGGTCAACCCAAGTCGACCCCCAAGTCAACCCAACTCCGTGCTGCGTTTAAGGAAGCCAACAACCTGGTCTACCCCAGCCCATCTTACTTAAGTTCAGAGATCCCATCTCCAACTTCGAGATCCGAAGCAAACCCATCAGATATACCTTCCTATGTAACACGAAAAAGCCGTGTAAATCCTAAAGTCAAACAAGCATTGATCGATAGCAACAACGCCCTCTTTCCTCTGCTACAACAATAGCATTCCATCACTGCCGCGATCGACGTCACCGAATCTCTCAGCCTCTGGTCGATCACCCGCACACCAAATCCATCTACACCAAGGCTACATCGCAACCATGAAGCTGATCGCATACCTCCTCGTGACCCTGTCCGCCATCAGTGGCGCCTTCGCCGTCGAGGCGCAGAAGTCATTCATCATCTCCTTCGCCGATGGCACCAGCGACAGCGTGATCGATGCAGCAAAGAAGCAGATCACCGATGCAAAGGGAGTCATCACTCACGAGTACACCCTGATCAAGTAAGCTAAATGAACCCGTGTCCCCTTCCCTGTGCCCAGTGCCGTCAAAGTGCCAGATTTGCTGACGATGCACTCCGTACTCAGGGGCCTCGCCGCCACCGCCGGAGAGAAGGTATACGAGAGTCTACAGGTCTGGGCCCAGGGCAGCGGTGCGACTGTCGAGGAGGACACCGAAGTCACGCTTGCGAACCAACACTCTTGAGCGGTGTCGGCAGTGTACGGGCTTGGAGTGGACGTCTTGCCGCCCAGCTCATCGCTGACAGTACTCCACGATGTTCCGAGAATGACTGGCGTTGGGAGGAGCAATGGGTCCTGCGGGAACGGGAAAGGTCCATTGGTACAACATGTTGATGACCCTCTGTTGGCCAGGGCCTCGGGATGGCACCTTTTCTTTATGCCGAAATACGGCTCTTGTTTAACGGATAGACAGCTATGAATTCTACAGGATTGTTCTCCCTCTTCCGTCGGACTCTGGTGCAGATTTCATCTCTGCGTCTCTCAGTGCCGTCGAAACCGTACGGGTATGTTAGGCGGCTGGTCGTGCATGTGGGACTGGAGGGACAGTCACAGGGCGTGTGACCTGCCAGGCTGCACCATACCTGCAGCTGGGCTGAAGGTGATGGCTGTCGTAGTGACAAGGCTGAGCAACTTGCAGTAGTTGAACGCCACCTGCGAGGCTGGCGAATTAACCTACCTAGGTACGTGGACGTCATGGAAACGACCTACCTCCTGGTACGCACAACGTGTATCTAACTAGGTATGTAACGCGGGGCATGTAACTCGTCGAATATGGTTCAAAGGCCGCGGCCTCTAGGAACATTACGCAGAAAACAATATTGCGAATTTGATACTGGTCTGTCAAACGCCTCTGAGAAGTAGAATTACCTGTTCGACCAAAGTTACTCACAAATGGCTTGGTTGGGGACACCTCTGCCCTTCTCCCCGCCTGAGGATGTCGCCTGTACTTCGGTAGGTGCACCCACTTTCTTGACCGAGGCAGCGTTGCCTCCTCCACTTGCCGTGCCAGAGCGGTGAGAAACTCCGGAGCCACTGGGGCAATTCATTTCCGCTGCTCTGACTCTGGAAATGCAATGTCAAAGCGAGCCTGTAGGACCAACGGGACCAATAGCACTGCTCGCACGGGGCCTTCGTCGCGTGGCACCTCATCGACAAGATCTCATTGATGGACTGACGGGAGAGTGGGTTCATGAACAATGGAACATCGCGAGATGCTAGCGGGGAAGCAGCGTGCCAGGGCCTCGTCGGCACAACAAAGACAGACGCAGCAGCAAGTAGTAACGTCAAAGCGAGTTACAATGTGTTTTTCTCGACAGAATCAAGCCAGCAAGGCGAATACGGAAGCCGCATTCGATCCAGCCAAGTGGTGAGGACCCTGTGCTGGACGGTGACTCGCCTACAGAGGGTGCGGTGTAACAAGCGATCGGCAACGCTGTTCATGCAGGAGGATTTGCGTGCAGGTCAAGAAACAAACCACATGCGCAGACTGCATCCCCTTTGGCTGTGCGTGCAGGGGCAACCGTATCGAAACGGAACAAATGTGATTTTTGTAAGTCTAGTCTACCTCTTGTAATAATAAAGTGATTCTTGCCACAGTCTCGACTGCCAATGCCAGCAGGCTCTCGGTGAGGGGCTTGGGCTGGTGACGGTTTAGAGTTTCGCCCAGGTCGAGATTTAGTAGCGCTGGTGGACAGGTGCAATTCCCAGGTCGGGAGATCGAAGCCGAGGCGAGCCCTCGAGAGTCCCCCGAGTCGCCCTTTGAAGTCTTGGGTGTCCCCAGTTCTCGGGCCTCACGACCCCTGCCAAAACCTCAAACGCTGGCGTCAGACGGGCCACCCTGACATCCTGCCACCTGCATCGCCTGCATCGCCTGCAGCGCGCCGCGTCTGCTCAATGCCGGGCACTAGGCCTATCTGAGAAATACAACTCATCACGGGCGACTTTCTACACTGATAGGCGCGATGCACGCCGGGCTGGGCTGGCTGGCTGGCTGGCAGATTGCAGACTGCAGAAAGGGTCGAGCTCGAGCTCTCGAGCTCCAGAGTCAAAGCTTCTGCTTCTGCTTCTGCTTCTGCTTCTGCTCCGTCGGATCTCGCACACGTTGTGTTCCCACATTTATTCCCATGGACCGCCCGATCTGATCTGCCCGGCGTTACCGTCAATCTCCCGCCCTTGGGCGAGCTTGCATGACAATCAGACCGACAGACAGACCGACAGACAATCGCCTTTGAGTGGGGAGCAGCAGACAATGAACACGGCTCGCTCTTCTCCCCCAGGACAATCACACAATCAGGACCCGGCCCGAGAGAAAGCCAAAAAGTCATCAACGGACAACAAGGTGATTGATTATAATAATAGCAAAAAGCCCCGTGAAGGCGACTTGGACGGCACGAGGCCAATTCCATCCGCCTGAGAAAGGGGCTTTGAGGAATCCACACCATATATACTCGTTACCTCGTTTAATTTTTGATGAAGCCGTCCATCCACCCTTCCAAATAACATTTACTCGGTAAACCAATCCAACAAGCCGTCCATTTTACACCAAGAGCTTACCCTCGACCCGACGCTACTTTTTGTCCCTCCTCTCACTCCCTACCTACCTACTTAGTAGATATTCTCCCGCCTCTTACCTTGCCAGGGAGGATCCGTGCTCTCACCGACACAACGCACCCGCCCACCTGGCAACCCACCCTTAACAACGCTTCAGCTGCACGAAACCTCATTCAGTCCTCGATACAAACGTTCCCACCCTGGTGCAGGGGAACACCGCAGACATGCCGTTCAGTCCAGCCGCGCAGGGCGCGCTGCTAAAATGGGTCAACACCTTCCCCGACGAGGGGCAGCCCGCCCAGTCCGTTGACGACCTCGCCGACGGCATTGTGCTGGGCCAGGTGCTCCACGAGCTCGACCCCACATACGACACATCTGAGCTCGACAAGAACCTGGGCGGCTCGAAATGGCTCGCCCAGAAGCGCAACTTGCAATCTGTCTACAAGGGCCTCTTCAAGTACATGCGCCGCGAGGCCCCCGAGTGTGTGCCTTTGGCCCAGGTGGCCGACTTTCGTGCCATCGCAGAGAACCCGGACGCCGATGGTCTCGCTCAGGTACCCTCCCCCGAACACGTCCATTGGGATATGGAGCCCCTCAAGTGTGAGAAGAAACTGACCAGAATCGCATCCAAGCTCGCTGCCGTCTTCCTTGCTGCTGCTGTCATGTACTCGAACGAAAGCGTACGAACGAGAGCCATCAACAAGTTGCAGACCGACCTGGGCGCCGTAGAGCAGAACGAAATACGGCGGATACTGGAGCAGAAGCAGCAGCAGATGCAGCAGCTGACTGCGAAGGCAAAGGAGGAGGATGCGGCAGGCGAACGGGATCCCGATCTGGAAAATGAGGAGGAGCTTGTCCGACTTACCGCCTCGCTGGAGAAAAAGGTGCAGGAGCTAGATGCGGCGACAAAGCGAACTGCCGACCTCAATAACCGCCACACCCACCTTCAAGACTCCTACGACGATCTCAAGGCCAAGCTCAAAGAGGTAGAGACCGAGCTGGGTGACCTCCGCAAGCTTCACGGTGCCGACGAGTCACAGCAGGTCCAGACGCTTCAGCAAAAGATCGACGAACAGGCCAACCTCATTGCAAGTCAGGAGGAGGAACTCGAAACGTACAAGTCCAGGCAACGCCAAATGCAGCATGAGCTCGAAAAATACAAGGCTAGCAGCGAGGAGGGCAAAGACTACAAGGACATGTATGACGAGCTGCACCACCAAATGCAGGAGCTGGAGAGAAAAGCCAACGCCGCCGATCGCTACAAGCAGAAGCTTGCCACGAACCGAAATTATGAACAAGAAGTCGCAGGCCTTCAGTTCGAGCTGGATTCGCGCAAGGAACTGGACACCCAGCTTCAGCAGGCCCTGAAAGAGCGTCGGAAGTTGCAGACAAGCGAGAGGGAAATGCTTGTTGCCATGACCACGATCGAGACCTCGCTCAATGATCAGCGTGACCGGACAGAGCAGTACAAACAAATTTGTGAGGAGCTCAAACTCCAAAACGCACAGCTCGAACATTTGAACAATGTGAACGAGAAGTATATGGCGGACCTGAAGGACCAGCTAGCCGGGGCTGGAGAAGTCCCCAGGGCCCCTTCACCTAGTTCTCAGACCGGGGAAGTCGGTGGCAACCTTGAAAGTGAGCTTCAGCAGACAACGAATGATTTTTCAAAGGTAAAGTTGCTCGAAGCCGAGGTTGAAGTCCTCAGGCATGGCGCAGCCACTGCTACACAGGCGGATGACCTCCGGCGCGAGCTGGATCGCATGAAGGCCGAGCGTGATGTCGCGACATCGAGCTACAACTCGATCTTTGAGAAGCACGGTGTGGCTCAGGAGCAAATCGACGCGCTGATTGCTAACATGAGCGGCGAAGGGTTAGTCAATGCCATCGACGAAGCTCTTAAACTTGGTTCGCTCGGCACGCTCACATCCGACTATAACAGGCACATCGCGTACAACAGCATGCGAGAACAGATTGGCAACGCCACCAGAGAGATCGACGACCTCAAAAGGCAGAACCGCAGGCTCGAAGAGGCAGCCAAGGACAAGGACCGCGAGAATCTCGCCATGAAGACCGACCGTGCGTTGATGGACGACCCTAAATACCACCTTGGGGAACACAACACTGACAGTGACGGTGATTCTACAGTGGATGCGGTCGGCTCAGACCGTCTCGATGCCCTCGAGAGGCTCAAGCAGTCTGACCAGCTAATTGCAGCGTCTCTCAGATCCGAACTCGAGTCCTTGCGCAGCAAGTACAACAGCCTCGAGATCGAGAACAACATGCACAAGTCGCAGCTGCTGGACGCCCTCGTTGCCAAGGAGAAGCTCTCCAAGGAGAGAGAGTTGGAGGGCCCGCCGGCTAACGTGGCGCCCGAGGGTGTCAGCCAGGCTGAACTGGACGACAGGGTGAAGGACTACAAGTCTAAGACCGACAAACTCAAGGACCGTGTCAAGCTGCAGAAAGAGGCAAGTCTCCTGAAAGCTCGCAAGACGTTCGACCCATTGGCTACCGTGACTTCTGTGCGGAGCGACCCCGGCCCCCAGAGGGAATCCTGGGTGTCTGAGGACGGACTGCGGTCGGCACGGTCTGACACGGACCTCTCAAATCTTGATCCGGTCGTGGAAGGGCAGCCAAGTGGACAGCCTTCCACGGGGCACAACCGGTCCGAAGGAGAGGGCGAGCCAAGTGTTGCTCAGACACCCGTGCTGCTACGGCGTGTGACGCCTCCACCCGAGGATCTGGCGTGGCAGAAGACCCAGAAGAAGAGGAAGGGCCGCAACTGGTTCTCTCGCTTCAAGAAGTCTAAGGCGTAGATTGTTTCTCGTGATTATGGGCTAACACGTTCTTGTTATCACAGCAACTCGAGAAAGCGGACCAAGAGCGTTTCGAGCTTCAAAAACAGCTTAAGGCTCTAGAGTCGGGCTCGGCGTTGGCGGCGCAGAAGGTATGTTTTGCTTTTTTCTACTCAATAAATTATAAGCCCCCATCGGAAAATGCGTTCCAAGTCTTGTGTCTGTGAAAACTATATTGTAACTGTCAACGCAAATTCTCATGCTGGTCATTCTCATTCTTATATCCACAGTGGAGGGATCCGGTGTCGATATTGATACCCAACTACAATATGTCAATACCCCGTGGCTTTCCCTCGGGAAAGATGATCCTTTGTGTGCTGCGCTCTGCTGGCTGACACAGGTGCTTCCCCCGCAGGCCGTCCACGAACAGATCATCAAGAATCTCCAGCGCGAGAACGCCATGATATCCACGGCGTGGTACGATCTAACCAGCCGGCTGCAAAGCAACCACGTCGTTCTGCAGAGGAAAGACCAGCCCAAGAGCTGGCTGAACAAGCAGAGACAGATGGTGAACGGTAAGAGGCCCCCATCTCCGCCCCAGGTGACTGTTGTACATGTCAGTATGTGAATTGTTGTTGACTGGTTCACGAACACACAGCCACGCCTCGAAGGTAGAAGCTTCCAGGCCTGTAGGGAAACCTGGCAGGAGGCCTACGGGCGCGCCTCACGTCCTCGCCCGCGGGCGACGTCTGGGCCTTGGCCGCGGCGCTGGCGTGGTCTGCGCTGGGTGACTACTACCAACAAGTGCGCCTGCGCGTGAAGCGAAATGCGTCGCCGCCACCGTTGATGCGCCCGCGCGCAAACGGAACCACAGCCCTCATCTCTTTTCTCACCCCCTTTTCCTTCCGCCTTTTTTCTTTGCGTATCATAGTCACGACATCGACGGCTCAAGATCATCAGATGACTTCTACTGCTGGCAGTAAGAGTGGTAGAGGTGGCGGTGGTGGCCGAGAGAATGGCAACGGGGGCCGTGGCATATTCAGCGAAGCTTTTCTTTTGTTATACTCCATAGCGTGGCGCTCTCTGGATAACAGCTGGGTGGTGAGGAAGTTGCGGGAGATCATACTCAAGAGTATCTTGATGGGGACGGGAGGACGAGGAGCTGAAGCAGCCCGGCCAGAGAAGGGCAACCAGTACGGCGTATTCAAAACGCGTGGTGGGTTTGCTGAATTATAGAGCAGAGATGGGGAAAGAGAGCCTTGACTTGCGTGCTTGAAGAAAGGGATGGCATATATGTTCCACTTTTATGTATAATACCCCCTGCTGGTGCAGTTGCGTGGGTGGCACTGAGTGCGTAGATTAGAGAATGGAGTGAGGGTTTCGCGTTCGATTAAAATCTCATGCTTATGTCTGGCTGTCATCGGGGCAGGATGGACAGGACAGCCCCTACTCATCTACTTTCTCATGCTGATATGGCACTGGGCTTGTTAGTGCCGTCACAGGATTCTGTTTGTTTTGTATCACTCTGTGTCGGTTTTGGTTCTCAAGGTTCAGTGAAACTCTTTTCTTCATAATAGCATACAAGGCGTGAATCAGGAGTCTCAGAGCCGCCCGTCTTGATATACATAACACGTTCGAGTAGCTGATCCGCCCAGTCTCTCGCGCTCACAGAACACCGAGAATGCTTTCCGAGTACTTTGTTCGCGGTGCAGACGGATGATACGCCCGCCTGCACCTCACTATCATCATCTTCAAAATTTTCGTGATCTCTTTCCATTTCTACACCGAGATGGGGTTTCTCTGTTTTGTTCAAGAAGATCTACTGGCCGTTTCGGGTGGCTGAACGGCACAAGAAGCGCCATTTTGGACTAGCCGCGCGCCTAGCGACCAGCAATCCTGCTCAGGATTCCAGAGCCGCTGCTCTTGGCCTTGTCCTTGTCGCCGTCGAAGATGGCCACCAGGCTCTTCCACACCTGGCCGGGCTCCTGGCTGGCGTCGATGGCCTTCCAGATGCCCGTCTTCTGGTAGTAGCCCACGACGGGGCTGGTCTGCTGGTGGTAGGTGAGGAGGCGCTTCTTGAGGGCGTCGGCGTTGTCGTCGGAACGCTGGATCAGCGGCTCGCCCGTGATGTCATCCGTCATGGGCGCCTTGGGCGGGTTGAAGGTCAGGTGGTAGCTCCGGCCCGAGGCGGGGTGCACCAGGCGGCCAGTGATGCGCGCGACCAGGAGGGAGTCGTCAATCTGCAGCTCCACGGCGTGTTGCAGCTTCTGGCTGCGCTCCTTCAGCATGGAGTCAAGGCCCTCGGCTTGGGGCACGGTACGGGGGAAGCCGTCGAGGATGAACCTGGCCGGGAAGAAAATCACATTAGCACGAGCTGGCGGGAACGGTGGCTGATGATCGAGACTGGGTAAATAAGCGACGTAGAAAGCCTCACCCTCCCTTGCACTCCTGGTTGTTGTCCAGCTCGTTCTTGATCATGCCGATGACAATGTCGTCGCTGACGAGGCCACCTGCGTCCATAATCTTCTTGGCCTCACGACCAAGACGGGTCTTCTTGGCGACTTGAGATCGCAGCATGTCGCCGGTTGCCTAGTATGGGTCAAAAATCATCAGCATCTCATCTTCCTCTGACACCGCACATCCGAACCGGACCAAGCTCCGGGAAACCCAATTGACGTACCAGGTGACAGCAGTTGAACCTCTCCTTAATCTTAGGGGCTTGCGTGCCCTTGCCTGTGAAATTCAACACTCCGTCAGCAACTCGATCACCTTCCACATTCCGCCCTGCGCCTTTTCTCTGTAGGCGACAACTAACCGGCGCCAGGAGGACCGATCAGGATCATGCGGATCTGCTCGGCGGTGAGAGGGCCACCGAACTGCCTGGATTCGAGAGACTTTATGCGCGACTCGAGCCCCTCGAGCTTGGCGTGGAGGCCCTTGACTTCATCCTCGATGATGCCCATGGTGGAAAGACCGTTGACCGGAGGAAGGAGACCGAAGAAGATTGGCGGTGCAACCGAGGCAATTGAATGCGACGGCGGAGGGCAGCAGGCGTGCTGGTGGTACAGAGGCGGGAAGAAGTAGTGGCAAGGCTGAGAGAGTGGAGAGTGGGTTGCGCTGCTGCTGGGCAGATCTCGGTCTGGACAAGATCAAAAATGGCTCGCAGGAGGGTGAAAGTTGGCCAAAAGAGCCGCGGTTCGCTTTTAAGTTACGACGAGCGACGTTCACAATTCGAGCCGTCGGAGCTGCCCAGGCGTGCGCGAGTAGTCCAGGGACAGGGGGGGTATCTCGAGCTGTTAGGGGGGGTGCTTCCCGGGGGTAGCGGCCAATTGGGCCATTCCAAGACACTAAAATCTGGGAAATAGGTGGGTGTCGGCTAACTCTTTGAGCCTCTTGCCCGGCGAATCTGATCCACTCCCCCGAACTTAGTGCGGTTGGAATTGAGTGACGGCAGGTGGGAAGAGTGACTTTGGCGCAGTAAAGGAGTGTGAGTATCAATCATATCTGCTAGGAGAAACTGGGTAGGTACTCGGACACTGCCTGTGCATATTACCCAGTGCAGACTTGCACCTCAGATACCTTTCCCCATCAACCTCAGCACCTGGGAAGGCTCGGCGCATACTCGCTCCGCGAAGTCAGCATCTGGATATCCGCATAGCCCGTTGCCTCCCCCCCTGGAACCACCGGATCGCTGGGAATTGGAATCCTTGAAGAGACAAAGACGAATGGCGCGAGATCGGAATAGGTCGCGAGGCTGGGGAGCCGGGGCAGACAGCTTTTGCGCACGGCTCGTCTCGCAGCTATCAGAATTGACGGTCATCGTTGTAGACTAGTCACTCCGCCGCTCAGCTGGTCCCAGCCCCAATCGACATGATGAGTAGAGGTGGGTCTCATCAACTTGGAGGAACAGGTCCCGCGTGTCGCGACAACCCCCGTGGAATCTCTCCGGAAGCGTGGGAGAAGCTGTCACCAAGGACATGCCCAGAGTAGTTACTGTAGTACTACTACAAATTTCGGAATAATGAAGATATCTTTTACAAGAAATTAATTTTACTGGAGATTTTTTGAAATAATCTGAATATATATTGGGTCTATATATAGTAATTTTGAAACCTTATTTGTAGGAGCCAAACCCTAAATATTAGCTGTAGTAGTCACTACTACAAGAAAAAACCTTAACTACTACAACTTTATTATAGGCTATATTTAAGGGTATTACCCTAACCTTAGATACTAAATAAGTATACCATTAAATACGTTATAAATCCGTGTAAATTATTTTATACTTTTTAAGTTTATAATTAATTCCCTTATAAAGCTAAAATTAAAATAGCAAATTTGTAGTAGTACTACACTACTACAATTTCTTACTCTGGACATGCCGCATGTGCTGGTGTCGGTGTATGTTTGCGATGATGTAGGCTTTCAGGACACATGGCTGACTGTCTGAATTTGTTCAGGAGATGAGCCTAGCACAGCTTGCTTCTTCTCTTTCCGATTATCCCGGTCCGGTCTCCATGTCTCTCTCTCTCTTTCTTCTCTCTTTCTACCGGAGTTTGATTCAGCTGTGGCATAATGTCCTACAGAATACCATCATGCTTCCAAGTTGACTTTTGCTCGGTGGCTCTACCTGTAACCTGCAGTACCTGAAAGGTAAAATCTGTTGGGATGTAATGATGTCTATTGTCTGAAGGTTACTTGCCGGATGAATTTAGAAGTGAGCAAAATGCGCAGTACTTCCTTCCCCCAACCCTCAATCCTTCTGTGCTGGGCTTTCCGATCACTGCGGTTTGGGGGGGCGGGGGCTGGCGTGGGGGGATAGATACATGGGGAGCTCTTACAGCCTGGGCCAGATAGATGGACAGTTGCCTGCCCCCGGAAGCTTGGCTCGTGCTTGCTGCCCCTGCCCTTTTGATAGCTTGACGGCAGCGAAAGGCAGCCGCCATTATTACGCAGCTGCTCAACGCCAACACCAAACAATCCACGAACCTCGATCTCCCGCCCTCCCTTTCCCAGCTGCATCATCAATTCCCTCGATACCCTCACGATGCCTTCCACGACAACAGAGACCTTGTCGCTAGTGGACGAGAGGAAAGTCAGCGTCGCACCTCTCGTATTGCTGTCGGTGGTCGATCACTACAACCGTGGCGCATCCACATCATCCAAGAACAAGCGAGTCGTCGGTGTATTACTAGGCCAGAACGATGGAAAGGTGGTGCGAGTATCCAACAGCTTCGCAGGTTAGTCTCGACGGTCAGGCCACACCGTCCTGGAGCGTTTGCGATCTGACCTTGCTTTGTCATAGTCCCATTCGAGGAGGACGAGAAGGACCCATCGGTCTGGTTCTTGGATCACAACTACATCGAGTCCATGAACGAGATGTTCAAGAAGGTCAACGCACGGGAGAGATTAATAGGCTGGTACCACTCGGGCCCCAAGCTGCGAGCTTCCGACCTCAAGATCAACGAACTGTTCAAGCGCTACACCCCAAACCCACTCCTCGTCATCATCGACGTGCAACCAAAGGAGGCCGGTGTGCCTACAGATGCGTATTTCGCGGTGGACGAGATCAAGGATGTACGTTGGAACGCGACCGTACACTGTGATTGCTTTCATCATTGCTGACGAGACATGAACTGCAGGACGGCACAACAGCGTCCAAGACTTTCGTCAACACAGCATCCATTATCGAGGCCGAGGAAGCGGAAGAGATAGGAGTCGAACATCTGCTTCGTGACATTCGTGATGTTGCAGCTGGCACTCTGTCAACGCGCGTGACCAATCAACTCCAGTCCCTGCAAGGCCTCCACTTGCGGCTGCAGAACATACAGGTGTACCTGAAGAAAGTCCTCGATGGCAAGCTGCCGGTAAATCACGTCATATTGGGCAACCTGCAAGATGTGTTCAACCTGCTGCCGAACCTGTCGACGCCCACAAAGGGCAAGGGTGAGAGCGAGCTGAGCTATGCACTGAACGTCAAGACCAACGACCAGCTTATGGCGATCTACTTGAGTTCTCTGATCCGGGCCATCACGGCGTTCCACGATCTCATCGAGAACAAGATCCAGAACCGTCAGCAGCAGGAGGAGAAAGATGCGGCCAAGAAGGAGGGCGAGGAGAAGGAGAAGGATGGAGAGAAGAAGGTGAACGGAGACAAAGCCACGAATGGTGTGAACGGAGAAGTAAGCAAGGAGAGCTCAGAGAAGAAGGACGACAGTCCAAAGGATAAGAAGAAATAGAGCACCGGAAAAGGGAACAGGGAATAGGGCCGGCGCAGGGGATCATGACGCATTGTACGAGTTCAGGACGACATAGAAAAGTGACGGATCCGTGGGTGGGAAACGCGGATTTGTTAATATTTTAGGACTGCCCGTGAGGTTCATGGAACGAAACCAACGGAGCAGCCAGCCAGCCAGAGTCATGCCATGAGCAAAACAGCAACCCAAAGACCCTCTAATTCCCCATTCCGCGTGTGCGCCTTTCTATGCCACCCAAAATGCTCCCCGATATGTATGCAAGTTGATCGTGAAGCATACCATCGGTCCTGCGTACGTGTGTCCGAGTACGGAGACATGATCTCCCGGCGCCTCTATAGTGCTCACTGATATCGCAATCAGACATCTGCGAAGACGCCCGCCATCTCCTCCCTCCCCACCGTCCTCCAGGAGACATACCTTCCGAGACCACCACCCCATCGCTCCGCCAGGACGCACGCCAGCAGGTGCTTGCAGCACGGCGGCACGCTTGCCTCACCACTGACATCCGCGCCTGTGCCGTCGAAGCTCAAGCCGCCGAAATGGCACGCTGCCCTCTCACCTCCTGCCTCACCCTCCTCCTCCCCTTCCTCCCCTGCACCGCCCTCAACGCTGACGGCCATGGCAACCGTGGGCATGGGACTCGCGGCGCCCGCGCCCCCACTATCCCGCGGCTCTGCGCGTGCCGGGGCAAGGAGAAGCGAGGACGTCGCGAGAGGCGGGAACGCGGAGAAGGCGAATGCCGCGCACGTGCAGTTCCATGCTGCCGTGTGCACGACGTAGGTCCTCTGGCTGCTGCTGCTCGTGCTCGGTGCGGATGCCGTCGATGAATTACCGCCGCCGCCGCCACCATAGGGTCGCCGGGGCGGCTTCTGTGCCGAGCGGACGAGGTAGACTGGAGAAGATGGCAGCGGTGGTGGTGTTTGGTCGCGCATTCCCGCGTCTCCGCCGTCCTCCTGTCGTGTCTCGTCGGGCCCACCGTCCTGGTGGCGAGGGCGACTCCCCTCCGCGGGGGCGGCTGTGGCGTCCTCCTCCGCCTCCTCCGGGCCCACCAGGCGCGTGACGAGGCCCCTGTCGAGCAGGTCCAGCGCCGGCAGCAGGAGTGATGGGAAGAGCACGTGCAGGGTTGTGAAGAGCGGCCTGTGCCTGGGATCCAGCAGCTTCAGGGGATTCGTCGCCGGCTCGCGGGCCCGCTCGGTAAACGAGTCTGTCCTGGTTGCTTTGCTGCTGCCCTGCAGTGCCGTGCCAGCCCCAGCGGCTGGTGTCGTGGGCGCTGGGATCTCAGAGATGGAGTTCAGGATGGAGGTGAGGAGCTGCCTTGGTGTCGGCAGAGCAGATGACGATGAGGACATCTTGCAGCGTGAGAGGGCTTGAGGGCCATCTGGGACTACTTCTGTGAGCTTGTCTCGCTCTTTACCGGTGTAAGGTTTGAACGAATATGTGCTCGTCTCACTGAGCAGCAAGTGGTTCTGTTGTTTTGTATCGCAGGGCTACTTGACGGATTGTCGAGGTGTAGGCTGGGCTAATGCCTAAACTCGCCGGGCAGAACCTAACAAAACTCGAGTATGCTGCACATCATGTCTCTAAACCCCCCATTGAGGAATTGTATGTAATGTTGAAATGCTTTATATGGTCATGAATATTCCTTTCTATTTTCGCATCGCTTTTGCTTTTGCTCTTACAAGACTGTACAGTGTCTACGACAGTGAGGCATCTCATCCCTGTCTGTTCTCATACCCATTCCTTGGGCTCCTTCAAGATCTGCGTCAGCCTCTCCTCTCGAGGCCCAGGGGGCGTGTACATGTATTTCCAGCTGGCCGTGAGCGGTAGACTCATGAGGATGCTCTCGACCCTCGCGCCTGGCGTGTTCAGGCCAAAGGCAGTTCCCCGATCGTGCACCAGGTTGAACTCGACATACTTGCCCCTGCGGATCTGCTGCCATTCCTTCTCCTGCTCGTTGAAGGGCATGTCCTTGCGCCTGTTGATGATCGGTGTGTACCCCGGCAGGAAACTCTGCAGCCCGTCCTGGATGAAGGCGAACAGGTTCTCCTTGTCCGCCACCGTCTCGTCCAGGTCATCAAAGAAGATGCCGCCCACGCCGCGGGACTCGCCACGGTGCTTGTTGTAGAAGTATTCATCGCACCATTTCTTGAACCTGGGCCAGTAGTCCTTGTTGTGCTTGTCGCACACGTCTTTGAGTGTCTTGTGGAAGTGGATGGCGTCCTCGTCGAACAGGTAGGAGGGCGTCAGATCCGCGCCGCCGCCGAACCACCACGAGCTCGAGCTCCCATCAGCATTCGCCGTCTCGAAGTATCGGTAATTCAGGTGCACTGTCGGAGCCATGGGGTTGCGCGGGTGGACGACCAAGCTCAGGCCTGCAGCGAAGAACTCGAGTTTTTCCGGAAGCTCGCCGTCCCCGCCGATGTTCTTGTGGTTGGCGCGCATCTTCTCAATGGCGCCCTTCGGGAGGGCGCCGTAGACAACCGAGACGCCGACGCCGGCCTTCTCGAAGACGTTACCGTCTTGGAGGATGCAAGTGATGCCGCCACCGCCCTCCTTGCGCTGCCACTCATCCTGTTGGAACCTGCAGCCGTCGACCTCGCCCAGGCCCTTGATGATCTCCTGCTGCTGTTCCTTGATGAACTTCTCCATGCGAAGGCGCATGGGCGACTGGTCTGTCACGCCGGATTCGCGCTTGGCGAGAGCATCGCGCTCGGGGAGGGACATGGTGTCGAGCTGGATAGGCTCCTTGGCAAGCTGCATCCACGAGAATAGTGAGCTGCTGTTCCCCGACGTCGTGAGTATAACTAGATCATGGGGGACTCCGCACTGTTGTAATAAGGGCCGTGGAGACCAGGGCGGCGCCCGAGAAGGCTGCCCAGTACGAGTATCTGGAAGAGGTCGGGTTGGAGAAAGGGGCGGCCAACGAGTTCGAAGAAGCCCTCCGTGTCGTAGCCGTGAAGAAGCTCGGGGATATGCGTTTCGCACAAGTCACTCTGGAGGTAAAGAAGCCCTCCGCAGTCGCGCGGAGGGCTCTACTTCTTGAGGCCATGACGGCGGAAGCGACAGTTATAATGCTGAGCCCAAATCTCTAGAGGATTTGGAAGATGGGCCCGGGCAGCATGCCAATGGTGATTGTGAGACCACTGGCGGAGCAGCTGGAGTTGTTCTGGCGAGAACGGATGGTTTAGGGCGGGCTTGGGAGAAGTGTCGGCGTGGTTAAATCAGATGTTGGCCGGAGCTTATTTACGATGGGCAGATGTGGTGCTACGCCGCATGAGCTCAGCTCACCCTGGAGCTTCGAGTCAGCCATGATTGGCTCCATCGGTGCCGTCAGCAAGCAGCCCGCCAATGGTGATCATGGTTCGAGGAATGGGCAAAGCCGAGGCGCCGATGGAGGGGACAACTGCAGGGCAAACAGGGGCACCTGTAAGGTCCCTTGGGTACAGCTCAGCCCGGTCAGCCCGCCTGGTTCCGAGCAGATGTCCCGTATGCTGTGGGGTGACTTTTGTCCTGGACACCAGACTCGAGCGAGGCCGGCTCATCCCGAGCTGAAAGTCATCAGTCACCAGTCATCAGGGGTGGATGAAGTGGATATATATATATAGACTAGGCCGTCTTGACTTCCATCTTGCCTACAGCGTACTTAGTAAGTACACCTCAGAGTCAAGGCGCAACGGCGGTGCCTGAGCTCTACATAGGTTCTGCAGACCACACAGCATCTACCTGCTTGCTGCGTACCTGGGTAGCTGTATGTAGGGCGAACCGGATTCTGATAAGAGACAGGAACGGCCGATAAGGGGAGAGGGAAGAAAGGGACATGTCGTCATGCGGGATCTGCGTGGGCCATTGTTTGCCCCTTCTTTGGTCTTCTCCTGTGATCAGTCATGGTCCTGATTCGGGGAGGTGAGAACACACACGGTACGTACATACGTATGTATGGTGGCCGCCCCATGAGAACAAAAGCGTTCCAGGTGGCACCCTGGTTGCAGCCAGCGACCTCAAGTGACTCTGTTCACGTGGGATGGTCCAGGAGGCAAGCAGTCTAGCCCCCTGGTCCCTCCTTGGGCCCCCATGCCCGACCCCAGGCTGCAGGTGGCTTCCTCTCCTCGGTCAACTGATAAGGGACACCGCCTTCCCCCCCAAGCTACGTACGAAGTAGACTGCTTCTCCATTACTAACGCCAGGAAGTGGTAAGTGTGCTGTACTCTAGATAGTGTTGTCCCTATCCCCTTTGGTCAGTCAGTCAGCGCTCCAGTGCAGTAGCCCCGCCTTCCGTCACGCCTTAGCTGGCTGACCATTCATCCACTCCGGCAACCTTGGGCGCCTTGATCACAGGCGGCAGCCCATCAACGTACTCACGCAACCCATCCTAGAACTTACACCTTCATTCTTCCATCACCAACGGCATCATAACGTTCTCACCTCGAGGTATAACTCTCCCCGTTTCCCTGCTCGCTCTCTAAATCACCCATCGAAAGCGCTGACCCCGTACGCCAAACAGCCAGGCGTCCACAACACCGCATCCACAACTCCCCGCGACAGCCTCGCCGACTTCCAGCAAGATGCGATCCAAGTTCAAGGACGAGCACCCTTTTGAGAAGCGCAAGGCTGAGGCCGAGCGTATTCGCCAGAAGTATCTTGACCGCATCCCAGTAAGTCCCTCGAAAGCATCCTCATCTGCACCAGACATCGCCGTCCGGCCACCCCTCAAATACCCGCCGACATCTCCGCCGCCTCGTGCTGCTGCCTACCACCTTGACTCACTGAGCAACCGCTAACCCACACCTTCTCCTCTCTCAGGTTATCTGCGAAAAGGTCGAAAAGAGCGACATCGCTACCATCGACAAGAAGAAGTATCTAGTGCCAGCAGACTTGACAGTCGGCCAGTTCGTCTACGTCATTCGCAAGCGCATCAAGCTGTCCCCCGACAAGGCCATCTTCATCTTCGTCGACGAGGTCCTCCCACCAACGGCCGCGCTGATGTCCTCCATCTACGAGGAGCACAAGGACGAGGATGGGTAAGTGCTGCCTCTGGTCTTCCCCCCGGCCTCTAAAAGCGCCATGGAGCTGACAAATACCAAACACAGGTTCCTATACATCACGTATTCTGGCGAGAACACGTTCGGAAGCTATGAGTCGATCTGATCCTGGTCGGACAGCCTAGCACCTGCCACCTCGGCAGCATGATACCACTTTTCAGGCGACTCTGGGGGCGTTTTTGGTTGGGATCGATCACTAGGGACTGGATGAATTTACGCAGTGTGTTTCTCTGGTAGCTGGGGTATTCAAACTCCCAGAGGAAGGGCTGAGATGGCCGGCAGAGGAGGCAAGCATGCGTTCTTTGTTCCTCTGATTGTTAATCAGTTACGGCCCTGTCCTTCCGACCTCACTACTTAACTGGTACTTTTCCGAATTTGATCGCTTTGACGACATGACTTTGTTTTGCTGCTCTCTTGTGCCTGAAGTTTTGAAAACACAGTCTCGCTTGCTATGAGGTGTCGGTGCTACTTGTCTTCTGTTGCCAACATGAGCATCAGCATGGGACCCAAGCGCACCGCGCTCTCAACCCACACTGAGTCGGATGGTGTTTGTGTGCCCTCCTGCCTCGTGACAGTGTTACAGTGTTGTTGGCTTAGGGATATTGGGGACCGCTATATTATTTGAAGTGCTCCATGAGAGAGCACAGTTTAGACACATCGAGAGCATCCCCTTCCCGGGCCGTTTCCTGTGACAGGTCCAGCAAGTATCAAGGAATCGAGGTTCGTACTATTCGTATGTGACTCGGAAGAAAGCGCCTTGAGACGCCATGCTCGACCATCCATTCATCCAGGCCCGAAACAGCTCGGAAAGACGAAGCAGCTTGATACGTCGAATTTGGGTATGATTGACTTCTCCACGACTCTGATCAAATCGACCTCGTCTGATGGCTACTACTAAGGACATCATTGCTACCAGAAAGCCCACACGGACGCCGAGCCCTGAACAAGTAAAGAATCATCCGAATTTGAAATCGATGAAGGCCCCCGCGATTCCCATTAACCAAACCAAAGTTCCCGTAAACACCAGCGACCGTGACTTTTTGGGGACCTGTTGCCATCCGCCCTACTTCTCCCTCCAGCCTCTCTCTGCATCTTCCCCCTCCCCTCGAAACATGGTCAGCCATCCAGAAAAGATAAAATGAAACAGAGATTATTTTCTCCCGTTGATGATTATGCACCGAGAACAAACAGTTGGAGTTGTATAACACCAATGAACGCCACAAAAACAGTAAAACCTCACCCAGGGATTATCGTACAATGGCGGCGTATCGAAGCACTCTCGGGTAAAGAGGGCTTCTTTCTCATTATCATTCGTGTTGCGTTTGCGTCCCTTTATGTGTACTCGATGGGCTGTCAGCAGCATTATTGTTACCGTGATACGTTTCGTTGAAGCCCTATCGAGGCCATCATTTGGGTTGCGCATGCCCGCTGCAGACTGATCGGAAGGCAAGCGGAAGGTTTGGCAACCTTCGAGGTCCACAATTGCCCTAGCCCAGTCTGAACTTGAACCCTGCCTCGTCACACAAACGTGGAAGGTAGTCCGTCAGCGCCAGGAAGGAAGCCAGGTAACTTATTTTTGCAGTGGCCGCCTCATCCTTCGAGCTGACATTTGAATTGATGAGGTCAACACGAGGATCCTTAGTTTTATTGTGCCGACAATGCTTCGATTTTGGTCCTGGTGAAGGGGGAAACCGCTGATTAAGTCAAAGACGTGGTAATAGCGAACGCCAGTCATAATGTCGAAGATGCCCCCATGCTTGGAAAGAATTAAACGCCGGCTGAGGATGTCCAAGAACGCAAGGTCCCCCAGGAGGATGACGAAGTCTGTCGCCAATCCCACTTTGCCTCTTGCTTCCTAACCTGAAGCCACTTCCGCTGGGCTCGCCAGTGGTACTATGCTGGGTTTCCCTTCATCCTCTTCTGCATCCTGGGCGTTGGCGGCTTCGTCTTGTTGCCGGCAACCCCATTGACCTGTGGGACGCCGCCAGCCGCTGATGGCGTGGGGGCATTTCCGGGAGCGTCTTCCTCAACCTTAACACCGGAAGGGCGTCTCCTCTTCTGGCCGGCAGGTGACGTATTAGCGCTAGCGTTTGAGCTGCTTCCCTGCTGGCTGTGCTGCATTGCCATCGCGGGTGCCTGCATTGAGCCCGCTGCCGGGCTGCCAATATGCGGTGAACCTGGGAGCTGGAGATGCGCGGCGTGAGGGCTCGCGCCCATTGGGAATTGTCCAAAGCTTGGAGTCCGAGGACCGTTTGGCATGACCTGCCCATTCATGGTCGGTGCACCCGGCTGGGCAATTTGGTTCGAAACGTAGTCGTCCAAGACTTGATAGGCGCCCATACTCGGATATTGATGTGCGGCTTGGAATAGCGGGTTCATCGTGCCCATGACCTCGACAATCTGTCGGCCCCTACGTTAGTGTCGATCCAAGCTACAAAGTAGATGTTGGATTCAGTACCTCTAGGAATTGAAATTGCTGCTCCGTGATTCCTACACCATGCTTGACAGCGGAATGGGGGATGTCGAGGTCTGGGGGCGGATTCTGAGGGCTTTTCTTCGGCCGTGGTTTGCTCTTCTTGCTCATTTCAGGAGACGCCTGTGAGTTATCCGAGTTGACCGTGCGCCACTCCTTTATCCATTGATGGTTGGGCTTCGCGCCATCAACGACCACAGTCCTTGAAACGTACTCATCATGATCAGTTGACACAAACTCGAACAGATCAATTTTCTGCTCGGCGTCAAACTGGAGACGAAGGTTGCCAATGTGTACCACCTAGTTCAAAAATGTTAAGTAATCGATCTCAAGGATGGGAAAGCTCGAGAAACCTACGTGTGATGTCTCGAACCACATTGTGACACTGGCATTGCTATTCTCGATGAAGTGGCAATCACCGTTCAATGGCTTGTCCGTTGTCCCCTGACCGAGCTGCAATTCTATCTTGGACGCACCGCTGGCTTGGAAGTAATGCGGGATTGCTGGGAAGTTCATCTCCACCTGCTTGTCGCCTGAAGCTTCCGTGTCGGCTTTGTTACGAACGTTCGTTCGATATATGCCCCTAGGTGAGAAAAAACGATGCACAAACTCCTGCCAGTGTGCAATGTCCTTGTCTTTTGCTTGCTAGAGCCGAAAGTCAGCACGCACACCGAGATTGGTCCGGCGCGAAACTTAACATAAAAAAAAAAAACTTACAGATGAGTAGCCACTTAGATGCTCCTGGAAGTTCATGAGCCGAAGCAAACAGTGCCCCTTCATACCCTCGCGCTTCTGAGCCTGAGCCATCATGCTGGCCTGCTGTTGCGCAGCGACCAGTTGAGCGGCCTGTGGCTGGTTTGGTTGAGCCGGCGCCTGAGGCTGCTGCTGCGCGGGCTGCTGCTGCGCCTGCTGCTGCTGCTGGTTCGGCTGTGCCTGGTTCGGGCCCTGAGGCTGACTCTGGTTTGGCTGTGGGCCGTTGGCTTGCGCAGGTCCGCCCTGCCCCATTTGCTGCTGAGGAGTTGGTTGAGGAGGCCCCGGCTGGGCTTGCGGCTGTTGTGGCTGCTGCTGAGGAGGAGTTTGGTGAGATGCCTGCTGCTGGGCTTGCTGCTGGGCTTGCTGGGCTTGCTGTTGCTGGGCTTGCTGCTGCTGCTGCTGTTGCTGCTGTTGGGCTTGCTGCTGCTGCTGCTGCTGGGCCTGTTGCTGTTGTTGCTGCTGGGCCTGTTGCTGCTGCTGCTGCTGTTGTTGCTGCTGCTGCTGAGCCTGGTGGGCCTGGTGGGCTTGGGCTTGCTGCATGGCCTGAAGTTGAGCGAGATTGATCTGAGGATTTATCTGGCCGGGCTGGTTCGGATGTTGCCCCTGAGCCATTTGCTGGCTAGCCGCATGCTGCTGTTGCTGTAGCAGCTGTTGCTGTTGCGCTGCCAACAGGGCCTAGATACATCTGTGTCAGATCATCTGCGCTGTGAAGGAAGCCACGATCGAGCCCTACTGACTCGGATGGAAGCTTACCTGTTGCTGCTGTGGGTTCGGCCCCTGCTGCTGCTGCTGCTGCTGACGAGCTGCCATCTGTCTTTGTTGCATCGCTTGGAACTGTGCCATCTGCGCGGGGTTGATCTGCATGTTGCCCATCATCTGCATACCCCCCGGCATGTTATACATTTGTTGCGCCATCATCTGCCTCTGTTGCTGTTGCAGTGCCTGTAGGCGTTGTTGTTGCATATGCTGTTGGGCGGCATCTGATGCATTCGATGTCAGTCCAGACGCAATCAGAAAAGAGGGGGGGGGGGTGAAAGGGACGTGAAGCTCCTCGCGAACAAGGCTACTCACAGTTCATCTGGTTCACGGGCTGCTGAGGGAACATGTGCTGGACATTGGGATTCAGGTGCTGCATGGCGTGAGCGTTTGCACCGGGAGGCATTCCCGCGCCCATGAGGGCTGGGTTTACCTGACCACCAGGGCCGGACGCGGCCATCTGATGCGCGAGATGGTGTGGAATTCCGGGCTGGGAGCCGGGTTGGCTGGGGTTGTGAGCCATGCCTGGAGCCATATGATGGCCGGGAGGGACACCGGGGTGCTGCATGCCGCCAGGATGTTGGAAATTCTGCGGCACCTGCATGCTTGCCATCATCTTCGACCCTCCGCGGCGTGGGTATCGACGCTGTGCCTATCCTGTGCTCTCAGAGTCGCATGCGCTGGCTCGTGCAATAGAGAGGGGGAGGGGAGACGAGAGGGTAACCGATTGATGGACCGCGGCCGACTTTTTTTCCGCAGCAGGCGCAGTCACCAGAACCAACAGCAACACCAATGGCGGACCGTCGGGGGTGTTGCGAGTCGCGTCGATGCGACGAGGACGATGGGAGCGGTCGCGAAGGATCGTCGGCACAGTCGCGAGGGACAGGGTCGCTGGCGCGAGGACCGAATGATCGCCGTGAATTATATCGAAGGAGGACGGGATGCGATGCGGGTTGGCAGGGCTGGGTCCAAACCGAACAAGGAAGGACGGATGATTAAGGCACGGCGGGAATCAAACGGACGGCGGGTGGCTGACGTTGGGACAAGGTTGATTGATGTCTGGAGAATGACAGCCTGCCGTGCGGCGCCTAAAATATGTGATTTCCAATTGCCCAGGCCAGTGCAGCAAGAGGGAGCAAGCGAAAGGGGGAACAGCGATGGCCGACAGCACAACAGAGCAAGGCTGTTTTGAAGCCAGTCGTGAAGTGGGAGAGTGGGCGGGCGGCGGTGGCAGCAAGAGGTGGCAGTCGGGGGGCCGCTCCAAAGGTGCAGTGCAGTGCAGGTTCAGGTGCAGGTTGTCGACGGTCGAGGCTGGTGCAGCGGATCGACGTGTCTGGAACTGGAACTGGGCTGGGACCGGAGACAGACAGCAGAGCTGCCAGGGGACCACGGCAAGGAGGGATGGGGGACGGATGGGGGGGACCCTCTAATGGCAAGGTAGAGGGAGATGCGGTGCAGCTGCACAACGTGGTTGCTCCAAAAAAGGCGATGAGATGGGATGGAGAAGGCCAAGCCAAAAGGCCGATGGGCGGATGGCCGACGATCGCCCAATTGAATATTCGACTGACGGGGCGAAGGACTGGGTGGCCGTCTGGGACTGCTGTCAGCAGGAGGTGGGGTGGCTGGCTGGTTTGGCTGGCTGGCGGAGATCCACGGGTCTCGGTCCTCCTGGTTGGCTTAGGGAAAGAGACAGCATGTGCGAGTCTCTTCCTCTTGACTTGGGATGAAATAGAGGGACGAGAGAAAGAGACTGGATCATAGAAAGCAGAGGGCAGAGAGAAAAACGCCAGACCAATCCCGACGGAAAGGGTCTTCTGATCTTGAATCCTGACGCCTCCGACTCGGCTCAGCAACATGAGCACAGCAAATGAATCTTCCACGGCCTTGCTGACGCGGGTGGTGCATGTCGTGACGAGGGCGCAGGAAACTTGGGCAGAGTTATGCACGAAAGGGGGCCAGGTGCCTCCGTCTGCCGTCTCAGAACTTCCAGAGCTGTCCACTCATAGAGCACGGCACTCCCCGCAGCGCAGAGCACGGGGCGCGTGATTGTGGTCTCTCTCAGTCAAATTGTTGAATAACTACATTGCTGTCCCCGTCGACTCCGAGTCGTGTCGAGGCCGCCTCTCGTGTCAGTCAGTCTATCCTGCCTCGTCGACAACGCCGCCTGTCTTGCAGATGGCTGAGAGCCTTGCCTAGCGAGACAGCGTTGCTTAGGTGGAGCTTATTGCTGACCACGCTGCCACGGCAATTATTAGTCTTTTTTCAACAGCTTCTAGATGGACCGGACCAGACCGCCTGGGGACCCCGGACATGACGAGATCCGTTTGGGCTCCTGACCAGGCCACGCTAGTGCTTCCGTCTCCTGATATGCACCTATTGCGGCCATACATCTATGCAGTATGTCACTCATGTACATAGCGCCGTTTAGACCTGCGCCGGCCCGACAGGGTTCCGCCCCAGCCAATGCCGGCCGAGATCAGCAGGTGGGTATGACAATCTCGCAGCACTGGCCGAGATTTTCCCTGGCCTACCCTAGCCTTCCAAAGAGGTCCCCACCCATCCGCCGAATGCTATAAAATTTCAGCCTCATCGCAACAAACTTTCACCACCTTCGTTCACCTCTCGCAACAACCAACCACCACTTCCCTTCTTTTCTTCTCGACAAGACGCGACGTCCCGCCCCTCGAATGCAAACCCAAGGCATGCACAGCGGGCGAACATCAGCATGTTTCTGCTCCGACGCGCTGGTTTGCTTTCGAGGGCTGGGGCGTCAGCACTACAGGTAGGCTCACGGTTTTCCTCATTTTTCTCACCTACCCCAGCACATCAGCAACCACCAAAACCTTCATTTGATGACAACTTTAAGCAAACGTCTTCTTTTCCCAACTGAATCGACCATGAAGAAACCTAGTCTGTTCGGGTTCCCTCGCAAGCGCCTTCGCAAGCGCATTTGACGATACCTGTTACTTGCCAGTATTTTCTGTCTGAACTTATGAAGGACCCTTTTTTGTTGCACACACAGACGCGAGCGTTTATCAACGCGACCACGGGATGTCCTTTTGCTGACCTCGCATCACAGAAACACTTGGCGTCCATTTGCTATACTCCAATCTGCTGAAATGCTAATCCGCCAGCACTTCGCAGTTGCCACACGTCAAGGTTCGTACAACGCTTTTCTTTCTTCTTCCCCCGCCTTCCCATCATATGATGAAATTTCCATAAACGTTCGCAGTTTCCACTCGAGTTCCCGTTCAAGCCTATAGGGAACAGATGAGAGGCAACACTTCCTTGGATGTCTTATGATCAACAAAATTTATTCTTTTTGAAACCGTTACTACTATCACTGCGAAGATACTGACTGGGTTCACAAATTTCTAGGTTCAAATCGGACGCTTTTCTGCGACCCTTTTTTCTATGTGGTGTGCGTCAGGCAGTGCAGTGAAATAGGAATGCGGTGGTGTTGTCTGGAGATTCCAATTTCTCTGTCCAGCCGTCGCTCAGTTGCGCTCGTCGTCACAACTATACACATACATAGACAAATACAAGCTGATCAATCACATTGTGTCCCATTTCCCTAAAGCAGCCCTCCCAACCGTTGGGTATGTTCCCAAGTGTGTATTCCTGTGCGCCTTGCAGCAAAGACAGATTCCGTCCTGCCCCTTTCTTTTTTTCGTAGAAGACCTGAATGGCCTCTTGCACACGGCCAATCCCAAACGTACTGTACACGGCACGAGCCGCAAGACTACCTGCCCTTGATAATAAACAGGGTGACACCAATCAGTCCATAGCCTTCTAAGCAACACTGATCTCCTCCCGGTTGCTGTTGCCTCTCGCGACCCGCCCGCCGACGATGCCCCTCCTGTTCCTACCAGTGCGGCCCCTACCGAGCCAGTTAAGCTTCAGCAGCCGGCTCAGCTCCTGCACCATGGTCGTGCCCTCGTCGCCGCCCTGGCCCGTCCCGGCCAAAACGCTCATGCACTGCAGCATGCGCCCGACCATCTCGGTGACCTGCTTGCTGTCCTCGACGTTCTGCTCCCGGAGCGACAGGCCGAGCAGCGACGTCGACGACGATGCTGCGCCGCCGGCGCCGGCGCCACCCGCGAGGCTGAGGCTGCTGGTGCCGGGCGTCAGCTTCGGCGGCCGCAGCGAGTGCGCCGACGACATGTTCAGCGAGTCCGACCCGCCGTTGCTGTGTGCCCCGCTCGAAGCAAATGAGACATTGGACAGGCCTCGGCTGCGCCCGCCTGCGGCAAGGTCGCCTAGTAGCGTCGTCGACGTCGAGTTGTAGCTCGCCGTTGAGGGATCCAGCGACATGGCTGTGCCCGGCCTCTGCTGCGGCGTGTATGAGAGCCCAGGCGCCGACTCTGCGCCGGGTGAGGTGGCCATGAAGCTGTCGGCCTGCATCGGGCTCGCGAGCGCCATACCCGGTAGAAATTCAAGCGAAAGCCGCGAGAACATGGTCTTTAGCTTATCGTAGCGCGGCAGGATCACCACGTCCCGGAAGCTTGTGAGCACAATGGTGCGGATGTCAAGTACCGCCGACGCCGGCGCGAGGTTGACATTGCCGTCGCCTGCCGGTGAGCTGGCTACCACGCCGCCCCAGAAGTCTCGGGCCTGATCCGGCGTCATGAGCGTGCCATTGCCAGCGAATTCCTGGTCCAGGGGCAGAAAGACAGCCTGTAGGTAGGGCGTGATATGCGTGAAGACAGCCATCCAGGCGTCTACCAGCGCGGGTATGACGCGGTCTTCTGCGCCTTTGAGGAGGTTTCGGTCAAGGCTGAGGAATCCCGTCTGTAGCAGGCCACGGAGGTCTTCCAATACCATGTTCGGAGACCTTCGTTGGATGCAGTACTGAAGGTGCATGACCACCACGCGATTGAAGTCCTCGATCGGCAATTTCAGCTCTTCAGCCTCGAAAATGACAAGGAGCTTGGCCCTCAAAAATGGCCAAGCATCATCTAGTGCCAAGCTATTGAGGCCATACTTGGCCGAATCAATAGGCTCCTGGTACATGAGATGTGTGCTCATGGACCCCAAGCTTCCTGGCCCGGTCCACTCGCTCGGATTGCTGATGGATTCGTTGACTTCCGCCTTGTCTTCCTTGCGGCCATGTCTCAGTGCTCGCCCACCATGCCGTAGGTCAAGTCCACTGATATTTTTGAATGTGCCCGAGTTGAACGTGCTCGAGTTCGGACCAGGACTAGATGGTATGTTGAAATTATATATGCTGCTCGGGGCGCTTGGGTCTGTAGGCCGCGAGTTGCTCGCCGCAGAAGACAGCTGGAGATGGTAGTCATCCTTGTCCTTACTGGGCTTGATTCTCTGCCTAGAAAGAAAGTGGTGCTTCTTCTCCTTGCCTTCCTTCTCTGCGGGCTGGTCCGCAGGCCGGATCGTAGCCGACGAGGCATTCGCCATGTTGTAGAAAGACTGGCCCGTAGAGTCCAGGCTCGTAGTGCTGAAGTTGGCCCTCTGCAAGGCAGAAAGGGCGGACCCGATCTTGCTCGGGCTGGGCAGCGGCTTGTCCTTCGACTCGCCCTTGGTGCCGATCTTGCCGGGCCGAGAGAACAGTTTCACCTTGGACGACTTCTCTGGCTTTTTCTCCGGCAGCGGCGGCGGAGGCGGCGGCGGAGGCTGGGGCGGTATTTGATTCGATACTGGCGATGTCTGTCCAGACCGGGGGAAGACAACGTTGGCCGCTGTGGCAGCAGCGTTGCTCCCGAGTAGCCCGTTGTGGTACCCTTGACTGCCAAACCCCGTTTCCCTCGGCGCACTCGCCTCTGTCAAACTCAGCACCGGGGGGTTCAGCTGACTGCTCCCTCTCTTGCCCGTGGGCGGCGGGACTTCGTAATGTTCACCTGGTGTAGGCACCGTCTGTGAGCGCTGTCTTGAATGCTGCAGCATCTGCTGTGACTGCTGGTGGCTCAGGACGGCCGCTTGTGCCGCAATATGGCTCGCGGGGAGGTCGCGCTGGCTGGGCGATTGTTGAGACATGGCGCCGTAGGACGATAGGTTTGATGTGGATATGGAGGGCAAGGATGGCTCGAAGACACCGGCGTTCTGCGAGTGCTTCCGCGAGTGACCTAGAGATCTGCTCAGGCTGGCGCTGCTCGCGGTCGATGGAGGAAGGGTCAGAGGCGAAGCGTTGCGGAGTTGTGGGTCATGGCTACCGGCCACTGACCTCGCTGCGACAGCGGCAGCGTTGGCGAGGGGCGAAGGAGTCGGGCGGGAGAAGTTCTGTAGGCTGGCGCTGCTGGAATTGGAGTGGGCAGTCGAGAACGGTGTGAAAGAAGCAGTGGAGGATCCAGGCGCCGGCGTTGATGCCTGCTGTGGGAACTGTGGGTTGTACTGTGACGTAGGGCTGCGTGCTTTCGCGATATGTACCGAGATGGAGTCTTCGCTCGAGGAGGATTCGACCCGTCGCACTCGCGGCCGCTGAGGAGGTGGCAGGTCTGCAGAAGCGGCGGCGGCAGCAGCGGCGGCAGCATTAGCACTCGAAGAGTAGAATGACTGGTAGTCGCTTTGGCTCCTATTATTGTTGGTGTTGGGATTGGAATTGTTGAATGTGTTGTTGCTCTGGGTGGGCTCGTTTCGAGGCAGGGGCGCAAAGCTCCCAGGGGCCCGGCCCCCGAGCTGGGGTCGTGCTGGCTGCATTATCGTGGGAACGGCGTTCGGGACGAGTATATGCGAGGGAGCTGTTACATCTTGGCCAGTGGGCAGGCCACAGAGGTATCCGGTATCAGTTGTCGGGCATCAGGGCGCACCGTTCGTCCCAGATCATCAGCGTCTCGACTTGATTATGCCTCGGTGCGTTGGGAGCAGGATTGTCGGTCGGCGCAGATCGATCGCTCGAGGTGCGGCTGATGATCGCCCTTCCGGCTGATCAGAGGAGAGAGAGAGAAAAAGAGAGCGTGTGTATGGGTGCGCGTTTGAGTGTGCGTATGTTATCTGTGATATGACTGCTCTTGCGCCTTGTAAAAGGGCAGAGTTCCGTCCTCAAACCGTCCGTCTCTAGGCTCGGTTCGTAGCGGTGGTTGGAGTGGGAGGCGGGCAGACACAATAACCGTCCGTGGCCTAGCCTTGGCTGCGACCACCTACCAACCCATCAATGATCCTCTCCATTTAACCCCTTGTCGAGGCAGAGGCAAGGGATCCTACCGATGACCGCATCCCTCATTCCTTGGTGTTCACGCCTGGACCCCTGCTCTGCCGGGTCTTCTGCCCACGCTTCTACCCCACTATTCAGCCTCCAAAAGCTTCGTCGTAAACAATCCCAAGGTCCCTTCCCAGGCGCCCTCGACGATCTCCGACAAGGTTTATTACTACTGGATTGCAGCGTCTTCACTCCTTGACCTTGTCCTGCAACAGACTGCTACATCCAGACGGAGAAGTGATTGATCACACGGCAGCCCAGCTCTCTTCCTTCTCCATCCCCTGCGACAATCAACCATGGCCAGCAGCAACCAGAAGCTGTCCCTCACCGGGACCTACTCATCCCCCACCAACGCCCCCTTCACCACCACGCACGAGCTACAGGCGCCCCCGTCTGGCACAGCGAATCCGACCGTCCCAGACAAGACAAAGTATCTGAGCGACTTGCGCAAGGCCGCGGCAGCGATGCAGGATCAGGTCAACAAGGAGCTCACACAGCGGATGGAGGAGGACAAGGCCAGGGAGGCAGGCAAGAACGGCAAGCCTGCGGCCGACGACGCGAAGGAGGAGGAGAACTACGGCGAGGAGGTGCAAGAAGAATGAGGACTGAAGCCTGGATACTAGTTATACCAAGGAGCAAGGCAGAAAAGCACGATGGGTATTGCTGAAATGCTGGCCGACTATGCGATGCGCCCCCCCCCCCCCAACACACCGGACGTACTACTCGCTACACAGCCGCCATCAGCCATCAAATCCTCCCCGCGGAGCAGCTCCCCAACCCCCACCGCTCCTCCCAGTCTTCCAGGGCCCCGTCGTCGTGCTCACCGGCGGATTGGCCCAGGTCGACGCCCTACGCACGCCCTCGCCCATACGCACGCCCGTGCCCGCACTTGAGCCCGCGCTACCGACTGCCGACGAGACGGCCCTCTCGCTGCGGTTTAGGCACCCGTAGTGCACGACCGAGTTGTCGGGAAGCGCTGCGACAACGCTGCCGCCCAGACGCTTGTGGCACACGCCGCACACCCTCTCGTCACTGATGATCACCCTGCGGTTGCGCCCGCCCTGGCCTCCCGGCACGCCGTCGCCCAGGAGCAGCAGCGCCTGGCTGGCCACAAGCTCCGTCTGCCGCAGCCCCGCGATGATCCGGCTCTCGTTGACGGCCGAGTTGGCCGAGCGGATCCGGCCTTGGAAGTACGACTCCAGGTCCGACACCGGCAGCGTGTCCGGGATCAGGGACAGCGTCGACGCCGCGGGCAGACGCGAGCCGTGCTTGGACAGCAAGCTGAGCGCCGGCGGGAGATTCGGCTTGTTTGGCGGCGGCGGGCTGAGGTATAGTGACAGAAGTGTCTGGTAGATGGACGGGCCTGAGTCATCCTTCTTCTCCTCGTACACCGGGGAGGGCTTGTGTGTCTTAAACGTGCCAGCAGGACCTGTTGCCGATGAAGAGGACGGCCTGGGTACTTCTTTCGATACGTGAACGCGATTACAATATCTAGATCGCCAATGTTAGACGTGCAGGTGGAATCGAGTGAGGGTACAGCTCAAACATACTCTTCTGCTTTGTGATAGTCCTGCAATTTGAAGACGTAGATCATGAGCGCCTGCCTGTCCTCGCCCATATTGCTCAGGACAATAGCCTGGGCTTCATAAAAGGCTGGATCTATGAGAGAAGTCTGGTCAGCATTTTTTGTGACACACGGAAGGAGCAAGGTGTTCGCGAGACTTACCATCGCCCTTCAGCAGCGTAAAAGCCCTGGTCAGACTGTACTGCCTCGACTCCTTGAGAAACCCGACCAGCCTGGTCATGTCCTTCTCCCACTCCGCATCCCGGCTGCCGCCGCCCTTGAGCTGCTTCACCAGCAGGTCGACCAGACGCTCATGGTACTCGGGCGTGAGCTCGTTGAGCTCGGTGATGATGTGTTCCAGGTACACGACCTCGAGGCGCGTGTCAATGCCATCCAGGAACTGCACGACCCTCTCACGCGGCAGCGTCTCGGCGTTCTCGGTGTCGCCCAGGAACACCTCCATGGCCATGTCGGGCGCGCGGCGCAGCGCCCACTCGCTGAACTCGAGAATCAGGTCGATCATCTCGGGCGGCAGGTTCTGCAGGTAGCCGACCGTCCTGGCCGGGCCGTGCAGCGACGGAGCGCGCTCGTCGGGCTCCTCGCCCTCGCCGAACCTCTTGAGCAGCTCCAGCGCCTGCCGGTGCAGCCGCTTGCCGTAGAAGAAGTCCACCAGCTCGTTGTACCGGTCGTGCTCCACCAGCTTCTCGTTGACCACGTCCGGGTCGCAGAAGTTGGGGATGCGGAACAGCGAGCTGGCCAGCGTCGGCGCAGAGAACATGTACGCGCGGAACAGGCACGTGTCCACGATCTTGAACGTCTCCTGGAGCTGCTGCTCCAGCGCGTCCTCCGACTCGTCCCTGCCACCGGTGGTGCTGATCAGGCTCTTGAGGGCTTCCTCGCTCGAGTCGGACTGTGACAGCTTGGTCTTCAGCTTCCCACTGACAGGGTCCAGAACGCGCTGGAGCCGTGCGCGCGTCCCAGCGAGAAATCCCCGCAGCTCGAGCACGGCCTCCTTCAGGTCTTTGCCCTCAAGAACGTTGCTGTCATCACCAGCTCTGGACGACTTGCTCCTGACGCTCACTGCGTCGTCGATTTCCACTCCTCGCTTCGCAGAGGAGTCCAGCGACGCCGTCTCTGGGTCTTTGGGTTTCCCGCTCCGCCCTAGTAGCATTCTAGCAAAGCCTGCCCCCATCGTCGCCGGAGACATTGTCTCCTCGGCGGCCGTAGAAGCCGCACCAGTATCCTTCCGAGCGTGCTCGCTGTCGTGTGGCTCAGAGGACTTCTCGTTGGTTTCATCTGGTTCCGACTCACTGTCGCTCTCCTTCTCATCGCTGTGCTCAGACAGGTCTCCCGCAATTGATCTTGGGAACAACCGCAGTACTCTCTCGGGCGGTGCGTGCACCGCATCTTCGTTGAATAGGTCCATAGAATCGCGATACTTCTTCTGGCGGAAGAGCACCTCGGCCTTGAGCATCTTGACCTCCCTCATCGTCTCGGTCTTGTCTTTGAGCAGCGCATCCTCAAGCATGCCCAGCACACTGATCGCCTCATCGTACCTTTCTGAGCTGACGAGCTCCTCGATCTGGCTGTCGTAGTCGGTCGCGTCCATCTTCCACACCGCCCTATCGCTGCTGATGTGAAACCCCTTGCCCGCGTGTGCGAGGCTAACCGTCGGCGGAGGAAAGTGCAGGTTGGCTGCCCCGGGGAGGCTAATGTTCTGCAGGAGGTTCAGCGTGTCCGGGTTGCGCACCTCGAGGGTGCCCTTAGCGGGCGGCTGCAGGGCCAGGATGTAGGGATAGCTATAGCCGACGCTCTCAGGGGCGCTGTGCCAGGGAATCTGCCGCTTGTTGGGCAGCGGCTTGCCCTCGTCCGTGATGAACAGCGTGTTGATATCCTTGGCCAGCAGCATCTGGCCGTCGGCGAGCTTCGTGGCAAGCGGCCTCGGGACGTAGCCCCCTAGGCCCATGTAGCCCATGCCCGCGCTGCTCATGGCCCCGAAGCGGTTGCCCTGGCCGCCGGCGATGGCGCCCGGCGCCACCACGTCCTCGACCTCGTGCGACACCACGTCCACGAGGACATAACCCGAGTTCATGCCACAGACCACCTTGGTGGCGCTGGCCCACGTCACGGTGCGGATGGCCTCGGCCAGCACCACCTCGCCGACGTCGGGCGCCAGCTCGCTCTCGTGCCAGCTCCACAGGAGCAGCCTCCTTTTCACGGCCACGGCCATGCGGCTGATGATCTCGGGTATGCCCGTCTCCGTGTCCCGCACGATGTTGCTCGTGACGGCGAAGCACGAGGCGTTTTTGGTGCGGGGCAGCGGCGCGCAACCGTCCATGGGCTCGTAGGACTGCCAGTCGTGCAGTGAGATTGCGTAGTTGGACAGCGAGACCAGCGTGCTGGCCTCCTTGATGATGGCGAGCTGCTCGATCGCGCGGTTGGAGAACTTGTCGACTTCGCGGAGGAGGTCGGTGGGCTTCTTTGCGGCGGGCTTGCTAGGAGACGGCGGCGGCGGCTGGGAGGCGGCATCAGACCCAACAGCAGCATCGGCTTGGGGAGCGGAGGATCCATTGCTAGGTTTGACTTGTGGTGATGGGGCTTCGAGATCGTTTAGGCGGTAGACTCGTAGACTGCCCGTGTTGAGGCCGACGAAAACGCGGTCGCCTAGAGTAGACTGTGAGCAAGGGCGCCACGTATGGCTCGTGCCAGGGCTGCACAAATACCATAAGCAAGTATTGTCTCTATCTTGGACTTGTCTCGCTGCTTGAGCTCGATGATGGACCGAGCCGTGAATGCGGAGAGCATGGCTGCGACGGGTGCGCCGCTGGCCGTGCAGCTGGGACTCGGGACGCTATGGGAACATCAGGGCTTCCGAAGTGCAGTCGGGCGACAATGTCTGTCTGGAGCTGGTCAGGGACTGGCGACACGCTTGCCGATGGGACACGATATTGTTGGGAGGAGTAGTCGCAAGGGCTGTAATGTACGTACAGCTGTTCGTGGAGCTTGCGAGACCCCTGTAGGCCCGCGAAGAGAGCTCCGGTTCGCGCATATGACCGCATCGCATGGGGCCGGACGGAATAGTGTAGTCTATTTCTACGTCGAGCGGGTCCTGCCGATTGGCCGCTCTCATGCATAGTAAACAGCCAAAACATGACAATGGCCTCCTTTTCTCCTCGAGTCGTCATCCTCTCGAGAACATGACAATTTTACAATTTCGTAGGTTCGATTTGGGAAACAACATTCTTGAGAGGATGTTCGCATTCTATGCTCGCAATTATATCCGCACCAAATGCTACATCGCTGTTGATCTATGCAACTAACACATCCAATCGCCCAAACTCGCCTCGTGCGCCGTCCCCATGCCACCACTTCAACAACATTTCAGATCAGAAGTGCAGTGCACCGCCATCTGAACAGGTATCACAAGCTCACATGCCGCTGACTCTCATCGCGCCGTAGCCAAGCGTCACCACGACGACGAGCGTGATCAGACTGCTCGGCACGCCCCTGCTGATGAAGTGCTTGACCTGGAGATATCTCTGGCCCGTGGCATCCTCCTTCATAATAGCAGCTGAAGATGAGGTGACTGGGTTAGCAAGTAATCCACGTAGCAAAATAGGTCCGGTTGGGAGGCGGGCAGGTACTCACTCATATTGGGGAACCCGCTCGTCGGCAGCGCCATCGCCGCGGAGCACATGAGCACGCCAGCCATGACCAGCAGGTTCGGATGCGGCTCCTCCATGCTCGCGCCGACGTCGTACACGAGGGGTAGGATGATCAGCGCAGCGACGGTGTGCGAGATGAAGGTGGCGATGACCAGGATGAGGGCCGAGAAGACGACCAGCACGCCGTATAGGCTCATGCCCTCGACACGATTCGAGATGGCGATTGCGACCGTGTCAAGCAGGCCGGACGACTTGACCGCCTTGCCCAGGGACAGGCCACCGGCGGCAAGGATGATGATGGTCCAGGGGAAGTTGTTGAAATCCTCCTTCGTCAGGATGCCAACTCCAAAGAACAACACAATGGGGATGATCGCAATGACGCCCATGTCGCCAAACACGCCCTCGAGCTGGTGACTCGCGCACCACAGTGCTATGGTGGCGATCGTAACGATGGTCACAAACCACTGGACGCCGGTGAACTTCTCCCTGTGCTCGCGGATGGGCACGATCGTGGTCCCCCGGCCGGGGTGGAATGTCACCAACAGCAGGATCCAGATGAGCACTATCGAGATGATGCCGACGGGGATCACAATGAAGAACCACTGGCCCCATCCAGGCTCGGGCACCATGATGCCCATGGCGACAACATTCTGAGGGGAGGCGATGGGGCTGAGCATGCCGCCGATATTGGATGCAAGCGCGATGCCCATCAGCAGAGCTTTGCACATGTTGGAATCTGATGGCAGGTTCCGCAGCATGGGCTGGTGCAGTCCGTTAGTTCTCTGGATCAGACGTAAGTGTATATAGGGAGGAACAAGAGACAAACCTCGATGATAGAGATGCACAGCACAGGAGCCGCGACATTGCTAACCAGCATGCTGGCGAATGCAGCGACAAGCATGTTCGCGAGGACCACAGTGCTTGGCTTCGTTCCCGCCTTGCTGAGAACGAACGTCGCAATGCGCTTGTCGATCTTGCATTTGGACAAAGCCGCAGCGAGCGTGAAGCCGCCGATCAGCAACATGATAACCGGAGTCCACATTGCAGCGAAGATGTACGCCGTGGCCTCCTTGGAATTAAGCCTTTCCTTCGGCTTGCCCTCCGTTACGACCACGTTGAGAACGACGCAAAGGAATGGTATCATCAGGGATGTGACAAATAAGGGTATCGCCTGGAAGCTCAAGTCAGTTCAACTGTCCCTGGCCACGTCTTGCGCACGCAAGGAGGCTCAACTTACCTCTGTGGCCCATAGCAAACTGACAAACACCAACATGGCCAAGCAATTCTGCTGCTCCGGCCTCGTCATGATCGGGAGAAACAGCAAAACAAAGAAGACGGCCAGGGCAGACAGCAGGAAGAACATGCCGGAGCTGAACAGCCACACCGGACATGTAAACCTGCCGATGGGCGTCGAGATCTCTTTGGTATCAGGGAACTGCTCGTCGTCTCCCTGCAACCGCGTCTTGAGCGGCTTGCCGCCGGTGCCCAACAAAGTCTGCCCCAGACTGGCCGCCTCGGCTCTCCTTTCTATGCCGATGAGATCTCTCCACACAGTGTTCCGCTCCCACACGACATGCTCTCTCAGGTGGGACCGCAGGTCCTTCTTGGCAGCTTCGTAGTCGCCATTCGACACGATGTCCGTGTAGGCCTTCTCCATCTTTGAGATGGTCTCCTCGAGCCCCCTCAACGTAGCGTACTGGAAGGGATACGCCGGCTCGACGTACTTGTCCATATACAGCGGCCTGTAGTTGCGGTCGAGGATCTTGTCGAACTTCTTGAGCACCTTCCTGAACCCGGTCTTGTTCAGCTGGACAAAGCTCTTCAGCTCGCACAGCTGCACATAGAGGGAGATGATGCGCTTTTTGAGCATGATGCCGCCCGAGTAGACGACAGCCTGCTCGTAGTCGTCGTAGCCCAGGCTCAGCCGCCTCGACCGGGTCAGTTCCGTGGATGCCGTCATGTCCGTCGCAGGCCCGGCCAGCGACTTGCGCCGCCCGCCGATCAAGCTCACGCGGCGTTTTCGCGAGGTGGGCGCCGTGAGCGCCGTGGTCTCGTCGCCATCCTCGTCCTCGTCGCTGTCCTCCACGCCGTCCTCGGTGGAGTGCTGGCTCGGCGCACTCCCACGACGGCCCTGCCGAGTCCGGTCCATCTGCCGGCTCGGCCCGCCAGTGCTCCGCGTCACGGGCCTGCCATTGTCCTCCTCGTCCTCCTCGGATTCGAAGTCCCCGATGTCTCGAAGCAGGGCGTTCACGTCGTCGTTGAGCTCCCGCTCCTTAAGCTGATAGAAGGAGCTGATCTTCTCCAGCTCGACGTCCAGCGCGCGCTTAAAGACGGCGTCCGGGTCCTCGGACTGTATCAGAGGTCTCGACTCAGCATCCCCGTTGACTGCGCTGGACTGGTGGAGTGTCTTCTCGAGCTGGTAGATTCTGTGTGGCGTGCGTACGAGTCAGTGGACATTTGCTAACATGAGAGATTGCTGGAAGGACAGAGATGAGTGAGAGAACACGCACAGCTTCTTGAGGTTGCTGTAGGCGATGTAGTGGCTGGTCCAGTCAGGGACAGCGTTGAACTGGATAGAATGAGCGAATCTGCAACACAGTTGTTAGTCTGCCGGTCTTGTTTCTCTTCATTCTCTTCTTTATTCAGTCGTCAGGCTTGGCCCTTAATTCAAGGGGGCCATACTTCATCTCGAATGCCTCTTCGAGCTCAGCGAGCTTGGCGGTGTACTTGATAGCTCGCCTTACTTCTCCTTCTTGGAGCTCCTGGCGTGCCCGGATCTGCGAATAGTCGGCGAGCTCGTACTGCTCCTGTGTGCCGGATAAATCTGCTCCCTCCTCCGTGGCAGTTGGTCTCGTTGGTGTGCTCCCCCCTCCTTTCGAGGTACCTGTCAAGGCCGCGGGCAAAGCCGTTGCTGCGGTTCGGTCTCCTATCGCTGCTGCTGCTGCTGCTGTTGCCGGGGCATGCGCAAGCGGCTTGGTGTGGTCGGCGTCGGTGGTTCTCGTTTCTTGGACAGAGGAGGAGGGACGTTTCCGGAATGAATCGGAGGGTGGAATGGTGGCGGATGTTAGCTGTACTGGCCGCACATTGATGTGACAGGAGGGTGGAAAGAGCAACAGCCTGATGATATGTACAGAATCGGGCGATTAATTAGTCTAGCTACAGGGCCATCGTCAATGGGCAAGTGTGGGCGCGCCGGCAGTCTGATTGCTTCGTTGCGACTCGGTCTGGGAACTGACTAGGTGGGACTTGGCCAGTGGCGTCACCGCTAGCTACTGTGGACGATCCCGCCAAGCAGACGGCCGCAATCCCCCACGCCCCCCATGCACACAGACTGCCACACTGCTTGAGTGCATGCGACTGCAGTGGATGTGGTCTATGTAGCAGTCTACGCAGGCATGTCCATACACGTATGTATGTATGTCTCCCAAGGGTTGTTTTACAAGTCAGTCACGAGTGCAGTTGCCAGCCTCAAGTGTTGACTCACGTGTACATCGAACAGCAGCAGTGAGTAGTCATGCCGCATATCCCATATCTTTGAGGTGCTGGGGTACCACAACCTGGTGCATATTCGAGGGGAAGTGGTGGGTTGCTCCATCACGAATCGCATCCATGGCTGGTTGGCTAGCCCATCGCCAAGTTCTCTCTAGATCTCCATCCCATCGGATCACCGAGTGTCAACCAGTCGGCAGCCTGCTAACGACACACTTCAAATACTTGTGATATATTTACTGCGTGGGTTCTCTTAGTTCCTGGTTTGTGGGCAGAGAGACTGGACTTTGTCCATGCCCCTCGGCCAAGCCCGCCCAACTGGCATTTCATATCTAGCACGTGTAAGCTAATAGGAGAGACACTCTCGACCTCGCCTTGTTTCACATCATCGAGAATACAACGCGCAACGGCCAATCGCTGGAAAGAATGATGATCCGCCTGTCCGCTTTCCCGTACAAGGTATCTCGAGTCGCTTGCGACCTTACACATCGGAAACATGCTTTGTATGCAAATCATGTCATCATTATTAAGTGGCACCATCAGTGCTCCTGGACAATGGCGCTGCCATCAACAGGCTGGTTAGGATGTTGCCCGTGGCCAATTCCCAGGACCTTCTGGAGGCTCCTCCTGAGTGCCTTGCCTGTTGCCGACCCACCACTCCCCTCCTCGGCCAGGCTCTCCCTCCTGCCTTTCTCGCCGCCATGCCCGCCCAGCAGGGAGAAGCTCAGCTTTCGTCCCGACCCGCCAGCTCCATTAATGGCCGCAAACCCGGCTGGGCTTGGTGGCGCAGCTGATGCGGTCGTTGCCGACTTCCTTCTCTTGACCGCGACCAAGGCGGCGGGCTCGGGGCCCGTGAGCCGGGGCGGCCACTCGCCGTCGCGCTTCCACCCTGCCACGCATGCGCGCATCATGTCGCTCAGGTTTATGGGGCAGGACGGCTGGAGACTGTGCACGACAACCTTTTCGTAGATCGAAGCGTACAAGGCCGGTGTGATGCTGGCGCGCATCGGATTTGCCGGGGGCAGGAGAGGAGGCGCGATCGGGAGCAGAGTCTCGACGGGCAACTGTCCAGATTGCAAATGCTCATGCTGAGGTTGATCACTTCGTGATGTCTTTGGGGACAGGTTTTCGTTGGGGGTGGAGTTGCCGCTGCCTCCGCTGCCCAGCTGTGCTTGAGTGGTGTCAGGGTGCGAATTTGTCGTCGTGACTGGCGTTAGAGGTGAGGTCATGGAGGCCGGAGATGCGACTGATTGGCCGGTGTTGGACGAAGTGTGAGTGTGCGTGCGCCAGAAAAAGCCTTTCCTTGGTGAGGACGGCGACACTGGAGACGCCGGCTTCGGGCGGGCTCGAGCCACCTTTGCCTCAGTCCATGCGTTCCTCCGGGCCTCGAAGCATGCGAGGCCATCATTCCATGCAGCCTCCTTCCGAATCTCTCTGCGTCTGCGGGTCTTGCCGGCAATGTTGGACGCATTGACGGCTTGGCCGATTGAATCCGGATTGTCGAACTTGAAGGGTGACTGGGAGCTGTGTGGCAGTTCATCATCAGATAGCTCTGACGCCCACTCCAACCTTGGCCGCCAGTGGATGGGGTCTTCTATTATTGTGCTGTAGACAGAATCTGTGTCAGAGTCTGCGTCTTCGGCCGAGTCCCTGTCAGTCTCTTCGCCACACAGTGCCTGGCCATCGGGGTCTGGGCCATCTGAAGCGACCTCGAGGAAGCCTTCCAGGTCTTCAGCGGCCGGTGCGCCCTCTGTGTCTCCCAGAGGTTTTGGCTCTTCCGAGACAGGTGAAGAGCCCGTGTGCTCAACCGGCGGCCAAGTGAAGGCCCAGTCGTTGCGGACCTTGGACTGCAGGTGCCTCTTGACGGCGTCCTTCTGCTTGGTCTTGTCCTTGCTGGTCAAGTCGGGGTCATAGTCTGAAGAGAGGACCTCAAGTTGTGTGTTGTGCGAGTGACGTAACCGGGATAGGGGCGACTTGGGCGACTTATACAAGTCTGTGAAGATCATGTTGTAGTGCTTGTCGTTGGCGTCTCCTTGTGCATTCGGAGACGTCTGAGCCAGTCCTCGAGGCCGATAGTGAGAGGGATGGGACCGAGACTGTGACTGTGACTTTGAGTTGGACTGGGACTTGGACGGGGAGTAAGACCCAGGCTGAGGCTGAGAGAGGATGTTATTGCCGGCTGGGGCGACAGGGACGGTAGGGGGGGAGGGACCCTGGGGCAAATGTTTGCGGTTGACGTTGGAGCTGTAGCTAGTAGGCCAGGTAGGGCGGTGCTCGCCCGATGGTGCAGATCCGGGCTGTATAGAGGATGGTGCGGGGAGCGGGGAGGCAAGGATGACACCGGGGAAGATTTCTCTGCTCTCCAGGCCGTCCAGAGATTTAATGACTGCGGTCGTAGTGGGTGTGGAGAGCTGCCGGTGGTGCTGCTTCTGCCGCTGCAGGTGTGGTGCAATGCCTGTGATGCTTGTCTGAGCTGATGCGACGGCACAGTCTGGTTGGGCAGGAGAGATTTGCGAGGTTTGCGAGGGGCGGAGACGAGGGAGATTGCAGTGCTGTGGTGATGTTGTATAGGTGTGTGTGTGTGTGTGAGTGTGAGTGTGAGTGTGTGTACAGTACAGTCTCTATGTATTTATCTATGTCCCGTACGTGTAACCGTCTGCAGGCGTGCACATGTGGGCTGGCTATACATATGTGTGGGATGTAGCAAGGCTCAAGGCAGGGGAAGAAAGTGCGAGGGGGGCTCGTGACAATGCAGGCCGCCTCGTTGCCGACCGGGGAAAGAGGCGGAGGAGGGAAAAAAGTGGTATGATGGGAACAATGTACCCGCTAAAGCATCTTCAAGTGGTGCTATTTCCCAAGATTGAAAAGGTTCTGGACTCTTGAGCCTCGATGTGCAGCTGCAAGCTGGGGGCAATCCTCAATATGGACCGCACTAGCAGGTCATGCTCGCCTCACGCGACACAGGATAAAGTGCTTGGGTGGTGGATGTACTCTGTCTGTACTGCACTGCAGCGTGTGTGTAGACTACCTAGGTACAGTAGTGTGCTCGGTAGATAGATGGATACTTTTGAAATGGGCGGACGCAGGGAGGGAGATGAAAACGGCACCACCCGAGGGCGCGGAGAAACATGGATCTTCGCCAGGGTACGGAGCACCATGCAATGCAGTACGGACGCCAGTGGTGGCTTGGGCGATCAGATGCCACGATGCAGGGCTTGGAGCGAGAGGCTTGCCGGCAAGGGGGAGGGAAAGAGAAGGGAAAGGCAATAAAACAAAGTTAGATGGGCTGTGGTGTGAGGCCAGGCATGGCATATGAGAACAAATCTGCTCGGATTCACCTGTGTCATCCCCCGCAGGAAAAAACCTTGGGCGTGGTGTGACTCGGTGCGACGACGCAAAGGTTTCCCATGTGCAACCCTGGGAGGTGGCACAGGACAAGATGACCTCCAAAAACAAGACCAGACTTCTGGCGGGCAGGCGGGCAGGCGGGCAGGCAGCGAGGAGTTTAATAGTTGTAGGGTTCGGAAGCGAGGCCATGGATGGTGCATTGATGAAGGCATCCATGCAGTCTTTCCTTCCTTCCGAGAGCAATACAAGAACGGAGACGACGGCATTGACGGTGAGAGGAACGCAGACATACATACCTCCGTGTTGTGCCAGGCCACAATCTATACCTTCATCTTCTTCGAATTCCCCGTCTTCTCCGTTCACCTCTGTCTTGGTCATCTCCATCTCCATCGTTCGTGTTGCCCTTGCCCCTGCCGTTTCTGCTGCCGCTCGCTGCCGGTTGTGAGTTTTTGCGCCCGGCCCTGTCCTCGACCAGGGTAGCAATCGAGGCAACCATTGAAATCACTAATCACTAAAGCCTTTGGTTGTGAACTCAGGTACAGGCGTCCAGTGCTGCGCGCGCACGAAATTCGCCAACCACCCAGGAAAAGTAAGGAACAGCTAGATAGCTGGGCAGAGTCGTGTGCAGCAGAGACAGATTCTGTCCTGCACGTGTGAAGATTCTGGCCGTTGGGAAATCTGAAATAATGATTCAGGTTATGCCAGCTCCGTCCCGTCCCGTTGGAAGGCGCAGCCTGTACGGATACTCCATACTGAGTGCTAATAATCCCCAATCTCCTTCTCGGATCCGGGCTCGGACTCTGGATTACGGACCACATTGTGGTGCTCCAGCACAATTGGCGGCGACTGCTGTGCCTTGCCGGCCAACACCAACCAAGCATCCGAAGTCTCAATAGCATCTAAAATGTACAGCACAGCACCCAATCTATGCCCTCCATTTACATGGAACCTGCACGGGCTCACCCATTCAGGCCATTTGAGTTGAGATTATCTCCTGGGGACAATATGCCGCCGCTCTGTCCACCGGCTTGCGTACCCTACAATTGCGCTCGCCATCTCCACGTGGAAGATTGAATTGCTGCCTTTCCTGGTATATTTCCTTCTCAACTTCGCACATCCTCTACATATATATACCCCGTCACCTACTGCGTGGTTGTGCGGCACCGCTACCCTCAGTCCTTCAGCCTGTCTACCATTCATCAAGATGTTATACGCTTCCTCCCCACCACCCCCTCGTCTCGGGCCTTCCAAGCACAATCCAAGGTGATGTCTTTGAGCAAATCACTGCTGAACACAATGCGTCAGAAATACGAAGAGATTCAGCAAGCTTCATGTCGTGTCTTCACGAGCCCTCGCTGTCTCCGAGTGAGTTGGCATTTAGCAGCCGTCACATCATCAGTCACACTCACGAAAATCATGCAGTCACAAGCGGCAGGCGGCAGGATCTTCTCTTACAATACTCAAACTTGTTTTTTTTGGTCTATTCCTGGTTTTCCTCTGTCCTGAGTGACAACTCTCGGGACACAAGCAGAAGAACTTTTGCCAAACACCTCAAGATCCATCACGAATAAACCATCGTGACAGGTCCACCACCCTACCAATACTCCAACACAGTGGCTCCAGAAGCCTCGGGCCACTGCTATGACACGTCTCGTGTCAACGGTGCTCGAACCACCTGCCTGCTCACTGCTAGAAATCGCCAATTCTAGTTCATCATATTACCCTCGTCCGCATAGTCTCCTTCGGCACCCCCGTAGGAGTAACCGTAACCATCCACGGCTTGGAAGCTCGTGGGTCGGTAACCATGGCTGTAGTCCATTAGCATCTGGGTTCCGTTCCGGCTGGAGTTCATCGATGGCGGATATCCAACGCTGGGAAAGCCCTGCTGGTAACCCTGGTGCATGTTCATCGAATAACGCGGAATACCAGGTGCCGGCATGTGCTGGTAGAGCATCATCTGAGGCGAAGCCATCTGATGCTGGAGGTCTTGCTCCTGAGATTCCAGAAACTCATATCGCCTCTCCAGGGAATCCATTCTTCTCTCGCGGTCCGAAGGAATGTGTTGTGGCTGAGGAGCACGTCGCTGCTGCTGCTGGGATTGCAGCCACTCACATCGCCTCTCCAGGAGTTCCATTCTTCTCTCGCAGTCCGCAGCATCATTTGGTGGCTGGCAAGCACGTGGCTGTTCCGCCAGGTTGCCAGAGCCAACTTTTTGGCCCATCGGATCCTGCAGTCCTCCATGAGAGCCCCCCTGGAAGGACTGCTTGTTGATAGGCTGAACACTGTGTCGGTAGCTGTTCTGCGGCATCTGAGCCTGCAAGCCCCTCTGGAAGCCAACCTGGAAGGACTGCTGGTCCATAGGCTGAACACTGTCTTGGTAGCCGTTCTGCGACATCTGCGGAGCCGCGTGAGACTGGTTGTTCTGCACGTACGACGGAGGCGGGTGCATCTGGGGACGGTTTCCATTTGCTTGAGCATTGGGCAAAGCGCCCGAGGCGCCTCCATGGCGCACAGGAGTGCTCACGGGATGCTTCATGTGCACGGCACTGGCACCATCTTGGCTCTGATAGCCTTCTGGTTTAGGAGCAATGTGTACGTAGCGGGATCGGGTTCCGCCAGGAGTGCCTCCACGGCTGCTCGACTGCTCGGCCGCAGGCGCGGCGGTAGACTGCGCCGTCTTCCGTGCCTTGCGAGGACGAGTCTCCTTGGGGGTAGGAGTCTTTCGCTTCTGGCCCTTCGCGCCCTGAGCTGCCTGCGCGGCCCACTCTGCCGAGGGTGTGTCCAGGCCCAAGGTCCGACTGGGCGAAGCACCAAAGTACTCACTGGGTTGTGGCTCCTGAGTTGCGCCATGCTGTTGTGCCGGGGACGCGTCGCTCTCGGCGCCAACCGCCGGCGCGTTCTGCACATGCGGTGCCTGAACGCGGGCTGCGCTTTGAGGCGTCCGGAGCTGTGTATTCAGGGCATTGTGACTGGCCTGCACTGACCTTCGCGCAAGCTCAGCGGCTTCGGCTTCTGCGGCGGCGGCGGCAGCGGTGGCTCCAGCGGTTTCGGCAGCAGCAGCGTGACGCCTGACGGAACCATCAGAGGTAGTGTAATACTCCATCTGAATCCTCTGCGGCGGGGTGAGAGGCGAGAGAGGCGTTTGAGTTTTCGATAATGTGTTATTGGACGAGCTGCCATCGTTGCCATCAGCATCACCCTGGGCTGACGTCGCTGGCTCTGCGTTGCTGATGGGCGACGCTGAGATATCCGAGAAGGTAGCTTCGTCCATGAACGTTGGGATTGCGATTTCGGGCACATTCTTCTTGTTGAACCTTGCGGCTTTCTTATTCCCCACCACTGGCGGCTGCTCGGGTGTCGCGGGGCCCTTGACGTTGGACGCCCCGTTCGCTGTGGTGGTCACCGGCTCACTGGCTGCAGTAATCTCGGCAGGAGGCGCCAGAACGGCCATTGGCGCTCCAGAAGGAGCAGCCACGGTGGGAGATGGAGTAGCATCTCCAGTTAGATCGATGACGGCAGAAGGCTTCGCTTGCATTGCGTCCTGGGCTGGCTCCTGGGCTGGCTCCTGGGCAACAAGGCAGTTGAACATCGCCCATCCATTGCTGATAGCGACCGCCTTCTGGTGTGGCGGTATCTCATTGCCTTCTTCCGCAAACTGAACAACATACTGGCGTCCAGCGTCGAACTCTGACTTGTATTTCTGCAGCTCCTCCTCCTGGAACTCAGCGCTTCCCGAAGCGAACATCCAGAACGACTTCTGCGGGCCGAAATCATGGTTGAAAACGAACGGGTCGAGTTTCTCGAAAGCCAATCTGGCGAGGTACACCTGCCCCTGTGGTTCGATTTTGGGAAAGAACTCCTCGAACGTCGGGCGTTCGGGGTACGGATTCCATTCTGCTTTCGACCTGAAAACTTCCGTGTCTGCGGGCTGTTGAATATCCTGGATCTCTTCATCACCGGTAGCCTTGCTCTGATCGGCAACAATTTGGCCCTCTTGGGGAGGAACAGTGATCTGCTCGACAACGGCCGCATCTGGGGTTGCCTGCTTCTCCGGCGCGAGCTGCTCAACGATCTGAGGGTCTGCTCCTAGCCCCTGGTCAGGCAGTACTTCGGATCCCTGGTCGGGCGGCGCGTCGAATTGCTCGTTGGGCGGCAAATCAAGAACAGGGGCTGGGTCGTCATTTCCAGAGCCCATGAACGAGTCGAAGGTCAGCTCGGAGGGCGGTGCCTCGAATCGCTGATGGAACGTTTCTCCATACTCGTCTCCAATGTTCGTAAAGGGCGATATGCCAGTCATCCCTTCGGGCTCGGCCAGCAACCCTCGAAAGATCTGATCATCCTGGATGGACAATGAGGGATCGTTCACGCCGGCAACGTTGAAATTGAGACCATCAGCGACAACTGGCATCTTCTCAGTGAGTGAAAGAGCTGGCTGCGGTGTTGTCACGTCTCTGCTGGGAACGATCTCATCAACCAAATGCTCAGAATCCTGGCCATCGGCAGGGTTTCCGGGGGAGATGTTTGCATTGATGCCAGCGTTACTACCGGATTGCAGCTCGTATGCGACCTGACTGGGGTTGAAGCCTGTGTCGAGATCCATGCCCTCAACTTCACCGCCGGAGAAGGAAAGGTCGACGTTAATGCCGTTCTGGACGACTTTCATCTCATGGGAAACCTGCTGGGTGATGAATCCAGGGTTGATTGTGTTCTCAGAGACATTGGGCTCCTCAGTGGCGTTGCAAGATGCTGGAGCAGGCTCGGACTGATCAGCGTCCTTGGAATCGCTGAAGAGAGAACCGTGGTTGTTTCCGACGGCATCCTCCTCAGTTGACACCTGGTGGGTGACGACTGAAGCATCGGCTGCAATCTCAGAGACCTTGTCAGTGGTGTCGCAAAATGCCGGAGTAGGGTCGGGCTGATCATCGTCCTCGGAATCGCTAAAGAGAGAATGGTGGCCGCGGGTGCTGTCACCAGACTCCACTTGACACTCGGTGGCGGCATCGATGGCCGGACGTTTGAAGAGGCTCGCCTCGTAGGTAGCGAGATCAGGCAGATCAGATTCGTAGCTCTTGCTGGAAGCCAGAGCCTCGTACTGGGCTTCGAACTGGCTCTCCACTCGCGGACCGACTACCTCCTCGGGCTTCTCGACAACCTTGGCCTTCTCGACGGCCTCGGGCTGCTTTACTACCTCTGGCTCCAAGGGAGGAAGAGGCTTGCGCAACTCAGGCTTGACCCAACCTTGGGAAGTTAAGCACTCGACGGGGCAGTCTTGCTCCTGGCCAGCTTCTGCAAGTCGTTGGCAGCGCTTGTTGTTGAGGTCGTCGATCTGCCTCATCACGCGGTCCTTCTCGTAGGGGTCGTCCTTGTTGCACTCTCTCCAGAGCTTCAAAATCTCTTCGTTGTACTTCCAGACGTAGTTCCAGGCCACGTCAATGGGGCGGAAATTGTAAATACCGAGACTGTACAGCTCTCGTCTGAGCTTCAGCCGGGTTTGTGAGTGCATGCCATGACCGCAATCGTAAGTGTTCTGACGTTCGGCCCCGAATGCCATTCGAGTCCACGTGCCTCGTCGCAAGGTCAACCTAGCGACTTCCTCCTCTGCTTTTCCCACATCGATGCGGACAATCTCCTCGAGCTTATCGTCGACCTCAATCTCTTCATCTTCCTCTCTCTTTCCAGATGTGTGGCCCACGTTGCCCTTCTAGGGCGACGCGGAGTAGCCATCGGAGACTTCGTCGAGGAATTTCGTGATTGGGCCCTTGCAGCCGTATGAAACACGGTCACCATTCAACTTGGCACCGGTCTTGCCGGTAAAGCTGGGCCGCGACGGCCTCTCAGGCTCAGGCTCGGAAATGTCGAGCACGACGTTCTTGTCGCGTCCGGGCGTGAAGCTCTCGGCGTCGAACACGACCCGGGTTCCATCTTTCAGGTATCCGCTCTTGCCACCCTTGGGGCGCTCAGGATTGGCCTCCTGAGAGAGATCCTTGTACTTGACGCGGAACCTCTTCTCTCTCCAGCGGTATTTGTCGTACGCAAAGCCCTCGGCGTTGTCGGCGGGATAAAAACGGTGGCCGCGGCCCATGGCATAGACCAAGCGTTGCTTCATGGAGGCCCACTCCGCGTTGCCCTCGACGGGCAGGGAGACCGAATGCTCGCGATGGTGGCGGCGGCGCCCCCGGATCTCGTCTGCATCTCGAACCTCCGGATCAAAGACGGCGACGAACTCCTCGCCGTCAGACTCGACGTCGGCGTCCTCGCCGTCGGACTGAGCGAAGTTGCTCTCGTCCTCCATGGAGGTGTCACCGTCGGGGTCGGCAGTCTCAACGTTGCCTTTGGTGTCATAGAAGGTCAAGTCCATCTCACCACCGGTGTCGGGGACGTTGTCGCTGCCACCAGTATTGGCGATGGCAGTCTTGGCGTGCTCGAGAATGAGCTCGGCGGCGTCAGTGACAGGCTTGAGTTTGATACCAGTGGTACCGGTGTGGCCAATCTTGGCCTGGTCGTTCTTGAGAATGTGGTCAGACATCTTGGTCGGACTCGTTGATTTGCCTGATTGGATGGGGTCTTGGGATTGATGCTCTTCCAATCTGGTGTGGAAGAAAGCCTTTTGCCTGAAGGTATCTTTCTTCGCTGTCGTATCGTGAGAAGCGTGGCCTCTCGTCGTTAGGGTCGTGAGAAGGTGAGTACAGGTTTTGGAGAATGCCTTGCCGTCGTCTTCAAGATGAACGACAAAACGAGAAGATTGAGGTGGGTATGAGTGTCGTCACGGTCGTCAATTGAGTCTTGATCGAGTCGTGATAGTCTGATAAAAGTCGTCAAGGTCGTCTTGCGAGTGATGCTTGTCTGAAGAAGAGGTCAGCTGAAAGGTCCTAGAAAAGTTGCGGCGGTAGCTTTGGAGTTTGAGGCAAAGGTGGGAGCGGTGATGACGGGTCGGCCAATGCAGAAAAGCAGATGGGAAAAGCTGAAGACCTTTTGCGAGCTGAGGGGCTGCAAATGCTGGCCGTTTCGAGGGGGATTTTGGATGGGCAAAAGGAGGACATGTGTTTGAAGGGGAGGGATTGGGAATTGCCCACCAGAATTGCGCAAGAGGAATGACTTTGTCGCAGTACTCCCACTGAGAGCGCGCAATATCAAAATGACCGCCGCGAGAGGGCCAATTGATCAGGGGCAAAGGACAAGTGTAGATTGCGAGGAAGATGAAGTGGAAGTGGAAGTGCTTTTGCGAGGGGAGCGTTACCCACCAGATTTGCAAACGAGAAGCAAGTCTTGCGACGCCGATTTCTCACTAGGAGTGCGCAAGACCAGGCTGCCCACCGCAATAGGGTCAATCGATGGAGGGGCAGATGAAAAGTGTCTCTAATGAGGATACGTAGGGGGCGGGGTGCTTTTGCAAAGGGGAAGTGAGGCCGCAAGCTGCGACGGCTGCGATGATGAAGAAGGGCTTGCCGTTCCCAAGCTGGGCGACGCCGATGTGATGTGGAATGTGATGCTTACCTCTCTGGTTTGTGTCAGAAGCTATCTTTGCAGTCCTGGCGATGCGTTGTGCAAGTGTACAGGTTGTCGCTGAAGAGCGTCGAAGTCGCTGAAGCTCTCGTCGGTCGGTTTTTTTTGGGGGTGTCAGAAGCTGACTTGCAGTTCTGGCGATGGGGCGTACGAGCGCACAAGTTTGTCGAGAGCGTCGAAGTACTGAAGCTCTCTGGTGAAGGTCAGGAAGTATCTTGTCGTTCTGACGATGGGTATGTGCAAGTGTACGAGTCTGGGGTGGAGTGAGAAGAATCTGCAGTTGCTGCAGGTCTGGAGGGAAAGGTAGGTCTGGAGGTTGGTTGCAAAAGTCAGGCGAAGGGCAAGTTTGAATTTCCAGTCGGGGGTTAAGTCAATTGCATCGTTCGTTGGGTTTTCGTAAAATCAGTTGTGGGTGATCAAAAAGTTGGGATGAAAACTAGTAAAAAGCGCACGCATAGGAAGTTCGGCCCACGATAAACTTGCGCAACCCAACTTGGGTGGGCATCATATTGATCGTTGGTTTATAGATGTGAGCAGGGTTTCCTGACCCTCGAAAACTCCCGTTTGTGTGCGGAATATCTTCACCCGAGGGCTTGCGTTGTGGCCTTCAAACAAGCTTGAGGCTTCCCAAGCCTGAGGTGGCGTCCATGGCCTTTCGCCTGTCAGGTGCCCCACGAGATAGCCTCACTTTGGTTTTGTGAAGATGGAGGTATGCCTTCTACTATGCAGCCCTGAGTGTGGAGGCGAGGAGTGGACGTTGGCAGCTCATACTTATTGATGAGATTGGGGACAGGAGGTCCAGAGCAACGGGCAGTAATTCGTAAATACACATCTCTATGCACTCTCCGCGCCGACTATGTGACTCTGCCCCAATGGACCACGTCTGTGACCCCCTCAAGGTCGTTCACGACGGTCTCTTGTGAAGGTTTGCGTTGGCAGTCCCCCCCCCCCTCCTTGCACAAGGGCTATAGGTGAACGAATCTGCGCTGTGCGTGTGAACATTCACTTGCATTGCGGTGGATATGACTTCTTCATTGTTTTGCCAGACGGAAGGATTCCAAGTGGGCAGTGGATTGCTTGTATGTCTCAAACGCTGTGCTAACTTGCGCCGCCATACTGCTCCATCTGGTCCATCCACGATGTTTGTACATGGTACTTGAGGGCAGACCCTGTGATATCGGCGATTCTCGCTGTTCGGTGACACTGAGCCTCCGGCCTGGCCGCTTATTGGTGGGACGTAGCTCCTGGGATGCCTTTGCATGAGTTGTTGGTCTTTATCTAGAGGCGTCCAAAAGCGCATTTGAATGTATTGATATGTATACTATGTACATCATCATCTCGCCTCGCGTGCCAGCAATGGCATTGCGTGAGGAGTGTCCAAACCGCATTCTGCCCCTCGAAGCAGTTCGACGGGAACAAACGACAGCAAAGAAGCATGGCATAGGACGCCTTGAAGCAGACACTCCGAGCGGCGGTACGACCTGCCTAACGATGTCATCATACTTGAATCAAAACTTGCTATGTGCTTCCAATCTCAGTTCTCCTTCGAACCAGTCCGTTGCAGTGGGAGCTCATTGGCACCGGCCTCGAGCTTCGTTTATGTACCTAGGTATGGTAAAAGGTGTTTGGTCCTGTCTTCTTGAGCCACATTCGTCTCGCAAAATGGCAGGGCTGTCGTTTCTGCCTCCCATGTGATGACTTCAGCTTTTTCAAGAACGTGGTGGAGCATATGTGGCATTGTCTCCAGCTTTTGTTTTTTTGACGTCCTGAGCAGGATCAGTCTTCCTTGCAAGGTGACATGAAATTCTGGTGTACTCGCTGTAGTTGATGATGCTTCGAGTTAAAGTCTGCATGGCGGCGATTGCTTGGCAAACAGGCATACTAGAATGCTCCAGAGAGCTCGGGAGAGCCCCTTGGTGACATCGTCCTCATCGTACTCGGCAGTGATACGTTCGGGATCAAAATCATGCTTGCATCGACAACTCCCAGTTTGAGCTGAAATCAATCACGTGCAATGTGGTCTCACTGATGAAGTTTCTCAGAAGCCCGGAAGATAATATAGGCACGATGCTTGCTATGCGAAGTCGTGCAAAGGGGTGGCGGGGAGGATGGTGCCCTAGGGCCACAGTGCAGTGAACCTGGCAAAGATTATCAAGGGTATGTTGTGTGGTCAAACTCTTGGTTCGAGACAGAGAGCCTTGAATCCGATTTTGAAGCGCTGGTCGGCTTGAAACCACGAAGCTCATGATAGACGTGTGGGCAACTTCATAACTGGAAAATGGCATCTGAGAGGTGCAGTCAGTACAGTAGTAGAAAGGCTTCCTCAAAAGTGCGCAGTGTAAATACGAATCGTGATTGTTTGGTGGTGACCTGTTTGTAGACGGTGAGGCTTCAAATGTTTCCCAACCGTATTCTGTCTTTGCCTGGTCTAGTGCCTCAATTAGGTCGAAAACGTTTGTACTAGGTGACTGTACTTGTGACAACAGGTGGAAGCTGGATGCTTAAGCTTATCTGTCCCTGCTGGTGACAGGCTTGGGAGTGTTACATGTCATGGTGAGCTCATCCAGAGATACGGCTGGGTGTTTACATTGTCGAGGATAGATGTTTGAGGGTCTGGGGTCTGAGTGAAATGGCATCAATTTTGCCAAGTCATTGCTGAGTTCCTCGCACGGCTAGCCAGCGGACATTGAACTCATTTGTTTGATTCCAGAAGTGCTGACAACTTCAAGGTTGTGATTTCATGTGACGAGGCTTGGTTGTCCAAAACTCGGGCCGCAACTTTAGAATGCTCAAGTGCGTCCTTGAACACTGGCTATCCTTATGAGTGTTCTTTAGGCTTGGCGGATTTGGATCAACATGCCACGACGACGAAGAGATAACCTCTGGCTAGGGATGAGCACTATGTTTGAGCCCATTACTTAATTCATTGTACAACTTCTCGAGACGTAAAGCTTTTGGACGGAGAATAGCCTTAGATGTCGAGTGCAAGACCCCGATCACTCGGCACATCTTCACTTCAGCCGATAGCGTCCCAATGCCATGACCTTGATGCAGATGAATTCAAAATGTCCCTCTGATTCTTATGATACCATTAAGTCTGTCACAATTGACCTTGTGGGGTTCAAAAAGTAGCAGCAGCAACATTCTAAATGGGTAACTTCAGGACTCAAAATTGAGCACGACATGCCACGCACAAATCAATTGGTGTGCTGTTCTGCTACTTGTTTATATGGAACCGGCCTTCTGGCTTGTCTAGGCACAAGACATCTGGACATGAAGATGAGGCAGAAATGGTTGAGCTTTTTGATCGCTGCTGGCGATCACATCAAAGTTGGAATCGAGCCGCAGAGTTTTGAATGGTGCTCTGCAGCTGCATTTTACTAATCGGTCATTCCAGGATGCCGACGAATATTCTTCCTAACTTATTATCGTTGTCATTGGCCTTGGGCGGGATTGCCTAATCCCAGCATGGCTTTTCGCTCTCCTCTGTCTAGATATGACACAGAGAAAAGACTCACCCACCGTCTGGGAGCAGGGAGGGAAATTGGCTTGTGTTTTCTCGCACTGCGCAAGAGACTTCACGAGTGAGTATAATTGCTTGTAAGGATACGGGCCGAGAGTAATCAAAGTAGTCAGCCGCCATCCTGCCCAAGTAGGCTCAACGCGCCGAGACTCCACCAGCCCAAGAGGCCTAAAGCCCCCAAAAGCCCCGGCAGAACTTAACGCGCCAATCGTGCCAGGCATCGTGACCGACTAGCCCGCCTCCCCAGGCTCCCCCCAGGTGCCCCGGAGTCCCCGCACAAACACCAAGCCAATTGAGGGTGGGCTCTCCGCGACATGATGTCCCGAACTGGACCCCCATGTGGCTGGCGAGATTTCTTGCCAGCTCTATGACGAGTGGGACGGCCGGCTCTCGTTCGATGCAGCCAATGTTTTGGCGTCGGCCTGGGCTTCCGAGGCTGTGGAACCTCTCGTCGCCATGGACTGAGTACTTAAGGTCGACCATGGCGCCTGAGAGACCGAGTCGCTTCTCGTAGGCGTGACCAGTAAGTCCCTTCGGTATCTCAAGTCAACTGCCAGGATGAAGTCCTCAATATGTTGCGCAGCCGCGCTGGCAGCCCTGACGGCGTGTGCCAAGAAGACAAAGTGAGCCCGCACCAACAAACCCACAAACAACCAGCGCGTCACACCACAAGATACTGACCCGGACCGCACAGCTCATCGTCCCACCACTTCTTCTACAAGGGCCATGACCTGTCATCCCTCGGCACGATGGAGGCGTCGGACAACTTTTACGTCGACACGGCCCGGGGCAACCTCACCCGGCCGGCCGACGACATCCTCGCCGACGGCGGCATGAACGGCGTGCGGCTGCGCCTGTGGGTCGACCCGGAGGGCGGCACCAACGGCTTCGAGTACACACTCGCGCTCGCTCAGCGCTTTCAGGCAAAGGGCCAGCGGCTGTACCTCGACTTCCACTTCGCCGACAGCTGGGCCGACCCGCAGAAGCAGCCCGTGCCTGCAGCCTGGCCCACGCCGGATCAGGGCGTCGAGGCACTGGGCGAGACGCTGAGGGCGTACGTTAACGACACGCTCGTCGCCTTCAGCGAGGCCGGTGTCAGCTTCGACATCGTGGCGCTCGGCAACGAGGTCCGCCACGGCATCCTCTGGCCGCTCGGCTACGTCGACGTCGACGTGGACGACGCACAGCTCACCGCAAACTTCACCAACCTCGCGGCGCTGTACACGGCTGCCCGGGCGGGCGTGGACGATGCCGTTGCCGCGGAGGGGAGGAGGCACAAGGGAGGCCACCACGCCCACGCGCGCGCCCCGCAGGTCATGATCCACGTCGACAACGGGTGGAACCTGACGCTGCAGCAGCGGTGGTTCGGGGTGCTTGAGGCCAACGGCGTGGGCCGGGACGCGTGGGACATCTTCGGCTTCAGCTTCTACCCCTTCTACGGCACGTCCGCGACCCTCGCCAACCTGCGCTCGACGCTCGGCTGGCTGGCGGGCGAGTACGGCAAGCCGCTGCACGTCGCCGAGACCGACTACCCTGCCATCTGCAACGGCCAGTACAACCCCATCCCGGAGTCGTCCGAGCCCGAGATCCCCTACGACGTCGGCGGGCAGATCGAGTGGATGCGCGAGGTCGTCCAGGTGGTCAGGGAGGTGCCCCGCGGCCTGGGCCAGGGCGTGTGGTACTGGGAGCCGGCCTGGTTGAACAACACGTCGCTGGGGAGCGCGTGCGAGGACGCCATCTTGTTCCGGCCCGACTACAGCGCGTATCCGAAGACGGTTGGTTATTCCAGGCCATCTGTGGATTTCTACTTGGATGTTTAAACAACGTTGGATAGGGCAGGAGGAACTCAGATAGTATGGGTTGTCTGCAATTATGTCCACCCCAGTTGTAGTACTGAGGTGATGCCTCATGGCCTTGGTCAACCAAGATTTCTGTAAATAGACCAGATGAATCACTTCGTTCCCAAATTGAAAACCTCGTCACGATTTGCAGGGGTCATGTTCGCTGCGATTACCTTTTAGGACCCCCTTTTGAATATGAACGGCCTCTGCCAGGAACGATATGACTTCTTAGTACCATTTAACGCTTGACAGAGACCCAGTCGTATACCTAAGGAAGTCCTTAAGGTATACGAGCTTGGTCTTTCTGTGAATTATGCCCTCAAAATACTCGAAGCTCTACGTATGTCTCCCGTGCAGCTTCACATAGTGCTGCTCATGTCTCCAATACGCCGAAAATGACCACGAGGCCCGCAGACTTTACCAGCATCCCAGCCCGCACAGAGGCTCAGGCATGACCTTGTGAGACCCATACTCACAAATGCGACCAGAGAGTTGTGAGGCTTCATCCTCGTCTCAGCAACCTCGCTGACGGCCTTTGCAGGTCGGCTCTCAGCCATCGTCAAATCATTTCCTTTACACTCTCCCGTTCCTCAGACGACCCTTTCACGACTCTTCCACTGGCTCCTGCTAAGATACCTCCTCGACCATCTTCCTCGGGCCGGCCAAGCCAGTAGGGCCAGCGCCTGTGGGACGGACGGCATTTGCAAATAGCCGGCCGGTCGGGCCCTCGAGAATCTCCTCTGGCACGGAGACACGCTCGCCATCCTTGGTGCTGACCCATCGGATGAAGATGGGATTGGGCTTTCTCGACTCGCCCTCACCCAGGCCGTCCTCGCCAAGGACATGGCCGCCCTTGCGGTTGGTCTTGCTGGCTTGCTTCTTGAGAAGTTTGTTGATTGTTTCTTGCTGCAGGCCAGGTCACATTAGCGGGTCTTGATGCGAACACGCGAACAGGTGGCTGAAACGTACCTTGACTTCCTCGTTGCGCTTCTCGCTAAGATTGCGCCGCCTCCGAGCCATCTCGGCCCGGCGCATGGCCTTCTCCTCCACCGTGAAGACCTTCTTGGCTTGGACCTCTGCATATGGATTGTGATCAGCAGAGCGCTATCAGAGAGGTCAACCCGATACATACCGTTGGACAGAGCTTGGTAGTGACTCTCGTCGAGCTCCTCAAAGCGTGCTCTTTGACGCACTGTCATGCGAGTCTTGCCTCCAGGTGCAGCGCTCTCGTCGTCACTATCGATCTCCTCGGCCTCCTGGCCGGCCTCAGCGTTTGGCTCCGGCTCGCCCTCGGCGTCTTGATCCTCTTCGATCTCTTCGCCCTCGGCGTCCATCTCTTCGTCATCTTCCTCTCCCTCAGCGTCTTCCTCTCCCTCCATTTCCTCGTCACTCTCCAACTCGCTGAGCTCTTCGTCGTCCGAGTCGTTCAGCGCGGCAGCCTGTGCACTGGCCTTCTTCGGGGTGATGTCCTTGGTCCTCTTGCTCTCGGGCGACTTTTTGGTCGGCTTTTGGATTTTGATGATAGGCGCTGGCGCTGGCGGAGCCATATCGACGTCCTCCTCGCCCTCTGCGTCTTCATCTTCCTCGCCTTCGGCGTCGAGCTCCATTTCCTCATCAATTTCCTCGCCCTCAGCGTCCTCGTCGACGTCTTCCATTTCCTCGTCCTCCTCATCGCCTGCAACTACGGCAGGCGCGCCGACCTGGATCTCGTCTTCGCCCTCTTCCTCTTCCTCCTCTTCGTCACTCTCGGACTCGACCACGTAGCTCTTCTTTCCGCCCCGAGTAGACCGCTTGGGGGTGGAGTCATTGTTGACCGAAATGCTGGAGCCCTGCTTGCTGCTGGTTGCCTGGCGTAGTTTACTAGAAGGCAGCTTGACAGTCAGGTAGGTGTGATCTTTGCCCCCCTGTGATCCTCTTGAGACAGAGGCGAGGCCGTCTCCGGACCGCCGTGAGCGGGACGAGGACATGTTGTCTCTGTCGGCCATGTCAGTAATAGCGACAGATGCCTTCTGGGCTGCCGAACGACGCGGCCTTGACGCCATGGCGGTGGCGAAATGGATGACAACAGGGGAAAAGAAGGCGACTCTTGATGAGCGGGAGCTGCTGGTGATGGGATTTGGGGCAAGTTGTTAAGTCAAGGTGATGAAATGAGATGATGGTTGATGAGAAATGATGAGATGTCGTTGTGACAGAGGCAATAAGAAGGGTTGGCGTTGGATTGATTGGATCGGTAAGCAGTGGGGGCACAGGCTGATTGACGAACGGGCTGGCCGGTTGTGTTTGAGGTTCAATTAAGCTCCGGTGCTGTCATGTGCGACCCAAGGCAAGTGAGACGCGGTGACACAAGAGGTGTAGATGCCGCGAACACAACCTCTTGGAGGGAACTGTGGAATAATTGGCCTAGCCAGCCCTATCAAGGGAGGGAGGCTCCGAGATGCCACGCCAACAGCCACTTGCTCGCGCTAGAAGCGCCTTCCGGCCCCCCGCGGTCTGTCACCACCGAGGAGCAGTGAGGAAGGAGACAGTCGAGATCAAGTGAATGCCAGACAGCCGGCCCGTGATGGTGCAGGGAGATGGTAGGCTAGATTGTCACTGGTGGATGACGTGCCCCAGCTGACACTGACTAGCCTTGCGAGACCATCCGACTGTTTTTTGCTGTTGGAGTCGTGGTGTCTTGCAGGATCGGCCGGGCCAATTTCCACGTGGAGGTACGGGTGGAAACTTGCCACGGTGAGGAGGACCTTGTTGGTGATGGTTGGGCCGCGCCGTCTTTATTAGATACGACGGGGCCGAGCAGCCAACACCGAATCCCTACTTCCTGTATCCTGTGCTTGTGCTTGTGCTCCCGCAAGCCGCGGCCGCTGTGCAATGCACTGCACTGCAAGGCGATGCACTGCAATTGACACCCTCTGACCGGTGCCTTTTTGCCCGGCTTGTTGCAGTCAGATAGCGCCAACCTTGAGTTCAGCCTTCTCTGCTTTGGGGAAGTGAGGCCGTCTCCGATCAAGCCGTGCTTTGTGCACTGATTGTGGCCCCCCCCCCCTGCCGGTATGATCGACCCACTTGGTGGCGACAATGTCACTCGGATATCAATTGGCAGAAGGCGAGGCGAGTAGGAAACGCAATTTCAGTCAAGATGAGTGAGTGACAGAGGCGTGTTCCAGGTAACAGATCGCTGTGCTTATTGGGCTCGGCCGCCGTGTTGCATCGATCTCCAAAGCAATCATGTGCAGACAGGGCTCGCAGGGCTCGCCCCGAGAGGACCAGACAGGGACGGCAGCATGGATGTGATGTCGTACCGTACAAGGACGAGGACATGTGGCGGGATGAGAGCACAAAACACGCAACTGACGAGCAGGAAAATGCCTCCCGACTTACAGATGCTGTGCACAGTATGGTGCGATATGATATACTCGTGTGTGTGTGCGCTTTGAACGGGATGAGTCCTGAAGATCTCCGAGGCCGATGGATTATGCCTGGCTGGCCGGCCGCCCAAGCCTCTTTGTCACCTGGTGATGCAAGGTGAAGCGCCAATGGCGGATAAAGATCGATCTATCGCCTTTTGATCTGATGGCTGCGCTGTGTGATGCGGCGCCTGCTGTCAGACACTCATTCCTAGTCCTGCCTTTCTCATGCCGGGCCAGCTTTTCAACCGGAGCAAACACCTGCAATATGCCTGGCTGGCTGGCTGGCTGACTACTTACCGCTCGAGGTATCTCTCTCTCTCACACACACACAAGGGTCCTGGCTGGATTGGACTGTGCTGTGCTGTGCTGCAGTATCTTTGGCGTCAGGCCAGCCTGTGTCACCAACGGGCCCAGTTGGTCAGGCCTCTCGTCTTGGCTGTCCGCCTATTGTGGAGATTGTCTTTTGACGGGCAAATCGTGCTGTTGGACAAGTGATTTTTTGAAATAAAGGAGGTAGATTTACCGAGTGGAAGCCGGGGGTGGGTGGGTAGCCGGTGAGATTCTGGGGCGTCAAAGCAGGCGGACCACTCAACAGGCTGAAGGCTGGTCTGCAGGAGACAGTCAGATATGGGAGGACAAGAAGCTCCAATGGCCTTTGTAACTAGGCCCAGCTGAATGGAATGCGTCGCGGCTGTTGAATCCCTCCCAGAGGAAGAGAGGTTTGGACTGCCTGCGTTTTCAGGCCAGCCCAGCTACAGTCCGTCCTCACTCTTCCTACCCCAGCAACCAGGACCAGGCACAGGCACAGGCACAGGCTGACGGTCTGTGCGCACACCACCGGCCAGCCCAGCCCGTCCAGCGCCGAGCCGAGGTCCATGAGCTCCCCAGCCGGACAACAATGACCTCAACCCGCAATCCGCTGCTCTGCTCCAACTCTCCCGCCTGGCTGCTTATACAGTAGCTGCCATCCAATCTATAACCCTCAGATTCATACAGCACTGTAGATAGCCGGATCTCGATTTTATCTTCATCAATTTGAGACCTTCCACCGCCAATCCAAGGCACATTGCCAAGCGGCCTGATCATGGCAGAGCGGGACAACAAGGAAGGAGGCTCGATACCTTCATGGCAGCAAGCCTCCTCCACAGCCAGCAACTCAGATACGACTACATTGGAACAGGCCAGGATATTTCTGAAAGATGAATCAGTCAGGGAATCTACCAGGGAAAAGAAAGTCGAGTTCCTCAAGTCCAAGGGCTTAGGCGACGCTGATATCAACACCTTGTTGGAAGAGACCGATACCCGTGCAGTAACAACAGTTACACAAGATGCGACCAAGGCAGAACCTCGGACAGAATCGACTCAGGATAGCGCAAAGCCTGTCTCTATCCCAGAATTCAGGGCAGACCAGCCTCCGATAATCACCTACCCGGAGTTCCTCACCAAGCCTGCCAAACCTCCGCCCTTGATCACCGCCTCCGGCCTTCTCAACTCCCTCGGCATAGTCGCCGGCCTCTCCACCTTCGTCTACGGCTCCACAAAATACCTCGTCTCCCCCATGGTCGACACGCTCACAGAAGCCCGCGTCGAGTTCCACGAGAACGCAAACAAGAACCTGACACAGCTCGTCGAGAAGCTCGAGCACGCCGTGTCCGAGATTCCCGAATCGTACCATGCCGCGGGTAGGAAGGCCGCCCTCACAAACACAAACGCCGCCGGCGGCTACACAGACGCAGTGGACGACGACGCAAGCAGCTACGACGACCCGACGGAGCTGTTCCACCGCGACGTCGGCGTGCAGACGTCACCCCCATCGACACCCGGCCTGGCAGGCGACCTCGGCGGCCTGTCCTACCCCACAGACAGCGCCGCCGCCGCCAAGCACAGCTCCCTGGTCACGACGCAGCAGCACGCCGACAAGATGGGCCGGCTCATCAGCTCGATCCGCGGCCTGACTGCCGACCTCGCCTCGCAGGCCGATGGTTTCGGCGAGGCCAAGAGCGTCTTGGACGACTTCGGCCGGGATCTGCACACCTTGACGTACCCGCCCGAGTCCTTCGGCGTGGGCAGCAGCTACCTGTACGGCGCGGCGGCGCGGAACGAACCCGACGACGAGATTAAGAAGGTGAAGAGCAACATCAGGAGCGTCAAGGGCGTGCTGCTGAGCACGAGGAGCTTTGCGGCGCCGACGAGGTGAGGGGGGCCCTGGCCCGCCTCGGGGAATGATGAAGTCCAGGCTGCCGAAGATCCGGAGGTGAGAGCATTTTCAGCGGCTGATGTTTTCAAATAGGCGGAATTCTGTCGCGGGGATTATCACAGGGAAAGAGGGTTAGAGCGCAGCCCATACGTAGCAGGCTGGCCACGACCCGCCGAAGATTGTATTACGAGTGATGAAAATACTGTACCCAATGATACCCTTCCATTTTACACTCTATCTTTTGCCCACAATTGGGTCTACGGATCATATCACGCAGCCTGGCCTCCAGACAGATTCCTACAGCGGTCAAAAGCATCTGCTCAAATGCCATTTGCAAACTCTGTACACCAGTATCTAGCAAAAAAGAAGCTAGCTGACTCTAATCCAGTACCATGGTCGCCTTAGGGACTCCCATTTTATTTTGTTCCTCGCCCCTGTCTTTTCTGATCCGTTGACCTTGTACATATCCCCCTTTCAAATACGAAGAAGAGCAACATGCTCCTCTCCTAATAAGTCGTCATCCATCACGGCAGCACAGCCGATCGCCCTGGCGTTAATATCCCTTCAATCTAAATACGGCGTGAAACTCCCGGCCGCTGGCCACGACCAACACACATAAGCGTACCGTGGCAGTCAACCGGTCATCTGTGTAAAACACCATCTTGCTGCTCACGAACATGTTCCGACAAAATGCCCGCCTTGGAACTGCTGTCCCTCCTACTTTCACCGCCTCCCCAGCTTCCGTCGTGGCCTTGTAGACAGACAGTCGGGTCCTTGCCAGGAAGGACTAGACGGGGCTCATATCCATTGGGCTGCCGCTGTGATTACTAGACACAGAGCTGGTCCGGGACGCGGTCCCAGTCTGCCTGGGTTTCTTCTGGCCGATCTTCAGCTGGTCAAACACCTTTTCCCAGCGGTCCACATAAATGTGTTCGTACTGACGTCCCTCGGCCACAAGGTCCGCATACCATTCCATGGTCGGCTTGAAGGTGTATTTCATCGAGGTGGCCCTGCTGTCGCGCAGCCGCTCCAGTCGCGCCTGCTCGAAGAGGTCGTTGGTGCACTTGGACGAACCTGGGAGCCCAATCACGGCGGAGTCGTGGGGTGGGTGGAAGATTATGCGACTATCCTCGCCATACTCGTTGTGGTTTGGGTCGTCTGCGCCGTTTCCAAAGGAAGCATGCAAGTTACCCAGGCCAGCTCTTGGCCCCGTCGGCGTCTGTATCAAGGACACCTCGCGCCACCCGTTCTGCCGCATGAAGCCATCCGAAGAAGGCAACTTCCACTTAAGTTGCGACATGGTGCACAAGGATTCGAGAAACTCTGCCGTCTTGTCCGCTGGCAGCGTAGAGGAAAGCTGCTGCTGGTGGTTTCGGAAACCGCCCAACCAGACTCTGTCTACTCTGGAGCCCGGATTCTTCTCTTCCCCGTGTGCCTGCACGTGCTTGAGTACTTCCCGCTGCATCCAATTCAAATCGGACAATTGCAGTGAGTGATTGGTCTCAAGCTGGTTTCCTGCACGGACATCCCAGAAAATGACCTCCATTTTCCCGTGCCTGTACTTGTCCCATTTCTTGTGAGGCTCCCATGGGCGGTATATCGCAAGCCACGGGTGCCGTTTGGGCTTGAGTCCCTTGGGGAATTTGCTGGGGTCCCATTCTTCTTCGATTGTATAGAAGAAAGCAACGTACGTACTGAAGGACTGAAGTGGGTCTCCAAGCCATGGAAGAGGCCAAGAAAACCAATTTCTGAGTGTTGCGAATTCCGTCGTAGGATCGCCGAAGTGAATTGCCATGTCGACATCCAGCCAGGACACTGGGTATCCATAGATTCTCACCGGACCGGGCCTATCTTTTTCGCGCAGGAAGTATCGAATTTGATGTTCGTTATTTCCGAGTTTCTGGCTCTGAAATGTCACAGTTGGCACTCGCCCGATCTCTTTGCCATCATCAGTGGCCGGCGCACCGTCTGCCGGGTCATTGGCCTTTTTCAATGCGATCCGCAAGGCTTCGTTCGGGTCGTTGACGACAGAGCGATCGTAAATGGGAATTGCAACGGAACGGGAGGCCCTTGAAAGTAGTTCGATCCCGTTTTGTCTTGTCTGCTTCACCGCCGGGCCGGAACCAAGAACATAGAACTTGCGGTACTGGTCAACTTTTTCCAAAGTCCACCAGCCAAACCAGTTGACAAGGCTCTGCTCATCATTCGCGTCAATACACCTATCAGCGAAGATCACGTGGTTATCCTCGGAGAAGAGCCCATTTCTCTCCATGCTGACAGTCAGCCAATCTTCGGCCATGGCCCAGGCCTTTCCCCTTGCTATCAGATCTTGGTCACTCAAAGCAGCAGCGTTTCTCTGATCGGCGGCTTCCAGCTCACTCATGTATTTCCAGCGTTGTTGCTTTAACGTTGTCTGCAGTTGGTTCGCCTCGCTCGCCAAGTCACGGAGAAAATCGATGATGTTGTATGCAGTCACGAGCTTGTTGGAGGAGTACATGGTCTGATTACCGAAGAACCACTCAAATAGCTGCAATGCTTTTTGAGGCTCAGATACAAGGAAACTCGGCGTTACCAATATAGCCTTGCCCATTGGGAAAAGCCGTGAAAAGACTTCTGGAGCCAACCGAGTTGGAGACTCTTCAGGAGACTGCACTTGCTGCAGACCCATAGTCGCAGAGAAGCGCCAGAAGCTGAAGTTGTTGTCAGTCTGCAGAATGTCGGCAACACCCGGAAACCGCCGCACGAAATCAACAGCAGTCTCGTGTATCACAACAACACCACACTGCTTGTTGGCCTTCTCCAGGAACGCAGACCAACTGCCAGCATCGAAGCTGGTGTAAATCTTGCAGTGTGGGTTGCATACGAACAGCCAACAGCTGATGGACCTGTACCAATCCACCGCTGCCTCGGGGAACGCAAGAAAGAAATGATGTTCTTTCTGTTCAGAAGGCCCTGCAACGAGCTTCCCGTACCGCATTCCGAGAAGACTGCGAAAAACAGCCTTTTGTCCTTTCCCAACGGCAGCATCTGCTAGTTGGTCTGGTATGGCCGAGAGTGGTCTTATCAGTCGAAAGATGTTGTGCGATGACCTGAAGATGAAGTGCCTCAGAGACACGTCTGATGCATTCGACGATTCTATACCTAGGGAATCCATCTGGAACCCGTCGCATCTTGTTGGGTAGATCACGAGATTGTAATTTTCATGTGACAAGAACAGTCCAGAGTGGCCGACTCTCAAATGCTCAGAGAGAACCTCCAAACTCTGACCACTTACGGACGTGATTTTGCCAGAGCAAAGGATGTCATGCGCACGGCGACTGTTGGGATCCTGGCCTCGTAGTTGGCTCAACTGAGCAATAATTGACTCGGCAAGAACTGTATGTCTGAACTGCAGGGAACCTGCGTTGCAGAAATCTCGCAGCCAATGCTGATCTGTCTCGCGTGAATTGTTCTTCGGGATATCATGGAAAGTGACATCGAGTGACCGGTTAGTAGCGGCCAGAATGATCTTCTTTTCCACACTCTGTACGATTCTCGAATGATAGGTGGCGAGCGACACTTTCGTCTTGGGCTCAGGTGGAGGCGACGGCGATCCAGGTGGAGGAGGGGGCGAACGTATCCTACTTGTCGGTCCTGGAAGTTCGTCAAGACCCAATGGTTCGCTTACGAAGGGGTCACCGTCCTTTCCAGTAAATCGGACAGTCTTGGCTTTCTTCCTGTAGCGGTCGGCATCAAAGTCGAAGGAGCTTCTCTTCAAGAGTGCGGATTTTGGCTCGCTGGCCGAGGTGCTACTTCGGCGAACACCGGCTGAATTCATGCTGTTGGTCCTGATCCAAGCCTCCTCCGCCAAGTCGAAAGATGCGCTATCGTCGTCCCCGATTTGTTTCTTTTTTGGTACCGAAGTCTGCTTAGGAGGGGCCTGAGCAATGCTAAACAACTGACTTGCCACTTTGTTGACATCCGGTGCCTGGTCATCGTGATCTCTAGATCTCAACTCGGCCTTGCGCCGAAACCTATGCAACTTAAAGAACTTCGGATCTTTGCTGGTGTCGACCATTGCACTTGCGAGATTCTGCCTTGGCTGTCGTTTCTTCCCGCCCGTGAAGATGTTAGTTGCTGCGATTGGCGCTTTCCCGCTCTTCTTGGCAGTGAGACCTTTCTTGGCGAGAGTGGAAATGCTCGTTGGGGTTCTAGCGGGAGCGTTGCCAGACAGAGCTGTGCTGCGCGAAGCGGACTTGGCCTGCGTGGCTCCGGTGCTGGCTCTGCGAGCAGAACCTTGGTAACCGGTGGTAGACGGCTGGTCGGGTTGTCGGTTTGAGGCAGTCGAGTTTGATCTTGCCTTCGGGGGGACTACCGAAGTACTTGTCGAGACTGTGGCTGACGGTGTCGGGCGCGATAGATTCTTGTCCTTTCTTGCACTTGACTTCGCTTGAGGTGCTGGTGGATCGACCATTGAGATTTTGTTGGGGCGAGTTGACTTTTGAGTCTTTGATTGAGATGATGGTTTCCTTGATCGCACGGCATTTTCAGCTTTGTGGTCGATCGTGCCATCCTCTTCAGCCTCTTCTGAATCTGAATCTGAATCTGAATCTGAATCAGCCGCTGCTCCAGACTCGTTGTATGAGTCGTTGTTTGCCTCGTCCACGAGCTCAGTGTCGTCTTCAGAATCTGGGTAGACATGTCTTCGGAACCAGAATTTAGTTTCCTGTAGACCTAGCCTTCTTCGCTTTGCATTCCGTCGGCGATGCGTTTCGCGCCGCTGATCTAGTACCCTGTTGAAAGCCTGTTCATACTTGCGCTCGAATGCTTCAGCCACTCGAGGGTCTTGCGTATCCTTTTTATCTTCCCAAGACTGCTTCAAGACCTCAGAAATCTCAGACTCGGGTTCCCAGGTGCATTCATCAAGTGGGAAGTTGGACCACTCCACGAGATATTTTAGGATGCCATCTGCTGGGTCGATGCGCTCGCAGTGAATGTCCTCGACAACGAACTCTGTGTCGGGATCGTACACGTCGTCATCAACAGAATTCAATGAGATGCTGTCTGAATCGTCACCCGCCACTTGGGAGGGATCGGAGCGCTGATGCATGTCGCCACTTGTGTTTGGCGTAAGAACGCCGCAAGTCAAGCATATGCCGTCTATTTCAGCGTACGGTACAGCAGACTCTGAATGATTACTTCAGGGTCAGTGTGACAAAATCAAGGGCGGGAGGGAAGTCAAGCCCACGCTGCCCAAACAGTTTCGAGTCTCAAGGTGCCAAACTCCAACCCTGACCGGGCAATATGGCTTACAGGCTCAGCGGCAACAACAACGAGAAGCTGTCTAACAGCTCTCCAGAATCGACGCGAAAGACGACTTCACTTCCCGTTAGATGTCGGATGAGAAGAGTCGTGTTCTCCAAGGATCCAAACACGAGGGCCACGAGACGGTCGATGCAGTCCACAAGCACGTCTGGTAGTTCGTCAATTCCTCACGCCGACGCGCTTGACAGCGATTGAGGGGGAGGTAGTGTGGAGACAGAATAAAAAAACCGGTGAGTGACTTGGTCGCAGCCTCCCGGTGTTTTCGCGTTGGCAACAAGGTGAGGTGCTGAAGTCACAGTAGTCGGAGTCTCTGGCCAAGGGTACACAGAAGCTGCGGAAGCAGCTGCATGGAAAAGCAGCTGGGTTCGGGTCTTGGTGCAGGGATCCAGATGAGCTGTTATGGCAGTTGCGAGCTCGACTTCTCAATTTTGCTATCTAAGTACTGTACCTACTTAGGTACTGCCATTCACATTTAGAAGGGGCAGCACTGCAACATGCCCTTCGTAATTTCGACAGATGAATGGTCCGAAAGACAGAGAAACAAGAGGTAATGGCTATCACGACCCGCTGGGTTCCTATCCCTAGCAGATGGTATCACCCACCAGTAATGCTTACACATTATGTACCCAAGCTGGAGTCTCGAAGGGAGTTGGGCTCACCTAACCCAGCACGACTGGGATCAGCTACCCTGGGCAACGTTTTCTCGTTTCCAACAGGACCATTTGCCTGCACGCTGACTTGTCATACCGACATGACCCTAAAACAATGACAACGGTACGTAGCAGTAAGAGACCAAACACCAGGGGTCATCAGAGCAGTTGGCACAGTCATCGACCCCAATAAACCGTGGGCCGGCCTCTCGGTCGGACGCAGCCACAGGGTGTGCGATAAATAGAGTCAAAGCTTCCTTCGAGTGGCTGAGATAGTCTGCCTGATGACCTCGCGACCTTTGGGGTGTCTTCCCGTCTGGGCCACAGGTGTGTTTCAACTGTCAGACCAAGGCCTCGAGGCAAAACTCTGCTGTATTCAGAAACCACCGATGAGAAGGGTGGTTGATCATCAGGAGCCATCATCAAACAGCAAGGCGTGGTTGGGGTGCATCAAGGCTACGTGTAGCGTAGTCTGCTCACATAGCAAAATGAGGGGCATTCAGGACTAGTCTACCCAGGTACTGTAGACCACATGTACCTCTCCGGGCTGGTGAAAGCGCAATGGTGAAACATTTACAGCTTGCGGTTGGGCGACATCCCGAGTCACACAAGGGGGGGTCATGGATGGACCGCAGGTAGACTAGGTACTGTAGCAGTGGGTTGCTTTGACTCCGGACGTCCTTGTAGGCCAGTCACTCGCTGAAGACGGCCTGCCTCCCTTTTGTCTGGGAAACGGTCGGTGATAGCGACACTCATTCCTACTCGACCCTTCTCTACACCCGTAAGGACCCTTAAACAGACCCTTAACAGACCCAGCAGATCCAGCAGCCTACCTGCGTACAGGGAATACCAAGGTCACATTGCAAGCACCTGCACCTGTGGCCCCCGCTTGACTGTACCGAGCCCCTTTCCAGCCAGCCTGCGGCTCAATTTTTAGTGTGGATGACCGCTGGGTATCTCTCCCAACCTAAACCGTCCCTGTCCGTCAACCCGCTGCCTTGCATCTACACCTCCTTTTCCCGTTGTTAGCTGGCATCACTTGAACCAAACACAACTTCGACTACCAGACCTGTACAATTGACGCTTCTGTTGACCCAACGCCCACGCAACAACGCCCGACCACGACACAATCGCCACAGCACTGCTGCTCGAGACGCATCCCTCTTTGAACTACGTCAGCCGAGCTTGTCGCAACCATGGCTAACGACGAGTACGATGTCAGTCCTCCATCTCCAATGTCCAACGCTTCCCTTCTGCCCTGGCCTTGCGCTGACATCTGATCTCTCTGCAGTTCCTCTTCAAGGGTAATGCTCACCTAGAAGCCTCCGCTCCTCCAGTAGCCTCCCCTCGCGATGCAAGCTAACACCGCTGTCCCGCAGTTGTGCTGATTGGAGACTCTGGCGTCGGAAAGTCCAACCTGCTCAGTCGTTTCACCCGGAATGAGTTCAACATAGACTCCAAGTCCACCATCGGTGTCGAGTTCGCCACCCGCTCCATCCAGGTCGACTCCAAGACCATCAAGGCGCAGATTTGGGACACCGCCGGCCAAGAACGATACCGCGCCATCACTTCTGCGTATTACCGAGGTGCCGTCGGCGCCCTGCTCGTCTATGATATCAGCAAGCACCAGACATACGAGAACGTCACGCGGTGGCTCAAGGAGCTGCGCGACCACGCCGATGCGAACATTGTCATCATGCTGGTGGGTAACAAGAGCGATTTGCGCCACCTACGGGCTGTGCCGACAGAGGAGGCCAAGGCGTTTGCGAGTAAGTCTGCCCGCTGCCCGATGCGGTCTGAGGAACGCGGGGGAAAAAAGGATTTAGGCACTAATTATCTGAATAGGCGAGAACCACCTGTCCTTTATCGAGACGTCTGCTCTCGATGCCAGCAACGTTGAGCTTGCATTCCAGAATATTTTGACCGGTATTTTACAATTGCCCCCCCCCCTCCCAAACGCTGCACCTGTCTGCGGGATATCGCTGACCACGTGTGTCTGTCTCACAGAGATCTACCGAATCGTATCGAGCAAGGCGCTTGACAGCGGCGACGGCGCCCAGGCCACCATCGGGGCAGGAACCAACATTTCTCTGAGCAAGCCTGCCGACGACGGCTCAAAGCAGGCGGGCAAGTGCTGTTAGACCACCATCCTGGAGGGGCCCTCACGGAAACAGCTCATGGAAAACGAACTGATGATACATGGCGTCACATACTCTATGGGAAACATGTCGGCGGGAGGAGAGCCATTATTGCGATGGTGATGACGGGATTACGGATCTGCGGTTCTCAAATGGGAGGTTTTTGACGATTTTTCTAATCAGGGAGTCATGCTACTCGTTTAACTGCTATTTTCTGTGTACCTTGATGCGTTTTGCACAGGGTATGTGAATTTTGTTGTCGTAGTCTGGCGTATGCCGAGTTGAACGAGAATCCCAAGTAATGATGTGAGATAAGCCGCCGAGGGTCTCGTGCGCGTGTCCTTTGTTGCTGCTGGACTCGAGGCCGGCTCTGGACGAGCTAGCTAGCTGGGCGGGATCCCGAGGATGGACTTCCCCTCAGCGAGACGAAAAACACTGACACGTGGATAAAGCAGCAGCAAACGATGTTCCGCCTTGGTCACGGACACCCCGATGGTTTCGACAATGTTGGGACGATCAGGTCCACGAAACACGCCCGTTTGGCTGAGGTGTGTGGTCCACCTCTCCAGCCCACCGCCAAGTTGCGACATCAACGTTGCCCGCCATGGTGGGTCCGGACAGGAGGTCGCCCCCGCGCTAGAACTGGCACCTCGACAAGGCCAGGTCCGTCTCTGGCCAGGCCATCCCTGCTTATCGATAAGCATCTGCCAGAAATTTTGGCTGGCAGCGAAATCGAAATGCGACCGACCAGCGTAAGTTCAGTTCCGACGCTGACATTTCGTTTTGGAACTTCCGCAATCAAGCCGCTCTTAATTCCCACCGACAAGATGGCGACAGTATACAAGTCACTCTCCAAGTCCAATGGCCCCAAAGACGACGAGTCCTCGAGCCATGGCCCAAGGAAGAACAAGCAGAGAGTCCTGGCTCTTTCATCGAGGGGAGTCACGTACAGGTGAGACGGATTTACGCCCGCAAGAACTACGTGCTCGAAGAGACGTGTGGACTGACCAAACACATCATTATCCATAGACATCGACACCTGCTCAACGATCTCGCAGCCATGATGCCCCACGCTCGGAAAGATGCCAAGTTCGACTCGAAATCCAAGCTATATCAGCTCAACGAACTGGCGGAGCTGTACAACTGCAACAATGTGCTCTTCTTTGAGGCGCGTAAGGGCCAGGACTTGTACCTGTGGGCGAGCAAAGTGCCGAACGGCCCGACCGTCAAGATGCACGTTCAGAACAGTAAGGCCGACCATGCAGGGGGTTGTTTGGGCTGGACCATAGGCTGACACCTGGAACTAGTGCACACCATGGAGGAGCTGCATTTCACAGGAAACTGTTTGAAGGGCTCCCGGCCGGTGTTGTCGTTCGATGCCGCGTTCGACAAGGACCCGCACCTGTTGGTGATCAAGGAGCTCTTCACACACATCTTCGGCGTGCCTCAAGGCGCTAGGAAATCGAAGCCCTTTATCGACCACGTCATGGGGTTCACGGTGGCGGATGGCAAGATCTGGGTGCGAAACTACCAGATCAACGAGGTGGAGACGACGGGCGCCAAGGCCGACGGCGAGGACGACGAGGAAGCAGAGAAGGCATCAAAGAAGAAGGCATTCGGCGGACGGAGTAAAGACACCGACATCAAGCTGGTCGAAATCGGTCCGCGCTTCGTCTGCACCCCGATCATCATACAGGAAGGCTCGTTCGGGGGTCCTATCATCTACGAGAACAAGCAATTCGTATCGCCCAACCAGGTGCGCTCGGAGCTTAGGAGGAAGAAGGCAGGGCGACGGAACATCAGGGCGGAACAAGCCGCGGAGAGCACGGGCAGGAAGGGCCAGCTTGGACTGAGGACGGATGGGGAAAACAAAAAGACAGATGCCTTGTCGACCAAATCCGTCTTTTCTTAAAGGAGACTCATCGGTAATTGGCGTTGGGATCTGGAGAATGTAAGGGCGTGTTTGCTATACCCTAATAGAGTGATTCCTACATGTGCTGCCTGGATTGACTGGACGATTGTGAATGCACTTACGGTGTCGATGCGGATGGGAAGATTTGTAGTGCGATTCCGATTGAGGGATAGTGCAATCCCGGAAGAGACTTAATAGCAATAAGTTGCAATGACCTCATTAAGCACTGCAGACATTGGGAACTTTCAAAGCATTGTCTTTGTAATTGATATCCACGTAGAAGTAAGTGTATGCATCGTTTGCTTCGCCGGGGCACGCGACCTGCATGTGAAAAGGGATGGGTCCACAGGCACAGGCTCAATACGTGCAGACCCGAGGCTGCTAGGTACTTGATAGAGTAGGTGCTGGCTGTATGTATGTCATCATTAGGCCAATGAGAGCCGCCCGTGATATCAATACGTATGAACCTTGCTGTTAGCCCAACCACCACTAACGACCTTCCGCAGCTAGCAGAGTCAAGACAACAACACTGGTTCTGCCATCTCACCCTCATCAACACCAGACCCAAGACGCATCTACACGTGCTCCTCACGAAGATGACATCGTGTGAAGCAATGATGCATGGAGATCACTATTCCCTGCTTGATAGCCCCAACGTTGGGGTCAGTTGCCTGTAAGGCCATCGACACCAACGACCTCGGCTGCTGGAGCATTCTGGAATCAGTGCAGTTTCCAAATTGCTCTTGGTCGAGGCAGGTCCGTTCTTGCGAGTCTTTTGATCCAGATTCGCTAGGACAACGGACTTGATTGCGACTTTCACTACGTTAGAGTCAGACGAATCCTTGAGCACTGTTCGTTTTCCCCTCTCCATTGTGTGGTGTTGAGACTAATGATGTCAAAAGGTTAATTCACGGGTCAACGTCATCTATATGGCTTCCGAGATCCTTGGAAGGTCTTCGAGCGGCTCACAGCCTTCCCAAACGCACGCCTCAACGAGCGCTGCTGGAGGGATGGCGTGTCCGGTTGCGCTGAAGACCTCTTGCGAGACTGGACCGTTTGAGGCAGGCATCCTCAGAATACCTGTGGAGCTCATTATAAAGATTGTTGAGCTTATGGACTTCCGCAGCGTGTTGAGTCTTATTCGGACAGACAAGAGGTTCAAGGAGATCTATGATTGCAATAGAGGGCACGTTCTCTTGTCCGTGTTGCGGACCGAGCTCAGCCCGTTCGATGAAGCCTTGCAAGTCATTTCATTTCAGGCTCAGGATATCGAGGTGCCACTGGGCCCTTGCCTGCGCCGAAGGATATATCACAAGAGCAAGCTGATTTGTGAGGGAGAGAGCCTCCAGCCAGGGGATGATGCTCATGTCTTACTTCCGGCCATTGTGCTCGATGAGGAGCATTTCGAGCGTCTTCTCCGCCTTGTCGAGGCTGTCAAAGCATGGGAGCAACTGTTCCCTCGCTACCGGTTCCAGTCTGCGTCGGATTGTCGAGAGCTAAAACCTCACGAGTCAGAGAGGCTACGAGCCGCCTTGTACCGCTGGATGTCGTATGCCCAGTTCTTTCACGGGGATCTTCCACGGCCCAACAACTTCGTGCCCCAGCACGGTTCCACGGATATCCGATGTAAGCGGCTGCGGCTGTTGTCGGACCATGAGCTGCTTGAGCTGGACGATCTCTGGGAAACGGTACAGCGCATGGTGCAGTGGGACATTTGTCCTTCTACAGAGGCAATACTCAAAGAAATGGTACGGTTTTCGGCCCACTCTACTCCCAGTCCGGGCAAATGCTGATCAGAATTGCAGGACTATTCCATCTCGAGGGAACAGGCAGAGCGGATCGGCTTTGGCACGTCCAGGCTGAGCCTCATGCGGGCTGCATTCAGCTGGAACGACTCGACCTTTGTGGACTTTGACACCAATGTCAACTCCGCGATCGTGGACACGTTTCTCAAACTGTCGCCCGCTGAGATACTCGGTTTCGCTACCAACAAGCACTCGAGAGACAGACTAGTTCGAGAGGTTCGACTGGCGCACCCGAGCATCCTCCTCGACCGGCAGAGCCTTGGGCACGCTCTTTCTGCTGTGAAAGATGAGCGGCTTGAAGACCGCGAACCTTCGCCATCGATGGGATGCTATGGAGCTCTCAGGGATGCGAAGGACGGTAGCAGCGGCGGGATTCTAGACTTTGTGACCCTGGATGAGGAGGTGCGTGGACTCGGGTCTCAGGAGAGCAAGAGGGCACTTAGCTGGTCTGCACAGGAGGAGTCGGACCTCGGGATTCGTGTGATTATGAACAGAGGTCGACTGGAGCCGTAGGGGGCCTGGACCACGGGCATACATTGGTGTCGTGAGTGGCCGAGCAAATAGATGTAGGACGACAAATTTGCTAGAAATTGCACCTCGGCCGACAACAATGTCAGTGCTTCATCGAATCATGCTTCCTTGCACACAGCCATCTCACTGAAATGATCATCTTGATTTTCTTTGTTACCTAGATGTGCAACCCCTTGCGGAAGAGGCTGGGGGGCGCCGGGAGCAGCAGCAGTCAGCAGTCAGCAGTGTTTCGGACAGCGACGTCTGGATTTTGTAGAAAATTGAGCATGATAGATCGCATGAACTATTTTACTGGCTTTTATACATGAAATAATCGGTGGTCATTACTTCTCTGCGGTTGCATGGGTGAGCAGAGCAGCCGGGTTGTATTGTGGGCGAGAGTGGTGTTATGGCCCTAGCGTGGGCTGGCCAGGCCGGCTTTGAGACTGCGACTAGCCGCGTCGCAGTCGGTAAATTCGTCTTCATCCCTCACAACCACGCCGACTTACATCGATTACCGCGGCGCACAGCGACCCTCTTATTCATCTCACCGGGCTACCACGGCGCAAGAGGCCTTTCAAAGCCACCCTAAGCGTAGTGTCATTTGTTTCGACGCTGTGCTTGAGGCGCCAGTCGGCGACGCGCATCGACTCTACCCGTGGTTAGCCCTGTGCCTTCCTGAAGCAGTCGTACGGCTGTTGCAGGGCGCCTCAGCCAAAGGACATCACGCTGCTCTGTAAGCTGATATTCTCTCTTCTAAACCAGCTTCGAAGCCACCAGGGCTTTCAGGCGGCTCAAGTGAGCGCAAACGCTATCTCGTGGTTTTGGGGCCCCAGGAGACAGGCGTCATATTCCAGTGGAGAGCTTAGAGATCATGTGCTTCACCGATGAGACTACAGCCCACCACGCTTTTCTCCCTTGGGAACGAACGGCCATTGAGCTTAATTTCTGAAGTTGAAATTTGGCTATCTGTCCACATCTATCGTTCCGGCTTAATAAGGCACACCCAACGGAACGCACTACCATCAACCATCTCGTTACATCTCACGGCATCTTTGCTGCACTTCGTGACGGCGCTTGGCTGACCCTTCTCAGGTCTCTTGGTTCTCAGCATTGGGACTGCCCTTGCACAATTAATCAGCTGAGAGACAGGTGGTCGTTTTGGACTACGTCCCTGGACAATGGTCCTGACGACCACGATGGAGGAAGTCGACAATGATGTTGCCATGGAAGGCGACAATCAAGAAGACCCCACGACCTTTGTCTTCGAAGACTTCGGGGATCACTCTGCAGGTTTCCAGGACAGCACACCGTCAGATGAGCTTGACGCCGGAGCTGAGACAGACACGCCGATGGACTTGAGGGAACTGGAGCAAATGGGTCAAGAACGGCGGCAACTGCCCACAGGCTGCTGCTACGATGACAGGATGAAACTGCATGCAAATGCTGACTTCGGCGCGAAACCGCATCATCCGGAGGACCCTGGGCGTATCGAGGCCATCATGATGAAGTTCAAGAAGGCAGGTTTGATCTTTATGGGAAGTGATTCCGAGTATGTCGACGTGCTGCGGACAAATCCCACCAAGTACATGTGGAGGATCCCAGCTCGAGAGGCCCAGGAGTCAGAAATTTGCAACGTCCACCTGCCACAGCATTATTCGTGGGTTAGAGCTCTGTCCCAGAAGTCTACAGAAGAACTGCGGCAGATTACGAAAATGATGGACCTTGGAAGGGAGTCTATTTATGTCGGCAGTATGACCTTTGAGGCTTCACTCTTTTCCGCCGGTGGCGCCATCGAGACATGCAAGAGTGTGGTTGCTGGGAACGTCAAAAATGCTTTTGCAATCATCCGCCCGCCTGGGCATCATGCAGAGTACGACATGCCCATGGGGTTCTGTATGTTCAACAACGTGCCCATCGCTGCGCGGTGCTGCCAGATCGATTACCCAGATACATGTCGCAAGATACTGATCCTCGACTGGGATGTCCACCACGGTAATGGCATTCAAAACATCTTCTACGACAACCCGAATATACTGTACATATCCCTTCACGTCTACCAAAACGGAGCATTTTACCCTGGACCACCTGAAAATGACAACATTGCTGATGGCGGGCTGGACAAATGCGGCGCAGATGCGGGCGTGGGGAAGAACGTCAACATCGGCTGGCACGATCAGGGAATGGGTGACGGCGAATACTTGGCGGCCTTTCAGAAGATCGTCATGCCCATTGCACAGGAGTTTGACCCCGACCTGGTCATAATTTCCGCCGGCTTCGACGCTGCGGACGGCGACGAACTGGGCGGGTGCTTTGTTACGCCGCAGTGCTACGCCCACATGACACATATGCTTATGTCTCTCGCCGGCGGGAAATTAGCTGTCTGCCTCGAGGGTGGCTACAACCTCCGCGCCATCTCTGACTCGGCTCTGGCTGTGGCAAGAACCCTGATGGGCGAACCGCCGCCAAGGATTCATCTTCCCAAGATCAGCAAGGAGGCTGCAAAGGTCCTGTCATATGTCCAGGCGTACCAGGCTCCATACTGGGAATGTATGCGTCGCAGCATCATCAGCGTCCCCGATATCGTCCACAATGATGGCAAGAGGCTGAACGAAGTCCTTCGAGGCTACCAGCGCCAGAATTTCTCGCAGCACCATGGCATGTGCCCGCTCTATATTCAACGGGACGCACTGTTCAGGACATATGAGAACCAGGTGCTGGTGACGCCAGACATTGATATGGCCAGACACATCCTGGTCATCATACACGATCCGTAAGTCTACTCATATTCTGTTAATAATGCAACGTAGTGTTAATAACAGCAGTCCTGAGGTTTTGGCGCAACCTGACCCGTTGGAAAAGACCCTGGAGCCCGGTAATGCTTGGGTGGTAAGTGAATACCATTGAGCTCCGCATTCCCTGCATCCGCGTGCTGACCTCACGGGCTCATAGGTCGATGGTGTCACGCAGTATGTCGACTGGGCAGTGTCAAAGAAGTTCGGCATCATGGATATCAACGTCCCTCGTAATCCTACAGTACGTGCACTTCACCTGTTCTCTAGGTCTTGGATGGCGCTAACCCATTTATAGGGCAGCATGCCTTACACCCCCGATGTAGAGGAGAAACAGCTCGAGGCCGAGATCAAAGAGCTGATATGTTATCTCTGGGATAATTACATACAGCTGTATGAGAACGCCGATGAGGTCTTCATTATGGGGGTTGGTTATGCCTACCTCGGAGTCAAGATGCTCCTCTTAAATAGAGGTGAGTGTATAGTGCCTGCTCAGGCCATGCGCAACACAAATTGCACATCAGTTGAACTGACGAGGACAAACCCACAGACTGCAAAATGAAGCTCTCTGGCATTGTCAACTTCGTCACCGGCTCCCTGCGACCCATCCGGTCTGACACGGACGAGCGTCTGTCAGCGTGGTACAAGGAGAATTCGAGGGTGTACGTGTCGACGGAGCACTCCTGCTGGACGGACCCCAAGCTGCAGGGCAAGGTGAGGAAGAAGCGCTTCGGTACAGTACTCCAAAGCCCGGCGGTCTCGCTGAACGGCATGATGAAGGCGCACGCAAAGGAGGTGCAGGACTGGATCGCAGCCCGCAGCTTCGAAAGGCCGCGCCTGGGAACTGAGGGGGACAGTACGGAGGATGAGGCCGACAAGCAGGCTTAGAAGGCTGCCGTTGGCCCCTTGACTCCTGCCAAACGTGGCTTACGGCAGCGACGCAAGGGCAAGGGTCGGAGGATGGCAAGACTTACGGACTCGTTTGAGTCGCTGGGTGATGAGTGGGAGGTTTCGGGTTACTAGATACCTTGGCATTCCCATTACTTGTTTGGTAGTTTGGTAACTAATTTGGTGAGTGGTGCTACGGAGGAAATGCAGTCGATTGTTTCTGGGCGCTTGTTCATCTTCCACCGAGGTGCCTTCCATTCTCTGTGCTCTGCCTACGGGTTTGAGAGCGAACCATCTATGAATGAGAGATGATGGTAGGTATTTTGGGCGAGTTTGTGTTCCTCCTTCCAACTTACTTAGGCAAGGAGCTTGGTGCGGCGCTTATCGAAACCCAACGGTCTTATCGATAAGATAAGCCTCGCGTCAGGGGCCAAATTTCCAAGGCAGGCGACGGCTAGCCAGCCTTGACTACCAACCTTCGTCGTTGTCTCCTAGCATAAAGCATCAACCAGAACGGCCCACCATCAAGCACCCAGTGTGACGCCCCACCTACCAGTCTCTCAGTAGTCACTCATCGCATTCACGACCTGTTCTCTCGAAACTAACAGTTTTTGAATCTATTGTGCTTGATTTGTCCGGCTTGCCGGCCGGGTCAGCGCGTCTCCTTGACCACTAGTCTCGAAAACTTGGACGAAACTAGGAAGCCAGAGGCCCATTATGGATCGGGACCGGCCAGCACCAAGCAGAAGGTTAGTCAAAATGATATTGTTTCTTGCTTTGAAGTGTATTGTTCTCAGTTTCATGGTATCTGCCCTGCCCTAGCCTGTGGGCTTCTCACTGTCTATTGAGCTTCGCGGGGACAATAGCGGACAATGTCGTGCCCTCGCCCAAAGTTGGGATGAGAGAAAACCATGCAATATTTCCCTAGTGGATGGGCACCTGCGCGAACGACAAGAATCAGGAGAAATGGAATTCAGTGTATACTATATAAGCCCTCGTACACACTGGACTCGGGGTAGTCCCGAATCTTTCAAGTGGCATAGGCATCGTTTCCAACTTCGTTGTCTCTTTTGACGAGACATACACGGAAATGGCTTCCGACGAGGAGATTCGCGCTCGTATGCGCATCGACAACATTCTCAACCCCTCTCCCCCTCCCTCTCCTTTCACCAACGGCTCAATGCCGATGACTCTGCTGGTTGCGCCTCTCGACCCTCCAACCGCCAACGGGTCTGCGGTCATTGAGGTGCTGAGGTTCGAGTCGGCAGGGGAGGACGGGGGGGAGGACGGGGAGGAGGACGATTCTCCTTCTCTACCTACCCACACCCCAACTGGCACTCGTGTCCGTGGGACACCAACTCCGCCTCCGTCTTCTCCAAGACCACTGATTATTCAGTGCGTCAAGACACCAGCTACTGCTCATCAGGAGACTAATTCCAATTCACCAGATACGATGATGGAGAGGTCGTCCGATACGGGGCTGGAGAATCATACAGACCCTTCAACAGCGGCAACGGAAACAGTAGAGACCGGTCACCGCGCAGAGCCCGGAGCCCTCTGAGGGACAGGGACCGAGACAGAGACAGAGATCGGGACAGAGATAGAGACCTCCGACCAAGAACGCCACCTCCTGTCACAAGCGATAGTTACGTCCCAGGCAGGTCTCCGCGACGCCGTTCCAGAAGTGCCGACCGGTACAGGGGACCAGACCGAGGCCGTGACGCTATTGGCGGTGGTGAGAGTTGGCGACGACGGGACAGCAGTCGCGGCCGGGTCAGAAGTCCGGTCAGGCGTCCTTCACCTCGAAGGAGCCCCCGGCGGTCCCCACCACGCTATTCACCTGCACCGAGACGGGAGGATAGATTTCCAGACAGAGCACGGTCCCCACGCCGTGACTTTGACAACAGAGACGCTAGGTGAGCTCCACCAATGTTGTCCCCCCCCCCCCCTTTGCTCCACCCCATTTCACCTCACCACCAAACACCACAGCAACCACCATGGCACGTCGCGATAGACACGACGGCCGTTATCGTCATGCGTACGACGGCCGAGATTACGATAGAAACTTACAATGGTGGCCACCTGACAGACGAAGATCACGATCCCCATTTGAACGCGACCGCCGCGACCGCCCTCGATCTCCGTTTCGGCGCTCCCCTCCAGCCGGACCTCGCGGCGACAGGTCTTACCGACCCCGCTCACGTTCTCCGGACCGTTCAGATCGTCGTGACGATCGATATGGCCCAAGCTCGAGCTACAGACAGCGCTCACCTGTGAGAGAGCGAGAGGTAGTCATCCCCTCTGCCATCACATCGCGCTCTAACTCCCGCTCGCGCATCTCGTCACCCCGTCCTGGCTCACGTGGCCTCGATATCCGTTCTCGACCACGTTCGCCCGTTTCACGATCGCCAGCTGGCCTGAGCGGCGCCAATTCTATTCCTGTGCCTGTTCGCACATCGACACCCAGGGCCGTAGCAGAGCCCTTTCAGACGCCCCTCAAATCACCACAGCGCGTCAAGTCACCGCCTCGAGGTCCAGCAGCCCTGAGAGCGCCGCCTACCGGTCCCAGTGCCACTAGAAATTTCAGCACGCCCCATGCGACGCCTGCTGCCTTGAGATCTACTCCGGCGCCGTCATACTCTTCTCGTGCAGATACTCCCAGCCCAACGGTACCTCCCTCAGGTCCTCGCGGCTATGGCCCCCCGAGAGGCAACAGCTTTAGCTCTCGCGGGCGAGGTGGATGGGGCACCCCAGCGTCTCGACCGCACTTCGCACCACCGACTGCCGCCTCACCAGCGACCCCTCCCACTGGACCCAGCAGTGTCCCCACTGGCCCGCGCGCATCATTCTCTTCCAGAGACACGCCTGCGCCGTCTCCTTCCATCGCCTCCAAACCCTTCAACCCGCCCACCGGCCCAGCTGCCCAAGGCGGCCAGCGCCAGACGCTCGCGCAGAATCTTATCTCCTCGATGCCGCACATCATTCCTGGTGGCAAGCTCGATCCTACCTCGACACCGATTACGACCGGCGTCACCAAGGATCTTGAAGCGCACCATCGTCGGCTGAAAGAGGAGGAGGAGCGCATCCGTGAGGAGCTGAAGGCCAAGGACGAGAAGCTTCGCAAGAGCCTCCGCATGTGGGAGAAGCTCGAACGCGAGTCCAAGAGCTTCGAGCTGAAGAGCGACCTGAGCGAGAGCTCTCTCAGGACCATCGCCGGCGAGGGTGTGGGTGGTGCTGCGTTCTAGTCGAAGACCACCCCTGATGAGGGCTCCTGAGGCATCACTATGCAAGCCGGGCAGTCCTAAAAGCAGGTTGCTAATTCCCAGGCATCGCTTGTATTGGCTCCTGACTGGACGATTTCTCACAAAGAGGAATCAGTGCTTGTGCTGCCGTCCTACTAATTTCTTGCTGAGCGCTGTCATCACGCTGCGACGATCCCCGACACCGCCTGCGAACTTCGCCATAAGGCAGGACAAATATCACTCTTACCACGTTGCCACGAACGTCGAGCTTCGAACGGGTGGATCACTGGTTGACAGTTCCCGTCCTTTCACCCTGAACGCCCTCTCGAGTGGACACATGCGGGCCATGAAAGCTGGAGACGAAAGAGAGTTAGCCTTCTTGCGCTCGCTGTACGATAAGACAAGATACGACTATTCACATACTGCACCTACCTGCCTGCCTGCCTGCTCCAGTTTTTTAACGCCACTCGTATTACCTTTCAGGTCGGCGATGCAGCAAGAACGGATATACAAAACATGACTCATTGCAGCTTTCGCCCGTATGAGACTAGACTACAGCATCGCCCCGTCTTGTTGATTTGGGCGGATTGAAGGCAGGCTGAAAGAGGACTGGCATTACGCGTATTCATAGGCCGTAATAATGAAACCACTCCGGAAATTGACATTGCAGCAAGTGATCACACATGAGTTTGGAGGCCTTTACTTGATCTAACTTTTTTTGTTTTCATTTTCTGGAGTTGCGTAGCTACTTTCACTACTACCACTTCCTAATGGGCCGATTCCAATTACCCTTCCAATGACCGCAGCAGTCGTTGGACGTTACCGACTTTTGTTGCTTCCAAATCATCAGGCTTTTAAGGTTCCGGGTTGAGAGTACTCTGCACGTCCTGTGCGGCGCTCTCGAGGCCTTCTTGCGCGGTTCTAAGCGCATCCTGCTTGTGGTCGACTCTAAATCATCACCCCAACTTGCACGGAGCTGAGAGATTTGCCAATTTACTTGGAGCCGTCAACCTTGGCGGCGTGGACGATGAGGTCCAGGACGCGGCGGGAGTATCCCCACTCGTTGTCGTACCAGGAGACCAGCTTGACGAAGTTGTCGTTCAGGGAGATACCGGCCTTAGCATCGAAGATGGAGGAGGCGGGGTTGCCGTTCATGTCAGAGGAGACGACGTCGTCGTCGGTGTAGGCGAGGTAGCCTGGTTTATTGCCATGTTAGCAACGTTACTCTTCAGGGCAAAATTCCAACGGCCCGTTTCCAAGGGAACAACTTACCCTTCAGGGGACCCTCGGCAGCGGCCTTGATGGCCTGCTTGATCTCGTCGTAAGAAGCAGCCTTCTCGATGCGGACGGTCAAGTCGACAACGGAGACGTTGGCGGTGGGCACACGCATGGACATGCCGGTGAGCTTGCCGTTCAGGGAGGGGATGACCTTGCCGACGGCCTTAGCGGCACCGGTGGAGGAGGGGATGATGTTCTGGGCGGCGCCACGGCCTCCACGCCAGTCCTTGGCCGAGGGACCGTCGACGGTCTTCTGGGTGGCAGTGTAGGAGTGGACGGTGGTCATGAGACCCTCGACGATGCCGAACTTGTCGTTGATGACCTTGGCCAGGGGGGCCAGGCAGTTGGTGGTGCAGGAGGCGTTAGAGATGACGTCGGCGCTGCCGTCGTAGGTCTCCTCGTTGACACCCATCACGTACATGGGGGCATCGGCGGAGGGAGCAGAGATGATAACCTTCTTGGCGCCACCCTTCAAGTGGGCCTTGGCCTTCTCGGTGGTGGTGAAGACACCGGTGGACTCGACGACGTAGGTAGCGCCGGTCTCGCTCCAGGGGATGGCGGCGGGGTCACGCTCGGTGTAGAACTTGACAGTCTTGCCGTTGACGATCAGGTCGGAGCCGCTGACGGAGACCTCACCCTTGAAGTTTCCGTGGGAGGAGTCGTACTTGAGCATGTAGGCCTGGTGGGGGGAAGGGGTGATATTGTCAGCCGCGATTGTCACGCGAGAGGTGGTAAGCAGCCATACAGGCCGCTGCCGCCAAGCTCAAGAGAGGGGGGATTGGTGTTCTCATTGTACTCACAGCGTAGGTGGGCTCAATGAAGGGGTCGTTGACAGCAACGATGTCGACGTCATTGTGCTCAACCGCGTTGCGGAAGACGATACGGCCGATACGGCCAAATCCGTTGATGCCAACCTTGACGACCATTTTGACTGATTGTTTCTGGGGAGTGAGCTGAAGTCCTCGTTGGGAAGTGAGATGATAGGATCCTAGGATTGCTGGATGATGCTTCGTTGAGGGATGGAGAGAGGAGAGAAGAGACAGGAAAGGGTGTTGAGGAGGAGGGAGTGGGCAGAGATTTAAAGGCTCAACGTCAGTCGCAGGAGGGGGGAGGGCCGACGGCAATTGGCTGGGTACAACAGCTCACATCTGGGCAGGTACCCAGCAAAACCAAAACCACGCCTGCAAGCTCGAGCGACCTCTGGTCTGGACAGCTCCGACTCAGGACGGGGCTCTTTCGAGGCGTTGGCGGGGCAATTTTTTTGATGAAGGAGGCTACACGCACGCAACCGCCGGCTGATGATGGAGGCCGGCCCCCCTTGCCTGGGTGGGCAGACAGGTGACTGTTGGAAAATAATCTTGCTTCAGCTATCTGATGTGGGTTTAATTCCTACGACCGCCGTGCAGTTTCTAATAGTCGACGGCTTACTGAGATGTCAACAATCTGGTGATGATGCTGGATGTACCATGTACCTACCCAGCCGTCGTATCGGTGTCCCACCTGAGGTCCATGGAGGGGGAGGGGCAGCTAGCTGCACTCACTCACTCACCTCACTCCCTGGCTCCCTGGCCCCTCTGCTAGGGGGGGGGCCTCGACGCTGGGATGGCCACGACAAGGACCCCCACCTTGCCTTCTTGAAATCATCCCACCACCACAGGCTGCAGCACACGGGCTTCAACAGAGGAGCTTCCCCCTGCTTCCCTGGCCCGAGCTTGTCCGCCCCGCCCGGCGTCTTCCTGCTTGAAGCTGCATGCCCACGCCCATTGACATCAGCCAACCGCTAATCGTCAATTCATCGCCGGCTGCCCCTCCACGTCTTCCCGGTGTACAACGGGAGATATCGCGGAGTCCGGTTAACCAGGCCGCCATTACCAAGGTTACCAGGCCGCCATTACCAAGGTTACCAAGGCACGAAGACAGCGGCACTCAAACATCCATGACAAAACAAACATCAGCTTGGCATCTGTCGCACATGTCGTCTTTACTTCGCCCCCCCTGTATCGGACAGGGCGCATCTTCGACCAAGGCTAGGGCAATAATATGCCGTGGGCTCCGGGCTGTCGTCCCGAAAATCGCTCATCCACACTCATCATCTCCATGCCCGAAAGGTGGATGGATGACATGACAGAACACAGTACAGTTACAGCAGATATGGCAGCTGCTGCTGCTAATTCCATCTCACCGCGCAACGGTCGTCTGTCTGAGACACTCCCGACCTGTCTCGGCCGGGCATGGAGCTTCACCATCCAAACGTCCAAGCATTCCAATGTCCCAACGACAAACTTGCTTCGACATGCTGCCTGACTCAGATGGTAGTCTTACTGAAGCCAGCACGGCCAGCACGGCCAGCACAACGCGCCCTTTACACCTTGATGGCCTCTGCGCAGCTCCGTATGCCGCTGCTCAGATGATAAATTGACCGGGCAGTTTGGCTGTTGCCACCTTGTCCTGCCTGGAGGAGCAGGCGACCGACGAGTCGGCCAGACTAGCCTTGGCGACTTCGGTCCCCGGTATTGGCATTATTCTCGCTGTAATCAGCCACAGCGGCCGCACACCACACGTATCATCACAATGGGTACGGTATCTTCAGCCTCGACCCTTTTTTGTCCATGTTTCCAGAGCCCAGATTCTCCATTCCCGGGCCACCACCCACCACCCAGGGTCCTTGCGGCCAAGCTCTGGCACCTGCGAATCGGACCATGAAAACTTTTTCCCCGTCACGCAACTCAGCCCGGTCAAAACACGTGCTGGAAACACACGTCGAACCATGCGCTCATGCCATTCCCCTAGCTCCTGGACCTCTGTACTAAATCGGGCCCGGATCGAGCTTCCTCGCTCGCCTCCACGGCCAGCCTCCGCCCATGCTCAGTAACAACTCATGGTGTCAGACCAGATTGCCTCATCCCGACCCTCCAGGAGCCACTTCTGACATGCCTAGAAATCCAATTATGGGGACCCTGCAGACCCGACATGCCGCATCCTACGCTGCCGGGTTATGGCTTGCGGAGTGCTCCTGCAAGAATGACATGACACTTGCTTCTTCACCTTGACAGCCCATGCCGGAATCTTCTTTTTCAGCCTCACAACATAAGCCCCTATCTTCTTTAACTGGGCCATGTCTCTGTCAAACCAAGGGAATAACATCAGTGCCCGACCCGAGCAGACGTCACGGAAGCTGTCCATGGCCTGGTTTACTAGCATTCGCCCAATCTATCGCGTGAGGCTCATTAATCAACTTGACGGGCTACTTCGAGCGGAAGACTAAGCGTCGCGATCTGCCACTGTGTCTCTCCCTTCCGCTCAGTGCATACCGAAGAAGATACCATGCAGCGAATGCGCCAAACGCCTACGGGTGTTGCTCAATTCTTATACTGATAGAGGCCATAGATTCACTGTTCGGGTCGACGCACTGATGAATCGCTCAGGCTGAGAAAGTCTCAAGAAGCCTGGCTTGAGGTTTGCACGGGCTGGGAAGAGTCGACACGACATCCGCCGAATGCTATTCTCAGTCAACAATTTGAATGCTATTCTCAGTCAACAATTTAACGGAACAAGGAATCGTGCTTGTCTTTGACGTCTCGTCGATTCTAATGGGTGCAGCTTTTCCCCCAAAAGCATGCCTCGTATCGCTGACAGAAACCACCTGCAACCTCCGTGGGCTGTCGGTGCGATTGATTGAGGCGATTAGCCACGCACCACTGGGTCTACAACAATATTATGGGCACCATTCAGTCGGTGTTGGACATTCTGCAGTCAAGACCAAAACATCTCTTTCCAGTCCCGGGTAGCACACAAGAATTCCCGAGTTGATGGAAATGTTCTCAATGCAGATCTGCAATCACACCGACCCTTTTCGTTTGTTGCTGCTGATTCCTTCCTCTAGGGCGGCGCAACTCTCCGCCCTGATGAAGCATCACGGCGCCGCCTGGCAGACCTCTCATTGGGATAGACTTATGCGTTCGTGAACGCAGAGAATGATTCACCTGAACGCCGCTATTTGACGTGTGTTCTGGGGAGGGAGGCAGGGCGGTCGTGGTTGGGACTCCCTATGTACTGAGGAGACGGAATCGAGGGATCGCTACCTGTGACACAACCTGCACTTTCATGTTGCGAGAGCTTTTCGTTTTGGGAATCTTCCCTCTATCGCCCTTGCGACAATGTCGGGGAGTCTTGTTAACACTAGTCCAGCAGCGTTAGCTGCTCAAGAGCTGCCCTGCGTCCTGGTCATGCACGATTCAAATTGTTCCCAGAACGGCACTAACACCACCTCGAAATCGACAGCAATTCCAGCAGATTCACCCTCTTCATCAAACATATCATGTGCCTTCCTTCAACGGGACCTTCCCAAATTGGATTCTCCGTGATTTCGACGTTTATCTCGACGTCTACATGTGAAACAGAATTTATATCTCAAATCGAAGAAAATCACGTGGCAAGAACGATTGTGTGTTGTGGCGCTGTTTACTTCCATCACCACACAGGGTCCGATGCGTCATCTTCTTCTTTCTTGGTGTTCAAGAGCACTTTGAGACCAATTCTGGCAGGTAAACAGGTCTCATTTTGATGCTCAAAGATTGTGGCCATGCAAATCTGCTAGCATGATTCATTTTGGAAGTCGGCGACCTGTCGGGATCTTCCAGGGTTGAGCATATTTTTGCAAAATTGACGACAGGCTAGACGAAATTCTCGTGATGAGGCGGAGTTGAAGATTATTCAAAGACAATACAAAGAGCCATATACACAACACTACGTACTCAAGTATTCGCTGGTAACCATCGATCGTTCTGTTACTATGATGCAAGATTGCCTACCACAGCTATAGAAGGCTTGCTCTCTGGAAATGTCCATTTCGTTGCCTTTGACTAGGCATTAGCCTTTTGTCAAGGACTATATATCACTTGAGCCCATAATAGTTCCCCGTCCAACATTAGCCATTATACTTTAGGCACACTGGGGCACTTATGAATTACTATTATGTACGGCGCAGCACTGCACCTGCATAAGCGCCCGGCCGGGGCGCCAGCAAGGGTGAGAGACCCGCTGCCTCACCTCCGGCCACTGCATCAGGGCCAAGTAAGCTGACCTGAAATCAGACACATATGTAGCCGGAGGAATGCCTGATCCACAGGCAAATCAGCTTCTAGGGCTCTTACACGTGGACTGTCTGTGAAAGGCCTCTCATTCTTGCATCTCGCCCTGTACTCACCTCCATTATGTCGCAGGATTCTTCACCATTTACATACTCTCCGCTCGGACCAGGCCAAATTAGGCTTTTAACTCCCCGAATTGACAACTCTGACAGTTTGACGTGGAAGCTAGATTCGGTACAGCTACTGGAAGGCGAGCGCAAGAAAGAAAGCGAGACTGTTACGCGTTGCGACTATGATGCTCTCTCATACACCTGGGGCACCCAGGACGAGACGTTCCCCATCACCTGCAACGGTCAGACGCTGAGAGTTCACAAGAACCTGCATGACGCCCTTCCCTGCCTGGCCATGCGACTTCGACAGAGGGATTCCCCGGCACGCCGAATCTGGATCGATGCCGTCTGCATCAACCAGCCCGACGAGGAAGAGAAGATCGTCCAGATCGGCCTCATGTCCAAGATCTACCGCCACGCCACACAAGTCATCGTGTGGTTTGGAGCTGGCCGCGGGCCTCACGATAATGCTGCCGCCGTTTCCTTGATTCCCTCGATCACCCGGATCGCCAATGCGGCGGTCGCCCGCAAGGTAGATTCCCGCCAGCCTGAACCGGATTCCTCTGATATGGCTATGCCGGACGCGTCATCCCCCGTCTGGGACGTTGTCGGCCAGGTTCTGTTCAACGACTGGTACAGTAGGCTTTGGGTTTTGCAGGAGATCGCTGGGGCCCGCTCCGCGGTGGCTATGGTGGGCGACAGCGAGCTTGACTTTGACGCGATCGAGGATGCTTGTCAGTCTATGATAAATTATCTCTCGGGCGTAAATGGCACTATCCTCGAAGTCTTGCGCGAGGCACGGATCCGGTGTCAGAATGAGTCTCCCGACCTTGAGAACAATTTGAAAACAATACTCATGAAGGGTGCGCTCTCCGAGATCTGCGATACGGGAGGCCAGCAGAGGTCAGCACCGCAGCCGTCGCCCTTTGCCGCGCTTGATCCTCCTCCTCCCAGAGTCGCGGATCAATTGCTGATCCCCCTGTTTATGACCACAATGTCACACCGTTGTGCAGACCCGCGGGACCGTGTCTTTGGCCTGCTGGGCTTCGCTGAGGACACAACTCAAGTCGATGCGATCGGGTTGCGGCACGATATGGATCTCACAGAGTTATATCCACTTTTCCTGGGCTACATATTCATGCACGGCGGGCGTCTTGAGGAGAAGAATAGTCGCACTCTATGGGTATTATTCAGCTACGCATGCCTCCCGGACAAAGCTATTCGGCTCCCTAGCTGGTGTCCAGACCTGCAGGTGCAGTATCGATCAGGCATACCGTACAGCCTTTCAACAATAGGAGTTGCGGGTGTTGCGAAAGGAATATTTAGCTTTGAGTTGGTCTCGCCTGCTTTCCTTTGGAGAGCCGACAGTGAGGCCATAGATATAAGAAGAGGGTCCTATCAAGACGAGATTGTGGTGAAAGGGACAGTGTTTGATACCCTGACGGAGGTCTATCCGGCTTTCCCTGACCTTGACATCCCCAACGACATTTACCTGACTGGCTATTTCAAAGAGCATGTGAAGATAGGACAATGGGAGAATTCTGTTGCCACCATGTTACTTGAGTCTCTTGGTGGGGCCGCAGACAAGGGCGGTGTGGGCTTGGATACGTACTGGCGCACTTTAGTTGGTAATGGTATAACCCATGTGGCGGACGACTTGGACTTTGCGTGCGAGACACTATTCGCATTCCGAGACTTCAGCGACCGGGTTACAAGAATGAACAAAAGGTTTGACGAACTGAAACATAGGTAAGACCGGACAAAATCTATTCAAATTGCATTGCTTTGTTCATCAAGCAAATACTGGATCTAATTACTGGCAGGCATGGAAGCTTCGACATGTTATTCTTTGAGTGCGGTTTCTTTCTAGACGAAGAGGACAAGGAGACATATGCCCTTGCAAGACAATCACCGGCAATATCCTTCTCCAAGATAATGCTCAATCTCCAGCACGGTAGACAACTGTTCCGAACGGCCGGAGGGCGCTTTGGCTTTGGAAACGTGGGAGTCCGAGAGGGCGATGTGGTGAGTATTTTCAACGGCGCAGTGACACCACATGTCTTGCGCAAAACAATCAGGGAGGGCGAGGGCGATGGAGTTTACACATTGGTGGCTGAGGCTTATATCCATAATATGATGAATGGTGAATTTCAGGAGCTGGGTTTGGAAAGAGCGGATATACATCTTGTCTAAGCAGCGTAAGAGATTACATGAGAAGCCGAATATGAGCAACTCGAAGAATCAAAACTTTGAGGATCTTCATAACCTGATGACAATGCAAGTATCAATATTCATCTCAGAATTATTCCGCGATCTCCTGTACCTCGGCCTCTAGCAGCAATCATCAGACAACTTTATCTCTGTGCAGCGTAGGCTTTCCGTGTCTTATTGATAGTGAGGTCCAGATGTCATATATGAAGCATTGAGGAACATCTCAGCCGGAACAGTTCGCTCTTCTAGTGTTGCCAATCAAACGATCTTACATTTTCCCCACCGGCTTATTGAAGATTTTGCGGCAACTATATCTGAAGATGGCATTACCGATGTATATTTAGGTAGCGTAAAGCACTAATGACTATTTTGCGCCGTACAAATGGAACCCCAAGGAAATGGCACGGGGAGCCGTGGTGACAGTGCAAAAAGTGGAATTGGATTCCGTGGCTGTGGTACCTAGGTATCGCTTACACTGCTTGTCATTCTACACGTGCTAATTCACTTCAGCTGTGTTTGGGTTCTAAGTTAATACCAGCGATTTCGGTTTTTTTCTCGGATGAGCCAAAAACACAAACGGAAACATCAACCTGGTTGTTTGCTGCATACAACTTTCTACCGGGCAGCTGGGATGATGAGCAGAACCAAACGATGAGCCTTGAAAAGAAGAAAAGTTCTCCTATCATTGGAGCAAAGAGCCTCCACTGGAACTGATCATGCTCCCCGTATTGTTGGTGTCCCTCATCAAATAGATATAGGCTTCGCCGACCTCTTCCGGCTGCCCGGGCTTGCCCAGCAGCGCCCCCGCAGTGACCATAGCCTTCAGTCTCTCGCGTGCCTCGCCCGGCGGGCCCCAGAGCTCCGTGGCCGTTGCGCCAGGGCTGACCGCATTGACCCGGATGGGGGCCATCTCGAGGGCGAGGGCCCGGACGGTCCCGTAGAGGGAAGCGACCCACCCGGCGCCCACGGCGTACCCCTTGACGGGCTTCTCGCCGACTTGACCGCCCGTGAAGATGAGGGAGGACGTCCAGTGCGGCTTGAGGAAGCGTGGGGCCAGCTTGGCTATCAAAATAGGGGCGACAAGGCGACTGGAGAATGTCTGGTGTCAGTATTGACAATGACATTTGGGAGCATTTATTGTGCATGTTTCAAGTGATGTCGTACAGTGGGGCGGCCTCTTTGAAATACTCAGCTGTGAAGTCCGAGATGGGCTTGACGTTGGCGAGACCAGCAGTCAGGATGATGTGGTCAATTGGCCCACCGTTGGCCTGCGTGACATCGGTGAACAGCTTCTCGAGATTTGACTCCATGTCATAACCGCTTATGTCGACAGTGAAACCAGATATCTGAGCATCAGGTACAGCGTCCTGTATCTTCTTGATAGCCTCGTCGACGCGGCCCCTGTTGGAGGAAGCAATTGCTACCTTGAGGCCTTCAACGCAGGCAAGTTTTGCCGCGGCGGCACCTATACCAGAGGAGCCTCCAATGATGACAACGGACTGCCCTTTGATGGGAGGCATGATAATGAGAGGAAATTCGAAGTAGACGATGTGATAAGTCTGGCAGTAACCCTTGGTGAAGTGAATGCGCTTGGAAGTTGTGCCCGACCACACGAGGGGAGGGCCATATTTATATTGCACTTCCTGACTGTTCCGTCTTGAATCCGGAGCCCGGACTCAACGAAACCGATCATCTCGATGTGTACTGCAAGGAAAATGAAGAGAAGATATGGGCAAATAGAAAATGACTGTCGATCTTGTCAATACGTCGCGCTCAAAGGTTCCTGGTGAGGGAAGAAATACGAAAGCGGGTTAGATCCAAAGTGATCCTGACGGAGTTAAAACCCGTTTCCCCTTCTATGTCCGGACTGTGCCTCCGCTTCCTGCATTTTGCCCTCACCTAATTTGATGAGATGTCTTATAACCCCTATTGCAGAGGTCTAGCACGCATGTGACTTGTTTCACGGACTCGCGATGTTTCCGCCATCTGGCGACTACAGACGCGTCATCATAGGCTACACTCGTCGGCCTAGGCAGCCTTGGAGCTTCTGTGGCGAATGAACACCATTCTGTACAAACGGCAAAGACCTGGATCTTGTGCCTCAAAAGTTGGAGTGTGGCTTTCAGCGCGTCAGTAAGACCACAGCAGCCTTACTACAGCCTCAAACAATACACTCCAGTATTGATATTCCCACGAAGAAAGATGTCCTTCCCCAAGAGAGGTTGCGTGCACACTGACTGGGTGACCAGGTGAGCGAGGAAAACAACAAAATACCAAAAAAGGTGCACCCCGGGTGGTGCGAAGTTGGGCCCCCTCAGTTGCGTCGTCTTGTAATGGGCATGCAAGGAATTATTAGATTAACCGGTTCTCGACCACTGCACCAGGGCGCTTGAACGTTGACCCAACTTCTTTCCTTGCAGCAGTCTCCCAGCAGTTATATAGCCCCTTCCATCCAGACTTGGGTCCACCTAAAGTGCTGCTGCCAGTGACGTGGCAGCTGAGACGCAGTGAGAAGCGACACCGTCTGTGATTCGCATGGGGCCTGGTATCACGGCCTCCTTGAAGCATCCCCATCCCTCATAATGTGCTCACTTGAGCCGCAGACGCCACCAGCCTGAGCCCGCTCCCTGTGTCAAATGAGAATCCAACGACTTCTCTCGACATTCCCCGCAGCAATTGTCACACCGAGCATGGGAATGTGGAAAGAAAACACTCATATCCTATCTCACCAATGCCATCATTTCTAGCAGATCAACCCGCCAGAACAGCATCATTTTTCTGTCAAACCCGCTTCACCTTTGACCCTAAACAAATATGTCGTTGCCCCTCCCACTTGGGTAGCATCAACTCAGCACGACTTGTTCCTCCCCGCAAGACCATCAACCACGACACGTCCTCGAGCTAGCGAAACAACATCAAATGGTGCAGAAAGAACAGAGTGGTTAGGGGACTAAGATTTCAGGCACGCTGAGCTGATGACTGCTCAGGCTCGGCCACGAAACTTGAAGAAAAAACATGACATCTTCATGGGAAGGTGGGGGAGAGGGTGAAGTTGGGCTGCTCATGGGGGGTGCCTGGGCAGAAATGACAGCTGCTAGTTCTTAGATAGGCCCGTCCCACCAAGAAAAGTTCGAGTCTGATCTCTCACCAGTCCTGCATATGACGAGAAGACTCTGAACAGCTACGTGATCAAGACAGTCTTGTTTGGGCCCAATGTCGACCACTGACTCTGGATGGGGATGATGGCACTGGAGCTGAAGGAAATTTGGTAAGGAAACAACCGGACTCCTTTGAGATGAGAAAGTTTACAATTAGAGAAGATGAGTTTCTCAGCCGAGTGGGACTTTACGGCCGGCTGAGCCGCCTCCCTCAGGGCTGTGTTTGGGAAATGGGAAATGGGGAATGGATCACGGACGCGATTGAGTGAAGTCGTAAATCGTACAGAGGGTTTAGGTAAGCTACAAGGACCAGGGGTCTCAGCCAGGGACCCACCATAGCTCCAGCTGGAGGAGGACCCTCCAGATTGGCAACGCCGCGTCCAGACCTTCAGTGACCCTCCACCACAAACCCTCGAAATCGAGCACTGCTGTATCACCAGATCTGCCTCCAGCCAATTGATACTGCCAATCTCTATAACTATAACACAGACGGAACACCAGATCCTCGACCAACCTCTCCACAATGGCAACACACTCGCACGACGGGTCGGCCCCGCACTCGCACTCGCACGACGGCGGCTTCAACGCGCAGGACCACGGGCACTCGCACGAGATCCTCGACGGGCCGGGGTCCTACATCGGGCGCGAGATGCCCATAATAGAAGGGCGGCAGTGGGCGTCGCGGGCCTTCACCGTCGGGATCGGCGGGCCGGTGGGGTCGGGCAAGACGGCGCTGATGCTGGCGCTGTGCCTGGCGCTGCGGGGGCGATACAACATCGCCGCCGTGACCAACGACATCTTCACGCGCGAGGACGCCGAGTTCCTGACGCGCAACCGCGCCCTGCCCGCCGAGCGCATCCGCGCCATCGAGACGGGCGGCTGCCCCCACGCCGCCGTGCGCGAGGACATCAGCGCCAACCTCGCCGCCCTCGAGGACCTGCACGCCGAGTTCAACTCGGATCTGCTGCTTATCGAGAGCGGCGGCGACAACCTCGCCGCCAACTACAGCAGAGAGCTCGCCGACTACATCATCTACGTCATCGACGTGTCCGGCGGCGACAAGATCCCCCGCAAGGGCGGGCCCGGCATCACCCAGAGCGACCTGCTGGTCGTGAACAAGACCGACCTCGCCGAGGCCGTCGGCGCCGACCTGGGCGTCATGGAGAGGGACGCCAGGAAGATGCGGGAGGGCGGGCCGACCGTCTTCGCGCAGGTCAAGAAGGACGTCGGCGTGGACCATATTGTCAACCTGATCCTGAGCGCGTGGAGGGCGAGCGGTGCTGAGGAGGTACAAAAGTCACGAGGTGGCCCGACAGCAACGCCTGGGTTGGACGCTCTCAACTAAAACAACGAAATCATGTAAGCCTCACGTTCTGGACTCTGTATCCAAAGATCGCTTGCCAGTAACTTGGCCGTTCGTTGTTGGTATTCATTGTAATCATAATCTGAAGCAACATCATAGCCTTTTCCTCAACTCCATTCCATGATATCCGCAAACTGCTGACGAGAAGCTCCTACTCCTCCATAATTTCGACGGCTTCCGTAGCCTCTTCTGAGGAGTCCAGCAACGATCCTTGCAATGCTATCGCATTGCGAGGCCAAACTCTCTTGTAAAGACTGACACCGATGGTGTCCTGGGGATTGATGTGCGCATCAAAGGTCGCCTTGAAATACCCGTGCGTTCCGAGTGGTTCCTTGACGAAGCCGCTTCGTCCTCTCTTCGTCCACAAGGGCAGGGCCTTGAACCATTCGACATCTTCCCTATTGAAAAACATGTATCGAATGGTCACGATCCTCTTGTGAATGTGGTATGGGTGACCTGTCAGGATTACCCGTTTGGCAATGACTCGGTTGGTCGATGGAGAAATGGCAGTACCGGTCCCAATCAGCGTCAGAGGCAGGTCAGTCTCACCCTCGGCCTTCTTCTCGCCGGGCTTTGATCTCCTGTAGAAAAGAGCTGGCACCGCGCCCCAGGTCACAGGGCCCATAAAGGTTGCCACTGCAGACTGGCCTGGGTGCAGGTAGCGGCAGTACTTGTGCACATCGTTCGGTGTGTTGCCACTCTGCGAGAAAAGAGGGTTGATGATAAACCTCCGAGGGCCACACTGCATGATGATCTCCTCCTTCGACTTGATGGACCTGGAATAGTCCGAGCTCAAGTTGATCAAGAAATTGACCACCGTCCGCTTCTGCTCATGCCTCAGTAATGAGAACAGAGTCACAGGCTTGGCTGGGTGATACGTCGCCCGGCACTCAGCAGGGATGCCTTTGATGTGAACATGTACTCGAGTGCCTGGTTGCACGCCTCCCACAAGGGCCTCGTTACGTGCGCTGTTCCGAGAAGCTTGGTAGTTCTGGACCTGTAAAAGCCGACGCCACTCCTCAGGCTCATGAGCTCGATCTTCATCTTGCTCCCAAGGGCTGCTTCGCAGACTCTTCAGTCCTCGGTATCGCGCCAGCCGCTCGCGTGCGAGAACATTGGGCTGCAGTTCAATTTCGTCAGGGAACTCCAGATCCTCCTCAGCTTCGTCCTTCTTCTTGGCCCGGTACTGCGCCAGCTGCGCAGCGTCGTCGTTCTCATCGAGTTCTTCGAACTTCTCTGATTGCGGATACTCCGACGGCCCACCCTCAGTCATACGATCCCCGATAAGTCCTTCCATGCCGTCCTCTGGACCCGCGGAAGCTTCAGAACCTTCCTCGTCGTTCATGTCCATGTCGGTCATGTCAGAGCCGCCGTCAGACACATCATCCTCCAAGTACCAAGCAGACTGGTATTTTGATGTGCCCTTGGGTACCCTCAAATGCCGAACTTGAGCATCACCCTCATCTTCGGAGAAGTAGTGATGGTCGTCTAGCAGCACCCCCTTCTTGGTCGATAGAGCCACGGACGTGGCATCGTCCAATTCGATATCATCATCCGCATCATGCATGGTCGCAACCTCTGGCGCCAGGTCATCCAAGCCGTCTTGTTCTTCGGTGGGAACACCAAGCGATTCTTCTGTCTGGTCGTCCACATTCATGCCCTCATCCGATTTCTTGCCTCTCTTTGACAGGGGCGCAGCGGTAATCTTCTCGATCTTGAACGATCCCCAGTCGCCCACTTGCACAAGTCGGTCTGCCTGTAGCCCTTTGCCCCTCACTACACCCGTGATAATGGTTGAGGCTTCCTCCGAGTCTGCAAACCTGACGTCCTCCACCAGCATCCAGCTTCTCTCATCCCGCCATTTGATGCCCTTCGGTGTCGAATTGCAGAGTGATCTCATCAGATTTGAGCATTCCTGCCTGTTGTCGAGGTTATAGATCTTGTGCTGCTCTGGGTGGAAGTGTGTAATGTATGACCGCAAGGAATCGAGGACCGAATTTCTGAGTTTCGCGGGCTCGGTCTTGTTCACGCCCTGAACGACAGTGAACAAAGTTGACAAGCCTTGGCTTTCCACGCTTCGAAGGATCAACTCGCCGAGGTCATCGACGTCTACGTCTGCAGACAGGATGAGCACCACGAAGTCAGCGACTCTGGCGGCATCCGAGCAGGCTGTAAGGTCCCGTGGCAGGGCGACATATTGCAGCTTCTGCTTGAATCTGTCAACAGGCACGCGAGCCGTGCCGATGGGGACCTGCTGATCAATATCGAGACTTTGGTTCAAGGCTCGAACTGCAGCACTAGCGTCTCCATCCGGGCACAGAGGAATAACAGCGACATTTCGAGGAGCCCCGTCCTTGCCCGCGAAGACCGCGGTCTCCTGCTGGTGAGCCTTGTGCTTCTGGACTTGCTTCTGCTTGGCCTGGTTCCGTCGGTCGAGTTTAGACATGACTTGCTGATGAGGAGTCTTTCGGCGCTCGTTTGGTACTTTGCCTAATAGAAGGCAGCGATGCCCAACTTGTTAGCAAATTGATTTTGTGCGGTTCGCCTATATATGAAGAGGGACTATGCGCCACAGATTATATATGCAAGTCTGAGGCGCATAATCCCCATGATGGCATGTCCCAAGACTTCTCATCGGCGTGACTCATCTTACCCTTCATTTGATCTCGCATTGCCCCTTTGGTCGCCTTCCGAGACTTGAAGGCCTTGTTGTTGACCTTGGTCGTCGCCCGGTGCGAGTGGCTCGTGACAGCGGCTGGCATCTTTCCGCCGTCGCCACCTGCCTTAAATCTGAATGGAAGAGATGAGGACGCCAGATTGGCAAAGGTTATTCAACGACTGGTGAATTTCAGGCTATGCGGTGTAGTGTAGAAAAAATAACTTCGATTTCCCTACGCCGTCACTGGCAGGCGCATGTACCGCCCGCACTTGCCTCTCTTAGTTGAACTGGCCCCGCCATATTCTTAAAATTTCTTGTGGAATTTACCACCCATATCCCTGCTTATCGGCTTATCCGCCTATCGCGCTATCTTCTTATCGCCTATCTCGACAACCCTCTGAAAAAGTTCCTAGACCCCGAATTAATTCGATGCTCATTGAAGCCAACCAACGACACTGGAACATCGCGCAACCAACCATGGCCGACGAGACGCAGGCACAGCCGAATGGCGCTCTAACGGTTCAAAATGCCAGAACATCACTACTCTCAAAAGAGGAACAAGCGAAGCGACGTCGACAAAAACTGGCCAACCGGGATTATGGCCGGGGCAAGGGCGTTGACGTGCGCGGTGTTCGCGACAAGAAGTTGCGGACCAACATGAAGAAGCAAGAGGAGAAATATCAGAACGCAATTTCAAAAGCCAAAGACGCAGAGATATTGTTGGAAAACGCACCTGGATTCCTTGAACCTGAACACGAACTCGAGCGAACGTACAGGGTCCGTCAGGATGAAATCACAAGCGAGACAGGCGTGGGGACGGCGCAAAAGCGATTTGACTTGAAACTAGACGACCTGGGGCCCTACCATTGCGAGTATACGAGGAATGGCAAGGAACTGCTGCTGGCGGGTCGCAAGGGTCATGTCGCGACGATGGACTTCCGCGAAGGAAAACTGGGGTGTGAACTTCAACTGGGAGAGACAATCAGAGGTAGGTTTTCTTCTCTGCAACATTCTCTCTTGAATAGCGCTAATATTGGATTGTGCAGATATACGATGGCTTCACAACAACCAATTTTTCGCCGTGGCTCAAAAGAAATACGTCTACATCTATGACAGGAACGGCGTCGAGCTACACTGCTTGAAGAAACACGTCGAAGTCTCCCACATGGAGTTCCTACCATATCATATGCTCCTCGCGACGCTGGGGATGTCGACCAATTTGAAGTACCAGGACGTTTCGACCGGACAATTGGTCTCCGAGATCCACACCAAAGGCGGCGCCCCATGTTCTCTCACACAAAATCCATGGAATGCAATATGTCACATCGGCCATCAGAACGGGACAGTATCCTTGTGGTCGCCCAACTCCTCAGAACCCCTCGTGAAGCTCCTCGCGCACAAAGGCCCAGTACGCTCACTAGCAGTCGACCGAGAAGGCCGGTACATGGTCTCAACGGGGCAAGATATGAAGATGTCAGTGTGGGACATACGGATGTTCAAGGAGGTCAACTCTTACTTCACAAGAACTCCTGCATCCTCGGTTGCGATATCAGATAGCGGACTGACCGCAGTGGGCTGGGGCACGAGCACGACGATATGGAAAGGCCTGTTCTCCAAGCATAGGTCTGAGCAAGAAAAGGTGCAAAGCCCATATCTTACCTGGGGCAAGGAGGGCAAGGCAGTGGAGCGAGTGCGGTGGTGTCCCTTTGAAGACGTGCTCGGCATCGGCCACGACCAGGGATTCTCCTCGATCCTTGTCCCTGGCGCTAGCGAGGCCAACTTCGACGCGCTCGAGGTCAACCCGTACGAGACTGCCAAGCAGCGGCAAGAGGCCGAGGTGAAGCAGCTGCTCAACAAGCTGCCGCCCGCGATGATCGCGCTGGACCCCAACTTCATCGGCAACCTGGACCTGCGGTCGGAGAAGCAGCGGAAGGCGGAGAGGGACCTCGATGCGCCGGCCGTGAACGTGGAGGACGAGATCAGGAATAAGGCGCGCGGGCGAAACGGCGCGCTGAAGAAGTACATCCGTAAGCAGAGGAAGCGGAACATCATTGACGAGAAGAGGGTGCGCGCGGACGAGATTTGGGAGGAGCTGCAGAACAAGAACAAGGCTCAGCACGAGGAGCAGAAGGAGGAGCTGGGCCCCGCCCTGGGACGCTTCGCGAGGAAGGAGAAATGAGAGGCTGAACAGATACCCAACCAAGAAGTTAATGGATCATGTCGGCTGCCTTTGCCGCACATCCCACACATCTGAAATGGACCGTGCCCGCAGCAAGCGATCGAGCGCTTATTTGTCCATTCGTGCTCGAGTTCCTTCATAGGATAGATCGTGTGTGGTGGAGCCCTACAACGTAGTCCAGGAAACGACGATGGCAGAAGAAATAGCCCATAAATTCCCGGCCCTTGTCCCCCACGGTCAATAGGTAGATGAACAAGTTGATCTGGGTGCACTTTCGTCAATTTGGTTCTGCGCAATTCTTTTCAAAATTTCTGCTGGCCTGCGTGATCCTCTAAAGCGTCCTTTGAATATGAGACTGTTCTCATCGCGTTGAAAAATTTACTTCAGACATAAACGCATCATTATCCCATCATTGCAATGATCCATCCTATTGTCACCCGTCTATCTGAGTCTCCCAGCCAATTTCTTTTGCCAGCCCCCAACTCCGAGCAATGCACGAATATATTCCCTAGAAACCGACAAGACCATATCGTAGCCTGTAACCAAACACCAAACGCGGGGCGGAGCACGGGGCCACTATCACAGCAGCTTCAGGTGCCCCGTGACCTGGTCGACGGCGCTCTTGGGCGCGGGGCCGACGCCGAGGACGGTCAGGCTGCCCGGGTCGATCTGGGTGCGGCCGGCGTCGGCGATGACCTTGGCGGTGATGCCCAGGGAGCGTGCCTTGGCCATGAGCTCCTGCATCTCGTCGGCGCTCTTGGTCTGCAGGGCGACCTTGGCCTGGCCGTGGCGCTCCCAGCGCTGCAGGAGGCGGGCCGCGGGGCTGGCGGGCCCGGCGGCGCGCGCCGCCTTGGAGATGGACTTGAAGCAGGCGAGGGTCGCGTGGCCGCACTGCGCTGCCATCTTGCCTAGAACAACAGGCGGGAGATGTTAGTATCAGGCTGGTGTTGAGGGGTGCTTGAGTGGTTTGGTTGGCAGGTCGGTCGTCGCGCTTACCCTTGGTCATGCCCAGATCTGTCCTGACGACCAGAATCAGCTTGCACTCCTCCCCGTTGTCCTCGACCGACGGCGCGCCTTCTGGCTCAGACTTCTTGCTGCTTTTTTTGTCGTTGTCCTTTCCGAGGTAGCGTAGCCCTTGCTTCCGGTCGGCCTCCTCGCCGTTGGCCCAGTTGGGCGCGTGATCCAGGTGGGTTTCATCCTCGTCGATGTCGGTCTCGTCGCTGTCGACTGGGTCCTCGTAGTTGGCGCGCGACTGCTTGGCGAACTCGGGGGTGAGTATGTAGCCCTGAATGCTGTAGATACCCAGCAGGAAGCCGGTGAGGAGGGCAACCACGGAGGTGGTTATCACCACGAGGGTGGTGTTGTTTTCGGCCATGATGGTCGGTGGTGAATCAATGTGGGTGGGGAGATGAGCTGGTGTGGGAATTGTGTTGCGGTTTGGCCCGTAGATCGACCTCGACGGGGAGGATGTCAATTATCTCACCACTGCTGCTACAGTACGGCGAAAGGGCACGTCAGGCTGCGAAAGGAGCAATGTTGAAGATGGGATTTGTCATTGGGGACTGGGACATCGAATGCAGAGGCTCCTTTTTTTTTCTTGGCCTGGCCAGGTCCCCAGCTTTGCGTCACTGCAGCGGGCTAGACACAGGCCCCCCCCTGCATAAAGACAGGATGGCAGATCCAAGATTCAGGGGTGCCGCTCGACAACCAGTTGAGAAAGTACAAAACCCAAAGCCTCAACAAGAGAAGAGATGCAATTTCTGCAGCAATTGCACTCGAACAAATACTGTGCAAACTCCCCAGCAGAGGGGGCCGCCGTGGTCCCCAATAATTTCACAAGCTGTTTTCAAATTGCTAGGGAGCCTGCAGTAATTAACTGCATTGACTACCACGTACACAACACCGCGAGTCCGACGGGCGGGTACGCCGGAGCAATATCAGGGACTCCTTGTATGCACAGGAAAGACATTGGAAATTGACCCGTGTCTGCCTTCCTAAACTGTGCCTGTGCCATGCCTAGCAATATTTATCGGATGCATACCATGAATCATACAGGCTCTCTAGACATTGAACAAAAATAGTGAGGCTGCAAGGGGCAGGTAAACAAGAGCGCGCATACCATCCGAAGTTTTTTATTTGCCCGAGGCTGGGATAAGTGGGCAGCCACACTCTCGCCTTGTGCTCGCGGTCGAGCCCGTGAGACTGTCTCAAGCCTGTCGGTCGTTGGATCGAAAGCTGGAGATGGCTTACGATCGATCTCACCGGCTCGTCGAGTGTTCGTGAAGGACGGCGGATAGATGCGAGATTTCAGACTGCCAACTAACGAGCCTATGTATATACAGAAGACAAACGGCGCCGACTAAGAAGATTTGCCCATACCATGTCAAACTTTAGACTTTCTCCTGGCAGATCGTGGGGCAGCCCACCCGGAGTCGTCCGTGACCTCGGACGTCTGTGCATCTCCGGAGCCGGCAGCGGCCCCACCCGTCTTACTTACGGCCCCGGCATTTTCGACCTCACTTGTCTCCTCGCACCGGCAGCTCATACCCACAATACCAACCTTTTGAGGAGACATCACGCTCCTGTCAACCATTCTTCAAGATGACCGGCCAGAAGGCAGTCGTCGTGGGCGTGTCCGGCTGCTCCTCGAGCGGCAAGACAACCCTCGCAAGGCTGCTGAGAGACATCTTCCCAAACACCTTCGTGCTGCACGAGGACGACTTTTACCGGCCTGAGAATGAGTGAGTGGGTCAGATTTTTACACAGGCTAATTGGCACAAGAAATGTTGAACTGATCCTTCTCCCAGATTGCCAATGAAAGACGGGCTCCTGGACTGGGACTGCGCCGAATCCCTCAACATCCCCGACATGGAGAGGGCCCTGTCACACATCCGCTCCGAGGGAACATTTCCGGTAAGCAGCAACGGCCCCGATCCAGCCCACACCCACCGCAGCAGTCACGGCGTGGCCACCACACGCGCCCAAATGTCCCTACGCACACCTTCGTCTTCGGACCGCTTACCAGACCACAACCTGCCTCCCACCGAGCAGCCCTTCGTAGACTCCAAGGAAGACCAAAACTCGGTAGGCAAGTGTCCCGCCTCAGACGCCAAGATCGAGGCCCAGAAGGCGAGGGTGCGCCAGTGGACGCAGCCGGGGAGCCCGGGGCACGCCATCTTCTCGGGCGAGGGCGCCGCCGCGCCGCGCATGTGCCTCCTGGACGGGTTCCTGCTCTACTCGCCGCCCAAGCTGACGGGCGTCACGGACATGATCGACGTCAGGCTGTTCCTGCAGGTGTCGCACGCCAGGGCAGCCCAGCGGCGCGAGGCCCGCGACGGCTACGTCACGCTCGAGGGCTTCTGGAAGGACCCGCCCGGCTACGTGGACAGGGTCGTCTGGCCCAACTACGTCGACGCGCACCGGTGGCTGTTTGTCGGCGGGAACGTCGAGCGCGGCGAGCTGGACCGAGACGTGCTGAGGGAGAGCAGGGTCCTGGCTCAGCCCGGGGCGGCGGGCGGTGTGGACCTCGACTTTGAGGAGACGCTGGAGTGGGCTGTGGGGGAGGTCATGGCGGCGCTGGAGAGGTGGCATAAGAAGTGATCAGGTAAACTTCGGGTCGAGAATATCATGTGAGTGTTCCGGCAGAATATTGCATGTCTGCGGCCCTGCTAGCAAGGCCTTGCTGGTGTCACGGAGCACATGTCTCGTGCGACGAGCACGAGATAGATCTATAAGCCAGAGACACACTATAGAGTACGATTGCAGAATGTGAAATCATAGATACTCTGCTTTCTTTCCTAACGGCCATGGATGAAATGTCTCGCATTGCTTCAAGAACTCTGTTGCTGTGCACAAAATTACTGGCATTATTTTATCTCTGTTACTAATATGTAGTGGTGCAAGGAAACCAAGGAGAATACTCTAGACGTGAGTCGACAGCTTGGCTGCCTTTGCGCTTTCGTAGGGATCATTCGCAGCGTTCCAAACACCCTGCCTCAAATCTAGTCAATACTGAGGAGACTCCTTCCTGTCATCTTCTAACCTCCTATGCCTGCCACGTGCTAGAGACCGTGGTAGCAGTGGCGCACGAGGCTGCCACTGTCAAGGTGTGGTTCGGGTCGGACTCCCAAGACACCGTCCCGGTAGAGGACACCCTGATGAACTTGTACGACACCACCGCGCCAGCAGCCAAATCAATGGTGACAGACCACAACGGGTTCGACGAGGTATACTGGTTGGCGCTGAGTTCCACGGCACTGCTGGTGTCCCAGTTACCGAGAGCAGCAGTGTTGCCAACAATTTTGATGGTCTCCCCATACGTCGTGGTGACGAGCTCGTTGAACGTGACGAGGACCGAAGAGGCGGTGGCGCAGCCCGTGGAGGAGGAGGTAGTCCCTGTGGCAGTGGCTGTCGCAGTGGTGCTGTAACCAGTCTGTGGGGTTTGGGACGCAGGGAACGACGGTGCCGCCGCGGATGAGTAAGAGCCAGCTACTGATGGTGTGGAACATGTCCCGGGGACGACGTTGCCAGAGGCTCCGACCCAGGATGGGGGAGTAGTGCCGGCCCGACGGGCAGCGGCACTCAGGAACGCGGCGTAGGACCATGTCAGGTCATAGGCTGAGAGCGGCGAGCCGTTTGACTTTTCAAATTGCTCGGACAGCGATCCGTTGGGTGCAGCGTATGTTGCCACGACGTTTACATAGCCATCGGCGTACGCTGTAACGGCGTTGACCAACGTTGTGTACGTTGAAGAGCTCGACTGGTATGTGCCAGTGGTGACTGAGGAGTCGAGGTCTTTGAAGAAGGCCAACGATGTCGATGTAACTTCGATGAATCCCTGAGACTTCCAGACAATCAGGGCATCATACAGTTGCTCTGCTGCGGCAAGTGTGGTCAAGTACCAAGGGTTGCCGTTGTAGTAGACATCTTCCGAGTATCTACCAACAGCGACCGCAGTGCCTTGCGGTATTCCGGAGTTGAGGCCGTAAACGGAACGGAACGAGTCCGTCACAGACTTGTGGTTAGCCCTAATGTGAGAGTTCCTGTTAGACAACTACTTGATAACAGGCTCACAGCTCACAAGCTGGTGGGAGCGCTGCTGGGGGAAACCGCGTTGGGAGGGGGGATCAAGGGAAGACTTCTCCCGCGGCTTCAGTGAGACGTTGAAGGGTATTTAATGGAACGCTGAACCCGGGCATGGATAATTATACTACAAACAAGAACTTACAGAGCCTTGTCACTGCACGGCTGGAAGGTCGCAGCGTCGCATGCCACGGCGGGATCGAATGTTGAGATCGAAGAAATGAGCGTATTCGCGTCCTTGCCAGTGCGGCCATTGTTCACGTTTACTGCTGTTGTGTTAAAACCTTTCTATCAAACACATTCGTACATGGAGGATGGGAGAGGGTCGAGCCAGAGATAACCCCGCCCGCAAGTACACTTACTGTTGGCAACAATGTATCCGCTGGACGACCAGAAGCGCTGGAGGAAGCAAAGAATTTGAGGCGCAACACTAGTGCAGGCTGCACAGGAGGTGCCCAGCGTGGATGCAAGCGCAGCACCCTGGACAAGGGCACGATGCTGGTTGGCCGTCGTGAAGAACGAACTGCCTTGGACCTCTTCCCAAAGGTCAAACCCGGTCTGGTTCCAGTACTGGGCCACGTAGCTCAGGTCGTTGCGGATGATGGGCCAGACCAGGTTTGAGGCAGTCGAGGAGTAGCCATTGCTAACAAGCCAGTTGGAATAAGTGATGAGTGTGATCGCTCTGAGAGCAGGCCCGTCTCTTTGTGGCCTCCCTGAAGTGTTTGTTAGTCAGGAATGTCGAAGTGAGAAAAGCGTTGCAATGCTCTACATACCCCAGTCTCCTGTGAATGCGGTGAGGTCAACGTTGTACTTGGGCTCTCCCAGACCAGCACCATTGGATAGCGAGCCAGATGGGTTGGACACGCCTTGGAGTTTCGCCTGTGCAGTGATGTAATTCTGGATGTCGGACTGCAGGGTGGTGTTGTAGTCATTGGCAAAGATATCTGTGAGCTCCTTCAGGACCAAGGCTGCATCGCGCGACCATGTGTACCAGTAGTCCGGGTTGGCTTTGCTCGGGGATGCAATAACAGCGCCTGATGCTACACCGGATGTGTAGCAGCCGTCTGCGCCGATATTGCAAAGCAGGCGGCTCAGAGCGATGGGACTCTCCGTTGCAACGAAGGAGTCTACCGAGCGCTTGATGATCTCACCATTGCTCCTGACGAGGCCAGCATCTGGCCGGCCTAGGATGGCCTGAAAGGCATAGGTGCCCAGGAGCAAGAGAGAGGTGAGACCGGTCATGATGGGCTGAACCAAGCTGGAGCTGTTGACTGGCAGGGCGGTGATGTTTGCCGTGCCACTGGGCTGGATATCGTAGGCCATTTATATTCCGTGGGTCAGCTCCCGCCCGGGACGTTGACACTACTGGTGTTGACAGCCAAGCAGCAATGACAAAAGTAACTTCACATGCATAGGCGTCTCCAGGGTAGCAGTCTTCCACAAACCAGCATCATGGGTGACGGTCACGAGGCGGCAGCGTCACGAAAGAAGCACCGATGTCGTGCCGGGTTGCAGGGCTTTTTCCCGGGACGCAGCCGAGAGTTCCTGCATCGAGCTGCAGGACCAAAAGAAGCACTGCGATGGGGTCAGCCCGCCGTGTCACCAATTACACGACTGCTGGCACGATGGGGGCATCCGTTATTAGACTAGGCAGGGAAGAAGGAGAGGTGGCTCAAGGATGCTAATAAGACAACGGCGGGAGATGAGACGAACTTCCCATGTGATTGTGGGACTCTCTGGCCGCGACTCAGGCAGTTAAAGTCGCGGGGAACATGGGGCCCAACTGGACTATGCGGTCTAGGTTGTGCCATTGACGTCTAATTTGTGGGGTAGGTGTGATCGAGCGGCCCCTATCCTCTCGCGCCTGGGCAGATGATCATGGAGAACAGGCCGGAGCCACGGGCGATGTCACGGCTTGGGCACTGTCTGACGGCAGGACCAAGCATTTAGAATCGGCCCGTCGTGGCATCCGTCTGCGGTCTCAGATGGCGCAACCAGGGCAAGACATGTTTGTCCGGCTTGTGCTTTGCCACCCGGAAAGTGCCTGAGTGTGTACACACGTATGCGTATGTGCGGATACATACATATTCGTTTCCCCAGACTAATAATTACACCAAGTAAACATCAGCCCAGCCCCGTCGAAAGCGCGGGGAAGATCGTCCGGCGGAAGCCGAATCCACTCGGGGCCCCGGCACTATCACAAAGACGGTAATCAAACCGGTGACACAGGAAGGCGCTGAATCTCAAAAAAGGGCTTCGCTTCCAGAACTCTTCACGCATCATGCAGAGGGCTGGGCTACTCATTACCCTGACCACACCACATTCATGACCCAAGAGCCACGGCAGCAAGCCTCCGGGGCAGGATTGCGAATCTGCGCCGTGCAAAGGGCCGACTCGAGAGGGTTTGAGTACCGCCGAGGGTCGAACGAACTCGATTTGTCACTCAGGAATGCTCCCAAGCCGATGATGGTGGGGGAAACCACGACCTGAGGCTGTCTGAGCAGCAAGGAGTCTTTCGAGTGATGGACATCCTGCAGGCAACAGGGACAGGAAAAGGGAGGAGGGAGGAGGAACACTTGCGAGGGTGGTGTGGCGCCAACAGCAATTCGAAAGGCGGCTGCCCACGGTGAGGAGTGGAGGGACGACGATCGCGCAAGTTTGGCCGCGGAGGTGTACGCCGTGGCATGCTCGGAGTACGATCATCAACCCTTTGTTACGGCCGTGGTGTAGCTCCGCTGTGCGTTGGCCCGAACTAGCAGTCTAGGCTGACGATGATCTTGAGATGTATTGGTGCCGCGATTATTCTCGCTTCAATCAATCTGTTGGATCGCGGCGAACGGTGTAGAACATGTCGCCCTCAGCGTATGCTCTCAGGATGGATACTGTGCTGCTCACGCTACCAGTGGCCCGTCCAAGCTGTTGTTGACTGTGTTGAAATTCGAAGTCTGTCGATTGGAAAACTGACATCATGATTTTGTTTTTCTTTCTCGTATCTGTCCCGTACTCCTGTAATTGCAGCAATCAATCCCGGACTGCAAGAGCGGACAGAAGTAATGCCACAACTCTGTGGCTTGCAGGAAATAGCAAGGAGAAAAGATCGATGTGAATAGACAGTCATCTGTGTCCCAGTTCCGATCAATGTGGAGGAGCGCGTCCGCAGCGCGTTCAGCCAAGACCCACCCAGGCAGGTATTACATAATCGTGCACAGGCCATTTCAGAACTTCAAGTCAGGTCCCAGGCGGCATCGCGCCTCGCCTAGCCCACCTCGGTCTTGCTCTGTGATGAACATAGCGTCTGCCTTCACCTGCAGGTCATTCCTCTTCAGAATCTGGCCCCCAGAATTCCTCCAACATCGTCAACATGGATGCAACTACGATCGAGGAGCTGAACAAGGTTCGCCAGGCGATGGGCCTCAAGCCCTTGCCTGTACCGAATGCGGCCCCAGCACCACCCAAACAGTCATCCAAGGAAGACGCAGAGGAAGCCGCCAGCACCATCGAGACCCGCGAGGCCGCTGCAGGTGACAACTACAGAAAGGTCCTCGAAGCCGAGAAGGCCAAACGGGATCGCGAGGCAAGGGTCGCAGCCATTAAGAAGGAGCGCGATAGAGCGCAACGATTCGCCGCCCTAAAGGGCCAGGGCCTGGGCGACCTCGGCGACGAGGACGAGGGAGACGCAAAATCATGGCTCAAGGGTATGAAGAAGAAGCAAAAGAAGATTGCCGATTCCAGAAGGCAGGAAGAAGAGGCAGATGCTGCGGCCGCTGCAGCTAGGAAGGCTGCCGGCTACTCTTCCAAAGACCTCGCTGGTGTCAAGGTTGGCCACGACATGTCGACCATCCTCGACGGCGAGGATCAGATTCTTACGCTCAAGGACAGCGCCGTGCTGGGCGAGGATGATGACGGCGATGAGCTCGAGAATCTGAGCCTACGGGAACAGGAAAAGCTCGACGAAAAGCTGAATTTGAAAAAGAAGCGGCCTGTGTACGATCCCAATGACATCGACGACACGGGCGAGCGGGGTATCCTTTCTCAGTATGATGAAGAGATTGACGGCAAGAAAAAGAAGACGTTCAGTTTGGGTGGGAAGGGCACAATTTCGGACCTTGCCGACATTCTTGAAGGCCCGGCACAGCGGAAGAAGACTCTGCAGAACCTTGACATTGACATAATGCAAGATGCCCCTCCATCCGACTATCTCGACCCTTCAGAAATCAAGGTCAAGAAGCCAAAGAAGAAAAAGAAGGCCAAGTCAACACGCCAGCGTGACGAAGAAGACGCTTTATTCCCCGGAGACCAGGTGCCAGCAGTCGACGAAGCGATAGAAATTGATTCTGCACCGATCACTAAAAAGCGAAAGGTTATCGACGACACATTCGTGGACGATGAAGATCTACAAGCTTCTCTCTCCATTCAGCGCAGGCAGGCTTTGAAGAAGCAAAAGAGAGTCCGGCCAGAGGATCTAGCCAAGCAATTGAGAGCGGAGGCAGCGCAAGACGCGGAAAAGGTCGACCAGGACGCGGAGAGTGGAGGCCTTGTTCTGGACGAGACTTCTGAATTCCTGAGCGCCATCAATAAGCCTGAAGCAGACGAAGAGGAACGGCCGAGAAAGAAGTCCAAATCCAGAGAACCCGTCACTTCGATGCGTGATGAGGCTTCGGATGAGGAGATGGAAAATGCGCCACAGATCAAGAATGAGTCTGTTGAGAGAGTTGTGTCTGCAGAACCGGAAGAACTCGCAACGACTGGTGTTGACGAGGAAAAGTACGTCGCACAAGGGTTGGGCGCAACGCTTTCGCTCCTCAAGGAAAGGAAAATCATCGAGGAAGACGACGCTGGAGCCGAGAAAAACGAGCACTTCCGCCGGAGGGAGCTCTTCCTCGCAGAGCAGGCACGACTGGTTGCGCAAATCGACGAGGATGCCAAGCGACAGCGCGAGCGAGACCGTGCAAGCGGTCATCTGGACCGCATGAATGCCCGCGACAGAGAAGAGTACGCACGCAGACAGAACGCGGAGCGCGAGTTCAAGTTGTCGAGCATCAGGGCGAACCTGCTCAAGAAGCACAAGTTCAACGTCGAGCTCAAGTACGTGGACGAACAGGGCCGTCACCTCAACCAGAAGGAGGCATTCAAGGAGCTGTCGCACCAGTTTCACGGCAAGACCAGCGGCAAAGGGAAGACAGACAAGAAGCTGTCCAAGATCGAGCAGGAGAAGAGTCGCATCGCCAAAAGCATTTTCGATGCCAGTGGGGAAGCAGGTATATCATCTGCCACCGCTCAGCAGACGAAGAAGCAGAAAGCGGCTGGTGTGCGTCTGGCTTAATTGTTGGAGTGACAACTAGGGTTTTGGTTCACGACAAGAGTAATAGACGTCTATTTGGAATAAAGGTGCTTCACCCTACCTTGAATACTTTTCACCTCTCGAAGTTATACGTGCTGACAACCTTGGAACGCGAGATGCTAGCTTACGGTGAGCAAGCCACATTCGCGTTGCATACTAATCTACCACAGGCACACATATCAAGTGATATGCTCAAATTTTTTCTTACAAGTCACGTTTAAGTTCAAGAGTTTGATTTAGCTTGGTGTGGGACACAACCGCATCTGTTTTATTGTCTGCCTAAGCCCACCTTTACTTGCCTACTGGAAATCCCTCGTTCACAAGCTCAGAGGCCAGCTCTGCAAATTCCGCACACAGATTCTGCATTGCACTGCTGCCATAATCCCCGTCAAGAGGCTCTGGCATCCAGTCAGCAGGCTCCGTTCTCCTGTTGCTAAACTGCACCTGCGCCAGCGACAGTGATCGCTTGTGATTGGACACGTCGTACTCCTTGGTAGCGCCGCTACCAATGTCGTGACTCTTGCGGCGGTGCTCACCAGTATAGCCTTTGGGGCGGGTGAGAACGATCTCGTCCTTCTTGCTGATGGAAGACATCTCTCTCTTCTGTGCGGCTCAAATTGATAACTCTGCTGGCTTTCTTACCTTTTCAATGAGGAGAGAAGTGTCTCTGCCGTTTGCAAATGGTTGTGATGAGGTGGGAACTGAGAGATGCTTTAAGTGAAGTGTCTCGCTCCTTATATAACGGAGATCCGGTGTCGTGCGCAATGTGGTTCGAAATTGCCCGTGTCCTTTGTCAAATACCGCTTCATGGATCGATGAAGAGGTATCCGCAAGTCATTGTATTTCCGTCCTTGTCAACGAAACAATGCATCTTTGCGACAACGCGGGTCTAAATTAAGATCATTCAGGTTGGCACAATCGACATTGTGTCGGGACCGGCAGAGATACAAGCGGTACTAGTAGTGCGGTGTGCTCAAAGAATAACATGCTCAAACAATGTTTTGCCTTTGGCTTGGTTGTGTCGACGAGGTGTTCAAATCGACAATGATGGTGTAGGGCAAGTGACTCGCAAAACGACGGCTGGGAAGACTGACGATGCCGAACATCGCTCGCGCCAGAGTACGGAATGGCTTGATAGGCCTATTCCTAAATTCACTCCTTTATATGCCGAAAGATGTGGAACATTGGCATTTGCGGTGCTTTCGAGTATTGGACAATGCGTATCCAGCACAAGAAGTATGCCATCTCAGAAACAGGCGCTCGTGATTTACAATGGCATTATTGTTTCTTGTGAGTATAGAAAAGAAAATGTTACAATGTATGTTCCACCCTTCATATTCGTATTAAGTTTTGTTCTAAACGTACTCAGCGCAGATCAAGTCGCCACGGATGTCCATCACTTCGGCAATAGTAGCATTTGGAACCAGACCCGCCATCCACAGGTTGTGGTTCAGAGTTGTGACGTTCCCGGGATCACCGTTGTTTTCCAAGAGCACCGAGATGGGAAAGATATAGTCCTCATCAACAAGCAGATAATCGACCAAGGGAACATTCCGCCCAGTCATGTCGGTAAGGCGCGTCGAAAGATCCACAGCTTGCCACTGCCACCAGAGGTAGTCCAGGAAGGTGTGGTGGAGGTAGAAGAGAGGATCGCCCGGGCTGAGCGTCACATCGAACATCTGATACAAGACATCATCAGCATTTCTTTCATCTTCACGCTACACTCGCAATCGTATTTGTCAAAACAACTTACAACACCACCGACACCCGAGTGACCGGCTCCATGAGGATTACTCTTATAGCACGTCCAAGCCTCGGAATAATTCGCACTGGCGAAGCACGTGTCAACATAAGACGTGTTGGCCTGTTTGAGGAAGTTGCTCTGGCTCAATTCCCGGCTCAGGCAGTAATCAGTCGCATAGCCCGTCTGGTTGATATGCAGCTCGAGGTCGGTGAAGGGCCCGTCGGCGACGCAGGCATCGCTGCCGGTCCCGTTGCCGCCGAAGCCCGTGTCCGGGTCGAAGACGACCGAGTCGGCCAGGCCCATGGAGCCGGCCTGAATGGCGACATAGTCGGCCTGCTCGTCCCAGTAGGGCTGGGCGCCGGCGTAGCCGCACTCAGACTGCAGGAGGAGCTCGTGCACGCGCATGTACAGCCGGTGCCAGGGCAGGAAGGCGCCGACGTCGTGGACCATGTTGGTCTGCGCGATGTGGACGTAGTGCAGCTCGTCCCAGCGCGTCTGGGCGTTCTTGATGCCGCTCCTGGGCGCCGCGGACTGCAGGCATAGCTCCGCGTCGATGTATGCCTTCTTCTCGGCATCTGTGAGCGTGCTCCTGTGGGGGTCATATTAGAGACTGTGCTCGAGGCTCGGTAATATCAAGAAGAGATGTATATTACCAGGATTTGCGTTGGTTTAGAGTTGTGCAGGTTGCGTTTGACTGTCTTGGGATCACCGGAGAGGACTCAGCTACAAAACACAGAGCAAGAAGGCAAAGGATGCCGGAGCGAACAGAAGAGAGTGACATGGTCGTTGGAGACCGCCTTTGGGCGAACGAACAAACGAGCAAACGAGTGTAAAGAATGTCTGGAAGCCTACTGAACGAGCGTAAGTCGTCTTCGGTTAGATGCCTTGGCCTTTGTATTTATATACAACTACTTCATAGTAGTAAGGCATTATAATGTAGCGGTTCATCGGATCTTCTGCCAAGTCGGGCTGGCCCTGAAGCCAAAGCGTAGGCTCGAGCGAGCCTATTCAACATGACTTCGTCATGCAGCCCACAATCCGAATAGTAGCATTGGAACGCGGCGGGAGCATATGTAAAGTTGATTGGCCTCCTGTGTTCATTTGCAAAATTTATACAACACGCGTCCTTGTGTATCCTTCAAGGTCCAGGCCACGCATGTATATACAGCGGGTCGGCGTACGCGTTCACTGTTACTCTGGCCACCCCTGGAACTCTATTTGTAGGGATTCGGGGTAACGGCAAAGACGGCGAAATCCCCTGGGCCATGTTGAGCGCACCGTGATGCTCGAGTCGACTTCCTCACTTATTCCAGCTTCTGACTCGCAATGAGCAGTCTAGAATTGTGCCGTAGAGCCGCCCACATCTTATGCCTATGCTCAATGGTACGCCTACCCCTATCCCGGATTCCCCAGTTCACGACTTGGCTTCAAGCTTGTGCGATGCCCGACATGCCAGCCTATTGACATTGTAGTCTCCAAGGGTGTGGTCCATTGACATGGTGATTCCTCTGCATTCCCGCCCGCACCTCTTTCACGTTATACTGATCCTCTCGCACAGCTCTAACGTCCTCAACGACTGGGGAAAGTCATCGCAGGTCCACGTCTTTGTTGCCTCTGTATCCTGGTAGGTCCTATGCGTCCACCACGATCTCCTTAGGCGGGGCCTCAGTCAAGACCTCGGCATAGCTCTCTGTGGACGCGCCTCGCCGTGTTGATAGGTACCAGGTGAGGAAGCCAACCGTCATGAAGGTAAGCAGCCAGAGCAGGACGAGCTTCTTGGAGCGCCTAGGAGGTCGGGCGTACGGGCTCCATAGGCTCGGGGCCGCTGACGAAGGGCTAGCCACGCCGTAGCTGCCGTAGGCTCCTGGGAGGAGACCGCCCTCGCCTCCACGCTTGTTGGTGAATTTCTTGGTGCGGGTGCGGGTGTCTTTGACGAGGGCTGGGAGGCTGAACTTCGTGGACATGGGCCGCGGGTGAAGATGGAGATGGAGGATGTGGGGGAGCTGGAGGTTCGTGGCGAGGGCTGGTGTTCTAATTTGACTTGATGGGAGGATGTCGTCGATGTGGCAGCGTGGTTGCGTCCTCTGGTGTTTCGTTCAAGAGAAACAACAGCTCGGCAATTGTCCCCAGTCTTCCAGGCTTTGGGGTACCGTGTAAATGACGATCCTCGGTACGTGTTCGGGAGACAGGGCAGGGGTGACATCAGCCGCTCGCTCGGAACAAGGGTTGGCCACCTTCCCGTCAATCCCTCCCCCCCCCCCTACCACCACCTTTTCCCCGAACGAAATAGGACCTCGAGGACTCGCTGAAAACCTACATTTCAATGATAACTCACATAGGGCCCGGGAGCGACACAACCATGCTGTTACAGTAATCGAAGGGACCACCTCCTGCTGAACTCCGACCGAGTATTTGTTGCATCTCCATCGCCGGCTGGTACTGGTCGGAGTGTTGAACGTGTTCTTACAAACCTTTGCGATGGTTTGCAAGGGTAGAGAAAGACACAGAGAAGACCTACCTCAACACAGACAACCACTCATCAAAACTTGGACTACAGGTTATTCCGGTATAGAGAAGGTTGTGTTGTGAGAACGTTGTCATCCCAGTTGTGGGGTAAGCTGCTAAGGTTATAATACGCAGAGCTCTGGGGTCCCTGCAAGCTCACATGCAGCTGTACTGAGACACCTTGTCAAGAGTAGACTGACCACAGTAGACTAACGAAAGTCAATTCTCCGGGCAAGAATGCGCATTTGACAAGCACAAATGGCAGGCGAGAACCACGTCCCACCGGCATGTCAAGTGGGTGCCTATGAGGTGGGTGGCGTTGCTTCCCGCTGCTGGGAGAATGAGACAAGACGTCATATCCCGCACAAACAAGAAGCTGCCTTAGCTGCTGCTGCTTGAACGAGACAAGAGCTGGTCCAGCCCGTCCAACAAGTCGAGTCGCACCAGGCTAGCTTCAGCTTGGAATCAGGTCAAACAAGCCCAATCGAGAACGGCTGGCCGCCGATCCTCAGTCAATGACCCAATGGCGTATAATCAATCTCATGCACAGCTCCTCAGTCCTGATCTAGTTCCTCATCTCGACCTCCATCATCTGGTGGTAAGCTGCTGAAGGACGCGCAGTAGGTCGGAGTCCAGACCTCGTCCCAACCTCTCCTATTTCTACTGCTTGCTTGCTCGTGAACCTTTTCCCAATATCACTCCCAACCCTGCGCCGTGTTACATCGCCTTCTTGTTGGTCTCCTTCGGCAGTGTCACCGCGGACCGTCGCGGACATCTCATCGTCTCCAAGCACTGCTCGAGTCGACAGTGGGCGCCGCCAACCTCCATTCTTGACTCTTGCCCTGCCCATTTACTTCCTCCAGTTTTCCATCCCATTACAGATAATATCTACTTTGTCCTGCTCGCGGGCTCACACACAACATGGAGCAGCAAGAGCATAGGGCGCCTGCGGGCCACTATTCCGGTAACAACAGGATTCCCAACATTAAGCAGTTTATGGAAGGCCTGGACAAGGATAAGAGGGAGCGGGACGCCAAGATCGATGCTCAACAGAAGTCGAATAAACATGGCGAGAGCGAGGTCAAGGCCCACCACAACGAGAAGCCCAAGGGCAACAATCGCCGGACGGTCCGCGATCCGGTCACTGGCAAGGACGTCGAAATTGATGATATCGGCCCTGAGATGGTCAAGGCTGTCGACGACCCTCATGTAAGTCCATTCGTTCTCAGCTTGTCTTGAGGACTTTCGCTCATTCTGTGCCCAGCTCTTCGTTCCTAATGCCAACCTTGGCAAGGAGACCACTGTCAAGACTGAAGCTACCCAGTCTGGCGAGGAGTACCGACGTAACCAGGACATCACAGCACCGCCGGACCCGGTCGAACCAGGGACGACCAGCGATGTGCCCATTCACGGAGAGAAGACCAACGTGCTCTTCCACCCAACCCCGTCTGTCAGCTACGAGCCGATGTATGCCGCACTGGAGGCCAGGGCAAACGTCCTTTGCGTGGGCATTTTCATCTCCATTGCTTTCATCGGCAAGATCTTAGGTGGCTCCTTGTGGGGTCTGTTGCCCCTGGGCTTCTGTGTCGCATCGGGAGTTTTCCTTTGGGTTAAGGACCTTATTCGCCAGGGCCGAGATACTGAGTGGTCCAGTGAGCAGCAACGCGGCGAGACTGCGGTCGTGAACCTCATTCCTGAGTCGGTCGAGTGGATGAACACGGCAATCGGTCTGATCTGGGGCTTGATTAACCCAGACATGTTCGCCGCTGTTGCGGATACATGTAAGCACCCTTCCCGAGACTGTATCCCCACGTTGTTGGAGCATTTTCTTCTTTGATGCATTGATAGCTGATCTTGTCGGGAAAAGTGGAGGACGTAATGCAAGCAAGTGTGCCGGGTATCATTGAAAACGTCAAGGTCAATGATATCTCCCAAGGCAGCAACCCCCTCAGAGTTTTGAGCTTGCGTGCTCTCCCGGACAGCCACGTACAGGACCTCAAAGACGAGATCCGGAAGCAGGACGAGAAGACCAAGGACCCACAAGAACTAGCAGCTGACGAAGAGGGCGGTGATTTCTACAACCTCGAAGCAACCATCGCTTATCATTCGCTGCCGTCTGGGGCGGACGTTTCGTCGAAGGCCAAGAACATGGGCATGCAACTTGTCTTCTACCTAGGCTTGAAGGGTCTTTTCGGAGTCCCCTTTCCAATCTGGGTGGAGCTCAATGGCCTGGTCTGCACTGCCCGCATCCGTGTGGCGCTTGCGCCTAATCCCCCTTTCATCAAGACACTCAGCGTTACCCTCATGGGTCTACCCAAGGTTGAGGCAAGTTGCATACCGCTGATCGAAAAGGGCGCCAATGTCCTCAACCTTCCCCTCATCTCCAATTTTGTTAACTGGGCGATCGCGGCCGCTGCTGGCATGTATGTCGCACCCAAGTCCCTCACACTTGACATCGGCAAGATGTTGTCGGGCGACGATATCACCAAGGAGACCCAAGCGCTCGGCGTTCTCTTCATTCGTATCCACAAGGCGACTGGCCTGTCTAAACAGGATCGCAGAGGCAGCGAAGGTGGAGGATCGGATCCATACGTCTGCGTCGCTTTCTCGAAGTTCGGGAAGCCACAGTACTGTACGCGCGTTATTCAGGACAATCTCGATCCGATCTTTTCCGAGTGCACTGCTCTCCTGGTCACCCCGGATATCATCAAGGCAGATGAACAGCTCTCGCTGGAGCTTTGGGACAGTGACAGGTCCTCGGCGGACGATGTGGTTGGGAAGGTCGAGTTGAGTATTCAGAAGCTCATCCAGCATCCAGGGAGAATGTTTCCTCAAAAGTCAAACATGAGAGGCACAAAAGCCGAAAGCATGATGCCTGGCACGCTGTCTTGGGAAGTCGGCTTTTTCGGCAAGACTCAGTACCGCAAGGCTCTTCGTACTGATGGCAAGGATCCCAACCTCCCTAAGGAACTCCAAGACAAGAAGGAGCTACAACAGGATGTTGGCTCTCTGGATACCGCGGACGAAGATGCCGTGGTCCACACACCGCCTGACCCTCTCTGGCCAAGTGGAATCGTCAGCATCGTTGTCCACCAAATTGTCAATCTCGAACTTGAAAATGTCAAGGGTTCACAGGGTAAGAGGAAGGGGCGTGAATTCGAGCCTGCCAGACCAGAAGCTGGAGATATCAAGGAGGAGACGGGCAAAAAGCTGCCGAGCTCATATTGCACGATCCTAATCAACGATGAGCTGGCATATAAGACGCGAACCAAGGTGGTGTCCTCGAAACCCATTTTCGAAGCCGGAACAGAGCGATTTATTCGGGACTGGAGAGCATCCATCATCACTGTCACTGTGCGGGACTCACGCAACCGGCAGCATGATCCTATCATTGGAGTGGTCCCCCTGAAACTGTCCGATATCCTGTTGACTAGCAGTCAGAACACTCGATGGTATCCTCTTGACGGCGGCATAGGGTTTGGACGTGTCCGCATTTCTCTCCTTTTCCGTTCCGTTGACCTCAAGCTGCCACCCCAGCAGCTGGGCTTCGGCGAGATTGGAACCTTCGAGTTCCTTTCAAACACCCTTACCGCGGTCAACTATGACGGAACCCCTCGGACCAAAATAAAGCTCCGCACAGGGGGCAGTTCTGCCACAGTCAAGAGTGACAAATGTACCAAGGCGGAAGACGGGAATCTCGTATGGGACATCACGGAGTCTCAGTCTAGAAACAATAACGATGGAACTACAACCACTGTGGAAGGCAACATTCGACTCCCCGTGCGGTATCGCTACCGCTCACCAGTCTTTTTCGAATTTCACCCGACCGGGAAACGGCACACTGATACTTTCGCTTCCGTATGGTTGCAGGACCTCATAGATCTCGAGGAGAAGGACTTTGACATTCCCATCTGGCGGTGCAACAACGGCACCCGTTTGAGCCAGAACTACATCACCGAGGCCAACTATAAGGACGTCCCCAATCTCAATATCGAGGAGATTGGACGACTTAGATTCCGAGGCAGGTACAAGCCGGGAACTGACCGTGACCATCTCAAATTCGTGAGCGACAATGACTCCCGGGAGACTATCGAGAGCTGGGAGGCATGCTACGCCGAGGGCGTGAGGAAGGAGCTTGTCGTCGCGGAGGTGCCGCCCAGCATCCAGAAGCTGCACGATGCAAGTCTCACCCAGGGGCGAGACGTCCTTGCCCAGGCGGACGAAAAAGACAAGGAAAAGTGGCTTTCCAAGGATGGCACCGACTGGAGCGGAGCCTTCGGCCAAGATCCCGTCGAAATGATGGGCAAGGGCCGTGGGGGTGATGAGGGCGAAGACTCCGACGAGGACCAGTACGAGGAAGAGGACTCGAGCAACCCTGATCTGGGCATCGCCGATGCCACCACCGATCCTTCCATCTACAGCAGCGGCGACGCCAACGGCGACCAGTCTAGCGCGGGAGACGCGCGCCAATCCGTCGACACCGGGCACGAGAGCCAGCTGTCGCACCAGACGACTAAGAGCAGCGGGAGCAAGTCCTCCAGCAGCAAAAACCCCATCAAGGCGCTCAAGGACTACGGCACGCGGAGCAGGGATCTGCATCGTCAGCACCGGGGGTTGATGCAATGGTAAGGATTGCCCTATCACTCTGATCTAATTGCCCAACCAATGGTTTCAGAGACTGACTTGATGGATTACAGGAAACCGATGCGCAATGTTCAATTTGCCAAAAACGAAGCCACTTTCGCGGTTCGTCGAATTACCAAGGTTGGATCCTTGAGCGGGCGGAAGCCCGACGTGGAGACGGAGGTGTGAGCGAAAGCAATTGGCAGTCTCTTTTCGTCTTTGTTCGCGGAACGGAATAGCATTTGTGCATGGTCGTTCAGTGGTCATTTCGGTTGGTGGCAAAGGGGGTACTCAGGAAAAACGGATGGTCAGTAATGGAAAGAAATAATAGTTGCACGACGCATTGATAATGAACTATGATATTTTCTCCCAGAGTGTGCTTGTTTTACGTACTGGAGTGACTAGCCCCGTCAGCTGTGGAATATACCTAGTCATTCCAGCAGAGAGTAATTCGACATGGTGGTAAATGTCTTGTGTATCGGCGATCGATTCTATTCTCGGGTAGATTTAAAAACAATTCCTATGTTCTGCAGTTATATCCAATGAGAGACTGATGGTTCCGATGGTAGTATATATATAACTTTATTTCATGACATCCTAATTCTGTCCTGTTTACCCCCGGATACTGATTGGTGGTTATCCATCATCCAATTTTCAGATATGCCAGGAAACCAGTTACATCTCACAAAAGAATATGCAAGCGGTGCCCTGTGGGTCCTCATCTTGAATATGCCATAAACTCAGCCATACACGACGAGGGCAAAGTCTGTAGCTAGCTACCAGCCGATGAATGTTCTCTTAGACTTCCTCTTGGACCATTCGAACTTGCTGACTGTGGCCACTTCCTTCCGCACGGTTCGTTCGAGAGCTTACATCGCTTGTTCTTTTGGTCCTGAAAGCATCAACTTGGCAGGGTCAAACGGGTCCCAAAGAGACTATCACGTCAACCACCCAAGTACGAGCTCCTCCGTGCTTATGAGGACGTATATTTGTACTCGGACAGAATGCGACCGCAACAGAAAAGAAAACCATGGCAGCTCTGCTAGTTGCAAACGAGATGGGACCGCCCCCACCTCCCCCCAGCAGGAACGAAAGGCAAGAGGAGGCAGAAGCCGGGCTGGACCGTTAGTGCTTACGAACAGGGCGTTCACATGTGAATGATAATAAAGATAAGAATAAAGAGGTTGAGTGATTATAGGGTGAATATAAATGCTGCAAGTAGGTAGTGGTGAGTCGTGATAGGTGCATGCATACCGCACCGCACCGCACCACACGTCGAAGCTACTGCTGTGCTGCGTGGGCATGTCATCATGAAGTCCTCAGATGGGCCTACCTAGACATATCAGATCAGCACCTACGGGATTTCCCTCCAGATTTGCGTGGCCAAGCTGGCTCTGGGATTGTGAAGCACTAGCAGCACTTGAAGGGGGCCCATGCCCGCGCTCCCCCATGAGGCTTTAACGAGATGTCGTCAGGCTTGAAATGCCAAGATGTGGCTCTGTTCCTACCAGATGATCATTTGACTTATTGCTCCTCCCCATATCATGTGCGATGCGCTGTGGCTCCATGTTCAATCCTCGAAGCTGGGCCAGCCTTCTTGGTTGAACCTTGGTATTTTATCCAGGCCCGTCAGAGCACTGATGACTTCATATGTTGTACTACAGAAACCCCAATACAGAATGGGAAAAAGGTGGAGCGAGAGTGAACAAAGATATGATGCTCCAACTGGTAAGGCACGCCGACAAGTTTGCAGCCGAGGAATGTTAAACTTCCTAGTAAAGTCAGCGAGATCAATAAGCAATGCCTGTCAGCCTCTCAATACACATTATGGCGACGACAGGGTCACATCACGCTGGCCACAGTCAACCCAGCCCGAGAGAAAACAACCGGTAGAGAAGAAAAAGCTCGGATCAAAAGATCCTTGCTGGATTCAAAATAGGAATCTTCCCATAGTCCATTCATCATATGGACGTTTGGCCGGCCTATCTTGCCCACACAGCCGCCAGTCATTTCGGCAATCAAGGTCACCCACCTAACCAACACGTGGATATCAACCGAGGAAAAAAAAACAAGCCATAATCATACCAGCCGCCTGATAGAAAGACTCCCAAACCAATCTGACACCTCCCCACCTCCCCAAGTATTCCTGTACTCCCGAGGCCATTGAAACGCCGTGGAACAAAGAAAGAAAGGCCAGCATTGGACCACGCAGCCGAGGTATAGGCCAAAGAGGCCTCATCCTATAGCCCCAAGCTGTAGTTTTCCCATTCCTATGCAACTTCTGCCGGCTGTCGGCCACACACGGCCAGAAGTAATGAAATCAAGTTATAATATTTGACTTTTGTTGATTGAAGGCTGTGTGCCAGCCCAGTTGTGCTAGAGCTGGGACAGTTGCCCCTTGAGGGTTTTGTTGCCGTCCAGCAATTCCTCTAGCCACGCAACGGCGGCCTCCAGCATAGCGCTCTTGCTAGGATTGCCACCCTTGATAGCAGGCACCATGACGGCCAGATTCTCAAATCCGGTCTGGATGACCTTTCTTCGCTTCTTCTCACTATTGATGTGATTCTCGCGTTTCTGATTATCCGTCAAGTTTTCTCTCTTGGCTGCGGCGGATGATTTCCTCCGCTTTCCAGACCCTGCACCCTCGGCGGCACCACCAGGGGAGTGGGCAGGATCTCCTTTCTGTTTTCGTTTCCGTGCTGATGTTTTCGATACTGCGGACTGTGGCTCCTCTTCCTCCTCGTCGTCGTCACGCTTGCTCTTGCGCCATTTCTTCCCGCCGTCGCCGTTTGTTGCCTCGATCTTGATCGGCGGTGGCACACGGGTCTTCAGGTTGAAGGGGAGCCCCTCAGAGATCATGACCGGACTCGTCGGCCGCGTCGTGTTTGCACTCTTGGACAGTTCCAAGGCGTTGAAGTATCGCATGTGTTCCTTTTGTATGGCCTCTGTGCTGTCCTTTTCGCTTGAGGGTACAAATGGCTGGTTGTTATTGTTAAAGTTGTGATCCGAGCCGTACTGCAAATCTACCGGAGCCCGTGGTGCGTCGTTCCTCTGACTCGACTGGGCCTCGGAACCGTAGATCCAAGTGGCGAAGGCCGCTTCTTGCTCAGCTGCGTGAGTAGACTGTGACATGCGCCGTCCTTCTTGCTTGAACTCGCTCCATTGCTGGTGCCTCAAGTGGCCGACCGGGGGACCCATGGTATTTGTTCTTTGCGGTGCGTTCGAGAACATGGACTCGTGCTGGACGCTATGGGATCGGCCATGAGATCCGCTGTGAAGCACATTGGCTGCCGCTAGGACATCCTCTGACGGCTGTGGAAGGTCGATCGAATGACGTTGGATGGAGGAAGTATCGGGGAGTGGAGCGCCTCCCGTGGCGTAAGTGTTCGGGGGTGCGCCTGTTACGGGTGAGGAGGTCGTGTGTGAAGGACCAGGACCTGCGTAGCCATTTGGTGTTGTTGCAGGTGGAGCGGACGCAAGCAGAGAATCAGCAGTCGCGAAAGTCTGAGAGTTGCTTGTCTGGAAGAAGGCGTTGTTGAGAAGATTGTCTGGCATGGATATTTGAGGCTGGAGACCGAAGGAAGTAGCGGTGCCCATCAAGGAAGGAGGCATCATCCACTCGTCCCCAATGACCCCCTCGCCAAAATTTTGCTCGCCGTAGCCGTTCGAGACGATGCCAGCCAAGATATTCGCGAGCCCATTCTCTTCGGCTGTGGTGAGGATGGGGTTGCCGGGGGCAGGATCGGGTGGCGGGTCAGGGAGGAAATCGAAGATGGACGGGTCTGAGTTCGGGTCCTCTGACAAGTCTGTCGCAATGTCAGCCGTGGAAGAGGGTATGGGAAGAAAGCTGCTTCTTGCAACTGAGGGACACAAACATCCAAATGGCAGTCTGCTGCCGTTATTCGGCTGCGACGAACCCATCCTGGGACGCTGAACGGCCAGCATGAGTGCGTTTTCGACGAGGCCAACGACACTTGTGGTCTGATGGGCAGTCGAGGGGTAGGATTCTGTAGAAATGCTTGTTCGAAGTCTGGCCTCCTATGGTTGGTCTCACCCAGAGCAAACTTCTGAGCCGGATGTATGGAGATCGTGCAAGGTATTGTCAAGCGTAAAAGGCGTGTGGCATGACTGGGCGCTGGAGGACGCGAAATACGAATAGGCTTGTAAGGGCACCGCAGGTCATGAATGGCAGTGAAGCTGCACCGTTGGAATCGTGGGCGCCGTAGCCGTCAAGAGGTAAGGCTGGTCTAGGCAATGAAGTGCAGTCTATGCTATGATTGGGAACTGCCGTCCAGGATGGAGTTGCACGGTGCAAGTCGCACTCGCACAAAGTGCAGCGAGGTGGAAATGGAGCTCGAGTGGGTTTTGTTCGGCCGAGTCACACGGGCAAGCTCCCCCCTACGACGGTCGTAGGCTGGAGGCTCTGCAAGGCCGCCGACGTTGCCGTTGCTGGTGCTATTTGAGCAAGCTTGGTGCTTGGTCCTTATGGTGGTTGTGTGCTGGTGGAGCTGGTCACTTGGTGTCTGTCTGTCTTTGAGGGACGAGGCGTATCAAGACGGCGAACGTTGCCAGCGTGCATTCTCCATGGGGCGGCAGGTGTTGAGAAATGGACCCTGAGAACGTTGAGAAGTTGAGGACACTGTGAAAACGCTGCTAAAGAAGTAGGTAAGAAAGGACTTGGTTTGGGAATCGAAGTCGTCCGGACTAGAGAGACTGGAGAATGAGACTGGTGCAGGCGCAGTCACCTTTAGCACCAACACCAGCACCAGTACTGTACCAGAAGCAGAAGCAGAAGCGGTAGTCGACATGGCCGACCCCCAGGTACCTAGACTGCGGTAGGCAAGTGGCCCCGCGCTGACTCGAAAGCTGCATGCACCACAGAAACCTTGGAACGGGAGGAGCTAGGAAACCGGGGTCATGTGCGTGCCGTTATGCAGCAAGGCGAGGAGGGATCTGGGGGGAGGCAGGGGTCTTGCGACCTGCTATGAGCATACCTACGGGTTAGGGCTATATCCGCTGGACGCCATGCACCAATCCTGCATGACGTCCTCTTTCACATGTCAGGCACACGCTGTCAAGTCAGTCAGTCAGTCAGTCACCTAGTCCTGCACCGCACTGCGCTGCGTTGCGCTGCACTGCACGTTCTTGGTTCATTTCCCTCGGCCGGGGCCACTAACTGTGAGCGGGAAGTGGCCAGCCTGGTCTGCATGTCTGGCAAAGGGTGGGCAGGCGTGGCAGGCAAGCCGAGATCAACCTGACCAGTCGGTCATTTAATGCTGGATGTCGATGCGACCAGGGGACTCAGTCAGTCACTCACACCTCGGCGGCAACTTGACAAATTCATTCCATCCCCTCGTGTATCGCATCGCATCGTATCGCATCCGCACCGCATCGCATTTCATCGCAGCCAGACTATTGTGCAGAGTACCTGGATGCCCCCTCGGTCCACGGGGTACTGTCCAGAGCCCGCATGGGTCGCTGGATTGGGAAACCCCATGAGAGATGGTGAGGGAAGAAATGAGCTCTTGGAGCTGGGTTGTTTGATGCGCTGCCGGGTCTACTGCAGGCGGTAAAACACGACAAGGACCAAGCAACCAGCACGCCAAGGGCTTGCGGATTGCTAGCCCCCCCTCTGGTTGTTTTGTAGATCTACGGACGAGCAGGCGCATCGAACTACTGTGGCCTTGGGATGGCATGGGTGGCCAATCCGACGAACGTAGCAAGGGTGAGGCGCATGTTGACACCGTATGTACTGTAACTGCGATGGGGCCGAGGAGAGAGGCATGGTGAGGAGGAGGCGGCATTAGGGAAACGCCGCATCTGCTGCAGACTGCACACGCAGTGCTGATGTTTCGATGCTTGCCGAATGCTGTGCTCCGTCAGGCCCCCCCTGCCCTCCGTTTCAACGTCCCGACGTTGCATTTTGTCCTACTGGTTCCCTTTCTTGCCGCATCGTTGCGAGAGCGACGGCGTCTCTCCCCTTGATCCTCGCCCGTGTCAAACACCCACCGGCTCATGGCCGCCTTCCAGTCCCATCTTTGAGCATAACATCAAGAGCCTTTAGACTTTGGCCTCGCCTGGCCGTCCGATCGTTCCACATAGCGGCCAAGAGCTTACTTTTCCCGGCAACCGTACGTTCCTCTCGACTTTGTTGTGTCCTTACCCGTCCCGTCAAAAGTCTTAGCACCCGTCATCGACAGTCACATACATCCTGCTCATATACCCCCTTATACCCCCCTCATCCGCCCTCCCACTCTATTCTGGACGTGATGCCTGACGCGTGGTGTCTTTCGCGCTGGCAACGCGACAGAGACTGCGCACGCATGCACTAGATCCTGTCGGAGCACAAATCCATCCTCCATGTTGTCTGCAAAACCCAGAGTCAACAGCAAACCATTGTCTGTCATGTACGGCGAGGAATTGAATATCCAACCCTGCCATCAAAGATGCCGGAAAGAGCCACTGATGGCACCCCAATCGTCATCCACAGGCTTAGCCAGCCAATGGATTACCCAACGCTGCATTTGTCCCCATGTCGCAGGTGTCTTGGACGCTTTCGAGTGAACCATCGTCCAAGACACACATGTCCGCTACAACCTGCGGACTTCCCACTGTATTCCGTTTCCAGTATTCTTCGGATCCGAACATTCGGAAGACTGATGACAGCGCAGGGGCCCCCAAAGGTGCAACACGTAACCTTGAGTCTAACGCGTCACAATCACATGTCACATCCCACTCAACCGCTCTCGCCCAACAGTCTTTTCAGGTTTCCGAGGCATCTGTATCTACGTTGTCAATGTCTTCATCATCGCTGTCACACCACAATTCTGTGTCAATCAGGTACAGACCCAAGTCGGCGAGATGGGATAGAAGTGTGCCGCCCTTGTTGAGACCTCTGCTCCGTGCATATCTGCTTGGGTATGCGTTTGCCGTCGGCCCAAGACTGCTGGCCTTGGTTTTCCATCATGCCCTCAAGCTCGTCCGGACGTGGCGCAAGGCTTCAAATGGCTCTGAAGGAAACAAGCCCGAGCCTCAGCTGCTGGAGTCCTTGAGCAAGACAGTACGAGCCGGGCTCGAATGGCACCGGTTCCCAACTTTCTGCGCTGCTCTTGTTGGGGGGAGTACCTTGCTGGAGGTAAGGCTTGTGCAGCCGAGAAATCATTGTGATCAACTTGTTGGCAACTAGCTAACAATACACCTGGTAGCCTGTCCTTCGCAAAGCACTTGCTCGTATTTTGTCCGGTATATCAGAGGCATCCAGGATCAGGTAAGCTCAAATGACGACGAGTCCCACATACGCCAGATCATGTCTGTCCTGTGTAACCCATACTGAAAGAGCTGCACCTAGATTATCAAGATGGTTCTCTTCCTTCATTGCAGGATGGCTCAGCCTGCGACTGCTCCAGTCCAAACAAAGCATTCCGTCCACGACCACACTTGCCACAGCTGCAACTCCCCTAGGCTCTCCTAAAGCAGACCAAAGACCCAGACCCCAGGCCGGCCGCACTCTAGACCTGACACTCTTCGCCGCAACCCGCGCTCTGGACGTCTTAATAGGGGAAGTCTGGTCCCGGCGCCGTAACATCCGCTCCCCTTCCGCTAGCATCACGACAAAGACCCTCGACCATTTTGCGTCCAGTCTCGCCGACCCATTGATCTTCGCCGCCTCCTCAAGCCTCATCATGTGGAACTGGTTCTACAACCCGGCCACACTCCCCCGCACCTACAACAAGTGGATCGCGAGCGCCGCCTGCGTCGACGCGCGCCTCGTCGTCGCCCTTCAACGCATGAAGGACGGTGTCATGCGCTACGGCGAGGATACAGGACAAGCCCCTCTTCTACAGGAAATGTGCGAGGAGTACCGCTGGCCTACGCAGTGGGGTGACCCTGCTGTCAGTGTTCCGTTCCCATGTGAGATGGTCCACATGGGGTTCGGCCCGTCCTGCGAGCTGCACGTCTTGAGCAGGTTCCGCAAGGCCTGGCTGTGGAGCATGAGGACGTACTTGCCGCTGCAGGTGGTGGTGCTGCTCCTGAGGCTCCGAACGTTGAAGACTCTCAGGCGTGACTTTGTCCGGGCGGTCCTGTCTGCATCACGGTCCTCTGCGTTCCTGGGGGCTTTTATAACGCTGTTCTACTACGGCGTGTGTCTAGGACGGACGCGGGTTGGGCCGCACATCCTGGGGGTGGACGCCAGAGCGCGGGAGAAGCTCGACGGCGGGATATGCGTCGGGACGGGATGTTTCTTGTGCGGATGGAGCGTGCTGCTCGAGCCGTCCAGCAGGCGGAGGGAACTGGCCCTGTTTGTCGCGCCAAGGGCTGTGGCGACGATACTACCACGCAAGTACGATGCCGACAAGCAGTGGAGGGAGACGCTGGTTTTCGCGGCCAGCACGGCGGTCGTGTTCACGTGTGTAATGGAGAACAAGAGGAGGGTCAGAGGCGTCGTTGGGGGTTTGTTGAGAACGGTGCTTGCGGCTTAGATGACAAGACCAGGAATTACATTGAACATATAAAAAGGGTGAAACGCGAACAAGAAAAATAGAAGGTTTGTTCGCCTGTTTCGAGACAGACCTCGAGTCCTGGGACACACAGTACCGGCGACAGTGGTATTGGAACGGATTCGAAGATGTGGCCATCGCAGTATATATACAGGTACACATGAATATAGACTGTTTCAAACATTCAAGCTGATTCCAGTCTTGTAATCGCGATGCGGCGTCCAAATTGATGAACAAAGTGGGGCTGGTGATTGATGCAAGTGAGCTCCCACTGCAACTGCAGCTCCTTGCATCACTCTGAACACCGCCTCATTCAAGGTTTCATGACATCACACCGGCACCACCAAACGGGGACTTGAGCCCATCAGTCGGCCGCGGTGAAATCGTCTCCATGATCTCAGCATAACCAATCACCACAATGAACGCCAACGCGACCATCCTGGGTCCCAATGTCTTTGTCTTTGACCAGAGCATGCCCGCTTCTGCGGTGCAGGCCCAGGCGACTGATATATTCAAGCGTATGGAGTCCAATGAATTTGGCCCCCAGCGCTACGCACTTCTCTTCAAGCCGGGCGTGTATGACGTTCTCTTCGACGTGGGCTTCTACACCTCTGTCTGCGGGCTGGGTCAGAACCCCGACGATGTCCTCGTCCGGGGCGGGGCCAACGTCCCGGCCTACTGGATGCCCAACCGAAACGCCACGTGCAATTTCTGGAGATCTTTTGAGAATCTAGCCATCGAGGCGTCTGACGCGACCAACAAGACCACCACCATCGCTGTGTCGCAGGCCGCACCGCTCCGGAGGTTGCATATTAGAAGCCCCAACGGTCTTTGGCTGTTTCAGGTCGACCCTGCCACGGGTGCGGGCGGCTGGGCCAGCGGTGGGTATATGGCAGACACGGTTGTCGACGGCCAGGTCCTCCCTGGGTCCCAACAGCAGTGGCTCTCGAGGAACAGCAGATGGGGCAGTTGGGCTAATGGCGTATGGAATATGGTCTTTGTCGGCTGCGAGAACGCTCCCACCCAGGCCAACTGGCCCAGGGAGCCTTACACGACGGTGGACCAGACACCTATTATCCGAGAGAAGCCATATCTCTACGCCGTTGAGCAGGACAAGTTGGCTGTCTTCAAACCAGCCTTGCAGAAGGACACCGTAGGGCCAACCTGGACGGGTGGTGCTACTCAGGGGGAATCAATTTCCATCGAGGCCTTCTACGTCGCTCAGCCTGGCGTGGATGCTGCGGCCGTCAATGCGGCACTCAGCTCGGGCAAGCACATCTTGTTTACACCAGGTGTCTACAATCTCGACAATGCCTTGCGAGTGACTCGCCCAAACACGATTATTTTGGGCCTAGGGTTCCCCTCTCTGGTACCGATCAATGGAAAAGCGGCTATTTCTGTGGATGATGTCGACGGTGTCACCGTGGCAGGTTTGATCATCGACGCTGGACCTGTCAACTCACCCTGTCTGCTAGAGGTAGGGCCCTCGGGTAGCTCTGCCGGGCACTCCCCCAACCCAACATTCCTGTACGACCTCACGATCCGTACCGGGGGCGTCCAAGCCGGCAGAAACAGCGCCGGCATCGTCATAAATAGCCACGACGTCGTGTGCGACCAGCTCTGGCTGTGGCGCGCCGACCACGGGCCCGCGACGTGTGCCGGATGGGACGTGAACCCCACCCAAAACGGCCTGGTCGTCAACGGGGACCGCGCCACGGTGTATGGACTCTTCAACGAGCACCACGAAGAGTACCAAACGCTGTGGAACGGAGACCACGGCCGAGTGTACTTTTACCAGAGCGAGATACCATACGATCCCCCCTGCCAGGAGGCGTATAGATCAGAGCAGGGTGCCCGCAACGGGTATGCATCGTACAAGGTGTCCGAGTCGGTGCAGAGCCATGAGGCCTGGGGCCTGGGCGTGTACTCATATTTCCGCGATGCGCCGGTCAAGGTGGAGAACGCCATCGAAGTCCCCGCGGCGGCCAAGATACACCACATGACCACCGTCTGGCTGAATGGGACCAGCGGGAGCGAGATCACGCACATCATCAATGGGAGGGGAGGGAGGGTGTACGCGAACACCCCAGATGAGGCAATGCGGCAGACCTTGGACGAGTACCCCTGATGAATTGTGGGCGTGGATCTTCCCGGGATGCATGCGGGTGCGGCTCCAAGGGCAGCGGCTGCACTGCTGACTGCATATTACGAACCTCATCAACCACGTAGGAAGGGTGGCAACTTTGATGCCGGGGAGACAGCGGATCAAGCGGGCAACTCCATTCAATACAGACTGCCCAAGATATGCCTTGCATGTATTGAACAACTGACTGGTCACTCAGCATGTATGTAGGTGTGTTCGAATGTGAATTACTTGTGGCTATACTAGGCCCCGGTGCTTTAGCTCTGTTTTGTGGCCATTTTAGCGAGCTTTGATTCTGGCTGATTGAGGAGTGCGGCCGGCTTGTCTCACGGACTTCTCGGGAAGTGTCTTTTGCGAATGTGTCTAATGCATAGAACTGAGTGAGTTCGAGGATGTTCGTAGACCTAGCGTTCGGCGGTCTACGAATGCGGTTGTCTGGATTGACCTGCTACAGTTCTGTACAGGTTGTAGACGTGGCACATCGCTGTCTGTCTAGCACAATCTAGTGCGATTCTACCCCCTCTTTAATTGCGACGAGTCTGCATTGTATGAATGCATCACGTACTGTGGAGAGGAGGAAAGAAGATGCGTCCCAATGACTTCCACGCTGGCAAATATCAAGAAGGCCGAAGCTCCGCGGATGAACACACTGTTTCAAGTACGCACGGATGGGGAGGGCTAAATTCTGTAATTGTATGTCACTTCTCAACACCGTTGCATTAATGATGCTTGGATTACTGCAGGGTGACCGGAAGCTGAGCACAGCATGAACATCTAAGCCAATTACAATCTCGTGATCCTCTTTGCTCGCAATGCACAATAATGCACAATATTGGCATGCATTCCTGATGCCACGGCTGCAGATGTCCGACCCGTCGTGCCGACGAGTCTTAAGGCCTAGTTAAGCAGGTAATTACCAAATTCATGGGAAAGCATCTGCTGTATGATGGATGCCTATTATGCGCCCGCCGGTCACACCCCATCGCCGGAAGGCCAATGGCCCCACGGTGTGTGACACCGAGCCTAAAAGTTGCAAGGGACTTCTCCGTGCAATTGTGCAACATCAGAAGCACGCCAGGTAACTCTCCCAGGGAGCTGAATGGGGACTCAGAAAATGTCACAATCCCACGTGGCCCGCCGTTGGATCTCATGCGAGACGGACTGATCGCAAACACAACATGATCGCAAACTACCCCCTTCTTCCATCACCACGAGACCTTTGCCTCATTTGAGTGGCACTGACGTGGATTGTGGTACAAAGTATCTCGTAGGATGCTCGAGTCCTTCTACTTCCAGGGACATGTTCTCGGTGAGGTTCGCCCAGGAAACATCAAACCTCGATATCGTCTATAGGTATGGCCTCTTGGCTCGATGATGTTCCACGAAAACCGTTTACTTGCACATGTACTCGTTCCACTACCGCTCAGGCCGGTATTGAACAAATCACAGTCGGAAGAGCTCAGAGGCATCGGACAGCAGCGTTCAAGTCGACTGCGAAGCACATATAAACTGAATACACGCCTGAATAGCTGCTTTCTTTGATCAGGAACTACTTTACTACTCAAACACAAATCTCATGAAGACTATAAACGGTCTCCTTTGGTCATGACTTGGGAGAGCGCCTGCCTGGAACCTGAAAGAAGGAAAAGGAAACTGGAAGATGTTTCGCCCATGAGAAATTACCAAGCATAACTCCATATTTATCCTCTTGGGAGAGAGACTTGGAAACTGTCTTGGACCATCTGCCAGATCAAATGAGTACCTATTGAATGTTTCGAAGACTGAAATACTTGCCGAAACATATTTGAGTCGAAGGAAATTGAACTGTCCAAATAAAGAAACAACGAGCTCATTCAAGCCAAATAGAAGCATGGACACCTCGACTACATCTCAGGTATGCTTGTTTGGAAACATAAGCCGGAAATGACTCTGCTCTATTCAAATGAAGGCAAGCACGGCTTTCTTGTAGAGCCTTTGAACAAGAAGGTATATTCGGCCTTTGCTTTCCAGGACTAGACCAGATAATCTTGCTATGAGACCCACTATTCTCCCAAATTTTGAGACTGGAATCTGAGAAAGTTTCCAGGGTTGTCAGGTTATTTAGAGAGTGTAATTCCAAATCGCCCGGGTGCAAAGGAAACTTGAGCCATAGCCAACGTTACTTTTCCCGACAGACCTTCAGCAACGCTCGTGAACGGTATTTGATATCTCGATCCATCTGGCTCTAATTGTACACCATAATCGATAATAAGTGAGTCGAGATGAGAACGCAGCTAGCACAAACTACGAGTTCCTCAATATCTCATATGCGATGACTTGAGGATCGGGGCCCGTGTCGTTCATTTGGTAATAATGACGCGGTTCAAACAAGGTGTGACAGACAATCTGTGCCCAGAGCTCAGATATGTATTAATAACTTTCATGGTTTCGGTATTTGATAGTGAGGGATAACTGATCCCAAGGTAGCCCGCGAATTTTCGACGTCTAGCTCAAGACCTCAGCCACGACGTCACACCCAGCACAAAAACACAGACCAATATGTCCGAACGGACAGTGGTGAAAATCCGCGAGTACTTCAGCCCAGTGGTAATTATGCCCTTCACCTTCCCATCCGGTATGAACCCCAAGATGGTCCACAAGATCCCCGGAGGCGGCGCCCGCCCTTGATCAAGAAGCAGCCGGCTTGTGAGCAAGATCGTCTCTGCGGTGGCGAAGATCCAGAAGAAGTACTTGCGCGTGTCGTCGGTCTGCCCGGTGCTGTTGGCGAAAGCGCCCCGCTCCCTCTCGATCTTGGTGCCCGTGAAGTCGGCCAGCTGCGCGATGTACAGCCCCAGCCCGGCCGCGAGGAGGAAGTGCACGATGCGCCAGAAGGCGGCGTAGGGGTCGAGCGCCGCGGCTTGCTGCTGCTGCGGCTGCATGCCTCCGAACGGGCTGCCGCCGGCGAACGGGTTGCTGCCGGGGGGCCCACCCTGCCCGAGGTTCGGGGGCATCCCGCCGGGTCCGAGCATCTGCGAGAGCATCTTCATCATGGGGTCCTCCTCTCCGTTGGCGCCGCCGAACATGGCTGGGTCGAAAAGTGGGTTCGCGGGAGTGGTGCCGGCGGCGCCTGGGGTTGCCGGGCGGTCGAAGCCGAGCATCATCTGCCGTAGCTGGTCCTCGGATACATTGCTCGGATCACCGCCCCGGGCGGCAGGCGAAGGCGAGGGGATCCTGTTCGTCTTCTGCGGCTCATAGTAGTGCTCCGATATGTCGACCTCGTCGGGATCGCCGTGTTGTTGCTCCGCGCCAGCCTGCGGCTGAGCTGCCGAGGCGGGTGGAGGAGAGGATGCCGTCGATGGAGGATTGCTTGGTATCGGGTCTAAAGTCATACAGGTCAGCTGGTAATGATTTTTGAATGGGATTTGCGTGGGAACAAACCTCTCTGAATGCCTCCTCCCAGCCCTGTGATCCTGTTCAAGCGAGCGCTGCCGCCCGACTTGATCTTGGCCTCGCGGCGTTCCTTACGCAAGCGGGTCTGCTCAGCTGCTCGTGCAGCGACCGCAGCCTCGTCAGGGCTCAATCCTGCCGTCTCGGTCATCTTTGTGCGGAGGTGGCGATGCTTGTGTACTGATGTTGCGTGCGTGTCCGAAGAAAAGGCCTGGGGGGAGACTGACGTGACCGTTGGCCAGAGCTTTTGGGAAGCTTACCGCAGGTTCCTTATCTTATCAGCGAGCTGGCCTCTGCCTGGTTTCTAGGTCGGTCAATCACTCGTCTGAAACCAGTCGCAACAAACTTCACTATTGGACCTAACCACGGGCAATCACCAAATCTTACGAAGGGCGCGTTGGATCTTGTATGGATTTATGAGGGTAGTGTCACTTTGCATACCCAACTGTGGCGTATTCTCCAGATGACATCTACAAAGTGTAAGTCGCCAGAATACCAACATCTCCTCAATTTCTTTTCTCTAGACTATTCTACTTTCTGTGCCCGAGTCTTGACAGGCTCATGAAACATGACGTATCAAATTCCTCTCCCTTCAAGGAGTGGCCTTGCTCATGCTGATCAACCTCTTGATTCCAACCTGTAGCGTTGTTAGCATATAGACCTAGGCATCCACCGGTTTGTGTGTAGACTCACCATCCAATTACCACACTCCTCCGTCTTGTTCTCATGTATGTTCACCTGGATTTGATGGGCCTCGCCATAGTTTCTGGACTCGAGAGCGTCCGCAAGCTGAGCGAGCTGTGCGATTGTGTCCGGCTTGACCAGCTCCTCGTTGTTCAGATGGTCGAACAGAAGGTTTAGTCGCTTCTGCGTGTCCTTCACTTGAGGGGCGAAGTTCTGCGGCGCCTTCGATGCGACTCTTTGCATGTCGCGGCTGAGGACGTCAACCATGCTTTGGGCGCTGGCTGGGATGTGCGACCGGTCTCCGGCTGGGTGTCTTGCCTTCGGAGGAGCCGCAGCTGGCGAAGGCGCGGAGCGTGGCGGCGGCGGAGTCGCTGTTGAGTGAGCAGTTGGCGGAGGACCAAAGGATGGCGGGGGCCCCACGGGCGGCTGGCCGGTTGGTGTGGCAGCTGGGGCATATGGCGATGGTGCGAACTGTCCTGGCCCGGCTGGTGCAGCCGCATAAGGGTTGCCTGGTGGCGGCCGGCTGGCGGCAGGAGGAGGCATCGACGCCGCTGGAGGCTGAGTGAACTGCTGAGCAGCCGGGGCCGGAGCGTATCGAGTCGACTGCGGCGGCCCGGCTGGTGGCGCACTGTACGGAGACGCAGTCCGCGGCGCGGCTACGCCTGGTGGGGGAGCATACGCATTCGAGGCTGTGGGCAGCGGTCGCACCTGAGGAGGTCCTGTCAGGGGCGAAGTGACGCGGGGCGGACCGGCCTGGCCTGCCTTTGGCGGCGGCGGCGGCGGGGTAGGCGTTGCGCGAGGTGGAGCCCCGTATGGGCTCTGAGGTGGTGGTGGCACACCAGAGCCCTGCTGGCCAGGGAAAGGTGACGTGATGGGAGCTGTTCGTGGTGTAGACTTCCGCGGTGGCACCTTGGTTACCATCGGCACATCATTCCAGTCACCAACGTCCTTGGCCCGGATGAGAGGCGGGTTGGAGCCGGGAGTCCCCCCTCTTGGCGGGCCAGCCATCGGCGGTGGTGCTATTGGTGGCTGCCCAAATGGCGCGTAGCCCTGTTGAGGTTGACCAAAGGTTGTGGAGGGAGACGGGGCATATGGATTGGCCACAGGCGCAGCTCCAGGTGGCGCATAAGGATTCCCAGTAGGTATAGCCGAAGGCGGAGCGTACGGGTTCGCAGATGGCGTCTGGGCCGGCGCCGGCGGCGCGTACGGGTTTGCAGATGGAATATGGACCGGTGCGGGTGGAGCATACGGGTTCGCGCCACTTGGAACGGCAGGCTGCGGTGGCTGATAGCCAACTACCGGCTGAGCGCGAGCAGGCTGTGCCCGAGAGACTGTCCGTGACCCTGCCGCTGGTTGGCGAACAGCTGCTTGGGCAGTAGTCTTTTGAGTCGCCAATCTGACACGGTTCCTTGCGACCTCTGCTGCAGAATAGCTCGCTGGCAAAAGATCGAGATACTTCTGTGCCACAGAAAGTAGGCCATGTGACGCAACAATGTCTGCGTACTCGACATACTTGTCGTACAACGCAGAGAGCTTCCAGTCCGAGGGGAGGCCAGTCTCGGAGTCCTGGAACTTGGTTACATGCCTGAAGATGGTGACCTTCTCGATGAATTGCTGGAGGGACCGGGCGTGCACTGAGAACGTCGAGTCCTCACTAGGCTCATTCATCTCGGCTTGTTCGGCCTCTCCAAGCTCCTCAATCCAGATGGAGACCACCTTCTCTAGCTTCGAGCCAACCAGGTAGCAGAAAGAAGCGTCTTTGCGTGAGCCTTGCTCAAGAATGCGGTCGCCGAGCGCCTCACAGAGGTCAGGGAACTCGTTTGGCTGCGCAAATGTGCACAATGTGGCCATAGTCTCCTTCCAATTGGCCAGGTCTGCGTTATAAACAACATCCCAGAGGTTGCCAGCGATGACCGAGCTCAAGAGACGGAGATAACTAGGGCTACCCTTTCTGTTGGAAAGATAGGCTGCCTGCACTTTATCCACGAGTTCTTTTCCACCACAGTTAGCAATGATGAAGGCATCGGCCATGCGGTCTTCTCTCAGGCAGATGTCGGCAGCTTTGGCGAAGTTGCCAAGCATGAGAGCCTTGGTGACTTGATCCTCCAAAGCAGAATTGCCTTCACTGAGAAGGTGGAATGGGTCCTCTGTCTTGGCGCCTTTGTTGGCAGCCAGGCCCGACAGGAAGTCATCGCCATCAGCGCCATCGAAAATGCTCGTCATCCGCTTGTGTGAGGCCTTCTTCAAGCCGTTCTCTTTGGGTGTCTCTGTTGCATCCTCTTCCAGTGGCTCCTTCTCTTCATTGCCATTGGGCGCCGGTTCATCTTTCGAAAAGCCGAGGTGGCTAATCACTTGCTGGCGAGGATCTTCCGCGACGAGCGTCTCCATGACAAGCCAGTCGGCCTTCTCATCATCGGTCTTGGCCTGCTCCAAGTGTGACTGGCAGATATTCTTGAGGTCCCCGCTCTGAACCGCGGTCTCGAACTTCTCAGCCTGGGTGGTAACTTCAGAATCCACAGAAAATTGAGAGATCGATATCTTTGAAGAGCGAGGTTGACCACTCGCAACTGTATTCTTCCTGAAAACGATGACTTTGCCGCCGAACCCAAAGGAGGCGCCAATCGGTCTCTGCATCCATACAGGAGCCTTGGGTAGGGAGAAAGATGCCCGCTGAGGCTGTGTTTGCGCGCTGGTGAAGAAGTCCTCGCCGTCGAGATTGTCTTGCGCAGCGGTCTGTGCAGTTGAAGCATTGGTGTTCTGAAGTGTTTGAATGGCAATCTTGCCGTCAAACGAGGCCGTGGCCGACAGCGAGGGATTATGAGGGTTGAATCGAGTCAAGAAAGTCCAGTTCGTGACTTCTGGGAACTCTCCGTAGCGCTCACCAGTCTGGGGGTTCCAAACAACGGTTCGATTGTCCTTGCCAGAAGAAATCAACAGATCGCTGTCTTGTTCACACCATGAAAGAGACAGCACTCCCTGTTCGTGTCCTTGAAGCGTCCGCTCTGGCGCATTCGAGTTCCTCAGATCCCAGAGAAGAATTACGGGCGCACTGTCGTCAGGGGTCGCCGTTAGAAGCTTGGTGGAATTCTGCGGATCCCATGCGATGGCGCTCACTCGCTTGCGGTTGTTGTTGAGCGTCAGAGAAGCCTTTTTGGTCTTCAAGTCCCACACGGTGACGAAGCCTCCAGAGCCTCCGGTGGCCAGAATGTGTGACACTTTCCTGTTCCACGCGACGCACTCGATATCGTCCGACCGAGCCGCAGCGTTGCCCAGACGCAATGGGTTTTCTATGTCGTTGATGTCGTGGATCCATAGCTCACCCTTGTCGCCTGCGGTAGCTATGATTTGAGGTTTCAGAGGGTTGAATTGGAGGGACTTGATCGCGCCGCTGTGCTTCGAGGTATGCGCTATCTCGGCATCTGGTGCTCCAGCAATCAGTTTTTCGGCATCCCACAGATGCAATGAACCATTCTCAAGTCCTCCGGCGATGATGCCTCGAGGGTGCGTGTCGTCTGGTGGACCCCAAGCTAGGTCGTGGAATCTGGCGTAGCCAAGTCAGCCGATGCGACCACATACTCCTTCGGGGATAACACAAACTTCGAATCTGCAGCGATGCTGGCGATGGGCTGTAGCTCGAGTCCCTGCGCTTGATCGTCTAGGTTCAGGTCCCACAGCTCGAGCTTGACCTCGTCGGAGAAGCTATCGTCGACGGCTCCAGCACGAGTGCCGGTGACAAGAAGCGGTTTGGCCGGCCCGGATGACCAGGCCAAGGCCGCCGTGCGAGGGATTTCTCTCAGTCGTACCATGTTTGCAGGAATGGATAATTCGAAGGGCGGCAAGAATCGCTACACTGGAAGGGCTGCGGCCTCTTCACAGAGGCGCAAGATAGTGATTCTGGATCTTTCAGCCAGACTACTGGACCGGCATTGGGTGATGAAGATTGATTAGCTGCCGGTATGCCAATGAAGTGTGCAGAAGAGAGTCTGCCAGAGATTTATTGTTGTAGCATCGGTATGTGTCTTGGGGCAAGTTGTTGCATCGGGTGTAATAAAGGCCACTCTAACACTGATGCCAATCGTTAGGCCAGATCTCGCTGGGCGGGCGCCTTCACAGGGGCCAGGCAGCACAAGAGCGGCCACTGATTGGCCCACTAGGGACTGGGTGCCCCTCTAAACATTCCAAGGTCTTACGTAGCTGTCGTACAACTTCTGGTTGAGACAAAGTACCTAGGCTAGTACTTGGGTACGACGTCTGCAGTATCTTCGCGATAACTTCTACTTTCCCACCCTCTGTTTGCAAGCGTCCCACGTAATCGCCTCTGAGCATAACATTCATCTTGTACATTCTGCGCCCGAGAATCCTCCTGGATATTTTGGAGGTCTTGTCGTACAGGGTGTGAATGCTAGTGAGGAATACAGGGTTCAGACAGCTTGTGCTTGAATCAGCCTCGCGCCGGCACCTCGAACTTGCGAAAGCTCAGCATCAACACCCCCAACATGACGGATACCGCGCGGTGGAAGGCTACGGTCCATGTCAGTGGCCTCGCAACAGTAGCCACGGCTGCGACAATTCATGACGCATTTCTTCCCTTCGGCGACGTTGCAGATGTCTCGCTACCAAAGAACGAAAACCCAAACTCGAACACCACTGAACCACATCGTGGCTTCGCCTACGTCGAGTTTGAGAGTGCAGATGACGCGAAGGAGGCAATAGACAACATGGACCAGTCCGAGTTCTTCGGGCGAGTCATTAAAGTTACAGCAGCCAAAATACCTAAAAGTGCTGACGAGGGACTGGGGAGCAAAAAGGCAGTTTGGGAACAGGTATGTTGTCGCTTCTACCACTTGTGCGTCACTGGATGTCAAACTGATCACCACTATTTTATAGGAGAGCTGGCTGGCAAAGCATGCCGTCAGCGACGAAGACAGACTGGCCGCAGAGCAAGCCCAAGACGCCGCAGACACGAGGGCCGAGGATCCAATGCAAGGCCTTGAGGGGTTGGATGTCGCTGGTCCTCGCCCAGCATAGGTGGACAGCGGAAGGCCTGAATATACCCAAAATGTACAATTATTGCACTGCGAAGGCGTTCGGAAACGTGGAGGAACGGGAGTTGAAGATGGACTTTGCATCAAAATGATATTGCTGTTTCAGAGCCGGGAAACTCGGGCGGTTTTGGTGATATATGTCACCTCTAAGTCTCGCAATGTACAGTCTGCCCGGCCTCCCTTGGCTTGCCTCCACCGATTTTTCCTGTTCGCCACGACGCTCTAGTGGTGCTCCTCGGCAGCGGCATCGGCAGCTCGGTTCTGGCGCTTGAGGCGGATGGTCTTGTCGACGAACAAATGACGTGTGATAGAGTAGCCAGCAGCGATCACAGCGAAGCCAACAACGACACCTGTATCTGTGTGAGCCTTTGCAATGCTTCCGCAACAATTGTGTTCATGACGAACCGAGAGGGATCAACTCAGCGGGGATCTTGCGAAGTCGTCGGAGGCGTTGCGAGACGGTGTGAGCTGTGAGTGTTTGATTGTGTCAGCCTTGTCCTCGGCCGAGAGCCCAGGGGATGTGTATCATCGACGCAGCACGGCAGCCTCGCGGCGCTCGAGTCATCACATACCGGCTTGTTCCTCATTCTATAATCTCATTAGCTGATCAGGCCTCTGATGTCACGCCATGTGTACGGCTAGAGAAAGAGGAGTAACTCACGGGTACCGGGCGCATCATACGGCGCGTGGGCTGGAAGGCAGACCGCATAGCTCTTGTGGCATACATTGTGACGGCGAGGTTGAGTGGAGATTGACCTGGATGGGTAGGATTCGCTGAATGGATGCTGGCACTTCGTGGAGTCGATTCGGTCAAAGGGCCAATTTTGATGCTTGATGGATTCCGTCCAGAAGCAGAAGCCAACTGCTCTCCCCCCGGGTTGGAGCTCCACCCGGCCAGTCAAATCACTCAATTTGCAAGCCTGCACACCCGGCCTTGCTTAGGTAACTCAACTAGCCGGCCAACATCCCAATCATCATCGATGCAGTTCCGGTGAACCGTACCAGCTCCATCAATTACCCACGAAGAACTCCCCATCCACCCCCCGACAGCCATTGAGCCTTCCAACCCTCTCCCACCCAAGCGCAGACCACAAGATAGCCAAAATGTCGGACAGCGATCGCGAGACCAAGCCCTTCAAGTTCGTCACTGGTATGTCAAACGCCCCTCTCCCGTTGACCTCCATCGTATGATTTTCTCCCGCAGGGCTAACAGTGGACACCAGCTGGTATGATATAACCTCGAACCCCACGGATAAATGCCGCGACGATGCGACTGTCACATGCCGACATGGACTGGATGGACATGACCTAACACGAGCCCACTCATACAGGTGTCGACGCCCGTTTCCCCAACATGAACCAGACCAAGCACTGCTGGCAGAACTACGTCGATTACCACAAGTGCATCCTCGCCAAGGGTGAGGACTTCGCTCCTTGCCGTCAGTTCTGGCTGGCCTACCGATCCCTGTGCCCCAGCGGATGGTACCAGCGATGGGATGAGCAGAGAGGTAAGACAGGCCCTTTGCCAAATGCCGCCTCGGTGCATGCTGACGATTTATCAGAGGCCGGAAACTTCCCTGTGCGCTTGGAGTAACGGAGATGGATACCTGGAGAATCGGACGACACGATAGACGGGAGGGACTTGTTCAACCTGCGGCGGCGGTTGTTCTACTAGACGATGTTCATAGGGCCGAAATCGCACACATTCCGACTCTGACCATGCCAGTCGTCATACGTGAAAGCCACCCACGTTTGTGGGTCGCCATGAGAGAATGTGTCTGACGCAATGCTGCTGAACTGGCAGTGGCTTTGGTTATTTGGACTTATGAAGGAGCGTCCTTGGGAGGTTCGGATCGCTTCGGGCCCACCTCTCTTCGCCTCTGACCAGTGCTATGTCTTGACCAGGGAGAATCATCTCGGAGTTGTGGTGACTGGCTCGTGGGACTGGTGCTTTGGTTCTCATCAGTGATTCTAGCACGCCGAATGCATCTTCCATAAGTCACCAGCTGAATTCTGAAGAGAGTTCATCTGCTTTACTATTTGCCCAGCTTGACTGACATCAGGTCAATGGCTGTAATGCACATGAAAGACATTACATCCGTAGGCGCGCACCGTTCACATCCTGGTCTTTGTGGAAAACGTAGCAAATGAGTCAACCGTGGGGCTTTGAGGGCAATCTTGGGATGTCTAAATGAGTCCGGAAATGTCATTGCTACGATAGATTCTTGTGCACTATTGGAGCGAAGGGGGTATGGAATTACAGGTTTGTCCATTCGCAGCGAAAAAGACACTGCGCAAAAGTATGAACACCCATCAATATTTTGAAAATCAACCAACAACGCCGCTCATCCTCGCTTTGCCAGTGATAGTGCGAGCCTCAATCAACGCCAGCTATGTTCCTGTCCAGTGCCCTGATCGCAGAATGAAAAGGCCCGTTGAGGGCATGGTTATTTCCTTCCCTTTACGCCCTCGTCTTCCTCATCGGAGCTCATGAACTCGTCATCTTCCTCGAAACCGAAGAATGATCTGGGTTTTACGTTGCCTTTCGAAGTTGCGGGCTCCTTGCCCTTGCCCTTATCAGAGACTGGTGTCGTTGCTCCCGAGCTCGCCTCCTCTGCGTTTGCTTCTTCTCCGTCGGAGTCTTCCTCCATCGCATCAGCAGAGGTCGACGAGGACCCTTCCGAAGCCCCGAAGAGGTTGTCTTTGTAGCTTCCTGACTTCATGGCGGCAAGGACAGCATCTCGTGTCCGCTCGCCAGCCTCCTCCTTGTCCTCCACCCACTTGCCGTCCAGCCTGCCTTTGTTACCGTTCTTGATCTCTTCCTCCCGCCGCTCAGCAGCCTCGACAATGGCTGTCCACCGCTCCCTCCTCTTCTCCTTCTCCTTCTGTTCCATCTCCGGCTTGATGGCGAGGAATTCAGCCAGCGCCTTTGCCTCAGTCACCGTGCGCAGCCTGCGGCCTTCGAGGTTTCTGCTCGAACCATGTTCATCACCCCGGTTCTTCTTGCGCTTGGAAGACATGCGCCCGCCGGCGGCGCGAAGTTGCGAGCCGAAACCACCCTTGCCACCGAGGACGGGATATGAAAGACGGAGGGGAAGGAGGCCATCTTCTGATGTAGCGAGAGACGAGATGGGTGTGTGTGCGTGTTGATGAATTTCGATGTTCGCATTTGTAGTGAGTGTCAGGGAACCAAAGGTATCGTCGTCTAGATCCTGGGGGATGCGGCCGTCCAATTCGCTCCACAGGTCATGCGCGGATGCTGAGGATGGCAGAGGCAGGCACAGGGTCTTTGGCAGGCCAAGACCGCTGAAGCTTGCGATAAGCACGTTGATATGGGTGGAAGCCATGATGTGCTTTGCCAACTTCGGTGATGTGAGGTGCGACCTTGCTGAGATTTGGCTGCAATGGAGATATGGATCGCACTTTCGCGTCGAAGAGAAGCGTCGTCGAGTGGGGGGGTGTTGTTGATGTTCAGTCGCAGTCGGCGCAAAGTACGTGCATAGAGACTAGGTGATTAGGTTGCTTGCTGCGCTAGCAATAGTAGTCGTTGGGACGATTGCCGAACCAAAGCGAGCCAAGCTGGATTCGGCACCCACTCGTGCCACTCCCGCGTATCCTTAGAGCCACCCCCGTCAGGCCTGCGGAGTTTTGTAGCGCCGGTCCGTAGAAAAAAGAGTGGGGACCAAGTCGAAAAGGGCCGCACAACTGGGGACCTGGCATCCCATCCACGTCCAGAGAAATCCATCCCGCCCATCGCGACAACGACTGCCCAGCTCGCCCCGTGTCTCGATCCTCCGACTCATCAACACCACCCAAGTCGTCGGCAGATTAATAGCAAACATGCTTATCCCCAAGGCCGACCGCAAGGCGATCCACGAGGTAAGACGACACCCAATCCTCAGTGCCGAAAACCGATTTCGCGATCCGCAAATACAACGAACCGATATCGAAAACTTGGGCCACCCAGCTACGCCAAACGTTGCGATGTCGAAGATCCGAGACGAGAATGCTGTGTTCATGAGATATACAGCAGCACTGGATGGAATTATGACTGACTTTCCTGCAATGATAGGCCCTCTTCCGTGAGGGAGTCCTCGTGGCTGCGAAGGAGTAAGAAAATCACATGGAAGCTTCATACGCTACGGGACATCCACTGATCATCTGCCCTGTATAGCTTCAACCTCGAGCAGCACCCCGAGATCCCCGTCAAGAACCTCTACGTCATCAAGGCCATGCAGTCCCTGAACAGCCGTGGCCTCGTTAAGACTCAGTTCTCTTGGCAGTACTGTGGGTGACCCCGATCGAGCGAGCAGTTGATTGTGGAAGGCTACAAGGTGCAACGAACTCTGGAACTAACCGTGATTCCCTTCGCTTTAGACTACTACACCCTCACCCCCGAGGGTCTCGACTACCTCCGCGAGTGGCTCCACCTCCCCGCTGAGATCGTCCCCGCCACCCACATCAAGCAGCAGCGATCGCACGCCCCTCCCCGTGGTATGCTCGGCGAGGAAGAGCGTCGCCGACCTTTCGGTGGCCGTGGCCGTGGTGGCGACCGTGGTGACCGTGAGGGTGGATACCGACGACGTGACGCTGGCGAGGGCAAGGAGGGTGGTGCCCCCGGCGAGTTCAACCCCCAGTTGTGAGAACAGCCCGAATCCGACGATCGAACGATAATTAAGCAACCAGTGACTAACCTGACTTCTAGCCGTGGTGGTTTCGGCCGTGGCCGCGGTGCCGCTCCCCCATCTTAAGTCGACCCTTCTCCGGGAAAGGAAAATGCATGGACGCTTGGCCCCCGGTGTCTCTCTATGGACAAGGACATGAGGGCCGAAAATGAATCAATGCCACGCCGGCCCGCAGATGGGTAGACGTGCAGGGTGTTTGCTTTTGGAGTTAGGAGGTTAGATCTCCTCGGAAAACATAGCATCAAGGGATTCATCTACCACGACTGGGTTTCGGGTGCGATATGCTGTGACGGACGAATCAAAAGGTCACGAACTTCAAACACAGTTACCTCACCTGGAAATTCTCGTGATTCCAACTCGGGTGGACGACGATTGTCCATGCTGCGGATGTCGAAAGTTAGCAGGATCCGGATCAAAAGCCATGGATGACGTCGAGCGCAGTTGCTACAAGAGGATGGTAGACATGCAGGTGTCTTATCCCAAGTTGAATAAGTCGGTTTTCGCCAATTTCCCGTGGTCCAGTTGAGAGTGAGATGCTTGTCAACAGAAGAAGGTTTGCCTTGCCGGCCTCGGAAGATTAATGTAATTTTCCAGTGTCTTGTTGCTCAGCACGACACACGAGTTCCCAGACAAGTGGACTTCGCGACATTGCGCTGATCTTTGCAGTATCTAAAGTTTGAAGTGCTCTGCCTCTACCTATCAGACCACACTGGATTAATCGCGTGATTGTTCCCCGTGGGGACTTGGTGCTAATACCTCTGGGGTAGAAGAAGCTGTGTTCAGAGTTTAAGCTCACACACTATGTACATGTAGGATGAGCTGATTAGCTGGCAAAGTTGCCAAGATCTTCGCTGAAATGTCCCATTCCTATTGTGGGTCTTGGGCGAATTCTCGCAACCTTCAGTTCCGTGTAGCCTCCGGACTAGTGAAGCAGGCCGTAGTATTTCCAAGCCACAACTTACGTCTAGGGCTGCAGAACGAATCGACTGCGGTAGCGTTGAGACGAGTTTCCTAGACCTCTCAGCGTCGAAACAGGATCGCAAAGAGACTGTTTTGTCCTGCAGGCCGGTGGTAATGTTGCACACGGCCCACCTCCCCGGGTTCGTGACACCTCAGACGGACATCGATGTGCGGTCTCTCACCGGGCATTCCCGTTTTGTCTCACAGGTCTCACCGGCCCAGGTCGACAGCGGATGGACGCATTGTCTAGCATGACTGCCTCTCATCTCAACACAAACATCCAACACCCGAACATCTGGTGAGGAACACCTGATCACCATGGGGGGTCTTGAAATTCATACTCAATCCAGACCAGGGCTGACCCCGGCGTGCCTGGCTTACAGCCCTCCAGGGTGGGGCGACAGTCCACCTGGAGCTTGGAATGCTGCAGCGTGACGACGATCCGGCCCCCCTGTGCCCCCGCAAATTACCGCGATTGATAGTTCGAGCGAGGGGCAGCTGTCAAATTCACCCCCGCCTTTCTTGTGAGGCGATCGCTCTGGGCAGAGTCTCATCGACACTTTTGCTTCGGAGGCGCCATCATGCTCGGGAATGGGCGGTCAGTCGGAATCCCGCAGCTGGGGCGGCTGTGAGGAGCTGTGAGGAGGAGGGACCTGGGGGGCTGGATCAAGAATGAGACTGTAGATATTTCTCTCGTGTTGAGGTCGTTCAATCTGTTGACTTGGGCCTTCTTCCTTCGTCCTTCGTCCTGCCTCAACCACTCCTGGAAGTATATATATATATATCACACCAAGATTTCTACTTGACAACCCTAGAGATATTCACTCCTCACATCAACCCATCTCATCTCCAGTTAGCAGTCAAAATGGCGAACCTCCCGAAGACCATGAAGGCTTTGCAGTAAGTCCATCAACTTTAAATGCCCCGGTTGAAGTAGACAGTGGGCTCTGAGAGTCTCGGGACTCAGTCGACCATGCAAGCTACCACCGATTTCCGGTAGTGAGTCCCTCAGTCCACTTCCGTTGCTGACCACAAATTTGTACAGATACTCAAAGCCCGAGAACTTCTCTATTGTGGAGGTTCCTCTTCCCGAGCTTCGAGACAATGACATCCTTGTGAAGGTGAAGGCCTGCGGTGTTTGCGGAACGGACTTGGTAAGGACCTGTTTACCCTTTCACTTCTTTTCTCCTCGGTTGGCCTCTTGCACTGGCAGGAACTCGTAAGTTTTCTCTTATAGCTGTCGAGCTAACTGTAGCTAGCATATCCACGAGGGCGAGTTCATTGCCAAATTTCCTCTCATCCCTGGCCATGAGACCGTTGGCGTTGTTGCTGCCGTGGGCAAGGTGAGTACCTACCTAGACCCGGCATGAGGAATCCAGGTATATACTGACGAGAATCGTGAAGAATGTCAACAAGTTCCAGGTTGGCGACCGTGTAGCGGCGGACAACTCTGAGCTCTGTGGCCACTGCTTTTACTGCCAACGTGGCGAGCCACTGCTCTGCGAGAACGTAAGCTGGAACTACAAGAAAATGGACCTGGTGTCTTGATCGCTGATCCTTTATCACAGTGGTCTGGCCACGGAACGACCCTGCCGGGCGGGTTTGCCGAGTACTGCGCATACCCTCAACACCAGATTTTCAAGTTCCACAACATGACCGACGTTGAGGCAACTCTCATTGAGCCTGCCTCATGCGCATGCCACGGCCTGGACAAGATCCGACCTCGCCTGGGATCGTCTGTTCTCATGTTTGGCGCTGGCCCCACAGGTCTCATGCTGGCGCAGCTGCTGAGGCAGAACGGAGGTTGCTCCGTCACCATTGCCGCCCCCGGTGGTCTGAAGATGGACCTCGCCAAGAGCCTCGATGCTGCCGACCACTACGTCGAGCTTTCCCGCACTGACCCTTCAGCCCAGTTCGACGCGCTCAAGAAGAACAACCCTTACGGGTTCGACGTTGTCGTTGAGGCCACCGGCTCGGTCAAGCTGCTCGAGGATGCGATCAACTACGTCCGTCGTGGCGGCACACTTGTTGTGTACGGTGTGTACGCCAGCTCGGCCCGTGTGTCATGGCCACCTGCGAAGATCTTCGGCGACGAGATCCGAATTCTAGGGTCTTTCAGTGAGACGTTCATGTTTCCCGCTACGATCGAGTATCTGGACTCTGGCAAGATCAAGACCAAGGGCATTGTCAACAAGACCTTCAAGCTCGAGCAATTCCAGGAGGCTCTTGACTCTATCAAGAACAAGAGCGCCATCAAGGCTGCTATTGTCTTCGACTAAGTGGTATGGCGTGGTGTTTCATTAGGGTCGTGGACCCCTTTCGTGGAGTTGAGCGACTGGTAGGTGACTTTCAGGAACATTGATGATTGATGAGGTTGGGTACATGGGCAACGGAAAAGTGACGGGCTGGGTGGGGAAAACATATACCAGAAAATCATATAGGAGATGGTGGGGTCAAGACTCTGTCTCGTGTGCTATGTTTCGTGTGTATATGTCAAATGATATTTATGTTTCCATAGTTGAACGCTTTGAGAGGAATCTACCGAAATCAGCACTATCTTTTGGGTCTACCTGAGATGCAGCTCGGAGATGTACACTGATGAGAAGTCCATCCCAAATCCCACGGCGGTTTCCCCGAGGTGTTCGGATCTTCGTAGCATCGGTTTCCTAACAGGGAAAGTAGCAACAGGTCCGTTTCGGGACTGGGGGGTAGCTTCGACTCCAAGCCCCAACATCCCTGCAGGTGTCTAGCTGCCTCGTCAATGCCTTCGTCGCCCATGGACAGCCGCTTCCTCCAACAGGCCAAGACCACGTCAATCGCTCCGTGCCGAGGCAGCGGACCTGGCTACGGAGCACATGTTGCTGGCAAGCTAACCATTCCAGCCGCACTGCAACCTTGATCGCACGCCCACGGCCACATGTGAAATGCTCCGTCTCCTTCCTCAGCACAACGAGCAGGGGATCTTGAAGGAATGAGGTAATGACAAGCGAGCTGTCGTCCCAAGACAGGGCCTGAAGCCCAGGTCGCGAGCACCACATATAAGACCAAGCTTATGCCCCCCCTCGCATGCGGATGAACATAGCCATCTATCTCATTGAATCTTGCGACCATCGTGGACTGATTTTTGAGGGCACTTACCTATCGAATCGTCTTCCTTGCTTCCCTACAATTAGTTGTTCGCGCACCACTATTTGCCTGAGAAAGTGACAATTATTCCAAAATGGACTCTGTAGTGAATCTGATCCTGAACCGATCCGTCTTGACGGTTGAGCACATCAAGATCACCAAGGCGACACCCGAGTGCGTTCTGTTGCTCCCACACACCCGCCCTCAACGCCCATTTTGATCGAACACCACGTATACTGGGACAGTAAAGTTTTACTAACTGGGTCGCCACCAGAACCCTCACAATGTCCCTCGTCAACCGTGTAACAGGCACCGGCCCCATGGGCGCGACAATGGCGCCAATGGTCGTCGACTTGGTCTTCAACGACCAGCCATGGGGCAAGCTCCAGCTGCCCGAGGTGAACACCAAGTCGGGAGGCACGGACGTCTACGTGCAGGAGCAGGAGGTCAAGATCACGAACCAGGAGTCCTTCCGCGCGTTCGTCAAGGCGCTGACGCTCGACGACGAGCTCGTCCTGGTGCTGGACAACGGCGACTGCCACATCACGGCCAAGGTCATGGGCTGGCCGCTCAAGAGCAACGTGACGTACAAGAAGAAGCTGATCATCAAAGGCATGAAGGGCCCCAGGATCAGCCTCGTCGACACCACGGCCGGAGAGAACGTCATGAAGGTGTACAACCCCAGCCCGCTTGAGATCGACCACGGCGTGAGCATGTTCGACATCGTCGACAGCGAGGGGCAGGTGGTGGCCGAGGAGAAGGGTCACCTGAAAATCGTTAGGGGTGACTTCGACAGCACCCTGGGCATCACGTTTAAGCCGGGGAAGAAGATCACGCCCGGGTCGAAGCTGAGGCTCGTGGGCAAAGGGACGGAGAAGGACTCGTGGATGAACGACACATTGAAGTACATCAACTCGGAATTCGAGGTCACCGACAAGTTTTCTTCGTTCCTCGTCGGCTAGTCGACTCGCTATGCTGTCTAGTGGCCTAAATTCATAAATTAGGATACCGTGTTGTCTGGTTTTCGTCAGTATATGCGGAGGCAAGCGAGCTACGTTCGCACATTCACCAAATATTCCCTCAATTCGTTGTGTTGGAATTAGTATATCAATATTATTCCCCATTTGGCATTGTGCATTGTGCTACGGGCCCAAAATTTCCCTATACCCCTTTTCTCGGCCTTCCCTCACAGTCTACCTACCACCTGATGATCTCTCCCCTGTTCATTCAGTAGATCGGGAAGATTGGCTTAGGCTTTCTGCTCATCATCTTGACCAGCTGGAAAGCGAATCCGGGAACTTTATCCATCAAAGCCTCCACGCCGCTGCAGTCGGTCACTCGGTCGATGACAGACGCGAAGTACATGATGACCAAGTCCCTCATCTCGTCACCTGGCGTCGTGTTTTCAAAGACATACTCAGCCAGAACGCAGATGTCCTGGACGCGGCTGGGGTACAGGGTGAAGTGCCGAAGAGTAGCGTACAAGCGGTGGAGAGTGAGCTGCTTCAGCTGAGGGATGAGCCAGTTGTCGCCTACCACATACAGCTTGGCGTGGCAGAGGAAGACCTCGGTGAAGTCCTCGGAGCTGGTTGTGTTCTGGCGAGGAGTGAATACAATTGATGAGGCTGGCGCAGGGTACTTCTTTCCAGCTTCGTGCGCGAAACTGCCGGGCACGCTCTCGGCCGGGATGCATGATCTCTTGGTGAGCTGATCACACCCAGAGCATGTCCGGGGGAAGACCGAATTGCATTGCTGACAGTGGAAGGGAACAAACCACTTCCTGCAAAAGCAAATTTGGACCCTTGTGAAGCGTTTTCCAGAATGACCACATCTTGGGCAAACCGACTCTGGCGACGACAGACCGCACAAACGCTTCTCGCTTGAAGTAGGATTGTTGGTGTCTGGAGCAGACGGCAACGAGGTGGGAAGACCGCCAACCTTGGTGCGTTTGGAGTCATTCTGAGGCTCCCTTGGGTCGTAGTTTCGGCTGTATGCCCACTGTATGAAGCGAAGGAAAGTGTGGTCGTCGACGTCTGGCCATTCGACTCGAACCCTCCCGGCGTTCACACCTCCAGCCAAGAACAGATCAAGGGCCACAGACAGTGCTGAGACATATTGGCCATGGACGCGATACTCGGTCTTTCGCTCTCCGACGACGAAGGTGAACATGCTGGATTGCGATTTACTGAGCCAGAATTAGCATGATTTTTTTTGGGAGGGGGGGGGGGGGTTAGCATCAGGGATCAGGAAGCTTACTCTGCAAAAGATGCAGCCATGTTTGTGAGGCGATCGAATGAAGCAGGAAATGGTGTGTCATGTGGGTATGAGGGCGGTAGTGATGGCCGGGGGGAAGCTCGAGACTGTGGAGTATTCAGGCAGGGCAACGGTACACCAGGTTGTTGCTGTTGCGAGGGAGGTCATGATTGCGCATTTTTGAAGGCTGCGTTGACAGGTTTAAATATCAAGACTTTGGTAAGAAGTGAATCCGAAAAGTGGTTTGGAAAGTGAATGCATATTCGTTTGTTCGTAGCCCTGGAGGCGAGGTAAAACGATCCTCCATCCTGTCTGCTAGCAGATAGCTGTCTTCCGCACTCTACATAGGCTGTATCCAATCCTGCTGAACAGCACAGCTTGAATGGAAGCCTTGACCCGTGATGATCGCTCATGTTGTTAGAGTCTGACAATCTGGGGTCCTCACTCATATTTGCGTACAGTCTCCTCTAGCGGCACGTAAGGAGGGAGAGTATTCTGGACAGACATTGGAACGGGATATTGAGACAAGAGACAATGTGAGTGACACTTGAACCCAATACCTCATCCCTGCATGATACTGGGGCATCTTGAGTTTCCAGATTAATCGACAATGCTCGCGAGGTGGCCCTTCATGGGGAGACTGCACAACGGAAGGCAAGCTTTCCTGATCTTTCACGAGGCTTCGAACAAGGCTAATTATGTATATAATGCAGTGCTGATGCAAGGGCTTGCTGCGAACAGTGTGTATGCACGACGCACGCGCATCCAGGCACATGCGCCTCATTTATAAGTTGGGTGAGAGGAGCGTAGTACCGCAGCAGCGCAGCCAGAGGTCCCCCTGCCCCTGGCATGCCCAGGTGTTTATTACCCGGCGATCTGGATCCACTGCCAGAGAGGGCTAGCGCACTGGGGATCTGCAGGCTTGCCGAACAAGGGGGGGATTACACTGCAGGCGTTCGGCATTTCGGTACGAGACCCTTTGTTTCATTGCAGGTACCACCACTCATTCCGCGCGCCTGCCACTGCCAAACGACCGCCTGGCTGTCCATTTGTCTCCCTCCTTGCAATCAACGTCGACGACCACAGCTCACGTCTCTGACCAGAGCAAGCCAGACTTGACCTCTCAGGCATGCGAAAGAACCTGCGCACACATTCTCCAGGCTTTTAAACCACGTCCTCGAGGCGGACCACATGCAGGGCTTCGGACCTGGCGTCTGCGCCCTGTCCCCAGCAGCTTCAGCTTCCAAGCCTTCATCTGGGCGGTGCAGTTGCGAGCACCCCTGAGCGGATAGAGATATATCTGTGCCCAACACTGCATCGCAAAACCTCTCTTTTGACGCTACAACCCTGCCCTGCCCTGTTCTGCTTTATTCTGCTCTGCGTCGCTCTTGCTCATGCTCTTGCTCTTGCTCTTGCTCAAGCACAAGCAAACGCACACGCACACGTACACGCACGACCCTGCTCCCTGACCATCCTGCCGACCGGGCCGTCCCACTTCGAAGGCTGTGCTGTGCTGTGCTGTGCTGTGCTGTACTCTGTGCTGTACTGGCCTTCGCGTCTCAAGCTCGAGTGCCGTGTCACCCACGCCGGGCCCTTGTGACAGGCCCATCCATTTGCGACGTCATTGTGGTGACCTTGTGTGGCTGTCGACGCAGTGGAAGCTGCTACCCACCCGCACTTGATAAGCCGGCCAAGCAGACGTCGCACATCTCGGCAGCTTGGGTCTCCAGATGCTCGTCGAGACTGTTCTGTTCTCAAAAGGCCGCCAGTGCCATGCCAAGTCTCACAAGATACCCCCTTTCACAACGCCCGCCCCTCCGCATACAGCAACACGACAATGGCGCCCTGGCCCTCTCGTCTAAACGATCCTCTCCCGGCTCCGCCCTCGCGAGAGCCTCCTCTGCCACCACTGCCACGGCCAGAGCTTGAGGATGTGCGCAAGCAGCTGTCTAGACCGCCAGCGCGCAGACCGGTCGCCGGCTCCTCACGATCTAACAACCCGAACCTTGTGGATGCCTCCCAGGTACCTCCAGACCTGATACCCATCCTTCCTGCTGAGCACCGTACCGCGCCCGCTCCGAGGCCATCGAGTCATGGCCGCTCTATGAGCCATCCCTTCCCGTCCTTGTTTTCTGCCAAGAGGAAAGCGGTCCCGAAGAACCCGTCTCCCGACGACTTCGACTCCGACTCGGATTCGGATGCCGAGATGTTGGGCTTGGGGCCTGGATCCAAGCAGAAAAGGCCTGCGCAGCCTGTGGGCCCGCCAAAGGTAAATGGTAAACCCGCGGACAAGGACTTCGCATCGGGTAACTGCATGACATGTGGTGCAATGTCGAGATGGCCTAAAGGGCTCAAAGTCTTCAAGTGCACCCTTTGCATGACCATCAACGACCTGGTCGACATTAATAGTGTGATCGAGGCGAACAACCACGGAGTAGGCTACAGACGCGCTTCGGAGGATGCCACTCCTAGCTTCAAGGGTAAGTGCGTGCACCATATGTTCAAGTGTATCAGAGAATCTAAACAACGCTGCTAGCGCCCATATCGCTGGAAGTCACAAGACACCTGGTGAGAGACTGCCTGTGGAACTACTTGGCTGCAGCTCTGGGAGCCAGGCGCTTATCAACAGACGAGAGGGATGGGAGCCGTCCTGTGGACACGAACAAGCCGCCTGGGCCCGTAAACAATATCGACACGGCAGTTGCTGGGCGGCAGCGAGCTGAGAGGGACGAGGTAACGACGCCGAACACCGGGACATCGAACCAAGCTTTTGGAACTGCCGAAGACCGCAGTGCCTTTGTGAATTTCTCACGACCGGGCATGTTCTCTCAAAGATCCTACTCCTCCTCGTATCCAGAAACGCGACCGGATGTAGGAGGCTTCGGGAGGCTTTCCATCGACCAGAATGCCAGATGCGTCGATCCGGATGGGAAAAGGCTCTTCAGGCCCGTCGAGGACTATCTTATCAATTGCTTCTCTCCACCCCTGACCTGTGTCAACTCATCTTTCATGCTGCGACATCCACGCGCCGGCCGTCGAGCGCCTCAGCCGTCTAGGCGACGGCCCTCGGAACCTCCCAAGGAAGCTCCATCACAAGAGCAATCCATAGCCGAACTTGATCCCAAGATGCTATTGGTTGGAGATTTCGCTGAGAATGGTTCATGGTGGACTGGCCGCAAGGAGAAAGCCGCTCCCAACCGGACCCCTTCATATCGCAGTGACGAGGACTCGACTGTTACAAGCAGGAGTCCTAACATCGACTGGGCAGAGGTGGACAGTTGGTACCACACTATCATAAACGCCGGGGAGCGTTGGGGTGATGGTTATAACGGACTTCCTCAGACCTTTGACTTCGACGAGCCTACGGATTCGGAGTTGATGCAGATCGAGGAACACATACTTGAAGCACAAGACCATTTGCGAAAAACGCTTCTCAAAGTCACGGAGAACATTCTTAAACGACCTGGAAGGCCCCTTAATAGCCCTGAAGACCTCCGCTTCTTGCTCATTATATCGGCAAACCCGCTTTTACACGCCTCATTTCAAAACTTTACGGGGCGTTTACCGCATGCACACAATACTCAGCTCAATGGCCCTTACGCACCTGGGCCGTTGCGCGGTTCAGGACCGGTCTCTGGGCAGCACTCGCCCATCATCAAACGAATTCTTGGCCTCCTGTCTAACACACCAGCTGACTGCCACAACCACCTCGTCTCCTGGTTTGCAAGATTGCCAGAGACTCGCTTTACGCAGTTGAAAGACTTTGCCGGGGGTTTTCTGGCGTACAGGCTATTACGTCAGAACGAAAAGAAGCATGAGGTCAAGATTGATGTCACAGCTGGTCTCATTCCGAATATGGCTGCTGGACGGTCTCCAGCGACCCTCCATGCTGCCCTCGGCCAGCCACGCCCATCCAGATCAAAAAAGCCTAAGGAGCAACCCAAGATCGTGTACCATGATGACTGGCAAACAAAGGCTGCAGCTCGTGTCATTGGCCTTCTTTTTGCCGCAAATAACAACGCGCATCATCGAAGGCACATCGCAGGCACCCCGTCCACACAGGACGAGGTCTTGAACAGCACAAGCGTCAAGGATCAGGTTCAAGCCAGGGGTCAAATAGTTCCTACAAGCGACTTCTATATCACCCTACTCGATGACTCGGATCTTGTTGCTGACTTTGAGGCTTGGGAACGCAAAAGGAGCAAGTTCTCGTTCTGCCAATTCCCATTCCTTCTCAGCATTGGCGCTAAGATACAAATATTGGAGCACGACGCCAAACGACAAATGCATCTCAAAGCGAGGGATGCCTTCTTTGACAGCATCATGAGCCGAAGGAATGTCGAACAGTACTTGACACTAAGTGTGAGACGCGACTGTCTGGTTGAGGACAGCCTGACAAGAGTAAGCGAGGTCATCGGCGGCGGCGGCGAGGATATCAAAAAGGGACTGCGTATCGTATTCCATGGCGAAGAAGGAGTCGACGCCGGAGGGCTGAAGAAAGAGTGGTTTTTATTGCTTGTCAGGGAGGTCTTCAACCCAGACCATGGTATGTTCAAAGTATCCCTACGCAGTTGCTTGAATGATAATAACGAATGGTGTCAGGGATGTTCGTATATGATGAAGACTCGCAGTATTGCTACTTCAACCCCAACTCTTTCGAGACGTCAGACCAATTCTTCCTAGTTGGCGTGGTCTTCGGCCTGGCAATTTACAACTCCACCATTCTCGATGTTGCATTCCCTCCATTCGCATTTCGCAAGCTCCTTACCGCCGCGCCGCCACCTTCGCCAGGTCTATCGACGCAGCTCAGGCCGGCCATGGTGTATAATCTCGACGACCTGGCAGAATTCCGCCCGCGCCTCGCGAAAGGGCTGCGCCAACTTCTGGATTTCGATGGCGACGTTGAATCCACTTTCTGTCTCGACTTTGTTATTGACGTCGAGAAGTACGGCTACTCCGAGCGAGTGTCACTCTGCCCTGGTGGTGCCAATAGGCCTGTCACTAACGCAAATCGTCGCGAGTATGTCGACTTGTACGTCAAGTACCTTCTCGATGCTGCCGTGACCCGTCAGTTCGAGCCTTTCAAACGAGGATTCTTCACCGTTTGCGGCGGAAATGCTCTATCGCTCTTCCGGCCCGAGGAGATTGAATTATTAGTTCGCGGCTCTGATGAGCCCCTGGATATCATGTCCCTGCGTGTGTCGGCCGAATATGAGAACTGGGGAAACAAGACCGGCAACCCGGATCAGACGGAGCCAACACTCAGATGGTTCTGGGAGTCGTTTGAGCGTGCCAGCCCGAGAGATCAAAGAAGGCTGCTGGCATTCATCACGGGCAGTGACCGCATCCCAGCCATGGGCGCTGCGTCACTGACCATCAGGATCTCGTGCCTGGGCGACGATAGTGGCAGATATCCAACGGCTAGGACATGTTTCAATGCGTTGCAACTATGGAGGTACAATTCAAGGGAAAGGCTGGAGAAACTGTTGTGGGATTCTGTGCACGAGAGTGAGGGCTTTGGGTTAAAGTAAAGGCCAGTACATGTGTGACGGAAGTGGCATCATTTATCATCACTTTCTTGGATCACAAAATCATCCTGGTACTGGGATCGAAATGCATCACTGGGCGAATGCTTGCTTCTTGGGTATCAGGTTGTCCTCAGGGACGAGGACGTAAAATGCAGCATAGACAGACATGCTGTAACAGGCCTAGAATCAGACTCGAACTCCATTATTTGTCTAATGTTGTCACTGCTGAGGGTTCAATTCAAGACTGGACTGCCATAAAAAGAAAAAGACTCCTTGTCTCACAAACAACAAATAACAAAAGGAGAAAGAAGAAGTGAGAGCGAAAGAAAGAAAAAATACCGTTCAAGTAATCAACTAGCAGGTGGGTGTCCCGCATACTAGGTGGCCAGGCATCGCACCCCCGGAGGAGCTTGAATTCTAGACACCACCATACTTCAGCTCAAACAACTCCGGGGTACCAGAGGCTACTTGAACGGCGGGCCCCTTCCTGGCCTGAGATTTTAAGTCAGGTGAAAGTTACCGCTGCGCCACATGGGCGTCGAGACGGGGACCGGTGTGCTTTTGGTGGTTCGCTGGGTAGTATATGGAAAGAATCATTGAAAGAAAGATCAGATGAAGGCTCTTGAGTGAAGGCAGATTCGAAGGGGGGCGGCGGCGGCGGTTCTTTGTAAGCTCGGTTCAAGTATGAGCGAAGCACTGCTGTGGAGACAAAACGCAGCCATGGACACGAATGCTTCACACATCAGGGGCACAGAACTCCGCATTGTACAGAGCCATCATTATTTCCAGCGCGTAGGCATACGCTTCAAACTACACGACACATATCGTATCATGGGCCAGCCCTCGTTCTACGGCCTTCATCAGACCCGACGAAGCGGGGTCTCTCACTTGTCCGCCTTGTCCGCCTTGAGCGCATCCGCTTCCTTCCTCGCCCTCTCCAGTAATGTCTTCTCGGACTGAATCTTCTGCCGATACCTCGTCTGCACACCCCTGTCGTGCGCCGCGCGCTCCTCCAGCTCCTGCAGCCTCATCATCTCCTCCATATCCTCCGGCGACGGCTCTACGTCCCTGGCGCCCGTCTTCTCCAGGAACTGCCTCAGTATCTCGTCCGACTTCACGTTCTTCATATTGATCGTGACCAGCGTCTCCCCCTCGCCGGGCGCCGGCGCCTTGGCCGCGCCGACGCTCGAGCTCGCGATGGTGCTCCAGGCTTCTGTCGCGACCACGGCGCGCTTCGGCGCCGCGCCCGTGGGCCCTTCTATCTGCGCTTGTTGTGGTTCCGCCGGCGCGTCGCCACTCATATAGATCTTCAGTGTGGAAGGGCCCTGCTGGTCGTGCGTGCGGTTCACGATCATCGGCACCTCCGGGTTGTGGTACTTGAGCCGCGGCAGGTTGTCCCTCCAGAATCTGCGGCCGCCGAGGTGCCCGTCCTTCCAGTCGTGGGCGAACTCCAGGTGTATCTTTGTCACGTTCTTGGGGAGTACTGCTGCGCCGGGACCGTTTCTTATGCTGACAAGCTATGGCGCGCATGGGAATTAGTATCATTGGGAAGTCGAGGGAGCTCTGTCCAGAATGGCGTCGTCGGATTGGAGCTATGTACCTTCTATAAAGGATGTTAGTTAGTTTGGTCGGTCGCATGAGCACGGCACAGGAAGGAGGGCTTACAGATTGCAGCCTGTTCATTCGCATCCCAACTCTCGACATCTTGGGCAGCGGATCTGAGCCTTCTCAAGGCTTCAAGGTCACAGTAGAAGAGAACGGTGTTGGGCGAACGCCGTGTGATTGCTCTCGCCGTCGTCGCCGTCACACGTTAACAAGTTCGGCCTGGTCGATGATCTCGAAATTTCATGTCGTTGAAAGCGACCAGGGCCAATTGAGGCCCTGCCGCGGCGGCAGTGGACCCCTGTTCAAGGCTTATCTCGCGGCTGGCAGGCCTTATCGCAGCACAGGGGTCAAAAAAGTCTCCAAGGCTTGCATCATCTCAATTGCTCTCAGTTTGCCTGCAGTCAGGTGAAATCCACTCATCCCATTCTTTGCGCCGCTGCAAATTGTTATGCCTTGACGCAATGAAACCTCGAGCCAAGCAGATATCGTGCTCGCGACTGCTACGAGGCTTTGTCAACATTGATCATGGCACCCCGCTAGGCTCTACTTTACCATTATACCTGTGTCCGGCCGCGGCCAGATCCCCGACATTGCAGCGGTCGGGCCGGCCGACAACCACAGGTGTGCCTGGCCGTCGACTTCTCTCGCTGCGCCAGACCCGAAAGCTGCATGTACCAGGTGACGGTACGCAAGATGGGGCCTCCATTCAACCCACTCCGGTCCGGACGCTGCCAGTACAGTGTGCAGGCTGTGGTGCGCTCTCGCAGACGGCCGTTCCAGACGAACCCGGGTATTTCGGCCTAGATAGGAGAGCCGTTAAGGCTTACTTGGGCCTTCTGCAGGAAGACCAGCGCCATAACAGCGAAGTCGAGATTGTCCAGAACGCCCTGCAGAGTCATGGTGATCTACTGGAAAGCCTTGGCCTTTCGGGTGCCGCGCTGCCACAACGCCCCAAGGCAGAGAGCAGCGAGACGCCAGGCATGCCGTTCTGTGATCGCTGTCACAATCTCATTCACCACCACACCGGGACTCCGATTTATCACCCCACTATAGAGGCCATCCGTGAGACGATCCAAGAGTCACCGTACAAGTACAACCATGTCTACCACGTCCTTGATGCCGCCGACTTCCCCATGTCGCTCCTACCCCAGGTCCACCAGCTGCTCGACCTGATGCCACTTCGTACCAAGAATCGTCGCTCGCCATCTGGCAAGTTCTTCAAGGGGAAGAAGACAGAGATGAGCTTCATCATAACTAGGTCGGATCTCCTGGCACCGAAGAAGGAACAGGTGGACAGACTGATGCCTACTCTGGTCGAGATCTTGAGAAACGCGCTGCCGCGTGAGTCGAGGCACGTGAGGCTTGGAAATGTTAGATGTGTAAGCGCCAAGAGGAGCTGGTGGACCCAGGAGGTCAAGGAGGACATATGGAAGCGAGGGGGTGCTGGGTGGATGGTGGGCAAGGTGAATGTCGGGAAGAGCCAGCTCTTCGATGCCGTGTTTCCAAAAGGCCGGATGGACTGGCAGCAATCCAAACACGACATCTCAGTGGCTGTCCGACCTCGGAGTGAAGACGCTATCTCACCAGCAGTTGATCACCAGAAGAAGGATCTAAGGGATATTGTGCTACCGGACATTGAAGAACTTGTTGACGATTCTTTGTTGCCACCACCACAAGAAGAGACGAACTTCCCTCGTATGCCGGCTGTTTCAGCATTGCCGGGGACTACCGCGTCTCCCATTCGGGTCCCCTTTGGTGGAGGGAAGGGCGAGCTCATCGATATGCCTGGACTCGAGCGCAGCGAGCTAGAGACTTGGGTTCGTGAAGAACATCGGCCCTCCCTTGTCATGAAGGCTCGTACAAGCCCCGAGCAGAACGTCATCAAGCCTGGGCAATCGCTTCTCATCGGTGGCTTCATTCGGATAACACCACGCACGCCGGACCTCGTCTTTCTTGCCTATGCCTTCACGCCCATCGACCCGCATCTGACAGGAACGGAAAAGGCAATTGAAGTACAGCAGCAGACGTCTAGTCTCAATGCTGGCAACATTTCTGTCCCTGGAACCGGGCAGAAGATCAAGCATGCCGGATCGTTCAAATTGCAGTGGGACGTCACCAAGAAACGCGCCGGCCCCATTACTAGAAAAGATGCTGTGGGAATGAGGGTGGATCGTCTCCCATATCGTGTCCTCTCGCTTGATATCCTCATCGAGGGCTGTGGATGGGTGGAGATTACTGCACAGGTCCGGACGAAGAATCTGTTCCTACCTTCACCTCCGCCTCTTCCAAAGTCCAAGCCATCTTCTAAGAAGGCCATCAAGGCGGGGAGAGAAGAAATCCTCCAGGAACTTGACCTTTCGGAGCCGGGCCTGGAAGACGAGAATTCACAGCAAACCGACCTTGGTGAACCGGAGCCCAACTGGCCGGTCGTGGACGTCTTCTCTCCAGAGGGCCGCTTTATTGGTTGCCGACCACCCCTGAATGCATGGTTGTATAACAAGGTACGCAAGACGGCTGAGACGAGCAAGAAACGGCCGCGGAAGAGCATGACGGGGGCAAAGAGAAGGGGCAAGGACACGGGAAGAGCCAGATCTGCTTCCGCAGCGTGGTAGGCTCAGATGAACAATAGATATGACGTATCATATAGCAAGTCGAACATACCACTCTACCACATGAAGAAGTCCTAAAAACGTGCACTACGTTGGTTTTGTGAGGAGAAATAAGTGAGATATTGGGTACTGGAATTGTGACCCGGACCATGGAGAGCCTCAAGCTCGAGCCGGGAGCTACCCCACCGAAACAGGCGACCTGGTACTGTAGCTGCCGGCCCTAGAGGGCGGGCGGGATGACGCGGGGGTCAGAAAACGTCCGAGCGGTCTGGCACCCCTCGTTGACCATTTACAAAGCGATCCAGACCACATCCAGGCCGAAAGGTCACACGACGTAATTCGACTTTGAACCAGGCACGAACCACACCGACAAGTAGCCCGCCTCCTAGGAACCATCACCACCCTGCTACGATCGAGCCACACCGACAGTCTGCGAGCTAATGAATAAGCAAAGTCAGCACCTTCATTGGAAACCGCCCCGCCCCGCTGCTATTCGACAAAGTCCTTTGAGCCTTGCCTCAGCGGATGACAAAGCCTCGCCAGACGACACGAAGAAACAGCATACTTAAGGTCGACCTGCTTCCGGCTACAGCGCTCCGCCTATTTGCCGGCCGACCGTGAAAGCTGCCTGTGGCATTCTATCTTTCTGAGTGTCCTACGATTCTTCCACAATTCACCATGGCCCAAGGCCCCAGAGATCAGCAAATGTCCGGCGCTGGTGGTGGTGGCGGCGGCGGCGGCGCTGGCGGCGGACCATCGCAGGCCACGAGAAGTATAGCGCCGGTCACGGCGTCGCAGACGCAGACGCAGACTCAAGCACAGACACAATCACCGATCTTGCGGTTGCGCGGCACACAGAGAAACCGAGGCCCTCGGGTGCAGTGGGCCGAGAGCGTGGTCGACAACGAGGGCATGGGGAAGAAGTCGTCAAAGGGTAAGGGACGAAGAAATGCTTTTGGAGCTTGTGGTTCCCACCGCTGACAACTCGCGACAGTCTGCTGTATCTACCACGCCCCCAAGGCCGTGGACGAGTCCAGCGACGAGTCCTCGTCCGACTCTTCCAGCTCGTCATCGTCCGACGAGTCCGACTCGGGCGAGGGGCCCTCGCGTCGGGAGAATGGCGACCAGGCGGGCAAGGGCTGCGGGCACAATCACAAGCACGGGCGTGGCCGGCGGAGAGGCGATGATGCGCGAGGGAAGAGGAAGCCTAGCCCGAATGCCTACGAAAAGGTGCCTAAGCCAAAACCTAGGGATGGGGCTGGTGGCTCGGGGCCTGTCGGGACAGGATGAACCTGGAAACGGGTGGAGGGGGACAAGATGGGTCGTGATGAAGTCGTGAGCGAGGATCACGACTTGGACGGAGAGAAAATGATCCTCTGTGAAGACGATGATGATACCCACGACTTAGACGCATTACTCGAGCAATCTGGAGTTCTCCGGGCAGAATACAGATGGCTATCACACAAGGTCGCCGGCCCAAAGTTCTGGGAAGCCTCGAGTCACGAGCAGTCTGATGACAGACTCTTAAAATAAAAAGGAAGTCACCCATGCCTATCTCAGCGCATGTGCCAGGGTCCAAGATCCTGCGCACAGTGGCGAGAATTTACTAGATGTTCGAAGCACTTCGTAACACAGTAAAGCCTCATGGACCGTGCCACTTACACCATCATCACCGATACCGACTATCAGGCACGTGGAGATCGTCTGTGGCATCCTTCGTTACCGGCGCCAAGTACTGGTCATCACTACTGGCCCACGAGCCATCCACTGATACGAGTCGAAAAGCGCTGGTGAAACAAGCTTTTGATTTTGATGTGCGCGGGAGAAGAAGAGCAGCCGACGACCCCAACTTCTCCTCACTTGGCAATCCACGACAAAAAAAAAAAGAGAAAGTCGCCTCCTCCACGTGGAGGACAGACGCGAGTCACGCGTCGCGTTGGGAGGACGTGCTTGATTAAAGTGCCAATACAGGAACGGACCTCTTCCCAATCCCTGATCCTGAGCCGGCCACGGTGATATAAATACGTCCCCGTGTACGCACCGCTTGCGCCGACCCGACAGCCTGGTCTGGTGCCTTGAACCTGGGCAAAGACAGAAGAGGAGTTGTTTGTGAGTAGGAGAAGAAGGTCTAGATCAGTCCAGCCAAACCCCAGATTCGTGGCGTTCATGATTCAACCACAACCCCCCCCCCCCCTTTTTTTCTCTCTCTCTCCTTGCAAAGAGGTCATTGTATGGCTGGCACGACCGGGAGGCAGCCGAGCCCCGATGTTTTGTTATGTCGTACAGACGTTTGCGCGACCTGATGAGCCCCCCTCGGAGTGGAGTGGTCACGGAAGGTGGACAAGAAGTGGACAACATCGCGTGTTGTGGTCGTGGCGTCTGTGTGCAACCGAGTCTCCAGGGCGAACCGGTACGCGTTGCGTGTGGCAGGTCTCGCACCAATAAAACAGTAGCATGTGAACTTGTCAAGCTCCCAGTGGCGGAAGCGAGATCCGGAAGGGAACTGCGTGTTCCAAAAAAAAAAAGATTCGGAGAGGGTCTGCTTGGGGTCGGGGTTACACCAGAGGGAGTATTAAACTTTCCGAGATTCCCTGCGAGGTCGTATATGAGCCTCATGCAGTGCGATGCGGGCCTCAGCCTCGCGTAAAGGCTAAACGTGAGAATTTTTCTTCTCGGCCTATAGCATCCGGTATATATTGACCGGACAGCATAGAGGTCGAGCCGCCGTGGTACAGCATCGACCGGCCGCCGGCAACTTACATGAGCAACACCTCTTGTGGGCAGCTGAAACTGTGATACGCACAGTGGGAAACCGGGGGGCAGAGGCTGTGAGCTCGCCCGGCACGCAGCTCGCCTTGTCAAACAATTGTGCTGCAGTAGGGTTTCTATGGCTCCGGAATCCGGACTCGTGTGCCGTGTTATCTTGGAAGCTTCATGGATGTCAAGGGGAAATGCTTTCGGCTGCTGTCTTGTGCCATGGGGGTGCACGGGAGGCTGTCCGACGGAACGTGATCCCCATAGTTACTATCACAGTAGAATGATTTGACCAGGGGAAGTTTAGCCAAAATACGCGTCGGCATTCGCAGAGAAAACACGCGCTTGTGGTGTCTAGGGCCGTTTGCATTTGAGCGTGTCCGCCTTGCCAAGACACAAGGCTGAACTCAGTCCATTAGGGCGAATATCAGATATAGTCTTATGTCATGGAGGGAGCAAGCCCAATAACCCTGCTAAGTCCATATCCGGATGCAAGATCCCTTGGTGACGAGGCGGGAGGGGTTTGGCCTGCAGGGCAGCGAGAGCCGCATCTTGCACACAGACGTTTTGCCTCTCCGAGTCTGTGCCTTTTTCCTCGGCTTGCAAACCCGGAGAATATCAGCAATACGACCCAGATTGGGCAACTCTTTGGCAGGGGTCGTCCTTCGTGAGAAAGACAAGCCGGGATTGGGAGAAACCTTGGACTCCAAGGGTTCCCCAGTGACAACGGCCAGTGAGAGAGAAGAGCGCTCCCCCTTCCCCCCGTATTCCCATAACCTATAATGAGAGAAAATGAGAAGTGACGGGTACCGGTACCAAAATAGAAGCGCAAAGGAAGGCCACGATGGAGTGTTTGTCTGGTTCGCGAAGTGTGGTTGACGGGCGATGGAGCAGCGTCTGGCACCTGCACCCACCCGTCCTATATCTCCTTCTCGTTACCCCTGAACTAGCGTGAGGGTTCGACGCGGTGCCGGGAGATAGCCTCCGCGGACAGGAGACTGGGGGCAGGGTGGTGGGTGGGGGGAGAGAGAAGCAATCTGATGATCCGAACTAGAACAAGCTCACAGGCTGTGCTGTCCAGCGTGCCATCGGAGGTTGAAAGGCGTGTTGCGTGCAGATGAAACGAGGCGACTCGTGCCGCCGCACAGGCTATGCTCGCTCCGCAGCAAACGCAGCAAAAAACATACATACGTACCTTGTGTAGGTAGCAGAGCAGAGGCTGTCATGTAACGGTACCGGTGGCTACTGTAGCATATTTCACAGCTGACAGCAATGATTGATCAGCATGGGTTGGCATGTGAGGCCATGCCGCGCTCGTCACTTTTCACTCGTCGCAGCCAAACACAATGGCCGGCCAGCGCAGCCCGCCCGAGGCTCGGCTTCGTGCTCGGGAAGCGTGGATGACTTGGGCGTGGGGATGGGATTTCGCTGAGAGGCTTTTCTTTGTTTGTGGTGCGGTGCAGTTCAGTTGCAGTAGATCTCTCAGTGATCGGCAACACGTCTTGCCCTTCTGGGCCGGTGGTTGCCAACCTGGGGCGCGTGTTGGACCCACCCGCACACTCTCTCACTTGCCATTCCTGGAGTCCTGCAGGAGTGGTGCTGGGATGTGATCGACGATCCAGGGAGTGGCTGCACGCTTTGTGTATGTACGGTGCTGGTCGAAGTTGGCCAGTTTGTGGGCACCCGAAACACGGCCCAGCAGCAAAACATGCAGAGAGAGGGACGAAGAGGGCTGCGTGTCTCGTGTCTCCGAGTCATCGGCAAAAGAATATATGACAGGCCCTGTCAAAAGGGGAAGAAGGAATATGGAACGGCACGCCCAGCAAGCAGCAGCAGCAGCATCGGGGAGATATTGGAATTTGGAGCAAGGCGGACCTGGTCGCTTGGGCACGAAAATTGGGCATTGACAAGATGTCTACCCACATCTAGGTTCATACCAGCACTGCACTGCACTCTGTCGCGACAGGGTACTTGCTTCTGCACAAAAAGGGAACAGGCCAAATCAGAGAGAAATGAGAAGACGGAAATCCCTAAACAAGAGAAGCATGGAGAAAATGGGACGAACACAGGCCCGAGCATTCAGAGACCCGTAGTAGAAGAGATGGGACGAGATGAGATATCACATCGATCAACACCAAATAAGAACGACAACAACAACAACAACCGTCAGGACTGGAAGACAGCAGGAGGCTTGAGAGGTTGAACCGAAGAAGCCTGCCCCTGCTTTTCTTTGTTGCCCTACGGAGGTGCGTGCGGGCGTATACTGTACACAATATCGAGGTAGTCTGCATAGTAACCCGACACACCTGGGCAGAAGCGGCCTACACAGATACCTACCTACACAGTCCACCATTGCCCCTGAATGAAGCTGCCCTAGAATAATTACTGTAGTGTACCGGCCCAGGCACCTAGGTAATTAGACTGATGATGTGCAGACTGGTATGTCCACCAGGTGGGCTACACGTACCCATATCTAGTTGGACCCGATGTATTGAGTACTAAGTACTTGTTATCTACTCGGGCCTCCTGGCAAGAACGTGAATTGGCTTTCGATCAATGCGCCGGGCAGACCACCTCAACAAAGCAAGTAAAGAGTGGGATGAACATGGTCTTCTTCCCGGCGACGGGCTTTCCAGCTGTGCTTTTGCCCGTGCTTGGGCCTGGATAGAAGTTCTCATGCGTCAGGAACTGCGGCGGAATGTACTGTAGTGTCTGGTGGGGCTGGAAGTTGCCGGTACACGCACCGTATCACAGAACTGGGACTGCTGGACTGGACTGGACTGGACTGGGCACAGCAGGCCGGACAGGCGACAGGGACAACGGGCTGACAAGGACGACTGGTGTGGAGTAGGGGAGCACACTAGGGGAGACCTGGGACTAGTGCAGAGCAGCACCACCTCTCCCCCCGAGCACCCCCACCTTTGCTCTCCGATTTGCCCACCGCCCTCAGGGACCATTCAAGGGACCGAAGCCCAGCAGACTGACCCACAGGGATTCCATTGAACCCTGGACGGGCTTGGGACCCCAGGACTGGCCTGCCTCGACTGGCCACCACCCTACATTGACTTGCATCTCGCAGCGAAAAAGGTGTCGCGCCCTCATTCGGTCTACTGTACAAGTCCAACTCCTCCTGCTCCTGCTCCTGCTAGTCCTGCACCCTCCTGTACCGTAGGTAGACCTGAATACGGGACTGCGTGCCGTGATTTTTCTTCCACGAACCCCGACAGAGACAGCCGTGCCCCTCTTGCTGCTTTTTTCCTGTCCACGCTTCATTTGACATTTGACAGCACTTGTTTGTTCTCGAACGGCATGCCTGTGCCAGCCCTGCTCTGCTCCGGCTCCTGCTCCTGTTCCTGACCCCTCGACCCTCAAACCCAGTATCGCCTAGCTTGCTGCGCACCCCTTACTTTAGAAAGCTTCTGGCAGTCAGTCTGGCAGCAACCCGCGGCCGACCTGCGAGAAACTTCAGCGCTCGTCTCCTCTCGTCTCTCCTCCCGCTCTCAACCTCACACCACCCCCACCTCGTCTGGTCTTGCCTAGCCTCACCTCACCTCGCCCACCGCTGCACCCACGGCCAGCTGCTTCTTCACACAGCTCCCAGTCCCAGTCTTGAGACAACACCTGCGACGACAGTCTACCAAACCCCTACAGCTTGGTAGCCACACACCACAATACGCGTCAAAGGCTCCCCTTCTCGTACGGGCACAAGGCCCACCCACCCAGCAGCCGCGTGTCGCGAGTCCTCCTGATAGCTACCTTCGCCCACCCGAGAATTGGTCCCGCCATACAAGTCCCGCCCCAGTCTTGGGGGCCTGACCAGAACACTCCCTCTGGCCGACCAATGACCCCATGAAGCAGCGAGCGCAGTGGTTTAGAGAAGTGCACTTTAGCAGACCAGTGCCATGGACGCCTCCTCACTACCCCTCGCCGACTACTTTTGGATTGCCGGCATAGAGGACATATCATACCATGACAATGACCCCGATCCACGGCCCCTGAGCTCTCTCCAGCTCAATGACACTATTAGAGAGGACGCCGAACACGAAACTCCCGACACCCTCACCCAGACCCCCACCAAGGAGACTGCCCGCCATTCTCGCCGTAGTTCTATCAATCGAATTTCCAGGATCCCTTCCAATGAGAACAATCGATTTTCCATACAGACACTGGGGGAGGAAAATGAGGGCACCAGGAGCAATAGAAGCAGCGCCACCATACGCGCAGTGCCACCTATCAACGGCGGCAGTGGCGCCGACGAAAGCCCTTTCAGTCCCATAGAGTCTGCCCCTGGCGAGGGCTCGTCCACGACCAATGGCGGGGGACAAGGCATGGGTTTCACCGGTCTGCCAGATTTCGACTTCGACAAGGCACTTATGAAGTTCGCTGCCGAGCGAGAGATCTTTTTGGACGACCTTAGTTTCACTGCCGGAGCAAAGCTACAGGCGCGACCCCCCATGGTAAATCCACGGGCAGAACGGATCAAGGCCGAAGAGGGCGAGCTCAGCGGGAGAATGAGTCCCTTGAAGAGCATCAAGGGAAGCATTCGACGTAAGATCAGTTTTAGGGACATGAACAGCGTCAAGAGGCAGACCGCTCCTCCTCGAGCACGACCAGGTAAGAGCTCTCGCCAAAATACTGGCTTTGCTTGTCGTTGTTGGGCCATATGCTAACATCATGCAAGCCTCTGTTCGGACCACGAAACGATTGAGCAATTATAATTCTGTCATCCCACCCCCAGAACCTCTTAATATGGACCCGGACATGCACCCTCTCAAGAGACGTTTTGAGCCCAAGTTATTGGACAGGTATCCAAAAGGCGCATCAGATGAGATGACAAGAAGGGGCAAATTCCCAGACTATGTGCCCATGTTCGCCTTTCCAAATGACATCCAGGTTGTATCATCCGACGAGCGCCCACGAGCCACGTGGCACGGCTTCACGATGACGTCTGACGACAACTCCAAGCTCTACGGAACCACCGTGATAGTATGGACTCCGTTGAGCGCCGACGTGGCTGATCAAGTCGAGAAGAAGTGCGAATCGTGGAGGCAGAAACACATGTCAGACGAGGAGAGAGAACTGGCCGCTAGTTTGGGAGCGCGCCTTGCGGCCGAGCGCGCGCATCTCTCGCAGCTTCTCGCGAAACTCCCCACCATCGCGTCTGGTTCATCCGCTAGGGACATCCTCGACGATCAGATCAGCACAGTGGAGGAGAAGATCAGCCTCATGACCGAGATGTTGCGGCCGCTCAGGCATGGGGCCGCTTCTAAAATCGATGGTCTCACAGCAGGAGACACCGGGCTGTGGACACCGCGGGCTTATGGCATTTTGGGCCGTGATGTGACCAAGATAACGTTTTGGAAGGATTGGCTTCGGTCTATCATCGTGCCCATGACAGATGGCGCGGTATTGAGAGTCCCGCCTAGCTCACCCAAAGTCGGACGGTGGCAGCCGCTCGAACACTACGTCGTCAACCTCTGCATCGAAGCTGTCAGCCCCATCAGCTCGAAGACCCAAGTAGAACTTGGGGTCAGAGAGCTTCGTCTTTACTGCCGTAAGGAGGCAGTCAACGAGCTCCCAGGGTCGCGGAACATCGACATCTATGCGCTTTTCAGGTGCCTGTCTCTTGAGAACATTGTGGCTTTGTTCGAGTATGCCATGTCTGAGTCGCGCATCATTTTTATCTCATCTTACACAGCGATGCTTCACCTTGCATGCCACGCTCTTGTCAACTTGCTATACCCTTTGAAATGGGCCAGCGTTTTCATCCCAATATTGCCCGCACGGCTTCTCTCCGCGCTCGATGCTCCATGCCCATACATCGTTGGTATAGAGAGGCGGTACGACAACATCGAACTCCCGGAAGACGACTACGTTCTTGTGGATTTGGACAGAGACACTATCGACGCCACGTCGCAGCCCCATCGTCTACCCCGGCAGCATCGCAGAAAGCTCTTCTCCTTACTGCAGATTGCCGCGCCACACAAATTGCGATACGGAGTCACCACTGGTGCTCCCCCCTACGCCATAGAGGCTTTCCCATACGATGCTTACTCCGCAGAGAACGACGGCGTCTTCAACGCCAGCCCTGCACCTGCCACGATAGGCAAATGGGTGTCCCAGAACTCATCCTCATTTGGGGAACCAGATCAGCCCAATAGCATACGGAAACCGATTTTCAACGCCTTCTGTCATGCTAAGCCTGATCACTCGAAGTCCGACAGGCCGGCCACAGCGCGGTCCGGGAAAACAAGCCCTAATTCTTCGGTCTCACCAGTGTCGATGACATTCCCGCCGATGCCGACCACGCCAACCTCACGTACTGATTCAGGGTTCGCGGCGTCAGGCACTCTGAGGGAGAAGCGTTCTGGCCATTTTGATACCAAATCGCGACGTAGTTCGTCCTTTGGTATGGAACAGCACCCTCCACTCCACCGACCCAGCATCCCGGTGCTCAACGGTCATTCACAAAACCTGTCCGTCTCATCTACTTCTGGGGATTCTCAGTCATCGTACCATACTGGCTATGCACCATCCTCATATGCACAATCAACAATCGCGGCCTCAACTGTGATGCCCAATATGCTTGTTCAAGCTGTGGAGAACACGGATACGACAGTATGGGTGGAGGGCCATTGTATGGAGTGGAATGTTTCAGAGCGTGACTCAGTCTGCGACATCTGCGACGAACGGTCCGAGGGTGATGGATTGTTCAAATGCAAGGGGTGTGGCTGTCTCGCTCACAATCGTTGTCTGGGCTTCGTCTGCCTCGTCTGCCCCGTTGCCTTCCACGCCGACCGTGTTCGCGCCGCCTTTGTTCGCTGCCTGGCTAGCTTGCTATACACCTATAGGAAGTATATGAGTCGGCCGAACAAGCAGCAAAAGGAAGCTGGCCAGCTGCACGCCTTCGACATGAGTGGCTTTATTAGGAGCTTGCCGTACGACCAACAGGAGTACGCAACAATGATGAAAGATACGCAAGGTAAGCGAGCAGCCTAGGGATGTAGTCAAATGGCCATGGCCAATCATGCTAACAAAACAAAGCTTTCAATGAGTTCATCCATGAGCGAGAGCGGCAACCCGCGAGCCATCCCGACAACCGACTCTTCGATGAGATCCTGGTCGCCAAAAAGGCTCGTGGACGACCAATGCTGTCGGCCGGCCTATCGCGACTTTCGACCCTCAGAGCGAGCCATGGTGCTTCTGGTGGCTTACCGCCCCCACGACAACCCAAACTTACAGGGTTCATGGCCGATACATCGGACCACATATGGAGAACAGCAGCTGTACCTATTCCCAACTCGAAATTTCTTGGCGATTATCGGTCTATCATCACCAGGATCCCCGAAAAGCTTGATCCATCTCTAATCAAGGAGCCGCGGTCCATCGCTGGTGCACCGAAGCCTGAGCCGCGGGGCAAGGGATTTCTAAGGAAAGCGATTGGGAGTAGCAAGAAGGGCTAATCATGGCGCCGACAAGCCACGATGTCTGTAAACTATCAGAGATGACCATTCATGTGTCGTCCTCACAGATGGATATCTGGGAGGCAACACACACTCCCGGAGAAGTAGCCTCCACCGATGGTACTACTATAGGAGACCGCGGGACCTAATTTGGAGGAGCCTGTCACTCAGGACCACTGGGGGTCGGGCATGTTCTTGAAGAACCCGGTTGTTCAATTTGCTTTGCGTGAGAAGCCTGCTTGGATCAGAGCCAGGGTCAGAGAACGGCATTGTCATTTATGAAGTGCCATGTATAAGTAGGTGGACATTTGGACAGAGGGAGGTGGCCTTTGACAGGACGTTAGGGGTCGCCATCTGTTGAATAAAAAGTATCGAGGCAGGCTGAATCCTAGTAGTAGACAATGATCAGGACCGAAGGTATTCGGCCATTTTGTCAACTGGGCGCTAGTCGTGCATCGTGAGACTGATCTGTTCCGGGCTGAACGAGGCAAAAGGCTAGGCATCACGCCGTCTCACGCGTATTCGCGACTTCTTCTTCGTCTCGTCTCTAAAGCTGTCATGCGACATGCCTGGTCCCTAACTTGTTCGTAGCAAGATAGCCCCGCTGGCCCATCTCGGTCCTCCAACCGATCCCCAGGACCCCAAATAGTATCTTGCCGTCCTGCTCCTCGACGCCCGCCCCGCCGTCGGCCGACTCCTCGATCACGAAGCACACCTGCTCCACCTCGCCCGGGTGCAGCACCGGCCGCGGCGACCCGTCCGTCTCCCAGTTGCAGTCGCGGTACGACAGCCCGGCCTCCAACTGCAATACCACGCGCTCCAGCTCCGTCGTGTCCTCGGAGCAGTTCTCCAGCTGCGCCTCCAGGACCCACCGCCTCCTCATCGTCCCCTTCCCGGGGGGCTCAGCAGCGGGCAAGCTCTTGTCCTCCTCCCCCGCGCCGGCTGCCGTGTCCCCGCCATCGCCGTCCGGTGGCGGCGTTGGGGGAGGCCCGGCCGCCCCCTTTCGCGCCGCGGGCGCCGGCGGCAACCGCGACGCCTTTGTGCGCACGATCAAGCTGGGCTTGCAGATGAACTGGTACAGCTTGCGGAACGTCCGCGTCCGCCCGGAGGTGTCGGTCGCCTCGTAGTACGATACCGTCACGCCCAGGACGTGGTTGCCCTCCTCCTTCAGGTCGAAGTTGACGATCCGCTGCAGGGTCCGGCCCGGCTCCAGGTCCACGCCGGTCTTGCCGCCGCCGGCCTCGTCGGCGTCGTCGGCCGCGGCGGCGGTGGTTTGAGGCGAGAGGTCTAGCTTTGTGACGGCCGTCGAGTTCGGCGTCTTCATCTCTGCTTCTATGCGCACGTCACGGATATACTTCCGTACTGGTTGTGGGGGTGCCGGAGCGGGCGCTGCGGCATCGTCACCGGGTTGTGAGGGCGCCTGTGCGGGTGCTGCTGCAGTAGCGGCCGGGGGCACCTCGTGGTTGGCGCATAGTGTGCAGCTGAATGTCTCGCCCACGTAGGCGGACCCGAAGCTCGGTGGAAGGTTGAGGATGGGGCTCAGAAGGAAGGGCGAGGGGTTGGTGTCGTGTGTTGTGCTGTAGGCGAGGGAGGCCGGGACGGGTGGCTGCTGAGGTGTTGTCGAGGGCGCTGCGCTTGGAGGAATGGGATGTTGAGCGACTAAAGACGGGCGGGAGAGTCTGCAAATTATTAGCCCAGCTCTGGAGTCGCAAGATAGAAGGTACGGTCGATTGCCTACCGTAGGACCTTCAAGGAGATGGAGTGAGGTTCCTTGACAGGATCGTGGGAGGCGTAACGTTGGTGGCTCATTTCCGCGTGGTCATGACATTGAGGCTGAGGAGGGATGATATGATAATGTAATGTCGAAATTGTCGTCAATATAAAGCCAAGCCAAGTTTCGAGTGTACACAGTAGTAATGTTAAACCACAGATATCGGGCGGCCTGAGGTCATCACCACCGTCCTTATCGATAAAAGCTCCGTGCTCTTGGGCCCCTATTCCCAAGTCCTAACCCCGCAAAGAGATCCGCGATGCGGCTCCCCCCCCCCCTCCAAAAAAAAAAAAGAACCCACGCAAGATTTGGGACAGATGAATTGCTCCTTCCCGTCTTCCACAGCGTCCAGTGTACACAGTATAACGACATGTTGCCGGCTCGGCCTGTCCCACGGCCAATAAAATATGCTCTATCATCTCTATCCTAACCTCTCAGGGTGTGTTTTCGCCTGTGTGGACTCATTTGTTCAACCAGCCAGATGCGACCCATTTGCGGCCCATTGTGGATGAGCGGCTACGACGGCCGGGCTGCAAGACCGTCAGCAGGGCAGACTACCTCGCTTGTGTGAGCATTGCCGGATCTTGGCCAGCGGGTTCCTCTTTTCAATAAAACGCCTGATATAAGCATGAGGTGGTGTGTGACACAAGAAGTGAGCCAATGCCATAGCCTGCCGCAATGCAGGTTATCAGCAGCGGATTTCCAAAGTCTCCCACCGTTCGGGCGATCATCTTGGCTCGCCCACCTCGAACGAGGGCACCAGCAGGGGTCTTGCGCTGCCGAGTGTGATCTGGCGGCTCATTTCAGCAGGAGACAGCAAGGAGGCGATGAAAATGAGGCTCAAGTGACCCCTCTTTCCGCCCGTGAGGCAGTCTTGTGGAACGGAACACAGTGACAGCCCCGAAGAATAAATACATGGCCAAGGCATACTGGGCCAGAGCCTCGCGCTTGTGCTCAAACAACCTCAAAATTCCTTGGAAGCTCGCTAAACAAACTCCAGCAATTCGAGATTCGAAACGTTCATTGGCTCGCTGAGACAATGGTTGTCCAGATCATCCACCGCTACAGGCTTTCCCAATCCACCTTGAAGAACTATCTACAGGGGAAATTTCCAACCTCAGTCATCAACGTTCAGGTAAATCGAGACGGCTGAGTCCCTAGTGTGCCTTGCCCCCAGAGTTCCTTGGCCCCAGAGTGCCAACAGATACCCAATTCAGGAAAAAGATGACGATACGTACACGGTAGAACTCCCGAGCAAACTGTCAGAGGTGTGTTTGCCTTCGCCCCAGAGACCCCGTGTGAGATATAGCCAATGAAAACATGCTGAGACTTGAAAGGACCAACTCGACGAAATCTCTGAGCTCCGCAGGTAGAATGGGAGCTCAGCCACTCTCATTCAGCCTTTATCGGCAGACGGCACGATCGGGGGAGGCCAGAAGGCTCACACTGCTTTGTGATATCCACAGTTCCTGAAGACGTTTGGCGCTTGGAAATGCTTTCACGGGACATTTTCTCTCAAGCTCATGTTATTTTGTTATTGTTTTGGGTCGCTGGGAATTGAGCCAGCAGCAAATACTGGCGGGGAGACGTTCAGGGCTGTGTTGTTAGGTGAATTACCGGGCTCCTTGCTTCGGGAGATCCCCAACTGAGGGGTGGTAACACAGCATAGGTCTCACTGCCCAACCAGCTTGGCCGAAGTGGTAGTGGGTACTCGCGGATTCCTGTTTTGGGGGCTTGAATACGGCCAGTCTTTTTTCTACTTTTGCTCATCCTCTGAAATTTGCATTACGATTGCATGTCCAAGCCTCGCTGGGCCGGTTTCTCCTCGAGCACCTCCTCTTGTTTCAGAAGCTTTCGATGGACAACGTGATGACCCTTGGTTCTTACATGGCTACACAGCTTTTCAGCCGTGCCGTTACGCCCCAGAGGGCCGAATCCTCAACCCCCTGATTTTTATGCTCAGGTCCAGTCCACTTGAAGAAAGATGAATAAGTAGGATGAGATTGCCAACAATGTGAGTCTCATTGCAAACTAGAATACACCATTTACCACTGCAAGATACCAGCGCAACCGCCATGGCCATCAATATGTATGATCAGCTCGTCGAAGCCTGTCGTGAGGCCGAGACCTGGCCTCTGAACCTCTTACGCAAGCAGCAACTAAACAGAGTCCTCATCAACTACCAACAGCGGCTACACGCAGATGAGAGTCGGCTCCTGGGTACAAGACAAGCATCTGTTGAGTTCTGGGAAGCCCCGATTGGTGCGGAGTGTAAGATGTTTGACCGTTGAAGCCTTTAAAGTGGCATTTTGCTGAACTATTGGACAGATTTCCAGGGGAACACAGTCAAAACTACTGAGGAGCTTATTCAGCACTTTCATGAGCACATCAATCATCGTGTGAAGGACCCGCGAAGTCGACACATGTAAGCGCAGGACCAGTACAATATTCCCAGAATGAACGACGGCTGATACAATCCCAGATTCATTTCTGCTCCTCACTCTTGGGCTGCACTTAGCTGCACACCACAAATGCTACGCTACCTCTGCAGCTTTGAGCAGGTGTCACCAATTATCATAGATGTCTTATCCTCATTCGGAAAACAGCGGGCACCTCTGATGTTTCACTCCGCCTCCTTCTGTCAAGATGATTTGGTAAAGCCAAGTCAACCAGACCTCGTCGGGATCCCAGAGATAGGCAGATCGGGCTGGGAGCTGAGGCATTGCTACAAGCTACACGGCTTAGAGCCCTCAAGTTCCACCTCGAAGGCGAAATGGGCCATGCGCCAAACTGCTATCTATCACTCTTTCGATCTGGAGAATGGCCGCGCCTTGTGGCTGACCGTCAAGGCCAACAACGAAATTAGTGACAGGATTAAGGAAGGCACGGAGTCTCTCGAAGCCATGCGAGCGTCAAACTCTTCCGGTCCTGGTCCGTCGTTCGTCGCATGTCTGACCACCCACCTCATTGCCTTCGACTGGTGTACCGAGGGCTGGCGGTGGAATTTGGGTGACATCGAAAAAGATGTACAGGAAATTCTTTTGAAAGTAAAAAGCACCCCCATCGAGCCCCTTGGTGATGAGCTCAACTTCACTCCTCGACTGATCGCCACCGCTACAATGCCGTCACTTAGGGATAGGGAAGGCTCCATGATTTCGAGGCAGGGCACTTTGCATATACGGAATGATTCTATTCCATCATCGAACGTGACAAATTCTCTATCCGCAAGGATTTCCGCTGCAATGAGCGGTATGGCATCAAAAGCGGGAGTCGAGAAGAGCCAGGAGACGAGTTCATCTATGGAAGCTCAAATTGGTCGGGAGCAGCAGGACAAAATCTCGAACCATCTGGAAAAGCTGAAGAGCTTCTCATTTTCCGAGTTTCAGAAACTGAACTTCTTTACGACAAAATTGCAAGAGGCGAAATTAGCTATGAGGCTCAATATTGGTGTGCTCAAAAGCACTCGAGAGTACTACCAGCAGAGATATCAGTCGGCTCAGTTTCCTGCTACGATCAAAGACTTTTGTGAGTCGAATGGATCGTACGAGCATTTCGTTCGGCGAGTCACGAGCCTGGAACTGGACCTCGAGGCAGACACCTCCAGGATCGAAGCCCTGATCATGCTTATCGAGGATGGAAAACGATTGGTGAGTATCTGGGTCGGCGTGTGCTCTTCTGTTGGATCCAATAAGCTAACCCAGCTCTCCCAGTATGATTCCATTCTCCAGTCATACAACATGGAAATAAATAGGCTCTTCACTCTCAGTGGCCATGGAATTTCTGAGAGGATGGAGTATTCTGCAATGCGAATGGAGCAAGTCACGGACAGCATGCACAAAATTGCCCACGCGACAGCAAGAGATTCGGCATCTATGAGCGTCATAACCTTCGTGACTCTAGTAGTTCTCCCAGGCACCTTCCTAGGGGTAAGACTGGTGACTTCAAGCATGAAGTCGACCAATTCTCTGACATCTGACCAGACATTCTTCAGCACCCCAATAGTCAACACTCCAGAGGACCAGGACAATCCCCAGTCATGGAGCATCAACCGGGGCGTCTTCTTGCTTTTCATTGAGATATGTGTGCCTATGACGGCAATTGTAATGCTGATATGGGGTTTGTACATGATACGTGTAAGACGCAGGAGACTGGGACTTGAGAGGGAAGGTTCTCGAGAGGAAAGCATTTGCTGATTCACGTGTCTTGATTGGACTCATAGTCAGTTGCTGATGGAGTTTCTTCTTTTCCTATTAGCGATGCATTGTTGTCAGGATTTTCTTTCTCTTCCTGGCTTCATCGGGATGGACCATTAATATGCCGTTGGTGCATTGAGGGGTCTCTGCTTAGAATCGGGAATTCTTAGGCAAAGAACCGGTCAATTTGTCGATTTTTCATAACTTTCAATTTCTCTTTTCAATTCAAACCGTCGCCATCAAATTGAGTTTATTCAGTAACAATCATGAACCTTGGGAGGGCTGGAACTTGAGCTGGATGCCTGAAAATGAACACATCAAACGAGCGGCTTTTCAAAGTGGTGGAGCATAAATCTACGTATTGCATTGCCAATCTATTATTATTGGCCATGAATATGCCATCTCGAAGCAAGAACAATGACACGATTACTAATTGAAAAAAGGTTGTCTGTCGGTCATTGTATAGCTCGTCCTGCTGTGGGTGTCTCCGTGCACTTTTTCAACGTTGACTTAATCCATCATTTGTCCCAGCATCGCTTTTTTCTTCACCATCGAACACGTGAGGCCAAAAGTAACTATAATAACGTTCATCGAAAATATCCACCTGCCAAATTTAGGCAACATGCACCTTATCAATGGCAAGCCCGGGGGTTTAACTGCTCATTTCGAGGTCAGCTTCGGCTGTGGCTTTCCTCAACCTCTGATATCATCGGCTCCACCATATGCAGCCAAAAGAAGAAAAGAATGGTGGCCTTCTTTTCGGGGCTGAGCTTGGGCTGCCCATGGGCCGCCGATAGGCCGCATTTGGCAACACACCCAATGAATGGATGTGCCGACCCTCCACGCAGCACCTGAAAATCGCTGGGACAGCCTTTTTGGAGGCCGCCCTTAAATTTCATCTTTGGCGCAAGGCGAACTGGTGCCAGCTGCCTATGTCATTTCGGTGGGCTTGAAGAGCACTGCCACGACATCAGTGACTATGACTAGCTTCAGTTTTCAGCAATACGAAGCTCGTAGACCCGGGAGTCGTCGCTTTTGTCTTGAATAGTCACCCATGGGCGTGCCTGGCTTGAGGGGTTTGGCCGAGAGATGTCTGCCTGTTGCCGTATGTTGTGTAACGCCAACTATACTCCCAGGGGAATAAGCCAGGACCCGCCACTTCACTTATCAGACGCCGACCCCTCCCCCTCGAGGATTTGGATCGCGTGCGTCCAGAAACCCACGAGGTCTGACGATTCCCGGCCGAAGAACGCGACCACATTCCTTTTTCCGACCTCCTAATATCCCCCTGTCAGTCATTTGAAACAAGCAACAAGATCAGCCCCTGCTGATACCCGACAAGACCGCGATCGATCTGCGGCTATTGCGCTGGGACGAATTGTCCTCGATTTCTGCCGAGGTATGACATCGCTACAAGGATACAACGGGGAGGACAGCTTTGAACGGTTCAGAGACCACATCGAGAAGAGGCTTGAAGAGGGCTATGAAGCTCAAGGAACACCAGCCAAGTTCGCCTCTATACACTGCTTGACTGATTATTGGACCGAGACCCACGCCATCGAAGACATTGTGTTCAACGCAAGAGACCTTGAGATCCACATTTCTGGAATTCGCGAACAATACTTGCGCATCTTCTCTATCCTTGTTTGGATATCTACGACTAGTCATTCATATGTCCGGTACCTGAAGTACTTCGTTCGAAAGGACAGAAATGACGTGAGCTTGCCATTCGTTGAGCGCCCAGCATTCTTGCCCAGTAGCGCCACTGACAGCGAAGCCTTCTGGACATCTTTTTTCGACAACCAATGGATGTTTTGCCCCGTCCCACTTGGGCCCAAGCGGATACATAACAGAGACCTGCACGCAAAACAAATACTGCCGTTCACCATTGGTGAAGATCTCGGCTCCTCGAAAATCGGCAGGCCAGCAAGCATCCGGCTTGCGAACGTCCATGCATCAGAGACGCTTGGGCGAACACACCCTGTAAGATTTTGATACCTCCACAAGACTTATCAGCGAGAGGGAGCTGACATTTGAAATCTGCAGACAGACGGCATTCTAGTCCTCAAGTCATATGATACTCAATACCGGAACAGTTATTACAACGAGATCAGGGCCTATAATGCGTTTGACAACGGTAGACCTTGCGAGAATATCCTGAAATGTCTCGGAAGTTATCACGTACAACCACTTGCTCCAGGAAGTGGACTACAGTTCACGATCATCCTCGAGTATGCGAATCGGGGATCGCTTTTAGGAATCTACGAGGAGAACAACCCTCCATTCACATTTGCAGAGACAAAGGCTTTCTGGTCAAGCCTTCAAGAAGTAGCTAGGGGACTCATGGTTGCCCAAAACACATTGCCGACAAGACCTGGGGCCAGCTGGTACGTTCTTGACCTTGCTCATTCTCGCACGCGACTTACTGACGAGTTACACCCACCAGTGTTCATCAAGACATCAAACCGTCAAACATACTCGTTTTTGGGCGGGAGAATCTCTCTGCCTCCAAGGAGGACTTGACGTTCAAGATCAGCGATTTTGGGAACAGCCATACGAGAAGATCGGCTCCCTATGATGCAGGAACACTTGGCTATGACAGTGGGAGTACACGGACTTACTGTGAGTAGAGCTCTTCGCATTCTCGGACTTGGAATGGTAGCTGACATGCTGCAGGCCCTCCCGAACTTCACTGGAGCGACGAACTCGATCTCATCGTGGGTCCCCTGGTCGATACATGGTCTCTCGGATGCGTTCTTATCGAAGCTGCCGTGTGGATTTGCTTCGGCCGTCGCGGACGGGTGGAATTTCAGCAACGACGTCGGGACGAGAACAACAAGAGTGCCCCGGCGCAGCGGGATCGTGGGAGTAGCGACAGCTTCCATAACGGCATTAAAAGGCTCAAGACAGTCGAAGACGTCTTGGAACTCGTTGAGAGACATGGTCGAAAGTCTGACGAACTCACTCCAAAAGTTGTCAGGCTTGTGCTAGACCATCTTCTTGTCAAAGATGACTCGCGCTACGACGCACGGCTACTCTGCAGCGAACTGGACAACATGATCAGGACTACCTTTGAATGGACTGGAGACCATCTTTCCCGCCAGACCTCAAGGGCATCATCAGCCGCCCACAGCCAGAGGACCGAAGACTCGCGTCGTTCGCACCACGAGGAGTTCGATGATCCACAAAGGACATCGACAAGCCCTCAATATAGCCCTTTCAATCCCACGACCATGAACGAGGATCATCAGTCGCCTAGCACAGCAAGGATGTCAACAATAAGCACAGTCCCTGACAGAGGTCTCAGCATTCGCAGCCAACACAATTCTGGAGAGTCATGGAACAACGAAGCATACGGAGCTCCACACGTTCACAGCAGGACCACCGAGGCATCATCTATCACGTTGCCGGACTCGAATGGAAGGGATGATACACGCCCGATGTACTCCGCAGCACCTCATGTAGGAAATCTTCACTCCAACTTCTCCACACGCGAGCATACAGAGACGACCGGTCAGCGGCGCAGTCAGCATTATTCTGTGCAATCGCAACCATCAGACCAATCTCGGCTAGCTCTCAGAGCGGATACATTCGCGACGACTAGCTCGAACTCTACGGTGACTCCTCTGCAGCCCAGCGATCACAGAATGGCCACTTTTCCCCACGTGAGTTTGGAAGACGTCGCTAAGCGGAGGGATGAGGGTAAAACTCCAAAACTCCGTCGATCTTTACCAGGCGAAGAACAGGCGATGGCCTTCCTGAAGAAAAGAGACCATGTGAGTCAACCAAACACACTTGACAGACACGTTCCGTCCGTGGTCAAGGCATGCATAAGTACACACTGACATACGTTGGGAAGATTCTCGTCATTGATAACTCGAAGTACATGCGCAATTTCAAGAACGATGTCCTGCGTGTATTCACCAATGTGGCCCACATCCTCGAAGCAGCTGATCCGAACGGCCTCGACGTTGTTTGCACCTCAGATCCTGGGAACATGCAGCACAGCAAAACCACTGAGAGGCTCATCCAGTTTGTGCGAAGTAACTTCGACAAGGGCGCCCATGCACCTTGCTTCATTGAGGAAGCCCTGAAGATATTGGTAGACAAAGTCATCAATAAATTTCCTTCTGGGCCGGGTGAGCGGAGAAGTCTGCTATCGATGATCAAAAGCGAAAAGGCCCGACCGATCAGCATCTACATCTTGACCAGTGGCCTCTGGGACTCGTCTCCCGCAACCAAAGACAGCACTTGTGGCGCAGAGCGACCCATCAATCAGCTCATCAATGAACTCAAAAAGCGCAATCTTCATAAAAGCCAGGTCGCCATCCAGTTCATCCGGTTCGGAGACAATGAGACAGGCAAAGAAAGACTGAGATACTTGGATGATAGCTTGGGAAAGCCAGATCAGTGAGTGATACACCGACATGGCCCCTCAATGGCCTGAAGCATCCATACTGACAACCACAAGTGACATCGTCGATCACAAGCCCAGTACCGGCAGCTTATGGCCCATGCTCATAGGGAGCCTTGACGAAGGAAATGATCGAGAGGAAGACACCTGATCTCGCCGTGGCTTTCAGGGGTAGCATTTGAGCTTGGTCATTCATCGCGAAAGGACTGACCCGAGGACAGTGGCTGGCTGAGACAGAACGAAGAGAGCCACAGACAGCAGGAGGAGAATAAGGAAAGGCTATGATGAATTGTAAGTCCCAAATGTTTCGCTGTTTCGAAAGAAGTGCCATTAGCAAATTTTTAGGGGTAGCCCAAAGTACTGATACATTTCAGGTTGATGCCAGTACAGATTGGTTTCAGCGTTTAGAAACAAAACCAACTGGGATAGCTGACCGAATCGGGGGCCGATGGAGATTGGCGGCGCATGCCATCACCCCAAGACAAGTCAATCGAATCATCTGGCCTGATGCTGCTGGCACCTTGGGCATATTACACGCAGGTTGAGTTTGAGCAAGGATAGTGCTCATTCGTCGGTAGCAGAGTGGAGTTGATCCTTTGAGACCAAAATTCAAATGCACATTCCTCGGAGCCTCCGCAACGTTCGCGATGCATGACATACGGCGGAGAGCGACTTTGACGAGAATCCTTCGTGCAGGAACTTCTCAATTGCCTTCTGGACTCCACCCACCTGTTCCTTCGCCAAAGTCTAGCCGTCACAGGCGCGATCCATATCCGCCATGGGATGCAAGTCGCGTCTTGTGACAGACAATGTAAGTATGGACCGAAGGACGCTGCTACATCGGGTACAGACTCGTTAGTGTCGTCAATTGTATGAAGGATTCTCTTTCCAAATCCTACTGAGTCTCAATTCATCAAGCTGCTGCCACAATTGGAATGAACTTGCGACAAGCAAGATGTGCGCCTTGTCCGTTGCGCAAGCTTGGAGTAACGCCGGGTGATGAGGAATTGAAGGATCTACTCGTTGCACCACACCACAGGGAGAGTGTGGTAACACGACGCTATCGACTTCTTATAATCCAGGCACAAAGCAGGGGAATCTAGAGACACGTGGGGAATAAGACATCATGTGTCCAATATTTCTACTTCCGTGATGGGAAAATGCGTGGTCTGATGTGAGAAAACGTGCCCCACTTGAGAACGCCTTTCCTTATGTGAGATCCCATGTTGTTAGTAAGACGGCCTTTTGTCTGAATATGAATGTTTGGATACTCTAATCTTCTCACTCCACTTGTAAGTCTAGGACTTATCTAGGGTCTGTACGATGCGATGAAGCTGCATGTCTCCAGCCAGGCATCAACATTTAACGGCCGCCCCGCCCATCGGGTGAAGCCACGATCTTTGTCAGATTATCATAGTGGGTCGAATGCCAGGTCTTGGCCGATGATTGATGTGCTATGTTCTGAAATGAGATAATGGAAGTGGTTGGTATTGGGCATTGAATCCGTTGTCCTATTTAGTTGCCTGGAGAAGTGAAAACTACATATATAAGCCCATTAGCGACGTGCCAGATAATATAAACACGCACTATTATCACAGACACATTGGAGATTTCCCTAATTCCCTGAACTCACAAAGAAGGAAACTTTGGAACGATGTCCTCCAACAGCTCAAGCAACACGATGCGTGCGGTCGTCTGGGAAGGTAAGCCCTTTGAGGTAGCCGTGCGCGATGTGCCAAAGCCCAGTATCCAAGCGCCCGAAGATGCAATTGTTCGCGTCACTGCTGCAGCCCTCTGCGGCTCCGACCTCCATGTATACCATGGGTTCTTTGGAAGCTCTACTGTTCCTTTCAGCTTGGGGCACGAAGCAATTGGTGTGGTGGTGGAGGCAGGCTCTGCCACCGAGACGTTCAAGCCAGGCGACCGCGTGGTTATCCCTGCCATTCCAGACGAGGGACATTTCGTCACGGAGCCTACGAATATACCCGGGTTGGCCTGCTACGGTCTGGGCAAAGACTTTGGAAATCTGGGTGGCTGTCAAGGTATGTACTCTGATGAGTTATGAGCAGCACAGACATGGCAGGCTGACACATTCGGCAGCGGAATATGTGAGGGTTCCGTTCGCAGATGATAGTCTAGTCCACATCGCCAGCAACTTGACCGATGATCTTCAATACTTGTTTCTATCCGACATCTTCGCAACGGGCTGGGCAGCGCTCGACTTCTCAGGATTCCAATCTGGAGACTCAGTTGCTGTTTTTGGCGCTGGGCCCGTGGGGCTTCTCTGCGCCTACTCGGCGCTGCTGCGTGGCGCGAGCAAGGTATTCGTCGTTGACCATGTAAAGTCTCGTCTAGACAAAGCAGCCTCAATCGGGGCAATTCCTATCGACTTTACTGAGGACGGAAAAGGCGCCGCCGCCCTCATTCTGGAGAAGGACCCGGAGGATGTTGTACGGAGTTGCGATTGCTGCGGGTACGAGTGCGTGAACGTGGATCTCAAGCTACAGTCTGACTATATCATGCAGGAGGCCGTCAAGGTCACGGCAGTGGGCGGAGGTATTGGTGCAATAGGACTATACGCTGATTTCCCGCCCTCAGAGGGTGCACCAAACGCGGACAAAATCTCGGGCAAGATCGTCATGGATCTCTCAACGATGTTCAACAAGAGATTGTCCTTCAAAATTGGCTCGGCTCCTATTCTTGAACTGAATCCACGCATACTTCAGCTGGTTCAAAGCGGCAGAGCGAAGCCGAGCTTCATCGTGTCCAGCGAGGTGGGCATCGAGGATGCGCCGTCGGCATACCGCAAATTCGACCAGAAGCTGGAGACTAAAGTTGTCATTCGATTCCCATGGGAATGGACCTCTGAGGGTCAACCTTTGAAACCGAGCGACCAAAGTGAGACGGGCTAAAAAGGGGTCCATGAATAGGGCGAGATGCCTGTGTTCCCGAAGGACGCTGGATGAGCCCAAAGAAGTCAAGTAAGCCAGAAGCTCGATATGAACATGATGTTGATCTTCGCTAACTATGCGACAGCCATTCCACTGGGACTGAAAGTTGTGATACCATTCCGACGCAGTGGTCGGTTATGAAGTAGTGATTGTTTGTCATTTTAGTATTGGTCTGTTAGATTGTGCCGAAAATTCTCTCTTGAACCAATATTTTAGATGCTTTCACCATCGGATTTTGGTATCAGTACATGTATCTCTATTGGCTGAAACATTCATATGGAACTCGCAGAACTCTCTTAAATCACCAACAGCCGGCCACTCACATCAGGTGGCGGCTTAGCGGAGCATTGACTCATGTCCATACTCTTTTATTAGAGATGGCAAGAACAATCAGAAGATAGAACAGTATTGATAAGAGAGCAAGGTTCGTTCCACTGCCTAGGTACTCTGGGATTTGAGCGCTGAGCAGGTGCACGCTCAACTCTGTCTCACTGCCTGCGAAATGGAAATAAGTCCCCGTACCCGCTCGAAAAATCAAATACACAAAATTGCAGGATACTGACCGATTATTCCCTTTTCTCTCATCCCTTAAATTTGATTTCAAAATGGTGATTTGAGGTCTCCATTAGCCAGAAACGATTTGGTTGACGGCGTCCACAACGCCCTGCGGCGCAACAAAGTTGGGGCAATGGCCAGACTCCACCGTAAAAGTCTTAACCTTGCGGCCGGCCTTTTCCAGAGTCTCGACCATGTTCTGTTGTTGTTGGGTAGTGATTGATAAGTCACTTGTGGTGTATATATAAGCGACCAGGATTTCCCTCCAGGCGGCCTTTTCCAGAGGCTGCATCATGGCCTTTCCATTCCAGCGGCAAAGTGTCTTGACTTGTGCCTCGATCGCAGCCTCGTCGATCCCAGGACCTCTGAGACCCATAGCCAAGGGGGCATCTCGGAGGACCATAGTTAGGTCCTCGGCCATATCAAATACCAGCGGCGCCGTTGAAGGGTCGCCGAATTCCTTGAACTTGTCAGAGGTGGACATGCCCTCTGGGAGAGCATAGCCCGCCATGTAAACCAAGGCGGAAACGCCACCCTTGAGTCCTTGAGCCGACCGGACTTCAAGGCCGAGTCCGCACAGAGCGTTGGTCATGACCTGGCCGCCATACGAATGACCAATGGCCACCACCGTACGGCCAGCCCGCACAAGGCTTTCGACGTAGCTGTGAACCAGTCTTGTGTCGTCAGTCAGGTCGGCGTTGGGTGGGCGAGCTCCATTGGTAGTCATCAAGGAAGGGACGTGGACCTCGTAGCTGCAAGACTCAAAGGCAGTGGTGAGTTTGCCATAGCTCTCCGGGGTGTGGAAGGCACCAGGGATAATGACAATTGTGGGCTTGTTGGCAGACATGGCCAACAGTGGTGAGGACGGGTGATCAAAATGGTGGCAGTGGTAGTGAGTGTGGTGGCAGCACTGAAAATGTACTTGGACTTGGGATAGGTGGGAGTCTGTTGACAAGAAGTCAAGTCAAGCAGATTGACTTTTGGCCTCACAAGCCAAGAGAAGAAGTGTCTAGGTTCTTATCCTCCCCAGTAATAGGATGGAGCAGGTTACATCTCCAGGCCAGTGCCCGCGCGGGTGATCTGAAGATCCAGTTTTTCGGCCACGAATTCTAGAGCAATCTTGCAGAAATCTGTGTCTACGAGTTGGAACAACCACACAGTGCCGCGCCAACATGCCTTTGCATCGCACCAACCATTTCTTGGCAACCAGATAAGTAGTAGTATATACTGCTTCACAACCAACAACTTGCTTCGGAGCCAATCGTTGCGTTACAGTGGCATCATATTTCACAACTCAATGTATAGTAACACCTGTCGCCCCACAAGGCTAGCTACGCCGCAGGCTAACAGCCTGCTTTCAAGCATGTTGGACGATTCCTTACCGGCGCTTACACTGCATGTGCAGAAGAAAGCAGTTACATTTTCACTCAGTGAAACTTACGAAGTCTCTTTTTGCTCCGGATGAAAGGAACAGAGAGTCTGTAGACAGGGATCTGCGAGACTAAGCCACAGGCAACCCAGGACGTTTGGTACTGGAATTCAGGGAGCGAACTGCTTGAGATCTACACTGCCAGTGCGAAATTTATGAAATTGACAGGAAATATGAGCTCTGTCAAAGGACGCGAAACTGTTCGAGTCCGAAACATAGCTTCAGCACTCATAGTCTATATTTTATCATATTGCATATGCTCTCAGCTCCTAATCGCGTGCATAATTGATTAATGTTTAGTCCTTTCGTGACGAGTGTGGATCTTGCTTAACAACATCAGTAAACCGCGGCCTCTATGTACTGTGTATATCAGCTTGCGTAACATTCTAGGTAAATTGACACCTTGGTGTTAGACCAGGTGACTGTGTATTGTTTATGTGGTGATGCTAAGGTATAGGCTCCCACGAGCATACGCCAGACATCCCGTTCACTTGGCACATGCACCCATAATCCCTCCCTCCGACTATTCAAAACGGTGAAGAGATTAACAAAAATATATCTTTTTTTTTTGGTTCAAGTTCAGTACCATGGGAGGCCGTTGCTGGAGAGCGCTCTCTCTCCGATCTCTGCGAAAATGTTCAATCCCAGGTGCTTGCATTGTGGAGTCCCAGCGCGAGTGCGCAGAGACCATCGATGGATGCATGCAGAATATCTCAGTGTCTTTGGCTTTCTTCATCAATAGACATTCCGAGGAGGGGTCCTTTTTTTTTCTCTTTTTTTTTTCCGTGGAGCACCAGACCCAGACTGACCTCGAGGTCGAAAGCCATATACCGTGCGTATCCCGGCCTGTTTGCTACACTGACGGAAAGGGCTCAGCCTCAGCTGGCGCAGCAGGACATGTTGATGTCTATGCCACTATTGTGAGGTGCAAGGTGACAGCGACAAATGCACTGCAACGTAATTATATCAAGGGTAATACTCTCATTTTCAATTAATTGTTCTAAAAACACGTTAATAACTTGTATATAACGTGCGCTACCCCTTTTAACTATACCCCTTTATAGTATTAATATTTTTATATTTTTTATATATATATAATATAAAACTTTTTTAATTATTATAAAACCTTTTTAGTTACTTAAAGGTATTAATATTATATATTTTAATTATTATAATTTTTTTATAATATTTTTATAGTTATATTATACTAATTTACTTTATTAAAGCAGATTATAATATAAGGTTTATTTAATATTAATAATACTAATAATAAATTTATTACTAATATAATATAGTATTTTAGTTATTAAATTTAAAAATTTAAAAAAAGAAATAAACTTATTAGTATTATTATTAAATTAAGAAATTTATATAAAGTTATAAAACTTATAAATTATTATATTAATATATATTATATATATCTTTTTTATTTATTATATATATTTTAATTTAATACTTTAGTATATTTATAAGTTTTTTTTTAATATATTAAATTTGAAAAATAATATATTTTAAAATAAAATATAATAATAGTTAATAAAAATATATAATTTATTAATTTTTATATTTATTATTAATAAAATATTTAAAATTAAAATATAAAAAGAAAGGTTATAAATTTAATTATTATTTAATAAAACCTTTTTATTAAAATTAATTAAATTATAAAAATTTATAAATATTATATTAATTGATTTATTTTTATTAATAAATATAATATAAATAAAAAGAATAAATAATATTATATAAGTTAAATATTAAAAGATATTAAATTAAAAAAGTTTATACTTAATAATAAAAAAAATTATAATTTATAAAATTAAATACTTTTAATATTTATATTTAATAGTATATTAGGTTTATTAGTATATAAAGATATTATAAATAATAAAAACTTTTTTACTTTTATCAAGTATAAAGTTTTACTTAAAATAATACTATTTTTAAATTTTAATTTAACTTTAATAATAAATAATATTAAGTTTTATTTTTATAAAAACTTTTAATAATTTTATAATTAAATTAGTATTTAATTTAAATATTTATTTAAATATTTATTTAATTTTAACTTTATTAAAGTATTTTTTAAAAAGTTTAAAAAATATATATATTAATACTTTAAATATAATTAAAATTAATAATATATAAAGAAAAATTAATAATAGTTTTTAATTAATTATATATATTAGGTAATAATAGGGGTAAAAATTATTAAAAATTATTTTTAAAAGGTAATAATTTTATTATTTAAAATAATTATTAATTAATTATATAAATAATATTTATATTATAAATAAAAGAAATATATTAATATAATTAAAATAAATAAATTAATTAAATAATATTAGTTTTATATATTAAAGGTTAATAATTATTGAATAAAATAAAACTTTTTATATAATTTAAATTTATAATTAATAAAAAATTAAGTTATACTTTAAAAATAATTAAATAAAATTAAAATAATATTTATTTATTATTATATATTATATATTACTTTAATTATATTAAATAGTTTTTAAGATATAATTTAATTAAAAAAAAGGTTAAAAAGGTTTTTTTATAAGGAAAATAATATTAATATTAAGTATAATAAAATAAAAGTATTTAATTTTAATATATATTTAATATATATAATTTTATTAAAGGGTTATTTAAAAAAAGAATTATATTTTTTAAATTAAAATAAATAAATTAATATTATTTTTATTATTATTAATTCATTATAAAATTAATAAATTAAATTTATAATTAATATATAATATTTTATAAATATTTTATATATACTTTTTTTATTACCTTTTCCTTTTTATTATAATTATATAATTTTTTTATTTAAATAATAATTATAATATAATATTATTTTAATAATATAATAATTAATATATTTATAAAATTAATAAAAAATAAAAATCTTTTTTTTTTAAAATATAATTCTTTTTATTAATATTATAATAATAATAATAAAAAAGTATAATTATTTTTTTTTAAATTAAAAAAGATTTTTTTTTAATAATTAAAAATAATATTGTTTAATAATTTTATTTATAAAAAATAAATTAATTAAATTAATATTTAATTAAATTAATAATATAGTTTACTACCTAATTATATATATTACTTAATTATATACTTTTAATAACTTTATTAACTTTAACTAACCTTAATATTTACTTAAAATAAAAAGATTAATTAAAATTAATATTAATTAATATTAATTATTTTTTATTACTTATTTTTAATTTATTTAATTAATTTAAAAAAGTTAGTAATATTATAATATTAGTTTAAAATTAATAACTTTTAATAAAAAAATTAACTTTTAATAAACAAATTAACTTTTTTATTAAAATAAAATATTTTAAATTTATAAAATTAATTTAAATTTATATTAATTAAATATTATTATTTAATTAATTTATTATAAATTAATAAATATATATTATTATTTATTTAAAATTTAATTAATTAAACTTTTTTATATTATTTTTATAAACTTTTATATTATACTTAATTTTATTATAGTTATTATATTATTATTTACTTAATTTACTTAATTTACTTTAAATTAAATTTTTAATATTATTATTAATTCTATTAGTTAATTATTTTCCCATTTTTTTTTAATTATTATTTAAAAACTTTTAATATTAAATACTTTTTTAAATTATATTTAATTTTATTTAATTTTTTAGTATTTAGTAAATATTATATTAACTTTTTTAAATATATAAATTTAATTATTTAAAATTATTATTAAATATACTATTATTTATATACCTTTTATAAATTTTTTAATACTTTTAAAAATTAATATAAAAAAACTACCCTAATATATAAATATTTTATTTTTAATAAAATTAAATTATTATATAATTTATTAAATATTAAATAATATTTATAATTCCTATTTAAAAGGGGATATAAAAAGGGATTATAATAAAGTTTATAAATAAATATTTAATTTAAAAATAATAAAATTTAAATCTTATAAGAAAATTTTAACCTTTTTAAATTTAAATTTTATATTCTTTTTTATAAAAACTTTATTATAGGTTATTTTAAATATAATAAAAAACTTAAATTTAATAATATAATTAATAAAAATTTAAATAAAAAAATTAATTTTATTATTATATATATACTTTAATAATAAACATAATATAATATTTAATAATTAAAGTAAATAAAAAGAATATAATAGTATATAAATAGAAATAATATTATTTTCTTTATAATATATATTAAATTTAATTAATATATAGTTTTTATATTTATTTAAAATAAATATTTAATATATACCCTTTATTTATTATTTTATATATTTATTAAAATATTAAATTTATTTAAAATTAAATTTATTATTTATTTATTTATTTAAAATAATTTTAATAATTTAATTTAATAAAAAACTTAATTTTATTATTTAATTAATAAAATAGTAAATACTTTAAATAATTATAAATAATAAAATATATTAACCTTTTATATTAATATATTTAATAATTATTACCTATTTTTAATTATTAAACTATATTAATTTAACTTTTTTATATTTATTAATATATATAATAATTATTAATATAATAATTATACTTATTATAAAGTTAGTTTTATTAAAATTATATAAATTATTATTAATAATTTTATATTTAACTATTATATTATAAAGTAATTAAAATTAATTTTTAATAATTTTTAAATTTTTATAAAAAGTTTTTTAATAGTTATAAAGGTAATTAAACTTAATTTTTAAAGTTAATTATATATTTATAAAATATTAAACCTAATTTTTATTAATAAATTTATTATTTTATAATATTAATAAAAAATTAATTATATTTTTTATATTAAAAAATTATATTAAAATTTTTTATATATTTTATTTAATAATATATTAAATAAATATATTTCTTTAATTAAATTAAGTTTATAATTATTAATATTTAATTTTTTATAAAAAGGTTAATTATTTATTTTATTATATAAAGTAAATTTAAAAATATTAAAAGTTTATAAAATTTAATATATATTTAAAAGTTTTTTTAAATTTTATTTTAAATTTTTAATTATTTAAATTATTAATTTAATTTAAACGTTTTTATATAAATTAGTATAATATATATTTTAATTTTTAATATATTAAAAATTTAAATAAATAAAGTAATATAAAATAAATATAAAAAATATAAATATAATTTATATTAAAAATAAATTAATTTATTAAAATTTTAAATTTTTAAATAAATATTATAATTATATTATAATTTTAAATTAATTAAATAAATTAAAAATAAGTAATAAAAAATAATTAATATTAATTAGTATTAATTTTAATTAATTCTTTTATTTTAAATAGGTATTAAAGTTAATTAAAATTAATAAAGTTATTAAAAATATATAGTTAAATAGTATATATAGTTAGATAATAAATTATATTATATAATTATTTCAATAATATATTAATTATAATTATTTAATATAAAAATAATAATTTAATTATAATTTATTTTTATTAAAAGAATTATAAATATAATATAATTTTTATTTTTAAATTTTTAAATTTTTAAAATTTAATTAATATATATATTATATATATTTAAATTAATATTAATATAAAAATTGATAATATTTATTATTTAATAATAATAATATTATAATTTATAATAATATATTAAATAAATATTTTTTAATTTATATTATTATAATTAATTTAATTTAATTTAATTATTAATTATTAACTTATTATTATTTTTAATATTTATAAAATATTTAAAATATTATTAAAATTAATTAAAATTATGAAAAATTAATTATTTATAAATTTAACCTTATTTTTAATAATTTTACTTATTTTTAATAAATTTATTAAATTATCCTTTTCTTTATACTTTTTATATATAAAATTCTTTATATATTAATAAATAATTTTTTTAAGTTTTTTGTAAAATTATAATAAATAAATTAGTTATTAAGTTATTTAAATAACTTTTAAAGTATATATAAGTTTATATTATAAATAATTATAACTAATTTCATAATTTTTAATTTTTTTATTTAATATTAAGTTTTTTAATAGTATATATATATATAAAATTTATTTAATAAATTATTAATTTTAAAACTTTTAAATATTATTAATAATAAAAAAAATATTATTTAATAATATAATAATAATAAAGTTAATTACTTTATAAATAAGTTAATAAAAAAAGGAATAATAAATAATATAAAGGTTTATTTATTAATTTATTATTATAATAAATATTATTATTATTATAATTATAACTTAAATTAATTAATAAAGGTATTTATAAAAGTTAAAATAACTTAATTTATATTATTATTATTATTAATATTAATAATATTTTTACTTTTTATATTATAATAACTTAATTTTAATATATTAACTTTTTTTAGGTTATTTAATATTATTAAAAAAAAATTATTATTAAAGTTAATATTTAAAAGAATATTAGTAATATTTTTTAAATTATTAATTCTTTTATTAATTAATAAAAATAATATTTAATTATAAAAAATTTTAAAAAATAATATTTAAAAAAGTTCTTTTTTACCCTTTTTTAATTTTTTAACTTATATTAATAAATTATTATAAATAAATAGTAAATAAACATATTTCTTTTTATAAAGTATTATAAAATATATTTAATTCTTTTATTATTATTTAAGTATTAATTATAATGATAATATTTTAAATATTTATTTAATTATATAAATAATTTATTTTTTTTATTTTTTTATATAATAATTATTTTAAATATTTAATTAATTTTTATAAATCTAATTAATAATTTTAATTAAAATTTAATTTAATTTAAAAAAAAGTTATTCTTTTTTATTTTAATAATAATAATTATTTTAATATTCCTTATAATTTTAACTTTATTAATATTATTCATTTAAAAAGTATTTAAAAATATAATAAATTATTATTATTATTTTAAAATAATATAAATTAATATTTATAATAAGTAATAAATAAATAAAATACTTAATATATAAGTTTTTTATTTATTAATTTACTTTATTAAGTCATATACTAAGTTTTATTTTATATTTAAATTTAAATTAAAGAATTATTAATTTAAATATAATACTATTTTTTAAGTATTTTTTTTAAATTCTATAATAATTAAATTAAATATTATAATAATTTTATAATTTTAAATTTATTAATTAACCTATTTTTATAAATCTTTATATTATTATTTAATATTTTTTTAAAAAAGGTTATTTAAAATATTTTATAACCTTTTAAAGTATTTAATTAAAAAAATAAAAATTATAATACTTATAAAGTAATTTTATTTATTAACAAAATATTTAAAAATTACTTTAATTTTTAATTAAACTTTTAATTTATAATTATTATTATTATAAATAAAGTTATTTTTAATAATTATTTTTAAAAAATTTTAAACTTTATTAATATTATTAATAAAGAAATTCTTATTTAATTAATTAATAATATTAAAATTAATACTTTTAATATTATTAAATTTTTAAAATATTTTTAAAAATAATAATAATAATAACTTTTATTATAATTTAAATAATAACTTTATTTTTAATTTAAATAATAAATTTATTTTTAATTTAATTATTATTTAAGTTTTTTTTATAATAAAGTTTTTAATTATAATAATTTAAAATTTTTTTATTTAAATATTATTATAATTAATTATATTAATAATAATAATAACGTGGTTCACCAGTCAGCCGTCATTATCACCTCACCGTCACTTTTTACTAAATACACCAACTTTAGCCAACCCCAGCACCCCCATAGTGCAGAAAGGTCAATTATATTTGGCACCAATTGGTGCCAAATGGTCTCAATTGCTTATTTTCAATTGATTCGGTCAATTTGGAGTTGTTGGTGGTGTTGCAGTGCCAGTCCGAAGTGGATAACTTTTGGTGGGAAAATCGGCTTCCCTACCAAAATGGAGCATTTCAGCCATGGAAAATCAACCTCATTCTACACCATCCAGACCAACTATTTCGGCGGTCCGCCGCGGACCGCTGCAAAATGTGCTATTATTTACTCGGGATCTGAATGACTAGACTCTTCTGCATCTTTCTCACAGGTTCTTGTATTATGCCCAGTCTCGCCGCAGTTGCCACATCGTCGTTTGCTCGGTCCGCCGCGGACCGCCTCCTCAGCACTACCAGCTATTTCACCCGCTGGCCGCTTCCCCTTCTCTTTTTCTTCAATTATCGCTTGGGATTCCTTAATAGTAAGTGCTCCTCCGAGCTGTACTCGGCTTTTTTTAGCCCTTCGGCGTTTAGCAAGGCTGATATTAGCCTTCTCGAGAGTACGGACCCGATCATTCAAAAGAGTGATCTGATGTGCCATTGCTTGTGCGCCCTTTGTGAACTTCTCAACTGCCTGGATAATTGGTGTAGGGGAGCTGCCCTGATGGTTAGAGATCCTGCCCTTAATAAAACTTGATTGCTGGACAGTCTGGTGGGCATTGGAGGGTGTCTGTGATTCCCATTTCGATGGTGACACAGGGAGGGATTGCACCGGAGTTTGTAGGTGGACATCCAGCTTGGAAATGACAGAGTCTGGGTCCCATGGAGAAATCCCAGCTCCTCTGAACCCAGATTTCATGTTTTCTTCCGTAAAGACCTTGTCGTGGGCTGTCTTAAACGCGAGAAAGAACTCGGCCTTAGTGATGTGGTTGACAGAGGCCTGGACGAAAAGGTTGATCTCATCGCCATATGCACGCTTCAATGGCGCAAATAATGCAACGTCTAATGGCTGGAGCAAATGAGATGAATGCGGCGGCATGCTGATAGGGATAATGCTGTGCTCTTTGCAATACTGCTCAAACTCTGCTGACACATGGCTCTCATGGCCATCAAGAATAAGCATCCGGTACACACCCTTTGTCCGTTGCTTTGTATGCTTGTCGAAGTGCCGAACCCATTCAAGACCAGTCTTGTTATCCGTCCACCCATTTGGAGTAGGCTTGATTACCCAGCTTGGTGGGAAGCCTGACTCTGTTGTCCAGTTGGCAAGGTGGTAAGCGCCTTGGACAATCACGAACGGCGGGATACACCAGCCCTTCGCATTGATGCATTCAATAGCTGTTGCCCATTCCCGGTTTCCAGGCTGTACAGATTTGGCCTTTCCATGTCGATCAGAACGTGTAACAACTATTGACGCGGTTATTACGCCCATCATAAAGCCAGTCTCATCGAAGTTGTACAGGTCGTCGTCTGTAATACCATACTTGGCCATCATATTGCGAAGTAGGCGGAACCAGTTCCCAATAACCTCTGGATCTTCGCAGAGGGCCCTCTGGTAGTCATAAGGCCGATTAAACCTGGTTTTCAAGCTTGGTTGTGCATCCACGAAGCGTTGTGCCCAGTTCTTGCCAACAGGTTTACCGTCTCGTGATGCCAGCAGGAGGTTGGCCATATCTTCCACACCAGAAAGTCGCATTGGGAATCCTCGTGCATCTTGCTCAAGTACGTATCGGACAAGCGTATGCTCTTCAACTGGATCGAGTTTGTGCTGTGCGACGCGTGATTCTTCACGACGTGGTCGGTTATTCATCCTGTCAAGTAGGGTAGTTCTGGGGACACTAAAGATCCGAGCAGCCTGAGCTGTATTTAAGGGTTTCTTTTGGTTTTTTTTGGAATTCTCAATTGCCCGAATTGCTAGTTGGATTTTGTCTTCTTTAGAGTAGATTGGCATTGTGGATGTTGATTTCTAGCGTGTTAAATATTTAAGTAGGTAGAGTGATGCGAGACTGACGCGAAAAATGGGGACGCGATCTGCACCAAAAACAAACCTGCCCACCAAAACCTTAATTCTTCAGACTAGCACTGCAGCACCACTACAACTCCAAATTAACTGAATCAATTGAAAATAAGCAATTGAGACCATTTGGCACCAATTGGTGCCAAATATAATTGACCTTTCTGCACTATGGGGGTGCTGGGGTTGGCTAAAGTTGGTGTATTTAGTAAAAAGTGACGGTGAGGTGATAATGACGGCTGACTGGTGAACCACGTTATAGTTTATTATTTAATTATATATACTATTTAATTATATACTTTTAATAACTTTATTAACTTTAATTAACTTTAATATCTATTTAAAATAAAATAATTAATTAAAATTAGTATTAATTAATACTAATTATTTTTTATTTTTTATTTTTTATTATTTAATTAATTTAAAAAGGTTAATAATATTATAATATTAATTTAAAGTTAATAGTTTTTAATAAAAAGATTAATTCTTTTATTAAAATAAAGTATTTTAAATTTATAAAATTAATTTTAATTTATATTAATTAAATATTATTATTTAATTAATTTACTATAAATTAATAAATATATATTATTATTTATTTAAAATTTAATTAATTAAAACTTTTTATATTTTTTTTATAAATCTTTATATTATATTTAGTTTTATTATAATTACTATATTATTATTTATTTAATTTATTTTAAATTAAATTTTTAATATTATTATTAATTTTATTAATTAATTACTTTTTTTTAAATTATTATTTAGGAGCTTTTAATATTAAATACTTTTTTAAGTCATATTTAATTTTATTTAACCTTTTAATATTTAATAAGTATTATATTAGCTTTTTTAAATATATAAATTTAATTATTTAAAATTATTATTAAATATATTATTATTTATAAATTTTTTATAAATTTTTTAATAATTTTAAAAATTAATATAAAAAAGTTATTTTCATATATAAATTTTTTATTTTTAATAAAATTAAATTACTATATAGTTTATTAAGTATTAAATAATATTTATAATTTTTATTTAAAAGAAAATATAAAAAGGAATTATAATAAAATTTATAAATAAATATTTAATTTAAAAATAATAAAATTTAAATTTTATAATGTTTTTTTAACCTTTTTAAATTTAAATTTTATTTATTTTTATAAAAACTTTATTATAAGTTATTTTAAATATAATAAAAAATTTAAATGAGAAATTTAATTTTATTATTATATATATACTTTAATAGTAAATATAATATAATATGTAATAATTAAAAAAAATTAAAAAAATATAATAATATATAAATAAAAATAATATTTTTTTTTTATAATATATATTAAATTTAATTAATATATAGTTTTTATATTTATTTAAAATAAGTATTTAATATATACTTTTTATTTATTACTTTATATATTTATTAAAATCTTAAATTTATTTAAAATTAGTTTTATTATTTATTTATTTATTTAAAATAGTTTTAATAATTTAATTTAATAAAAAACTTAATTTTATTATTTAGTTAATAAAATAATAAATATTTTAAATAATTATAAATAATAAAATATATTAACCTTTTATATTAATATATTTAATAATTATTACCTATTTTTAATTATTAAACTATACTAATTTAATTGTTTTATATTTATTAATATATATAATAATTATTAATATAGTAATTATATTTATTATAAAGTTAATTTTATTAAAGTTATAATGTAGTTTACTAGTTAGCTGTTATTATTACCTTACTATTACTTTTTATTAAATATACTAACTTCAGTCAACCTTAGTACCCCTATAATATAAAAAGGTTAATTATATTTAATATTAATTAGTACTAAATAGTTTTAATTACTTATTTATAATTAATTTGGTTAATTTAAAATTATTAATAGTATTATAATATTAATTTAAAGTAAATAATATTTAATAAAAAAATTAGCTTCCTTATTAAAATAAAGTATTTTAGCTATATAAAATTAACCTTATTTTATATTATTTAAATTAACTATTTTAATAGTCCGCTATAAACTATTATAAAATATATTATTATTTACTTAGGATTTAAATAACTAACGTTAAGCACCAACGAGCGAGACACCCCAGCGAGCGAGACACTTTTTCGCACCAACAGCACCACAACCTGAATTGCAGCACCACAACAAAAAAAATCAATTAAATTCAATCGGAATCGGAATCTATAGACAATTCTACCTCTTTCTCACAGGTTTGTGTATTGTGCCCAGTTTTACCGCAAATACTACATCGTCTTTTTAGTAGTCCACTATAAACCACTAATTTAGTATTACTATTTATTTTATTAACTAACTACTTCCCCTTTTTCTTTTTATTAATTATCTTTTTAACTTTTTATATATTAAATACCCCTTTATTTTATATATATATATTTTTAATTTTTTAATATTTAAAAAGTATTATATTTACTTTTTAAAAGTTATAAGTTTTTTAAGTTAAAAAGGATATTATATAAGTTAATAAATTTTTTTTTTTAATAATTAATTAATTATATTTAAAATTAATATTAAAAAGTTTTTTTAATAATAAAAAATTTAATTTTTAATTAAAGTTAATTAAAAAACTACTTATATTAAATTATATAGTATTTAAAAAACTTAAGGTATAGGTAGTACTAGGGAGCCTAATTGTAATACTAGTATCCGTATCTTTATATCTAGCTTAAAAAACACAGCTTCTTAGTTAAATAGGATTAAACCTACTCCTTTAAAACCTCCCTTAATAGTTTTAGGTTTAAAAACCTTATTATATATAGTATAAAAAGTAAAAAAAAAACTTTATTTTATTAATATATATAATTTAAACTTTATTAAATTAATTAATTTTTATATTATATACCTTTTTAAAAAAATTAAAATATTTAATATTAAATAATTAAAATAAATAAAATAAATAAAAAAGTATATAAAAAATAATAATATTTTTAAATTTATAATATTATTTAAAATTTATAAAATAATAATTTTTATACTTATTAAATAATAATAATTAATAAATACTTTTAATATATAATATAATATATTTATAAAAATACTTAATTTATTTTATAATAATTATATTATTTATTTATTTATTTAAATTTATTTTAATAATTTAATTATTAAAAAGGTTACCTTTAATATATTAATTTATAAAATATATTTTAACTTTAATAATTAATATTAATAATTTAATTTACTTATTTTTATTAATTAATTTAATAATTATTATTTATTATTAATTTTTAAATTATATTAATTTTACTTTTTTTTATTAATTAAAATATATAATTATTATTTTAAATAAATTAATACTTATTATAAAATTAAATTTATTAAAATTATAAATATTATAATTTAAAATTTTATATTTATTATATATATTAGTTATTAGGTTAAACTATATATTTATTATATTTAAATCTTTATATAAAGCTTTTTTATAATTATATATATAATTAATATATATTTTAAAATATAGTTTTAATATAATAAGTTTTTTTACTTAATTAATCCTAATAATACTGCTACTATAGTTATAGAGCAGGAAATTCGCTATATCTTTTATATCCTTAAAAACAAGCGAGTATCCCCAGGAATCTTAGTTAAGTATGTATTAAACAAACACCTCCTCTTCTATTTTTGTTAATCTCTTATTGTTGGGGTGGGTATCTCGTCGTACGGTTTGGCCGGCTATTTTGTGGGCGAGTGTTGAGAGAGGGATCTGGTATTTCTTCGATGCGCGTCAAATACTTAGTTTGGGGTCGGATTTAATAGCTTAGATGGCAAACTGGATATCGCTTTCTTTTGTTTTGTTCATTGTAAGATGTGGCGCGAAAAAATACGTAAGAAAGATGGATGGGACTGGCTAGTGGAAAAGTGTCTCGCTCACTGGGGTATCTCGCTTGTTGGTGCTTGACGTTAATAAAGTTTTTAAATTAAAAATTATTAATTTTTTTTTAAAAATATAAATTTAATTTTATTTAATTAAAAAGCTATATTTTTTAAATTAAATATTAAAATTTAAATACTAATAATAGTATTAAACTCCCTAATACTATTTATACTTTAAGTTTTTTAAATACTATATAACTTAATATAAATAGTTTTTTAATTAATTTTAATTAAAAATTATATTTTTTATTATTAAAAATGTTTTTAATATTAATTTTAACTATTATTAACTAATTAATAAAGGGTATATAATTATTAATTTATATAATTACTTTATTAATTCAAAAAATTAATACTTTTTAAAAGGTAAATATAATACTTTTTAAGTATTAAAAGGTTAAAAAAACTTATATAAAGAATAAAAAGGTATTTTATATAACAAATATTAAAAACTTAATTAAAAAAAAAAAGGGAAATAATTAATTAAAAAAATAAATAATAGTATTAATAAAATAGTTTATAGTAAATTATTAAAAAAATAATATAATAATTATAATAAAATTAGGTATAATATATAAATATATAAAAAAAAGGTAAAATTATTTATAGATTTTAATTTTAATTAAATTTAATTAATTTTTTTTATTATAGTATTATAATTTAGGTTAGTATACTATTAGTATTTAAAAGTAGCTAGTTTATTAGGGTGGTTAACTTATTAGTACTTAATATTATATTATATATAATAGTTAGTTTATTTACTTTTTAATAAAAAAAATATTTTTTTTAGGTATATAGGTTAATTATAGAAAAAAGAAAATACAAAAATACTAATACTATAAAGGGGTGCAGCTAAAAGGGGTGGTATGTGTTATGTGCGAGTTACTAGCGCGTTTTTGGAACAATTGATTGAAAATGAGAGTATGTTCCACTGCAGCCAGGCTCAAGGCTTGGCATCTCAATCGCGTGGCTGCCTAGCTGCACTGACCTGCCTAACCCCCCCTGAACTGTAGTTTCATCTACCGCGCGACCAGGACACTGCCTCTTGTTGTGGAACGAAGGATTTCAGCTTGGGCTTACTTGTGGCGACCCCTCGCGGGAATTTCAGCACGGAGAGCCTCAGATCCTTCCGGGCCTGCGATTTTCTTTTTATCTCTTGAAATGAAGATAAATTGACATTAAAAGTACTCGGGCTGTTCTGTTCAATCCAGCAGCAACCCGCCTTTTTGTCTACAGACAAGGACTGCACAAAGCCGCCATCATGGCGGTCTACGAACCATTGCAGAAACTGCCACCCCGTCGTAATCGCTGGTCCTCGACTTGGTGGTGGGAGGAGATAGTCAGCATCATCGCCAGTATTGGCTGCATGGTCGCAGTTGTCGCGATCCTGAAGATGATGCAAGACAAGCCGACGGACCATTGGACCTTTTTCGCAAGTCAATCCACATTTTACCGGATGGGTGTCCTCGAGCTGACTCGATATATCACATCTTCCAGGTCAGCCTCAATGCTATGATTGCCGTTTTCATCACAGCGGCCAAGTCGACCGCGATGCTTTCTGTGGCCGCCTGCATTGGCCAGTCGAAATGGGTCTTTCTCAGCTCCAAGAGCAGGAAGCTTTCTGATATCGATATTATCGAGGAGGCAGCCCGAGGACCTCTTGGCTCTATCGCCATGCTGGCCAGAGTTCCCTGGGGTGTGGCGACACTGGGTGCCTTCGTCACGGTCTTGGCCTTGGGCATCGACACCTTCGCGCAGCAAGTTATTAGCACTGAAGCCGTGACCGACTGGGTTGACGATGGCACCGCCTCTTTCGGACTTGCTCGCGACTACTTCGGAGGTGCACGCATCACAGCAGGCGGCGGCCCATGGGTAGCAGACCGTATGTCATTCGTCTTCTTTCCACCCAGGCCGGCAATGCATCTGGGATCGCTGACCGGAACGCCTTCAATATAGCCTACACCGTTGACACTTCCATGCAAGGCGCGGTGCTGAAGGCATTCTACGAGCTTGATACGCCAGCTGTGTTCAGCTGCGCCTCAAATTGCTCTTGGGACCAGAGCTATATCTCCCTTGGCTTCAGCACCAGCTGTACTAATGTCACTGAGGCAACATATGCGACCCAGAACTGCACTTCCACGGACCCTACAACGAGCAGAAATTGCACAATGACAACTCCAGGCAACGTGACGTTCAGTACAAGCATCGTCCCAACCACCTGGTCAACCGTGCTCGTGATGAAAGCCAAGTCTCTTTATAGCTTTGACACTTGGAAAGAGGTCCGTCTCAAAGAGCAATCGTTCCGTTTACTATTAAAGTATTTAATTATCGAGGAACGCCTTTCGGCCTTCTAACTATGTTCCTCCAGGTGTCTTCCCCGCGTTTATCAGCAAACTTTGTCCGCCTGGCCGCATTCAGACAGCCGAGCGAGTATAGGGGTGGTAGCGACACCGCCGTGGAGCAGACACTCGAATGCGATATAGGACTCGTCGCTTACAATTACACCAACTCGTCCTCCATAACGAATAATTTCACCCTCGGTAGCGTGCAGCAAATACCGCTCGATGACGGCTACTACAATGACCAGGTTGCCGACCCGGACAGCCATATTCTGTTCAACACGACGGGCCTCCCGGAATTCCGCGTGCGCACGCTGGACCTCAGCGCCCTGCTCGACTACTACGTCTCCGACTCCTTCAGCGGCACGCTCGTCGACGGGGAGGAGATGCCCGTGGTTGCTGCGGGCATCACGACCGCCATCCGCAGCCCGCAGAAGAACATCTCCGAGATGCTAGACTCCATGGCGCTCAGCATGACGGACCAGCTCCGCACCAACTACAACGCGACGGCGCGCGGCCGCACCGCCAGGGCGGTCGTGCTCGTCCGGGTCCAGTGGGCCTGGCTGGCGCTGCCCTTCTTCGTGGTCCTGGCGTCCGGGCTGTTCCTGATTGCCGAGATGGTTGAGAGCCGGAGAACGACGGATATCAGGCTTTGGAAGTCCACCGCCACGTCGCTGCTCTTCCACTCCGTGTCACCCGATGAGGGCATCATGCGCGCCGGAATGGCGGGCCCTGAACAGCTCCACAGGGTGGCTAAGGCCACGAAAATAAGGCTGGAGAGTCCCAGTCAGTCTGATCAGGTGCTTCTGAATCATGCGGCACCGTATGGTCAGGTGCTGCATGTCAGCACTTCAGGGAATTGAGATAAGATATGTACATGTGGCTTTTAAGTTAAGCCTACACTCCGCAGTACACTCACTACCCAAGTATATTAGTATTAGTGGCATCTGTCCAGCACTTCCACCATATCCTATGGAATTAGTTCCCACGGCACTCAAATGCTGTGCCCAATCATATGTTCAACTCTTGACAAATGAGGGTCGACATAGCATGACTTCTGTGGCGGCAGGCCGTCAGCCACAATATGTAGTCAAAGCTGAAGCGAGAATATGCTCTCGGATGAATTCCTGCTTCTAGCGTCTTTCGGGGGTAACAGATTGCTCAAGGTACAATACTTAAGGCTTTTACTCGACAAGGTTACGAAGTGTTTACCACTGTATGAAGGGACCGCCTACAGCTCGATAATAAGAGTGTGTATACGTATTAAAGACGAAACCACTTTTACTCGACAAATGGTGCGAACGAATCGACACTTCGTTCTTCCGAAAGTGAATAGTCTGGTTACTAAATGGCTAGATATTCAGGGGCGGCGCATGCGGACGGCCCTGTCCATCATGACTCTTTGCCCTTTCCCTTCCATGGTCTCATGTTGTTCTTCCAATGTTCCAAAAATCCTGCACTGGGACTTCTAATCTGTGTCAAATGTGACACATGATTTTCTGGGGGAGATCGTTGGCCTTCGATGCAGACTTCGCCTTGTATAGGTGGCAACAAGGTCAACGATGGAAACTGTGACATCTCGGCGCCTTTTTCATGTTCATCAGCAGTCTTGGCTCTTTTGATTGCTCGAACAGCGTCTGTGTCAGTCGGCTGTGCTTGAAGCGACCTCTTCAGCGGAGTCTCGGGTCCCTTTGTAACATTCTGGCTGGCTTGTTGACGATCCACCTCCGTGTCTGAGACTGACTGAGAAGAGCTCCCTGTGTCGAGTGTAGATGAATCGATGCTCGACCCCAGACCGCTGTCGTGCATGCTGGTTTCAATATCATCCATATCCTCTTCTGGCTCCCCCTCCTCGGGGACCCCGTTGTCTTTCCATTTCAGCGGAAATCGCCAGCTATGGCCAAATAAGACAGCCCCTTGGGGAGGCAGAACCTTTGGGCTTCTGAACCCGCGGCCCCAAAATCCTGGAAGTGATGCTGGAAGTATGACTTGAATACGATCATGCTTCTTGACACAGTATTTAGCGCATTGACACTGCTCAAAAGCCTTGTCAGGGGTATGCCAGTATATCTCGTCGATCAGCCTCCACGGGTTGGTTTGTCTGCTGCCTCGTTTGTCAAGCAACTCTTTTAGGTCAGAGGTACACACTGCTAGATAATCTTCGCCTTGAGGTACTCCAACATTGGTGAGGCAATGAAAGCAGTTATCAAGCCCCTGGGTCGGCCGGATAAGCTCACCAAAGCCAGTTCCGAACAGTGTGATGGCGTGAAGAGATCTCGTGAAGTCTATCCAACCCCGTCCACGGGCTTTCATTGTAGCCACGCGTGGCCAAATTGGATCCTCATCTGTTGCTACGTCCATGAAGTCGAAGCCTTCCAGCTGACGGCGAAGACTATATTTGATGCGGAACCCAACACCATCTTGGGAGAACACATCTGCCTGATGTGACATGATTTGCTCCAAGATTTCGTAAATATCCTCGATCCTGTCTTTCAACGAGTAATTCCGTCTCGTGCTGCTGAAGACTTTAGCACGTGCACCCATTTCCGTTGTCGTTTCTTCCACTTTGGATTCGATTGGCTTCGCATATAGAGGGAGCGATGTATTGGCTTTGTTTGTCAGGAATTGCACGGCCGCTTGTTTTCCAGTGAGAGGATCAGCTGGTTCTTGGATCGAGCCCTCATCGAATAGGAAAAGGTCCTTGAATGGGTCCTGCTTGTCGTACCTGAGGGACGCTCGGACGAGGTGCAATAAAGCACTTGCTCCGTCCAACAGCCACGCCCTGCGGTCTCGAAGGTCGTAGAATACCACATATTTCTTGGCGATCCATTTGAGACGCATGACATTGTCGTCTCGGGACATCTGGAGTGAATGTGGACAGCCTTGTCTCTTTTTCCGATAATTGTCGTCGCTCCGCCAGTAACAAATTGTCCTCCGGTGATGGAAACCTTGTCAAATGCAAAGCCAGCACGTGGGTGACCAAGGCCTGACCACTTGATGTCGTACTCAGCGAGTGCGGAGCCTGCTCGATATCATTGCACGGGTCAGTGATTATCCATGAGATTAGCTGCATAAATGCATTTGTAAATACATAGGAAACAAAATTATATGGCTTGCGAGACAGTCTGCTCATGGTAAATTGAGACGCGCAAGGGTTGAGCAAGATCCACAGTAGACATTCCGAAGAATCTCATCGAGATCCGGATGCGGAAAATTCAGCATGAGGCAGGTATCTTGACACCCACTGATTTGGTAAAAGGGGTTTAACCACCTTCAGCCAAATCGCAGAGTGTTTGGAAGTGGAGACAATAGAATAAGATCATACATACCACATAGGTTATGAACGGTGTCACACCAGCCCAGTATATGTCTTTGGGTCTCAAGAGTTTTGATACTCAAACCCTGAGGGTATTCCTTCCAAAGCCCTTGGAGTTTGTCGTCGGAGTAGGACAAGTACTCGCCATTCCGATTGGTGACGAGATGCCAATAGATGAATTCTCCGTGCTGCTGTGTTGGCAGTATGATTGAGCAATGACCCTTGATGCAGAAAAGTCCTTTGAATCGGCTCAATCGTCGAGCATTCGCAAGAGCGATCATAACGGCCAGGGACACTTCCATCCCCTTGTGATGCTCAGACCTGCGAGCCGTGGGATATCCCCTCACATAGACAGCGTTGCCCAGTATGTTTGCCCAGCAGTTTCCCGATAGATAGCGAGGCTCCACGGCACGGTCTTCTTCTGGCTTCACCACTGAAGAGATCTTGCAATTTGCAACCCAATTGGCGGGCCGGCCTAATCCGGTGGTGTTCGGCTCTTGCTCCATTACTGCTTCAGACGCTGAAATGCCAGTTGGAACGTTCGAGAGGCTAAGAGCGGCACTCATCCACGCCAGAATCTCGCCAATCTCGGCAATAGAGTGAATTGTTCCTTCCACAGTCAAAATAACCCATTCATGGGCATCACCTTGAGCATGTCGTTCCTTTGAGAGCAAAGCTTCTACTCGCGTATCATCCGCCACATTTATGTCACCTGTTTCAAACTCTTCTGTCAGATCAATCAGAGACATCACAAAAGCTAAAACAGAGAAGGTAGTGACTCTTGGAAGAAAGTCTCATGGATGAAGCCAAGGAAATGTTGCATATTTCGAAAGGGAAGAGGGCTTGGGCTGGCGGCGACCGTGGTCCGTATGCCGTCACTTGCAAAAACGAAATGGGGTACTAACGACTTGGTCCATCAAAATCCTCTGATAACAACTGCTGGTAGAGTTTTAGGATCCCTGGGCCATAGTATGGCCATACCTGAGCTATGTACTCCGCAACTGTCGAGAATTGCATGTTGTTTCCGTGGCCAATGAGGACAAGAGCTCGAGGCAGAGCTTCCTGTGGAGGGATCCCATAGTTCTGGTACCTGAAGAACTCCGCTATGCCCCGCGACAAATGGAATCTCATCCGATCGAACGGTGGGGCTAGCCTGCGGCTAATGATGTGTTTCCGAGTATGTAGCACACCGACAATGGTCTGATGAATCTTGAGGCGGCAGTCTTCCCCTAAAGTTTCATGCTGGAGCTCCGCGGCCAGTGTAGAGGCCAACCAGGAATATGCGGGCGAGTTGATTAGCACTTCCCGATATTCACGCATCTGAGGGTATTCATCCCCGTCATTCCAGCCATACTCATCAAAGATTTCTCCTTCCGAATCCTCTGAAGTCGCTGCTTGCGGAACAAAATCACGCTCCTGTTCTTTTTCCACCCACATGGACATCAGACCTTCGAGCGGCATAGCGTCATTGATGAAAGGCTTAGAAGGGCTTTCCTGGGCTTCTTCAAATGTGAAAAAGTTTAGTAGAGCGTTGGTAATTTGACTGCGAAGATAACAATTTAGTCATGGCACGCGAGTTAAGGAGACAAGTCTGAATGAGCTTTGATAGATTCGATAAGAAAAGAGACCAAGAAGTGAGAAGTGTGTGCTTACCGACGATAACGGTGCACAAGGTACATCAAAGCTCTGGAAGTCGGGGACTCATCGCAAAATCCAAGCTTGAAGGCAAAAGCCTCCAATATTGGAGGCAATGTGGATGGTAATCGAGTTAAATCTGCAGAGGAAAGACTGGTCGGAAACATCCCGCTCAACTCTTCGGCGAATTCAGTGACATAGCGAACAAGATCACTATTTTGAAGACTTTGAGCGTCAGAGTAGGCTGTGGAGGCACCATCCGAGGCTATGAACTCAGTCTTGGCGGACTTTTCTGCGTGATTCGAATGCGTCAATGCTTGCACGATCGACCTTTCAAGTCTCGGGTGGTTGACCGACCATAGCCAGAGTCGCTCTGCGCAAGAGTTTCACTGAGGTTGCAGTATTCTGGTTGATGCCAGATGCTTTGGCAATGTTATCGACGTTGACACTGGTGTCAGGAACTGCTTTCAAATTGACGTCCGGAGCGGAATAATGAGATACAGTCGCATCTAGGCTACTCATACCATATGTCTCAGGACGTTTGGAAGCCGGAGATAGCAGAGACTGCTGTGTCTCTTCCTCGGCAAATTCCATAAGCGAGGGGTCGAGAAGGGGGCCGTACGGATGATAGGGTGCTGGAGCCATGTGGGGGGATATAGTAAAGGGCGTATGAGAAGTAGTTGCTGCGTCCAGGCTGCCTGTGCCGTGTATTTCACGCTGGTTCGAAAATGGTGATAGCAAGCTAGCATTGGGTTGCCAGTCGAGAGAGCTCTGTGGGCGGTGCTGCTGCCAATATCCACGAGGTCTGCTAATATCCGCGGGCGGTGGGGTGGAGTGATTACTCTCCGAAGCAGATGTCCAGGGTGAACAATCGTTGGGGTGTATCAACTCAGGCGGTTGATCCAGGCTTGTCGGCAGGGCCGATGTTTGTGTTATGGTTGAAGGAATCTCTGAAGCGACAAAAAGTGACATCGTGGGTCCAATGTTTGGGGTCGAGAACGCCGACGGGTTAGAAAAGGATTGTGTCAGAGGCTGGTGAGAGTGTGCCGAATCGGCCCTACCAACTTGGTCAATCAAGAGAACAGACTACAAAGAAGGCTTCATAATACATAGGCCTCAGTAAATAGCCACTTGCTCCAGAACCAGCTGGTCCATCGCTTCCATGCGAAGTCGATTCTGGGTACACAGCCAGGGAAGACATGGAAACTTCACCCCCTTCCAACTCACTAGAAGGAGAAATCAATTTCAATTCAAGTCAAATTCTCACCTTTCCTGGCGAGAATATACTTACTGTCGTTGTTGGTGACGTTCTAACAAATCCGGTCGATGAAAAGTTCTCTCACAACCAGGATGGGTACATGGGTATCTCGGAGTCTGATGGCTCAACACATGCCTCCTGAGCAATCTTTAGACGTCATTGTAAGTCGTATGGTAATATCTGACAAACCGTAAGTGTTCCGCTCTGGTGAAAGTCTGTATCTCGTGTCAGCATGGAGTCTCACTGGGAACTGATCAACATGGTGTTCACTTTGGGAGGATTGCACATATTGCAGGTATGGACCGGTAGGCCTTTTTTGGCCCTAGACGCCCGGCCAGTAACTGGCTTGAGACGAATAGCAACTTCAGCATCGGAAGAACCCTTGGGAATACTCGAGTGAATAGTAGTTGATGCATCGTTAGCTGAACTGGCAGCTTCGTTGGGATTTTGAGCGTCCATGTTGTTGACGGAGGACTAGAACTATGATTAATGCGGGAACGAATGCATTCAAACGAAAAGTTTGGAAAAGATGAAGTCTTTTCTGGCTGGCTGGGGGATGATGAGTAGTAGAACGTCCAAAGCCTGTTGTTGCTTTGCTGAATCTTCGTATGTGTGACCGTAAGCGAACCAGAGGCTGTGTGTCTGGGCCTCTGAAGCTCTTCCAGTAGCCCACCCCGGTGCAGTGCAGTGTGCTTGGATGCCCGCAGATCAGCGAGGCGCAGCGTTGTACAAAGAACGCCTTACCATTGACCGACCCCAGAGAAGGAGTGCACAATCAATAGCTAAGACATCTGGAGCGAAGCCACAATTGAGAACCAAGAGAGAAGGAGCTATCTTTGGCAAATTATCGGCGACCACTTCAGGCACAACAATCTGGGAGTTCATTCGAGTTTGCAAATTCAGTCCCACTGGCATTTCGACCATGATACATCTAAATGCGAAAGCGAGAGCAGTGGGCCTAAAAGAACGAGTTATGTCGGTCTGAAGATGCTTGACAATGAGGATAGGAGATTATTAGCCTCAAGCTGGCTCGATAATGTTTTGTATTACCGAATCCACCTCATGCGTCTGCTCACGCAGATATACATGGTGAGTCTCTGTTCTGTTTCAAGCCAAGAATTGTGTGCATGCAGGCACAATACAGTAGACCATATCGGGATGTCACTTGACACGCGAACTTGGCATCGCCTGTCAGAGGCTCATAATACTCTGGGTATCCTTCAGGCAGCAATGATACCACATGCAACATCACCTGAGCAGGCCGCTTGACTTCCTTATAATGGAGCTCATAGCTGCGCATTCATTTGTTGACGGAGGTTCCGCATCCAAGAAATTACTCGAAGACATGAAATCCAAATCTCCACCAGCTGTCCAAGTCGTCCCTCCGTCTACAATCTACTATTGTCTTGAAGATCCTACTTGAATTTCAAACTCGACTCTATGTCTCCGTCAATATGCCAGTCATACCAAAGATGTTGGATCACCCTCCGAGAAGCGGGCGACACGCGAAGACATTATCCGGAGAGGATTTCCTCAAAGAAAACTATCCTGAGCTACGCCGACAACCACATAGCTTCTTGAAGGGTGGCTTTAACGTCGATTCCCTGAGCGAGGATCGAGTCTCGCCATCCAGAAACGGCCTGGTATGGACCGCATACCATGCATGCAGCCGCCACCATCAACTTGTCATCGGGCCCGAGGATGTTTGGTTCGCCATCCTCACGCAAATCATCTTCTACATTCACAGACATTCCGAGGAGCTGCGCTCTTTTTTCGTGGCGCACGGGTGCAAGAAGAAACTCGGGGTCAAGAGCGATGTGATGGGTTTCGACGACATGGCCAAGGCCATGGGGGATGTGATCGGCGAGAATGTCGTTCATCCGGAACTTCGCGACTGGATCTTACCAAGCTTCAGCACTACCAATTACTGCGATACGGTCGTGGGGGTCGTGCTATTCATGGGCGCCATGCAGAAGTACTTTGACTACTTCATGATTATCGATTGCGGCCTCCCGTCTGTCACCTTAAAGTTGCCTCCAGAAGGAGACGGCTGGCGCGAGATCCTGAGGCGACTCGACACGCTCGAGCTACTGGGCAGCGAACCTTCTACATTTGCCAGCATGCTCAGGCCCATCTTGTCGAACATCATATTCTCACTCGATAATCCCATGAGTGTCGATGCCGAGCGATTCTGGAAAGGATCCATGCACCTAGACGATTCTAGCGAGACAGATTGCTTCACGGGCTGGCTGACTGCATTCTGTTACTGGGATGAGCAAGGAAAAGTATTTGAATTTTGGGACAAAGCTGGGGACACTACTCGACCTAAGGACATTTCTTATCCCACTATTGCCGTGGAGAAAATACCGTCAGGTCTGATTTCCGTTGGTGTTGAGGTTCGTGACAAGGGAGAGATATACCAGGCGAGTTTTCTGGCAGGGTCAGTGGGTATTCATGTTGAGGCATCCCCACCACCACTTGTAACCATGATCAGACACACAGATACGGTTGAGAATCCAACAAAAGAGAAGGTCTCCACGGACCACACGAACGATCAGAAGAACAGGGCCAGATTTGGGCATCTGGGTGCTATTTTCTCCAAGTTCCTGAAGGTGCCCCCTTCCATGCCTCCTTCGAATCCAGAGGCAAGTGAATCCAGAGGACCATTCGCACACGACATCACAGATCGCAGCACTGGTCCTAAGGGCCAGGCTAATACTAGTACTGCGCTGCTTACTTTAGACCCTTTGACAGGGTGGTGGATGTACAAGCATCTTTGACCATTATTCATATATAGAAGTAGTAGGGGGGTACTGGACTGGCAATCAGTTGGACAATGTAGATACTTAGATAGGGCTCGATCAATTTAGATGAGCATTGGTCAATAATCACAGATCAACATGAGAATCCAGAGGATGATTGCTTACATACGTATCTTGCTTACACATGTACCTATTCAGCACTGGGCTATTGCGAAAGGCTTTGACCTCAACTATCACGGACTGTCACCATTAGGGCCCGTCCCCATATACCTAATCTATACTTCATGAGACAGCATACAAAATTGATCCCTACATCTCTATGGTTCCTCGAGCGCGTGATACCGCTGATGCGCGGATATCGCGAAAACGGGCAAGTAATGACCACACCTCGGACACGCCTGGCTTCCATCTTGGTCGCCCCAGGCTTCCGACTCGGATTCCGAGTCGTAGCCGTCTTCAAAGACCATGCTATCGTCTGTCGTCGCGAGACTTGAGCCGGTGTCTCCTCTACTTTCCTCTGATATAGTTGACGGCTGGGCCACACTTGGCTGCGCCCCTTCCCCGGCGTCATACACCCTAAACTCACGCAGGACCTCGTCCTGATTCTTGAACATCTGCGAGATGTCCCTCCCACTCCCAGCTGCGTCCTCTGTTGCCGTGAGAGTCATATTTGCTACGCAGATATTAATCATGCCGATGTTCCACCCCTCGTTTTTGTCTGGGTTTAGCTGGCAGAACATTGGCCACAGCGCCTCTTTCACGAGCCTTCCGACGATGATCTCGTTGTCAATGTCTTGGAAGATGAAGGTTACGAGCGGTTGGCTTCGACTAGCCCTGCCCCAATTGTAAGGCGTGCCGTCACTAGCCGAAGTCTTGGGACGGGTTGACAGTCGGAGGGTCTTGGGGTGGGCTAACCACTTTCTGCGCCGCGACCCGTCAACCGAAGGCTCAGTGTCCTTTAACGTGTCTACTTCGTCGGCCTCAGTCAGATCAACATGCATGCGCCGTAGCAGAGACGCCGCAAGCTTGACAAGTTCCCGCTGGACCTCCGCAGATGTGTTTAGGCCGCCGTTCGGCCCCGGATAGGTATCCTCAATCGAGATCTGCGTTGGCACGCTGCTCGCTGCTTTCACCTCTGTGTCGTCGACTCCGTGCAGTAATGCCCACACCTTCTCCCCTATGCCTTTCTCGGACCCGGGACGACTACCCAGCAGCTTTTCCAGCATGTGGGGGGAGACATCCTGTCGAGTCCTGAACTCTCCTACCTTCACAGCGGACCCATTAACGAATGTGTCGGTATCTGCGTCTCTCCCGAGAAAGTAGCTCTCAAGCGTATGCGTGATTCTGCCTCCTATGCCGGGAACTTGACGGAGGCCGTACGAGTCCATGAAATCGAGGACCTCATCTTCATGAATTGAGAGTAGGGTTGTCTGGTTCCTCGGCTTGTTCTTAGTACCGGCCAACTTGCTTAGGAGCTTGTTGGTTGAAATTCCACAAGCCGAGGTATAGCCCTCTTCCTCTATTTTGAGACGGAGGTACCTTGCCAAATGAGATGCAACGACAAGTTTGACGAACAACAAGTTCTCATGATTGTCTTCCCCGTGTCCATTACCAGTGACACACCCGGCGATAGCGGAGCCATCAAAGACGAAGCCCTTCTCAGGGTCGTCGCGGGACAGGCAGAAGAACGAATCCGCCAATGCGTTTCGGTTCAGGAGGCCGATATTGAACTCGACCAAGTCAGTGACATCCAAGAAGACCTCGTCCAGCCCAAGGCGCTCAGCCTTCTTGTTCCACGAATACGATCTCAAAAGGCCGTACAATTTCTTGGAAACATCTCGGAATGCGGACAGGTCCTCGCCATCGGCAAGTACCAGATCCGGACAAATCCTCTTGGCGTCAGAGATGAGCTGCAGCTTCTTGACGCCGCGCTTCCGGGCCTCGTAGTTGCAAGTCGCCAGGATGCTCTTCTGCTTGATGCCCAGCGGCAGGGACCTGAGCGCAGGCTGGGCATGCTCGACGACTTGGGCATAGAAGCAGTCATAATCCTGAGGGAAGTCAGCCTGGCGAACTTTGTCCAGATTGTAGGCGGGTGGGTCCTCACGAAATGCAAGACGATCCTATCTTGCTTCCTTCGAGGCGATCGCTTCCTCACCGCATGTTCCATCGTGTCCTGTCGTATACGAGCCTGAGTCCGAGCCCCATGACGTTGTGTCGTTTAAAAAGCAGCATCCTACCAGAGGTGATCAGAAACGGAGCTGATCTGCGGACATGGTCATGAGAATATCGCTGGCTGCTGGTTGTTGATGGAACAGAGACGCGTTGACTGTGACGCGGTTGAGGTGATGTGGGGGTCTCTGTGAACCTCCATTGCTGACTCATCACCGCGGATACTTCAACAGTTCAGCTGAATTCTGAGTCCATCATAACATCTGTCCCCAAACTCCGGGCTCGAAGGGGCGTGAAAAAAACCAGAGAGTTGGACGCCGGAATACGTCATTTTTCATTTGCTTAAATTAGAGCTCTGCTTGATTGTGCTTCTCGGAAGCTCGACGATCCCACATGATGGGATGAAATGGGACTCTCCAAAGAGAGGACCGAGACATCAAACCATGCTCAAATATATTTTTGCTACCGGGAATTGATCGATACTTCGGAATAAGCTTTGGCGTCTTATGCTGCGGCCCGGCAACTTTAATGACTTTGTTAGCTCGGGAGGTCGAATCTCTTTTGTCTTCAAAAGCCCAGCTTCAAGAATGCACGCCCCGTAAAGCTCAGACGGAGCTGCAAAAGAGCGGTGCCGTCCGACAGGTCCGACAGGCCCAACTTCAACTGGCATGTGGTCTATGTTTGGCAGTACAATTCCCTGAAGATCCAGGCTGCCCAGGGGTCGACTTTATATCCCAGGCCACATCTTCGAACTGGGGCAGCGAAGCAGTGCAGCGAGCGATGGGCTGAGATCTGGTGGTGCGCATCAACATATGGGCTTTCTGTTCAATGTCCGGAGTTTCTGCTTCACACGTCGCCAACATCATGACGGGAATGAGACAATATAGAAGGTCAGTGCGATGTGCCACAAAATCTGCGAGTCCTTGCACGAAGGATGTTGAGGCGGTCAAGAAACACATGCACAAAGGAAGGGAAAATCCTTCGTAATATACTGCCCGCATACGGGGGCTCCTGCACAGTGCAGCATGGTTGTGGCTGCGGTTGGTTCGATCACAGTACGGCGTAGTGCAGAATGAGGCCATGGACAATCCTATCTTTTCTGTCCTAATGCCCCATCAAAAATATTCAGAACCTTTTGGAAGACAGCAGTCTCGATCCTGCGCCTGACTACAACATCATGGATGCCGAGGGACGGCCTGACCGAGGTCGCAATTTCATATAGTCTCTAGATCTTGACGAGGGTCTGAAAGTCCCTTTAAGACACACAAGTCTGATCAATTGGTCTCCTCTTCTCAAGATGGGTCCCAGCAGCAACGTTGAAGGATTGGATACGGGCGGGTGTGGAACATTGAAGAGCTCGGGAGGTTGATGTCTGCCGGGCCATCCTCCACACCCTCTTCTTTCCTGTGTGCAGGCCCATGAAGCAGACAGGGGAGTTGCATATGTCCTAGACCGGAAGCAGAGAAGCGTCCTGCGGTTGGGAGTTCAGTCATCGGAGATGGTCAAGTACATTTGTAGCACACGGTCGCTTGTCCATACGGTCATGCCTGGTACTTTTGACAACCTTTGGAATGGCCCCATGGACTTCTGAGGCTTTGGCAGAGGCCTTGTTTCTGTGTGTTACTATTCAGCAAGACAGGCAGCCAGCAAAAGTCGTGTGTGAAATGTTTGTTCGGTATTTACATGTCTCCCTGGCCTTCGGCGCCTATGTGGTGGGAACCTGGCCGTTGAGTGCCTGAGTGTAGTTGAGAATGCGGCTAGAAGGTGGCTGACATTTTATCGCAATGCCGCCGTCTCCCTGCCGAGTCTTTGCACAAAGTAATCACTTCTTTGATGGACTAGTCTAGTACATGCATGGTTGGTAAGACCAAGACTCAGTCTGGACCAAATAGCCGCGGTGAATAAGCGTCTGACGCCCGCTTAGTTGCGCCAAAATGGCGCACTTGGATGGGCAGACGTGTGCAGCGTGTGCAGCGTGGTTCCCATGGGCTGTCACTTGATCCTTCAGGAGGTGATTGACTTGATCGCTTTGCAGCCGTCATCATCTCCATAATCATCACCGCCATTTGTCTCGCGGATCCCAGGCAATCTGACCATGTCTGCCTGCCCATGTACACGCATCGTCTTGACTTGACGTTGGGATCCTTTCGTCCCAAGCCTGGGAAGCGGAACCCGACATGGGGCCTGAGAGCCGAGCGGGGCACAAGGGAGGGTCGAGCCGTCGACTCATTGCTTCGGACGAGACGATGACATCTCGTCCAGGATGATGGGGAGGGGTTGTTGAAAAAGAGGGCAAAGGAACGGGGGAAAAGAGGAGCTTACAGCGTCAAAAAGCCAGCGTGTTAGTAGACGCCATTGTGATCTGGCGGACAGCAGGATGCGTTTCGAGGCCATGATTGGCGGCTTGCCCGCCCGTCTCTTGCATGGGCACGGCGCTTACGCGCGCACTCTGCAGCGACCTAGGCCGGATCCAACCCTCCCTGCAACCAACCACACGGCCTTTCCTTGCTGTCACGGCGACGACGATGCCGAAAGGTGGGAGACAGAGAGGGGGGGGAGGGAGCAGAGATGGAGCAGGGCAACCCGCAGCTGTGAGCTGTGAGCTGTGGAGGCTGGTTGTCGGGGCCGAGACTGGTCAAGCTGGCTGCCACCGCAGCACCGCCGTCCACTGCCGCGGGGGGCGTTTCTTGTTTGCCCCGACCGGCTTAGGCCCTGAGTGTCCTAGGCCCGTCAGTGTTTCTGCTGTTGATGATCCATGGCCCCTACTTGCCGACCTCTCCTAACGCGTCTATTGTGTGCTTCTTGTGGTCTGTGTGTGCATTAGTCTGACGGCGCTTCCATCCTTGAAGGACTAAGTAAGACTTGCATGCTTCTACTACTACTTCTTCTTCTTCTTGTGTCTCCTCACGGGCGAGATTGCCGCCAGTCGGTCATCCTTGCTTCTCGTTCGCTGGCTGTTTCTCTAGGTACCACTACATTTGTATATAGCCGCCGCTTCTTCGCTTCTGCATATACTGCCCTATCTATCTACTGCTACTCTGCCCCAACATCTACTCCTCAGAAGCTTTGCCGCTTGCTGTCTGTTTCCTGTCTTGCATCCAGCCCCAGCCCCAGCTCAGCGCAACTCAGCCCACTTCAGTTCATTCAGTTCAGGCCCAGCTCGGTCTCGCGACCGAACAACCTGGAAGCATTTGTCGCTGCGTTTGTTACAGAGCGATGTTGAGCATCCTCGGCGAACGGAGCCTCTAATGTTTCACAAGCAAAGTTTGGAATCAATCACACCCTGTCAATAAACCTGTTCCCACGTTCCCACTCGCACCTCGTCTTAAAAAGCCACCCGATCCCTGGCACGCTGCTGCCACGGCGTTTCGCGTCCGCTTCGTCTTTCCCTCCCCTCCCTCTTCGCCCTCCAGCAAGAGCAAGAGCAAGAGCAAGAGAGCCAGCAATGTCGGCTCACCAGAACCCTCCCAAGAGACCAAGGCTGTCCCTCCAGATCAAGACAATAGCCAACGGCCCCAACCTCCGCGGCTCCAGGACCGTCGCCGCAGCTGTCAACCCGACCTCGCCCACTGCCTTCAACACCCTGTCCAATGTATACGTCACCGCAATCGACAGGGCAACGCCCGTCACAGCCATCAACACCTCCAGCCAGCAGCCTCTGAAGATCCAGACCCACGATCTCAACAGCAATAACAAGGACCATGGCTCGCACACGCCCTTTGCACCGCCATATCTGGACACGCCCCTCACAGCGCAGCCTCTGTCGCCAGGAGCGGCGGCCCCGTCGTTTCAGTTCCCAAGCACAATGACAGCCACTCCGCCCCTGTCATCCGGGCCCGTCGACGACAACGCCCCTAAGCCATTCTCCTTCTCAGCAGAGGACACAGCCGGGGCGTCGGCAGCGGGGGCACCAGGTGCCCCCTCCTCGTACTCCTGGGCCCCGACCTTCCCGCCGTCGTCCGCCTCGACACCGACGGGAGGAGCCGCGCGCCGGCGCGCCACGCTGCCCCTCAGCGTTTCCGGCCCTGCCTCCTACGGCTTGGCCCTGCCCTACGTGCGCAACCGCTCCCTGCACAGCATCCTCCGGAACTCGCCCCTGCCGCCGCCGACGGCCAAGACGCCCATCTCGCCGCGCCGACAGTCGCTGCGGCTCGCCGAGAAGGCCGCCCGCCGCGTCGGCTACGGCAGCCCCATCGAGCAGGAGATCACCACCAACGAGTACGTGAGGTCGCACATCGACCTGCTGGCAGACGAGGTCTCGCCGCGCTCGGCGTCCTCCCCGTCGGGCACCACCAGCATCGACACCAGCACCAGCACGGCCCCTAATGACCAGATGGTCCTCGACCTGGCCATGGCGTACACGGGCGACGAGACGCGCGACGGCGGCCAGACGCCCGGGCCGTTCGAGGAGATGCGGCGGCGCATGGCCGGGTTGGCGACGAGGACACCGACCTCGCCCACGGTGCCGACGTCGTCCTCTGGCGCCACCCCGGCCGGCGTGCGGAAGAGGAGAAGAAAGGACACCAAGAGGCGGTGGGTGTGGACCATCGGCACGCAGGACGACGACGCGGACGACAGGGAGGTCGGAGGTGCTATCGCCGCCCTGCGGGCAGCGGCCGCATCGCAGGCGCAGATCGAGGGCCAGCCTCGGCCTCACTCTCAACCTCCTCCAGATATCATTACTACCACTACTGCTGGCGCTGCTGCCGGCATGCCCGCGCCGACGGTCGTGGTGGAGCCGGTGTCACACTCGCCGATGGAGATCCCGACGCCCAGCATCGAGACATTTGACGAGAACGCCCAGGACGTGGTCATGTCCGAGTCCGATACGGAGGCGGAGGCGGAGGCCGCGGGCGACAGCAGCAGAATGCGGCCCGTGGATGTCGACATGGAGGTCGACCTGGTGACGCCGACGGTGCCGCGCAAGAACCACGGCGCCCACCTGAGGTCGGTGAGGCAGGACTCGGAGGGTCTCTTCAACTCCGAGACGGGCAGCCGGCGCGACACGCCCATACCCGCGGACCTGATCTCGCACGCCGACTGAAAGCTCGCGCGGTGAGCGGTGGTCTTCAGCAACAGCATTGGTGACTCGATGTCACACAGGAGGCGCGCGTCGGGGCGTTTGGTAGGCAAGGGATATATGCAGATACCTGTACATTGGCAAATTGATTCCCATTCCATAGCGTGTTCCTGGTTGTTTTCCATCAGCAATACCTTGTTTTTCAGCATATAGCGAGCGAGCATCACTGCGCCGGGACGGAAGACTTGGGTAATTCATGGCGCGAAGGCTGGAAACTCAAATTGGGAATTCGGATTACAATTGACACTGGGAAACAATGTCCCGTATGCTACTACACATTCTCGAGAAGAGTTCATGATCTAGTATAAATGAAGTGCACGTTAATGACAATAGCCTATCACTTCAATCTTGTTATCTTGGAATCTTGTAGGCTAAGTTGGATCAGCTAAGCTTTCTGAGGGCCGCGATGAGCGACTGTCAAATTGTACGGCCAACCAGCAGGCCGGTCTCCATGTAGCACGAGAGCAAGCTTTTGGCAAACCCACTCGTGTCTCGACCACAGTCGGAGTAAATGGCCAAATCTGCACACCAACGGAAGCTCTCATTCCTCAAAATTTCAGCGCGTCTCTACTATTTTGAAATGCTGTGAACGACCCCAAAACCTCGCAACCCGTTTCATATCGCACCCCGTCGCGTCACTAATAGGGGTCTACAACCCAGGTGGAGGGGGCATCTGTAACATTAGTCAGTATTGCTCACGTGAATAAGAAAAGAAACCGAAACATACTGCGTTGTAGCCAGCCGCCCCCGGAGGAGACCCAGAGGGCGGAGGAGGCGGTGCAGGATTTGATGGCGGAGGTGGCGGAGGAGGTTGGTTGTCGGGCGGAGGAGGTGGTGGAGAGGCCGCTGCACCTGGTGCACCGGGCGCACCGGGGCCTTGCTGCTGCTGGGCTTGCGCCGCTGCCATGTACTGCTGGTAGTATTGCACGTAAGCAGCGTAGCCACCGTAAGCCGCGTAAGGGTCTGCACCAGGGTTCTGGGCGTAGTACTGGGCGTATTGGGCCGTGTAGTCGGCGGCCGATGGTGTGCTATTAGCACCCGGGGCCGGGGATGCTGACGAGGCCTGGCCTCTTGGGGAGTTATTATAGTTGTTGTTGTACCCATGATCCCGGCTGCCATGTCTGTCGCCATACCGGTCGCCGTGCCGGTCGCCGCCATATCGATCGCCGCCGCCGTGCCGGTCACCTCCTCCATGCCGGTCGCCGCCATTGTAACGGTCGCCGCCGAAGTGGCCGCCACCGCCGTAGCTTTGGCGTGGAGGTCGGCTCTTGAATTCCTCGTACTGCTCCTTCACGTTGCCCAACAAATCCTCGCAGAGCTCCTTGGCTTGCTCGACCATCTTGGGATCGGGACCAGCGACGTGGAGGTACATATCCTCCTCAGCCTCACGGCCTGTGGAGTTTTCGATGTATCCGGAGCCACGTCCTTTGATCTGCACACGGCATCCTGTCTCTTGCTGGATGTGCTTCACATAAGCGCCGCCGTGACCGACGACCTGCGCCCGAAGGTTGAAACCTGGTACGGGATCAAGGTCGATAGGGATCTTCTCCTCGGGCCATTTCCGCTAAATGGAGTCAGCAACATATGGGATTCAAAACAGCACAACCTGCAACATACTCTACCGTACTCATCCCGCTCAACCTGCTCCTGTTCTCGGCGGCGAAATCGTCGCTCGTCAACAAGCTGAGGGAGCTCTTGTTTCATCATCTCTTCGATCTTGGCAACGGCCTGCTCGAGTCCGTCCTTCGAAGTGCTCGTGACATGAAGGTAGAGCGGCGGGTTCTGAATTCATTTGTTAGCCTCCATGCCTACCCTACACTTGGGCGTGCGTCTCTTACTGCTGCGGTAGCCATGCTCTTGTCGGGATAGTAGTTTCCTCGGGTGGTAACATCTTGTTGAAAATAAAAGCGTCAACTTCCAGTCTTCAAACGACGAAATACTGTTTAAGATTAGGTAGGTGGTAGCATACCGGCGCCGGTTTCATCTTTAATCTATATCAAGCAGGGGAGGTCAGCAGCGGACACAGAGATGGCCTGTATGGAAACTGTCGAGCTTCGAGTAAGCAAGACTGTTCTCGCATACAGTGGCAGAATGGGCGAGGGATTGATGCAGCTGTGTCTGAGTGTGTATCAGCAGGAGTGACCAAGACAAGTATTTACCATTTTCTGTGTGGACCCCTTGGTCAACAGGTATCGGTTGCGCAGGTCGTTGACTTCGATGTCCTTGATGTAGTCGCCATCGGCGATATACATGTCGCCATTGATCTGGTGGGCGGCAGCTGCAGCGCCCGAATTGCTGCCTGTGGAGGCTTCGGGACGGATTGGAGGGACGTCGACATGCTGGATGCCCTTGCGCGCCTGAAGTTGAGCATTGATCTTGGCCGCGGCGGCAGCTGGGGTTGTGTTAGCACGCCGGCGAGAGAAATAAATCGCGGTCTGGATTCATCGTTGGGCTGTGCCTTACCTGCGGCAGCTGCTGGATCTACTGGGGACTTGGCCGGAGGAGATGCGCCGGTGTCTTGGTCCTTGGACAATGGGCTTCTGTCGCGAACGGAGTCGTCCTTGCGAGCCGAGGGAGACCGGGAACGCCGGTCGAATCTGGAGGCTCTTCGAGGTTCAGGCTCCTTTTGGTCGAAGCGGGATCGCTTGGCAGTTCGTCGCTCGGTGTCATCCATGGTGGGCGACTGGATTGACGTTAACCATGTGGGTAGCCGATGCTGTCCTGGAGAAAAGTGGTCGTAGGTCGGGAACTGGATTGGAAGGCTGGGATCTTTTTGTGCAAGGCTCGGCCTGGTGGAGAAAAAGGCGCTAGCAAGTTCTAGATTCACTCCCACCCGTGAGGCAAGACACCTGGCAAAGACCTCCTTCACCCAGGTCTCTCATTCACCAACTTTCAAGAAACATTGGTGACATGTCCAGGTAACTGATTGATGTTGCAATCATAGCTTCCTGAATTGCCAGTCTAACGCGCAGTGTGCGTCTGGACGCTGCTGAAATCTCGCAGACAGATAGTCTCTGCCAAGAGACTACCACCAGTCCTTGCGGTTGTCGATTGACAAGGGAATTATCCCACAGGAAATCATCCCATAGAATATTTTCCAATTAGAGGTAATGCCACAGGAGGTCGCCGACCAGAGGCTATCCCACAACAGGTTTTCCCCCCAAGAATGTGTAGATTATCCCACAAGAGGGTGTAGATAGATTCACATTTGAACCCACTGAAGGGTTTGGGAGGTGACTCCACTGGGAAAGGTGGACCCTGCCTGGGTTTTGTTACTTAAGTACCTAGGTACTCAACACCGAGACGAGCAACGCGTAAACGACAACTTCATCCTCGAATGTCGATTTTCCCCCTGCGTCTTTTGAGCTCTGCACCTAGAATCCTTTGCATAATATTCCGTATTCGAGACGCGTCGGAATGGTCCGAACTCGCCAGGGAGCTGTTGCTCCAGCCAAAGGCAGCACCTCAGCCGATTCCAAGGAGCTCAAGCAAGCTCCGGCGAAAAAGCGAGGCGCGTCCGGCTCTAAGAACCAACAACAAGGCCCAACGAAGAAGCGCAAGAGCTCACCCGGACCACCCAAAGATCACTCTGGCCCTTTAGAGACTGGTGAGGCCGAGGAACAGCAGTCTCTCCCGCGGCTGACTACCCCAGACCTCGAATTTGACTGGGACAGGAGCAAACTCAAGGACCCGCGCCCAACTCCTGGGCGGGAAAGTCGTTCACGGTATGACGAGTATGACCTTCCTGCGGAGCTGGCTGCTCGTCGCCCGCCTTCTCCCGTGAAACCAAAGGGGCGCCTGAATGCCGTTCAGAAAGACGCCCTGTACAAGGAAAAGGCCCGGAATGATCCAGCCGCAACCTTCCATAATCTCTATGTATGTTACGACAAGGGACCTAATGGCTCCCCGACCTATGATAGTGCTGGGTTCCGCCTGGACTACAACAAGGTCGTAGACTGGCTCAAACCTGTGGCGTACAACAAGAGACGGATGGTAAATGGCATGAGCAGAGCTGTGGCCCGGGGGCAGTCCCTGGATGAGCATATGTTCAAGGCTTTCTTTGAGGACATCGAGTCACCCAAGGAGCAGCTTACTAAAACGAGCACTGTTGTCGTGGGCTTGGTGAAGGACTCCATCTCCAAAGACCTTGGAATTCCTTGTCACAAAATTGACCACGCTGAAATCGACATGTGGGAACAGAAGGGCTTCAAGAAGCACAAGCTGGAGGATTGGCTGACCCACTCAGACGAAGATCAGAAGAGATACTTCAAAATGCTGAGCGGAGGAAGTTTGCGGGCGTAGCTGCAAAGCCACCGGGTCAGATTGTTGCTCTGCTCCACAAAGCGCCTGGTGGCTGGGTGCTATAGTGAGCTTGCGCCAGGGAGAAGACGAAGAATGTAACAGAGAATGGGGCCTGTGAGAATAAATCCCAAAAGAATGTACTTGCAAAAAACACGGATTTGGGGGAGTGCAACCGAAACAAGCTCAAGTTGTTGTGCATTCTGGCGTGGGCAGGTCCAACAGGCGACACCAATATCAGATCAACCACGTTGACAATACAGCAAAGCAAACCTGTCAAATAGAATGGCAAAAGAGGTTACAGCGTGAGGCTGCTGCGCCCACATTTGAGTGTTCTGTCGGGATAGAATATGTATATATTCGATTGAAAACTGGCCGCTATGGAACACAGAGCGATACTGTTGACTGGGACTGGTCCTCTCCAATTCGATTCGGGCTTCGCAGGCACAATTAGCCCACTTCGCATCCAGCCTTCAAATTGCGCCAGATACCTGGTCCAGAACCTGCTGTCCAAGGGTCCTCCTCCTGCCAGCATCACCCTCTGCTCCCTGGCCCTGAGCGCCCGTCGCAGTCGCGCTCGGCGCATTCTCTCCTTCCAACCGCCTCCTAAGTCCCTCAAACTCCTGGCTCCTCTTCTGTGTCCTCACGCCGACCATCCAGCCGGGCAGCCGCCATGTCGTCACCCTGGTGGGCAGCAAATCGTTCCTCCACGCGTACCCTACAACCCACCCGATCGCCGCACCCAAGAGCGACCCGGGCCACTGAAAGAGCGCGAGCTGCATGGCCAGGAAGTACCGGTAGGACTTGTCGCTGAACGTGACCCCAGCCGCGTCGTCGCTGGTGCTGGGGGAAGACGCTGTCAGCGCCATGCGGTACTTGTATATGTGCGGAATCATTGCATGGTACTGCGCTAGGGTGGCGAATATGATCGGAGTCGGGCCCGCCGGAAGATAGTTGAAGAGGCCGCCTGTGAGGGGCCGGAGGAGGAGAATGATGGCGGCGGGGGTAAGGACGCTTGTTAAGAGGCCAGAGACGACGAGGAAGGACTGTCGCATTGTCGATTGTCAGTCTACATCTTGAATCTTAGGCCTGGAGACCCATTCCATAGAGACCCAACGTACAGCGTATTTCCTCGAACCCCACATGCGCTCAACAACGCGCATGTTGTAGAGCGTCATGGCTGCGAAAAGCACCTCTGACGAGTTGGTGTAGCAGAGCTGGAATATGAGAGCCCGCCATGGTTGGTGGTACTTCCAGATATGTGTGTCGACTAGTATGTAGAAGTAATGCTTCAGATCGAAGAGGCTTGCCGCAACGGACGAGGAAACGAGCCCGACAACGAGCGTTCTCGTTACGGGCGCGTTCGTAAAGGACATCTTTTGAGGGTAGAGGTTCCAAGGTCGGATGTTACCGATGCATTACGGCGGGCAGGGGAGGCTGTCCAAAACTGGCCTTGCAATTTCCTGCCTGTAGACTTTGGTTACAAGCGTAGGGTTTTGGCGAGAAAGCTCACGGCGAATCAACTGAAATCAATCTTGGGCTGTGAGTTGTCATTAACGGGTTTGGTTTCCACGTGTTGAAAGTGACGCCGGCGGACGGAGCTGGGGGGAAGTTGAAGTGGCCAGTATGTCAGTAAGTCAGCGGCTCGTGTTGCCAGCTACTGCCATCCCTGTAGAGCTGCAAATTCTGGCAGGGATCAGGGCAGGGCCTTGCACGACCGCCGATCCATTTGCTACAGTGGCTGAGGATACTGGGCATTTCTCTAACCTCCAGCCCGACCTCGACATCCGGATCGCACTTGTCCATCCTTTCGTAAGCTCCTGCGTCGTCCTCTTGGCATGAAGGCGATTTTTGAGTACAGCCTCACTGCCACTTTATAACTCCTCGTCATTCTTGCATTATAACAGAGGCGCTTGATGGAAGTTCTTTCCACTATCTGCTGCTGTTTTTGACCGTCGCCTTCCACCCAGCTGCCTCTCATCTCGCCATGTCGGACCTTTACCTAGCACATCTGCGGAGCTGGCTTCTGAGCTCACCCCCGGCCGAATGGATTCTCAGACAGACTCATGAGCTGCTCATCGGGGCACTCAGGCAAGGGCCAGTGCCTCAGCACGTTGCGTTTGTTATGGACGGAAACAGGCGATATGCCAAGAACCACAAAATCGAAAGCCTAGAGGGTCACCACCTTGGATTCGAGGCCTTAGCTAGGGTATGGGCTCGTCCTCTGCGCATCATCATGATAACTCATCTAATCAACTACTAGATCTTAGAAGTTTGTTACAAGACTGGCGTCAAAGTTGTCACTGTCTATGCGTTTGCGATTGAGAATTTCAACAGACCACAGCGCGAGGTTGAGGGCCTGATGCTGCTGGCCAAAACAAAGCTCTCACAACTCATGCAGCACGGTGAGGTCCTGGACAGATACGGTGCCAGGATCAAGATCTGTGGTAAGCGAGAACTTATCCCAAAGGATGTGTTGGAGTACGTAGACAAGGCTGTGGAGAACACCAGCAAGAATACGGGGTAAGTCTGCCAGGTCAGGGATCACTTCAATAGGATGTCTGGCTAACTTCAGTCCAGTGCTGTCCTGAATATTTGCTTTCCGTATGGCTCGAGGGAAGAAATGACTAATGCGGTCCGGACTACGGTCCAGGACTACTTGACAACTCCCCCACCAAAGAACTCAACGTTCTCCCAGACTCGCATCTCCCAGAGCATCAAGTCCAAGAAAATGGCCAGGCCCGACACTCTGCCGGCAATTAACGAGACAGCCTCAGGAACAGAATCGCCAGGACACGACGGTGATGGTGCGGATGATTCAGTGTCGTCCACAGCCTCAACATTGCATCTGCCCGATTCGCCTTCCAGGCCAGTTTCGTCGCACACTACGAGATACCCCGATCCTGAAAGTATCACCACCGAAACTCTGACAGACCACATGTACACAGCTGGAGACCCACCCCTGGACATGTTTGTCCGAACGAGCGGAGTAGAGCGGCTGAGCGACTTCATGCTGTGGCAGTGCCACCAGGACACACAGCTTTTCTTCCTTAAGTGCATGTGGCCAGACTTCGATCTATGGCATTTCCTCCCAGTCTTGATCGAGTGGCAATGGAGACAGAAGCAGAAGGAGAGGGATGAGAAGCCTCGGCGAGGCATCAAGCAACGTTGATGGTGGACAGGAACCAAGAGTTGGCGAATCCGTGGCGCGTGGCATACATTTGTTTTTCCCAGCATACTCGTGTGGTCTTTGAGAATGATATCCCGAGAGGTTCCCAGTCAGCACGCTTCATCAGTACAATTAGATAATGCATTATTGTTTGCGACGAGCCGGAGGGGTTGCTGGCCTCACAAAGGCTGGAGGACCAGCTCATATATATAATCCAGCGCAATCCCGTGCCTTGGGATTGAGCTTATCTTCCGCGTTTATCAGTCGCCGCTTCGGTGCCGAAGGTGCGTCACTGCACAAATCGAAAAGCCCCTGTAGCGCTAGAGAGCTCTGGTTCTCTGGCCCGCTCCAATGCCGGCCGCTCGACACGCCCGGTCTGTTCTTTGGTCTTGTTCCCTCTCTGCCCTCTCCTATGCCTGTTTTCTTACCCCCCCCCCGAATGCATACGGTCAGAATTATTCAAGCTACTTGCTACCTCCTTTTCAGACATGATGGCAGGTTGTGTGAACCTCTAGGCCTTCGTCTTCTACTCTGATCACTGTCAAGATTCTACTAGGGAACCGACAAACGTACACGGGCTGTCGCAGAGTGGCATCTGCCCTCCCGACTCGAGATCCGCACACCACAATTCCACTGCGACTTCTCACCACCACCCCCTCTCCCTCCTTTCTCCTCCCCGCAAGCGATATCCATGATGAAGACCACGAAGGTTGTCTCGGGCGAGCCATCGTCTTCCAATCGAAGATCCCAACCCGTTCGCCAGACTCGAACCAATCCTCCCAGATCGAACACAGGCCTCAACCGCCTCGCCGCTCGGGACTCGCTGTCCAGCGCCAATGCTGCCGAACAACCGATAGACATCTTCCCGGGCGTTACTCACTTCGCTGATGCTATCACGGCTCTTCCCAAAGAGCTCGTGCGCCATTTCACCCTCCTCAAAGAGGTCGACGCCAAGGTCTTTGCCCCACAAGAACAGCTCTTCCAGTTCGTGCAAGACGCCCTCGACAGTCCACCACCTGGACCCGCACGATCGCTGAACGATGTCACGAGCTCCGCCGCCCCTGCCTCGGCGCCTATGAGCGCCGCGAACAGTTCCAGCGGAATAGCACCTCATGGCAATGCCTTGCCTGAGTTCTCAGCAAATGGCTCGACTGCGTCAAGTGTCTTTGACGACAGCAACCTGGCGCGCCGCCACCTCTTTCGGTCCACCGCCGTCAAGATACAAGAAATGCTTAATTCGCTAGAGGAGAAGAACCACGTCATATCTACTGCAAACGATGCGCTTCGCAAACAGCTTAACCGCATTGATGACATATGGCCACACCTCTCGGACGAGTTCAGCGAGGAGGCAAAGTGGGGAAGCGACTCACATTGGGCATATCCAGAAAACAGAGTAGCACGCGCGCTCAATACCCAAGCGGAGCGCACACGTAGGGAGGGCGCTGCTCATCTGTCCGCTGCCGCTCAGTTCGTCGCAGAGGAGGCTGCTGCGCGCAGTGAGTCGCGAAAGCAAGCAGTGGCCGCCAAGAAGAGTCAGAAGGCTCAGAACAATCACACGCACGACTCTGAACACGACGATCATGACAATAAGGGCAAAGCAGAGACAACCAAGAAGGCACAGAGTAATACAAAAAGGAAGACTGCCGCAGCGGCCGCAAATGCCGAGTCGCCAGCCAATGTTGGTCTGGGAATTACCGGTCAGACACCAGCCAACAGCACACCTGCCCCAAAGAGGCGCAAGGTCGAGAAGCCTCCTCCCAATGGGGGGACCCCCACAGAGCGCTCAATGGCGACAGTCTTGCAGAACGGCAAGAACTCCAAGACCAAGGCTTCGGAGAGCCCTCGTGCGACGCCAGCGCCCGACCAACCGGCACCGAAGAAGCGAAAGGCGCTGCCCAATTCTACGGGACAGGCCAAGAAGAGGCAAGTGTTAATCAGAGCTCATTGGGACCATGAGAAGGAGAAAAGCTAACATGAATTCCCGACAGGGCTGGACCCGCTCAACCACCGTCCGTCGCATCGTCGCCAGTAATCGGCGCCTTTCCCGACACTTCCAAGCCTCCACGGGCCTCACCTGCACCTCCTGCCAACCCGCGCCCTGCCTCCTCAAGGGCTCGTCAAAATTCTACGGCATCGATTGCAGACAAGCGGCCGCCTTCGGTCGCCTCAAATAAACCGAACGGCACCGTGCCAGCACCAATCGAAATACCACCACCGAGCAACGGCTCTCGGGGCGCCGTCAATGAGAGTGTGAAGACTCAAATGGAACCGCCAAGCGCAGGCCCCAAAATCGAACCCCCAAGACCACAAAGTGAAAGAGCGCCCACGCCAAAATCTGCGATGGCAGCCAGCGGTTCAAAAGAGGGCTCCGCGAAGCCCGCCGACGAGGTTGAGGTGCGCAAAGAGCCTCCACCAGCTTCCGCGCCGCCGACATTGCAGCAGGTCACGACCACGAAAAGCGGCCGAGCAAGCAAGCCCTCTACGCCAGCAATCGGCAGCTTCCCGGACAACCCTCCCACCAATAGTAACAACAACAACAACAACAATAACCCTCGCTCCCGCCCATCAAGAAACTCAGAAGCACCTGCGGTGCCTAAGAGATCCCACAAGAAGGGAGCTTCCGCGGCACACGCGGCCGCGGTCCAGAAAGCTCTGGTGCAGCCCACAGCGGATGAGGATCACACCGTCCCAACAGATGAGAACGATGTGTACGACCCTGACGAGCCCACGTATTGTTACTGCGAGCGGGTGTCCTTCGGCCAAATGGTGGGTTGCGATGGTGAGCACTGCACGAGGGAATGGTTTCATCTGGGATGTGTGGGCTTGAAAGTTGCGCCCGGGAAGAGCGGTAAGTCATTCATTTCCCCCCTTCTTCTTGCGCTGGAGAAAGCGAACCAAGATGGAGGACACGATTGCTAATGATGAAAACAGTGAAATGGTATTGCGACGACTGCAAAAAGCAGGTGGCCGCCGCTGGGAAGAAGATTAATGGGCGATAGCTCGCTGCCGCAATTGAGGCGCTCTGTGGGAGGAACCTGCTGGGTGACCCAATCCGGCGGAGACCCTGCGGCGAAGCAAGAGGCCATCGACACTCGTGGAGATGTCCTTGGCACAGAGTGACCTCGACACAGGGTGGTGCCTGCATGGACGGATTATGTAACGATGGCGATATCAGCGTTTCTGCTTCATGAGGGGTTGTTAGGTCTTGCTTTTTTTTGCGGTGATGATATCCACGCCCAAGATACCTATGGGAGAGCACTGAATGTACGGAATTACGGAAGGACAGGACGTCCAAGAAATAGAGAAGCCCAAGACAAAGCGGCATGTGTCCGAGAAAAAGGATCTAATACACGAATGACCTCAGTGCTCGGGTAGTTGTTGTATCTGAAGCTTACGTCGGATCTCCCGGGAATATTGTAAAGCCCACCTACTTCTTCTTCCTCGCTCTTGCGACGGTGGCACTTGAATGTGTGCTGTACCACGTGAATCCTCTCGTGGCGGGTGTTGTCGCGTCCAGTAATTTCTGGACTTCCACACGGTTATGTGGCCACCGCAGGGAAACGTCGCCCTTTTACCCCCAGTGTGACAGCGATTCTAAGACCAGCTCAGCTCCATCGGTCAGACACCACCTACTAGCGAGTCTTGGAGAGATGAAAGGGCATCAAAGTGCCTCCTTTACCGGATTATACGGCATTGCGAGGGTCTGGAAGCCTAAAATCACGTTCAGCGCAGTGACGAGTTTCAATGACCCGAGAAAGACTAGATTGGTGGTGCCCAAATGCTATATACTCTGAGCTTTTGCAAATACAGGTGAATCAACTATTTACCAGGGTGGGAGTGGCGGAAGTAAGTGGCAGGAATGCTTTTGGTATCTCAAGGGTATGAAGGGTATTGACAATCCAGGTAGGTAATAACAAGAAAGACGGATTCTCGCTCGCCCCCCGCCCCGCAATGCAAAGTCCTTGGTATCCCAATCCCATGATGCTTTCTCTCTTTCCCCGAATACATCCCAAAAAAAAGAAACTTATGCCCCGAATCAACAACCCCAGCTCAAAACTCCGAAACCCAGAAGACGAAACCAGTTTGAAAATGTGATGCTCGCTGGGAAGGACAATTGTCGTGACGATCGTGACCCCCATTTTTTGGACAAAAACTCCCAACAAGAACCAAAGACCGCATAAGCCGTGTGTAGAGATAAACAAGAATAGTGTGCGGGTCCTGGCTCGGGATATCCAGGGATGATCTCTCTCTCTTTCCCTATCCCCTATCTTACAGCTTCCTCGCGAACATGTAGCTGCCGTACATGCCGCCGACCTCGGCCCTGGCGACGGGCACCTTGCGCATCCCCCAGTTCTCGGCGCCCATCTTCCAGCCCCTGCTGCCGTTGTCATGGTGGTGGGCCTGTCCGGCAGCCGCCGCGGCGCGCACGACCCACGTCCGACTGCCGAGCTCGCTGACGCGCCAGCCCAGCCTCGTCAGCGGGGCGTGGCCCTTGGCGAGGCGGCGGGCGACGTCCTCGGGCACCTCGATGACCTCGAGCGGGCCCGTCTGGCCCGTCAGCAGCGCGCACCCGGACGTGTTGTACAGCGCCTGCAGGTCGAGGTCGCCGCTCCACATGTCGGACAGGTCGAGGTAGCGCAGCGTGTGCGGCTCCCACGTGTCGAGCGCCGTCATGACCCGGTCCCCATCGCCGTCTACCTCACCCTCGCCCTCCATGTCCGGGACGAAGAGCCCGTTGGTGTCGCCCACGCCGAGCCCGCGGCCCAGCGCCAGCTCCTCCAGGTGCTTGGTCAGCGGGCGCAGCAGCGGGATGTGCGACTGGTTCATGCTGCTGCCCTTGAGGGAGAGCGACTTGAGCGTCCCAGGCAGCAGTGGCAGGAGCCTCGTGATGGCATCGGCGTCGAACGTCTCGTGCACTCGGGCGTCTGTTCCTAGAGACAGCCAGACGAGCGATTCAGTGACGGCCGGGTGAGTGGAAATAAAATCAATAATGGCGTCGGCCGAGAGCTTGTTGCACTTGGCGATGTTGAGGTGGGTGATGCGCGCAGACGTGGGCAGGGACGCAAGCGCCGCGTCTGTGACCTGCGTTCCCGCGATGTCCAGGTGAGTGAGCTTGGGGAGGTTCGGCAGCAGTGTCTCAAAGACCGCCACGGGAAGCGTCGTACACCTGTGCAGGGACAGCCTCTTGAGCCCGAGTGGTTCCTTCAACTCAGCTGCACAGATGGTGGTGGTGAAAGCCTCGCGGAAAGACGCAGCTGAGCAACCACAGAAATCCAGGGCCTGGATCCTGTCCAGGCCGAAGAAGAGCTTCTGCAACACCCTGACGTCCAACTCGTCGTCGATATGCTCCTGTGCTAGGAATTCGTGCAGGTGTGGCGTGAGCTCCAGTGCCTGGAGCAGGGTGTCCGAGGTCAGGTTGCGGGCCTGGGACCGCTCACTGGCAGTCATAAACAGGGTAGTAGGGTTGAAGTGGCAGAAATCGAAGCGCCGCACCAAGGTGCCGAGCGACGGGTGTGGAGTGACATGGGCGAGGAATTTCTGGAAAATCCTCGAGTGCGGGATGGTAATTTGGCGGTAAAGGGTGAGCAATGTTGCACCGTGGAGCTTCTTGGACGCGAGCAGGAGGGACATGAGGTCCATGTTCCGCTTCGTGATGCCATTTGGCGGGATGTCCAGCAGGAGGAGGTTGATGATGGAGCTGAGCAGCTCCAGGGGCAGCCTCTCAAGGGCTGACTCGCCGGTGACCCTTGAGGGCCGGCGCTTGATAGGGGCGGGCCTGGGCTCCCAGGCCAGGGTCAGCGATGCGAGGTCGCCAAAGCTCCGGCTCGCCAGCCTTCCCCGAACGTTGATCTGCTTCCATCCCTTGAAGTCGTCGGCAGGGACCCAGTTGCCGTGCAGCCGACTGCCAGGCTGGGTGACGGGAGCGAAGAACTGTGCCTGTGAGACCATAGTACCGGGGGAGTCGTCGTCGATTACTGCTTGCTCTTGCTCTTGTTGCTGGCTGTAGCAGGAGACTTTGGACAGGGTGAAGGTCTGGGCCAAGTCGGTGTCGTCCTCCCTGATGGACGAGAAAGAGGTACGGGAGTTGGCCAGGAGTGCAGGCGAGGATGGCTTGGGGCTCTCGGGGGAGGTTTTGTATTTGATGGAGTGGTCCTTCACCTTGGCCGGTGCCGCGTTCGCAGCTGTTGGGACGGCCATAGTGGAGTGGAACTCGGGACAAAAAGTCTTTGCCCTGTACTGCCCTGTACCGCCCTGTACTGTGGCACGGAGCAAGTAGGATATGAGAGGGAGGTACCACCCCTCCTGGGTCCTGGGGCAGAAAAGGAGAGAGAGGTAGTCGGTGGATGGTTTCACGTGAGTCTTTGATGACCAAGTGAATAATTTTATTAGTCAAGGGAGGGAGGATCTTAGGTAAAACAATCTGGAGCGTTGCGGGGAATGGTGTATAATTATGAGAGTCCGTGATAGCCTCGTAAGATGATGTTTTGGCCGGGCAAGCGTTGGTGGTGGTCCGTCTGATAGGGCAGGAGTTTACTGGTAGTGCACTAGTAAAAATAAGAGTCGAGGGCACGGCAAGGCAGGGTACGGCGAGGCGAGACAAGGCAAGGCAAGGCACAAGGCAGGGGAATGGCGACCGGTGTGTGGGCAAAGGGTTGCAACCGGCTAGTCTTAGTCTAGCACAGTGAATTATGACTGGACGGCGGGGCAGAAACGGTTGAACAGCAGCAAGCAAGCCCGGCAGCAGCAGGAGGAGGAGGAGGAAAGGACTTATGAGAGCGATCAGGGTGCTGGTACTACTGCACGGTAGCGTCACATGAGGGCGGGCTACTGACAGACCGGGACGGGCGACGGAGAAGGGAAAAAAAGGATTTTTTTGATTACCGTATTATAATTAGGATGGCGGATGGGCGAGAGGCGACCACAGGGAGACAGGCCAGAGCAGGCGCTGCCATGTTATGCCATGGCGCGCGTTACCTGTGGATTGGGTAATGGAAACAGCAGCGGATCCAAGCAGCGAGTATTTCTTTGTCACCTGAACGCCCGAGTCGAGCCTAGCTGTTCCAGGGTCGTCCAAAGGGGCCCTGTCTCGCATCCTCTCCTGCCCGTGTGACCAGACGCAATCCGGGGAATTCAATTCTGTGAAGTAATGGAAAATGGCCCGTCCCTGCTTGGGCGACTGTTGTGCGTGTGTGCGTGTCTGTCTGTCGCATGAGTGGGCAGGAGCGTGGTTGATTGATGATCGCGTCCAAGCGAGTGTTGGATTGGAGATGAGATCAGAGTCAGAGTCGGTGAGGACTATTTGATGAGTTGGTCATTTCTGAGGCAGAGACCAGAGACAGGCGTTCATCAGTGAGTAGTAACAAGTAAAGTCCAGTGGTAGTCTACGTCAGAGGCTCGACGGCAGAAGAGGAAATTTCTTTGCCCCGTCGATTTGTTTAGCTTTGGGGCGGTACATTACGGTACATAGCAAAGGCTAGCGGGCTGGTACAGCATGCCAGTATCTACTGTACTGACCATTCCACGCAGCAGGACACGGCACCACCATAGTACTCCGTACGTACTTCTGCTTATTATGCGGGGTGTTCGGTAGCAGTCGTGAGTGGCCACGGCGCAGCTGGTAAGAAAAAGCTTCCAATCGCCTGGGACCTTCTCGTCTCATTCCTGGACTGCTAGCTGATGCAAGATCTGCCTTGCTGTGCTGTGCTTCGCTGTGCTTCGCTGTGCTTCGCTGTGCTTCGCTGTTCAGTGCTGTGCTGTCCATCCAGCAAGATGCCACAATAATGACGAGCAATGAGATCAACCCCAGACACCTTCCCAAGCCCAGCCGCTCGATCCCTCATTCCATCAATCCACACTCCCTCCGCGACGTCGTCCTCGTAAAAAGTCACATCTCATTACGTCTTCGCAATGCAGCCCGCCTTTTCATGACAAAGCGCAACCTCCAGTTGGTTTCACAGGTTGCAGCATCTCCGGCGCACTCTAACACTGTACCTAGGCAGTGTAGTGAGGTGGGCTGCACATGGGTCAACTAGTGGCTGGCAGCCACGGCAGCACAGGAGTCTCGTCCTGACAGCCTCGTGGCCCAGACCAGTCAGACAATCCGTAGTCTCCTCTGCTTCTGCATACTAGCACCCCGAGTCTAATGTCGACCGGGCAATCCCAGGTGATTGCCCCAACGGAGCTCACGGAAGGAAATTGCCCAGCTGCAGTAGACAGGTTTCCTTCTCGGGTTTTCTGTCGCTCTGGCACCTCTCTGTCTCCAGTCTTTTCCGGTCTCTAGCAGTTGCGATATCGCATCGCACTCAAAACGTGTCCAGGCTAGTCCCGTGGCTGACAGGGCCACAGCCTCGTATGGGCGCGGCAGGGCATGGCGTGGGAATGGCGCGGCCGCGCGAGATCCGCCGTCCGCCTGACAGGCCACCCGCATCTTCCCGAGGCCCTTCTCCTCGGGGGGCCACTCAGGCCACTCCGATGTCAGGAGGTCAGGGAGGCCCGCTGCGGCGACGCGACCATCGAGCGATGTCGCACACGCACACACTCCCAGCACCCAAGCTGTTCCAGCCTCTTCCAAGCTTTTTCCCTGGGCTGCAGGGTGGACAGGACTTATTTCAGCAGCCCCTAATGTCGACGCAAAGTTTCATCAAAAATTATAGGGCAGTCGATCCCTTCATTACCATCCCCGGCCCGGGGAGAGCCGCAGCCAGCCGCCCCGGCTTGTCTGTCATTAGGTAACGCTTTGTCGACAAAACTATCCACGACGTCCACGTGCGACGCCCAAGCCGCAGCGGCAGCGCCAGCAGCCCCGTTGCTCGTCAGGGGAGGCCTGCTCTCCGTCCCACCGGCCCCCAGTTGGGGTCCCATCCACCTGCATCCGTTCCTGGGGTACTGTTTTAGCGCTGAGATACCCTTGTCCCCCGCATTTCCAGCGATTGAAGGACAGGGGTGCTCTTTTTCTGTCCTCCTTCTCAATGACCTCTCGAGTTTCTTCGTCTCGTCATGCCCCTGTCCTTATTGCGGGTTTGGGTTTCCAGTATCGGCCGAGACGAAGAGCCTCGCCTCGTGACCCAAATCCACCGGACACAGGCGCCCTACCGACCATGCCGAGAGAAAGAGCCCGATCCGACTGTTCAGCCGCTGCGGCTCCGTCAAATCCAGAACCTCACCTCTCTGTCCCTCACCCGGCGCATCTCAAATGAGCTACAGTCTCTTTGGCTTTTAATTCCACCATGCAGGTCTTGCTATATTAATTTCAGGCTCTCTGTGGATCAGAAAACAAAACATACAACAGTAATCCAGACATGGCTGGTTGTGTGCGGCTGCAGAGTTCAAACTTGGCTTCATTACGATGAAGCTGAACTCCTACTACGTTGAAGTAGTCCCATAGTCACATATCTTTTTTTTTTGTCTGTTTCCTTTCTCTTCTTTTTCCTGCCGCCCGTTGCCTTTACCGGTAATCTGGGAAATGAATGAACGATGCAGGTTTAGCATCAACTCTCCTCACATCTCTATCTTTACCTTTTCTGAATGATTCAACGCTCACAATTGCCAAAATAGGAGCCATTCCTTCCTCGGCGGCGGCCGCCGGTGGTGTATAACAGCACTGATAAGCTACCATCCATCTTGAGCCAGCAACAAGGCAGTCTCACAGATACCACGGGCACTTTCAGCCTTGTGGATAAGACTGCTACATCTTACAGGGATCAATGAGGCACCCATCGCGCTACCACAATCTCGGATCACAACTCACCATGGCGACGTTGCCAACCGGATCCCTTCCATCACGAAGATCCAGCCTGTTGGGTCAGCATGGCCCCCAAATCTCTCAGCTCGTTTGCACTACCTGTGTCGGAAGATTGCCGCGATAAGGTGGTAACTTTCGATGATGTGATGTGAATGTCGCGGCGATGCCCAACTCAGGAAACAACAATCCACGATGGTCTGTCTGCCTACTGGGTGCCCTCGATTTCTCGCTCTCGTTGGAGGTTCCAAATGCTGTTGGGAGGCTCAGTCTGCCCTCGCCTGTGATAGTGACCGGATTGTGCAGGACGAAGAGATGATAGAGGCAACGTTGAGAGTCTGGACAGCGTGACGGCCTTCGCGGCAGCAAGATGGGCGTTGATGGCGAGATTATAAAAGGCGGTCGATCTACGGGCATCAACTTCAAGCTCGAGAGAACAGCTCATCCCTTCACAAGCAGCCTCCTGACTTTCAGTTCATCATCTGAAGAATCAAATTTCGAAGAGTCTAACAAGAAATTCCTTGCCGAATTTCCCCAACACTTCGCTCATCCTCAAGATGAAGGTCAGCTCCACGTCCCTCCATCATTCGAGTCGCTTCTTCCTACTTACAGGCGTACCAGTACACCGTCCTCGTCGCTTTCGTGGCCACTCTACTTCCGGGCGCGGTCTTTTCCGCTCCTTTCCCAGCCTCAGTCAAGGTCAAGGATTCGGTCCAGTCTGGCTACAGCAGCTATGTCGGCGCCGTGGCTCGGGACGAGTTTTCCACCGACGGCCGCTCCGGCTACAACTCAGTCGATACCACCGCGCGTGATGTAATCACAGCCGCCGAAACTGGCGGTCGTTCTGGGTACAACTCTGTTGAAGCCTCGGCCCGCGATATCACCACCGATGCTGAGACGGACGGAAGGTCTGGCTACAATTCCATCGAGGTCGCAGGGCGCGACAGTACCACCAACGCCGAGACCGATGGGACGTCTGGGTACAACTAGGGCCGCAACTAAGGCAGTTGCCGCGATTGAGTGATGACCTGGGGTCGTCAGCGATGCCGAGTGAAGTCTTATGTACCTAGAATCGGTCCTTTGTTGTTGATGGCGGCGAGGAGGTGGGTTTATAGATGCCATTGGCTCGCAGGATCCTGGGCCGTCACATTGAGCCCCGGTTTCTGCGAGTTGCAGCGTGTCTACTAAACGCCGTGTTGGGTGGGGGCTGAATACCGGGCGGGAAGGGTGGCGAGCAGAGTGTAGAAAGAGGCACATAATTATGTAGTCAGCAGCAATGCAAGCGTGATTCCTTTTCATCACGTCTGGTGACCCGGTTGATGGTTGGTCGCTGTTCCTCGGGTTGAACGGCGAATTTGCTGGATGGAGATCACAAAAACGCCAATGGTAATAGTTGTGCTTCTCTTCCAGCCGTGAAGTCCCCGAAGTGCTTAGATAGTCCTCTATGTAATCATGGGCAGACTTTCAACGTAGCAAGAACCTTGCTCAATTTAATCGTTCAAGACATCTGGAGGCAGTCTAAGAACAGCACAACTAACTACTCTCACATGGCAAACAACACTCCAATGGATCGGCCATCCACTGATTCATCCGGCGCCCAGACAATTTAAGGTGTAGACTGAGATAAAGTCAGCCGTGGAGTGACATTTGCGGCTGTCAACATCCCTGAATGCTAAAATGTATGCGGCTGCCTGGGAACAGAGTCCCAACGCGTCGAATCGATAACCAACATGCGTTCTGACGTGACATTCAATCACCAACGGGTGTGCTCAGCCCTACTCTGCCTGCAGGATCTCATGCAAGAGGTGCATGATCGTGTTCGGCTCTGCCTCATCATTGGCACAGCTCGGGATGCTGAGGACTTGTGCGTTCCGAGTTGTCGGGTTTACGAGCCGTGAACAGCCATTGGAGGATAAGTTTATCACACTTTCGCTGGAGCACGCTCCAGTAACCCTTTGTGCAACATGTTGCACTAGACGCGAAGAAGTTGTGGCCATCTGGGATGAAGTGCTCGTGTAGAGGCAATACGCATACCTTTCCAAGATTGTTTTCGCTGTTCTTTTTCTAAGTTGTTGCCGTGTGGGGTTGCAATCCTTCCAGGTGGTCTCGTTTTCCACCTGTGTACAAGCTCTTATCATCGAGCTGTACCTAGGTAGGCGGCCCCTTACAATTCTTTTAGGCCTTAAAGTGTTTTGGACGATACCGATGCGTAATTGTAGCAAGTGTGCTTGCACAGGCAAGAGGACTCGCTTAGGAACTCAAATCATCCTGGCCACTTCCGTGTACATATGTACCGCGTCGGCATCATCCTTTCAATGGTATTGATGCTATCTATCTACTGACCATTGAGACGGGAAGGGATTGTGGTCTACGTTTCTTCCACGTGCAGTAAATGCTTAGAATATGAGAACTTGTATCGAGAGAGGGCTTGAATAAATTTGTAGGTACTGTGCCTGATGTTTCAATGCCCACAGGTATCAGTCTCATTCGCTAAGTTTTGTCCTGTCTGCATATGGGATCGACTATCACCACATGCTGTTATAAATACAATGAACAGCCATCTTCAAATCTATCTGCGTCAGTCTTCGACTTTCTCATAATCAGCGTGTCAGTCTCTCGCCTGCTTGTTTTCCCCCGAGGCTTATGAGATATGGCAAACTGTCCACATGGCAAGTGAATGGGTCAGTTTTGAGCTACTCCTGGATGAACTGCTTCACATAAATGTGACAAGACTCGGGTATGGCTGAATTTACCAAAGGGATAAAAGTTTGTATACTGAACCCTCCCGTAGAATTTGATGATGACAAGATTGCCCAGCTAAGTCGAGTATCGCTGTTATGCCAGCACTTTGAGTGCTTGTGTCAATCGAACCGGATATTTACCTATATCGATGACATAGTTCAGTCGACATTCCTTTCAACTCGAAACTGATCAGAGCTTTCCATATTGGCAGGTACATTTATTCCAAGAAGCATCTGCGCATGCGCTTACACGTGTCGACCTCAACATCCGCCCGAGTGGGAGCCAGCCACATTCGATCGGCAGGTCCCAGAAGATCACCGCACTCATTACTCGAAGAGTGAAGCTTTTACATTCCCGATGTCATTATTTTAGGAAAGACTGGTATCTAATGAAAAACAACCGCAGGTGCTTAGCAAAGCTGTCCCATCCTGCCTCTGCTGACTGACCACGTTGTTCGAGAATGCATCGCCAAGAGCGCACCGTGGACTGACAACGAAACGTGAGATAATAAAGAAGGTGTTTCATACCACATTCAAAGGACTCGCTACGTACTGAAACAGGCACCTCGATGGCCTCGTTGATTCCAAAGAACAAAACAATCGACTTTCAGTGGCATGAAGCCATGCCAATATGCATTGTTCTCTATTCATCCTCACGACCTTCGAGACAAGGAATGCCATGCATCCATGACAAGCTCATGAAAACGGACCCACGGCTATATAAACAGCTATTTCACCGTTGTCAAGATGCTGTTCTGACCGACCATCGAACACTCCCACATCAACATCCACAAACACACACAAACACACGACAGTACATATTGTACTAGTATCAATCAGTCAATTCGAAACTCTCGGTACCAAACCCATATAGTCGAAGTTGTATCATCGTACATACTCTTCTAACTGTACACGATGTCTACTAACACATCATCACTCACCGACGGCCAAGACCACCAACTCAGCAAGGCTGAAAAACGGCGTCGCACGCGTAGGATGCAGAAGAGACGGGGTAAGAAGACCCGGTCAGCGTCCAATGCACCCATTCACCTGAAGAAGTCCAGGAACACGCCCCAAGTTGCGGACCCGGCAGCCCCCGGCGACGTCCATGCCCACGAGTATGACGACAGCAGGCTGCTTAAGAAGCTGATACCAGATGGTCAGGAGCACCGGGGCTGTGAAAGCAGGGACGTTGATCTTCGTATCAAGCGTGACAACAAAGCTGTCTCCACTGGAACCAGCCAGGGACTTGAAAGCGAGGACAGTACCTACGGCGAGGCTTCAAAGTAGATTGCTGATCTATCATTTTGAGAAGGTCGTTGCTTGAACCTCGAAGAAACCCAATTTCCTAATATCTGGTTGATATTGGAAGGGGGCCAAGCGTAGAGGCGTCCTTGGCCGAGGATGAACTAAATCATTTTAGATGGTTTAGCAGGCGAGTGAAAGAAGGAAATTGGTGGCCGCCTAATATTGGCGGGTTTTGCAACAAGTTCATCGGAAATTAGAGAGAATGGATCAGGAACACAGATTACCTGGATAGATAGTCATTATGTTATTATTGTGAACCTCCGAATCATTTGAGCCGCTGCTTAGGTACCCCGATAGCTAAGACTGCGCGGTCTTGTTTAGATGAGCATCTAAAACGCACCCTATTATCAATTTTCCTTTATTTCAAATGTTTACAGCATCTTTGATGGTTTTGCTCTCAGTTCCAAGGCTCCTACGGTTTTCAATCGACTGTGCTGTGCCCAGGTGGTGTGTCGCGATCGATGTAAACCAATCTTTGATGAAAAGGAGGTAGGTCAACTGTCATGTTGAATGAATTTCTCAAATCTTATCAGAAGTGAGCAACTTGTCAATGTTGCGCTCTACGATCCTGACGGCCCTGCCACTAGGAGCAATTTCTACAAGGTTGACCATGAATGTACCTAGGTACCAAGGCTCACGGCTTTTGGATCTCCATCTGTAGAACGCAATCTGTACCAGTTCTTGAGCATCCCGGCCTTTGTGGTTGTGGTTGTGACAAGAAGGGCAAGCTCGGGTTTGCCTCTGACAGGGTGCAGAGGAAGTCGGTGGGCATATGGAGGGGCGGGATGGCAACCCGACCAAGCTTCGTGATGGCCCAGGCAGATGCATGTGGTGAATTTGGGCCAATGCTGATGGAAGGGACCGTTCTACGAGTTTCTGGCCCGGAGGTTGAAAGTAACTGACGAAATGCGTGATCTCGATGCGCCGCTCAGCTCTCTACGTCGCTCCGGTTCTTGTGACTCCGTGGATCGCCCGGAGGATTTGCTGATTCATTCTCTCAGTATCGGGATCCCAGTAGGACCTCCATGTGGTAAGGATGGGCAAAGTATTGATGAGGGAAGGCAGAAATTCTTGAGAAAAAGACTCCTTGTAAACACTGCGCCTAGGCCGGGGCGTTCCTTTCCACACCTTCTCAAACATCACCCAACTCTACCAGTAGTCCAATGGTTTGCGGTGACCTCACCGTGCGGAAGGGGTCTGCAGAGGTGGTCACTAGAACCACCCATTACTTAATAAGCCACTTTCTCTTCAAAGTCATCTTTATAAGGTTTCCTTCCAATACTTACATCTATATATAAGCTATTAATTAGCTATTAGGTTATTTCCCAGAGCAAAGGATTTCTTGAAAGAAATAGTCGCCGAGGGAAAAAACAGTCGCGGAGAAAAAAAGTAGTCACGGAGTCTTCGGTACGTACCGGCGCCACAGGGAGGGAAGGGAAGGGAAGGAAAGGAAGGGAAGGGAAGGGGCGCCTTCCTTCCCTCAACTTCACCACCTTCTTCAGAGGTTCTGGTTTAGGTTCAAGTCCAGTAAACCCACATATGCAATTAGTTTAATTGCTTAATTACCCTCCACAAGCTCTATTTAGAAGGGAAAGCTGTAGGAAGGGGAAGAAAGGGGTTTCTTTTCGGCCAGCCGTTGCCCCGAACCAGGAGGGCGCTGTTAAGAAATTGGGAAGGAATCTACTCCGAAGGAAGGGACGGACCTCTCTACCGAGTCCATTTCCTATTGGAAATCTATTTCCTCTTTGTAACCACTTTCAGCCTTTAAGTCCAGTTTCTAATTGCTAGGAAATTATATATGTCTTATAAACTAGACCAAATTGGCCGTTGTGTTGAGGGGATGCTCCGAGTGAACATTTTGAGGAAGCGAAATAGGCCCTGAGGTAAGGAAATACACGTTGAGGCCCGTGGGGGTCACTATGACCCCCCTCTGCGGGCCCCCTTTGCACGGTATGGGAGACCAAGTGCCTCCACGCACACCCGCGGAAGGTCCTCCCTAAACTGTCATTTCCTTCGTCGGCTTCCTTGAAATCAATTTCAATAAGTGTTGAGAGCCCGCTAACGTACCTAGGTAGCACACGAAGCCCTGTAGGGGCGACCTGTGCGGCGCGGCGCGGCGCGTCGCGCATCACGCGTCGGGCGTCTTTGTGACTGAGCCGCCCAGAGCCTCATTCACGCTGAGTGCAAAGCACCAACAGCGTTCGATCACCTGCCATTCTCACGTCGAACGTTTGACCAAGTGTCGTTGGAAATGCACCGATTTGCGCAGTGGGATCAAAGACGCGTCTTCCGTGTCCTTCACACAAAGGCAGTCACACACGATAGATGGAGAAAGACGGAGCGATGGCTGATTAGAGACTTCTTCGTGATGTCACCCGCAAGCGGGAGAGCAAGATGAAAAAGAGATATCAGGCAGCTGATTGGGATATCAAAAATTCCGCCCAGGTCGGCCCCGGAGGACAAACCAGACTGGTCAGCACCACGGTGTGCCATGCAGGCCTCCCAACCTAATCAAGGTGATTCGTGATCCACCTTGATTCAGACCTGGAAGAAAAATCGTTTGTTAGCCCTCAAGATTCGGCGTTCATGGCGTTCATAGTTAATCATTGCTTACAAGGTAAGTATGAAGAAGGGAAGGAGGGAAAAGGTCCCAAAGGACGTCGAGGGGTCGCGGGTTTATATATTCCTGGGGGGCAGATTCTGCCGGGTGCGCGTCTGGATTCTGACCGCCTTTGTGTGGTCCGAGCTTTCCACGGAAAGACTGCGCCGAAAGCTCCGATCCACATTTTGCAGCCCGTTCCCGTTTGGGGCAGCACCACCCTCGCTCCACCTGGTTCAAAATTTCCACGCTTTGGGCTTTTCCTCTCCATCCCTCTCTTCGGCAGCGACCAGTCAACCAGATCATCCCAATCCTCGCGGCAGAAATCCATCAAAATGGCCAAGGTCAACTCCAGTATGTTTGCAACAGCTTGATACAGCTCCTATTGGTATAATTGACAAAACTAACGATGGTCGTCTACGTCCAGCCCTCCACTCCTCCCGCCGCAAGTCGCGCAAGGCGCACTTCGAGGCCCCCTCCAGCGTTCGTCGCAATATCATGAGCGCTCCCCTCAGCAAGGAGCTCCGTGAGAAGTACAACGTGAGTCCACATCCTTCTTTCAAAACCCGCCCTTCCACTGCTCTCGCTGACATTGTCCGCCCAACAGGTCCGCAGCATCCCCATCCGCAAGGATGACGAGGTGCAAATCGTCCGCGGCACCAACAAGGACAAGGAGGGCAAGGTCACCTCCGTGTACCGTCTCAAGTACGTGATCCACGTCGAGCGTGTCACCCGCGAGAAGGTCTCCGGCCAGTCCGTCCCTCTGGGCATCCACCCCTCCAACGTCGTTATCACCAAGTTGAAGCTCGACAAGGACCGTGAGTCCATCCTGGAGCGCATCAAGGCCGGCCGCGAGGCTGGTGTCAAGGGCAAGGCCGCCGCTAAATAAGCGACTTTCTTTCGCCTGAGGCCATGACCTGAAAACAAATAAAACCCAAACGACCATTCACCGCTTGTGGGGAGGAGGATCGGAAAAGTTCTGCTGCGACGCTTTTGATGGATACCACGACATGTCTCGACGGTTGGCGACTATGATCGTTCACCTCGGCGCATGCTCGACCCTGGCATGGTGTTCGGCGTCAACACGGCTGTTCTACGTTACGAGGGATGCGGGCGCGGACCAGTAGCAGAGACCAATACACACACAAGTCAGAGCCTCTGAGCTCAATGGCCATTTCACAAACCTCCAGCTCTTCTTTGCTGCGATGTGAAATGTTCCATGGGAGGTCTCCCGAAGTCCAGCTTGCCTTGTCAAGGTCGAGCAGATTCTTGTAGACTGCTCGTCCTGTGGCAGGGCTGCTCTCCCACGCATTGCTACCCCACGTGCACCATGCTAACCCAGCAGATCGCCCCAAACCACCCAGAGTGTCTTCTCAGATCACTTCAGAAAATTTCATACGCTTTCACGAAGCCAGGTAAGAACCAATGTAAGTACGGCACATTGGACGTAGCCTGCAGTTCAAAATCTTACCCAACTTGACCGCCACTAAATCTCTACATCAACCTCTCCTCATGGATGGTGTGGTATACGCGTGGCGAAGAGCAAACCCAGCGGGAGCAACTTTGAATCACCGCTTCCTGCTCTCGCCTGCAGACCTCGTTCAATTAGAAGACTTTGCTTTTCAGTTGTGTTGGAGGTTTGATGGTGAGGCACATTTACTTGCCGTAGCCTCTGGAACTGTCAAGCCAGTAAATCAAATAAAACATGTTCAATCATTGATGATCACTCCATTCAATTGTACCTTGTGAACACCGGAGGCAACAAAGTTTGCCTTACCATGTGGCTCTGGCCTGCTCCCATGCTCCGCTCCCCCGGAGGACGGGGGGCATCCCTCCGGCCCCGTGGCTCGCTTCGCGGCGTCCTTTGCCCGCATCGACATCGTTGCAAGTGGCCATGAACCCTTCAGCCATCTTACACAGCGCAATCTCTGCACCCTGTTCACTTTGCTGCACTGGGTCAGGGAGCCAAAGACAATCTGTTTCCTCTCATCACAAGGCGTCTTTGCCCAGCTCTTGCCCAACCACCGCACATGCAGCTGCTGGAGAGCTGATCCGATCAAGAAGCGCTGTAGTGATCAACACGAGGGGCCAAGCGAAACGGCACTGAGTGGGTTTTCACAATCAAGGGTTCAGCTGGTAGAATGTCATAGTACATTTGCTGAACTAGCCAGCCCTATGGTCTAATATCAGAGGGTGTCTCTGTTCTGCCTATGAGATGTTTCCTCCAAAGTCGTGGGCAAGTGAATAGAACAGTGGCATCCTGCTTCGTGATAATCCTCTCCATGAAATACCGAGTGATGTTGGACATCGCCTGCATTGCCTCAATGCCCAGCCTAAGTACATGCCGGTCCGCAGCTCAAGAGAACTTGCCTCGATTTTGAATTCTAAGCGAGATGCTTTCTCTCTCCTTCCGTCGAAGCCGATACCCTGGACAAAATGAAATACAATCATGCAAAGGAAATACTTCCTGGGTAACATATGACGGCCCCGACAACTTCGTTCCGAAACAGCAAAGTAGAGCAGCTACTCGGATGTTGTGAGACATGATAAAGATAATGAGTTGGTGAGGCCTTGAACAGCAATCGCCGTCGCGCGTACGAACAATCAGCAGAGTTGAATCGCAGCTGATGAAGATGTTGGTGGCTGTCGTGAAAATGATTCTGGCAGTTGGCATGGTGTGTTTATCCACCGTCCTGATGGCTGAAAGTTGGAGGCCAAGGAGATCAGTGGGTCCAGGCGGGCGACTTCATGCCTACCATGTTGCGCAGAGTGTCTGAAATGGAGATGTGATCGGCTGCAACGGGAGGGGCATTCTCTCCACTCTTTGGGGCCATGAATGTCGAGCCGTTAGGATTGGTGTCAGCGTCCTTGGCAGACGAGTCGGGCATGGGAGAAGTGATCGTGCCAGAGAGCGTGGGACTGAGCGAGGCAGTAGCATGGCCAGTGAAGTGTGGCAGGTAGCCCTGAGCCGTCGTTGAAGTGACAGTGCTAGGAAGAACGTCGCTGGCGGTGAAGCCTCTCTTCAGCATGCTCTGCCAGAGTTTCGAGCTGCATGAGCGCAATGTTAGAAAAAGGCTATTCACGGAGGGAAGGTGCCTTACCTGGTGCCGTTGGATCGTGCGTCGTTATAATCGAGAGACTTTGTCTCGTTCACACTGGCCCCGGAAAAGGACTCATGAGAGGCCTCAATGTCATCCGACTTCTGAGACTCCGCCAAGGCTTTCTTGAACTCTTCAACATGGTCGTCGGCCTGGCTGCTGAACGACTGAGCAGACTTCAACGAGGATGCCTTGCTGTTGACAAATGATCCACCAGCGTTCGGGAGGATGTCCTTAGGAGCCACCGCTCGGAATGGGTCAACTTCTCTGCCGTTAGGCACGGCAAAGCTGTAGTCGACTTCGGGCACACCGGTGGGGATCCGAGCACGGCGTATACTGGGCGATTCGCTTGGAGTAACGTGCTTGGCCGGAGAGGGTGGATAGAAGTTCCTGCCGTCGTATTTGGGCAGGCCTTGACTGACGGATCGAGATGCCTTGCCAAAGTAAAGATGGCGAGCTTGGAGCTCCTCACCCGTCAATTTACGGCTGTACTCGTACTCGAAGCGATGGCCAGCGTAGGGATTGACGCCGCGCGGTAGCGTTCCAACCAAGTATGGAACACCAAGGTTGCCGTGCGCCCGGGGAGATCCGCCATGAGAAGGTTGGCGAGAAGTCCCGTTGACCTCCTGAGGCAAGCTCCAAGGCTTGGAATTCACAGCGAGCAGCCTCTTCTCGGCTGCCTCAAGCTGTTCCCGAGTTACGCCTTCATCGGCCTTGGCTGTCTTCCAGGCCTGTCCCTTGTCGCTAGGAACAGGGCAAGAGACAGTCGAGACTGAGCGAGGTTGGAACACAGGCGCGCGAGCAGCTCCACTGGGGAGGCTGGACTTCTTGCCAGCCTGGATGGATTCTAGAAGATGGTCTTGAGCAGAATCTTCCAAGCTGTACGATGCAGTGCTGCTCTTGTTTGAGTTGATGCCGACCGAGTCGCGAGACCGCTCCTTCTTCCTGAGCTTGGGCTGAGAGTGAGAAGCATTGGTCATTGTGGTTGCCTTGCTTTCTTTGCTTTCTTTGCTTTCCTCTGACTGAGACTGAGTCTTGGATGAAGGCACTGAGCTGCGGCCACTTGAAGAAGCCACCTCGTCCTTGTCCTTGTCGGTCTTGGGATAGTGCTTTCCTTCGAACCCCGTCTGTGCCCTGAAGACTTTCTCGAAGCGATCGATATCGCTATTGAGCATGTTAATTTTGTGCTCCATGTCGCTCTCGTCGATCTGGTGCTTGTTGTACTGCAACTGATCCTCATGATACTTGAGGCTGGCTCGAAGACCATCAATTTGCTTCCGCGTGATCTGGCTGGGACGGATGGAAGATATTGGCGGCTTCGAGGGAGGCTGAGGAGTGGACTGACGGGAGGACGATGGCGCAGCAGTAGCCATCGTGGAAGCACCTGCGGATTGCGAAGGTCCAATAGAGCCCATCGGTCCCATCGGTCCCATGGGACCCATCATCGGCCCCATCGGCATTTGAGGAGGCAACATCATGGGCGGTCCAGGCATCTGGCCACCATATCCCGGAGGCGGAATTCCAAGAAAGCCGGGGAAAGGAGCCGGGTACATCGGGAACATCCACTGCTGACCGTTGTACATGAAAGGCTTGGTGTGGTCGAACTGGTCAGGAGGCGAAAGCTTGATGCTGGGCTTGGCAGGCTGAGACTCAGAAGAAACTTTCCGGTCTTCGGCCCTCTTGTTCTGGTTTTCCTTGTGGGTAGGCTCTTCAGCGCTGTTGGTAATGGGCATAGCAGGCAGTGGCATCGGAAAGGGGAAGCCAGGGGGCATCATGGGCATTGGCATGCCAGTCATCGGATGCATGGGTGGTATGCCAGGGTAGCCGGGATAAAAGAACGGCATCGGGTGAGGCATTCCCATGACTGCAGCAGGCTGCTTTGGTACAGGCGCTGATACTGGAGTAGGCTCTGCCTGTTCCTCGTTGGTGACACTCTCGATGTCTTTGGGACGCTTCGCGGTTGGAGAAGCAGGATTGCGCGTGTTGGGGACGATCCGTCCTCCAGCAGTAACACGAACATGAGTAGGAGAGACAACTGCCTTGTAAAATCGCTGAAAACCCTCGCTGTGCTGGGCAGTGAGACCTGTGGGAGCTGGCAAAGGCTCGTTGACCATGACCTCGGACCCGCTGCGGCCACGATACTTCCACTCCATGGGCTGATTGAGGTCAGGTGCGGGAGCAACGACTGCAGCGACGGATTGGTCGGGGCGGACAGGGGCAGAACAAGGGGCAGGGTCCTTGGAGCCGTAGACAGTGCTGACGGGAGCAGAGTCCTGCTTGATGGGACGGCGACTCAAGTTTCCCTTGAAGACTACCTCCTCGGAGGCAGTAGAGGAGTCATCCATGGTCTTTTTTCTGTCGCGCTTCAGCGAGTTCGAGTTGTAGCTGCGGGAGCTGACGGAATTGACACGAGATTTGTTGCGAGTCATCTCAGCTGGAGGACATCAAGTTAATTGAGGACCAAGCAGAATTGAGACTGTAGGATGGGACGAGACGTACTAAGTTCGTTACCCTGGGAAACACCCACGAAAACATCTGGCGAAGCGGAGGCCCTGAGATTGAGCAGCTCCTCAATGCTGTACACCCTGGACCTCATTTTGAAGTCGATGAAGGCAAAGATGACGTGGGTTCGATGCGTCCGCGAGCAATGCCAACGAAACTGTGTGGCATGTGTGGAGCTTTTGGGAGTTGTTTTGGATGAGCAGATGAGGTCGAGAAGGGAGAGAATTGCTGGGAGCGCGATCGGATCCTGCTGACAGTGGTGGCTGCGCGAGCCTGTCAGTTTTTGGTCCTCAAGCTGGCAACGAACGAAACGCGAAGTTGGGATGAATGCTGGAAGTCTACTGTCTGTAACTTCGAGTGGGCAAGTGGGGAGGTCGGCGAGGAAACTGGGTGAGACGACTTCAATGCGATTGCATCGCGTGGTGCTTCCCAGTAGATACTTGATCTTGAGCAGGGTGGAAGCGGTCATGGGGACATCCTCGGTTTGCAACTCCCAGAGCTCCTTGAGGAGTTTCCTCACACGCTTGCGAGTGTTGGAAGTAGGCATGCCCAGGGATACAAAGGCATGGATGGGGTGTGTGACAATTGGAAGGCAGTGGAAAGGCAGCGGAAAGGCAGCGAAAGAGGGCAGAATTGAGCTTTGAAAACAAGAGGTGGTGAGGTCGCTGTTAGCGATGCCTTACCGATGAACTTTTGATCTTGATTACGGCAAGGCCAGGCTGCGAATGAGGCAGGCAAGTTGGGCTCAGGCGCGGAGCTCTCTCGAGCTGCAATCCACCAGTAGAATTGTTCTCACCAGTCTTGATGCTGGTCTCCAAGTTCGGGTGTTTGTCGTGGAGGGGACGATCAAGGAAAGTGGCGCCTTGAAAAAGGTGACTGGAAGCAAAGAGCGAACAGTATCAATAAACAGCGGTCGTCGAGAACGGACGCGATCAAAAAACGAGTGGCAGGTTGGTGAGGGTATTCTCGTGATTTCTGGAAGAAGAGAGGGATGACAAGAGTTTGAGGCTGTTGACAAGGGATGAACACCTTTGGATCTGACCTTGGCTTTTGCTACCCAAGCTGGTATTGTAAAGGAAGGCGCATCTCATGAGTGTTCTGTTTGGAGAGAGGCAGCCAGAAGGTGCAAATGTCTTTGGATGGTGATGTTGTTTCCTTCCAGGAAACTTTCCTGCTAACTGGGCTGACTCTCCATCACTTCAATTCACTTCACTTCCTATATTCCCTCCTTGTGAAGTGGGCTCTCTTCCAGAGGCAGTCTCGGAAATCCAGAAGCGATGTGCCGATTTGCGTCGAGCATGACCAGCATCTTTTCTCCCTGAGGATTGTTGCCAACTGCTAATAACCAATACGCCGAGCTCCTGCCTCTCTTGAGCATGTTCCTGCCTTTTGTGACGACGCCTTGGTAATGCCTTCTAGTGGTTGCTATGGGAGAGCGTGTGCCCGCTATCCCCTCAATTCCACTTTCAGCAGTCCTGATAGCTCGTTAAGACACTGATACACATGATGCATTCAGAACACTACAAGAAGCCGCCATTGCCGTGGAGTGATACCAAGCACCAGCTCTAGTCTTGTGTGTTTGAATGCTGTCCTCAGGGGAGGGACTCGTTGATCCCCTGAGGGCTTCCGTTTGCCTCTCACAGATATCCCCACACACCCAACGTCCAATTCGCATTGGCGTTGCGCATCAGCCCGCCGGCGCCCATGCTCTGCCTCTGCGCAACCTTGTGGTCCACCTCGGCCGGTCGAGATGCGCCGGCAATCCCCTGCTCCCTCCATGTCTCCCGCTCCACCGTCGCCAGGGCAGGTATCTTGAGCAGGTTTAGCAGGCTCGCCCCGCTCCACGCTCCTAGGGACTCGACCGCCCGCAACTGCCCTTGTAGCTTGGGCTTCTCCTGCCTTCCTTTTCGCAACTGGTCATCAATAGGGTCCAGCTCCGGCTCCCTTTCTTGTTTCGGCGCATCGACCCACATGCCATCGACTTCGTGGCCGCCTCCTCCGCCACCATCACTGGTGCCCTCGACATCTGTAGGCCCACCATCGCCTGCCTGTTTGCTCCCACGCCGCAGTTTGGGGTTAGTCTTGTATGCCTCTACACCCTTCCCATGCACAGGATCCCAGCCGTGGCTCTCAATGAGGTGGTTCACTTCGTCAAGAATTCGGCCGCGCAGGCCGAGGACGCTTGAGCAGCCGCCGGTGAAGATTATCCGGGCCATACACAGGGCCCTGACGTCCATCGGCAACTTCAACAGGCTGCGGTAGATGAGAAGGGGTATAGGTAGCTCGTCGTCATCAAATGTATGATGGGGCTGGTTGGAAGCAAAGAAGGTGTCCTCGGATGGGGTCGCGAGCTGGTCAAAGGTCATGTCGAGTTTCTTTGGTGGAGTTGTTGATTTCAATGGGACTGTAGTGCTCGGCGGGCTGCCGGTGGTTTGCGGGTTATTCGATTCAGACTCGTCTTGTTCGGTGACTGTAGGCAAGCCTTCTTGCGGTGGTTGACTGGTTGACATCGGGCCACGGGCGTGCTTGCACCACACCAGCCGAGTGACGATCTCCTCGCACTCCTCGAACGACACAACATGATCGGGAGTCTTTTCGCCATCCTCCTCCTCAGGAGGCGGTGCCTTCCCAAGAACAGTTGCCAGGAGCTTGTGTGTGTTGTCCACCAGCAGCTTGCCAGCACGAATACTACAGCTGCTCTGCACCTCTCTGTACTCGTAGACGCCGGTCACGACCGTCTCAGACCAGCCCATATCAACGACCAGAGCCGACCGCACACCAGCAGAAATCGCACAGGCGACAGGCGAGGACAGCAGCGAGACCGCTGGAGCATGGAACCTGTTGAACAACGTGTCCAGCGCCGTGGCAAGCAGGGGCAAGGGCACACCGGATGGCAGAACAACCACCATCCTCCGCGGCCGAGAGTCAATTAAAAGATATCTACGTAGATCCAGAATTAGCCATGAGGTCCCGAGCGCAGGGGGACATAGGACGCCTCGCCGCACTTATTGAAAGCCTCCCTCAGCCCCCTCTCCATGCGGTCCCCGACCAGGCCCAGGTCCAGGCCCCTGACATCGTTCCTCCACAGCTCGCACTCCTCCCCCCACCTCTCGTCCCTCCTCCAGTCGTCGACGTGCCCGACCTCCCAGGCCCGCAGGTCCCCGACGCGCCTGGCCTGCGCCGGGCTGAACGCTACCAGGGCCTTGGGCACCGCATCGCCCGCGAAGCCGGCGCGCAGCCTGCGGGCGCCAAGCTCGAGCACCAGGACCTCGTCTTCGGCGCGGAGGGAGGACGGCGAGTTGAATTGGGACGGGATCGGGGCGACCGAGCGGATGGGCGTGCGCGGGTTGGCCGACGACGAGGCCGCGTCGCCAGAGGCTGCTGCACCGCCGCGGATGCTCGACACGGCGCGGTGCGGGAGGCTTGCTCCTCCGGGGGCGGCCATGGTGGCGAGGCGAATGTCGGGGGGTGACACACTCTTGAGGAGAGCAATGCCCGTGTGGTTGTGAAGTGGGCAATGGACGTCGCGTCTGTAGCTTAATTGGCTGCGGCGCGAGGTTGCGCTGAGAGCCGCATGTCGTTTGCCGTCTCTGTGGAAACATGCACAACCCCTGTCGCACAGACCCAAAGAGGTAAAATGTCAACAGTCCCCTACTTTGTCCTTAGTGCACTACACCAGTTTGGAATAGTGACAACCACGGCCCTTGGAGTGCACCTTGGCTTCTGAAACGGTCCAATTCTCTACGAAAATTGCTCATCATTGCTATGGCTTGATTCAACGTTGAATTCGCTCACACTGCACTGCAGTCAAAATGGGTATCAAAGGGTTTGTTGACAGTCCTCCTGGACCTGTTCCTGCTCTTGCAGGCAAGTCTCGTGCACGCTGTGGCTGACGAACAAGTCCAGCATTTACAAAGAGATCGGCGCCGGCAAGCGAGTGTCGCTGTGCAAACTCGCAGTCGATCATCTCGAGCAGACCGGGCGACCACTCCGCATCGCTGTTGACTTTGCGATATGGTCATTCCAGGCCCAGGCCGCTCGAGGCGGCGCAAACCCTGCCATACGCACCCTCTTCTACCGCCTAGTCCGCCTTCTCTCTCTGTCAATTGTCCCTGTTCTCGTATTCGATGGGCCCAAGAAGCCCGCCTTCAAGCGCAACAAGCGCTCCCGCGGTCCTGGTGACAGCGTGTCCGTCGCGATGGCCAAGCGACTCGCCAAGCTTTTCGGATTCCATGTCCATGACGCTCCTGGCGAGGCTGAGGCCGAGTGCGCACTTCTGCAGCAGCAAGGTGTTGTGGATGCGGTCTTATCCGAGGATGTGGATACCATCATGTTTGGCTGCCTTCTCACCCTACGGAATTGGTCCGCCGAAGGCACGAGGGCTGCGAAGACGCCCACGCATGTCTCTGTCTACGATGTCCATGAACTGGGCCAGGGCGAGACCGGTCTCGACAGAGAGGGCATGGTGCTTGTTGCGTTGATGAGTGGGGGTGATTACATTCCCGAGGGAGTGCCAGGCTGCGGCGTCAAGGTTGCGTGCCAGGCGGCCAAAGCTGGGTTCGGGAAGAGGCTGTGTCGAATCAAGAAGTCTGACCAGAAAGGCTTGATGGAGTGGAAGGAGGACTTGATGAGGGAGCTGCGGACGAATGAGAGCAAGTTCTTCCGCACCAAACACAAGGCCTTGACGATACCTGAAGACTTTCCAAGCATGGAGGTATTGAGGTATTACACGCATCCGGTGGTATCAGAGGCAGCAGCGGTTGAGAGATTGAACAGGGACCTCCCATCGAAGAAGGAGGTTGACATTGTTGGCCTGCGGATTTTCACGGCTGAGACTTTCGACTGGACCTACAAAATCGGAGCAGTCAAGTTCATTCGAGTTCTGGCACCGGGGATGCTAAACCAGGCCTTGATGGATCTCAGCAATCAACAACTCGAATCCGACGACCCAGACGTCCGCGAGCAGGTGGAGACAAGGCTGGTGAGATCGATAAGCAAACGACGGATTCATTTCAGCACAGACGCCACGCCCGAATTGCGCCTCTCCTACATTCCAAATGACATTGTTGGTGTGGACTTGGATGCCGAAGAGGACGAAGTCACGTCCACGTGTGGCAGGTCAGGTCTGGCACTCAACAGCGATGACGAAGTTGACGAGCCGGCCGGAGACGCGGAGGCTGGACCCAAGAAGGTTTTCGATCCACTCCAGCCTGACCTCGTCTGGGTACCCGAGACGGTGGCGAAGCTGGGTATACCGCTCTCAGTGGAAGATTGGGAGGGGGGCCAAAGAGCAAAGCAGCTGGCAAAGGAGGTCAAGAAGATACCTGCCAAAAAGCCCCGGAAGAAGGCATCGGATATGCCCACAGGTGCCCTTGACCAATACCTCAAGAGCACGAAGTCCACCACGCAAATCCGGAAGCAGCCTGAGTTGCCGTCATTACTGTTGTCATCATCTCCGCCACCGCCGACGTCAGTACAACCTCTGTTGCGTCCCAACAGCTCTATCGCTACACCTACACCTATGGAGCCACTAGAGTCTATGCGACCGCGTACATCGAGAGAGAAGCAGTCCAAAACATCCAAAATAGTCAAATCGAAAGAGAAGACAACAGAAACACGGCAGTCAGCCGACACCAATCCTTGGACGATTGCGAGCTCACAAACAACGCCTAAAGCCTCCAGGACGACGATGACAGTATCAGAGGCTATAATTATCTTATCTAGCCCAGTGGAAACGAGACAGCCGCTAATAATCGCCTCTCCGGCATCCCATAAGATAACGCGCGACGCCATCCTTCCCCTATCCGCATCCCCACCAGTCGCCAACAACTCTCAAGATATACGACCACACGAGAGTTCCTTCAACGCCGGTGGTAGCCACACGGCAGACGCGGCGACAGAGGAAGCAAGCCCGATCCCACGGAAGCACAACCGCCCGTCGGATGATCCGCCCAAGAACCCAGCTGCTAAGCGCGTGCAGAAGAGCTTGGGCGCTGCAGCCAGGCTCAGGTCTGGCAGCCCGCCGAGGCGACGGTCCCGCCCGAGCAGGGCACCTCCCGCCCGGGACCAGGTGTCGATCAAGAGCTTCGGCAGGCTGTCCGAGACCATCAGCAGGAGCAACATGATGCCCTTGGATAAACGGTCGCCTCCAGACTCTGATTCGGATGACGAGTTTGAAGAGCTGCACGCCCTCGGTTCGAAGAGGAAGACCGTGCGAGGAGCTCAGGACAAATCGGCGCTGTCCTTACAGCGCCCGGGTCCCTACTCGCTTGATCTGGATGACCAGAGAAACGCACCAGCACCGTCAGGAGGCGGTCCTGGAGCCTTCAACCCCGCAGTGCCATTGCCGCTGTCACCGGCAATGACCTCGTGTGGCCGCACCGAAGCGGCTTTGCAACCGAGGGAGAGACCGGCAATGACCAGAGTCTACGTCCCTAGAACTAGCGATGCGGGGCTCGGCTACTTCACGGAGGTGGAGGTAACGTCGGAGGAAGCCGACCGTATGGTCCGAGAGGACGGGCTCGCTTCATCCCGCCGGGCCAAGAGGCCTGGTGGCTACCGGACCTGGAGGCAGAGCGAGGTCCACATCTTGGATTTGACGGGGGAGGATTAGACAGACCAACCAGGCTAGTCTTTTGTTGATATGGATGCTCTACGTGAGCGTTTATGATACCAATTATGTCCCTACCAGGTTCTTCTCTGCTACCCCCACACATACGCTGCGGTCCAGATGATATGAAAGTTGTGAATGTATTTCCTGACTGACGGGTATCCTAGGTATAGTATGACGTGAAGGGGTGCGTAAGTTATGTATGTGTGCGTGGGAGTGTGATATGGAAGCTCGTTACAGTAATGTGGGGTCATGTCCATGATATATCGTAAAACAAGAAAATAGCAGTGACAAAAAAATGCCAGACCCCCAGAGCAAATGATTGTAGAGAAAAGGGGGAAAGAAGAAGGTTTAAGTTAGATGCCGCCCCGAACATGCCAGCGGAGGAGGAAAAACAGACAATTCCGTCACCCATGACGCCCGGGGTTTGATTACCGTTGCCCTTTGGACCAGCTCTTCCATGCATTCAGAGGTATTGACAGTCTCCTCATCATCATCACCCGTGACCCGTCGCCCATATGCAAAATTCCATTGTGATCAACATCGCTCAGTCGCTCAATCATACGAGCGCATCCGGCTCGGCTCGCATCGCTCGCTCAAAAGAAACCTCTCCCCTCGTTTTTCCAACCGGTCCGCCCATCTCTTCATCGATCCCATTAATCAATCGTCGACAGCCCACGGCAGATCCCGATCGCTGACCCTCGTGCAGGTGAGGTAACCGATACCCTCGGCGGCGCGGCTGCCCCCGCCAAGGTCGAGCTCCAGCCCGCTGCCCATCAGCGGCCTGACGACCTCGCGCGCCATGCCCTTGAGCTCGTCGACGCGTTTCTCGAACCGCCGCAGGTTGTCGCGGCTGTACATCTCGGGCGTGAGCTTGAGGAAGCGCTTGCACTCGTCGTGCGTCAGGTACCCCGGCGAGCTCGCCCCCGTCATGCCGCCTAGCGTGCGGTACGTGCGGCCCAGCGAGGCCAGTGGTGGGACGAGTGGGATGATCGGCTGCGCGGCTGACGCGGGAATGAGCGCCGTGTTGTTGTTGCCGCTGTTCGGGCCCGAATTGTTGCGCGTTCGCCCTCCGCCGGCTTGTGCTATTGCTCTCCGGTCGCTTGGCGGCGGTGGTGTTGGGACGGGATTGGGCGTGGTGTTGTCTGCGAGCCACTGCCGGAAGAAACTCACGGCTAACCAGTCGAGGTAGCCCGTCGCAGGTGTTACTCGCTCCCCAGATCTTGTAGTCAGGTTGAGCCTGAAAAGGCGGCCCTCGACCCTTGCGACGGTCTCTTCCAGCTCGTCGACCTTGTCCTCAATAATATCCAGGACTGACTCGGGCAAAGTGTTCCTCAGGCTGCGCTCCCCGGCGGGCCACTGGCCGACAACGTGAATCAACGCCTCCTGGAAAATGATCTTGCTTCTTGCTAGATGCCCAAGCCGGAGATAGCTGATGGGGTATTTGGCGATTTGTTTCCACAGCCGGCTCTGGAATTGCAACAGGTGGTGATCTACCCTCGGCCCAACAACGGATAGCGCATCGTACTGGTCTGCTATGGTGAGCAGCGATTTGCATTGTACGTATGCATCGGCAATGTTAATGCCATCTAGGACTGGTGAAAAGTTGTACATTATGCGGAACAGATTGTCGTAGTCGCGGAGTACGTCTTGATCGTCGGGTGGCGGCGGCGGGAGGTTCGAGGTGGTGTTCGTCGGTAATGGGTACTGGTTGTGCGTGGGAGAGGGGATGCTGAGATTCGCGACAGATCGAAAGAAGTCGCGCGAGGATGATTGACTGTGGGAGGGTTTTGTTCGGCCAACGGCGCTGCTGCTCGAGCTCCCACCGAAGATTGACGTGGTTGGCGGCCCCATCAGACGACCAGTGGCGGCAGACGTGCTGTTGGTGCTGCTGCTGCTCTCCTCCTTCTGCACCAGCATGGGTATGTCGTCGCCTCCCTTTCCGTAGTCGAGCTCATACCTCCATCTCTTTCTCGGCGTGCCTATGTTCGCCCGCGACACAGTGCTCCCCCTCTCAGCGCCGCCGTTGTCTTCGCCTATCCTCGCGAGCTCTGATCCGGCCGCAGCACCATTCCGCCCCGGCGCAGGCAATGCAGGCAGGTCCGGCACGACATCTACTGCCTTGGACCATGGCTCACTGGTGCTCGCCTCGAAAAAGCCGCTGCACCGCGTCAGGGTGTGCCGGTGCAGCAGATAGCGGTTCTCATGGCCCGATGGGACCTTGACCACAATTTCGACGTCGCCGGAATGGGAGAACCAGGGGAACTCGTTCTGAGGGATGTAGGAGGTACCGCCGGCATATGACCTGTTGTAGTGGTGGCGCCGAGAAGATCGGTGTCGCGGGCCGGTGGTGGAGCTGGTGCCGACGACAGAGCTGGGGCCGCGGACGGTTATGGTGCCCCCAGAGCCGGACGTGGAGGAGTGGTCGGGCTGCGAGACCATGGCGGCGCCTGGGAAAAGTGGCCGCAGGCGATGATGCGCCTCTGGAATGGGTCAGGTCGTGCCAGTGCCCAGTGCCCCTCAGTAAGAGAGGTAGATAGGCGCCGCTGAGGTCTGGGGCGGGCGATCACGGTGTGGCTGGAGGTGAGAGTGATCTGCTGGGAGGTGTGCTAACAATTATCAGCAGGAGTTAGGTGGGAAAGTAGGTAGGCTGGTAGGCTGTCGTAAAGGAGGGGTCGGTCAGGTCACCAGCAGGCAGGGCATGCGATGAGCTGCGCGATGGCATCAACATCTTCCGTTTCATAATATTACACAGAAGCGCAACATTAAACAGAGCCTGGTCACTGGAGACGAGCGTGGGAAGAGGATAACACAACAGGAGGAGAGAAGACTCATCCCAGCAACCTGGGACCTGAAAACGGAAAAGGCATCGACTGACCCTACAGGACTACCCAGATAGACTACGGCCTTGGGCACGGCCTATTGGGCTACGAAGCACGACACAGACACACTCGCACACACACACCCTCCTTCTCTCTCTCTCTCTCTTACCCACCCACAGGCTAGGGGCTAGTACACCACCAGTGTCGTGTGTATCCGTCCCGTCACGGGCCAGCCGCTTGCAGCTCAGGAGCCGGCCTGGTCTGGAATGGGGGGGGGGGGTGGTGGCAGCTGGGGCTGGGTGGAGGTCGCCGAATGTCTGACTTGTCGGGTTGTCTGACTGGCGGATGGGAAAACTCGTGAGGCTGTGCCTGTCGGTCGCCACAGCTGGGTATCATTCAGGCACGCCCTGACACGACACCTGCTGGCCGGTGGCTGGTTGCGGATGGCTTTTGGTGGCCCTTTTGGCTTCCCCCGCCAAGGTCTGATTGCCTGGCCTGCCGGGCTGCCGGGATGCTGGCTCCAGCACAATTGGGCGTCGAGCTCGGGGATCGGCAGTGTGCGTTCAATTAGAATTAGGATGATGGGGTTGAAGACGACCCCAGAGCGTTAACAATAACGGGCGGGTGTCCCTAGTCGCAGGAGAGGGCTGGGAGCGGAAGAGGAACAGTAGAGAGATAGAGAGATGGGGGTGGGGACGAGGCAGGAAGGCGGGCATTAAGATCAAACCTCTTTTTGGGGATCAACAAGACAAGATAACTCGACATGCGAAGCGCCCAGCAGAGACTGAGCAAAGTAGTAGTGGTGCCTAAGTAGCCTTGCCTTGACTTGAAAGTTTTTCTCTTCTCCATTATGCCATGCCCCCCTTCTCCTGTTTTCCTCACAGGGACGGACGGTCTGTCTCGTCGCGTTCTCATGCGCGTCTCTACCACTTGTTTTTCCTGAGTGCCGTCAAGTCTGTTTCTCCTGCAGGACAGCGCAGTGCATTGCCCTCCAAACAATCCACCCCGACTCGGCTCCATGCACACCGCGCGGCGAGGGATCCATGATTTCCCCATGTTTGAGAATTCTCATAGCAGGCGCCAGGTGAGCGAGTCTGCGGGCACTCGCCTCGTCCTGGCTGGCAGTCTAGCATTTTTTGCCTTGCAGCTTCTCTCAGCCTATCGACCGGCCCTAGACTCTGCCGGCCCAAACTCGAGAGTAATCGCTGACTCCGGGCAAGATTGCTTGCTGCTGCACTCGAGCCCACCAAACTGCCCACGGCTCTATCGACTTCGAGTCATCAGCGCCCTCACCCTCTGGCTGACCATCTCATATGCCAAAGTTGCCAGCTATCAGATTGTTGTGAGCTCATATCAGGCCAATACACAGACATTGTGTATCCAGAAGACAGAAGGCTCGCAGGATCAACCCCGGAAGAGCACCGAGATCGACAGAGGTCGACACCAGCAGCAGCTGGGGAAGAGAGTGCCAAGTGCCAACCAGAAGCTGGATAGCCCATCTCCATGAATGTCGATTGGTTCTGCCGCCTGCCAGAGCTTGATCTGCTTCTCCACCGTCGCTCAGTTCCACCCACTCACAAATCATCGCAAACGTGCGGCTCCATTACACCGTAACGCCAAAACATTTGGCGTCCTCTGCAAAAACTTTTTGACTTCAAATGCTCTTCAATTTTTGGCATTGACGATTGTTTAACTAATAGTACATGTGCGCAGTATGTGCAAAAGCAAATTTCCAGTAGCAACGCCGTCCGTAAATCACCATTACCTTTTTGGTCCCCGGCTGGACCGACCTGTTGATTGGAGAACCAACACCGCAGCGCAAAGCCGTCACCCAGTATTGGCGCAGTCCGACCCCAACGCCACCCAAAAGCAGACTAAAGCAAAGCAAATCATTTCAACGCCAGTCCAGTGATGCAGTCATTCAGTTCATGTCCACGTCCATGTCGGGAACGGTAGGAAGTCGTTGCGCGGTCGAGGGCGTGTTCCACGTCGAGTTGTTGGTGTCTTGGAATTGAGGTCGAGGAGACTCGACGGCAGTCATCATGGGGCCATCAAAGACAGCAGGGCATGACTTCAGGTTGACGAAGGCACGCTCAGGATCCGAACTGACAAGTCGGCCCTCGCGGAGATTTTCGGCGAAGAGGAAGAAGCCTTCACAAGCTTGGACCAGATAGGCCTCTTGAGACTTTTGCAGGAGGATCTTGGCACCGCTGACAGGGAAGTGGTTGTCAATGTAGCGAGCCCAGCCACGAGCAGCTGCTTGAATGTGCTCGTCTTCGCTGAGGCGGGCCCAGCCGATGCCGAGATGCATGGTGAAGTCATCAACGACCGGTTGATTGGGCGCGTCGGGCGAGGCGTCACGGCCAGGGCTGCCCCCGTTGTTGGATGCACCTTGATCCGAGAGAGAAGTGTCGTTTGTGAAGCCGAGACGTTGCGACTTGTTGCTTCTCAAGGAAGAGCGTTCTTGAGAGAGCTTTTTCTGGGCAACGGTGGCCGCCTCGAGTTTGCGGGCATGTTCTTGCGCAGCCTTCTCTTCAATCCATGTGCCGGATTGGCTGCCAGCGTCGGCAGTGTAGCCGGTGTTCTTCTTGATGAGGACCATGCCGGGGCCATACTCCCACTCGTCTTCAGGTTCTTCGACTTTGGGAGCTGGGACCACTTTCTCTGGATCGTCGAGGTTGGCTGCCGCCTCGTCTCTAGAGCGTTTGCGGCCGGCGAAAGTCGAATTGGATCGAAGGATGGGACGACTGGTACATGAGACTGAATGACCGAGCGACTGAGCCTGGTGTGAGAAGATAGGCCTGCCAAAGGACAGCTGATGGGCAGGTTGGGGAGACAGGCCCATGACTGGCGAGGCAGTGCGGTCAAAGTACGACATGGTGATCTGCGAGAACGCAGGTGAGCAGCTCAAGTCAGAAGGTTTTCTAGAGAAAAGTTATCAGTCGCAAGCCGAGAACCTGTGCTGTACTACAGTCAGAGGTTGGCTGTCAATGAATTTGGGCCCCAGTCGCGTGGTGTTGGCGCGACGAGATGGACAGCCAAAGCGTGTTGAAGACGCAAAGGATGGTGGGCTTGGTCGAGGGTGAGGCTGTCGACGAGGAGGAGGAGGAGAAGGAGCAGCAGCAGCTTTGGGACAGGCTGACTGGTGCGGACGACAACCTAGGGAGACGAGGCTGACGAGGGTTGTCGACGATGACTACTAGCACGGCATGAAGAGAAGAAGGTGCGCAAGGAAAGAAGGGTGCAGGACGATGGGAAGGTGGGCGCAAAGGTATTTAAGCGCGTGGTGATGTCGAGGGGAGTGTGTGAGAAGATGTGATGGTATGGTGAGGTGGAAAGGAAAGTCGGATGGGAAGGGAAATGGTGGGAGGGAAGGGCACGAGATAAGAAGGATGGGAGAGAAGACGGCGAGACGAGACACGGGGTCCAAGGTTGGCGCTGCGATTGTCAGTGTGGAGAGGAGGAGGATGATGGGAGAGCTGAAGGTAGGGTACTGTGTAGAGAGCTGCGAGGTTCCCAAGAAGCGAAGCGCAGCGCAGCGCAGTGTCTGAGTGTGGAGCGCACAGCAGCAGCAGCAGCAGCAGCAGCAGCAGCTCTGCGGCGCGCGATCCTGACCTGGTTGCGCTTTGCCCGGGTGAGGAAGGGCAGGGGGGCTCAAATGCCTGGGGTCAGGAACCTGCCTTGCCCTATCCTTGCCTCTGCCTGTCGTGTGCCCAAAGAGGAATGGCCAAATCTTGGTCTGCACCTCATAAAAATGCAGGGAAGGCGTCAGACGGCGGGCCTCGCTCTGATTCGCGAGAAGGGCCTACGGGGATCAAGGGCCTGAGCGTTCAGACCCCAGGAAAACTTTCCCAGGCGAGCCAGGCGTGCCAGGCTCGCTGGCTCGAAAAGCCCTGCTGCCGTTCATATCCCCAATATGGCTAGCCCCACTGGCCAAGTCTCAGACCCTCGGTGCCGATGGCGCAACGAGCCACCCATCAACCAAGCAGGCAAGGCCGGAGGTGACCCTGATCTCATTGCGCGGTTGACTTCTCCCGAGGCCGATCTACTGATCGAAAGGGACTAGCGGCTGGCCATCTCCGACCCAATCCTGGCGCTCTGCCAAGAACGTACGCAACCAAGCACTGACTGGCACTGACTGACTGACTGATGACTGCTTCCTGCAATCATCGGCAGATTTTGTCCGCCCGGAGTTGGAGCATTGTAGCCTCAGGCACTACTTTCAGGTGTCACCCTCTACCGTGGTTGCAACGACAGCCTGCCCAGTCAGCCTGTCTCTATCCGATATTGAATCAACCCCAGCCATCTCTTTATCCAGTATTATCACCTCGCATTCGAGGCACGCAAGCAGCGGTGTGGCCCACAAAAAAGCTAGACCTGATTCAGGCGCTGTCTGCAGTAGGGCCACAAGCTGGTCTCCTTCCAGCCTACTTGGCTATCAAGCCTATCTACACACTATCTACCCTTTCGCTGACTGATCAGCTCAAGCCCGGTCGGGGTTGTGCAACTGATTGCAGCATAACAATTGTGCAGGTTCTGCACAAAGCCGGCAGCTGGCAGGGTGTCACGATGCTGATCTGGTTCAATGCAATATGCAGCCACCTGTACCGCCTTTGTTCCTCCTCATCACCATCGTCATGCGACCAATCGAGCCACAGCATGCTGCTGACCTTTGCTACCTTGCTTGTCAGCATGACTCGAAAGGCTTCCCCGACTTTTCAACTTACTGACTGACTGTCTTCTGTCTTGGCTCCTAGACCAGATCCCGTGCTTTGACAGCTTTGATTACCCTGGTACACTACAGAAATGCTAGATGAATAACAAGGGAAAGTTTAGCATGGAATTGTCCTTGGATTCCCACCCTGACTGAATGTGAATAGTGGCTGAAAGGGGCTGTTGGTTTAGGCCAACTTTCTGCCAATGTTCGCTGGGGTGAGAGCGGGTAAGTTGGTTTCTGTCCCTGAACGACGCCCAAAGCATCAAACTCTGCTACAGCCATTTGTTTGATTCATGACCAAAGCTAAGTACCTAGCTATGGATGCATTCGTCTCCGCGCGATAAAAGATGTATCGTCTCATTCTCCTATACCATTCATTGTTTCCTACCGTCACAGTCTGCACCGCTCTTGTCGCCCATGACGTAAGCTGAGGTCAACCGGCACATCCGTCTCAATCTGCGCGCCTGGAACTGGGACTTGAAGACTCTGGCTCCATTGCCTGCGATGCCTCCTCAAACAGAGCAGCATCATCCTCATTCTCATGCCCGCCGTAGAGGCCCTCAAACCCTGGCGTCCTCATGCCCACGGGGCTTGGAACTTTGCGGTGACGGGATCTTCGGGCTGTCGCTGGAGTGCGAGCCAGTATCTGGGACGATCTCAGCCGGCTCACCGGAGCTGTATAAGATCCTAAAAGTCTACTCTGGTGCTGGGACTCTGGTAACTGCTCTGGAGTCTGAGGCTGACGTGTTGGCGAGAGCAGGTCGTCATACACTCGGACCCTATGTGTAGGGGTCGTAAGATCTCGGAATAACGGGGCTGGACGATCTGGCGAGGGACTGCCTCTCGCAACAGTCTCCTCGTGAGAGGATGCGGTCCATCCGTGGTCAACTTTGGGACAGATCTGGCTCAGACGCGCTTTCGATTTGGAAACTTTCTGCGGACTGGTGGGACTCTGCGACCATGCCTGTGTATTAGTGTTGGCCTGTTTGTCTCGCAGTATTGTGCTCTGTCCAGTTCTTACCGATGGTCCGGGTTCACCGTCATGCTGTGGCTCGGCAGAGGCGATACAAGACGATCGACGATGCTGGCGTCCCAGTGTTCCGGGCAGTGCACCGGTTCTGGGTGATGATTCAGGGCCAAAGGATGGCCGGGTCCGAATTGCCTGGGACAGTGTCAGAACACTGGTGATTCTGGGTCGATGCATGGTCCAGGTGACTGAACGCTACCTACCAGGGTCTGCGTCCACGGCCGTTCAGTCGGTGCCCGACTTGGAATCTGTGAGGAAGATGCAGGCAAATCGTAGGGGTGGACGATCGATTTACCACCAGTGTTCTTCGTTGAGTCGAGAGTATTCGTCTTATCGATGCGCATTGCCGTCCTGGTCGATGCCCGTTGGTCGTCAGCACCGGTGGTATCAACTCCACTCACAGTTCCCGTCTCCAGGTGTGAAGAGTTATTCTGGGCTGGCCCAATGCCTGTACTTTCGATTTCCGAGGAGCTCCGAAATATTCGAGGTCTGCGAGGCCGTGTTGAGAAGAACAGCCCAGGAGATGAGGTGCACGCTAGGATATCAAGTGAGTCGAGAGAGCCGCGAGGAACCTGAGGCTGGTGTTCAGAAAACATAAAGCCTATGGTGCGCTGTGCATTCTGAGCCGCGATCTCGTCGTCCTCGACCTGGCCAGCTTGTTCGCCGACGAGTCTGTTCAAGGGCGAGGATGGTATAGGGTCAACACTGGCTGAGTTCGGCGAGGCAGATGGCCCTCGGTTGTGAGAAGCAGTGAGCGTCCCTCGGGGTGCTTGTTGCTCTAAACTTGGACTGCTCTTCCGATGTACCGTCTCCTCAGAGGCTGGGTTTTCTTCCCTCTGCAGATACCTGCGATAACGTCGACGATTCTCCAGCTCCTTGATCTCGGACATGGTCAGGACGATGGATGTTGGCTTGAGACGAATCATCGTGGCATGAAACTAATCAGACTAGGATATGCAGTCCTGTCATAATCACCACTGAACAAGAGAGGCCGGCTCATAGCGGTTGAGGTCACAGAGTCAGTGATGGCAGTGATGGCCCCTGGTGTTTTGCAGACGTAATCTAGGAATCGATCGATGGATTGATCCTCCCCTTTAAACCGGACAGAGACTAGGAGCAGGCACGCCGCGGTGCTGAGTGCATCTAGAAAGCATGCCGTGCCCCCCCCCCCCCAGCGTTATCGTGAGGAAAGAGCACCCACGCTCGCCGTTCGAGGTTGAGAATCCACCGCGGCAAGGTATGGCCATAGTCAACGTAGAGCTTTGACAGACTGGGAGGCGAGGCTTCTTAGTCGCTGACCACTGACGACACTCAAATCTCGAATGATCAAACCCGGAGATAGCATTGAAATTGGCTCATTGGGTAAAACATCGTATTTGAACTGTTTAAGGGACTCAATTAAACCTCCTGGGCTGCAGAAACGGTTTCCTTATCTACGTGTCTATGGTGTCAAGTGAGTGATATGCTAACTGCTAGGAAACCAAATCTGTCGTTTGCCCGTGGTTATTCTCTTGAGAGCATGAGAAGACGTTGTATGCAGCACCGTTCACTGTGAACATGAACAAGTGGGCGGGCAGATTGCACAAAGCCGGCGGGTTGCATCTCACAATAATAAGGGGCAGGCGTTGCGGTATGCTTGGACGTTTTGGTTGCTGTTAGCTGTGACGACCAACCCTGTCTCTAGGCCGGGAGCTGCAGCGGCGGCCGAGTGCGTGCAACTTGGTGCCGCAATATGCCCGTGGGAAGGTATAAGTGATAAGCTCAGATCGGGGGCGGTCTTAGAATCTGCCTCCTCGGACGAGGACTGAGTAAGTGTGTAGCATCGAAAGACCGTTCTCTGTTTTGAATCGAGCCGAGCTGTTCACGCGCAATATCACCGTTCGTGGGCCACTAACAGGCAGACGGGCACAGTATCAGTATGTCCAGCCCAACTCCAAAACGGTACGGGACAGGAGAGAGTGGCTTGCCCCTTGCAGCTAACCATGGATCTTTACCTCTTCAGTTCACCTTCAATCTACCCTGGCCACCAAAGGAGCGACTCCGTTCCGCCTACCACATTACCACCCACCTAGATCCGTAGTCTACTGTACACTACAGCACAGCGCAGCACAGCACAGCACAACATAGCACAGTCCTCCTCTGGCCCTATCCCCTGGCTCCCCTGACAGCAGGCCGTCGACAGCCACCGATCCTCAGTCCTGGCCGGCCCTCTCAGAGCCTCTTTGTGTGATCAACAGACCCGCATTACTCATGGACGGGGGACTGTCCAAGACGGGACAGGTGGACACCTAGAGCAATCAAGCAGCATTGCCGACTTCGACACGGACACCTGCCCGACGGCAGACAATACGCCACGCCAGCTGCCCTGCTTCCAAGGTGAATGAGCATCGATCCAATCCTACCCTGCCATTCCCTATACGGCGCAGCGCCCTGATGCCCGCCCTCCCATGGTACAGCTACATCCTTTTTGGCTCGATCTGAGGCTCTAATTGCGGTTTGCGGTTACGGTAACGGGCAACATCCAAGCAGGGCGCCAGGCCAGAGTCTCATCAATTCCAAGGAATCGCAGCGTGCTGGCTGCCAGTCCCGGCACCAGCGACCAGCGACAGCGCCTCCTCCCTGCCCGACCCCATCGGTCGACACGGCCAAGTTGCCCGCCACCATCCCACAGCCCGGCTCTTTCGATCAGCCAGACCACGCCAGTTACCATGAATGGCGACATAAGCCTGTCCAGGGCCCTGGGCGGTCTACGAATCGCCAATCTTTCAGATGACTCCGACAGTGAGCCCAGTCCTACTCGCGACCGTCCCATCGCCGCAGACGACACCCACGACAGCCCTTCTCTCTCCCACCCCCTAGACGAGCCGCAACAAACCTCGAGACATCTCTCGCGTAACCCCCACGAAGACCGGTTCCCCGATCGAAGTGACAGCCAAGCTCAGCGTAGTCCAGAAACCGTATCGTATCTGCCACCAGCTGCCACCCCGGACTACGCCCAATCGACACCAAACGGTCCCGCACTTCCTCCCATCGGACAGTCACTCCCACCGCAGCACGCTCCCCTTCAGCCATCACCAATGGACGGCCCTGAACGACAATACCAGGCATCCTCTCGACCGCTTTCCGGCCCTTTGTCCAACCCCCTTTCCGTCTCACACAACGCCGAAGCAGGACCGAGCTCTTACAACAGTTCCCTGAGGCCCGAAGGGTCTAGGGCGTCGATGTTCGACCTTCCCACGCGGAGCAACTCGAGATCCATGCGCGTCCCTTACGCGGGTCAAATCCCTCAACGATCGCCGAGCTATCGAGAGCGGCCGTACGGTCCTGAAGTACGGCGCACCTTGCCTCCAGGCGCGGGTGGTGCGGCATTGCCTCCAAGAAAAAGTTCCAAGGGTCGAGGGGGCGGCTTCGTCTCTGCGACAGGAGTGCCAATGGCCCAACCAAACAGTACCAATTTTGGAGCAGACTTGCCCCAACCGGGCAACAGTGAGGAATGGCAAGAGAAGGGTGCCGCGGTCGGTATCAGGAGAGAGGTTGATGCGCAGGGGAAGACAATCCTTCGATCCGTCAAGAAGGGCGTTCGTGACTTCTCGTTCGGCAAGATACTAGGTGAGGGATCATACAGCACTGTCTACCTTGCCACAGACCGACAATCATTGAAGGAATACGCCATCAAAGTACTCGAGAAGAAACACATCATCAAAGAGAAGAAGATCAAATATGTGAACATCGAAAAGAACACCCTGAACCGGTTAACGGAGCACCCAGGCATCGTTCGGCTATATTACACCTTCCAAGACGAGACCTCACTCTACTACGTTCTGGATCTTTGCAACGGAGGAGAACTACTAGGGGTGCTGAAACGGACACATACATTTGACGAGGAGTGCACACGTTTCTATGGGGCCCAAATTCTTGACGCCATCGAGTACATGCACTCGAGAGGAGTCATACATCGCGACCTCAAGCCCGAGAATGTGCTATTGGACGACAACATGCACGTGAAAATAACCGACTTCGGAACGGCGAAGCTGCTGCCGGACCCTAGAGACCCTAGGCCGCAGCCCGAAGATGCGCCCCTGACCGAAGGAAGTTCACGGGCAGCCTCGTTTGTCGGAACCGCCGAATATGTCAGTCCGGAGCTTCTTACGGAGAAGACTGCGGGCAAGGCGAGTGATGTCTGGGCGTACGGCTGCATTATATACCAACTACTTGCCGGACGTCCACCATTCAAGGGCGGCACGGAGTACTTAACTTTCCAGAAGATCGTCGGGCTAGAATACGATTTCCCTGCAGGCTTCCCGCCAGCAGCCCGCGACCTCGTTGAGCGATGTTTGGTTCTGGATCCTGGGAGGCGACTGACCATCGAACACATCAAGAACCACGAGTTCTTCGACGGGCACAGCTTTGGCAAGGGGCTATGGAGGACAAAGGCCCCTCGACTCCGACCACACATACCGCCCACGCAGGAGCCACAGATCATTCAATTGAACGGCTCCTCCTCCGGCTCTAACCAAAACCCGCCGTCCAGCAGAGGGTTACAGTCACAGAATGGCAGCGGCAGCAGGCCCGCCAGGATAATCACCGAGTTACCCCCACCCACACAGCTTGATATCGAGTGGTCGCCGGTTCTGACGAGGAACAATGAGAGGATACTGAAATTGGGCGATCTGCTGGTCATATCATCACCAATCCCCAACAGCCCGCACGGGAAGGGAGAGCACGGCCAACACAACAAATTCTCACGATTCTTTGGCGGTAGCACGATGAAGAAGAAGCAAAGACTGGTCATGGTCACATCTAGCGGCCGCATTGTGCTGGCCCCTGCTGGGGGCGAAGAGAAAAAGGCTAAGCAAGAAATTTCACTCGTTGGGCCTGACTGCGTGTGGCGGACTCAGATCGATGTGAAGGGGCAGGTCGTCTGGTGTATTGATGCAGTGAGTCTCACTCATGACATATTCTCCTCACTCGTGCTGAATCTTGCCATGCTAACTTGTTTCCAGAATGGCACTCATTACCAGTTCGAACAGCCAAAGTCTTCACAACTCGACGCGGGCACAGTAGACGAGTGGATAGAGGCGCTTGAAAGAGCCAAGGACCTTGCATTGTCTCAAGATTTGTCTGGCTACAACAGCGATAACGGCTTCGGAGACATGTCATCATCCATGTCACCCAGCCCTGCGAGCACGCTGTCGCGACAGGTACCCTATCCGGAAGGAGGGTTCAGCATCGCCGATAGGTCGGGGCGCAACCAGTTGAGTAAGAGTCAGGCCAGCCTGGAGGAATCACAGGCAAAGAGAAACCGTTTCAGCAAGAGACAGTCCAAGAACGGGTTGGGCACAGCGGCGTTCTGAGCACAACCACCTAAATTTACCCTAATTCGCTACACACGGGCGGGGTCTCATTTGATCAGCCTTTCACAGCACACCAACAATCCATGCACCAATCTTCTTTCACCTTTCGTCATATACTCCCGTACACGAGAGGCGGTCAGGGCAAACATTATTTGGCATTTTCTGGCGCAAACGGGCAAGAAGGCGTCTCGCGGTTGCGTGTCTGTTTCGGGTCTTCTTCAGAGAGCAAAAGAGAAACCGAAACCCGCGTTGACTATGGAAGAATCGTCGTCATCATCATCAATCATCATTATCACAGCCTCTACCTCAACCGAATTATTTCCTGCATTCAGTTTGAAAATCGTCGAGCCACACATACAATTCCTTTTGTTTGGGGCGTGGAGGGTGGGGGGCCTCTTAGGAGAGAGGAGGGCGGTGTCCTTTGTATTACACCTAAGCTTCTAATTGGCATTTGTTGAGCGTGGGTGCAGGCCTGAACGGCCGTGAGAAGGGTGGGGGTTGATTGCGAGAGAGTGGGCAAGCCCGGGCAGTGGAGAGCAGAGTAGAGAAGTGGCACAGGCGGAAGGCAAAGTCTGGAATTGAAAAATAAGGAGAGTGGTTGACATTCTGTCAATTGTGTGCCGCGCTGCGTTCCTGATGAGATGTGATAGCTTGGACCTCGCTGGCCTTCCTGGCTGAGTCTGCCGCTCGGCTAGCTTGTGATGCAATGTGCCGTGTTATGCAGGATCACGATCGCAGACTGTCAGTTGCGACGCGCCCAAGGCGACGATATGGTGGTTTGATACACCGCTTCGAATCGATGGCCAGATGCCTGCCTGCCTTGCCGCAGTCCCGACAGACAGGCGCAGAGGCTGGCACGCTGGCAAGGCAAGGCCGCCGAGCAAGCGCGCACGGACCGGTGGACATGGCCTGGCTTGCCTGGGAAGGGCAGACGGGGTGACGGACGGAATGTGCAGGGCGTGTGTGGCCTGCATCTACGCTAGACTGGCCCTCCTGGGCGACCGTAATGCTCTACCGTATTGCTGTACCTAGGTAGCTAGCCACTGCTAGCCTAGTGTCTGTGGCCTAGCCTGGTGCAGCCTGGTGCAGCCTGGCTTGGTCGTCGGGCTGTCTGGTCGCACTCCACAAATCCAAAGACCTCTCAAGTCCGGTCATCCTCTGCCACGTCAAATGCGATAGTCCATCCAGGCCAAGTCGCGTCAGATTCATTGAACCCGGCAACACGGAGCGAGGTGCCCCCTTTCGAGGCGAATTCTTTTAATCAATCGGGAAGCCACGACAAGAAGCGGGTCCCAACGCGATTCGATCCCCGTCGCAGCAAACGCAAACAGACCAAGCAAGATGCAGGCGCAATACCGCCCGTTCCCACAAAATGTTCCCCAGAGGTCGCCGCATGTCCCTGCTCCACGACGTGGAGGAATTGGTACGTCAGTGAATCTTAATCCGAGTTTTGCACCTTCGCTGTCGCAGCCGCTGTCGCTGTCGCACCCGACCTGTCCTGCTCATCATTGATACACTGCTTCCCCTTGTGGTTCCTGGTTGCTGGCCCCCGTCCGCCAACGCAGCACAGCCAACACCGGCGCACAACAACACCGCATCCCTTCTGCCTCCCCAACCGTGCCACGAACCTTAGTTCGCGAGCATCTGGCCCAGACCAGCCCAGACCAGCAACAACAGCCTGCCTCCAGCCCGTCCAGGCCCAGCCTTGGCAAAGTAGAGCATCATGTCTAACCGTCGCTCTTCTTCCACGACAGGTCCCATGATGCAGCACCACCAGGGCTTGCACAACCCTCCCCACGTCCCCCTTAATCAGGCCCAACTGGCAGAGAAACAGCACCAGCAGCAGGCCGCCGTCGAGCGCGCCAAGCTGCGTGCCAAAAAGCCCACCGACAAGACCATGCCCGATGGCGTCGAGGACTGCATCATGAGCGACGGCGTCCAGCGCTACAAGGACTTGAGGGACTTCGAGAGGAGGCTGGACGCGACAATCACGCGCAAGAGGCTGGACATTGTAGACTCTGTCAACAAGACCGCCAAGAGATGGAAGACGTTGCGAGTATGGGTCACAAATACAGTCGAGGATCAGGTGTGGCAGGGCAATGGCCTCAACGCGGACAGCTTCGACTTTTCGACCAGCGCAGAGTCAAGCTTCCGCGTCAAGATCGAGGGACGCCTGCTTGATGACGACGACGAATACGAGAAAGAGGACGGTGAGGCCAAGGAGAGTGGTGACAGCGACAAGATGGACACGGACGCGTCGACCGAAAAGGCCAAGACACCTGCTGCCAAGGCACCACCGCGGCCGCGATTCTCGCATTTCTTCAAGAAAATGACGGTCGATTTCGACCGCAGCAAGATGCGCAACGGTGCCGAGCAGAGTGTGGAGTGGAACAAGCCCGACAGGTTACCAAACAATTCCACCAATCCGCCGGCCGCGGCTGATTTTGACGAGTTGACTTTCAAGAAGAATGGCGACGAGAACATGAACATCACGATCAATCTCTTCAGGCACGAGGAACCTGAGCGGTTCGAGCTCAGCCCTGCGTTATCGGATGTGGTGGACATGGAGGCTGCCACCCGTTCCGAGGTCGTAATGGGTTTATGGGAGTATATCAAGCTGATGGGCCTGCAAGAAGATGAGGAGAAGCGCAATTTCCGGTGCGATGAGTTGTTGAGGAAGGTAAGATGCAAACATCTCGGCCATCACGGCTACAGCCTCGCGATACTGACACACTCGTTACTAGGTTGTCCAAAGGGACACAGGCCACATCCCAGCCCTGCAGGAGTACATCACCCCTCACCTGCAACCCCTTCAACCAGTCAAGCTTGCCTACACGGTCCGTGTCGACGAGGATTTCCACAAGAACCCCCAACCCACAGTCTACGACGTGCGCGTGGCCGTTGATGACCCCCACCACGCCAGATTGGAGCAATTTTTGCGCGATCCCCAGTACGCAAACATGCTCAACCAGGTCAAAGTCCTCGATGAGCAGCTCGCCATCATCATACAGGCCATCGCCGACTCCAAGGCCAAACACAGCTTCTTCAAGAGCTTGTCCCAAGACCCCGCGAATTTTGTGCGCGACTGGCTCAGCAGCCAGAAGCGCGACCTCGAGGTCATCATGGGAGAGGCCACGCGCGGTGGCGGCGAGGACGCCACGGGCGACGAATGGAGGAAGGGGGGCAAGGACAGCGTCTGGACGACTCAGAATGCCCGGGAGTCCGTGCAATTCATGTTTACCCGACGCTAGGAGACGGGTCATGGCATGGACGCAGAAGCACGTAAGTAGCTTCCGGATACGATTTCAACCTTTCTGGGGAAGAACATCTGCCTTATTCATAGTGGGTTTCACAACCCATCTCGAAGTCCTTTGTTGGGTTGCAGATTTCGAGACACACTATGGTCAGATAGTGTCCTGACCCCCCTGTTTACGTATAAAATTCCTCCTTCCTTGGTACTTTGATAGCTAACTCCAAATGCTGCAGTGGACTATGAGCCTGATAACGACGCGAAGATCAGGATGATCCAAGAGAGGTTGAGGCTGGCTTGGGAACGTGGTCCAATGGTAATGAAAGAGAGTTGGGGTCCCGGGGCGCAACCGTGAAAATTCTGGAGACTTCGAGAAAGCGTCACAGGGAGGGCATTCGCTTATTGCGTTTGTCTCGCGCGGCTGCTTGACAATCCGCCATGAGTCAGGTCATTGAACAGTCCACAAAGAACCTGCCCAGGGGACACCCAACGTTGTGTTCCCAACCGAGGTCGGACGGCGCGATAGGTTTCGAGACGGTGTGGGTAAATTTGGGAACGTGTCCAGCTATCATGTTCCTGGCGGGGCCATCTTGAAATAGTGAGTTAGCTGTCCGGTCAGAGTGCTTGAGCAGGTCACACTGGGCAATGCCCTGCATGGTCACTAAGCGGTTTGCCTACGATTCGCCCGGGGAGGGGGGGCACGGAGATGCCCCTGGAGAGCCTCTGGAAGATACCTGGGGCAGCCAACTATTGAATACTTTTCACCGGGCCGCCCCATAATGGGTTGCTCGGAGGAGCGCTCGCTCATAATACTTGCCTTGCAGCATTAGGCAGGGCGGTCACCAAGAGAGGAAAGGCCTGGACGAAGCCCAGGTAGCAAGTCTAACAAATGCGAAAGGTGTAGGTTTTATTACCCAGGCTTTCCTAGCCGCACGTAAATATTCAGCGTGCAATATCAACGAACGTCATCCTTCATCTTGATAGAGGAGGCCGGTATTGTGACACAAATGCTACTAGTGAAGCCTCTTAAGGCATAGAAGACTTCGGGAATTGTGCAGCTCTTAGGCTTATTGTAGTTGATCAGATAAGCGCTGTAATCTTACTGGCGGGCCTTTCGCATAAAGCTGGGAAACATTCAAATTCGCCTCGACGAGGTGAGCGTCTGCAGCGAAATGTAATGTCTGGGATGCTGAGGAGTGCATATCGACGGCGTGCTGTGTCTCTTTCGCAGAAGAGGTATTCGACGCCAGATGAGCTAAGGTCCTGAGATATCCCACGCGAAGCTGTACAAGCACGCGGTGTAGTCTGTCCACTTCGCGCTCTTAGTCACTTTTGTCCCTCTCGTTTTGTCAGAATTCCACCGCCCCTGATTCAGGGTTTATGCGCGTCTGGCAAAATTCAACTCGAGAGTCGGATACGGTACCAGTTTCCGAGATGATGAGGCACTAGACTTTCCACACAAACAAATGTCTGATACTGGTTTGTACTCATGCGAGCCTTGTGCTTTCGATACAAATTTGCATGTGGATCTTGTCAAGATGACCAGTCGCGTCTTTTCAGAAGCAGCAAGCTTTGCCTAGATTGAAGTCAGAACGAAAACATTGAATGGTGGCGAGAAGTTCTACGGGCTTGGAAGTGAGGTTTGCAAAAGGAAACGTGTAACCCGATTTTACCTACGTGCTTGAGACAAAACTTATGTGTATCACCAGAGCGACGAAAGGTAAAGCACTCAATTCATTTTCATTACACATTCTTCATAATTCTTGCAGTACCAGATCCTATGTCTTAAAAAGTGTACTCATAAATCATTGTCATCCTCCACAAGCAGAAGCTTGTACAATTAGACCTGCTCGACAACAGGTTTCTCATCCCCACCCTTTGCAGATTGGTACCGATCCAGGTCAACAATACCGAGATCTGCTGCGATATCAAACAGTCTCGCCTTCTCATCATGCGCGGCAGTATCTCCAAACACTGAGTCCATGTCCTCCAGGCTTTTGCCTCGCGTCTCCGGGACAAAGAAATACGTGAATCCCAACGCCAGCAGACAGAAGGCCGCAAAGAATATGTATGTCCCATAGCCAATCGTGTCCAACATGTCTGGCGTGACCAGCCCAATGATGAAGTTGCACATCCACGTGGCGCTTGTGGTGATCGACATGGCCTTGGATCGGTTTCCGAGGTTGAAGATCTCGGATGGCAGGACCCAGCCGATCGGGGCGAACGAGTACGAGAAGTTGATGTCGTAGATGTAGATGAAGGCAATGCCAACCCAGCCGGCTGCTTTATTAGAGACCAGCGTGTCGCCGAAGCCGCCAACAATTCCGCCCACGATGACCAGGGACACGAATGTCCCAAGAGCTCCACACATGAGGAGTGGACGGCGCCCGACCTTGTCAATGAGGAACAGGGCTGGCAGCGTGGATAGCGTGTTCACGATGCCGTAGACGCCGGTGGCCAGAAGCGAGGATGTCTTGCCGGAAAGACCGAGCTGGCCAAAGATGGTTGGGGCGTAGTAGATGATGGCGTTGCAGCCCATGAATTGTTGGAAGAACATGACCACGCAGCCAATGGTCAACCGCCGGAGGGACGCTTTGTTCGACACCAGTGACGAGTACTGGGCCAGGTACAGCGACACACCCGTCTTGCCCGGGTATCGATCGCGTGCAAGTGTCTCCTCGAACAGGACCTCAGCCTTGATGGCAAGGTATTCTCGGCACAGGGCTTCCGACTCGACATCGACTCGTCGAATGCACGCCAGGGCCTCGAGTGCTTTGTCTTCCTTCTGGCGCATGAGGAAGTATCTTGGCGATTCTGGATAGAAGAGCATGCCCAGGCCGAGTATGACGGCTGGTAGTATCTGCATGGCCAGTGGTAGTCTCCACGACGCTTCACTCTGACCCGTGCAGCTGCCTGTGCCAACGTCCGCGATGGGGTCGAATTCGGGCTCAGATGCAGAGCCTCCGGTGTATGGGATGTCTGGTGCGCATCGGGTGCCCCCGATATACTGAGTGCCATACTCGAGCCAGTAGCTGACCAGGATACCCAACGTGATGCTCACTACTTTGGTCAGAATCCTTCAAGCAACTATGAGCAAGGAATCACCTACGTTGCTGCAGCACAACTAGAGTGCCACGAATGGCCGGCGTGGACACTTCGGACATGTACATAGGTACAATCATGGTGAGCATCCCGACGGAGAATCCGGCGATTGCACGTCCTACAGTGACGAGTAAGCTTGGAAATCGAATTAAGCCATAGGAGTTGTGCCGTCATACCTGCGAAGAGCATAGGAATCAATTCCGCACCAGCCTGTAGCGCAGAGCCAAGCGTGAAGACGACCACGGCGACCAAGATCGATCCCTTGCGGCCGACGCGGTCGGCGACAGGCCCGTTGACCAGTGATCCAAACCAGGCGAACAGCAACAGGGTCGAGACGAACCAGCCCTTGAAGCTGCTGTCGAGGTATATGCGGGGGAACTTGGCGGCGAACGACTCCATAGTCAGCACGCCTGAGACGACTCCTTGGTCATAGCCGAAGAGGAACCCGCCCAAGGACGCGAACTTGTCGAGGAGGGTTAGCTTGGCGTCAAGCAGTTTACATGTTGCGGTGGCTTGTGCTTACCGAGGCGAGGCCGAGGACGTATGGGTTCTGGCGCAGTTGGTGAACCAAGCCCTTGTTCGGCGAGGCGTAGAGCTCTGTTCCGGCTCCCGGTTGAGCCATTGTGCCTGTCCGGTTCTCTGTCGACGTCTTGGCAAGTTGTCGAGTCTACCTAGGCAAGCAAGAAGAAAGACGGCTTCGATCGCGAGCACCGGCTTCTACCTTATATGTATGCTGCGCGTCCTGACCGCTGCGGTCTTGCAATATCCACCCACACACACACACACTTTTCAGCGTTCGTGGGCTGCGGGGTGAGGTCGGGGAAAGTCGCTGGGGGACTGTGGCCAGTCAGCTGCGTCTCGCGCCAAACTGATGATCGTCGACACCGCCGTTGGTTGGCTCACTTGGGGGAGCATGGCCGGTTTTCCAAGTAGCGGTGTTCGCGGGCGGGGGCCGCAAATATGGGGCGATGCATGGCCGATGTAATGCCACGCATGCAGACCACGACTGTACTGCCAGGAAACACCATTGTTTTGCATGCGATCCATTCGGCTGTATCCACTGCGAGGGAGAACCCCAGACCAGCAGGAATTCTGCTGGGCCATGAGTAGACCGCCCACAGAATCCTGTGAGACTGATGTTGAGCCTTCTCATGTGGAGTCAGCCAGCTGTTCGTCTCCCGCAGTTTTGAATGGACCTTTTCTTCTTCCTTTCTGGAACTCGGTCAAGGATTAGCTGCAATGCTCAGATCAGCCGGTCGAGGATATGTTCCTTGCAGATTCTAGAAGCATTCACAATCCTGGCCTGCGTCTCGGCGGCTACAAGCAATCACTTGTGGAGATTGTAGCATACGAACTGGCGTGTTCTAATTATACAAACACTCCGAGACTCAACAAGCCCCTCTCAAGCCACCGTGCTTTTTTGGGCCGGGTGGGGGGAGGGCGGCGGCTTTGTTGATTACCCAGCAAAGATATCCTGCCAAAGCCAATTGATGGTAAGTAGTTGTTCAAATCATAAGAGGCGACTGAGTGAACATGATTTGAAGTTCCGCGTATCAAAGTGCAGGGGTCGATGCTCGGTAAGTTAGAGAAGGGCTCAACCCCAATATTGGTTCTGGAATGGCTCGGTGGGTATATTTACCTAGGTACTTTCTATACCGTATCCTAATCTTAATAAGAAGAAGCGCACAATATCGATTTGAACACGGCCCAGTAAAGGCTTCTCTCACATTGCGACAGCATCATTGCACTACAGCCGTCTTGAAAGGCCGTGAACCGGCTCTTCACATGCATGCTTTGACAACTTGAAGTCCTGCGATCTGCGAAGTGATCTTGACTTGAGCCCTTGCGTGCGTTCCGAGGCTTACACATCAAATTGATGTTTTGGGCGAAAATAAAAGCGCCTGTAGCATATTTTCAAAAGTAGATACAGCCACGCAGACGGACGTTTTACATCATCGTCCACATATATCATCAAACCTGTTGGAATAGTCGTATGATAGCCCGCTCCACAGTTAGATTTTGCAGCACATGAAGCCGAGACGGGCGCCTCACGTCAGCGATTCTTATCTCGAACCTTAAACGGCGCGACTGCCACCCCCTCTTGGAACATCTTCAATATCTCCTCAATCGAGCCCTCCAACATCCTATTTCTAATTTTGTGAAAGTCGAGTCTACGAATGTCAGATCATCGTGATACGAGCATGGACGCGACAATTTCGAACCACGGCCAGTCTTTCGTGGGAACTCAAGGGGCTGCTCTTGCGGTGGCTTTGTCTGTCGGCCTTCTCATACTCACGGTCCTGCAACATCTGCAACATGTAGCCAAACCCCGCCAGTCAGTTTCGACGAGCATGCCTCTCAAGGTTGAAGCCGTAGGTTTTGCGTTTACAGTCCCGCAGAGTACAATGCTCTCATGCACCAGCAGATTCCCTAATGATCCGACAGTTATACTTCTATCCTGTAAAAGGGCTGAGGGGATGCGAATTGAAAGCGGGCAGGATTGGCCCGCTGGGTTTTGAATACGACCGATCCTTCTGCCTGCAAAAGATTCACCGCGATCCTGAGACCAATGAGATCAAGCGCTTTGAGTCTATGTTCAGCGGCTTTCATCTCCGGATGGTATTGTTCTCGACTCGTCTTGAGGACTCTCCGGATGGTCAAGGACGGGACATCGTCATCACCTGGACGGGACCTGAGGACTCAGAGGCACGCTCGAAGAATCATATACAGATCCGCTTCCCGCTTCGACCCGAGCTAAAGACCCTGGAAAAGGTAAATGTTGATCTCTATGGAGCCACTACCGACGCTTTTGATATGGGCGACATCATTTCAGAATGGTTCAGCAAGTATCTCGGCTTCGAAGCCCGTCTCATTCACATCGGCCAGAACTCTCGCCCTGTGCTGGGATCAGGTGCACCGAACAGCGACCTGGCCTTCCGAAAGAGGTTATCGCCGGTGGCATACAGCATCCGCCACTTTCTCGTCCCATCCTTCCTCAAGCAGGATACCGAGCGAATTAGCTTTGCGGATATGGGCCAGTACCTGGTGGTGACGACCGAATCCAACTCTGAAGTAGGCCGGCGGCTACGGGAGACAGACCCATCGGCAGGTGACGTGGAAATGGACATCACCAAGTTCAGACCCAACATAATCGTGTCTGGAAGCCCGACACCTTTCGACGAGGAGTACTGGGCGGAGCTGCGCTTTCCTGGTGGGACCCAGATGGCGCTGACTGGGAACTGCCTGAGGTGCCAGTCCATCACCGTGGACTACGAGACAGGCAAGCCCGCCGCGGACGTGAGGGGCCAGGCTTGGAAGAAGCTCAGCAAAGACCGACGTGTCGACCGTGGGTGTACCTTCATGCCCGTATTTGGCAGGTATGGATACAGCCCTGCGTCAAACATCGGCAGAGAGATCCGAGTCGGCGACGAGGCCGCGCTGACGCGCAGGAACCGAGATCGAACTATATTTGGTGAGTTGAACGCCTGCGCAAAAGAACACACATGTTGTAGGAATACCGCCACTGACTTGGATTCGCACATATAGATTGGCCATTATCGAAAGCTGTGGCTACCATGTACGAAAGGAGCTCAAAATAGAAATATCATGACCCTCGGATCTGGGATGAATTCGGATCTTCGGCTCCAGGAGCGACGACTGTGTTTCCTTCCAACAGCCTTTGAAATCATTGCCACTTCAGATATTCATGAAGTGGAAAAAAGACGATGTTATTTTGAGCGCGTGCTTGTCCGGAACGAGAAGCAGTGATAATATACAAATTGGGCCTGGAAGCCCAGGACGACCAACCTCGACCGTGAAGACTGCCTCTGTGTCACCCGACCGATACATTGGCACATTTACGACCTCAGATAAAAAGAATTAGTGGTCAATACTTTCCTGCCCAAGAGCACAACAAGCATATTTTCAGATCGATCGTGCAATTCGACAGCAAATGAACGATGGTCCTATGTGTTACTCCCTAAACTTCAGCAAGGAACTCGGCAATAACCTCTTGTATCATCTTGACTGTCCAGAATCAGGGGTCAGTTTGCGATTCGACCCGTAGTAGCATCTGAGCTGGGTCTTTCAACTCACCTCATTATGATAACTCCCGTCACTATCTGTAGTCCCCTGCCTCGCCTTCGTGGCAGTGGAACGATTCTGGCCTGCTCGCTCCTTGCCCTTCCGTTGCTTCTTGGCTGAGCCTGGAGGCACGGGGTTTTCTTTTTGCAGCCTTGTGTTGGCACTTTTGACTCTCTGCTCGGACAACTCTTCGTCGACGTCGAATACTAGGTGCCGTGGCGTCAGTACAGACCGTCACCAGTGTCTTTGGCTTGAAGGTTTCCGCACTTACCCCGATATGTGAAGTCTCGAATAATATCATGCAAGATGTACATTTTGTTTGTATCATGACAAACGCTTTTGGGGTCATTGAAATGATCCATTGCGAGGTCGCCCTCAAAGGGATGGTTCTGGAACCTTTTCGGCTCCAAGGTGGTGTTGCACCGCACCACATACCATCCAGGGCCACATCGGTTGTCTTTAAATATGTATTGCTTTGCTTCGACCTCCCATAAGTCAATAGGCTCAGTCGCTGGACCAGTAGGTTGTGGCCCGATTAAGCCTTTGGATTTCTTGGTAGGCGATTCCGGAGTCTGGGGAGGATCAACTTCCATAACATCCAGTGATCGCTTAGCGGTATGCCGTAAGCTCAGGATGCCATGGGCCGTGCCAGAAGATGGGGAGTCTGGATGATTCCAGACAGATGGTGCTTCGGCGGCGCCCTGCTCTCGGGTTTCCTTCAGTCCAGCTGGAGTCACTGGTGTAAGGGGAGCCGCTGGACAAGGCGGAGGGCCCATGGATGACTCTCCATGGCGGCGAGTCGAAGGTCCAGGCTCTACATCCATGGTCACAGATCGGATGTCATCATTGTCGCAGACCATGACCGCCTCCGGAGCGAGACGGCTCGGGTACTGGTTCACAATCGGATCGATCTGAGTGATCAGATCGAGTGCGCCGGGGAACGTGCTGTCCAAGAAATCACGAAGAATCAGCTCCGCTGTCTCATCTCTCTCGAACTTGGTCAAGGCACTGAGCATCTTGTAACGGGCCAGCTTGAAGCCTCTTATGCCTTCCTTGATCAAGTCCCAGTGTCTGCTCATTTCGCGGTCAATGATCGGATTCCAATAATTCCTGACTGTTTCTATGTCGCGGGATTTCGTGTATTCCTGTGGAAGCATTCGAGTGATGGGATCATTTATGGACGCCATGATTGTTGTCGACAAGAGGTTCGGTTGATTGTAGGAGATCGATCCTGTTGGGTGAGGGTGTTCCAATTATTGCACCAAGAGTAGATATCGATGTCTATATATGGAACAATACGGTTGGAAACCACCCTTTAGTCTCCCAGTGATCCAAGATGAGTACGCGGCAAGGTGAAACCATATGAAGGGCGTTGTCTGTCGTACTCAGGTGCTGGTGAAGGCATAAATTTGCAGATATGAAGAGCCTGGCCAGATGACCACTGGCCAAAAGACTGGAGAGGACTGCAGAAGCAGACTTATGAATTTTACAATTACTGCTCTGGAGGTCGACTGGCTATTACACGGAGGGAATTGATTCATAGGCGCCAGACCCGAGGCAGCCTCGAGGCAGGTGGACTCTCATAGGTCTGTCATCGTGTCAGACTCCTGCGCCACCCAACAGACCACCACCAACGACCATTTGCTCGCATTCTGCCTCGCGATGATTGCGACATCGGATTATCTACCCACTCAATCTCCTGACAGGGCTTTGAAGGTAGGCCCAGGAATTACCCACCCGCGGGTACCCGTTGGGTACCCGCGTACAGACATCGGGCCTAACAGGTAAATAGTTTAAACTTTTACCCATAGGTACCTAATAAATAAAACCTAAATTTTAATTTTTTTTAAATTTATAATTTATTATAAAATATAATACTATATTTAATAATATACTTTATTTATTTATATTTTATAATAAATAATATAAAAATATTTTAATTTATATTTTAATTTTAATACTTATTATAAAAATTAAAATAATTTATTATAAATTCTTTTTTAAATAATTTTTTTTAATTTTTTTTATTTAATTTTATTTTTTAAATTACTTTTTATAATATTTAATATTATATTATTATAATTATAAATTTATAAATTAATTTTTTTATTTTTTATTTTTTATAATATTAATTTTAAATAATATTAATTTTTAATAATAAAAAAATTATTAATTATAATAATATTAAACACTAATAAGTAAACTACCCTAATAAGTAAACTACTTTTCTATACTATTAATATAATAACCTAAATTATAGTACTATAATAAAAAAAATTAATTAAATTTAATTAAAATTAAAATTTATAAATAATTTTACCTTTTTTTTATATATTTATATATTATACCTAGTTTTACTATAATTACTATATTATCTTTTTAATAGTTTACTATAAACTACTTTATTAGTATTACTACTTATTTTATTAACTAACTACTTCCCCTTTTCCTTTTTATTAATTAATTCCTTAATATTTTTTATATAAAATACCTGTAATGATCACACTAAACCTTTGTAAGATCTAGTAGGTGGTCTGTAGGGTTTATGTTAGCAGTTCGGCGTAGAGGTGATACTTGACTGTCTGTAATACGAAGACACTGTCCTGTTCCGATATTCGAGAGTATGATCACTAGCTGTGAGGCTATTCAGGTTGTTAGACTGAATACTTAGATTGACGACTGAAGAGTCTGTTCTATGAAAACTATCTACTGCGGTGATGACCATGTCCTTATATGTTCCGACTCTTCATCCGTCTCTTGTGTTGGACCGTAGGGACCGTTGGCGATGTGTGCGGTCCAGCCTCTTGTCGCTGGGACCGCTGACGGTCCTGTCGGTCCATCCTGGTCTGGTGGGTCCCTGACCCTAACCCTGATATCTGCAGTGTCCCGTGACTCTGCTGTCTAGTGTCAAATGTTCTGCGGCGGGGTGTCTTTTCCGAGCTCCCTGGGTACCCAGGACGGGTCCCCTGAGCGTTACTGTGTTGGTTCATAACAATACCCTTTTATTTTATATATAAGTTTTTTTAACCCTTTAATATTTAAAAAATACTATATTTACCTTTTAAAAAATATTAATGTTTTAAGTTAATAAAGTAATTATATAAGTTAATAATTATATACCCTTTATTAACTAATTAATAATAATTAAAGTTATTATTAAAAAACTTTTTTAATAATAAAAAATATAATCTTTAATAAAAGTTAATTAAAAAATTATTTATATTAAGTTATATAGTATTTAAAAAAATTAAAATATAAATAATATTAAAAAACTTAATATTATTATTAATATTTAAATTTTAATATTTAATTTAAAAAATATAACTTTTTAATTAAATAAAATTAAACCTATACTTTTAAATTTTTTTTAATAATTTTTAGTTTAAAAACTTTACTATATATAATATAAAAGGTAAAAAAAAACTTTATTTTATTAATATATATAATTTAAGTTTTACTATATTAGTTAATCTTTTTATTATATACTTTTTTAAGTAAATTAAAATACCTAATATTTAATAATTAAAGTAAATAAAATAAATAAAAAGGTATATAAAAAGTAATAATATTTTTTACCTTATAATATTATTTAAAGTTTATTAAATAATAACTTTTATACCTATTAAAAATTAATAATTAATAAATACCCTTTTTTTATAATATAATACATTTTTAAAAGTATTTAATTTATATTATAATAATAGTATTAATTAATTATTTATTTAGATTTATTTTAATAACTTAATTATTTAAAAGGTTACTTTTAATATACTAACTTATAAAGTAAACTTTTATTTTAATAATTAAAAATAATAATTTAACTTATTTATTTTTACTAATTAACTTAATATTTATTACTTATTAATAATTCTTAAATTATATGTTTTTTATTTTTTTTATTAATTTAAATATATAATTATAATTTTAAATAAATTAATATTTATTATAAAACTTAATTGATTAAAGTTATAAGTATTATAATTAAAAATTTTATATTTTTTATATATATTAAATATAAAGTTAAATTATATATTTATTATATTAGGATTTTTATATAAAGCCCTTTTATAGTTGTATATGTAATTAATATATATTTTAAAATATAGTTTTAATAAAATAAATCTTTTTACTTAATTAATCCTAATAGTATTACTGTTATAATTATAAAGTAAAAAATTTATTATATCTTTAATATCCTTAAAAATAAGTAAATATCTTTATAAATTTTAGTTAAGTATATTGTAATGATCACACTAAACCTTTGTAAGATCTAGCAGGTGGTCTGTAGGGTTTATGTTAGCAGTTCGGCGTAGAGGTGATACTTGACTGTTCGCAATACGAAGACACTGTTTAGTTCCGATGTTCGAGAGTATGATCACTAGCTGTGAGGCTATTCAGGTTGTTGGGCTGAATACTTAGATTGACGACTGAAGAGTCTGTTCTATGAAAGCTAACTACTGTGGTGATGACCATGTCCTTTTATATTCCGACTCTTCAGTTGGATATCTAGGCTAGCTAGCTATCCAAGATATCCGTGGTGTCGAGCCTGATTCCCTGTTGGTGGTGGCTAACTTGGCTAGCCAGCTATCCAGGTTATCCAGACTGTTAGGTGGGTCCCTGACCCTAACCCTGATATCTGCAGTGTCCCGTGACTCTGCTGTCTAGTGCCAAATGTCCTGCGTTGTGGCATCCTTTCTGAGTTGCCGGGGTTGCCCGAATGGGTCCCCTTGGTGCCAACGTGTTGGTTCATAACACTATCTCCCTTCTTGTGTCCTTTGTCCCTAAAGGTTCGTTCGTAAACTTCCCGTGTTACTTGTGCGTGCGTTCGTGCCTTCCTAATCCGTCATGTCCAATAAAGTCAAGGGTTCTCGAGTTGCAAAATCTGCTGGTCGTTCCCTGAAGACCGAACAAAAGGATTCTCTCCTTTCCGTCATTCTTCAGAACGCCGTTGTCATGCCTTCGTGTTCCTTCTGTGAGGGCCGAGGGATCTTGTCCTGTCAAGTTTCTGCGCAGGACTCGAGTCGCTGTGCCGAATGCGTCCGCCTAGGTCGTTCCCGCTGCGATGTTCAGGGTGTCTCGCCCGATGGTCTTCGGAAGCTGGGGCGTCAGCACCAGGAGATGGAATCCGCGCTGGAGGCCGCCGAGGAGGAGCGTCGCGTGCTTGATGCCAAAATCGAGCGTTTGCGAAAACAGAAGCGTATGTGGTACGAGAAGATGATGCGCGCCGTGCGCCGGGGTATCGACAATCTGGAGGAGCTGGAACGTGTGGAAAATGAGGAGGCCGAGGCTGAGCGCAAGCGTATTGCCGAGCAATCCGCCGAAGTTGTTCGTGGTGGCTCGCCTGGTTCTGGTGGAATGGAGGTGCAGGAGTCGTGGCTCCGTGCTGGTGGAGATGTTGGTGTTTTTGATTGGAGTTCCATGGTAAATGAGGGTGTTGACTGGTCTGCTCTGGGCGTGCCTGATTTGAGTGGGGGTGTTGTGACTGGTAATGAAAATTCGTCTGTTGGTGGGCCGTCTGGTTTGTAGTGTTTCTGACTGGTAGAAAGAAAATAGAATCTGTTGATTTGTTTCTGATTCGGTGGTTTCCGTTGACTGGTAAGGTCCCTTTGACTGGTAAGTCCTGTTGGTTCGGCAGTCTTCCTTTGACTGGTCCTGTGTGTCTAGACTGGTAGAGATGGTTTGATCGGTAAGGTTGTGTTGACTGGTAGAGTCGTGTTGACTGGTAAAGTCGTGTTGACTGGTAAAGTCGTTCTGACTGGTCGAGGCTTTCGTGCTGGTAGCGATGTTTGGTTGGCTGGAGGCTTGACTGGTCTAGGTCTCGACTGGTCTAGGTCCCGACTGGTCTAGTTTCTGGGTCTGTTGGTTCTGGGAGACCTCCTGGGTTGGCTGGTTGCTGGGGTGGCTTGGTTCGTCCTTGTTTTACCTGGGGCCGCGTTCCGGGCCTGGTACTGTTTAAGGATTTGTTCGCAACCGGTCAAGTTCTTGACTGGTTCCCATGTGTTTTCGCTAGTGTCGTAACCTTTCCACTTGACAAGGTATTCCATTATTCCCTGATGTTGTCGTGCGTCAACAATGTTCTCTACTTCGTACTCTTTATTGTATTCGTCGACTGTCTCGATCTGTGTCTCAAGTCTTGCGTTCTGTGGTGCTGGTTCCAAAAGTGAAATGTGGAAGTTGTTGTGTCGTCTCATTCCTTGTGGTAGTGATAGTTCGTAGTTGGTGTTTGAAAGTTTCCGCGAGATTTTGAATGGTCCAATTTTCTTGTGGTCAAGTTTGTCGCTGGGTCGCTTGGTCTTGATGTTTCGTCGAAGAAGGTAGACTTTATCTCCCTCCTTGAGAATTGGTCCCTCAATTCTTTTCTGGTTTGCGTATTTGGTCATTCGTTCCTGTACAAATGAAAGTTCGTCTTGAATATCCTTCTGGATTTGTCTGATTCGGGTTGCTTTTTGTTCTGCCGATTCCGCAACCGTGTTGTCTGGTAGTGCTTCGTAATAAGCCTGAGGTTCGTATCCGTAGACTGCAAAGAAAGGTGACTGTCTAGTCGTGCTGGTTGTTGCGCTGTTGTAGGCAAACTGTGCCAATGGTAGCAATTCAACCCAGTTATCCTGCAACTGGTTGATGTAGTGTCGAAGGTATTGTTCAACGATCTGGTTGATTCGTTCCGTTTGTCCATCCGTCTGTGGATGTGCTGCTGTTGATAGCTTGTGTTTTGCTCCGAGTTGTTTCATCAGTGACTTCCAGAAGTTTGACGTAAACAGCTTGTCTCTGTCTGAGATGATTTCATGTGGCATTCCGTGATTGCTCACAATGATTCGTAGGAATGTGTATGCGAGTTCTTCTGCTGTGCTGGCTTCCTTGTATGGTATGAAGTATGCGTACTTGCTCAGTCTACAAACCACTACTAAAATGCTGTCGTAAAGCACCTTGGTTAAGGGTTCTCGTGAGAGAGGTAGCTTGACGATGAAGTCTAGGCTGATGGATGACCACACAGCCGTAGGTACTGGTAGGGGCTTCAAAAGTCCATATGGTTTGTGCCTGGAAGCTTTGTTTTTGTTGCATGAGTCGCATTGCTTGATGATTTCCTCTGTTCTTCGCCTGAGGTTTGGGATGTTGTGGTAGCGCTGAGTTCTCTTGACTGTCGCCGTGACACCTTGGTGTCCGTGTGCTGGGGCTTCATGGATTCCCTTGATTAACTTGTCTTGTTCCTCGGGGTCCGTAGGGGTCTCTGTTGGAGTGTTGTTAATCCTGATTGTGGCGTCAAGTTCTCGGTTGAGTGTAAGGCTCCCATCTTCTTGTGTTCTGAAGATTGTCCATTTCGTAGGTGATTCCTTATCCTGGTGGTCTGGTCGTCTGCTGAGCGCGTCTGCTCTTGCATTCTTGACTCCGTCCACATGTATGACCTTGATGTCAAATTGTGATAGGAATTCCACGTATCTAACCTGTCGCTTGTTGAGTTCCTTTGTCGTTGTGAAGGTGGTTAGGTTTTTGTGATCCGTGTAGAGCTTTATCTGTTTTCTTGCGCCGATGAGGTATTGTTGCCATTCTTGAAATGCATATACGATCGCCATGAATTCTTTGTCTGGGGTGGCGTAACGAGTTTCTGGTCCGTTGAACTTCTTGCTGAAGTTTGCGATGATGCGAACTCGTCCCTGTTCGTCTCGCTGGGTAAGTTCTCCGCCCGCTGCATCGTCGGAGGCGTCTGTGTGTATCTCAAATTCTTTTTCTGGGTCCGCTTCTTCGAGCACTGGATCCTTGGTGACGAGGTCCTTGATTTCCTCGAAAGCCTGGCGTGTTTCCGTTGTCCACTGGAAGGTTTGTTCTTTGCGTGTGAGATCTGTCAAGGGTTTGCAGATGTCGCTGTAGTTTCCCATGAACTGTCTGTAGAAATTGGTATAGCCGAGGAATGACCTGACGTCCTTGACGTTCGTGGGTACTGGCCATTCCTTGATTGCCTGAACTTTGTCTTTTTGCATCCTGATGCATCCTGGTTCGATGGTGTATCCGAGATAGTCGACTTTCTGAACATGGAAGAAGCTCTTTTCTGGTTCCACTAGGAGGTTTGCATCCTGGAGCTTCTGGAGTACTTGTTTGACATGCTCCTGGTGCTTTTCCAATGTTTCCGAGAAGATGAGAATATTGTCGAGGTAGGCGATGACGAAGATGTCCAAGTGTTCGCGTAGGACTTGATTAATCATTTCTTGGAATGATGCTGGTGCGTTGGTCAGTCCGAAGGGCATGACCATGTATTCGTAGTGTCCATAGCGGGTTCGAAATGCTGTTTTCCATTCTTCTCCTTCCTTCATTCGGATGAGGTTGTAGGCTCCTTTCAGGTCTAGGGCCGTAAACCATTTTGCTCCTCTGAGTCGGTCTCGTAACTCTTTGATGAGAGGGAGTGGATATCGGTTTTTGATGGTGATGTCGTTAAGCTGTCGATAGTCCACACAAAGTCGTAGCTTGCCATTTTTCTTTGGTACAAACAGGATCGGGTATCCTGCTGGTGACCTTGATGGTCGGATGTAACCCTTCTTGAGGTTCTCGTCAAGGTATTCTCTGAGTGCCTTGAGTTTTTCTTCGTCGAGTCCGTAGATCTTGGAGAACCTGGGGTTCTTCCCTTCCTGTAGGGGTATCTCGTGGTCGTAGAGGCTGTGTTCAGGGATTCCTGTGTCGAGTTCCTCCTGAAACACTTTCCTGAATTCGTGGTATTCTCTGGGTATTCTTTCTAGTCTTGCCGGGGCGCTTTGTTCTCTGCGCTGGTGGAGGTAGAGAAGGTATCTCCTTGTTTCTTGTTCGTGTGTCGTGCTGTATGTCGATCGGCTTCGGCCTTTCCTGTTGGTCTTCGAGTGGCCTGATCCTTCCCTGTTTTCCCAAAGCGGAGCCTCCTGATGCTCGCTTCCAGAGGTATCTGTGAGTTCGTTTGAGCGCGTTTCTTTGCTGTCCTCAGTGACTGAACTTCGTTCCGCGTTGTTGATTGCAACCTTCTCCTGGGGAACAGCATTGTCCCAGTAGATCTGGCCAGTGGTCCAATCGATTCGGGGGTTCGTGGCTCGTAGCCACGGAAGTCCTAAGATCAGTTCGTGATGTGCTGTATCCGTGATGTCCAGAGTCATAGAAGTTGTGTGTCCTTGGATCGAGACAGGTAGATGATCAGTCTCCATGTCGATTACTCCGTTTCCGTATCCTACTTCTGTGCCTTCCACGGTACTGAGCCTATAGGGGTCTTCCTTCTGGTGCCATGGTATCTGGTCTTTGTTGATGATTCGGGGTGATATGAAGTTGCCCTGGGCGCCACTGTCCAACAGTGCGCTGTATGTTTTTCCGTTGATTTCTACCTTGAGTAGGATGTGTGCGTAGTTTCCTTGAGTAGCACACAGGGACCTGTGGTCCATGATCGACTGTTGTCCCTTTACAGGCGATCGCTGTCTTTTCCCTGCTGTTGATGCCATTCTGCTAGCTTTTCCTCGCTATGGATGGGGCAGAGAGGTGACCTGCAGTTTTGTGCTTGTCGTCGTCCGCGTAGACACTCCAGTGGTAAGTGCTGGTTCAATCTGAAGGTAGCATACGCCTTGCTGTGATTGACTTCGTGGATCGCCCAGTGGGTGAGGTCGTCTCGTTCGTGTAGCCTAGTGATAGGTCCTGTTCCGAAGCGTCTGGGAAAGAAGGCGTGCGTTGCCTTGGTCCTGAAGTGAACTTTGCACGTATGCTGTACACATGAGATCCAGGAGATCTCGCGATGTGCTGGATGTGTAGGCCAGAGGCGTGCCTCGTCTCCTGCTTGCCTGGGTTCTGGAGGATGGTGGAATTCAGAGAGGGCCTTCTCGATAGGTACTCCCGCTACTGCGATGCACACTATGCTGGTGTCTGGGGCGATCGGAATGTTGCGTCCTAGGTACTGTTCGGGATTTTCGTTGGGGTTTTCCGTAGGGTCTTCGTTTTTGTCATCAGTTGTTTCAGCGTATTCGGTGCTTGAGCAGTCCGAGTCGCTATCCCTCATTACTGTGTCGTACAGTGGTCCTCGTCTTCCCATTGCCAACTGTCTTTCCTGACGGGGTTCCTTTGGGAACCAACCAGAGGCTTCTTTCTCCGAAAGGTGCAGTACGCACTGATCGTGGTAACAGGAGGTCCAATTAAGGGCTCCGTGTCCTTCGTCAGCGTCCGCTGCTTGCTTGGGAATAGGTGGTAGGTCTTCTGGTTCTTCGTGGTTGTCAGGGTGGATTGGACATTCCACACAGAGGTTGGGTTGACAGATGCAGTTGGTCCTGCCTTCCGGGTGTACCGGGCATTGCTCGTTGAGTGAGCAGCTACACTGCTTGGGTAGCTCCTGTCTGGAGGTCATATTGACCTGTCGTCGTCCTTCTGGGACGGGTTTCCATTGTTTCTTGGGTTGGCGACATTCCCTAGCAAAGTGTCCCTTTCGACCACAGTTGTAACATTCCTTGTCGTGAGGTTTTCTCTGGGCTGCGTCGAGTTCCATGGGTCCTGCGTGGGTTCCTGTCGCAGTACTGCCGTATCCTCGTGAGTGTCGAGGTCGGTTGCTGTTGTAGAAGTTACCACCGTGCTGGTACTTCTTTCCTGTGTTTGGCGGGTTCCGAGTTCTCCAATGACTTCCGGTGTTCTTACGGTTACGTTCTTGTCGTCGTTCAAACAGTCGATTGTCGATGCGTACCGCCATGGCGACATACTTCGCAAAGTCGTCGGGTCGGTCTGCCTTAGAAATCTCGTCCTTGACATCCTCCTTAAGTCCTTCGTAGAACTGGCTCATGAGCGCGTCTTCTCCCCAACTGATATGGGTGGTGAGTTGTTTGAAGTGCGCTGCGTATTCGGAGGTCGATCCTCCTTGCTTGAGTTTCATGAGTTTGCGTTCTGCGGATCTCTCCTCATCTGGGTCTCCAAAAGCATCCTTGAGAGCTTGCTCGAAATGGTTGAAGCTTCGGAAGATTTTCTTGGTGTTGTCGTCCCAGTCGCTGTTGTCGTTCTCCAGATAGTCCCTAAGGGTTGGTTCAAACCATGCAAGCGCGTTGCCTTCGAGTCGAGTGCCAGTAAAGATAATTTTGTCGTGATGAGTGTTAAACTGGTGACTGTAGTGTTTGAAGTAGGCACGGCTCTGGGTGATGAATCCCTGGAGGGTTCCTTTGTCTCCCTTGTACGGGCCGGGCTTGTCCATCTTGTAGGCCTTAGCCTGTTGAACCGAGTGGAGGAGGTTAATCTCCTGCTGGAGGGCTGCGATCTGAGCCGCCATGCTCTGGGCGTCATTGTTGTTACCAACATTGGAGGAGGTTGGAGTTTGAGATGCCATCGTGTCTTCGTATTGTTCAGTCGGTTGGTCACGTAGCCGTTCTGAACAAGAGTCGTCAAAATGTAATGATCACACTAAACCTTTGTAAGATCTAGCAGGTGGTCTGTAGGGTTTATGTTAGCAGTTCGGCGTAGAGGTGATACTTGACTGTTCGCAATACGAAGACACTGTTTAGTTCCGATGTTCGAGAGTATGATCACTAGCTGTGAGGCTATTCAGGTTGTTGGGCTGAATACTTAGATTGACGACTGAAGAGTCTGTTCTATGAAAAGCTAACTACTGTGGTGATGACCATGTCCTTTTATATTCCGACTCTTCAGTTGGATATCTAGGCTAGCTAGCTATCCAAGATATCCGTGGTGTCGAGCCTGATTCCCTGTTGGTGGTGGCTAACTTGGCTAGCCAGCTATCCAGGTTATCCAGACTGTTAGGTGGGTCCCTGACCCTAACCCTGATATCTGCAGTGTCCCGTGACTCTGCTGTCTAGTGCCAAATGTCCTGCGTTGTGGCATCCTTTCTGAGTTGCCGGGGTTGCCCGAATGGGTCCCCTTGGTGCCAACGTGTTGGTTCATAACATATATATTAAATAAATATTGTTTTTTATTTTTATCAATTTTTTATTATTAAAGTAAGTATTATATTATATAGTTTAACTAACTATTTTATAAGTAAAAATAAAATAAAAAATATAATATTTTTTAAATATATATTAAATACTTAATTTTAAGTTAAATTTAATAGTTTAAATAATAAATTAAATATTATTTTCTTTTATTTTATTTATTATAAAATATAATATAAAAAAATATATAAAAAAGATAAATAAGAGTAATTAATAAAAAAATAGTTTACTTATTAGGGTAACTTACTTATTAGTACTTAACGTTATTAATTATTTTATTTATTAAAAAATAATAATATAAAATTTAAAAATTTAAAAATATTTATTATATTTTTTTAAATTTTTTAATATAATATAAATTATAATTAAAAAATTTAATTTATTAATATAATCTTTTTATTTTTTTATTATTAAAATATAATATAAAAAATATTTTAATATTAAATATATTAAAATTATATTAATTTTTTATAAATACATTATTAATAAAATTTTAAATTTATTTTAATATAATTAAAATTAAAAAAATATTAAAAATATTAATAATTATTTTAATAATATATAAAAACTATATTTTTTTTAAAAAATATTTTTAATAATTTAATTTTAAAATTTATTTAAAAAGATTAATTAAAATATAAATTATATTTATATAATATTTATAAATATTAAAAGATTTATTTAATTTTTAATTAATTAATTAATTATAATTAATAATTATAATATTTAATTTTATAAAGTTATTTAAATTCTTTTTTATAAAGTTATAATAAAAATTAAAATTTAAAATAATAAATTTTATATAAAATTAATATTTTAAATATAATTTCTTAAATTTATTTTTATAAATATTTTTTATTTAATTAAAGTTTTTATATAATTTAAAAATTTTAAATTTATTTTAATAATAATTTTTATATTTTTTTTAAAAAAAATAAAAAAAAAAAAAAATTATATTAAAAATATAATAAAATTTTAAAAACTTTTTTATATATTTTTATAATTTTTAAAACATTATTATAATATTAAAAAAATAGTATTTAATTAATTAATCTTTATTTTAAAATTTATTAAAATAAGTTTATTAAATTTTTATTAATTTTATTTATATAAAAATAAAATTTTAAAAAATAATATTAAAAAAATATTTATTTTTATTATTAAATTTTATAATTAAAAAAAATTAAAAAAATATATTTAATTATATTTTTAGAAAATCTTTAATTTTTTTTAATAAAATAATAAAAATAAAAATAATTTAATTTTTTTTTATAAATATTTTTTAATAAATATAATAATATTAAAAATTAATTTTAAAATTTTAGTAATTATTTTAATTACTAAATTTTAATATATATAAATATTAAGTTTTAATTATAAAATTTAATTATTATTTTTAATATAATTAAATAAACTTTTTTATAATTTTTTAAATTAAGAATATTTTTATAAATTTATATCAATATAAATAATAAATTAATAAATTTAATAAATATAAATATAAATTAAAATATTAATTAAAATATTAATTAAAATATTTTTAAAATTTTAATTTTATTTAAAATAAAATTTATTTATAATTATTTCTTTTATTAAAAGTTTAAAAATTAATAGTTTAAAGTTTTTTAATTAATATTATTTAACTTTTATTTTTATTTTTATTTTAAAAATATTTATTTTATTATAAAATATATTTTTTATAAATTAAAGTATATAATTAAAATAAAATATTTAATTTATTTATTTAATTTATTAATTATATAATTTATATTTATTTATTTTTTATTTTATAATTTATATTAAAATGTTTTTTATATTATTAATTATAAAAATATATAAATAATATTTAAATTTTAATTTTTATAAAATAATAAAAATTAAATTTATTATTATTTATTATAAAAAGAATTTATTATATTAATAAATATTAATTAATATATATTTTAAATATTAATTTTTATTAATAAATATAATAATAATCTTTTATAAAATTTATTTTAAATTATAATATAATTAATTATTAATAATTTAAAATACTTTAAATTTTTTTTTTTAAATTAATATATTTTAAATATTATTATTAATTAAATTATATAAAACTTTATATAAAGTTTTAAAGTTATATTTATTTTTAATAAAAAAGTTAATAAATTTATATTAATAAAAAAGAAATCTTTTAAAATTTATATATCTTTTTTTATTATAAAGAAAAGTTTAATTATATATTTTTAATATTATTTAAATTTTTATTTAATTAAAAACAAATTTAATTTATAATAATATATTTAATTAATTTAAAATATTAATTAAAATAATAATTAAAATAATAATTAAAATAGTAATTAAAATAATTATATATTAATAAGTTATATTTTTACTTTTAAAATATATTAAAATTAAAAATTAAAATAAAATTCTTTGTATTTAAATTATAAATTTATTTTAAAATTAAGTTTTAACTTATAATATATTATATTTACCTTATCTTTTCTAAATAAACTTTTAAAATTAAATATTTTTAAAATAATAATATTTTTTAATTATAAAAATAAATATAAATAAACTTTATATAATATATTTAATAAATAAATATTAATTATTTATTAAAAATTTTAATATTTTAATAAAACTTTAATTATAACTTTATTTTTATTATTATAATATAAAGAAATATTAATTTAATTTTTCAATTTTTTAAAAAAAAAATTATTATTAAGTAAATATTATTAAATATTAAAAAATAATTAAATAAAACATTATTTAAAAAATATATTTAAATTTTAATAATAAAGTAAATAATTTTTCTTTTAATAATTTATAATAAAAATTAATTAATATTATAATTATTATAATTATTTAATAAAAAATAAGAATTAAATATAAAAATAAATTAATTTTTAAAAATTTTAAAATTTAATATTATAATAATAAATATATTATCTTTAATATTAAATATTAATTATTAAAGGTAATTAAATATTATAAAAAGAAATATTATAATAAAGAAGAATTTAATAAATATAAAAAGAAAAACTTTATAAAAAAAATAAAAAAGAAATTAAAATAATAAATTAATTTAAATATATATAAAAGTAATTAAAAATTAAAATCTTTTAATAAAATAATTATATAAATAAAATATTTAATAATACTTTTTTTTTAATGTTTTTAATTTTTTAATTTTTTTTTAATTTTTTAATTTTTTTTATATAATATTAATTAATATATTTAATAATACTTTATTTATTTAATAATAAAAATTATTTTTAAAATTAAAACTTTATTAAAATTAATTTAAAAAAGGTTTTATTTCTATTAAAAATAAATATTTTTAATAAAGTTCTTTTTAATAATAAATTTATTTAACTTTTAAATAAAACTTATTAAAATATAATATTAATAATAAAATAATAAAGAAATTAAATTTAAAAAAAATTAATACTTTTTTATATAAAACTTTTTTAAAAAAAAAAAAAAATACTTAATAATAAATAAAAAAGAATTATTATTATTAAAAAATATTAAAAATAATTAAAAAGTAATATATTAATAATTAAAATATTAATTAAAATAATATTAATAATATTAATAATTATAACCTTTTATAAAATATAAAAATTATAAAAATATATAAATCTTTTTATATTTATTATATATAAAAAACTTTAAATAAATATTTAATTATAGTTTTTAATAGTAAAATCTTTTTTAAATATATATATATATATATATAATATAGTTTACTAGTTAACCGTTATTATTACTTTACTATTACTTTTTACTAAATATACTAACTTTAATTAACTTTAACATCCCTATAATATAAAATGGTTAATTATATTTAATATTAATTAATATTAAATAGTTTTAATTATTTATTTTTAATTAATTTAATTAATTTAAAGTTATTAATAATATTATAATATTAATTTAAAATAAATAACTTTTAATAAAAAAATTAGTTTTTTTATTAAAATAAAGTATTTTAACTATATAAAATTAACCTTATTTTATATTATTTAGATTAATTATTTTAATAATTTATTATAAACTATTATAAAATATACTATTATTTATTTAAAATTTAAATAATTAAACTTTTTTATATTTTTTTTATAGGTTTTTATATTATACTTAGTCTTACCGTAGTTGTTATATTATTGTTTGTTTAGTCTGCCGTAAACCGCCTTTTTAGTATTACTAGCTATTTTACTTACTAGCCGCTTCCCCTTCTCTTTTTCTTCAATTATCGCTTAGGATTCCTTAATAGTAAGTGCTCCTCTAAGCTATACTTAACTTTTTTTAGCCCTTTAGTGTTTAATAAGGTTAATATTAACCTTTTTAAGAATATAAACCTAATTATTTAAAAAAATAATTTAATATATTATTACTTATATATATTTTATAAACTTTTTAATTATTTAAATAATTAATATAAAAAAGTTACTTTAATAATTAAAAATTTTATTTTTAATAAAACTTAATTATTAAATAATTTAATCAATATTAAAGGGTATTTATAATTCTTATTTTAATAATAATATAAGGAAGGATTATATTAAAGTTTATAAATAAATATTTAGTTTAAAAATAATAAAGTTTAAATCTTATAAAAAAAATTAATTTTTTTAAACCTAAATTTTATATTTTTTTTTATAAAAACCTTATTATAGGTTATTTTAAATATAAAAAAAAACTTAATTTTAATAATATAGTTAATAAAGGTTTAAATAAAAAAATTAATTTTATTACTATATATATACTTTAATAATATAAATAATATAATATTTAATAATTAAAGTAAATAAAATAAATATAATAATATATTAATAAAAATAATATTATATTTTTTATAGTATTATTTAAATTTTATTAATATATAACTTTTATAATTATTAAAAATAAGTATTTAGTATATACCCTTTATTTATTATTTTATATATTTATTAAAATATTAAATTTATTTAAAATTAATTTTATTATTTATTTATTTATTTAAAATAAGTTTAATTACCTAATTTAATAAAAAACCTAATTTTATTATTTAATTAATAAAGTAATAAATATTTTAAATAATTATAAATAGTAAAATATATTAACTTTTTATATTAATATATTTAATAGTTATTACCTATTTCTAATTTTTAAGTTATATAAATTTAACCTTTTTATATTAATTAAAATATATAATAATTATTAATATAGTTATTATACCTATTATAAAGTTAGTTTTATTAAAGTTATATAAGTTATTATTTATAATACTATATTTAGTTATTATATTATAAAGTAAATAAAATTAGTTTTTAATAACCTTTAAATCTTTATAAAGGGCTTTTTAATAATTATAAAATTAATTAAATTTAATTTTTAAATTTAATTATATATTTATAAAGTATTATACCTAATTTTTATTAATAAATTTACTATCTTATAATATTAATAAAAAATTAACTATATTTTTTATATTAAAAAGTTATATTAAATTATTTTATATATTTTATTTAAATATATATTAAATAAATATATATTTTTTAATTAAATTAAGTTTATATTATATAATATATAACTTTTTATAATATAATTAGTTATTTATCCTATTAAGTAAGGTAGTTTTAAAAATATTAAAAATTTAAATAACCTAAGTTATATTTAAAAGTTTTTTTTAGTTTTTTTAAAGTTTTTAATTACTTAAATTATTAGTTAAATTTTATTTTTTTTTAAAATAAATTAGTATTATAAATATTAATTTTTAGTATATTAAATATTTAAGTAAGTAAAGTGATATAAGATTAATATAAAAAATAAGGATATAATTTATATTAAAAATAAACCTACCTACTAAAACCTTAATTCTTTAAACTAATACTATAGTATTATTATAACTTTAAATTAACTAAATTAATTAAAAATAAGTAATTAAAACTATTTAATACTAATTAATATTAAATATAATTAACCTTTTTATATTATAGGGGTATTAGGGTTAGTTAAAGTTAGTATATTTAATAAACAGTAATAATAAGGTAATAATAACGGTTAACTAGTAAACTATATTATATATATAAATATATTTATTAATATTATTTAAATAATATTATATTATATTATTTATAAAAAGTAAATTATTATTATTTAAAAAAATATTAAATTATTAAAAATAATAAATAATAAATTAATAAATAATAATTTTATATAAAATAATATAAAATATAATTTAAAATTAAATTTTTATTTAAAAAAAAAGTTAATTATATTTTAATTATTATTTTAATTATATATATTATAAAACTTTTTTATATTTATTAATATTTTTTAATTAATATCTTTTTAATATAAAGTAAAAAGTTATTTAATATATTTAATATAAATTTAATTATTTAATATTATTTTTATTAATTAAATTAAAATTAAAAAAGTTATTTTTAATAAAACAATTATTTTTATTAAAATAAAAACTAATATACTTTTTATTTATTTAAAATAAAACTTAATTAAATATTAAAATATAATTAAATTTAATAAATTTTAAATTTAAAAACTAATTTAATATTAAAATTAAACTTTACTTATTAAAAAACTTTATATAATTATTTATAAAAAATTAATAATAATTTTAAATAAAAATAATTATTTTATAATAAAATTATTTTTAAAAAAGTAAAAAAGAATTAATAAATTTAACTTTATATATTAAAAATAATATTTATAATATTAAAAAATAAAAGAATAATTAATATAATTATTATATTTTTACTTTATTTTTAAATTTAAAAAGTAATTTAAATATAAAAATAATTAAAATAATAATTAAAATAAAATAAAAAAGTATTATTTACTTTTTATTTAATATTTATTTTTTTAATTATATAAAATTATATTAAAAAATAACTTTAAAAAGTATAAAAACTTTTTAAATTTTATTTATAATAATAATATATTTATAATTAATAAAAATAAGTTTTTTTATTTAAATTTAATATTTAAATAAATCTTTTATAGAATTAAGTCTTTTTAAAAAATATTAAATTAAAATATTATAATATATTTTTTATTTAATAATTTATATTTTATTAAAAATATTTTAAAAAGTATTATAAAATTAATAATATTTTTATTTAATAATTTTTATTTTTATTTTAATATTATTATTAATTATTTTAAAATAAATTTCCTTTATAACCTATAATATAAAATACTATTAAGTTATATACCCCACTAAGCTATATATTTTTTTAAAAACTATTATAGTTCACCTTTTAACTATATTCTTTTGTACTATATTCTAAAATAGGTAAAATAAAAAAATTTACTATTTAACTTATTATTTAAGTTATTTAAAACAACCTAAAACTAAATAAGCAATATATATCTTAACTATATAATATACCTAAATTTACCCTTTATAATAAAATAACTAACTAAATTATATAATAAAATACCTACCCTAATTATAAAAGATTAATAAAAATAAAAAAGAAGGTTGTTATTTAATATATATTTAACTAGGATTCCTAAGGATATTTACTTATCCTTACTAATATAGAAGATATAGCTAACACATTACTCCGCAACCGTAATAGTGGCGCTATCAGGAAGAATTGGGTGTAAAGATTTATTATATCAGAATTACGTTTTAAAATACATATTAATTATATATATAATTACTAAAAAGCTCTATATAAAAATCCTAATATAATAAATAAATAGTTTAACCTTATTTTAAATATATATATAAAATATAAAATTTTAAATAATAATATTTATAACTTTAATAAAATAGGTTTTATAATAAGTATTAATATATTTAAAATAATAATTACTAATATAAATTAATAAAAATAAATAAAATTAATATAATTTAGTAATTAATAATAAATAATAATTATTAAATTAATTAATAAAAATAAATAAATAAATAAACCTTTTAATATTAGTTATTAAAATTAAGGTTTACTTTATAAATTAGTATATTAAAAGTAATATTTTTAATAACTAAGTTATTAAAATAAGTTTAAATAAATAAATAAATAATAAAATTATTTTAAAATAAATTAAATATTTTAATAAATATATTATATTATATATAAAAGGTATTTATTAGTTATTAATTTTTAATAACTATAAAAGTTACTATTTTATAAATTTTAAAATTTTTTATAAAAAAAGAATTATTACTTTTTATATACCTTTTTATTTATTTTATTTATTTTAATTATTTAATATTAAATATTTTAATTTATTAAAAAATGTATATAATAAAAAAATTAATTAATATAGTAAAGTTTAAATTATATATATTAATAAAATAGAGTTTTGTTTTACTTTTTATACTATATATAATAAAGTTTTTAAACTTGAAACTATTAAAGGAGGTTTTAAAAAAGTAAGTTTTATTTTATTTAACTAAAAAGTAATACTTTTTAAATTAAATATTAAGTTATAAATATTAGTATTATAGTTAAGTTCCCTAATATTATTTATACCTTAAATTTTTTAAATATTATATAACTTAATATAAATAGTTTTTTAATTAACTTTAATTAAAAATTAAATTTTTTATTATTAGGAAAACTTTTTAATACTAATTTTAACTATTATTAATTAGTTAGTAAAAAGTATTTAGTTATTAGCCTATATAATATCCCTATTAACCTAAAAACATAAAACCCTTTAAAATATAAATATAATACTTTTAAAATATTAATTAATTAAAAAAATATATTTATAATTAAAAGGGTTATTTAATACTTAAAAAACTATAAAGATAATTAATTTAAATAAAAAAAGGAAATAGTTAACTAATAAAATAAGTGGTAATACTAATAAGGCAGTTTACTATAAATTAACTATACAACGGTATAGTAATTATAAAAAACCTAAATATAATACGTAAATATATAAAAAAGATAAAGAATTATCTAATATATTTAGTTTTAATTAGTTTTAGTTTATTTAAATTAATATAGTACTATAATTTAAGTTATTTTACTAATAGTATTAAAAAGTATATAACTTAATAGGGTATATAACTTAATAGTATTTAATATTAATATTATTTTAAGGTATATATTAAATTTGTTTTATATATTTTATAATATATAATTACTTTTTTAAATTAACTTTTAATTATATAAAATTTAAAATAAAGAAATTTTAATAAAGATTATTAATAAAATTTAAGTTTAATAATTATAAATAAATTAATAAAATTTTAAAATACTTAAATAATTAATTTAAAATAATTTATTTAATTTTTTAATTATATATTAATATTTTAATTTTATTTTAATTTTAAATAATTTAATTAATTAAAGTATTATTTTTAATATAAATTATTTTTAATTTTTTAATAATATTATTAATTATAATAAAATAAAATTTCTTATAATAAATTTTATAAAAAATATATAAATTATTATTTTAATTTATATATAATTAAAACTATTATTATTATAAAAGTTAATTATATTTTAAATTAAAGTAATTATAATTACCTTATGTTTTAATAGTAACTTTATAATTTTAAATCTTTTAATTTAATAAATATCTTTTGTATTTATTCTTTTATTAATTTAATTATTAAAGTTATTACTTTAAATAATATTATAATTTTAAATGACTTAATTTAAATATTAATCTTTAATTTTATTATATAGTAAATTAAAATAATAATTAAAATAAATTTTAATAAATTTCTTTTTTTATAATTATAATTTATTTAATATTATAAAGTTTTTTTTTATAATAATTATATTATTATACTTTATATTTTTGTTTAAAATTTTAATTATTTTTTAAATAACTTTTTTAAATTTATTTTTAATTTTATATAATATAGTTTACTACCTAACTATATATACCATTTAACTATATACTTTTAACAACTTTACTAACTTTAACTAACCTTAATACCTATTTAAAATAAAAGAATTAATTAAAATTAATATTAATTAATACTAATTATTTTTTATTACGTATTTTTAATTTATTTAGTTAATTTAAAGTTATAATATAGTTATAATATTTATTTAAAAGTTTAAAGTTTTACTAGGTTAATTTATTTTTAATATAAATTATATTTATATTTTTTATATTAATTTTATATCATTTTATTTATTTAAATCTTTAATATATTAAAAATTAAAATATATACTATACTAATTTATATAAAAAAGATTTAAATTAAGTTAATAATTTAAATAATTAAAAATTTTAAATTTGTTTTAAAAAAACCTTTAAATATATATTAAACTTTATAGATTTTTAATATTTTTAAATCTATTTTATATAATAAAATAAATAACTAACCTTTTTATAAAAGATTATATATTAATAATTATACATTTAACCTAATTAAAAAGTAAATACTTATTTAATAAATTATTAAATAAAATATATAAGGATTTTTAATATAACTTTTTAATATAAAAAATATAGTTAACCTTTTACTAATATTATAAAATAATAAACTTATTAATAAAAACTAGGTTTAATACTTTATAAATATATAACTAACCTTAAAAACTAAATTTAATTACCTTTATAACTATTAAAAAGCCCTTTATAAAAATTTAAAAATTATTAAAAACTAATTTTAACTACTTTATAATATAATAATTAAATATAAAATTACTAATAATAACCTATATAACTTTAATAAAATTAGTTTTATAATAGGTATAATTATTATATTAATAGTTATTATATATACTAATAAATATAAAAAAGTTAAATTAGTATAACCTAATAATTAAAAATAAATAATAAATATTAAATATATTAATATAAAAGGTTAATATATTTTATTATTTATAATTATTTAAAGTATTTATTACCTTATTAACTAAATAATAAAGTTAAATTTCCTATTAAATTAAATTATTAAAATTATTTTAAATAAATAAATAAATAATAAAATTAGTTTTAAATAGATTTAATATTTTAATAAATATATAAAGTAATAAATAAAGGATATATATTAAATACTTATTTTAAATAGATATAAAAGCTATATATTAATTAAATTTAATATATATTATAAAAAAATAATATTATTTTTATTTATATATTACTATATTCTTTTTATTTACTTTAATTATTAAATATTATATTATATTTACTATTAAAATATATATATAGTAATAAAATTAATTTTTTTATTTAAATCTTTATTAACTATATTACTAAATTTAAGTTTTTTATTATATTTAAAATAACCTATAATAAGGTTTTTATAAAAAAGAATATAAAATTTAGGTTTAAAGGGGCTAAACTTTCTTTATAAAATTTAAATTTTATTATTTCTAAACTAAATATTTACTTATAAATTTTACTATAATCCCTTTTTATATCCCCTTTTAAATAAGAATTATAAATATTATTTAATACCTAATAAACTATATAGTAATTTAGTTTTATTAAAGGTAAAATATTTATATATTAGGGTAACTTTTTTATATTAATTCTTAAGGTTATTAAAAAATTTATAAAAGGTATATAAATAATAGTATATTTAATAATAATTTTAAATAATTAAGTTTATATACTTAAAAAAGCTAATATAATACTTACTAAATACTAAAAGGTTAAATAAAGTTAAATGTAGTTTAAAAAAGTATTTAATATTAAGGAATTTTAAATAATAATTAAAAAAAAAGAGAAAAGGAAATGGTTAATTAATAAAATTAGTAGTAATATTAAGGATTTAGTTTAAAGCAAATTAAATAAATAACAATATAATAATTATAATAAAATTAAATATAATATAAAAACTTATAAAAAAGATATAAAAAAGTTTAATTAATTAGATTTTAAGTAAATAATAATATATATTTATTAGTTTATAATAAATTAATTAAATAATAATATTTAATTAATATAAATTAATGTTAATTTTATAAATTTAAAATAATTTATTTTAATAAAAAAGTTAATTTTCTTATTAAAAGTTATTAACTTTAAATTAGTATTATAATATTATTAACCTTTTTAAATTAATTAAATAAATTAAAAATAAGTAATAAAAAATAATTAATATTAATTAATACTAATTTTAATTAATTCTTTTATTTTAAATAGGTATTAAGGTTAGTTAAAGTTAATAAAGTTATTAAAAATATATAGTTAAATAGTATATATAGTTAAATAGTAAATTATATTATAATAAGTTATTTTTTATTTATATTATTAATATATTTTTAAACTTTAATAATATATAAATTTATAAAGTATTACTTTTTAAATTTATATTTAAATATTATAATAAGTTAATTTAAAAATAAAAATAAAACTTAAAATAAAACTAATATAAAAATTAAATTTATTAATAAGGAATTATTTAATTAATTATTTATATTATATTTAATTATATAATTAAAATTAATTATATAATTAAAATTAAAGTAATTAAAATTAAAGTAATTAAAGTTAAAATAATTAAGGTTAATTATATAATTAAGGTTAAAGTAATTAAAGTTAATTGTATAATTAAAATAATATAATTAACTATAATTTAAAAAGAAAATTAAAATAATAATTAAAATAAGAAAATAAAAATAAAAGATTTATTTATTTAAAAAATATTAAATTATAAATTAATTTTATTATTATTAATTATATATAATAATTATAAGTTAAATAATAAATTAATAAGTAAATTAAATAAATAATAAAAATAAAAAAGAATATATTTATTTAAAATTTAATTAAATTATATATAAATAATTAAATATAATAATATTTAATAAAAAGTTATTATTTTTTAAATAAATAAGTTATAAGTATTAAAAATTAATTAAAAAAATATTTATTAAAAATAATAAAATAATTAATTAAAATATTACTATATAATACTTTTAATTAAATTATATTATTAATATTACTTATTTAATTTAAATAAAAAATATTAATTTAATATAATATTATTAAAGTTTATTTTTATTAATTATATAATTTATAATTAATTATATAATTAACTTTTAATTAATTATATAACTTATAATTAATTATATAATTATAAAATTAATTTATTAATATTAAAAATAATTTTAATAATAAATTTTAATTAAGTTTTATTATATTTATTATTATAAATAATATTTATTATTAAAAACTTATTATATATTATATATAAATTTTTTATTTTAAAATTATTATAATTTATATTAAATTAATAATAAATAATAATAATAAATTTAAAATTAAATTAATTAAAAATAAAAATAAAAATAAAAATAAAAATAAAAATAAAAATAAAAATAAAAATAAAAATAAAAATAAAAATAAAAATAAAAATAAAAATAAAAATAAAAATAAAAATAAAAATAAAAATAAAAATAAAAATAATTAATAATTAATAATAAAAAAAAACATTTAAAAAAAAATTAAAAATAAATAAAAATTAATAATTTTTTTTTAATTAATAATTCTTTTTAATAATTATTTTATATTAAATTAAAAAATTGTAAAAAAAAAATTATTTATTTATTTTTAAAATTTTAATATAATATTTGTTTTAAAAATTATTTATTATTTTTAAAAATTAATTAGAATAACTTTACAAAAAGTTATAAAGTAATATTTAATTTATTATTTTTAAAATATATTATATATTAATACTTATTTTAAGTTTTATTTTAATTTTTATTTTAATTTATTTATTTAATTATTAACTTTATTATAATTTATAATAAATATATTATTATTATATTTAAAAATTTTAAATTTATTAATAATATTATATGTATTATAAAAAATTATAAGTTTATATTAAAAATTTTAAATTTATTAATAATATTATATGTATTATAAAAAATTATAAGTTTATATTAAAAATTTATAATTTAATTATATTATTTTATAAAGTTTTTTTAAATAATAAAAATTTAAAAAATAATTAAAATAAAAAAAGTTATAAAATTTTTAATTATAAAATATTATAATAAAATATATTAATAAATAATTTAAAATATTATTATTAACTTTATTAATTTTTTAATTTTAATATTAATAATTTTTTTAATATTAATAATTTTTTTAATATTAATAATTTTTTTAATATTAATAATTTTAATAATATTAAAAGTTTTAATAAATTTTTTAATATTAATAATTTTAATAATATTAAAAGTTTTAATAATTCTTTTAAAATTAAAAATTTAATAAATAAAAATAATATTATATATAAAATTTAAAATAATTTAATTATTAATTAAAATAATAATTAAAATAGTATTTATTTATAATTATAATTTTATTATTTAATAAAATTTAATTTAATTTATTAATTATAATTTATATAAATTTTAAATGTTTTAAATTAAAATTTATATTATTTTTTTTAAATAAAATTTATTTCCTTTTTATATTATTATGTTTTATATTATTAAATATTTAACTATTTGTTAAATACTGAATTTTAATTAAGCTTATTTTTTACCTAAATACTAAGGATCTGATTGGGTATCCGATGGGTAAAACCCGATGACGGGTAATTCCTGGGCCTATTTGGAGGCAACCGACTGTGCCTCATTCTGGAAGGGTCGCAGTCCAGCTCCTGCAGAAAGAAGCACTCGCCAAGTGTTTCGCTTGCAGGTCAAAAGGGACTAAGCGAGCCGCTGCGGCCCGAGAAGGAACCGCACATTCGCGGGGTTGGTGTTCATAAATGGAAGTATGCGCAGCCAACAGTCATTTCTCTGTGTTTGAGCAGAGCGCTCGGCGTCGGGTGTCGGAGGACTCAGTGGGCTGGAGCTAAAAATGAATATACAGACTACGCAAGGTGACCACAGGCATCTGTAGACGCTACCCAATTCTTGGGCCACTGTCAGGCTTGTTTTCCATTCGTCGATGACTTTGATCTGGCGTTTCTACAGTCAGCGGAGACAACACATCCGGCCCTCAGGCAAAGATTGGCCAAGGAGAGCAATCTGCGCAGCCGCTGGGAAATCATAAGACTCATGTAGTACACGCGCAAGTAGATCCGATTGCTGTCCCTTCGCGAGCTGACGTATATACATATATATACTGCTGGGATCGGATCGAATAATAGAGTCAGAGGGTTCAAATCCTTCTGTATTTTCATCGCTTCACCGTGCTAGGTATCATGAAGCAGGGAAGCAGCTATGACCGCTGGCCGCTCGCTCGCTCATTTCCTGCGAGCAGTAGCCGAAATGGAGACGGGAAAAACAAAATACAAACAAGACCATACACCATGAGCCAAACGCTGAAGTCCCAGATAAGGATGGAAACCAACCATGAAACCGTTGCCTGACCAACCCTGACCATGCCTGTGCCAACGCCACTTCTCCCTGAATGTCCAAATTATATAATTCTCGTCCACAAACCAGGACGGACACCTGTTCTATTTGTAGCCGTCTCTTCTTTGATGCATGAAATTCAAACGGTGTGGGCTATGCCAGTGGAGGTGCTTTGAGTCATCAAACCTACTTATAACGCGTGGCAAGCTCAACAGTTTCGATCAACTCGGCCAGCTACTCGATGTCGTCGTGTCTGAAGCTGGACCTTGGCGCTTCAGGATCCTCACTCTATGTGGCAGGAGCCCTGGCCGCCGCAACAGAAGCGTGAGAAGCCTGTGTCTCGACCTTCTCAGACACGGTTTCCCACCATGAACCGTGTGATTCTCGGTCAACCGCTCCAACCTTGGACATCTCGTCGACCATGTCTCTTACACGATCCACAAATTCGACCATGCCAGAGCTCGCCAGCTTCTCACCTGCGATGCTCGTGGCTTTGGCTTTCTCACTTGTGCTGCCCGCCGCGATGCGCCCTAGGATATGGTCGCGCAATCGCTTGAGGAGTAACCGCAGGACTGGCTGGCTAGGGTCATGGGCGTTCGGGTCCCAGGTCTCACTTGGGTCCGGCTGCTGGGTGGTAGCAAGCTCGTTATGCGCCGCAACGAGCTTGTCGACAAAGCCACGCAGATGGCTCTTCGTTGTCGAGGGCATCGACCGTCCGGCCTCGAGAGCTGTCATGATGCCAGCCACAGCGGCCTCCTGGGAATCTGCATTGTCAAGGACATGCATGATTCGCGCGGCCTCCATTCTCCACGGCACACGGACGTCGCGTTTGAGAAGGTTCTTGCACTGCAGGAGAATCCCGCCTGTAGTCACCATCTTGCGAGTAAGATGACCATACTTGCGTATGCGCTTGTAGTCAAGCTGCAGCATTTCTGGGATTTGACCATAGCGCATAGTACTCGGCTGTGTGAATATATCGACCAGCATGTGAGCGTAGATCTTCTCGGCCGTGGGCCGGTTCTTTGGGTGGTTGATGTTCTCAGGATCGCGGCGAGCCGTCTCGGTCATAACCTTGGCCCTCGCTGCCCTCCAAGCTGTTTCGGCTGCGAACAAGCCGTGCTCGCCTTGTTCGATGGCGTTGGAAAATGCTTTGGCCTCGTAGTCAGGTGCGTGCTCCAGCAGCTGAGGGCCGACCAGTTGCAAAAGATGGTTGGCATAGTCGCTCAACATGACATCGATGAAGAGGATCAGCGCCTCCAGACGATCAACATAGCTGCCCTGGCTGAGCTTGTTTTCGACCAGATCTTTCACCTGGTCGTCCCGAACAGGGGCGCACAGCTTTGGCATCAATGCCCCCATCGATGAAAAGAAGCGCTCATACGAGAACGATCCGTTTCGAAACCGTTCCTTGAATTCGTCGATGTCCAACAATTCTCCAATGAAGTTGTGCATGGAATTACCAGGTTTGAGAAGCCGCTGTAGCTTCTCGCGGATGTGCTGGGCAATTCTGAGGAGAAGTTTGAATTGCACATGGCGCGAATGCTCATCTGTCGCATGGATAGTCGCCCTCATCTGTCCAAGAATGGGTTGAAGCGCCTTCGTCTCTGCCTCCACAAAGTCATCGGCGACGACGCGGTACTCTTTATTTATGGCAAGTTCGTGAACCACGGTTCGATTATCTGGCAAGAGCATTCCTTTCTTGATGGGCTTCGGGCCCTGCGGCCTGCTTGCAGGAGTGGACGGCGGGGTGGGATAAACGCCCGAGGCATCGCTCCTTGGGCTGGGAGGATGGCTTTTGGCAGTGCCCAGGTCAGCCATCGCAGACTCAGTACTGATGGTCTGATCGGCGACTCGCGGCTTCAAGTCAGCCTTTTGTTTCTTTTTGTTGGCAGCTCTGGCTTTCTTAGCCCTCAACCTAGCGTCTTTAATGACTTCGAGCCCCCGCTCTCTGCCAATCAATTTACTGATTCGAGAGATGAGCATAAGCTGGTTCGTCTTCATGCTTTCTTGGTATTGCTGCACCACCGAGAGATCGCTGTTTTCCTTCACATGGTCCAAAGTAGCATCAAGCTCGACTAACTGCCCCAGCATCCCGTCAACAAGCGCATTCTTGTCCCGCGCCTTCCAGGTAAAGAACGCGTTTTCGAACTGGGAGTAGACTCGAGGAAGGGCTTGGGCCAGCCCCGGCGGGACGGTGTAGTTGTTGAAGCTTGTCAGCCGTGGCATGATGTTCTCGAACGTAATGAGTAAATCCCGAGACCTCGCCACGAGCTCTTGACATTGTGGATCCGTGAGGTTGTCTCTAGGGATAGGATGCGCCGGGGAGCCCTGCTCGGGGGGCATTATGTCGTAGGTGTTGCTGAGGACCTGAGCAGGATGGCCAAGAATAAGGTATGCACTGAGGAAGCAGCGGACTGCCTTCATTTGTTCGACTGAGTCCAGCCCGCCGTTTTGTAGGCCACACATGGCTAAAACGCGAGCGGTGACCATAACCACCCTCAATTGCCCCAGCTTCTCCGTGACCTCATCGTAATCTGTCGTCTTGACCCCATCGACATTCAGGGCCAGCCGGGAGAATTCTTGAACCACCTTTCTCTTGGCCATGACACGCCACCAGCTCTGTATCCTCCACACAGCCGCATCTTGGCTTAATGGTCTCGATTCCGTTTCCTTGACCTCTTTGACGGGAGACAACGCGTCGTCGGACTTCCTCGTGCTTAAGCTCGAACCCCTGGCCCTCACACTCTGCCTCCGGAGCTCTTCACGACGCCGCTCAGCCTCGGCCTGGCGCTCTTGCATCTGTTGCCGCATCTTGAGGGTCTCCTGCTCTCGCTTCTCTCTGGTGGCCTCAGCAATGGCCTTGGCTCTCTTGACCTCCTCGGCGCATGTGGCTGCAATCTCTTTCAGGTTGCGCTCGCGGGTCAGGCGCGCAGCCTCAGCCCTCTCTTCGGAGAGAACAATGACCCGATCTTTGGCCCTGGCAGCGCGTAAACGCACTTTCTCGACATGGGCGGCTCGATCGGCAAGGCGCTTTTGTCGGTCTTTGAGAATAGCATCTCTGCGCTGGTGGTTGGCGACATGTTTACTTTGCGGACCGCTAGACAAGGCTGAGGCGCCGTGCGAGATGGAGAGGGAGTGTAAGGAGGATAATGAGTTTCGGCGTGTGGAGGCTGCCGAATCTTTTCGTCGTGACTGGGATGGGCGGTAGAAACGTGCGGCTAGGTGGGGTGGAGGAGTGTAGACGCGAGAGCGTGCGCCATCTACTTGTAGGTCCAGCGCATAGAGGAAGTCGTCCTCGAGAGGTAATAAAGAGACGTCAACGTCGACATCGCTGTCGACATCGACATCTACATCGACATCGACGTCAGCGCCGGAGTTGTCTGACATTGGGGTACCCATGGACTCTTCAAGGTTGCGCGAGGGCTCAGAGAGGTCTAGGGATGGCCGCCGCATGACGTGGATCGCGGAATGTGAACAAGAGCGCTCTTATCTGACCCGGTCGCTCGGTCGCATTCAAAATCGAGCACTGAATGTGTGAATTCGTTGGTGAGGGGCGTGTTGTTGGTGTCGGACAGGTCGGAGATAACGCTGATTTCTCAGGCCGCGGGCGTCGTTGCCTGGAGGAGATTGGATGCGATTAGGAAGTATTGTCGATACGCGTCTAGGTCCCGGAGAACCGTCAAAGGGGATGGATGACAGTACGGTCGCGGAAGAGGACCCTTTGTTGTCTCGACCGAGAGCAGGGGGTGAACGAGGGAGGAGGGAGAAGGTCGTGAGTAAGCTGGGCGCAGCTGGGCAAGAAGTCTAGCCGAGTTTGGTCGAGGTGATTGGTGGTCGAGCTGACGAGTTGAGGGCAAGGTGAGGGCAAGAATGAGGAGGTGGAGTGCGGATTCGGACTGGGCCCAGGCTGGGCTGGGCTGGGCAGGGTGAGGGAGGGTTGGCGTTCAAGGTTGGCGACCTTGGGTCTTGGTCTTGTGGCCTTGGGCCTTGGCCGCTTGGCGTCAAACAGGTGGCGCGGGAGGTCAAAACAAGCGAAGGATGAAACCCGCGGCTGAAGTCAGTCGTGCTTGGCGGAGACACGACAAAACCTTGGAGAGAAGAGACCGAGCAGGCAGTCGGAGTAAAGGAGGAGAGTTGTTGTTGACCCGCCGGCACTACTACCCAGCTGCAGCAGGGAGAGACGTAGGGATGGACGTGGACGAGATGGGTGTATCCGTGCAGCAGCAGCAGCACATGTAGGTTGTTGGTGCGTCGACTGGTGAGATGTCTGACTGCTGCGGGCTTTCAGACTCGGATTTCTAGGGATGATGAGTGATGATTTCTGTTGCTGCTGCTGGGCGTCGTGACAGGTCTGGGGCCAAAGCCAGGATGCCCACGAGATTGAGAGCTATCGCTCATTGCTGACCGATGTTGGTGGATGGGATGGACGGGGAAAGAAGGCTGGGGAAGGTTGCTTGCCACGCCTTCCCACTTCACTCACCTGCACGCACTAGACAGCACCAGAGCAATGACGGAAGCGGCCAAGCGAATGTGCACACTCTGGGGCGCGCCTGCCTCGGGAAGCGACGCCACTGGTCCCGTCTGTTCCTGCCCGCCTTTTCTTGCAATCCCTCATTCCGATACCCATTCCCATTCCCATTCCCGCCCCCGTTCTCATCGACATCCCCGCCGGTGGGTACCTGGGTACATAATAAGTAACGTACTATTCAGTGCACGCATCCAGATTCGGCATCTTGCGCTGGCAACACTGCAGATCTCACAGAAACCTGGTTCACAATGAACTTCCGTTATCCAGATCCTCAGCCCTATCAGTATTCCCTATAGACCATACTCAAGTAGTCTACCCACTGGCGCCTGGATCTGGGGCCAGTAGTATTTAGATCTATGTTTGTAATTGTCTTCCATACTATTTGGCATACTGCAACTTGTGTCCACGTTCGACACGAGCTGTTAAGCTTAACAGTCTCTGTGTCCCTGCCTGTAAAGGCCCGGACTTGGCCGACATCACCGCATAATCTTCGGGGCATGCAAGCGTCCCGACGCCAGCGGCCCCCTATTGCCATGTACTACGTATGCGTGAGCCTGAAAATGATGGATGGGGAACGAACGAGCGTGTCGGAACACGGCAGCCTGCTGTGTCGCCTCCGGAGTAGGCCTTCGCCATCGTCTTGGCACCTCGCCCGCTTACCGGCCAAGAGGAAGTCAAAGTTGGCACGAACTGGCCAAGGCGATTTCATTTGAGCCAAAATCCCCGTGTTGCAATCGCGTGCTATGCGCTCGTACTCTCTCACCACATATACGAGCAGTCGGTACAGAGCCACGAAATGAATCAACCTCTCCCGGCTGAGCCGCTCCAAGAAGCTTTCGAGTCAATGCCGATTGACAATCTCTGGGTCTCGAGACTCAATCTGGCTCTCAATTCTGTAGTTAGTCTACAGTACGCAGGCGCTGCACTCGCACATGAAGTCTTGTTCATCAGCCTTGACAAAAGAGAAGATCGGCCGACGTTTGATCACCGGTTCTTACTTTGACCTCGGCGGACAGGCGACTGGGGCTCAGCCTCGCGGAAAACAACCACTCCACTCGCCCAAGACGCGAGAACGGATCTCACCGGTCACTCCTCAAAAGCCAAGTCCGTCCCATCTGCATGCCATGCCGTGGACAATTCTGGCCATGGCATGGCACGGGAGGCTCATCTGGTCAGGGGCCTGGAAGGCTGCCGAGCCGAGCGACTGAGACCTCCGCCCCCTAGACCCCGGCCCGGGGCTTAAGCTTTTCATGTTGACCGTACTGTATTTGCTGTCACCGTCATTGATCGGCTCTCGCGGGGGTGCAATGTGCGGCAGACTAGCAATAATAAAGCAATATTGTTGATATATGAATCGGGTTCATGTCCATGCCGGCTGGCGCAGCTTGGCCGAAATGTAGGTATCCGGAGCAACAACAGCAGTGTACCCAGAGCTAGATGAGCGAGATTGCTGATCGGCACCGACGTCGGCTGGTCGGCCCTGTCGGTGAAGTGCCGAGCGTTCCTGCATTCAAGCTCCGTGGATGCGGGGGGCTGCAACAAGTGTGCACTCAGGTTATCGTTTCATGGCCCAAGGCTTGGGTTTTGCTCGCATGACCACCCGACCTGTACACCAATGCAGACTACTTGCTGCCGCGCATGATGGGTTGTGTGCAAAGTGGCTCGTACTCGCACTCCACACCCACCCACAGGCAAAACACGCCGGAGTATTACCTACTGCATGATACCATTGTTCGTCCTGCAAGGTGCTGTTTTTATGGACGGCCAGTACTAAGTAGGTAGGCTGGGGCTCAAGCTGCTCTGCTGAAAGAGGCAGGTGGACTGGGATTGGCCTGCACTCACTGCTCACTGCTCACTGCCTCACTCGGTTTGTGTCGGGCAAGTGCTGTCTCGCCTATAGTCAGTCCACTTCGGTATACTGTCGCATGCGTGCCTTTGAGCAGCAGCAGCAGCACGATGGAGGCACTGTCTCTGTCTCTGCACTCGGGTCTCCGCTTGGTAGCGGTTGCAACCACACCGCGCACCTGTTCGTCAGCCTTCACAGCCTTCACAGCCATCAGGTCTTTCCGCGCTTCTTCTACTACTTCTTCTGAGACATGGCCGGAGCTCTCCATCCCCAACCATCGCTGTTCGTACACTGCCGGTCATAGCAAGACCACGTTCAAGAACAAGAATAAGAATAAGAACAACGCCTGGCCAGTCTCCCTGCCATCATCACCTTGGAAAAGCCCATCCTGTCCAGGTCAACAAACCGGGATCAGACTTTTCCATAACCACAGCAGTACTGCTTCGACTCTGTCTTGGCGCCATCTGGGCCGCTCTTACCTAACAAAACAGCTCTTTGGTGCTGGGCATTTCCTTGCTCCAGCCTCCTGGTCTCGCTCTCTGAACGCCCCACATTTTACTTCGACAACGACGCGGGGTCACGCAACCTGTGCTTTGGCTGCAGAGGACCATCTTGGGAGCTTCTCAACCGCCAACACCAACAATAGCACCAACACCTTCGAAATGGGCGACAGAGACCTCTTGCCGGACACCTTCAAGGCCGGTCATTACGACCTGAAGCTGACCAACCTTGACTTCAAGGACTGGTCCTTCAATGGCTCCGTGACGTACGCAGTCCTGCCCCTCATTACCTGGACCCCCCATGCTCCACGCCCGTCCAAGAGCTATGAAGTATCTAATCTCCTCCCAACAGCATCGCTGGAAACATCACCAAGCCTACCAAGGAGATCGTCATCAATGCTCTCGAGCTGAACCTCAGGAACGTCAAGGTCTCCGCCGAGTCCGGCAAGGCCAGCAGCTCATGGAGCTCCTCCAAGATCACTTACGATGGTCGAGCCCAGCGGGCCACCATCTCTTTTGATGCTGAGCTGCCCGTTTCCAAGGCCACTCTCACCATTGACTTTGACGGCGTAATCAACCACGACATGGCTGGTTTCTATCGATCCCAGTACAAGCCTGTGGTCCCAGCTGCCGCCTCCGTTCCCCGTGATGAAGAGTTCCACTACATGATGAGCACCCAGTTCGAGAGTACTGATGCCCGTCGCGCCTTTCCCTGCTTCGATGAGCCCAATCTTAAGGCCACTTTCGACTTCGGCATTGAGATTCCTACTGATCAGGTTGCTCTGAGCAACATGCCTGTCAAGGGTATCCAGCCGACTACGGACGGCAAGCAGCTCGTGTCCTTCGAGACAACACCAGTCATGTCCACATATCTTCTCTGCTGGGCTGTCGGTGATTTCGAGTGCGTAGAGGCTTTCACAGAGCGCAGGTACAACGGGAAGCAGCTCCCTGTGCGCGTCTATACCACCCGCGGTCTGAAGGAGCAAGGCAACTGGGCGCTGCAACATGCCCCCAAGATCATCGACTTCTTCTCTGAACAGTTCGATATTGACTATCCTCTGCCCAAGAGCGACATCCTGGCTGTCCATGAGTTCACGCACGGCGCAATGGAGAACTGGGGCTTGGTCACATATAGGATGACAGCCATCTTGTTCGACGAGGAGAAATCCGAAGCCCGCTTCCGGAATCGCATCGCCTACGTGGTTGCCCACGAGCTCGCACACCAGTGGTTTGGCAACCTTGTCACTATGGACTGGTGGGACGAGCTTTGGCTGAACGAAGGTTTTGCGACATGGGCTGGATGGTTAGCCACCGACCATCTGCACCCTGACTGGGAAGTCTGGCCACAATTCATCAACGAGGGCTTTGAGACCGCACTGAAACTCGATGCTCTCCGCTCTTCCCACCCCATCCAGGTCCCTGTCCGCGATGCTCTTGAAATCAACCAAGTCTTCGATGCTATTAGCTACCTGAAAGGATGCTCTGTTATCCGCATGTTGGCTAATCATCTTGGCGTCAAGACTTTCCTCAAGGGAGTGTCCATCTATCTGAAGAAGCACACTTACGGCAATGCTAAGACTGTGGCCCTCTGGGAGGCCTTGAGTGAAGCTTCTGGCACAGACGTTCCGGCCCTGATGAAGCCGTGGATTGAGAAGATTGGATTTCCCGTCTTGACGCTGGCCGAAGAACCTGGCCAGGTCACTGTCAAGCAATCTCGCTTCCTGTCAACAGGTGACGTCAAACCCGAGGAGGACACGTCAACCTGGTGGGCTCCTCTGGCGTTCGAGGGCAAGGTTGGTGCAGAAGGTGTCCAGTCCCTCGCCTTGACCAGCAAGGAGGACACCATTCGTGATGTTGACGATGACTTCTTCGTCCTCAACAAGAATGCGCCGGGCTTCTACCGGGTGAACTACCCACCGCAAAGATTGCAGAAGCTTGGGACGCAGCTGGACCGCCTCAGCACGGAGGACAAGATCTTCATCACTGGCTCGGCCGCTGATCTTGCCTTCTCCGGCTATGGCACAACTCCTGCTCTGCTCTCCTTTATTCAGGGCTTCAAGGATGAGACTCATTACCGTGTTCTCAGCCAGGCTCTAGACTCAATCAATGTGGTCAAGTCCGTCTTTGGCGACGACGACACCATAAAGCAGGGGCTCGAAAAGTTCACGCTCCGTCTGATCGATAACGCCTTGAAGAAGGTAGGCTGGGATATTCCGGCTGGCGAAGACTTCAACACCAGCCTGCTTCGAAAGCGTCTGCTTCTTGCGGCGGGTACCAACGGACACCCTGGGTAAGTAGACTCGCAAGAAAATCACTTCGTGAAAGGAATACGTAGTACTAACTATGCGTAGTATCACTGAGGAGGCCCTGAAGCGATTCTCTGCGCACTCCGCCTCTCCCAAGGATAACCCCTTGCATGCCGACCTCCGCAGTCCTATCTACCGTGCCGCCTTGAAGTCTGATGCCGCCGGTACTACCGCTTTCCTCAAGGATCAATGGTACACCACGGATGCCGTGGACGGCAAAGAAGTGTGCCTTACGGTGCTAGGAAATTGCACTGACGAGTCGATCATCACTTCAACTCTCATCCCATTTGTCTTCAATCTCTCACCACCAGCACCCGCCTCTGACTCTGTGCCTGCTGGAGACGCTCATTACCTAGCGAGCACACTGGCTGCGAATCGCGTGGCTCGCCCGCTTTTGTGGGACTTCGTCAAGGAGAACTGGGCTCAGGTGGAAAAGAAGCTTGGTGGCAACCCCATCATCCTGGACCGCTTCGTTAACGTCACTCTGAGCAAGTTCACGACCTTCAAGGACGTAGAGGACATTGATGCGTTCTTCAAGGACAAGGACCGCACTGCGTTCGACCGTACCCTTGAGACGGCCAAGGACAAGGTCCGTGGACGCGCTGCGTATAGGGAGAGAGACGCAGATGTGCTGAAGGAGTGGCTCGGTGCCAACGGATATACCTCTTGAGAATTCGGGACACATCTGTTCTGGGCGTCTGAATATTGTGGACAAAAGTTTGTGGAATTATGACCATTCCCTGGTCTGAATGAGCTTGATTAGGTATATCAAAAACTGGACTCATGGACTGTGGCCCACGCTTTTGGTATCATTGCGATGGTTGTCGCAACGAAGGAGAATGGGATCATTCTCTCTGTTGTCCTCATCGTTTTCCACGACCAGCACTCTAACCCCCTGAAACCTCTTCTTCTCCTTTGCCACCTCACCATCCTGATTGTCATTGCCCATCCAATTCCCCTGCTGCATTCTGACAACCTCCCCAAACATTTCGGCAAACACGAAGCCTGGGTGTTTCTCGTCCCACCCTAGTTTCTCTAGGTCGAAGACCTCCCTCCAGACCTTGCCCACACCGTGAATCACATCTTGCTCCCTGGTCTTCTCCTTCTGCCAGGTCTCGCCATTGCGAAGCGCACGGTACAATCCTTCGTCTGTTCTATCCATCAGGTCCCGCGCCTTGAGGAACGAGTCAGAAGAGGAGGAAGAGTCGCAGCGTCCCGCGCAGTAGTCCACCAGGTACAGCACCTCGAGGTCATTCTGCATAGTGCAAGCCAGGAACGCGATGTCCTGCAAGACCGAGCTGTCAACATCACCGCCACCCCCCTCACCCTCCTCCTCCCACCCTTCCACTCCTTCCACGTCCCCCTCCCCGTCCTCTGCTTGCTGTCCCGCGCCAGCGCCCCCAGCGTCGCGCGCCCCCAGATCCGGCCACAGCTGCGACACGTCGATGGCCACCCTCCTGGCGCCGTGCAATGCCCCCGCCAGCTCGTCGGACCAGATACTCTCGAAAATGGCGCTGATGGGGCCCGCGAGCCGGCCTTCGCTGTCCCCCGGGAAGCGAAACGCCGGCGGCGTGAAGCGCAGGTGCAGCACGTCCTGGGTGTTGTCGTACGTGATGCTGGTGCCGGTGCTGCTGGCGCCCCCGAGACGGATCGTGTTCGTGTCCGTGCTGCGGGCCGTCGAGGCCCGCATGGTGGCTTCCGCGTCGAAGCATGTCGCCTGGATGTCGGCGCGGAACTTGTACATCGAGGGGTCGCTGTGGAAGCGTGCACCCTGTGTGTGCGTGTTGCTGGTTGCTGTGGGTGAGGAGATGTCATCCTTGGTGGTCGTGTCGAGGGCGGTCAGGTAGAGCGTGTCGGTGGCTTCGTCTAAGCATATTGCGTCTTCCTTGGAACGTGAAGGGTCTGTGTCTTCATCGTCGCTGTGGAGCTCAGATGTTGGTGAGGCTATCATCATCGCCGTTGAGTCGGATCCGCACGGCGGCACGCAGACGTCAAAGAGATGCATCGCCGGCTGGGTGGCTATTGTAGATTCCCATATCTGCAGTTGAATCTCGGGTGGCAGTTCTGGGAATTTTGTGAAGCTTCTGAGGGACATCATGACCTGTTTTGGTCGAGATTGGTGATCTTCAGTGTGAATGATGAAGGTCTCAAAGTTTTCAATTGTTTTTCACGACCGGCCGTCAAGGCGCGCACTTCGTGCTATGTATCAATATGGTCTCTCTATATTTTGTGCAAGGACTACGAGTTAAATGCGAGTTTCACAAGCAAGACCCAATATAAATACAAACACGAGAAGACCCTTCCTCAAACAAATACAGCCTGAAGCATACCAGATAGCCCAGGCTTCCGACGTGGCCAGAGACACTATCCCGGGCCGAGTGGTCGGATGGAAAATCAGGTAAAAAAAAAAAGCTTATAATGATTGGGTCGTAGAATCCAATTGATCTATGTCAGCCGAGCTCAAAAATAAGAACTGTCCAGCTGTTTGGGCCGAAACAAGTAACGGGGCCGCGGGGCGGCCTCACCCGCGTCGGCCATCACAATGCGGATTATTGATTAGCCAGCTCATGCTTGGCGGATTTTGATCTTCACCTCGAGTGTTTACTTGGTGAGGCCCGAGTTTCTGAGAGCAACTGTGAGATTGTTTCAAAGTTTTTGTGGTGCTGGTCCGAAATCAATTGGCCATACAACCTGCGAAGCTGGAATGACATCTGAAGGACGCCTGAGCGTCCCCTCTCCTTCTAGAAGGCATTATCGGGAGTCTACGCCCTTTTTCCGCCAAAAAAAAAAATGAATGTGCACAATTTCGAATCGAAGACGATTGAATGAATACCTACTACCTTCTATAACATCACTTCTCTCGGGGCACCAGGTTGTTGACCCTTTCGCGCAAGCCATGGTGGGGTGATACCTAGAGTGCCCACACGGCTTCGGGACCCTTGCCCCCATCCTGCAGGGACAGGGACTCCCTGTGACGTCAGGTCAAATCCGAGCACTTAGGTCTCCTGTCATCCGCAGATCCTTCCAGGGTCGTCGTCCGCAGGCGACCATCCACGATCCACACAGGCCAAGACCTGTCACTTTATTGAACGCATAGGCTATCAACAGATGTACATTATCTATCTCGAGCTCTTGGCACATTGGCTGCCTATGTACTAGCAGAGCATTCCCTGTACTACAGCCATAATTGTCAAAACAATCCAGTGCTCGCTCTGTCACGACACATGAGACCAACCCACCGCCAACGGATCTAAGCAATCACACGCAAACGCACGCTTGCCAAGAAGACATGCCAGCAGGACATTCCAACTCCATCTTCGAGAGCAATCGCAGAGCAGCCAGGGACGGCGAAGCTTTACTATGGGCAGCTTTCTGCGACGAGCCTGGCACCGCCATGGCCTACATTGAAAAGGACTGTGTCGTTATGAACCCTCTTCTCCATCCAGAAAAGTCCTTCGAGGTGCTCACGGAAGAGTCACAACCATCACTGGCCGAAGCCCTGGAAAAGCTGGCCAGCTCAAAACACCGGTGGACGAGCTACGTGATGCATAGGCACGACCCTACGCCGGCCACGGCGAATGTCGAGATGTTTGCTGTTCAGATCATGTACAAGATGACGTTGATTCGGGAGACGAGCCATCACCACCATCACCGGCACAAGAAGATAGATGAGGAGAACAGCAAGAAGCCCGATTTGCAGAAGGTTGATGCCTTCTGCACAAGTACTTGGAGGCAGGGTTCAAGCGGAGGCTGGAAGCTTTGCTCTCAACAGCTAATACCTGTGTAAATTGCAGGAGATCCGACATGTCTGATGATGGCATCGGACGCTGTGCTTGGTCTGTTCTGTGGCCATCTTAGTGATGCGAGTTCCCCTCACAGTTAAGTAGATTTAATATTCGTTTAATCAATCACATGTAAATATCTAGGTAGAACTAAAATGAGTGAAATGATTATTCTTCATCAGATAATATCAGCCTGTAATACCATCAAAGAACGCGTCCCAATGATGCGCCAGGACTGTGCTCCATGACAATCTGCGATGTAAAGTGTGCAATCTATTGACCGTCCTGTCCGAGGCCGCATCGTTCCACAAAGCCCATCTCTGAAAGCTCGACGTTTCGCCATGAAGACAGAGCTAGACCGCACAGGACATCTGGAGTGCACCTTAAGTTCCGCAGTCTTACAATTCAACCTTGGTTCCATCACCTTGTTCCACCTCGGAATCAGCAGGCTGGCTTGAATGCTCTTTAATGTAGTTGAAGTCAACATAACCCAGAGCAAAAACAGCCTGCTTGAGGGGGTTGTCCTCGGAAAGGCTGTAGTATCAGCAGGTTAGTAATTATAGAAGAAAATGGGTCGCCTGAGTGGCAGCACGAGCCGGACTCACCGCATCAGCATCTTCGCAATCGTACGCTCCCCCAAGATGAATATCATCACCATCCCAAGTATGACGGGCACACCAGCAGGAATCCCCGCCTCCCACACAGCCACGCTCGCCGACAAGACAATTGTAAGCTCGAACTTTGTGGCGTAATGTTTCATCTGCTGCAGGCGTAGGTCCATCACGGGCAAGGCCTTCTCGACCATCCGGAACCAGGCGAACCAGTTGAGGAACTTGACGCTGGCCCTGAAGAGCACCGGATCCTGCCCTCCCAGCCACGACGCGGCAAAGACGACGGCGTGCATCAGAATCGCCGCCTGGAAACCGGCTCTGATGACCGCTGTCGTATAGGCGCTGTTGGAGCGGCGGACTTCAAGGAGGAAGGAGCTGACATTGAACAGCGAGAAGAGGAGGAGGTCGGTGTTGTCAGGCTTGGGCCACACGCGCAAGGCGGCGTAGCGAGCGTGGTAGCGGAGGACAAAGAGCGGGCCGGAGAAGATGTGGGCCATCATGGGGAGATAAGGGTACCCCCTGGCGCGGGTGAGCTTTGGGGAAGAGTATGAGAACGTCTGGACCAGGAACGGCGAGTACATGGCCAGCACGAAGAGCGTCTCGAGCTCGGGGCGGTATCGTGAGAGGGCGGAGAGGGGTGACTGCGCCGCCAGCCATTGCATCTGCGGGCCCAGATGGCCTGAGATGGTACTGGGTAGTATCGTGGTCGAGTTCATGGTGAAGGCTTACTGACACGCAATGTTGTTTTATGCTCAAGTCCACACGAGAACGCAAGATGACCCGGGGGGTCTTAGGAGGGTTGTCTAGTGTTTTGTAGAGTGAAGACGTGTCTACAAATAATTAAATCCAGCCAGCCTGAATCTAAATGTGCTTTTCACACACAAGTCGGCTCAACAATGACTCCGCCGGCTTTGCCGTTTCACAGCATATTAGGGCTGACAGCTAATGTGGAGGAGCCACGCTACTCACTCGAGGCCCGACCCATGCTATGGTAAGAACCAATATGTCGTCGTAATATCCAACAGACCACAAGCCCCAGCAGGATGCGTCTAAGGAATAGGTTGGTTATTAGCCGAAAACTAACTGCAACACTGTTGGACTCGGAAGCACGGTTGAGTGTGACAGCTCATTCTCGGGTCCCGTGGAGACGATCGACGAAGCCATGACCGGGGTACGCTCGCGGCGCGGAGAACTAGTGGTATCACGGCGCAAAAACATCCCGAGCGCCTGGGCCGTAGCCTGGGATCAAGCTTTCAAAAGGCGCAGGTCCGGCAGAGGCCCATAACTTGCTTCTCGCACCTCTCGCTGCGGGCAAAGCCAGACCAAAGCACTTCACGACCGTGCTTGGCCACGAATTGACAGTGTTTGTGTCGAGGTGAAACTGTGACCCTTGATACGCTGCGGCCCTTATGGTGACGGTAGAGCGAGCGACTAAGGATTTGGGTCATCCGACGGGGTTGGGATGGAGCCAGGTGTAAGTTGGTAAACGCCCTCGTTGGCCATGCTATCATCCTTCGTAGATCTAGGCCAAGCAACTAGCGGCCGCCATGCATAGTAAACCCAAAGGTACAATGCAGGGATCCGTCGCTGGTCTTCAGTCCGACGAGGACAGCTGTGAGCCGTTGGAACTGTCCACGGCACCTTTGTGCCGCCTGGTGTTCTGCTTCCTGAGTTGCTTCTGGTCCCATTTCACCGGTGTTCCCATGCTGGGCCCCCAGATTCCGGCCGCTTTCATCGACTTGGCTTCTTTAGTCCTTGCTTCCTTCCTCTCGTGCTTCGCATCCTTGATCTCGTTCCATTTGTCGGTTGGACATGGCCTCGCGGTATTGAGACTGATCGCAAGCGCTGTGAGGTACATTCGGGGCCCAACTTCTAAGGCGCTTGTTCGTTCCTAGGCAGTGTGTGTTAGTTACTGATTGCCGTATCCTCTCGACCTCCACAGGTTTACAGACTTACCCTGTCCACGGTGGCATCGACCAGCCTCGTGTTTAGACTGTTGGCAGAGACAGTAGTGATGTCTTGCATCCAGCCCCATAGGTGACATGACCGATTGTATGGCCGATCCAGCTTCTCCCAGACCTTGCTTGCTGCGGGGGGCAATTTCCCAGCTTCTATCAGTGACGCATAGTCATTGTGGTCGAAAACATCCTCGCCAATTATCCTCACCGGGAACTGCAGGTCATCCGGCACCGGGAATATTGATAGCCTCTGCCACTGCTCCATCTGATTTTTCGGTCCTGGAGCATTGGATCGATCACCAAATGTAAGCGCGTCACCACCGCTGCCATTTGAAAGCCGGGAATGACTGCTTTGTAGAATCTGGAAGCCTTCTTGCACGTCCTTCCACCCAAACATAATGGCAGCGCGAGCCTTGGTCGTTTCTGTGCCCAAGTCGTCTACTATGTTGCAGAATTCTCGAGCAACTTCGCAAGTGCATTCCAGCCGCCTCCCTCTCAGAGCACTATAGACGATCTGCAACCTCACGCCCGGTGCGTGTGCTTCATCTTCTATGTGAGACATCGTCTGCATGGAGTACCATTCTTTGGGCTCTATTTCACCATGAGCAATGTCGGATGCCAAGGAGAGAAGAATGGTCAGCTCCAAGTTGACCGTATGAGTCAAGCGGTCTAGATTGGTGTCCCGAAACATGTTCGCAAAGGCTGTGTCTAAGGGAGGAATAGGGGTGCCCAAGAACGTGCTGTTTGCACAATCCACCAGGATCTCGACGTTCCCTTCCTGCTTCTTGGAGACGCCTAGGCAGCGGACACGGTTGAGCAATTTGTCGATTGCTTCAATGCGTCCTTCCGTGAGATTTGGCAGGACCAACCGTACTCGTGGTATTCGAGTGTTGCAACGATTTGACCGTGCTGCTTTGACAAGTTGGCTGGTGGTTTTCACAATGCCGATCCCAGTGTCTTCGCTGTCGCTTGCATCGGAGTCCTCGTCGGTCGAGTCCTCGGGATTCCAGCCTTCTTGTGCCATTTGATATATGAGCTTCTTCTCGGTCACCACGGACACTTTGACCCATTCGGTACCGTTCTCCACTACTGCATCAATAGTGGTTCCAAGATTTGCAGAGTTACCACTGAATCTTCGACGGAATGCCATCAGCCCATGAGTGCGTTTGATGGCACTCCATTGCTCCTGGTGAGAGTTCAGGCCACAGCCATGGATGACAGCGATGTCCTTCTTGTCCCGCTCCTCTCGAGATTGATCGTCGGCGCCGCTTGATTGTATGTCGTCCCTTGCTCTCAAGATGCGCTGGACCGAGTTTCGCGAACCCTTGACCGCTGTGACAAACTCGTGTATTCCTGGAAGGGGATCCGCCAGTTCTCGTCGTTCAAGCTTCGTTGCAGTAGCTAGCTTCCGCTTGTACGCGGCACCCAGTGCGTCAAGCTCCTCTATCAGGACTCGGATGCTGTCGAGCGTGGACTGCCCAAGTCTAGCCACGTGATCCATGTCGCTGGCCATGATGCCCAAATATAGTCTTTCTACCCCGGCTCAATGCGTCGGGGTGAGTGCCCAGGTGCCCACCCTTCCGCTAATGAGGCCTTGGGCTAGGAAAGAATTCGGGAAGAGTCTCCGCTCAATTTGCCACCGTAGTGTATTTATAGGAGTGTATGATTGGCTTCTTCTCTGCGTTTGCTTCAAATGTTCGAGAATGAACAGTGACGGCAGACTTGAGCTTCAAGCCAGCGCTCGCAAGCCGACTTGAAGCCGAGGCAAATACGAAAAGCCGAGGTCTCTTGGGCAAGGAGTTACTAAAACAGGGTCAAGTAAGCTTGCACTCAAGTATAGTCTGTTGTTGCCGTGCAGCGATGACGACGCGTCTTGAAGTCGTGTATTTAGGTGGGGAGTAAATTTTATCGTTGACTCACTGTAGATTGTGCAGCCTAGGCTGTCAACTAAGCACTATCCAAGGTATAAGGGTTAGGGTTTCGACCAAAAGCTGTCTCAGGTTTCGGGACACGGAAGACAAGGAAAATAAAAGCTCGACGCTTTGAAAAAAAGGGAGAGAGAAAAAAAAAAGGAGGAAAAAAAAGGAGAGGAAAAAAAAAAGGGCGAGGAAAAAGAAAAATGAATGAGTTCTTGATCAATGATGTTCAATTTGTATGTGGGACTTGCACCAGCTCAGGTTATTGAAGATGTCAACAGCTGTCACCTAATTCAATTCTTGCGCCAGTCTCCTGAAATGAAGTATAGACAAAATCATCGTTTTCCTTTTGAAATTCCACCAAAAACATTGTATAATCCCACCCATGAGGCCATGAGGTCCAATTTCGAGAGAGAAATTATTTTTGCCGGATTGCGCGCAGCCGAGATTCTCACTTGGGTAATTGTCCTTCCGGCCTTAGAGGTGTTCAGGCAACCTTGAGCACGTATGCTTTCAACCTAGTCACTGTACACGGATTCACGAAAATAGCGTTGAAGCTCTCGAAGTCGGGTCTGTCGTCTTGCAAATTTTGTATATTCAGCCACATCTGTTTTCAAGGGAGAAAAAAAAGCACATCCCCGTAATACCTAAATACTCGGCCTGGGATTTGGGTATTCGAAACGCCATTCAGAGCTCAAAAGAATCCTCTTTAGGCTGGGCCCAACTCTCGCAACAACAGTGGGCTGTTAATGTCGAATGGATCACTGATGACATTGCAATCGGCTTGCCTACTAAGAATAAGTCGGTCGGCAGGATTGTCTTCCGTGCACAGCAGAAAGTGATGGAGTTTTCTTCTCTGCTGCCTTGTGTTAGTCAGGCTGAAGATTTTGGCCTCTTGTTCCTTGGTTCGCGACGGGCCTGTTAAGACTTGCCAATTCGCCCGGTCCAGGCCCAGGTCGGACTCTTCTTCGAAGTCTGCCAGCACAACGACAATTCGCGTGGAGTATCTGTCGTTAGTCGACCAATTCATTGAAAAGATGTGTTTTTCAAAATCCGTTGGTCGACTTGGTAGGTAAACAGCCTTAACGACAGCCGTATCAAATTCCTTCTGAATCGCAATGAGGACGAGCGCAGCCTCGAAGAGGTGGGTACAGGTGATAACCATTCTCTGCCGCTCATCTGTCACGTCCAGCATCAGATCGATCTGTTTGAAGATCCACTTTAGCTTCTCGCTGTTTTCTGTGAGCTCATCGAAATTGCGCAGCAGCGCTGGGCTCTCAGCCAAAGACATTCGACGGCTTCCTATCTTCCCGATATCTTCAGGCTTGACGCTGACTTTGTTCTCGAGTAACAAACTTGCAGCGCCCGGAAACGTTGAAACAATTTCGCACATAATGAGCTGCTCGAATGTCTTGAGACATCGCACGACCTGGTTGGTATTGAACGAACCGCCGGATGCTGTTCTGACGTCGGCTCTGGCTTTGTCGTAAATGCCTTGTACATTGAGGATCAGTGAGCCCACTCGAGGGGTAGTAAAACTGACAGTAAGAGGCTCGGAGTACTTACTGATGTACTGACCAAAGTATCGAGAGGTCATTGTTCTCCGACAGCAAACGTAAATAAACATCTGATTGGCGAAATGATCCCGGGCAATTTGCAAATCTTGCGAGAGGCGAGCCATGTTCGGGGCGATAGCCTTTCGATACATCATTTCAGACGCTTCTAGGGTCGAAGGGTTTTTAAAATGATTGGGGTGGAGTGGATCAAGCCATTTGCTTTTGCTGATACAGTTCAAGAAGCTACGGAGTCCAGAGAAGCCGTTGCTCATGGGCTTTGCCGATATCGCCCAGGTGTCGACATTATTGTGTGTGATGTGCCGGTGCTCGTCAATAAGTTTGAAAACTGGGCTATTGTCTTCCAGCCTGTCAAACTCGTCAATTATGTGCATTCCGATATGAGCACCGTATGAGTACCGGTCTGCACCATTTGGGTCGATCTGAACCTGGCCCTTGAGCTCATTGCCACCATATCCAAAGTCGGATAATTGATTGCTTAGAAAGAATCTGTATCTTGCCAAATACTTGGACTCCTGGCCTGCAAATATAATATATCTCTCTGGCTGTCTCTGCGGGTTGTTGTTGGCTGGTGGCCGCACTTCCCATTCAGCATCGAAAACACTCTGTTCGCCGCGAGGAGTAATTCTTCGAAATACGGGTCTGATCTCCATCTTGCCTTTGAAATTCGGTCCTGGGCGGAGGTTCTCCCGGTAAAAATGATGAATCAAGAGGGCCTCATAGTACAATGGATTGGGCGAGCACCTTTCAACCAGCTTCAGCCACTCATCTACACTTCCTTTTCGGATAAAGATGAGCTGCATTCCGCGTGAGAGAGAATCTGCAATTTCTCGTGTGCCACCCCCTGAACAATAACAGCGAATCCCAAGGGGGTCGCCACTTGGACATCGTTTTCCGACGACACTGGCGTCTTTTGGTAGATGGTTCTGCGGGTGGCGCCGGCAGTCAGCCCAACTATGGGCAACAAGGGCGCGAAGGAAACATGAAGCTAAGCAAACTGACCTGTATGTGGAATCAGATGGGTACTGGTAACTCAAAATCCCCCCATTCAAACCTCTAAGCTTCGAGGTTAGCATAAAGTAGGCATCCCACACTTGATACACAGGCAGCCGTAGCTTGGTGAAAGGGATCTGCAACTCCTCGTCCAGATGCTGAAATTTCTCAGTCTGAGCTGGATCAAGGAGGAAGAAATCGCAGAACTTCGCGAAAGATGAAGGCGACGGATTGCTCATGACTCGTAGGAGATTTTCCATGTCCCCTTCCAGAACATCCGAGAGGCCCCGCAAGGTATTCAGCGATGCCAACAGGCCGTTTGAGGGCTGAGAACTCATATTGCTGGTTGTGATGAATTGAAAATGCTCAAGTGTTGTGACTTCGTGTTATTTTGGAAGCACTCCCAAATTGCACATGTGTTGCTACTAGATACATCCGAATCACTCCGTCTCAGGCAGGGAATATTTGACTCATCTTATGTCCAACTCATTTGTAGAATCCTTTGTTCTTTCAAGTGTTCCTCTTGTTGCAAGTAACAATGCCCTTGTTTCATTTCCTTTGGTTTGGCATGTCTTTGGTTATCTAGGTATTCTAGCAATGGGGCCGTCCGTCTTTGTGACAGATTTAGAACAGAGAACAAGCATGATGATAGGCAAAAGTTCGTATATTCCATCGAGCTGTTCCGGCCATGCATTCGTTTTCGAAAGTACCTACTCAAGCTTTCGATGTAACAAGCTCAAAGGCTGGCCCATGATGATAATGTGATATTCATCGTTGATGTTTCCGTTTTTGAGTACCTAGGTGCTTAGGTATGTAGTTTTGACCATGTCTGACTTAACGACTGAGAACGCCCGTTTCGTTTTTCAATCCAATGCAATGCCCAATTCACAGTAAGAAAGGCTCCAACACCATTGAACGCTATGTAGTACCCACAACGGCGTGACGATCAATCTTAGTGGGCGACTTTCAACGCACGGAGCGAGATGCTGGCCCTCACTGTCACACCAGGACCGACGTCAAAGTTCTCCTCTTTGATCAAGCCAGGGGACTGAAGGATGTCCGAGAAGGGGATCTCGAAGGCTCCGGTCTCTTCCTTCTTGTTCAGCAAAGAGATCTTGAAGCTCTCCGGGTTGGCAAGCAAGGCGGAGGTCATCGGAATCCTGAAGGCCTGGTCGAAAGACGGGTTGAAAATGTCCGTCCCCGGGGTGTAGGATTTGGCAGCCGTCATGAACTCCTTGTCACCCCATGCCACCTTGATGGCAGGGTTCAGCTCGTCTCGCTGGCCCTGCAGCCCAGTAACGCTACCAATAAGTATGGTGGCGAGCCCAACCATTTCGCCCTCCTCTCCGCTGCTCTGGCTGGACAGAATTCCAGCGTCGTCAACAAAGTTGTAGAACTGAGCTCTGACGGTGACCTTGGCGTCGACTGGCTGGCCGTTGTGGACGAGTGGCAGATCCTGCGAGCCGCCGTCCAGCAAAATCTGCTTGACAGTGGTAGTGGCCATTCCTATGTCGTCATCACTGCCAAGATCCTCGTCTTGGACATCAATCACGATTTCTTGGTCGTTGTCGGCCACAAGGAAGTCGTGCGTCTCGTTCCACTCTGGATTGAGGTCATCCTTTTTGGTCGAAGTGCGCCACTCGTCCTCTGCGCCGACGGTGACTTTGCAGTAACAGTCAGGTACATCCTTGACGCCGATCTTGCCCAGCAGTTTCATGGCGGCACTCTTCTTTGGGCCCTCGATTCCGGTCGCCTTCTCGACTGTAAGACGGAGAGCTCCAAGGTGTGGCAAGTAGGTCTTGAAGTAGTCGTTGTTGCTGTCCAGTTTGACGAGGAAGCGGTTGGGGAGGACAGCCATGGAGGAGATGATGTTCAGTATGATTTTACGGATGGCCTTGTCAACTAGGAAGCAGTCGGCAATGTTGGCTGCATCGGTGAAGTCGAGCTTCAGCTGCGGCGGGTTGATGAAGGCAACTTGCGCAGCGCCGATCTTGAGCATCAGGTAAGCATGCGTGTGATATCAGAGAACATGTAGGACCGATTCATACCAGAGGAATGATGTTGGTCAAAGGCGCGAGCAGAATAGAGAGCCTGCCCTGCAGATGAATGTGTCCGATGCCCTGTCATATCCAGTTAGCAAGGTACGACTTGTAAGGGGATAAAGTTCAATGTTGCATGCAGCGCGCAGTTTTACCAGCTTGGGAACCAAGGATCCTTCGAGGTCGATATCGCTCTTCCCATCCCAGACAATGTTCATGTCAAGCTTGATGCCACCGTTTTGAGTCTTGTGAACATCGACCTCGGATATTCTGACGGGCTCCTGGCCAAGGTCAAGCTTGACGAAACGGAGAGAAGAGAGGGGGCCGGGCAGCGTAGAGGCGAGAATCGGCTCAACTATCTCCTTCACCATCCTGCAGCCAGCGACATTGATGTTGGGCCATAGCTGGGCGACGATGTCGTTGAGGAATCCTGCACAAATGTCAGCTGTCGTGCGGCTTTCGAGGACACCCAGCCCAATGGGGCAAGTCTGCGGTCTCACCTGCGGATTCGGTGCCTCCAGAGGCAGTCAGCTTGTCGACGAGTCCTGCCATGATGTCAACTGGTGTGAAGTTTCGCTTGTCGGTGAGTGAGGGGCGATGTGTGTGACGAGAAGCTTTAGATTTTGCTCGCGTCTCGAGTCACGACGATGATATACGAGTTTACCACGTGGTCGAACAGGCCTCAAAGGTGGATCTTCGAAAACACAGAGGGCGCTCGTTTGACCGCTAGAAGGTGTGTTGTTCTTTCCTTGGCATCAAATTGGGTGGGGTCTCAACGTCACTCACTCAAGGCGCAACGTACACAGTCACTCCCTTTGTGAAACTTATGAAGCTCGGGCGTTGGTCTATATTTAGTCCACGTGGATCATACTTGATGAAAAGACCTCATAGCACTATACACAACACATTATTGATGTTCTGTGATGTTCGAAACTCAATCTCTCTGACATATTGCAAGACTTGTGATGCCTGAATCAAGTCACACTCCTATGTCATTCTGCGATGATTCGAGCTAGTAATTGTAGGGGGTCGACGCCACCCCCTCACTACACAGTTTCAAGAGGCAGAACGCAGCGACAAATCAAACTCCGGTTCGCCAACCTTGGAACCGCCAAAGCTTTGGGCAGCTGGTGGCACACGTTTGGCCAGAATCGCGCGCGGCTGATGCAAACGCACTGGCCGTCGCTTTCAAGTCTGAGTGCCACAACGTGCGTTTGCTTGCTTGTATTGTAACAATGGACAGATCACCGACTGGCCCGGGCTGAGGTATTTGCGAGTGTCAATCGTTCCGGTCAACAATCAATTGAACAGGGACACATTCGTGGCGGCGGAAGAGGGTGAGACGGAAATAATTCCGCTCTTGTGAAATGAAGAAAATGTACACATCTCTGCTCTTGAGGGTTTTTTTTTTGTTTTACACAAGTCCTCGGATCAGGCAAAGCGGCCCGTCAAAATCGTGATAAGCTTATTCCACATGGACCCCAATCTGGATGCAACATTGCGGCGTAGCACACATGTGCAGGTGAAGGAGTCGGGCTTGGCTCCAATAGCGATTTCTCGCTTATGAGGTTCATCACAGGCAGCAGTCGCGATAACATGTTAATCGGTGATTTTCTGCCTAGCGTCATGCCATACTTGGCTATTTTGATATTAGCGTAGGAGCTGGGTATGAAGGAAGGCCGTATTGGCCATGATAAAAGGTTGGGCAAGCGCCCTCTGCCTCCATCCTCTGGCTTGTCTTCAGTCAGTCCTACTGCCGACGGAAAGAGCTCATCAGTGCAGGCTCCGAGTTTATACCATCTAATGAGAGAGTGTGATTCTCCGGCCACCAGAACCAGCTCTCTTTACCCACGAGGTCGAACCACACCTTGAATACGCGTGGATTGTTCTTAATTTCCATGGCTTGGCGATCCAACATTTTGACTTTGAGAATGTACCACATCCTGGCGACTGCGAGCCTCGTGCTTCTGTTTTCACACTCCGGCTCAGCCTTCGACTTGCGAAGCCTGACAAGGCGTAGTAGTGCTGGCTCTGGAATTGGGTTTGTCCACGTCCCTGTGCATCGCACGGCTCAGAAATCCAATGGGACCCCAGTTATTCGGCGCAGAGCAAGCGGCAAGTACTCCGCGGTTGACTTGGACAACTTGTCAAACGGGTACAGCATCGACATTTCCATAGCCGGACAAGAAACCAGCGTCATACTTGACACGGGGAGCTCTGAGCTCTGGGTAGATCCGGACTGTTCTACAGCAGCCCGCGGAAATATCACAGACAGCGATGATATTTCGGGGAACGAGGTTGGCTCTCCAGAGTACTGCGAGTCTATTGGTCGCTATGATCCAGGCTCTTCTTCAACATCGGAGAATCTTGAGGAGGGAGACGTCTTTGTTTATGCCGACCTGACCACCATCGAACTCAACTACTACACCGACAATATTGACATTGGGGGATTGCAAATCTCGGGGCAACAATTTGGCGTTGCAAATGCTACCAATGCCACTGCCTTGGGCATAATGGGCATGGGGCCTAATGGTGCTTATGGCTACAACAGTTCCTCTCAGCCATACAGCCTGATCCTGGACTCGATGGCTTCACAGGGCCTGATAGCAAGCCGCGCATTCAGTCTGGATCTCAAAAATTACGACAATGCCACTGGATCCATAATCTTTGGGGGCCTGGACAAGAAGAAGTTCCAGGGTTCCCTACAAACACTGCCCCTGGAATCACCTCAAATGTCGTTGGGTATTTATGGCGATGGCAGCAGCGATGACAGGCAAACATCGTATGGGTAAGCATCGACTGGATACATGCATTCAGAAGTCCTTGCAGTCGGCTAATTCGTGATCTCAGGTACTTTGTCACGGTACAGTCCCTCAGCATGACCAAGCCGAACGACACCTCCTCCAGCAAATACGACCAGGACAAGTTCTTGGCGGTCCTCGACAGTGGCACGAGCGCAATTCTGACACCCGAAGGCATCTCGTCCCAAATCTGCGAGGATGTAGGAGGGACTGAGATGACACAGTCGGGCTCCAGCTTTTGTGTAGTCCCATGCGATATCAAGGACCAGCCCGGCGGACTCGATGTAGCATTTGACGGGAAGACCATCCGCGTCTCCTTCGAAAATCTTCTCACAGAAAGCGTGCAGAACGGAAACACATTTTGCTTCCTCGGAGTGGGCGATACAGGGGTTGCCACAGACCCGCCTACTTACATCCTCGGCAGTCCGTTCCTACGAGCTGCTTACGCCGTGTTTGACTGGGACAATCAGCAGGTGCATCTTGCTCAGGCTTCTGATTGCGGGAGTAACGTAGTGGCGATCGGCACCGGGACGGGTGCTGTCCCCACTGGGGGTGGCTGCAAGGAGTCTGCTTCGCTCCTGTCTATTCCCAGAAGCGTCGGAGCAGTATGGGCGGTCGCCCTGGCGAGCATCCTATTCTTGATATAACGTGTCTGCCTAAGCACCAATTCATTGTGTGTGGGGAGTTAGCAGTCACCAATCTAATCTGCGTCCGAACGAGTACCTACTAGGTAGATCGACAACATAGATCACTTATTATTTACCTCAGTTTCGAACTGCATTCTTCCAAAATGTTACTCTTCAAGTATTTCCCTCGTATATGCCCTGTCGTTACTAAATGGTTTCCCCTATTTGGAAATCCCGAGTACCAGAAGTCAATGGTCTCACTGCCTAAGCTGACGCTCGCTTCACTTTCTATTGCCGAAACCCGCGTGATCATGCAGGATGTTCACAGCAGGCGCCCAGCGAAGCTAAGTCGCGCCAGACGTAAGGAACTTGCGAATCAGCGACTGAGTCTCCCCCTTGGCTGTGGTCTGCGAACTCCCCTCATGCAAGTGGCTTATGCAGACCCCAAGAGCCATGCCCCAACCAGCGGTCAAAATGGGGATCACCGGCGCTACGACGACACTTTCCTCCGCACCGAGTACTACTCATGTACTCAGGGATACGCAGCCTACAGCATTTCAGCTTAGCTGCTTCGAGCCCTGACCGAGACATACTGCTGTTCCCAAGTTGGGTATCTTTCCAAATGCGATAGCATATGTGATGCAATATATATATTCCCTTTCCCTGCTCTTCTCAATTCACGTCTCCCAATGCTGGTCTGCACTGATCCCTTTGTACTTCTTCTAAATTCAAGCGACACAAAATGGGACTGACTAGCAAATTCAACGAGTGCGTTCAGGAGGTGGATGTGATCATTGCCGGAGGCACGTCTCGTTTGCTATCATCCTTCTGACGTGAAGATCGGATATCTGACTATATTTGTTTCCAGGGGGCACTGCCGCGTGTGTTGTCGCAGGACGGCTAGCAGAAGCGGACCCAGAGCTGTCCATCCTCGTAATCGAAGGCGGACAGGACAACTTCAACGTGCCCAGTGTGGTTCACCCGCTCCTATACTACCAGCATCTCCTACCCACCAGCAAAACAGCCTTGTTCTATAAAGCCAAGGCCTCCGAGCATCTCGCCGGGCGGGAGTCGATAGTCCCATCAGGAGGTTAGTTGCCCCGCAAGCTCTAAACCTTTAATGGAAAGAGTATCTCATGTCTGTCCCTGATTATGCTTCACGGTGCTCAGAGCGTGGAAGAAGCGAACTATAGAGATTGATTTGCTCTGCCCCAATGCTGACTTGATATCGAACAGGGACTCTGGGTGGGGGTTCTTCAATAAATTTCATGATGTATGGCAACCCTTTGATCATTTTCCCCTCCTGATTCCCCCATCTTCCTCTCCTTTTCTCTACCCCTCCATCTCTCTTGTTTAGTTTGGTTTTGAAAATCCTCAGCCGCTGACGCTAGTACTCCAGGTACACAAGAGCCCAACGTGAGGACTACGACTCTTGGAACACGCCGGGTTGGACGACTGATGAGATCCTTCCCTTCATGCAAAAGGTTCGCATAATCACCCAGAACCAGACAATAGCAACCCTACTTACGCGGGTGTGTCATAGCTCGAGACCTACCACGGCCCTGGGGATGCAAACAGACATGGTTATTCAGGCCCGGTCCAGATCAGCAACGGCGGGTATAGCGCCAAGAACCCAGAAGACGACTACATCAAGGTGCTTGAGACCTACGGTGGTCTACCTGAAAGCAAAGACATGCAGAGCCTCGACGCCAACAATTGCTGTGAGCGATCACTCAGGTATGTCTCTCCGGAGGGCAAACGCCAAGATGCCGCCCACACGTTCCTCCACCCGAAGCTACAGGATGGGAAACACCCGAACCTGCATGTCCTCGTCGAGACAAAGGTCGTGCGCGTTCTGTTTGACGACGCAAAGAAGGCGTGCGGCGTCGAGGTCGCGCCCAACCCTGACTTCCAGCTCCAGATCGGAGTCACCAAGACTCCCAACCAGGTCTTCAAGGCTCGGAAGCTGGTGGTGGTCTCCTGTGGGGCAAATGGGACACCGAGTGTCCTGGAAAGGTCTGGAATTGGTGGCAAGGAAGTGCTTGAGAAAGCGGGCGTGCCAGTTGTGGTGGATTTGCCTGGTGTGGGAAACAACTGGCAAGATCATCACCTGATCCTTCTCCCCTTCAAGACGTCGCTCCAGCCGCGCGAAACCAGCGACTTCGTCATAAGTGGCCGCGTCAAGCAAGAAGACCTGATCAAAAACAACGATAAGATCCTCGGGTGGAATTATATCGAGGTAGGTGTCAAGATGCAGCCTTCGGAAGCAGATCGCGCAACGTTCGACAAGGATCTGTTGGCGGCATGGGAGAAGGACTTCAAGGACAAGCCGAACAAGCCTTTGATGTTAATGGGCATCATCAATGGGTACGTGAAGATTATTGACTATTGCCTGGGAAACTTTCACTGACATGAAATACAGATTTGTCGGCGACCAATCAATCCTTGATCCGGGGCAGTACGTTCTGATGGCCAACTACACTGCTTACCCGTACTCGCGAGGCCATATGCACATCACCGGCCCCAATTTCGACGATGCACTTGACTTCGACGTTGGCTTCTTCTCTGACCCGGGCGAGGTTGACCTCAAGAAGCAAGTCTGGGCGTACAAGAAACAACGCGAGTTTATGAGGCGCACAGAGATGTTCCGGGGCGAGGTCGCTCTTGGTCATCCAAAGTTCTCTGCAACGTCGAAGGCTGCGCTAGTCGAAGATGTTTCTACGTCCGGTCTGAACGGGACAGATGTCCAGGATCTGGAGTATTCTGCCGAGGACGACAAGGCCATCGAGCAATTCCTTCGTGAGAACATTCAGACCACATGGCATTCACTTGGGTCGTGTAAGATGGCGCCAAGAGAGGACATGGGTGTTGTGGACGCGAAGTTGAGTGTGTACGGGGTCCAGAATCTGAAAGTCGCGGATCTAAGTATCCCACCGGAGAACGTTGGAGCAAACACGAACAACGTGAGTATCTCATGACTCCAGCAACGTGATCTACTAAGACTTACCAAAAATACAGACTGCGCTTGTCATTGGAGAAAAGGCTGCCAACATTATTATGCAGGAGCTTGGATTGCTGAAGAACTGAATCCGTGGAACAATTTGCGAGCTGTGGAGATCGCCTGAGACTCAGTCTTGAATTCTTATTGGATCAATGAGCTCGATTTCGTTGCGAAGGTAGAGGAAGCACAAGACATTTCACAAGTAGGAACATAGAGATTGAGGATTTTATATCGTAAATATGCCTAATGCATTCATATTTAAAGATCTGGCGTGGCTGTTTTATATGCAATTGGGTACCGCACCTTAGGGAAACAACAACCCGAGTTAGAGAAACTTGAGAAAACATTTGAAATCTATTGGCGTTTTACGATGTATGTGCAGCGAATCAATACAAGCTTGATATCACAATTATGTTTATGGAATATACTCTCCCACACGTGGACAGCACTGTGGGTTATTTGCCATCTTTTACGCATTTGAGGCGTCGATGTGCTCAAGGGTTTTCAGTCCCTATGCGGTCTTTCTGTGGCTCTGGACTTTCTCGGGGACTTCAATCTTGGCATCTCAAACTTTGCACGCCATTGGCCTGGATCGAGGTTTTGAACTACGGGCATATTTGGGTCATGATAGAAAATATTATCGATGCACCCTTGAGTGATGTTCCAAAGGCTATACCAACTTAAGAGCAGTCTTGCAGCGGCATTGTCACAACCAAATGCAATTACATTTTGAAAAGACAAAAGAGATTTTTTTAAGGGGTAGTCCCAACAGTATCTATGACGCAGTACAATATACAAGATGATACATTACAGTATGGTTTCGTGCAAGACAAAAGAAATTTGCGTCCAGCTATGCAACATTTTGCCCAAGTCCAAACCAAGAAACCAATCTATCGGGGGTATTTGTGGTATAGCAAGACAGAACACAGCTACCAAAAACATTGCAGAAAATCCAAAAACTTTTTCAAACCCAACGCAACCATACCCAGAACATTTTTAAACCATTACATGAAGACGCTTGATGAAAGAATGCTCGCTGATAAAGACAAAGTCTAGGAAATATGCGTGCGCTCAGATGCAATTCTAGAGCGAAGAGTGGAGAAAAGCAAACCAAGGGTACAAGCAAAAAAGGGGCCTCTAACGGGCATCAGAAGTATGAACCGGTCATCAGCTTGCCATCCTCAGGGGTGGACTCGAACCTCGCGGTCAGGGCCAGCCCGGGAGAAGCATGCAGGCCGTCGTCGAGGAGTGTGTTGTGTGCGATGTTGCCGCTGGGCAGGCTGCCCAAAATCTGGCTGTGCCTGGCGGGCCTGCCCTGGTCGACGCTCTTCTTGCGGGAATGGGACATCTTGACCGGGCTGTTCTGGGACGTGCTGAACTTCCTCGGCCGCATGGGGCCCGAGGTGTTGACGCCGAGGTCCTTGGAGGCGGCGCGCGAGTGCGAGTGCGGGGGGAAGGAGGGCGTGGTCGGGCTCATGGGCGAGCTGGCCGAGGAGGCCGAGGTCAGCGACGTGAGCGACGTCTTGGAGCTCGAGCTGGAGGTGCGGCCTAGGATTCCCCTCTGGCCGGACTCGGCGGTGGTGGGCGACTTCTTGGCGGCCTCGTCCAGGCTCATGTTCTCGAGCAGGTCGGTGAGGACCTCCTTGGCGGGCTTGCGCGCGTCCGGGTCGCACGTGCCGTTCAGCCGCGACTGCCACCAGGCCTTGGACTGCTTTTCGGGGGCGGCGTGGCGGAGCACGTCTGCCAGGCTCTCCTCGACCATGCGCGCCTGGTCGTCGTTGAGCGTCAGGGCGCTGTGCTCGGTTGCCAGCTCGAGCAGCGCCGCCGCGTGTCGCACCTCGGTCTGCTTGCTCTGGGGCGAGTCGCGCAGGCCGCAGGCGTCCATCTTGAACACGATCAGGTCCACCAGCGAGATGTAGGGCAGCTGCTCGGGGGAGGGCTGGATCTCGTTGGCTGGCTTTGCCGCGCCTGGGAGGAAAGGGCACAGCATCTCGGGCGTGATGCGGACCTCGAAGCCTGATGCCGGTGATGCAGGCCGCGACTTTGAGGAGGCGGCTGCTGGCGGTGAGGTCTGGTAGTACAGGAGCTGCGATGACTCGATGACCGGAGACATGGGGTGCTGCAGCAGCTTCTTCCTCAGCAGGCTGGCCGAGGTCGACGAGTTGACGATGAGATCAATGCTTTGCTGCGGGCGGCGTTAGTCGTGCTGCACCAAGATTGAAGAGGGTGTGGTGTGACTTACTCCTGCGTGTTGCTGGCCGTATTCCGGCAGGTATTTCCGGATAGCCATGTCTCCGGACAGGGCCAGTTTGGTGGTCCTCAGGTCGGGTGTGTCCTTGATGACCTGGATCATGCAGCACGCCGCCTTCTCCATCTCTGCCATAGTTGTTGCCGCTGCCATTGCGTCCCGCGCCCTTTGTTTCCTGTGGGATCGATATTCTCCCGTCTCTGCCCGCCTGCGCAGCCTGGAAGCCTTTGCAACAAAAAGCGAAAAGGAATGAGTCGCTCGTAGAAAGAATACAGTTGAGGTTGGGGGGGACAGGAAGCGGTGACTGGCTTTTGTCGTGGGAGGGCTCCTTGATATCTCATTTTGTTTGAGCCGGGACTCACCCTGTCAATCCTTTCTCGGATTCTCCACCCGTCGTTAATGCCCGATGGGAATTTCGGGAGGGCCTTGTGTGGCCCAACTGGGAATGCGACACCGACCGAGCCAAGGGGGTTGGCCAAGTTGGGCCTCAAGAGCTCAGCTGCTGCCACCATGACAACGGCGTATTGGGCTCTCAGCTCAGGAGGATTAACATTTGGAATATAATTACATGCCCGGCTGAGACAAACCGCCGCGACGCAATCAAGTTGAAGACGAGTGAATGAGTGCAGTGCAGTGCAGTGCAGCAGGCATGATAGAGATGTGACGGTGGGGTTAGGGTTCTGACAAGCAGCTGCCGGCCAACAAGGTGGGTGCTGGCAAAAAAACAACATGAACTCTGGAGAAGGCCACGAATTTAATGGGTCTATGGGGACGCACGAGGAGGAAGGCTGTCGCAGACTCTGCAGCATCGAGATCTCCACGAGCTGCGCGCGATCTCACGTGAAGCTGTCTCGCCGGATGCATCGGCCCTTTACTTTTACTACATCTCATCTCATCTCGAGTCAAGAGACCAGATTGTGCTGGAACAATACTGTCGAGAGTCGAAGGAGAAGCCATGACAAACGAGAGATGTTTTTGTTTTGTGTGCGGTAAACAGCGGAGACTCTGCCACCTGGTCTGAGGGCGTCTCCACGGTGATCTAGCCCATATGCGCCCTTGCCTGGCCCTTACGCGCTGGATGAGCTTCGAGTGCTGGGGTCGGGATCGTCTTTGATGTGCGACACGCTCGGTGTGGACGGTTCCGCTGTGGGGAATGCACATGGGCACTGCCTCTGACATTCTCCTCATACAATGGGGAGATGGGCACCAACAGCATTTGCATGATCAGCAACAGTTGGGTCAGCAACGGGTAGTTAGACCAGTTTCAAGGCAGGATGACGCTTCGGTGAGGAAGCGGGCTTAGATGATGATCCAGGAGTTTTGTCGAACTTTTTGCAATGCCTGACCCACCCATAACAGCTGGTGAATAAAGTTTCAGGGAACAGAGCAAACCTAATGCTAGGCTTGTGGACCCTGACTTCAATGCGAACTGACCCACGCGGCCCGAGCAGATGGGAGAACAACAACGAACCAACAGGGCCTGAACGTCACGGTTCAGGGTGGGATCATTCTAGAAGCTTTGGAATCCGTGCGATCCTTGTGACTAGTTCGTTGCGGACCCAACCTGTGTGCAAGACGCCAAGTCATCAAATTCATTCGCTACAGCTCCTCGCCAACAATGCATTGCCTGTCAACAGTCCTCGGAAAAGCTGGGTCTCTCACCGAGTCATCTCAGACATGGTTCAGAAGCTCACAAGTGCCTAGCGCAGTTGCCGTCGTAATTAACATTCTTGGTATTAATAGTATATACGTATGTACCTGCAACGTTTCGGGCTCTCGAGAGACTCATTCCGGGGAATTTCTTTCTCAGCAGCATTAACTGCACGACAATCACCGACGTATCACGTTATTGGCTCCGGTTCGTTGTAAGACAAGCCCCGGACGGGCTCAGACTGCCACACTTACGAGTGCCAATATACGCTGGGGTTGAGTCAAGTCAAACGAGCATCCTCGGTGGAGACTCTCAAGTTCAGTGTGGGGATTCCGGCTTCCCCTTCAGGCCCGTCCCTTGAGCCAGAACGAGGCGGCGGTGATCGGTTTTCGCGTTGATACTTGAGGCACAAAGATTTTCAGGCCGTTGTGGACCAACTTCCTTCTGATAATTTCCCACGGGTTCAGGATTCCGGATTCCGGGTCGGGATCGCCGGGGAACTCGCCCCGGGTGAATCCCAAGTAGGATTGGGCACACGAGAGTAAACAAACCCGGTTACAAAAAAACAAGACAAAAAAGCCACTGGCAGTGCTTTGTAGTACGCTGCTTATTTGACCACCCTGGCGGATTTAAGAGTACGTGTAATTGTACCTGAAGCCAAGTCCGTCGACCGCAAGTCAGCCATCCGAGTCCTTCTTGTGGCCGGAGAAAACATAGCTCGGAGGCACCAGTGATTGAGCGTGCCAGTTCTTCTCTTGTGCGCAACTAGAGTCGCAGGTCGCAGGTCGCAGGTCGCAGGTCACAGCTCGGCAGTCTTCTGTAGTAAGAATGTGATCAAAAGGATTCCATCGTGAGAGCGACAACGCTCCTTCGCAACCACATCACTGTCACTCAATTAGCGCTACCTGACTGCCAATTGGCTTATTCATTAGGCATTCGTCTGGGTGATATACGGTGTCCACCAAGTCATTCCTGTTGAGATCACCCTGCATAGATGGAACTAAATCTTCTGCCCAATCTCTGGCTTTGGTCTCCTTGTTTAATTACAGGCAATGAGCTGAATCCCAAGGGCCAACACAGACTCTTCGTCGTGATCGAACGTCACATTCACGTTCCAAAATTGGGCCAGGCGCCTTCGACGTGTATGTGTCCATTCAATGCCCAACGCCGAAACCGAATAAGCGTTTCGACCGACGAGGCGCAGTTCTTTTGTCACCGTCGCCCGATTGATGCCCATATCTCTCCACTACGTTGCCACGAATGTCACGTCTGCGGTTCAATACTGAGCTATCTGTGTCCATTCCCCTGTGCTTTGAAGTCGTGGGGGCTTTGCACATTGTGAGCCTCGTGTGATTGCTTCTTCAATCTAATAGACATTGTCCAGCCTCGCAGATGGAAGGCTCGTTAGCTCTCGCAGCTCAACATCCACCCGCGGTTTCTTCCGCTGTTGTATGACATTGCGACCCACTTGCGAAGCCTGATCACCGACGCCAGTGATCCCAGTATGGGATTCAGGCTCAATGTTGACCAAAGTCTGCAGGGAAGGGTAGGGTCGAGATCTGCAAAATGTACAAAAATTGGGCAGCACGAATGAATCGCTTGATATGACATTTGTAAGAGATGGCAAGAGTACGAGAAATACCCGAAGACTCGAGTTTCGTATCTCATTGCGGGTAGGAGACATGACCAGCAACCGGCATGTAAATGATTGACCATGACGATTGATTGTAAAGAAGGGAAGCAAAGTTCTTTTTAGTTCCGAGACCAACCAATGAACAATTTGACTCTTTGTAAGAATCGCGAAATATATCACAACAATACCACATCGGTTTCAACGTTCTGGAATCAAGTGGTGATGGTTTGTCAATTACTGTCGCACCATTCCAGCTCAACTTGAAATGGTACGCCGAAGCGCGGTGTCCGCTGCGACCAGTTGACCAACGCAGATCTTGAAAGATGCATTGATACGTGCGTGCTAAAGGGCGTCAACCTACCTAGGTACCTAAGTAGGTACCAGAGTTTGATATATAGACTGGGCCCTTTTCAAGGTTGCTCAATAGCAATTAATAATTCATGCAGCATATCAATTGATACATGGAGCTGCAGAATACCTGGTCGCTTTCGCTTGCTGCGGACATAGACCGAGGTTCTGCATAGCGGCACTCTGAGTGAGCCGTATCGTGCTCCTTGAGTCCAAGTCTAAGCTATTTTGAGAAATGAATTCGATATTCGGGAAATCTCGACCGTTTGCACAGTTTCCTCGACTGGAAGTCTGATTCTTTATCGGCCCTGAATACCTGGGTAAACCCATATGAAAAAAATGCGAAGGTCAGATCATGATATCAATTGATACGCACCTGCTCTGTCTCGAGTCTTAGAATCTATAGCACCGGATTAGCGCGGACAACGCGGCTTTTAACAAGACAACATTGAATTAGTCCTTATAGCCTTGCGCAATTGAAATGCACACAACATCATCCAGCACGAACAATTATAGTTATATGGCTAATGCGATAGACTGTTATAAGTCAACTTCGAAGCGCGGGACTCGGAGGCTTTTAACTCAGTATCTAAGCCTAGAAGTCTCGCATCTAGCGTTGAACTAGGCGCAACATCCTGCACATATCTAGGTATGAAGCTTCGGCGGCCAAATTAATCTTTATTTTTTTTTTGCGAAGAAATTCTTTTGATATTCAACGACACAATAATAACAGGGATTTTGATCCTCGAGATCCTCATCATACATTGTTCCACCACATGCACCTCACGACTGCATTCCCTGAATCAACAACCTCAGCCTGAATCACAAGATGGATCCAGCGACACAGACCGATGTTCCGAATCCGGGAGAACATGAACAGCAAGATTGGGAAGATGCTGTGGATCTTGTGCTACAAGATATGCAAGATCATCTCCCCGATCAAGTGGATCCCGAGACTCGGGCACTCATGCGATACTACCTGGCGACTAGACTCAGCCGATTCCCAAACACCGACAACCTAGTTCGGCGAAACGTGTCGCTAAATGCGGAGATGACAGACGCCGCGAATCGTCTGAGCGCCTTGACCCGGGTCACATACGACCTCGCCGAAGCCATGGCAGCCCAAGGCCCAGCGCAGCAGGCAGTCCTGCAGGAGCTCGACTTCAGCCCGGCCAGCTTCCTGGCAGCCACCAGGCAGCTCACTGCCCTGGAGGTAAAGCTGTTGCAGTACGACATTGATCAAATGAAACTGCGCAATGAGAATGAAACACTTCAGGAGAGGCTGTCCGAAGCCCAGAGACTGGCCCGGGATAGAGACCAAGCCTTGCAGCTAGCTCGGAGCACCCTTGAAAGGAGGGAGGAGGAGCTCAAGCGCACCAGGCACATTCTGGAGCGCGTTGAGGCTCAGCGCAACACTGCTCGAAGAACCGCAGACTACCTCATTCCCCAGCTCGGTGATCTCCAGACTCGTCTCGAAGAGTCCAAGAAGCTCCAAAAATCAGCGGAGGACTGTTCCCAGTCTCTGATGAGTGCACTCTCCAAGCAGGGAGTGACCCATGGCCTGCGGGCATTGCCAGTCGTAGCCTACAAACCGACACCGGCGACCGAGTTACCGCTTTTCGCTGGTCTGCGACACGGCCGCGGACCCATGGCAATCCAGAGTGCCAAATTCGAGTCCATATGGGCGAGAATTCTCAAGGAGGATGATGCCAAAGAGTGGAAGGATATCTTCGCGGCAATCGACAAGACCCGGATGACAAACAATGGTACTCCTATCAAAGATACCCTAATAACGAACGGTGATGCTCCTGTCGAGGAGACCCCGAAGACGAACGGTGATGCTCCTGTCGAGGAGACCCTGAAGATGAACGGTGATGCTTCTGGTGAGGAGACCTTGAAGACGAACGGTGATGCTCTTGTCAAGAAGCCTGCGAGGCCAAACCAAGTCATACCTGCTGTGCCGGAACTACCTCCAAATCAAGTTATGCGTGCAAACTCCGCAAAGAAACTGAAAGAAGAGCTCGCCAAGGCCGGAGAAAAGGTCTCGCTCTCTTCAAAAGCAACGGTGAGTCACTTCTTCTTAACTCTTGTCGAAATGTTTTAACGATGATAAGTCAGCGCCCGCATATGTAAACACCTCGAGCAGGGCCGAGATTGAGTCGCATATTGAGCCAGATGCATTGCCATCTGCAGGTTGCGGCACAGATGGCCGGGTGAATCCTCGCTTGCAAGGTTCTCAGAGGGATATAGTAGAAATACTCAGTGCGAACGAGTTCAATGCCAATGCAAATTCAGGGGGACGACAAGACAGTGGGACATAAGGAGGGTGCCACGGAGCTGAAACGCAAGGCTGAAAGGCAGCCGGAATGCAATGATTGGCATTGTGGTTGCCTTTTCGGCTTTCTCCGTGGGGATATGTTTCAAGTTAATGTAGTTTAGCCAGTACTAGACAGTCAGACTAGAGAGACTTCTGGATGCGTATCATCATCCATTAATAACTTTTCAAGCCTACTCCCGAAAACGAGGTTGTAAAACCTGCACATTCCTGGGTCGACGGCAAAGCCGATGCTAACTATTGCCCAGAGGGCAACAACGATTTTACTTGGCGTCCGCACGGTGAGGGGTGGCTTGTCTAGCACGAATGTTGGGTCCGCAAATTTATAAGGGGTCGCAGCCTTGGAAACATAGAGGCCATGTGGCAACAGTCTCAGACCTATCGTGGTGAGGAACAGAGGCGGCTCGTCCTTGCAAGCGGGCAGCGTGTATCATTAATGTTGGTGAAACATTGATTGCATCACTTTCCTGGGGATTTCAGTCAGCAGGTCATCAAATATAAAGCAATGCAATATTAATACCATTTTGGGCTGTTTGCTTTGCGTTGGTCCTGGGTCTCATCGCAGGCGTTCAGTCGTGATATCGACCTCAACACCAAGCTCGCGATGTAAAATGACTCGGATTGTCTTGAGTCTTGGAGATGACCTGAGTAGGTTACCAACAAACCGGAACGCCCGGCCTAGTGTAAACATTTAGCCAGGGCATTGCGGCTCACATGGACATCGTGGGTGTTTTGGAGCCTTGTGCCCTGGACTAGTGGAGATCTACACCGCGTCAGGTTGTGGGCTTGCGAATCATCAGACGTGACCCCCACGCCTGTGCCGATGAGGATAGACGAATGCAGCCCGCATCCGCTGGACTGCTGGCCCACTGCCGGCGGGTATACCTACCAAGCAAGGTACTGCGATAGGTAACCTGTCGAGATGACGTGCATTGGGGCGTTTGCACAGCTGGCTGATAAATGTCAAAAGACTCGACTTGGCTTCAAGATGGAGGTCTCAACGGCCTGGCTTTTCGCTGTCCTCTCTGCCTGTTTGAAGCTCCCAGTGGGCGATGCGAGAGGAAAGGAGAAGAGGTGTCGTCGGGATAAACTCGCATGCCAACCCTGGGCCCAGAACCTTGGACGTAGCCGATCCGACTTGGACTGCCGAGCCGACGGTTGAAAACTCTTTGCCCCTGATTTTAGTCTGGGGCTGATCATTGCTTAATAACTCTAGGCTTGAACTGCCCAGGCTGCCAGGTGCGGACGCGCGGGATAGCGCCGTGGCATAACGGTGCTTCTTTTTCGCCCGCATATTCTTTTCTTTGTTTGGGAAGCGCAACGTGAACTCTGCAGCATATATCAAGTGACAAGACTTTGATGGCGTGACCGAGATCCAGAGTCGAACCAAGATACGAGGCTTCTAGAGCGTGCAGTTCCGCATGTGTCCAAAGCTTGTCCGCGTATTTGGATGGGAAAATATTACCGCGTGGCAAGTTTTGGCTGTGCGGACCTGACCATGACCCCCACGCCCTTGGACGGTCAGCGCGTCTCGGCCTGTTTCCGTTCCCCAGGTTGACTGAGTCCGTTTTCCCCAGATGGGGCCCCCCCCAACCCAAGCCAGGCCCCAGGAACCTCGGAAATGTTGGGGCTCTGTCGTCACATCAGCCCTCCTAGTGGCCGGCCTCGCCTGGAGGTGTAAACGGCAACCCCAGGGCTTCCCCGGTGGCATTGCCAAGACGCCGAGGTAGAGCCATTCCCGCACAGCTCGCCCGCCGCATTTCCCAGAGGCGCGAGCCCGCCCAAATGCCCGGTAAAATGGAGATATTAGGTCACGCTCTCTGGGTACTCCATGGGGATTCGAGACCATGTGGGGAGCCATTGTGGGGGTCGGAGTGATAGTTGGAAATGCGAAATGTGCGGGGGGAGAAGTGGCTCGACTGGAACTGGCCGGAATGGGTGACTTTGGTGGATGGAGTGGAGTTTTGCTGCCCGGATGGCGACAAAAACCCTCAGCAATCCCGCCCCGATCACACCCGACACAGCGCTCGATAATCTGGGGTGACTATATAAAGTCATACTGTTGGCCCTGCCTTTTCTTCGCAGGCAATCCACCCTTGCTGCTTGTTTTCTTGAAGCCTGCTTGGTGTTTCTCTCCCCGGATTCCGTCGCGACTCTTGCCCAGGTGCCTCAGTCAAGTCAAACATCCAGGATGGCGGACCAAATCTCCAGGGCCGTCACGAACGGCTCCGTGTCGTCGGACAAGCAGAACGTCCAGAAACTCGAGAATGCAGCCGGCCCGACCTCCAACGACGGAAACCACCTCAACGTCGCCCACATGACCCCCGAGCACAGGGCCCGCGTCGAGAAGAGCCTCAAGCGCAAGCTCGACCTTCGCTGCTCGCTCTTCGTCGCCATCTACATCATGAACTACCTGGACCGCAACAACATCGCCGCAGCGCGTCTCAAGGGCCTCCAGGATGACCTGCACCTCGACAACACCCAGTACTCGACGTGCCTGAGTATTCTATACGTCGGCTACATTCTCATGCAGATTCCCTCCAACATGCTCATCAACGGCCTCGAGAGGCCCTCCCGCTACCTCAGCGTCGTGATGCTCATCTGGGGTCTCATCTCCACCCTGAGCGGAGTGGTCACCGACTTCAAGGGCATGGTCGTGACCCGGTTCTTCCTGGGTTTCGTCGAGGCGGCTTTCTTGCCTGGTGTGCTGCTCATCTTGTCCAAGTGGTACACGAGGAGTGAGTTGACCCTGAGGAACGCCATCCTCTTCTGCGGAAACTTGATCTCAAACGCCTTCTCGGCCCTGGTCGGAGCAGGTGTGCTCTCAAACATGCAGGGAACCTTGGGCCACGCTGCCTGGAGGTGGCTGTTCTGGATTGAGGGTGCGGTGACCATGGTGAGTAGTCCTTCAAAACCTGTCCCAATGTCTTGCGGTGGCTAATTATGACCCAGGGTATCGCTATTGCCGCAATCTTCGTCCTCCCTGACCTGCCCCACAACACGCGTGGCTTCACCGAGGAGGAGCGCCAGGTCGCGCAGCTGCGGATGATCGAGGACGTTGGCGAGGCCGACACCGACTCAAAGGACCAAGGCGTGACAGGTGGACTGGTCATGGCCATGAAGGACATCAAAGTGTGGTTGATGATGATCACGTTATGCGCATACGTCGTCGGACTGTCCTTCAACGCTTTCTTCGTAAGTGCACTCACTCATCAAGTATAACCTGTTGATGGCAGTCTGTTAACTCGCGTCACAGCCAACACTCACCGGTACACTCGGATTCGGATACGTCCCCACACTCCTGATGAGCAGCCCTCCCTGGTTGTTCTCCTGCGTGGTCTCTCTGATCAACGCTCTCCACTCGGATCGTACCGGGGAGAAGTTCTGGCACATTGTCGGCCCGATTGTTGGAGGTCTGGTCGGCTTCATCATCTCGATGTCCACCCTCAACGTTGCTGCTCGCTACGTTGCACTTTTCCTCCAGGCAAGCTCATATGCAGGGTAAGTCCCCAGGAATCAGACACACTCTCCCGCCCGAAACATTACTGACCTGAACACCATAGATTCATCGTCTTCTACTCATGGATCTCGTCATCCTTCCCTCGACCCCCAGCCAAGCGTGCAGTCGCGCTGGCCGCTATCAACGCCTTCTCCCAGCTGGGCAACATTGCGGGCTCCTACGTGTGGGACTTGAGTGAGAACGGGTACCGCAAGTCCTACGGCATCGTCACTGCTATGTTCGGCCTCACAATGGTCGGCTGCTGGGTGTTCAGGCACACGCTGCAGCAGCTCAACAAGAAGCTCGAGCACGGCGAGCTTGTCGACATGGATGGGAGAGAAGATGTCGCCGCCCAGACGGCGCAGTTGGAGGGCACCACCGTGGACGAGGCTCTCAACATGAGGAAGGGCTTCAGATACCTCGTATAAACATACACACGACCAATATATGGGGTGTGAAGATAGCAATAAGAAGCAGAGTTGCGACGCAATCATTTTCAAAGCACAAGTTTCAATTTCGGCCATTGGTGAATAATCATTCCACCGTTCGATGAAGGACCTCCCGGGGCTCACTATTTGATTATCACCTTTTGCCTATGACAATATGAATGTGCTGCTTTTGAACTCCAGCCAGGCGCCGCGGCCAAAAGGTCATCATAAATCGTTCAAGGTTTACTTAAGTGAATATATTAAGATGGCGAAAGTACACGCATTCACTTACAGGTTTCAAATATATGCCTCAGCATACATCCAAAGCCCTTCTGACTCTGGATTGGTATCTTTGACTCCAATTGCTTTTTCACTGCGGAAAGCCTTATTGCAGACTTCACACCAACAACAACTGCATAAGCTCTAATGTCAGACTTGTTAGTACCTATGCCGCATTTATTTCACATAACGCCCAGATTTTCATGATGTTAACGAAAATTATGATATCTATTCTGAGGTATGCTGTACCTAGGTATGCGCTGTGACCGCTTGAACGCCATGGGAATGGGAACTGTAACAGCTCGCGCTCTCGAATAACCATGTATTGAGAAAAGGAAGACAAAGAAAGAGAGAAGAAAAAGAGAAGTGGAAGAGGAAAGAAATGGAAAGGGAAAAAGGAGAAGAGAGAGAGAAAAGGGGGGGAAATGAGGAGAAAGAAAAGAAAGAGAGGAAAAGAGACAACGCAAACGCCATTATGCCTTATTGTCCCGTGGTCTGTGTCTCCACTGTTTTCTCCTTGGCCTCCTTTGTTTCTTCATAAGAGACAATGTCTACCGAGCCAATCGACTCGCTGCTCTGCGGCTTTGCACTGATGGCACTCTGAGGGGGCGTGGGCATGCCGTTGACCTGCATCTGGAGCCCATTCGCTGCCATGTTCGGCATGCCACCCATCATACCCATGTTGGGATTCAGCACAAGGTTGAGCTGCTTCTGCTTCCTCTTCTTCCTGGCCGCCACCGCCTCTTTGGCCCGCTTCTTGGCCTCTTCCATCATGGCGACCTCTTCCTTGGCCCACTCGACCAGGTTGTCGACTGCGGCCTGGGGGTCGCTCCGCCAGTTCAGGAGGTAGCCCTGTATCTGGGCCGGCGTGAAGGTGTTGTCCTCGATTCGGCTGCTGAAACTGAGCGCTAGTTTCCCCAGCTCCTCTTCCCCGATGGTGGCTTGGATGGCCTGGGCCGATGGGTTGGAGGGGTCAAACTCGTACATGCGCTTGAACATCAGCTCTGCGCTCCGGGGCGAGATGTTTCCCAGGAAAATCATCCTGTCAATACGGCCTGGTCGGACGAGGGCGCGATCAAGCCGCTCGGCGAAATTGGAGGTCATCAGTACGATGCGTCCTTCCTGGGACGCAACGCCGTCTAATACGTTCAGGAGTCCGGACAGGGAGATGTGGCAGCGAGGGCCAAAGTGGGACCGGTCGTCTTCGTCCTCATCTTCGTCTTCTTCGTTGCCTTCTTGGTCGTCTTGATTGAAATTACCGCGGTTCTTGATGCCGACGGCGTCAATATCTTCGAGCAGGATAAAACACCTTGGCGGGAGTGTGGAAAATAGCCGTTCGAGGTCGGTATCCGTGCGCACACTTGGAACGTGAAGAAGATAGAGCTCGAGGCCGAAGAGCCCAGCCAGACCAAGGGACAGGCTCGTCTTGCCGGTGCCTGCAGGCCCATGCAGAAGATATCCGCGTCGGTAGGGGATTCCACGTTGCGTATAAAAGCGACGTGTCGCGGGGTCGAGATAATTTCTGATGTCCGCGACCAGCTCTGCCTTGGTCTTTTCGTCAAAGTGTATTGTCTCGAGCGGCCGGATGGGGCGTAGGATCGTCGTTTCCCACGACTCATCGCCGTATTGAGACTTTGTGGCTCTGACTGTCACATATGATTCGCGCTCCTTCTCTGCGAAATCACGACAGGCGTCCAGGAATCGCTTGATCGGCTCGACGGAACGTCCGAGACACATGACGATCAGAGGCTCATCTCCCTCTGGCGCAGCAGCGAACTCGTCGGGCACTTGGTCCACGAATGACATTCCGGAGGAGTTGGCGGAGACTCGTCGCACAATGAAGACGTTGCGCTCGTGAGTGAACCAGGTAGTACCAAAGGTGGGCAGGTACTGGATTGGTTTCCGCTTGTCCATACTGTAGTCATCCCGAGGTTCTGGCGTGCGGCGATAATAGAAGGCGTCGCTTTCGATTTTCTCAGAACGTGCAGTGACGATACGAGTGCCCTGCCTAATTAGAACCTGCGCCCCCAACCAGTTGAGAACTTCTCGGTTGAGTTTGTCCCGGGCATTTATCGAAACCGATGCTGTAAAAAACCGGGTGATGTACCAATAGAGTTTGACCGCTATTGTCTGCAAGAAGCCAAGAACACCTGAGATGGTTCCCAATATGGTGAGGGCGGCCGCGATAGTAGTAATATCCAGCTTGAACCACTGGGAGACAAAGCTTTGAAGCCATCCGAGGCCCGGGATCTTTCCGAGAAAATCCTGCAGAAAGGGAGCTGTAGTGTTCGCATCCCTGAGGAGGTCGTTGATGCCGTCCATGCTGATCAGCTTTGTGTCGAAACCTAGTCACAGTCCACTAATTCGTGCTTTATAACCGTCCTGGTCCTGCCTTCGGAGACGACTTCGGCTGCAAAGCCAGGTTATATCCGAAACAAAAAGAAGAAGAAAAAAAAGAAGGGATATTGTCTCGTATAGCGGAATTTAGGTGTCGTTGCTCGGACGATTCGCTGCCTCGGGAGCGAATTACCCCCCGGCTGACGGCGGGGTTGACAGTCGGGTGAGAGTCGAAGTGCCGGCGATGACAGACAAGGTTGAGGATGAGGGCAGACTCGGTGTTAGTCCCAGACTGGACACGAGTTGCAAGATGTTGTTGGGCAGTGCCAGTGAAAGTCGGCAATGAGCGTGGAGGGTCATCGGACTGAACTTGGGGACTCGGCGGCTTTTATCCTGACTTGGTTGAGTGTGTCTATGTATTAAAGTATGTGTGTGCCTGTCACGCGCTGGAGACACCGCTCGTCAACTCTGCTTTGTGATTCGATCCAACGGAGAAGCTAAGGTGAGCTTGGAGTTCTGCCTGCAGGTGACTAAATGGGGGGAGGCCTTGAGGTGGCTGACCGGCAGTGGACCAAGGGCATCCCGGGGCTGTCGTAACACGGTGAGACTTTAACATGCACCGACGCGGCGTAGCATGCAGATCTATCTGGGCGGGCCTATACAACCTCCTAACCTCTTAGAGTAACCAGAAAATAATAATAGGCAATAGATAAAATATATAAAAGGAGTAAAAGCAAAAAGAAAAGAAATGAAATAAGAAATTAGAAAGAAAGAAAAGTAAGCAAAGAAGTAGAAAAACAAAAGTAGTCTATGTACCTGGAGAGAAACTCTGAAAGACGGGGGGGGTTTCGGGCAGTGGGCGCTCTAAACCGCCCTATAGATCTAGTCCAATGTCCCCCCACACACACAGACACACACAACACATGCCGTCTTGCTCCTGCCATGAGCACGCACTTTCTGCAGCCTGCAGGCACATGCAAGCTTCAAAGCTCCCCTAGTATGCAAGCACGAACGGATGTGGCTATGGTTCCCAGGCACACTCACACGCGCCACACCCAAACTAGCCTATCGCATGGCCTCTGATTGGGCCCGGGGGCCTGCAGCTTGCAGCTTGCAGGGCAAAGTTTATGTGCGTCACCTAGAGTAGCATCGATCGGGGGCATCAGCCACCCAACCTACCAAATTATCGGTGCGGTCTGCCATCGGTCGGTCCGGCCAATTCTTGTTGTCCTTACAGGGCCCGGCTACGATGTGTAGCTAATTTGTGTGTCTCGCCGCTTAGGATACCGTTTCCATCCAACCGATCTTTCACCCCGATCCGGCTGGGGGCGTCATTGAGGCAGCCGGATGTACCTGCATGGACTGCGGCTCGTGGTCGGGGACTTTGGCCTCGCGGCCTCCGACCGAATGCCTTCATCCAACTTGGGATATTTACACACAAACTGCATGTGAGTTTGTATTTGCTTGATTGCCGTGTATTTAACGCTCGGTGGACGACCCAATGAATTGATGGGGTCAAACTTTGAAGGCCGCGGGCGTCGAAGAAGGATTCCCCCAACGCTGGCCATTCTGACAGTGTGTCCTATCAATGTGACCAGACTGTTCATCCTTTGCAAGCTGTTATTTGGATAATATGGCACAGCAACTTGTTTGCTCAGTTTTGTGGCGGTAAGTTCACCGCTGGCATAAAGGCGATTTTACCCAGAGGGACTTCGACTTAGTGTAGAAATAGTTCTAGGAACTCTGGTAGCTTGGCGATGAGCATCCACTTTCACAATGCGGGAAGCAGGCAGCATTTCTCTACAGTGTTAGGCGATCCACAATTTTCTAGGCTGCTAATCCACCTCTCGAACCATTCGCAATTGCTCAATCTTCAGACAAGGCAACGACATGAGAATTCGTAGCGCGTTGATGCTGGACAGTTGCGAACATCTTCTTATTTCTCTCCAACCAATCCATTAATTAAATGATTTAAAATGTGTGTTTCGGGCTGATCAAGATAACGCCAGTCCCTCTAGTGCTGACGTGCACAAAATAGTGTTGGACAAGAGCTACCCACACCTTTTACCCCCTGCGAGCGAAATGTTGGCGCTTTTTCGCGCAGGGAGTGCGCGACGGGCGGACAGTTGGAACTGCTTCGTTGACGGTCGAAGACACCGATGATACGGCGGCTGTTGAGTCTTGACCAATGCTAGTAGTTGGCGTCGCTGCGCTCGCTGAGATCACGGAATTCATTCCTGAGCTGCTCAGTGGCAATGTCACCAGAGTGGTCGGCCCGGTCGAAAGACTTGCCGACCGAGTCTGGTTCACAGCAGCCACGCTGGCCGAGCTGGCTGCTGCACTGATCACATGAGTTGCTGACGCCTTCACGTTGCTGCTAGAACGGGCAGGAGATGCAGCAGACGAGGTGGCAGCAGACGAGGTGGCAGCAGACGAGGTGGCAGCAGACGAGGTGGCAGCAGCCAGAACCTGTGAGCAACCACGGGTGATTAGTATGTATGTCGTCCACGAGGCCTCCGTGGGAGAGAAGAGACTTACAGATGAGACAGAAAAGAAGGCGGGCTTCGGCTCCAGGTTTTCGTCATATAGACAAGCTCCGCCTTGGCCGGGGAAAGTGTTGGGTACCCACTGCAGACTTAGAGTTAGTTATCAAAGTAGTAACAAGGGACTTGACATTGAAAAAGGAACGGGGAAAAAACGAATCATGGCCGTTTTCCGTAGACTGTCACAATTTTTATTCCATGAAAGGGGCTGAGAAGCAAGTGGTGAAACAGCCTGCGAGCTTGGGAGACGTATGTCTGCAGGAAGGGCATGTAAAACCGGTATCAGGAAGCTGCTTACGCTGTACTTATCAGTCCAGTCCCAGACGGTCCATCCAACGCAAGCCTCGACTTTGAGGCAGGCTTTGATAACAGTTGTGTAGTCTTGTGCCTGCTGTTCGAGGCCGGCGTCGTCGTAAGGAAGGCTGTCGAATTTAACATCGAACTCAGTGTAGGCAACTTCTGATACCCCCGCCGCGACGAACTCGTTCATGACGGACTCAAGGTCGTCCTGAGAGCTCATGCTTCCGACAATGAAGTGTCCTTGCAGACCCATACCGTCGATGCGCTCTCCTGCGTCCTTCACCAGCTTGACGAGCTCGACAGCCTTCTGCTGCTTGGCATTGGTGGCCTCGATGTTGTAGTCGTTGTAGTAGAGCTGAATGAGACCACAGAATTAGTTACAAGGATTCCCATAGTGGTCCTAGCGATGGCAAGGTAGGTATCTGCATGACTTTAGGTAGCGTACCTTGGCATCCGGGTCCGCAGCGGCCGCTGCTTTAAACGCAAGCGGGATGTAGTCAGCACCCAGCGCTTGGAAGAAAACCGTGTCTCGGTAGTTTCCGTCATCGTCGATGGCCTCGTTGACGACATCCCAGGAATAGCACTGTCCCTTATAGTGGCCAGCGACATTGGAGATGTGTGTCTCCAACATCGAGGTCAACGTGTCGGCAGTCCACGTTCCCGAAGTCACCCAGGACGGCAGCTGTGACCGATATAAGAGCGTGTGACATCTCACGATCTGTCCGTTCTTCTTGGCGAATTTGGGAACCACGTCTCCATTTGCGAACGAGAAAGACCCTTGGGTCGCTTCTGTGGCATCCCACTTCTGTCCGTTGGCTGGGGTGAGCTGACCAAAGTTTTCCGTCGACGACGTGATATTGACGTAGGCTGAATTGTAGAGCTCGCCGTTGTCAGTCCCAGTGCCGAAATATGACTTTCCAGCAGCCTTGGCGAGCTGATTCAATTGCGCCGAGACTGGGATCGCGGCGGAGAGAGCCAAACCGGCGACGGATGAGGCACGCATTTTCGGTTGAGGATGTAAATACTTTCGAAGCCTTAAGCGAGGGAATACAAACGAATGAATAGCCCCGAAAGGACTGTAAGGAGACAGAAGCGAGCGTTGGTCACAGTTGAATGAATGTTGTCCGAACGGAAGTCCGGTTGCTCTGGGGCGAAGAGTGGGTGATTATGGGAAACAAGACTGGACTGGTATATAAACTGAGTATGTAGTGCCTGACTAGCACTTGTAGGAATTGTTTGTCCCCCTTTTCATTCCTTGGATCTGTCATGTGTCGAGTCCTCTCCATCTGTGCAGGCGATTAGGGGTAGGTCGGCTGAATGATGCTCTATGTACGGTTCGTGTGGGATCCAGGTGGGCCATATCCGGTGGATAGCGTCTAGTATTTGCTTGCCGTTTGCCAGATGTAGCAAGAATGGCCTTCTTGGGTCCAATACATGTTCTGTGAGCGTCCGTATCCAGACTTTTGTGCTCCATAAGTCATACGAAGTTACATCTCATGCGGGATAGCTCGGCTTCACGGTGGGTCTCGCTACCTGAATCCGGGGGTGCAGGAACCAGGGCCCAGGAGCTAAATGAGCTAAATTTGAAATCCGATCCGTCTGGAAGACCGCCAAACTCCCTGCAACCGTTCCTAAGTTTCATATGTGATTTCTAGTTTGGATGAGGAGGTAAACATTTCTATTCGTGATGTCAGCCGTCACTAATCGCCGAGCTGACAGTTGTGGATTTACTTTCTTGTCTGGTGTGGGTCAGAAATGAGTTGTTCAATTCCAACCACCAAGACTGGTGTCTTGGAACAGGGTTCGCGCAGATCTACAAGATCTGCTGCTACGAGGGCTGTCTTTGATACATCGAGACTTGCGGAGGTGTACTTTTGAGACAAGAGAATGCTTACTTAATTGCACATATATATGTGGGTATTTGACGATGGCATGATAGCACGAGTGATTCTGGAGACAAATAACAATTTTGGAAGTTGTGTCCATGCTCAATTTCATGCCTCAGCTTGAGTTGACTGCCAAAGCTGATTATTTTAGGCTTCAGGTGTTTTCTCGTTCATCATGAACGATCGACCGCTTTATACGCGTGAGTGCTAAAATTCTCCATCGCAACACTGCAATTCTACATGGATTTAATCCCTATATCTTTGTGGCTGAAGACTCTTCATTTTTGTACTGGGCTTGATACATATAAAACGTCATTGCTGTTTCCATCAATCACAGAGTCCCTGTCTATGTTGATAGACATGCCCCAGGCGCATTGATGCAGTCCGCTTGCCCAAAGGTGTGCTGGTTGCGCTTCTCAGATCCGAGACAGCCCCTTTTGCTTAAATTCTTTGAGTCTCTGGTGCTTTGCTCAAATTCTGTCTCATATTTCCAGACATGGGTCATGTATCATTGAATGTATGGAACACGGATACCTCTGACAGCGTTAATGTTGAAGTGATGCGTTGATCGTGGTCTGGGACCACAACAGTCAGCGCTTGTGACCGGCTAGTCGGCTGGACATACTCAGATGAATGCATTTAACATCAAAAGTGTCTTTTTTAATATTAAAAAAAGAAGAAAAAGGAGGCCGCTCATGCTGTGGCCCACGCTTGTTGTGGTAGAGCTGCAATGACTTGTTGAGTCTAATTTCCACGAGGGACCTTGATGCTCTGAAAATGGATAACTCGCTGAGTTAGCGACTCCCATCCACGCGCTTGACGAGGGGACCAATGTACGGAGTAATCTTGCATTGTTGTGAACAAGTGAATAAAGAAGAGTTTGGCTATTTGCGCATTGCTCAATGTCTATACAACCCACATGACACAATTGGTCTCACGGAGCACAGTTGGTAGCCAAGTTAAGATGGCCAGGGAAAGTTTGCGGCAGAAGCCTTCGAGGCAGGAGCCCTCTTCTATATAAACCCAGCAACGGCAGTCGGTGGTTTACCTGAAAATACGTCGTGGTCTGGGAGCCCGTGGAGATTCTTGGATGTTAGTCAAGATGCAGGGGGGTCACAACCGAGATCCGCCAAAGCGGATGAATGGCAATTATTTTTGGTGGAATAGACCCGAATCGACCCTTTGACGTTCGCTTACCGTCGAACCTTAACAATAAACATTTTGCTGTCGCATTTGGCGCCGAGGTTTATCGCCAGGTCCACCCCGATCGGTGATCAGCCGAACCAGCTGTCAGGTCCCCGGGCGAGAAGGGGATAATCCTCCAAAAGGAGAAGAACGGCGGTGTCATGCCATGAGTCTCGCGCGAGATGGAAGATTAGGGATACTTTATGGGGTCCACCTCTCAAATCCACCAATGACCGCCTCGCAAATTCCATGCCAAGAGTCGCTTATCCCAAGGTGAGCCTCATGAAACGACGTCCCGCGGTGGATCTCAGGCCAGCCGCCTGGAAACATATTAGACGATCCGGGGGGTAAACGTGCAAACAGCATGTTTCCTGTGAGATTCGCCGCTAATTCGGAACGAGGGCCGAGGTCTTAGCAGGGTGATGCACGTCTGGGCTGTCTGCTTGACACTTGCAATATCGCTTCAGGGGCAGACTTCTGCGGGACGACCGAGGGGACTCAGGAGCCTCCGGAGAAATGCGAGTAGTAGGAATGCAGAGCATAGATATATAGCCACGGCTGCCCGCAGAGATGGCACGGTACGATTGACTTCATCACGCTTCAAGCTCGTTCGGTATCCGGTATTCCTTCTTTTGGCTGAGTCCACCTTCATCGCAGTGCGATATCACATTCTTTCCACTACATTCTTTCTTACAGACTACATTTGAAGTCTCTGGTCGACTACCCTGCTCTCCAATCATCCAACAAATACCGTCAAGATGAAGTACACAATTTCTGCCGCGCTCGCCACTGCTCTGGCCGCTAAGAATGTTGCTGCTCACGCTACCTTCCAACAACTTTGGGTACGATGCTTCCCCTTACTTTCACTATTCCTTGTCTTTTGATGAGGAACATTCACTAACGGAGAATTTAGGTTGACGGAACCGACTTCGGCACCTCGTGCGCGCGTATTCCTCTGAGCAACTCTCCAGTTCAGGACGTCACCTCGAATGACCTCGCTTGCAACGCTGGAACCTCTCCCGTCACACCCAAGTGCGATGTGCCCGCAGGTAGCACGGTGACCGTCGAGATGCACCAGCAGCCCAACGACCGCAGCTGCTCGAACGAGGCTATTGGAGGCGCTCACTACGGCCCTGTCCTCGTCTACATGGCTGCTGTCGACGACGCTGCCTCCGCTGTGGGTGCCGACTCCGCCTGGTTCAAGGTCTTCGAAGACACCTGGTCCTCCGCCGGTGCCTCGGGCAGTGACGACAACTGGGGTACAAAGGACCTCAACACTTGCTGTAAGTAACAACCGAAGATCACTTTGATCCTCCACAGGGTGTACATCCTCCCAAGTTGTTCAGCAACTAACTCTGCATGACATAGGTGGCAAGATGGACGTTGTTGTCCCCAAGGACCTTGCTCCCGGTGACTACCTCCTGAGAGCCGAGGCCATCGCATTGCACGCCGCCGGCTCCGCAGGTGGTGCCCAGTTCTACATGACCTGTTACCAGGTCACCGTCTCCGGTGACGGCACCGCCAAGGCCGAGACCGTCTCCCTGCCCGGCGCGTACGCCGCCGCCGACCCTGGTATCGAGATCAACATCTACCAGGCCATGACCGAATACGTGGCCCCCGGCCCGGCCGTCTACGCCGGAGGCAGCAGCAAGGTCGCCGGCGCCGCCTGCACCAACTGCGAGTCGACCTGCGCGCCCGGCGACGCCACCGCCAGCGCTGGCTCCGGCGCCGCCGCCACCTCCGCCTCTGCCGTCGCCTCGTCTTCTGCCGTTGCCACATCCTCTGCCGCAGCCACGTCCTCTGCTGCTGCCAGCACCACCCTCGCGACCTCCGTCACCTCCCAGGCCGCCGCCGTTGTGGCGACCCCTACCAGCGCGTCTGCTGCTGAGGCCACGACTGCTCAGTCTGCTGAGTGCAAGAGGCGCCGCAGCCGCATTGCTCGCCAGCTGTAAGCAGCGAGTCGCGAGGATGACCTATCGCTGGGATGCCGATGTGTAGAGGATGGCGTTCTTTGTATATGATTCACGGATGGTGCATAAGAGGGAGAGATTCTCCAGTTGATTCATTCTTCTGTAAATAACTTATATTGCTGAATATACACCCAGGTCTAAGGACTAGCTGAATATGTATGCTCCAGGCTCACGTTGGACTTCATTGAGGAAAAGGTGATACACGGATGCGCTGTGGTTACAAAATCATAGTAGACGCAACGACTATTATTCTTCAAATTCTTACCTAAATGCCTATCCTTGACAGACCAACTTGATCTAGGGCACAAAGCTCCCAGCTGCCGCGACTTAGTTAGGCGCACCCCAGATAGAATTCCAGCCATTGGTCGCGGGATTGAAATGAAGAGGCTTTAGCTTGTGCTGTTCGACCCAGTTCTCATGATGTTTGCGACTATCAAGCTTACATTGAAGACAAGCTGGCTCAGTGTTCACCAGGGCGGGAATCGTCTCAGGTTTGGGAAGACCACATCGTTGGTTGGGGCAATGAACCGTTTGCTTACTGAGATCATACTTCTTGCCGCACCTCTGGCACTGGGAATATTCTTCGAAAGAGCTGCACATAGCGACTGCTGGAGTGGTGTTAAATGGGATGAGGGGCCTATTGGTTAGTATAGATGTGTAGATGTCGATCTTAATGAAGCACAAATAGTTTTGATATTTGAGCAGAAGTATTCTCGTCGACTTATATGCTGATCTCTAGATTCCGTGACCTGGAGATCGAAACCTGGCCATTGTCACGCTGCGGCGACTTCTCTCTTTGTGTACGGCATTATGCATTGTTTCCGACAATCACTTCTTCTTCTATTTCAGGGAACTCAACACGGGAAACCAGTTTCCTTTCATGAATGACTCGGAAGCATTGTCTGAAAGCACATCTGGCGAAGACTCACAAAGCCACTGCCCCATTGCTGTTAGATTTGGCAATCGAGCGGGATGCATGAGCTGACGCTAGGGTCTTGTAATACTTTCTGATATGATCACAAAGACCATGATGATACAGGACATCTGGAGAGGTTCCTTCGGTAGCTCCTGGAAGATTATATCTGGTGCTCTACACAGGTGCTGTGGGAGAAGTTAGATAAATCCTCTCTGATCACAGGCATGGGTGCATCATCGGATAGCATGTGGAGTTGCAGCACTGAAAATAGACAACAACACGAGATCAAAAAGACGAGGAGAGTCCTAGTCTTCGGAAACACAAACGGCTTCGGAAAAAAAAACATCAGAGCTGATTAGATTCCGTTGTGACATGCAGACACTCAACATTGATTTGTTCGAGACAGTGTACTAACTACCTAGGTAATATCAATACGAAACCCAGACTCTGTCTTGTTCGGCGTTTTAAGGCACCATATCTACCAAACGCTCCCCGGGGGATTTAAGCAGTCTTCCTTCAAAAAGTGGTCCACAAGTCAGACGTCGGCCGTTACAGCTTGCTTTCTGTGCGCAACAATACAGTGGCTTGTGCACAATGCTGTGACGAAAGCATATGAGCATCTCGTAGGACGGCGTATCTCCCACGCTAAACGACAGAAATGGCCGGTGCACCGTCAAGTCTTGGAGATGCAGCTACTAATCACTGTGGGAAGTGGTCCGATTTCACAAGCTGCATGCAAAGCGCTGACAATGCGGCTTGAGATATGTTATCTATCAGCGTCGCGAAGTATTGCCAGACTTACCACCATGGCAACATTGGAAGGCGGTCAACCGTATACGATGCAAGCATTTTCGGAGCTTTTTCTTGGTGGAAGGGTGGCAAGCCGACTGGCCAGAGAAGACTTTCACAACTGAAACAGTCGAGATTTTCATTGCAGGAAAAGCAGGACCGGGATGTTTGACAACGAACGGGTAAGAGTTGTTGCTCGTCATGAGCGTCAGCGTGGGGGTTTGGAAGAGAATTGACAGGCTGCCCGTAGACTCGGCAGCCAGCCATTCCACACGGTATTACAGCAATGCCAGAGCAAGTCCGGACGACAGAACGATTCGAACAGCCAGTATCCAAGTATCTAGAAAGCGATAGATAATTTTGGTCTATGACGTGTAATCAATTGCATTGATCTGATCAAACACTGGACACGGGAGGCCAAGCTACGGCCGGTTTGCCTTGCCGTTGGGGACTCGAGTCGTTGCCTCGGGGTGGACCCCGAGGCTGGGGTGCACGCGTGTTGGACATTGGCAAGCTCGATGGTTTGTCCCGGGAGAGAGAGGGCGGGATGAACCTTAGTTGACAGCATGAAACGAGCATGGCGAAGAGGGGGTGAAGATCTGGGAGCATGATTTTAGTGAGAGTTTCCAGAGATGCGCGGCGACGCAACGCACCTCGGCCTGTCTGGGCGATTTAGAAATCGTGCACAGCGAGTTCCTCACCAAAATCATCGCTTTTCAACCTTGATTTATTCCACACATATAGTAAGTGTGCCAACATTTTTCTATACGAATGTGCTCAGAATTGATTGATCTATCCGTTAGTCTTTTTTTTCTTTTATAAATTCTCGTTGCGGCGGTGAAATCTCTCGAGGTTCTGAAATGTTAAGAATTTTGGTACTTAGCTATGCCCGATTTCTAAATCGCCCAGACAGCTCGGCCTGGTCCTGGACAGGGGTTTGGACGACGGCTGCGTGCGGGCTGATGAGGGTGGAATCATTCCATCCAAGGTTCAAGCCTTTGCGCTAGTTCGAAGTCCTGACATAAGAGCGATGCGACAGTGTGAGGCGTTGCTGGCAGGCTAATAAATGGAAAGCAATGAATGCGTGCGAGCTAATGAACTTGAGTGTCAGTGTCAGTACCGAGCACTGCCGATCGAGAGTCCGTTTGGCGGGGGGTGCCCCGGGGGGAGGAGGCTAACAGAAGATGGATGGGTAGTAGGAATAAGTAGGACCAAGGTAGTGTGTGTGTGATACGGCCAGCCAAAGCCAGATAGAGAGGCAGATAGTCAGCATCATGCACGCATGTGAATGGGCGTCCCTGAGTCCCCAAGGCTCGTCTGATTCGAGACATGCTGCTAAGACAGACCAGACATCTGAAGACTCCCCCGAATGCAGATGCAGAGCGGCTCTAGCACGATGACTGCCCACCCTGGACCCCGGGAAGACGGTCGTCATTATTCCCAGCGCGACAACGACGACCGTTACACGCGCCATGTAGATAGCCTACATGCTTTGATTTAGATTACTCGAAGGGCAACTTTTCGGGGAATGCTGTGTGGTCTTGTTCTCGTCTCCCAACTTCCCCAAGAATGTGACGGGCCTAAAAATAAAGGTCCAAGCTGGGCGTCGTGCTCGAAGAAATTTCGAGGTCGATCATCAGCTCCAGTCCACCACGGGTAGCTACGGACAGACTGGGACTGGGTTGGGTAGCTCCGTCTCCCATCCCCAAGTCCAGCTCTCTAGCTCCAGCTCAGCTCCGGGCCGGGGCCCAGACCCAGGCCCTGGCAAATCAATCAATCAATCAAGCAGTCAGACCCGACCCGAGACCATCCATCCGCCATCCGTCAGTCCTCCATCCATCTCATACTCCCCCCACTCTTTCTGGATATCTCAGCTTGCCTGCTTGCATACGATGGTTGACGCAGCGCTGCTTGTGAATGGCGGTCTGGTGAAACTGGGCGGCTGGTCGTGTTGGGTGGAAGGGGAAGGGATGTTCTGCTGTCGCTTTCTGGCCTACCATTTCAGGAGTGTCGTGATAGTATTATGATTCTATGGTAGTGACTCTTCCATGACATCCTCCTAATGAATAGAGTCTGATCACACGGTAGAGCACATCTTTTTTCTTCAGTACACTCACACACTCACATACACTCACACACAAGCATCGAGGGCAAACGTCAAGAACCTGGAATGATGGGATTCTGCTCTCCCGCCCCACTGCAGGCATATCCCTGTCCCGTAGACTCCACATCTGACCTGACTAGCGCTGTTCTGCCCTCATTGATCGATCCCCCTGTCGCAGCTCGTTCGCTCGCAGCTTGCACCTCTGTGCGTGCTGCATCATGTTTTCAGGTTTTGCAGTCGCGCCATGCAGTAGCCTAGCTTGACCTTCATCAACACTAAAGCTACTCACTAACGGAGGATGAAGGTATCAAGTGAGGAGAGCTAAGAGCAGAGAGCAGAGAGCAGAAGAGCTTGTGGGTGTCTGGTTGACCTCGGTCGCACAAATGGTTGGGTTTGTGTGAGTGTCCAATCCACAGGCGAACAGTAGACTAGACAATACTACGCTATGCGATAGGCCTTTTGGGGGAGTAATTGCCAGGTACCGATCTAGTCCCTCGCCGTTGCGCAAATGGCTGCATGGTGTGGTACTACTACATGCCGTCTACAGGGTACGGGGTACGTGCAGCATGCTGACTGACCTCAACGTGACAAGTGACATCCGATCCAACCTCTTTCCTCTCAAGCCTCTGTCTCCCCCCCCCCCCCATCCCCTGCAACGTCCCTTCCCTCTCGCTCGCCTGCTGTTCCCTGCTGTCCCCTGCCCTTGCGGATTGCCCCTTGCTCTTTCCCTGGCACCAAGGCAGGCCCCCATTGCCGCTTTCCCCATATTTTCCCCTTCCAAGGTTTGTCGCAACGCCAGACAGGCGGACACAGACGCAGACACAGACACAGACAGACACACTCGCTCGGCACGCACAGCACCAGTCAATCTGGCCGGCCAGAGAGCGTGCATCACGGAGCATGACCCATGACCCACACCCATGCAGTCCACCTCAGACCTACCAAGGCTCGCTCCACTCTGCTCCACTCCAGGTTCTCTCCCGCGACAAACACACACAATCTGCCCTGCATCAATCTGCATCTTGCAATCTTCGACACCACACCCGCACCCACACCCGCGCAACCTGCACCCACAACCACAGCGTCAGCGTCAGCCGTCAGCGTCAACAACCGGCCGGCTGTGTGTTCCAGGCTAACCCCTTGACCCATCTCAAGCATACCACTAATGCTTCGCGACAGGCCCTTTCGCTCACACAGGCCCTCTTGCTACCTACCGCCCATGCGACCAGACCTCTCACATCAGCAGCCTCGTCGTGGGACCTGAACTCGGCCTGCCGTCCCGTTTGTTTGTTGACCGGCGCCGAACCGACCAAGCCCCAAAAGGCGCACCTCGTTGACCTTGAGTTGGCATAATCCGCGTCCTCGACTCTGACACAATCCCAAAGGCAAGACAAGCTTGGCCTCGCGGTGGTTGTCTTTGTCGTCACCCGTCTCGACCGACCCTCAAGATGGATCCTCGAGATCAAAGACAGGCGCAACAGCCCAATCTCCCATTCTCGCGAAACGCACAGTCTCCTCTCTATACTCGACAGACCCTACCTCCCCCAACGCCCTCGTCAGCGTCTGCGACTCCCGGTCAGACCTCATATGCTATAGAGAGGCAGCAGCAGCAGCAGCAGCAGCAGCAGCAGCCAGGGCAGCAACACTCACAACAGCCTTCCTCGGCCGGCTCTGCGTATCCTCCCGAGAACCTCCAACGACGACCTTCCGACCCCCACTACTTTCCTTCCTCCCGTCCATACGACCATGGCGCTTCTCTCACCCCTTCGAATCATTCGCGACATCAGAGCTCTTCCTCTGTTACTCCTGCGCCACCCATGAACCGCGCCATGCCGCCTCCGGGCTCGCCTCCTCAACCGGGTCCTGGCCCTGGAGGCCCGGGGCCAGGTCTACAAATGGGACCAGGGGCGCCATATGGCTTGCCTGCTCCCAGGCCGTCGCCAATATCTGGCGGCCCCCCTACAGCGTTCCCCCCAGGAGGCCGCGAGCTTCCAGCCCTGGATTCTATACAGCGAGGGGGCAACCCAGGAAGCTCAATGTCACTGACGTACATGCTTGGCCCTCGAGCTCGAGATCCCGCGGCGCCTTCCTACGCTCCTCCCGCTTCGTCGGCCGCTGCGTCCGCTCCGTCTTATACACCAGGTGTACACGCGTCACCGAGAATGAGCTCGATCTCAGCCGACTACGGTCCTTACCGAAGGCCTCACACCCCCGAACAACACCAACGAATGTATGACGCTAGAGATCCACGAGCAGACCCGCGCGCAGACCCAAGAGGAGACCCGAGGGGAGACCCGAGGGGAGACCCGAGGGGAGATCCGCGAGGAGACCCCCGAGATCCACGAGATCCACGAACCGCCGCTGGCTCGCCGCATGGCGTCCATCTCACACCAGAAATACAAAGGTATGGGACGCCGCGGGAAGCATATCGACACCCTCCTCCGCCGATGGGCCCTGCGGACCATCCCAGAGACTTCCAGAGGATGCCAGGGCCACCTGCTCCCCCGCCTCGGCCAAGCAGTCAGCCCAAGTCCTTTCCCAATATTCCACCACCCTCTCGTCAAATGGAGGTTGGTAGACCCGCGCACCCCGAAATGTATGCAAGGCGCGAAGAGCCCAGGCATGGAGGAGAGTACAACCCGGAACGGCTCATCGTTGTTAAGCACGAAGAGGACAGACTGATGTTCGAGCGTGAAAGACAAGAGAGGGAGATGGAACTGCGGGAGCGCGAAAGGAGGGAGAGGACTACATCAGGCGGCGATCCTGGTAGGCAGCATACAATGCACCAGCCCGAGTATGGTCCGCCCGGCATGCAGCGTAGGGAACCGCTGCCGCCGCAGTATTCTCGCCCCGTAGATGCTCGGGAGCAGGCACATTGGCAAAGACCCGCGTATGACCAGCCTCGGCATGTTTATGAGGAACCGAGACCCCAACCTCGACAACAAGACTATCCTCATGCGACTGCACCCCCATACAGTAACAACCAAGCGGCTATGTCGCAGCCTCCGCCAGATCGCTACCCTCCGTCGTCTCATCCCGGGCACCCACAATCGATGCCTCAGGCAGGCCATCAGGTGCCGCCTTATGAATCGCCGAATCGCCATCGTGCGGCTGTACTCCCACCGCATCAACAGCAGCAACCCCCTCATCGGCGACCTGGCGACGATGGCCCGCCCCCACCTTCTGTCGCATACAGTAATGGGCATCCCGCGCTGTACGACTCGCCACGACATCGAGCTGTAGAGGAGCCCGGGCATCCCATGGCCCACCAACAAAACTTCTTGAGGGTCCAAGAAATGAACAGGAAGGGCCGCATATCCCCGCTCCCACAGGCTGTCCAAGGAGCTCAACCACAGATACAAGGCCCACCGGGTGAGGCTGGCATCAAGAGCGAATTCGGCCGCATGTTCTCCGGCATAGGAAGTGGAGTCAGCGGCCTAGGGGTTTCGAGCCCCGTCGCGTCCGGTGCCCAGTTGCCCTTCACGAGTAGTGGCCTAGGAAGGCGAGACGATTTGGACCACGCGCCGCAAGACATAACCTCTGAGCCTAAGGGTGGCCGCGATAATGCCTCTCGTAACAAGCGCAGGAAGCCAAAGGATGATGATGCGAAGAACGACGAAGACAGCACTGGTAGGAGTACGCCCCTGGGGAGAACCAAGCGGCAAAAGACCCACTCGCATCATCACCACCACCAGTACGTACCAACCCGATTGACTGTGTTGCCCCTTGTAACTCACATTGCTAGCCATCATCATCACCACCATCACATTCCCGACCAAGTGTCGCCCCAGCAAGCTGCGGTCACCCCGTTCAAAACCGTCAAGGGCTCCACACCCCTTCCCTCTCCCACAGGCGTCGCGAAAGATCTCCTTATGACCCACCACCATGCTCCTCCAAGATCCAGCGCTCACGGTCAAATCAGGGAACCGAACGCCAAGCCAGTCGCGAATATTCCAACTTCTGCAGTCATCATACCACCCAAGCCGAAGCGGATCATCTCGAACAAAGCAATTCTCGACAGCGTGGCCCACAAGCCACGTGAGCACCTAGGAGACTGGATCTACGAGGTCGTTCTAAAACCAGCACGAGCACAGGACGCTCGCAGCGGTCGACAGCCGAGGCATGCATACCAATCCACGCCCAAGCCCCTACCCATGTCAACGATCAGAGGCAAAGAGGGGAGTACCCTGATGGTCAAGGTTGGCAAACAGCACCTCAAACCTTCTGCGAGAGCGGAAGTCACCTCGCGCCGAGCAGTCTGGGGAACAGATGTGTACACAGACGATTCAGATGTTGTGGCAGCTTGTATTCATGGTGGATGGATCCGAGGCGAGTGGCCGGATGACGTCGATATCAGCTTGCTGGGCCTTGAAGAGGGTATCGGCGCGGAGGTCAAGGAGCCTAAAGGCAGCAAGAAAGGCCGGGGCAAGGAAACGGCCGATGTGCTGCAAAAGAGCAACCCGGACTTCTTGGAAGCACCATTGACGACAGGCCCTCTGCAGGCACCCGAAGGCCGAGATATGCACGTAATGGTTCAAGTCTTGCCAAAGTTGGAAAAGTATGCGTCCACGGTTCGCTTTGGGATCAAGAGCAGGGAATGGGGCGGCAAGCTCGGCCGAGATGGGCAACGGTCCAGCCATGACGGGCTCAGCTTTATGATCAAGTCGGTACGATTCGTCACGAATGGTGCGGCCCCACAGAGTAGGCTTCGCGGCCAGGCCAGACGGGACAGGATGCGAAAGGCGATGCAGGAGGTGGAGATGAGCCGGGCTTTCGAGGTCCGGGTGGTTCCCAACACTGGCAGCGGCATCATCTCGCTGGCGCCAAAGAAGAAAGCAGCGGCAGCGGACAGCGCCGGGGACAAGGAAAACCGGACACTCGACGAAGCTGGACACGGCGGTGGGCGTGACAAAGAGGCGCATAGTGGCAGTCCAGGAGGGAGCAGGGCAAGGGGAAGCCTTGCGGAGGGCCAAGCGGTCAACGGTGGCGAGGCAGATCGAAATGAACAGCACAGCCGGGACGACGATAGCGGCGTCGGTGATGTCAGTGGGGCAGGCGACGACCCAAATGTACCGACAGCTCTCAGCGCTGCTGCCACCTTAGCGGCGGTGGCTACGGTTGCCAGCAGGCTAACGCCACCTGCAGAAGCGTAATCAGGCACGAAAAGGGGGAGGGGGAGGAAGTGAGGGCACGGGTCGTGTGGTGAACTAGAGTTGTTGTTATTTGTCTTCAAAAAAGGGTCAGGAGAGCATGTGGCGTTTTGGTCACTTTTGGGGGTTCAAGATACCTGCGGCACGGCAGCCTGCTTGCACTGGCAGCAATTCATTCGGTATGCCATGAGGCACTCGTTCGGATGGCAGTGGGGGCTCTACACTTTGCCGCTCCTGATTCTGCTTTCGACTGGGGATTTGTAACAAAAGTTATGTACCGTTGCACATGAGCTACGAATATCACGACGAAGATTAAAATTTAGATTATGCTGCAGCCTTCATTCCGGAATGCTTCCTGATGTACAAGGGCTAGAGTTGATAAGAGTCGGCCTCAAGACTGGGACCAAGCAGCAAGTGACATCTTGAGCTCAGGTTGGTTTTGGCGTGCTCAGACCGACGACTAATACCTGTCTTTACTTTCAACAGGCATTGTTTTCATAGTCGCAATAACCACCAAGCCGAACGAACGCTTCACAAACTCTCCACGCCATTTAAACCGACATCGTCGCTGGGTATGCATCCACAGACGGGCCATGGTTCCGCGCCACCCGGCGCCACCGAGGTATTCGTTCGCTCGCGTTCGATCGTTCGTTCATGCACCCCCTCCCCCTACGGCGAACTCGGCCAAAGAGCTCAGAAGTCGGTGACCCTGCCGTTGTAGCTCCAGTCGCCGGCGCTGCCCCACCTCAGCGGCTCGGTCTTGGGCCCGCCGACCTCGCCCGTCTTGGGGTTCTTGTCGCCGTCGAACTCGGGGGGCGCGCCGCGCCACACACCGCCGGTGGTGGGCTCGTCTGCTGCTGATGTTGTATTTGTCGTTGTCGTCCCTGCTGCTGCTGTACCTGCGCCGCCCGGCGTGGTCGTGTGCCGCGGCGTCGATGCGGGGGAGGACGAGGCGAGCTCGTGGGGGAGGGGCGTCGGGTCCGCGAGGCGGTCGGACACGGCGCGCTGTAGGCGCTCGAACTCGGCCTGCTGGTCTGGGGGCAGGCGAGGCGGGGAGGGGCCCTGCTGGAAGGATGAGGAGTATGGGCGCGCGGTGGTGGTGGCGTGGAGTGGTGATGGTGATGACCGTTGGGCTGCTGCTGCTGCTGGTCTTGTGAGGGCTGTTGTGCGGATGGCGCGGAGGGTTGAGGACCGGGGGACGAGGCGAATTGAAGGCATTTTGGTGTCTTCTTTGTTCTTTTTTTCCCTCTGGAGGATATTTGGGAGTGTAGAAACCGCAGGTGTAGTGTGGGCTTATGGTGTGTTGTCGTGCTTGGTGGGGTATAGGAGGCGTGGCCAGGTAGAGAGAGATTGTATGTGATGAGGCAAAAAGCAGTCAAGACGTTGCTTAGTCTAGATGTGGCCGAGGTTCGGCAGGTCGACCGATTTGACTACCGTTGACGACATTGACTGAAAATGGACTCCGAGTCGGGGCGCGGGCGATCCGATCTGCCGGGATCTAATTTCTAGCCCAAGTAGCAGACAGGCCCGGACCCGAAGACTCGGATCTTGTCACCGGTCTATCAATCTGGTTTTTTTTTTCCCTTTCTTTCAACTCAACTAGTTCCACCGTCTCTCACTCACATCGGTCAGCAGTTCTGTCCAGGGAAGAATTTAATTTTGATAGAGACCAGACCTGATCCTTGATGACCAAGGAACACGGCATCATGGCTTGCTTCTCAGTGCATGACAAGGCCCAGATCACCCAGGGCACAGCTAGTAGATGCTAATTGTTTCCCCAAGTCATCATGCAAACAAGGCTGCAAGTCCAGGTCCAGGCTCTGATCTTTGCATACGCCGGGTCGCGAGCTAGATCTCAGTGCAGGCTGGCCAGTGTCATGCAAAGCCAGACCTAGCTAGACGTGCCCGAAAGAGCCGCAAATGTTATTCCCGGGCAATTTTCTTGGGCAAACGTCAGCGCAGAAAAATCGACAGTGAACAGGCCAGACCAGACCCAAACCCGCCAAGCTCTTGTTCCCACATGCAAGCGAGACGGGCCGAAAGCCGCTCCAACAGGAAAGGGTTTCAGCCATGACTGTTGTGCTACTGTTATGAGTGGGCGGAGTTTTTATGAATCACTCAACACGACTTCTCAAAAAGGCACACTTGGGAACGTCATATATATCATCCCTGAGCCACCAATTTTGCAACCACGAGTCTAAGGCCTTATTTTGGCATATTTCACATGAGGCAGTGCCTAGTTCCATCAATTACATTTATCTATACTCTTATGAGCCCATCGGCATTTACTTATTCTACCAGTCCGTATACCCCCTCTCCTTACACTGAGCAGCCATTGGTGGATCGTCAACCGAATGGGAACCATGCGGCGATCAAGGCCATATCGGCCACAAGACTCTCGCCCAATACCTCAACACCACAAAGAAGAAAAAATGGGACAAGTTCCAATGACTGACTTCAACAGTCCCCCCACATAACCCAGCCCTAGCAAGGACTCCCGGAAAATCGAGATGGCCAGCCCACAGGTACCTCGGTGCCGTAGGACCAGTAGCCTCTCGGAGACGGAGGCAGAGGCAAAGGACAGTGCCGACGAGTACATGAGCTTAGACAGCCCAGACATCCTGCACATTTTGGACGAGGACAAGTCAGAGACATCGGCCGGCCCTCTTACGGCAGAAGTCAGCAGCAACAGCTCTGCAGCATCTGAAGAACCACCCCCATCGTTCCCGCAGTTCCAGCGCCTGCCCGTGGAGCTCCGCTACCTGATCTGGGAGGCGGCCGTCCCGGAGCCGATCGTCGTGCCCAGGACATGGAACAACAGCAAGTTCAGGTACAGCCTGCAGAGGAGCGTCCCCGCGGTGCTGCAGGCGTGCGCCGAGTCGAGGGGGCTCCTCCTGGTCCCGCAGCCAGGGGCCGCGCGGGCGGCTGCTGCTGCTGCGGCCCCGAAGTACGAGCTTGTGCAGATGCCCGGGCGCGAGGATGAGGGCGTGTACATGGACTTTGAGAGGGACTCGATATGGGTGTACCGAGGCTGTGAGTACTGCTGCTGCACCCCCCCCCCATCCTCTCCTCAGGAAACGCGTTGCTGATTCCCATGACACAAAAGACGACATAAACGACGCCGAGGTCGCAGCGTACGCCAGCCTGCGCAGCCTCGTCATGAGCTGGGGCCTGCGGCCGTGCTGGGTCGGCTCGGCCGTGGACGACGGCGTCAGGTTCGCGCGCAAGTTCCCGAACCTGCGGCTGCTGACGCTGCTGGTCGACTTCAACGAGCACGGCTGGCCCGACCCCTCGACGCTGAAAGGGCTCAGGAGGCTCAAGCGCACGGAGGTCAAGCGCATATGGGCCCTCGTGCAGGCGGCGTTCCGCAGGGCCGAGGCGGATGACCCCGGGTGGACGGCGCCGCGCCTGCATATCGCCCACCGGACGGCCAATTGATGTCGGAGGGAGGCGAGGTGAGGGGGATATTTGGCTGTCTTTGTTTTGTGGCGCAAAAGGCTTGGGATTTTGGGGGCATGGAAGGAGTTTGAGGCGAGGCTGTGTTTTCACCGCTCAATTTGAATGATATACCCACATGTTCACAGCGTATGTCAATCAAGGTGGTAAATCGCAACTGACTCTTTACCGTGAGCCTAATTTGACTTTCAAGATTTCACAAGCCCACTGAATGGTATTATGTGCTCATGGCCTTCATAAGCCAGCTTGCTGTTTCCTCGAGCACATACGGCTAAATGTACCAAAAGATTTGAGATCCTCTGCGCTCTCCTAGAGATAGGCTAGTAACTGCTGGGTTACTCATTATAGGTATAGTGTTTCAGCAGACTTTTGTCAGTATTCCTCTATCATTTCTAAAATTTGATAAAATCTCAATGCTATTAGGTCTGATAATTATATTGTGTGACCCAAACCGAAACTCCCCATTTCCCTGAAAGGTACTGGCACTCCCATGGGTCGACTCCGGTCTCCGGTTGAATACAAATTCCTTAACGCCATGATAGTGCCTTACAATTTCCACCACTCACTATATCATCTATAGCAAGAGCAAGCTTTTCCGTGTGTCGCACAGTAACCTCCTCCCTGGGAAGATTGCGATCAGATTATCAGCATAGAGTACCCATGATTTTTTCATGACTCTGGTTTTCGTCTCCCAATGATATGAACCAGAATATCGGTGAACGCCAAAGGAAGTCGTATATATTTCGATAGGGGTATAAAAGTCACCAGCGCCGTGCCCAGAAATGAACTTCGTGTCAAATTACAACCATGTCGGCCAAGCACCGTCAAGCTCTCGGAAGTCCTTTTACTCCAGAGAAGGATCCCTTGTGTGACCGCCAGCGTTACCTTCGAAGGATCCCGCCGGCTGTGTCGTGTGGATAAGCTCGATCTGGTCTGTGACGAAAATGCCACGCGAGTTACCAGTGCCCGAGCTGTGATCCGTCGATTTGCCGCTCGCGAATATCCTCGTCACGTGGTTTTTCCGGTTCGAGCCGTCCGAGTACCCGGGCGTGTAGTTTCGCGAGCTGGACGGCACGATGCCCTTGAAGATGCGGCGGTACAGCGGCCGGTATGTCGCGATCGAAGTCGCGAGGAAGCCGACCATGATCTCCACGTCGGCCAGGAATATAGACGGCATCTGGTCCCCTAAGAATCGCGGCGCAATTAGTACAGTCTTCGTGTAAAAGACGCGCCGATTTCCTGAGGGGTCACTTACAGCTGGCATCTGCAGTACTGCCCAGGTTGGTGATGTAGTGGAGCTGGACCATGCTGACGATACAGGCGCTGACAGCAACGGGTCAGCATCATCAAACACGCCCGAGTGGACATCAGCGTCTTACCTTCCGCCGGCAGCAAAGACGGCCAGCAGTCCGCGCTTCTTTGACTGAGAGGTTTGGAGTTTTCGAACAACCGGGATCGGCATCAACAAGATGGCGATATCGGTGGATATGTTGATAACGTAGGCCACGAGAGCCTCAACCCCGTAGTTGATGCAGGTGCCCTTCACCGTCAGGTCCCAGGTAGTCGCGATGGGGATGCACTGCAGGTTGGTGGCGATGATCACCTGCAGCGCGAGCTCGGCGACCAAGGCGGTGACGACCCATGTGAGGATGTATAGCCAGCGCGTGCTGCCAAACAGTTTCCGGTACAGACTCAGGATGCTGAACTTTAGTAGTGCCAAGACGACCGCATAGAGGTTCTCGTCCACGATAACCAGCTATTCGCAGTTAACGTGGTTAGTGACAGGAGTCCAACAACTCGGAATGACGGTTGATCTTTTCGCCTCGGATTCGGGGACGACAGGTGAGACAATGGGAGTTACTGACAATCTGAAGCATGCGTGGATTAGTTACAAAAAGGATGTGCCGTCCAGCCCCGTACCGAGTGATCAGCCCTATCACAACATTGTAGGGTATGTATACAATCTGCTCTTCGTCAGTCTCGGGGCCAAAACAACGTGGATCGATTGTGGAAAACACACCCAGGCAGCGATGGACAGGTAATCGCTGGCGTCCAGCACCAAGCGGCCATGATTGATTTGTCGGGACCATAGGCGGAAGGCTATGAATATTGTGGCCAAGATGGGACATATCGTGGCACAGGCGATGAGGTTGGGTACGATGTTGTCGCTCGCATGCTCTTGCATATATGCAACCTCCTCCGGGGTTGGGAGAGTAGGACCTGGCATCTTCTTTACGCCGCACCACAGCCGCGGAGTACAAAGGGTCGAAAGACCGGCAGTGTCAAGTCGGTGTTGATCACTTGCAGATGATCTCGATCGGGCATTGGGTACGAGCCGGGTTTTGCAGAAGTTTGCGCCCTGAGTAATAGCGACTCAAGGCCGGTACAGAAATGTATGGGCGTTACAACATTCAGTCTGTGTCTGGTCCCTCACCTGGAAAACAGAAACTCTGGGGGCGGGACGCTCTTCAGTCCTGGGTCGAGGATGCGCCCAGAGATGACTTGTGCAACAAAGACAATCAGCGTAAACCGGGTCGGCTCGTCCGAGACCAAATGAGATTGTTACATATGTAGCGCGATGCTCAAGTGTCACTATGTATCCGGGCTGGTCATTCGCTGACATGATTTGTGGGATGCAAGACGTACTCTCGGTTTTAACCCGGTCGCGGCTGCAGACGCGGCTGGGCAGGTGCATTATTGGAGCTTGGGGAGGATTCGGCTGATGGACTTGCATGCTGACTGCACAAATTCCATGCAGGCAGGCTGAGTGAGGATTCGCCACACATCCCAGCATGTTCACTCGGTGTCGCTGCAGTTGGAATTTCCGACGAGACACTGTTGGTCTTGTTGGTCGAGTCGGATCCTGTTGGATTCTACCTAGGTACTTAATTATAGCATGTCAGTATGTACGTGGCAGTCAGTACCAGAACGAGAGCAGGATACATACATACGTAAGTGCTTTGGTCCTCACCACCAATCATTGGCCGGATTAATTTCTCTTCATTGAGAAGCGCAAATTAACGGTTCGCCGAGGGAACCTGCTTGGGGGCCAGAGGAACCTCGTTCGGGAATCCGGGGAGCCGAGGGAATATGCGAGGAACATAACAGCGTCATTGAAAATAAGAACTCGGCCGATGCAGCTGACGCGAGCTGTGAAGCAACCAAAAAGTCTGCTGCAAAGATGTCATATCATTCCTATTTGCGTCTAACTACCAGTGGCTGTCCACCACACTTTTTCAGCGAGCACGCTACAATGCGCATCATGCTATAAATACACTGTCTCCTTGAATATCAATCAGTGTGGCTTAGTGAAAGTGGCCTGGAGGTTGCAGTAGGACTTCATTCCTTCTACGCCCCATTCAACGCCGACTCCGCTCTGCTTGTGGCCTCCAAAGGGGACGTTGGGCACGATCTCAGCATGTGTGTTGATCCACACATTTCCCGCCTTTAGCTGTTTTCCCATGCGTTTGGCTTGTTCGTTGTTGCGAGTCCACACGGAAGAACCGAGTCCAGTCTCGGTTTTGTTGGCTCTCTGGATGACATCGGACTCATCCGACCACTTCAGTAGAGGAATCACGGGACCTTTTACATGTTAGCAAAAATGATCACTTGATCAAGATCCGACAGAATGAGATACTTACCAAATTGTTCCTGCTGCACGATTGCCGAGTCGTCTGGTGGGTTATCGACGATGGTAGCGGGGAGAAAAAAGCCCTTCTTGTCGGCCAATGGCTCGGTTCCCCCCGCCGCGATCTTGTGCCCAGCCTTTTCGGCGTCTCCTATCAGAGTCTTGATGCGGTTGAAGCTCTCTTCGTTGGCCACAGGTCCCAGGAACGAGGTCTCGTCCACTCCGACTGGGAGATATCCCACGTGCTTCACCAACGCATCCAAGAAGTCGTCATAGACAGATTCGTGGACGTAGACACGCTTGATGGCCATACATATCTGGCCAGAGTTGCAGAAGGCGAACAGGCCGACCTTGCTCGCCGTGGCTACAGGGTCGACGTCGGCGCATATAATAGCAGGATCATTGCCACCTAGCTCGAGCGTCACTCGCTTGAGGGTGTCGCTGCATGCCTTGGCGATAGCCTTTCCAACCGGAGCAGAGCCTATGATTACCGTCTTAGTCATCGCGCAATTCGATCTGCTGCATTTATGGGTGAGAACGTTACCTGTGAAGCTAATCATATCTACGTCGGGATGTGCTGTGAAGAGAGGGCCAAGGTCGTCGTCTCCGCTCAGAGCCTGAAAGACGCCCGGAGGGAAGAAACGAGCCCCAAGCTCGACCAACTTCATGCAGGCATACGGAGCGACCGGGGACGGCTTCAGTATGAAGGCATTGCCGGTCAGCAGGGCTGGGCCAATCTTTCCACAGGCGAGAAAGACAGGATAGTTCCAAGGGACAATGCCAGCAACCACGCCGAGAGGCATGTAGCGGGTGGTAATCTTGCGCTCAGGCGTGTTCTCCAGGACCTCCTCAGGAAGAGACAAGCCGCAGGTGCCTTTGAGGAAAGCCAAGCCGGTAGCAACCTCATGCCGAGCCCACAAGAGCTAATTCAGGAGGGTCAGAAGTGGGAGCCCAGCACACGTAGAGGTGGGCCACTGACCGGTTTCCCTTGCTCCTGGTTGAGCATTTTGACAAAATCCTCCGATTGCGACTCCAGAGCCTCGGTGAAGGCCTCGAGGGCCTTCTTCCGCTCGTGCCAGGGGACTTCAGCCCATTGCTTTGCTGCCTTCTGGGCTACTGCCACCGCCTTGTCAACGTCTTCTGCGGTACTCAGAGGAAGTGGCGCGTTTTGCTCCAGAGTGTGAGGGCTGATAGTGTGCCGCGTCTTGGCCGTGCCAACGGATTTTCCATCGATCACATTGTGAAAGGTTGTAAAGTCCAAAGGAGTGCTGTTGGAAGAATTGGAAGCCATGGCTGCGTTGTTTCGACTGGGGTTTGAAAGTAGTTTGGAGTTGGCTTCAAGATTGGCGAGTAAAGGCACGAGAGTAAGGTCTTAGGAGTTTGCGATGTTGGACGGCATGGCTTCCTCAAATGTACAGACCGGGTTCTTTTGGAGGCTGTATTCAGCTGTGCTACATAACCAACAGATGCGGGGGACTACAAAGCTACCAACAGCAGCTCTTGGTCTCCGGAGAAGCAGGCTGCCTGACGCGGCGAGAAAAGGGGTAGGAAAAGTATGCAATGTGACGGCAGGAAATCCCACATGTCATCAATTGCACGCTCGCGCTTCTGCTCGGCTGCTCGGTCGTAAGACACTTCGATGCGGGACGGGTTGGCTGAGGATAGACGAGCAAGGGTTACACTGAATAGTATTGGTGATACCTAACCAACTGGCATTAGCGCCACGCAGGTAAGACCAACACGGACAAGGAAGGCTGTGTGATACATGCAAGTAAGACCAAGCGGAAGGCTGTGGTACATGAACTACTACGTCCTGTCTGCCCTGCCAGTTGGGTGACAGTAGGAAGCACGGCGCATGCATATTGATACGGGCCGCACACCTGGGTATGCGGCCCTGGGTTGGATTGCTGCTCCACTAGCCCAGTGATCCTTCGCAGATCGGGTGAACTGTTGGTGTAGGGAGCGGCCGGCTCCTCCAATCCTTCCCATGCGATGTATCCCTTCATGTAGACTACTCGGCAGGATCGCTCCGGATGGTTGGCAAAGTCGAGGCAAAGCCTGACAATATTGGACTTCAGGATTCACCCTCAAACCGCGCAGATTTTCCAAGACAATTCAATGACGAATGATCCTTTACCGCCAAGGACATGATGAGTTTCTGTTGCCTACCCTAGGCTGCAGTGTAGGGTAATTCCGTCAAAGACTCCAGACCATGGCTAATCATTCCCAACAATTACCTACCAGGATACATGCGATACAACGCTAGAATCAATGGACATGTGTATGTATGTAAATAAATTCTTCTCTGGCTGTAAGTGATTCGATGGGTCTAGACCAATCCCAGATCTTCCCATCGAAGATCATCCCATCCCAACCCATCTACATGTCCCCTACTTGGCCCAAACGGGCATCAAGAACAGTCCAAACATCCACAAGGGGAAGAACTTCCAGGTGAGAATGTCACCTTTCCGCGTCCTGTCTCGAAGCATATTTCCTGCCATCACAGCCCCCGCCATGCCCGAAATCCCTCCTTTCATCCAGCCTACACCCCAATACGAAGCGGCTATGCATGTCCAGCCGATGATACCCAGCACGGCAAGCAGTCTAGCGTTCATGTCCCCCACCATGTTTGGCAGTGTCTCCCTCCCAGCTGCCCTGTCTCCCTCCTGGTCTCTGAGATCTTGAGCATGGCTAGTCGTGGCGATGGCTCCCATAATCATGAGCACCCAGATTGCCGCATCTCCTTGTCCAGATAGGATAGAGTGCCCCGTGATGACCTCAAAAGGCCCGGCAAAATAGCAGCCAATGCCCATCCCGTTGATGAGGTTCTTGACCAGGGGGTGTGAAGCTGCACCTCGGTCGTCGTACCAATATGATAGACACATTATTGCAATGCAAGGTACAAGCCCACCGACACAGAATGAGATAAGCAGCACCGTTGGGCGCACGTAGTTGAAGAGGCGGGTGGCGTCAGCTGGTGTAAGTCGCCCAGACGGCAGCGGCCTCCAGGGCTTGTTCACCATGTCCTCCTTGATCGATGCTTCACCTCGTTGGTTGCTCAGGTTGAATACCAGAAGGTTTGTCCAGGACCAGAGCAGCATCTTCGGTATTGACGCCAATATATCGGCCAGAGGTTGGTCAGGTCCCATCAAGAATCGCGAGGCGACGGAAGCGCTGAGTGAAGCGAATAAGAGCCCTGGAAGTATAACGTCTATAACGTTGTTGCAGGTAAACAAATAGAGCGTATAAATGTGATATCTGAGAGACATGAGCCCCTGGAACAGGTCGGGACTGAAGAGATGCCACAAATTAGAGGTTGGTCTGTCCTCTGAACCCTCCCGTCGACAAGATGATGATGATTGATTCATCTTGTGAAGATTGGACAGCGTTCGATGTGAGGAAGGGGTTTGAGATGCGTGCGAAAAGACCGTTCGACCTTCAACCAGCTAACCTTCCAGATGGCCATACTGTATATAGTCTCGTCCCGCGCAGGCTTCCGTGTCATTCCCGGACCAACATGACTACATGACTACAATTTTGGATGGATCTCGCCAACACGCCGAGACGCGCATTGGTAGGTCCCAAGGCATACACGTACGGGCGCAGAAATGACAGGACAATACAAGGGTTATATTTTCGGTCCAACGGTTGGCTTTACAAGCGCCTGACCTGTCTGTTGGGGGCCCCTAGAATCCAATTCTTACGCAAGCTGGGCAGGCAGGGCTGAAGTGGTACAGTAGCTTGCGCTAAGCGGGTGAATCCTCATGTAACTCACTGCGTGTATCTCCTAGATAGTACAAAGGATGACTTCTAAAGATAAGCAGCCGGCATTATCAACCACCCACCACCCATCACCAACCCGTCCTCCGGGAATCACATCCCGCTAGACTTTAAAATTGTACCTCATGGATATCCCCTTGCCCTGGTTCTCCGATGAGGTGTCTGCCTCCCGCTCAAGTCTCAGCCTTGGCACAGCCCTATGGGGGCTGAAGAGTATGCAGCTCTCCGATCCATCGTCACATAGCCAACTCTGGACTCGCATCGCCCTTGCCGGACGCCGGCAAATGAAGACGGCTGTGCTCAGTGCGGCCTCGGGTAGCGTCTGTCCGAGCTCTCCGGAGTCTCCAAGTCCGAGGTACTCTTCGTTGGCAATGCACTCTGCCCTGGCTCCCAACCCACGCTGCACTCACGGTGACGAGTTCGGAATTGGAGAACTTCTTGCTGCATGCTCCAGCCCTGATAGTCTGTTCACTGCTGGGCCTTTTCTATGCATATCAGCTGTGAATATGATTGCGTGTGATGTTCATGGAGTAGGAAACGGTTGCGCATCGTTTCTTGGCCAAAGATGTGTGACACATCCAGTCGTTCTCTTTCGGCGAGATACTAGAGGCTGGTACGTAGGTGAGGTTCAATATCTCTGCCGTAGAATGCTGCTGAACATGGAGACTGCAAGAGAGCTCGTGTGCTCAACGCACAAGCCATGCCCATCTTCAGCCCACCTCAATGTTCCTGCACCAGTCTCTCCCGTGCCGGACCTGCCAGTCACATAGCCACACCTCCACGGCCATGCCGATGAAGCCAGCGAGGCAGATCCCGGCGCTGTCAGCCACCGACGTCGCGCCGAGGCTGAACTCGCGCTCCGCCGCCGGCACCTTCTCAATGATCTCGGCAAAGGTGTTGACGTACACAGCGCCGCCCAGGAGGCCCTCCCAGAAGACGACGAGGAACACGATGTAGACGGTCGGGATGAAGTTGAGCAGCGCGTGCAGGGTCATCAGGACCAGGTTGCCGACCTGCAGGAAGGAAGGGATGTACACGTGGTGGATGCGCACGAACGGCGTCGACGAGCGCGAGATGAAGACACCGAACTGGTAAAGAAAGTTGTAGAAGGGGTAAAAGTCACGGTGCTCCGCGAACGGGGACGACTTGAGCGGGAATAGCAGCGTCGGCGCGACGCCCTGGTTGATGGTGTACTCGGCGACGTAGACCATGAACAGCGGCAGCATGTACGGGATCACCAGCGCCTTCGCGCGCCTCAGGTGCGCCACGAAAGACCCGCTGTACTGCCCCTCCGGGTGGGCAGAGTATGCCGTCGTGGCAACGGCAGGCCCGGGGGCCAGGAGGCTGGACGAGGCGTTCCCGGCGGGGATGTCGTCGACGTCGTCGTCGGTCAGGTCCCGCTCGGGCAGGGCCTCGTAGCTCTTGAAGGCGGGGCTCTGACGGAGGGGTCCGTGTGGGAGGACGACGAAGAAGCTGACCAGCATGATGACGGGCAGGAAGGCCGAGGCTAGCAGGCTGGCCCTGACGCTGAAGCCGAGCGAGGTGGTGAGCAGCACGTACAGGCCCGCGCCGGTCAGCCCCGCGCCTCCAGTACCACTGCCCCAAGCGGCCAGGCTCATGTGGCCGTAGTAGTGCGTCAGGCCGAGGAAGCTCAGCTCGCCGCCGCCGCTGCTCAGGCTGGCAAGCACGACGCCCAGCATCTTGATTGGAACGGCGCCCGTGGCCGGCGTGAGAGCGATCAGGAGCATGCCGGCGGCGGAGAGGCCGGCGAAGACGGGGATGCGCACGGCGTAGGGGACGCGGTGGATGAAGTAGGGGGCCACGAGCTTGGTCACGAAGGAGGGCATCACGTCGGCGAGGAGGACGATGCCCTTGGGCAGGTTGCCGATCAGGTCCTGCGCGGCGGACAGGATGATCACGTACAGGACATTGTTAATGAGGCCTGTGAGTGAAAGAGAAAAGTCAGCTCATGTGCATGTTCCTGTCAATCTATCTTTGCGTTCCTGTTCGCAGCGCATCGAGAGGAGATGGCTGGCGTGCGCGTACCAAACAGCCAGAAGGCCACCAGGACGTGGGCGTCGGCATTGCGGAAGACGGTGGCGATCCTCGCGCGCCAGGCTGGTGTTCCGGGCATGGGTAAGAGTCCAGATGAAGACGGCGATGGGCTCATTCTTATCTGGTCTCTTGTCTACGTTCTATGTTGTGGGAGGAAATGCATGATTGACAGGACAGGGTGAAGTTGTTTGAAAGAGCGCTCGTGGCTTGCTCCTGTGACGTCTACTTAGATTACGATAAGCCGGACCCGTGGACAGCTGGGGTGCGAGGTAGCTTCCGATTGCCAGGCTTGGGGGGAGGGGGTAGTTGGTCTGATCTTGATAAGGGTGTAACCCTCATCATCTGGAAGTGCGCGAGGAACCCGCTTGAATCAACTCTGTACAACTTGTGCCATACCTTCTCATTTTAAAATGCAGCATTTCCATACGCGAATAGTTTCACTTCCAGAGGTAACATAACTCGTCTTCAGTATACGTAGATTGCGAATGAGCCGCGCAATCAGAGTGTCACAGCTGGCGCACACAATGTAAGGTCCAACAATCTCACCGTAAGCATGTAACACCGGAGGGGACAAACTCTCTCACGAGGATCATCCAAAGGCACTCTACAATAGAATGTATATATACGTAGATGTATCCCAGATTTTTGCCATCCATCAAATACACTTTCGACATACGTATATGTCGGCCCCAACGCCCAAGAATACATGGCCAGCCCCTCCCAGGCGAACAGCCCCAAACACCGCCCAATGCAATATAAGTTCGAAGTCACACAACATCCCGTATATCTCTCAGAACATAAGACAACACAAGATGACACCCCCCTTGACGCCATGTCGAACACTATGCAGCGGTTCATGATCATGATCCCTTCTTCTGTTCGGTCAGCACATGCTTTCGATCCAGTAGGAACCACTCATGAGATATCACTCACCTGATCCATCTGGGCCTGCAGTTTCCCCCTGATCGTCTCGTTGTTACGGATCATATCCGCAGTTTGCGCGGCAATGTCGGTGATGGCCTTCTGCGACAGCGCAAACGGCGTGTAGAAGAGATAGTCGCTGGGGATCTGGCACACCTTGACCGTGTCAGCCACTTTGGGCAACACGTCGCCAGCAGCACCATCGGCCGCACCCGCCTTCTCTTTCTCGCCTTTCTTCTCGTTGCCCCTCGTCTCTGCCTGCTGCTTCTGCTGCATCGCTGCGGTGGGCACCTGAATGTCATTCCCGATGTCCTCGTTCGGGATCTCGAGCCGCACGCCGCTCTGCACCGAGACGGCCACCAGCGCCGTGTCGACGCGCTCCACGCACGAGTTCGATACGTCGCGGAAGCCCTCATTTACGGCGCCGTCGCCGCGGCCCGACCCGTCGCGCAGCCGCGCGTTGCGCAGCTGTCGCTCCACCATGGCGTCCAGCACGTAGTTGGCCAGGTTGTACGCGAAGCCGTCGCGGATCGGGCTGGGCCTGTTCTGCGCTGGGGCGTTGCCCACGACTGTCTTGGCCTGAGTTTGCGTGTCCGGGAGCTCTGCCGGGGGAGAAGAGGAGGAGGGGGCGGTCTCTGGGTCGGCCCTCTTGCTCTCCTTGCTCTCCTCCTCGCCGGCCTTCGTGTTCTCTTTCCTGACCCACTCCACTAGGCCGTCGACGATACGGTCGTTCCAGTGCTCCGTCAGCTCGGCCGAGTTGCGCATCTGTTCGGCCTTCGAGTGCACCTTTGGGAGCTGCGCCCTTAGGTCGCGCCAGCCGGGCAAGAGGGACGGGTCCGTGACCCGAGGGATCAGGAGCCGGAAGTACTCAGCAGAGTCTGCAGCGTTGGTTCCGGCTCCTGACCCATTCTCGGCGCTCTCCTCGTCCCTCTTCTCGGTTGGCCCTCCGACAGGTGGCTCCTCGTTCTCTGCTTCGGGGCTGGTCGCGGGCTCGGGTGGGGTTTGGACGTAGTGCATGTCAGACCAGGCGATCGATCGGAAGTCTGTTGAAGCCTCGTATAGACGTTCGATCTGCTCGAATACGTCTTTCGTCATGGCGTCTGCGGCCGCCTTCCCAGCAGGAATCGGCAACGCCGATAGCGACCACACGTCCCAGAAGCCAAAGTTGAAGACCCACAGGGTTTCTTTCGGAGCGTGGCGTGGCTTGGGCATGGCGAGAAACCGGTCGACCTGGTCTTTCAGGTCGAGTGTCTGCCACTTGGGGGCATAATCGGTCGACAAGTACGAGTAATCCATGCCAGGGCTGGACCTCTCGGCCGTCTCGTTGAGTACACTCTCCAAGCCTTGAGCATATAGCGCCTTGGAGCTGACGGACCACGCAGGAGAATCGGGTGACGGCGCCATGGAGATGTGCTTGGAGCATTCCAGCTATGAGGTGTCATCACAGTTTAGAATGTGTTCTAGTATGCTCCTGGTTCGCGGGGCATTTTTGGCCACTTACCTGAGCGCAGAGCGCCTCCGTCCACGACTTGGCTCCGTCGAATTCCTCATCCTGCCCAATCGGCGTGCCGATGTCATTCTCGCCGAACACGACCAACCTCAGCCCACCGGGTATGCTCTCATCGTCCTCCGCGATTTCTTCGGCCTCTCCGGTCCAGAGATCGTGTGGTATTGAATTCAACGCGCTGTCACTCATCCGCTGTGGCATGAGCTTTATCACGAGGAGCAAGGCAAACAGCACGGCAGCCAGATTTAGGAAAATCTTGGGGCCGCCCCTGACGCCCTTGTTAAAGAAGAAGCCGAGGAGGGATTGGATGCATGGCGTGTCTCTCAGGCGCTGCCCGGAGCTTTCCTGCTGGGCCATGTCGGCCTCTTTTTTCGACTTCAGCATTCTAGTTCTAGTGAATGTGCAAGGTGTGGCAGACAAGAAGAAGAAAAAGCAGCCCAATTAGAGGGCCCTGTTGGTTGACCTAATGAGAGGCAGACACACCCTTATCGCCGTTCGCCTCCGGTCGCCGTACCGCGGGTCGTCGTGAGAGACGTCTATTTCAGGAACCGAAGGGGTTGCGCAGCGAGGAGCCGATCGATGCAGTGTGGCATCGGCTGCCAAGAGACGCCACTCGGTGATGTTGGCTCGGTTGCCAAGGCCTGGAAGACTGGTGCGACTCCCGGGTGCTCGGAGAACAAGGTATGATGTGAAGCGAGGTGTGATGAAGTGGGGTGGTCGTACAGTACAAAAAAGGGCAATGTGTCGCGTGCTCGGGGGATCGGAGGTCTGGAAGGAGACGTCAAAAAAAGAGAAGATGGGCCCCAGGAAGCACGGAGACAATGGTGGTGTTGCCGAAGGAAAGGCGGAGTGCAGTAGAGAAGCGAGAAAAAAAGCCAAGAAGGAGCACAGTGGGATTGTGTTCAGTTCAAGAGGTTGGGAGGCACATGATTGTATGTACAACAGGAGGAGAAGAGATCAGCAAGCCCAGAACCCACCCACACGAGATCCTTGGCCAGAGCAGTCAGCATCTAAGCATCCAGCAAGCCCAACACTGCACAGCGCAGCCCTGCACGACACAGAGTGGGTTTTGGGAAGGGCGGGTTGGTTAATAGACGCGGCTCAGCAAGTGTGATGAGCCGGGGATGGGCCCGCGCAATCCATAACCAACTCATAATCCATGGAGGATGGATGAGGATGGGGTTGGCGGTTGTGGTGGGCGGTAACACCGCAAGGGGAGAGCGTCGTCACCGGTGGATCCGTCCTCAAACCTTTCACTGATCAAGCCTCCCTCTGGACCGTCCAACCCCTGAGTCGGAAACCCCAGGCATCCCGTCCTGCCAGGCCTGCCAGGCCTGCCAGGCCTGCCAGACCTCGGTGGGTGAAATGCTTGGCCATGCATCCCCACAAGCCGAAGCCCGACATCCTGGGAGTGTCGCGTGTACAATGCCTTTTTAAAGATAGCAGCAATTACACTACTGTGTACCATCTCGACTGCGGCCCCGGGAAAGCGGGCATGGGGCGACAAAGCCGGAGAGGCGCCTCACTGGACGACGACGTTGGACCGTTCGACGCCCCCGGCTGACGAATTCCACACCGAGGCCATCGGACTAGTCTTGAACCGAGAGGCCTGCTCCATGGGAGTCAAATGACAAGCACACTCAGTGCCTGATTGTGCCTTGCAACCCTGTGCAATGTGTGTTCGTGAAGCATCACTGTCTCTTCTTCACGTGTCGGCAGCGTCTCTGCACCACGCTCGCGCCCCAAGGAGGCAAATGTCTGAGTGCCGTCATCATCTCACCATGAGTAAGAGCGAGGTCAACTCGGACTCCGAAGCAGATGACTGGTGGTGGAGGGTGAGAAGGACGCGGCTGCAGTTGCGCGGCTGTGGAGTGCCCTGTTCATTGCCGTGGGGCTTGTGGCGCAGTTGGAGTTGCAGCAGGTGCAGGTACAGGGTCACAGGGAAGGCGTGTCGTGTTCAGTGGGTGCCAGGTGAGGGTGGGCAGAAAAGCGTCCTGATTGGGGTGGGGTACTGAAGCCTCCGTCTTCACACTACAAGGTGTACGTTGTAGGCCGTCTTGGTATATATCCTCACGTGCTTTGCTGACTGCCATGCCGCTCATTAAATGTATTCTTCAACAGTGTTTCAAACTTGTTACAATCGGGATCCGACAGGATGCAAAAGCAAAGACAAGCTGACTATCAATTATCCGCCCAGCCAGCCACATCACGCCAGCTAAATACATACTCAAGGTCCCCAAAGACTCGACCAGCTGGCAGGCAATGCACACATACTGCCAGATACATACGTGTGTGAGTACTCAGACTTACACACACAAAGCAACCTGGTCAGTCTCCAATCCCCTCCCAGTAAATCACAACACCACCGCTCGGACAGCCCTCGGACAACCCTCAACGAAGCTCCAGATACGATCCCGCCAGCCCTGCCGCCATGAACATCAGGAAGATGGGCCTCTGCGGGAAGCCAGGCCCGCCGAACTCGGGGTCGAGCCCTTCAGTCTCGGGAAAGTAGATCGCAGTGAGGCCGGTGAGCCAGTAGGCGCTGCCGGTGAAGGCGGCCAGCTGCAGCGAGTAGCGGTCGATGGCGCCCGAGGGCCCCATGATCAGCGGCCTCCAGGTCAGGAACATGGTGGCCATGCCCAGCACCGTGCTGAGCCCGATTGTCTGCGCGTTGTGGAACCTGCACAAGAGCGTTGTGCGTGACCGCGTCAGCCCGCGTCGGGACTGGACAGATGTGGAAACAAGGTATGGTATGTATGATACGGCTTGCAAGGTGCAGTATGCAGGTACGGTATGGTATGCATGCGGACTACAATCAGACTCACTTCGCATGGGGTGGCCAGCGTGGGTTTCGCTGGTGGGTGTGGTTCATGTCTGCGATCCACGCGCCGAACAGCAGCCCGAGGCTGTCGAAGGTGAGGAGGGCGCGGCCCAACATGATGCTGATGATCAGGTTTACAATATGAATCCAATTGAAACGGTCTATGTTTGTTGTGTGATGTATGACAGAGGAGTTGGCTGTGGATGACCTCTCCCGTAGCACGAGCAGCCCGTCCCAGCTGATCTAGGGCTTATATAGCTTACCCGGCGAGCAAAGGAGATACGCTGTGGTCGCGAGGCGCGAGACTGATGTGTAATCTGCAAGACATCGGGCCAAACTAGCTCGGCCCTCAGCGGTCTCAGGGCTCGGCGGTAACTGATGTGTTGGAGAAGGGCTGGTTAAATGGGGGGAAGAGGTCAAGTATTTCTCCATGAGCTGGTCAAATATCTATGGGCAGACCCATCAGTAGCAAGCTGGATCAACTAAACTTCTGCTCGGCTCCGATCAAGTCGACAAGCTATCATTGTTTTTCATCTGGCCAGGCCTCGCCTTGGGCTCGTAAGTTTGATTCCGAAGCAGCATTGTTTGTTCGTGTTGCATGTGACATCAAGCAGTCGAGGGCAAGAAGCGGTCGTACTCGCATGTCGATGTCGATGGCCCCAGTCTCCAACCGATACTTGGGTAGCCTGTTGAGTGGTCTACTTAGGTACGGATCGTCCCATCCCATCCAATCCAATGCGGTCCCATCAGCTCCGGACCTCCGTCGAAGCCGGAGCAGAGGCAGAAGCGAGCAGTTGCCAAGAGCCAGGCATAATCTCTTATTCAGGAAGTTGAGTTCAATTGCCCAGTGATTTGATCGTGAATTGGCGAATATCTCACTTTCTCTTCCAACTGGGCCAGTCACAGCTGAACAATGACATGAGACGGGCTATTGTCACCAAGATCGTCTGGGTTCCGCAGCCAAAATTACCAGTACCTTATCATCATGTCCAAAACAGGCATGCCTCCATTCTTTATAGCCTTCCCAGTCTATAGAGGGTGATGATCCCCATTGTTCAAGTGTCACAGTACTAAAGATGGAAGAAAAGGCCCATCTCCACCGTGTAAATTTGACCATACAAGAGCGCCAACACTGGCTTGCCACCTTGAACTCTGTTACAGTGAGCCCACTGATGTTGGGGAAACACCCGGGGGTGGCACTGGCCCACCAGGACGCCTGACACTTGACTTGATGGGGGCCGAACCCAAGCCCAGCCCCGCTTTCCATTCACCCAAGCATCACAATCCATCACTTTTCACAAAGCCCATATTCAAGAATTGAGTGAGCCGGGCTGAATTGCAATGTGAACTGAACTGTGCACTGCACTGCACCACACTCATCCACCCCCTCTTTTCAATCAGACGCTGCACTCTCTGTCTGTCTATCTCCCTCGTGTCAAGTCAAGACCTTTTGCCACCACACAATCGATTCATCCCTCCACCAGCTTTCGACCGTGAACAAAACGCATGCAGATTTGACTTCGCCTTCGCCAAAGCCATCAGTCAGCCCTCCTATCCCCACTTCCCACCTCCCTATCTCTCGCCCTCGAAATCAATCACACAAGACCGCAAGTCAGACACACAGGCGGACACAGACGGACACAGAAAACATTCTTCGATTCACCCTCCGATGGCCCGGCATTCCCACCTCGTCAGATCCATCTCCCGCACAGCCGGCAACCCCCTGACCTTCCAAACCCCCCTCGGCTCAGAGCCGGGCCCTGTCGAAACAATCCCCTTTCCCGCCCAAGCTCGCCTCCGCCGGGGCATGACGCAAATCTCCCACGCCCTAGCAGCCAAGATGGGGGCAGGAAATTGTCACCATATTACGTCTGGCGGTGCCTACCAACCTTCCGTTCCTCATCGCACATGAGGTCTCGCTGGCAGAGTCTTTTTTGAAGAAGAAAAATCAGAAACCTACAACAAGCCTCTGACTATATCTCCCGAGGCCTCGAAGCCCAGTGATTCGCACAAGAGGCGAGACAGAGGGCAGAAAAAGGATGCCAGGGCCGAGGGGAAGACGGGTTGCTGCAGCCTGACGCAGGCGTGCGTCAGGCGAGCCATCCGTCCTACTCCCATCCCATCTCATCTTCGAGAGCCAAACCACGTTTCTCGGCCGTACAGGATATGTACATGAAAGCGACCGACCACGGGGCTGTCGTGGTCCTAGCTTCTGGCAGAGGGGCAGATGCAACAGATTCTACAGACTGGGGGCAGCTTTTTCGCCTGTTGGTAGCTTGCCGCGGAGGAAACGAACACACCGCTCGCCGAAGGATGGACGACAGCGCGACAACCTCCTCCCTATGTACGTGAGCAAGTCAGGTTCGAGATCACAGCGACACACATTCACAAGCACCGACTGAATGCAGCTCGCTGCGAGGCAGAGAGTGCATGTGCTCGAGGGCCACGGGAATGAGCAAAATATGTTTCATTTCCTCTGCGAGCAACACCCTATCTCAAATGTCGCCTCTTTCCCGCAGAAAACGCCCCGTGAGGGTATGAGCCGATCGATGCGCCTACAATGCTGCGCACACGTCAAGAGCCACGCCCGCCGATCCCTTTTTGTTCGTCATTCATCAACGTCCCGCCAGCCCCCTCACACGAGGCCCCAAAAGGGTCAAGAGGGCAAGAAAAAGCTCCGCGATACGCCTCAATCGTCATCATCGCCCCGTCTAAGCCTTGCTCCGCTGCGCCGGCCGACGAGACTATTATACATGATATGGACAATGTTTTTACACAATGGTTGGAGAGGCGCAGCTAAGAGCCACCAGGTCTGAGGTGTTCCTCGACGGGCTGCCTCAAGATGCCATAAGTCTGAGTCCACTCCATGGTGGCTCAAGTCAAGCTGAAAACAAATCAAAGGACAAGGTCGGCAAGCACATCGTCTGCCGATTAGCTGCACGGTCTGGCAGTGCGACCTCGGAAGGGTGCAATGCATTGGAGCAATTGCGGTTGGTTGGTCAAGCCCAAATCGGGAATGCAGCACAGTCATCAGGTGTGCACTGCGGGCAACGGGGCCAAATCCCGGAGTGGAGCTACTCCTCCTCCGACGAGCTTGCATCATCACTGTCATCGTGCCGGTGGCCAGACTGTGCGGTCTCGTTGGGCTCGATCGACGGAACAGGCTCCTGGCTACCGCTCCCGGGTCTCTTGTACGAGTCCTTGAGTGCCTTCAGCTGCTCGAGCTTGCGCTCTTGCTCGGCCTTGCCCATGGGCTTGTTCTTCTTCTTTGCCGCCGACTTAGAGGCGTTGGAGTTTTGAGCAGGGGTTGGGGCAGGCTCGGACTTCTTAAGCTGGTCCTTGTAGGTTGGGAAGGCCTTGAGGACCAGATCGAAGAGCTTAACAAGTGCTTCGTCGCTGAGCTGCTCCATGTCCAATTCGAGCTCATCATCGTCGGTCTCCTTGGAGCATCAATGGTTAGCCATGTCCAGTGCGAACCACTTGTTTGGAGTGGGGAATGGGGTGCTCACCGTCAGATTGGTATCCTTCTTAATGATGTCAATAGCTTTCGTGAGGCTGTTGCCATCAAGTCTGCCAATGGCGTCCGAGACGATCTCCTTCTCCTCGTCGGTGAGCCTCTTCTTCGCAGGCTTCTTTGAAGGACCACCACTGTTCTTCTTGGGGGGACCCGCGTTGCCCGCAGCTTTCTTCGAGCCGCCACTATTTCCACCGCTCGCCTTCTTCTTGGACGGCTTGGAGGAAGCCTGCGAAGGCTTCTTGCTCTGTGCCGAGTTCACCTCGGCACGTCTCTTGATGATTTCGTCCTGAAGAGTCTGGATGACTGCCCGACTGAGATCGATGGAGGCTGAGTCGGGGTTGTCAGAGAAGAGTTGCTTGTTGAGGTCGTCGTTCTCTTTCTTCAACCGCGCCATGGCAATGTCCAACTTCCGCTGGGCCTCCTGTGTGTCCACAGAAGTCTCCTGCTCTGGCTCACTCTCATCCTCCTCATCCTCATCATCTTTAGCAGCTCCACGCGGACTAGTCGCGGCCGCAGCCGGTGCTGTTGCCTGAGCATGTTTGCTCATCCAGGCTCCTTTCTCGGACCATTTCCTGTCAAACAACTTCTCCAGCTCTTTACCTGCCGTGTGGACAAGGTGTCCCTCGGGGTTGAACTTGGTGCAATTCTTGACCATGAGCTGAAGATCCGCCTTGAACGCATTGGCCGACTCGTACTCTCCACTATCCAACTTTGCAGTCATGGTGCCCAAGTCCATGGGCTGCTTAATCACGCTATGATAAGTGGGGATGTTGAGAGCCACAGGGTCCACTGGCTCCAGGAAGAACTGGTTCACGGTCCAGTGTTTGCTGTGTTTCAGCTCCTTCAGAACCTCTTCACAAAACTTCATCTCTGGCTTCCGCTTGTTCTTCGTGTTCTTGGGCTGAAAGCCAAGATCCTTGTTCTTTGGCGGATGTATGGGTCTCTTTGGTCGATCGCCGGCATTCTTGGTGCTGTCTCGCCGAATGGTGGGCACACCGGAAGCAGGCACAGCAAAAACAGGTGAGTCAGAAACCTTCTCTGCCGGTAGCGTCGCCACAGGACGTGACTCCTTCTTTGGGGGAGGCGGTTGATGATGCCGGGGCTCAGCGTGCCGCGTAGGCATCTGCTTGATGTCCTGCTTCACGGGTCGCGCCGGCTCCTCAGCGGGCACCTCAGCCAATCTAATGTAAATCCCGTCAACTGTCGCCTTGGCGGCCCTGGTCACATCGTGATCGGACCCGTTGAACTTGGTCGCATTTTCAATAATGAGCTCCACGTCGGTCTTGAAGTCAACCATGGCCGCATACTTGTTGTCACGCAGGTTCTGTTCGATGAAGCTGATGTCCACAGGACGCTTAATCAATGAACGGTACTGCTCCCAGACACCTGGCCACAAGGTCTGCACCGAGGACCTGAACATCTGTCCACTCTTGGTCTTCTTGACAAGGGCCAATACTTTCTTGATCTCCCTATTTTGGTAGGGCGTGATGGCATTGTTGGCAAGCGCCGGGTCATTCAACTTGCGAGACTTCCCGTTCACACTCAGGGGCACAGACGTCCCAGCCTGCGCCGGTTTTGGGGTTGTCGCGGTGGCGGGAGCGGGAGTCGGAACCTCAGAAGGTGGGTCTATGGCCATTGCGTCTTGTCCGCCGGACGGGGCAGGCTGCGCTTGCGCCACCTTTGCTTGCTGGCCATCTTCTCCTGAGGTCCTGACGCGCTTTGCAAGAGGCTCGTCGTCGACGTCCTCCTCACGTTCGCGGGCCATTTTTGCGGAGTTCTGCGATGGCGCATCGGTCATACTAGTGTCGACTGTCACAGGCACAGAAGCAGCCTCCTGAGACTCATCGTTGGGGGATTTGGGTACGTTGGCGGAGGGCGAGATGGCATCACTAGCTGGCGCCTCACTGGCTGCGGTCGCTTGAGTGTCCTCTCCTTGCTCCTTACTAGCTTCTGGCTCGTTCAATGGGGCTTCAGACATCTCGTCATCCTTCTCATTGTTCAATGCCGCCTTCACGGTTTCCTTTGTAGGTTCGGCAGCCGGTGGGGATTGCACAGTTGTCGATGCGGCTTCGACGGGCGCGTCAGACTCTGCGGTCTGGTCTGCCACCGGCTCCACAGGTTGCTCCGTCTTAGGGGAGGATTTTGCAGCGGGTTCAGCTGGCGGCGAGGGCGCCTGTGCAGACTCAGCTGGTGCATCGACCATCTCCGTGTCTTTCGCCTCGCTCTCGTCGCCATCTTTGTTGGGCTTTGTTGACTCGACCGCGTCCGCTGACTCAGCCGCTGGCGGTGTCATAGCAGTGATATGTTGGTTTGTCGCAAACGCGTCCTTGTTCTGATGCTGGTTCGGCTCGGGAGATGCAGCAGTCTTCAGGCCGTCTTTGGTTGATGATGCGTCGCCTTGGTGATTCGTGCTGGCACTGTCGGTCGCGTCAGGACCATCGACGGATGTAACGTGGCTGTGCGCATGGACGCGTTAGTCTGATGGCAAGCGTCTGGAGTGTTCGCGAGGTATGCAAGGACGAGAAGAGCGCGCTGAGGACGGGAGAAGGGGGGGGGGGAGACGCCGGTCGGTCAAGGGCAAATAGAAGGCCAGAAGCCAGCCATTTGGAGGAACTGGGACAGGTGCGACTCACCCATTGACTTCCAAGCTGTTGCGCTCGTCGGGAAGCGCAGTGGCTGTCGAGGTGGCCATGTCCAGCGAATGCGACTTTTGGTCGAGAGCGATGGGTTCAGGTTGCGACGTCATTACTGCCATACGGGCCGCCGGTCTCTGGAGGTTGCAATCGGTTCAGTGGGCGCGTCGCGACATGAAAGGAAAGAGGCGGTTGATGTGGCCCAAGCTTTTGGAAAGCAGCGGAGCGACTTGAGGTGCGCGCGACGGGAATTGTGGGGCAGGCGCGTTGCGACAGCGGTGCACCAGGCGGCGGGTTTGGGGGCGGGTGAGGGGTGCAAGCTGCTAAAAGTGGGCTCAAAAGGCCGAGGGGAAATGCGCGACGATGTGAACGATAAAAAATCGAACAGTCCAGATCATATGCAGAATATGGTCTGAAAGTGGTGGTTGGCAACGGGTGGTTGCGCCGGTGTTTTTTTGCTTGAGGCTCGTGATAGCTTGGCGCGGCGCGGGATTGGGGATGCGAGATGCGACGGGGGGAGCAAAGGAAGAGAGGAAGGCTGAAAATCAAAAATGCAAAAGGCAAAGAGCCAAAAGGTGAATCAATTTTAGCTTGGGCTAGCCTTGAAATGACGCGCCAAGTGGAGGCTAGCGGCAGCAACGGGAACTCGGTGGTTGGTTTTTTCCAGCCGTCCTGGCGCTGCGATTGGCTGGGGCAGTGCAGATTGCGGGGCCACGGCAGGGATCAGGAGACGTACCGCTTGTCGAAGGTGGCTTTACGGTGGTTTGTCTTCTAGGCTCAGAGCTCGAGAACGGTAGCAGCAGGCACATGCCCATGCCCAAGAAGGGCGGGGGAGGTACCCTATTTATCAAGCGCGCAATCAGCTCGAGGGGGGGGGGGGCGATGAGGGGGAGGGGGGAAGCAGCTCCCAATGCTCTTCCTTTTCTCTACGCTACTCATGATTGGACTGCTCTTGAGACGGGTGCCACCAGGCCGACTAGCAGACTAGGCTTCCTGACAGGGTTAGGAAGGGTGGTCCCTGCAGACCGTCTTTCGACGTGCAACTCTCATTTCAACTAGCATCTCTTTTCACTAGGCTGCTGAGATGCAAACCTCCAGTCCTCAATTCTCTCTTTGGTGTTCCCCATCTGTTTACTCAGCAGAGTATAGTTTTCACAACTATGCGAGTCTCTGAAACTCCAACGCAACCGTGCTGAACTGTTCCATTCGCCCTCACTATGTTCGGAATGACTCGAAGTTGCAGCTGGGCGCACAGAGGGCTGATTCGGGGCACGGGACAGCAGCAAGTTGGATGCAGAGGACAAGATGGCGCGGGCAGACAGACCTATGCAAACCTACCAAAGAGGTCCAAGGTCTGGCTAGATACTGTAGTACGCCCGAAAGGAACGCTTGCGTGGCAAGCAATGCAGGCAGACGTCCCGTGAGGACGGAGACCAACTGTCATCCGTGCTGGCCACCCGCCACCACTTGTTCAAACGCTTTGACGGCGCGGCTGCTAGTAAAGATGCGTTCGTTTTCTTAGTCTTGAATGGATTGCTGTTAGATCCACACTGGTCGCGGCGGCAGATACTAGGTCCCTGAATTTGACAGCCAGCAGGTTGTTGAGAGGATCAAGAGGAACTGCTCGTCTACCGCGTCGCTCGCTTCTATCACACTTCCGGCCGCGACGACGCGCGTGTAAAGCACCCGCGTGTGGCTATCTTTTCTTCGGGCCACGACTGCTGACTAAGGCAGATCCTTGACAACCAAAAAGTCCATGGGTTACCTGCAGTGTACATGCATCCCTCAATGTTCAGCAGCCTAAACAACTTTTGACAAGCACTTCCTGGGGTCTTCAACTAAGCTAGCTATACTGAATATTTGTTTCTCATTGCGTATCTGCTTGCTTGCTTGCGCATTTTGTTCCTCCCTATTGAAGGTTGGCCTTGCTGGACTTGGAAACAAGAACTACTGGAGTGTGCCTTTTGAGCCAGTTTCTGAGAGCTTTAACGCTGCATCACAGAGATTACTTGAATCTCTTTAGTTCAAGCATGCCATACAGGCTCACTCATGATACCCATTTGATACATATATGTTTGAATGCACTGTATAACATGGCAGCACACCTCTATGTTCAGATGATGTGTTGGGACTGTCATGGCAGGGGGGTGGACTAAAGGACGCTCGGACCACCAGGGCCCTTCAACTGGGAAGGGAAGTCGGTAAGGCCTAAAGTAGGCAGAAAAGTTCCTCTGCAAAAAAGTTCCCGCCTTGACCTCCCCCAAACTCTGCTCACTTCACAATTCACAGCCTCAGATGCCCGGCGATCATTGACTGAACTCCTCCATCCTCTCCTTCTTTTGGAGCCCTTGTTTTCCGGTGTTCTCGGAATCCAGTACCAGGTGGAACCTTTTGGGGCTCCGATAAACAAGCAATCATGGCGACGAAGAGGAAGCTCGCCAAGGTTGCTGCGCCGGTCAAGCAAAGCGCCAAACTGCCCAACTCCACCAGGATAAACGAGAGTAGAGCATCTGTCACAGTACCCATATCTGCAGAGTCAAAGGCAACAAAACAAGCCGAGCCAATCGAGATTTCAAGTGACTCTGAGAGCAATTACGACAATATCTCTGACCTCGAGGACGATGCGGTCGATAATCAGGCCGAACAGCCAGACCGGGTACAAGACGATGAACAATCAAAAGTGGGAGGGAACGAGGACACCGAGATGCAAGACGAGGGCGAGGAGTCGGACGCTGAGCCCACTTTCGGCGACCTGATCCGCAATCACGAGACAGTCGACGTCGCCGCTGCACTCAGCGGCCAGCAATCGACCGATGCAAGCACCGCCTTGACAGCCGCACCCCAACGACAAATAGCACCTCCTTCCACCTCCTCTATCGGGATCGTACTTGCACAGGCTTTGCGGACCGACGACGCTGACCTCCTCGAGTCTTGCCTACACACGTCTGACGCTACCGTCATCCGCAATACCATCCAGAGACTAGATTCCAGTCTGGCAGGAGCTCTGATCACACAACTCACCTCACGTCTCCACCGGCGCCCCGGGCGTGCACACAACCTCATGACCTTTGTTCAGTGGACACTGATCGGCCATGGCGGTGCCTTGGCAACCCAACCAGACATCCAGAGACGGCTTGCAGAGCTGAACAGGGTACTGGAGGAGAGAACACGGGGCTTGAGCAGCTTGCTTGCGCTGAAGGGCAAGCTGGATATGTTGGAGGCGCAGATGACTTTGCGCCGTGGAAACAAGTCTCGCCGATCATCAGGCAAAGGCCACATTCACAGCGACAGCGACGAGGATGAGGACGAGGACAGCGCCGAGGAGGGTGTGGTTTACGTGGAAGGGCATGAGGACGATGCCATGTCAAATGGACTGACACGGCGGAAAGGAGATGATGAGGATGATGACTTCCCTGCAGTCAACGGAGTTGCCTCCGATTCCGAGGAAGAGTCAGATGACGAAGACGAGGATGACATGGATGTCGATGAGCTGGCGCAGGAGTCAGTGGACGAGGACGAGGTGGATCACGACGACATCGAGGAGAACTCGGCTGAGGAAGATGAGAGCGAGGCCGAGGTGGCTCCCCCTGCAAAGGTGCAGAAGAACAGCAGATCCTCTTTTTCAAAAAGGAGGTAAATGGGATAACCGGTACGGAGTTCCAGGGGTAATAGAAATGTACATGATGATACCATTATCATCCATCTCATCAGGATGAATTCACGTCCAGGCAATGGATGTCTACCAACACGTGGCGGCTGTATCTTGACAAGCAGCACAGAACCGCACTGGGACATGTAAATCAAAACCATCATATCAAGACAATTTGCAAGGATTGAATTCAACTTGACTGTGTCTAGAGCGACTACCAAAGTCTACTGGGCCACTGCCACCTTGTTGACGTGATGACCTCCGCCGAATTGTGTTGGCAACAACACATTGCCCAAGAGATGCATCCTGCGAGGCTTGCCGTGCAGTTCAAAGCTTCCTCGATGACGAAATGTGACCTCTCAACAGTGTGTGCCCACTTTGATGCCCAAGACCACGTTCCAACCCTCTGCATCAAACGCTTGCCCCCAAACCCTGTGCTTGGGATGTCCGTGGACTTTCTTGTAATACGTGCACTTGTCTTTGATGATCTGTGCGTACGTAGCCATGGTAGACCAAGGGGCCTGGACATCGGTCTGTCTGTCGTTGCAAGCATAAACAGCAAGGTCTTGATCGCAGCTGTAGCGCCAGCACCAGCCTCCATCAGGCAGATGGCCCAAGGTGGCATTGCCCGGGAGGCTGTTGAGGTGATTAAAGTTGCTGTCGAAGCCGTCGATGCTAGAGTCCTGGTAGTTGTTTGGCTTGCACAAGACGTAAGGCTGCAGATGGATCAGTATGATATGAGCGATGCCAACGCTTTGTGTGAGGTTTTACTTACCGCGGGGCCGATGTCCCACGACGAAGTAGTGTTGATCAACGGAGCAGCGCTGGTAGGGGGAATGGTATCGCTTGAAGTGTCCGTGGACGCCACAGCGATCATGAGAAGGGCGGCAATGAGTGCCAGCAGGATCTGTTTGGGAAACATGGTGTTTCTTGGTATGGGAGTGTGGTCGACGATGGATGGTGGATGGTAGATGGTAGATGGTGGGTATTTGGTGACAGGAAGAGTGGGTTGCAAGAAGAGCTTGGAAGATTTGGTTGCTGGAGACTTGGATGGCCTTTCATGCACTGGGGTTCTGAAGACGATGGGTGATTTGGGCTTTGCTCTGTCGCAACTTCCCTACCTAGGTAGTTTGTAAGGCATCCAGAGTAGAGATGGAAAGCTTTTTGGCAGCAGTTGCCCTCCTTGAGCAATTGGGTGGTCACTGCCCAAACTTGCAGACTTGCAACTGAGATCAGTTGGAAGGAAAGTGCGCATGTACCTACGTACCTACCTAGATAGGTAGCTGTGAGATAATGGCAGAACTCAGGCTCAAAGCTTTACCCAGTGGGTTTTCTGTATTGTGTGTCCAGATGACTATTGGTCCATTTCCTTTCACATTTTCAATCAACGGCCGAGGAAGCTGACGAAAGCAGAGCAAGCTACTGTGTCTATCTATATACTTATTTGCACACAGACAATGTATGTTGTGTGTGAAGGTTTATCGAGGTAATAGTTATCTTTCCTGCAAATTGATAGAAGACAGCTGAAGCTTTCCAAGGTAAGAATGTGAAACTCACAATTTTCACATTCATTCATCTGGTCTTGGGCCCACACATGGGAGCACAGCCAGGTCGGTGATACAGTCAGAATGTAGAAAGAAAGGCTCTTTATATGACCATATGGAGTATCTTGCACTGTAACACATCTTCTCTCTATCTGTGGGGTTTTATGAATTTAATAGACTTCACCCAGCAGAAATCTACACTCTGGCGCATAATGAACAAGTTGGCTCAGGTTCCTGGACAGCCTTTTCACCAATGATCCCTATGCAAATGTAGCTTGTCAACGATGAAGTTGGAGTATTTTGAGCTGTCTGTCGACAAAGTGACCTCAAAGACCCCTAAATCTAATACTTTGGAGTGTGCAGCTGTTTCTCATTTGCTGCAGTGAGGTTGATGACTTGCGTAGGCTGGCCCCTCCGCGGCGTGTTGAAGCCTTCCCATGGGAATCCAGTTTACAAACGAGAAGGCACTCGAAAATCCGCTCTCAAAACACCACGGTTATCGAATTGCAGGTATGGACTTTGGTAAATAAAGTTCAATACTTTCTGCGTGTAATTGCTTAGTGTTAACGAAGGGGGGCGGGCAACGGGTAGTAATTTGCCAGGCCTCAATGTGCATAATAAAGATGGTGACATCGGGTTCAATGAGCAATTTCTCATGCAAATTGCCGACGTGCATAATGACATGCCCAATCAAGGCAATGTACATCAAGATAAACGGGAAAAAGCAACCTGAAAGAAAATCTCAGTTTTGAGATGTGCAGAATTGTCTGTGACCGTTTGCTCCCCCTATGTTCATATAATCCTGGTCTGATTGCTTGGTTTTTCACCAAAGTTTCCATGGAATCAATCATACAAGAAGGCATGTCTGCTCGCAGGTGATGTGTTGTGTTCCCCATGCACATTGTGTTCCATGTCATTTCAATCCCTCCAAACTTTCTGTCGCGCAAAGCGTGGTCCCTCTAATTGCTCTACACCTCCCCGGGTGTGCTTGACCTTGCATCCACTCACTTCAGAATTCGGACCCCTTGGAAGCCAACCTTAGGGGTTAAGCCATCCCTGTGAATCTCCGCATCATGGCAATCACAAATCTGCAGCAGGAGCCCAGCATCAACAAGCAGGTTTCGGACCCAGCCAAACCACACAATCAGACTCTTGAGGATATCAAGGATTTCCACGAAGACCTAGAGTCGGAACGCGTCCAGCGCGTGCTGCAGAGATGGCGCAAGAGAAAGCGCGACGAGGAGCTCAGAAATGGAACGGTGATATTGGAGAAGATCCTGCGAGCGGTCCATGATGGGCTCGAGGAGCGCAAAGAGCGAGCGGCGCTCTGGGAGCAAGCCCTGATTGCTGAGATCAAGCCAGATAAGGCTCGTCGGGAACTCGAGGACTGTGCCGCCGCGTCTACCCTGTCCATGGAGAAGCAGACACAATTTGTGCACGCTGTCACCTCGCATTTGAACCTTGAGCTGCCAAGCGAGGAATTGGGAAGGATACTGTCAAAGACAACGGCTGCCCCAGCTTCAGCCGCGGAGTCTCTCATGTTCAGTCCACCAACGCCTCCAGCCGATCAGCATGGCCTTGCCACGCCTCACGACACAAGACCCCTTCACATTGGAAACCACATCAAGGAGCCGGAGTCCAGAAGGTTGGCGGCTGCACCTCGCACGCCGGGCCCGCTGTCCAGAAGTGCCAGCCAGGCGGGAAGCCGTGACGACCACGCAGCCTATCCGCAAGGTGCGAGGCCACAAGGACCAAGCCATGTAAGCCCTCGACCGCAAATTTTGGGATCCAAGCATCTAGCTAACACACTTGTGAAAGACCAGATCACCATCACGGACCGAATCTGCTGATCGATGTTCCTCTGCGCAGCCAAATAAAAGGCCGAGAATAGATGGCCCATCGGCCTTGAAGACATACTCTCCAGAGAAGAAACCTACTCGCCCGGTTCGGAACACTCGCGTGTCGGACTGAAGAAGGTCAGACGCCGGACAATCCGACCTCGTGTCTGGGACCTGTCGCTTCGGCAATATACACAGAGGCGCGAATACCCGCTTCACTCTGGAAAATGGTCGTCTCGGCTCGAGGAAGAGGAAAGGCGATGCCGGCAATCGGCTTAGGCCTTCCAGCGAGATCGGACTTTGGGCCGGCGGCCGTGACAGGTGCTCGTTTGGGATGGTTGCCTCGAACCTGCTCCATGCCAATGACCCCCCCCTCCTCCGTTGAGAAAAAGAAAAGATACGGGAAATCCTGCCGAAGATGAGACGCGGACATGTGGAAACAATTGTGGAGTGCACCTTGGCACAAGATCCCGCAGGGCCGATTTGGCGGGCTGGAAGGGTATGCACAGTAGATCATATGCGAACCACCAGGCGACGAGCCCCTAAGCTCACAGGGCGGCTGCCCCGGCAGATGTGATTTCTTTGCACGGCACCCTTGAATCGCCACAACACCACCCAGTGCGTCACAGCCACCGTGACGATGACTCGACCGTGGATGGCATCGTTTGAGGTGTTTGGATGCTACCCAAAAAGGGTAGCAACGGATGGTGACGACGCGATGTTGGCGCTTAGAATATTTGGCATCAGGTCATTAGCATGTGCCATGTCTCATATGTTGCCGGATTCAGCTGTACTGTTTTGTTCCCTCGTGGCTTGGAGCTGTGATTGGATCGGGCGAGTTTCCTTAGTTCCGGTACTTAGTCGTGGAATGGATGGCCCGATCCGATTAGATCTGAGTAGTATGCCCTTCCATACACATGCAAGTCGTTGGGGGACCTGCATCTGTGATCCGGGGGCTCCAAATAGTGGATGTGATTTGCTGTAAAATCATTTAGGTCTCGCCAATAGCGACGGACGGACACCTGCCATTATCCTTGCCCATCCCTCCTCGATGTGAGACTTGGTGTTGACGTGGAAAAGATGGAATCGACGAAGACAGCTGGGTCAAATGCTGTTCCAGAATCCTATAGAAGACAGAAACCTCTGGTAATCCCAGTGGGCTCTGATCTGGGATTTCTCTTCATCCTGATCATCTTGACACCAACGCAGCCCAGTGCCTTCTCCGGAGCGTGCCCGAAAGAGGCAGTCCAACTCATTGTAAATATGCAATGGACCGTTTCGACCATTTTCCCGCTCATCAGCCTCATTCTCACAGCCGTACTCGCGCCACTTGGCTGGGTAATCCAGAGATACTGGACATCCAAAAGTGAGTCGAGTCGAGTCGTTCATCCTGCTGATGCCGGATCCTAATTCGGCGATCCAAGGTGGCCGCACAAGGTGCTTACCTGACGAGGTTGAGCTGATACACGGCTATGAGATAATCCAGCGGACGCGTCGACCAAATTATGGCAGAGGGTGGCCGGTCTGAAGAAGCTCTATCCAGATCATGAGCGTGGCCTTCAACCCCACGATTCCCGACGGCGTCAATGGCGCGAACCATTGGTAAAAATTCGGCGAGATTGAAGCACAGAATGGTGTGCCTATAGGGCGGAGGCTGAGTGACTGAGGCGGACATCTTAGGAGTATGATTATTTCCGTGTGGATTTTATTGGACAGATCTACATGAAGTGTTGCATTTTGGTTGCGGTTCGGATACTGGTATTTTTGCATTAGAAGACCAACATTGATAGAAAGACGAAGACAGACCGCAAGGTCAATAGGAGGACGCCAGACAGGTGATTTGGGCGAGGTGCAGTTGAAGTGGCCAACGGGTCTCATGGTATTCTCACACTTACAATTCAAGTTTCGTAACTCTGCTCTTTCAAGGGTCCTCTGGAATGTCTCTCGACGACGCCGTCCTTCTTGGACACGGGCAAGCTGGGAAGCCAGCAAGACTTGGTCTCGATGTACTGCTCCTTGTTGGGCTTCCACCACTCGGTCCCATTGTCCAGAGTGCCGCTGAGGATAGCGACGATCTCGTCCACAGCAGGCGTGGTGATGTGCGTCGGGCTGCCGCAATCGCCACAGAAGTTACGGTACAACGGTTGGCCCGAGTCGGTGTGTACATCCTGGAATGTCTTCGGCGTGCCTGAGGTCAGAGTGAAGAGCTGTCTCGGGAAGATGCTCGAGTTGACCATGTGAGTGCCGCTTGATTTTTTACAGTTGATGCAGTGGCACATAACGTTGTAGATTGACTCGTCTGCGGCAAGCCTGTACCGGATCTTGCCGCAGAGACAGCCGCCTTCAAGAGTGTGTTGGTCAGGCATGCTCAATTATTCCGAGACTTTTCTAGCGTGTAAGGAATAAATGTAGGGACACAGATTCCTGTCGCTAGAGAGAGAACAGTCGGAGATACTCAGCGCTACAGGAACAGTGATATCGACAGGGAAAGCGAATGACGTTCGCAGTGGGCCTCTGAAGCTTCCCCCTCCCCCGCAATCCAGAGTGCTTTGGGAGGTGGGGCGCCGAGCAGGGGACTTCGGAAGCAACCGAGCTCAAGTTCAGCTCCAAAACTTTTTTTTCGGTCTTGCCGTCTCGGCGACAGGCTGATTGTGCACAACGGCATCCCGCACCACCATCGACGGCGTGGAATATGGCGACACACTCCTTGATCGAGCCCAACTCATGGGTCGCATTGCGGTTGCCCAATGGAACCAACCGCTTGCTGCAGATCACCCCCAATATGTACGGTTCTATGTCTCATGGGCTGGGGCCATCCCAAACCCAGCCCAGCTCCGTTCATGACAGTGACTGATTTGCCCCGACGGAAACAGGATGATCTCGCTTGGAAGATATGGCTCTTTCCACAGCAACCTCCTCATACACCGGCCCTACCACCTCACATATGAGCTCAATGAGAAGAGCCCATCAAGCGACACCTTCACACGCCTGCGTGTCGTTCCCGCCTCCGAACTCCATGCCGACGTCCTCGCGGAAGAAGAAGCAGCGGCTTCATCCTCATCTCGCCAGGACAGCGCTGCACCAGAAGACCCCATAATATCTGCCGCCGATGGCATCGAGTACAGCCTGGTTGACAGCGAGACTGGCGCTGTCGTGGTACGGTCCAATCGCGAGATCATCGACGACAACGCGCGGCAGACGTTGACTTGGCAGGAGATCGAGGCGCTGAAACGCGACGGTACGGATTCCGGCAAAGATTTGATTGCGAAGCTCATGCTCTCGCATACGGGCATGGACCAGAAGACGACTTTCAGTATGGCCAAGTACAAGCTGCTGAAGGAGAAGAAATTCCTGCGCAGATTCACAGTGCTGCCGCTGGATGTGAGCAATTATGGGAGATATGCGCTGCATGACAGGGACTCGAACAAGATCCTGGAGATGAGGGAGGAGATGATCGGCCTCTTGGGCTGCTGGGCCAACGTCCATTTTAGTGGGGTGGACCATGTTGAGCTTGGTGACGCGCCAGCGAAGACGGAGCAGGAGGAGATGGAGGAGATCAAGCGGCCGAAGCAGCCTGAGGGTACGAGGTACCTGGTAGTGGACGATACGGGTGGTTTCTTGGTTGCCGCGCTCGCCGAGAGGATGGGAGTTCTGTACCCAAAGACGGCCGAAGAGAAGGCGGCCAACGGGTTACTAGAGACGCACGATGAGGTTCCGATCCCAGCTACCACGTCCACGAAGCCCGAACCTGAGGATAGTGTCATGGAGAACACACAAGAGGCACCTTCGCCAGAAACGGCACCCGCTGTCAAACGGGACCATGATGGGAACCCAAAGAACGACGGCCAACCCAAATCTTCTGATGGTGCAGAGAAGCCCAAGAAGCGTTCAATACCGCGAAAACCAGATTTTCACATCCCCTTCGCCGCCACCAACACTATGACCTTGGTTCACACTAATGGGCAGCCCAATCTAACAGCCCTTAACTACTGGGGTTACGACAGCACGAACCCGAACCATCCACCACATCCTTTACTCAACCACCTACTGCCTCTCAGCTGGCTCCAACTTATCGAGCCTGCAGCTGACAGCGTCTACGCAACCGAACCTGTTATCAAGACTGCGGAGGAGGTAGCGTCGTGGAAACCCAATCGGCGTGGGAACTATCACCGCAAACGGAGAAGATGGGCTCGCACACGGTACATCGCGGACTCGGCGCGCGCGGGCGACTTCAGCGGGCTCGTGGTGGCCAGCGTCATGGAACCAATCTCGGTGCTCCAGCCGCTGCTACCGCTCGTGGCCAACGGCGCCCCGGTAGCCATTTACAGCCCGCACGCCGAGCCCCTGGCGCAGCTCGCGGACTGCTTTAGCGTCGCGCGGCGGGCGGCCTTTATGGCCAGCCCGGAGTCGGAGGGCCGGACGGCGGAGGAGCTGGAGCACTGGGAGGGCACGGATGACTTCCCGCTCAACCCGACCCTGCTGCTGGGCGTGCAGCTGCACACGAGCCGCGGCAGGAAGTGGCAGGTCCTGCCGGGGCGGACGCACCCCGTCATGACGGCCAAGGGCGGCGCGGAGGGCTACGTGCTCACCGGGTGGAAGACGAAACCAGCCGAGGTACGGATCGCGGCTAGAGGCAAGTTCCAGAAGAAAGGGAGATCTGCAGGCATCGGCACGGCGGAGGGGACGCCTGCCGCTGATACTGCGGCGACCCCTGCGAGCGCCGAGGCCTAAGATGTCTGCGTCGGTCTGGTCTTGGGACATGCCCCTTAGGAGTAGCTTGCTTGTTGCTACCGCTATCGCAATCCGACGACGAGATAGGTACATATTTCATGAAATAGATGATACCCCCGGTTGTTTTGTTTTGGACACCGAGTCGGCGGGACTCATGCCCTGGCAAGTAGTCTAGACAATGCAATATAATTCTGATCGGCTTCTCTCGCGCCATTGGCCGGTAGCTATTCCCTCCTGCTTGTCTTCTAGACAGGTGCTCATGGCCGTGATGGTCCATCGTTGCCGAGACTCGGCTGAATTTAGTTGTTCGTTTTCACCGCAAGATACTCATTGCGATGTGATTTCAAAAGTGCTCGTCTCAAAACCTTGTCCAATTTCCATATGCCTCATCGTGATCATGCCTCACAGCGACTTGCCCATGAACTTCCTCTTGTTGAAGCTCAACCACCACTTGCTCGGCTTGTCGTCCTGGTCGGCGTACACACGCGCCAGTAACCTCGTCGCCAGCTCCTGTCGCACCTGGGACATGTACTGCTTGAGCTGCTCGGCGTCTTGTCTGTCGCGTGGGGGCTCGTACATCTATGGAGTAAAGCGGTCAGCTTCACTCTTGCTTACCTTGCCCATGCCTTTCCATTAAGGGGGCCGAAGACCGGGAATCATCGGCACGACGGATCGTAACGCACCTGGTTCAAAGGCCAGCCCGGGTCACCGGGGATCGCGAACTGCAGGTCCAGGGCCAGGTTCGTGACATCCTTGGTGGCGGTCCTGACGTCGGCGGAGGGCTTGATCTTGGTGAGGCACTCGCTGACGAACCAGATGCCGTAGACGAGCAGGCGGTCGGCGTAGCCCTGCAGCTCGAAGTTGCGGAAGAAGGTGTTCGCGCGGAAGAGGGCGAGCACCTCGTCGAGGATGTCGTAGCTCTCGGACTCGGCGTCGGGCGACTCGTGGGCGGGCAGGGGCGGGTTGGGGAAGGGTAGTGTGTAGGCCGGCCCGCGGGTCTTTGTGCGCAGGGGCAGCAGCGGGAAGTTCCCAATCAGCCGCGGCTCGTTGGGGTCGGCGTTGAAGATGGAGTTGTAGGCCTGCGAGTGTGCCCAGGGGGCGCAAGTTAGCTGGTGTCTACTTGCGGAGTGGACAGGCACAGGCATGAGATGGCAGGGCCAGGAGAGGGCACATCATCAAGAGCTCTCTCTCTCTGTCTTCCCCCATGCATGGGCACAGGCATTGGACAGGCCAGGTGGATGTGGACGAGTTGGGGAGCTGTGGATGGCTGCTCACCGGCATTGTGACTGATGCACCGCCCGTCAGGCTGTTGCTGGTGCGGATGTGGTTGTGGTTGGCGTTGCGGGATGGCAAGTGGCTGAGGTCAAGCTGTGGAGGGGTTGGATGCCTCGATGCTGGATGCTGCCCCTGACACGGGTATGTACACTACCAAGCCAAGCCAGAGCGGTTGACTGACGACTGAACAACTGACGTCTCTCCTGGGCAATGGACTGCGCTAACCGTGTTTGGATAGTAGCCGAGTGGGTCGATATGAGTCAGCGGCTGCGGCTAGGCTCAGGGCTGGCTGAGCCACACTGAGTCGGTGCTATCTGCCAGGACTGCCGTTGGGCTGAGGACTGCAGGGGATAATACAGGAGGCTGGTGCCTTGTGGTCATGTGAGTTAGCGTCAAGGTCGTGAAAGGGAGGAGTCAGGCAGGCCGAAGAGGAGGAGGAGGATTGGGGGCAAGGTGGGGTGGCGAGTCGCACCTCAAAGGCGCTGGCCGCCCGTCCATTGGCTGCCAGGCTGCTTTGTGTGCTGTCAGCGCGTCACTCCTTGTTGTCCTTGTCCTCCCCTCCCTGCCATCCTCGCCGTTTCTGTGGACCGCGTCGGCGTCGGCGTCCTCATTGCTCACCTCAAAGCAGCCACAGCAAGAAAAACAGGCTCGGCTTATTCTTATTACTACTACTATCACTTATTAGGTAGACCTCGTAGGCGGCCCAGGTCTTCCTCGTCCATCCCCTCTCCATTAAAGGGCAGCGCGACCCCCCCCTGGCCACCGACGTGCCGCCTGGTTTTGTTTTCCATGCGCGACCCGTCTCAAGCCACATCCGCGACCGTCAATCATCCTCTATCCGTCCCTCTCCCGCTCCTGACTGCCTGCAACGTTACTGCCTAATCATCTCGAACGCATCGCAATTTCCTGCATCGCATTTCATACAAAGTGCTAGAAACCCAGTGCACCTGCACACTTGCAATGTGCAGGGGCCCACTTTTGGGTGCAGCTTTGACACTTGATCGCCTCGCGCAAAAGCAACACGCTACATACAGTATTCATTCACCCACGTTTATCGGCCCTGGCCCTGCATCCGCACCGTCCTGCAAGGGGCCACTCTTGCCATCTGGGTCCTCGTCGTCCTCAATCAGCGGTCCCAGACCCTGTCGAATTGATTGTGAGTCGGCCTGACCCGTCTCTGAGATTCTCACCTCAATGCAGCAATTATTAGAGTAAGTCAGTCCTTGATCCCTTGCGCGCTCATAGTCGCGGTCCACTTTAGCGGATCATCACTTCGAACCCGGCTTGTCAAAACATACCCCAGGTTGTCGCCCCACCATGCGCGCAACTTTCCATTCCAAGACCCGTCCTTGTCCCCTTTGCTAACGCGACGCGCCCAGGTCCTTACTCAACCGCAGTCCTCTTCTTGGCCAGCTGCTCAGCTTTGTTGATATGGCCGGCCTGACAAAGTTCAACATCGCGCCCAGGACACCACCCCCGTCCCAGGGCGCAGAACCCACGGCCCCAGATGATCACTGCTCTGCCGTCGTTGTTTACCCATTAACATCCGCTCCCATCTCGCCTCCCAACAACACACAACCCAGGAAGCGAAGACGCGTAAATCGCATCATACGGCCCGAGCCTGGCTCTCTGTACGATATTCTCCACGAGAACCAGGGCGAATCACTTTTCATCATCCCAATATGTTGGCAAGACCAGCACGCCCGTCTTCTCGGCGTCCGATGGGATCACCACGACACTGTCCGCAGACCAGTTCCTGACTTCAATTCCATGTCCTCCAAGTACCCTCCACGCCCGACAAGGGTTGCTACCGACCTGAGCAGAGATCTCACCACCGTCCTGACTGCTGACCCCAGCCCGCTTCAGCTGACTGCACTCAAGAGTGTGATGTCAACATTGTTTCCCGCTGTACTATCGAAGGCAAGGTCCGAACTGAACCTCGAGATCCGCTTTGGGGACCAAGTTCTGAAGCGTGGTGTGCGGGTCCCCCTTATATGGAAGCAGTACGATCAGAACTCCCGCTCCTTCGACAGCGCTTCCACCAAGCTTGCAAGCTCCTACGGCCGCATACCTGGCAGCAGTCAGCAGTCCTGTGCAAGCCAAAACACCGACTGGGCTTGCAGCAGTTCTCAGCCAGCGTCAGACCAGCCGGTACTAGCCTTCATCAACAGGGCTCATCTACATCAGGTGCGGTGTAACCTGTACCGTGTTATGCCTGGCCCAAACAACACCGTCAACGTCCCGGTCGACAACCTTCAGAAGCTACGATGTAAGCGCCTCGTCCCACAGAATCTCGACCAAGATTCCTATCTTGTCGCCATCATGTTGGCCATCGCGCAGTGGCAATGCTATCCACAGCGCTCGAGGAACTCGTCAAGGTGGTCGTCACAAAATTCATCCCAAGCATCTCACAATGGCCATGAGGCGTCTTTGCCTCAGCCCGAGTTTCGAGATGTCCCGGTCAAGATCATCACTCAAGACCACTACACTGCCGAGTTTGTCATCTACAGCGCAGTCGTCACCGCCATGTTTCTCAAACGCTTTGCCTGTCCATCAAAAGCTCCAGATCTCACGGACAGCGGCCTGAACATCAACGTTACCAGGGTCCAGATCTGGCCTGTTCTCGGTCTGAAGGAGCGACTCGCCAAGGCTCTTGGCCCCCAGATTGCTGGTGACTTGGCCTGTCACGACACAGCTGACACGGACATCGAAACGTGGGAGACGGAACAGGAACGCGCCTTCCGCCTTAGTAACCTCAAGAGGAAGAGGGAGACACTGTCGCAAGTCTTCAACCACAGCTTTGAGTCCACCGAGGGCACCTCGCCTCTTACTGTTGGTCTGGAGACAGGACTGGGTATTACGGTTGCCTCACCCCCAGTTTCACCCAGAACACCCAAGCGAAGACGTACGCAGTCGAACACGCAACTAGAGGTCTGCTAGTCACAAGCACCGTTATCTTCTCCGACACCTCCGCGATGTTTCCGCAGAGGTTGCAGGTGCCATTCCTCTCCAACTTGTAGCCCGGGGCATATGGACGTGTCGGAGGGATAAGCTGGAGCTGTTATCGATCCACTGTCGAGGGACCTTTCCTACCCTCGCGGCTTTGCGCTGGTTCTATTCATACCCCAATTATTTTCATGCTGGATAATTCAGATACCAACTACATACAAGAGTGTGCCTGCTCTGTCCTCGGGTTGCAAGGCATTGGGTCAAGACAGGGCGGGAACTTTGATATTTCACACATCAACCTTTCTGGTGGTACCCTGGGAAAGAAAGGTCATAGGTGCAAGAGATTACCTGGCTCGCTTTGGCGTCTTTTGGAGTACATGGGAACGTTGAAATCGCATTGGGCATTAGTGACTGTCTGGATGGCGCTATGGGACATGAACACATGATAGGCACATTCAATACAAGTTTATAGCATCCTGAAAAAGAGTCCACTTGTAGTTGCTGCAGATGATAGCTGGTAGATTAAATTTGGCATCATCGCCCTTCAGATCAGACCGCATAGCAATATGCATTGCAATTCAGTTGTTTTACTAGACAATCATTACCAAACATGACATACGCAGATAGAATGCCTACCTAGATACATACATATGTACCCTAGGGTACTTGAATCAACCAACTCGTTCCACTTCAAATGACAGGCGCCTAGTACTGGCACCGTCCCATCTCCGCCTTGCCTCGGCGATCCCCAGGCCCTCGTCAATAGATGCTCGACATTCAAATTTCAATCCAGTCCGCTCAGATATCTCGGCCCACATCTTCTTGAAAGTCTTATCACTATGGACAAAATTCTTCCCACCGGGCCTCAACAATCCGTCCACGTCCCCCACAGCCTGGCCGATGATCAACTTGCCGGACGACTCTGGCTTTAGCAACTTGACACAATTCTCCAAAAATTCACGCTGCTTCTCCCAGCTGAAGAGGTGGAGCACCATCCCGATGTGGATAAAGTCAACAGTGCCCACCAGTTTGCCCAGGGGGGTGTTCTCGCCCAGGTCAAAAGCATCTGCCTGCATCAAGGTCGCCTTGAGGGAGTCCTCGTCCCGGAAGAAGTCGTACCCGAGCCCGATGAAGCCCTCCTGGAGCTCCGCGCCGTGCAAGTTGTCACCGGGCGCGCCGTCATGCACCAGCTTCCGTAAATCCTGGCCGATACAGCAACCGATGTCGAGATACCTCGCCCCGGACTTGAGCTGCTCAAGAATCCTGGGGTACGAGGGTTGCTTTTGCAGGCTGAGGTTGACGAAGCGAAATTGCCCTATGCAAGGGTAGGGGAAGATATCCCATGCTTTGTCGCGCTGCGGTCGTAGGTCAGTTTGCCGAACGGGCTCTGTTCACATATTCGTTCTTTCTTTCCTTCCTTTCCTTTGGGGTGGGGTGGGGTGGGGGGCTTCGTATTCGATTCGTACCATTGCAATAACATATTGATCAACCTCGTCAGGGGCGATGTGAGAATATTCCTCGAGGAGCTCGCGGGCTTCAGGCTCGATACCTGGAAAGTCCTTGTCGTACCAGCCCACAGTCTTGTCTTTACAGCCGACCGTGGGCTGAAAGCTTGTAATTGACTCATTCATTGTCTTTTCACACACAATCGCGGGAGTTGTTAGAAAGAGAAAGCCAAGAACCAAGCTTGCCCGGGCTCAAGGTAGGCTGCTTCAACTGCCGAATCAGGGTGGCATTCAGCAGTATACTGGCTCGTCATTGACATAAAACGGCTAAGGCGGCAGCGGAGGCTACGATGATGGATTAGAGTTTCATTGGTGGTTTCGAATCCATCGCTGGTAGGGTATTTCCTCTAATCATTAGCTTCCGTTGCGTGTACCATGACCAAATGGGCTTTGAAAGAGACCGGAGATAGGGAAAACCATGCAACTTGGGCTGCTTGTACAGAGCCATCTTTTCCGTCAAACCATTCACATAGACTCTGTGACAAGTCGCATGGTGGTTGCTAGATCCATAGATCCCTGGAATATATTCACCCATTCCCTAGTGGCCATTCTCGGGTAGCAGGCCGGGAACATCCAACAAGCTCGTTGGATACAAAGATGATCCCTGCTGTTTGAAGTCTGCTGTAAGCAGCCAGAGTAGATCGTCTAGAGAGCCGAATATATTTGACTATAAACAGTTCTTAAAACTATGATTACATATGTGCTACAGGAGATTCCCAAGATTCATATTTCTTGTTTCAGGTCTTCCTTTGAGAAGGATTTGTCGACGGTTCCGTCTCATCAAAGGGTCTCTCTGGTATGCCTTCGTGGACTATCATCTCACGCTTTTGAGCCTCGTATACAGCCTTTGCGGACTCTGTAGTCCTCATGTAGGCGATACGACCTTTGGTGAACCAGAAACCAATAGCAACCACCATCATGACAGCGAATACCGCGATCGCGTAGTTCATATCAGCCGCAGCCGGATTTGGTTCACCGGGAAAGAAGAAAAACACGGTCGTAATGGCACAATATATGACCGACGTCCAATTGATCAGGGGACCAAGGGATCCCAGACGGAAACCACCAGGTGGAAGTCTGTCCCGTCCAGCAATCATCAGGGTCAGGATCGGCAGGGCGTAAGAAATTGTGAGGGCGATAGTAGCTGTGCTGATGATGGCTTCCAGCACAGTATTTGCGAAGAGGTATAAGATACCAACAAGGGCGACAATGACCCCTTGCAGTATTATGGCCCTTGCTGGAACTTTCCAAGTGGAATCGACCTTTGCGAAGTAGGTGCTGAATGGTATACCGCCACCTCTAGCAAATCCCCAGGTGAGTCGCGATCCGGTGGTGAAGACACTGATTCCTTGGCCAAGACCATTGAAAATGAAAAGAGACAATAGAACGGCGGCCCCCTGAAGGCCAACTGCACCCTGAACCAGTTGCATGAAGGGCACGTCTGAGTTGATGACCGAGTCCAAATCCTGGATGCAAAACAAACAAACAACCATAAAGATAAATCCACTGATGGCTCCAGTGACGACGGCGAGCCACATCGCTAGAGGTGCATTGCGTCGTGGTGCCGGTATCTCCTCGACCATATGGATGACCGAATCGAAGGCCGTGAGGCCGTAGGCAGCCTGGAGCAATCCTGTGAACCACTGCAGAAAAGACGTCAGAGATTTCAAAAGCATCGCGGACAGGAGATTCTGTCACAGGAAGTATGGGCACAAAATGATGAAGATCTGCTCACCGTGACCCCATCGCTCCAACCCGTCTGGTTGATCCAGGTTCCAAACACGAACCGCCCAGGCTGGAAATCGAGACCGGCTCTTGTGCCCACGGAGATCAAGAGCGCGAGACTGAGAACCACAAAGAGGCCCACGAAGCCAACACCCACGAAATCGTTGAACAGCGGCAAGACCCTGTCCTTCCTACACGCAATCAAGTTGAAGACGGTGAAGAGGGCGTTCACGCCGAGGTACACCAGGAACTGCACCCAGCCGCTGCTGCCGCCCGTCCACTCGGGGTCGAACATGGACTTCATGCCGAGCAGGAAGCTGGTCATGAACGCCGTCTGAGACGCCGTAAGCGTCCACCAGCCGAACGTATTTATCCAGGCACAGAGGTACGAGGCGAACCTCCCCGCCGGCGTTTCCCAGAGGCGCAGGACCCAGTATGCCTGCCCCAGGGCCGTAGGCATGCTGCTACAGAGTTCCCCTAGGGAGATGACGACGCACATATTGCAGATCGTCACGAGGCAGAGCCCCCAAAGGATGCTGATGGGGCCGCCGTTGGTCAAGCCGCTGGCAAGGTCCTGCAGAGAGCCGGCTGGAATTAGCACTCACCACTTTTCCTGACAATTCTTGTATGTGACTGCGGCGTCATCCAAGCACTTATTTTACCAAGCCTTCGGCATGTGCTGGATACTTTGCAAACGCGCGAAAGGGTTGGGGGGGGGGGGATATTTGCTCACCTGCGCGAACGTCGACCATGTTCCCAGAACGCAGAAGGCCAGTGCTAGAATACTCCAAATGTCAAACTTTCGAGTGAGGCTTTGGTCATGGCCCAGAGCTGCCAGGTCGCAAGCATCGACCACGTCTTGATCAACAGCGTCGATGACCTCGGAGGCCGGCTGCACCGCCGTCTCCTCCGGCGATTGGTGTTTGCTCGAATCCATGACCAGGTGCATGTGGGAACAGACAATGGAAGAAATATCGCCAAGACCGCTACAACATCATGTCTGTCACCATCCAGACAGTTGATGTTGTATTGATAACGGATTAACGAACCGTGTTCACCGAGATGAGAACCTTTAGCCGCGAGCACGGATTGCCCGTCCAACGATACCAACGTCACCAAGCTCGCACATAGCGAGGGATTTGATAACGGCTACGGCAAGTCAGGTACGTATCTGTTCGCTTTGCCGGGAAGCCCTGTAGTGTCGCATCGAGATCCTGTGAGGGGACGAGCACGCCGACCATATCCTTGCTCGTCTAGCCATCCGAAGCGTCTTCTCACGAGTGCAAGCGGAAGCTAGCGCCGAGCTTACTCTGCTTTATCGAATCTGGTCAGATAAGATGTTTACGTCAAATCCCATAGTCAAGCCGGTATCGTTCTGTACCGAGAGTGTGGTCTACGGGGTTGCTGGCGATGCCACCCCATGTTGATAAGCTGTCGGGCTCGGCTCCATTGAAGATCTCTAAACTTGTGGAGTCGGAGACAGGGGATGTCCAACCGCCCCACATCCTTCAACTTGAATTTTACCCCAGGAAAAGATCTAAAGCTTGCCAGGATCTCAAAGGTTTGCCTTGCTAATGAGGGTGAGAAAAGCACGGATATTGAGGTGTCTACACAAAATATACAGGATGTCAGTTCTCCTACAAGAGGGAATCCTGCAGGTTTTCCCCATGTGACGTTATACGCAAGACATTATCTCAAATGTATCCAGGAGATTGTTCTGTGGGAAATTAGCCTAGAGCAGTTGTGCACTGCTCAAGTCATACCCCAATGTTATGGTTGTCCTTCACGCTGTACCTTATCATAGGCTGGCTAATTATTTTACTTCGAGTCTTTCACGTAAGGAAAGGCGAACAAGCGAGTAGAAATCCCCAGGAGAACATGCTGCATGTGGATTCAGGGTGAAAAGTAGAGCATAGCGGAGGTAGTTGGATAGTTTGAAGCGTTGAAACATCGCTGAAAACATTTCTCACTTCCTCATAGCTTCCCCCAACTGGCGCCTCTACACACACGAGCTTTTATTAATAATGAACTTCTCAAGTCTAGAGCACTGGAAACTTAGATTTTTTTCTATCAATCATTGTTCGTGACTACTAGTGCTTGCTGACCATGGAGGTGTTGTTGGTTATTTTGAAATGCGTATCCATTAATCACCTCGTGTCATCATCACGAGTCTCTGAGCCCCAAAGGAAGGCTCGCTGCATGCATGCCCACTAGTTGTCTTCCGCGAATAGGGTGGTTGAGTCCATACACTAGTGTGAGTCAATACGGCTGACGCTCGAAATCGTTTGCTGACACCTTCGACCTGCTTGACACTAATCCAGAGTATTATTTCAGGCAACGACTAGTGGTCTCGATAACACTTGAACAATATCCTGCACATTACTGCAATCAACTGGAGCCTTTAAGATATAAAGGGTGGTGATCCAGAAGCGCACTCCCACCTGCCTGTAATCGGTTAATGTAGCATCACCCACAGGGCCTGCGCGTTCCTTCGCGCCATTTTAAAAAAGCCATATCGAATGCCGTATCCTAATTTTGCATCGCCGCGTGACTCAACATGATACCTGAAGCTGTTCGACTTATATTCACTATGGCTTCGCTGGAGTATAAAGCACATCATGATCTCGACGTCGACCAACACGATGATGAGTCCGTTGACACCCAAACGTACCTTTGCACATCATTTTCGCCATGAAGAACACTCTTCGCAGCCTATTTGGGCGTAAGCCCAAGGACAAGACAATGAAATCAAGTCTGCCCTCCACCCAAACAGCAGCCATGACTACAGCCTCTGGATCCGGACCTCGACAATTCATCGCCCCGGATCCATTCGAATCAGAAGAGCAATTCCAAGCTGTCAAGGATCACATACGCAACTTAGCGGTAACAAACCCGGAGCGATTCGCTATGATCTCCCGCCCGGCAGCCTTCAGAGCCGCGGAATTCTGGCTTACACAGAATTTCCCACACACACAAGTCGTAAACTCTGGGTGTTTCCCTGGCGATATCAGTACACTAGGGAAGGACGTGCGGCCAGAGGATACTCAGTTCTTTGTCGCAATGGATCCTAGCAATCCGAGGAAATTTGTTGCTGTCAATTTGGTGGTTTTCAACATCGCTTACGCGATTTCCGGGAGCGGAGACGCTCTGGACACGCCGGAGATGAAGGCTGCGCGGGAAGGGTTGCTGCAAACGTTGAGGGAATGGCACAAGGATGGAATGGAAGATGGGTTCCTGGTACTCGTGTCCATGGGCATGGATCTGACCATTTATAGGTTCTCGGGAAAGGATGGGCTGGTCGATATTCCCGAGGGAGTGGATATGGTGACAAAGAAGGTGACGCCAGTTTGAGTAACTTGGGAGTTGGCTCGAGCTCATTCCTGAGGATCGTTTGTTAATTGCTGTGAGTGTGATGATACGGCTATAGATATTGCTAGAAGACGGTGGAAAGGCCATAAATATTGAAAAGCCTTGTTGTCATGATGTAACAATTAAGTCGCTCTCAGTTAGTTGGATGTGTGGTCTTTCCGAATAACACATGGCAAAACAAAGGAGAGAGACATGACGAAAAGAAACATTGAAGAGGCACAGATTATATACTATGAGCTGGGGTAGGACGAATTGTTAATTTTAGATGTCAAAGACGCTTAAGACATTGAAGACATAGAATAATTGTTAATGCTTGACCCTGAGATGTATACACGCTCATCAGATGCACATGTGGATATCATAGTTCGAATTCATGTCTTCGCTCTGGAACAAGCACTTCGTGGATTTTGACTGCAGCTAAAAACCGATATTACTTTTAATTAGATGAAGTGCACCCTTAAACTCCTTCGCAGGAATATTATCACCTTCTACATGACAGTCCATCATGCCTCACAACTGAATGTGCCATCACAACGGCACTTACACGGTGCCAGCCACTTCCCACAGACACATCATCGCACTTTGTTGACAAGACTATCCAAGACCAAGCCTCCAATCGATGCCCCGATCAGTGATCCCTTGCCTCTGTCCCTCGGGTCTTTGCCCCTGGCCTTGCTAGCAGCGGCATCAATAGCAGCAGCCCCGATGGCAGCAGTAGCAACTCTCTTCCAAGCGTCAGTCTCGCGCTCCTTGCGTCCTTTCTGTTTGACAGCCTCCATTGCACCAGCGGTGAATGCTGCCTTGCCAAGGTTGGCCGCGACCGACCGCTTCTTTCCGTGGTCGTCGTCGCTGGGCCGTCGGCTGGCGCGCCGGTCCTCACGCCGGTCCTCGCTTCGGCTGCGGGTCTCGCTCGACCTTTCAGATGTGTGCCTTCTCCTGCCCCTGGACTCCTTGGACTCCTTGGCCTCTTTCGTAGCCGACCGCTCGCTGTCTCTGTACTTGTCCGGAGTCTTTGTCTTGGTCGGCGCAGCCGTCGGCGTAGCCGTGTTTCCCGGGCTGCGGCGTTCTTCGCTACGGACGCGGTGACGACCGGTTGGCGGCTCGTAGTACCGGTACTCGTGGCGACGTCTGCCTTCACGGCTTGACTCCCGGTGCTTCAGTGAAGGGCGAGGGATCTCGTCTCTGTCATGGACATAGTCGACGAGACCAGGGTCACGCTCACGCTCACGGCCACGGGCGCTAGACCTGTCCTTATCATGGCGACGGGTTGAGGAACTGGAGCCGGAGCCCGCAGTCGCTGCAGTAGAGGCCGTCTTTTTCATGATTGGATAGAGACCAGGGATAGGAGGAAGGTCACTGGACATAGAAGGAACGGGCTTATTGGAACGAAGTGGAGTGCACAGAGATGTAAACTAGGCTCGAGCTGGGGGCCTTGTTGGCTATATGATATAGTAGCCGGCTGCACCAGCAAAACATAGTCTGACGCAGCCATTCCTCTCAAACCATTCCGCCGCCACCATGCGTGTGCCGTGCTCGTGTCTCAATTTTCGGTTTTCCTTTACGGCCTTTGGGCACAAATTGGGTTCGGAAAGTCTCCTCGGGATGCACCTTGGACGTGCCAACCGGCCCAGTTTCAGAGCTCAACTCCAACTTTTCCAGCCGTGTGGGCGACAGTGGCCCATGAATCCAAGGGCACTAGCAACCTGTCAACCAGGATTCCATGCCCATGGGATCCACCATGTAGTCGAATGTGGGTGTCCACGGCAAAACGGCCGATGTTGGATTCGCTACGCAGTGAAAACTCAAATCCTGATAATCATTCATATCATTCATTAATGGTTCCATCGAATCGCTTCTGCACCGAGTCACTGGACCCCGAACAACCACATTAAGGCTAGTTCGTCAATATTAACTTTTCCCTATCCAAGGCCTTCTGCACACAATGACCCCACCATTGTAGCCGCAACCAAACCACATCTCGTGTTCGGTGACGTACGTGGCACCGAGACTTGAGGAGGCTGTTATCAGAGACATTATTGCCCTTATGTCTGTCTGTCCAGGACGGAGTTGAGCGATCCGGTGCTCTGAACCTGTATCATTGCACCCTCGAGCCAAAACCTTGATGGTGACTCCCAAAGCCAATCACATGCAGCCAGAAACAGTACTGATGCAGCACGACGGGAGTCTCACGGAAACCAGATGCAGTCGACCTAGTCGGATGTCTGCCCATGATTCGGACGAGTACGGCTGGCTGTGCTGATAACGTCCATGCTGATCCCGCCTCCTGGGATGGACGCGGCCGTCGGTAGCTTTCTCGGATTGGGAAACGTCCGTGCTATATGGCCCGAACATTCGCGACGTGAGAAACAAACAAAATCCCGGGTGCGGTAGGCCTGATTGCTCGGTGCTGGACGAATCATACCCGCATGCTCCGTCACAGTCGACGTCTCGGCCGCGACACTCTGCACACGGGCAAGGGGGTTGGGCAGAGGTGTATCCTGCACTCACATCATAAGCGCATCGATACTCCAATCTGCATTACATGTCAGAGTTTTCACCGGTTGTGTCATTTCCTATCGCAACGCATGACGGGTCCGAGAACAAGCGTGTTCATAACGCCTCGTTCCCGAGACTGTCAACCTTGAAGGTTTAACATCACTCATGCGCAATACTACGGGCGATCATGAATCTCAGAGGAAGACCCCTACTGCGTCTCTTAGAGTTAGCATCCGGATGCAACATTCGACACTGAGAGGTTGCTAAAATTGGAACGACGGCGAATTGTTTCCTACAGCTCCAAGGACTCGTTCAGATTGCACAAACGCGAGAAAAAAGCGCCCAGCACTCCCCGAGAGACGACACAAATTCTAGGAGCATTATTGGAAGAAAAGCAGCCCTTTCAATCTCTGGGCGAATTAAGGAATCAAGGTCTTCTACAATGAGTATGAAAATAGAAGATGTCTAGCTTAAGGATTGTGCCTCACACATGCTTTGGTATATCCCGCCCCGCGCAAGCAGTTCGGCATGTGTCCCAACCTCCGCGATCTTGCCACGGAAGAAGACGCAAATAACGTCAGCATCCTTAATGGTACTCAGACGATGAGCAACAGCCACTGTAATTCTGTTGCCGGCTTTGGCCGCCGCATCCAAGGCGTTTTGAACAATCTTCTCACTCTCCGTGTCCAGCGCGCTGGTGGCCTCGTCAAGCAGCAGAATCTTGGGGTTGCGAACAAGAGCCCGCGCAATGGCGATGCGTTGGCGCTGCCCGCCCGACAGCTGTGAACCGTTGGAGCCAACGTCTGTGTTGAGACCCTCTGGAAGGGAGGAGACGAAGTCCCAGGCGTTGGCGGACCGGAGTGCGTCCTCGATGATGGCGTCAGGAATTCGAGTGGTAAACTCGGCCGGTGAGGTCGTCCTCTCCTGCTCTGGATCATCAATGCCAAAGGCGATGTTCTCACGGATGGATCCGTCAAAAAGAGCTGGCTCCTGCGGGACGAGAGCGGCGATACGGCGGTAGAGGCGGGGGTTGAGGTCAGGCAGGGCTGACTCGTCAATTGCAATAGACCCAGTAGAAGTGTCGTAGAAGCGTTCTAGCATTCCGATCATGGTGGACTTTCCACAGCCAGACGCACCCACAAAGGCAACGAACTGTCCCTTTTTGACCTGTGAGGAAATCGTCAGTCAGGTTGAGGTCCCGGCCATTGGGCGACGGGTTCGACTGCGAAAAGGAGGCTTACTTTCAGATTCACACCTCTCAGAACGGGCATTTCTGGCCTCAAGGGGTAAGAGAAGCGGACATCGTTGAACTCTACACAATCTCCGCCATTGGGGCCGTGAGCTTGGTTTTCGGCTGTTGGCCGAATACTAGTAGCTGGCTGAAGACTGTGCAGCCAGAAAACGTAGTTGGCGGCGTTCACGCCTTTTGTGATACCTTTCAAAAGACGATGAGCCACGAAACAGCACTGGGAAATTCAAGCGTCATATCTTACTGGTTGAGAATTGGAACAAGGCTGATGATGCTTGGCCTGCGAAGAAAACGCTAAGAAAGGCGACGAGGAACGCCCCCAGATCGACCTCGTTGGACGAGACAAGCCGACAACCGTACCTATCGCAGGCAGTGAGCAGAGTGTATCATGATGATGCCAAGTCCAGTCTGCCCGTGTAGACTTACCAGAAACCCAGAGCCATGAACCAATATTCCATAGCCTGCATCAGGGCAAACCAGATCATGAGCTGGCACAACGGTGACTTCGACTCTGAAACAGCATGATCCAGCTCTGCAACATATTGCGACAGGACAGATGTTTCAATGGCTAGTGAGGAGACTGTTCGAATCGCAGTGACAGCCTCGGAGGCGATAGCCGCGCTGTTCGAGTAACGCTTGGCATTGTCGCGGTCCAGCTTCGCATCGAACCGAATTTTGATAAAACCGACACTGACCATGGGCGGAAGACCAGCCAGGACGACGACTAGACCGAGTTTCCAGCTGTAAGCCAAGGCTAAAATGCTGCATGCCGCGAGATTGAGTACCGAGATGCTTATCATGGCTATGTTGAATCCCATCAGCTCGAGGATAGACTGAGGACAAGAATCCGCTCGGCTAGTCAAAGCACCTGTGCTGTTTTCTGGACGATCAAAGAATTGTATGTCCTGGTGAATTATATCGTGAAACACTTGTTTTCTGTACTTGTAGTTGAGTTGTTGCGCGATGTTATTTGTCGAATATCCGAGCGAGAAATAAGACAAGAGGCAGCCCGCAGCCAGTACAATGAACATTGACGAGAAGAAGTCGCCGCGCTCCATCAGGACCGGTTCGGGGAAATTGAATATCGTGACAACTTTAGACATCAGAATTGCCTGGGCGGGATAGGCGGTCGCTGTAACCATGTTAGAGACCGGACATTGATCACGAGATAAGAGTTCAACTAACCTCCTCCTAGAACACCCAGCGTCGCAAAGATGTATGACCAAGTCGCACCTGGAGTCTCTTTGACAAGCCGGTAGATAACTGCCAAGATCCCCATTTGTTTGTGAAGGTCATAGTCATACCGGTCCCTCTTCTTCTCCATCTGCTCCTGAACAGATGACGGATAACGGGTTAACTGCTTGTGGATCTCAACGCCTGTATTAGCCCCGGCCGCGGCATCGATATCGCTTTCCTTGTCGGTGGTGGTGGTAGACTCCTGATCTGTATTTACTCCGACAGTGAGATCCTGGATCCGCACAAGCTTAGCATAGACATCATTGTTGGCAATCAAAGAATCGTGGGTCCCTTGCTCCACGATTCTGCCCTTGCTCATGACCACAATATTGTCAGCTTTGCGGATAGTAGCATGTTTATGGGCGATAACGATTGTAGTGCGACCTTCGGATGCTCTATCAAGAGCTTGCTGCACGATGGCCTCGGCGTGAGGGTCGAGCGCACTCGTGGCTTCGTCAAGAAGGAGGATCTTGGGTCCAGAAACTACACTGCGAGCAATTGCAATGCGTTGCCGCTGCCCTCCGGAAAGGAGCCCACCACGCTGTCCGATCTCAGTTTCGTAGCCATCGGGGAGCTCGCTGATGAAGTCGTGCGCGAAGGCAATCTTGGCAGCCTTTTGGACTTGTTCAAGTTGCTGATCCCTGGACGAGTGTTCCCATTGGGTGCCAACTAGACCTTGCTTGATGTTGTCGAATATGGTTCCACGAAACAGCACCGGTTCCTAGACCAAACGTCAGGGCCGTGCCTCTTTCGATATTGGCTTCAACGAATTACCTGTTGTACGAGGCGCGCGGACATGCGAAGCCAGTTGACGTTGTATTGATCAATCGGGCGACCATCGAGGGTAATTGAGCCAGAAACTGGATCATACCATCGCTCGAGCAGTCCCATAATGGTGCTTTTCCCAGACCCAGATGGACCCTATATAGATCAGTCTTGGGACGAGGCTGAAAGCAGGCAGAGAGCACTTACCACCAGAGCCGTCACCTTTCCTGCAGGAATGACGAGCGAAAAGTCGTGTAAGACGGTCGTATTTGGCCTATTGGGGTAGGCGAACCTCACGTTTTGAAGTTCGAGGCCTCCGTTAATCTCAGATAGCCTCTCCCCAGCCGTGCTAAAAGGGTCGATCTGGGATGTGCGGTCTATAAGGCTGAAGAGCTTGGCAGCAGCAGAGGCAGCTTGGCTGAAATCAACGAAATGTGGTGCAAGCGATGTCAAATTAGTGGAAGCAAGAATGATCGACATCAATACCCTGTTCATGAAGCGGCGAATCAGTATATTGAGGCAATAATAAAAACCATGACATGCTTACGTGAAAATCTTGCCGGAATCCTCGATCTCTCCCCTAGCAAGCATATGGATGCCTTGCCAGAATGCAAGCCCAAAGCCGAGCTGGATGATGGTGAACTGAGACGAGAATATGACACCTAGCAGAGGAGATAGCCTTTTGCCGACATGCCGGCCTTCCTTCAGATGATCGCTGAACTTTTGAACAAGTCTCTCCCTCATCTCAAAGGCATGGACAGCTCGAACACTGCCCAATACCCCTTCGACGAAGGAATTGGAGCGCATGTAGATGCCAATTGACTTTATCATCAAGCCAGCCTGCATACCCGAGACTATCCCCATGATGAGAAGAGTGGTCGGGGCAATGCAGAGGCAGATGAGCGTGAGCTTCCATTGGACGACGAAGGCAACGATGAAGGCGGCAATGAAGGCGGATATTCCCTGGAAGGCGAGTCCAAGCTTCTCGGAGGTGCCGCCTTGGATTAGGCGGCCGTTTGAAGTGGCCTGAGTTGCAATAGAGCCGCCAGTGTCAACATCATGGAAGGCAACCTCCTGCCGCAGGGCAGCGCGAAGAAACCCCAAGCGGATATTGCGGGTGGTGCGATGGGCTGTATATGTGAACAGAAGATTGTAGGTATACGACAGCACAAATCTAACAATTCCAAGATAGACGAAGTAAAGTCTAGGCACGGGTTGCACAGTGAGCAAATGTGCCTTGAGTGGTAATGTGACTGCTTGAAGGGAAAGTGTGGGCTTACGCTAAATCACCAGCATCCTCGCGGAATTTGGACGCAGACGACCTGCCGGCTGTGAAGTCATTCATAGTCGTGATAAAGCTACCAAATATCAAGGTCTGCATGGCAATGCCGACACCAGAGGCAGCAGCGGCGACAGATCCAACACCTTGGAGAACGGAGTCGATGCTCGAGCTGTTTCGAAAAATTCTCTAGACCAATTAATGAGCTTTGTTTCTTTCAAATTTGCAATCAAACAAGAAGTCTCACCTTGTAGGCTTGGAATGCACTCATTTCTTGAGGAAGCTCGGCGGTGGACTCCGGATTAGAAGCATCGCGTTGTGTGCGTTCTTCCTGGGTTGACTTCTCGTTCGGTGCAGTGTGGAGTGCCATGGCGTTGTTGATGATCTTTGAGGCCGTTACAAATGATGAAGGAGTAAAAGGCCAAGAGTATTCCCGGAATATACATGCGTGTATAAATGAATTCCTTCAATTACGGATTAGAGAAAAGGTGAAATTAGAGCACATATGGTGAAAGTGCGCAGAGAGCAGAAAAGACCGAAAGAATAATTTGGCGCTCTATTCATGAAAAGAGAAATGAAGCCTAGTGTTCATCAAAAAGGAATACTTTATAAGGGGGCGCCGATTTGATCATTGGTGCTTACCCAGGTACCTCAACTGACTTGAACGTGAGGCTGTTACGAATCGGGATGGGGTGCGGCGAACGGCGAAGTCGGCCGCCGAAAGGTACATTTAGTATACAATATGATTCGTCAATGCCTGAGAATCTGTGGGTCGACACTACATCATGGTCAGTGTTAAAGACTTATTTCTCGGGGCCGACTTCCCTTCTCCCGATACCCTCGTCCTCTTTCAATGTTTGCTCGCACACGACTTCAAGCGAATCCGAGAACTTCTGATCCACTCGTGTAAATTTGAGTTGAGAAATGGCTGATAATCAGGGCGACACTAGTGGCTGCGAAGATTCCTTTGAGCCACCATCCGGGCCTACTAGAAGTCGTCGCGCTGTGAGCCCGAAGCCCCCCCCCCCCCCAAAACGAAAACCAGTGATGCGAGTCTCTTCTGCTAATTGTGGACCTAGTGCGATGCTTGTCATGCCCGCAAGGTACGTTACTTCCCCAACCGAACCCGATCTTTGCTGAAACCCTTAATTCTTCTTAGATACGATGCAACAAAGAATCACCTTGCGCATATTGCTCCCGCACTGGCATCGTATGCACATTTGCCGCCGGCCAATCAAGAGAGAAACGCACACGAATTCTCCTTACTCCTCAATAGTGAGTCCTGAATGCACCATTGTCAATCGTCCGCTTACCTTTCGCGTGACAGTGAGAGGAAGTTCGACCACATGGACCGTCGGCTGGATGACATCGTCAAACTCCTCGAGGAATTGAAGGCCAACATGCTCACAAATAGCCAACCTTCAAGCAATTCAGCACAGCCGCCTGAAAGTTCCAGTACGCCTGTCTCCATCAAGCCTGGCCATTTTGAACGTTCGGTCGAAGTCAAGAACACCAAGCACAGCAGCCAGTCCGACTCTACTCTGGCATTGCACTCTGAATTTGCTCATGATTTTATGCAGAAGACCATAACAGCCAATCCTTCTGTGAATCACAATCCAGAGATGCGCAGTGTATTCGACGCACTGAAGGATATTGTCAGAGCCTTCAAACCAGCTTCTGTGTCTACAGAGATTTCATATCCACACGCAGCCCCGTTCAAGCGCCCTTCTCTTCGCGGCTGTGAGATGCCTCCCATCGAGAAAGTCGTGGAACTCCTCCGTCACCCCAATTGTTAGTTTCAGTATGCTGTCTTTGTGTTCTGGGTCCACTTTCTCTTTCAATTTCAAAATCTTCTAACTTCCTTTTTATTGACGCCACAATCAACTGATCTTCTTTGATTCGCAGATCAACGTGTCACAAGATTCATGTGGATCTTTCAGTTTATCCAGATGGAAAGCTTTTCTGATCTTTGTCTTGCCGTTTACTTCTCCCAGGAATGTTCCGAGACTGATTTCGTCACGGTCAATGTCGGCCTTTACTATCTCTTCCAAGAGGTTATGGAGACCGAGCAAGACCAGAGACTGCAATTTGCGGATATGTGTCGCAATAATATAGATACCAGCCTTTCAATCTTGCCGTTATATTTACCACCCAATTTTGGAACCGTTGTCGCCCTCCTCTGTGGTGTGAGTTTCCTTGAGATCGACGAGTTGCCCCTATGACTGATGGTCAAGCTTCAGATATACTACGCTGCCGATATATCGCAGCCAAACTTGGCATGGACACTGGTCGCGAAGGCATCCGAAATATGCCAAACCAATGGCTATCACCACGCTGGATCCAAGGGCGAAGACTCGAAGGAACATTCAAGACGCAAGCAACAACTCTTCTGGTTTCTATACATCATAGACAAGAGCATGTCACTTCGCCTAGGACGGGCATCAACCATCCAAGACTGGGATGTGACAATACCTCTTCCTACCCCCACTTCTGATGACCAGGCCTCTCATCAATCGCTCCTATCCTTCCTCGGTCTGATTGTAAAGGCTGCTCGTTGCCAAGGGAACATCCACGAACTCCTCCTCAGCTCGACCTCTCTTGCCTTGCCGGACCATATACGGCACTCACGCGTGCAGATCATTGAAAATCAGCTAGAAGAGTTTGGTGAAGAATTAAAGATCTTGAAAGTTGGTTTTCCTCTTTTGTGTTTGTGAGAGCGCCGAGCCCCATGACAGACACTGATGCCAATTTATGCAGGAGAAGCAGAGTAGAATGAGTACGGACGCAGAGATGAAAGATCCGATGAAGTTCCTCCTCCTTTCACAAGAAGTTGTTCACATGTCACTGCATACGTTGGTCTATCGAGCGGCCCAGCGCCTAGCAACGTCCTCGGCCTTCAGTGAGCAGTGCATGACGAAGGCTCGATCCACTCTAGAGAGACTTGAGTGCTACTTGGAAATGATCAAGGCTGAGACCGAACGCCTTCCGGCAATGATCTACAGGTCAGTGGTACTGAGGACTTACTAGTGATGACTTTTAATGCAGTTTGGTAATTTGAATTATATCGGTGCTAACTGGTAATGTAGTCCCCTGTTATATGCTCCAATACCGTTCCTTGCTATGTTCTGTCATATTATTGAGACCCTCAATCATTCCGACTTAGCTCGTCTCCGCGACTTCAATGCCCTGCTGTTGGTGGTTACGCCCAGCTCTGGGCCTGTACCAAAGATGCAACGGCTCTTCCAGGCCCTTTACAACGTGGCGAAGCAATACTTCGAGTTGCGTACAGCTCCCAGTGGGGAAGAGCAGATGCATGCCAGCGCAGAGATGGACTCGTATCTATCAATGCTCGGTGTTTCTACGGTCGACTCGGGTGGCCAGCAACAGCAACAGCAAGCAGATGGTCTGGGTCAATCAATCGATCACGCCCCTCCGAATATACTCGAGGATAGTAGGAATCGGAATGAAAGCATGAATCCTCTGGTGTGGATGGACAACATGCTTCAGCCGGACGATTTGCTTTTTTGGTGATGTCTACCCAGCGCTGATGTCTACCCACTAGGTGGTCTTAACAAGTAGCACATCACGCCTCCATGTATGGAGCTTTGAATCATTATATTTCCCTGGGTCTAAACGCCTATGAAAAATGTGAGATGGAAGATTGCTAGTGGTTCCTCAGGGAGGGAGATACAGAATTGATGAATATCAAGCCCGGCCCAGATTGGAGGGAAATTTCAATGTAAAATTGATGTCCCAGGATAACTGTAGCATCACACTGTCACATTTGACGTCTTTGCACGCACTACAATATAAAGTCACAAACCACACTTTCATTTTGAGTATGTCGAGTCGACCGTGTCCGCTTGCCCTACATCGTTCGCTAGTTACGCAGACTCTGCGAGATCGACCAGCGAAACAGGTCGGAAACAGTCCCGTTGGAATTCTCCGCTTCGCTGGAGCCTGCCCCTGGAATCAGATGCGCACCCAGACTCCCCATGCTGAGCCACACTGACGTATCAATGCACGCAAAATATGATTCGCGGCTGTTAAGCACCTCGAGGGGGGGCCATCAAAGCTTATGATTTCCTGATCATCCGGGGTTGTCCTTCCAGATCCCACACAGGCTAGATTCCGGGACGGGGCAACCTAAGGCGAGGCTCTAGCGACGAAACCCCCTTCGGCCCCCAAGGGAGGACCCTGGCAGGCGGGACAGCGCATTAATGCGGTGGCAGTGTAAACACTAATACAACGAAACTGTGACCAGAGATGTGCTGTTCATTCCGATCACTGCAGCGCAATTTTCATCTTCCCGACATTCATTGCTTCAGATTCTCCAGCGATAGCTGGCCTGCTATTAAACAGACCCCACCAAGCTCACATCTGTCCCTATCGCCAAGGAAGCAAACCCACCGGACTCTCCCCGGACAGAGGAATCCAATCGATGATCTGAAGCCAAGATGGGCTGGTGGCGGAGAATGAGGAACAAGTTCAAGAACAGGAGCTCCAAGAAGAGCGCGCGGCCGACAAGGTTCGCGGGGCACGGGAGCCCCTTCGACGATGTCCCGCGCGTGTCGACCGCGTCATCCCGGCCGAGGACGCCGCCCAAACAGGCGCTCTTCGAAGAAGACACCATCTCGCTCTTCAGACCATCGATGATGTCGGACCGCTCGGGTCCCAACCCGCACCTGATCTTCGACAGGACCCGTGGGATGTAAGACCATTCGGCGCACGCAGGCATTTGGCACATCAAACAACTCCATGATGTGCGGTGAAGGAGACGTACTGGACGTCCTCGATCGAACCAAGTCAATGGAGTGTGTTGCAGTGAGCATCAAACAGACGAGCGAGAAGGGTTTCGTCAGGATCGAGGTGAAGTCGATATGAGTGTGGCAGGAAGCTGTTCTAACAGCCTGCCGATTGTCTTCTGGAGGGAACAGTATCTTGGGAGGCTTTCGATAAGCATCATTGATGGGAGTTGAGGGTCAGTTTCGGCGTCAACAATGGCAAACCTGGGATGGGGGAACTTGCGGTTTGTGTGGTCAAGGGTCATCAAGTCACCGTCTCTGAGAGACGGCAGGAATTCGAGTATGCACTCAACTGGGTTGAGAAGCAGATATGCAATACAACAGGTCCGGTTCCGAGGATCCGGGGATATATTGAGCTCTAGCTTCTATGGTCTATGTCGGTCCGTCCATCTGCATCATCACAACGCCGGCCAAACATGCAGTCCTTCAAAGTGCCACCAGTGCTGACTCGGGATGGGAATCATTTCGGGGGGAGGGGGAGCTGCTCTTCGGTGGTTTGCTTCATCATAAAATCCATCCATCACTCTCATATATCAAAACCGTTTATTGACCTGTCGTGGGAGAACCATCTACTCAATACGTGGACGCTTCGCAATGGGGGACGCGTCTCCGCTGCTGAGGGGCCTCGACTTACCACCCTGCTTTCCGAAGTACTCCAGGCTGCCCTTGGGGTCAGCCTTCATGGTCTCGCCGCCGGACTGCCAGTCGGCCGGGCAGACCTCGCCGTGCTCGTCGGTGAACTGGAAGGCCTCGACGAGACGCAGGGTCTCGTTGACGTTGCGGCCGACGGGCAGGTCGTTGACGGTGATCTGGCGCAGGGTCCCCTTGGGGTCGATGAGGAAGAGGCCGCGCAGGGCGATGCCCTCCTCCTCGATCAGCACGCCGTAGTCGCGGGCGATCTTGAAGTTCTTGTCGGCGACCAGGGGCAGCTTCAGGTCCTCACCAAGACCGCCCTGCTTGCGGGGCTTCTCGCGCCATGCCAGGTGGGTGAAGTGGCTGTCGGTGGAGACACCGAGGACGGTGGTGTTGAGCTTCTCGAACTTGGGGAGGGCGTCGTTGAAGGCGAGGATCTCAGTTGGGCAGACAAAGGTGAAGTCCATGGGGTAGAACAGGAGGACGACCCTGTGAGTGAGGTGAGCTCGCGTCCATCTGAAGGGCTGGCTGGCCGGGGATGGCGGTGCTACATTCTCTGATCGAGGGTTGAGGCCGTGAACAAAGAGCAGGAAGGATATCGGCAGAAACACTCCTGGCAGCCTGGGGTATCGAACTCACCATTGGCCCTTGAAGTCGGAGAGGGAGACCTCCTTGAACTCACCGTGCTCAAGGACGGTGGTTGCCGTGAAGGCAGGGGCGGGCTTCTGAACAAATGCCTTGGACATCTTGACTGAGGTTTGACGGGGTAGGTGAAGGGGAGGAGTGTAAAGTGTCAGGTGTGAGTAAGGTGTAGTAGAATTGGGCAAGAAGTTGGACCGAGGAGGAGCTTGAGATGTTTGCAGTCGCGAGATAAGGCCAAGCTGGAGCCCTTTTGAGAGAGACGAGGGGTGAAAAACGTTGAGATGCGATTAGATAGCGCGCCAGTGACAGAATCGCAGAGAATCAAAGCCCACTTTTGCCAGCGTTAAAGGTCCGTAATTCCGATCTCGCAAGGCCAATGTGTCGTTCCCAAGGTGAGGGAGAGGATGGTACAGGGTGTCCACACGGAGTGAGGTTGGTGGATACAGGAGGCCGAGAATTCTGGAGCCGTGACAGAAAAGGAGACAAAGAGCGAGAAAAGAACAGGCCCGATTTTTTCGATAACTGACGATAACGCCATCAGCCGCGCCTTGAGCAACGTAGTGGGTCGCGTCTTTTGCTGCGGAATTGTGGGCCGACTCAATTTGACCCCTGCGCGTTTGACAAACCTTGATAGCAGTCGTAACACCTTTTCACACTGCAACAATTGCAGCCGCGTTAAAGACCTAACACGATCCATCTGGGCCACATCTGCTCCGTCTTGATATCGCAAGTGGTCCCGTCCCGGTGGCCACCACCTGCGCACATAATCATCGATCCGGTGCTTGACATCTGGAATCCACAGTCTGACAAATGCACCTCGATTGACACATGCACTCATTCATTCACCTCTTTCTCAATTACTACTGTAAGATAATAATAACTCTTGGAAAACGGACTTCAAGTGGACGCCAGATAGTGAACATTGATGCCAATTCGCCAACACCATTCCAAATCACGACCTCGCCGCGCCAGATGACGTTCTGGAGTGGAACCCGCTTCCTCAACTTCCGTGTGGCGTGATGTCGGATCAGATATTCTGCTGCTCTTCTTTCTCCGGCGCCCACGTGCCAAACATGGTGAGCAGGCTGCAGACTGCCGACTGCAGACTGCAGCCCAGGCATGAAACATCCAGCCGGCGAACGGAGCACCCATGCAGAGATTCAGGCTGGCCAAGCCGCGGCTAGTAACCTGCATCGCTGACCATCAAGGTTCCCATTTATGTCGGTCTAAGCTGGCACACTCTCCCATGGCAACCATGCGATATCGGCGCGTATTCAACATGACCTGGACCAAATCACAAGAACTCGGCCGGGTATCACGCAGTACTGTGAATTATATATTTACAATGAAAGATAGAGGCTGCGAAGGGTTTGTGTCGATCCGTGGTTCCCTCGCCGTCGTGCCAGCCGTGCTTGCAATTTGTCCGTTTCCTTGCTCCTTCTAAGTTACTATCATCTACTTTGCTACTTTCCACCAGCATTGGTCACTTGTACACATTATCAAACATACTTACTCAAGGAAATCTGTCAGCACTCGATTGAACAAAACTTCCTGCCGCATACCTGATTTCTAATAGGCGCAAATAGTGGTAAATTCTGAACACACTAGATATCTAATGTTTGAAGCTTCATCAACTTCATCCACAGCCCAGCAACGCCTCAACAACATTGAAGACAAAAATGAAAAATAATTTACACGGCCCTGAAGACCAATGCTTAAACTTTGAGCATGCTGAGCAAGAATCGGAAAGGCTTATTCTCGCCGTGCTGCAGCTCAACGCTCTCCAACTCCCTGCCGATCGCCTCGTGCAGCTTCCGTAAGACCTCCAGGGTGTAATCCAGACTCCGCGCTCCCTCCATAATGCTAAGGGCAAGGTTCTTCTGTACAAACGACATTTTGCCGACACTGTGGCGCGCGGACATCAGGTTGCGGAGCAGCAGTGCTTCAGGTTCTGCAGCATTGCTGAGCGCGTGGAGGAGGGTTATGCTGAATTTGCCTTCGTCCAAGTCTTCACAGAATCCTTTCTCCACGGCATACTGTCTCAAGGTCAGCCTGCTGGAGCGACGATATTTGTCATTGGAGCGTGACTTACATCCGCGGAAGTAAGATTCATGTAGTCGTCACGAATTTGGAAATATCTTCCAAGAAGACCTATCAGAGTTGTCAAGTCTGGGTGGGAAGATGAGCTGGATTGGGCAGCCATGAGCCTCGCCAACATATTGAAAAGTCCACCTGTTTCTATGACAAAGTTAGACACGCCTTGAGTCCTGACTTGAGAAAGAGATGGTGGTCACATACTGCAGTCAATCATCTGGAAATAGTCTTCCAGCGTCGGACAGCTATTATTATAGACCCAGTGTAGATCGTGGCTCTGTCCAATGTACAGCCGCTCCAATTCCTCTGCCCAAAGAGTGTCAGTGGGAAAGAAGGCTCAAGAAACAACATTAGCAACAACAATGTTCACAAATACGTACCGCTGAAGATATCAAGACACTTCCCATTTCCAAGCTTCCTTACTTCCTTCATCGCCAGAATGATCTGATGGCCAGCAGAGTTGATGGTCTGAGCAGGGCCAAAGACTGTGTGCGTCGTGGGTTGCGCTCTGCGCAAGACCGAGCCGTCTTCCACATCGTCGAGCATCAGAGACGCATTATGCAGTAGGCCTATGACGTGCTTGATCTGGCTGAGATCTTGGGCTGGGACATCCAGCCAGATACACAGAGCGTCGGCTATCTTGTCCCGGACGCCTTTCGATGGCAGAGAGCTGACATATTCAGCTGGAGCGCAAATGACCTGTATCTTGTCAGTTTTGTCTGTGAGCTTTTGGAATGCTGAGGGATGGGGACTTCATACCGCGTCCGAAAGGGGATGCAAGTTGATATTGAGCACAGCATCACTGTCTTTGAAGAGATTCCCTGAGCATGGCTCGGTCTTGTGACGCTTGGTCTTGACGCCATTGGTGCCATTCAAATCTTTGGTTGCTTTGCCGTTGATCCCATTTGTACCACTGGTCCTTTTGACGCCATTGACACCATTTCTGCCATTCATTCTTTTGATGCCGTTGACACCATTTGCATCACGATAAGTACGTTTGGTACCTCTGTTCCCGACGTCTGTGGGAGGCGTGTTGACTTCGCGGTGGTTCGGCCACCCATATTTCATTCGAGCGACCATCAGCTCATCCAGACTTTGGTCTGAGTGGTATCGCGGAGTGGAGATCCCCCACAGTAGGTTTCCACTGACCATGTACTGCATCGCCTCGACAAACAAGCGGGAGTCGTGAGACAGGTCGAGTCTACTGTGTAGTTGGGACAAGGTCTTGACAAACACAGCGACGTGCTCCTTGGCCTTCTCGAGGATGCGGCGCTTTGCTTCTTCTACTCCAATTGAATGTTCCCTCATCAGAATCCAGACGCCGTTGGTCATGTCCGTCTTTTCGTCCTTCTGGAAAAGCCTGTCCTCCTTTTCCCAAGATTGGACGTCATTTGTGAGGGCCGCTGCTGCCCAGACAGGACGGGTCAGATTGAATACTGCATCTTTGTCCTCAGCAGGAATGGTCAAGGCCATGGCGAACGTGGATAGTGCGATCAGGAAGCTATTATGCATGTCAGACGAACTGGGCAGTCTCTTTCGCAGTCAGGAAACCTACAAAGATGCGCAATCCACGATTCTGTACTCCATGTAGTCATCGAAATCTCTGAAGTGAGTTCGATCTCGACTGACGTCCAAGTCCTTTTTCCAAAATTTCATCAATTCAGCCGCCCGTACAGGGTCTATGGCCATAACTTCCTTGAGGATATTGCGTAGAATCAGCCCATCGCCAGACTTCTTATCCTTGGCAGGTGCCGTGTCGAGACCTTCTGTGAGGCCATCTCTCCACGTATCATTGAGAGCCAGTGCCTAGAATGCATGATAAGCCAGCGTGATCAACCGAAAATAACGTCCAGATAAATGAATATCATACCTCGTCAACCTGAGCTGTGTCTACCAAGTCGTCGTGGAGGAATGCGAACTCCATTATGTATGAAACGATCTCGAGTCGGTCTGGGCGACACTCGGGAAGAGTCACCGCAGTGAAGTTGTATTTTGGACCCAAATTTCCCCCATAAGACGTCAGAGGGAGTGACCCGACATGCTCTTTCCAGTCATTGTGCAGACGGATTGTTGCATACTCCTCGATATCCGCGTTGCGGTGGACGCGTAAGGGAATACCATTGCACAGTCCTTGATTGTCATAGGAAGACGGGTCGATTACGTAGGAGTATTTGTACTCCATGGCGTGAAGTCAGTTGGTAAACAGGTTTTGTAACGAGCGAGGTTGAGGAATGAAGACCAGCGATCTAGCATATAAGTATTTGATCGGGCCAGCTCTAACAAATGACGAAAGAACAGCTCCAAACTCAAATGGTGATCTCACAGCCTGATGGAACTAGGACACAAGTATTACTGGGTCCCCGGTCTAGCACCCTCAACTGATATGCTACGACCCATATTCGTACTGTCTCATAACACGGCTTATCTGGGTGTGACCGAGTAAGCTTGCCTCGTGCTTTCGGTGCCCCGATGGGCAGGATACTGCCTCAAGAGCTTGGCTTGTTTTGTACTTCTGCTCATGGCCCGCTTTAAGGCTACCTCTATGACCGGGGCTGAATGGAAGACCGAATCAGTATTGTCGGTTGTTGAGGTGATTCCTCGCACACCATGCACTGACGGCCTTTGAGGACATGAAAAAATGTTGCTACATTAATTCAAGTACGAACAAGACACGGTCAAAACCACTCAAAACTTTGTAGAGCTATAGTAATAAAAATAGCTAAATATATCCAAATACTTACCTTGTTTATTAGAAATAAATCATAATCAAGGATTTTTTCTATTTACACTATAATTTTATCCCATGCTCTATGAACGCCCTCCTACCAACTCGGGAGACTTACACCGCTTGGCATTCATGTGGGGGGCGCTGTGTAGCAGGGGTGATGGCGTGGAGTTACGTACGCCGTCGTATCCGGCGGTATGGTCCTGGCCCATCTGGCTGCTCCCTGCGATAATGTTGGACACCTAGATGAGAGCCTGAGTCAGACCAGCGTTGGCCCTTCCGTGTGCCTCGGCTCGGCGCCCAGCCAAATCACCACAAGTGTGTTAATACCCAGGCACCACTGGTCATACTGTCAGGTTTTCTGGCTTGCTTGCCCGACGTGTAATTAATTAGTACTATTAGCACATTTACTATATTCTCTATATTTACTTATACTATACTATACTTATTAATATTAAAACTATAAGCTTTACTTTAAATATCTATTATATAATTATAAAAAATAATTTTTTAAAAAAAAGAAAAAAAAAGAAAAAAAGAGATTAAAAAGGGGAGTATAATAAAGGTATATTATAAAGTTAAGGTAGATATAGTAGGAAGTAGTTAAGTTATAAAGGCTCTATAATAATGTTATTGCTTTTTTAAGGGACTAATTAAAGCGGGTTTTTAGAGTGTGGCGGTGTTGTTCCAATAGTATAGTGACTGGCCTACATCGAACCGCCAGTCGACCCGGGGACTCGGATGGGTGTGGAGGTGGGAACAAACCGCCAGACATCCCCGTGGATATCGGACTAAGTGGTTTGGCCAGGCACAACGACTGACATGGCCTGATGTGGTCCATTCTGGAACCGAAATGTTTCAGCCGTGCTGAACTCGCTAAAGAAAGTATATTCCCATGTGGATACCCAACGTACGCCCATGAGAATAGTCAAATGTCTGAGATAGAACCCACAGGGCTCGTATTATGTGGGTGTTTAGGATATGACTAGCTGTCGAGGTCGACTTACCGACGGGATTGATTAATAATGAGACGACCGATGAAAGTTGGTACCCAGTGCGATTTATTTGAAGCAGTTCCGATTCTGTTCTATCCGGAATCGCCGCAAGAAGTATCCACCACATGTAACATTGGCATGGGGGTGAATTGTCTTGGACCTGTCGACCTGATCTCCCTTGAATGAAGTGTCAGTGTGCCGTCGATGTAAGATACGGACGCACCTGTAAGCATATTTAATACGTGAGTGATGCTACTGCCTTCGGCTAGCAATTGGTCAGGCCTTGATGCAAATAAGTGGTCTTCAAGTATTTGCTGGTTTTTGTTGTTGCACCTAAGTCCCTTCGATTTCACGTAATCACAGCCGAGAATTAACGCCGCCGCGATGGCTTCTCTTCGTCCTTGGTTGGATGCCGTAAATCCGACTTTGAAGACTACGAGCCTTTGGAATATCCTACAGGGCCTCTTAGTAGTCCTCGTCATCTATAACATTACGGTGATCATATACCGTCTTCACTTCTCACCATTGGCCAAGTTCCCTGGCCCTAAGGTCACGGCAGCGACGCCATGGTACGAAACTGTCATCGACTTATGGAGTCACAACTTTCCTGAAGTGCTCAAAAACATGCACAAGAAACACGGTAAATACATAACCGGAGGGTTTCCTGAAAGGAAGAGCTCACGTTTTTCTGACAATAGTGAAGGTCCCATCGTCCGAGTCTCTCCGTCGGAGATACACATTTACGACCCTGACTTTTTCAACAATGTTTTTGTGACATCTGCAAAGCGCCGAACTACTATTGAGCCTCGAGAGGGTCTCTTGATGGACCGTAAGCACGCGGGCTCTTGTTTTTGGGAAACTGCCCGATTCTGACGCTGTAGTAGTGGCTTTCCCATTGACGCCGGGTCATGAACTGCATCATCAGAGGAGACGACCCATCGAGAAGGTGTTTTCCCGCCAGAGCATCATCTCCTACGAATGGATTATCCATAAGGAAATCAGTTTGCTAGAAGACAAGCTCCTGGCCGCGAGCAATACGGCCACACCTATTCGCCTCGATCACGCCTTTGCAGCTTTCGCGGGTGATATCATAGGCGAGCTAGCTTGTGGCAAAAACCCCCAACTCATGGATGGGCCAGGTTTCACGCCTGCATGGCAAGTACCTGACCAACTACTATGGAATGGTCCTACTGGCATATATATTATGTGCTAACGGATGCGCCAGGTACAACACAATGCGTGGCTTTCTGACGGTGATGCCAGTCTTTCGCAGTTTCCCAGGGCTGACAAAGTGAGTAAAAACGCAACTCTAGTGTCCAAACTAAGATGGGAGACTGACAAACCAACAGCCTGCTCCAACTTGTTCCAATCAAATTGTTGAAATCTCTCAGCCCCAAAACTGCGAGTTTCTCAATCATGGCAGTGGTAAGTCCCAGTCAGCCTCAGGATTTTTCCAGCTTCCCCGCGAGTTGCTGACCGGAATACCAAAGCTTGGCATGAATCAGATTGAGAAAATCAAAAAAGAGGTGGCCCTGCAAGCGAAAGGCGAAACAGAAGAAAGTTCGTCTGTGTTCCACTCTCTCCTGCGGAGTGATATGCCTCCACCTGAGCTGAGTGACATGCGTCTGTCCGCGGACGCAATGGCCCTGCTGGCAGCCGGGACCGCAACCACGTCTTCCGTTCTCACGCTCATCGCGTTCTATATCATCTCCGAGCCACGCATAGGGGACCGTCTCCGCAGTGATCTCAAAACAGCCATGGCGGGCATTCCGGCTGGGCAGACGCTCCAGTGGACTCAGCTTGAAAAGATTCCTTATCTCAATGCATGTATCCGAGAAGGAGTTCGGTGGGTCGCCCTTATTCCGACGGGTACTTCAGCAAGAGGGGCATACTGTGTGCTGATTTACAAGCGAACAGAATAGGGCGCACTTTTCGACGCAACGGGCGAATCTCGCCTGATCAAGATCTCCAGTACAAGCAGTGGACAATTCCGAAGAATGTAAGGCCATACACAAACCTTATTAAACGGGGCCTCGACCGCGTCAGCTGACAAACACCTCGGCTGCCAGACCCTCGTCTCGATGTCGTTGTCCCTGCAGCATGTGGACCCGGAAGTATTCCCCGAGCCGAATAAGTACAATCCCGAGCGATGGCTTGGCGAGTATAACCCCCGGATGGATGACTACATGCAGCCATTTAGCAAAGGGTCGCGTGACTGCTTGGGTAAAAAGTATGAATCGCCTTCCACATCTCGCTCAGTCACTACCCTCCGCATCCTATTTGAAATTGCCCGTGTACTAATCAGGATCATTCTTCGAGCAGTCTTGCACGCGCTGAGCTTTACATAGCCATTGGCACTTTGTTCCGCCCAGGCGGTCCTCGCTTGGCCATCAGCGGCTGTGATGAGTCGGACATCTTCCCAGTCAATGACAAGGAGTGGGGTGTTCCGAAGCCTGACAGCAGAGGCCTCAGCGTCCGTGTGTGTTGAGACCGGACTGGAATCTGCAATTCGTATGTATTGATTGGATGATTGGACATATATTGCGGTAGAAGTGCAGTTTTGACACTGTACAACTTGTATTGCTGGGGTTCTTGCACTTTCACAAAGGCTGGCAATCTATTACTTAAGTACCTGTATCCACATTTTTGAAAGGCGCACTCCGAGGGTGCCATTGATCCACGCGGATGTGACTCCCCTGGACGGCTAGTAAGCGCAAATCTTTGTTGCGTATTCTGAGGTGTGAAGAATTTCCTTGAAAGAACTGAGACACAGGGTGGTTACACATGTAGTGGGTAAAGTATCATATCCGCCTAATAGAGTTTTCGCCTATTCACAATTTCTAATCTAAGCCAAGTTTTGGCCCTTGCCGTGGGCATCGGAAGAATGATACTTTAGGGGTCTATGTGTGTATTGACTCGTGCTGGCCCTCCATAGAGAGACGCAACAAAGACAGGCTCCGTATCGATCCAACCTCCCCGGAGACAACATATCGGCGTGCCCTTGTGCGGTCAACAAACCTTGTGTCCAAGACCAGCTAGGCCCGCCACCAAGTCAAAGCTGGTGCCACAGTTGGCTGGGCCCCCCGAGTTTAGAGAAAACGAATACGCTGTCTCTGAATGAGTGTAAGCGGCAAAGACTAAAATGTGGAAAGAGATATGAAAACAAATGAAAAAGAGTCAAGCATCACGCCATGATCACAGAATCATAGCCCTTGTCATAAAGCGAACCCACGGACGGAACACGGCACCACGACCTCTCATACGTATCTAGCCCCTTGATCGAAGTATCGCTCGCACGCAATTCAATACCGAGTCCGAAGTCAGGAAACATGTCTCTCGAACTTGCAGCCCAGCAAGTCCCCGAATGCCCGCAAGACTGGTCGGTAGCCCTTGAGGGTTATCTAAGTCAGAACGGCATTATATGTGGCAAGACAACACCAATTCACGGCGGCATATCATGCTACCTCTGGCGAATCGATGGCCTGAAGGATGAAGAGGCCTCAGCCAACGGCCACCAGGAGGGGGAAGCCGTTGTGATGAAATGCGCCGACAGCATGGCGAAGATGGCCCCGGTACATATTGATATTTCTCCACCCGCATGAGAATGTAAGACTAATTAAGTGACGTCCTCAGGTCCCAGTTGCCGCGGGTAGGATGCAAGTCGAGATCAAAGCTCTGGGTTCAAAGGCCGTGGCTGAGGCCTGCCGTCAAGAGCCGGCGGTGCAAGTCCCTCGGGTATTGCGAAAGACTACAAACGGCTTCATCATGAGCTGGGCTGGCGAGACTGACCTGCTCAGTGCTTACAAGGACAAAGATTACTCGTCTTCCTTGGACATGGTAGCCATTGGCACGCGACTAGGGCACTGGCTAGCGTGTCTGCATCTTGCTGGGATTGACGATCTGGATCAGTGGAGCTCTCTACACAACGAAGACGTAGCTAAGTACGGAGATAGAGAGGAATATGTAACTCGCACCGCCATGGGCAAGACGGAGTACAGTCCAGAGCAGGTCGAAGGAGTGTTGAAGACCTTGCGCAAGCTCGGCCGCGTGCAGACACTGACACCTTGGGACTTCCGACCGATGAACACGCTGCTGCGGGGGAAGCAAGGACAGGAAGAAGCGGCGGTCCCCGATCTCACAATTGTGGATTGGGAGTTCTGTCACTACGGCGAGCCGTCTAATGACCTGCGCCTGTGGGTGGCTGAGGCAATGGTTTTAGAGGCGAAACATGGCGAGCGAGGGTTACTTTCGTCCTTTCTGAAAGCGTACAAGCAGAATGCGGCTGCCATCGTCGACGGCGATTTTGTGTGCAAAGTAGCTGTTGCTGTTGGAACGTTCCTGCTGCTTTTCATGCCTGCGAAGATCTGGGACTGTACGGAGGAGGATAGAGAGCCGTGGACGGAAACAGCTATTCAGTATGTGAAAGCTGGGGCGGAGCGCAATATGGCTTGGTTGAGTCAGAGTCCTTTGAAACCGCTCTTAGAATAATTTCGAAGACAGATTTACTAGAAGAATACTAGTCTCATTACTGAACAACAATTCTCCCCATCCTCTTTGGACGCATCCCATTTTGTATCGTACATATGTATTGCCACAAGACCAACATGTCATGTAAACCCAAATAGAATTCTCCTATGAATCTTATTTGATCGTTACGCGGACCCCTTTAGAGTTCAGATCAGGCTGATCAGCCATGAAATCATGCTTCCTCCTGACGTCCTTCTCCGTAGTCTCAAAGAGCTCCATCTCAAGCCAGTCAGGTCGGAAGATCGCCGCAATGACGTTGTAGAGTTCCGCATGTGCTAGACTTTGTTGATTCGATAGCAGGTTAGCGATCATTCTTGTTCAAATACAGGTGATGTTCAATCAGCACAGCCGAAAACTCACTTGATGCCCATACACCCTCGCGAACCTTTCCCAAATGGAACACTGCACCTGTTCATCTCCACCAGCTCATCAGGAGAGGCTCGCAGCCAACGCTCGGGGTCGAAGTTTGTTGGATTCTCAAAAATTTCCGGGTGTTCTTGCATAAAAGCGCCTGACATGCCGATAGGCGTATTCCTGGGAATAACCAAGTCGCCATACGGAAGGTCATAGTCAGGGAAAACTCGAGCTAGTCTGTGCGAAGATCCATGGCCGAGTCTATTCAGTTTCGGTTCCGTGCATTAGCGTCTTGGTGTATCAGAAGGTCAAATAACTCAATCGGGTGCAAGCAGGGATGAGACGAACCTTAAGCCTTCTTTGATGACAGCTGAGAGGTAGGGCAGCTGTTCAAGCTCGGTCCACTTTGGCCTGACGACTGGGTAGTCCTTCATTGGTTCCCTTAGCTCATCTCGGAGCCTACGAAGTACATCGGGCTTGGCGAGAATGAAGTAGGCCATCATGTAGAGCGACCTCGATGTGGTAATAGTCCCAGCCATGACAAGACCTTGACCCTCGTCACGTAGTCTCTCCAGTTGTAGGTCCCGTGGCGGTAGGTTGGAGTTGAAAATGATATCGTGAAAAATGGTCCCGTGGCCGTTCACAAAGTTCTTCATGTAGTCCTTGTTGTTGCCATCCAGTATTTCTTTAATTTGTCCTTCCAGCATCTGAGACGATAAGACAGTAAGTTAGCTGCTCTAGTGACTTGACGTTCAAGATTCAAGTTGTTCTGAAGACTGCTCACCTTCTCTCGTTCGAAGATTCTCAACATCCTAGGATCGACCAAGGCGAGGACTGATCTTGGAAGCAGCTTGGCAATTCTGCGGGCTGTTAATTGACGCCATGACACGCAACTTCAACACTCCATCTATGATAACTCACGGTTGTATGAAGCTGAAGTGATTCATCAAGTGGGCCGTGGCTGCAAACTTCAGAACGACATCTTCCCTAAGGCCATATTAGCTGTGCATCTTGACTGAGACACAATTATGGACACAACTCAGGCCACAAACCAATTTGGATCGAAATCGGGCACATCAAGTGTTCCATATGGGCGCGCAAATAAATACGTAGAGACAATGTCATTTGCCACGGCCGAGAATGCGTAGTTGAGATTGGCCGGCGTGGACTTTCCCCTCCACTCCTCTAGCCGCTCGCATAGATGTTGGACCTTGTCCTGAATAATGTACTCAACCTTCAAGACTGTCGACTTCCCAAAAAATGGGTTGAGTGATGCCCGCCAACGGCTGTGTATATCATGATCTGGAGTGACGAGTACAGACCCGTAAAGATCAAAACCCGCCGACGTGAATCTGGAGCGACTTCGTTAATACGCCCGCAATGAAGAATAAGAATTAGAAAATTAAATACGAATGGGACTTACGTCCACTTGTGACTGCGTCTCTTGGCGCGTTCGACGTAAAGACTGGTGTAGAATGTGTGGTCTTTGATGTGTACTTCGTGCGGATTGATGCGAATTATCGGACCATATTTTTCGTGCAGCTCCCCGATTTTCTCCGTGTACTGTCCACACAGGCGGTGTTGTCAACATCTCACGCTTTTTGCAAGAAACAATTGAACTCAAATCCTACCTGTCCGATGCCTGGCCAGACATCATAAAACAACTCATACCAGTAGGTGACAATACCAAGAGGTGGACCAGGTATTTTTCTCAGAGGGGATAAATACAGCCTGTAAAAGGAAACGGCGCTCATGTAAGTAAGGCTGGCCAAAATCAGAGATAGGAGCCGTCCCTGGTCAGGAAATAACCAGCTAAGGGCTTGGTAGCCAGCAAACGCCCATATAGCGAAATCAATCAGGGATAAAGGGTGAGGCCCTGTCTTAGGGTGCTTTCGATCTGCAAAAATGGACGCCATATTGTAAGACGAATTGTTTACACAGGTGTGAGAATGTCTATCAAGCGAGAGAATGTAGCTACATTAAGCAGGAGAAATAAGGCTCGATGAAGTAAGCCAAACTTACATAAGGTCAATAACACAGTCCGTCTATCTAAAGCAGTGGAGGTCTCGCGATCAACTCCGTGCGGACATGGAATCCTCTCCAATACCGACGGGATCATTGCGGGACCTGTGGGCTCTTAGGGGGCTAGGAAGCGGCTTGACCGTTCGTAACGTATCCACTTCCGTGTGTACTTCCTGAGTCCTGAATCGACTCCTGGCTCGGCGCCTGGCACAGCCTGGACTTGATCCACTTCTGAACTCTATTCAGAATAAGGTTCTCGCCTCTGTAAACGGGGCTGATGCTTCAAACGGTAGTGACACGAACATTTTGCGAAATGAAATTCTTCTTATCTCAGAACTATATGGGAAAATCACTTTTCTGTTGAATATATAATATCTAATAAAATATTATATATATAAAGGTTATTTTTATTTAAGAAATATTTTTTTATGTAATGATTAGTATAAAAAAGAGAAAAATTTAATTACTGTTTAAAATAGTAAGGTTATGACAAAGGAGCAATCTCTCTGTATAACCCCTTTCTTTAGTTTCAGTTTTTTCTTGGGTCTGTAGCCTTTAGCAAGGAATGGTCCCACCTCAGGACATGTGGGGGGCTTTACACTTCGTATATGATGGGCATCATCATTCCTTGCATCGGAGGATTTCCGTTTGAAACCCTTCTTCCTCAGCAAAAGCTTCTCGAGATTGGAAGCATTGAAATGGTTTCACCAGACGTCAACTCGCCGTCTAGTGGTGCCTACAAGGCTACCAGCTCGGCAGACAATGGAACTATCGTCAACCTCGTCGGTGGCTTTGAGACGCTGCTGTGGACATTGTTAGCCCGTGCAACAGATGCTGTGTCCTTGCAACCGATATTAGACGACTACCATGCCTTGAAGACCATTTCCCGAGTGAAGGACACTGGCTTCAAATTTCGGAGCAGCGCACTCGGGACGATCTGGGGATTTCTGACCAGAGTGGTCTCTGTACGGTCAAAGTCTATCGATATGGTGAGCTGATTCTGCATTTGATTCGCCAATTTGGCCCATGGCGCCGAGGTGGGCGTGTTTGTGAAGAGGCGCGGTCGCTCCCCCCCCCTCCTTCGAGGGGCCTTTCGATGTTTTTATTTTGCATCTTCACATTGAATTCGAGGATTGAAACTGATTTCTCTAGATAGCGGAAGATTTCCTAAAAGCACATTCTGAAAATGCGATCATATTGCATTTAGCCTCCGCCCTAGACTCGAGGAGCCTGCGTGTAAGGTGGCAGGGCGAGGGAAAGCTGTGGATTGATGTCGACCAAGAGGATGTTGTCAACCTACGAAAACAATTGAGTCAGTAACACTTTGTCTTGACATGATAGCAAACGAATTCATCACTAATCCGTACTGTGAATAGTTGATTCGGTTGATGCCGGCGCTGGCGAATACCGGCTGACAGGCCCCAAGGAGTACAATCAAGGCTGGCTAACAGACATGAAGATCCCTGGTGATCGGCCTGTTCTGATAATCATGGAGGGATTATCTATGTATTTGTCCGAAGCCGAGAATTTGGCCAACTTCAAACAATTCACCCAGCATTTCCAGCACGGCGGCGAGATTGTCTTCGATGTCTTGGGTTCATTCCCGGTATGGGCGGTCAACAGTCTCCTTCCTCTGTTTGGAAGGATGACCTACAATCACGGCTGGCATTTGAACGACCCCAAGATCTTGGAGGAAAAAATGCATGGTGCGCTCAAGGTCAAGCAGTATATTCCTTGGGCTGAGTATCCAGCCACGGAAAGGATGCCGTTTTTGATGAGATGGTGCTTTAAAGCTTTCGCATTTACTCCATTCTCTGGGTATGTGACTGCAATATTACGGTGTAGCTTTTAGGTCATTCAAAAAGGCTGGTGCAAAGAGATATACCTAGATGAATCCCATAGAGTATAGTACTTAAGTACTTGACAGACTCTCACTAGCCAATAAATCCACGTATAGCACCTTGATCTTTCTTTGCTACCTAGGTATGCACACATTGATAATTTCTCTTCGTAGACCTAACATCGTTAAAGGACCAGATCAGTCGATCCCATATAACGGTCTCCCTAATTCTCTGGGGCAAACTTAAAGACCAACGGACAGAAACTTGTGGAAAGCTTGCGGCGATCTTCTGTTCACTGACTGTAGTTGGGACGCAGGCAATCCTTGCCTGCTTTGGCGACAACAACCGAAGATATCTTGATAGGGATATCGATGCACTGTGGGAAGGCTCCGTGGTCGACATTGTTAGACTTGGGGAGGGTGTGATCAAGCGAGAAGATCTCGTCAAGCCGTCTGGTCCGCTCCGTACCGTCTTGACATTCTTTTGGCACTACCCAACTTGAAACCCACGGAGAAAGAGATTCGGTCACACCCTCGACAAGACCAATCAGTCTCTCGGTTTCCAGTATAGAGAGGTTGGCCTAAATGGCTGGGTGCGGACGCATGATCGATTCCCGTTCCGCCACCCATATGTTAAGGACGGAGTGGACTGGTAGACGGGGTACCCAAATTAGCCCTATATCGAGGCCCGCTGCCCCGTTTCAACCGGGAGATGATTAAGCACTCCAAGGTTATCTTTTGCAATGGCCAGGAGAACCATGATTCCTAGCGAAAATTCACCCTCGCCTCCGTTGATAAGATATGTGATGAGCTTGACTACTACTGCTAGCGATTCAAGTGCCACGGCCAAAAGACCTATAACAATCAAAGGTAGCTTTGATTGCTTCCAGCAGTATATATAAGCCGTACCGTCACACTATGGGCAGCTATTCCATGGGTGATTATTGTGTGGGTGATTATCCTATATGTGATTATCCTCTAGGCGATTATTTTATAGGCGATTATCCCATGGGCGGTTATCCCATGGGTGGTTATTGTATAGGCGATTATGCTATGGCCGATTATTCTATAGCTTTGTGTCCCTTGAGAGATTAATACATGGGTGGTTATTCCGTAATCCAGTTGTTTCTGTAAGGTACAGATAGTCGTACTTTATGGAAATTACCTAGGTAGCCGATTTTACTTTGAGCGGACGTGCCGCCGATTCACCAGCCGAAGCTGCTCTCGAATCCTCTTCTCATAGTAACTCGACAATGATTCAGCCAGTGGAGTATGTTGATCTCCACGATCTACCACATTCTAACAGAGAACTTGACCCGGAAAGAATCCATCAAAGTGGGAAGTCCTCATAAAAAGGCACACGTAAGTTTCGATCGCTGTGCCTAGGTGGCTTTTAACCCTACACTGGTGACCACGCACTGCTGGCCACGATGTGGCTTGCACCATCACCCAACCGCCTCAAGTTATAGCTCCTCATGCTTGATTCCCCCGTCTTCATGTGCAGTCGTCCCGTCCCATGGCTTGACCTTGCCCGCACTGATATCGTTCAAGAACGCTTCCACCACCTCGGACGTCAGGTTCTTGCTGCCTCTGTATGGGTAGACACCACCAGTGCTGGGCTGGGCAACCGCCAGCACTTTTGAGGACGCAGGCTGGTGGCCCATGACGGCCGGCATCTCTGGATACTGGGTCACGTCCGTGGTTGCAAATATTAGGTAGTCCTTGAATTTCTTGGCGAGGGGCCTGATATCGGCCACATACGCGTCGCGTTCCTCGTAGGCGGATACGAAGTAGTGTACGATGCTCTTGCCTATCTGGAGATTGTGATAATTCTGTTAGTCCCTTCTGTCTGTGGCTCACACGCGTGCAGCTTCTGAGCGAAAGGACTCACCCGCATGTACTCGGCCTCATTCCTCCTGGTCAGCTCCGGGACCAAAGGGCGTGTGCACTGCTTGATGAAATTTTCGATCGCTGCCGGGTTTGAGAGCTTTTCTGTGGAAAACTGTTCCTGGTTGGCGTTGTTGATGCATTGAAGTGACGAACTGTCGGCTACTGGGCCGACAGCAAAGGCGTATCGGTCGCGATATTGGGTCGCGATGTCCATGTAGCGGTCTTCGAAGTAGTGATCTCCATCAGAGAACTGAGCAATAAATATAACCTCGTCTGTGCTCGCAAAGGAGGTTATATTGCTCTCGTTCACCACAGATATTGGTGGTCTCTTCATGCGCTGAAGGTACGCTTTTATTCTGGTCATCTGGGTCAGCGGCGTGGCAACTGGAGAGATAGAGAACTTGGTGCGGCATACTCTTTTGCTCTTCGTGGTCCACGATACCGTCTGACCGTGCCATCTTTTTGATGAAGTCTGATGGTTGGGAATGACACGACATCAAATTCGCCGCATAGCTTTGCATTGGATGAGCAGTCCACGGCAAGGACCGCGTCCTTCTCTTCCGAACCCTGTACCGACAACCATTCCTTTTCCAGATTAACGTAGCTATCACTGCTGATAATGAGCTTTATTATCGCCAGAGAGGTTTCGAAACATGTTCCTTACTCAGCTGCCTTTATCGGGGGATTCCGTCAGCAGAGGCGTTCATCAATTTTGGACGGAGGAAACGTACCAATGCGTCTATAGAGAACAATAAGTTAGACTCAATCCGAGTTCTAGTCTACTGAGGGTAATGAATTTGCGACTTACATGCTACCAGGGTGTGCTCATTCTTTTTAATAGCCTCTCGAAAGCTAGGCTCGTCAACTGTTGGCCATTTTGCCAGTGCGGTTTGCCCCAGGAGGCTGATCAAGGAACATGTAGTGGTGGCTCTCATTGCGATGGATTAATTACATGCACTTTCTGGATATATAATTCGCATTGGTATGTACAAATCAGCTAAATTTGAACCGCGCAGCAGACGATGCTTTGCTGGAAAGAAGGTCCTTTTCTACGACGCGAATGCTGGGGTTGCAAGGATCGGGGATCGGGGCTTTCAAGAGCTCAGACAAAGATAGACGGGGGTGCAGCACCAGGGGTCGCGCCACTTGATGATCAGACGGATCCGACCCCTGATGTGCTGACTTGGGAGCGGCGATGAGACTTCAGCCGCCACTCGGGAGAGGTGCGATCGGCCCAGGCTTGTTTCACCCATGAATCCTGACAGACCCGCATGAGACCTACCTGCAGATGCATATTTGAGCCTTTTGGGCTTCCCTACCATGCTGGGGGTCCTCTCAAAAGGCCATGACAAGCCGGTCCAGGGGAACAGTCATGTCAACGACATCTAATTGATCATTTGCAAATATATACCCGAATCTCGCCTGCTCGCCATGAAAGAAACAAGCATGCACATATTGGGGTCACTCATCGTTGCAACCGCCATCGCCGGTGGAGCAAATGCATCTCAGAAGCCCATCACGGGCGAATTCGTCTGCGAGAACCCTCTGTACACCGTCTCAATAGTATCCAAGTCACCGCTGGTTGCGTATCTTCACAACTTCATTACTCCAAGCGAGAGGGCTCATCTGCAAGAAGTGACGTGAGTCCCCCTTTCAACTTTGAGGGCCTCGGGCTCAGTTCTGAACCGTCGCTCTACAGTAAAGATGGCTTCTCCCGTTCCGCAGTCACGGGGGCCGATGGCGAACACTCGGTGCGGACATCACAATCCACACCCGTGAAGCCAGACGACGTTGTCCGGTGCATCGAGGACCGGGCACTCGCCTTCCAGGGCTACGATGTCCGACGCAGCCACGTTGAGCCTTTACAGCTGGTCAAGTACGGCATGGGCCAGCGATATCACTTCCACACAGACTGGTTCACAAACCCTGCACACGCCACAGCAGACCTGGGAGGGAACCGGATGTCGTCCTTCTTTGCGTACGTGCACGTGTCGAACGACACAACCGGTGGAGGAACGAACTTCCCCATGCTGGACGCGCCGAGAGATGATCGCTGGTGTGCGACACTGGACTGTGATGAGCCGTATGAGAATGGAGTCACCTTCAGGCCCATCGAAGGCAATGCGGTGTACTGGGAGAACCTGTTCCCGAACGGGCTGGGTGATGAGAGGACGATGCATGCCGGATTACCGGTGACAACGGGCCAGAAGACAGGCATGAACATTTGGACCAGACAGGGTCCACTCAGTGATGAGATCCGAGCAAAGGTGTGAAGATCCTCGATCACGGTGGCCGAGGCATGCCGCATGCACATCACCAGCTCGCTCAGGGGCTCTTCATGCCCCCCCACACACGGAGGGGGGGAGGGGATTCGTACGTGTGATTCGGGTTTAACCCTACAATCATGAAATTTACCCACCTGTTTTGCGCAGCGTCGGTGCTGGCTGTCACTTTGAGCACGTCGACAAAAAGACCGGCGGGCTTCGAGGAGGTCAGTGTCCAATGCCGTACAGTGACAGCAATGGAAGGAAATATGTCAGTCGTGGATGATGGATGATGGATGGTGGAAAGGGGTCGCCAGTCGTGGATGGAGCCCAGGTGAGAGCCGCGGTCTAACCGAATGGGGCTTCTGCCGAGGTCCGGGAAAAGCGGCTACGCTCGGCGACGCTGACAGGTCTCCGGATTATCCCAACGGTCTCGTGGCGTCTCATCTCGTCTTCACATGCCAGCTGGGTTTTATTTTCTCTACATCTCGCTGCTTCTTATACCACTTTGTTCTCGCGATTCTCGTTGTCTGCACCTCCATTGACAGCGGAGAAGATTGACGATAGGCCTTGGAACCCCCACCTTACGCTTCGTCACGCATCAAATTGAGCTGGAACCCGGAGCCAGCATGGTTGCCATCAGCAAGCGTCCATCCTTGACCGTGGTCGACAACCGTACGGGGAAAACATATGAGGTTCCCATCAAGAACAACTCCATTCTCGCCACCGACTTCAAGAACATCAAGGCACAGGCAAATGGCGACAGGGCAGAGGATGAGACCGAGCAGGGGCTCCGCGTCTACGACCCGGCGTACATGAACACCGCCGTGGTCCAGAGCAAGATCACCTACATCAATGGTCTGGACGGAATCCTGAGATACAGGGGATATCCAATCCAACAGCTCGTCGACAAGAGCAACTTCCTCGAGAGCGCCTTTCTGCTGCTGTACGGAGAGCTGCCGACAAATTCCCAGGCCCGGAGCTGGCAGGATGAGGTCATGCACCACACTTACGTCCATACGGACATCGAGGAAATGTTCAAGTCGTTCCGGTACGACTCTCACCCAATGGCTATGATGACCTCGGCGTTCGCGACCCTGGGCGCCTTCGCCCCCGAGTCAAACCCTTCGTTGGCAGGCCAGAAGCTCTTCACAAACGCCGCATCCGGGGACCTCGAGTCACTGAAGCTGCTCGACAAGCAAATCCTCAGGATCATCGGCAAGGCGCCAACCTTGGCAGCTGCCTCATACCGGATGCGCCAGGGCCGACCTTTCAACCGACCTGCACACGGCTTGTCCTACGCCGGCAACTTTCTCTACATGCTCGACAATCTCTCAGGCAGTGAATATCAGCCTCACCCGGTATTGGAAAAGGCATTAGATGCCCTCTTCATTATCCACGCCGATCACGAAGTGAACTGCTCTACTGCGACTGTCTTGCAAGTTGGAAGCTCCTTGGTGGACCCATACTCAGTAGTCGCAGCCGGATGTGCCGCGCTATACGGACCGTCTCACGGAGGCGCTTCAGAGAGCGCTATTCGCATGCTGATGGAGATCGGCTCCCCAGAGAACGTCCCGGCGTTCATGGAGAAGGTGGAGAAGCGGGAGCGTGTCCTGGTCGGTTTCGGCCACAGGGTCTACAAGAACGTCGATCCGCGGTCAACAGCGATCCGCCAACTCGCAGAGCAGGTCTTCAAGGTCACAGGCCGGAACAAGCTCCTCGACACGGCCCTGACGCTCGCAGACTATGCGAGGAAGAGCGAGTTCATGAGGAAGAGGAACCTCTACCCTAACGTCGACTTCTACTCCGGCCTTATCTACCAAGCGATGGGCTTCCCGCTCGACTTCTACCCGGTTCTGTTCGCCGTGCCGCGGTGCGTGGGATGGCTGGCTCATTGGAGACAGCAGATGCTGAATCGTTCCGGCGTGAAGATATGGAGGCCTCGACAGATTTACCTTGGCGAGGGTGAGAGGAGCTACGTCGAGGCGGACAAGAGGACGGAGAAGCCGGGAGCCAGCATCTTTGATGCCCCTGTTGCGGTCGAGCATGGTGGTGACAGCAAGAGAAACCAACTAGCCACGTACAAGGATGAGCGAGGTCAGTCGTGGACGAAGAGCAAGTTGTGATCAGGGTCAGAGATAGCCAGCGACCGTTGTCAAGATTGATGTACCGCAGCATTGTGTATTAGATAGGGGATTTGTGCAATAAGTATTACCAAGATCAACTCTGTGTGCCTCATCGGTCGGGGGAGATATATCAACCAGACGCTACTGCGTAGAAAATTAGCAGAGTTGCAAGTCGAGGATTTGTGTTGCCGTTGATTCCGTGTCCGTGGCCCAAAACGGCTAGGACGGCGAAAAGTGCTTGGGAAATACATCTGATATTATTTTGGAAGCTTCCGATATAAAAATACCGGAAACTATTCTAAAGACGGATTTGGCCCTCTGAACTGGGTTCTGAGCACAAGATCCTTCTTGGCGACAGTGCCAAATCAATGCATTATATCACCAACTGATGTGAATTGCCTTCTTCGTCGAATTCCAGAACAGCATGACTCAACAAAGTTGCATTTGCCCATCAGATCATTTCATGAGTAGTCTACGGGTACTACACTGCGACAACGTTGAAAACGCAGGATAGGCCACCAGTGCCACAATCAGCATCTTCGTGAATGCAAAAGCGGTGAGCAGCTCTGCATTAGTAGATATCGCGGCCTGACTCTATCGTTGGCGTGGCTACCTGGACACGTGTGTGGATCGACAATGACGGCGTCAAAACCACCGAATCAAGGGCCCTCGGACGACGGCCCACGGGGATTGGGACGAAAGGGGCAAGTGGGTCAAGGGCCGTGAATGCGTGTGAAATTTGGTTCAACAAGCATTAGCGGTCCCACAGCGATTTTCTTCGAGTTGGAGAATCCTACCACCCCAGTCGACGATTCCTACCACCCCAGTCGCTTTTAACCCTAACCTTAACCTCAACCCTAAAACCTTTTTAATAAAGGGCCGGCTGGGGCGAGGGGCAACGGTGCCGGTAGGCACCGCCGAGTCCCAGAGGACCAACCCGTTAAGTTTTTTTATAAAAAAATTTAAAAGATACGTTATAAAAAGGAATTCAGTTCTTAAATGAATAGGGGGTTAGGGTTAAAAGCGACTGGGGTGGTAGGAATCGTCGACTGGGGTGGTAGGATTCTCCAACTTGGATTTTCTTTGACTCCCGAAGATCTTAACATTAACATTTTCCCTACCGCCACTCTTTGCTGAGCTCCGAAACATCAGATTGATCATCTCCTCTTCAACTCTTCACGCCGGCCGTGACTCTCTTCTACGAATCTATTCTTTCAAGCTGGGTACCGGACGGTCATACAAGAAGGACGAGGATGGCTGCCAGACAGGCCCCAGGATCCATTTCAGTCTCGGGTTACAATGCTGTTCCCGCATCTGGTGATCTCAGTCCTTCTGGATCGATGAGCCCAGGCGGCGATAGTGACGATAACACAAGGAATTACGTCGACAGCCCGGGTTCTCGAAACACCGAAAATGGATACTTCGGGATGGTCCCACTTTCACCAATGTCTGAGGATATCGCAGCACAGCCCTCGGCCTCACCACAGCAGCAGCAGCAGCAACTCTATCACGATGCGCCGAGGGTGGCATTTGCCAGGGACACTGTCATTTCTGGCGTGTCAGGATTCTCAGGCGTCACAGATCATTCTGGGAGGACAGTAGGGTCGGATCCCGGGGCCCCAATGCTGCCGGGAAACCTCAAATCGGCGTTCGACGACGACGTGCCGGAAAAGCCGAAACAAAGAGTCATTCTTTGCGGAATAAAACGGTCAAATTTCTTCATTCTCTTGGTACTGATTCTTTTTCTCATCGGAGTCGGGGTTGCCGTGGGAGTCGGCGTGGGCCTGGGCATGTCGAAAACAGGCAACTCGAGTCCATTTTCAGAGCAGGCCGATAACCCTGCCTCTTCGACAACCTTGGCTGTTGCGCCAACCGCGACACCAAATGAGACATAGTGCTGGAGTCATCAACTAGAATATCAATTCTGGAGTACTCACGCGGTGAGACAATTTGCAATGTGTGTTTCCAGCGACAGCTATTGCATAAAGTGGCGGTACAGCCTTGTTGGAGGAACCTTGGAAGCCATATCACTCGGAGATTTTCATGGGTTCTCGCCTCTGAGACCTGCCTACGTGAAACTCTGGGAAGATACTCTGGATCTACAGACAATGTATGTCCTAGTATAACTTGTTGCTATACCCCCTGGGAGGCCTGACGGATCTGTTGCTTCTACCGGCGCCAACAAACGATAAACGATCAATTTCTTTGTTGTGTTATGATCTGTGCAGTCATCGGCTCAAACTGTGTCGAATAATTTATATCAAGGTGCTCTCTTCGTGGCCGGTGGATGGTGTGAGGGACACGAGGACATGCGGTGCTAGCCAGAGAACCTTTCCAAATTCATGTGTTGCCGAATACAGTTGACCGCTCTTAACATCAAAGCCGTGCCACTACTGAACCGCAAAGACACACATATGCCTAGGCATGAAAATAAACGACACCAAATCTCTTGACCTTTGCAATAATACCACACTAAGGCCGAGTAGTATGTGCACTACCCAGAAAGTGGCCTTATATATAGCGGGGATAAGATCTAGAGGGAGAAGGCCGGCTTCCTGCCCAGAAGGTTCACAAGCGAGCACACCGGCCGATACTGATCTATGGGTCTGACCATGGAATCGATTCCACCTGTATCCCATCTATATCAACAAAAACAAAGAAATCTATGTTCTCTCAACACAGCTTCTATCGTTGCTCATCGTGTGCGTCCGATGAGACATTTGCTGGCCATGGGATAATCCTCAAATCTGGCCAGATAGCTCGCCATCTCGCGGTCTTCTTCTCATACACCACACGAGTCGCATATGCCGGGTTTGGACGCACAGTCAGGTTGAGAATGTCTGTAAAGCCCCAGGGAGCAAACACTTTCCAATCCCCGCCAGGCAGCAGCCGGACGCCGAACAACGCAGTCCCAGTCAGCCACGTTGATATCGCTCCCTCGGTGGAAGTATGCTGCGGACAAGGAATCCCGAATTTCTGCGGATACCAGATGTGCACCCGAGCCTGGTTCCTGATCTCGACCCTCGTGGGTAGGTCCGCGAAAAGCTTGGCGCCTTGTTGAATGACTGAGTCCTCGGCTTCCCATGACAGGTCTGAGCCGTCGCAGTAGACAAGGTCGTAATCGTCGATGCCATTCTCCGGGTCTTGATTTGTGACGTAGTTCCAGACCGACTGAGTTAAAGCGCCGGCTGCGAGATACCAGTCCGGCAGGTTCATGATGGCCGCACGGCGCAGGACTTCCATGAGTGTGGGGTTGCGTTCCAACGCGGTGCGGAAGCGCGCTGCTTCCTCCTCTGTGTGGGGCCCATTGATTTGCATCATGATCAGGGGTGTGCGGCTTGCGTGGTGGCTATATTGGTTCGGCACCAGGTGAGAAGATGTCCTGCGTGGAGAGACTCGCAAGCGATTATGACGGTCTGAGCCTGAGTGTGCTCAAATGCTCCACAAGTGGCGGATGTCGTCGGTCACAACGGAGCGCCTTGGCGAAGATCCAGACAGGGGTTGTCTCGGCGCAACATTGCAAGCATCACTCTTCCCCGGTTCACGGTCACAAACTTGAACAGCAGGAGTTGCACATATTGTGAAGATACAAGCCATGGAATTATTAATATCCGAGTACAGGGTCTAGAGACAGCAGGAGCATCCAGTGAGTTTCTACATAAAGATGCCAGTGACCGCAATGGAGTGCTCGAATCTGCTACCCAAGTCAGGAAGTGATTCCAAAGGCATACACAGTATCCGCAGCATCTGATGTGTTGTGAGCTAGTCGGGATCCATTGGCTCAAGTTTCCGACTAGCCTGGCCGCCTTTGCTGACGGCCTCGCCGGCCACACTAGGCGCACAATGGCAACATTGAGAGTGGGACCCTGATATTTAAGATACATTTCATCCTCTTCTCATTAAATAACCACCTTCCGCGTAACATCAGGACCATAAGTGATCATGCATAGATGTCACTGAAATTATGTCCATGATCTAAACAAACACCTGTGCGCCGGCCAGCTTCATGCTTGATTGCCCTTTTTGAAGACCTTCATTTCACCGAGGGAAAGCATGAAGGACCCAGCCCATGGAAGCCATTCTGATCTTGTCAGGTTGGCAATAGTTGGGAACGGTGTGAAGGAACCATGGTCACTAGTGAAAAGTTGATTAACATCCACTCACTGAGTAGCAACCCATAGAGTTAATAGTTCACATATAAAACTATTCTTCTTAGATATATCTAACATAACAATTTTATTTAATAAGTTTAATTTAAATAGTTTGTTTAGTATAAGTGCTTTTATTATTTTAAAATAAATAAATTAAAAACTTAAGTAAATATAATTAAATCTTTTAGAATATTTAATAAATATTATATTTAAAATTTAATATTATAAATATTTACTATTATTATTACATCTATCTAGATATTAGTACAACATAACAAGGTTGTAAAGGTAACACCCAGCTTGCTTTATTCCTAGAAAGAAAGAAAAAAGGGAAAAGAAAGAAATTTAAAAACGCCCGACGAGGGACTCGAACCCTCAGCCTTCGGATGTATTTTTTATTCGTTTTAATACATAATAAAAGTCCGACGCTCTGGCCAATTGAGCTAGCCGGGCTCCCAATGCTTTTTAGATAAATAAAGCAATTATATAGCTAATGTCACGGCCAGCACGAGATGCAGCATGGGAGCTGGGTCTATTGGCGCTATCAACAAATATTCTAAGCTGAGGAGAGGAAAAGAAAGGGGGGAGCGAAGCTCTAGCGGTCCCTGGCTTGCGAAGTCTTGACGCGACTGAGGGGCTAAGGGTTAGGGTTTTTGTAACAGCCAGGGGGGGGCTTACCTAACTATAGCTGTTGTTATACTACCCCCCTTTAAAATATAAATACTAAAATAGTTTTATATAACTAATAATATTATATATATTTTTAAGCCTATTTTATTTACCTATTTTTTTTACTTTATTATTATTTAAATAGTTATTATTTTTATTATTTATTATTATAGTTTTAATTTAATTTTATAATTATAATAATAAATTTTATACTTTTAAATACTTTTAATAAAAAGTTTTAAAAGTAATTATTATATTTTTAAAATTTTTAATTAAGTATTATATATTATTAAAGTTATATCTTTATTAAATTATTTAATATTATAATTGTTTATTATAATTATAAAATTTATTTTATTTATTTTATTTAATTTTAAATTTTAATTTATTATTAAATTTTTTTAATAAAAATAATATTTAAATTTATTATAGTAATAAATTATTATTAACTTTTTTATATTAATTAATATAAAATAAATTAATTATTTTATATAAAGTTAAAAAATTAAAAATATAATTATAACTTTTTGTTTTATAAATTATAAGTTAAAATAAATAATTAAAATTTATATTAAAAATCCTTTTTTTTATAAAAATCTTTTATTATAAATATAAAAATTTATTAAATAATATTTTTTATTTATTTAAACTTTTTATTTTTTTTATATATTAATAATAATAAGGTAAATAAATTTTTATACTTTTTTAATTTATTTAATTATTTTAAAAGTTTTTTAATTAATTTTATTATTATATTTATTATATTAAAATTTAAAAATAATAAATTTTATATATTCTTATTTAATATAATTTTTAATAATAATATATTAATTATAAAGTATTATAATAACTTATATATAAAATTAAAAATTAATAAATATATATTTTAATTATTTTAATATTTATTAATATAAAAATATAGTTATTAATTTAACTTTTAATTTATAAATTTAATTATATTTTAAATTTAAAAATAATAAATATTTTTATAATAATATTTTATTTTTATTAATTTATTTAATTTAATAAAAAAAGTAAAAATAAAAAGGTTAATATTATTATTAATTTAAATTATTAATAAATTTAAAAAATAATATAAATAATAATAATATTTTATAATTAATATTTTTATTATATTAATTTCTTTTTTAAAAATATAATTAAAAATTTATTTAATTTATAAATAAAACTTTATATATAGTTATATTTAAATTAATTTTTAAATATTATTTTATTATTAATAATAATATATTTTTAAACTTTTTTTAATATTAATAATAAATAAAAAAGTTTTAATATTTTATTTTAAGGAATTTTATTTTATTAGTATTTATAATAATTATAAATATATTTATATATTAATTATTTTAATTATAATTAATAATATTTTTATTTTAATATTTTAAAAATTTTATTTTAATTTAAATATATAAAAATATTTAATATATATATTTTTTAAATTAAAGTTATTTATAAATAAATATAGTTATTAATTATTTTTTTTAATATTTAAATATATTTATTTTTTATATTAAATTTTTATATTTAGTTTTTTTATTTAATTAAATTAATTAAATTTATATTTTAAAAAATATTAATATAGTTAATTAGATTAATTATAGTAATTACTTTATAATTTAAAACTATTTTTATTTATTTAATAAATTAAATTATTTTTTAAAATAAAAGTTTTTTTTAAAAAATTAAAATTATAATTTTCTTTTTTTAAGTTTTAATAATAAAAAGGTTAATTATTTTATAAAATAAAGTATTAATTATAATATTTTCCTTTTTCAAGTAATATTAAAAAGTAATATTAAAATTAAAAAAAAAGTTTACTTAATAATTAATTATTATAAAAAACTTTTATTTTTAAAATTTTAAATAAAAATATTTAAAGGTATAAATAATTATTAATAGTTTTTAATTTTAAATAAAGTATACTTTTTTTATAAAAGTTATTATTTTTGAAGTATATTTTATTAACTTTTAAATATTATTATTTTATTATTATTAAATAATACTTTTAATAGTATTTTAAAAGGTATTAGTTTTTATATATATTAGTTTTTTTAATTTAAATAAAGTAAATATTAATATTTTATAAATTAACTATTTTATTTTTTTAAAGATTATTTTTTATTTAAGTTTTATTTTAAATAAAGTATTTTTTTTAGTAGTTAATTTAATAATTTTATAATTTTATTAATATAATAAGTAAATATTTAAATATAATTATAAAAACTTATAAAAAAGTAAATAATAATTTAATTAATAAATTTTTAAATTTTTATTTATTAATTATTTTAATTATAATTAAATTAATATTAATTTTAATATTACTTTTTATTATAATATTTAAATAATTTATTTTAAATATATTAAATTATAACTTTTTAATATTACCTTAAAAATTAACTTTATATAATTTATAAATTATTTTTTTTATAATATTTTTAATATTTTTATTTATTTTTATTTAAATAAATTAATATATTATTAATATAGATATTAATATAGAAATTTAAAAGCTTATAAAGCTAAAAGTTAATAAATTATTATTATTAAATTAAATTAACTTTTAAATTAAAGAATAAAACTTTTTATTAAAAGGTACCTTAATAAATATAAAATACTATTAAATATTTAAAATTAATAACTATATAAAGTTAGTAAAAGGTTTAAATAATATTAATTTTTAAAAATTAATAAATATTTTAATAATTAAAAACTATTTTATTTAAATTAAGTATCGAAATAAAATAGTTTTTAAAAAATTAATTATATTAATAATAGTTAATATAGAATTATTAATTTAAAAAATATAACTTTAAAATAAATAGTATTAAAGTTATATTTATTTTTATATAATACTTAATAAATTTTAATTTTAATAATTCTTTTTTTTAATAATAAAAATTAAATTAATATATAATATAAAAGTAAATTTATTATTAATAATACCCTTTTAAATTTAAGTATTATATTATATTTAAATTAATATAATAGTAATATATTAGTTTTTTTTATAAAAAAAAACCTTTTTAAATAAATTAATACTTTTAAAATATAATTTTTTATAAATTAAATATATTTTAAATTTTTATTAGTTAAAAATAAAAACTTTTTATTATTAAATATTTTTAAATTATTTAAAGTAATAAAAGTTATAATATTAATATTTAAATAATTATTATTAAATTTAATTATATTTTTAAATAAAGGTAAATATTTTTAATACTTTATATAAAGGTTTACTTTTAACTTTATAGTAAATATAAAAATAATAGTTTTATTTTTTATAATTTTTATAATTAAAAATATTATTATTATTTTAAAACTTTTAATAATTTTTATAAGTTTATAATTAATTAAATTTAAATTTAAAATATCTTTTTTTTAAAAATAATATAAAATTTAATACTATTTATAAGTTTTTTTTTAATTTTATATTATATTAATTAATATTTTTTTAAAATTTTAAATTAATTAACTTATTAAATAAATAATAAGGTAATAATTAAATAATTAAAAAGTATTTTATTAAAATTAAAAGGTTATTAAACTATATTATCCTTTTTTTATAATACTTTAATAAAATATACTATTATATTAATTATTTTATTTTAATAAAAATATTATACCTTATTTTAATAATTTAAAATTTTTAATTTAAAAATTAATATTTATTAATTTTTTAATATAATTATTATATATTTAATAACTTATGTTATTAGTTATTTATAATAATTTTAAAATTATAAAAATTAATTTAATTTAAATAATTTAATTTTAAATTATTTTTTTACTTTATAAGTAGTTTTTAAGTTTATTAAAAATTTAATTTCAATTTTTATATTTATAAAAATAGTTATAATAAAACTAATACTATTTATTTAAAATTAAATAATTTAAATAAATAACTTTTATTTTAATTAATTATTTATTTATATTATTATAAATATTTAAATTATTATAAAAACTTTTAATAATTTTAATTTTTTTTTAATTCTTTTAGGTTATTAAAAGTATTAGTTTTATTAATATTATTTTTTTTAACTTTTATTTTAATAATAATAATTTTTATTTATTTAAATACTTTTTAAAATAATAATTAATTTTTTTATAATTAAAATAAGTATTTATTATAAAATAATTTTTTTTATTTTTTTTATTTAATATTTATTTAATAATTATTAAAGTTTTAAGTTTTTTAATATTTTTATATTAATATTTATTATTTTTATAAATTTATATCTTTTTTATACCTTTTTTAATTAAATATATTACTTTATTTATTATTTTTTATATATTTAATAATTATTATAAATAATATTAATTATATATTAATAAAACTTTTTATATATAATTTTTAAGTTCTTATTATATTTTAATAAATAATAATTAAATATTAAAAAAATATAATTTTATAAGTTTTATTTTTAATTTTTTTTTAAAATTTTAATTTTTAAAATTAAAAAGTTAAATTTAATAATAAATTTATAAATATTATAATAATTAATTAAATTATATTTATAAATTTTTAAAACCTTTTTAATTATTAAAATTTAATTTAAATTATAATAAATAGTTTTTAATTTTTAAATTATTTTAATAATATAAAAAAATAATTATATTTTAAATTAATATTATATTTTTAATATTTTTTTTATATTACCTTTAAATAAATTTATTAAGTATTTTATTTAATTTTATTTAATTTAAAAATAATTTTGTTTTTTAAAATTTATTAATTAATTTTTAAACTTAATTATTAAAAATAATTTTATTATTTTTAAAGGATAAAAACTTTTTAATTAAAAACGTTTTTTTATAATTATAATTTAAATTCTTTTTATTTATTTTTATATACTTTTTAAATATTAATTAAATAATTATATTTATTAATTTAAAAAAAATTATTATTAAAAATACTTTTTATAATAAATTTATATTACTATAAAGATAAATTTAAGGTTATTTTTTTTAAAAATTTTAAATTTTATAATTTTTATTTTAAATATTATAAGCTTATTTTAATAACCTTAATTATTATTATAATTATTTAAATTTTAATTTTAAGTTTTTATTAGTTTTATAAATAATAAAATAATTTAATTTTTAACTATATTAGCTACTTTAAGGATAAATTAGAGTAAATTATTATTATCCTTTTTTTAATTTTTTAAAGTTTTTATATTTAAATTAATTTAATTTAAAATAAATTTTTAATTTAATTTTTTAAAAAATATATTATAATTTATATTTTTAAATTATATTAAATTTTTAATTAAATTAAATTAAATTAATTATTAACTTATTAATTTTTAATTTTTCTTTTATAAATATATAGTAATATATAAATTTTAAGTTTAAAATTTAAAATAAAGTTTTTTTTATTAATTATGTTAATATAAGGGTTAAGTTTTATATTTATTAATTACTTAGTTAGTAAAGTAAGTATAAAGCTTAGAATAGTATCACAGCTAGTATAAGATGTAGTATGGGAGCTGGGTCTATTGGCGCTATCAACAAATATTTTAAGCTGAGGAGAGGAAAAGAAAGGGGGGAGCGAAGCTCTAGCGGTCCCTGGCTCGCGAAGTCTTGACGCGACTGAGGGGCTAAGGGTTAGGGTTCTTGTGACAGCCAGGGGGGGGGGCTTGCCTGGCTGTGGCTGCCGTCACAGCTAACGAGAGTTTTAAATTTTTCTTGAAACACCTCACTTCTCTTCCCTCTCTTCTAACCTCCTGTTCTATACTTAACAAGCTTTATTTAAATACTTTATATCTTATTAAATCAAACATTATTAGATTTAAATTTAATTTAAATAAAAGCTTAATTTTCTAATAAAGATATGTGCCCTTTACATTAGGAGGTGGGACACCTGTTAAGGATCCGAGACATCAATGATGTATTGCTCTGCCCTAGAAGCACTATTGTCACATGGGCATCTCGTAATGTAGAAGTTGACATTCCGTCAGAAAGGTTTGCGGATAATATATACAGCTGAGAGACAGCATATGTGTACGGCTATATATACTGTTGGGTAATAATGGATCTGGACAGTTGATTATTATGGTCTTTTGGTCGACAGATCTGGTTTGCATCAGTATTGAAATGGGTTGTCAGCACAAATAACATTCAATGTTGTATCTCAGCCGTTCGAGCCAGAATATCATTCTCACTGCGATATGGCACTTCCTATATCCAGGACAAGACACGTCAAGTACGGTCCTGTTTAGGATTGACCCAATCCCTGCGTCAGGATACAGGATTGCTTGCATTTGCCCCTCTGCCACAGTTTCGTGGAGGGCGGAGTGCCCTGGTCAAAAGAATACCCGCACTGGGAGGCCATTGCGAAACGATGCGATGAATATACCAAGGCTCACCTCAGCCACTCCAAGGTCATTATTTTTATTGGTCAACACAATTGCGAATCTTGGAAGAGGCTCTTGGACGTCACTCCAGGCTATAAGTTTGTTATGATTCCTCTGGGACCTGGTATCGGCCAAAAGATTGAACTCCCCGCACATATTTACCACCTATAACCAGCATTTTTTTATGCTGAAGAGCGCATCCGGGGAGGTGAAGAAATTAGTGTTTCTATCAGACCACAGCCAGTTCTTCATCAAAAGCGCAGATTATTGTCGCGGGGCATACATCGACCTTCTGTGGAATGCCGCGTTTGATTTCCCGGCCTGAAGATCAAACAGTTTGATACCTTCTGCAAGCGTACTGGATCAACATTCAGACCAACTTCAAAAGTCTAGAAATTGGTACCAGCCCATGCTGAAAAGTACGACGACCGAGATTATTATTGATACTTTGTGGGCCCGGAAACCGGCAAAAGCTGTGAAAATACTCAGCGAACCAAAGACGACCTCAACCGACATTGGAAGATGCAGCACAGCGACAGTGGCCAGCTGTGGGATCACAAGCTGGCAATACTGGGACCAAGAGCAATGCAACCTCCATGGACAGCCGACAAACCTCAAGGTCGAGCCGGGCGCAAGCCCACATCTTTTCCTGAGTTACGACTCCGCTGTCCATATGTGGGCCATACAACTGGAGAACAATGTCTTGTGACATACATCCAAAAGACTACCTTGAAGGCTCTCCACTTCCACATCAAACACCCAAATGCCACTCGGGACCCAAGAGCTGTCATTGAGACTCGACAAACAGAAGAAGAGTGGAAACAATCTACAAACGCTGACGAGGCAGCGAAACCACGGTCCCTCAAGTCCATGTTGAGCACAGCAAGGGGCAAAAAGCACAAGGAAAAAGTCAAGGCCTCATTTGTCCTGAAATGCTCACTTTGCAACTACCAAAACAAGATGCATTACAGCAACATGAAGGTTCACTTCCAGAAGCACCACGCAAATGTGGAATATACAACAGACAAATGTAGCAAGGTTCCTATGGAGTAGGCGGAGTGAGTGGTATTTGACGAACCAGGTTCTTGAAGTGATTTCTGATGGGGAGGATGGGTTGAATTGATCGATTACGCATCTGGAGGCTATTGTGTCCACACAGCAGCAGGTGTCAAACGTATTGCTGTTGCGACAGATCAGGGGTGGCGGCAGTTCCACAGCGGGCTTGTTATTTGAGACTGTGCTATATAACAATCACTCTGGATAGCTTGTTAGGAACACTTCGCAAGGAACAGCATACTGTAGCATGATTTCCAGTAATATATTCCACTTTGGTGTTTCTCTTGTGTATCGTTCTTGTCAATAAAGCTAAACATCATGTCCTCAAACGTACTCAGCGCAAATAAGGTCGCCACCCAGGTCCATGACTTCCGCAATTGTAGCGTTGGGGATGATCCCAACCATCCACAAATTGTGGTGCAGAGTTGTCGTGTTCCCCGGATCTCCATCGTAGTTCAAAACTGCATCACTGGGGTATGGGACTTCGTTCGTGATGAGGAAATTTGCCAGAGGCACATTGCGGCCAGTCATTTCTGTCAACCGAGACGTCAAGTTGGCCTGCTGCCACTCCCACCACAGCCGATCGAGGTTGGTGTGGTGCAGGAAGAACAGAGGATCCCCAGGGCTTCCCGATCCGTCGAGCATCTATAAATGTTCATTAGTACCTCAATCCACTGATTTTGTGCCTGAATTTGCGTGGTATCCGATGAAATGAGCAGAAATGAAGCTTACTGTTCCGCCTATCGACGCGTGGCCGGCGGTATGCGGTTTGGACTTGTAGCATAGCCAGGCTTCAGAGTAGTTGGAAGACGCAAAGCATGCATCGACATATGTGCTATTGGCATTTTGAATGGACGTCGGACTGAAGTCTCGGCTGAGGCAATAATCGGCGTAGTTGCTTGTGCGGTTCATGTGCAGGGTCAGATTGGCAAACGGACCATCCGTCACACAGAGATCGTCGCCGGTTCCAGTGCCTCCGAACCCGGTGTCAGGGTCAAGGAGCGCGGACTCGTTGAATGCAATGCCAGAGGCTATGTCCTCGGTGGTTGCCAATTCGTCCCAGTACGGCTGCGCCCCGGTATAGTTGCATTCGGTTTGCAAGAGAATCTCGTGTGCTCGCATGTACAGCCGGTGCCAGGGCAGGAAAGACCCAGTATCATGGACCACGTTTGTCTGTACTATGTGCGAGTAATGAAGCTCATCCCATCGCGTGATGGCACCTTCAATTGTGCCAGTCTTTGGAGGCGAGCTGATGAGACAAAGCTCGGCGTCGATGTAGGCTTGCTTCTCCTGGTCGGTTAGGGCAGTCCTGAAGCCCGAGTTAGACAGAATATTCCACTTGGAGGAAGAGTGCAATACCTACCATGACTTCCTTTGGTTGAGCGAGGTGCAAGTCTCCGTATCTTGTCGAGGTATGATGTGCGCTTGGGCACACGAAGAGGCCGCAAGAAGCCCAGATAGGACAAAATGAGTGAATGACAGAGGCATAGCGAGCGAATGAGCTAAGCCAACGAAACGCGTATAGCGAGTGTGTGTGCCAACGAAGGGCAATGAGAGTGCAGAGAGTGGCTCAAGAAAAATTCGATATCCAAACTACGAGATCTATGAAGGCCCTCCTTATAGTGCCGACACTTCGCACTGAGAGACATACAGATGGACAATAATTATGAAGACCGCCATCTTGTGCTCCTGTCACCCCCGGTATCCTCATGCCCGCCCACAATCCGGCACCGAATTCGTAATCGCCAGGACCCTACCTTTGTATGTGTTTGTATCTGTTGTGGCACTGCGCAGGGGAGCTTACGAAGTTACTCCTAAATGTAACACATGCAGGCAAATGATCGACCATCACGCTCTGTGCCCTAGGGCCCAGATGTCGGTGAGGTCTCAAAGGCCACGCATGCACCATCCACGAATCATTATTCGACTATAACAGATCCACCCCCACTGTCTTGGAATACTCCAGCAAAGAGCGTATTCGGTGTGTTCTCCCTCTAGGCATGAATTTTATGTTGCATGCGAGGAGGCTCAGTGCAAATACGAGGGACGCAATAGGTTCGGACCCACAGGACGCGACAGTTCGAGTCCAGAATTGTTCCATGGGAGGGATTCAGGGATGCAATAAGAGTCGATCATCTGCCAGATAGTCCAGGGGTAACGGCAAACTCCCTAGTAGATCAATTTGTTTGCACCCGTGCACCCCGGCAATGTCCTAGCAAATTCATGCTTGGCTCCTCTAACCGCGCGGCCCTCCCCACGACGGGAAGAAAGTGCCCGGCCGAAGACGATCTTTAAAGTCGGGACGAATTTGGCACTGTGATTTGCCTTCTGTTTGCTACGCTGGGATGAAAACAGATTGACACTAACATCGTGGAATTGCCCTATCAGTGGATGATCTCTCAACATCAGGGTACGTAGCCATTGATGATGCGGCCCCGTCATGCACGTCAGAAAGTCTTCTCCACAGCGAATCACTGGTAGTATCTTCCAGGACCTACGGGAACCTCCCACAACAACTTGAATATAACAAGTGAATTTTTGGGCGTAAATTATCAAAATAGTAGCAGCCGTCACCGCTGAAGAAACGAGCCATTCAGCGGCATCAAAAAAGCAATAGTCTGTTCCTAGGTCCGATTTGCAGGTTGCGTAATCAGATCGACTCGTAAGCTTGGCGCGAGTCGTCGATCAAAATGTCCTGCAGCTGAGGTTCGGCACACCAACCGAGGACTCCAGGACGACTCTCCACGGGACAAGGGGCGATTAAAATATCGGCAACATGGCAAGCAACATCAATTCGACGAAGCCGCGCGCTTTCAATCCGGAAGGGGTGCCGGCACCACCGCCGACGTACAAACATGTCGCCGTTACCCCTCTGCTCCCATCATCCCGACTCATCACGCTTGCCGGAATGACCGGGTGCGACCCCGCCAGTTCAGATAACCCACACACAGTCCGAGAGCAAGCCCCTCTTGCGTACGAGAAGATTCTTAAGGCACTCGCCGCTGCAGATGCCACTCCGCGCGATATTGTTCAAGTAAGACCACCCGTTTCTCTCTCCTCCAACGCAGATCCACCTGGGCGACAGTCAACTGACTGGTGAGCGTCAACAAGGTCAAGCACTACATCGTGAAGGAGACAGGGGACGCAGAAGTTGACCGCCTGGATGTGGTGGACCGCGGTTGGGGCGAATTATGGATTGAATTCATGGACAGGACCGCTGAGGGCCATCGCCCGCCGGATACTGTTGTGGGAGTTGCTAGTCTGGCGACGAGAGAAACCCTTTATGAATGTGAAGTGTGGGCTGTTGTGAGTAAATAAGCTTCGGAAACTCCGGCTGTCTCCGGCTCCGGTTGACCTGGTAGCCAAGGCAAGCACTTCAGGTGTTTGGTTGCGAGTGGTGATGAATCCATGCCCTGGAAGTATGAGGCTATGGGACATCAATGTTCAATTTTGCTTGGTGCATTTTACCTGGATTATCTCCACTTAGGCTGCTTGAAAAATGTTCATGAGCCTGTGATTATTTTGAATGCTACTATTGACCATAAGTAAACAAGTCCACTACCTCGCATCGCCAACCAGCCCGCTCAGTCTAGTCTTTCGCCCATTTTCCATAATCTCAGTACCTCAAAGGAAAAGTCGGCTTGCGCCGTTTCAATAAGAGTTTGACTTGCGTCAGGAGAAAGAGATAGAGGGGAAAAAACGAGGCTTGCACCCGATGGTGGAAAGAAGAGCTAGGTCCTCGAATGGCGAACCTTGACAAGCGATTCTTTGGCATAAGGCTGCCGGAATGCATCATGATTATAATTCAAAGGAAGCCGGGCATCCTGAAAGTGGGGCAGGTCCTATTTATAAGTTGATATCTCCATATTATGCAAGAAAATGCAAAGTGAGTACGTACCACTGTCCACTTACGGTCGATGGCGGTGGCGATCTGCAGATGCTGCTTGCCGTACATCACAAAGGAGTCGTAGACGATTTAATCAGCATTGGCCTTTTGGAGACTTCTTTTCCTAATGTAGAGGGCCATTTTGGGCGTCATGGACAGTAATGTACGGGCCTCTGCGCGCAATCGCGGTGTGAGTGACGAAGCCCCCTGCCAAAGCTCTTCGGACAGCTGTAGAGTTCCGGGCTCGGGCCGCTTGGCCAAAAAAAGAGTCGAGTAGATCAGCTCCAAGTCTCAGGCCCAGATGCCCGGATATAGCAGACCTCATCCAGGGCAGGCTGAGAATTGAAGTAGTCAAAACACCACCGGTCGAGGTCGATTCTGCCCTCTTCCTGGGTCCGCATGAACGCGTGCAGAGCATTCAAGTGGGTGATGTGGTCGGAGATGGGGTGCCCAGCGACCAGGAAATGTCCGAGGCCATCTTCGCCTTGTTGGGGCGCACTCGAATTCCATTTTGAACGCTAAAAATGGTTGCCAAAGACACGATCTCGGCGACGCATGGGTACTTGACTCTCGCGGACAGGGCACCGAACCAGCACTTGAGGTTGGGTCGACCGGAAGCTTGGCTGCGAGCTTGCCATCCTCGGCCTTTGATGAGTCCCCTAGAATTATCAGTCAGCCAAGTGTCCAATGGCCATTGGTTTGTGTTGATATTTATTCTGAGCTTACACGTCTGTGAGGTCGCGTTCCGCGCGGACGAGGCACTCAGGGGCAGGAGGGTCGACGTCGACTCGACGAAGGGGAAGCGGAGGACGTTGTCGAACCACATCTCGTGCAGCTTGAGCAGTACCGCATCCATGTTGGAGTGTTCCACGGCGGGGACAGGCGAAGTGGTGTTGTGTACCTAGCTCCTATGCCTCCTTTGCGCAGATCCGGTAGCATTTATCACGACCCTTGCAGCCGGCACGACCCATCCGCTCGCTGTACAGCTTCGGCCTTGGAGATTGGGCTCACGTTGAGCATTTCCATGCCGCAACGGTTTGAATTCCATGTGCCTCGAGAGCACCGAGTCGACAATATACTTGACGTCGGGGATCGTCAGAATCGTCTTGGCGATGTTGGTGGAGACGACGCATTTGTGCCGACTGTGGGAGAGTCGCCCTTTTCCACTTTGACTTGTGTGTAGGTGCTTGCAGCTGAATCTGTCAAAGCACTCGTTGACTGCTTGTCTGCAATTATTTCGTTGCTCTGCTGTCTACTTGCCAGCATTTCCAAAAGTACAAAGAACACAACATCCTGAAGTCCTTTCTGTGGGATAACGTCCTGTGGGATGAGCTCCTGTGGGGTAGCCTCTTATGAAATAACCTCCATTTGCATATGGGATAATTGTCTTGTGAAATAACCTCCTGTGTAGTAACCTCCTGTGTAGTAACCTCCTGTGTAGTAACCTCCTGTGTAGTAACCTCCTGTGTAGTAACCTCCTGTGTAGTAGCCTCCTCTGGCATATCGGATGACCTCCTGTGTGATGACCTCCTGTGGGATAACCTCCTTTGGGACAACCAACTGGTGGATAAACAACTGTAAAGCGAGCATATATGGGATGAAGAGCTGAAGGATTATTCCTGAGAAATCACTCAAGAGTTCTGCTCGCCTTGCTGATGACGGTACTGGTGTTGTGGTAGTGATGCCGGCGTCGGTCTGACTGATTCAAGAAATTAGCCTCAAGTCGACTCACGGGTTCGCTGGTGCGGCTGGTGCTGTTGATGCTGCTGATGCTGCGGCTACGGTGATGCCTGGCCAGGTGGCAGTCGACTGTCAGGGTGCTTTGGCCAGACACAATGTGTTCCCCATGGGCAAAGTGAAAGTTTGCACAAAGCTGCCACAAGTCGATGGCATTCCAAGATCCCAAGAAAGCCTAACCACGCCCCCCCATTCACTTCTCGCCCCCCTTTCACTTCTGTCCGCGCCTTCTCTTTGCCTTCTCTTTGCCTTCCCTTTGCCTTCCCTTTGCCTTCCCTTTGCCTTCCCTTTGCCTTCCCTTTGCCTTCCCTTTGCCCTCTTCGCACCCACCAACAACAAAAGTAAGTAATTCTCGCTCTACCACATCTCAGGGTCGGCAATATAACCAGAAACTGCGTGAGTTGTGGCGAATTCTGCAATTTTCCCCATTAATCTCCCGTTTGCACTTCTTCCTCCTAAGCCCCGGCCCCTGGGACATGTGATCACTTGAAGACTCCCACCTCTCAACAAACCAGATCCTTCATCATCCGAAAACTCCAGAGACAGAGCTTCGACAAGGGATCAATGATCTTCAGAGTGTCTGGGTACCAGTCTTGTGTGCCGGAAAAAGAGTCTTTTCAATTTACGCTGACAGTTCACACCCAGATGGCCGACCATATTCCTAGGTCGGACGCCGCGAGGCCCACACCACCACAACAGCCCATTCAATCCTGGTATACTCACCTACCAATGTCCGAATTCCCAGCTAAGGCGGCCTTTCGTTCAATTTATCTTCGAGAGATCTACTTCCAGATCCACAAGAGCACTGTGGGTGAGCTCTTGGTAGCCGAAGGTATCAGCGCCAATAACTTCAGGCTTTATTGGGACACTGGCCCCGTCTCACATGGCCATCACAATGGCTTCTGCTGGATCGAGTTCTGGACCCGAGATCAAGCAATTTGGGCCTGGGCTAGGCTGGACGGTTTGGCCAAGTGGACACGAACGTTGATCGTTGGGTCTGTGGTAAATTGGGCACGTCACCAAATAACCGGCTGGGCTTGGACGACGTCTAACAGTAAGTGGCAGAACAGATACAATGCTCTGAGGCCATCTGCCCTGGAGCTTCATGCCGCGAAAGGTCCGCATCCGGCTGGCTCTATCGACCCTGCCAGTGGCTCAGCGCCTCCGCCTCAGATTTCCTCTCCTGGGTCTGAGATCACCGAGGCCACTTACCCTGGAGAGCGCAACTTCTACGCAGATCTTGGGCTGCCGGGCCAGGTTGATGACATGACAGTCATCAAGAGGCAGTACACAAAGCTTGGTGCGTCTGCCCCAGCGCGATAGTTTGGACATCCGGCTAACCATCCCACAGCTCTTGAGATGCACCCTGGCAAGGGCGGATCGTTAGAGCAATTTCAGGTCATCAGCAATGCCTATCAGTTTCTCTCCAATCTTGAGAAGAAGACCGCGTTCGACCACCGCCAATTCCGCATCCCGCGCATCTTGCCGGCTTCCGCTATCCCGCGTTCCCGGCCTCTTTCACGGGAGGAATGGATGGCCAACAAGAAGGTTCCCTTCTTTTTGGTACGGGAGCACGTCACAATGTCGAAAAGACATTTGGCAGACGATCGCGCGACAGCTAGTATCGAATGGGGTCTGAAGTTGATCAGCTCGGGAGAGATCTCTCTGTTTCTACCGCGTCAGACCCTTCCACCAGCATCAGGCAACTCCCGGGTCGATTACGTGGCTATTGTGAGGTACGATGAGCCCATTGCCGAATTTGGCAAGGAAGTCGCTATCAGGAAGGGCTGTAAGATTATTCTCGCGGGTCAGCGTCCCACAGAACCAAAGAGTTGCAGGAAAGGACACTCGTAATGCCGCTTACCTAGGTACTTGGACATCATACTGGACCGTTGCCAGTCATAATACCCTCATCATGTAGAGAAATGATCCACACAAGCTCAGAATACTGAGAAGCCAAGGTATCAATTACAAGCCCGGTGGCCTTCTCGATGAATGTTAGTCAAGCGCACAATGTTTCACACAAGCGCACATACCACATGTGCAGCATCCCTCCAAGACCGGGATGGACATACGTTTAGTTGCCTCGCGCGGACATACTATCCAGCACTTTGTCAGCGATATTTGACTAGGCTGGAGCCGATACGACGATTTCACTTCATGGCAAGCCCACGACCGTTCCATCGACCTCAGTATGGAGCTGTATTGAGCTGTATTGGTAAAATGACTTTTCGGTACTAGCTTTGGTCATGTTCATCTCTTGCGTGAAACTGAGGCCATTGCAATCATATCCCACCGAGGCAAGTTTCCCTAGATCATTGCATTTGAGAGCTCAAAAACTGTAAAACGGAAGGAGGGAGAGAGGAGTCTGCAGCGGAAACACCACAGCTAAAGCACCTACTATGCGGAAAACCACAGCGAGCGCAGCACAGCCCAGGACCGCAGGACACGGCAATTACCAACAGAAAATCTCCGTAAGAGCTCCTGCTTCTTCTGATCAAAGCTTGCCCTACTCTTTGCCCCGTCTGTTCATACGATTTCGTGCACTTGCCTGTGATCAACCACGTTTGATGACTTCAGTTTCACAATAGTCCGACCACATTCATTATGTCGGCCACCATGGAGGTGGAAAAGTTCAAGACTCACATCCCCCTGGCAGGCGTGCTGACTCTAGCAGGACGGATGTTCCCTGTCTCACTTACATACATCACGGGGGCAACTCCAAACTTTGTTTCCGCCTGTCTCATGGTGGTAATTCACATACAGTAGACCGGAGACCAGGATACGGCCGAGAAGGGCGGCATCCCCATTTTCATGCCCGGTGAAGGGGAGGTCGCGCAGGTCTGCAATATCCTGAAGAAGGGCTGCCCGGACATGGTGCCTGGTCAATGACCACTTCCGTCGCGGTAACCCTACGCCTTCAATGGGAATTTCCTATTGTCTGGAACGGTAGGAAAGCACTACTCTCCGTTGCCCTCCAACTTCCAAGTTTTGAACCCAAAATGCTTAGTAGAAGCACGCTTGCACTTGCAACCAACAGCCCATTGAACATTACGAGACAAGAGTAAGTAGAATCGCTGTGACCAAAAACTCGGGCCGGATCAGCGGACCTTGGCTCTCTTGATTCACAGCGTAGGTTTGCTTGTTGTTTTCTAATATCCATGCTGGCACTCACTAAGGCTCTATATATAGGCTCCAAGTCAAGCCAGCGTCTAAAATAAAAAGGCTGGCAAACAAACTAGTTCATCACAACGCATGAAGAGAACAGTTCTTGACAGTGATAAACTTTTCAGGCGTGGGAAATCTCAAGAGCTAGCAACAACTTGGGCCCGGATTGCAGCTGAGTCGGCCACATTTTGCCACGGTCCGTGGGCCAGAGGAGAGACCAAGGCAGATTAATGCCTCCACAGGGCCAGAAGCGACTGTCATGACTTGGCGAGATCGTCCGCTCGACCTTGGGAGGTGACAAGATCATAGGCGAAACTCTTGGTCACTCCCCAGAGGTGAAGCCTAGCTTTATGCGAAAGCTTGGCCGTGATTAAGCAACAATTGTGGGTGTCGACTTTTGGTGGAGGGCCCACGGCCAAGAGTCGTGTCTCAGACAGCGCAAGGTCCCGCTGATCCCTGCCCACTAGCCCAAACATGAGCGCTCTTGGCTTGATCTAAGATATTTTTGGGCCCAGTAGTTCAGACGAAGCTGATCTTTTAAGATCCAGGCTTTCGGGTGATGAACATACTTTGGCCTAGGTGACGGGGAGGAGATCGCGCTTGACACTAATAAGCATCTAGATTATTTTTAAGAAGACTAGGCATACTTCGTTGCAGGTTGCAGATGTCTTGACGGAGGTAGTGGGCGTTGGTCGCTTTGACCTTGGTTGGAGGGAGGGTAGATCGTGCGTCGGGGCTTGAGTCAGCATAATGGCTGGCAAAACTGCTCTTGGCACTGTCTCCTACCGACAATTCCATGTTACGACTCGGCTGGGTTTGGTGGCAAGGACATATAGCAATGTGTGATATGGCTCCAGTCTTGTCAAGAAGTCCGGAGGTCGGTCAGACACCCGGGGCGCTGGATCGCCAATTACTGCAGCCAAGGTCTGCCAAGCTGTCTGAGCAGAGTCCTTCCCCAGAACTTTTCGGCACCATCTGGTCTCGGAGCCCAGGCGTTCCTGTTTCTTGCCTCTGTCCAAGACTTTTTTTCGTAAGGGTGTCAAACACTGACTGATTCACCCGGCTCTTCTTCACGGACCCTCGATTTGGACACCGTCTAGCACCCGTACACGGGCGTGACAGGCAAACACCCCGGCCTCTGCGTGCCCACTGCGAAGACGCGCGAGGCAGCTTGGGGCAACACATCCCTGGAATGGCACGCGATGTTTCAACGGATGGGTCCTTGATAAAGATCCCCAGTGTTCCCTCGTCCCAACTTGCTTTGACTCAACCTCCATCTCTATCCTCTTGTCATTCTCTTCTCTTCAAGTCGTCAAGCTGGTCTGGAACCGCTCGTTATCGCGTCTTCCTACTTCAATAATAATCTTGCACATATACATATATCAACAACCCACTACCCTCCCAATCAACCTCACAAGATGTATACTCGAAGCATCCTCCTCTACCTGGGCGCGCTTGCGTGGTTGACCCAAGGTGCACCTCTTAATATCAACCTGGGTGCCTACTCTCCTGCCTTGGTGGTCGGTGATGGAGAGATTTCTTTCGGTGGCGCCGAGGGAGGTGCCGCTGAGGGCGGTGCCGCTGGGGGCGCAGAGGGTGGTGCGGGAGGTGCAGAAGGTGGCGCTGGCGCTGGCGAGGGAGGCGCTGGAGCTGGAGAGGGTGGTGCAGGAGCTGGCGAGGGAGGAGCTGGAGCTGGAGAGGGCGGTGCAGGGACGGGAGCAGGAGAGGGAGGTGCTGCTGCTGGAGGAGAAGCTGCCGTTGCCTCTGCTCAGGTAAGATGAACTACATCCGATGGCACACCGAAGAGCTTCCAGACTGACCACCCACTTCACAGGATTTCTCGGCTCTGCAAGGCATGGGCAAGCAGAGACTCCCCAAGGCTCGATCATAAGCTCACCCACAAGAAGCTCTGATTCACGAGGCGAACATAGCCGCGGCAAAGACAAATACAGACAGACACACACACAAAACAACAAGAGGAGGGGGGCCTGACATGGCTACTCCGGCATGTGACCGTCTGCACGCATATCATCTTTTCCTAGTACGGAGACGCATACTTGAGGAATTATTTCAGCCTTCACATGCTTCAAGCAGCACAGAACGCTTTACCAGTTCGATACCCGGTGCAACAACAGGTCTGGCAGGCTTATATTGGATACACACAAACTACACTCTTAAGTATAATAGACAGACAGCATGTGATCATTTAGCTTTCAAGAAATTTGAGCATACCAATACTAGTCGCGAAATTATTTCTTTGAAAGTGACTTCCCAATAGAGACCAGAGCCATACGCAACGGTTCAAATGTGACCTCACTAAACGAGGCATGACAGGTTGCTTGCCATTCGGACACTGTGCCCACATCTGGTGCATTTCCCGAAAGCCTGGTAATTGACTAATATAATTCTAAGTGCGCCTATCTAACGGAGTGATATAAGCATATGCACGTGTCGTGATTTGAAAATGCGATGGCTGTACGCCGGATGAAAGGCAAGCTTCGGAGATGGTTCAGATTAAGCATTTTCACACCCGGCATAGAGACATATCTACTCTGTGTCAGCTGTACTCTTAGGGAAAGTTCTCGACTTGCAAACAGTCTTGTTCGATTGAACCTCCCACCAGCCGCTAAGCAACCTTGTTTCCGCTCAATACAAGATATTCCTGCTGTTCTGACCGCCCCAGAGCATCAATATGACCTGGTTTGAATTGGGTTCGGCCACACTAGCTCAACGGGGTAGTGGGAGATACAAATGAAGCCGCGGCTCCTCAGGATGTTCCTGAGCCCGGATATCTGATGTCTGCTCTGTCACATGGAATTTCCCTAAATTCCCTCGCTCCGATGGATTCTTTGTCTAAAAGGAGGGTTGTACAGGAACTGCTAGTCCCCGCCATCATCTTGGTATCGTATTCAGACGCAAGTTGGGGCAGTTTGGAACATACGAATACGACTGGCAAGGTTGTGGTAGATTCACTACTCAGATGATCTGCAAACTTGTGTTGTGAATGATTCGAATATGCCCCTTCACGGACGCGCTCGGAAGAAGGAACCAGTCAGCTGACGTGTCGACGCTTGAAGAGGAAATATTGCCCGTCGTACCTAAGCCATTTCCCCGCATGTTGCTGCTTACTTGCTCTGCCAGTCCGAGTTGTGTTGTGCACTCTCGGAGCCGCATTCAAGCATGCACCACAGCCCCAGGAACCAGGGGGAATATGTGACTAGAACCAGACACGGGTGCTAACCGGTGTTGAGCAGGACTAATAGCACGTGTTCGCGCACGACTGTCACTAAAAGTCTAATCTTCAAGCTAATCTAAGGTCCAAGCTGAGGATCGCACGGGGCAAGACCCAGCCGCACGCGATCGTCCCCGCGTATTGTCAACAATCGAGTAACCAGCTCGTCTCCTCATGTTCTCCAGCCCACTCAGGATGAACCTAGCCGCTGTGGACGTGGCTTGCAACCATCATGCTTTTTGAGGCGGCGGCCATGATTCGACGATGCCGCCCGTCCCGCTTAGGTGTTCCTGTCGGCGAGCTCCTCCGGCCCCCATTTGCCAGCCGAGGAACCTTGAAGGCTGCTTACCCTCCATCTTCTGTGCTAGGCGCGTAGGATCTCCAATGTATGAGGGGTTGCCATCTGCAATGATCTGCCCCGGCCGCCCAAGCGGTCCAGAGGGTGTGGGTGTGTTAGCTTGGGATGAACGCTCTCCGGTGCCGAGGTCTGGTTCGTGATTCTACAAGGCATTGGATGGAGTGATCTTCACATGTGCGCATCTTGTTGACCGCTTCCAGGCACACACGCACTTGATCGACGGTTGCAACCCGGGGCCGTTGAGGGGCCGTTCTGGGCTGGCCGGACTAAGCGGGAAAACATATGCTTCCAACTCGGCCCAAACCGTTGAACGTCAAACTCCAGCATGCTTGAGAAATCCTTTCTCCCACAACTGTGAATTTCTCTTTATAATGACCTGTCTGCTGGGTGACGATTCCGATGAGGTCATTGACATATCGACTGCCGTGCAGCCCCTGCTGCATGTGCCGTTGGGGGAGATTGGACAGCAACATCGTGCCGGCGTGCCGGAGTGAAAGCTTGTACCGCCCACTCCAATTTTCGAGAAAAGATTCCTACCCCACGGGGTAACTGATTGGGATCCCCGCAATGCGCAGCACAGCGTCGTAGAGATCTAGGCTCGGTCGCAGATGGTTTACCCAAAACGGGTAACGGCCCCGGCGTGGCACGCGGAGACTACGCCCGGATTGTCGATACACCCTTTCACTTTGACCGTCACCTGGCCCTTTTTTTTTGGGCACCATGAATCGGGAAATCTATTGGGATTTGCATGCAGACGGTGTGTTTTTCAACACGACTATGATCACCATCCGTATATGTGGAGAGAGAGAACGGGGTGTCGGGAGGATGCCAGCCCGACGATCGACCTTGCAGATAAATTGAGCACCGAAGCCTCTCTTTTGTTCGTGATGGTTCTCGACTGGAGCACTGTCAGTCTCGCCTTGGTGAACTTGTCTTCCGCGCCGGCCTGACTGCAGCATCCTTGACTGGAAGCTTTTTACAGTTCCTTCAGTCGGTCAATTCGGAGCAACAATGAAGGGCTTTACCGCGTCGGTCTTGGCCTCTTTTGTGGCCAGCGCCCTGGCCCTCCCAGCCGGCCAGGGCTCTTCTCCCGTGGTCAACGGCCGAGCAGTCTCGCCAACTGTCGTTCTCTCCCCGTCTAACACCATTGTTGGGCTGGCGAGCGGCGATGTTGAAAAGTTTGCAGGCATCCCGTTTGCAGACCCACCCACTGGGTCTCTACGACTCAAGCCCCCCAAGAAGTTGTCAACGAACCTCGGCAGCGCCTATGATGCCATCAACCCAGCGGCAGCCTGCCCGCAGATGCTCGTCTCGTCAGGCGAGAACCAGAGCCTGTTCCTCCAGGTTCTCGGTGACCTTACCAGCCTGCCTATCCTCCAGGCAGCAACAAACCAGAGCGAGGACTGCCTCACGGTCAGCGTCATTCGCCCGGCTGGTGTGACGGCTGGCGCGAATTTGCCAGTCCTGTACTGGATATTCGGAGGGGCGTTCGAGGTGAGAGACCTGGCCACAAATTGTGTATAGTTATAAATATGCTAACAACAGAGTTAGCTTGGATGGGCTGCCATGTACGACGGGACGGACCTGCTCGATCAAGCCATCAGCCAAGACCAGCCCTTCATTTACGTCGCGGTCAACTATCGCGTCGCTGGGTTTGGATTCATGCCCGGCAAGGAGATCCTGGCCGATGGATCTTCCAACTTGGGCCTGCTCGACCAAAGAATGGCTCTGGAGTGGGTGGCTGACAACATCGAGGCGTTCGGAGGTGACCCAACAAAGGTGACGCTATGGGGCGAGTCCGCAGGGGCCATCAGTGTCTTCGACCAGATGGCCTTGTACGGTGGGGACAACAACTACAACGGCAAACCACTATTCAGAGGCGCCATCATGGACTCTGGCAGCATTGTCCCCGCGGACCCTGTGGACTGCCCCAAGGGACAGGTCGTCTACGACACCGTTGTGAAGACGGGAGGCTGCTCGGGAGCAAGCGACACATTAGAATGTCTCCGGGCTCTTCCATATGAACAATTCCTGGATGCAGCCAATTCGGTCCCGGGTTTCCTTGGATACCAGTCTGTGGCTCTGTCATATCTCCCCAGGCCGGACGGAACAGTGCTCCCCGACAGCCCGGATGTGCTGGCGACTCAAGGCCGGTACGCCGCAGTACCCATGATCAACGGGGACCAAGAGGACGAAGGAACAATTTTCACGCTCTTCACTTCTAATGTCACAACGACTCAGGACCTCTTGGAGTACTTACAAACCTATTATTTCAGCAGTGCCACAACCGCGCAGTTGGAGGCCCTTCTCGAGACATACCCCCAGGACATCACACAGGGCTCACCATTCAGAACCTCCCTGCTCAATGAGGTCTACCCTCAGTTCAAGCGAATTTCCGCATTGCTCGGCGACCTGGTATTCACCCTCTCGCGCCGTGGGTTCCTCGAGAACACAAACGCCGTCAACCCCAGCGTCCCGTCGTGGAGCTACCTGGCAAGCTACAACTATGGAACCCCGTTGCTTGGCACGTTCCACGGCAGCGACCTGCTGCAGGTCTTCTTCGGCATTTACGACAACTACGCCGCGAGGAGCATCCGGACTTACTACTACAACTTCTTGTACAACCTGGACCCCAATGTCGGCTACGGCAGCTACCCGAACTGGCCGCAGTGGAAAGATACGGGCAGCGGCAACCAGCTGGTGCAGTTTTACGCACTGTCGCAGAACTACCTGGCTGATGACTTCCGGAGTGATTCTTATGCCTTTATCAAGGAGAACATCAATTCGCTCCACATCTAGTGGTTCCCTGTGGGCAGTGTGGTGGATGAAGTTACGAATAATGAGGGCCGGGCTCAACGTTGAATGTCACTTAATGTCTTAGCTACGATAATGCCAGGAATGAACAAAAGTCAACCAAGACGTGATCACCATGAAGCTCGCCCTGGCGGACGTTTCGTAGCAGTGGCTAAACTCTCCATACTATGACACGCGTGGTGGGCACCAGCCAGCTCATACCCATACCTACTAGGTACTCCAATTGCCCAAAACACACAACTATACATGACCATTACCGTAGCCAGCCTTCGATTTCCGTGCACACAGAAGCTGCCAGATATTTGTGTTCTCCGTCCGGTGGATGGATGGGTGGAAGCTGATCTTTAACCTGTGGGCTCTTTCAAATTCTCAGGCAAGTTCAAAAAGGTCTTTATGCATTCCTACCGACTGTCTTTCCAAAACGGCGTTGGTTCTCTTCGAGTGCATGACCACCGAGTGGCTCTCACAGAAGTATTCAGCCTCAGAAGACTCTATTTTGATTGGAGAGCCGGTTCGCAGCCACTATTACTGCCTGTATGTGCATTCAAAAGCTCTCATGCGATTGATTATGGGTTCAGAGTTAAAGGGACTACCACCTTAGAGCACTGACCAGGATAAGTCACCGGTAGGATGATCATCTGGAAGTATTACTCGAAGTATATAGGGTCAGAGGCAGACATCATCTGGATTACAAATTGAGTTCAAGTACGGTAGGATTCAACTACAGTTCATTCACAGTTGAGGACTTCTTTGAGTTTGAATCATGGAATCGAAACCGCGCTGCATCGATTCCGGTTGTCTGATAATGCTGGCTCCACAACTATATACCATCGAAACTACACAATCAGCCGAGATTTCCACGGACACGCCTGCGAGTCTCTCATCTCTTCTCTTGCATATTACTACTCTGTTCCAGCTTGTCCTTCTTGCCCTCGTCCGCCCTGAACCACAACGACCAGCCCGACTTCCTACTGTCCTCCTCCGAAGAGCCCCGCTTGGACTTGAACAGGTCCAGGGGTGGCTGCAGGAGGAAGGCAAAGGAGAACCGGCTTTCCCTCGGCGAGGAGCCGCCGCATGTCGTGCACGACGACACCGACGAAACACTGCCCCGGTCTGCTGGGTGACCGCCGTGCTTGGTACACGGCCGAGGATCGGTCGAGTTGTGCACGCGGAGCTTGTTCTGCAGCTTCTGCACCGGGCAGTTGACGGAAGCCGCAGGCTCAGGCTGCTGCGCCAAGGGCTCTCGCGACTCGGTCGCCTGGTGCACAGGCGATGGCGGCGCGAGTGCTTCGTCCGGGGTCGGTGAAATAATAGATCGAACTTCGGGTACTGGCGATAGCGTGCTTCCGACGAAGAAGCCGTCCAGGTCTCGGTCAATGGTCTTTGGCGTCGGCCCGCCACGGCCGACGAGGCCCTTCAAGGACTTCTGGACAAGGGGGAGAGGCCTGTCGAGAATCGAAGGAGAGCCCGAGCGGTCGTCATCATCATCGTGATCCCACGCAGACGGCGATCGGACCCTGCTCAATCTGTCTGCCGGGGACATGCGAGACTCGCTCATTTGTGGCTCAGGAGTAGATGTCCGGCTTGGGAGTCTGTTCCCACGGCCCGTGAACCCATTTCGGGAGGTCCTGAATGGCTTCCTGAGTGACCGCAGGTAACCCTTTCTCCGAAGACGGAAAAGTATAAGGATAAAAGTGCCAATCATGGCAACGGCGGAAACACTGCCAACTAAGAATTGAACGAATCAGTCAACAGTACTCCATCCATAGTCTACTTAGAAGAGCTTACCAGCTATTCCTGCCATCTTTCCGGATGACAAGATAGGTCCAGGCGAGGCGGCATCATTATAATCGGATACTGAGGATGCTATGGGGACTGATGCCAAAGACGGTGTTGGAGCAAGCTCGGCAATAGGGGAGTTGACGGCGGACGGCGGTACGAAAACGGGCAGTGGCACAGGTGGAGGAGTCGTCTGTGGTGAGAGTGATACTTGGGTCTGGGCAGCTAGAGGCGTTGTTGAGATACTGGGTGAAGAAGCAGCTGGTGCTTGTTGCTGCGTCGTGCTGGTTGATATCGTGGATGTGCTCGAGGTCGAAGATGTGGTGGTCAGAGTCGAAGATGTCGTAGTCTGCTCGGCAGGTGGCGGCGGGGGAAGTGCTGGCGGCGGTGCGGCAGCGAGAGGCGGCGGCGCTGCTTCTGGTGGTGGTGGTGGAGGAGGAGGCGGCGGCGGCGGTGTTGGTTCAGCTTGGGCGGTGGATGTCGTTATCTGTTCCGTTGTTGTTGAAGTTGAAGTCTGCTCTTGGGTCGTCGACTTGGACTCCTCAGACTTCGACTGGTTGTTGTTGTTGTTGTTATTATTATTATTGTTGTTGTTGTTGTTATTATTGTTGTTGTTGTTGTTATTGTTGGGGTTTTGCCCTTGATTTTGAGTCTGACCTTGTCCCTTGTTGCCGCCTTGGTTCTGCTGGCCCTGATTCTGTTGGCCTTGTCCTCGATTGTTCTGGCCTTGGTTCTGACCTTGGTTTTGCCCTTGGTTCTGACCTTGGTTGTTTTGTTGACCTTGCCCCTGATTCTGACCTTGGTTCTGACCTTGATTGTTTTGTTGGCCTTGCCCTTTGCCTTGGTTCTGATTTCCGTTCCCGTTATTTTGTCCCTGGCCTTGCCCTTGATTCCCATTGCCGCCCTGGAACTGGTTCGGATTTCCGCCCTGGAACCCTCCGTTCGGTGGCCCATTGGCTTGATCTTTTTGGCGATCAGCTTCGGGGTTTGGGCCACCTTGTGGCTGTGGTGGACGTCCATCGCCTTGACCTTGGCCTTGGCCTCGTCCCTGTCCGTTGCCTCCATCGGGACCTTGACCTCCACCGTTGGGAGAAGGACGATCTGGGCCACCGTTTTGTGGAGAGTTCTGCCGATCAGGACCGTCGGGTCTAGGCTGACCTCCGCCATTGCCTCCTCCTCCTCCGCCGCCATTGCCTCCGCCGCCATTGCCTCCACCACCATTATCACCCTTACCATCACCACCTCCTCCTCCTCCTCCTCCGTCGCCACCTTTTTCACCGCCCTCTTTGCCTTTGCCTTCTTGCCGGCGTTGTGCAGGCTGGGAAGTGCCCTCGGGCCGCCATCGGAGGACTCCCATACTCCAAGTAGACATGGATCGCAACGGGGTTGACGATATCCGGATAATTAAATGACAGCAGAAATGCTGATCGAACCTCGATACCGATATTAGGGCCCGTCACCACAATCGAAGCATCGTGTCCGGTGATGATCGCGCGCTCGGAAGCTTGAGAGAGAAGCGGGCCCGGGGAAACGGACTATGCTGGGGAAGCAAGTGTACATTAAGGGTTGGTTGCGCAGCAGAAAGAAACATATGAAAAAGGCTGGCCGGCCCGGATTCAGATAGCATCTGTGCTTTTGCTTTCCTATTGACGGCCATGGTGGTGAAACATCCTCAGCAGGCGGGGGGTTCGCACTGGCACACTTGGGCTGATGTGCTCGCTACTCCTGACCTCCTCTCCCCCCCGTCTGTGCCCGCCGCCCCCCTGGTCCAGCATTGCCATGCAACCATTAAACTCCCGTCAACTGACATATGTGTTCGGCCTCTTTGGAACCCAATCTATCCCACGGGAGATCTGCCGTGTTGGGATTGTTCTCGCAAAGCCGACTCAGGGGGGCAAGGTGTTGTGGTGGTGATTGGAGGCTGCGTGCAAGTTTGCAGCCGCTGGCACGGCGGCGTTTCGACTCTCAAACGCCAGGAACTGGGTTGCAGGCATGCGTCTGCTAGGCAGGCCTGCTTTGTATGGGGTAAGCTTTGGCCTAGCCATCGGGCCAAACGTGGAATTTTCAGTCCAAACGAAACCAAGCACTAGCCACATGCACGGATGTGTAGCGTCCGAGCAGCTTGGGTGTGCACAGCCGGGGGTGGGTCACACACACACAAACAGGCACACACACACACACACACACACACCCTGCCGCAGTCGACTCCTGGGTTGGCGTTTCCTCTTACCCTCTAGCTCGGGCGGAGCGACGTCTGGTCGTTGGGACACGATAGTATTTTCAGATGAGAACAGCCGTGCTGAATCAACGGCGACATCCTCAGCTCAGCTGGCTTCGAACTGGTGGCCTAAACGGGCCAAGGTTTAATTAGCTGCTGCTGAAGTCAAGCATTAATCATTTGATCTTCGCGACTCTGCCTAACTCTGCTGGTGTTCGACGTCGGGAGATCTTCTATGCTTATTCTCGAAGAAGCAAGGTGCCCATCCAACGGCAACCAGGTCGTGCGTGCTCCAAGAACTGCGCGCTTTTCGTCCACAGTTAGAGTTGAAGATGCACTACCCAATATCGGTCTAACTAAGATCAACGACATTGGAAGACGCCCCACGTTTCGCCCTTTCTTGCTGTGCAGGACATTGTACCACCACACGTGCACACAGCAACTTACTTCTCTCAAATTTTAGATGCCGGGCCAAAGCCCCGCTGCCCCCGTTGACCTCAGCCTGCATGAAATCCTGGTCTCCGCAGCTGCAGCGTGGTAGAATGATCGACTTCATCGACCTGGTAAAAAGCCATTGCCGACAGAAAATAGCGAATGGAAAAGTGGCTTCCATACCCTTGGCAAGGTGCGGCTCCGGCTGCCGAGGGTGGACTGTGTCACAAATTCGGCTCAAAACACCAGGGTTTTTTTTAAGCTTCAAATGGCCCCCTGCTCGGAGACCCTGCTCGGGGATTTTCCTCTGCCGTTCGTGCATTCGGTACCACCGTAGCGAGGAGGTGGTAGAGAAACATCGAGATCTACAATGTGCAGATTGGAGATTTCATGGGTTTGCTGCGCTGGCACCTGGAAATGCACATGTGCATTTGACCAGCTAGGACAAGATGAAAAGAATAAATACAAAGCCAATGAAGGGGTGATGCGGCTGAGGCATATAGAAAGAACCTGCAAAGTATTGAATCCGTTACAGGTGTTGCAGTACTTCATGAGCACCTGCATTAAGCACAGCCCCCAAACCTCTGTGTCTGTGCTTGAAAGAAGAAAGGATCATGCTCCTCATCCGAATCCAGCATAATCGAGCTTGTGGGGGCCATCCATAACTGTCACAATTACCATGTATCTCGAAATCCCTTCCAAGAGTATACCTCAACACTCAGAAAATGTCTCGATGGAGTTCCGGCTTTGGTATTGATGGCTCTTACTGGGCATTGCCATCGTCCTCAAATCCACAGCAGGGAGTCTACTATGAACTCGGCGCCCGGAGGTTCCCTTACTCCTCTTATTATCTTGGACATAGGTGTGAAGCTCTCGTATCCGTATGTAGATCCTTGCGACCTTGACACGTCCCGAGGTATAATTCTTTCCGCACATGCTTCCCTGCACCCAGACGGGTCTCTGGGAGTGCGAGCGTGATTTGTCGGATGGACTGGATGGTTTTGAGGGATTCGGTATCTTCCACAGTTCTTGTTGTCCCATGAGTCCCCCCGTCACTTTATTAACGACGGTGTTGCGGAGGGAATGGCAACCAGTCTTGGTGTTTTTCCAACCCATCTTGCATGTTATTTGGGTGGTATGTGCTTTTTGTGAAGCGCGATACATTCACTTGCAGCTGCGTACCCTGGATCTGTTGAACAAGCTGCCACATAGTAATGCGTTATTGCAACGCCTAGGGAGCGAGATGTCTTGACCGGAAGACCTGCGCACTCATACTGCTCGAAACTCTGAAGCGCTTGGTATGACCGACTCTGCCTTATGGCAAGAAGAAGGCCGATGGAGGATTCCACATTCAATTTTGCTTCTAGTCTAATACTGCCTCAGCAGACTTGATCCTCGCCAGCCAGAACGGGCCGAGAAGGCCGCAATGATATCTGTCATCGTATGCCTAGGTACAAACCTAACTTGGAGCGTCCTAGATGCGCACCAGCCCCGGATCTGAAATCTTTTTTGATGCGTTGATGATGTACTTATTGCATTCACTGAGTTGACAAAAAACGTTCGCCCAAGAAGTCGCAGTAAAGCTTAGCGTACGAGACGACAATGAATAAGAATGTGGAGGCACCAGTCAAAGTCGTCGAGGAGGAGGTCGGTAAGGAGACGTAGGTGGCGTGCACATGTGTGCGACCACGTCGTTACGGGAGTATGAGGCTCCCTGGGGCGTTTTAGCCACAAAATAAAGTCTCAGTTGGCATTACTTCGAACGGCAAGAAGCTTCCCGTTGATTCTGGGCAAGATGGAAAGACCGATGTATTCTTGAGACCTCGCTTACACTCATGACAACTTGGTGACGGTGGAGGACTGCCTCAAGATCTTTCGACTCGCAACAAATTCTTTGATAAACACAAACACTGACATATTCTTCTGTGGCCTGCGATATTGAAATGGTCCCTGGGCTGTCATGGTGGCGATAATTATTACATTTCCTTGAAACGCGTTAAGCGCTGGGGGTTATGGTGTGAGTTTTGACATCTGGATCCAATGAGCCTCAACCCACATTATCTACATTGTACCTAGGTCAGTGGTGAGACACAAAAGGTTGTTCCTCGGCCTGATTGACACTTGTGCGAGCTCTGAACTATGTGCATCGAGGGTCTTGAGCAATGCATGCGGTTGACCGCCATACCTGAGTCGCCTCCTGGGTTAGTAGTAGTCTATACTTGCACACCGTAGCCCGCCAGCATGTGCGACGAATAGGCAATAACAAGAGCTGACACAGGATTGATACAACGTTCCATGCCATACCGAAACATCTGTGGGAAAATATTGTCAATACTCGAGCCAGAGAAAGCTAGAGGCACTGCAATAAACTCGCCACAGCTGCAGTCTGTGACACACGGCAAACTCGGAAGCACCGTCACGAGAATCATGTGCGACCATGGCCCTGATTCACTGCACACAGACAGGCGCCATAGTGCCAAAGTACATGGCCAAAATAGAAAATGGGCGCCACAATAGTGGTACGCTAGAACAGCGGTCAAGAATAATTGGTCAAGTGCGACCCGACCTTATTCTCCACGGCAGTGTCGACTTGGTGGTGATGCAGCTTATGCAAGTGCAGCTCAGGGCCGTGGGACGACGAAAGAGACCGCCAGGTGCGATTCGACACGAGTCAAAAATCTAAGACATGCCTATAAAGCGTTATCGGCAGCTACGAGTCCGAAAGGAGGGAGCGGGAGCCCGCAAGGTGACGTTGGATATTGGGGGGACGGCCAGGGAATACGAGGCCTTGGCATCAGCGATCACCGCCGACGTCACCCCGCTGGCCACTCACGGCCCGGGCAGGATCAGCTTGTAGGCTTCTCCCACATGCGGGCCTCTACGGGTGCCCATTACGAGATTCAACAGCTCATTGTTCATTTGCGAAGGAGTCACGATGGCTGCAGAGGACGACACCACAATATATAAAAGCGTATGCATATCACCGTCCAGCCGGCTTTGTTAAAGTGTGCATATCCTTCCCCATCGCCTTCAGTCCTTCGCACCGAACATCAAAGAGCACCGCAATACTCTCCGCTCTCATCCTACGCCAAAGCTAGTCCTTTAATTCTCACACTCCTACACAATGTATCGATTCATCTCGACTTTGGTGGCCGTCGCCGCATATGTCTCCTGCACGCCCCTCGAAAAGACACCCCGGTACTCGGGCGGCTGTTCGGATACATCCTTCGGTGACTTTCAGTGGACAGTAGAAGAGTTCGACTTTCACGCTTCATATATCTTCACTACACCTGCCCATCAAAACTCATGGGGTTATGTGAGCTTCAACCTGTCGAACCCTGCGGTGCCGGACTTTCTGGCCTCATGCAACGCAGCAAGCAGTCAGCTCTCGGACTTCTTCTACGGGACCATGCAATACAATTGCACATTCGACGGAGAGGTGGGCCAACCAGGGCCAGCACCCGCCAAATTCACCTTCAGCCGACCTTCTGGTGAGCTGGCCATCGATCAGTCGTGGGTTTGCAACGACAATGACCCCAAATACCCGTGAGTACTAGCAGCGATTTGCTCATTAGGCTATGCTTCCTAGCTGACACACAGTCCATCCAGCACCAGGTTCTCTGCCTCTGGACAGGTCAATTTGACGCTAGATTGCACCGATGTGACCTGGCAAAACACAAACTGGACTATGGGCCAGTTCTATTCAACCAGGAACGTCGATTGTGCACGAGTGACGGTTGACCTCAAGCCGTCAGAGATCTCGGCAGTGGCATAAAACGGTTGTGGGCAGCGAAAGACAGTTGAAAAAGAGAAGTCTATTCGACAAGCTACTTCTGGGAGGGAACACTTTGGGCGGCAGGAATGCTTACGCGGTCATCAATAAGTTGATACAGGTAGACGAACAAGAAACTTTGAACCTAATTATGCACAATGTCATGGAACCCGACGATTTGAGTCTCTTGACACAGTCCGAAAAGAAGCTGAAGACAAGGGACACGTGTGCAGTATTATAATCAACACAAATGCTTTCTTCATTGCTTCGACAAGCCCTAAGTACCAGATTTGGGCCCAGTCTTACGGGTGCAAACGAATCTTCTTCAGTAGCAACAGCCACTTGCGCTTCAGAGGCACGATTCACAATGAGAAGCAGCCATGTAAACGCGTGCTTGCGCTTTTGCTTGGCTGTTTCGAGCCACTCCTTCCTAGGTAAAAACCGAGGGGCCGATCTCAAGGCTGGCCCTGGAAGAGGGCTGCATTTCCAGTCGAGACCTCCGTCCCCTCCGAAGCTCTTTCCCAAAGGTCCAGATTTCAGCAGCAATGAAACTTGAGTACACAGCAGTCCCTCCTTAAAAAGCAGGGAGGCCCAGGAATGCACTCACTCAGTCATTCCATCAGGCACGACTCGCCTGCGATTGCGCGGTCATCCTCATGAAGCGACTGAACAACCCTGGGAGCAAACAGACCAGCAGACCATTAGACAAACAGATAAACATACCATAATATCAACATACCCACATACCTCTCTTGTCACATATTGCTTCCACAATGCGCTTCAACCATAACCTCGCAAGTGCCTTGGCATTTGCTCTCCCTGCTTTCTCGCTTGCTCCCCTCCTGGAGGATTTCGGTCCCGGTACCATGGTCATCCCCAACCAGTTCATTGTCAAGCTGAAAAATGACACCAGCACGGCAGCAGCAGATGAGGTTTGGAGCCTCATGAGCACCGTTGACTACGTCTACAATGCAACCTCATTCAAGGGCTTCTCCGGCACGATCGATGACACCGCCCTTGCCGCGATTCTAAACCACCCAGCTGTAAGTCCACTTTTGAGTCGACTGGGGCCGTCACGTCTAGTCGTTGAAAGACTCTGACAGCACGGCAAAGGTCGAATACACTGAGAGGGATACGATAGTCTTCGCGAACAGTTACGTGTCGCAACACGGAGCCTCATGGGGTCTTGGACGAATCTCCCACAGAGGGCCTCAGAGCTTCACAGACAACACTACATACGTCTATGACGACTCCGCCGGCGAAGGCGTGTGCGTCTACGTCATCGATTCAGGCATCCGTCTCGACCATGAAGTGAGTGCTTGATTAACTCCTTCAAAGGTGCCGAGTCTGACGTTCTATGCTCAGGAATTCGAGGGTCGTGCCGAGTTTCTGATAAACTACTCCCAAGGTGGTGAGGACGAAGACACCGATGGACACGGGACTCACGTTGCTGGCACGAGTAAGTTTCCAAGTCCGAGAAAGGTGCGCTCCAGTGCGTAGCCATCCTTAACATGGGCTGATCCGGAACCAGTCGGTGGAAAAACTTACGGCGTAGCCAAGAAAGTCCGTCTATATGCTGTCAAGGTTTTGTGCAAAAATTGCAGTCCCGATGCAAAGTCGGGGCTGTATAAGCCGAGTGGGCCATCTAAGGTCCGTCTCGGACAATCAGCTCGAGGGGTGGCATCTGGGATAGTAATGGGCATGGAATTTGTTTTGAATAACAAGCAGACACGGCACTGCCCAAACGGTACCGTCGTAAACATGTCGGTGGGAGTTGAACCTCACTCCCGTTCCATGAATGACGTCGCCAGAGATATGTTCAACGAGGGTATCTTCGTCGCTGTCTCTGCTGGCAACAAAGGCAAAAACACAAATTCTACCTCCCCTGCCTCCGAGCCGAGCATCTGCACCGTGGGCGCGACGGACAGTAACAACCAAATGGCTGAGTTTTCAAACGTCGGTCCTGTTGTAGACATTCTGGCCCCCGGTGTTGACGTTCTCTCTGCTTCGAACGAGAACACAACTGCTTCGGTAAGTGCATCACCCTGTGGAGACAGTCGAAACTTTTCAATAATGTGCATGTAACGGCTCAGGTTCTGACGTGTAACTTTCAGATGATTTCTTCAGGCACTTCAATGGCTGCTCCTCATGTCGCTGGTCTTGCTGCCTGCCTCCTCGCTTCGGGACACAAAGACCCGAAGACCTTGTGCGAATACATGGCAAAGACAGCAAGTCCGTTGAGGACCGTTGTTTCGAACGACACTATCAGTCTCGTTGCTTTCAACGGCAACCCAGAGGGCTGAGGGATCCAGACTTGAAGGGGTTAAATTCCTAACAAACCCGATGGACCTGCTGAGCTGTATCACTCAGAGAGTGTGTGCTGACCCTATGTCTCTATCTTCTTATGTAGTATTTTACCCTCGAACTGCGTAAATTGAATTTGTGGTTCAAACAATGCTGACGGCCATGCCTCTTTTGCTTGATATGAGCTTCAATGATATGTTGTTTGGAGCTGTACCACGGAGCCTGATTACACACCTAAAGAGGTGCGGTGCAAGCGCATGGCAAATTGAAGAAGCCTGATGTGTGCACAGAAACGGGCTTCAAAGGAAATACTGTTGGGTGTGCTTTTCTGTGACAGTGGAGACGATTTCTACAGGAATGGTCATATGATCTCCCAGTCTCTGGCCGCAAGTTCCCAAGTTCACGACCCTTCTCATGCTAGAGTAGCGTTTTATCTGAAGCACATCGCTAACAAGAGGACGCTCAGAGAACTTCTACCCAGACGGCTGGAATGTCATCCTGCGATATGACGATGTCAAGTATTGACAAACGACTTCTTCAGATATGTCTTGACACCATTTTCTGGAAAAAAGAATTCTTGCCTTGAGGAATTTTGGCGATAGTGATTGAAGGTGGAGGAAACACAGCTCTAGTGACAGCTTTGACCGAAAAAGGAGAATGTCTTCATTCCACCACTTTCTGTACCTCACTGTGAGTTGGATGCTTACAATGTATAACAGCATCCGTTCTCGTTTACTGTGCCTGGCTCAGCGTGGACTGTTTCAAATGTTTGTACACCAATACTCCTTGACCCGTCCGAGTCTTGATCCAATCAATTGAAGCCCTGCCAGTATACTGCCACAAGTCGAGGCCATACATCTCACAGCACGTTTGCTGTCAGGCACTCCCATTGTGACCAGAATGGTGGTGCAATTAGCTCCGCAGGAGCGGCATGCGAGTTGGAGGGGCGGGTGCTGCAACCCGCCTGACCGTCACCCTATGACCTGGCCCCGTCACGGGTGGGCGTCAAAAAAGGCGCTTATTTGATGTCAATCTGGACTGCAGCATCCCGAGGTGCCTTGAAAAGGCCTCTGATCCACCTCCAAGCAGACTTTGGGGGTTTTACACCCCTTCGGATCTCCATGTGCCAGTGATTCGTGCTAGGTTTGCAACCCTCCCCATCTGGTCACCAATCCAAGGGGACAACCCAGACCACACACCTGGGCATGCAGACTGCCGATTTGGGTACTCTTGAGAGATAATATTCAAAAGGGTCCCACCTGGTTTCTAGAATAATATTTTAATCACCAATGGCTGCGTTGTCATTCTTGAACCACCAGTAATGAATGGGTGTGCCAGTTTCCCTGCTCTATTGGAGCTGTCAAATGGCCACTCCAGATGCCCTTCAAAGAATTAACTCTGCCACACACTTCACTGCTCGTGTTTACTCAAGGTGGGGATGTACCTTGTGATTGAATCGAAAGCGACCGGTAGTATTTAAAACTAGGTGACCTGCACGCAACAGATTCTGTGATTTTACCCATTCCCTCCCCGCAGCACAAACAATATCTGCCCTCGCACAATCGTTACAATATCAAGCAGCCCCTCCCACAATGAGGCTCGCGCCGCTTATTTTTATCACACTGGCTGGCACAGCCATTGCCGGTCCGTTGAGCTCCGATGCTGACATTCGCGCCCACCTAGCCCGCGGTTCGGTCAGTATCAACAACGGACAAGAGAGCACTCGCGGACTTTCCGGGAGGAGTGGTCCGCATGGAATTTCCCGGCGAGGAGGCCCTCATGGACCTGCCATGGAAGACACTGTAGATGCACACCCTGCTTCTCCTGCGAAGGAAGCTTAGGTTGTCTCGAAGTGTTGATGGTCGGCCTGGGGAGATGGAATTCGGGAGTATCGTGAGTGGACGACTGCACCGCTGCTGCACCGCCTGAACATGGATCTACAAAAGCTGAACAGCCTGTTAGCAATCAGATAAATGTGTTTCTTGTTCGTGAACGGCGAGTTGGCATTTTCTGACTGAAGAAGATGAGAGCACGGTTGGTCATCGGACTCCCCCATTTTGGTTGGATATTTGCCACATAGAAACGCCGGCAGGTCTTGTGTACATAGAGCGCCGGAAATTCTTATATGTCTCGTGTTTTATCATTTACTCTTTCATGCGGTGTGGCTCTCTCAATAGTCCGAGACAGCCTCACCAAAAATGTCGCTCATTTTGGGAGATAGAATGTGAAGTCCTTGTTGATCACTGGAAAGCACATTATGACTTCGTCAGGCAGAAGTATTGCTTCGATCCTCCGTGCCATCCCGGGTTTTGTCTGAGTCATCTGTCATTGAACTATTCAAGTATTTATGCTGCTGTCTGAGTCGCTCGTGTTAGCTAACAGCACGCCACCGTGGTGTTTCCAGCTGCAGGCATCGTGTCAACTCGGTCGAGATTGGACCACTTCGAGTATCGGCTGTGCTGGCTTGGCAACCTTTGGGTCCTCGACTTCTTTGGCCTGTTGGATTCCAGCCCCAAATGCGTATCGTCTACGAAGCAGGAATGTGGCGGACTTCGACAATGTATACAGGAACCACCAAAAGGAAAAGCCGTCCCACAATTCGCCAAACTAGGCCCTTTAGTTCCGAGCGAGGATCATATTCAATTTCCCTTCTCTGTTCGCCACTCTGGTCTGAAATTTGGATAGGACGCCGATAGTGCCTTCATGGTGCTTGTCTTTCGGAAGACATGAGAAATACTAGCGAAGTGCACATTCTCATTTGTTTCTGGATTCTGCGTATTTCATGACGGGAACGGGCCAGAATATTGCGGCGGCTGTGGCAGGGATATATCTTTATACTTGTCAGCGCATCTGCACCAAACCATAGTATGCGGTAGTATTGACTCGGAGCAGAGAGTATACTCACATTGGGAGGCCCCGACCAGCATTTCGAATCAGACTCATCCAATCCGCAGGAGCTCTACTTTCTTGCCGTTGCTTGGACAGTTTGCGGAGTCCTTGTGAGGCGTACTGGTAGAATGACTGGTTTGATGTGGCAGATGATGCACCTCTGGAGATTGAAGGGGCAGAGCGAGCGGTTTGGATCACAACGCGACGGGTTGGCTGCCAGACTCGAGAATTCATTTTTGTGATGTTTGAGTGCTTCTAAGAGCTTGGTAAATCTTAGAACTGTATGTATGAGCTGGAATGGTGTATTGGTGTTGTATGATGGATGATTGTTGCTTCTGCTGGAATTAATTATGCTTCAATGTTCGGCAGAGGCAGTATATGTACTTGATATCAATCCACCTGTGTGTGGGGTGGCTTCTGCAATGCAAGCCGGAGGGGCTGTCGTTGAAACCATCGCGGTGGTCCTTTCGAGAACGAAACCGTTCGACCCGGCGTTTTGTTGTGCCATCAGTCGACTGGGCCAGAAACTTGTATGACCATATTTGAGAAGACTATGATCATGTTGTGATGGTCATACGATAAGATCCACCTGTTTCGTGTAGCACAGCGCGTATGTAGCACAGACCGTTGAGACAACATGTGTGGGCCTAGCATGACCTCATTGCCGTAACCTTATGGACGGCAAGTCAGTATTGCCGAGTATTACTGCAGGACAACATCCGTTCTGATGGCCCAGGCCCGCCTGAGGAGATCTAGATCGTTGGGAGGGTAGATAAGGGTGCACGGGAATCTATGCGTCGATTCCGGAGATTCATGATCCCACATTCAATGTAGCACACAGGTGTGCACTGTCTCAGTACCACCAATGGACGGCTGCACTGTCGTGCAAGCCTATATGCATGCATTAAAGTCGACCTATGCTTGCCTGGGCTCTCCACCCCTCGTGCATCCGTTGATTTCCCGACCACGTTTCCTTGCCACATCACTTCCATCTCCATCCGGGGGCTTTGCACGACGTGACGGAAGCGCCGCGTCACTTCCGGCCTCAACCACTGCGTCGTACGGTGGCTCAGTGCCATGCCCCAAAGTGGACTACACGTCGTGCTTGTGCACTCGGGAAGTCCAGCGCCTGTGAATAACTCGGAGCTCGCCCCCTTCCAAGATCGCCGGACACCGAACTGCTCAGGTGAGCAACTCAATGAGTAGTGGCACGATTCTGGAAGCTATCCTACGGTACACGCTTAGCCATGACAAATCGAACAGCGGCCCAGTCTGAGCTATGGCACAGAAGGGTCAGAGACAACCTTACGTGAATCCCTGAGCCAACTTACAGTACCTGGCCGTTGAACCCAGAACGAGATGTTCGTCCAAGGGTGTGAAATGTGTCAGGGGCTATCTTAAGCCACCGGTCATTTCATGTCCAATCTTGCTCGAGGAAGCAAGAATTCGTTCCTAGACTATTTGACAAAGGTCGATGGCCGGCAATGGTTTGGCTACAACCGCGATCTGATTCTTGTCTTAAACTTTTGATCGGTGAATGAGACTACCACGAGTAGGAAACCCGTCACTGCACAGTCGTCGATCACAACAAGGCACCCTGAGGCAGACGTCCAATTCCGAATGCTGCTTCGAGACTACAGTTTACATTGTACCAAAAGTTGGCCCTTTTCTGATCCAACACTCGGAGACTTGAGAATTGAGGTGTAGCCATCTTTGTTGTACTCCTCTGATGATCAAATCCCGTTTAGCTTTGGGCCGGCATGACTTCCGTGATACGAAGCCGAAGGAGTATCAAGGACCACTCAATGACCATTTGCGTTCCAGAATCTAAGCCTGGTCCTCAGGACGGTGGAAACCGTGGTGGAGACAGCTCGGATCAATAGCGAACACCTTGTCATTCTCAAATTGTCTCAAACGTGAGGACACCTTTGCCTTCCGGGGCCCGATTTCCAGAGAAACAGAAGTGACGGCAGGTCCATGCACTCTGTGTGAAATGTTGTGGACTGCAATGCCTGCTGCGGTGTTGGCCTTCCCCAATGTGCGCATGGCGAAGAATCCTAGCTATAGGGTGCTGAAACCTTTCGGCGCCTTTTGTGACCGCGTAATGGATGGTAATTGTATGTGGTGTCCATTCTTAATCCTCCTCCCTCGACGCAATTGGTTATCGTCACTGCGTGACACTGACTAGAGTACCTAGGTACTTGCATTCTGACAGTATGCTTTCCAAGTACTGTGTTCTCTCTCAACGAGTTCCTACCTCCCTCTCAACGAGTTCCTACCTCCCTCAGTACGTAGATTACTAGATTTACATTCGTGAAAGAAGATCAGGAGCACACCGAGCCCCATTGTCACATGCGAGACGAGATGTATGTGTTTAGCAAGCCATCCTCATAGGTTCTAATTCTATCAAGCATATCTAAAGAGGGCCATCAGAGCTGCAGTCCGCATTGAACGATTTTGCGTCTGAAAGTGAGCAAATAAGAAACCTGAGTAGCATCACCAGCCAAGACAAACAGGCAATTGGCTGGTCCTCCTCGCCATTTATGCAAGTACCCTCCTTGCATCTGTTAGCATTTATTGCAAACAAGATCACCTGATGTTTTTGGTCCAGCGGGATCTTAATGGTTGCATTTAGTTCGGGATGAATATCGTCTTAGCTTCTTTTTTGATTGACGTGACGTTGGTGGCGCGCTATGCGTCCTTTGCCGCATGGCAGCTGAGGCGTGTGCTGTGCCTAGAGGCTGGGCAACCTGCTCCGAGTGTGCTTGGCTGAGATCGGCATTAATTATCTATCAATGAAAGAGACTCATAACGCAAAGGTCAGGAGTAATCATTCCCCAGAGTAAGGCTTTTTACTAACCATATTCGGGTATATCTTACCTCGAAGGCGTCTGACTGCATGCATGTCCTGTGCCGCTTTCAACCTCATTGCGCCCCCGAAGGAGCGAGCAGCTAGGCGTTGATTGGCTCTTTAGAAATTGCTTATTCTTCCTTCGACAGCCCCGCCGTTGGTTTTTCTATATTTCCTCAGGACTTGTTGCATGGATTTCTCATTTTGTTAATGTCTTCAACCCTTCTGAATCCAAGCTCCACACTCACAACTCGTTGAAATCATGCATTCCACTTTGGTCTCTGGATGGAATGTGACCAATCTTGTAAGTTAAAACGAGAGAGATGAAAAGAAAATGAAGCACACTGATAGCCACGCAGGGTCCTTTGACAACAACCTACACTGCACCGTCGTCATGTTCGACAGACAATGCATATATCCAAATCGGGCTGAGTTACCTTGACGAGGATAACAACAGCACCTCAATCATCCAAATAGGCGCCGCATGCAACCAGCCTGTCCCGAGTGTTGGAAGCTGTCTGCCCTCAGGCGCAAAGCTCGACGAGGCCTACAGCACAATAGACACCAACAAAGTGGGCGCGGGATACTCCACAGTCGCATACTACTCTCCCGCCCTGGCCTGCCCGTCTGGCTGGGCCACCGTTGGCGGCGCGACAAAAGCAGAAGGAGGCTCCATCACCAGCTCCGGGAGGGGCTTCGAAAATCCTCGTCCGACCGACAATGACTACTCATATGTCGATAATGTGGCTCCGAACGTCCTGCTAGCTGGCATGGACGAGGGTGACACGGCTATTTTGTGCTGTCCAAGGTAGACCTGTCCCCGTGTTTGTTTACGCGGTATGCGTTCCCTGGTGCCCTTGTGCTGACGCGTCTCGAAATCAGCTCGTTTACTGTCGATGGCTATGGAGGGTGCTCATCTGTCGTGTCATCCTACAGCGTCCCCACCGAGTACTGCGTCAGATATATAGAGAGCGATGGAGACGACGATGAATTTCCAGTGGTGAACACTACCCTCAGTATTTGGGGGACCACAGTGACCGGGTCAGCGAACGTATTTCCTACCACAGGGACGGCCACTATTTCGACCGAAACCACAACGCTCCACACACCGATTGAGAGCTATGTTGGCGTCTCCTACCAGGCGATGATGTACTTGGTCCATGATGCTACGGAAACCGCTGAGGGCTCATCTTCGGCGAAGTCTTCTGGGTCTACGTCTCCGTCCTCGGCCGCTTCGACGAATGCCAGAGGGCTGCAATTGGCGCCCGCCGCAGTTGTTGTTTTGACGTTGGTTGCTGCGTTCATGTCAGGCTTTGCGTTGCTGATGGCTTGAGACTTGTAAAGATTCGCCTCCATGTAGCTTAATACGCAATGAGCAAGCTTCAATATTATCGCCTAATACACTAATCTTGCTTGCAATTGTCTCTAATCAGGTGCCTCTGGCACTATGAAGCATTGCTATGGCCCGCCGTTTTTAGTTTCACATGCGACTGCGAGTCTCGTCTTCCTCCAGAAATCCAAACTATGCGGCAAATAAGCCTGAAGAAAACTCCCGGTATTAGATGGGATCAGGAACATATTGTAGCATATCGATCCCAACCTACAAATATATCCACCAGCTCGGTCATTCAAGATTGATCATCTTCTTTAGTCCTCCTCTTTATGGCGCTCACTCGAATGGTCGAGCTTGTCGGTATCACGCTGTCGTGGAAAGGGTCCCCAATCTCCACGTCCAGGGGAATATACTTTCCCACGATTTCGAGCGCCGGCCTATGCTGAGAAGAGTCTGAGGCGTCAACATCGACGTGTCTGACGCTCATCTCCGACTGCACGCTGCTCCTCGCCGTGTCTGCCAGCTCGAGCTCACTCTCGTTCACGCCGCGCTTGTTTCTCTTCGTTGTCTTCCCCAAAAGCCTGGAAAGGTAACCTGGCTTCCCTCCCGCGGCCTGTTCCCCAGCGTGACTTGTCCTACCGCTGCGACTCAACATCCCCTGTGGCGTCCACCTCTTCACGTCGTATGACTGGGCGCCCGACGACTGGACGCTGGACTTTCTCGCTTTCGACAAGAAGGCCTTGGGCGAGACTGTTGCCAGGTAGAGCCTGATGGCGGGCAGGCTGGCCGCGATGATGCTGACTGAGGCCTCGAGGTCGGACCAGAGGTGAGTGTCCACGTAGTCCCACGTGGGGTTCCTGCTCCTCGCAAATTGGACTAGAAACCGAAGCCGGACGCAGCTCGTGATGAGCACGAAGATCCCGAGGCTGAACATGATCACGATTCCGGCTTTGCGGCGCCAGTTGGTGTTGAGGCGGAGGATGAGCGGCAGCGGCATCACGAGGATGGTGAGGTCCTGTGCGATGCTGCAGCCCGCCGCGGCGTAGACCAGCGAGTTGACGTTGACACAGTGGTAATTCCCGGGGTAGGCGCCGTCCCAGGACCGCCAGATAGCATCCACTGGCATGCATTGAAATATCCCCACAAATAAGAAGACAGCGGACGAGACAGCGATCCAGCCCATTACTATCCAGCAGCATAGGCGGAAGCGCTCGTTGGGGAAGATCCGGAGGAAGAAGAAGAGGATGGATATCTTCGTTAAGGACAGTACGGTCACGTAGAACAACTCGGACACGTAGAAAAGCTGGAGCGATTGTTCAGCATTTTTCAACTCACCGCATGCACAAGAATTTCGCCACTAGGAATATTTGGATTGAGGAGCCTCACCTTTAGCGAATAAGTCAAGTCGCGAGGTGAAACATACCAAGCGTCGACGCCGAAGCTGTAGAAAGCAAAGTATTGCGCGACGATCTGGAAGGGGATAAAGAGGACGGCAACAGCGAGCATGATCCAGTCATCCGTGTCGAACTTTGTGTGAAGGCGCCAGCGCGCGTAGAGACGAAAGATATTGGCGAAGAAGGCCACCACGCAGATTGGGATTTCGGCGATTAAATCACCTTTTCTCGATCGTTTAGGCACATGGCATATTTCGTCATTTGTGCGTGCGGCGACTAAAGGTTTGGTAGATGGTTCGTCAGTCTGGTCGCTCATGCTTCTCGACACTGTCTTGCTTGCTTTGGGGTCATACATACTCAAGGCATCTGTCACATTGCAAGATGCAGTGACGCAGGCCTCAACTGTGCTTATGAACCATTTATCAGTGCAGGTGCATGTGATATTGGTCATTGAACAGTTTGATTGAGGTATGGTGTTCAGCACACAATTGGTCTTCAGCGGAAGATATATTATTAGCGTTAGAAAGCATTGAAGGGCCACAGAGATGATCCAACCTGCGATACTTGCATTTTATGATCGATCTCAAGGCGATGGGTAAAGAAGAAGCTTACACCACATGGCGGCATGCTCTGCAAGGCTTCTAGGGCGCTCGTTGCATTTTCCGGCTGGCTGAAGGTGAGCGTTGAAAGCGTAAAGATCAAAAGGACGAGTCTCAGATGCATCTTAGACCGTTGCTCGCATCTATTCGAACCGAATTGGTGGAGTAGTCGATCAGGACGGCAGCAACACAAAAGGGGCAGAGCACAGCTGAGTGAGACCTTCCAGGCGACGGGTCTGGGGTATTATATCGCGTTTAAAGTCTTCTATCATCTTCAGGAGACCGTAATATTTGCATCAAGATTAGCAATAGCTTCTCTCGTCCCAAACAAAGCTGTGTGTGCGAGTAAAAATGATCGCTTGGACCGGTAGTTTGGGTTGTCAAGCTTGAGTAGCACGGATAGTGCTGTCTGAGAGGCACACTGGATCAGATTTAGATGTGTAGATTGATGTGACTGGGGGCTCCGTCCTGTTACCTGGCTCAAAGGCCAAAAGTTTCTTGAGATGAGCTGCCTCATCCAGGACTACTTTTTTCATAATGCACTCTGATCCCCTCAGCGAACAGTCCTGGCAAAACAAATTCTCTCCAGCGCGACTCAACCACGAAACTCGAAGTTTGCGCAAGACACCAGTGGCGGAAAAGCAGGGTGACATCGCCATGAGGAAAACACAGCAATTCCACCACGGGCGCGAACTGCTGCATGTGGCACGGACCTGTGTTCTCGTAGTTGTGACGCCGTTGGAATGCGGCAGGGTGGCAGCCGGCAATCTCTACCTCAACCGTGCGATCGATTTTCGATCGTTCCGATTTGTTGCCCATCGAACCAAGGGCGCGCGTTGCTTGGTTCATCTGACACGCCAAACAAGCGTGAACTGGTTGACAAAGAAGGCCACGGACGCATCTCACAGCAAATAGTCCGAGGCGGCACGCCCGGCGTCCCACATGGTGCTTCCCGCGTAGTCTGGGGCCATGCGAGCCGTCGTTGCTTCGTGGTGGTGATACAGGGTGTTTGCATACTCGGTCAAACATAAGGTTTGCTTTCCAATGCCGCGAAAGAGGAGCCAGTCAAAATGGACAAACTGTAGGCAGGTCGAGCCTGTTTATCCAGGCGATTTTGCCAATACATAGTTGGTAGGCAAAAGCTCACAGTCGCAGAGGAACAGGATATGGAAATGGAAACCAATGATGACATTATTTTCGACCATATGTATCTCACGTAGGCAGCACCACATTCGGCTCCTGCGCAAAATACTCGGGCAGGTAAGCCTCTCCATCAAAAGCCTCGCCAGACCCATCATAAGGGCTTTCATCTTTCTCGTGGAACCGCCACTTGTTGTACACCTGCTCAAGCACCGGCAGACCCCCCGCGCCCACAAGCTTCAAGTTCGGTGTTGGAATGGACTTCCGCTTCAAGGGGTCTGTGTGGAAAGCGCCCGGGTACGACACGCTGTTGTTGATACCTGGCAGGTTGTCCGGGTCGCCGGGGTTTTGATATCCCGAAGAGGTGGCAACGTGCTGAAACACGTTTGCTCCAACATCGTAGCGTCCCAGGCAGGCTAGCTCCCAATTATTTTGCAGTGTCGCTAGTATTGAATAATGTGTGTAGTAGGTGTCATCCTCGGAGCCCTTCAGCGCGCTGGGAACCGCATTGCCGAGGAGTAAGGTCCCGACCTTGTTGGGAATGTCGTATGACTCGCTCTCGTCGTAGGTGAGCATGATGAGCGTCCGCTCCTTGAACACGCCGTCGGCCAGGAGGGGCTCGATGAAATGGTGTGCCCACGAGGTCGCGTACTCGAGGGTGGTATTGTGTCCGTCGTTCATCATATTTGGCGACATGAAGACGAATTGGGGCACCTGGTTGGTTTCGAGATCTCGCTTGAAGTCGTCGAAGGAACCGAGGGACCAGAGGCGGCTGCCATTATTTGCGATGCTATCGTAGGATACGAAGGGGCTAGAGATCAGGAGACCAGTTCGTCAGTTTACTTCATGATCAAGAGGGCCATGACTCCGCGCGTGGAGGAAAAACGTACTTGTGCTTCCTGACATAGTCCCATGTTCCGTTCCCCGTGCTTCCCTCGCTCGCAATGCCCATATACCCAGGCCCAGGCTGGTCTTCAAAGTAGCCTCCCCATGTGATCTCCTTTGGTTCCAACAGGTCTACCACTGTCGAGACGTTCTCTGGGATTCGCAGGTGGTCATCGTGGTTCAGGCCGAAGTAGTCGCCCCCAATGGCGGCGATGTAATTAGGTTGCGAGGGATGTGTTTGAGCGTAGAATTTCGTGAGCGAGATGCCCTCCCTTTTCAGGTCGGCGAAATGGGCGTCCTTGATGACCTTGGCAAAGTCCTGTCGTTCCCAAATCTGTCAGCACCAAGTCCAGCTTTGCGCGGTCTGGAAAGCACGGGAGGGTGAGGCACACGCACCTGGTTCTCCAGCCATATCGTGATGAAGCGGTCGAAGGACTTCCCGCCGTCGACGATCTTGAACTTCTGGCCAGTGCCCAGAGCCAGTGCTGGTGCCAGGCCTGCGAGGCCGACGAGTAAGCTGTAGACGGATGGCATCGTCGCGGCGTGCTGTTATGGCATCTTTGGTCCTGCGGTGGGAGTGCCAGTTTTCTGGCAAGGGAGCAAGGCCGCCAAGGTGGCCGTTCGAGATGCCCGCCGCAGTGGTGCTGTGTGCTATGTCTCGCGTTTCATCCGTGCCCCGCCTGCAAGGTCCGGCTTCGAGAGCTTCGAAACTGGCGCATTGCGAGCCCCTGGCGTTGCCGATTTGGTTACAGCCTGCTAGGTGGCAGAGGGAAAGCTTCGACTGTGCTGATGCCTCTCGGCCCCAGCCAGTTGGTCTTCCAAGACGCCGCAATTTGTTCCTGTGTTGCATTGCTAACTTTGTCGTACGGTCCCGCCAAGGGTCGACCCACTGCCTAGGTACTTGAGTACGCTGCAGTACCCCGGATTTCCAAGGCGGATCCCCCCACGGCTCTTAAGCTCCTAGCTCCAACCCTGCAGTGCCCTTGCAGCCCGCGGCCCTCGACTCTTTTGGGTTGTTCAACACTGAGCATGTGGGTATCGCATCGTCTACTGTTCAATACTCCTGCCAATTCTTCCTTCGTGGTGCCATTCTATTTCCGAGTGAGCTCCACTGCTAAAAGACAGAATCATGTTTTAATTACACAATATCCAACCGCCATGATCTCGAGCACGCATGTTGCCCACTAAACGGCCAAACAAAATCAAACCCCGTAGAGAGGAGGGTATCAGAGCAGTGGGCTCGTCTTCATATGCTCATTGGCCCTATGATGTTCCATCCGCCCCATATATTTACCATACATCGTCAGCAGGGTGCTGAAACACTTGACAAAAAGACCTACGCCGCCTAATAACCATCCCAAGTATCCACGGCCCACAGTTCGCCCAGGTTGAACCCAAGCATCTCCATGTTGAACTCGGGGTTCGGCGTTGCTTGGGCCTGCATCTGCATTTGTGACGACTCGTGGTTACTACGACGTTCCGAGGCAGGGCCGGGCATGAGCCCCGGCCCATCGGGAGGTAGACTTACGGTGGGATCTGCCGCGGCCAGCCACCAAGGCGTGCTCGGCAGCCCGGCCACGTCGCCCCCTCCACTGACCGCCACCCCTCCTCCTCCAGCAGCAGCAGTCGGCGCCCCCGGATGTAGATACGGCGTGATGGTTCTCGCCCTCTCAAGCAGGCTCGGCCCGTCCAGCCGCGCCTGTAAGTTCGGACCCCCACCCTGCTGGGATTGTTGTGCCTGGGCTGCTGCAACCTGCTGCTGCTGGGGCCCCAGCACCGGTGGCTCCTGTCCCGCAAGCAGGCGGTAGTGCAGATTGATAAACCTCTCCGCGCTCGAGCTCTTTGCCGTCTGGCTGTCCTTCATCCCCAGATGCGTCTCTAGCAGGCCGTAGGCGGCGCACATGATACTATATCCCCACGGCTCGTTGTTTCCACACCGCAAGATCCGGTCCTCTTTCATCTGGAGGCACTGATCTAGCAACTTGAGAGTGTGCGGGCTATTGACCATGATCATGTTTGTGCTCCCGCGAGACTGGAGCATTGTGACGCTCGTCAGGTTCAGGGCAAGAGTGAGCGCGTCTTCGCGCAGGAAATTCAGTGTGCGAACGCCAAACTCTGTGAGCTTGTCATGCAGGAGGACCATGTCTCGCGCCGCGTTGTAGAACATAACCTCCGAGAACTGATACTTTGAATTCACCTTGCGCATCCGCAGAAATGGTTGGTGCAGCGGCATGATGTACTGCCGCAATTGCACGTGGAGGAGGGTATATGCAAGTAGCGGCTTCGGTGATTCCTGCTCATCCATGCTTGCCGAGGTATCCCACGACGGAAGCGCGTCGATCTCTTGTGTGATCTCGTTTGTGTAGCGGATGACTTGCTCGTAGTCGAGGTCGTCGGGCGGGCCTGACAACAGTCTGCTCAGCTCCAACCGAAGGGGCAGACTTTGCCGACACAGATGCTGGAACGACGCGCCGGTGTATTCTGTTTCCGGTCTAGAAGGCGGCAACTCGGTCACGTCCACGTCAAACTCGTTGTCGTCGATGTTCCTAGGCGGTTTGACGTCCATATGTAGCGAGCTAACGATGGTAGGTAGGCCGTGGTCGAACGACGCCTGGAAGTCAAACTCCTGTATCGTTGCCCAAAGTCTCCTTCGCATTTCTTGGTTGAAGACGGATATATTGCGGCTGGCACCAATCATGGCGTCGGGGTCGCGGTGCAAGCCCAGAGAGATGCCCTCACGGGTCAGAACGCCTGAGTTGGTCCAATAGCGCTTCTTCTTGACGTTGTTGACCCTCTTGGCGAGGTACAAGAGGAGTGCAATTTGATAGTGTATGAGACGACGGTGCTTATGGCTCTGCTTCCTGTGCCATTCTTCGCAAGCCCATATCCATTTTTCAGCCGTCTGGTGGGCGCAAGACACCATTCCTGTGAACTTGGGCGGCGATGTGGTGGAGTTGCTGTTCATGCAGGCCGAAACAGCCATCATCGAGAGGACGAGAGCAGTATATGCCGCAGGCCGCACCTCGGTTGGAATCCAGAACCTGTCGTACTGGCGCCTGAAGCTGGGGATGTGGACGACTCGGTGTAGCTGCTCGAACTGATCTAGGTACAGGGAGGTGAGCATGTCTGTCTCCATCTTGGAGGGCAAGAGCTGTTCGAGCTCAAGGTCGGCAGCCTTGAACTTGGCCTCTCGCTCCGCCTTCCTCAGGTCGCGGTTCTTGGTTCTCGCAGCCACGTGCAGGGGCTTAAGCCATTCTTCGGCCGTCTCCTTCATGAATGGCGACAGCCCCGTCAACTGGCTGAACGCCATGGAGGCGTTATGGGGTCCGAAGTAACGGGTCCGAAACTCCTTGCCTCGGAAAAAGCGCATCTCATCCCCGGCGTCATGGCCATACTGCATGAACTCAGGCAGTTTGTGCTCCGGCGCCAGGTCGGGATCGGGCCTCGAGGTAGGCGGGGGAACATTGTCGACGGCAAGGCCGCCGTCGGTGGTCAGCTTGTTTGACAGTAGGTTCTTGAGTTGGGAGACTTCGATCTCTAGTCGCCGAATGCGGTCAAAGTCTCTGGCGCTGTCCTTGCGGACGAGGTTGTCGTTTGACAACGACAGGCGGCCATCATACTGAGAGAGTTGCAGGCCGGCAGGCTTTTGTGGCGGCGCGACTCCCGGCCTGGTCTCGTATGTGCAGCGATCGGGCGTGCCTGATTTGAGACATCTCTCGCATGGATAGCCTCGATCACACGACAGCTTCCTCCGACGGCACTCTAGGCAGGATAGACGGACTCGCTGTCTCTTGCGGGGCGGCTGGTCGCCGTTCTTGTCCTCGGAGCGGTCTCCGTCACCGCCGACAGAGCTGGGTGATGAGTGCTCATCCCCAAGGGGCGTCTCGGACTCTGCTCTGGCAGACTCGGACATTGTTGGTTGTGGGCTGATCGGGCGTGTCGGCCAGCCGAGAGGTGTTTACGCGGAAACCGAGATGGCCCAAGGTTCACGCGTACAACGCAGTCAAGGCCTAGTGCTCGCACGGTGGCTCTGGGCACCCACCAGGCGGTCTAGGACAGTGCCCGGAGTCGGGGCGTGCGGGCCTCATCCACTGAGAGAGCGGGCCTGAAGCCTGAGGTGTGCGCAGAGTAATGATGCAGGATGATATGATAGGCTTGTCACAAGCTGGGGCTGGTGTATGTGATCTGGCCACCAGTACAGCACGCAGGATGCCACCGTCTAGGCTCTGGCCTCGACCGAGATTGAAAGAAAAGTCAGGATGGACCACACCTTTGCTGGAAAGGCTGCGAGTGGCATCGGTTGCGAGCACTTTCGAGCGGAGCCCCATGCTGTGCGTGCTCCGACCACTCGGAGCTGCGAGCTGGTGACTTAAGTATCAAGTTCTAGTGCAGGCCAAGTGGCGGCCCTGCCCTACCACAGCGTTAACCGTGGCATGCGGTGCTCGTCGACTGTCCACGCCCTTCAGCTGACGTGTTGGTGTCATGATGGCATGGGCCGTCACTCTTGGCCAGGATACTCGTACTTCCAACAATGCTTCAAAATGTGCTCGAGTTCTCACCTCGCTCGAGCCTTCAGTCACAGTGCTACTGTTAGCTATGGGGTAGGTGCCTGCTGCCGTCGGTGAGCAACGTCAGCCATCATAGACGCAACCAAAAACCCGGTAGCGCCGCGAGACCGCCAAGGCTCGGCGATAGGATCGGTCTCCGAGGCTCATGCACTTGACTAGCAGGTAGTTTAGGTGCTACGGCCAAAACATCTGGCCGTGCGAGCCGAGACTGTATTCACGGGTACGTTACGCACATAGGGAACGTCAGTGCAAATTAATGCGATTGAGAAAGGAAGCCTGAAGAAATTTGTTTGGCATGAAGGTCGCTCCTTGATGAGTCAACTGGCCACGATCAAGATGGACGAAAACCAGCATGTAGACCTGGAAGCTATATTTAACCCGTCGCATCTCGCACGGTGACGTCAACATCCAGCTCTCAACATCGAGACCCAGCAACCAGTTCTTGATCGCATGGCTTGGTGTTCTCACCTAGGTCGGCAGCCGGACAGACGCACCTCGGCTGCGCGTTGAACCTCGCAAGCTGCATTGAAGTCACAATGACCAAACAGCGTCTAGGGAAACAAAAAAAGGGACTGCAAACCCGAGCCCACGCCACTCCTGACCACCAGGCATTTCCTCAACCTAGCGTAAGAGGGATTCCAGCTCGAACAGAAAGACGATGAAGAGAAATCCAACACGGTCTTGCCGGCGAAAGATCATCACAACCGGCATCGTTCTGTCTCCTCAGCCCTCCCGTCGATCGGTGCAGGAGCGTCACGCTGGCGAAGGCCTCAGCTGCAGGGGCCAATCGTCCTGACGATATGGAAATCGCTTCAAGCAGCGATGAGGCAGTCCTCACAGCCTCAGAAGCATCGGGAAGGTGCTGAGATCGTTGCGTTTGTGTTGCGACCGTGCCTTCCACAAGTGATGGAAAGTCTACGGCTGTCTGTGCCTGCTTCTTTTTAAGACAGAGGCAGAGCCATATTGTGCCTGCCTCCTTGACTGCTGGTGGCTGGCTCGTCTTCCACTGTGGTCGTCTTGATGAGCTTCAGTCTCTGCTGCCTCTGTTGTCACCGCACCAACAGTCCCAGGTCACAGGCCACAGGTTCCTCGGCCCTGTTGCGTCGGCGTCGACACTCTTGCTCCTGATTTCGGTCGAAATCACCACTTGGTGCCTCTGGTGGTGGCCTCCCTCGTCTAATTGCCTCTGTATCGTCTCCGAATCCTCCACAACTCCAGGAGATTGTCGCTCAAGTCCCGGATCTGATGGCAGCGATGACTATTTTCTGTTGTTGTAGCCATCTTCGCTCGCGGAAGCATCCCCAGAATGGAGAGCACGCTGACCTGCCCATCCCCCCTCCGCCAGCTAAGCTACCTCCTCCAGTGCTGCATCCCTCTGCTATCTCCCCGGGCTCCACGCTTGCGCGGTCATCTTTGACCAATCCCCTGCCTGGAGCTGCCACAGACGCTTCCATACATCTTGGCGAGCTTGTGCTCGAGGAATCTGAGGACGATAATGTTGACGAGGATCCCGCTCAGGACAGTAGGAATAGAAGCACCAGTACTTTGCTGGCCGTCAAGTCACGCATCCGTCGCCATCTGTCACAAGATTCCCTCCAACGGCAAAGCGAGACCGAAGAGCAGATCGCCCACAGAGCAGAGGTGAAGCGACTCATGAGAAAGAGAATCCAAGAAGAGCTCCAGAGTGAAGCCGATGATGTTCCCAGTCGGTCTTCTACGCCCCAGCGACATGTGACTGGCCCGGCCACGCTTCCAGGCAATGGGCCCCGGGATACGATCGAGTTCACTGTGGATGAAAGCCACAAGTCCAAGGAGTTGACCCCAATCCAGGTGGCCAATGCAATGAAGACAGACGAGATGAAAGAGCTCCGGGAGTCAAGACCACCGTCCAGAATGTCCTCGACTAAGTCACTAGGAAACGAGAATCGCCGTCCGACAAGCGCTACGGCTAGTGAGCCTGATTGGATGGATGCGGATTCAAGGGCAACCCAGATTGAATGCCATGTTGGCCTTCGGGAACGCAATTCCCTGCCGGACATTCCCAGCTCCCCAGTAATACTCCCCGTTCGAGGTTCTGCCTTCTGTGATGCTTCATCACTTGCATCTTGGCGCCTATCACTAAGTGCCGACAAGCTGGCTGATCTGTTTACGCCTGACAAGACGCTGACACTGTTCCGGCCTCTCGCCAACACTCCTGCTACTTGTTCCACGGTTGATCTCAGGGACGGCTGTTCTGTCGTGCGTCCAAGGAGTAAGTCGTCGCCCTTGGGCGTTCGAGACTCAAATACCATGCTCAGAGCCCATTCACGTCAGCAATCACTTGACTCTACTCTTTGTAATCAGATTCCAGGTTCCAAGTCTTTGATTCGGGACGAGTCTCCAGTTGGTTTGTGGCTACGCACTCAGAGTATGCAGTTCCGCCCCTCAACGGCTTCCCGACCGCAAAGCGAGACTGGATCCGAGGAGCAACACGGTCGTCGCGCAGCGAATTTCCAAATCGAGCCCGAGAATAGGCTCACCGGAACGCCACCCCAAGCAAGTCCACTTCGTCATGCCGACGCGTATGAACGTCTACACTTTCCCTGCTCGCCCTCGATTTCTCATGGCAGCACCGACACAAGTCGACAACCACAAGAAACTTCACTGCCTTTCACTCACCGAGGCCTGGATTTACTGCAGGTGGTAAGTGGTCCTACTCGTCATCTGAATTCAAGCCGCCTTAGCTCGGGGCCAGACTTTCACCAACCTGCTGCACTTTCGCCTGCTGGTACGCCACCACTTCATCCTTCTCGCAAGGCTCTAAGTGGGCTGAGGCTGCTGTCCTTCAAATGTAAGTGCCTCTCCACAAACATGAGCTAGGCATTGGCTGAAACTCAACAGGGACTAGCCTGGCGATCAGGAGCCAAGATGTTCCCCAGACAGATATGCCAGCGATGTTTGACTCTGGAGGCTCAGGCACATGCTGTCCAGCGGTTAATTCCGGACGGGCAACCACCGAGGCTGGCTCGGAAACTTCAAGCTTTCTGCGACGGGAGGTTGAGCTTCAGACGGTGGAAGAACGATTTCGCAACTCTCACCTCAGAAAGGGATCACCGAATCCAGTAGAGAGCAGATTCCGGGAGCTTTTTGACCAAGATGGTATTCCGAGCTCAACCAACAGAACGTCACTTCTATCCAAGCTGCATTTGAGCGTACCGAAACGAGGGAAACTATCAATTATCGAGACGTTAGACGGCCACAACTCCGGGCATGTGCTTCTCGGAACACATGCTTCGCACACGCCTGAACTGCAGGACAAGGCTTCTATCCAAGCAAGATCAGATAGCGGGCATCTTAAGGTCCCTACCATCATCCATGGCAAGAACAGAGCAAAAGCCGACGGCTCAAGTCAGATGCTCCCGATCAATATATCAAGATCTCGGCGGGTCCGTGGCTTCTCATCCTCCAGGGATGGCGATGACGCAGCTGAGCTATGGAAGCGTGCGGTGAGGGCAGAATCTGCATCCAGATCACCGAGAGGCAGCACATCCTCCAATGTGCCCGCCATCTGCTTATCTTCAGCCGCCAGCGAGGACGGAAAATTGCCCAAGACCCAGAAACCTTCGGAGGCTGGTAGCCTTAGTTCATCTCGGTCTGATTTGCATTCTCCGGTATGTCAAGGGCATCCAGAACGGGATGGCGAAGCAAATTTTCGTGAGTCTCTCAGAAGGTCATCGACAATTCTCGAAACTTGGGCACAGCAGGTTGGAATCCAGGAGTGTGAAGACCAAGAGCAGGGAGGTAATCGCGCTTCGACATCATGTTCTCGTCACGAACCGAGCCATATGCCTCCCGCGTCCTGGGCAAAGTTCCCCTCGTTCAACCGCGATGAGCGAAATGCAGCTGCCGGTGGCGGCGACAACGTCAAGTCCAGGGATTTTGCCGTGAAGAACATCTCAGCATCGGGAAACATAACTTGGGCCACAGACAAAGTAGATGATGGTCCACCATGCCAAAAAGGTATTGCACGCACTTTCTCGGACAAGTTTTCGCAGACATTCAAATCCCGTTTGAGCAAGCTCATTCCTGGCCGTTCACGAACTCCTTCCAGAGATAGGTCGATTCGAGGGGAGAGGAGAAGCAGCATCCAGATTGCTGGTGACTTGGAGTATCCAGAGCTTGAGATACTGTCGACAGCGGGTGGTTACCGAGAGCTTTGTGCTCTGGAAACCGAAATCCATGAGATGAAAGGGATTACGGGTACGAAGACACGGCCAACTCATGAGTCTTCCTCCGCCTCGCAACTTAGGCCAAGTTTGGCTGAGAAGATGGCCACCGCAATGCAACAGCATGATGGCTACTCGGACCACGAACTTTCCCAAGCGAGCGATGCAGGCAGTTTTGTCGAGGAAAAAGCCAATCTCGTGCAGATCCACACCCCCGAGACTCCTGCTCTCCAGATTCACTGCCCAGACACGACACATGCGAAGGAGTCGACTGGTTCAACGATAGAAAGGTATGCCACACCACTCAGTCATTTGTCTTCGTCCGCACACGAAGCATCTCGATCGGGCACCCCGGATGTGATCATCAAGCTTCTGCCTGTCGCAAGTAGTTTTGGCTGAGTTGATCACTCGTCCTCAGCAACTTTGTACAATGTTACGGCCTGACGTAGCACCTACGGAAAGACTCCAGCGGAATTTCTGGCAACTCCCGAAGTGCTGTATTAGTTACCTAACCATCAAGCTTTCAGGCCCCAAGCGGCTTTGAGTGTCCTCCGTCATCATTGCATGCCACTAATCTGTCTCCCTGGAGCTGGGGATATTGAATGAATAACTCTGGATGAATGTGGCATATCCTTCTTCAAGAATTGGTATGATATTGGCGAGCAGTACGATTTTGGAACCTATCAACAGGAAAAGGACGGAATCGAGGGGATATGGAGCATCACCTATGGTGCAGACGCATCTAATCCCTGATTAATGACCTACGGGTGTTCGAAATACCAATAATTCAATGGGTCAAAATCCACGTTCAACGCGTGTGACATGCCCTAGCACTTCATGTTCCACGAAAAGTTCGGCGTGGATGATGAAATGGTCCCAGAGTCAGCTCGTAAGGAAGCGACTTGATGACACAACCCGTCATCTTACTATTATTCAGTCCTCAAGCATGCTAATTATTCAGGGTATTCCTAGTTTCACAGATTCGTCAGCCAGCTAGCCGAGCATCTAGGGCTGATTCATCGGCCACTCTTCGCCGTCTTACAATATTGACCTTGTACTTCACCCTACTTCGGCAATAGGATCCTTTGCCTTGAGAGCACAGGAAATTTCACATCTGATCAGAGCAACTGGGTCTGGTTTCTAGAATTAAGCGCCGGGATGCCTCTCGCAAGTTGCTTCCTCTCTTCATCCTCAGCCGCCGCCGATGTCTCGAGCCCTCACATGCCAGCCACCTCTCATTATTCCACTCTTTGAACAGCCGCAGAGCTATTTTGGAAACCCAATTGCGGATGTACCGGTTGGCAAGTATCTGCTTCCTCACATTCATCCTTGCACATCACCTGAGTCTCGGTCTTCTTGACAAGCGCCGGGTGCATGTGCAACGATAAGCGGGACACACATTCTAGCCTGGTTCATCCAAGCTCCAGGGCTCTCAGCCGCACGGCTTATTTGGTGTGCAAGGTCCCACAGGATTTTCGAGCCCGTTTTGATATTCTGGAAGCCTGTGATCTTCATTGGCCTGCTATCTACCCTCCATCTCCGTCCTGTGATGACGCCTCACGGGCTTCTCAGGTTCTAGCTCACGCTTGATGATCAGCCCCCAAAGGGGCCACTAGCCGTCACATCCTGTCGAGGTCTACGCAAATCCCACAAGTGCATGTAAGATTGCACACCGGTCTGGAAGACGGCAATGTTAGAACATGTGAGCCATTTTATAATCATGTGCAAAGACGAAGTGCCTCACCTCGACTCGAGCGTCTTCTCTTATCCTGCCTCCTCCAGCAATAAAGCACGATCTCAGATGGAATGCAAATGTTAAAAAAGCATAAGTCGCAACGTGTGTAGCCAGATTATTCATACCATTGAGTGGTCCAATCCCATGTGCTCGGATGTCTCAGACAGCTCTACCGCTCCCGGCTTTGAACTGTTGCCAACTTTCCGGTGGCGCCGGGTAGGGCTGAATCACCTTTCACTTTCTGCCCGACTGTGATCGGTTTCCCAGGTTCATGCTCGTATGTAATGACAGTGAATCTCACCGGTCTTAGTAAAATTCCTGCGTGATCTCACGCACCTCGGGCGTCGCTTCCACCCACAATCCGAATCCACCAGTCTGTCACAATGTAGAGGATGCCGGCTTCTAATACTCAGCCACGTTCTGAGGTGAGACGGCGTAGGGCCGGTCAAGATAGTTGATTCCGTTTCTTTGATTGAATGGACGCCCATGTGCCATCCTGGCAAGCCACTCCGCTTGCAAGCCTGCTGATGAGGGTGGCAAGGCAGTGAAAGCAGATTTAGGATGCTATAAGATGCGGCAGTGAGACCGCCATGCTCGACCTCGATCAGACTTGGCTTCTCACCCGCCTGGGCAAAAGCTTGTGCTAATAGCCGATGTAATTTAGCTCATTTCCTACACCATGGGGTTCCTCAAATTGTGCCTGGAAGAGCTCATCAGGCTTGCTGCCTTCGCACCTTTCAACCCCTTCGAAGACCTTGTCCAACAGCCGTTCTTCGGATCCAGCGACACCGCACAGCATCCCCTGATCCCGTCTGGGGCACCAGATACTATCATACACCCCGAACTTGCGTCACCCGGGTTCCAGTGTGTGTACCCCAGCAGGTGGAAGAGCTGTAATACTGAGACGACCCGAGACTGTTGGCTGCAAGACACGCAGTCACCGGATGGATTCGGAAGTTATTCGCAGTTTGATATCCACACTGACTGTGAGTGAAAATGTACTGCTCTGCTGCTTCTTCTTTCTTACAAACCCCGTAGATGAGAATGTCGACGCCACGCCACCAGGCATCACTCGAGAATACTTCCTCGAGGTTGCTGGAGATGTCACCCTCTTCGCGGATGGTTTCGAGAAGACAAGCGGGAAAGTCTTCAACAAGCAGTATCCCGGGCCGCTGATTGAGGCGTGTTGGGGCGATGAGCTTGTAATTCACGTCAAGAACAATTATGGCCGAAACGGAACGACTGTCCATTGGCACGGTATCCGCCAGTTGAACACGAATCAGATGGATGGGGTCAACGGCGTCACTCAATGCCCTATTGCTCAGGGAGATACTTTCACTTACAAGTTTCGTCTTCTTCAATACGGACATACATGGTACCATTCACATTACTCTCTCCAGGTATTTCCCCTCTCTTTCATCCCATACAATTCACTATGTGGCTATTCTGACTTGTTTGAAATAGTATCCAGACGGTCTTGCAGGACCCTTGGTTATCCACGGTCCTTCGAGCAGCAACTGGGACATAGACCTTGGGCCAGTGCTCGTGCAAGACTACGTCCACGACTCATCCTTCGTCCGCTATCAAGAAGAGATCGATCCCAACGGCGGTTTTGCTAGGGCTGATAGCATTGTCGTCAATGGCCACGGACACGACCCTATGACTGGCAATGGGACATACTTTGAGACAACATTTGAGCCAAAGAAGAAGCACGTTTTGAGACTAATCAACGGATCGGCTGGCACACACTACGTCGTCTCGATAGACAACCACACCATGACCGTCATCCAAAATGATCTGGTGCCCATAACGCCATACCAGACAACCAACCTGAGCATTGGCATCGGTCAGCGCTACATCGTGGTTGTTGAGGCGGACCAGCAGCCTGGCGACTATTGGATCAGGACGCATCCTGCCACGAATTGTAACGGCTTCAACGTGTCTCTGCCCTGCAACGGCACCTTTACTGAGACGTGCAGCCCGTTCGATGTAACGACCGGTATCATCCGCTACAACACATCCTCAGGGCCAGACGACAGCCTCCCAACCAGCACGGCCTGGGACTACCACCACCTCTGTCAGGATGAGCCTTACGAAAAGCTTCAGCCCATCGTGCCATGGGTCATCGACCACCACCCGGTGAACGAGATCACAGGGAGCAGGTTTGCGGCAGCACACCAGACTGTGGCCAGCTCAAATGAGACCGGGGGCTACAGTCATTGGATGCTGACGCCTGATTTCTTGTGGCTTGACTTTGGTAACCCTACCATCCTGAACCTGGATAATGAGACGTATGACAGTAACCCGAATTTCCACATTGTCAACGGTCAGTACATATGCCCCTGTTCAAATTGTCGACTGAGAGAAGGGACTAAGAAAGCCTTGTGCCCAGATGATTTCGAGTCCGGATATGTCTTCATGGTCATCGAAGCCTCGGTCGACACTACGATCCCTCTGCCCGCGAATACCAATATTATTCCAAGTGAGTGAGACCTTTTCCCCAAGGGATTGACGTCCCGGCCCGGCAAAACGCTAATTTCGTGTCTGCCCAACTTGAAGTTTCCCACCCTCTGCATTGGCACGGCATGGATGTAGTTCTGCTAGCCCAGAACACCACCACATTCGACCCAGCCACCAGCTTCAGCACCTTCAACTTTGTCAATCCGCCGCGGCGAGACGTCGTACTGCTGCCGGGAGGAGGTTACATCGCCATCGCCTTTAAGCCTGACAACCCTGGTGCCTGGTTGGTGCACTGCCACATCGCCTGGCACGCCAGTGCTGGTAAGCTACACATCCTTGTTGAGCCGATGATGGCCATTCGCGTGGGCGAAAATGATACTGATCCACTGTTGTGAACACAGGGCTCGGACTGCAGATCCTAGAGCGCGAGGACGATATTGTTGGGGCTCTGGGTGGGCCATCTGCCCTTGCGGAGACTGAACGGGTGTGCCAGAATTGGCTCGATTATAATGCGAAGAATCCGGTCGACCAAGAAGACTCGGGGATCTAGGGAGATGTAGAGTGGTTACTGTGTCATGTGAATAGTCTGTATGGGACTCAGTTGTGCACATATATGTACACGAGCAAGTGCTGCTGGAAGAGTCGACGCTCGTTACGGATCTTTTTCGCGTTCCTTGGAACTCAGCGGTGATTTAAACACTCTTCGGTCTTGGTAATTTCTGCTTCTCCTCCTCCTGAATTTCTGTTTCCACCAACTTGTGTTCTGTTTCATAATGTCTCAGCTGCTAGTAAGTCTACCACTACAGCGGCGTTGAGCCGTATGTAGGCTCCAATTGACTCATGAATTCCAAGTGAATCTCCAAATTCCTTTTGCAACTTCTAGCTGCGCATACTTGTCGGGAGATGCTATCTGCTTCCTCCGCTTTAGCTTTTCTGGCGGAGGGCATTGACACCATGGGCCGTGAGTACAACAAGAGACCTCATTGCACACGAGTTATGTTAATACCTTCCGGAAAATCCGACAGACACGTCGAATTTCACTTCACTGAGAAAGCCGGTTTGATACCATTGCTGTTCACCGTGCTCTTTCGCGGAACTGTCTAGATTCAGGCTGATGTGACTGTAAACTGTGGTGAGGGCCAGCGAATCACCACTTTGGGATTTCTGAGACAGACAGAGATGGCCGCCAATTAGATTCCTGTCGGGCACTGGTGATTCTTCGTATATGCTGCCCGCATGATTGAGTGAACTCAAGCACCGGTCAGAGTAGACTCGGAGTGATGTAGCTTCGACGGGCATCAGTCGGAGCGGTCGCCTTTCAAAGCAGAGTTCCTGCATCAATGAATTGATGTCTGTGACAGGGCTAACTCTGCATGGGGAAAACACCATGGACTAGCGAGGGAAAAAGAAGGGGGAAAAAAGGGAAAAACAAAAAGGTTGATATGTGATATCGGGCCGGGAGAGCGCCGACGGTCCCGACTTGAATAGAAAATCAGCCATAGCCTGGGATGATGAGGTGCGCCTTGACACAGATACAGCACTTGAGTCGAGACGGAAAATTTATCTGGGCTTAAACATGGATGCTTCGAAATGCACCAGGGTTGTATTTCTCTTAACAGAGGCAGTCACAATGCATTGTTCATCAAGAGCCATTCAATCGCCCTTTTGTGTCGAAAGTCCACGTCAATAAAGAGTGCCTCACGTTGACCGAGACCCTCATCTCAAGGGTTCCAGCTGCGAGAGGGGATGCTTGGGCGTGGAATTCTGTGACGTAGGGGCTTGCGTCTTATCCACCGGTAACACCAATTTAGGACTAGCGGGCTTCTGGGTCTGTCTCCCTCTCCTCTCCTCGACCTGCCTCCCTCCTCTCTTGTCCGTCTCTTTCCCGAACAGCAAGTGATGAGTGAGTCCAACCCGCTCAGAAACGATTGACCGTATAAGTACAATGATCGGAAGTCCCAAAGCATCAACGGTCAGGATCACATGACTTTGGTGAAAAACGAGTCATCATCGTTTGGTTGTTAGCCGGTAGTCTGAAATAAAACAGCCGTGGACTGTGACGGCAGCGAGTGCTTGTGGAATGGTGTGGTGAGCGACACCCAGTAGATACGGTAACTGACGCAGGGAAGGCCACCGCCGCCACACTGTGAGTAGTGAGGGGAAAAGACCTGGACAAGACGGTGCATACGAAACGGAGTGTGAGATCCTGGCCTATCCCCATTACCGCAGTGCATCGAACCGAACCTTCCCAAAAATCCCCAAGTGCTATCAAGCTAGGAGGGCGCTAACACTGCACTATCAGCCCAGATTCAGGCGGAATCAATCGATATCGACCCATAATTCTGCAGCACCCCGAAAGCACACTGGTACCCAGGCGTGCCAGGTACAGTCCACAGTACCTGCGCACACCAAAAGCCGCAGTTGCCAAGTCAAGTTGGAGTCTGTCCCTCTTTATCAGTCCCTCAGCAACCCTCTGCCCAAGACAAGTTAGTGAGGACATCTGCAGCCCCGTCCCTCGCCCTCCATCCCCTCCACTCTCCCACTTTTATCTAATCGATTTTGATCTGCCCCAGCCTAGCCCTGGGCCGACGACGGCTGATCACCCTGCCTGCCCTTGCCTTGCCTGTATGCTGCGTTGTGCTGGCTGGCTCCTCGGGAAGCAGACCATCCATGCGCTTTGGACACTGGAGGTTGCTCGCACCTGCACACCTGCATACCCTCCCACTACTTGTGGTACTCGCGCTCGCATTTGCATACCTGCATTTGCACGCCCTTGAGCTGTCGTCGCACCGTACTGCACCGCACCGCACCGCACCGCACCGCACCGCACCGCAAACCTCACCTCTCGCTTTCACAGCCCTTTCCCTACCAAATCGCACTCATTCTCGACGTCGTCCCGTCAAACTCGACCTACCGCCACGACGTTCTCCGCCCCCAGACCTCGGAACTCGACTTTCCCCGTCACAAGCGATTGAGCGAGGACGTCTGATTGACAACATTACGAGTCGACTCTCCCGCCCTTGGCCGGGGCCGATCGCATGTAGGTCACAAATCCACCATGTCGACCGAAGCGACCGGCGCTGCGGCGCCTGGCATCCACAACCTGAACCTCGACGGCGACGGCACCCTACCTCTTCCTGACAATGACCGTGACGAGTCCACCATCGCCGTTGTCAATCCTCCTGCCGACACAAAGTCCCCCAAGCCCACCGGCCTGCACTCGCCACCGGACTCCAATAATGTCGACGCCACCGATTCCGAATTGAGCGACCTCGACGAAGAAATAGCCGACGCCGATTCGCCGCCAGCCATCACCGCGAAACCACGGCAAACCACACCAAGGCCTGCTTCCGACGATGCAGCGGCCCCCGGTGCTGGCTCCGAGCCCACCCAGCCCGAGCAGGCCCCCACACCCGAACAAGATGAAGAAGACATTGGCGAGGTCTTGCCCGACCACTGGTCCGGTACCGTCCCTGTCTTCAGGCCCTCCATGGACCAATTCAAGGACTTCAAGAAATTCGTGCGTTGAAACCCCTCCCCGGACAGCCCCCTGCTCTGGAGACTATGGCGCATACTAACACGAGGCCGCCGCAGATGAGAGCTGTCGATTCCTACGGCATGAAATCGGGCATCATCAAGATCATCCCCCCAGATGAGTGGAGAAACTCGCTCCCAGATATCAGCGAGCTTGTGAAGCCGGTCCGAGTGAGAGAACCTATCAAGCAGGACATCATGGGCTCCAACGGTACCTATCGCCAGGTCAACATCCTCCACCAGCGCTCCTACAATCTGCCTCAGTGGAGACAACTATGCGACCAGAGCGAGCACCAGCCTCCTGCACGACGTGGCGAGCGCCGCGCAAATGCCGACAAACCAAAGCCCGCCACTCGATCTCGGGCTGCAGCTGCGACAAATAAGTCGAGTACGCCTACTGCCTCCAGCCCGGCGCGACGTACCGGCGGTGGTCGCGGCCGACGAGGTCGAGGCCGAGGCGGTGCCCGAGGCAAGGGCAGGAAATCCACTGCACAGGAAGACACCGACGTCGAAGACCGGCCCATGACTCCCGAGTCTCCCAGACCTGCAGACGACGAGAAGAAGGGTGATACTGTCGTGGACTCTGTAGAACAAGACCCTGGCGTCAAGGTCGAAGAGGACGAGTGTGACGATGAAGCGCCTCGACGAATGGCATTCAGTCGGCAGGCAAAGCCCAAGGTTCAGTCAACGTCAGCTCGTCGGAAATATAGCAAGCGGGAGGGATCCGCCATGATCGACGAAGAGGCATTCAAGGACTGGGATTACAAGATGGACATTTCTGACTATACCCCTGAGCGATGCGAAGAACTCGAACGGACCTACTGGAAAACCCTGACATACGCAACGCCACTATACGGTGCCGATCTCATGGGCACGCTGTTCCATGAAGATACCGAGATGTGGAATCTGAACAAGTTGCCCAATCTCTTGGATGTTCTGGGCACAAAGGTTCCCGGTGTCAACACAGCCTACCTTTATCTGGGAATGTGGAAGGCAACATTTGCCTGGCATTTGGAAGATGTTGACCTCTACAGCATCAACTACCTCCACTTTGGCGCGCCAAAACAGTGGTACAGCATTTCGCAGGCTGATGCTCGACGATTCGAGGCAGCCATGAAGAGCATCTGGCCTACTGAGGCAAAAGCCTGTGACCAGTTCCTGCGTCACAAAGCCTTCCTCATCTCGCCTTCGCATCTGTTGCAGCATTACAACATCAAAGTGAACAAATGTCTCTCGTACCCCGGAGAGTTCGTTGTCACCTATCCATACGGATACCACTCTGGCTATAATTTGGGCTACAACTGCGCCGAGGCCGTCAATTTCGCGCTCGACTCATGGCTGCCTATGGGCAAGATCGCTAAGAAATGCGAATGTGCGCAAGCGCAGGATAGCGTGTGGGTCGATGTGTACGAGATTGAGAGGAAACTTCGCGGTGAGCCCACACCAGAATATTGGACCGAAGAAGAAGACGAAGACGATTCGGACGAGGACGAGGATGAGGACGAAGAGATGGCAGGTCTGCTTTCGCCTCCTGGTAGCCACACGGTCCGTATCAAGGCTCCCGCTCGCAAGAGGAAGCAGGCGAAAATCAGCAAGGACAAGAAGGAGAAAGCCAAGAAGCTCCGTCTGCGGGTCAAAGCCCATGTTGAGCCACCCTGCTGTCTTTGTCCGAACGATATCTCTGGCGCCGAAATTCTGGCAACCGACGACGGTCGCAAGGCGCATCGCCTCTGTGCGCTGTACCTTCCAGAGACATACATCGAGACAGTCGACGGAAAGGAAACTGTTTTCAATGTGGAGAACATCGAAAAGGCCCGCCTCGAGCTCAAGTGCCTCTACTGCCGGTCGAAGCGCGGCGCTTGCTTCCAGTGTTCTCAAAAGAAATGCCCACGCTCGTACCATGCCACATGCGCTGCCGCTGCCGGTCTTTTTGTTGAGCAGGGTGACGTTCCAGTTTTCGACAAGGACGGTACCGAGTACAAGGAGGAAGCATTTGAGTTCAGTTGCCGGTTCCACAGGACAAAACGAGACAGACGCCTGGATGGCGATGCCCTGGAGGAAAACACACGCATCAAGGAAGCCGCCAAGGCTGTGAAAAAGAATGAAATCGTACAGATGCAATACTACAAGAAGGAGATATTTGCGGGAGTCGTTGTTGAGAACCGCTCAGATGAGCAGACTCTGCTTTTGGACGTCATTCCGAATGGGTATGAGACCTGGTTACTCTTAGAACACGAGCTGCATGCTAACTTTTTATAGTGCCCGGATCGAAGTTGAGTGGAAGTGGCTACTTCTCCCCGACCCAGAAGACTTCAAGCTTCCTAAAGCGTCAGCCAACGCCTTGCCAATGCCAACATCCAGAAAGGCCAAGGAAGAAATTAATGCGAAGCGATCTGCGGACGAGCCCCCGAGGGCCGGCGATATTTTCGTCGAAGGTCCTGCGCCGGGCAAAGATTTTGTCTGGTCAGAATTCCATACATGTGAAGCATCCGAGTGCAAGAACAAAGCCCAGGTCAAGATCGACTTCTCCAAGGAGAATCAAGTATGGCATTATTTGGGCGGGACGTCGACCGAGGCCAAGGCCCAGTACACTGAGGACCCGCGGAAGCCTCAACACAACCCCAAGTGCAACTTCCTTGAGAGCATTCCCAAACCGCCGCCGCCGCCCCGGGCTCAGCATCCACCGTCGTACAGTGCTACTCACCCAGCACATGCAAGAGCCCAGATGCCGACGAAGCCTGATAAGCCATACGTCTACAAGCCTAGGAAGCCGGTTCAAAATTCGCTCGGTACCCAATTTACCGCACAGAAATTCGCCCCGACTAATGCAGGGGCAGCCGGTGTCCCGCCGTTGTCGTTTGGCACAGATCCTCGATTCAGCGCTGGGCTTTACTCAACGAACACATTTGCCCCGGTTACGGCGAATAGTCCGCAGCCTCAGCATCAAAGCGCTACACCTGTCCCACCGCAACGCCAGCCCCAGCAACATCATCAACACCAGCAAGCTCAATCTATCAACCCGGCCTGGCTGTCCCACACCCAAGTCAATAGTCCTCGACCACAGGCCATACCTTTTCAGGCACCACCTTCAAGGCAACAGGGAGTCTCGACTGTTCCCGCTGCTCTGGGTCAACCATCAAACTATCAGATGCAGCAGCTAACAACGCCCATGCAACAAACACCTCAGGCGGGGGCCCATGTACCACAGGCTTTCCCACAGCCTGCTCCACCTCCTGTTCCACAACACGCCTGGCAGAAATTTTCTTTCTTTCAGGCCTACCACAACAGGTAAGGAGACCGCTGCCGCCGTTGCTATACGTGACACTGACATCGAGCTCTCAAGGGAGCCCTCTAGGTACAGGACACCGTATGCGCTCTGGGGTGGCTTTACCAACGGCTACGAGGGCGATTTACGAAAACACTTGATGAAAAAGCCGGAATCAGCGTCGTTCAGCAACCGTCGGTTGAGTTTTAACCTGGGTGGAGGTCTTCAGGGTCTCACCCGGCCACCGTCTCATCGTTATTCTAACTCAGCTGGTTCCTCAAGGTCATCGCCTTTCAGCGCGCCCCGCGCTAGGTCACAGTCTGGCGCGGCATCTCCTACCTCGTCATTTGCGTCGGCCATGTCGCCGCCACCAGTCCCCTCTCGGGGTCACCAACGCACATCGTCCGTTCCCTCCACTCCATTCCATCCTGCAATGAGACCACAATACGCCTCGTCATCGCAGATGAATTCTAATGCGGGCCAGACCGGGGAATCCAATCTAGCATGCTCGCCCAACAGCTTTTCCAATAGTATGGGCTTCCAGGGAGGGCCCAGCACGATGGATACACTGTCTCCCAGGGCTTCCATGCCTCCCATATCACCGGCTGGAATCCCGTCGCAGCAACCAACGTTTCTCAACACGTCGCCTCAACCAGTTGTGCATGCCGCCTCCGCGGCAAGTCCAACAGTCCCGATGGAGGTGGACCCCGAGACCAACGAGTCACCTGCTCAACAGTTGAAGCAGCAATTGCGACGCATATCAGATCCCAAAGAGTCGCCGTTTCGCATGCCTCGCAGCCGAGGCCATACTCCACGTTCTAGTGTGACTCAGCTGCCGAGACTGCAGACGCCCACTGAAACTCCGGACATGAACCTGCGGGAGGACCGGAGGGCCTCGTCTGGATCAACCCAGGCGACCACACCCTCGGAACTTGCTGCCAACGGCGTTTCGGTTAGGGAATTCCCCGAGATGGCAGCGGATAACAAGGCTTTTGTCGAAAAAATGATGCTGGACCTGAGGAGGGCGAGTCAAAGCGCAGTCGACGGTACATCGAACGGGTTCGGGGAATCTTCGTCAACAGTGAATTCTCAGTGATACCGAGGGTCTCCGGACAAGACGAATTCTTCAAGCGAGGGCTGCATCGAAGTATATGGCAGTGTTTGTAATTGAACCCGACCGAGCGGCCTTTGGCTCTGAATACATGGTTCCCGACGGTTCCGGCAAAGAAGCAAGACTACGCACTGCACCGGGCATTGAAACACGGAGTTTTGAGGGACGACGGGCTGATTTGGCGTTTATGGTGGGTGCTTCTAAGAGCAGCTTGGGCGGCATCAGTGATAAAGGAAGAGGGACAGGCGCAACGGAAGCATCCGAGGGCGAATAGGCCGGGCCGGGCCAATCTTGGCGTCCGGGGATGCATGGCTTATTCTGCTCCTACGTGTAGGACTACTTTGTACATTCGCGCATGCAACACGAAAGGGAATGGTTGACAACGAAGCTTGCTCTCATTGTTTGGTTTGAACTGCGGTGGGGGAGGGAGGTCGGGTACAAGAGTATAGAGATACACACAAATGCAGCCACTTGAGCCTTGCATTATGCACTTCGTCTGGTCTTTTGCGATATACACACAAATAAGTGACTGGTTCAGGCAGGGGCCTTTCTTCGCCACTCCTCGAATAAATTATTGCCGAGCAACGGTACACGGCTGATGTGCCTGTTGTGCGTGCTCAGCCGACAGGTGCATATGGGATCCACGGTAGGATCCGACTTGGCAGGTTGAGCGACTTGAGCCTCACCGACTTGCCATTGGACCGTGAGTCCAGATTAGCCAGGATCAAGCCGGCGGAGATTAACGTCTCTCCCATTAAACAGCCGTGGCCAACCCACCCGAATGTGGACACGCAGCAGCGATACTGACACGCGCGTGGGCGTTCGATTGGCCCAAGACCTGTTTAGGGTGTTCGAAACGAGCCAGTGGGCCTCCGAGTGCCTCATGGTTCAGGGGTTGCGGCATGGCTGTGCCCTGGGGGGCCATTGAAGATCATGGGAGCCCTCGGATACGATGGGAGGGAGCACTTGATCCCGCCTGAAATGAATATCACGGTCTTTCTTTATACCTAGGCATCGCCGGATCGTGAGAAGCAGCGAGCGACCTCATCCATCCTCGTTGAGCTCACAGAGACCGAGTCCGCTCTTTCTTGCGTTTTCGCTTCACAGTATCCTATTTCATACCATACTTTCTTTTTTACCGCCCACGATGGGTGTCCGATCCTTTGTCAAGAACTCGGCCCTGCTCGCCCTTGCAGCCGGAGGCAGCCATGGCATCCGAATTATTCAGTCCAATGACGACGGCTGGGCCGAGCTGAACATTCGCGAGTTCCACAGCATGCTCATCGCCGCGGGCCACGACGCCGTTGTCTCGGCTCCTGCTGAGAACATGTCCGGCAAAGGTACAATAATTCCAACCAGTCCCTATCATATTGAATGAGCCCGCCTCGTCACCTTAAAAAAAATTTACTAACACACCAAATCATAGGGTCCAGCGACGAAGACCCGGAGCCTCGCACCGAAGCCTGCGAGTATGACAGCTGCCCAGCCGGCACAAACGCGACAACCGGCAGCAACGCCACAGACCCGACGCTCAACTGGGTCAATTCGTTCCCGGCGACGTCGATGCGCCTGGGGCTCAGCACGATCGGCCCAGACGTCTGGGGCTCGGGCCAGGAGGCGGAGCTCGCCGTGACGGGGCCCAACGTGGGCTCCAACCTGTTCGCGCAGGTGCCCTTCTCGGGGACCGTCGGGTCGGCCTGCTACGCGGCGCACGAGGCCGGCGTGCCCGCCATCGCCTTCAGCGGGCTGAGCGACTCGAACCTCGGCCTGCTGGGCGGCAATGCGGCGTGGAACTCGACCTCGCCGCCCGCCAGCGCAACCGTGTTTGCCGAGCTGGCGCTCAACCTGACCACGCACATCGTCGACGCAGGTGCGCCGTACCTGCCCAACGACACGTTCCTCAACGTCAACATGATGGCGCCACTGGGCGCGTGTGCCGAGGGTGCTGCCGCGTACAAGTGGGTGCTGACGCGCATCGACCCTCATGTGCCGGGCTTGTCGTCGGCGGATGTGCAGCGGTGCGGGAGCGACACGCTGCCGCAGGAGACGGCCGTCGTGCACTCTGGTGATGGGTGCTATATCAGCGTCAGCGTCGGAGACTGCTCCGACAAAACGACTGCGGCGGCGGATGTGCAGCAGGCTGTTGTGGATAAGATCGGAGACATGCTCACGTGCTTTCCCTAAGGGGGAGGGAGTGATTGCCCAGGTGGGCTTCCGAGCATGTTTCTTTGTGTGAGGCGCGCCTGGCCGTGATGTTCTCTTCTGCTGTACTTATTCAGAATACTCTCGATTCGCACCCCAGGGTGGCGCAGATATCTGCTTTATAATTCGAACCTTTTTGAGCACCTAGGATTGTGTCTAAGCATGCATCAAATATACAAGACCTGGGCTCAAACTATCGTCGATCCTCTTCACGTTCCACCATTTCAATCCAGCTTCAAACTTGAATTGCTCCACCACCATACCTTTGGAATTCAAGCAAAACACATGAGGGCGTAGTTGAGGATGTCCTTATTCTTTCTATGTATTAATAATTCAAATTAACTTAAATTGTTGAATTTGTAAAAGTCCGACGCTTCTGAATCTCTCCCTTCCCTCTCCTTTCCCTCAAAAAAAGAGGAATCGAATTTTGGATCAATGGTGTTCAATTTGTGTGTGGGGCTTGTCCCAGCTCAGGTCATTGAAGACCTGCAACGGCCGTCACCTAATTTAATTCTTGCGCCAAATAACTACATTATAAGATGGACGTACAATACGAGATATTACAGTGCAGCAGTGAGCAGGACCACAAGGTTCTACCTTCTTCTGGGCAGGGGATGCTTCCATACAATAATAATTACTATTTACTGAATTGGTGTTACAACAGTGTCGGTGGAGGCCATCCAGCCCTTGCGAACGGTACTGAGAGGTGGCTGAAAGACGAGAAAGCGATGACTTCGGAGATCGATCTTGTACACATGCGCGGCAATTTTCACTTATAAAGATGATACACGGAACATTCTGGAAAATCAGATAGTATTCTAATCAATTTCAACTAATAATGCATGACTCCGCTGTCCAACAAAGATATAGTTATAATCCTTGTGAATGCGAATCCAAGCTGTTTTGGGGTAGCCGCCTGGGCTTCCTACAGCTTTTGAAGTAATTACGAAGGAGCACCTGTCTTCTTGCCACATGACTTACCTCAGTCACCTCATTCTCAACGTTCTTGCGAGATGCTTACATGCTAGTGGTAGAGCTGGGCTTGTAGGTGATTTCACCATCCACACAGACCTGGCTCTCATTTAGTGGCATGGGCTCCGCCCAACCCTTGTTGCACAGCCCGAAGGTGTTCTCCTCAAAACACTGGATGGCGCCGTCCGCCGCTGTACAGCGGACTTGTCCATAAGCCCAGGGAGGCTGAGTTGTGTCAGTGGGTGTGCTCATCGGGGACGTCGCACTCCTTGTCGAAATCGTCGTGCTGCTCGAGGAAGTTGCCTGTTGACTCGTGACAGTGTGGGCTGACGTTGTCAGTGTAACGAACGAGCTCTGGGATGTGGAAGTGCTTATCGGAATGACCACCAAGCTCGTTGTGTTGCCGCTGCTCGGCGCATCTTCCACGACAAAGGAGGGGGGTCCCGCCGCGGGACACTGGCCGTTCCCGCTCGGGCTGGGCTCAGCGTAGACTTTGCCGAACTTTCCCGGGTTCGGAATATTAAACAGCTGGCCGCTCTCTCCCGTGGTGCAGCTGCCTGGAATATTTGCTGTAAAAACTGATAGCAGCGACTTCATACGTTCCTTGTCGTCTGTGCCGCCTACAATTTTGACAGGTGCACACTGATAATGTAGAATTAGCTATTCATGGACTAAGGAAGAAGTCTTATAAGAAGAAGGCGGGGGGGGGGGGGTAGGCGAGGACACCAGATAGCCTGTCTTAAAACCTATAGCACAACGAAGGACTTTGATTTAAGTTCAGACACAGGCCACAGACATGGCGGATATTCCTTCGAAGGAAGATCAAAACTGTATCAAAAGGCACTTACATTCATGTACATTTCTCTGTTTCCAATTTTGTTGAACCACTGGAGCACTTAAAGTTAGCTATCAAAATACTGAGGAAGAGGCTTTGTACGAAATGGGGGGAGGGAGTGGATCAGAACATTATGAAACAGGCTACGGATATGGCAGATATTTTGTTCCAGAGAGTTGAGGCTGTATCCAGAAGCTGCTTACCGTGAATGCGAATGTGGCATTTTCCGAGTTTTCGATCCAACTTGGAATCGGGATATTGAATTGGCGTACGCATTCTGAACCGCTGTCATTGCCGCACTGAACTCCATTTTCCCTCCCAGACTTGTCTTTCTCCACCGTGTCTAGATTACCTGCGGCCTGCGCCGGGCAGTCCCCGATAATCGTGTATATGGTTTTCCACTGAGAAACGTCGGCAGGGGGTGGATAGTCGTAGGTCAGACTGAATTGGCAGCTACCACCACCGTGCACGGCCGAGATCCAAAACTTGACAGTCTGGTTAGTTCCAGCGGTAAGCACTGTTCGAGATTCGGCGTGTTGCGTGCGGCCCTGACAAGGGAATGGCAATTCTGCAGAGAGCGGCGAGACTTGTTGTAAAGGCTCCGTGTCGAGGTTGTATGGGCGTGGCTCAATCATGATGCCGTGACCGTTGCAATATTTGGTCAGGGTGGCGATGCTCAATAGAGTCTTGGTGAGTTGAGATAGATACATAATTCCGATTTGATGGGTGTAAAAATGTCGAGTAAAAATGGTTCCAGACCAATGTGTGAATGTTAATTATTCTTGTTTTCTCAGCTGGTTTGAGGATACTGACAAGATTTGATGCCCAGTTATTCATGTTTATGTTGATGATCTTCAACGATTTATGCTCTTGGTATCAGTGACAAAGAGCGACCATCTCCTTTCATAATCTCAATTGAATTGTTCCCATGTTTTGTTCGTCGGAATGTAAGACATTGCGACACGGCAGAGGTGGGCCACTTTTAGTACAAAGACAACAGAGGGCAGTATTTCATCATGAAGAAAAGGTTGTTGTCATTGGAACCCCCCGCAAGTAAGGCAAGTATCAGGGAAAGGGGTGGGGGTGGGTCAAAGGATAACCTAGATTCATGTTCTGTAAGTCACTCACAGGCATAACCATAATTTGTGGTGCATTCATTGGAAATTGCTGAGGTATCCTCATAAGCTATGAAAATGGACCATGGTATCATACATGACAGCTCATTAGGGGAATAAATGCACGAATAAAGCGTTAATTTACAAGAGATGCATGGGTATGGTAAAGGTCTTAGAACGTCATGAAGATATGTCTCATTTTGAACTCATATATACAAATCGAAGTCTAAGCTATTTACGGGATCCTAGCGATGACACTCGCCTCATCAACAGCAGCTCCGGCCTTGGACACGGCGCCCTTGGCAAAGGCAATCTCGCCACGCTCATCATCAGCCGCAAAGAAGGCAGCAGTAGCAAAGGGCGAGCCAAGGATGCAGCCGCTGGGCTCGAGGCTGAGGTTGCAGTAGCCGTCCGCAGTGTCACTGTCAAGGGCGAGCCTCACATAAGAGCGGATCGGCACCTTGATGGTGATGGACTCGGACCCGTCGACCCCGTCAAAGGTGTAGTCGACGGTCTTGTCGGCGGGGATGGAGTCGCAGGTGCCGGGCCATGCGACGTGACCCGCGGGGCTGCGGCGGATGCCGGTGGCGTTGAAGAAGGCCTGCTCGTCGGCGACGGGGATGTCGTCGTTGTGCGTGCCCGAGTCGACCAGGCAGTCGGGCAGCTCGCCGCTCGCGCTGCCCGTGGTGATGGGGATGCCGTTGGACGACAGCTTGGGGGCGGGCACGTAGTAGCCGACACGGCCTGGCGCCCAGGTGTTGGGGACCTTGACCAGCGGGCCGTCGTACTTGGACGTGTCGATGCCACCCTGCAGGCCGCCGCCGGTGTAGGTCCCGAGCACGTCAGACGGGGCCTCGTCGAACCACAGCGACTGGACTGGGGCGTCGATAAGGCCGCGCTCCAGCAGGTCCTGGCGGAACGATGGGCCGGTCGTGTTGCGGCCCGTCTCGTTGTTGCTGTGGTAGTAGGGCGAGACGCCGAGGATGCCCAGATCGTAGATGGGTGTAGGGCTGCAGTTTCCAGCATCACCGAGGCGTTGTTGCAAGTAGGTCACGATGGCGACGGTGGTGTCGGGGCTCTTGGTAGACTGTCCCGCGTTGTTGATGAAGTCGAACGTCTCGTTGATGGCAACCTGGCCCGTGTAGATCTTGTCCAAGCCTCCATATGCGTAGAAGGAGCTGAACGGCACCGGCTCTGAGGCTGTAGAGGAGCTCGGGTAGTTGAAGAAATCCCCGGCTGGGACCGTGGCGTTGCACTGTCCCTGGCATCCCAAGCACGTCAGTCCCCAGTTTGCGATCGAGTCGGGCCCAAAAACAAAGAAGTTCTCGCTGCCCTGGTCATAGACCACCTCGAGTGTCGTGTTGAGCGATGGAATGAACACGTCTGTCGAGGTCTTGTGGTTGGCCCCGAAGCGAAGGTTCAAGGGGATGTGTACGGTCGGCACGGTTTGGGCGACGGCTGCGCCAACCGACGACATCATCATCAGTCCGGTCTTCATCTTGAGGAGTCGCTTGAAACGAGTGACGACTAAGTGAATGAGCGAGTGATCGAGTGGGTGACTGGCTGACAGCACAACCGAGCCCCCAGACTGACCGAGGCCATCTCATTTATGTAGTGATAATCCGGGGCTTGTTGGGAGTCTGGTGTTCCCACACTGACATCAACAGATAGCGGCAGGTAGCATTCGGTTTGGAATACGAGGTCAGTGTCAAGCAGTGGGCCTGTCCACCTTCTCGCTTGAGAAGAGACTTACCAGATTCGTCGGTTATGCCGGAGCCGAGGTCGATCTTCTACTCTTTATTAGTAACCTTAATCAAAAGCTTCTTCTGACAGTTATGCCTTGCAACGGGGCCCTTGCAAGCTACTCATTGATCGTTTTGTCGTCGCTTGTGAACATTTGAACGGAGATCAGAGCAACGGCAGGCTTGGGGTTTAGAATATCTCCATCATAACATATATTGGATGCAGTGTTGCGTCGCTAATCGCCCAGCACCGTTGCGGCCCAAGACCGTCGTCCTGTGTGCAATTGAGTTGCCAAGCCATGCGTGGACCGTTGAGTGAACCCCCTTTCCTGACCCCTGCTAGCCCAGCAGTGAAGCCGTGTTGGAAGCCCTGGAGATGCCTTAAAAGCGGGCTACATCGTGTCGTGTCACGCCAATTCGACCAGGGACAGGGGAAGCCAGTGAAAGCCAAGAATAGCCGATAGCTTTCTAAAATAGAAACCGGACTGGTGAACCAAAGTCAGACGCTTTAAAAGTCTGCCTCTTCATCATTCGACAACGGCGTTAGAATTCAAGCCTTCTAGACTGCTGAGGAGCCGAGAATCAGACATGTCAGTCTGTCGTATTAGTGGAGACTCTGTTCGAATGTGCCTCTGTAGTAGTATACCGAGGCACACCCAAGGCAATCAATCGACAGGATGCACAGTCAAGCGTCCTGGTGTCCAAGTGATCTACAAGGCCAGTTCCGTCTTCTCCGAGCAGCAAAATGCAACCAGACACCTGCACATCCGGCGTGTTTACGAGACCTGTATAGATAAACGGGTCAAACGTGCATTCATACTTGTTTCGAGATGAGAATTCATGCACTCCTCGTGACTTCAAATGTTGATCCAACTGATTTGGCAAGAAGGGTTGTTATCAAAATGCAAATACTATTTGCGCTACAGATGAAGGAAGCAGCAGATTGATACCTGGGGATATTTCTATCATGCTAAACCAAACGGACTACTTGGGCATATTGACCCAGAAAGACTGGAAATCACTCAACATCTCTAGGTACACCATCGCCATGGGCGAGCAGCGGCAATTGGTATCTAAAGGGAAGTTTCCGCTTGCAAATGCTTGTGTGTTTGTTACGTATTGATATCACAACTGGCAGGTCCCGGTGTAATCGAGCAGGAGCAAGCTGCAGAGAGAGCCAGTACTGGTCGACCTTGTAAATTTGGGAGCATGCAAGCATTGTACTGGGAGGCAGAGCCAATTATTTGCTGTAAAGTCTACTTGTGAATATGAGCGGAAGGATCTATGAGCTCTCCTGCTGGGAGGAAGGTGAGAATGTGTTCCTTACCAGTGACGGGAAGAGCGACCAACTTTGTTTCTTCGGATCGTTTGTTTTTCCACGTCAAGTTCTACCAGTGAATACGGCTGTGGGTTGATTGGCATCATCATCGACCTCACCATCAACCTAGTGACCTTGAATTCATACAGGTATTCACTTTGCAGATACGCACATATGCGCCACCTTCCTGAGCTATAAAAAAGAATTATCTAGTACCCAGGTGCCCTACGCCAGTTTCCCTTCCTCTCCATCTCACAACCCGGAACACTCTCATTACTGAAAGACAATCAAGTATCGACAATGATTGCCATACTCATCTCTCTCCTCTTCCTGCTTCCAGCGGCATTGGGACTGATCCCCTACCGGCTGCCGCGAGATGCCCTCGACTTCCAGCAGCGCAATCTCGACACCATCAAGAACATCTACAACCTGAGCACGTACCCCAACAACCAGGCTTTTCTGGAGCATGGTGAATCGGCTGTACCTGATGGCATCTTCTCAGAAGACGTTATCGGCCGAATCACTCCGGTTGGCAGCTTTCATGGTCGTAAGTCCACCTCACACATACGCATATTTTTCTGTCCATCCTGCCAAAAAGCTGACCATTCCTAGGGCATGACACTATCGAGTACTTCTTCGCCCTGACGCCCTACCCATCGCCCCCTACGTACGCCACCTGGACCAACGCCACCATCACTCATTTCGTGTCCGAGTGTCCCGAGATCGCAGCAACCGTGGTCTACGGCAAGACAATGGGCGTGAACCCCGAGGTCCCTTCTACATACCAGAAGCTGGTCGCGACCATCAAGCAGATTGGGTTCTGGCGCTTCGACGACGACGGCGCCGTGCTGAAGTACGACGCCTGGCTGCCGACACTGCAGGCGTGGTGGAACGCGACTCACGATGTCGCACACTACCCTGTTGACGGGATGCTGGTTCGCAAGGGGCTATGCCAGGCCGCCCAGGTCGTGGTGAGTTTTTATCTCTCTGCTAGTTTCAGCGCGTGGATATTGAAGGCCCCCTGCTTCTTCCCATCACTGGGATGAGACGCACAGCTAACGAATGCCTTTCTTGTAGTGCAACGGACCCAACAAGCAGTGGGACTCTCTGGAAGAGTGCGTTGACAGTCTGAGTCAGAAGCCAATGGGCTCATTCGACAACCTGCGTGGCGACAATATCTGGTGCAGAGCCTTGCACGTCCGGTTGAGTCCGATCCGTCCTGATGTAAGTCGACCCTGTGTACACTGGCAAGACCCATGCAGAACAAACAACTCCACAGTACGCCTTAATCTTTCCTCGGTGCTGATTGCTTCACTAGTATCATTGCGCCCACGTTGGCCCCAGCGGAGGAGGCAAGTGTGTCAATGTGGACAACAACGAGGCCTACTTCAACGATGAGGCGCTATTTGGCGAGCCTTTGGGAGAGACGTTTGTGTGTCCCGGAAACGATGATTAGGCGAGAGCATGATGTGTGTTGGGAGATGATCTTCTGCCTGCATCCGCGATGCACAAGATAGTATCTATTGTAGTCAGCACTGGAGACCTAAAGCTCTTGGGTTTGCATGGAAATAGGCCATGAGACCTTCCACAATTCTGAGATTTGGTTGTCTCAAGCTGCAGACATTATGATATTGCTGCATGTGTGTGGTTGTGAGACTTCATGCCTGTGCTTCGACGTTTAAACCTGTCTGACGACCGCCAGACCCGAACGAACTTTATCGATTGAGTGGAGCACCGAGGCATCCGCATGGTAGCGAAACAACATAGCACACATGACCATTTGCTTATATTTATTTTTCTTGACAGCACCATTTCGGAACGAGTATTAATTGGAGCTCTGCATGCTGTCTTTTGAATGTGGAAGCTCATGTTACGACACATATTCTACGAAGTCAAAGTCTTGATGCCTGCCTTCTCAACCCACTCGGCACTGCCATTGACGCCATTGACCACCGGGCGACGCTTCTCGATCGCCAAGACCGTCTCGATAAAGCTGCGCTTGAGCACGCTCTTCTTGCGCTTCGCCAGAAGCTGGGCCGTCTTGAGTATGTTCTTGATCTGCCGGCCGTTGAGCTCCAGCTTCGCCAGCTCCTGGACGTCCTGCTCGGTGATCTCGGGCCTGTTCTTGGCCGCGGAGATGAAGTTGCGCCAGATGTGGGCGCGCGACTCGGCCGTGAGGTCGGGGTACTCGAGCGAGACGTGGATGCGGGACTGGAAGGCCTGGTCGATGTTGTCCACGCGGTTGGTGGTCATGAATAGGATGCCCTCGTAGTACTCGAGCGTGCGCAGGAAGATGGAGACGACCTTGTTGCGCTCGAGGTCGTGCGTCGACCGCGCCTCGAGGAAGACGTCGCACTCGTCCAGCAGCAGGATCGCGTTCCACCTCGCGACCAGCTCCAGGATCTTCGACAGGCCGTGCTCGACCTCCCACGGCTTCGAGCCGAGGTCGCCCGAGCTGAGCGTGTGCAGCGGCACGCGGAGGTTCTCCGCCACCGCCTCGGCCGTCAGGGTCTTGCCTACACCCGGCGGGCCAGAGAGCAGGCAGATTATACCCCGTCCTTTTCCAGAGATAACGTCGTCAAACGTGTCTCCGCCTTCCAGTTGCGACTCAGAGAAGGCCATGATGAGTTCCTTTTGATCCTCTGGCAGCACGAGCTTGTCGAAGGCATCCTTGTTCCACTTGATCTCCTCGACCTGCTCGACGTAGAACTCCAGCCACTCTTTGCGCTTGAGTGAATATCCGCGGGTCCGAGACCGTGCCAGCATCTGGTAGTATGGTGTCAGTTTGAGTTGACCATCCTCAGAGAGGCCGTTCTTTCGTCGGTGTTCGTGCAGACGATCCAGGTCCTTGGCTTTCCAATCTGTCAGATGACGTCGACGCCACATATTGCTGCGGTTGAAAGAATGGATATCCACAACGATGCGGCCACTGAGCTGAATTGGGACCTCGTTGCCTTGCTGATCCCAAGTGATCGCAGTCCCGTCATATCTACCCAATCGTGACATGTCAGCATGAGCTTGATAAGATAACTTTTCAAAACAAGCAATCACTTACCCCTTGTAGTGGTGGCCTGCAAGCTTTTCGAAGATTCTACCCCTGTCCATAAGTGTGGCTGCCACTGCCCTTTCATCCTCATGGAACGTCAGAGGGAAAGCGTTCAATCCAGTGATCCTCTTGGCGCCGATGAACTCAGGGACATTGATTTGCTCCGTCACGCGGCCGAACTGCTTGCCGCTGTAGTCGACGCAGTCTGCAAACAGACCCAGGAATTTGCCGCATTGGTTCTCCATGTACTCTGCTTCACCAAGCTCGAAAGCAGAGAGCGGACCTTTGTGGGCGGCCAGGACAATGGATCCGGGCTGGAAGATCATCCTGCGTTATCATCAGTAAGATTGCCTCTGTCGGAGGGATGCGAAAGACTCACCAGAGGTGCTCGAATGTGACGACGCCGTTGAGAACGTAATCCTCATAAGCCTTGATGCTATCGCCAATCTCATACTGGAGGATGTCATGAAGAACAGTAAGGTGTTCCTTCGTCGTCGCATCTAGATCAGGCTGCTTCATGTAATCCAGAAGCTCGAACCAGCGGTGGATGAACGGTTTGAAGGGGGCTTCAAAAGTCAAGCGTTTCAGCTCGCAGGCCACACCAGGATAATCTTTCAGTATCACATCGCCGAGGGCTTTCTGCAGCCAGGGGCTCTGGACGACGACGGAATGGGCCTCGAGCTTCTTGCGACCGTCTTGGCTCTTGACGTTGCGCACGAGCACCGCATAAGTGTCCGTCACTGCGTTCTCGGCTGGCTCCTCGACGTCTTCAGGGTACTTGTTCACCCAGGTCCAAACGCCGTCTTTGTCTTTGGACGACTTGTAGATGTTCTTGACCTCGCTGACGGATCCGATCGGGACATTCGTCTTCTCTTCCTCGGGTGTGTCAACGGGACTCTCCTCGTCTTCTGAGCTCTCCTCAACCTCCTCCTCGTTGATGTCGGTCGTTTTCATCAAGGCAGAGAGCTCCCCAAGACTCAACATACTTGGGGACCCATCTTCCTTGTAATAAACGGCAACCTTCGGCTTGGTGTCTGCCATGGCTGCGAAATAACAGCCAAGTGCGCTGGGACAAAGAAGGCTCGGGCACCAAAGTTGGGGTGCGTTGTTGTGAGGTCCGGCTTGCAGAAAAGCACAGATCGAGAAGCCGAGATTCTACGTCTAAGGCAGGTTTTTGAGCTCCCCAATCACCCCTCCCTCAGCCTGGTCTTTATACTTGTGACACTTCTGGGTGTGACGGGACACCTCAGCGCACCTTCCACGTTTTCACGTTGGCTCCAAGCTCTTTGACTCCAGCGGACAGCATTAAACACGTCAAGCGAACCACGCAGGCAACAGCTGCACGTCGATAGGTTTCTGGGATTAACATCAAGAGGACTAAGACATAGGTGCAGCATCAGCACTAGCTTCATTGAGGCTGGATCATCGTGAAACGCCCGATGGCTGCCTGCTAAGGCTGCTTTGCCCCACAGCTCATAGGCTGCTAGCCCAAGCAACAAAGCCCGGGATTGGCCAGCGATGAAGTGTAGTAACACAAGATTTTGTGCTTGAAACCACCTCTGATCAAGGCAACAAAGATGAACCCCAGTAGTAGGACAGTCTGTGAATATTCTGCTTGCAGTGAGCCGGCGTATGACTAGGCACGGGGAGCGCTGGTCACAATTTGCCACCGAGCTCGAAAACGAAACATGCCTGGTTGCCTAGCACCCATTCCACGCCTGGCCTCGGATACTTTTATTGACGGTATGCAAGAGTGATCTGCGTGAAGCACAGAAAAGTTCCAACGATCTCGATAGAGAGGCTCATCAGACGCAAGAGGCAAAGTACTGCATGATGGTAGCTGAACCCTGGAGCATCCAAGCACTGGCTTGGCCTCAGTGTAGGTAACAATTGGACCAACCTACTTGTACCATCGTACATAGAGCTGGTCATTTGTCCTTTGATATAACTCTCCTCTTGGAGTTTCTGTGAGCAAAATTCCTGCCATCCTAAGATTTCCACAGAAGGGTACAGCCCGTGACCCAGATGCCTGACGAACCTGCTCTGTGCCTTCGAGTCCGGTTACTGGCGATGCACACTTGGACATATTCCAGTACCTTGCTCTGATACAAGCTAACGTTGTTTGCAAGACTTACACAATAGCTTCCAGCCCCAGCAGGCCCTTGATGCCGAGAACTGCCTGTGACAGGCAGAGGAGTGCTGATTGGAGCTGCTAAAGATATCGAGCAACAGGAAAACGGTTGTTCGCAGCGGGAACTGACCAGTGAACTGGACAGCTTACTCCGCAAATCTGATGATGTGACGGGTAGGGAAAGACGAAGCTTTTCGAGGGTGAAATGGGGATCAAACGGGGAATCGGAAAGATCTGATCAATATTAAGAGACTCTCGCAATCGCCATCAGTTAATGTGTCCAGACGGTCTCCTTATCGGATGGACTTGGAAATGTGAGGCCGTCTTTCCTGCAAGAATGGAGCGAGACACGACGCTTCCATGCTCACAGAGCACAGGGTGCGGCGGCAAGACACAATGTGGCCCAGGCAGTTTTTGGGCCTGATCTAGCTGCTGTGTGCTATTGACTCATAATCAAGGCTGGTGAAGCTAGCTCAAACTGGCGGGAAGAAGTTGATGCTGGCTTGGGTGCGTGTGTGGTGACTGAACCGAACTCGGCTGAGGGATTTTCCGTGCGATCGGGAGGATTTCATGTTGGCAAGTTGGAATTCTGCAGGCTAATTCATCGAAACTGAGATGCTGACATTCTGATATATCAGATCATGTATGCCTCAGGGTTTTCTGTAATGTTTAGTTGCACTCAGGGTGGAGGTTCGGGGCGGCGAGCAGCCGAGACTTGGTGAATGCCCACGTAGGTGGCAAAAGGACATGCTGATTGAAAGAGACATGGCAGTCATCACTTGGTGAGCGAAACAAGACGGAACGACATTCTTGGATGATCATGAATCAATGTTTGGTGTAGTGTTGACGTTGATGAAAGCAGCGTGGGGTCGGCCACGTCGTCGACGAGAGGGAGGGATGTTATTTGATTGTCGAATGGAGACGCCCATAAATTTGGCTTCAGGGTCGTTGGCTCCCAAAGGCCCCGAGACCGACGGGGGACGTTGGGGGCTGAAACGGCGAGGTTCGTTGGGGTCCAGTAGGGTCCAGTAGGGCCCTGGCCCCTGTCCGCGGGTAATGAGCTGTCATCAGAACAAGTGGACCCGGGACAAGCCGTCCCTGCGGGCTGCCAACCGGATTCGATCCCAATGCACCCTCGTTGCGCGCGCTGCTTTGAGTTCTAGCCCTCCAGGTGCCGAAACGGGTCGATCAGGGGGAGCATATCGCTACCTCAGTTGTCAATTGCACGACTCACTTCAGCGCATCGGTTGCCTCTGAGCACTGGGCAATTAGCCATGGCAATATGATGATCTGACCTCCTCGTCCAAGCTCCTCTCCTCCAAGGCCTTTGCTTGTTTCTTCCGTTTTAACCCCACAAGCAGACTCACAGGCACAACAGGCACAAAGACCGGCTGACCGATTGACCGACTGACCGACCGTGAGCGAGAATCGCCTGTATCTGCTCGCTTGCTCTCGCCAGTGAGCTTCGGCAGCGATGACATGGCAACCATGGGAGAAATTCAAGGCCAGCCATCCCGCCACGGCGGACAGCATGGCTGAGAAATGGGCCGCCATTCGGCCGTATCTGCCGCCCGTCAACTTCATCACTATGCACTACGCATATTTCATCTTGGTCGGGCTCGTCTTTAGCTGCATCTTTTACGGCCTGTCACGCCCGACACACAGCGTCAGCTTCGTCGACAGCCTCTTCCTCGTCTTGTCCTCCTTCACCACATCCGGCCTGAACACCGTCGACATCAGCCAGCTCACTTCCGCCCAGCAGGCCATTATCGCATTGATGATGATCCTGGGCAGTCCTGTCTTTGTCTCCATCTTCACAATCTGGCTTCGCGCCCGCGTCTTCGAGAAGCGCTTTGAGGACATTGTCGAGGCCGAGCGGAACAGGAGGATGAAGAAGACGGGCACCATAGTCGGGATGGCCGGCGCAATGATCGGTCTGCCCGTCATGTCATCCTTCAAGGGCTCCAAACGAAAGGGCAAACACGGCAGAAAAGGCAGACATGCTCAGCGTGCCGAGGCAGACGCCTTCCAGCTCTCGGGCTTCAAGCGAGAATCCCGCGATGTGGACCAGGACCTGAACCAGGACCAGGAGGCTGCACTAGGATCCGACATGCTGGATCCTATCCAGGAAGGTCAGAAGCTCGACGTCTCCAGTACCTCTGCCGAGCCGCTCTCACCCAAGTCCAACACCACCACCAGACGAAGGCTTTTCAGCCGAGACGACAGTCGCCAGTCCATTTCGGAGGGCTTCGATTTCAGGACCTTCATCCACGAGAACAAGAAGTCAGTCGGTAGGAACGGCCAGTTCTTTGATTTGACGGAGGAACAGCGCGAGTACCTGGGCGGCGTCGAGTATCGAGCCTTGAAGGTCCTCTTCACCATCGTCTGCGTCTACTTCGTCCTCTGGCAGCTCCTCGGGGCCATCGCGCTTGGGGCGTGGCTCTACGTGCACAGCGAAAGTATCACGGCCGTCAACTCGCAGAACTCCTGGTGGGCCGGCATCTTCCTGTGTATCTCCTCGTTCAACAATGCCGGTATGACACTCCTCGACGCAGGTGTGGCTGCCTTCGACAACGACGCTTTCGTCTTGACTATCGTATCGATCTTGTCCCTGGCTGGCAATGCTGCCTTTCCTGCGTTCATCAGAGCCACCGTATACTTCTGCAGCTTCGTGTTGAAGATCGCGGTTGATGACGAGGACTACACTGTCTGGAAGGAAGCCTTCGATTTCATCCTGAAGTATCCGCGTCGTCTCTACATGATGATGTTCCCCGCCAAGGCGAACTTCGTCTTTGTCGCGATGTTCTCGACGATTGCGGTCATGGACTGGGTTCTACTGCTAGTTCTCAGCATCGGCAACAGCGCCATTGAGGCATACCCCGTCGCAAAGCGAGTTGGGCTAGCAATCTTCCAGGCTCTGAGTAAGTCATCCTTTCCCCGCCACTATCCTCAGACCTAGATGGAAAAGAAATACACCTTGAATTAACCTTCACTAACTCTCTTGCTCTCAGCCATTCCGTCAGGTGGATTCGCGGTAATTTCAATATCAAGCCTCTATTTCGACGTACTAGTACTGTGGGTGATCGTAATGTACATCTCTGCGTACCCAGAGATCATTGTCATGCGAAACTCAAATGTAAGTGGAATCCGTACTCTATCCCATCTGTTCCCGCCGCTCACCTGTCGTCCAATGACCCCTAATCCCCTCTGATCTATCGAGACTCCTTACTGACTTGATCCAAGGTATACGAAGAACGCTCTCTCGGGATTTACACCAGCGAAGACGACAAGAGCGAGGATTTAGGCTCGACAGTCAACGGCTCGACAGATGAACTCCCGACCTTCGGACCCCTACTATCCCCACCCGTGATTAGCGGAGCACATGGCCCACCGGCGACGGCCATCTCTGCATCGGGCGTATCACACGCCCAGTCCCGCATGTCCACCAAGTCTGTCAAGAAGCTAGCCGCCGTGGGCAGGAAGGGGACCTCCTTCGTGGGCAAGCAAATCCAGAACAGAATGAACAATTTCCAGGGTGTGGGCGTGACGGCCAAGCCGCAGCTCAAGCGCTCGGCCGAGATCCGCTTCGACGACGACAACGCGGGAACGAACATCAACCCCTCCTCCTCGACGCCCGAGGGCCACGTGAGCCTGGTGTCGCAGCACCTTCGGGGACAGCTGTCTCACGACATCTGGGCCATCGCCTTTGCGCTGTTCCTCATCACGCTGATCGAGACGTCCCACTCGATCGAGGACCCGCGCTCCTACAGCGTCTTCAACTTCCTCTTCGAGATCGTCTCGGGCTACACCAACATCGGCCTGTCCACCGGCCTCCCAGACCACTCGTTCAGCTTCTGCGGCGGCTGGTACACTGGGTCCAAACTGGTCATGATCCTGATGATGATCCGTGGCCGGCACAGGGGTCTGCCTGTCGCGCTGGATCACGCTGTCAAGCTGCCTGGGTGGGACAACGTGAAGAAGCAGGATGAGGATGCTGAGATTAGGCGGAGTTTGGGTAGGAGTCGAGCGAGCTTAGATTTATAGATGATAGAAAATAGAACTGCCCGTCGAGGCCGGTTAGAATAGAAATAGGTTCCTTCCTAATCATGACACTGCTGAAAGCTGAGAAAAACACCCCGGGACAGTTTCACTGCAGAGTAAACCGTAGAGAAAGAAGCCGTCCTCAGCTGGGTATGGGAGATCTAGCATCGCTATCTCAGCAGGCCGATGATGTCGTTCACGGTGAACATCGCGAACCATTTTCCCCAGTATTCATACAACTAATGCTTTGTGCCTTTGCAAGTTATTCATAGGCTGATATCAGACATTGATAGACTGGAGAGCAGTGGATGATGCTCCGTAAAATTGACATATTGTAGGCACTGACGGCTTTGTTCATGGTGCGACTATCTAGGTACCTAGGTACTTAGGTAAGTAGAGATCTCTGCGGCCAGCACCGCTCGTGGAGTGTAATTACAGGTCACTACTGGAGTCTTGCCATCGAAGCGACTCTTCTCATATTCTAGTCAAGTCATTCAAAATAGGTGCAGAGATCTGGTTGGCGATCAATTCATTCTGATGAAGAAAGTAGCTATGCCTGCCGCCTTCCCATCAGCCAATCCTGATTTTATGCTCCTATGAAGAGCGTGTACGCTTTCTGCTGAGCCCAACTCGAGTCACTCCAGTGCTCTCACTCCTTTGCCCAGCGAGAGTCTCCAAGGCCCTTGTCCTTGGTCGGGCCAAAAAAAGGGTTCTCAAGTTTGACAGCCTTCTCCTCCTCTGTGAGCGGGCCAATGATTCGGGTCTTGGTGTCGCTGCTCTTGATGTCGTCGACCTTGGTGTCGTCGACCTTGGTGTTCTTCTCAGTGGTCATCTTGCTGAGATTGTTCTTGGCTTTGTTGTTGTTCTGTTTGTCGCTGCTGGTGGGGTTGGTAGCAGTGGTGTCTGCAGCCCATCGGGAGTTGTTCAGGCTGTTGGTTGGCAAGTTGACTGCCTTCTCTTTGGCAGCCATCTGGTCCTCTAGGCCACCAGGGGCCCAGCGGGAGAGACCAATCTCTCCAGGGTACTCAGCGTCGTCCTTTGAGGACTTGCCAGGGGCAGTGTTACCAAGAGAAGACATCGTGATCGTTCTGGGACTGGAAGAAGACCTGGTTAACTAGATGAAGGAAAGGGAGATTGCAGGACTTTGAGAACACAAACCTGGTTTCTGTAGGTGACAGTCTGTGGAGGTAAACCTGAGGTGTGGTTGTGTCAGATTGCGAAAGTCGAATTGAGTTTTGGCAATCTCAATTTGCTGCTTGTTGAAGGGCAGAATCGAAATCAAGATGGAGATGGTGGGGTCAGACACGTTTAAATAATGGTGCTGGCAGGTCTGAAGATCTGTTTGTGTGGCCAGCAGGCTGTGAATCATTGCGCCTCTACTTGCCTCTACGAGTGAATATCCCAAACGCTCCTCTCTTTGGCCACATCAAGGTTAGATCCATGTTGATGACAAAGCTGCTCGCCGTCTTAAATCTTGATCGTGGAATGGGGAATGATAGCTGTGCCTGTAGACTATCTACCTTGGAATGGGCCTACTCAGACCTTTATGGAGGCAGAAGTCTGCTGTGGCCATCTCTCTAGCAGCCGCTACATGCGCGCGTGCGCTGATGCAAGACAGAATTCAAGGACAACATGACTTCCAATCAAAAATGAAAAAAGACTAACTAGGTATGGTCTCAGCTCAAGTTCACAGTGATGCCTGCAAGGGAGTGAAGTTTATGAGAAAGCGTTGATTGATTTCTTCCTCCAAAACTTTAGACTATGTGCAAATGGGCCTTTGCCATGCCCCTAACCTCTGACTAGACTCCAATTTGCACCAATAGTGGTTGTAAATAAGCCCTTGGGGATGCAAAACCATGCAGAAATAACGTCTCTGCTTTCCTTACTCTCAGCTTGAACAACCTGAGTCCTCAGTTCAAATGTTGTCAGCCCAGCGAGAGGTTGCGAGGCCCTTTTCTTTCTCTGGGTCAAGGAAGGGGTTCTCCATCTTGACGGTCTTTTCCTCCGCGGTCGGGGGGCCAATCAGTCGCTTGGTTGTTGCGGTGTTCTTCTGCTGCTCGTCGCCAGCACCCTTGTGCTGCTTCTCTCCAGCAGTCTTGCCCTGCTTCTCGTTGATGGTCTTCTTGTCCTTGTTGACGGCACCTGGGGTGGGGTGTTCGCCTTTGCGTTGACCATCTGCTCCTCAATTCCGCCGGGAGCCCATCAAAAAAGGGCTAGCTATGGGAACAATTCTTTGCACGTTCCAACATTCACGATGAACAAGTTTAGTTGTTGATGATTGGTATCTTTTGATTAAGACGTTGGTCTCGACTGTCTATATATCAGTCGGTCTTGACGTGGTGCTCATCAACTAATATGTATAAGGTGTCCCATCCTTCGCTCAAGTAATCCCAGTTTCCTTACTCCTGCGCCCATCTGGAGCTGCTCAGGCCCTTGTCTTTGTTTGGGTCGAAGAATGGGTTCTCCATCCTCACTGCCTGCTCCTCGGCGGACAGAGGGCCGATAATTCGGCGGGTGGCGGCGGTGGTCTCGGCGGCTTTGTTGTGCTCGGCGTTTCCACCCGAAATCCTCTTGTCGGTTGCATCATCCTTCTTGTCGTCCTGGTTGCCGGTCTGCTTGGGTTTCTTCTCACCAGCAAGCTGATCCTCAAGACCACCAGGGGCCCATCGAGACAGGCCAATCTCTCCGGGGTACGAGGTGTCCTCACCGGGCTTGGTGGTGGCGGTAGAAATGTTGGTGTTGGTAGACATCGTGATGGTGTCTCAACTGGAAATGGAGTTGTTTAGATAGATGAAGAAAAGGGAGATGATAAAATGGTGAGTATACTAACCTGGTTTAGCACAAGTGGTGTTGGCAGTTTGTGGAGGCAAAACTGAATTCTGATGATTGCTGAATTCAGAGAAGCGGCTGCTTGGTTGATGAACAAAATCGAAATCAAGAAGCGGAGGGAGGGGGAAGAGATGTGTTTAAATATGGGTTCTGGCAGTGCTTGAAGGGATTCACTGTTTGCCAGCACACAGTTGTACTGCGTTTCCTAGCTTCCTATTCAGAGGCATGGAATTACCATTGTACTCCGATGGACAATGTTAGTCAAGCTAATCAAACGCTTACGAGCTGTTTCTGTGCGGGTCCCGTACGAATTAATTGAGTATTCACTTCGAAATACGACTAGGTGAACCACTGTACAGGCAGGGGGAGGGGGTTCATAGAGGGGTCCCAGTCTGGGGCGTACCCTGCCCAGTTGCCCTTTTTTGATCCCATGGAGGGGAGCTAGTTTGGTTGACCGAGAGCTAGCTGGCTGATCTGGGGGAGCTCGCAGACTGGCCGCTCAGTATAAATATTTCGCAGCTTGTCTGGTAGCTTACCTCCTTCTTCCTCTTCCTCCCATATCGAGGGCATCACCGGAACCACCCGTTATACTAGCGGGTGACGACGACTGACCACCCCTCTGAGGTGCTCTGATTGAGGCTCACTGCTTGCAAAGACGATATCATCATTTCTTCACACGTTTCGCCTTGAGTCGAGCGCGTCCGATGGGGCGCGCTTGGCTGGGACCATCAGAACACTGTCACGCCGTTCACAAGGTTGCTGGGGAGCCTTGGTGTGACACGCCGATTTGGCGACGCATGCGAGTGGCCTCACTTTTCACAAAGCCATCATCACCTCTGCGGCCATTTGCGGGGCATCCGTGGCGGAGGGTCCAACTCCCACACGTCACAGCAGCGACTGTTGTTCAACACAGCAGCACGCGGTGCCCATCGGGTCGGTAGCTGGGGCCTGGCGCTTGGCTCGGGGCTTGTTGATCAGGAGCTCGCAAACGATCACAAGCCCCCTGGACTTGTTTCGCAACATACACTGGCGCGTACCTTGTCCGAGCCTCGCAAAGCCGTGCGATGTTGGGTTTCTCCCCGTAACAAGGGATCGTGGGGGAAGACACTGGGTTGCTGGCGAGAAACAGCTGGTCCTGTGAGAACAATTTTGGGAGTACACCCACGGGCGGCCTAGCCGTTCTACCTGTTCTCGGATCATAGCGACCAAGATACTCGTGGCAGTCGTTTTCAATTTTTGGAACCATTCGTCCTCGCGGCGATTCTACTTTTTTTCATTGCAATCGCCAGCTTGCTGGCGATGTGAGGAAGAAGCAAGCTCTTGATCTGCCTCCAGGGTCGTGACAGTGTCAAACATGTTGCCAGATTGATCGTCGGTCATCGATCACGACGATGCAATTCTGCCTCCAAAGGGAGAAACCAAGGCATAGACGAACTTCAAGTATCCCATCTACCTTCGAGCGCATGTATCTAGCTGACCCCCTTCAAGCTCCACTGGCCCACTAACGATCATACTGGAATTATCAGAGCCCTCTTCCTTCGAAGTGCCAATCGAACAATTTCTCAACAATAGGTGGAAACCTTGTGGTCGCTTTTCACTGGCGTCAACAAGTGATTTTGCTTGGAGTGGCTTCTCTCAAGAGTCACGAGGACAAGCACTTGGCAAAACAGCAGATGACATCGTACATCTGTACCAGTTCGAAAGTATGACACTGTTGTTGGAGATGGCGCCAGGTCTCCTCCGATGTTTGCATCAAATCAGTCACCTACGCCTGTGCCCCACGCCCTCCTGATGTGTGCAGACCACAGCGCAGGCAAGGAGATGCACCTCAATTCTGTTTTCAAATGGTGACGACAAATGTCTTGAATGTAGGGACCAAACTTGCCATGAAATCAGTGGGAATTGCGTTTGGCTGTCTGCGTGGACTTGCGCAAAAGGGGCGCCGCACCTGGGCGTAAACATGGCATTGGCTCCTGGCAGCAGAGGTCACGATCGAGACGCTTCCGCTACTCCTAGGGTCTCAATTATCTTAATCCATTTCTATTCTCTTCGTTTGACAAAATTCAACACCGAACGGCTCCATAATGACATAGAAGCTGTCGTGGAAGCAAGTTTGATTCTAAAAGGAATGTTGACTGGAGCAGGTTGGGGGACGTCGTCAACAGCTGGCCCCGCGCTTGGCAGCTGGTCGGCAGCTGCGCTTGTGGATCACCATCCCCTTCAACCACCATCGATCCAAGGTATCTGGCACCACGAGATCCCGCTCTCTTGAGAGTCATCTTCAAACGCATCACGAAATGTCTGATACATTTTAAGAACTATCACAGATGGCGCATTGCACGGCAAGCTAAGCCCCCTTAAGCGGTTGGAATTTGTACATAAACACTGTAATCAGTCTACCTGATGTCCTCAACTCCTGCCAAACATTACCCAACCTAGCACCACGCAGACCTCCTTTAGTAACTCAAATTAGATTCCACCCAAACCGAACCAGTCTTCTCAAACCGACTTCATACCATCGTTTGCCGCAGCCCACTCAGTAGAATTTACCTCCGCCCAGCGCCAAACATCCGTCTGGCCCCTCGTCAAAGCCAACAGATGCCTCTCCCAGTAGCCCGTCACAGGCTCCTCAGGTAGCACCCTCACCGGCGGCCTGACCACGTCCCCAGCCGCAGTCTTCACCACGGCGTCTTGGTCAAACACCCACCGCCAATGCCCGTCGCCCCTCTGGAACCTGTACAGCCAGTTCTCGTCGTACCCCATCCCGGGCCTCTCGAGCTCCTCCTCCCACCACGCCCCCTGTGGGCCCGTCGCCCGCTCGACCTCGCCGGCATCCGCCTTCTCGAGCCTCCAGGCCGGCTTGCCCTTGCCGCCGCTGTCGTCCCGCAGCAGCGACGGGCACTGCCACGCGCCGCGGTCATCCATAGCCCGCCCCTCGCACGCGAGCCGCACGCGCACGCAGCTGTGAATGCGCTCGTCCGTGTTGGTCAGCGCCTCGTCGGTGTCGAGGTTGGTCTCCGGGTCGACCCGCATGAAGCAGCCCGGGTGCCGCACGACCGTCCCCGCCGCGAGCTGCAGCCAGCTGTCCGGGGCGCGGGTCTGGCCCAGCCCCCAGGGGCGAGGCGGCCCCCTGGCCCACAGGCTTTGGGGGCTTCCGTCCGGGTGGTGGTCTTTGCCTGTGCAGTTGGCCGTGTCTGTGGTTTGGTCTTTGGCTGGCGGCGGGCAGATGGCTGGTGACGAGGCCCACGGCTTGGGGCGTGGGTGACCATGTCGCAGGAGCGACTTCCACATGAAGTTGGGCATCAGGACTGTTGGTGGGGGGATATATGGGTAAGGATGGGCCGCGTTGTAGCGGAGGCCGTCGATGAAGATTCGTGTGAGGCGACGGGTATTGAATTCGACGCCGAGGGTGCTGAGTTGATCGCAGATCCCTGTAGGAGAAATGTCAGCAGGCCCTGTCTGAGGCCATTCCGACATCTGAGGGGCTTACACGCGAAAGAAATGTTTGCCATCTGCTGGTCGTACCAGCCACCTCCAACATCACCATGGTTTCCTGGGAACCACACCTGCTTCAGGTTCGTCACCTTGTTGCAGTCGAGGCGCTCCCACAAGGCAGGGCGGAAGGCTACTCTGGGTTCGTCTAGTGAGAGGGCCTGAAAAGCGTTCTCGACCTTGTTGGAGACGTGGGTGTTTGTGAATTTCCATTGCTTCGCGGACCCTCGGATCCCAAATAGGGGCGCAGGAGGGATCCCAAGTGTGCCGACCGTGTCCCAGACAGCAATGGCTTTTATTCTGATCTCGGTTAAGTTGTCCCGATAGGTGTCGCGGGTCCACGCTTTCTTCGTATGAATTAGTAGGAGGACGGTTTGCAACGTGTGTAATCGCGGCTCACTGTCTTCAAATACTGCTTGTATTGTTCCTTGCGTTCGTTCTCCCAGAGAATTTTGTTCTTTCCCCTCTCACCATGATAAGGGATGAGATCAGGACATAGATACTGTGTCGTAGAACGTTTCGCACTGCCTATATGCTGGTAATCGTCAAAGATGGGATAGAAGTGATCCATGCCTTCTGTGGTCAATAATCCGATCGAAGCAATCAAGTCTGCGATTGAGCGAGCAGTGAAAGCTCCTCTAGAGAATCCGACTAGAATAATCGAGTCCCCATCGACATAGTTTGCACAGGCGAAATTGTAACATTCTCGAATATCCTAGCCTTCGTCAGATCTGTTTCGTCCAAGTATGTGTAGGCTAACAGCCGGGGAAGAGAGCTCACCTGATCTAGTCCTTCTCCAAATGCACCTCCCGTGAGCATGTCCAGCTTAGAAGGACCGGTCCCTACACCTGGAGAGTACATAATGACCTGCTTGGCTCCATCTTTGCAGACTCGCTTAAGGCCCCGTGAAAGCTTAGTTCTATGCAAATTTCGTTAGCATTTCCCTCGACTGCCCATGTCAATGGAAACCTAGACTCGAAACCAATCATTAGTGTATTCTCCGGAGGGCTCATTTGTTGAAGAAACCTTCGCCGCGTGCTATGACGAAATAGTGTGCCTCTATGGAGAGGCTAAGAGGCATCTTTGGGGAACAGATTTTGGTATCATTCCCATGCAAAGGATGGCAAACCAGCTTACACATTAGATGGAGGCTCCTCCTTGGGGCCCAGAGAATTGACCCATGTCCCATCACAACAAATGAAAATCCGCTTCGGCTGATATTGGGAACTCTGAGCATGTCTCGGGTCCATTTTGATCGGATGGTTTGACAGATCTACATCTCCAAGCCGCCCTCTGGCGACTTCGGAGTTGATGTGGTGTGAAATTGACTGAGAGACGTTGGATGCTGATCAGAGAAATTTGGAGTTGGACAATACGCTGGGGCTTGCAGGTACATGTTGGGACAGAAATGCCACACCCTCCCTTATTTAAAGGCAGCCTTTTCGTCTTGGTAACCCCCGAGCCCAGGTCTAGGGGGGTTGCATTGAGTTTGCCCAGCCGGGCTGCGCAGTTCCTGGGTGTGTAAGACAATTGGACCTGCAGCAAGACCGCATTGGGTGGTGCCAATCAAATGGTGAGCCGGAGGATCGACTCTTCGCATACACGGCATCTATTCAGTGGTTCTGGCGGCCGGTGTACCAGCTGCTGGAGTCGAGTGCAGGACCATAGCGGCGCAGCTACACTGGACTCAACGCCATTGGCGTTAGCTGACGATCGCAGGTGCAACCTTGGCTGGGTCTTGTGGTCTACCCGCAGAGGCTGAGAGTGTTCATAGTACAAGACATGAGTTATTCGAATCCACTGACCCAAGCCACTGGAGGTCAGGAGCTGGTGAGTATTAATATCGAGATAAATAGTGTGTACGGAGGCTGCTGGATTTGGAACACGGCCTGCCTGTTGAGACAGGTAGCGGCCACGGGCAAAGGGAGAGACTCGAAATTATGCTTCGTAAGCAGCCTCAGATCTCGCTCTCGCCCAGACCGAGCTCTCTCTCTCTTCGGCAGGCTCTCCAGAGTACCACAGCAGGTGCAGAGAAGTCGCCGTGGGGGCCAAACTTCGGACCCCGATGGGTGGCAACGCCCAACCCCCGTCAAGGGCCTCAGTCTGTTGTAGTCTACCTGTTCTACCTACCTGTCTAGGCTACCTGGCTCTACTAGCTCTAGCTGCTCGGGTACCCCTGTGTGCGTTGCACGTGCCCAGGTGCCCTGGACTGAAGCAGGCGCTAAACTCGCGGCCCAAGGCCGTGCGCGCAATGGTGCTGTCCTGAGGTTTGTTCTTGCTTCGCTACGCAGCCAGACAGCCTGCAGAACGGCGTAGCGTCCGTTGCCTTTCTTGCATTGCTTGACCCGGCTGTGGGTAATAAGGTTGGGTCGGCAGGAACATTGGCAACCTTAGCAGTGGGCTAACTGATCGTTCTGCTTCTCGCTGGCGCATTCACTGCTTCCACCGCATGTTTCAATCCAGTCCAATCCCCATCAACTCCATTGCCGTCCAATTCTTTCTTTTCATCATTTCTGAACCGATGTCAACGTTTCGTGTTGTCTCGAGATGCGGCTGCAGAGCAGTCTGAGGTCGGATGCGGGAAGGGCGGGTGGGTCCGCAGCAGCGTTATGACATCACCCTCTCACGGCCCCTACGGAATTACATCACAAACCCAAACACCCCGGGCAGCGGCCAGAACCACACAGCAACGGGCGGGAGCAGGAACGGCCGGACCATCAACTCCTCTCCCCGTTTCCCACCACTCATCACTCTTCTCTGCTGTACGGTTACTGGTGATAGTCCGTTTGATGATGATCTAGCTCTTGGCTTGTCCCATACACACGTCACTTCACCTGTAATCCCTGTGTGGATGTTACCTCCGACCCATACTTTGGCACACTAGCCTACTTACCTGCTATTCACATACGTATTGAACGTCTGTCCAAAAATAAACACCATCTGCCCCAACTAGACATGTTTATCACTGCTTCTCTTTCTCACCTGTACATTGAGCTTGTTTTTCACTGTCTGTAGTTTGTCCACCCGATCGGAACACCATGGACGACGGACATGATCAAGCGCAAAGGGAGAAGGAAGTGGGCATTCCGCCCGTAGGAGACGATGCTGTTGACGAGAAGCTAAGGGCCAGCTTGCATTCGGACCACAAGACAGGCAAAGTCGGTCGACACTCTCTCGATGTCGGCAGGAAACCTGAATTGGCCAGCAAAACAAAGGACGAGAGGTCACACAGTCTACCCGCCCTAAACGACGATGTCCGGCAGCCACAGTCGCCGCCCCCGACGCACGCCCCTACGAATGCCAACTCTTCAGGCCAACGAGCTGTACGCTCTAGTGTGGAGTTCGACAGGCGCTTCGATGGACCTTACGCGAGACCCAGTATATCCATCGCGCGGCGGAAGTCATCTCACCAGGCTCGCCTGGACGCCGAGCACGTCGTCGAAGCCGTCGAGGGCCAGGAGCCAGCCTCGGATGCCTCGGCCACGTCCGGCGCGGGGCCTCAGCTGCTTGAGCCCAGGCCGCCGCCGCTCAACTACACCCTGCACACACGATACTGGGCCATTTTCATTTTCTGGTTCTTCATCATCTTCGACTCAGTCGTCATGCCCATCGCCTTATACTACGGCCTGTGGTACGGCGTCGGCCCCGGGAGCGTAAAGGAAGGCGAGAAGTCGACGATGTCCGCCAACACTGTCTACACCGTTGTCACCGCTGCCATTGGTGGTGCCAGTATTCTCGAATACTTTGTGCGGTTCTGGAGGTTGTGGAAGAAGGGGAGTGTTTGCCGGGTCATTGGGGCCCACAGATGGTATCTCGATGCCTTCCATTGGAACTACACCCTGGCCTGGTTGATCATCATGGTCGAACTGATAGTGTAAGTCCCACTGGAGTGTCTCCTGCCTTGCATACGTGCCTGCATTGAAGCTGACCCTAATGCTTTGCGACAGAGGTACCGTTCAGGACTGGCCGCCGATTCGACTCGTCGCCATGCCCCTGACCACCATGCTATACACGTTCGGCACCGAAATGCTCATCGTCGATATCATGCGGGTGTTCCGTGTTCCAGCCCCTTTCCGCCTGTCATCCATTCCCAAAGGCGCCCAGCTGCGACCATGTGTATACACTCTGATCGAGGATATCTGTGCTGTGGATGGGTCCGGAGGGACAGACTTTCGGGAGGCACTCAACAGGAGATACGAAGCCAGCCATATCTTTCGCACCATGCTGCGGCGGCTGGGAGTGTTCTGGGCCGTTGGGGCCCAAGCGATGGCAGTCGTCTGCACGATCCTCATCTTCACCGTCAGCGAAGACGCAGCCTACGCCATCGGCTGGTCAGTACCCTTCGGATGGGCTGGGGTCTGGGCGTTGGCTACCATCTGGTATGTGAAGAGGGAGCTGAAGAGGGAGAAGGAGCATTGGATCGCGGAAGCCTCGAAGAGCTCAGCGTAAAGTGAAGTGCAAGGATCCGGATTAAGGAAATACCCAGGGGTGCAATACATACAAGACGATACACATTAAAAATTCTAGATGCAATAATTTACCGGCAAATCAACCTACCGAGGCTCAAATCGAGTTCGTCATCACCGCGAGAATTCTGCCATGGTTTTGCTGTAATGTGAATCTTCGCGTGTGTGAGAGGCTAGCCAGCCGGTTTGTTGTGGCTGCTGTTGACAGCGGTGTCCCGACCAGTGGTGAGAACAGATTAGGGAGCTGCTCGGGCTGGCCGTGAACTGATCGGCCATGCAACCCACAATCTAGATCTCTCATTTCGGTGGCCAGACCCAGCTTTTACAAGCAACTCATTGGGCTAGGGACTGGTTCACCGTTGGCCCTCGGGATGGTGCTGCACAGCTTCGGCAACGGCTAGGGAGTTGGTGGAGGGGCGGCAAAAGGGGCGGTTGCTGGTGCCAACGCCAAGACTTTCTGTGAGCGGCTACTGGCCGTTCTCATCTCGGTTGTCGACATTGCGCCTGGCCCAGCGTTCTTTCGGGATCGGTGCGGTCTGATGAAACTCGATTGATGCAGGTGAGCAGGAGTGAGCGCCGTGGAAGGAATGTTCCATCGCCTCAACCGCCCTCGCTCGCTGGTTCATTATCAATTGCGCCATTACGGTGAGCCAAGCCTGTCAAGGAATACCTACTGCAACAGTACATAGATAGAAACATGATTGACTAGACTACTAGACTACAGTACAGAGGGTCAGAGGTCAGTGCTGACAGAGCCTCTGAACTCTATGGCCCACGGAAGGTGCCAAGCTCTGGTAGATCCTGTCGATCTTGAGACTTGGCAACAATGATGGAATCCCGACCACGCGGGTAGGGTAGATCGTTTGGTGCATCACTTCCACTACACCATCCAGACGACCCAAAGCATAAATCTGTCTTCACAACTCATCATGCTAATGACTGGGCTAGCCTGCATCAGATCTCATGCCACCAGCACGCCACAGAGCAGGTGTGCTGGGCCACGGACACAGCTTACTGCACAAGGCCTACCGAGGCGCCAAGCCTTTCTGCTTGAAACACGAGGAGGGGATCGCGGAAATTTCCCAGAAATCCCTTCAGCAAGACCCAACAACATTTTTTTTCCGGTCAAGGGTTCAGGGGGCAACACGACGACGAGGTCTGCGCGTCTGTCTGTGTCTGCTACGCCCTCCCCCGCCCTGAGCAAGCCCCTGAGCGGTAAATGCGGCGAACCAAGAGTGCAGCCTCAAGGTGACATTTGCAACAAGCAGCCAGCCTGCGCCAGCCAGCCTGAGCCGGCCAACCACGGGTCTCCTGAAATTGAAACAACGCCCCCGAGGTCGACGGGCGTCTGGCTAGATCCGCCCGCCCCCCTGTGCTGATGTTCTGCAAGCTTGGGAAGGACTGGGGCCCGCCTTGCCGTCACACGAATAAGCGATAGGTGGGAACAGCCCTGTCTGCGCGTGCGACTCCATCAAGAGCCTCAACCTTGTCGCTAACCTTGTTGCCAAGACGGCCGAGCCTGGTCCTGTTCATCTTGTTCACACCACATCGGCAATTTTCTGGGGCCTTGCCTGGCTGGACCCACGATAGCAGCCCCCATCCCCCTTTCCAGCAATGGCAAGCCCGCCATGTGCAGCGAGGCGGCGAGGCAGGCAGTTCAGTTCAACCAAGGCCCGTGGATCAACCCCAGGGTGGGTAGGTAGGTGTGGACATGGGCATGGGCAAGGGTATTGGCAGATGGAGAGGGGACTCGTCGTCCGCGATCATCATAAGAAGGGCACGTCGTCGGCCGAGAGAGGTCTGACTTTCTTCTATTCTCTCCAGACTCTCTCGTCATCAACCCACCACATTCATTCTTTCGAAGACACTCCTTCGGGCTTCATTCTTTCGCTCGTTGCTGTATTGACTGCAGTAGATTCGTTCATTCCGCCAGCCGGGTATTCTATCTCATCGCACAATTCTGTACATCGACTTGTTCAGGTCCCTTCCAATCCAACCAAACCCCCACCTTCAAAATGCCTTCCAAGTCCCCCATCGCTCTGGCTCTGGCCGCCGGCGCCAGCCTCGTCTCTGCCCACGGATACGTCTCCTCGTGGGAGATCGGTGGCACCACCTACAAGGGTTTCGACGAGCAGTGGGCCGTCAGCCAGGGCACTGACACCGGAAACCAGTTCATTGCCTGGAGCACCTCCGCCTCTGACAACGGCTTCGTTGCCCCCGATGCCTACGCCTCGGCCGACATCATCTGCCACCGTGACGCCAAGAACGGTGCCCTGAACAACGCCACCGTCGCCGCCGGTGGAAAGGTCACTGCCATCTGGAACACCTGGCCCGACTCTCACCACGGCCCCGTCATTGACTACCTCGCCCCCGCCGACGACCCCACCTCCGTCGACAAGACCACTCTGTCCTGGGTCAAGATCGCCGAGGCTGGTGTCATCTCCGGCTCCAACCCCGGAACTTGGGCTTCTGACGAGATCCTGAGCAACAACCTCGCCTGGGAGATCACCATCCCCGAGGGTACCCCCGCTGGCAACTACGTCCTCCGCCACGAGATCATTGCTCTGCACTCGGCCAACCAGGCCAACGGTGCCCAGAACTACCCCCAGTGTGTCAACATTGAGGTCACCGGTGGCTCCGGCTCCTTCCCCGCTGGAACCAGCGGCGAGGCCCTGTACACTGCCGACGAGGAGGGTATCCTGTTCAACATCTACCAGGACTTCTCCTCCTACCCCATCCCCGGCCCCGCTCTGGGCTTCAGCTCCTCGGGCTCCTCCAACAGCGGCTCCTCCGGCTCTGCCTCCTCGGCCGTCGCCTCCAGCGCCGCCGCTGCCACCCCCACCGCGGCTGCCACCTCCTCCGTGGCTGCTGCTGCTACCTCCTCGGCTGCCGCCGTCGCTGAGTCTCCTGCTACCCCTACCAGCAGCACCGCCAGCGCCGTCGCCCCCGTTGCCACCAAGTCCGCTTGCAAGAAGCGCCGCCACGCCCGTGACGTCAAGGCCTAAGCTTCTCTCTTTACGTTTTCTTACCGCTGCTTTTCCCCCTTGGGCAAGTAGTGGGGGTTTCCGCTTATAGAGGAGTGATTGGGATTTGATACCAAGGATTTCTAGACTATGATGTTTCCATCGTCTTTCTGATTGGACCTATTACAATTCTTGTATAATATTTCTCGGGCGCTGCTCTAGAACGGGCTGGATCAGCACTTCAAGGCCATTCTTGGGCTTGGACTCAAGTTGGTATTGAGTGCTTTGGTCTTCCCGGTTTAGAGCAACAAGCGCTCTGTATTCATAGTGTGATGAGAGTCAATACAATGAGTACGTCTCAAAAACATAACATGACCGTGCCTTGTCTTCCTCCCCGTGTGTGTGTGTATTGTGACTGCCCAATTCCGCTTCGGTCACCAGAGCCCTTGAGCAGCTAGCTTCCTGAGTACCGCTGCAGTTGTGTCGAACAAATTACGGTGAACCAAGATTCCGACGCCATCACAATACAGATAAGCACGTGGTATGTGAACTGCCGATGTTGCTATGTCGTTATCACAAGCGGCCTACGCGTCTACATGGTTGTGGCATTGAAGGTGCCCTGGGAGAGGTGTCGAGGTTAGATTATCTGAAGTGCTTCTTGACCAGTAAATCGGTCCTTTCCCAGCACGGACCGTGATTGAACTGCAAAGCCACCCCTCGAGCACAGCATTGGTCACACAGCAGTAGCGCTGGCCTATCGCAAAAAGCAATACCGGAGAATTGCACATCAAATTTGGCAGGCCTGGTAAGCAGGACAGCCCCCAAGGGCCCAGCCGGAACTGAGGGCCGTTATTCTGTTTCTTGGCCTCGAAAGGTGGGCCCTTTGTCATGCGTGCAAAACATGTATTTTTTTCAGTCTGGATAAAGCTTAGCACCGACTGATGTGTTGGGCCAAGGAAGCCCCCTTCAGGGTTTTGAAACAGGCAGGATTTTCTCAAGGATATCGTCGATTTGTTTTCTTGGCAAGCGGATATACCTCGGCAGTCTATTTAGTCATGACTTTGTACAGTACCTATGCGTGCACAATGTGCAGGCAAGATACCCACACACATCCTTTTTCGTCTATTAACCACTCAAGACCCGGTTGCCCCCGAGACAGGCAGGTATGTCGTACGAATTCTCCAAGTTGACAAAAGTCATGGCTTCCATTGACAGCTCTTCTCGGTCTTGAGCAACAGCTCTTCGAGAAGATGCATCCACAGTTTAGCCACAGTATGCGAGCCATGACCTCTTGTTTCCTCAGTGATAGGGAGCACAACCGCCTTGCCCAGACCCTCTCTCAGCCCAGCCTTTGTTTCCCTCTCCAGTATCTGCAGTTCGGGTGGGTTGATCTGATCATCCGCCGTGTTGACAGCAATCAGCGGCGCCGTGATCTTGTGCAAGTCAGGCCGAGGGTCGTAATCAAATGACGCGTCCAGAGCAAACAATAGATCATTTGCATCCGTCGATTCAACACCAGACTGGATCTTTTTCCTGAGGAACGAGTCTGCCGCGTCCCTAGTAGGTGCCTCCGCCTGGTACTGCAGCGGGCTGCTCGACATCAGGGTAAGAATATCCAGCCCAGCCGTCAGCCCGGCGCGCGGCTGCTCGCCTGGCGCGTAGTCCCCGCCGGCCCACGCCGGGTCCGACCGGATCGCCTCCATCGCCATGGAGCGCCACATGCGGTTGCGGCCCGAGATCTGGACGGGCAGCGACGCGAGCGGCATCAGCGCGTCCATGAAATCCGGGTGCACCTCGCCCCACAGCCAGCTCTGCATGCCGCCCATCGACGTGCCCATCGCCAGCCGCAGGTGGCCCACGCCTAGGTGCTCCGTCAGCAGCCGGTGGTCGGCGCGCACCATGTCGCCGTAGCGGTACTTCGGGAAGCGTACGGCGCCGCTGTTGCTTGGCTTGCTGGACCGGCCGTGGCCGATGCCGTCGCGGAGGATGATGAAGTAGCGCTGCGCGTCGAGCGGCTGCCCCGGGTTGAAGAGCTCCCCCGCGAACTGCGCGTTGAGGAACTGCTCGCTTGAGCCGCCTGTCCCGTGCATGATCAGTACGGCGTTGGTGGTCCTGCCGTCGTCCGAGGTCCTCAGCGTGCCGAGGGTTTGGTAGTGTAGCCGCAGCTCTGGGGTCGTCTCGCCGGAGCTGAAGACAAAGTCTTTGATTGTGTACTCGCCATGTGTTGGGGTCGGCCAGCCATCTTTGCTGTTGTTGGCCGACGTCTCGGGCTGGTCGTTTGACAATGCCTCAGCCATTTCTTTCACCGTGATAGTTCAATTGGGCTTCGCTTCGCAGAAGACGACTGATGAGATAATAGACGTAGGTGACTTGTGGAGTGTCACTCACCTTCCCAGATTGGTGTAGTGTGTTTTTGCCAACCGGGCTACTGCTCAGAATGTCAACGTAACTAGACCATTATCTTTCGAGAAACGCTGCTAGCGAGGAGGTCCCCTTTGAGACTTATTTTCTTGATGCTTTATTTCATCCTCACAAATCTGTCTAGAGATCACTAGAACATTAAATTGGGGGAAACTAAGTTTGATGCAAAATAATACTCCCGAGGCACTGAGAAAAATAATCAACTGTACTTCAAACTACCTGTACAACGCAGATGGAAGCACGGCGCGGCTCGTTAAAATAGGGCAGAGACGCAACTACAAATGCTACATTACCACTGGCGCAATGGCTTAGCAGGGGACTCCCTGCAATACATATCGGCAAGCATAGCTCAAACTGGACCTTCAACAACGATAATGTCTACCCTCACTGTGGTTGAAATCGAAAGGTCGCCTTCACTCGGATAATTGAAAGTTTCCTGTGCTCGATGTGACGCGGTACGGATCTTCTTCTTTTTTCTTTTCTTATTATTTTAGAAAAGAAAATGCTAGGTACCTAGGTATGATATGTCATCCATCTGTGGGGCCGGACTTGAGAGCCATGTCGAGAAGTCCGAATCTCTCCGAGGCGAGGTCTTCATTGGGCTCGACTACCTTGACTCCAGATTTGTGGTGTGAGAATGTAGTATTCTCCTCACGCGCCCTAGCCCTGAATTATTAGTGGATCCAATGCTCTGTCATGAGGCGACAGATGCCTACGCGGCACTTCGCAGCTTCGCGACACCGAGTAGGCATAAGGATTATGAATCAACATCTCCTACTAGTAAATGCCACCTCACGATGTGCAAACCTGACTTCTAGGATTGCATCGTGCTTATTTAAATAGCAGATAGCAAGTCACCATGATCACTCTCGAATTAGGTCTGAATTATCATCTGCAAACTGATCTCTTCATTACTACTGCATCAATATGCTGATCTTGGTCGCTGGAATTACCGGGATGGTGGGCCGCCCTTGTGCGGAGCATGCCATTTCCAAGGGCCACCAGGTCCGAGGGATTGGACGTGACCGAGACAAGGTGCCTGCTACGCTCCGTGACAATCTGGAAGGATTTGTGACTTCTTCAGGCATCTACGACATTCCGGCCCTCGACAAAGCCGTCGCCGGTGTGAACGCCGTGATCTGCGCTTACACCTTCCTCCCCGAGGTTGTTCTCGAGGGCCAGCTGTTGCTGTTGAGAGCCGCAGAGCGTGCCGGTGTCAAGGTGAGTTTCATAACAGTCCACTCCACGATATGCGCGACACAGCCTGTTGTGTGCTCGACAATAGCAGGATGTTCTGACGAGTAGGATAGATTTTCCATGCCGCTTCATGGAACGCCGACTGGACTCTGGGGTATCTGGGCCAGCATGAAACATACGACCCGTACATCTCCTTTGCCGCCCATGTGCGCATCAGCTCGCGGATCAAGCCAATTTACATGTTCACGGGAGTCATCGCTGAGTGGCTCTTCTCGGGCCGCCGTGATCAGATTTGGAATAGAGACACGAAGACCATGTCCTACTTCGGAGACGGCTCGCAGGACTGGATATGCACGACGGCCGATGATCTTGCTGCATACACTGTCGAGGCGGTCTCGTCACCGACGGCCGAGCAGGGAGGGTTTGTGCGTGTCGAGAGCTTCAGGTTCACACCGGCTCAGCTGGTCGCGGAATACGAAAAGGCGCGCGGTGGTAAGGTCAAAGGGCATCTGAAGTGTCACGGGACTCTTGAGGACGTTGTCTCCATGATTGCCAAGGCTAGGGCGGAGACTGATCCGACCGAACATGTGAAGTATATTGGTCTGGGATATGCCGAGCATCAGATCAAGGGGACATGGAACCATGAGCCAGTGGACAACAAGCGCTTCCCCGATGTGAAGCCTACCTCCCTGCGGAGTTACTTCGAAGCTCACCCTGAGCTGTAGGCAAAATAATACCGTTGCTGAGAACCTATCAAATCAGTCAGACTTGGACAATATTTTGATACTGTAATAAAGTGTGTCGTTCTTTTTGACCGGTGAGACGTGACACCTACCAAGCGCTCCCAGCTGTAGGCCGGGCCATGCGAGGTCGTGCCAGATGTTGTCGAGCAACTCCCAAGCTGACTCTTCTGGCCTGATATTCAATACACTATTAAAATATAGTCCAATGCCTAGTCCTATGTTTCTCTATTCTTGATGAAGATCACTGGTCGTCCACATCCACGGCCCTCGCTTTCTCGGCACAACCCCTCCGAGCAATTTATCCTTGTCCTCCAATAAGTCCTTCTCAACGATTTGAGCGCCTACACCTTCGTAGGCGAGAACACCGTCAAGATCACATCCGTAAAAACACTGACAGTCGCAGAGATGGATGGAACAAGCCGTGACAGATGCGCACTAAATAAGCCGCGGCGCAGCTGCGACCAAAGCTAAGCCACGAATGTAGAAGCAGAGGCCCAAAGCGACAACATTGGTGACACTTCGAGAAATAGCTGGCCTATAAACCAGATGCCACTCAAAGCTTGGTGACACCCCTGAACTTCGAGGTCCACCGTGTATTGGGAGACAACACACAACCCTACGATGAGGATGGCTAGAAAGAGTAAGGAACTGTGCATGGTGTATGAGTAAAACCAGGTGATGATAAGGCAAGAATAATTTTGAGCAGAGTAGTACTTGACACAATCTCGCAACATATTAGAAGGGAGTTAACGGCTCGCATCAATAATAATAATGATAATATCTGTCCAGAGAAACACAATCTTTCCATGCGCCTAGCATCCTTGACGAAGGGTCCCATTTCAAGTACCTGCCCTCGGGATGCGGCTCGGTGTCGGCTGAGCAGAGATATCGCGACCTTGGAATCGAGGCTATGGACTATTCTATTCCACAATGCATCGAATCAGACCGTATCCTTCTCCTGGCGTGGGTTCGGTGACGTGCAGCAATTAAACCTTGCCAATTAGGGGATCTCCGTACCAGTTGACAGGACGTTACTAACCGGTACGCGATTATAGTGCCGGGCCAAGAGATGATAGCGTCGATACGGTCGAGAAATCCAAGTATGGATAAGCTTCCCGATTCCATTGCAGCGATCATGCTTTTTGTAACACAGCCTGGCTTTTCTGGACCTCTCTCTCGGCTAAATTAGCGGTAAAGCTATCTGGCCGTGTCTTTCTTTTCCCATTTCATATTTGACCTTCTGCATTCGATTATGGCTGGTTTCTCTCGCCATTGCCCAGTTATCCCCAGTCCGAAAAATCCCAACAGCATTGGTTCTATGTACACGCCACCCCTCTCTGCACTATGAAGTCTACGGCAACCGAGATCGAGGCAGCGCTGGCTAATTACCGCAAGGTCTCGGCGGAGCGAAATAAGCGCGAGCTCGAAGTATACATCGACGCTTTCAAGAAAGCTGAGTTCACGGACGAGCAGATTAGGGAGGAAACCAGCGATGAGGAGTGGGAGGAGGAAAAGATGGACGCGCTGGGCGAACTGGTATGCGCGGACCTGAAGAAAGAGTTGGGGATTTCTGCGCCCGCCGAGCTCCTGGACCGTTTCGATGAGCTGGCCGCAAGGTGCAGCCTCGATGGCACCACCGCCGGCGACCTGGACCCCGGGGAGCGCGCCGCGTCCGCGGCGGCGTATTTCGACGCCCTCGACACGGCATTGAAGGAGAAGGCGCCCGAAGAGGTCAGACAGATCATCTCCGCCCCGGAGGAGTTCCGGGTTCTAGCGCGGCACGTCCTTGGAATCAATGGGGCTATTTTGCCGGATGATATGACGAAATATACGATGTCCTTCTGGCAAGATGATGGTATGTGGGAGCACTCAAAGATCCCGGCTCGTGTATCAAAGCCTGAGGACCTTGAGTACCCATACAATGTAGCTGAGAAGGTTGCTCTTATATGGGATCCAGGTCAGGTTTTGGAGGGCGAGTTCAGGTGTATTTATATCCAAGAGTCGGACGGTACTTGGAATTGGAATTTTGTATGGCGGTCACAGGGTGACGAACGGCTTTTCGACAATATTCCGGAGCTATTCGAGTGGTACTTATGGACTCTGGAGACGGACCCCCCGGATCTCGAAGGCCTTACCCGCAGAAGCTGTGTTTAACCGTGCCTACTGATTACCTAGGTACATTCGAGGGAAAGGCGTAGCATGCAGTCTTCTATTCAGGTCGAATCAACCATATTCAAGGCAGTAAAATAATGTGTGTCCGGTGCTGGTCGTCCAGCTTCAATGGATCCACGTGCTCTGCCCAGGTGCCCACTTCCCGTGGCTCACACAGTAGAGACAGCTATCATGATGTGTCTTCGCTGCATGCTATGACTGAGATGCATGTATATTGAGACACTTAGTTTGTGCTTCACATGAACGACTCATACTAGATCTTGCCCACCAGTCACATTCTGAATTAATTGTTCTCTTTCATTCCATTCGCCTTTCACGCGCATTGAAGCTAGTATGAATACCGGAACGTGGTCTTCCAGGACTGTCAGATATGCGACTACATTACCTCCTGACCTGACTGCCAGCCGAATCCCGAGTCAAATTTTCCCCAGTCAAATTCCTCGCCGAGCCTTCCGTCGCGCCCCTTATCGAGCCCCCATTCGAGCTGTTGGGTATGGTTTGTTTCACCAATGACACCCGAATTTCCATTTTCAAGGAAGCAATTGGGTACGGCGTTAGTGTGTGGCACGCATATCTCGTCAGGCACTTCTCCTAACAACAGACCATGTTCCCAGCCTGGAGCAGTACAAGCGCTACTTCTTCTTCCAAGAGACGCAACTCCAAGAGACGCAACCAGCGGGCACTAACTTTCCTGCAAGTGTCGTATATTCTCACTAGGATCACTAATCTGGACAGAGGGATATTTTAAGATTGTTAGCTTGGACCACCTGTCGGACAGGGAAGGGTTACACTGGAGGCAGACTGGCCAGTTCCAAGGTTGGTTTTCATCAGCACTTGCAAGTGCCAATGCGGCCCAGCGCCCGCCCTCGCCATTCACCATGTCGGAGCTTGCGGTTGCACGGTTACTAGGCGGCCACGCGCGTCATAGTTGGTCCTACAATGCCTAGGTCTTGGGCAAGAAAGATTTGATCATCCGTCTGTGCCGTAGTACGGACGGCCACTAGACCTGTGCATATGCACTTCATTTATTTGGAAACACCGCATATTCAAGAGTGTACTTCTGTGTGGTATATCTCGCCCCGCACAAGCCCGGAGCTCAACCGCGCAAGCTCGGCCTTTGCCAACTACATATGTACACTGCTCTGCATCGGTTGACTGGATTATCGTCAATCATCCACCTTTTCGACACAGACAACAACCAATCTTCATCCTCTGACGGCAGATATAGAAAATAGCCCCCTGATCATACCTACGCGAACTTCGAGCGCCATGCTGTCGATCTCTTCCCAGTCCATGGCGATGCCGTCTTGGCCCGTTGCGCTATTCTCTTTTGCTGCTTTATCGGTGCGAGCTTCCAATGTCCCCATCCATACTGGCGTCAGAGAGGTTGTAAATGCTGACCCGGAGCTCGAATAGATATTTTACGGTGCAGTCTACAATCTGTTCTTTCATCCTCTGAGCGACATTCCCGGGCCGTTCTGGGCTCGGTTGAGCGGAATCCCATCATGGTACCACGCATCCACCGGCAAACGCCACATTTGGCTATGGCGGCAGTTCCAAAAATATGGAAATACAATTCGGCCAGAGCCTAACACGGTATTGTTCTGTGACCCGGAGGCATTCGCTGATATATACGGCATGAGATCGAATGTGCGGCGAAGTCCATTCTACACAGCGTGGCAACTCAACGAAAAAGACAAGACTACTCTAAACACGATCGATGTTGCTGAGCACGCACTGAAGCGGAGGCTTCTAAGCCTCTGTTTCACCGAGAAGTCTTTGCGAGCTGCCTCAACCTTCATTATCAACAACGTCGACCGCTGGAATCAAATCATGCTGGAACAAAACGATAGTGAAACAGAATGGTCAGCTTCCGTGGACCTTATGGAAAAGCTGGATGCCCTGGCTTTCGATATCATGGGAGATCTCAACTTTGGGAGATCATTTGACATCAAAGAGCCCAAAGAGAACCCTTTAAAGACGATTCCACATAATATTGCCGAGTACATGAAATTTTACTATCCTGTAAGCTTCTGGCTTCTCTTTTTCATGAAACGAGCAAGCAATGGCTGACTGACTGACTGGCAAGTTCTGTCGCTCACCGTTTTTGCATGTTCTTCTCTGGCTCAAACCTCGTGGCGTCAACCGTGTGCTGGACTGGTTGTCTCCGCCGGCTGTGCGACAATATAGACAATTCATCGAGGAAAACATAAACCAACGAATCGCCCTGCAAAAGGAGCAATCTACGAAGCCAGAGTCCGAACAGCGCCAAGATATGTTCTATTTCTTATCTGAAGCTCGTGACCCCGAAACCGGCTCTGTTGCCTACGGTGAAGACGACCTCAAAGCTGAGTCCAATCTCCTCATCATTGCTGGATCCGACACGACATCCATTAGTCTATCTGGCATCTTTTTCTACCTCACGGGCGACCCCAAACGATGTGAAAAGCTTGTGGATGAAATCAGAACAACATTTGCAAATGCCGAGGATATTGTCTACGGGAGCCAACTATCCGGGTGCACATATCTCAAGGCCTGCATCGACGAGGGCATGCGACTCACTCCATCAGGCCCTTGCGAGCTGCCGCGTGAGGTACTTCCTGGAGGTGCGAGGGTTCTTGGACGATACTATCCCGAAGGGACCATCTTGGGTACTGTGCCTTGGGTGACATCGAGAAGCAAATCTGCTTTTGCGGATGCTGAAAAGTTCCACCCCGAGAGGTGGATCGTGGACGAGTCTAGTGGGGTGTCGAAGGAGTCGGTGGCGTTGTTGAGAACACATTTCCACCCCTTCGCTTCTGGTCCAGGCAGCTGTATCGGGAAGAATGTGGCTCTAGCTGAGATGATGATCATAATAGCCCGCACCCTCCACCGTCTGGATATACGGAGGACCCCCGGCTCAACGCTGGGAGGTGGGAGGCCAGAACTAGGGTGGGGTGCCAGTGACGAGAAGCAGTTTCAGCTGACGGACGCATACATTTCTCTTCGAGAGGGTCCGGAGGTGCAGTTCAGGAAGAGAGTGTGGAAGCAGCCTCAGGTTGCATCGTAGCTTGACTGGCTGTCAGCGCTCGACTGTTGTGGTGGAAGTGTTTAATGTTGGGCAAAGCTTGATTTAAAGCTTGATTTAGTAGGGACTTCCCTGTCACAGCTCTTCTTTGTTCGTCCTTGCTCTTTTGATTACTGATCAATTACGACTCAAATTGGAATATCTCTATATCTCCTGGTGATCTACGTCAGCCATGTCGTGCGGTCAGAACGTCGTAAAGGTCAGGAGCCTTTTACTGACTCCACGGCCTGCCGGCCTTGTCAGGCGAGAACGTATCTGAGGCTACCATCCAATCTGCATGCCATGAAGAAGTGGACGTGTCGCTTGCAATTTGTTGCAGATTGATTTGCTTTTCGAGAGTTGTCATCTTCACCAAGGTGACCGACCTAAATTCAAAACAACGATAGAGGGCGGGACCAACGCGAACTCGGTTTTCTGGGCTCAAATGCTTGGTCTGTCGAACAGATGGAAGGAGGTGGCCAAAAGTCGGTAGCCCAAGTGGACGTTGGATCGGCTTCCTGTGGCCTACTGTGTGAGCTTAGGCTGAGTTAATAGAAGGTGTAGGACAGAGATTCGCATACCCCCTCTCTTTGGCACCGTTCTCAGAGATATTGTTGGTGATGTGTTGGTAACCTGTTGGTGATATCTTTGACAAACCACAGCACGATGTGGAAGTGCTAAGAGTCGGGCCTTTCGCCATTACCCCCCCCCCCCAAAACGCCCCCGGGGGTATACTCGAGCTCCACTTACAATGTTGGGCTAGCATTTGTCCAGGATTCAGCTCATGGTCGATACCATGATCAACAAAATCACTGGCCACCGTGGTAACATAGTTGGTTTGAAAATCATCAGGGCGACGATGGTTTCTTTACTCTAAACGACTATGAGCCACTTGAAAGCTGCGCCAAAAGTTCCTTCAATACTGACAGTAGAAATCAAGCACCGTCTTCATCTCGATATCTACGAGTCTGCCCGCATCCTTGGTAGACGCTGGCCTACAACTTCCCAGGATCTTTGCCGTGTCCGCTTTCGTGTTTGGTAGTGGCATAGCTGGAGGACCAAATTTCATTGCTATGTATGGGTGTTATCATGTCTCTATTTGGGTTCGTCCTTGACATTCATGGATTCATCCTGTGTCTAGCAGGTGTTGCTCACCATGCTGACAAGCACCCTCCTAACTAGCTGACCGGCCGATCAAAGAACTGGAAGGTGCCGGCATCAGCGGGTTCGGATATATCACTGTCTCCGATCTATAATTTGTTAGAGAACGCTGCAAGTGCATACTTAGTAGGCATGGTACTTGCAAGGTTGGGCCGGGGCTTCCGCATGAGCCCCGATTGGGCAGGTTACACGAGCTGGCCTCGTCAGCCTTTGGGAGAACCCAACCATCAACTAATACAACTTATTTCTCCTCTTCTTATGGGACAACAAGAAAAAAGAAAGGCCCTGCCTGACATTGCATGATATCTAGTGGCTCAGTCTGCCAATCGGCGGGGTTGCATTGGTCTTGATGCTTCCATTCCTTCAAGTCAAGTCAGCGCTAAGGAGTTAAGTGATCTTTGGGATATGTTCTACACAGGCAAATCGCCATGTACGTGCTCTCATCGGTCGGCAGCACGATAAGCCAGCCGGTTTACACGCCTGCCGGGAGTACTAGTCCAGTGTGCTATGCCTCACGTCACAACCGGCATCGTTCTCCCAATCATTGGTGTCGTACATCCATGGATGCAGTCAGCACACTTTGAACAACATTGAACTATACTTTAAATCGAGGGAACCCCGCACCATTTTTTTAATGAGGAAGTCAACTTGGGAGTTTGTCGATGTTCTTTTGAATTTGGAAAGATATTCTAGTCTTCCAGAATTAATCTGTTTAAAATGGCCAGACCAAAGGTTGTAGAGGAATACAACGCATCAGCCTCGGATTGTGAGTAGAAACCCACCTTTTTCACAATACCTCAAATGCACTTCAACAATGTGCTTCTGGAGGCGATCACGTATGAATCCAAGTACATCAGTTGACATGGCGCAGACGAGTGCTTCACAACCACGCCGATCGGCCGCCTCGAGACCGAGCTCTACCTCGCCGCACTCGGCGACCCAACCGGTCTCACTATCCTCGACCTCGGCGGTGGGACCGGTTTGCGGGCTCGTCAGGCAGTTGAGCGCGGCGCGGCATCAGTGGACGTGGTGGACATTTCGCCTGAGATGCTCCGCGTCGGCGAGAAGGAGGCCGCGAAGACGGAGTTCAGCGATCGCATCCGGTGGCAAGAAGCCGATGTGTCGCAACCATTGAGCCCTCTGAACCTGAGGGAATCGTATGACATCGTTCAGGCCAATTGGGTTTTCGACCATGCCGAGAGTATCGAATCCTTGGAGAGAATGTTCACGAATGCCGTGGGGTATCTGAAACCCGGCGGCCGATTTATCTGCGTCTATAACGTCAACCCCAGGAGTCCCAGCCTGAAGGGGAAAAAGTACGGAACTTCATACTCGGATATCGAGGAGATTCCTGGAGGGCTGAAGTACATGGTAACGCTGTATGGAAGCGATCCACCTGTCAGATTTGGCGGAGCATCGCTCGAGGTTCTTTATTCTGGTTCAATGAAGATGCACGAGAAGTTCGGACTGGTAGATGCTAAAGTGGTGCCTATTGCGAAAATGGAAGTTGTTAAAGAGGACCCGGACTTTTGGAAGGATTGTGTGGAGGTGCCTATCATTCAATACGTCGCGGCTTCGAAGGCAAAGTAGAAGGGCCAGCACTGAGATTGGAAGCAGAGAATTCCCTTTGTTGCGCCGAGGGCAAAGGTTGAGGCTCGGCAAAGAAGCATCAGAAGTGCCCCTTGAAAATTGAGGAGCCAATGGGCGCGATGCGGGAGCAAGTGAAACCTGTTCGGTGATGTGAGAATGTTGAGGATGAACCTGGGCTTTTCTTTCGCCTCTCCTTTGTGTAGTAAGAGCATTGCTTCAGAAGACGCACGTGTACAGGCTACACTTTCAACTCTGAACCCCAGTGTTCAATGCGACTCAAATGACGATCAGAATATGTCACACTCACGTACGAGCAGTGAACTTGCTTCCAAACTATTAAGAAGTGATCAACCCATTTCCAGCAGCAGAACCGGGAGAGGTTCGCGTGCAGAGCTTGGACTGCTGCTTCTAAATCCGTGTTGATCTGCTCTTCTTTCTCATGATTGGCGAAGACTCATGCACTAAATGGCGAGTGTGAGATAACCAAGGCCTTGATACGCGGCTCCCTCGAATGACTGTTTCAATGACTGTTTCTGTAGAATTGAATCCAAGACGAATGATTTCTAAGTTATAAAGTAAACCTTTGTATCTTGAAGGCTTTGTAGCTCTTTCCCAATTGTTAGCATTATCGCGAAGCAGTGATTGAGATGTGTTGTCAAACTTGAGACGTGAGGGATGTGCGACGAAGAAGGAAAGGCTTTCAATGTGAGGGAGTATTTCTTATTATTTTAGAGCGCCACACCCACGACACATGCACTTGTTCAGATCACGGAATCAAAACACCTTGAATCAATTGCCAAAGACATGATTTGTTCAACACAGCAAACGTCATGGGATGCCCCGATAGGCAATGTCTCACCCTTGCGTGCCTAGTCAGCGATCACCATTCACCAAGGGAGACGAGACGCCCGTGCATGGATACAAGAGGCCAGTTGTTTAATGACACAATAAAAGCAGTACAACCTAAAAATTTGTGGGTGGCGCGAAGATGTTTAGCTTTGGGAATTAGCAGACTCGGTGCACGCACTTAATAAACTCGTGGCAAGCTAACCCAACAATGGATCATCGATAGCTGTCCCGTCGCGAAGAAAAAGGTACTAAGCACTCGTGTCAGGGCGAAAAGGCCCTTTCCCTAGTCTTGTGGGTCTCAGCCATGGAGAATTCGGCATATTTGAGTGTCTTGCTTCAGATGCTGCTGTGACCACGCCGTGTTTCCAACGCAGAAGGCAGGCCCATTTCTCCCAAAGTGTACCTTCCAGATTTGCCAAATTAGCAGACAGCCCCCAACGCGGCCATTCATTAAGCTGTACGATTCTGTTGTAGCACAGCTCCTGTCGATCTGACCGTCTTCGACACGTCACTGCCCTTTCACGTCCTTGGAAGCCAGGGCAGTCCGCTTGTCACTCCCCTCGTTTCTCACTTTCGTGTGTGGTTTCTCTTTGTCACAGCCCAGCCATCACCGCGGAAACACTGCGTCCTACTTTTCGCGCAAGGTGGTGGTTGTTGAAATGCAACTTCGGGAAACAGAGAACTCCTTCCCCTTTACTTGGTCAGTTCGGGTCACGCCGCGTCGCGTCGCGTCATCACATCAATCACCATGATATCAAACCGGTCTTTCACCGTCATCTTCTTCGCGTTGATTTCCATAATCGTTCTTCTCATCACAGCTCAGCGGCTCGACCAATGGGATAGCAACGGCGGCCACTACCACACGGGGGAGTTCAGCCAGCATGTTGCTGTCAACACGAGTGGGGCAGCCACAGAGTCGCTCGAGAGCATCAGCACCGGGCCCACGTCGATTCCAGCGCCAGAACTCGAGCAGAACATTGCCCCAACCATCCATGGACTGCAATCCCAGCGTCCTGCACACGATCCCATCTGCGAAAGCTTTCCAGACACCTCCGGCATCCTTTTGATCATGAAGACCGGTGCCACCGAGTCGTTCGACAAGCTTCCCACTCAGTTGATCACCACCCTAAGGTGTCTCCCTGACTTCCTCCTCTTCTCCGACCTGGACCAGCACATTGCTGGGTATCGTGTTCGTGACAGCCTCGAAACGGTTCTCGACACCGCCAAGGACGGAAATGCCGATTTCGATCTCTACCGCCAACAGAAGGACTGCGTTATTGACCAGGATATGTGCGCCAAGAACGTCGAGGGCGCTCAGGGCGCAGGATGGAATTTGGACAAGTACAAGAACATCCACATGGCCGAGAAGGCTCTCAGGCTGCGTCCGCGCTACGATTGGTACTTCTTTGTCGATGCCGACACATATGTCTCCTGGCCAAACATGGTGCAGATGCTTCGCAAACTCGATCCCACAAGACCGCGGTTTCTTGGCAGCCCGACCATGATAGGAGATCATGTCTTCGCCCACGGGGGCAGTGGGTACGTCGTCTCCAGTGCAGCGATGAAGGAATTCGTAGGTCAGAACCCAGGTATCGCGAACAAATACGACGAACGGGTCAAGGACGTGTGCTGCGGGGACTACATGTTTGCGATCTCTCTGCAAGACACCATCGGTCTCAAGGTGGAAAGCCTGGTACGTGGTAGCGCTGACTCCCTGGCACTGTGTGATCAATTGTGATGTGTTGTGGTGTGGCAGGTTTCTCTCGACTAATCTCTTCCGAGCAGTGGCCCCTGATCAACGGCGAAAAGCCATCCACATTTCCTTTCGGGGATGGACACTGGTGCAACCCCGTCTCGACGATGCACCATATGGGTAGCGAGGAGGTCTCGGCGTTCTGGGAATTTGAGCGCAAAAGATACGCCAAGACCCAAGAGCCACTGTTGATGATGGAAGTCTACAACGAGTATTTCAAGCCGAAGCTTGTGCCGGTGCGCGAAGACTGGGACAACCGTTCCGATAACTGGTACTATGTCGACTTGAATTCACCAGACCATGAATGGGAGGATTGGCGGATCAGCAGATCAACCAAAGAGGAGAACAAGTCTGAGCTACAAAAGCTGGCCCATCTGAGCGCCGATGACTGCGCAAGGGCATGCGAGGAACACAAAGACTGCTTCCAGTACGCCTACAGTAACGATTGCTGCGGCATGAAAAGCAAATTCGAGCTCGGAAAGCCCGTGAAAAGAGAACAGGAGGAAAAGAAGCGCGTGATAAGCGGCTGGGACATTGCCAAGATCGAGCAATTTATTGAACGACAGGGAGAATGCGAGGAGGTGGTCTGGCCCAACCTATCCCCCTGAAAGCAAATGGGGATGAGATCAGAGACGTGGTTGCACAAGCGACGTCGAAATAACGTTGGCGACTGGTGTTGCTTGGGCCCAGGATCTGAGTGAGATCCCCCATCTCTCGGTTAGGCAAAGCTTGTGCAGGGCCTAGAGGTCGCAGGCGGGCCCGTCGTACAGCGGCCTTGGCGGCACCCGCCTAGGTACCTGCTGCAGCTCCCTGGCTATTTCACTGGCCCTGGCCTGGGGGCTGTGATTCCCTTTGTGAAAGATAGACCCATAGATTATCATCGTGGTAATTAATAGCGCAAACAGACCAGAAGGCTGCTAGATGTGTAGATTCAACACCTTCAGGCATTTTACATCGTTTCAATCAGTTTGTTCAAATAGGTAAAGTGCGACATAAATGTGACGGCATGATAATGATGCAGACCTCTGAGGTTTGTTATTGTCCCATCCTCTCCAGGAGCACGGAAGGTCGCAAATCCCGGGGTGCTGAACCATGCCGGGCGGCCAGGAAGGTCGATCACGTCACCAGCCCCGCAGACTACGAAACTGATTGATGGACATCGATCTCAAATGCTGAAGACACCATTACATACCTAGGTAGAGCTGCTCTCCATTAGGATTAATATCCAAGCAGGACCCAACCTGACTCAAAGCTCTACACCATTTGAACGTATCCTCAAAGTCGCGCCACAAGAAGCATAGAGGTGCTGTGATTGATCCCTATTCAGCTCTGGGAAGATGTCTCGTCTGTCCTTGTTGGCCTTGGCAGCTCTCTGCTCTGCTGCTGCTGCATCGATTTGGGAGCAGTCTAGCCAGAACCTGGACGGCGTGCAGCGGCCTCTTCATGGCGATGAACAGGCATCAGCCCACAAATTGCCCAGCTTGAAGCTGAACGACGGGCGTGAGATCCCCACGGTATGTTCCACACGGTCAACACACCAAGACCAAACCAAGTACTCATGCAGTCCACAACAGATTGCCTACGGCTTAGGTACCAAGAATTACAAGAGCGGTGATGACTTTGACCAAGACATTGTCGATGTGACGTTGAAGGCGCTCTCAGTCGGGTTCACCCACCTGGACGGAGCCGAAGGCAAGCTGCACCCACACCGCTCTCGCTTCGCACAGGAAGCTAACAAAAATGACCCAGCCTACAACAACGAAGAGGAGCTCGGCGCCGCAGTCAAGTCGTCCGGGATCGCCCGCGAGAAGCTCTTCATCACCACCAAGGCCACCGTCAAGGCCGACAAGCCGATCGAGGAGAACTTCTCGGCGTCGCTCAAGAAGCTCGGTCTGGACTACGTCGACCTGTACCTGATCCACTCGCCCTTCTTCGCGGGCGGCAACCCGAAGGTCCACCAGACAAAGTGGGCCGAGGTGGAGGCCATCCGCGCCTCGGGCCGCGCCAGGTCCATCGGCGTGTCCAACTACATCCAGGAGGACCTGGACGCGGTGCTCGAGACGGCCACGGTCAAGCCCGCCATCAACCAGATCGAGTTCCACCCGTACCTGCAGCACATCACCGACGGCGGCAAGGCCAGGCTGCTCGACTACCACCGCGAGAAGGGCATCGCCGTCAGCGGGTACGCCGGCCTCACCGCCATCACGAAGGCGGCGCCGGGTCCCGTCGACGGTGCATATGCAAAGCTTGCGGAGAAGTACAATGTGACCGAGGGAGACGTCGCCCTGCGGTGGACGCTGGACCAGGGCGTCGTGGCCATTACGACAAGCTCGCGGGAGTCGAGGCTGAGGGAGTACGTGGACAAGCTGCCTGGGTTTGAGCTCACGCCTGGGGAGGTCGAGGAGATCTCGGACCTGGGCCTGAAGAAACACTTCCGGGGCTTCTGGAGGGACCAGTATGACGATGAAGACTGGAGGTGAGCTAGGTGGAGGACGCAGTGGGGTGTTGCAGGAGCTGTTGAAATTGTTTGACCTGGTCGAGGAAGCATTGGTCGCGGTTTCTAGATGGGCACAGCTCATTATTGTGTGAATGACGACGTCAAAGATCCAGAATCTTCGAGTTTTTGGGGAGTTGAGGAGCCCTGGTGGTTGCAATCTGGCAGCAACAACGTTGAACCAGTGCTGGCTTTTCGCGGAGCATTGATCTTGCCTAGGTTTTGAAAAAACAGTCTGTACTACTTAGCCCAGCGTACATGCAAGAAAGATCGGGATAGGTGTTTACTGCCAGGATGATTCAATGTATACATCTATCCAAGGTATAAGAGAATGCCAATCTATAAACATACTAGAGACACTGCTTGCTACTTAGTTTTAAGTAGGTACATGATGAGTAGTATGTCAATCCAAAATTGTTCACAATCAGTAGTCCATAACTCATCGATTAAGGTGGGCCAGCTGTAGTCTTCTATAAAGACACTTGGCCCTGCCCTCCTGGGTATAAAAAGGAATACCTAATTCCTCCTCTAATTTTGAAAATATTTTATGGTCTATCTCTCTAGAATGGAGACCCGTAGTACCTAATTACTTCTTTGTATTTGCCTTCCTAATTACATTTTCAAGGCCCATAGGCTAAAAGAGGGCAGTTAAGGCAGCCCTTCCAACACAAACAAATCTTTAGTTTTACAGGCACCACACTCCTCCCCATGTGTGTCCCATTTCAATATGGCTCTAAAATGCTCTCTCCCACATGCTTTTCTAGGTCATGTTCCCGTTAGAAGTTAATCTCAAGAGTGCCCCCCAGATTTTAAGAAAAAAAGTCTAGCTCAGCCTTAATAAAGAGGAACAGCTAGTTAACTGGATTAGAAACATAGAAACAGTGATGATAGTGGATCTATAATATGGTGCGGGGCTGGCGCATCCACAGTAGCTTCAACTCCACCACTAAAAACACAAAAGGCAAAGAAGATGTCCTCGGTGAGACTCGAACTCACGACCTTTGGATTGGAATATCTTCTAGTTAACTAGAGAATCATATGAGAATATGAGACCAACGCTCTAACCAACTGAGCCACGAAGACTTGCTTTAACCTCTACTAGGAATAATCATAGTGCTGAATTTAGTTTGAATTTCCTAGCTCATTAAACAAGTCATGAGCGTTCATCCAAGTAGTTACTGAAAACCATCACTTACTATCACAATTTTACCTCATAATTTAGTTTTATATTACCTTTAAACTTTATTTTATTTTAATGTTTAAGAGAAATTAAATCTTTTAAAAATTATTTAAAACTTTAAGAAAGAAAGGAAGTGTAAAAGAAAAGAAATAGTTAAAAAACCTTAAACACTTCATTATTATTAACTCTTTATAAACTTCATACTTAGTTATTTTAGCAATAATTATTTCCTGACGCTATATAGCTTCTATATACTACTAGAAGAATTTCAGAGGCATCTTTAATTGTTAAAGGCCTTCCAGCTATGGCACTGGACTTGCTGGCAGTGGTCAAGCTTCATCACATTTCCTACAAATGCACAACTCCAGGCTTCGGCTTGTTGATGTTAAATGGCATGCAAAATTATATGTACATGTGAAATGTTAATTACAAATGAACATTAAAGAAGATATACATTTTAATGCCTATTTAGTACATTCTAAATAACTGGACACTTCGAGTATAATAGGGCTCCCACAGAACCCAGTCAGTATTGTTACAAGGGCTAACTCCAGCACGTACTAAACCAAAACCCAGCTTTCACAACATCAAAGTTATAAGTACAAGTGAGAAACAGTTCCGAGCCGTGAGGGTTCATTGTTTCCCGATGTATGCCCTTTCAACCATCGACTTGATCCTCAGCAGAAGTGCGGTACATTGACTGCGTTGTCCTGGGCGGTCGTGGCGGCCGAGGCTGAGCCGGCAGGCCATAGCCACCCGGTGGAAGACCTGGCCTCGCGAAGCTCGATGTCGACCTAAACGCTTCCATGACGGATTGCCGCCGGCTGACCCTATCCGCTGGCCGTGGGGGCAGTTTCCCCTCGTTGGCCATGTCTTCGGCCAGCCCAACTAGCGACGCAGCGTCAGGGGCTGACGGGTAGAACACGGCAAAGACGGGCTCGGCGCCATTCTTCTGCATAAAGGATGAAGTATACGAAGGCTTGAGGATCTGGTGGTGGATGCCGGTCTCCTCAATCTTGTCCCGGATCTCCCCTCGGGACAGCACCATTGCCTTCTCCATGTCGCCAGCCCTCTTGCTCGAGTAATCGCCGGGCATTGATGATCCATTGGGGACGTGGAAAAGTAGATCGAATCGCAAGGCAGCATACAGCGAAACAACTATTATCTCAAAGGTAAACTGCGTCACGTAGAAAACGGGCTTGCCGTAGAGCACATCAAAGCTGTTTTGAGGTCGAGGGTTGAAGGTCGAATATGTCCGTACGGTGGCTCCCGTGGCCAACAAAGCGGTTGCAAACATCACCAGTGATGTCTTGATTCTCAAGCTTCCGCTTCCGAACTTCTCTGGCCTGGGTCCTGGGATGGAGCAAGAGATGAAGATGACGAGAAAGGGAAACGAGACGAGCCAGAGGTTCCACGACGAGCCGAACTTCAAGAGGGCCTCGGCAACGTCGGAGCGATCTGGATTGTCCGTGGAGAGAAAGAGCACACTGATTGAGGTGATGTTGAGGATGATGACTAGCGGCACAGAACATGCGAGTATTGTTGAGCCCAGGCTGAAGGGGACGGACCAGCCAAAGTTGGGATGCATCGAGCGGACAATGCGCTGGGCGAGAAAGATGTTGACTGCGAAGATGACGGATGCTCTGTTTAATTTGACAATTAGCAATCCTTGTTCCATGGTCTTCTGAAGTGAAGGACTGGACTTACCCTCCATTGAAGAATATCTGAGCCATCAGGATTATCCCTCGAAGCTGACTGAAAATGAAAGCAATCCGAAATATCATTGTCAAGGTTCGGATCATGCAAAAATCGAACATGAGATCCGACAGCAAGAACTTGTGACCGCGTTTCGCATTCGCCCTGTAGATGGATATATGTGTGAAGGCTCCCAGGATATAGATGATCAGGAAGACAATGGTGATCGGCAGGTCGACATTGGTGCTTGGCGGGTTGCCACCAAGAATGTCGCCCGTCGCCGGATCCTTCTTCATTTCCATTTCTGGGGCCTGTACTGCGGCGACAGCTGGGGGCCCGTTCAGGGTCTGGTTGACACTGGGCCCTTCCATCTGGGCCGCTGCGGATGCTGAGCCGGCCTTGGCTGCTGGAGTGTCACTCGGCTCTGCCGCTGACACTCCTTGGTTCATTTCCGGGGCCATGTCTGCCCCAGATGCTGGATTCTCTGCAGCTGCAGGCGGACCTGCCGCCTGTAGTGTTGAATTCCCTCCATTGGAGCTGGGTTTGCCCTGCTGTGGAGACGGTGCGGTGGCCGGTGTAGGTACCGCTGGAGGTGGTGCGGCCGGCGGCGTATTTTGAATCGCAGCGGGTGTTGCTTGTACAGGCTGTATCGTCGAGATGATAGTCTGTGGTGTTGTCGTCGTGACTGTGACTGTCTTTTTGTCGTCGTCATCGTCATCTTTGCGGGCCTTGACACCGCTACCCGCCACCAGGACGCTCGCGGTGGCTAGAAAGCAGTAAAGAGTTACCAGCCTCATTTTAAAAGAACCACGTCCCAACTTCGATCAATATGCCATGGATCAGTAGATTTTCGAGAGAAAACCCGAGCCGGATGACGGTAAATATGAATCTCAAAGATAGAGTTCTGCAGCAGCAGAAGCACTCGGCATAGGTTATAGTATTCATTCAAGCAAGACCAGAGAACTATATTTCCACGCTCCCGGATCCGAAGGAGATCCTGAGGTCATCCCAAGTCCTCGGGACAGGTCTATTCGTGTTTTGCGCATGCTTTTCTGCATGCGGCATGATAGGACACTCGCCGCATACAGAACACACACGACATCGCCTACAATGGAAGGACACTCGCGAGGCTGAGACGGCCCCGGAGACTCACTGCCAAGAACGGAAGTCTTTGATGCAGTCCTACCATCCAAAAACATTCTCGACGGCTGTCAACTGGTCCAGCAGAACAGGAGATTAGACGGCCCTACGCCTAATGAGGGAAGACATATCAACGAGACAAGTAACTTTTATACTTTTACCAGTTGTCGTGGGCTGTGAAGATCAGACGGAACATGAAATCAGTGGATTCCTGTTTCAACATACGGGGTAGGATGGTGGAGGAGTCCGAAGTGACGACGCTGTAACTCAGTGCTCCTGCTGTGAGCCTTGCGCAGAGACCAGTTGATGCCTCGCGCTATTAAAGAGGGGGCTTTTTCCAGCCACCACCAATCTCGTCCGTTTATCTTGACTCCTATTTATACGCATCAAATATGTGACGTTGTCTTCGCGACACGGCTACGGGATTGCAAAAGAATCCGCAAGTCCGTCCAAGCCTGCAGACCGAGTCGGAGCACGCAAGACAGGACCACATGGCACAATGGCCTACGAAGTCGACGCCTGCAGGCCCCGACCACGATCGTTATACCGCAGCAAGTAAGACACATAATAATGGGACCTTCTCACCCGCCGGACCGCCGGTGTAGATTCTGGAATGGTCTGACCGTCGAACTTGTGTAACCTCAAGGAGAGGTCCAACTACTAGAACAATGGATTAGATTAGTGTAGTGCCCACAAACTTGAGACAGACGTGCACTGGACGACTCTCCCATGAGCGTTAGCAGAGAGGGGCTGTCGCGTATTAGAAGCCCTTTTGTGTCAGTCCTAAGGTGAGATGTTACCGAGGACAGTGGTAGTGCAAACTTTGTTGATGTGGTCAGCTCTGTGTTATCGGCCTAGAAGATAGTCTACGGGCGCCTGGACTTCGACGCTGTCGTAATCAGCCCACAAGCTTTCAGAGAAACATGTTTCGCTGGTAAGCATCCGGGTGCTCTCCCCGTGTAAAACCCGAAGAGTCGCATGAAATGTGCGCGAAACAGCTTAGCCCCGGCGAGCCCATTCAGACCCGGAGGCAACGGTTAGTGCAAGGTTGTTTTCCGCCCGGCCGGCTCTTACTCCAAGCGTGGGGCCCCAAGCCGTGAAAGAGGGCGCATTCTCGCAACATTTTTCCCTTTTGCGGTAATGTCACGCGAGAATCATCTCCATACAAGACTTTGGGCCATACACGACCACACAGTAAAACCTGGACACACTCATATAAGCCCCACTGATTCTGTCTCTTTGAATGCAGCCTACCATTGCTTTGACGCCGGGGCACAATCGGCTCACGTCTGGCAGCACGTCAAGACATGACAAGAGGCTGTCAAAAATGCGATCTCCAACCTTGACAATTCAATGCAATGCACCTCCACGTCATCCTTTCTAGTCCTCAGAAGCTCGCAAGGCGGCTTTGATCACGGCAGAGGCGCGCGGGATCGGCCGATGTCAAGATCAGTCCGATTCTGCGTGCGCCTTGCTGGGTAATAGCTCGACTGACAACAGACGATGGCTAACTTGTTGGAGCCCGACCTTGCGGACACCCAAAGCTAGATATTCATCGTCGTCGTCAGAGCTGCAGCTAATTGACACGGGATGCCTCGGAAGGCTGACTTCAAAAGTGCTCATCGGAAGATATTAGTACTCGGAAGGTGGACGCTAGCAAGAGAGACCTCAGCGCGCCTCGATGAACTTGGCGGCTCAATATGTTGCGAACTTTGCTATACACTAGTAGACCCTATGGTGTTGCAGTGTTCCTAATGGAATCTAATTCTGCAACGGCCACGACCGAGCATAATGCATCAAGGAGGGCGGGTAGTGGGACGCCACCGCTCGGTAGAGTCTGTCGTTCCCAAATGTCGGGGCTCAAGACCTTCCCGTCCGTGTTGGGCCGGCCGCTTGGACATGCCAGCTGACTGACTGACAGGTCTCCAACGCAATGCTCAGTCTTAGTCGCATCTTCGCAGTCCCTGTCGTGTTTCTAGGGTGGATTCCCAACGGCTAGAAACGACACAGGACGAATCACAAGGAAAAGGTTGTGCGCACAACTGAGGAGCTGCGGCGGGGGGTCTCTGAGACTGTTTCAACCGATGTTGGGGTTACAACTTTCCCACCACCCGAACCACCGCCATCCTGGAACCCGAGGCGCTTCGGCCAGAGCGAGAGCAGGGCGGAACTGGGACTAGGAAGAAGATGCCTTGGCGGCTATGTTGCGAACATCACGACCAGTTGACCTCACCTGTCCTACTGCGGAAGTTTTCTCCCTCGTTCTTCTATGTGTTATGCCACAACGTCCCGAAATCTTCAGCCCGCTGCAAGCTCTCTAGAAGTTTCATGCGTTCTAGCCCCAGCGCCCTAATTTTAGGCTGACACATTGGCACAACCGCTCCAGCACCGATTGGCTTTGCGATAGTCAGTTGCGTGCCGAGGATATCCAAGAAAGGTAGAGACTGAGCCTGCGGAGTTGGTTGCGAGGGTTTAGTTTCATTTGACCCGTGATTGCACGTCTGCCCGATATATCCTACTTGATCTACACCTTTGCGGCACCTGTCATTCATATCCAGGCCAACTCAGCCAGACCGAACCCCCTTTCCTACCATCCGGCAGCCATGGTCAACACCGGACATCCGAGCAGGGCCTGCAAGCTTTGCAGGGCCCGCAGAATTAAGTGTGATGAGACAAAGCCGCACTGTATCAAGTGCAGGAAATCCAAACGGCAATGTCCTGGATACAGAGACCCATTCGAGATCAACTTGCGCGACGAAACTCAGTCGACCATCAGGAAGGCAAAGGCTGCCGCGGCCCAGAGGAGGACGAGTCGACAGGACGACAGAGAGACGTCGTCAGATGAGTCTCCGACCAAGCCGACTCATTCTCCAAGCGGGAGCTTGTCTCGGAGCAGGGGATCGCCGCACGCCTCCGATGGCTCATGGGAAACGCTCACCCAGTCAGCCTGGTCATCGCCAGCCTCACAGGTGGCCAGTCTGAACAGGTCGTCTAGGTCTCCGACTTTTAGCAACGGCTTCGGTGTGTTCGACTTTACTTACCCGTCGCCGACTCAGGACTCGTCGTCATTCGACTTCAACTCGGCATGGTCGTTGCCGGCAGCAGGCTACTCGATTCCGATCAAAAGAGTCGCCGAGGCAATTGGGTCCTGGGACTTCAGCCGCTCATTCGACGGCACAACTTGGGGGTGCGGTGACAGCGTCAACGCCGGAGGGTCCATGGTTACACCTGTCTTTACGAGCCTGCAAACACCACTCGACGAGCAGGCCACTTGCTTTTTCCTGTCAAATTTCGTTTTGACCCTCTCAACCGGTCAGAACTCCGGTCTCTTCAGCTTTGTGTTGAAGATCCTGCAGGCACCTGGGATCAAGGAGACTCCTTTCCCCATGGCATTCACCGCCGTCTCACTGGCCGCTCTGTCAGGGAGGCCCAATTCAAGACACCTGCTTCCCAAGTCCCAGATTTACTACAGCACAGCCCTTGTGCAACTCAAGGAAGTATTACAAGACAAAAAACGCGCCACAGAAGACACAACATTGGCCACGGCGATTTTGATGTCATTTTATGAGGTAAGACTAAGTCTGAATGCCTCCTCAACTGTACTATATCCTGACGTCAATTAGGGGCTGGCCAGTGACAATGAAAGTATGGCTGGGTGGTCGAACCATCTAGATGGCGCAAAAGCGCTTATTCGCCTTCGTGGAAAAGATGTGATCACGGAATCGACCCCCGAGGGACTTGAAATGTTCCAACTCGTGCGGTCAATGTCTGTATGTTGTAGCAATGCTCTTGCCTAGCTGTGCAGGCCAATATTTTCACGAATATTGTGAAACCCACAAAACTGACATAGACAACAGATTCGTCAAAACATGTTTGGATTTGTTGCGAACCCATCGGTTAGCGACATAGAGTGGTGGGCCCAACATGTCGTCTCCGACAAGTCCGGCCATGTTGCCCTCGTCCTCAACATGAAAACAACACTCATCCGGGCAGAAGCCGATGCGCTCCTCACGTCCGGACCGAAGACAGCAGGGAAGATTGACAAGGCTCTAGACCTCCTCCGCCGAGCCCGGGAGATTGTAATCGAGCTCGGCCGCTGGCTTGAGAACTGCCACCCAACCTGGCCAAAATTCGTCTCCGGATTGGCCAAGGAAGTCGCCGACGAGAGGCTTGAGAAAGCCGCCACCTTCCCCGGGCCCTTGTACACATTTCCCAACGTTTGGGTCGCAGGGAAACACCTCAACACCAACGCCTCAAGGATCCTGCTCGCGGGAATCATTGTCCGCTGTGTGCGGTGGATATGCGCCCCGTCCGACCACACCAAAACCGATGACTACGCCGAAGCCATGCGTATCGGCTGCGAGGAGGTCACCAACGTTATTGCCAGTGTGCCATATTTTGTAACCTGGCAGGGTGACCGTACGACCACTCCATATTTCCCATGTGGCGCACCCACGAGCCCTAAGGCATACAGTGGAGTGACAGCCTTGTACCCGCTGCTCTGTACCGGGCTGAGCGAGTTCGTGACGCCGAGGCAGAAGAGGTGGCTTTGCGGCCGGTTGATGGGCATGTCAGAAGCCATGGGCATCAGACAGGCCGAGGTCTTCTCGAAGGTATGGCCATTCCTATTAGCCTTTTCGTGACAATTCTTTTAGAAGGCTCAGTACACTAACAATATAACGCAGTTCATCTCCTCTCAGGCCCCTATAGCGGTCGCCTGAAATGGAGTATTTTCTAGTGCTATCAAAGAACGCATTCATTTTAAGAAGTAGGGTGTTCAGGGTCAAGTGGGTTAAGAAGACTTGGACTGTGATTATCATGACATGCGCAGGGCGTTATGAGATTACAACACAGGCCCAACCAGGGCATCACTACGATTCGGTTTCCATTTCCATTTTACACAAATTTAGACCACCCTCGTGGGTTCTACCTTTAGTCAGCTCAATTACGACTCTTCAAAAAAAGAGTCTGTTCCTTCGTCGATAGACTCCTTGTTAAGCCAAAGATACTGCTCCGAAATCATTCGTTTCCTTCCTTTTGCCGAACATAGTAAAGTATCATGTACAGCTATACCTGGGAGAAATTGATTTCATACCAGATTATAGAATGCAAGCAGCCACTTTATTCGCTACCAACCCCGAAACATTTTCTGCGTCCTACAGAGTTGCTAGACACGAAGCCTCTTGGCAGCCTGCGAGAGGCCACTGGCACTGCGTAACGCCACGACCTCGGGATCTCGGGCAGCGAAATTCGAAGCTTGTGGTGTGAATGGCGCCACCTACGAGTAGGCACACTGCGTCCTGCATACAAACTTTGCTGTTTCGAAACGCGAGCACGTATAACTCTCCAACAACTGCCAAGTGTAGCCTGTATCTCGCCTCAAAATCAGGATTCTTGCCCTCCGTGCCTAGGCATTCTAGAGTATATTTCACCGAACTGAGCCGTCTATTCCGTCACAAGGTTCTAGTAGTCCATGAGTATACCCTACGTGGCTTCGATTTCGATGATCCAGAATCTTGCTCGGAAGCAAAACAAGGCGCGGGTGGCACCCGAGTGGGCCCAGCAAAGGTATCGGCAGCAAGAGGCAGCACCCGATCGGGGGATCTCCGGCCGGGATATTTTGCCGCCTGATGATATTTAGAAGAAGGTTCACAAGTGATCGCCGGCGGATATCTCTTGGGGATCATCGGGGGCCAGGGAGCCATGTACTTGAGCAAGAGCATGACTAGCACGTCGCGCCCGTCCGGTACAAGGTGGAGGGATTTCGAAACAGTATTCGCTAATCGGACGACACCGTGATGGTATATCTCACCATTAAGTGTGCGGAACGCTCGGCGTAAAAACCTGCATCCGAGCTCAAAGTCGTTGAGACTAGAGGGCGCCAGTCCGTTCGCAAAGCATGGTACACATCGGTACCCTTTCCACTGAAGTGCCGCTTGGTAGTATCTATGTACCCACCGTTGAGTGTTCCGAAAGTACATGGTTCTTCTCTCTGTCTCAGCCGCAAACAATCGCTGTGCAGAAATCACGCGCTTGGTCATTTTGGTGCAGCAACGGGTGAACGGGGGCATGCTCTCGCCGAAGAGATCTTGGCAACTTGCTCACGGCCCATAGTCTGAATACTTCAAGCTCAGAAGTTTTACTAATTCAGTGCAGGGGACACTAAATCAAGCGTGCACATGTGGTTAGAAGGGAGGAGAGCACACTTCTCGGTATTGATCCTGGATGGAGTCATGATGTTCCAAATTCGAGCACAGGTCGAGCCGGCTCACTCCCCTAATGGGAAAAGCTCGAGCTGACTGCTCTTTATCAGGCATTGAGAAGTTCGCGACTTTGCAAGACAAATTGTTCCCATATGCATCAGCTATGTCACATGTTGTTGTCGGCCTCATGCTGCCATTAACGTAATATCACTGGGATTTGCTAGGCAGAATGACTTTGACTCGTCAGCAGGACTAGTTCTATCAACAATGGCGCAATAGGTGAGTCAACGCATCCTCCCCACAGAACACAAACAAACAAGACAATTCTCGACGAAGCTGTCCATCTCGAAGACCTTCACGTAACTTACTGGGTCAGTTCTACTGCCTCGAAGTGCCTTCGCTGGCCAGGAAAGAATCTAGTAGCACATGTGTCAGACTGGAGGTTCAATCAGTTGCTGTGTATTACGATCGTTGACTGCTTTTTCTCTTGGAACACGTCCATGTTTGTGACGAAGTTCAGAACAACTTGTGTTCAGCGTGCGTTTTGTAAAAACTGTTTGGTGGAAACCACTGGCACTTCCTAAGATCATGAACACACCCCAATTTGAAGCAGAAGGTGACATTAAATCACCGCAAAAGTCAGACCAGCAAGCAACATTCCTTCCAAAACACCCAAGTCACCCAACCACAGTTTGGCTAGTTGGAGAAATGCAATTTGCCCTTCACCGTCGCTCTAAGTTTGCGTAGACGTTCGCCTTTCACTTCCAGACAAAGGAGCTGCAGCTTTTTCTAGGAAGACCCAAGTCGGTAGGGTCCTCTCGAGAAGCGGAAAAAGATCAGCCCGGCCAGTGCTGATCGCCGTAAGACCTCTGGAGTCTTCAGGAGGTGCCGAAGCTCTTTGAAAGAGGGTGGGAACTTTTCGATTGATGCGTCGGCGGTCTCCTCGCACGGGCACACACAACAGTAACCATCGTCTATGGGTGTTTCATGGGGATGTTGTGAAATTCGGAGAGGATCTGTGTGTGATTCTTCCGGGCGGTCCGCTGGTACAATCACGATACGATCGTGATCACCAACGAAATCATCTGCGTGTGCTTGTGCCTGTAGAGGAACGCCTGGGATAATATTCGTCGATGGCACGCTGCCACTGATGGCCACTGCCGGTGAGGCCGGTACCGCGATCGAAGGGTCGTATGGTTGGGCGGCCGCGGCGACGGCATTGGTGGCAAGAGCCAAGAATGGAATTGGGTGATTCTCATGTTTGCGGTTGGAAAAACAGTCCCGGGTTGTCAATCGTACTCAGGTTCAGCAACTAAGTGGGTAGAACAGAAAATTTGGTGAACAGGTTTCGAATAGGCCATATATACACATGAGACTATAGAGATGTGGGCGGGGGAAGGCAAGTCACTAAATTTCGTCCATCACTGTCTAGTCGAAATATCGTTGCAAGCGCTATCAGTATCGTATCGGCCTAAAAGGCTCCTAACATGAGACCAGCACTCTCAAGTCGAAAATTATTCATCGCCATAACTCGAGCACATCAATTATTGTGGATAAACTTGCCGTAATGGAACGAAAAGCAGGACTGAGTCTTTCTGAAGCGTATTGATAATTACTTGCAAGCAAGTTAGCGGGACTAAGCCGTTTAGTACAGACACAAGACGCGCACAAACTGTTGTTCCAATTCCGGTGCTCTCCCGTCGCTTGAGACTCCTAGCGAGATCGAACCGCCTGAAGCAGAAAGCATCTCGCCAGTAGATCTGTAGTCTTTAGGCTCCTTGGCGGTGCCACAAAACTCTTGTGAGCGGTAAGACTAATACTAAAATGTTCGCCAAGGCTAGGTAGGCTGACATGGGTGAGTAAAGCATCCCACTCGCCTGCCTGGCCCTTCGTTGTATTTATCAAGCAATATATTCTCACCTCGAGCTTTGCGACGGTCTTCTTTCAAATATTTCATCACCTACTCTAATAGAGATCTCCATATCCCGGTCTAGAAAACTCTCATATCTTTCCCTAAAAATGTCATCTACCAAGCTTGAATGGTTCATTGCTCAGGGCGCCGACTTCAACTGGTTGGGCCAGGGCTTGGCCACCACACTCAGGGGCATGATTGACACGGGGCTCCACGAATGGGGTTTTGTTATCTACCGTTGCGCCTACGGAGATGATGAGACATGGCAGCGCTACATGAAGCTTTTCGAGGAAAATGTCATTGACGGTCTGGAGCACTATGGCGGAGACGTGGTGGTAGGCGATTCTCTTGCACATAGCCCGCTGATTCTCCAAAGCTAATGCATCACGTCGGCACAAAGCTACCACAGTACGCCAAATGGACAGTCAGAGAGGACCGCGAGACCCTCGAAGGCGCGAGCATCGACGCAGTTCGCAACATGTTTGTTGAGTGGCGCGACGGACACAGTGTGGAACGTGAGGTGCACTGGACCAAAAAGCTGCTCCCGCCCATGCTTAAAGACGCACCGAGCCGTCTGCCTCGCTTCACGTACTGCCTATATGTCGACCAAAAATGTCTCAACACCTTTAACGCTTTCGCCGAGTTGTTTCCCAGGGCAAGTCGCTTTGCACCAAGCCCTCCATCCTTGGTTGCGGTCTTGATCGACGGCGATTTCGATGAGAGCCAGTATGTGCACGGTGGCCCTCGTGCTGTCCCTAATGAGAGAGGACAGTTCCCCGTTGTCGACGGACGCACGTGCAGCTACGTGGGTTGGGAGTATGTGGATACGCATGGGCTGGGTATTAAATACGATGAACTACATAACCGCCGTTTGGACGATCCGATGGACTATCAGCGGCCGCCCAAGATCGCGCCAGTCGGGTTTGAGGCTTTGACAGACAACGGCGTCCAGAGAGTGTAGAAGTCTCGTGCTTTGGGAATGTGAAATATATTTGGGGCATCGACAACATGACCGTGAGTGTCGTTTTCTGCGTCTGCGAGCTTGAGGAGAATGATCATTCCTGGACTCAGCTCGTATGTGGTCGTAAATATTATAATTCAAGGTTATATTTGGGTCACATATTCAGATCAAGGTTCGGGGAAACAAGGTGTCATTCTGCCGGCCTTCGGCTCCGATTGTCCCGGCACCCGGGATGTTACGTTAGAGTAATTAGCCGTCCCAGTAGACCCAGACTATCGCGTAAAACATCAAGAATGCTAGACCTGAGAAGAACGAAGGATTGTCTGAGGGTAGGATGTGGCAAACGCGATGCCTGACTCGATGCTCATTTTCCTTATCCGGTCCCTAATGCCTGCTCACAATATGACCCCGGGAGAAGGGTGATGTCCTCACCCCAGATTCGCCAAGACAGAGCCACAGGGCTTAATTCCGCACTGCTGGGTTTGATCCACTACCGCCCAGCCAGGACTATTGTCACAAGAACGTAGCGATGTAGCCAAAGGACTCTTAGACATCAATCGAACAGTTTCCCGGATCACATCCAGCTTGACAGCTGGTGAGTGTCACCCCATTGGAGCTCTTCGGCCTCCTGCGAGCCTGAGTAGCTGTTGCCGATCCGAAAGTGGAGTCACATTGTACGGCCTTATCTTGTCATGGGTGTATGGCCGGATATGGGAGGTATAGACCAGATAAGTCGCCGGTTAGCTGCTCCGACACGTCCAACCCGAGTCACAAGACGAGGAGGTATCTCTGTTGGGGTTCAATGTTACGTCGCAACGAAGCAGACATTGAACGATCCGTCGGGTCTCCCCCCCTTTACGACACGGGCCTCATTGCTAATAAAACCCAATGGCAACCACCAATTGTCTGCGTAAATAATACAGCCGGCTTCGCGGAGCTCAAATAACAGGCGTTCTTAACCGTCCTTCGCTTGTGACCTTCCATTCTTGCCATTGTTTCTATCAATGCCGCTTATGAGTCGCAGTCGCAAGCATGGCTGATATTGAATCGACAAGAGCATCTGGCTCTCCTGTCCCAGAGAAGGAGGGTGCCCTGACCACTGCCGTCGACGTGAGCCAAGTAACCTCGGATCTCCAAAAGATCAAGCACGCACATCAATTCGACCCAAATCTGCCTCAGGAAAAACTTGACCTCATCAACAAAGCATTGGACGATGGCGATGCAGGCGAGATCATTGAGGCTGACGCGCTTTTTACCGAGGACTCTCCGTACGATGAGGTGCGAGCAGCGGTGCGAGCGACGGATTCCGGGGGCGTCGCCAACACGGTGCGGGCCTGGATACTGGGCATGTTCTTCGTCACAATAGGCAGCGGACTCAACATGTTCCTCAGCATGCGGAGCCCAGCGATTAACTTTCCAGCATTGGTCGTCCAGCTTCTCGTCTACCCTATCGGCTGTTTCTGGGCCAAGGTCGTACCTACCAGGGTCTTCAACACTTTCGGTGTGAAGTGGACTTTCAACACCGGCCCGTTCACAATCAAGGAACATGTCGTTGTCACTCTGATGTCGAACGTCTCCATTGGCTATGCTTATAGCACCGACGCTCTGCTCGCGCTTCAGGGAAAGCCTTTTTATGATATCAACCTGGGATGGGGATTCCAGATTCTTTTCACCCTGAGCTCTCAGCTCATTGGCATTGGCCTCGCAGGTCTTTCCAGGAGGTTCCTCGTTTGGCCGGCAGCAATGATATGTAAGACTTGACGCTGTTTCTAGGATTCATCCCGTTTCCGTGATCCGTTCAGTCGGCAAACTTTCGCCACCAACTTCTGACCTCGATACAGGGCCCAACCAATTCAGTAGCACGTCTCTATTCTTTGCTTTGCATGACAAGAGCAAAAGTGATGGATCTGAAAGCAACGGCTGGACCATCAGCAGATATAGATATTTTTTCTACGTTCTCATCGGCATGTTCTGCTACTACGTAAGCCGCTACCTCATGCCTGTTCTCCATAGGCTCACCAAGGACCATTGAAGAAGCTGACTGGAAACTTTCAAGTGGATCCCGGCCGTCCTATGGCAAGGACTCTCGGTGTTTGCCTTCATCACCTGGATCAAACCAAACAACGTCGTCGTCAACCAGCTTTTCGGTGGCTATACTGGTCTCTCGTTGATCCCGATCACGTTTGACTGGACATACGTGACCGCTTACTTGGGCGATCCGCTGCTTGCTCCAGTGCATACTGCCATTTCTGAGCTCACAGGGCTATTTGTGTTCGTCATACTCGCAACAATCGGCATTACATACTCGGGCGCCATTTACAGCGAATACCTGCCAATCAACACGTCCCAAACTTACGACAATACACAGACCAAATACAACGTCAGCAAAATACTGGGAGACAACTTTGAATTTGACCTTCAAAAGTACAAGGATTACTCGCCACTCTTCCTGGCACCCACGTTCGCATTGAACTACGGGTTGTCGTTCGCCGCCCTGACGGCCGCTCTGGTACACTGCGGCCTGTTCCACGGCAAGGAGATTTTCTACCGGCTCAAGGCCGCGAGGAATCAGGAGCCAGACATCCACATGAAATTGATGAAGAAGTACGAGGATGCCCCTGAGTGGTGGTATGTCGCACTGTTTGTCATCTCTATGGGGCTTGGCCTCGCCACCGCCCTGGGGTTTGACTCTCAGCTGCCCTGGTGGGCGTTCTTTGTGGCCATCATCCTCGCCATCGTCTTCATGATCCCGTCTACGACAATTTTGGCCATATCAAACCTCGCATTGGCACTCAATGTCCTATCGCCATTCTTGGCCGGTTTTATGATACCAGGACAACCCATCGGTGTCATGATTTTCAAAGGTACTTCCAGCCATTCTTTTCCTACTCCGGCAACATTTCCACTACACATGGCATATTTGTACCGCCTCGTTGCCGTATGAAGCTTCTTCTCAGTACTCTGGTAGCTAATTCTTCACAATGCAGTTTACAGCACTATCGTGCTCGGCCAGGCTCAGACATACGCCGGTAAGCAGCTTCCGGATACGATCTTAGCCAATCCTGGGAGGCAAACCTCCTGTACTCAAAATATGTCTTGATACTTGTCTTGAAGACCAATTGTCAGGCTGCAGCTTGAGACAACTATAGGCAGCTATTGTCCTTTTTTACCCTGCTCTCGTTTGGAAATCATTACCAAATGCTATTATAGCTAACCTTGAATACTTCAGGTGACTTGAAGCTCGGTCATTACATGAAGATCCCGCCCAGAATCACCTTTTGGTGTCAAGTGGTTGCGACTATATGGGCTACGTTTGTGCAGATTGCCGTCATGAACTGGACACTTGGGAACATCGATGGTGTATGTGACCTGTAAGTTGACTCCCGAGCAAATACTCATCCTTTTCTGCAGTTTTTTAGCGGCTTGCTAATTTGAATCAGTGACCAACCCGCCAAGTTCTCCTGCCCCAATGGTCGTGCCTTCTTCTCATCGTCAATTGTTTGGGGAGTCATCGGCCCCCAGAGAATGTTTGGCAATGGATCCATATACCAGTACTTTAACGTGTTCTGGGTTATCGGAGCGGTTCTTCCTTGCGTGCTCTACGCCACTGTGAAGTATGGAGGGCGTCTCAGCTTTATTGGGCGCAACCTCCACGCACCTGTGATGCTCGGTGCGATGGGCTGGCTACCACCAGCAACGCCGTTGTCCTTCTCGACCTGGGGAATGTTCGCGTTGCTATTCAACCACGTCATCAAGAAGCGGTTTCATGGGTGGTGGCGCCAGTACAATTATGTCACTGCTGCCGCTCTTGATGCTGGGTTGATCATCTCGACAATTGTGATCTTTTTTGCTATCGTAAGAACTTCATCCCCCATTCTATCATCGATCTCTTTCTTCTCCCATGTTTCAAAGGATATGGGTATAGAACGCGGGTCATGGGGCCTGGGGATTCTTTCGACTTGCGCCCTCATTCCGTCGATAGCTAACATGTCCTGCTGCAGACTTTCCCCGATGTAACAATCCCACAGTGGTGGGGCAACGTTGGTGTCTACAATACGATGGTTCGTCACCCTATACTTATTTTCATGAAAGTGTTGTTCTAATTTGATGTTTGTTCTAGGACGCGGAGTATTACGCTGTACTGAAGACAGTCGGTGATGGGGAGACATTTGGACCAGCCACTTGGTGATTGACTGGTCCGAAATTGCGTCAAGGTGATAGAAAAAGGTTAGAATGCATTGAAGTACAAATGTCTTTCATGTCCTTGAGGACACTCAATCCTTAAGCAGCTCCAGCGTGTCCTGACAAATTGCTGCCCAATTTGACACGGGGCGAAGCCATCATTCTTGAAGTGATGATTATATTTCATCGCCCAAATTGAGATCAAACGTGAAGGATACCAAACGCCAACAGTAGATAAGTATCTCGTTGTGTGCTTTTGCAGAAGCCGGTGGCACATAAGTATCTCCAGAGTCGGCCTTGTCGGTAGTGGCGATGGACAGGGTGTGGCCGATAATCTTGGATCTGCTTACTGCGTCCTGTTCGTGGCGTCGTCCGTAGATTGCTCCACATCCTCCGCAGATCAGGTACACAAAGGCAAACAAACACCACATCTTCAACCTCCAGTCTTCTCGAAATCAGGCTTAGCTTTTCGTTCCGTGTCCAAAACACATGTGGCACTCGGCCGTAAAGATCCAGTACACGTAACCCACGTGTGAATTCTTTGGGATGAGCGTCCTGGCGTCCCCGATGCAGGCATGACAGGCTCAGCGCTTATGCCAAGCCTGCTTGTCGTGCGCAGCAGCCCCCTCCGCCCTGCCTCGAAGGATGCGCCTGCTCGTGCACCGGGTCGAATTTGCTGATGCCGCTGTGGCTGTAGCCTGCGTCACGAATCCTCCAGGCAGACTTGCACAAGGCAACTGCCGATCCAGAAAATGTTTGGTTCTGAATGAGCGGGCATGATACACAAGCAGCGCTTCCAGCTCTAACCTGGCAGTGTTTAAAACATGATGCACGGCTACCTCGAACTTTTTGGGAAAGCATACTGAATTAACACTATCGAAATAAACAATCATCTCCAGCATTCAGCAAACATGCCTTCCTTCTCCAACGACAGCGGCGTAAGCTCAACGGTGTTTCTACGCCGCATCACGATACTTTCCTTCCCTCCGGCTTTCCTTATCCTCCTCATCCACGGTGTCAACTGTCGCTGGGCATTTCCAGCTCTAGGCATTCTCCCGCTCGCCGTCTCAGCGTTACTTGGAGCGCTGTTGCTGCATCGTGATCGCGTGGCTGCCCTCGGCTCTCCCATCCAGGCCTTGTCAGCGGACAACATATTCTATGCCGATACAGTCCTTGCCATTTGGTACTTCGCGTTCCTCATTCCGACATGGGCGCTGCTGCACAGGCCCTCTGAAGAGGAGATGATCATTCTGGGCACGTATGGATCGGTGTTCCTCATGGTGAATTTGTATGTCTCCCTGGTCACCCGTCTGTCAGCTCGAGTCTTTTGTGCTAACGTTTGATGCATCTAGCGGTATCCATTTCTACTTCGCTGCTGCCGAGGCTCTGCACATCATCACCACCAAACGCAGCCCATACCAGTCCCTGGCTGCAGAGTACACTCCTCTCAATGAGGAGTATAGGGACGATCTTGCGGAGATTGAGGAAGGAAATGTCGGGAGGGCTTAATCGGATGGCATTCACGCTGCTCATTCATGGTGAGCCTGAGCTCCATGTCTTCAAATTGAAAGGTTACGACACTCGTGTTGGCGTTTTCCCGGATAGGTTGAAATTATTAGCATTCATTAGACTTAGATAGATCAGTTGAGGGAACCCAGTTTGGCTGACCTGGTGATCAATAATACCAGAGCAATATTTCAAACTTAGCTGCAAATGCGTTGTAAGACGTTCACTGTACCTCGAAGTCTTGCCAGGTGTAGCTTGCGACTTGTTTTAACCCTTTGTGTGTTTCACAACGAGCTTGCAGGGGATTGGAAATTATGGCTGAAAGAAGAAGTCGCAGTGGTACTTGATCTGAGATTATGGGCTGATGTGCCTATTTCTGATTGTCTGGTAAATTCGAGACCTGTACTGTAGTGGACGTGTTGTTTATCTGCAGCTTGACAAGCCAAACGACACCAAAATGCAACACTCTCAAGATTTTTCCCAGGGACGCTCGCTGTTTCTAGCTCATCTTGTTTGACTTGCACAGCTAGCTCCGCAGCCCCAGGAAGCAGTCTTTTTTGCAACCCTCCTACCATTGATTGCTTCCAGTCACTACTCAAGTGCGCTGTCACCGTTCTTGTCGCAGCCTTTCCCGTCTAATCCACCCCTCTCGTCCTCTCTTCCCACGGCTTCTGGCTCACAGCTATAGGCTCTGTTTTGCGACGATACTTCCGTCTGTTGACGTGTCCCTCCCACCATGTCATCCGATATGCCACCCACCATCATCTCGACCAAGTATGGTCGATACAAGACCAATCAAGACGACCTTGCAACCTTCCTTGCAGTCACTGGCAACCTCTGCGGTGCTCCGACCGCCCTCACCAGGCCAGTCAACACGTCTTCCGACGACGCCAAATCGAGCCGTCCCAAGGGTAAAGACCGCAAGCTGGCCAAACAACGCGCTACTGGCGGCATCATCGACGAGTCGACGCGTCAGAGAGCCCCCAAGCTTGCTCTGAGCAGTTACGTTCCGCTTGCACAAATTATTGCCAAGTCATCCAGCATACACGGGAGGATCCCCAAGTGGATTCTCACGGTCATCGACAAGATCATCAGTGATCGCGAGGACTGTTTTCGTCACATAAACGGCGAAGATGTGGCGACGTTCCTCGAGAAGGGCCAACAGGACGGGCACATCCATCCGATCAATGTACTCGATCGTGTGCGGTCCATCCTCCTCCCCAAGTACGAGAAGCAAGTAGCCACGGCTCGGAGCACCACGATCCCACTCAGGACCCCAAACAAGAGGGTCCTAGGGGAAATGTCTGGCAACGCCGACGCAAGGGATGCATCCAATGTTTTTGCCAAGCTGAAGATAAAGTCCCCGGAGAGTTCGCCTCCCTCAAAAGGTGATGCCAATGAACCAATCAACTCGGTTGAAGCTGAGGATATGGAGAAGGCTGACGCCTGGAGGATCTCTCTTGGTGAGTTACATGATACTCCGTGCAGTCCCACAATCTTCCTCGTCTGAGTCTCTGTTGTGACACATCTGCTGACTGTCAAACGTAGCTCCGTCTCAAGTCTTTGCAGCATATCCCGAAGCCTCACGTGAGGAGGCCTTGCTGGCACTTGGATCCCTGAGAGGTGACATGGTGTTGATAAGACGGGCTGTCCTGGAACAATGGGTCGAATGGAGAGATGGATATGTCGACCTGGCAGCTGCCGCAGTGACTACCAACACTGCTATCGACCTCGTCCGGTCCCTGGAGAAACAGGCCCGAGCCGTCATAGAGTCCTACACAAAGAGCCTTGAAGCCGAGAAGACTCAGCTGCCAATCTGTTGGTATTCTGTGGGTAGCTGGATAATCGACAAGACAAAACGCTGTGGAACAAACATTTACGCCCCACTCCTAGGAACAGACACGGACTGTCACACGAACAACCCTCCCGACTTTCATGCCCACGATACCGCAGACATGGATGACCTATACATGGAGGATTCGCTCCTTGAATCCCAGAGTTTCCGGTGGGCGTACACTTTAGTTCGGTTGTACTGTATGGAGTTCTTCACCAAGACCAACAAGACATTCAAGCTACCTCCCGGCCATGAACCAATCCGTTTAGGCAGTGGTGGTCGTCCGGATGACGCTGCGTTGTTTGAGCAAGTCCGAACCTGCCGCGGTAAGGACATTCAATGGCTCTATGAGCTCTCGTTCTTGGGCAACTACGGCGTCGGTCCCGTATTCGCCTGTATTGACAAGGTGTCTCGTGGATTTCGTATCAGTAAGCATTCTTTTTCACGAAAAAAACATAAGTTGGGATCGCTGTGACCCGCTGTGTCTCAAATATTTGCTGAGGTGCAGCTCGCGTGGTCAGAGGGTGTTTCGTTTGCTCTCATCTGTATTAGAATGCCTTCTTTGATGCTTTGATAACTGACTTCTGACTCTAAAGTGCACGAAGACGTTGAGCTCAAGCTGTGGGCTGTATTTGGTGTACAGATTTTCTGGGAAGTAAGGGAGATCCTTGGAGAAGGCGTCAAGTCCCAGCCACTTCAGATTCTGGACTATTTTGTCCACGGCGGCCTCGGCTTTTTCGAGAAAGCACAAAACCTCTACAAGTCTATCCTCATCGTGAATTCGGCAGAGGATGTCGGCGATAAGAGCGATGAGCCAATCAAAAAGGCTGAACGAGGATTCATCGTGCTCAGCTGCTTGCTCCCGAGGCGATTCGATGAGGAGATTGAGCAGATGGGGCACACGAGCTACCCAAACCTGAACAAGAGCTATCTGATGGGCCAGCACCCGATTCTTTGTGGCATCTTGCTGCACACCGCACGGTTGGTCATGCAGAAACATGGTATCGCTGTCGAGTCCTGCACCAGATCCATCATGAAGATGGCCCATTTCTACAATGCCTGCTCCGCGTCCGATCTCATCAAGGCCGGCTGGTTTGACCTGGACCATTGCATGACGGCGTTGCAGGGGCCCAACCTCTTCATGGCAGGCAAGCCACCGGGAAAGGAAGCGGGCGGTGGATTTAGCAAGGCACTTTTGCTCGCCAGTGGGGCAGTGTCGATTGCTTACGCTGCGCCAGATTGCCGAGACAGGATGGGAAGACGCGGTCGAGAACTGGTCCAGCTCAGATCCCGAAAGAACAACAAAGGCAAGGCCTTGCAAGAGCTTGGCCCGGTCTCCTTGATGTTTGAAGACAGGTTCTGCAATGCTGGCCAGCGGCACGAGCTCAACGAGGAGGACCTGCAGGCAATCGCGGAGCGGGCGGCAGCCTACATGTACAAGGGCAGCGAGGTGGAGAAATACCGCATGAGCGCAACGGCGAAGCCGTCTCGCCTCGTCACCAGAAAGCCAAAGTCAGTTGCCCAGCTGCTTTCTGACCTGAGTCTGGGGCTTGACCAGGAAGTGCTACCCATTTCGTTCCCCTACATTTGCCTCAACATCGAATGCACCAGAGTCATCTGGAGACTGGAGGAGCAACTACGGGACACGCATCACATTTTGCCCGGCGGGGACATTATGCCTCCTGGCTTCGGAATAATGTCCCTACAACTCCTCGCTGAACACTCTGACAAGCTCTGGGTTGTGGCCGATGAGGTTCATAAATACGTCAGGGATAAGGCCCCGGGTAGCACCAAGGGCTGTGTAGCAGTCAATTGGGTGCTGGACAACATTCGGGAGCCTCTGAGAGCTAGCATCCTGAAGATGCTATGTGAGAGTATGCAGGAGCAGGTTGTCGAGCGCGAGAAGCATACCACGACAGGGTTTGGTCCCACCGGAGAAGCTATCATTTCGGAGCAGCATGACAAGGCTCGCTAGAAAGTGAGTCATGTTGACATGAATAATGGCTAGCCAGCTCAGGTGAGCAGCATTGTAACGGGATGCAAAGAAGGTCAGTCGGTTTCTGAGCCAGCGCCAGTTAATATTCCGGAGTCAGTTGTGGGGAAATAATTATGTGTTGGGTGTGTGTTTGGTTTGGCCCGCGGCAGGGTTTAATTAATCTTCGAGGCTGTCTGATATTTCTGGACTCGCGTTGTTGGAACCCGCTTTTTAAACTTGCAAGCTACTTGTTTGCTTTTTGAAGACAATTTTCTTTCGCTTCAGGGGACGATTAGCTTCGTCGATGACGACACGCAAAGATCGGTTTGCTCTCTTCTTATGCACTCTGTGGCATATTGATACTCGTACCTAGATGCTTAAGTAATTCTTCAGGACCCAAGAACGGGGACTTTCAGATGGGACAAAGCCGCAGCACTGTATGTTATAAACGCATGGCAATGCTTCTAATGGAATCTTTCTGGGACTGACCAGCAGTTGAGAAACATCGTCCCGTCAGCAGTCTAATTACACTCGTAGTTGCTGAGTCTGGCCTATGCCAACCCCACTATCTCTGCGTCCCGTCTGCCCAGCCTTGTTTTGACTGTCGGCATCCATCGGTTTCTCGATAGATTTCCATGCCGGCAGCCCTAGCCAATAAGTCAAAAATTTGCCAACCAGCACGTCGTCAATCTTTGTGTCGCCCCTCAACGCACTGGAAAATTTGCGTGCCTCAGAAAGATCCAGTAAGTCTTTGGTACGTCTGGGTGCGTTTTCGTCACGATCGACACCATATCTCTTCTTGAAGTGCTGAAGCAGTTGATGGTTAGGGACTGCATCTTCCAGCCGACGCACCCATTCCTGCTGCGGGACCGCCTCGAAAGAGAGGTTGTGACGGGCGAGAGCAGGCAGGAATTCTGTATTCCAGTGCAGCGGAGTCGCGCTCGCGACATGGAACACCCGCGCATTTTCCCCCTGGTCGTCGGATCGACTGCGGAATGCAAGCTCGACTATGGCGGCTGCAGTTGTGTCGACCGGGAGCCAGAACTGCGCGTCCGGCTCCTCGACGACAGGAAGCGCTCCAGTGGTCAGGGCGCTCTGCACCGTCAACGGAAAAGCCTCCTTTTCATTCCACATGCCATATTTTGTATCACCAACGACCTGACCCACCCTGAGGATCTGGACTGGAAGGTCGACGCCTTTCTGCTCGGCATACTTGGCGGCAGCGGTACACATCTCCTCCGCGACCCACTTCGACTGTCCATAGCCCATTGGGCTTGCGGCTTCCCATCCGTATCTGGTCTCCTTAACTCCGCCTTGAGCATTTGCCTGGAAGATAGTGGCGATGCTGGAGATGAAGGAGAGCCTTGGCTTCGGTTGTAGAGGGGAACGTATTGCCAGGCTCAGCAGATGCGAGACCGAGGCAATGGACGGGTTCTCAAAGGATGACAAGGATAGGTTGAAATTCACAGCCCAGGCGCCATGGATAATGTCCGTGACCAAAGTGCGCAAGATCTCGTATTGTTTGTCATTGAGGCCGAGGCGAGCCTGGCCAAGGTCAGAGGCGAGGGCCACGATCTTCGAACTATTTTTGTCGATCACTTCTAGACGGGCGGCGCGAAGAGATTCGATGATGCGCAGATTTGCCGCCTCGTCCGAGTCCGCTCGAACCAGGCAGTAAACTCGATCCACCTCTGGCAAGGAGATGAGGCGATGAACCACATGTCGGCCAACGAAACCGGTCGCTCCGGTGATTAGCTAGTCAAGTCAGCTGTCATATTTCAGAGGAGATGTACTCGTGGCAACTTACCACGACACGCCCAGCACCAGCCTGTCTAGTTTCCGCCTCGAACCCAGGAAATTGAGTATACTTCTGGAAAAGTTTTTGTGCAATGTCTCGTTCAGAACTCCCCTCGGCTTTAGGGTCTCTTCCATTCCTCACCGCCAAAATGTAGTCGGTAAGCTGGCCGACAGTAGGGTACTCAAAAACAACATTGGTTGGTGGGAGACGTCCGCCAAGGTTGATCCGCCGAAGCAGTCTTGTCCGCACATACGAGGCCTGCAACGAATCCATGCCCAGCCCGAAGAAATCCGTGTCGATGTCCAGTTCTGTGTCCCCAGCAGACACAACTGAGCCCACGACGTCGCGCACAATTTCTTGGACCTGGTCATCCGAGACAGAAACCTTTGAGTTGTTTTGCGCTTCCATTGCGGCGTAATGCGCATCGATGTCATCTTTGCACAGTTCGAGAAACTTCGAGCGTATCAGCGTATCCTTTGCGGTCCTCGGGACTTGACTCCCAGCTTCCCTGAAGATGACGGAATCAGGGGGGACTCGCGTGTAGGACGACACGAGGGAGTTGCCCAGCTCCAGATCGGGAGCAATGACGGCGGCCAGCTCTTCCTTTGACAGGCCCGATGCTTGGGCCGACGGAACAACAAGCAGGCCGAGGGAGTCACGCCCTGAGCCAAAAGCCATGGCGGTGTCCACATTGGGGTTCTTCGTAACAGCCTCCTCGAGCAAGTGTGGATCCGCCTTCAGGCCATTCACCAGCACGATTATGTCGTCGGCTCTGCTGGCAAACTTCCACTTCTCGGGGTCTGTCGGATGGCGCACAAAGAGGTCCTGGGTCGCGTACGAGCCGTCTGGTCTATTAGACATTACCAGACTTGGAAATTCCGGCAGGACAATCAGGTGCCAAAGACCCTGATCTTCGTCTCCATAAGGCTCGAACTTCAGATACGGCTCTGCCTGCGGCATTACCGTCATCCAAATCCAGTCTCGCCCTGCGCAGTTCATCATAAGTAAACCGCTTTCTGTCTGCCCATACGGAGAGTAAAGGTTCACACCCTTCTCCACCAGCTCATTGCCTAGCACCTCTGGCGTCGCTGAGCCTGCTGCCGCAACACGCTTCAGCTGAGCGAGCCTCTCCGCGCCGCCTGGAGTCTCGGCGATAAACTTGAGTAGGTGAGGTACCGTAGAAAGAGCGTTGCACCCTATGACGTCTAGTGCTTTCAATATGATCGAGGCGGTGACTGGCCGCGAGGCGTTGAGAAGGCTCAATGTGAAAGTTCCCCAGAGCGAGGCCAAGAAATGGCCGAACCCGAAAGAGTGAAAAACAGGGAGTGTCACCAGTGAATCTGGAATAGACTCGGAAATGCGTTTTGCTATATCCTTGAGGTCTCTGCCCACGTGTCGAGCGACAGGTTTCGGTAGGCCTGTTGTCCCTCCACTGTGGATGATGACAAAAGGCGTTTCGGTGTCATGCTTGTATTCCATCACAGGCAGGTCGACAAGGGCTCCGGAATTCGAGACAGTTTCGAGATCTGCCATTTGCACCATGGGAAGGAGGTCAAAATCTGGCAAGTCTTCTTGGGTTGCCTGTACTCTTTCTATGGCTTGTATGGAAGAACCAGACGCCAGCACAGCCGTGCAGCGTTGAAGCCGAATGAGGTGCGCCAGTCCTTGGTCGGATAGCCGTGGTGACATGACCATGACTGTCAGGCCCATACGACTGACAGCAAGGATGTTCATGTAATATTCGAGGTTGGAGGCCCCGACGATGGCAACTGCGGGTGCCTTCCCGGGCTTCGCATCGAGTGCAGACTGCCTCAGAGACCTTGGATACGTACTTATTGCGCTCCTGGACAGGCGATCCAAGTCTGTAGCTGTGTAGTGCTTGAAATTCAGCTCTTGGTCTGGGTAGGAAAGCACGGCCTTGTCTGGTGCGATCTGCACCAGTCGACGAAGGAGGACGTCGATGGTGACCACCTCTGAGGACGAATAAGACTCCATAGTGGGCAACAAATGTGATGTCAGCTGGTACTGCTTGGTTTGTGAGACAGCGCTTTTGCTGCCTTTGATTGTTGACACAGATTCCACATGTTGATATAACTATTCTCACTTCGGCCCTCGGGGATGAACACGCATTCCCCCTCAACTCGAGTTCGGATTTAGTGTTCCGAAATAGGGGCCGTTATGCTTCATCGCAAACCATATCTGTTGGACGCTGTCGTGCAGATGACGAGAGTTCTCGGGAAAATCGGCCGCCATCAAGGTTCATGCCGAGTTGAATGAATTGGAGACCAATCCCTCTTACTAGGGTTATCTTGAATGGTGCACAAGTACTGGAAGCTTTCATATAAAGTTTGAACCTCGGGAGCTCGGAACAGCGAGTAATGCATTGAATCTGACATGGACGGTTGTGCTAGTCGTCTTAAGAACGCACCAAAATCTCACGAAATTAGTTTCCTCGACTTCAGGATAACATGCTACTAGACATCAGTACTCAAAGCCGTGACATTCTTGTGGGCTTGGTATCACATGCTTTGACTTGCCCCCAAAAAAAGATTAAATACTGCCGATAATCTTTTTTTCGGTTGTACACGTGTAGACGACACAACACATCCCGAATTCCCCAATCTCAAATCCGTCAGTATCAGCCTGCGCATACCAGTGTTCAAAGACTCATCTTTCTAGTACTCGTGTGCAGCCGGTCATCCCGGATCCAGGTTTTGGATTTGGGGTAAAGGCCAGCGTTGCATTCTTATGCGCACCTGATATACATTACACGTACGGTATGGTCGGACATTTAGGTACGCGTTGCAGGTCGGAATTCGGGCTGGTAGCTGATTCCGAAATTATGTCCATTAACGTTTACCGTATTCGGGAAGCCTCTTTATTTTTCTTGGAAAATTGCGCACAAGTGATAGTGACGATTAAGACGGACGTTTTTCAAACACCGATCGATCAATCTTGGGCAAGGCTTATTACCATTTAGTCCGTTTTCAACACGTACCTTAGTACAATATGTAGTCGCCCAGACAAGACAGAATAGCTCGTTCAAGGACTTGAACGGTAACTGTCGACCGCTTCCGCATGTAGCCATCAACGAGGGCGACCTCGTCCCCCTGATGCTGCCAAGGACTGTTGTTGCCTTTGCTTTGATCAGACAGCAACTGGGTCTTCTTCGGACTTCCCTAGTTCTTTCAATGAGTTCCTTGATGTGATTTTCAGTATTGTTGGGATTTTTATTGCCTGCAGTGGGTTTATAGGCTGTCCGATAAGCTCTGATCCATACCTCTGATCCAAGAACGCGAATCGACATTGACGGTCAAGCTGCAAGCATGTCTTCAAAGATGCGGTCTAACACACTGAGAATCATCCTGAAAAGGTACTAAGAAATTAAAACCCAAGTAGCCCGGCCCCGAGAATGCCCTCAGTACTGGTCACCTCGGAGCGGATCAGAAACCTGATCTCATCACATCAGCAGGATCAACGCCGGAGGATATAACCTGCAGATGTAAGACATCACTGCACCATACGTCATCTTGGGTCAGCCCCAAATCGTCATATGTAAATTTAGCGAGCACTCAAGATTTACTCAACATGTGACATTTACGATTTCGAGAGGCGGCGTAGAAAGATCCTGCATCCCTAGCGGTACATCCTCTGCCCAAGTGTGGCTAAGGGCTTCCCTTACTTTCGCTCAAGCTGGGATAACATCACATATTCTCAATTCAAAAGTCAGGAGCGCTATTTTATTCCATGGCGGCTCCAATTGGCTTCGAGACACATCACGAAGGCATCCACAACTTGCAATCACAATCACAGCGCTCAAAGGTTGTCTGGCTCCCACCTGCCGGGAACAGGCCCTTGCACCAAGCGTCCCGCTTTATACACTACCAAGCCGTGGAACCAATTCCATAGCAGCAATTCGACACTCCACAGACCATGGTCTAGACTGATCTCCGCTGACGCTTGAAAAATTGACTCATTGTCTTTTGTCAAGATAATATGAGTCCCCATTGAGTAACTATTCTTATCAGCTGGCGCCGTGGCAGAGTGGTCTAATGCGATAGACTAGAATTACTCTTAGTGATCTGGTTATCTATTCTCTTCGGAGGCGCATGTTCGAATCATGCCGGCGTCGATCTTTTGCCATTCTTGTGTCTGTTATTATTTTTTGTTGCTTTGTCTCTTCTGTTCTCAATCTTCTTTTCCTTCTTCCCTGTCTGTCCTTGAGACAGGCTGTGCTGGGGTGCGAGACAACGCATATGAGGAGGCCCCTGTGTTAGCAGTAGGGACGGGAAAAGAAGCCGAGAAGGGGAATGACGAGCTTTCCTCGTCTTTCCTCTCTCTTCCCTTGGACTACAGTGCAATTTCAAAGCCCTGCCCAGCCATAGAGCCTAGTGAGGTCATGCTTAAAACATGGTTCTGGTTGTTCTAAGCATTGTTGTTCTAGTGAGTTTTCTGAAAATGTTTAATCGCCTATGGTGGGCTGACATAACATAATTCTGCATCTACTTTGTCTGCACAATAGAACAAGGTTGACAAGACAAGGATTAATGGATAGACTCATACAATACCGAAAGCGTCACCATGGCTGAATTTTCCAGTTATCCCTTTATAATACAGGGCTTGACAATGTTGTATCTGCATCAGGCAACATTAACTCCTTTCACAATATCTTGAACCCCAGCAAATGAAAGCTCTTCCATCGTCTCTCTCCAGAGCCTCTTTGCAATTTGTTTACCTTCCACCGTATAGACGATTGGGGCCGAACTAGTTATCAGAATCAGGGTTAGTATTTACACTTTGAATCCCCTACGCATATGATCAGGTAATACTTACGGTCTTATCTTTCCCCCTTCTACATACTGGCCGTGAGACTCCTGTCCCTTATTCACAGCGGCATCAACCACCGCCCGGGCGCCAATGGCGGAAGAGTGACCAACAATACGAGACATGATAAACACAATCCAGCCCAGTATAGTACCTTCCGCATCGCGTGCTAAGTCAGTGCCGTAGCAGAAGCCTGGATTGGCCGCGTTGATGACAACAGTGGACGAGGGCACCCTTTTGATCAGCTCTAAAAGGTAGAGCTGGACCAGGAGCTTCGAGGTGCTGTAGCGTTCAGCCATGTCCCACTTTGCCGGCTTCTTGTCGAGAGCAGGAAGCAACGGGTCTGCGTGTCTCTCTGGGAACTCCGCCCAGGCAGCCAGGTCAGAGGTCACAATAACGATGCGCCCGGCTGCGGAGAGTGATCCAGAGTCTCTCTTCGACTTGAACACACGGATGAAGAGTAGCATAAGGAGGATGGTGGACAAGTAGTTGGTTTGGACGTCTTCTTCGTGGCCGGTCGATGGGCTGAATTCCATATTGACTCTGTACACACCAGCATTGAGAATCACGATGTCGAGGCCTTGAAGGGAGCTTGCGCGCTCACAGAAGGTCGTGATTGAGTCGTAGGATGACATATCGAGCTGCCAAGTTTCAATCTGACCCTGCGAGAGCATTCTTCCGGTAGATATTTTGGCAACAGCAGCCTCGCCTTTGGACTCTTCTCGCACAGCAAGAACTAAGAACCTTCTTGTAAGCTGAGGCTAGAAGGAACACGTCCTTTTCACCGGTCATTGCTACCTAGGTATGTACAGGCATGTACATTCCGTCCCTAGAACACGGCTGCCCTCCAAACCGCAACAGTGCCGAATGCCGCCGAGACTACGCACGATTGTTGACTTACTGAGCTTACTCAAGCCGAGGTCAAGAAGCTGACGGGCGCACTCAACTCCAATTCCGCCATTTGCGCCGGTCAATATTGCTGTCTTGCCACTCAAGTCGGCATCTTGCCGCGTGGTGGCAGGGCAAGTTTCGAAGAGCTGATGACGAAAATGTTCTAGGTTGCTCGCCTGCTGTTGCGGACTTAGGTCAAATTTGGGAGGCTGGGCCATCGTGTCCGTAGGAAGACCGCGCGGGGATAATTAGGTGAAGAATTTGGTGACTGCAACAGACCGGTGGCAGTGAAAACTGGAACAGAAGATCGCGATTTGTCAAAGAAAAAGAAAGAGGAGAGGTTTTGGGCCGTTGGAGTGAAAACCAAGAAAAATGTCGTCGAGCTGACTGGGAGGATTCATTCCGCCCGCCAAGGGCAGCCAGTGGTAACTCTAGAGACTTCAGGATTGAGGAGTGCAGGGGACTTGATTCGGCCAGCATTCACGCTACTGCCATTTCACCCAATGACAAGACAGAGTAAGACCAACTGCATATTTGTCAAGCCAACAGATCGATAATAGATCCAGGGCTACCTGATTGAGGGTGGCATTGGCAAATATGCTGCTGTGACTCATCATCTCCTTATTGTGGACTGGATACTTCATTGTCCCATGTTTTGTTATCCATGGCAGCCTTTTATATGCCAGTAACGTTGTCGTCGAAGAGTATCTGCATCAAATGGCCCAGCATATGAACAGGAAACACGACTCTGTAGTTGGAATTGTCATGGATAGGCTAACATTCAATATCATCCACCTCGTTTCCCGTTTCAACATGAAGGTTCTCCGTGAAGAACTTTTCAAGTCAGAAACGTTACTGAGCTCGAGAGAAGCGCTGATGCTCGTGGAACTCATAATTCAATGAATAAGTGTAGGTGAAGAAACACACGTCAAAATAAGCTAGTATCTCTTCTACTACTACGGCAGTCGTAAATACCGTCTTAGTTTAGTCTGCAATAGAAGATTTTCAAATTGTGGCCGAGGGCATTGTTTTTTTTCCGGAGCAGTCGACTGCGTGACATGCCACTTGACCATGCAAAGGCCTTGAAAGCTCATCGAAGACTTGGTCGACACAAGTAATAGCGGTAACGTCTCGACGCTCAGTGCTACTTTCTTGTACTTCGCAAGCCCAGTCCCACCATATGTAGGATGATACTTAGTTTGATGACTGCCAGGTTGACAACAAACTCAACGGGGGACGTAATCCATCGTATCTGGTCGTCTGATGCTCGAGTGACTTATCGAGAGATCTCGCAATGGTTGTGTGGTGACAAAACCATGGTGAACTTATGAGCACATCCTCTGGTCACTTACATGCATTCAGACGACAGACTGCGCAACTTCGATAGCTGGCGCGCCATTCGCTCCAACTAGCGTCAAAAGTCTCCCTCGGGCTTTCGATCCACGCAATAACTTGACACTACACACGCTATTGCAGCAAGCTGCACAACCGGAACGGGTAGTATAGAGTCCGAGCATGAACAAGAAGTCCCGATGCAGATAGATATGTACGTACGCCCATGGCAATTCCGGTTGGAGAACCGTGCTCGTAGCCTGTGAAGCACCAGTAAGTTCGCAGGCCAGGCGTGACAGGCCAGTTCGTAGTCCAAAAAGGGACTGACGCCGCCCCACACAGTCGTGGAAAGGTCAGCCGCACAAGCTGTCAAACTGCCTCGGCGCTTCTAGCGTAGGGCTGAAGTGGAGGTGCTCGGACTTTTTCCGAGACCTACGGAAATTGAGACACAGTGCAATGAGACACGCAAGACAGTGGCACACGTGCTGCCGTCTCGTTCTCCCGTTTGTTTGCAAGATTGTTTCTGCGAGAGTTCGCCGGAGATTATCCACACCGTGCGTGCCAGGTAAAAAGCACGCGTCGATCAGTCCTCAGCCTCGCTCGCGCGAGGCAGCGCGAGGGCAGGTCGGTCTTGAGCACGTCAGACGGAGAACCACACGTTCCTGGCCAACTACAACACGTGGAATCTATCAGAAACTCTTATCATCGTCACGTACTCGGGCGGGCAAGGACAAAGGCCAGTCTGGCCAGTTCATCTGTCCCACGTTGCACTCTCGACGTGGCATGGCAGGAAGCACGCGAGGAAAAAAAAAATGGGAACACCAGAAATAGAGAAACAGCGAGAATTTCCTCTGCTTCACCTTGTGACTCAAAGCCAGATATCATTTCAAAGGGGTATCTGATAATTCTTCCTTGCCTAGAAGGCAGTGTGTGGTGGTACAGGACCATTATAAAACACAGTAGTAGCGCGTCTCCCAATACATATATACATACAAGTCCCATTCTGGACTTCATCCTCTTTCAGTTGATTGTTCCTTTTCCACTCGTTGATTCATGATGTGGCCCTCGGACTCCTGAGGCCACTTTTGTGGTCGCATCGTTCATTAATCCACAGCATATACACATTCTCGCTCCAAGTGCCGTCTCTTAGATGGCCGTGCTGGGCCCTGATGGCTCACCATCGTGGTGTCCAGCAGCGGGAGTCTCGGGCTTGGAGAAATCGCGCGCGCCGGGCTTGAAGTGCATGTTGTCGGTGTGGACGGGCTCGTCGAGGGGCTTCCAGTCCTTGGACTTCCAGGGGACGACACCCAGGACGTACATGGAGTCGACCTCCTCAAGGGAGCGGCCCTGGGACTCGTTGACGAAGAAGAAGGTGATGACGACACCGAGGAAGCAGCAGCCGGCGAAGACGTAGCCGTAGCGGTAGCTGATGGCGGCGGTGATCCAGGGGGTGAAGAAGGAGATGAGGAAGTTCCAGAGCCAGTTGGCGGCGGTGCAGAGCGCCATGGCGACGGCACGGTAGCGGGACGGGAACATTTCGCCGACGATGGCCCAGACAAGAGGTCCCCACTATTTGAGTGCGGGTTAGCGGATGCGATCTCAGAATGGTATTTTGCGGGGGTGGGAGGTAGGTGTAGAAACTTACGGTCACAGCGAAGCCGACAATAAAGAAGCAGGCGGAGGCAATCATGGCAGAGCCAACGGAGGAGTTGGTGCGGGCGTTGGGGTCGTTGGGGTTGCCGTCAGGGTACAAGGCGAAAGAGCCCAGGGAGGCAAAGATGATGAGCCACAGGAACATCCAGACACCGCCGAGGATCATGGAGATACGGCGACCGAACTTCTGACCGACGTACAGACCACCAAAAGTGGAGAAGACGTTGACGGCACCGAGGATCATGGAGGTGATGTACGAGTTCGAGATACCGACGGAGGAGAAGATCTGAGTGCCGTAGTAGAAGAAGAAGTTGGCGCCAGTGAGCTGCTGCAGGGCCTGCAGGGCCATGCCGACGAGGACACGACGGAGCATAGCCGGAGCCGTGAAGATCTCGAACCACTTGGGCTCACCACCGGCAACCTCAGCCTCGTACTTCTCGCGGATCTCACTGAGCTCGTGCTGGACTTCGGGGTGGTCGACGGGGACGCAGGAGATAAGAGCCAGGGTCTGGGCGGCCTCGGCCTCTCCGCCACGGCGGTACTGCCAGCGGGGGGACTCGCGCATGGTCAGCATACCGGCACCCATGATAGCCGGCGCGATGAAACCAATGCCCATGGTGATGCGCCATGAGCTCTCGGACGCGATAGCCTCAGTGCCGTAGTTGACACAGTAGGCAACGAAGATACCGAGGGTGATGAACAGCTGGTAGGCGGACACGAGAGCACCACGGGCCTGGCGGGGCGCGGTCTCGGACTGGTACATTGGCGTCAAGACGGAGAGCGCGCCGATGCCAAGACCGTCGATAAGACGGCCAATGACAATCTGGTACCACTTGTCCTGAGTAGTGATGCACACGACGTTGCCGACGATGTAAACGATGCACCAGAAGGTGATGGAGAACTTGCGGCCAATGTTATCGGCGATGGGGGCAGAGACCAGAGCGCCAACCAGGCAACCAGCACAGAGCATGGCGACCATCAGACCTTGCCGAACGTTGCCGAGGCTCAGGACGCCGTTCTTCTGGGTGTCACCAAAGTGTTCCCTGAAGTTTGCCATTTGTGTGTAACCGGAGATGGAACCGCCTTCCCATCCGAAGATGAAGCCACCGAGAGAGACGAGCAGGCCCATGATGATGACACGGAGGTTGAGGACCTTGACGGGAGCAACGTTGCCGGCATAGCCGTCGCCGGCGGTCTCCTTCTCATTGTGGCCGTTTGGTGGTGTTGAGGCACCGCTGGCCGGTGTTTCTGCTGCAGACATGTTTGCTGATGATGTTCTATTGGCGGTGCGATACACGCGTTGTTGGTGTTGGTGGTGTCGCAGAGCAGCGGGGTTGTCGAGTAGGACTCGAGGGGATAGATATATAGGTATAGAGTTGGATCTGGGGGAGGAAGGTAATTAGATATGCGAGGTGTGAGCCTGATCGTGATGATGTCCAAGCACCAAGACCATAGCGGGATTCAAGACCTTTTATGGGCTGGGGAAGTATTCCATGGTGGCTTCTGTGGGCGCATCACGAGGGTGACTCCAGACCTCCGTAGTCCTTCTCCATGGGCTAGCGGCATGGAGACAGGAGACACTGGAGAAAGACCACCGGGGCATCCAGTTTGGGGAGCGTGACCAGGTTGCTGGTGCCGTGGGGTGACAAAAACATTGCATTGTCACCACAGGTATATCGATCGGGTGGGTCTAGCGGAACCCTCCTTGGACGCCATGGTGGTTTGGCGTGCGACCCGGGCTGCCATGGTCGAGGAGCCAAAGGCCTGGAATGATCGTCACGGTCTGGGCGATGAACCTTGTGGAGATGCACAAAACTTTTTGCGGATCTGAACCTGGAGATCTCTCATCATCCGCAAAATGTCCGCGCCGAGAGAACGCCCGAAAGAGAGAAAATAACCCGCAACCTCTGGCGATGGGCCGGAGAGGGTCGCATGATTGCCCGCCAGTCCTCCCGGAGAAGAGGATGCCATCCTGCACACTGCACAGGAATGCAGCACGACGTGCCAACAACACGATGTTTCCCATGGCGGAAAACAGCAGTCCGTTGTTGAGGCCAGACGACGCGGCCGTGCCTAGTCCAAGTGCTATCTATGTAGCTCGGGGGCTGGGCCGAGCCGCCATTGTGTAGGTAGTGGGTGTGTAGAGGCGTCGTTCTCCAGACGAAGGCTTGCTTAGATCAGCCTCAATCTCGACGACACCCCACGGTTCCATTTGCCAGGGTCCGGGGTGCGATGCTACGAGGAACGGCCGAAAAATTACCAGCTCAAGGCACGAACCGCTTGTTATTACCGGATCATACCGCGTGGACGAGAACTGTGACGTAACCAGCGAGAGAGCGAGAGAGAGCGAGAGCGTGTATGCGTGTGTTTGCAGGTCTGCAGATTGAAGAGGTTTGCATGGCAAGGGCCGTCCAACTTTTGCGCGCCACCGACTGACTCGAGGCAATCCAGACGAACTTGATCAGGTTCCTCACGAATTTGGGCCAGTATGGGACGAGAGACCAGAGTGGCTACCGCGAGTCGTCCGATCTGGAACTCGGACGATCGCCGCTCTGGCAAGAGTCAACGACACCGGCTGATTAAACTGGGGCGCAAAGAGAATGTCGTTGCGTGGGGCCAAGCCGCCAAGTCACGAATGCCGAGGCGGCTCCCGCCAGCGTCCTGAAGATTATTGCTATGGGAATGGCAGTACCATGATTACATCAGAGCGGACCAGATGCCGTGTGCAGGTACCCACTTTGGGACCCGTCAAACGGCCCGTTTGGTCGGGAGGGTCGGATCTCGTCAAGGGCCCATGAGGATCAAATTTTGAGCCGCAGAGCCTCCGAGATGGTACGTCCTTCGCCTGAGGCTCGGAAGAGCGAGGCCGTTGGCAGCGCCACGCCACCAGGCACCTCCCCTGTTTTTGGGGCTGTCAATTCGACAGCTGTACGGGAAGGTCCAATGCGGCCGGAAATCACGGCCGGCTCCTTGCTTGCATCGTGACCAGGGAACAAGAAGAAAATGCCGCCTGTTCCCAGAAACATGGCTGACGTAGGAGATGGACATTTCCCTTGGCCACGTTTACCTCAAATGAATGCCACTCTAGGCGTTGAAGTTAAGCATTATATCTGAAATCCCTCAGTGTTGATCCAGCGAGGTTGACTGCGCGCGAGATAGACACAAAATCTGTTGGGGAGACAGTGCATATTCCGCCGACGTTGCATCCCCGCCGAGTGTCGCCGCGAATTATTCGCCGATCCCTAACCCCTTTCCACGGTGGACTGCCCGCCTGTCTGGCCGACAACGGCACAGCAACAATGGTTGATTGCACTTGCAGAGCATCCCATCTGATTCGATCCCGTCGTGATCACTGTCAACTTCCGCGATTGTGAAGGTCGGCGAAGCAGGAACGCTCGACAACTGCTGCCCTTGTGCTCTTGTTGATCCCTGAATCGAACAGCGATAGCGAGAGTCACATCGAGGCAGTGACAATTGCCCCGAAGTACGCCCTTTGCATCTAGCTGGTATTGGCGGAGATTGCCCGACATCGCCTGTGGAAGTACCTATACTTGCGGGGAGCGATAGCGTCTGCGTGTTCCTGGACTGGGCCGGACGAGGTGACCCGCGACATAGACGGGAAGGCCGCGAGATGGACTGACCCAGGCATCATGGTGACAGAAACTGGCCAGCTTGCCAGCATCTAATTCCCACAGCCAGTTGGTCACCAACCCGAGCCCAAGGCTCCTCTCAACGGCGGCAGCTGGCTTGATCCTATCGCACATCGCCGGTCGGGTGCTACCAGCCAACAGAACCTTCCATTACCTACGCTGCCTCAGTCGTCGAGTAGAATGTCCGAGAAGTGCTTTCTCCCTTTAACGCCTCCGTGGTGTTGTTCCAGGAATCCTTGGGACAGAGAACGGCTGGTCCAATGTTGGCTGTTTCGTTGTCCGAATTCTTCGAGTGCTTCCAGCAATGTCCATGTCGCCACTGCAAGGGTGAATCGCTTGCAGTCATCGTAATCCCTCCTAGAACAACGCGAGGACTCGCAACCTCTTTATAGGCATTGTGAATGAGTCAAAATGCATGAATTCGACAGCGTGAGAACAGACGTGGAGACTTGATGCAGTGATGTGGTGGGAAAAGTCTGCACACCAGTGGAACGCTGTCTGACACCACAGTTGAAGCTTATCTCTGGGTTTTCTCTGCCCTCCACGAAGGTTCTCGTTGCACTGCTTGGTTGATGCGGGTCTTGGTCGAGACCTTGTTGTCCTCGAATGCCAATCGAACAGCTCAGCCCCAGCGCGGTGAAGCCATCCTGTCAGCTGAGCCTCCCTGCACCTGGCCAAGATTGCTCGACTTCCCAACACAATCCTCACTCCACGAATGTACAGAGCATACGACAGCATGGCGAAGACTGCTTGACCACCCTGCCACCGTGGCCGCGGGAGCTATGGTTGTTGATGATCCTGAGGTCGTAAGGATCTTCGCCTTCATCCATTGCTGCGGCGCACTTTGCCAGAGCACACGGAAGATGACCGCATTGCACATGGCGCCCCACCGACATCTCTGCCCCAATTTTGGCCAGGGAACAGATGCGACCTTGACAGGGCCACGACGGTGAAGAGATCGGCCCCCGTGGAGTGGTCAAGCTCGCTGGAGTGATGGTGGTAGCCTCTGTCACTTCAAGCAGCAGCAACAGCAGAAAGCACAAGGCGTCCATCAGCAGCGACTTTGTCGTAGGTAGGCCTTCGTTGTAGCAACATTTGCGTGGTTCCGTCCTCCCAAGCCTCGGTCCAGGATCTCGTCGGCAATCGGTCGATTCGTAGTCGAGGAGTATTACCGCGTGATTCGCGGGTTTATGCCATCGCTTGCAACTCCATCCGTCGCCTCATGCCTCAGATTACGTGGTAGGGCCGGCCTTCGTAGGTGACGAGGATATCGTTCTCGGCGGGACTTGCCAGAGCTCGCGTGCTTCGTGTCATACCGCTGTGAGCGATCGACTCTCCTGTCCATCCTGGTGATCGAGTTCGCCGCTGGAGTGGAGCACATCCGCTGATTGGCTTTGCTGGGGTCTGGCTCAGTGCGTCGCTGCATGTGTACATTAGCGGAACCAACCCCAATAGCGACTGCCATAGACTCGGATCGTCTAACCACCAACGAGGTATGATCGGGGAGTTGAAGCTCTGCCTGCGGTCAGCGTGGTCTTCTCTTGAAGGAAAGGGAGACCTGCAAAGATACGAAAACTTACCCCCAAGGATGTCAATTCGAGGACATATCTGTGCTGATACCCATTTCCAGATCCTTGATAGAGGTACGATGGGACTCCGAACAGTTGATATGCCCTAAAGTAAGGTCGGCCACATCTATTTTGGACTTGTCTTGCAATTCATATCCCTTGCACGCACGAGGTTGCCCATATGCTCCCATCCTGAGCAGAGCGGTCTCTCGCTGTGCTCGACCGGATGTTTCTTTGATGCGCCTCCGAGCTCTTGTTGACGATATCCGAGCAGCCTTGTAGTTGAGGTCATGCTTTGACGCATTTACCCAGCAGTTTCGGTGCTTAGTTGCCCCAGGCTGAGGCCGTACAGGCCGCAGTCCCTCCCTCGACCCCTTTTCGACAGTCATACGCAATTGCAGAGCCACGACTGCTCAGACTACATTGGCCATCATTGTCGACAGACAGGGCTATGCGTTGAGTCTGCTGACTGTGTGTTGTCCTCTCGAGGGGGGGGGGGGGCTCGTCAACGACGAGGATGGCATTTCGGCCATTGCGGCAACGAGGCGTCCGCTCAAGTGAGCGGCTCATCCAGTTGACAATACAGTGTCATGATGGTGCAGGGCCCCGTTGCACGGCACCGCAGCAGGGTTGTTCTGCCATAAACCCAAGATGTTCAGTATCTGGGGACAGAGCATAGGCTGTGCCTTGAATGGCTCACCCGCAAATGGCTGGTTTGTGGTTTGGGGTTGCGCAAGTGGCGAGACGGTCGACAGTTTGTCTCACGGTGGACTGTGAGACAACGATGATATTAGGAAACATAAGATCATGGTACGCCGAGCATGGAAGGAAGGAAGCAGTTGTCGAGCAAAAAAAAGAAGGAGAAAACAGGTGAAGAAAAGGGCACAACACAGCAGAGGAGAGCAGAGAGCAGGGAATGAACAGAGGTGGAAACAAGGAAAGTCTCGTGAGGAGGAAGAAATCAAAGTCTAGTAGACTAATGTCTGGGGCACCAACTCGGGAACCAGTCGTCGTGCTTGGAATTCTGGGGAAGTTGGCCGCGCCCCAGGTCGAGAGTGAACCGGGAGCAAAACCCCAGCCGGGGTGTCCTTAAGGCTCTGCTCTAGAACGTGGGGGCCCTTCTCTAATATTACAGAAGGAAACGTCCGTCCTTTTCTAGGGCCGGGACCCGGCCTTCCTCCCAGGTTGACCCGAGGCAATTTTGCAGCGGCAGGGCCAGGCACACAACAGGACAGTCAGATTGGGTGGGACACTGTCGTGAGGCTGGCCGAATTGGGACATTAGCCTGCCTGCATTCAGCTCTCAAGGTGATGCTGGTCAAGGTGATGCTGAGATGTGGCACGGGAATTGCCAGCTGCGGATTATTCCGCGTAAAATTGTCTTTGTGCTTGCGCCGTCGACAGGAGAGGACATCCCCAAAGGCAGAGCCTGATTTAGTAAAGCATTACAATTGTGCAAGGAGGGCCAATTGAAAACGCACAGGACCTGTCATATGCAGCGGCTCATCCAGTCTGTCGGGAGACACCTCCTGTGGTCTTGCTGGCAGCTGTGGTGTGGGTGTGTCATGGTGTCAGAAGGGTCAAATTTATTTCGAGCTGATGAGTGTAGAACGAACAGGTGGGTGGGCGCCCATCCCCAGGTAACCCCCACACCCCAACCCAGCTGCATCCCCATCCCCACATGGAGCAGCAGAGCACCAGCAGAGCACCATACAGGGGTGCTGGCAGATTTTACACCACACCACCCGACTACACCCGTCGGCACCCATCCACTGCAGGCTATCCATGTCTACGCATCGGACCACCGCCCATCCATCATCATCAACACCACCAACACTACCACGACTTCGCTGATTCTGCCGCTTCTCACCTCCGACTCATACTCGGTATAGACCGCCATCATGGTAACTACCCGCTCTTCAGCCGCAGCCCAGGCGCGCTCCCGATCGGCCACGCCAGTCACCCAGCCCGGGCCGGTCACCAACGCAACACCCCCAACCCCCAGCATCATCGACCCAGTCTCAAGATCCCGCACAATAGCCCACATCAACAAGGACCACACCGACGACATGTCCGCCATCCTGCAGCACTACTCCCACCTGTCCCCCTCCGAGGCCTCTGCCGCAGAGATGCTCGACCTCGACCTCACCACCATGACCATCCGCTCCGCATCGGGCGTGCACAGCGTTCCCGTCACCCCTCCAATGGGGCACTGGGACGACCGCCGCGCGAGGCTGGTGGCCATGACTACCATCGCACGGAAGGCCCTGGGGCTCGACGTGGCCGCCGAGGAGGCGAGCCACGGCGCGCAGCCCGCCGCCACCACCCCCGGCTACTTCCCGCCGCAGGGGACGGACTGGATCAGCTTCGCGGGCGTGTCCTTCTACTTCGTCTGCGCCGGCCTGGTCTACGGCGGGCTCGTGGCCCCCGGGTCGGCGCCCTGGCGCGCCCTCGAGCTGGTGCGCTTCCCACACGGGCCCGTGGGCTTCATCTGGATCGTCGAGAAGCTCTTCCTGCTCGTGCTGGGCATCCACGTCGCCGAGGCCTGGTGGATGGACCACTCGCGCCTCGCACCCGGCGGCGTGCCCCGCGGCTCCAGAGTATGGTGCCTGTGGGTGGGCAATGCTTTCCTCGAGGGCGTGCATGCTTACCGGCGGTGGGATCGGGTTGTCAAGGCAAAGGTCAACTAGATGGCCCTGGATCGCCTTGGCTCAGAACGTGGCGTTGCTGCAAGCTCCGGCGCATCGAGAATGAATTTTCCCTGGTTTCGTCGGTGCTTGGACTTTCGTGCTGTCTGTGACCTATGTGTGCTCCATTCCATTCCTAAGGATCATTACCCGTTACTGTGCTCTATTATTCTAAGTTGCCCATTAGTGCTAATGGAGAGAGCAGAGACACTCCAGCCCAATAGGTGTTAACCAGCGACTCTATGGCTTCCTGTTGCAGAACAAAGACGTAAGGTAAATCAAGGTGAATTGCCCGTGGAACATCCTCGGTTTCTAATCATATTGAGAATGCTGCCTTTTAGTATTGGTTGTCAGCCCGTAAAGGCCTGCACTGCATAGACGTACCGGTGCAAACAGGCGAATTAAGTCAATGAAAAGAGTTATCAATTACGGGTTGCAGTGTTTGTAAGAGCGGAAGACCAAAGATTAGTCAAATAAGAGACTTGTGAGAGGCAGCGCCATTGGTCTTCAGCTACCGCACAACTCACAAGTATGAACATCCGCGACGCTGATTCAGGGGTTGAAGCCTGAACAGTGATGCCAATCTTAGAGCTCATGTACATTTCCTCACTTTCATGCATAGAGAATCCATCTTTTAGGCAAACATCGCGAATTATGAGCTGCGAAACGTGCTGGTTGGTTGGGAATAACTCAGTTGAGATCAAGGGATCTCGCGCAAAAAGATGCAGAACCTCAGAAAACCCATGCGGCTCCTACTATGCAATTCTCTGAGCAGACCAACCAGGCCTGGCAAACTCATTGACAAAATTGGTATTGTATAGACAAGCGTATCTTCATGCATCGTACATTAATGATTACACATCACCCTGCCCCAGGCGTACATCGCGTACCCTGAATACAACTGGTCCAGCACTTATGCAGAATACACGGACAAGAAGCGTGTCGTCACTGACGCGAGTCACTGGCGTCTATTTCACCTGCAAATGCCTAATCCCAAGCCCAAGGAGCTCATGCAAGGAAGGTATTCCTTCGACTGCGAGCCATGCGATGCCTGCGGAAAGTACTGTCAATTGCATGTCCAATGGTCACGGTCTTTTTGTTTTGGGGAGGGGGGGGGGATGCAGTAATTCCAAAACTCACCTGTGTAAACCACCAGCTTGGTGACGACCTCCACGTCATACTTGACTCTCGGCTTGACCAGCCTTGAGAACATCTCCTTCTCACCCAGCTCGTCCTCCTGGTCCTGCTGCACAAACATCGCGTCCCCTTGCTCGTCCTCCGGCTCCTCCCTCACCATAGGCGTGCTCGGACTGGGCGACCTCCGCAGGTCGGGGCTTGCGCGGGTCACGACGACCCGCGCCGCACCTTGGCTCATCTGATGCTCATAGTCGGCCAGGGCGGTCGACCTCCCCGTGGCGTGGTAGTCCTTATCCTCACTGCCCACGGCGGAAAGCGCCGCCCCGTCCGCCTGGAACCTCTCGCGCAGGTCCCCGTGGCTCTTCATGCTGCCGTTAGACCCGATGCTCTCGCGGCGCCGGCGCTCTCGGTACGCCAGTGCCTCGTACGCGTCCGCCGCGCTTTGCGGCCCGATCGACACGCTGCGGCCCCGGATCGGCGCCCTCAGTGTCTTGACGAACCCGGGAAAGTCCCTCATGGTCGGCAAGACGTTGTCTGTGCGGAGCCTAAGGAGATTAGGGATGTTCTTGTACTCGGACGCTGGTACGAAGAAACGCCGGGGAAGCGACACGCCCAGCCGCTCGACGACACGGAACAGATAGGGCAGTGACTTGAGCAGAGTGGGCTTCATCGTCTCGCGCCACGCAATAATTGTCAGCACGCCGAAGACGATGCGCCCGATGGTCATGGGCCAGCTCAGGCCCGGGAAGGGCCCGTCGAGGTTCGCGGCTCCCAGGTGCCATAGGCCGGCCTCCAATCCTATCATGACACCGGCAAAGGCGACCGAGTCGTCGAAACAGGGGCAGTCATCCGCGGGCTCGGGGTGAACCCGCACCAGGATGATGATGGCGAGGGCGACGAGCAGCGGCGCGGTCCAGCCACTAGCTTGGAGGTACGCATCGAAGGGCGGGCCGTAGTAGAACTCGATTAGCGAAATTGCTGCCCCCATAGCGGAGCCAATGATGACGTCGAGAAATCCATGCATGCCACAGTACAGACGGCCGATGATGATGGATGCGGCGTAGAAGTACCCCAGAAATTCAAGCAGTAACGCCGTCGTCGGGGAGAGAGTGCTCTCGCCAGACCGCAGGCACAGCAACCCGTACACAGCAACAGAAACAGCGTTCGCAGAATGCGTGGAAGGGAAGCCATACTCGAGCGCTGCGGAACCTGACATAGTAATCCTGTTCAGCGGAGGCGATAGAGGCCGGGGAAGCGAGAACATGTCTTTGATGAAGCCCGTGAAGAAGACGCCCTCGGCCAGGATGTGTACCAGCCCCTTGCCAAACGCCGGAAACCCACACCAGAACAAGATGGGCAGGCCGATCATGAAGAACGTGTGGGTGCCGAGGTTGGCCGTGATTGCGAAATAGCTATCGAGGGCAGGCGTGCGCACGGCGTCCTGGAAGTATGCGAGGTAGGGCGTTTCCCAGCGGATCAGAGGGAGCATCGCTTGGCGAAGGTCGTAACGCCATGATGGCAGTGTTTGTCTGTCTTTGTGGCATGAGAGTTAGCCAAGTGGACCTAGACTGTATGACCCTGTGCTGTTGGCCCGTCTCCCGAGCCAAGGCCAGGAGCGGACGAGGATGCGACAGCAGAAAGAGACCACAATGCGCCTCGAGAGGAGCCATGTGGTGCAGCACGGCAGCAGACAGAGGCGCAGGCCCTCGGTGCGAGCGAATGACGACATACAGTGGTCCAGACTTCTCAAGCCAGCGTCGATGACCTCGCCCTTGTCCTCATGGCCGTTGGGCAGATTCGAGTCTGCGCCGTGCAAATTAATGCTGGGCGGGGCATCGTGGAGCTCTGAGCCGGAGCCTGAGCCATGTTTTGTTCGATTCATGGACCACAGATCGGTTCTACCCTCGTCATGTGGTCTACCTGCCTCGGTACGTGATGCTTCGCTTTAGCGACACGGGTCGAAGAGGCATTGACCGGGTCGAGAAGAGTGGCGTGGACCCGGGCGGCGGCGGAGGACGAGGTGGGAGCCTGGAAAGATAAGTGAGGGCTGATGCGGTATCGATAAGATCGCGAAGTCAGTCGGATGGAGTCGAGTCGTGCCGTGCAGCGCAGTGCAGTGCTTTGCAGCGCGGTGCAGTCAGTCCCCCACGGGTGGAAACGAACGATGGGGACGTCAAATGGGGAGGGAAAACAGCTGTTGTCCAGGTCCGCAACCCCAGTCCATACCTACTCGTGACGTGCAAGAAAAGCGTGGTGGCCAAGGATGAGGAGGAGCACTCTTCCAAGGTTCTCGCTGTCACGTCAGTAGGACCCGTTGGCCTTTTTGGGGGGCAGGACCCCTGAAAAGCAAGCCATTGTTCCTGAGGTTGATGCGCTCCCCGCGGGTTTGCCAATCCCATCCTGGTGGAGAATCCGCGACATGCCCGCGGGGCCGAGACAAGACGAGGGCCGGCAGTACCTTAACTAGTCTAAGATGTAGGTACCTTACATAGATATTCGGCAAGGAGCTCTGGGTAGTGGATTTAATACATGCACCGGCTTCGTGCACCGCAGAGATATCTCTACACTTCTACCCTTATTCATGATGATATCTCACACCCCAAAGGCCTTAATACTTCTCCTCTACACAGCCTCAGGCCTACCTCAGTCATGATCTCTCTTGCAGGGAAATCCGCACTCATCACCGGCGGGAGCCGCGGCATCGGCCTGGCGATAGCTACCCGCCTGGCCAACGAAGGCGCCTCATGCCTCCTAGTCGCACGCAACGCCGACACCCTCAAGACGGCTTGCTCGCAGCTGCCCCAGCCGTCCCACAACAAAGCTGCTGTCCGGCCGCATGCCTTCATCACCGGCGAGGCTGGGGACCCCGGCACCTGGGACGACATTGGCCGCCGGCTCGCAGCCGACAAGAACGAGATCGACATCCTCGTCAACGCGGCCGGCGTGTCGCAAAACTCGCTGCTCGCCCGCACCGCAGCGTCCGACATTACCGCCATCCTCGAAACCAACCTGCGCTCCGCCGTCCTGGCGTCTAAGGTCGTCGGCAAGCAGATGATGCGGAGGGACGCCGCTGCTCGCCAAGGCTGCAGCATCATCAATGTCTCAAGCGTCATGGCTACCAAGGGCGGCGCCGGCGCGTCGGTGTATGCGGCGAGCAAAGCGGGTCTTCTTGGTGAGCTGCCTTATATTTATTTTGAATCCCTTTGTATTACAAATGACTTTGTTGGGGACTCGTGGAAATCTGAATGACACAACTGGGTCTTCATCTACCTGTCTGTGGTCTATTGCTAAGCGGAAACAAATACCCTTCCCAGGCCTGACGTCCGCCCTCTCCCAAGAGTTGGGCCAGTTCCAAATTCGGGTCAATGCCCTTGTCCCTGGCTACATCCAGACCCAGATGATTGAGAGTAAGTTGTTGACCTCGACTTTCTAAAAGAGGGCCTTCTCATGTGTTGCTTTTATCTCTCTTCTTTTGTTTCCAATGCTCTGCTCGCGTCCAGCCCATCAGCCAGACGTCTACTCAGGGCAGCAGTGAACCACCTCGTCTAGAACACCCTGAATGTCCCGTAGCCTCCATCGGCCATACCGCGCACCCCCTAGCCTCACCATATCATTACAAGTCATCAATTGCTAATGTACATGTCCTGCCAGACCTCAATGAAGGCAAGCTCAGCACCCTTATTCCACTGGGAAGGGTAGGCAGGGCCGAAGAGGTCGCAGACGCCGCCTTTTTCTTGGCCACAAACTCATATGCCAACAATTGCGTCCTCAACATTGACGGTGGTTTGAGCGCGGCCAGTCAAAGCTTCGTAAGCCGTGGGAGTTCGTAAACCGTGCCATGTGTCGGCATTGAGCCAACTACCCAGAAACCCCTCCAGGGTCACATTTCAGATGCAGGGCTCAGTCGTCGTCTATCATGATGGCGCCATTGCCACCGTCGTCATCCACAACAACCGCGTCCTCGCCCTTTGTGCTCGAGTCGCCGGTCTTTCTAGCCTTCTTTGGACCTGCCCCCTCAAGCTCGTCTTCAGGTTCCCTCTTGTTCTTCCGGCTGGTTTCGTCAGGCTCATGCTTCCCATTTGAGGAGGGCATAGCTGTCAAGCTTTCCGCTAGCTGCTGTTTTGGCTTCTTGGGTATTTCGGGCTTGTCATCTGAGAGGGCCTTGACTGGCTTTTCAGGCTGCTCTCCCTTACTATGAAGCTGTAAGTCAGCTGTGGGACCCAGTACGACAGGAGAAACTTACGCTTCCTGTATATTGACGACGAGATTGACGAATGGCTCGGCATCGTCCTCATCGGTGACGGTCAAGAACGTGTCTGGCTTGATGCCTAGGTTGCGTTAGTGAGCGATCGGAGTGACACAGATCGGGGGGGGGGTCCGCATACCAAGGTCGGTCAACTTTTTCGAAAGGTGCTCGGTCTCGTCAGGATCATACAAGATGCCCGCGTCAGTGCTCACGGCTATCTCTTTCTCGCCGTAGCCCAGCTGAAGTCGCAAGAAATCCTCCACAAGATCCTTCAGGGTCGCCCGGGACAGGTCAACGTATGCGCTGGTCTGGAAAACACTGCAAACAGGACAATTCGGATTGGGCGGTCGTGGACGGTCGGCCGAAATAAGTCGGGCTGGCAAGCCCGACGAAAATGGTGACAAGAAGGCCTGAACGTTGTTATTAATTGATGATCATTAGAAGCAAGGCGACGGCGGCTTACCTCTTTGGCTTTGTTGTATTCGCCCTTCAGGACTTTGTAGGCCTGTAGCACACAGAGACCGGCGACGATAGCATTAGTGGTCGCAATGGCCGGTATAATATTCCCAGCCATCTGCTTGATATCGAAGCGAGACTTCCGATCAATACCGAAAATGGTGGATCGAATGTTCGCGCTAGCCGCGACGAAGTCGAGTGTGTCTTCGTCATCCTTATCGAACTCGATCATAGGTGCAGGTCCTGATCCATCGTGCGACTTCCTCAAGTCGGCTATGCGCTTGCTGAGCCGGTCTAAGCTGTCGTTGAAGACCACCAGGCTCTCCTCAAGGCTCCAAACTTTTTGGCCATCCTCCAAGATGGTGTCCTTGGCCGCTGTGGCCTCGGTTGCCTGTTCCAGCAACGTCTTGTAGTCCATTGGCTGAGGTGCTTGCCTCGACTTCCACATGTCTTCCATTGAGCACAAGCGCTCAATGTCAGTCTTGAACACCTTGTCAAACAGCAACTGAGGGAACTTATCCGAGCCAACAGATCCGCGGATCAACTTAAGCGCCTCGGATTCCTTCTTCAGCTCCTCGATCTCCTTCGCATTGTCTTGATCGTCTGAATGATCGAAGGCAGACTCGTCTTCGCTCGCACCGAACATCTCGTTCAGCAGATAGCTCTTGGCCCAGACTATGCAATGGATCGGCTGGCTGGGCGTGCTTCGGATGGTGCAGACAGGGAATGACTTTGGCGCATCTTTGGGATTGCAGTCATAGCAGGCGGTGACGCCCTTCTTGATGACCTGTACCTGGCCATTGAAACCTGTAGTTCCGCTCTCGATCAAGGGCACGTCGGCTGCCAAGCACATCTTGTTCACATGCCGTCTCGCTTCCATATTGTCAAGCGCGTTAAAAACAATGTTGAACCCTCGAAACCACTCGACGTTGAATTGTGACTCCTTGATGTTCGCATGATGCGCCTCAATCTTGACCTGGGGGTTGAAAGCCTGGGCGACATCCTTTGCGACCAGGGCCTTTGGTTTTCCGATGTGGTCGGTGCGGAAGAGAAATTGTCGGTTGAGATTACTCAAATCGATTGTGTCGAGGTCAACAACATGTATCTCGCCAAAGCCTTGGAGGACTAGGTTCTTGAGGAGTTCGCAGCCGATACCACCGGCACCGACCATCAGGGCCCGAGACTGCAAGCCAATTAGTTTGATGGAACTCGGGAAATGCGCGTCGACATGAAACATCGTGATGGAAAGCAAGTGAAGTGTCGCCGAATCGAAGAAGGGCGGAGGAGAAGTCCGTCAGGCAATGACTGCGACTCGAGCAAAGTCTCGTGGTGCACGCGCAAGACAGGGTTCAACGTGTAGGAGGAAGGGGCAAGGAAAATCATCTTTCAGAGGGCAACGCCAGAGGGGTCCACGCACGGCTTTGACCTGGGAATTCAGCGCTTTACCAAGCGATCGTTGATTGAAGATGTCGCGCGTCACAGCAGCAGGCTGCCGTGCCACGGCAGCCGAAGGGGGCTGGCCTTGGGCAATCGGAACGGTGTGCGTCGAGGCAGGGCGAGGCACATTCGGGGCAGCAACTGGGGGCTGGGCAGCGGCTTGAGCAGCAGCTGGAGGTGCTGCTTGTTGTTCTGCAGGAGCAGGAGCAGCCGAAGCTGGAGGAGCTTCACCCGTGGGAGCGCTCATTGTGTCGCAGACGGCGCATCAAATGCGCATACAGTCGAGGGTGGTACGGCTCTAACTGAGGAGGGCGACGAGGGAAGGTTGATATTGTAGATGTAGGCCTTGCAATTCGCAAAGCGCTAGGGCGAAACGATGTCGTGTGCTGGGTGACAAGGCAAGGATCGAGTCGGCTCGTCGCAAGTCGGGGTCTCAGATAAAGTCAATCGGAAGGAAAGATGTCAGCAGAGGTCCCTCATGCAGTGTGTTGATTCGCATCACGCTTTGTACTGATGATCCCTCTGCCCCAACCTCGAGAGGCCAAAGCCCGACGTCTGCAGATTCCAAGGTCGGTTGGAGCTCTCAGGCCGAAGCTAGCTAGCCTTGTTAGCTGACAGGGGTCTGGCACGCTGGGGCCCCCGACGTAGAGTGCTGTTCCCTGTGGTCTGCCGCAACAGTTGCGACTGTGCGAGGGCTTTCTGGTTCTGGAAACTGAGGGGGGACTCAAATTGGTCCGAAAGCTGTTCTGTCTTGTAGTGGGAACCGAATAGCGTGGGCAACAGTGACAATTGAGTCTGATGACTTTCCTCAGTATCAATCAAGTGTGTCAATACCGACTCAGATGGTCCATGCTGCCAAAGGCTCATTATCAATACTCCCTGTTTCCTCTTAACAAATCTCTGAAGTGTACAAACTTCTTTTCAGCAAAAAACACTTCACGGCCCTCACGCTTTCACTCAGCCCATCACAAGACTCTATCTTGTTGGAAGCACTCTTTCAAATCAACAAACCCCCAATCTGCGCGCAACAAAGCCAGTAGGGTCATGTCTGACGACGAAGCCGACCCCGAGCTCTTGGAGCTCCTCCGCGCTCATATCCTAGGGAAACCCAGCGCAGACGCCGACCCTGAGACAGGCGTTCTCGAAGGCGCCGAGTATGTCTACGACAACTCCATCGACGTTGCGCTAGACATGTGGTCATGCAAGACGGCCGCCAACGCCATCTACAAGCAGATGCAGGAGAAGAGCTACTCAACGGCCACATGGTCCGAGCATGAGCTTCATCCCAAGGCCAAGGACGAGGGCACCGTTGACTTCATCTTCACAATGGACCTGCTGAACTTCTCATTCTGGTCGGAACTACCCGATGACAAGCGCTTTGCTGTCTCATACAAGGACAAGACTTGGACCGGGTACTGGAGCTTGGTGGCGGCCCTGCAGCGGGCTCTCGACGAAGGTTGGTCCAGCCGCCTTGTGACCGCTCTTTCTGGACGCAGTGGTTGACAGCCTTTTTCTGCCAGACATCCCAATAACGAGTTCCGACTTCTGGCAGAGCGAGGACGAATGCACACTGGATGTCTTGAGACATGTCTTTCGCTCCACTACAGATGAGGAGATACCCCTGCTTGACGAGCGCCTCGCCTGTCTGCGTGAGGCTGGGCAGGTGCTTTACAAGGTAATGCTAATCCATCCCCTATGTCTGCGCAATGTGCTGCCTAAAGGAATGCTGGCCTGCGGTTACTGTGTGCCTTGAGTCACTTTCTGGTAGCCCTCCTTTCAAGAGCCCACCAGTGTGGTAAAGGCGCATGCCATAGTAACTACTAGGGGGAGAGGTCCTGCCTTTGACATGCATCAAAGCTATACCAAAGCTGTTTCGGAAAATGCACTCTTGACGCAATTCTGACGGTGGCCTACAGAAATACTCATGCAGCTTCACCAACTGCATCAAAGCCGCCAACGGATCAGCAGCTGGTCTCGTCAACCTACTGGCCGACGACTTCGCCTGCTTCCGAGACGAGACCAAGTTTGAAGGGCGGCGGAAACCCGTCCGCTTTCTCAAGCGGCCGCAGATACTGGTTGCTGACATCTGGGCCTGCTTCCAAGGGGAAAGCTATGGCGCCTTCAGAGATATTGATAAGATAACAATGTTTGCGGATTACCGAGTTCCACAGATCTTGAGCACTATGGGCTGCATCTACTATAGCCCTACCTTGAATGAGGTTGTCAAGGAGAAGAAGATCATTGAAAGCGGGAGCAGTTGGGAGGTCCAGCTGAGAGGTAAGATGGCTCTATCCAATCTTACCCAACGCTTCTTATGGCTGACAAACTGTGAAGCTTGTAGCATTTGGTGCGTGGAGCTCATTCGAAGAGATATCAAAAGAACCCACCCAGACGTCGAGATCAACGCTATCCTGATAGACTTCTTCCTGTACGACCTCATGAAGGAGCTGGAGTCCCGGGGTCAGGAATCGATCCCGCACCACCGAACCAGGAGTATTTGGTACTGAGCGATGGAGAAATATTTTGGATTTAGCAGCTTGGTGCGCTCGTGTATAGCGCACGTTGTAGTGAAGTTGCTCCAGAACTTCAAAGATTTGGGATACCCAGCCAGTTTGGCTCTGTTCGTTTTTTCACAAATCCCTTAGCCATGCCATAGAATTGTATCCAGACAGCAAACGCCCTTCGCTCCACCCCTACTGCAATCTGTGATCCCCTCGGCGCAGGCCCAGACAGCGTCAACGAATGCCGCCTCCCTTTGGTATTATCCGTCATGCCACAACTCCGAAAAATCAAAGATCAGTAGTGAAGCCTGTCCGAAGACCTTCTACAGGCTTCCAACGGCGGTAGACTCCATGAGCCGATCCATGGCAGCCCTCTCAATCTCCTTATTGCCCTGCTTCTCCTCCCTCATCAGCACAGCCAGAACCTCGATCGGGGGGTTCAGGCCCAGCTTCTCGGCGCGATACCACCGCTTTGCACGGGGTACACCAATGCACGGTCCGTACTGCGAGTTGACATCGAAGTAGCGCAACACCTTCTCAGACTGGCTCAGATCCTCCTGGTGCACCCGCTTCGAGATGCGCGCGGCTTCGACCCCCTGCCAGTAGCGCTTGATTTGCGCGTCGGTGACCTTCTCAGCTCTCAACTCGGACTCACTCTTCTCTGGCTCTGGCTGCTTCAGTAGGATCTCCTCTGGCTGCTCGACCTCGAGCTCTTCCACATCCTCGATGGTGGGGGTTTGAGGTTGGGATTCATGCTCAATCTTTGTAGCTGTGGGAGTGGAGAGCTTGTTGTTCTTGCCTGATTTGGCCGTGCCGCTCTTGGTGATTTTGTGATTGAAGCTGAGGGTAGACTGCTGCCTACTTGCTGCCGCCCGGGCGGCGGCGCCACGGGAGGACTTGCGAGTTGCTGGCATCGCGAGATGAGATGCAATGACGTCGATGTGAAATGTGAGGTCGAAGGGAATAAGTGTGTATGAGAATGAGTGTGACGTAAGAAGGTAAAAACAAAGTTCTGGCGCTGTTTTTTGGAGAAAAGACTGGAAGGAGGCCCGGAACTCTTCTCTTGGTTGTACGTGGGTTGGAAATGGCTGGAAATTGAGAGGTTGGCGCTGATGCTGGTGTAGGGAAACTCCGGGGTAATGATGCAGGCACTTTACGCCTTAGACCGTCCCAGGTGCTGGCACGGCAACTCGAAACTGTCACGAAAGCATCTGACCGTCCAGAGAACCCGAACCCTGGGAAATCGTGCATTAGCAGCCCCCCAACAACAACAACACAGTACCAACAGAGGGCTTGTGGCCTGAAGCTTCCGGCTCTCCAGTATTTATTCAATGTTACTGCAGTATGGTTCTCCTGCCCACGCTTGATTTACTTGCTCACATCCTCATCCTCATCCTCGCCACAATTGAGAACAAATTGTTCTTACTTAGCCCACACTCGGGCGTGGTCTGCCTCATCGAAACAAAGATAGGTAAAATATCTTGTTGACCAGAAAGGACCATGAACCACCGTTGTGTCTTGCTATCAATGGTTCGATTTAAGCAATGACAAGTAGTAAATACCATGCCTTCCGTACCCCTAGGCCCTTCTATTCTAGTCGCTGCGTTCTGAGCTGGGTTGTCCACAACCTTCCTTACGGTGTAGTCGTCGTTTTTGCGCTTCTCGGACGCACCTGGGTCTCAAGATGATGGAATCTCCTCGCGAGGAAGTCGCCTTCCATTGAAAGATGTTCAGCCAAGCCATGGTCTTCTAGCATGATACTCAAACCTTTCCACCCTCACGATAGAAAGTCAGGCTCCGGTTCGCGCCGGCCGTGCAGAACATCTCCCCACGATGCGCCGCCGCCTTCGGCAACCATCGCACGCTCCACAGAGTCTTGTCCGTCTCGCTGTGTGTCGCCACACAAGCACCCCGATCTATGGACCACACCCTGACCTTGCCATCCGTAGATCCGGAGAGCAGGTACTCGCCCGTATCCGACCAGTCGAGAGAGGTGATCCATGCCGAGGACGTGCCGCCGCTGTTCAGTATACCCACGTGCTCTCCGGTTGTGACATCGTAGATTGCAATAATGCCTGCATCGCCGGCCGCCGCGAGGCGCGTATTTCCTGGTGAGAAGGCGACTGCCCTCACTGGCTTTGCAAGACCTGTTTGGGGGATTAGTTTGGCAGTTCATATCGAGGCAAATAGATGATATGTACCTGAGAGCGAGTACTTCAGATGACCCGCGTCGTTGTTGAACACGTAGACCGAGCCATTCTGGTGCCCACTCGCAGTCAATCGCCCGTTAGAGCTCAAGCCCACGGACAGACCAAAGCTGCCATTTCCGCTGCCTCCCGTCTCGTAGGTCTGCACGACACTCCTGGATTGCAAATCCCACACGTGTACCTTTCCGTCCTGGGTTGTGCAGGCCATATAGTTCTCGTCGCAGCTGAGTGCCACGGCCCAGGCATCGCCCACGCCTTTGGTCTTCGCTTCGGACGGCGTGATCTCGTAGTCAAGCGAGAAGTCGCCGCTGTCCGGATTCGACCGCCATACTTTGATATCACCACCAAAGCCGACGGACGCAGCTACAGTGCCATTTGAGCCGCGAGGGGCGGTCGCAATGTGGTGGCAGCCGAGCTTGTGTGCCGATAGAGACTGGGAGATGGGGAAAGTGCCCGCGGCGTCGTTGATTCGATGAACGTTGATCGTGGAGGAGCCGCTGGCAGAGAAGAGAGCAGTTGGTGTTGCTGCTAAGGAGAAGATATCGGTGGTGTGGGCTGCAAGGGTAATGTTAGCATCGAGGGGTGCACTCAGACGGCAGTGGTGGGCTGGGAGGGCCTGCGACGCACCATTGTCCACCGTATGGGTGGTGAGGTACTGTTTGGACTGAGTATAGTGTTAGCATGCATGTCGTATACGGCAATTTACTGAAAGTTGAGGATCTCACCATCGCTACCGGTCCATGTGCGAGTCGTTGTTGCGAGGGGTGAGCATGGTGCGAAGGGAAGTTTTGGTAGGGTCCAGGTGATGTCACCCAGGAAGCTACCAAGCAGTGCAAGTCCACAGGAGCTTCAGAGACGAGCGCTCCAAAGCAGAGGATAAAAGGTAAGCCACAACCTAGATTTGCTCTGAACACTGATTCATGATATGCTTTATTTATTCTCAATTTTGCAATCCGAATTCGACGTCCAGGTTTGTCAACAGTTCAATGTTCTTCCCAGGTGAACGGCATCTATCCTAGGAGTACTGACTGCCCCGCGGCCTGCCCAACCCCAAATGGACGAGCCAGCTACTGACTCCTTCCTGCCTGGTAGCCATGAGTACATCTCGTGATCTCAAGTTCATGTTCTACATCGCGCTGGTGGTGACAGCGCCGTTGGTATCATGGCCCCTTCTCATATCCTCGTGGGCTTACCGAGCTCTTACGCGGCGTTGCCTCCCAATTACCCATTCTCAGGTCGTAATCAGCTTCTGCTTTCGCGACAGCCCGCATCGACCCATGGATACCTGATCGGGCCAAATCCAATCATACACGTGGGCTTCATTCAAATGCCCGTTGACTCCAACATCCACACTGAGTGCTCTTTTCATTCCACGTCGGTGTTCTTCTCTATGGTTGTCCCCGCCTTCTTCTCCTGGGCTTTTGTGTCCATCATATTCTTCATCTCTGCATGAATTTGTCAGCGGTGCCCGGCGCTCAGACCAGCGGAGTTGGTTGTTCTTACTGTTCATACAACTTTCACAAAGGTGATGCATTCTCTTAGTCCCTCCGCAGACAGGGCACTTGCACAGACTGTTGACATCCTTGAGTGCTTTTCCTGCCATTTGCCTGTGCCTCTTTTTGGAATGTGATGTCTTCTTCTTCGGTACAGCCTTCAGGATGCCCTCCCAAATTCCTTCTAGTATATCCGGGATGGACGGGAGACTCAGGGAGATGGCAGGTATGGCGAGCGAGTATCTTGGTAGGAAAGGCAGCGATATTTGCCTCATATAGAGCGATGTAATTCTATATGGCGAGAGAAATATCGGAGAGGATAGTCGAGGGAGAAAGGAGGAAGCCGCCCGCGTGGGCAACATTGCGCCAGCCATACTGCCGGTTCACAATCGAGTCGTTCGGTGTCTGCGACCAGTCGTTGAAAGAGTCGAATAGTTTACGGACTGAGTATGATTCCTGGAGACTGAGAAGACCGGAGTCGGTGCGGCCGGCGCAAGGCAATTGAACGTCGTCACCGGGGGCCGAGATGGAGCGCAGGGCGTGGTGCTATCGCGATGTCTGATGAGGCCGTCGTCCAGAAAAATTGCTAGCGCGACAATTCGGTCGAAAAGCTGCTTCCCCAGCCCAAAAACTGGCAGGGGGGAGGTGCAGTGGAAGCTCAGGCCATGCAGAGCTCCGGTTTCCAGCGCTTGGACGTGTTCGAGCCAATCGAAGGCAGGGTCGGCTCTTAGCCCCTTTCCTGTGAGATGCGACCCCTTTCTGGCTCGACTGGGGAGAGGCGGAAATTATTGTTTGGCAGCAATTCCTCCCAACCAGACCTTGACTGGCTTAATCTCATCTCCACGGATTGCACACAGCTGGGAGGGATCACAATCACCATCAACCATCCTCAATCAACCAATCCACCTTCACTCGTTCCTTAACTTTTTTCTTCCTCTTCTCTTGTGGCTTGACGAACCATCCCACGATACCCTCTTCATTCGGTTGTATTGTCTCAATTCTTCTTCTTGCCCGACTTGACAAAACGTCCGCCCCTTGACTCGGTCCTCGCCCATCTAATCTCAACCCCATCCCTTTCGCGAAAATGGCGAGCATGCCTGCGGCATCCATCTACCCTCAGAGCCATGTTGGTTTTGACAGCATCACCAGCCAGATTGAGCGCAAGCTCTTGAAGCGTGGTTTCCAGTTCAACGTTATCTGCGTTGGTGAGTCGGCCTTTTTCCTATCAATTGACGGCCTCGGTGTCGAGCAAACAGCTGGGCTAACGTGTCTCGTGTTCCTTGGTCACAGGCCAAACCGGTCTCGGAAAGTCCACCCTCATCAACACCATCTTCGCTTCCCACCTCATCGAATCCAAGGGTCGTCTTGTCCCCGACGAGGTCATTCGATCCACCACCGAGATCCACCCCGTGTCGCACATCATCGAGGAGAATGGCGTCCGCCTTAGGCTCAACATTGTCGATACCCCTGGCTACGGCGACCTGATCAACAACGACCGCTGCTGGGACCCCATCGTCAAGTACATCAAGGACCAGCACTCTGCCTACCTGCGAAAGGAGCTTACTGCTCAGCGTGAGCGCTACATCCAGGACACCCGCATCCACTGCTGCCTGTTCTTCATCCAGCCAACCGGCCACTCCCTGAAGCCCATCGATATCGTCGTGCTGAAGAAGCTGTCCGATGTTGTCAACGTTGTTCCCGTCATTGCCAAGGCTGACACCATGACTCTGGAGGAGCGTCAGGCGTTCAAGGAGCGCATCAAGGAGGAGTTTGCTTTCCACAACCTTAAGATGTACCCCTACGACAACGATGAGTTCGACGATGAGGAGCGTGCTGTCAACACGCAGATCAAGGTACGAAGCTAGCTGTGTCAACCTGGAAACTGGCTACCTTGCAAGTGCTAACACCCAGTCATAGAATCTGATCCCCTTTGCTGTCGTTGGATCCGAGAAGTCCATTATCGTCAATGGTAACCAGGTCCGAGGTCGCCAGAACCGATGGGGCGTGATCAATGTCGAGGACGAGAACCATTGCGAATTCATCTACCTGAGAAACTTCCTCCTGCGAACACACCTTCAGGACCTCATCGAAACGACGTCCCAGATCCACTACGAGACCTTCCGTGCTAAGCAGCTGCTGGCACTGAAGGAGGGAAGCGCACAAGGCCACAGCAGCAGCAGACCAATCAGCCCAGCCGCGGACCGAGAGCTGAGCCGCAGCTCTCAACGCATGACCATGAACGGCTACTAGGAGGAGCCGCTCCGGAAGCGAACGATCGATGAGAGCGTCAAATCCAGCTATATCGGGGTATGAAGGAGCGAGCGGCGCGTCTGGTCGACAGGATCGCGGCTTTTCATGGTGCACCCGCACATTGCCGGTCACCTGCTCCTCGACCCGATGCCTTTGTGTTTGCTGCGAGCGGTTGTTGGGCGCATGAGGGACGAACATTTCCCACCGGACTGGACTATTACGCTTTATTTCCTTTTAGTACTCCCGAACTTCCATCGAGACCTTTTTTTCTCTCTTTCTCTATTTCTTAATCCAGCCCCATTTTGTGCTCTAATTAGAGTCTAGTCTTGATACCTGATGGAAATACATATTGAGATGTTGAACAGACGTATTTATTCTGTTAGTGGCGGCTGTGCCTTGCAAGACTCTGAGTGAGGAACCACCATGTGAACGTGACGCTGTAGGATACTTTGGTGGGCTAGAAATTCTAGGTACCTCCATCTACGCGTCTTGAGGCTTATAGATAAATTCCTCCAGCTCTTTGTATGCTTTGTCGAGGTTATCGTTCACAATCTATGAGACGCAGAGATAAGTATGTAGACCTCGCAATTTGCTATTGGGGGCATTGAGTCGGGGCAGCATAAACCGGGGCCCACATGAGTATTACAGCTGCCACAGGGTGTGATACTGGGCGTGAAAGACTTACAATAATGTCGTGGACTCCGGGAGTCTTCGAGTACTCGAGCTCGTGCCTACATGCCAGTGTCAGTACAGCTAGCTATCGCCAAAAGGAGAGCATCAGTGTGCTCCAGGATCCAAAGATGACATACTTGGCCTGCGCCAGCCTCTTCTGCACGCTCTCCTCCTTCTCAGTACCGCGGCCCCTGAGCCGCTTCTCGAGCTCCTCCTCGCTGGGCGGGGCGACGAAGACGAAGCGCGCGGATATGTCGCTCGTCTTGATCTGCTTGACGCCCTCCATCTCGATGTCGAGGACCACGACCTTGCCCTTCTCGCTCTGCTCGCGGATCGTCGATTTGGACGTGCCGTACCGGTTGCCGCCGAACTTGGCGTGCTCGACGAAGCCGTCCGCGTCGATCAGGCCCTCGAACTCCGGATGGCTGACGAAGTGGTAGTCCACGGCGTGCTTCTCGCCGTCGCGCGGGGCCCGCGTCGTGTGGCTGACGGAGAGGGTGAAGGTGTCTGGGTGCTGCGCGAAGAGCATCTTGAACAGTGTGCCTTTGCCGACCCCTGAGGGGCCGGAGATGACAATTGGGCGGCGGTCGGGTGGGAGGTCGGGGGCCATGGCTTTGGTGCTGTAGGTGCAGTTGAGAGGAGGGGAGAACGTTTTGGTTTTCAGGGAATTCCGGGGGATTAAAGATGGACGAGCTGGGTTGACAACTGTACGAGCAAGGCGGAGCAACATGAACAGACTGTTTGGTCAGGACAGTAGTTGGCTTACCTATGCCGCTCGATACACGCACGCATGATGCCCAGGGCCTGTGACTGTTTCGAGGGACCCTGATGGAGTGGGACACCAAGGCAGTATCCAGAATTTCTGAACATGGCAAGCGGTCAGGTCAGCATTGGGCCTACACTGTTTAGGGTTGGGGTCAAGAAGCACGACACGTCTGGAGTGAGAGAGACGCGCTCAGCCTCGATGAAGCCGTCACTCTACTTTGGTAGTAGCCATACAACTCTTTCATCCTTCACAAATCTGGTCAGTTTGCGCCGTTTCTCATCAGTTCTTACAGATTTCAAGGGAGCCTGAATTTGCAGTCATGTCCTCTCGATCCATGGGTCATCCTAGCCATGTCCGTCTCCGACCCGCCTCCTGAGACCGCGGTGGTGGCGGCCGATCCCACGAAACCATTCGAACCACGTGCGCTGATATATGAGATTCTGCGTACTCGCCACTGCGTCCCAGGCTCAATACTGCTTGTAGAAAATATCGAGGCGCACGTTCCCGTCTCAAAGCGTTACCGCACCGTCCGCCTACTTCTAGGCGATGGGGACTTATGCATCCAGGCGCTGCTCCGGTCAGAAATGCACCGTTTTGTAGATACCGGTCGTATCTTTGTTGGATGCTACGTACGATTGATCAGATTTGATGTGCAATCAGTCGAATTGCAACCAGGCAACGGTGATGATGACTCGGGTGATCCAGTGGACATGGTCTACCTAATTGTGAAGGATATGGCCACTGTCGGATGGAATACTCCATATATGCAGATGGCTGGTACGACGGGACAAGAGCAATCGCACGCCATTATTGGTACCAAAGCTTTATCGACACACTACAAAACCAGCCTGGGAACTAGCCGAACAAATCCCGGCGTAGCGGCCACTCGTGCACGCATTGAGGCAGCAGATTCACCAGTCACGAAGCAAGACGAGGAGCCCAAGTCCGACGAGGAAGACGCCTTTGAGAGCCGTCAGGTATCCCAACAGACAGTCAACGAGCGCCGCGAAGAAGCAAAACTCCTCCAGCAGCATTCCAGCTACCCGGCCAGCAGCACCCTACCCTGGGCATCCGGCACCCTCAGCAAACCCCTGAAGCTGACGGCCTTGAAGTCAATCCCTCACCTGCCATACAAGCAAAATTGGGCCGTCAACATCCTGGCTGTGGTTACGTGGCTCTCGGAAGTGGAGCCGGCGCTCCTGCCAGGCTATGTCGGGAAACAGCGGGCGGCGAGGTTAGCCGATCGGTCGACAGACAAGCAGGTGTTGCTGACCGTCTTCCTGGATCCAGACGAGTTCACACCTGACGTCGGCGGTGTGGTGCTGTTGCTCGGCGTCAAGAACCACAGGTTCGATGGCGGCAGCCTGAAGAAGTATGGTATCGAGAAGCCGAGGGCCGGGACGAACTGGTGGTTTCAGAATCCGACTGATGTCGACTGGTGCGATGCAGAAGGCTTGAAGGAATGGTGGAGTGGTAAACATGTTGATGAGTCCTAACGACTGACGAACAAATATCTGCGCTTGTGCATATATTGCTCAGTGCGGCACTTCCATGGCAGCTTGCTGTTGCCCATCGTTATGAGCTCTAGAGTCACAAAGTAATTTAAGTTGGATTTGAGAGCTCTAGTACTTTGTTCACCAAAGCTGAGGCGTTTATTTGAATTCAGTACGGCATCTTGCTTACTGCTCCGAAATCTCCGCCAAACAAGCGACTTTTGTGCCACGAATGACGCGTGCTGTTACCCTCAACGCCGTGAATGCGCCCCAATCCACTGCAAGACCCAATTCAGGTAGTCGATCCGACTCATGTTGACAAGTGTCCTACAACCAGCCCCTCACATCACGCGCCGTCATCGACCGATATGACGTGCAAGACCGAGTCGAGGTAGAGTCGGTTCTGAGCCCACGCCTTTGCACCAGGCTTGATCTTAAAAACCCCATGGGGCCCTATCACGAACTCTGGCTGGTCTCCGATTGAGACACGTAGCTTCCCGCTGGCGACAGAACAATACCGGGCTTTGGACGGTGTGGCCTCGAATTCGAGCTTGTGGCCCGATTTGATAGTGTCTACGCGAAATGAGACGTCGGCAGACACCGGGACCATCTGACTGTTTTCCAAGAAGGACTTGGAAAACGCGATGTCTGGGATCGCGTGGTCAGCAGCTTGTCAGAACTGGGAAGGCTTGGAAGGCTGGGAAGCAGGAGTCAAAGGCGAGGAACTCATGCAGGGGCTAATTGTGTACTTGCTCCCGTGGTATTTGCAAAGTCGAGTGAGGCATATCAGCGTGTGGAGGGTTGTGACTTACTGTTGAGCTTGTCCACGCCATCTTCGCGGATACGTCCAGGTGCGATCTCCCAATCTTCCATCTCAAGCAGCTCGTCACCAGTTGGCTGCCCCGCCATGACTAGCGCCGACGAGGACGTCGAAGGGAAGGAACTGCTGTGCTCGACTAGTTGCTGAGGTGACGCGCCGCTCCTTGTCAAGCGGTTTGCAGGAGGGGTCGGTTTCTTTGACAGAGGCAGAGGCAGAGGCAATGTGACCAGCTTCCTCGCAGTTGTTGTGCTTTCCTCGTCTTCTGCGCCGTGATTTTGCTCGTCAAAACGTCGACGACGCGCCAGGGACTCTCCGTTAACATCGGAGGAAGACAATCGCCGCTTCTTGCTTTGGCCACTGGCGCCTGCATTGGCAGCAGATTCAGCCCATTCGACAACAGGCGGAGGGGACCCAGGAAAACTCTCTTCGCCTGGTAGAGTATCACACCTCCTTTCCCAGCTATACTTCAGGCTGCAGGCATTCCTTCTGTGATTGAACAGGCAATTAGCACAGCACATTGCATGTGTGTGTGATTCCCACGCGGCGCTCCTCGGCAGGACCCAACAACCCTCAAAAGGGCCGCTGCTTATCTTGCAGGCAGAGCATGGCTTTTCACCGCTCTTAGCATTTCGCTCAACACCGAGAACATGCATCAGGATTGCATATATCTGCGAACGATCATTATCCAACCGACGTTTCATCCATGTCTGCCCCCACTGAACACTTTGAAGCAGTGGCAGAGCAAATAGTCTGACAACCTCTGTGTCAAAAATCTTGGGGTCCAGAGACAGAGGGAGAAAGGGACTATGTGGTTCCAGATTCGCTTCGCGTCACTGTGTGTGCCTAGAGTTTGGTCTCCGACTCCATTTAGCGGCGTGTTTTGTGCTGGGCTTGTGTGATTCAGAGTTGCGTGTTTCGTTAGCTGAGGCTGGGGCTTCACGTGCGACTGGCCGACTGGGATATAGCCGGGAACTCTTGATGCTTTCATGGGAGGTTCGCTTCCATCCAGAGGGTTTTGGGACACGATTATGGGCGCACAGTTGCTGTGGCCCGGCAGTGGCTGGTTGTATAACCCAACAAGCGACAGCGTCCCGTTTTGGTTGTCATTCAACAAGCTTCCCCTGTGCTTGGCCTGCAAGATGAATCATGAGCCAAGTAGTAGGACATATGCTTTAGTGGGCAAGACTTACAGAGAAGTGGCCTCCCAAACCAGCGATCTTCTTGAACACGGCTCGACAGGAACGGATCGGACAGACCCAGGGATGGCCAGCAATTGATCGATCGAGATCGTAGCCCTCTGGTATCAGGGCTCCACACATCGAGATAATTTCACCGTCCTTACCCCTGATCGCCCTGTAGTTGCGATTCTTGCTCGCCATCTCTAGACTTTGAATCTCAGATGGCTGGAATATCTTCATGTCAAGCTGAGAAGGTTTTTCCCAAGGAACTTTTGCACTTCCACATGGATTAGGGTCTTCCCTAGGAGCTTTGGCAATCCCTCGCGCCCTGTCAGATAGGACTTTGACATTATAAGTCTCCCGCTGTACCAGCCGATTCCGCCTGTTCCTGCGGGACACACCACCATTGGCGCAGTGACTGCACTTGGATTGCCCACAGTGATAGTAGCAATTCGCACAAGCTAGGACGTTGTTCTGTGATTCATAGCTTGCCTGTACTGGGATCATAATGCAGCCAACGAAGGGTCCCCTTCCCTGCGCACAATACGCACAGGGCATGGGGGCCTCTATTCCCGTTACCTGAATGATGAGTGCTGTTACGTCTCGTGCGTGTGAATCTCGATATGGTCGGTCCCTGATCCAAGTTTCGTTCCACTTGATATCACGAACACGTGGAAGATGGATGACATGCCTCACCCAATTTGACGCCGGCATCGAATCGTGCTGTGTCAGAAAGGGGCGGATGTATTGCCACATCGCACTGCTATCACCTGTTTGAGTGGCCCCTGAAGGTTGAGCTGGGCTGTCAACATCTCCCATCACAACATCCTCACCATCAATATTCTTGCTCTCGGATTCTTCCTTGGTTCGCGATGCTGTGAAAGCAAATTTCCCTCCCGGCTCTGTGGGCTCCTTCATCGGTGGCTCGTTTGGGTCCAGAGGCCGTCGGCTTGCAACCACAGGGGTGCAGTTTCCGGGCTGGCTTCTCTTGCTGTCAGAACCTACTACGGAAAGAGTGCCGTCCATGTTGTCTTTGAATTTAAGCAGGACCATAGGCCCGGCATCTGCAACCGGTGACAACTCTGGGGACGATGAAGACACTCCACTATCATCATCTGTCTCATTTCCGTAGTCGGTCTCCTCAGGTGGCTGAAATAGCTGTCGAGATGATGCATCTGCCGACCGAGAAGTACTCCTTGACCCCAGCACCTCGTCGTCATCGCTGTCAGACACGGTCTCGTTGTCGTCAGTGTCATCTTCCGCATCACCCTCGAGTACATCGTCCAGAACCATGGACTTGATGCTGGTCTCGTACTTGATCTCATCATCCGAAATTTCATCGGCAATGTGGGCAGACCGTGCTACGGTCTCGGCGAGCTGGCCCGTGGACAGGCTGTCGTTATGCGTCGGTTCTATTTTGCCATGAACTGAGCTTGATGCTGAATTCGGCGATCTCTCAACAGATTGTTTTGATTTCGCGGCCGGACCATTCATGAAGTTCATATACGTTGGTTTCTCATTTGCTGCTTCGCGTGTCAGCGCTTTTGTATAGGTGCTGCAAGGACTAGTGCCTACAATTGGTTGATGAGTGGACAGGCGCGTTCGGTCCTGTCTTCTTGCTACTCGTTGGCCTTTTCACTGCTGTCGACAAGGCAGGCCCGGGACTCTGAGGGCTTTCAACCGCCTTCCACAAGCTGCTGCCGCCCGGTGGTACAGGACCTGCCTTCCTATTTGGTGAGGAGGCGTTCCTCTGATGTAAAGATGCCGGCGTCCGTAAAGGTGAAGCTGACCTAGGGGACGATATTGGAAAGTTCTGGCCTGTCCTCTTCATTTTCAATATTGGTTTGCTGACAGGCTGCCCGATGGGTGATTGGCCAGGGCTTGAGCCATGATCATCGCCTGAGGAGGCATGTTTGCGGCTAGAATCGCTGCCAACGCTGCCATTGACAGCTGACGCAGGAGTTATGAGATTGGGCAGGGATTTAAGGGCCTCTGCAGTGTTCGAAAAGGCTTTAGCACCGGGGCGCCATGTCTGGGACGAAGGAGTGCTGCTATGCTTGTTGGTGGCGGGATTCGGAGGCTGAGAAGTCTCAGTTGATATGGCTGGCGGCGGGGCAGCGCTCACTGGCGCTACGCTCGTCCGGGTAGCACAAGGACTGCCAACGAAGCTCTGCTCGGGCTTCGACGCCGCTGTAATATGATGTCTCTCGTTGTTGGGACTTTTTGAAAGGTCATCGTGTGGCTGGCAATTTGCTACCGGTTGCATATCAAATGAATTCGGGCGGTGTTGTGCACCGTCACCGTTGAGAGACGCGCTCGACGCGTTCGACGTGTGCGACGGGGCCGAAACGGGATTCGCGCCCCCAACCGAATCGAAGCTCGAGGCAAGCTTGCTCGTCGTCTGCGCACCGGGGCGAGCAGCATCAGAACGGCTGGGATCGTCGCGCCTTCGCCTTTGAAGTAGTCCTTCGAGGTCTGGTTGGCGACTATCATGTCTCGCCTTAGAGGGTTGACGCGCTCCAGGTGCTCCTCCTCGTGGTTGCTCCATCTGCTTCCACCTCGAAGGCACCTTAAACAGCGGCGAAAACGTCAATTGCTCCCTAGTCCATCTTAATTGCTGCTTGTCAGGGTGAATTGAGTCCGATTTTGTCAGAGAACAGTGTTATCGTCGATCAGGAGAGAGACGTATACAGAACATTGAAGAAAAGCTTTTTCTGGGGGGTTTAACAGATAATACCTGAACAAGTAAAACCGTTAGTGGTGTTAACTTAATTCTAGTGCCTTAACTCATAGCTTACCTAATGATTTTCCATAAAAAGCAGCTCTTAATTTTGCAAAATTTATAACGTATGACTGATTTTAACCCCTAGCTCTGAGGTGTTTCAGTAAATTTTCGAAGCTTTCCACTAAAACGCTGGCAGCGCAGAGGGCGTGCAGCCACACCGCAGTAAATCAGAGGTGCATGTGGGTGGTCCTCATCGATAAGGCTCCCCCAATACCCCACTTCAGCCGCCCTACAGTCAATTTACGCCCACTGCAGCGCTCCGCAGCCCACTGAGCAACCTACTTACACACCAGACCCCCTAATGCAAATATGCTCTTTCCCCCTGCTTCGTCTGCCACATCCTTGTCTTGAGGAGCCAATCACTGCGCGCCCCGCCGTGACTTCCGAAAGAAGACGATTCAAGTCGAGCCGTCGTCGAGGTCGTCTTCTCCAACATGATGAACCCAAAGTTTGCAACTCCTCTGTCCCAGTCCACACATTCGGAAATCCTCGAATGGCGATTCCCAGGCAAACATAAGCAATATGTACTCACAGGGAAATCTCGAGCAGCATGGCACACCTCTTTCGTCATTCCTCAGCTCAACCTGCTACTTGATGCCGGCATGGTCATCAACAGACTGCGGCCAAAACACATCTTTTTGACGCATGGTCACAGCGACCATACCCTTCTAACACCAGCATTTATCAAGCGCGATGACCCTCCCGACATCTTCTGCCCGGCCGAGATGAAGGACGCCCTCAACGACTTCCTACGAGCAAAGACTGTACTCAATAAGGGCGGCCTTGTGAAAGCAGACGAGACCGAGCTGGCCAACGGGCTTGCAACTGTCGACGAAGACGAAGACTTGGACGCAGTCGACGAGGGTTCTGTACAAGCGACCACCCATAAGAGACACTGGCTGCAGACGCACGAGACCCACGGCATTCAATCCGGCGACATCGTCCCACTACGGCGAACCGTCGACTTCACCGCCGAAGCCTTCCATTGCGACCATCAAGTCCCATGTCTAGGCTATGTTTTCAAAGTCAACTCCCAGAAGCTGAAACAGGAGTACGTGGGCAGAAAGGGTGTCGAACTCAAGCAGCTCCGGGAGTCAGGTGTCGCCATCACTGCGCCACAATCCACACCGATCTTCGCATTTCTTGGTGACACGACAGCTGCCACGCTTGCCTCGGAGCCTCAATGGCTGAAAGACGGCATCCCTGTGGTCATCACCGAGTGTAGTTTTCTGTATGAGGAACACAGACAGCAGTCCATCAAGACAAAGCACACGATATGGAAGGATTTAGAGGACGTCATACGCAAGTGGCCAAAGACGACTTTCGTGCTAACGCACTTCAGTCTGCGCTACAGTGACGAGGCTATAAGACAATTCTTTGCCGAGATGCCCGACCCGCCTCCGAACATCGTGGTATGGGTTGACGGATCCCCTGAGACGAAAGACTGAACGCTACCTGCTGTCGTCTCCCAAATGGCTTATGCTCATAGACAATTCCCTGAAGCTCTTTCCGTCCAATATGCAGGGTTCGATGAAGGCGCGTCGATATGTCCCGCTAAGCACAAAGGCTCCGAGACAATTTAAGCAGGGATGCTCGGCCCTGCCGTGCTGGGCTTACATTATCGTTGTATTAAGAATTACAGGTGTGCATGGCATGGCCATGTGCACGGAGAGTCATTCCAAAGGGGTGCTACTAAGGTGTGCCGTCGGGGCTCCAAGGCTTATCCAACGGCTGTCCCTGTCAGGGGCAAACAGCTTCAGTACAGTAGTAGACAGAACTCTTGGCTCGCCACAGATACAGCACCTTTCTCAACTGGAGCTCTGTACCTGCAGCTGCTCCCGCCGGAGGGCGGAAATTTAGGTTCTTTCCACCGCCCCATCGGGCCTCGTCTCCAGATTCTCGATGCTCGCCAGACCCTGCACCAACCCGGAGGCAACTACTCCACTATCCTATTCGAGCCTCCCGGTGCCATCGCCGTGCTCAATACATCCATCGCCCCGTCCCACGTCCGCCCACAATGCGGCGGATCGGCCACGATTGCACTATCCCACCTGACAAGTGCCGTCATGGTAGTAATGTGCTCCTCCCGGCTGAACGGAGTTCTGTGAGTCTGTCATCATTGTTGACCAGCACACCGGGGGTATCGCGTCGTAGATCCGTGAAGGAGATTACACCTTCGCCCGTATCCCCCGCCCCATTCGCTTGCGTGGTGTGTGTATGAGTATATCTCACCAACGCCGTCAACGTGTTGTGACGGTGTAGTGCCCATTGTCTCCCCATCCACACTGATCGTTGTCTTGAATGAGCACAATGAAGTCGTTCCTTACCCTCGCGTCGTCCCTCATAGGGGCACAAGCTACCATCTATTATGCTGGTGTAGCTGAGTCCGGTGGTGAATTTGGAGTTTACGGTACCAAGGGTCAGGGCCTTCCTGGCACTTTTGGCGTGGATTACGCCTTCATCAACGAGGCGGCAATCGACACTTACGTGGACCAGAACAAGGTCAATCTTTTCAGAGTTGCCTTCTTGCTTGAACGCATGGCTCCTATCGAGTTTGGCCTGGGATCGAAGTTCAACGAAACGGTAAGCCGAACTGAAGGGTATCTTGCTTCATGATTAGACAAAATCACTAATGGATGATGCACAGCATTTCGGCTACTACAAGCAAGCCATTGATTATATCACCCTCACCAAGAACTCCTGTATGTGTACGCCTAAGCCCACTCCAGAGCAGCAGCTGACCTATAACCAGACGCTATTCTCGACCCACACAATTATATGAGATATAATGATCCCTCTGCACAGCCTTACTCCGGCAGTGTTATTGGTAACACGACCGACCCCGATGCCGCCACGACCGAGGACTTCGCTGCCTTCTGGGGTGAACTGGCGTCACGGTTCGCGAACAACTCTCGCGTCATCTTCGGTCTGATGAACGAGCCTCACGACATGCCAACGACTCTGGTTCTGCAGAATGACCAGGCCGCTGTGACTGCCATCCGGGAAGCCGGAGCCAAGAATCTGATTCTTGTGCCAGGCAACGCGTGGACCGGGGGTCATTCATGGACACAGAACTACGGCGGTGACAACTTGCCCAGCTCAGACTACATCTACCAGATCAACGACACAGCAAACAACTGGGCCGTGGATATCCACGAGTACCTAGATGTCGACTTTAGTGGGGGCCACGTCGAGTGCACGCAGCCCTTTGACACCAACCTCGCCCCGTTGACAGCGTGGCTCAAGCAATACGGCCTTAAGGCCATGATCACGGAGTTTGGAGGCTCAAACACCACAGGCTGCGCCGACATGCTCAGCGACGCCCTGGCGTACATGCAAGACAATGAGGAATACATCGGGTGGACGGCTTGGGCCGCAGGTCCCTTCTGGGGCTCCTACGCACCGTGCTGCGCAAACTCGACTCAGATTGGTAGCTTGGAGCCTGGCAGTCTGGCCTCGGACGGCTCGCCGGGCCTGTATGAGACGGTTTGGAAGGCTGTCATTGAGCCCCTGCTCCCAACGACTCTGCAAACTGCTGGCCCGGCCAATGTCAACGGCACGGCGAGCAGTGTGAAGAGGTCTAGCAGGTGGTATAGGTAGGCGAAGCGGAGATCAGGAGAAGGGTGAGGCAATATAAGAGGCACTTCTGAATCGGCACACCTATATATTCTGATACTTATGCTTATTTACATCTCCCATTGGGTTAATGTGGTGTAACTTGGCTTTCTTGACTACTTGAGTAGTCTTCTAGTCGTTCTACGATGACCGTGAATTTCGAGAATGGCTCCTTAGATGGGTCTTTTGCCATTTCTTCAGTGAAACGGCTCTTATCGCATTCCTGGCACTGAGGGATGATGTTTCCATTTGGTGCGATTGATAAACAGTAGAGTGGCCTCCTGCTCCTTTAAGAGAGCACTCACTCATTGTCATCTGCATTTGGTTGATTAGCCTTGAATGCTCACACCCCACACCACTACATTGGAGAGGAACCCACCAATTTAAAACCTACTTACACCGACTGTCTTTCCAGCCTTGTTCCTGCATTGACACTACATGTCCGGGCACGATGGTCAAACCCTCTGCTGCAGTCTGAGAGGCCAGCATTGCAAGCACAGCTCTGCATAGCCTTGTCGCTAACATCTACTGTGATTAGTATGATCCTGCAAATGGGATCATGGTTGTTTCTCCGTGACGCAGACACCGGAACGAATGCTTCTTCAGGTCTGGTGCCTTGAAACCCCCAAGTGCTTGGGGTTATGATTTTCATACGCGAGGCAAGGGTACGCTCTCACCCTTAGGCCGCCGTCTAAATCCACAGATGCCGTTGATAAAGCAGATAGCTCATCCAGACAACCAGACTCCCAGTACTCCAGCGCCGAAATAATTCCATATGCATGCCCTGAGGCTGCTGAAGTTTGATAAACCAGTCAAAGCCAAACACCCGTTTTATAATGCTATTCCCGTTCTATAATCTGATGATGTCATCGAGTCACTTCTCTCATCTGCATGCACTACATGCAGAAAATATGTCTCTTTCCATTGCATCTCGAAAGGGGGGCTCGGCATGATGCCCATCTGGCTCTCGGTCTCATCGAAATCGTTCCGGCCCATTTGCGGTTGTGATGTCGGCTTGGAAGCTATGCCACCCATGGCATATGCCTCCCTTCTTGCGACAGAGGACTTCACTGTGGTATGACTGGTCGAGTTGAAGACGCCTGGAAGACATTTCGCAAAAACGGGTCGGAGCGAGGGTAGGGACACGCAGACGACGCCGATCGTGCACTCGGTTATTGTCAGCAAGACGGAGGTGACCAGATTGTCTAAGTACGAACGAGATTAGCGCAATCAATATAACGTGGAGTTTTCCAAGACGACGGGGATGAAAGACGAGACATTCGAGGCTTACATAACACATCAACTGGTTTCCTCAATTCATTCAAGAAGGCCAATCGAATGATGCTCGCGACACATGCTCTGAGAATTGTCAGCTGAGCTTTCTCCACCCGTGCAGATATAATCAGTTGATACTTACAATCCTCCTATGAAGAACAGAAAGGACACAATGACCTTTTGCTTTTTCGGTATCTTGAGAGACCAGAGATACCGAATCGGTACAGTGCAAAGGATGAGGTCAGTCGCGGTATTGATCGCTGTGCTAGCATATAGGAAGTCGATGAAGTCGTAACACTATAACAGCTATCATTAATATACCGTCTCTTCGTGTGAAGTGCATGCAACTAAGATTACTTCCTGTATTTGAGACCTCAGATACACCAGATTCGCCGGATGGTGCCTTCGCAAACAAGCAAAGGCCTCAAAACAGAAACAGGTGGTAAAAGAGTTGGATGTCACTTACCCGCCCATCAGTGATGGTGAAGTCCCATGCGGCTCTGATTGGAGTGCATTGGAAGATGGTCACGGGTATTGAGGCCAGCAGCAACCCAATTGTGATGGCCATCGTGATAAACATGATGATGCGCAGGCTTTGGTGGGGGAACACTCGCAGGTATGAGCTGATGATGGACAGCTTTGTAAAAGCAATGGCACAGGCCGAAAGAGAGTTGCCGACGAACATGAGGAGAATGCAATTTTTGACCGTAGGAAGGAGGGTCGCAAAATCCAGATTCCAGACATGCTGGCCGAGCCCAAAATGTGTAGCTGCCATACGGTGTTAGAAGCACGTCGAGCATGAACCGTCCCGGGACGAAGACGGCGGAAGAGAATGCCATACCAGCGAGGATGATTCCGCAGAATACCAACGTAAACAAGCTGGCAACTACTAGTAGAGCTGTGGTCCAGTGTGACGAAAGTCAGCCTTCAACAGCAAGATCGTGCGGGGGCAAGTCTGGCGGTGGGCATACCATCATCCTTAAAGAGCCGGCCTATGACAACACGACGAACAATTAGGCGTGTGACAACCACAACGATAATAATTACCGCTTCAATCAACACGATAGCCCATACCAGAGGAACCAATGTCGTCTTGTCCGAGAAATCCAGTTGAGCGATCACATCTGGAGAGACGTTGCCGGGAAGCTGGCGAGGAAGATGCTGATGAGTTGACTCAAAGTTGAGCTTCATCTTTGATGTGAGCAGCCAACCCACGCACCATGAACAGAAGTTGCCAGGGGAGCAGTATTTTCTGAGAACAAAGGGCAACAAAACACTGCGGCAAAGCCCAATGCGACGCTGAAGGAGGGTACAACCACTTTATTGGTAGACAGAGGCGGTTTTGCCATCACTCAACATCACAGATTTGATCGGCCCGTTCGGCTCGCTACGCTAACATCTGTCCTACGTCTCAACTTGAAGACGCCACCTATCTTTCACAGCGGAACACAAATGAGAGGATGCGAAGGCTCCACGGATACCATGGGTCACCGTCCCGGTAGGACGGGACGACGGAATCAGGGACAGGGATGACGGCGCACGCCAGATCCCAAGATACAGCTTGGGCACTAGGTGCAGTAGTTCGCACCTCCAGATGAAGATTATACCAGGATCAGGTCTTGTCAGAGTGTTGAACTCGGGCCTGAACGCTTCCGCACAGACCGGTAGCTCGACTGGGATTGACGCCGCTTAATCTATGTCTCCCGTATTTGGAGCTCCCCGACGACAGCTCCCTCAACCTTGTCACTTCCTCGCTCAGGGAACTTCCTTTCAACCATGTTCATTACATCTGGTTCGGCTCCTCGTCCGGTCAGAAATCTGACATTACCATAGTTTATGCATGCCAGTGTGCCGCCATGATGGTCGTGAACCACAGGCCCGCGCCTCAGACATGCACGATAAGTTCAGCTTGCCTAATTGGGTTGAGCCCACTCCATTGATACCTCGGTAAGCTTCCCTAGGTAAAGCGGATCAGATTGATTTTGCACAGTTCGGACCAAGTTCTGGCAGCCGTATCAACTTCATGTGCGATAGCCCATGTCAAGGTCGTACTCAGTTGTCACACTGCAGTCAGGAAGTTGACGTGCGCGATGTTGCAGCAGCTCCAATGATCAGCAATAGCCACCAACTACAACTACCGAGACATATCACACGCGCTTCAAGCTTGGTGAGGTGACAGTCTGTGACAGGCCTGCCAGTGACGCGGCCGTCTCATGCAGACCAAAGTGCCAAACTCAGGATCCAGGAAGTGAGAGAGTTTTTACCAAAGGCTGTGTTAAGGCTTACTTGGGCGACGCAGGTAAGCTACTTAAGTATGCTAACATGTGGACGAACAGATTTGGGAACTTGATTTTACAGCAAGCTTGGACTATTGTGTGATTCACAAAAGGATGCTGACCACATAAAGTTTACTTTGAAATAACCACAACACGATGCCCTCTGGCGGCGTCTCTCCAAGCCTCGGGAGAAGGAGTTCGCTCTAGAGATCCGAGACCCGTGATCGCCCAGTGATCTGCGGTCCGCAACGCTAAAGTGAGATTCACCTAGCGGCAGCATCCTGGCTTCACCATCGCAAATTTGAGAAGTGAGTAGACAACGCTAGATCCATGATAGCGCTCGCAGGTGGTGCGGCCGGACAATGGCCTGAGGCGCACTAAGCCGACCTGCCACACGGACGCTGGCACACAGGACCAACAAGTAATCCAGGAACCAGGAGGCCGGCATGGCCAGAAGCTGATAAGGCCCGACTCAGGAAGTAGGTCGCCAAGTGTACGGATGGGGCGTCTGGTTGCGGAACTGACCGTCATGTGAAGTGCCCTCTGCCCCTTTCTTGCTTGCTCCTCTACATTTTGGTCCCATACCTTGATATGCCGCGTGCGTCCCAAGTGCCAGACGAAGACGACACAGCGCATGAACATTCAGACAATCTGAAAAGGCTGCCGCGAAGTCTCCTCATTGGATCGGTGTTGGCTGCAGCCATCTCTGCCCGATCTCATCCCTGGTGATATGCGAGTGAAGATGGATCAAGTGGGGGGAGTGCTTGCACTTGTGCAGTGATGACAGATAGCTAGAGCTTCCTGCCCTAGCCTTTTGAACCATAGCCCCGGTGGCTTGCACCGTGGGATGTTCATGCAGGGGGAGTGGGGTTAGTTTTTGGTAGGTGCAATTGGTCCTGTCACGTCCGAGTCTATGATATAGTCGCAGTCCTGTTTTCTGGGAGCCGGGGATGCGGCCTCTGTTTACGACGGAGCACCTGGAGATGGGGTGGTTGACGAGAACGGATCTAGCACAGGCTTTCTCTCGGTACACGAAACGTTCGTCACACCCCGATTTGCGGCTGAAGTGGTGTGCTTTCTGGAAGTGTCATAATAATCAAAATTTCCTAATCTGAACTTCCGATCTCAGGGGCCACTAAGGAATATCGAAGCGACGCCCAGCTCCCGACCATCGTTCCCAAATTGACCGAGTTCCCCTTGTCGACATCCAAGTAGAGCACTTGAGTATCTATATCAGCCCACGGAGCGTCCACCATTCCATCAGTCCATCATGTCATTGGATTTCGAACTTATTGAATTCGGCATCGATTTTCTCAAGGGGCCACGCCACATCCACAACCACTAGCAGTGTCGAGTATCTCTCGGCGATGTGGGCTCCCAAACGTCTCAAACTCCTAGTGTCTGTTGACGGCTTGACATGTACGATTTCTGTCGGGGCGGTTTCTGAAGTCCAACGAACCTCCAGATGCGTGGTAGATGTTTTTCCTGTGAATTTCCTTGCTCTGAAGAACACCACAGCCCCCTCATCCCTTAAGCAGCAGCATGCCGTGCCTTGTTGCGCACCACGTTTATATCTGATTCCGAAGCCCAAACTACCTCACCAGGTGCTGTTCTGTCTGATTTTATTCCACTTGTTCCTATACCCTCGCGTGAGTATAGCGAAAGCTCATGAATGGCGAGACATCCATGCGCCCCGTTTTCGTTGTTTGCACATATCGCACTGGGCCGGTGCCTATCCTCTGTGCTGGGTATCTCAGGTACACCGTGTCCGACTCGCACCTTGTTCCGTTGTAAAGGATGAAGAAGCCTCCATTATCACGTGGATGTGACAAGCCGTACATCCTCGCGGGGTCGCCGGTTGTTGAATTTACTGCATGCACGCAGGTATCGCCGCAGAGGCCCTCTACCTTGGTTGCTTGTTCTGTGCATGGCCCCAAGCTGTTTGCGCCACACACTCCTGAGGGATTGCTGATCATGTCAACCTCGTCGGATAACAAGCCGTTGTCGCAGAAGGACGGGTTCGCAGAGGGTGGCGGGACAGGTGTGTCGGCATGTGCTGTTACGGCGAGGTCTTTCGTTTGGGATTGGTAAATGCGGCCCAGGGTTGGCGCTGTAGCAGCGAGGCTAATCAAAGAGAAGAACAACAGAAAAGGTAGCATCTTGACAAGATTTAATAGGCGGCAGTGTCGGAAATTTTGTCTATAATGCTGGTAGGGGAGGTGAGGTATCGAGTGAAGCCTCAACAGTGTCTGGTCGAGTTGTAGGTGTCAGATTGAAGTTGAGCATCGTTTCAGCCGCTGTGGTGAAATACAAGTATTTTGGATAACCTGCAACTTCGCTTCCAAAAATTACTAACTCTACGGCCAGAGTGTTTATGACTACGATCTTTTTATCTATGTGCAGAGCCAAAGGTTTAATGCGAGCGCCGGTCTTGTGTCGGTGGCCCGCTAATGAACGCGAACATCCCGATATCAGCAACCACGCGGCGTACCTACTGTAGTAGATGCGACCCAACTAGACAATTCCATCTGTCTTTAGGAAATACAATTCTTTAGCGGTAAACTAGTAACCAATTATATCTGGCTTTGTTACCTTCCATAGGCGAAGAAGACGGCGGTGAATAGACTACATGAACAAACGAACTTGAAGTGCCTAGCAGCCTTACACCAGGCAGGGCATGCATGCTCAGAGCTGGCGAATTATCAAAGAACGAATAATCGTGCCTAGAAACCGAGCCTTGAAGCTGCTTAATATGATGGGTCATTTTCTCAGCGCCTCTTCTCTTCAATGTTGGTTCCATTGTCTCATTGGAATGCGCTGAGATCTTGCCGGGTGGTGGGGTTGTTTCTCAGGAGCAGCTGTCTGGCCTGGGGCCACCTCGTGCCTCCTGATGCACTTACAAAATGAACATTTGCTACAAGAATTATTTTCGAGGTTTTGCTTTCCACAATAAACTGGATCTCTGGTACTGAACTCTCGCTCTTTCAAGACATGCCACGAATAAGGAGCTTGCGCTGATGTGTCCTAGAGCAAATGACGCTATCGCGTCACCTCCGTGCTTATAAATGCACCGTATTACCAAGCCATGTAGGATCACCGCCCTCCATATAAGCATCCTCGATGGACGGTAAATCGGTAATTAAACCAGACTGGCTACCATCACTGCTCCTGGTCTTCTGGTATAGCACACTATCAGCACACTATGGCGCCCATCCGTCTGGCCATCATTGGCTTATCCTCCTCAGCCGTGACCTCGTGGGCGAGCAGTGCTCATCTCCCATTCATCCTCTCAGATCGCGGCCGCGCCAAGTACAGCATTGTCGCCCTGTGCAACTCTAACGTTGATTCAGCGAAGAAGGCCATCAGGACCTACGGACTGGATGTTGAAAAAACCAAAGCATACGGGGACCCCGCGGATTTGGCTGCTGATCCTGATGTTAATCTAGTGCTTTGCTGCACACGAGTCGACACGCATTATGATCTTATCAAGCCGAGCGTCGAAGCTGGAAAGGCGGTTTTTGTGGAATGGCCATTGACACATAACGTGGAGCGTTCAAAGGAGTTGGCTGACTTGGCGTCCAAGAAGGGCATCCACACGATGATTGGGCTGCAGGGGCGATTGGCGCCTGTGGTACTGAAGTTGAAGGAACTACTGCAGGACGGTAACTTGGGCAAGGTACTAAGTAGTGAGGTGAGGGCCCACGGGGGCACCATGGATCGCGAGACGATCGCCGAGGGCCTGGGATACTTTGCAGACAAGAAAATCGGCGGCAATATCTTCATGATTGGCTTTGCGCACAGTGAGTTGTTCTCCTTACATGAAGATGGTCGACGGCGCAGGATGGCTCACAATAGTCAGTGTTCGACTACGTCCAGTCCGTCATAGGAGAAGCGGTGCATGCTCGTTCTCACCTCCAGCTCCAACGGCCCCAAATGAGGCTTCGTGACCCTTCTACAGACACCATTGTCAAAACGGTCACGTCAGACGTACCGGACCTGGTGACAGTTACTGCGTCTCTGGGTGGCTCGGAAATTGCGCAAGAGGGAGCGAGCCTGCTAGTCCGTTTCCGACGTGGACAGCAATTCAAGGGAGAGCCCGCCCTCACGTGGCATATTAATTGCGAGAAGGGCGAGATCCGGCTTACGGCACCCAGCGGCACTTCCCTTCATGCAGACTCGTATTCTAGTCCAGTGACTATCGAGATACATGATTTCCACTCGGATGAGGTCCGCAGTGTGCAGTGGGAATGGCCAGAGTGGGAGGAAGTGCTAGACCTTGCGATTGTAGGACGCAGTGTTGCCAAGCTGTACGAGGCTTTTCACGCCGAGACCGTCGAAGGAGGGCCACGGACGTATCCGAATTTCTCAGATGCCATCAAGCGCCATGAGCAGTTGGCTGCACTTTTGGAAGGCTGGACACCTGCCTGACGTGAATGGCGAAAGTGGCTAAATGTTTTGAAATGAAATCGCATTCCACACTCTCTCAGCTTGCCGGATTCAATAGGTCACTTGGCCACCTGGGCAGCCAAGAACTCTTTGTTAGCAGTGTCGGGTATGCGGGACAAACCCATCATATATTGCTTTCTTTCATGTCCCATTTCCGAATATTGTTTTCTACCCTTGGAAATAGCTTCCTTCCGTGCCCAAAATACTTACGTGCATGACTCTGAGTGAACAAGGGCTGAACAAGATCTAAGCTGCAGGGTGGTCAACCTGAAGCTCCAGCATGAGAATATCGTCAGCTTCTGCCGTTGCGCTTACGGTGGGCCTTGGTAAGAACACTGAAATTGCCGTACTTGTGTAATAGGTTGTGGAAGTGGCTTACAAAACCCTATAGCACTTGCCGGCCAAAACTGGCAAGGAGCTGTCAGTGTCGAAATAGCGCCTCCCGCATCGACGGTTGTCAATATACAACATGCACACTCTGTGGATGGCAAGCTAGCGACAAAGGTTCACCCAGATTCGGGGTCCTCATCAGATGATGTTCCAGGTCTACCAGAATCAATCCTGAGCGGAGCCATGCAGACAGCCCACGCCTGTTTAATGGCAGGTGCGTATTTGGTTGTTTTCCCGCTGGGCGCCATCGCAACACACATAGGACCATCCGGACGCGGGCAGGCAAATGTTCATATTTATTGCCAGCTTACGGGGCTGCTCATGATTGTCATTGGGTTCGCGCTTGGTTGTTATTTGGCAGTTCAGACTGGAATTGTAAGGCTATACACCCGAGAGCGACTGAAATCGGAACACATCTGACCAAGGATCAATTTACAGGATTGGGATTCTGCACATCCTCAACTGGGCACGGCCTTGATTGGTCTTACAGCTATTCAGCCTTTCATTGGGTTTATACACCAACGCTTGGCAATCAGTCATAGGGAGGTCTTGCTTGTATGGAATATCCATGCCTGGTACGGCCGATTCCTGATGGCTCTTGCCATTATACAAGGTGGACTAGGTTTGCAACTAGCAAACAAATACAACCCCTACCCGGCGGGAGGTCTTGCGGCCTTCCTTATAGTATCCCTACTCATGCTCTCAATTTATAGCATCGTGGTCTTTAGAAATAGGGGTCGGAGGACGAAGAGAATCGAGAGGCGCATCGCCATCCAAAAGCAAATGCTGCTCCAGAAACAGAAGCAGTCTCAGCCTCAGGGGCAAGCACAACAGCAGGCTGAGAAGCCGCAGAAACAGTACACGCCATTGCAAAGTCCTTTACCTACTACTCCCTTCTATGCACAGTCTCCTCAGACTCCAGCTACCAGCAATTTCTCAAGACCAATGACTCCGAGACCAACAACCCCAAGAACACCCGCTGTCGTCTCCCCAATCACACCGTCATACCACAGGGCATGAGTGCAGAGGCACTGAATCATTAATTCTGGATGTTTCTAGTGCCTTTCGGTGCTTGCTCTAATCTGTCAGAATGACTATGCAGCTCAAAAGGAGGATACTGTGTTTCGTTTTGAATTTCGCTTCAACATTTCAACGCTACAGGCAATGTAGTCATCATCAACTTCAGGATATCATCATATATTTCTCACCCGAGTCCACATGCTGTCTCAATACACTCAGGATCATCCGGGGTCATTGCCAAACAATGAATCGCCGGAGAACCGTGCCACCCAGGTGCCATCTTCCATGCTGTCGACAGCAACACAAGTTATTTCACGAACTTCCCGCCGTCAGCTTCAAAGGTATTCTAATACTATTTTGGTCTAGAGCTGTCCTGCATACAGGATTCACTTTTTGACTAGAAATACTGCACTTAGAAATATTGCGCTTCGGTTTACGTTCTCCACTGATCCCTACCGAACTTGACAGACCAAACGTTTGTTGTCTTCGCCTTGGCAGGAACCATGTCCTGGGCGAAATCCAAAAAAAAAAAAAAAAAGCCCCTGAATCTGCGAGGCTGAATCGACGGCCCGAAGTTTCTTTCATCTCAAGTGCTCTTGGCCACTGATTCCTTTTATGCTGGCCCTTCACGACCTTCGGCAATGGCAGCCTTCCCGCCCTCTTTCTTTACATGGACGGAGTACTCAAAGAACTCGATCGCACGGGCGGCTGACGGATCTCCTGGGTGGCTATGTTGAGGATGAAACTGAGCTTTAGACGGATCTCGGGTTCGATGAAGCTGGTATATTCTGCAGAACCAGGCCGCCTTCTTCCTCGCGCCGAGTCTCTCGCCGGCAGCACAGGCGAAGGTTTTCTTTGCTCCTCGGACAGATCAATAACATCCGTGTCATGGCATCTTCCCGTCTCAGCCTTTGTTACGTGGCATCGCGGTAGTACAAATTCCATAAACCTGCTCACCGAGATCCAGCCTTGATCGTACGAGCCTTCTTGAGCAAACTCGGAATCTCCTAGGAGTAGCCAATTCAAGGAATCAGAGTTATTCATTCATTTGACTAGCACCTGCAAACCAAGTACTTCGTCTCTCTTTAGTACTCTCTAAGAACTCATTCCTTGTTCAGATTCCTTACATCTTTAGCTGCCCTCTCTGTTGGAATAATCCATCCATTAATCATCCAAAATGCCTACCTTTGCTGCGATTGCGCGTGCAAGCACGGCGGCCGTTGCTGCCTTTAATGGAACCATGCAGCCAGGCTATACCTTCCATGGCTATCAATACCGTAAGTGAGCCCTATAATAATCTTGCTCTGTTTGGGTGCCGTCAAGGGTGGCAATTTCGCACCAAAGTGAAACTTAGAGACCGGCAAGTCCTGTGGTCTGGCATAGGACGGCTCATGAGATTCCTCGATGCTTGATTACTAGTCAAAGAGATGAAAGAGACTAGACAAATTTTATTGACACAATCTTAGTTGGCTGTGCTGCCGAAGGGAAAACTGGGCATGCACTCCAAAGTGGATATCTTGGTGATGCTTCGGGCATGACGATCGAAAAGTGTTTTGAGTACTGTGCCACCAAGAACATGCCTCTTTCTGGTCTGGAGTTTGGCCAGGATTGCTACTGCGGCAAAACTCTTCTCGAGAGTTCCACATTTAATCCCAACCAGTCAAAATGCAACATGAAGTGTCCGGGAAACTCGCTCGAGACCTGTGGAGGAAGTCTTTCTCTCTCGATTTTCAACAATACCAAGCTCCTGACTGCTAAGCCGCCATCCAAAGTCGGTACATGGGCCTTCGAAACTTGTTACATGGAACTGCAAGGCGCCCGAGTGCTTCCGGATTATCTCTGGGTCAAGAATGGCATGACTCTCGATATGTGCACGAGCTATTGCGCCACCAACGGCAAGTACAAGTACGCTGGTGTGGAAAACGGCAACGAGTGCTTCTGCGGCAACAAGATGACTCCAGGTGCAAAGAACGCCAACGACCTGGACTGCTCTATGACTTGCGACATCCCATGTCCTGGCAATGACAAGCAAATTTGTGGCGGCAACGGCGTCATCACAGTTTATAAGAACACTGTTTAGTGGCGTATATTATGTCTTGGTGCGTAATATCAAACACATCACTCTGTGCGCCTGTGGCCTAAGTACGTGGCATGCGACGCTGTCTCAGGCACGGTGGGAGGCCCACGGTTTAGATGGCTGGGAGCGTTGGTATTGGCAATGGGAATCTTTCAACTTTCATATCATGTATTCTCAGTGTATTTACACGTGGGGAATGTCCCTCCTTTCCTCTCCTTATTTACACATGGACAGTCATTTGAAACATTTCATTGCAGCAGATGATCAGTGAAGCACTCTATGTTGCATTTCAAGCATACAAGTAGTCTGAAGTCCAGCGCACGATGAAAAGAAGCTTCTGTCTCATACGAGTCAACCTAAAGACCCAATGTCTCCCACCAGGGAATCATCGTCCAACAAGCCCCCGAACATTGCTGCCTCCATCAAATAGTTGACTTGCCACGCATGGTGGTGAGCATGTGCAACTAACCATTGCTCTTCGAGGACAAGTCCGTCATGATAAACCTGTGCCAGTGCTGTAGCCAGGGACTGAACAATACCCTCTTCTTGAGCGGCGTCCACATGGCCACCTTTCGCGTATTGCAAAGGCCAACCAGCGAGACACATCCAAAGCTTGCGGAGTAGTTCCTTGTTCCTTGTTCCCGCTGTCTCCAGCAGCTTCTCGACACCGTCGCACACATCAGCGCCATTACAGGCAAATTGTAAAGACCGGCTATATCCTGTCGTATGATAATCCACATCGAATGCCTCGTCGAAGTCAGCCTCCCTTTGTCCGCGTTCCAAGAATCCCCTGCGCGATTTGCTCCAGCCCAGGACTGCCTTCCGCAAGAAAGAACTTCGGTCGTTCAATATGTGCCACACGTACAGCATTCCATTCATCCCACCGCCCGGTTCCGCCCACCGCTCAGTCAGACACCGCGCACTAACAGCAGCATACGCATCATACACTCTTCGCAGCGCGTCTTCGGTCACGACGCCAGTATTCGTGATGTCAGCTGCGTTCAAACACGAATTGACAATTTCACTGTTGTTGATGTCTGCACGAATGTTTATGATGTCCGTTGCCGCGCTGCTGAGCACCATGTCGTCGTATATCGCAGCTGCGTCAAAGCATCTTCCCATTGCCTCGGCCGCCATCCCCGCCCGGTTGGCCTCACAGAAGTAGACCATGTGGGCTACTTCGCGATCCATCTTTGCCGTATTGCCGGCCAAGCGTGAAGCATATCGAGTCTCTAATTCAGCCTTGCCGTGTGTATAGGCCAAGCCCGACTCGACTGCCTTGCGACGCTCGACAACAAGCGGGACCTTCCGAGGTTTGGAGTATGTGGAAAATATTGAAGATGGTCTGTCAAGCTCGGGCGATGCTCTGTCGGAGCTGGGCTCGTAGTGAGAATCTGTATCAACGCAGTAATTGCTGTACAGAACGCGGGCATCGTACGCTCCCATGAGCATATTCATCAAGCCCGTCCCGAACAACACATTTGTGGTCAGGAGCGGTGCTGGCCAGTCCTCGGCGCCAAGAAGCTGGATGACCTCGTCTGAAGCGCGCCGCAGACCGTGACGACTGCTCGAGGGGATGGGCCCCAAGCCGTGGTGCTCTCTTTTCCAGGCGACAAGGTCATCAGAAAGACAGACCTCGACAATGTTGAGACTCTCGAGTCGCTGGTGGAAGGAGGCATCGGGTTCGGGCCAACTGCGTTTGGAATTCGCCTCGGAATGGTCCGCCTCCAAGATATTGTATGTCATGGTCACAGCCTTGAGGCCCTTGCTGATGTTCCGCTCGATATCCTTCTGAGAACCGCCCCCGATGAGTATGCGTGCCTCTTCGTACCCACTGTGTTTCGCGTGCTGTTTGAAACGCCCCTTTTGATTCCATTCCTCGCCCCAGAAATATGGCGGCGCCTGCTTGTCGTCGGGCATAAATTCTGCCATGGCCTCGGAAACGTCAGTGGCTGGTTTGATACTATGTCTTTTGAGGACACGGCGCACTTTGGCGCCGAAACAGCCTGAAATACTGCTCCACATCGTGCTCAAGACGGTCCTGTGAGACAGAACTTGAGAGTAACAATTATTGTGGCTCACAGAGGAGCTGCGTATTACAGGGTGCCGAGGATCTTGTCATACTTATGCATTGAATGCCAGCTAAGTGACAAGGAATGGGCAATGGACGGCCATGGGGAGGCACATTGGGGTGGTACCAAACTCATGCATCCCTCGATAGTGCCATGCATTTTATTCTCTACGTTTTCGTGTCACACTGGCGGTGAAGAAGCACTTACGCAGTTTGATTCGCAGGCAACCTCCGTCGAGGCACAGCAATTCAGCAGGATCAGTTTCATCCTGATCTGCACAACCATGTGCTTTACAGATGATTCCAGTCACCCTTTCAAATCGTGCAGACTTAATCTGGGCCTTCGGCTTTCCTGCACGTGGTCGTCCACACAAAGCAACATCGCAAATTATGGAGACTCGATATGCATACTCTATTCATTGCCACGAGCTCAAGATTGGATCCGGTGACTTGTACGGCTATCTCGCTTCGCGAGGACAAAGCTTAAAATCCTCGTAATGACCCTGGTCTTGGTTGGTGGGATGAACGATCCTTGTGCTATGAAATGACGCTGTGGCGGCCACTCAGTCCCGGCCTCTGTAATGATAACCCTGCAGTCTGCGTTACATGACATCTGGAAGGACTCGAGGTATAGACGGAGAACACTGGACGCCGATGGGGGTGATCCGCGAGCTCATTACCACTGAGATCAGATTCGCACTGCCTTGTCGAGGACCCGAAGCCCGGCGATTTGTCCACTGGATCACATTTATGGGATCCGCTATATCCTTTTACAACTTACGATTTCAAGAGAAGTGGCCGTCGGAACAATGATGTACCTACCTCGTGACCCACATATTTCAGTAGCGGCAGAAGTAAGTGCTGCGCTGCAAGCAATTTACACCAAGTGACCCACATGCCTGAGCGTCTCGATGGGTGTTGGCTCTGACATCCCTCATGTGTTTGTAATAGAAACAAACAATTCGTAGGCTTCCATTATCCGTGGCAGCTGGCCGGCCTCACATGCAGTCACCATAAAAGCCGATGGGTTTCAGCCCAGCGCCAGCGGCGATCTCCCGTGGCAACTACAGATGATTGGTCAAGGAACTGGCGAGAGGTCGAAGGATCGGGCAGCTTGGCCTCACACTAATCTACATTGACCTCGCCGCGGACTACTGCTCTCGCACAGCCTCCATTTGGCCTCATGAGAGAAGAAAGTGGGAACGGATATATACTTGTAAGTCGTCCTTCGCAGACACATGGGAATTTATAGGCTCGGCAGACCACTCGAACTTTAAACTTCTTGCCAACCCAAGCCCCCGTACCCCCCTGCGATTCTGGCGCGAATCACCTTTCAGCATCAGTCACATTGGTCAGTAGTCGATTGCCTTGCATAACCAACAAGCATGGAATCGTTCGACTCACTCTCGGCACTTGCAGGCACATTGCCTGCGATGCCAGGCCATGCAAGTCTGCCTGCCACCGAGCACCACATTTCCATGAGGACCCGACTCGCCGTTGAGAAAGCCATGGCAGACAACCCCGGCGACGAGCCCGCACAAATAGACGCGATCGCCAAAATCCGTCGATATTTCATGGGCCAGGGCCGAGTGGTGGGAATTGTCGATGCATACATCGATGGGGCCACCGACGTACAGGAAACAGTTCGCCAAATCGCCGAGCCCATCGAATACGCCTATACCACGGCGAACGGGGGCCGCCTGTTTGTTTCTGAGGAAAAGTTGGCTCGCCACCAGCGGCCCTTCCACAGCCCAGACAAGGCAGTAGAGATGTGGGGCCCGGAAGAAAACATTGACGAGTTCCAGGCTCGTGTGACTGATCCAATCGACGCACCGTCTGTGGAGGGTGAGCTTTGGGACCTCTATTACACCATTCTACACGCCTCAAAGAGAATCCCGTGGATCGATGGTGGCGCTCAGCAAAAGCTCGTCGACCTCCTGGCTTCTCTCAAAGCGCGTCCAAACCCACCACGGCCGGCGGGCATGACCGTGGCTCTGAATCGCTACTGGATCTACGAATGGGGAGAGCTCTGGGGCGACTTGGTCTTGCTCGGACCAGCGGGTCGGGAGACGTGGAACGATTCCCCTGGGTGTGGTTCTGGGTGGGAAAAGCCCGAAGTCAGCGCCTGGCTGAATGTGAATGCGTTTGTGGCACGCTTGACTGTGCAGGGGGTTCGCAACTTCGCAACTTATGGCAACTGGGCACTCCGAGATGCACTGGAGGAAGAAATAGAGCCCTCTGCTGGCGCCCACCACCCAGCGCCTTCCAAGGCCTACAAGGCCGAACTCCTTTTCAAAGTGGCGGCCGTCTGGATACGTATTGCAGGGCAGTATATGTTTGATCGTCTCATACCGGATCCTGAAGATGGCAAGGAGCCAGACACACTGCTCTGGACTCATTCTCAGTGGGACAAATGGCGAGGGAGGTTCGAAGAGGAGGCGCAAAAGGAGCAATACAGCAATGAGGTCACCATAGTCGCAAAAGAATGTGCGGCGATTATGGCCACATTTTCAGTTACTCCGACGGTTGATTAAACGCAAGATATACAAGGTATCATAATCAAGGGCTATTGACTTCCGCAAGCAACTCATACAAGCACGAAGCGTGGAATTCGAATATGTACTGGTATAGTTTGTCTTATTTGTATGAGTACCCACAGAATTTCGAGGGCGCCTGTTGTTCCGGGAAACAAATACACAGATCACAATTTCCCTCATCAGCTCGGGAGCAAAAAGAGTAGAATCATTTAATTGATTGAAAGGAAAGGCCACTATACGTGTCCAAAATTCGAAAGAGCGTAAGAACCCCCTCTTCCTCCAGACCTGGATAATTCGCAAGATCTCCTGCCCAGGCTTTGTTTCTGGGCGTCCAAGCCAACTGTCCGCATAGGACCGAGATCAATAAACACTAGGCTTTGGCCATGGCCGAGCTGAATTATCACAATGAGTGTTGATGGACACGCAGCCTGGCTAATAGTTAAATTGGACTGGATTTCCAATGACTCCAGTCGCAGAAGAGAGCAGGATAGAAAGGTCAAGGTACTTGGGAAGCGAAGTGTGGAGAGTTCATGGCGATTCAACCTCGGAGCGAATGGTAGATGTATTTTTCCATTGCGCACGTGTTATGTCGAAATCAATTACTCAAGAATTGGTTAATGCACCTGCGAATAGTTTAATAATGCCAAATCTTGGTTGATGTTCACTTTGGAAACAAGACGACCAGTTAGAATCCTTTGGTCTCGAGCAATGTAATCGGCATCAGTCGACGCCCACCCTTCAGGCTATTGTACATACTTAAGTAGGTAGGTAAGGACATGAGTGCTGTCGGACTGTCGACGCAGCTATCCGGCGTGATTGTTTGTTTTGTTTGCTGCACCCAATACTGGCTATTTCGGCTGTGTCATGAGATGGTTCAGCCACTATCGATCCTCACTCATCGGCTAGGAATATCACAATGTCGGTCGATGGGGGGCGCAAAGCCCGCGGGTCGATAGCTCTAGCTTGATGAGTCGAGGATATCTCGCGGGCTGTGTCCGATGCCGGCCTCTTTTAGTTTGTATACTGGTATTTGACGATTTTCAATATCCTCCAGTCTCCATCTCTGTAAGCAAGGGCTCAATGTTTGTCCGCCGATGACATTGATGCTGATGTGTGTTGCGGTGTCTTATCCCTGTAATCCCTGATCACTAACTCGGTGCCTGGGAATCCTGTCTGCCTGTTCGCTTTGTGCAGCCTGCCAAGAAGTAAGCTGCATGTCTCACTGATTCGAGTCCAGGCCAAGGGCCGACATCAGCCAAAAAACCACCTCACTAACGCACTAACTACCCGCTGTGCATCTTTTCTGGTCTGGTTTCTTCACTGGCTCAGCGTCCCAATGTGTCGCAGGTTCCAGGCAGCCTGGACAGCCCACCCTAACGACTCACTGTGCCTTTGATGCAGTGTGCTGTTACACCCGTCTGCAGGAACAGCATCCCTGCTGACACGCACACTCTTCAATTGCTGGGGAATCCTGCGATCTTCGTCCACCACGTTATCACCCGCCAGTCTCAATATGGCTGAGCCCGCTTTTTTTTCCCTATCGAAACTGCTCTTCAGACTCGCGCCAATAAAAGCTGACCTGGAATCACTTTCGATCAGCAAACTGCGAAATCAGCAAACTCATCCCCCCAGGTCATTCTTCTAGAAATCAATTGATTTCTCATACCCAACCCGACCATGGCCCGCCACCTTCTCGGGGGTCGCGTTACCAACCGTGATAAGAACACTAGAATCCGCGAAATGGGCGGCCAGTAAGCATCCACTCGCCCACCCATTGCGGTAAATTGTGCCTGTCTGACCCAGAGCAGTGAGGCCTATCAGACAGCCATACATACACTCGATCAGTACCGAGGCACCGTGGTGGCGTGCACCTACTGCCTGCCACCTAATCTCGCCCGTCCAGAGGGCCTTGAGACCCTCCAGAGCAAATTCTACGATGCAGTTGCCCGTGTTGTACTTGCTCAACCTCATTTACAAGTTGGTATTGCGGACGAAAACTCAAAAACCCCTGTCTTTGTTCGCCTTGATCGCCTTGATCTCCGCAATCATGTTAGCTGGAAACCACTGGGTGACTCTAGTCATCTCGAGCCGCTATACCTGGAGTCAATGCAAACTCAGCTCGATTCTAGATATGACCATCTCGACACCCAGCCCGGCTGGAGACTGATCATTTTACACAAGGTTGGGGCGGAGTCCATGGAGGTGTTGTATGGCTGGAACCACCCACATCATGATGGCATGAGCGGCAAAATATTCCATCAACAACTGCTACGAAATCTAAATGAGACCTTCACCCAGAACAAGGAGCCCATACCCAACGTTACGCAAGGCTCGGACAGTTGGATCATTAACCTCCCCGACTGTTCTGATAAGTTGCCACCAAATCCTGAACTTCTGTCTTCGTGGCCTATGAAACCAGCATTTCTGCTGAAGACTCTTTGGAAGGAACTCAAACCGCCTTCGATTTTCCCACCAGATAACACACACGCGACCTGGGCTCCAATAAAGGCCTCGCCCTTCGCGACCCGGTTCCGTACCTTCACGGTCGACGCTGACACTGTCGCGAAATTGGTGGGTGCTTGTCGCCCGCACCATACCACCCTGACAGGCCTTGTCCAGGCTCTTGTTCTGGTCTACCTCACATCCGCGCTAGAAGATGTGGAGGGCTTTGCGAGCATGACCCCTTACGATCTGCGACATATTCTGCCGTCGCACCCCCCGCAATACCCTTGGTTACAGCCAAAAGATTCGATGTGTAATTACGTGTCGATTGTGGATCATGAGCATGACGCCGAGCTTGTTGCGACCATCCGATCCAAGATACCAGCCCAGGTCATGGATGCAAGCCTGCCTGCTGACATCATGGAAATAGTCTGGTCCGTCTCGGCTCGAGTTAGACAGGAGATCAAGGCGAGACTAGATTCAGGGCTATTGAACGACATGATAGGCATCATGAAGTTTGTGTCCGACTGGCGAACCCAGCAGCAGAGCAAGGCGCGGAAGGCGAGGCACTTATCGTGGGTCGTCACCAACCTCGGTGTCATCGACGGGGGAATTAGCAACACACGCCGCGGACAAGAAGAGGAAAGCTGGGCTTTACGCCGAGCGGAGCTCGTTTTGGGCGCAGATATAGCTTCCGCCGTCTTTGCCGTGTCGATGATGACAGTCAAAGACGGACAGATGTCTGTTACATGCAGCTGGCAGGACTGCGTGGTTGACCCAGCCCTCGGCGAGCGCCTGGTTGGAAGCCTGGAGCGGTGGTTGAACGGTATTGTGGCCTAGCTGTCATGGAATAGCTCTCTCCGATACAAGAAACCGAGCGTAATTTGTTGACTTACATATGCACGCTACCGCGAACGCTTCCACACCGAGTATAGAGCTTGAACATCCGGATGTTGTGCGCCACTTACATGATGATAGATCTGAGTTTTTACGCTTTGATCACTTCACAACTTTCGTAAACAGCTATACGTCTCATTTTTGCCAAGTGAAAGATACCGGAATGTGAGCGAGCACTTGAAATCGAGGGTATGGTGTAGAGACTGGTGATGTTTTGGAACATGTCATCCTGTGTGTAGTTCAGTAAGAACGCCGTAACCATTATCGACAAACGGTATCAGCACCAAAGGCTGCCGCGAAATCTAGCATCTGTCGGCGACGTGCGGCCGCCGATGCTTGGGGTACGCCTACAACTCAAGTCTGCCAAGAAGAGCTGAAATGACTTCCTGCTTCCTCAACTCCCTAGCGCACATCCATGGATTTCAGCTCCGAAGTCAGCTCGCAATCTCCACCTTGGTCCTGTCCATGAAAAAGCTCTTTAAGAACATATCACTTGGTTGTTTGTCAGTCCGTTCTTCTGGCCCACTTGGTCCATATCAGCGCGGGCATCTACCTAATAATACGCCTCAGCGAATAGAAGGTCGCAGTATAAATGCACACCCTTTGACAAGGATGGACCAACAGCCACTATACACGCCGCTGGACTCCTCAAAACGGCAGATCAGGCTGCTGCGCGTATCATGCTCCGAATTCGATGATGACTTCGCTCCAATCACCTGCAGGCTGGAGGTTGCCTCGCTAGACGATCCTTCCCTCAACTATATAGCACTATCGTACGTCTGGGGTCTCGAAACAAGCACGATACCACTAGTTGTTCATGGCACCGAATTCAACATCACTGCAAATTTGTTCGGCTTCTTGGTCCGATATCGCAAATTGAGCTATGTCGTGCCACAGTGGGAGCTCGCAAATTTGCCTCTGTGGATCGACGCAGTGTGCATCAATCAAGACGACATTCCTGAGAGGAACAGCCAAGTCCAAATGATGGGTTCCATCTATCGATCAGCGATCAGAACCATTTCCTGGCTAGGCCCTGACGCCGGTGGCAGTGAAGCCACCGTGAAAGTTATGAGGCAAATATTTCCCAAGGTCAACGATTCTATCCGAAAGAAGGATTTGCTCGCGTGGCTGAAACCCGAGGAAACGGGTCTCTGGCAGAAGGATGGACAAAGCGGCGATGGAACTACATTCAGCAGTGGCAACATTTTCTGGGACAGCTGCAGAGAGATTCTTTCTAGAGCTTACTTCAGTCGTTCGTGGATAACTCAGGAGCTCGTGCTATCACGAAACGTTGTGGTACTTTGCGGCCAGCAGACTCTTCCCCTCGCAGCTTTTTGGATCATCTGGGAATGGCTCCTTCGAATCGAGGGCGTTCCCTGTCCATCGCACGTGGACCCTGGCCTCTGGTCTTTCTTGTCATCTAGAGAGGGTCGAAGGCTGCTAGGTTGGGGGGCTTTGAACAAATTGCCCAATTTGATGGAGCTCATGAGCGGGTCAAAGGACGCGCCAGAGCAAGATCTTGCCGTCGTTTGGCACGAGCTCGTGCTTCACACGCGTGTCCTCCAGGCTACGGATCCCCGCGACAAACTTTACAGCGTGCTGGGCATGCTCGATCGGAAGTTCAAGCCAGACTACTCTGCTTCGGCTGAGGATGTGTTTTGTGAATTTGCGAAGGAGTACGTTTACGCTGAGAAGCGGCTATCAGTCCTGCGCGAGGCTGGCCATGGCACATTCTTTGGTAATCCCGAGCACCCTCGGCACAGACTCTTTGTTCCATCATGGGTTCCAAACTGGGATGCACTTTCCAAGGAATTTACCTGGGGTCAATTCTACCATGGTGGTTACAGGCTGTTCGCGGATGGCAACCCGCATTCGAGCCCAAAACAAGCCTCTAACCCACAAGTCAGGGCGTCATCGGAACACGTACAAGGAGGTCATTGGAAGATTGTTGGAAAGACCCTGACGGCTCTCGGAGTGGCATGTGACAGTGTTCTCGCTGTCCATCGCCTTGACGTTGATCATGAATCTTGGACTTCATTCTGCGAGAACTACGTCTCGAAACGTGGCGAGCACAGTTACGTCACCGGAATCCCTTTACTTCAGGCGCTCGCTAGAATGATCTTCCTTGACCGAGACCCTATTTCCGGAAGGAACATTGATCATGCGACCACAGCACCCGATATGCTCAGAATTTGTATTCTTGGAGTCATTCTCATGGGATCGTCTGTTCAAGGTAGCATCGAGAAGTTCGGAATCGCGTCTCACTCGAATCTAGTCCACAAGCTTATCGGCTGTGGAGAGACAGCGAATAACCTCCTCAGATCCGAAGAACTCCTCAGAGACGTCGTGGACGTCTCAACCCTACGCACTCACCTGCCTAAGCTCACGTCAGACAGGCTCTCGCTGGTACTGAATTATGTAGCTTTCTGGACATCTGATGGATATCTAGGCTGGGGCCCGCCAGGAATGGAGGCAGGAGATACTGTTTGTGTCGTCATTGGTTGCGACGTACCAATAGCACTTAGACGTGTTGGTGATCATTTTATCCACATTGGACCGTGTTGGGTATTGGGGCTAATGAATGGAGAGGCTCTGGAAAAGGTATCAAATGGCCCGGCAGAATTTTCGAGCTTCGAAATAGTATGAGAAAAGTCGGAGACCTCGGATTGAAAATTATTCGCGCGTCGTGAGACTATAGGCGGAGGCTGATTCGCGGAGGAATTCAGAGATGGTCTGCAAACCTGCCTGTATGGGTCTTGACTCTGAGTACCCTAGACCTCGCCTTGCCTCCAAGTAGTCATCTGTTAGTAGTGCCGTTGTTTCTAGACTTGACTACGTGAACATTGCTGCATTTTTCTGCACGAGTATTTGTGTTGACCCGCTCTGAGGGGCACACAACCTGAGATGGTGTAATAGTAAACTTGAGAATCTTGAAAAGGACCAATAACCAATGGCCTTTTTGCAAATATTTCTTTTGCAGCATTCAAGGAGGTTTGCTTCTCCAAGACCACTAATGTATGCTTACGAAGTATTCTAGTTGGGAACATGGGAAACGGGGGAGGGAATGGAGGGTTCACTGCACACAGTGTCAGTGAGTGACAGCAATGTCCGCACCGCGCCAATGTGGCGTGGAAAAGGCCTATACAAATTGACCGAAATGGCGAATATTGATCATAATCTAAAATCCAGCAGTATAATTGCCCTTTTCACCGTAAATGAAAAAGGCTCACCAATGCTCCCTCTCGCTACGCTTGTTTCTTCCATTTTCCCCACGCCTTACCTGCCAAAGTCACAAATCGACGATGACATCCGTCAAAAAATTTCACATCTCAACCCATTGTTACTCCTCGAGATTCGAACGAATATTTCATCATGGCAAACGCTACCACCGACATCTCTGTCCACGAGGACACGGATTCTGACAGCCTATCACAAGTAGCCATGTCAAGTCGCGATGTCTCTGCCGAGGACATAAGAACAAACATCGACATTACGCTCTCCGAGCTTATCACCCATGCATCGAGCGGCAAAGTACTAAAAGCCGGCCTTGCGGCTTTGAGCAGCGTGAGGGACACATGGGGACTTCTGCAAAAGGAAGCCAACGAAATGACAAGAACCGGGTTCTATATGCAACTCGCTGACCGCATCTTGCACGATGCATCAATTTATAGCCTGGAGAAACAAGCTCGTCCCGCCTGTGCGGTCCGTGAGTTGGTTTTCAATCTGAATTACGCTTTTAGCCAGGACGAGCCCACACCACTGAATCTGAAGGTTCGTACCAATATTCTCTCTGTGTGAATACTACAAAGGCGAATGCTGACCTCGCTTCTTTACAGTACCTTCGCCGAAGACTGGTCGCCCTCCTAGACCAGTTTGACTCTTGCATGAATGGAAAGGGCATCACAACTGATCATCTCTGTTCACCTGGATTTCCTGATTGCAAATCTCGCTATATAAATCTCTGCGCTTTTGCAAGAGATTTGATCCGCGAGGACATACCTCTCTTTGCATGGGAAGGCATGATGAAAACTGCTCTCAACCGCGCCGTGGCCCACATGCCCTCGAGGAGGTCTGCACAGAACAATGGCGATATACCAGACACCTGGATGGCATACCTGGATGGAGCGAGAGCCTGGGTCAATTACAATATTATACTCAAAAGCCTCCGGGATCAGGATGTTTCGCGCGAGGCATGGCAGCAGTGGCAAGACATGTTCACGCAAGCCGACAGCATAGACCCCGACAGGGCCCTGAGAAATCACAGGGAATCACCGTTTGCGTCTGAGAGAGTGATACGGAAGGCGTTACACGACGCACAATACGACAACACCCGACATAGTACTCGCAGAGCCTATAAGCCAAAACCCCGCCCACTCAGGATCCCAGCGAGGACTTAATCGGAAGTCTTCAGCAAAATCTGATTGATGAGGCGGGATGCGTTGTTAGGGAAAAAGTTTTTTTTTTTTAAAAAAAAAAGGGGGGGCCGGGGAAAGAGAAGGAGGAAAGGAGGAAGGTGGGAGTATGGGAAGAGCAAGAAAACAAGGTGTTCTGGGCATGTAAGTGAATTCGAGTCCATACCGTACCGGTGGTGGCAGGCGACCCCCAAGCGTTGGCGAGGGCCCCAAGAGTTGGTCCAATTCTAAGACATCCGCTGGCGCCAAGCGTTGGCTATTCCCAAGCGTTGGTCAATTGCGCAAGAGTTAGCCGATTTGGGTGCAAAAGTCACGTGACCCTCTAGAGGGGCCAGCGCGAAAAGAAACAGGCGCCCAGGCACCCAGGCACCCAGGCACTCGACGCCAACCCAAGTTTTTCCCAACGGTGCACTTACTTGACTATTACTATGGCAATTTCTACTAAGCTACGGAGATACGAATTCTTATCTCCGAGTGCAGCGCGTTATCAACCTCGAATGGAAATGGGTATCACGTGACTTTTACACCCAAATCGGCTAACTCTTGCGCAATTGACCAAGGCTTGGGAATAGCACCAACGCTTGGTGCCAGCCCTAACGCTTGCCATTAACACCCATTTCCCAGTACAGTAGTGGGGTTTGCGTTTGTGTGAGTGGGAAAGCTAGCGAGCAAGCATAGTTGACAGAGCCAGGAGAGCTTGAAAAACCCGAGCCCTGAAGTCACAGCCAGCCGGTGTGAACCATCTCGATGAGTCGCTCACTTCGAGTGACGAGGGCTGGCAGATATCTCACTGATTAAGTCGTCCTGAGTTCTGCGAGCCTATAAATACAGGACTGGTGTTCTCTTCAACTTGTCCCATGAAAGAGGTGATTGCATATTCAGATTATTGACACCCAATCCACAAAGGACGAAAACAAGGAGACGATTAAGACAGAGAAAAGAGCCGAAAGGACACAACGAGATCAACAGACAGAACTACCCAAGCAGGTACTACCAACTTGAACACAATGTCAGACCAAGCAGAACTCCGACCCCACCAGCGAGACCTCTGGAATTTACTCTGCCGGAACTACCCAGCCGACATCTGCAAGAGCCTAGAGGATACGGACCATGTTCACAACGACGTGGTCCATTATCTCTACAGCATTCTGCAAAGCGCCAGGGCAAAGCCCGCGTCGTACCTCATCGCGAGGCTGGCAAGCCTCCCGGACACGACAGCGAACGAGATGATGGACGCCCTGGCCGCTCTCAACATTCATGGGCCAGACCTCGCGGGATCAGCCTCAAGTGAGAAGCCAGACAAGGGTAAGGCACCGGAGAGCGCCGTGCCGGGGAGCAAGCCATACTTCCACAGTTGCGAGCGTGAGTGCTTCTGGCTCATCGTCCTGGAACTGTTCAAGGCAGGCTGCCTGGGCCCAGACACTGATGGGTCTGCGCGGGAGAAGATATCGGACTTCCAGGCCCTGCACTACTTGTACAGGATGGATCTTGAGGAACAGCGATCTCGCCGACATGAGGATGTGGGATTGAGAAACCCTGCGCATTGTTGGTATCATGAGACAGCTGATAAACAGGTCTTGTGGTGTGTGAAGCGGATGTGGCCGCTTGTTGAAGACGAGCTGAAGAGCATCGAGGATATGAGGCAGGTCGTAGAAGATACAGACAGCGGAAGTGATTCTTAGTTGGACCGGCGAAAATAAGGCAGCCCTCAGGGCCAGTCTCATGAAAGTGAGCAATTAGTCTAGACCAAGTCAGCAAGAAATTATCTTGAGCAGTCAATGAAGTTTCCATCTCCCCAACTCCATAGCATGCAAATCGTTCGTGTCCCAAATCATACATCTGCCTTGTGGTACCCTTTTCCCCCTGGCCCACTATCAGCCCATTAGCTCCACACCGTTCCGTATAGCGCCGACGACAGCGCCAGTTTGGACAACTTCTGAGCCGCCTCCAGCCATCCTGTGCTCGATCTGTGAGAGAGCATCTAACCACGTGATCATAACCTCCGGTTTGACCTGGAGTTTGGCGACTTCTTCTGCCAGAGCCGTGATGATGTCAGCGAGAGCGAGGCCTCTCGCAGCTTTCAGTGTATTGACAGTTGTCAGGCAAGAAGTCACATCACTAGTGCTCAACAAGGTCTGCAAGATGTCTTGAATGGCGTCAGGAGGTGGCGCGGCGATGCAGTTGTAGATGGTCTCGAGAGTGATGGTCTCTCTGACGATGTCCTCCTCTGCTATCTTTGGGGCATCGCGTGGTTGCAGCGGGGTGCCTTTGACCTTGTTAGTTTCTCCTCTGGAGAGCGAAGGGGAAGAGCTCGTCTTACTAGATGCATGGCAAGCTTGGAGCACATTGAGTGCTCTTCGCATGTCACCTCTGCTGAGCCTCACCAGAGAATCGGTAGCGTCGGAGTCGATTTTTACGTGCTCCTCCTCAATGACCTTGTCAACAAGTACCCTAATGTCCGCCTCTTTCAGCGGACTGAACCTGAATCTCGTGCATCGCGACAGCAACGCAGGCGATAGCTTGTGCGAGTAGTTGGCGATAATACAAAATCTAGTGTTGGCCGTGTACTTCTCCATGATACGACGAAGGGCCATCTGTGCGGTGTTGGTCATGGCATCGGCCTCGTCCAGGATGATCAGCTTGTAGGCAGCCAAGCTATTGCTGCCGCCCCTTCCCGAGCGTCCCATGGTGAATATTTGCTTGGTTGATGCGAAAGTCTTGATTTGCTCGCGCACAACATCAATGCCACGGTCGTCGGAGGCGTTCAGCTCGAGAACCATCTGTCGCATATTTTCGGTGCCGTAGATGCGACGGGCGAGGGCAAGAACCGTCGAGGTCTTTCCTGTACCGGGAGGACCGTATAGGAGGAGGTGAGGGAGGCGATTCGAGTCGACAAACTTGTTGACTGTGGCAAGGATGTCTTGATGGCCAGAGACGTCGGCGAGCGTTGCTGGACGATATTTCTCAACCCTGACAGAGAAAGTGCGAGTGTGAGCGAGCGCGCGACAAGCTACACGCATATTTAAGCAAGTGCTCAATTACTCACCATGGCAAGCTGTCTTCGGCCTCGACAGGCAGGTTGGCGGCACTTCGTTTGCCCTTCGCAGTGTTGTCAGATGAGAAGGTGATGTCCTTGGATGGCGCAGGGACATCAATGTCCATCTCATCCTCGAAGTCCGACATGTTGGGAGTTTGGTTACTTGTTCTGTGAAGCTTCCCAATGGAATGCTGGTACTGGGTAGGTACTGGACCGAGTTGTCGTACTGCCTCGATATTGCCCGCGGTCTGCTTCTCAAAGGTTGGTGGGGCTTTGAAGCTCGACGCGTCGCGTCACAGCTGTGAAAGAGTCCACCCTAGGCATTGCTAGGGTCCTCTGTCTCGCGTGAGCACTGACCAGCACTTAATTGAACCACCTATTCTAGCCTAGCGTCTGCTCACTTGCCAACATCAATAAACTTAATAGTCCCTTTCGCTATCTGCCCCATTGCTAATCTCCCTTACTACTAGGTTGTCACGCTCTTTTCCTTGACACTCGTCATGGACTGCTTCCCACCCATACCGACATGCAGGATGAACGGCTGCTCGATGCATCCTCGTTCATCTAGCGCAGTGCACCCCGCTCAGGGGCAACATCGGGGGGCAGGGATGCAATCTTGACGGCCTCGAGCTCGGCACCAACCCCTGGCTGGAAGGTGGAAGGTGGAAGGGTAGTGCTAGCTGGTCCTTATCAGTGATGGTGATGTAAGTGAAGACGGAGGCAGGTTCTGCTTGATTAGTTGTGATATCGCTAGGGTATTGACGAGGCCGAGATTTCAGTCTACAGCAGTATTTCTTTCATCTTTCATCTGGGAGCTCTGTGTCGATTTGCTACTCGAAGACGCAAGTTTCTTCATCTACATCTTTTCCCTCGTTGCAAAAATGAGTGCGAGCACAATTTTGACGTTGTTGCAACTCGCCTCATTAATTGACGCAGCAGTTCCAAAAGTCGACAGCGTCTTCTGGCAACGTGCTCAGCTACCCCATTCTGGTGGCTTGACCGCACGGCAAGCCGCCAGCATTAATGGATCTGATTACCCGCCATCATGGATGACAATACCCGTCGATCATTTCAACGAGTCTGATACTCGCACGTTCCAAAATCGCTATTGGTTCAATGCGACCTTCTACCAAGAAGGCGGGCCGGTTTTCTGGTTCGACTCTGGCGAGCAGAATGCTCAACCACTAGTGCCTTACTTCCTCAATGAGGTTGCAGGGCCCTCGGCAGTCATGACACTTGCTCGTCGATTCAAAGGCCTCGCATTGCTCGTCGAGCACAGGTACTACGGTGGTGTAGAGGAAGGCAGCTATCCGTATCCCATCAACAGCACAACAGGAGAGGTCCTCGATCCCAGTGGGTACAAATATCTGGACACAGAGCAAGCTCTCGAGGACACCGTATACTTCGCGAACCACTTCGAGCTTCCCACAAACTTTGCCGGGAATTTCTCCCCAGATGTGACACCATGGGTTTGGCTCGGCGGCAGTTATCCCGGAATTCGAGGTGCTCAGCTGAGAGTCCGAAACCCGGAGACTTTCTTCGCGACCTGGGCGTCGAGTCCGCCCACCGAGGCAGCTGTGGACATGTACACGTATTACGCACAAGCTGAGAGAAGCATGACAAGAAATTGCTCCGCCGACTTTACCGCAATCACGCGATATGTCGACGGTGTTCTTGCCAACGGCACGGACGATGAGGTGACTTCTTTGAAGCGACAGCTGTTGACAGCTATTCAGGCGTCCCCGTCGCATCCCAATCCAGCTGTCGGCGATGAGGACGTGGAGGACCTTGACAACGCCAGCGTGGGCTCATTGCTATTGACACCTTTGAACTTTTACCAATACTTCGGATTTCAGCGTTCGGTGCTACCATTCTGTGACCTCTTGGAGACTCAGAACAGGACGGATGTCTCCACTACAGATAATGGCGGCACGGCCAGGTCCATTGCTCCTGCGTCAGGCATTGCGCTGGAATACAACATCAGCACAGCATGGAACGCCTTCCTTGTCGCCCTTGTGGAGATCAACTATGACGATATCGATTCACTCAGCCCACCGGATCCCGTCCAGGGCTATAGTTGGACATATCAGTACTGTTCTGAATACGGATACTACCAGCGAGGGAACCCGGACAATGAGCACACCATTCAGTCGCAATTTATTAGTGTCGATTACTTCCAGAACACCTGCAATTCCATTTTCCCGGGGCTGCTCCCGCCTAGTCCAAACGTCGAGGCACCAAATAAATACGGCGGTTGGCTAATGCAGCCATCCAACACGATGATGACCGGCGGTCAGTACGATCCCTGGCGGGCTTTGTCACCTGCTTCGATAGAAGAAGGATCTCCGGGGAGGAAGACAACACAGGTGATTCCTGGCTGCAACCAACCACCCCAGGATGACGACATCTTTGGCTTGATCTACGATGGTATGGTGCATGTGAGTGACACGAGAGCGTTGCTGAACTTGAGCGACTTTTACCACCATAACTTCTCCACAATCGGCTTCAGCAGTTGTATTAGCACGGAGCCTTTCTTTGCAGGAACATCCTTATTCGAGCGCGCATTGGAGACATGGCTGCCATGCTTTAGGAACCATACCTCGGGCAGTGAATCGAACGCGACGAAGGACGTAAAGGACTGGATTTAATTGTACCAAAGGTTATATGGACAATATGAAGCACTCGTTTCAGCTTCGAGTGGTCTCCAAAGCACGTGCAGCAAATTATGTTGCGGCACAGGCGGCTCAAGATAGCCCGACGTTGTTGTCGAACTTGAACAGCTCAATAACGCCATTAGCCAACGTTGAAACATGACGCATACGAAGATCAAGTGCTATACCTCTCTGTCAATCACGAACGCCTCTTTTCGAAATGGATGCCGAATTTTGTGAGACAAGCTGAAGGATAGTTGAATCAGCTGGTCTATCATTTTCAGCTGTCGGCGCCTACGACCTCCAACCCACACTGGAGCATTTAATGTGCGCTTCGCCACTGACACGCTAAGTTTGCTATGGCTACGCCTAATCGTCGCGAAGCAGCTCTAGAGCCCAAGCCAAAGACCTTTGTGTGGACTTATGCCATTGATTGTCTACTATTTCTTTCAAAAAGTATTATGAGGCGTTTGACGGGAGTGGCCACTCAAAAACCTAAGATGTGATGCCATCAAGCCGCTTTTGACACAATCGCGCCAGTACAGCCGCGAGCTTGGCTAGCGGTCGCAGCAACATCCACGTGGGCGTTCTGGATCTTCGGGCGCAGCCCGCACATCGGATGCTACTGAATGGTGAGGCGGAATTGCAGGAGAAGATAGGAAGTATGTAGGCACCAAACGGATGTAAAACGCCACGTGGTGGGGGTGATACATGTACAAGTTCAGCTCGGCCGCCGCAGTGTGCCACCAAGACGGGGACTTCAGTCCCAAGAACACAGGTCAACGATTCTCGACGAGCACAACAGGCTTCATTCGGTAGTAGTTCAGTGGATGAAAAGCACGACGATTAAGTGCTCTTCGCTCGGCCGGCCAGAGGCGAATACACCGACGAAGGACAAACAGCTGGTCCTTGATGAGAAGCATGCCAAAGCTGCAGCATCATTAAATATAATGTTACATGCCGTTTTCACGTGTTTCATTCGACTCATAGTCCTCCTCACACTCGTCAGTGCTCATGCAGGACGGGCCCGAATCTGATGTACCAGGCTGTCGGTAGGCCTAGCTGAATCATACCGGTGAAGGAGCTGACAAGGCATCCCAGCTTTGGCATTTAATTAGAGCCTAGGTCTTTCCCGGGGGGGGGGGGGCTCGTCACTGCGAATAACATTGCGAGCGCTCTCTGCCTCATACGCAAGCGCGACTTTTCGTCCAGGTAGTCACATTATCATCACATGTGAATCGTGCTTTACTAGTGCTTCGAGGCTTTCGTCTACCTAGGTATTACGTCGCTTGCATCATGCTCAACACATTCAAGCGTCAATAAGTCTTCAACAGCAACAGCACATCCTCGTTGATACTCTTCGATTCTCTTAATTGACGCTGTTCAAAAGTTAGACACATTAAAAAATGCGGTGTATGGTGCACTACCGACTAGTGACCGTAGACACTGCTCAATATTTGCCACGGCTCATAGATAAAAGCTTCCAGAGGCAAAGCTGAATGAGGCTCGATCAAGATTGGTCGAGACTATTACCGTACTAGGCGATTCGCTCACTCTGAGCGGCGGAGGTACCGAACCTCTGGGTTCATGAGGTTGGGCCCACCGCTTAGCAGACTGACTGGTGAGGCCGCCGCATGGCTGAGGTGCGCCGTGGTCGGCGGCCCAATTCTCTTTGTCAATGACTTGACGTATGCCAGATGCCTGCTCTTCCGGTGGAGACGGCGAGAGGGCGAGAAAAGAATTTGGCGAGCTGAGTAAAAAAGTAATGTGTCACACTGTCCCGCAGCTAAGGTTCTCGCGTGGCTTTAGCAGTATTGGCGCCACGGCATGGCCTCTTGGCCACGGGTCAATTCAAGCTCTGACAAGCCACCAAGTCTAAACTCGTTCGGTTCCAAGACTTTCCAAGATCCCTATCGCAGGAGATCGCAGAGTCAATTGAGGGTAGCTGCTCATTGCGTGCTCAGCCTTGGCCATTTCACCATCATGAACAAATTGCAAAGTGGATTACCTTTCTCTGCTGACGGTTTCCGTACATATGGAAAAGCGTACATATACGCAGACAAAGAATGCATTGACTCGTAGAAGGATCTTGGCTCATTGACAGGCCACACACCCGCGATTTCCACGTAATTCTGAATTTTGAGCTTTCTTCAGAGCCATCGTGAATTTTGTTACATCGAAAGCAATCATGTCGCTACCTGACAGGAAAGAAGTCCTGCCAGGGCCGGATCCAATCCATCCGGCTGACGATGAGCAGTCGCTTCATTACCAAGTGAACTGGACCAAGGAGGAGGAAAGTAAAGCAAAGCGAAAGTAAGAATGCAGCACAGATCAGCAAATTGTTAGTCGAGCATGTGCTGATATGTTCAATTACAGGCTGGACTTCATTATCATGCCAATTCTTACGCTCGGCTTCTTCTGCTTGCAACTCGATAGGGGCAACATCGCCAATGCCATTACGGACAAGTTCATGGAGGATGTCGGCATCGACCAGGACCAATTCAATGTTGGCCAGCAGATGTTGTCCCTCGGAATTGTTCTCTTCGAGATTCCGTCAAACATGGTTCTGTACCGAGTCGGGCCGGGCAAGTGGTTGACTCTCCAGTTATTCCTTTTCGGCTTCGTGAGCCTCTTTCAGGCCTTCCAGCACGGATACGGTGCCTTCATTGCGACTCGCTTCCTGCTGGGGGTGACAGAGTCCGGTTTCATCCCCGGCGGCCTCTGGACGCTATCCACATGGTATACCAGGAAGGAGACAGCGAAACGAGTGATGTTCTTCTATTTCGGCAATCAATTCGGCCAGGCCTCCTCGAAGCTTCTCGCGTACGGCATCCTTCACATGCGCGGCGTCGGAGGGAAGCCCGGCTGGTTCTGGCTCTTCGCTATTATGGGATCTTTCACTATACTTTGCGGTTTCATCTATGGTTTCTTCCTTCCAGACTCGTTCAGGAATCCCCACAGCACCTTCCTCCCTATTGTGCCGATCTTCAGCGAGCGAGAGGTCCATATCTTGCGCACGCGAGTCCTGCTTGATGACCCGGCCAAGGGCAGGAAGAAAAAGCGTATCGGGCTTCCCGCGTTCAAGAAGGCTGTGCGTTATCATCCCTCAACATCACTTGTCGTTAGACTGGCTTCGACTTACTGACTGATTTATTAGTTCTCGAACTGGCGTCTCTGGGTCCACTTCCTCATCACGCTTTGCAACAACGGACCCCAGCGTGCCTTTGACACCTACTCGCCCTCTATTGTCAGCAGCTTCGGCTTCCCTGCTCTCACCAGCAATGCCTTGGCATCAGTCGGTCTTTTCCTGCAGATCCCAGTTTCCTTCAGCTTTAGTGTAATATCGGATTGCTTGTAAGTCAAGCCAACAGCCCGGCAAGCCAATGCATGTGCACAATGCTGACCATGATCTCCAATCCAAACAGCAACAAGCGTGGCGAAACTGTGATGGCCGGCTTGAGCCTGCATCTCCTTGGATATGTCTTCAACCGTATCTTTACTGAGCTGCGCGGCCTCCGAGGCGTCCGCTACTTCGGCGTTGTGTGGACGCAGACGTTTGGGACATTCCCACACCCATTGAACATTGCCTGGATGTCCTTGACCTGCACTGACTCAGAGGAGCGAGCTCTGGCAATGGCAATGTAAGTTCACCCGCCACAGATTGCGGTACGCACCCACCTACCAAAAATTCAAGACTAACCCAGCAATGCTTCAACCAGGGTTATCATGGGCGCCAATATCGCAGGTATCTACGGTGCCCAGATTTTCCGCGCCGACGACAAGCCGCTCTACCGCCGCGGCTTCGGCATCGATATTGCCGTGCTCACCGTCGGCGTGACCCTGGCGGTCGTCAGGTTCTCGGACGGTTGGATCCAGAAGCGCCGGGGGGTGAGGCAGGAGGCGCTCGCGGCTGTCGACTCGGGGAGCGAGCACAACTCGCAGGAGGATGAGAAGAGCGGGATCCCGCGGGTACCACAGCCGGGTCAGGGCCAGCCGCAGCCCGCGCCGGTTGGGCACGACATCAAGGGCGCGCCGAATGCCACGACGTACTAGGAGGCTGGCCACGTGCCAGGTGGCCCAAGATTGCTTTTGTGAGCGTTGCGTATAACATTGATACCAGAACGGTAGTGATTGGGTTGAGCGTAGCGATGAGACTGGACTTGGTGAGACAAGCGAATGCAACTTTCGGTCATATTATCATTCATCTCAGGCCCGAGACCCGCAATATCGTGAATCCAAGCATGCTAGAATGGCCTGTCTGCTGTGGTGAAGAAACGCAGCTGCATACCGATGTCGACTCTGCGGGCAGAAAGTTCGAGGCTGCAGCGACATCTGGAAGCGTATCGAGTCTCGACATTGGCTACTGGAGGAAGGCAAGGCAAGTGCACGTGAACTCCGTTCAGATAATGTCTCCCTTTGAGTGTGTGTTAGTTGTGATTGATGTCCAGGCAGCCGCCGTCGTGGTTAGCTGGCCGGAGGAGATAGACTAGGGTGTTGTTAGTGAGCGGGTGGTTTTTTATCTCTATATAAGTCCAAGCCCCACTTTTCTGTCGTCTCCGGACGTATGAGATGGGTCGGTCCAGTAGCTGAGCTGAGAACGACCCCTGCACATAAAGTCTTTTTTTGCATCACCTTCGAAGGTCCGGAGTTCAAGTCAGTTCGAACAATTTTTTTATCATATGTTCATTTGATATCTCGGACTGGACCTCGTGGTGCCAACCGCGTAGATTGATATTGCCAGAAGTGGGTCGAGGCTTTACGGTGGTAGGCCAATCTGCAGACGCCAAGGCTGCACGTGTGTTCTCGGGGTCAGTTTGGGGGTGGGCCTGGACAGGCTGACAGGAAGGACAAGCCCAACCTCCAACTCGGCCACCTTCCAATCATGGAAAAGCTATTTGCGAATACCCTTTGACCAGTGACTTCCACAAGCTGGCAGTCTGGCAGCGAAGGCCAAGTACCACTCCCGATGCTGCCGCTCGTGTCCCCGCCGACTGGCCCGTCAAATGTTACATTCCGAGGCCGCATCCCCCCGCCAGCAGGCCGTCGAGAGATGGTGCCTGCTGTGAAGCTTGTATTGGCCCGACTTGCTGCTCGACATGCAGAGCATGCCGGCATGGTTGCAACGCGTGGCCCACGGGCCAATCAGGCACCCTCGTGCCCTCCGTCCAATTCACTTACATGGACGCCACCCCCGGTCGGCGACTGTGCAGGAACTTCAGACGGCCCCCATCGGGCTCGGTCAGGCGCACTCCCACCACCCTACTCGGTTGGCCACCGCGACCTTTAAATGGCTCGCGCCGCCCTTCCATGCCGGCCACTACCTTGGCTCCCGATGTCTCTGCTCTGTGGTGACGGTCTAGAGGCCTATCTCTTCTCTTCAAGGAGCCAACATGAGATCTCAGGTCGTCCACCTCTTGGCTGCCGCCGTCGGCTCTGTCATCGCGCAGCAGTCTGCCGGTGACACCCTCAGTCCCGTGAGCTACGTCAAGGGCAAGGCTTTTGACCGTCTTGCCGTGATCTGGCTTGAGAACACAGACTATGAATTGGCAGCAGGTGATCGTGAGCAAAAATCCCTTTTTTTCTACAAATAGCTTTCTCCCCCCATCGTGCAAAAGCTAACATCGTCACAGCGAACCTGGCATGGCTAGCCAGCAAGGGGATTACGCTGAGCAACTACTTCGGCGTCACCCATCCCTCCCAGCCCAACTACATCGCCTCTCACGGAGGCGACTACTTCGGCATGAACAACGATGATCTCAGCACCGTCGACGCCAACGTCTCCACGATTGTCGATCTGCTCGAGGACAAGGGCATTGCCTGGGGTGAGTACCAGGAGGACATGCCCTATTCGGGTTTCCAGGGCAAAGCCTACGTCAACCAGGTCACCGGGGCCAACGCCTACGTGCGCAAGCACAACCCTGCCGTCATCTACGGCGCCAACTCGGGGCGCGCCGACCGGCTGGCCGTCATGAAGAACCTGACGCTGTTCTACGACGACCTGGCGAGCGGGACACTGCCGCAGTGGATGTTCATAACACCCAACATGACATCTGACGGGCACGACTCGTCAGTCACCGTCGCCGGCAAGTGGACCCGCAGCTTCCTCGAGCCTCTTCTTGCCGACTCTCGCTTCATGAACAACACGGTAAGTTTGTGTGGTGATCGCGCATGGGAATGCCCGTGCTAGCTTGTCACGATTTACTAACAGCCTCGTCAATAGCTCGTGCTTATCACCTTTGACGAGAACTCGTCGTATGCTATGACGAACCGCGTCCTCGCCATCCTCCTCGGCGACGCCATCCCTTCGGACCTGGTCGGCTCCACCGACAGCAGCTTCTACAACCACTACTCAGAGATCGCCACCGTCTCAGCCAATTGGGACCTGAACACTCTGGGCAGATGGGACGTCGGCGCCAACGTGTTCTCTTGGGTCGCCGAGAAGACGGGCGACGCCGTCAGGGAGTGGTCCGAGGCTTCCGCGCCGCCCCTCAGCTCCATGTTTTTCAACCAGAGCTACGACGGGGTCTTCAACGACCAGGGCTCGTACCCTGTCTACCCCTCGCCGAACCTGGACATTGAGAGCCCCAGCGGCAGGACCGTCTTGCCAGCCATCGGGGAGACGTGGGCGGGCAGCTCCAACCCGGATTACTACTCGAGCGCCCTCGAGGTGCCCGATGGGCTGCACCCTCCTGATGGTTACGGCCGGCCAGCTTTGCAGCTTATTTAGGTCGGAGGCGGCAGTAATAACGGGGTTGGATTGTACATAGGAGAGCAGCGTGACTGAATCTCACAGCGTGGTCATCAACTTGATGAGACATACACGAATTCCTAAGCGAGTTCAGCAGCAGTGCTCTTGACAGTGCCTTGGCCGAAAGAAAGATATCGAGAGCGTTCATCCTGATGGCTGGGATTGATTCTCCACTTGTCGATGAGACAAAACGGTTTGAGGGGTGTCTGTACTACTTCGGTACCCTGAGCTGACTGGGCAAATGCTCTACGACTGAGTTGTCACCTGCCATGGTGGATTTGCGCGACAAGTCGCAAACCACATATTCTCCGGAGCCCTTGACCTGGCACCCTACGTCCAGCCACGCCGCAGTCTACACGGAGAATGAGAGCTGTGTGGGATGTGTCACTGTCTTGTCTAACAGCCATCCCGGTGCTGTGCCGTGGAAGAGGGCAGCATTTTAGCCGGGACGTGACACGACCTCCTAGGTCGGCCTAGCTATGGAGATGTTCATTTTCCAGGAAGTCCTGGCTAGCAGCCGCTACGGGACAAATGTTGTCGCGTCGGTACCGATGTCATTGAGATGTGTTGGCGTTTTCTCAAGCCCTCTCTGCACGCCTAATCTTCAGCTCGGTTTACCAACATCAACCTGGTCTGGGCTCTTGAAAGCCTAAAATGCTCACTTTGTGAGCCTCGGAGTCGACCTGCAGGGCGACGATACAAGGTCAGTCGATGGACACTGGACAAAAGAAAAACGAGCAGCAGCGCTAGGTTGGACAACGGCACTTGACCCATGCAGAACCGACAAGACAGAACGAATTGGCCAATGGCGGGAGGGCTGGGGATTGCAGCCACCGGTTCATTTTTTTCTCTTTAGTCTGCCGATTCAACCCCATTGCCGCAGTAGACTAGGCTGCTCGATGCATATCACAATTTCAAGCATGAACCGGAGCTGAGCCTCCCTGCCTCGGCAGGCTCGGTAGGGAAGAGTGTTGGTCCAGCACGCAGACGGTTCGCCCGCCAGCCCCCTCTTCCGCGATGATCCATGAGCGTACGGCGTCGCGACGGGCGGCCCTGCCCATGCAAACATCCCGTCTCCGGTATCGTCTCGTAGATGGGACGTCATTCGGTACTGAGAGGTTGCATCTGCACCATAATTCTGGTCAAGATGCACGCCGCCCGCGTCCTGCTGTGCTGCTGGTTGTAGTGGTGGTGGTGTGGGGCGGGTGGTTGGATTACAAGCCTTTGATGGAGAGTGACGTCGCGGCAGTTCCCCGCGCACCGAAGACATTTGCGACATTGTATAAAACGAGTCGCTTAGACGGCCTCTCGGAAGGAGTTGGGAGAAGTGATTGGAAGGAAGGTTCACCTGGCTGCTTGATATCAGTTCGTTCCGCTCAACTTTGATTTTTTTGGGTTTTGGGTTTCGGGTTTCTCCAGCCCTGGCCATCGCGGATCGCCCCCCACACGTCCCCATTGGGAAATAAGAAGAGATCATCGACCACCCGTCCAGAGACAAAAACGCCCACATATCCAGTCAAAGTTGCAAGAGCATTTCAATCAATTGGAAATGCCACCACCAACCTCAACCCTGGTGCGTGCAGCCTCACGCGTGCTGCACGCGCGCCAGTCCACCGTCACAGTCACGCCGGCCGACAGCTCCGACAACTCGTCGTCGGGCACGAACCTCAGCGGCGGGGCGATCGCGGGGATCGTCATCGGGTCGATCGCCGGGTTCCTGCTGCTGCTGTGGATCTTCAAGTCGTGTTCCAACATGGGGGCGCCGCCGCAGGAGAAGCGGGACCCGGCGTGGTACGACGACGTCGGCGGCGGCAGGAGCAGGAGGAGGGGCCGCTCTCGGCACAGCAGCCGGCGCGGGTCGTACTACGTGCAGGAGGCGCACGCGCCGCGGCGGTCGCGCAGCAGGGAGGTCCGGACGGTGCACCCGGTCGTCTACACGAGCGAGCCGAGGCGGCCGAGCAGGGCGCACGAGAAGCACCACCACAGGAGGCGGTCCAGGAGCGAGGGCAGGGCGTACTACGGGTGATGTGGGCAATTCTAAAATGAAATAAGATGAGGCCCGTGGGTCCAGGGGTCCCATCCGGGCGGTAAAACCTCGATCTGATGGGGTTAGCTTTCGGGAGCCGGTGGGACGCCCGAAGTGCCACTGCATTGGGGGGGGGGCGGCCGGTTGCTGGTTGCTGGTTGCCGTTGCCATCGCAGGAGGGATGGTATGGGCGGAGGACAACGGCCCGACGCGTGGGATGATAATGATATATGATTACGGGACGAGCAATGACCCGAATGGCTGGACGACGATACAAAAACTCCCAGAGATAAATAATGCCACATGAATGAAATGAATGGGGATGAATACGAGAGTCGCGCGTGCCTGTGGGGAATGCTGGTTGAATGAGCACATGCGGGCCAAGAGTCAACTATTTACAGCGTCCTGTCCCGTCCTGGCTGCCTACTAAGCAGGCTGCCTGTAATTATCAAGCCACTTCCAACGGTCATTGTCCTGTTGGACTGAACGGCTAATTAGCTTTTTGATGTTGTGCTATTGTTGCTCAATTCAACACACCCACTCACAACTAGAGAACTGATAAGGTCCATGTCTGTGTGTCTCACGCACCCGCACCCTTATTATTCTGTCAGCTCTGCCTCCCCCCCCCCGTCAGCTGCAGGCCAAGAACGCACAGATACGAAGCGCTTCCAACCGTTTGGGATAAGCAAATTGTCACAGTCGGGCTGGCCTATGTGCTTGCCGCTGTTGGTCGAACCATGCACCATGCAGCTAGCATCTGGCATCCAGCATCTAGCATCTAGTCTACAGTAGCGCCCCATGCTCTGGGCCTTCTCTGCCCCTTTACGAGTCTCGTGCCCAAGTTCCCCATCCCGGTGCATCGACAAACTTTCCTTCCAGCTACTACTATGTTGGTGAGGTCGGCTTCAACCTTTGTACATCCGTTCGTTACCTGACAGAAACAAGCTTAATCCTGCTTCAGCGCAGCGCAGTCCATCACTGCGTGGGCCGACGACCCTGGTTTTTTTTCGTTGCGGCTTTGGACATTCCCGAGACCGCGCCCGGCGTTTTGTTCTTTGTTCGTTGTCGCGCCTGCGCCTGAACAACCAATCCGGCCCGACTGCAGATCCAGTCAGTCATCAGCCAGGTCAAGCGAGCCGAGCCAATACCATCAACCTGGCCTGGATTATTATGCATGCTGGTCGTCTGCAACCTTAATTCACATCACCACATCCCTCCCACGGGACTGCTCACCCGCGGTAATGAGGTCCTTCTTCGGCCTCGCAGCGCTCGCTGCGGTGGCGGCCAGCACCGATGTCATGGTGCCTCTGTATGTCTACCCGGGGAACACGACCTGGACAAACCCGAACTGGGAAGCCGCGGTGGATGCAATCAAGGACAACCCTCACATGCACTTCTATGTTGTTGTAAACCCAAACAGCGGGCCTCAGAACACGAGTGATCCGTCCGGGTTCAACGGAGGGTACTGCAATGTCGACAATGCCGACTACATCCCTCACGGGTGCAACCGCGACTGGACCACCCACCTGGCAGCCATCAGCAAGCTCTCCAACGCCCAGACCATTGGCTATGTTTACACGAGATACGGGCAACGGCCAGTCGACGAGGTCAAAGCAGATAGTAAGCAGCCCCTGGACACAATTTCAACCTTTCAACCACAACACATCGTGGTCTGTTTTACTGCTTGCTTTGAAGGTCTATATTAGACTCCGGCTTTTGAGACATTCCATGGGCACATGAACCCACCCTCTTCTTGTGTAAATTTCACCACCGGCGCTTTGATAGCTAACCCCAGGTGCTGCAGTATTGGAGTGGTCTATGTGGGACAAGGCGGCGACCTGGGACGCCAACAAGGAGGCCGACATCTCCATCCACGGCCTGTGGTTCGACGAGATCGGCTCCTCGAGCGTCAACGCCAGCATGTACCAGGACCTGGTCAGCTACGCCAACGAGACGTTCGAGGCCAAGGGCAAGTCCAAGGGCAAGTACAGCGTCGTGCTCAACGCGGGGCCCGTTCCCGACCCGGCGTACGAGGCCCAGCTGTTTAACATGGCCTCGGCCGTCGTCACCAAGGAGACGTGCTACACCACCGACCCGGAGGCCGACGGCGTCGCCTGGGACTGCCCCATGCCCTACGCGCCCTTCGAGGTCGCCGACCTCACCACGGGCGACGGCCTCCCCCACGACAGCGCCTTCCTGCCGCAGACGGTCGTCATCGTCCACCAGTTCCGCGGCCCCACCAACGCCTCACTGCAGATGCTGACGGAGCAGATCGACGGCGTCGTGGGCCTCGGCGTGCACAGCACCTACTTCACCAGCGGCAGCTGGCACAACACCACCATGGTGCCCGCCACGATTGGGAACGTCGCCAAGATACTCAGCGTTGCTAATGACGCGGCGAGGTCGGCTTATGGGTCTGCCTGGGGGGTATGGGCGTCGTGCATGTGTGCGTTCTTGGTATATAGCCTTATTGATATATAATTCCCATTCGAAGTCAGTCAACGCCTGGCCTTCAGGGGCAATCGTGTGAGTCTGTCTGAGATGTACACCGATGGCAATGGGGTCCAAGTGCAGTAGGAGCAGACGTCCGCCTGGGGCGCTCTTTCCTGGGAGCAAGCTCGGCGACCTTAGGTGCCAGAGCCGTAGTTTCCCATATCTACTCACGAAGGGGGGCCATAGGCTCAAAACGGAGACTGCTGTCTGCACTCCCTTGCCCATGGGCCCTGAACCATCGAAATTCCTTTATTTTGCGATGAGTCCCCGACCGGCAAGTCTACCACCAAGCACTCCCCAATCTGTGCTGGTATCGACAACAGAAAGTGTTTCCTCATGAAAAGCTCAACGAAATTCATCTGAGGCATCGACCAGCTTCTTTCCTGGCATTACTATTTTGCTGCGGTCCTCCAGACACACATTTTGGGTTCCATTGAACACTTACACGCCGCCCCCCCCCCCCCAGGCCGGCCTTTCTCCCGTCAATCTTGAGCCTCCCCATCGTACACAATTCTGGTCACCCAAGACAAGCTTTTACCATGGAAGAGATTGTCCGTTAGCAGCGACAGCAGACGAATGTCAAGTTTCTCGACGAGAAGGGCCGAAGCTTCGCGGGCTGGTACCTGCTACCAACGTCTTCACTGACTGGCCGCGATGCCCTAGAGATGCTCAAATCATCTTTTGACTTTACTTTCCCGCCGATCATCGACCAAACAAACGACAAGGAATACGCATGGACCATATGCCCTCCTCGTTATCAGCTCTCAAACCAGGGCCTTTCTCTGGACTCGCGCCTGCAGCAAGGGAGATACTTTGTTGTGCGACATCTCAAATCCTGTGGGGGGACTCAAATTTTGGAAGTTTTGGACGATCACTTCACGAAAAATCACGTCCGTGGTAAGCCCCTCCTGTTGCACAACTTGCATCTTGGCCCGAAAAGAGGAAGAAGGAGACGGGAAAGGAAACAGCGCGACTGGTCTGACATCACACCCGCTATTTCAGGTCAATGCTGCGCCGCCAAAGTGCGACGAGCCGTCGCAAAGCCCCCAGAATGCTACCGCCCAATAACCATGCCCCCGACAATGTACGAGCTGTTCAAAGGAGCGTGGCAAGAGACCATTCGCACCGAAGTCAAAATCCCCCAGAACCTTCAGGGCGCCGAAGAGGCAATCAAGGGCTTCTATGCCATCTCAAACAACTCTGGCCGATGCTGCGCAATTTCTGGCCTCGGCCGCTACTCGCATGACAATTCAGCGCTCGCATGGTCCGGCCCTGGCCTCACAATTCTCCACATCATTCCTCCCCAGCACTTCGAAATCTATCCCATCGATACGTCTGGCGTCGACGAGAAGGATGACGAGCTCGCTAAGAAGTGGCGGATGACCTGGCATACTCGCGAGAATGGAATTGCACTTCTCAATCACTTTCATGCCCTATGGAAAGCGCGGCTTGTCGCCATCGAGCCAACCACCCTCAGAGTTCGGTGTTTTGGCCCGTACAATAGCATTACCGCTTACGATGGCAAGAAAGCACACTTTTCCGTTTCCACCTTGCCCAACAAAGACGCGTTGCGATGGCATTATAACATGTGCATTCACGAGAACATCACCGCCAAGCAGGCCCCTAGGCCATCAGCTGTGATGCAAGATGACATAGTCACGGGCGCCGCACATCTTATGCTGTTGACCTCAAGCCCTAACAAAAGATCGCTTCCAGTTGCAGCTAGTGAAGCTCTGCCTTCTGTGGTGCCTGCACCAAGCGCCCCAATGACACCACAAGAGGCAAGACCGCATAAGAGGCCGCGGATTGACCATAACGGACCACCCTTCCTGCACCTTGCGGGCACCATGGATCCCATCTATGATCTTGACGCACAGTACTGCACTATCAAGTGCATCATTCACTCTCGAAATGAAGTTGGAGCAGACCCGAACTGCCCCAATTTCAACAAACATCGACGGCAAGACTTAGGTGCGGCTGACACAGCTGCTCACAAGGTGAACGTGAGCGCGGTGAAATCACGGGGCTCGGCCAGGGACGAGGACGTGCCAAAGAACGAGCTAGGCCGCGAGGAAATCATTTCGCAGTACAGAATTATTTCTCAAGAGACTGTGCCCATCATGAAAGTGGTTCTTCCGCACGGATACACCGTCATGGGAAAAGGCGTTGTGCTTGCCGAATCCGGTTCGACGACGACAGAAGAGACACAGAAGCCTGCCTTGACTCCTCAAATGGAGGCAGACATACTTCTGAAATTGGGACCGCAGCTTGCCGGAGATTGCGTCCCGTTCTCCCTTGGTCTCGTCGGCCTCACGAAGGAACTGCGAGACTCCTACTACGCCGGACCGATCACTAGTGCTCTTCTCATGGCTTCAGAGAGGATGCCTCTCTCCGAGGCCAAAGTACCACGGAAGGTGATTCGTGAGGAGATCAGACGTACGGTTGAGGACATTCGAAGCCATGGCGTGACCCTCCGACATCCCCTGAAAGAGGCCGACCTGTATTGGAACCCAGAAACACAGAGGGTTGTAGTTGTGAACTTTGCGGGTGCCAGAATCAGATAAGCAGACCATACGACGTCGTCTGTTTAGCATGGCATGATTTAGGACTGCCTCCTGCACGGGAAACTTGGTCTCCTGGAGAAACTGATCCATGTGCACCAGCTTCTCCTGAACGATTGTGAGACTACACTCACGAGGCCTTACAGCATGGTGAGTTTGCAACCGAAACTTCTTGGGCAACTGTACCTTACCTCTCGTCATCGCAGGTGCGCTTCTTTCTCTAATCTTGTGAGCCTTCGGATGGGCTAATGGTGTCGAGCTAGACTTCGGGTTCAGGCAAACAGTGGCCCACAGCACATAGTACCGCGACAATGGCAAGGCAAGGACAGTTTGTGCTTCTAGACTTTGAAGTGAGGAAGGGGATTAATTGGTTATACGAAAACGAAAAGGTACCTATGGGAAACTCAGAGAGCCACTAGTCGAACATTCATTGTATGCATGAGAAGCCGCAGCACATTGTCCATACAATGACCAGTATCATCACCCAGCTTTTACTTGCGAGATGGATTCAATGAATGCTCAAAATGAACCTCTGCGCGTGCTATCATATCGGGAGAACGGTTCGCAACCAGAAAACCCGACTGTCTCGTGGCCAGCAGGCACAACCCATATTTTTTCATTAATCCAAGGGGGCAGGGTTTAATCTCGGTGTTACACATGTGATCTGATTATCCGAGTGCTTCAAAGTCAATAACCCTAGATGCATCTGCAGCCTCGCAGAATTCCGACCCACGTGAATGGCAGGGAAATGTATGTGTACAACGTAATTGGACCACTTCTGAATTGAAACGGGCGCTGTTTTCAGTTGGAGTTGGTGCTACATATGGGAGGTTAAGATGACCATTGGCAGATGCTGGCTTTACAAAATTTGACATCAGATCCATTACCCATGTAAACATTCGTCCCAGCTGCCTTGAAAGTATAGACGGTGCAAACGCCACCAGGCAGAAATCCTCCATCTGGTCATGGCCCACTAACTCTCGGACTGGTCTCGGGAGACCGTCCTTCGTATCGACACCATCCGACCTCCTCCTCCCACTAGCCCCCAAAAACGACTTCTCGGTGGCCAGTAACTCATACGCCATCCCCGTCATTTCCCCTACCTCCGGATAGTCCCATGCTCACAATGCGGTCAAGGGACCGAGTTGAATGATCAAGCACAGCACCACCACCAGGATAATGATGGGCCCGTTGACGAGCGGGACTGGTGTAGGGTCGAAGGCGAACTGGGCCACAATGCCGCGCGTGTAGTTGGTGGCGGCCTCCTGGATGGCAATGGCCGTCAAGTTGCCGCAGGCCTGGTTGAGCTGGGCATCGGTGGTCAGGTTCGGGGCGACGTTGATGGCCTTGTTGAGCATGGCCGAGTTGGCGAGGGTGCCGACCTGGCTCTTCGAGAGGAAGACCGTGCGGTAGCTGCTGTTGCCGCCGACGACGGACATGTTGGCAATCTGGCTGTACTGCTGACATGCTGCGGCCTCGGAGAGAACGGTCTCGGTGAACTGGCGCGAGACGATCTTGACGCTCCCCTCGCTGGTGCCGAGTGTGGGCGAGGCGAACACCGAGGCCGACAGGGTCGCCAGGAGGAGGATGGCGGTGGTGAATGGGCTCTGCATCTTGGCGTGTGAAAGAGACGTTCGTTTTTCTGCTTCTGCTTTCGGCTTCCGTTTTCTTTCTTCCTTTCTTTCTCTTCCAAATTTCCAATGAACCCCGAGGTGCGGCTCAACCGTCACGATATCGCAAGCTTAGACCCAGGAAAGACCGACAGAAAAGACCGTATTACAAAGAATAAAAAGAGGCACAGCCTTTACGCGAATTGAAACTTATCGAGCTCGGTCACAAGCTCAAGAGATTGGCAGGTTTCCGGGGGAAAGTCAAAATTGAATTCGAAAAAGAAGAAACGGGTGGGAATGGGAGGGTAGAATAGGAAGGAATGGGTGTGCAGAGTCAATGTTGGACGGAGTACGGACGAGACGAACGAGACAATGGCGCCGCCATCATCCGTACCTACTAACGGACCCCTCCCACCTCAAAGCCAGGCTCTAACTGCTGCAGCAGTCCAGGCCATGGTGCTGTGGGTGGTGGTGGTGGCGGGCGGGACTTGCCCCAAATTGATGCATGAACATGTTGCACGAACATGTCGCAGCTGGGACTTCAGCCTGGGGCTGGGGTCGAGACGAGACGAATCGGGTCGACATGAGACGAGGCCGACAGGACGAAAGAGTGAAGAGGCTCAAGGCGGACGGCGAGAAAAGCCCCTGATTGCCCCAGGCGAAACCGCCACGGTTTCCCTGCCCAGCCCGCTGGCCCGTGCCCCACGTCTCACGTCTGACGTTTTCTGCGGTACAGTACACCCAATCTGGCGGACCTTCTAAAGTTTTTGGTTTTTGGCCTATCTCTCGCTGCACCCTGACTGTAGGATCGTGCTCCCTCACGATCCTCAATCCTTGCCTGCATTTCTGCTATCTGCTATCTGCTATCCACTACCTGCTGCACTGACAGGAAGTGCACAGCACCCAGGAGCGGAGCTGTGTGGTTTCAGTCCTGGCTAGATCGTGCCGGCCCGGCTAAGCTTCGATCTCAAAGTCAATCCTGCCCACAGGAGAGACAAGCTTTTGAGTGTCAGAGGTTGGCGGCTAACGCTGCATGCCAAGCAATTTCACCCTTGCCTTCGATCCCACCTGCCTCGCTCAACCGCACGAATCTTCACCTATGGGTCCATGATTGTCCTCCGTGGGCTGTTGTGCCCCCGGAAACATGCCACCGTCATATGCATCGCGAGCGTTTACATCCCCTGGATTCCCCTGGGCACTGAATGCTTAGACGAGCCTTGATGATGTGCTCTTATTGGTCAGCCATGCTTACAGAACCTGGAGCACCTATCAATTCATGTCTCGATTGCTCTTCTATCGGTAGCTACTGCCGGGGTTGTTTTCTTGTTCAACAGTAAATGTGCTGAATCTCGTCGAAAGACTATGGCAATGCTCTCGCTGCAACCTAAGGATCAGAGAAGGTCAAGAAGGGGTCGGCGACAACCGGTTGAAGAAAAGAAATTCAAAACTGTTGGGTTCACACAATTCGATTGTCTTTGAATCATGATCATATGAAGTTGCTCCTGAGGAAAAATTTGCAAGTGATTACTTTAAACATACAGAACGGCGTCACTGCTTTGGAGAGCTCGTAAGCCCGAGGCCATCTGTATTTACTCTGGTTTTTCTTTCTAATTTGCTTTTCACATTATTGGTAAACCAGAGAGCAGGCATCTGCGAAGACAGAGCCTCCCAACATCTCTAATCCATTTAATCGAGTTTCTATTCTGTCCATGAAATAGACTGGCCTCGAAGAAACTGCGAAAAGCAGTGATTCTCATGAAATATAAGACCCAGGAACACAACAGCGATGGGGAGTTGAAAAATGAAAGAAACGCAACCATGTACGTGAACAGACCCAAAATCGCAACGCATGCTTTCAGCCCCGTTAAAAAACCAGAGACTACCAACCACAGTTATCTCGATGCGCGGTCCTCAACGAGGAACTTCCATCCTTTCAAGCATCTACATGTGGAGCGGAATAATCGGGCTGGTCTGCTGGTCTCGAGTGAGTGCTTGCTTTTGTGAGACATGAAAGCTCTGATAAACTCTGACCTCCAGACAACATTGAACACAGCCGTCGAGGTCATTTACCAGTCTGAGCTTCAATTAAGAAACTTCTTCTTAGAGACACTTGAAAGAATCGCAGCCGAACGTACGCCTCGCGCCGTAGGGCTAATTTTCAGTGCCTGCGCCAAGCCGAGCTCCGTTGTGAGTGTAAGTAAGTACTGTATTCGGGTCAGCAAATCAGGAGCGCCCTCGGTGCTCGGTGCTCGGTCCCGACCTACCTACTACCAAATGTCGTGCACGCCCTTTGGATCTAGTCATCACCGGCGTGCAAACGACTCGGCCGCCGCTAAGAAAGAGACGGCTCAGGTGCCACTAAGAAAGAGCGTGCCACGCGTGCTTACACGCCGTAGGAAACGGTATCGGACTTCTGAGTCGGCGCTCGATGACTCAAATGGATCCACGAGCATGGTAGAAAAGACGAAACTTTTGTTAGGTACCCTAGGGTATATATTGTCCAGCTCGCCTCCGAGACTTCAAAGATAATCAGATATCTTGTTCAACATCCGTGCCTGGTCTCTACAGAGCGTCAGAAAATTTGTCCTCCAACTCAAGCACAACACGAGCCTCTCAAAATGGTCAATGCTAGTCTTGAAATTGGCTTCATCATGGCTGCCATGCCAGTGAATGATAGTAAACCATCAACCGCATTTCTCTTCCCATTTTCAGCTTCGAACAAAAGGAAGACCACGCCTGCAAAGGAAATACCCATCGAGGCAGGAGAGCAGCACAGGTACAGCACAGACTCTGAGTCTTGTTTGAAAGGTATGATCATCCTCTCGTCTACTTCACGGTTTCCTCAGCGGTGGTGAGCAGAACAGTACACGCGAAAACAATTCCACGTGTATCAAATTTAACACGTCTTCAAAATCTAGAATCCCTCCCAGAGACTCGAGAGCCAGAACGACCGGGCTTCTTTAAACGATTGATGCGCCCGGTGAAATCGGCTCCACATAAGTAAAACAACTTCAAGCGGATCTATTAGACATCTTGTCAATCACAGCACACTTGGAAATCGGGACACAGGATGAAAAACGTATCCTTTTGGGCGGGATTCCCTTAGGGACGCCCCGGCTTTGTTTGAACTCTGAGCATTGAACAGGAAAGGGCGGTATGAATCACAATGGCTGTGAACTGGATCATGGCAGGAGAGTGAATTTGGCCTCTCATTTGAGCGCATTGTGCTCGGAGTAATACTCAGGGAGGCTGTTATAGAGTTTAATATGGGCAGCTATTACGGTGTTGTTGATAATTGAAGATACGGCACTGAAACATCTGAAACGAAGGGCCCATGTGCAGAAATTGATGACCTAGCTATCAATTCTTCCCAAATGACATGTTAATTCCTCACTTTGTCTGCAGACATGCTATGTCGATAATCCCTACTCATCTACTCCCTACTATCCTGAGATGTGGAATCAAATCTTTTATCAGGCCGGGGCTTTCGTCGCCAGCTGAGGGACCTCAGCAGCATTCGGGTCAACCTTTTCCACTAGGGCGGCCGTTCCATACGCGCAGACTTGGGTAAACCCAGCCAGATCTGCGACGTCGAAGCGCATAGCGATAATGGCATTGCCCTGTCGCTTCTGGCACTCGTCGACAACGCGAGAAACCGCTTCGTTACGGGCAGAATACATCTGAGCACATCATGTAAGTTCTGAAATGCCGCGCAAACTTGGGGCTGTGAGGGCACTCACCATGTTCGTGAACCACTTCAATTCGCCGCCAACCATACTTTTAAGCCCCATACCGATTCCTGCAGCCCAATTTCTAGTTCGCACCGTCATCCCGTAAACGGTCCCTAAGACTCTCACAACACGGTACTGTGATTGCGCTAATTAGCCATTGCATATTATCCCTGGGAGCAAAGACTAGCCTTCGAGGCAGCGTAAGAGATGAGCTTTCGGGGGGGTTTCCGCTTACACCGGGAACGTCGAACATGGTCGTTGTGATAACCCCGTTGGTTTCCGTATCTGTGGCATGTTAATTTCCCACGGTGCCTCCACTAGTCTATCATGTTTTCCGAAGGAGAGCCCATGTTGTCTTATGTGGAACAGTGATACGTACAACACTCCATATCTGTGGTGTCATATTTGGGCTTCTTGGCAGACACCGACTGCGGGTTGGAGCTCGAGGCATAGGCCATTGTTGATGAGGACGACTGGGTTTGAGGAAATTATTTGAGTTATATTTATATGAATTTGAAGGCCGGTGAGTATGAGGATAGACGTGGCTTTGTAAAGATTAATGACAACAAAAGGTCTTCATTGCGTCCGGGCTTTTATACTTAATGGGGTTCTCTTTGACGGTGACCGCCACTAGGCGAAGTTTGGGGACGCCATGAGATTCCTGTGATCTGCTTCGCAAAGACGCCAATCTTGGGGCACCTTCGCTGCGTGTCAGCTGAACTAAGCCTCGGCAGTGGCTGTTGATAGGCTGTCGTATCTCGTATTACGCTACTGCCAAAAGCCACACGGGTATCCTGTCCCTTCTTGGACCCTGAAAGGACCAGTGAGGCAGACGGGCCATGCCGATCAGCGTATGGTTATCTTGGCTGTCTTTTCAGCTAATGTAAGAGGAGCAATGCATGAGTATGTGCTGGAATTCCAGTCCTCGTTTGCCTCTACACGAAAGCCTGATGCTGAACTTTGAAGACACTGTATTACTGCGGGCAGCTGCTCATTCTCAAAATCCACCCATGATCATGCCTCCTTCTCTGAAGCCTCAGTTTCCATTTATGCTTGTCGATACCACCAACTAAATATTGCATATTGAAGGAAGGGAAGTAGAACCCAATACCCGGCTAGAGGACCAGGAATGCATCAAGCGATGGACGTAATGCGCGCCCACTTTTCATGCGATTGTGCCAGCATTTTGGATTTAGAGATCTTTTCGGTAGCAAAGGATCTATGGATGGCCTTCAACCCTAGGATCCCTAAAATAAGCCTAGACTGTTGTTATTTTCCTCGGCATTGTTGGGTACAGCAGGAAATATAGAATGGGTTTTGATACGCTTGTCGGCAGCATTTGCCTGGTCAGATTCTCGCGTGTACTTCAAAGTTAACCTCAAGGACAATGGAGCCCTTGGTTAAGTTCTGAAACTGGCGGCATTGCAAAATATACCCCTAGGCTGTCCCCAAATACTGTCGTTCGTGACAATCTTTTGTCCATTCAGTTCAGCTCAGGACCTGAGCTGTTATGCCATCATTGTCGGGTACACGAAGCTCCGGGGATTCTATAAAAGCTTCCATGGATGATTCCGCGGATGCCAAACTCTTTGTCGCAGTCATTATACTTACTTTGAGGTTTATAGGCTACACTGCTGACTATCACAAATTTTTGCAGAATATCAAGCTTAATTGGATTGGGCACGATTCAGAGTGATGATAGACACTTGAGATATGGTCTCCCACGGAGTAATCTTCGCAGTACGCATCCCCGGCAACTTTGTTGCAAGAATGACTCACTAGATAGCGGATAGTCTATCATGTCCGGCGATGCTGACATGCAGCACCACACAAGGGTCCAGGTCCAGGAAGGCCAGGCCCTACGTGACCCTCATAAAGCCCCGTCTCCCCAGTCTCTACTATGCCAACCAGGGAAAGTTGCCAAAGCTACCACAACACATCATGTCTTCCCACACCTCAGTGCTTGGGTCCGGCCAGGACCAAATCTCAAGACCATCTGACCCAATTTTCCGGTCCTACAGCTCTGCTCAAGCCGCCGCTTACGCTGCACAACGAGGAGGCTACAAGAGCACATTGATTGACCAAGTGCTCTCTCTACATCAATCGGCAGGAGGCTCTTTCGATTCAATCCTTGATGTCGGCACCGGTACTGGGCAAGTCATTCGTGATGTGGGACCCTTTTTCACAACAACGTTCGGCATCGATCCCGGCGCTGAGATGATCGCCAAAGCCAGAACCATCGGCGGTATGACCAAGACGGGCAAGAAGATTGAGTTTGTGACGTGTGCAGCAGAGGATCTTGATAAATTGAGCCAAGTGGAGCATGGGTCGGTAAATTTGGTCACTGCGGGTATGGCCGTAAGTGTTTTGCTTGCACGGATGACTCTCGCCCGGAAGACTGGAATGAGCTCAGGAACTAAAACCTCGTAGGCACATTGGTTCGACATGCACAAATTCTGGACAGCAGCAGCTAGGATTCTGAGTCCCGGAGGCTCTGTGGCTCTTTGGACCAAGTCTTCTTATTATTGCCGTGAGCCCTCATAGACTGACGTCTAACATTGGAACTCAGAAATTGACCACGCACTCTACAGACCCCAATTTGACACCAAATGCCTCTGAAGTTCAAGCTATACTCTCAGAATTCGAGGACACAGTTCTAGGTCCTTACGCTTTACCGCCCAATAAACTGTCGCAACACAACTATAGAGACATCATTCTCCCTTGGGACAGTGCAGACACGGCATCCCTGTTCGACGAGAAATCATTCAAGAGGTTGGAGTGGGATGTTGATGGAAATCTAACTGATGGCATAGACTTCTTTGGCGGCAGCAAGGGGACTACACTAGCTGAGATGAGAGAGGGCATGAGTACGGCCAGTATGGTAACACGATGGCGTGATGCCCACCCGGAGAAGGCAGGGACAGACCAAGATTGTGTGAATGTTCTAATAGAGAAGCTCAAGGCAGCCGTGGCAGTAGATGACGGCCCCGGGAAAGAAGGAGAGACGGTATTGAGGATGGGCATGGGAACTGCCATCTTGTTTATGAGCCGAGTAAACTAATTCTTTTTGTAAGGCCTTGCTTTCTGCGAGGAATTACCATTTGTTTTCTCCTGAGGCCAACTTGAGCACCGATGCAACCCAACCCACATGCATCAAATGGAAGTGCCACGGCTATCATACGCTGGCACTGGTGAAAAAATGTCAGCCTCTGACGACAGATGCTCCTCACATATCGATGCCCGACATTGAGGCCGCAGTTGTTACCGATCATCTGGGAGTTTTCGACCTTCTCAAGGGCGGACGAGGAATAACGGCTATACCTTCCATCAAGCGCCTGTGTGTATCATTCGACATCAATGACCAAAAAAGGACTGTCTTCGCCATTTTCGATTCAATTTTCTGACTCGGTCTGCCTATTTCCTTTCAGTGATTCGCCTCAGACTCTAAAGGCCGCATGTAGTAAGCTTCCAGATGTCTCGTCATAGACACTCCGCGTCTGTGTCCAGGACACATTGACATGTATTCTACCTAGCCAAATCTAAAGCTGGGAATGGACGAAATGGAAAAGCGTCCTCAGGCATTATTTCGAATCGTGCAAGGGTGCCTGGATGCAATGAGGCCTTCTTCTCCATAGGCCATGCAATATGGGTAGCTAGCACTTGAGACGACGCGATGTGCGAAGACCTCACCTGAAGGGCTCCCAAGTGAGTGGTCTTCATCTCCCCAATCACGATGTAGATCCTCCCTGGCATGAAATGAATCTCACTTGAATTCCTTCGCAAATCCCAGCAAGAATTCCTCCATCGTGCTTACCAAGTCCCTCTTTGCCTTCTCGAATTGGCCATCAGAGAGCTTGAGAAGCGCTCGGATGCCACCCTTTCGCGCCCGCAGAATCTTGACGAGCTCCGCCGCCACATGCTCTTTAGCCGAAGTATATCCCTGGAATTCGGGAGCAACCTCTTTGGGGTCTATGATGCGCCCTTGTGCTTCGCCATGAGGTTGCAGTATGGCGATATCGTCTATCTGGTGTATGCGGCGGCGAGCATACTCATCCCAAGGCGCGAGGCTTTCCTCCCAGCCGAATTGGGCTGCGCTCGGGTCCAGAACGTATCTAGATCCTGAGGGCAAGGTCAAGCGAGCCACGCTATGAGGACGGAGAGTGTTGTAAGTAATATGACGCAGAGACCCGGAACGGAGATCATGGGCCACCGCGGTCTCGGCATTTTTGACGATGTGGTTGACGATCTCGACAGTAGCGCAGCAAGCTGTAAACGAGGTCAGTCAGATCGCCGTTCGGTTCCCATCAAGCACACGTCGAAATACTTACGTCGAATAAGCAATTCCAAAATTGGCCTCGCCCAGAGATGAACGTCTCCACATTTGAGCCCGGTCATGGCAGCATCTGCTACTGACTGAGAGCCTGCCAGATGTCGAAGGGAGGATGTTGCGGTTTTCGACATGGCGGTAAAATGTTTGACGATGATACCTTGCTCGCAGGTGATGCCAGAGCAAGCCGTTAGACTGTCAGCCGCTCGAAGGTATTGATAGAATGCATCCTTTAGCAAGGCTGCACTTCGAGCCAGCTTGCGGGCCTCTTTGCATGCACTCTTATGCGTTTCGAAGTGAGCATTCTGACAGCTCTCGTTGCAGTACGTCGTAGCCGAGACAATGTGCTCGGATTCGTGGTCATTCGAAGTGATCAAGCACAGCTTGCATTGGTGAGCGGCATTGTGGGAGCCACAGTTGGCGCAATTCCCAGATATGCAACCGTCAGAGAGCTTGTCGAGGCTCCCATGGGCTCGCGACCGAACGGTCGTGTCTTCACTGTTAGTTTGCGCTGCGAAAGGAGTGTCCGATTCCTTACGACCCTGAACAACCCAGCGTAGGTAAGTGAGGAACTTGTGCTTGTGCGAGTTCCCTGTCTCCTCTGGCTTGTGACACAGAGCCAGCTGAGCGAGCCCAGCCTCCAGGTCTGCAAATACCTCGTTTTCCCATGGCTTGGCCTCGACCATGCCCGTGGTTCTCATTTTGTTTATGGACTTGACGACTATCTCCACAATTCTGGAAGCGTCGGGATCAGACGACTGGAAAATGTCATGACGGAGGCGGGATCGCGCTGCAAGAACCTCCGCCGGCATTCGATACAGTCTAGCTAGCTTGGTGTAGTTCTTGCATTCATTGTGGTCTTCGGGAGTAGGTATTTGTCGAAAGAATCCCTCGATTGAATCTAAGCCCTGTATCATGAATTCAGGGGTCATGATTTTGACGAGAACTGCTGTGGTCGTATCATCCAGCTCTTGAAAGGCTGGCAATGAACGGATGGCGTTCAGCGACAAGCGCTTGCCGAGGTCCGAGTCGGATCCAATCACCGATCCAACGTGTCTCACGATGATTTCGGCCATTTTCGGTGTTCTTAAACTGCTCAAACGGTGGGAAAGGATTTTGAACACCTCCTCTGCGCTTGAGCTGCCTAAGTGAGGGGGAACAGTTTCAAGCCTCCCATCTGGATTAGCCCACGAAGCTGGCTCGGGTGGCGCCATAGTTTGTTGTGCTGCTCAGCTTGACGATCTCTCTTGTTGAAGAAAACTTGTGCCCAGGAGGCTTGGGGCGCTCTTGATGTTTGTAGACGTTGGGAAACAACTTGGTCGTGGTGTTCTTTGGCGCGCTGAAAGTTGGGCAGCTGAGGTCGTGGCTCCTTTCCGTGCGGTGAGAAGAGGAACAGCTGCAGGGTACGAAAATTAGCAAAATTTTGGTTTGATCAAGTTGGCCGTGATGCATGTGCAATCAAAACCCGTAGGTAGAAAGGCGAATGTGCCAAAAGGAGGCTGAACATGATTTGGTCGGGCCGTTGAGTAAAAAGCAGAAGGAACGGACCTAGTGATTACAGATGGGACGAAAGTTGGCAAATTTGCTTGTAAAGCTTTGTGTTATTGCACAGTCTCCAGATGCCCACGCTGCGGGTACTGGGAACAGAGGCGTGTGAGTAATGATATGGAGTGAATTTTGAAGGATAACCGGCAGAGAGGCCGATCCATCAGAGCTTCTCTGAGACCGTTGAAAGTCACCAAGGAGGGGAAATCGAGCCTCACTAAATCACATTCGAAGCATCTTTCTCAGGGACTATGAATTCGCACTTTCGGCCCTTTCATCATGCACTCTTCGAAAATGTGCGAGCCCCTAGAGACAGAGAGAATGACAGCTACGTAAGGCATAAAAATGAACGGGGTGGTAATCACAGCAGCCTTCATGTGGCAGTCAAACATATTTCTTGGCGAAAGTCCTTGGGAACCTCAGCAGGTAGGTCTCCGCCGTTGTGAAGTGAAGAAAAGGATTAGTCTTCACCAAAAGTGCACGGCTTCGGATAGGAATCAGCGATCTTGTATTGAAGAATGAAGCTAAATGCCAGGTTAACGAATAGATGCCTCATTGGTACAAGGCCGCAATAAACCTGTCTCATCCTTCTGTATAGCACAAACCACGTGTACAATCTGCCACTCCACTCACTTCTCTGATCGTCCAATGGCACGTAACTCAAAGTCCTCAAAACGACATTTCGATGGAGCCTGTATGCTCAAATTATGCCATGTCTGTTGTTCAAAAGACGTCGTGAACAGTCACGAGGCTGCCCTCCGACAGCGCGTCTCCGTCGCCTTCCGACAATAAATCCGATGTCATGCGACATTGCTGACTGAAAATAATGATGAGGTTTCCAAAGCACTCGAGTGGGCAGTAGCCTCCCGAGCGTAGGATGTCGAGTGATTTGTAAAGTAGCTGCTGAAGATGATGTTCGTAAAAGAATCGTCAAATGACGTATGTCAACTTCTCGTAAGAACCGATCGAGGAAATCGACTGTGGTGAGACAAAGGAAAGGTGCTTCGAAACGGCGCGTCAGAATTCTCTTTTTGCCGGTCCGGGATGAATAAAGTAATTAGGCACAGAATTGTTGCTCCACCTGATCGCGAGTGATCATGGCAATTCAGCGGTAGGCACCACCAAAACGAGGCCCTGGAGCCATGCGACTACCCACCACAGGTCCAACGCCGGGGCCGGGTCTCGTCGCAACCGCTGGATTCGTACAAAGCATGCCGACACGCGAGCCGAACTTGGATCCACGGAGTGAAACCATGTGCTTGCGGATATGAGCAGCGACAATATCGCGGTGTTGTGAATTGGCATGAGTCAGAATGTACTGGATGAGATAATTGCCATACTGATCGCTGGCAATGTCGATCAGAGGAATACGCGGACGGTCGAGACGGCCCTCACAGACTCGGTCGAGGTAGCGGCTAAGGAACTCGGGGCCTCCAATCTTGAGGCACTTCTCGACGACCTTGGAAGCGAATTGATCCATGGAATACTCTGCAGCATACCGAATAACATGATCGATAGCGCGGCTGCGGTCTGCAGGGGCACCATGTTCGCAGATATGCTGGATGCACCAGTTACCAAACTGGCCATGTGCCACGATGTCGATGTTGGCAAGGACCTCCTCAATGCATGGGCGCTACATGACTATGTCAGTACTGAATTTTGGAAAGTTCGAGTTGGGTGACATTTACTAACCTTGTCATCCTCCAAGCAGTTCTCAAAGATGTTTTGAACAACCAGACTACCAGTCTCTCCGAGTGCAACTTCGTGCCACATGCCGCGCAGTGACTCGTTGACGAACTTCATGATTTGGGGAGGGCTCTCAGTCCATCTCAACTCGAACAATTTCTGCCAGACGTGACAAGCATAACGGTGGATAACCGTCTCCGGAATTCGGCGAAGCAGCTCATGGACCATGATGGCCTTGTAGTCCTCCGGGACAGAGTCAAATGCCTTCTGCACGACGTGGCATCCGAAGGGGTCCATCGAGAGGTTGAGCGTGTTGCCACGAATAGCTTCGGCGATCTTTATGACTTGCTCTGGAGTACCATGCTCAAAGCAGCGCTGTACCAGGAAGTTGCCAAAGCGATTGACCATAAGGGGGTATGCCTGAGCAACAATGGCCTCGACAATCTCGTATTTCTGCTCCGGTGTTCCCACCTTCAGCTTCTGCTGGAGGAAAATAGAGGCTTGCTGGTCGTTGTTGCAGACGATCTTGTCGACAATGTACTTCCAGTTGCAATTGACGTTGCGATCCAGAAGACGACGATAGTTGAGGGGCTCGGTAGTGGGCATGTACGTCTGTCCCTCGGTAGCAATTGCCTAGAAGAATGTGAATTAGTGAGGGCATGAATTAGAGCAAATATCTTTGCGAAACAAGAAGGTGTGCAAGGGATCGTAGACGTACTTCAGACTTCCAAGAAGTGCCCGTGGTGGAAGTGAACTCGGTCGCGTGAGGAGACAAAGGCGTTCCAATAGGCGATGGACCATACTGAGGGAACAAGCCCATTCCATTCCCAGGCATGTTTCCCGGACCACCGGGATAGCCAGAACCACCGTCATATTGGGAAGGACCCATGCTTCCCATGCTGTAGCCTCCGTAGCTGCTGCCGTAAGAGCCGGGGTTACCAAATCGGTTGTCATAACGATTGCCGCGACGACCGCTACCGGAACGCATCAGGTCATGCTGTTGACCAAAGCGATCTCCTCTGAAGCCGTCCATGGAATGCTCACTGTACGGTGGGACGGACTGGTCAATGAAGCCTTGATCGCGAGGGCTGGACCAGTTCGCCGCATGAGGACCATCCTGCATTGGCATAGGGGGCGGCATGAAGGAAGCTTGATAGCCTGGCTTGTTACCATTGTTCCAGATCCCTCGAGACCGGTTGTAGCCAGTGGCCGATATGGCGTCACTAATTTCAGAGCGGCAGTCATCAGAGACAGGTCCCTGCCAGGCGTTGTCCCGAGGAAGCTGGGTCTTGAGGAGACCTGGCAGTGCTGGGTATGCCGAAGGCTTCGTTCCAATGGGCTCAACGAGAGGGGCACCGCCCGCGTAGTCAGAGTCAGACGACATTACGGGCGTCGCACGGCCACTGACCTGGTCATGACGGGACTGCGAGAGCTCATTGTGGAGATTAGTGATGTGGCTCTGAGCCTTGGCTAGCTCCAGCTTCAGGCGTAGAACCTCTTCCGTATCGGCAGTGCTGTCGTTCGGTGCTGCACTGGCAGGTCGAGTTGTCGGGGCAGTGCCTCCGAAAGCTTCGGTCGCAGGAGTGATTGGCAGAGAACTGCAGGAGGAAGGATGGTCGGCCTCGGTGCACTCATTCTGGCGAGGCTGGTCGTGGCTCTCGCACAGCTTCGCCAGCAGCTTTTCCATGGGATTGGGGTCGTCGTAGGTGACCTGGACGATGATGTTAGACATTTCTGCGCAATGGCATGAGCAGGTCGTGGCTTACCTTGGCAGAGCCCTGGTTGAGGAGCTTCGAAGTTGTCAAGGGTGTGGCCGACTTTCTGAGGGCCGGTGTAGTACCCGATGTGTCCTCGTAGGGCACGTTCTCGTCTTGGGCCATCGTGAGGACAAACGATTGCGAGGGAAGATTGCTCAAGACGGCAGCGAAGATGCTATTCCAAAGGTGGCTGTTTCCTGTCGAGCAGGCTACGTAGCTTGGGACAGAGATGGGTGAAAAATAGCTGAGATTGGGCAGATCCTTTCGATCACGTCTGTGTTTCAAGGTGGGGCGGAGGCAAGATGGGTGAAGTGTGAGGTGAAAGTGAAGTGGTTGGGGAGGGATGGGATGTGGAAATGGTTTTCGAGGTCGAAGTGATTTCGACTGTGGGTGGGAAGCTTGCCCAAACAATGCAGGTGGGAGTAAATGCGGGACAGGGACATTCTGGAAACTGCCACCACCCCTTATCTTTTAGCACAGGCTGCAGCTGAGCATACAAGAGGTCGGATGCCCAGAGCGTTCTTGCCCCGTTTCAAAATGAACGACAGATTGCTTGATGTCTTACACGGCTAGACTTGCTGCACTTTCCCTGGAGGGGGACTCTCTTTCTTCAGCCACGAGAAACGAGACAAAGCCAAACACCGACCATTACAGAGAATGACTTTATGCAGAAGGTCCGAAGGCCAAGGTACGCGTGTTTACTTGCCAGAACCCCATAGAGCCTGGGGACGCTTGCCTCGCTGTCATAGCTTAGTAGGCCCTTTGGTCCACCCTTTGGCCTATGAGCTGCTACACACCCAAGACGGTAGTCAGGCTGGGAAGAACCTCAGGTGTGCGTACAAGAACAGTGTAATGAGAACAGCATCTCTACCAAGTGTGATATGATTTAGGTAGTATGTCTCATTCAAGAGGACGAAAGCATTTTCTCTCAGCTTTGTGCACCTAGTAGTAAACTGGGCAAGCTTACCTTCATACTCCCCGTGCTCTACGTCTTCATGTTGACGGTGCACACTTCCATTTCCTTGGTCAGGATGGAAGACCTTGGCACAAGCTCCTCCAGGCCATTTCCAGGCAAAAGACTCAAGCTTGAGCCAAGAACGACCGAACCCCCCCCCCCCCCCCACAAACTGTCTCGACATGCCAAGACCTTGCCCGGAGAAGACTGCAAGGACCGGAGACAACAGGCAAAGTCCTGAAGGATGCGCATACGCCGCATCCATACAATGACCCGCTGTCTCGTCCCGGCCAGAGGAAGGGTTTGTGGCTTCTTTGGCAAAAAGCGCGTCACAACTTCGTGTTCAACGTCAAAGATTGTGTCCTCGATATGCTGTGGGTATATTCGGATACTATCTCGCCGAGGTCATATTGTACAGGTGTCATTTGGTCATGCTTCCGCCCTATCTCTTCTTCCCTTTGGGTTCTGCGCAGAATAATGTTAGCTCAACATCTCTCAGATTGGGAACTTGGGGCTACTGACCTGGAGGCCCTTTCTTCTTCTTCGGGGCGCCTTTCCCACGGGCTTTCAAGCTACAGGGTGTCAGCAAGAGTCGAGTATTCCTTCTAGATCCCAGACTCACAAAGCAAGTGATTCCTGTCGGTCGTCTTCTTCCTCGTCAACAAACTCCAGTGCCGGTCCAAACTCCTTTGTAAGGTCCTTAAGGTCGACCATCCTTCGCGGATAGTAAGCCGCCAGCGCCGGGCCCCGAAGCCTCTGTCGCAAGATCTTGTTGCCCATGCGAACACCGTCTGGGTTATAGGTTGTGGCAAAGATTCGACATCGCGTCTGTGGCGTGTCAGTGGTGAGTGATAGAGACGCAATCCGGAGGATCATCAATTACCTGCAGGAGCTGCAACAACCGCTCGCGAGGGACCGACATTATGGCATGACTTGGAGAAAGAATTGAGTGGGTGATGTCAAAGACGGCACGCATGAAGTCAAAAGCTATCCAGGCGCAACCTCTCTGATTGGATGATTAGGCGAAGCTAGGTGGGGCCTGTCAGCCCTGCGAGACAGTGGGGCCTCTGCTTGCCAGTATGCTGTAGACCTAGTGCGGTACCTGCAGAACCCTCAGTACTGTCCACCAACAGTCCTTGATATCTCGCCACTCTTTCAGCCAGCAGTGACTACGCCAGCAAAATCAGTTACACGCCGGCAACCCACCTCCTGCTAAAGTGACCAGTTGACGCTTGACACAGCGCCGTTCAAGCGTCCCGCTTCTACGGCGTCCCACTTCACCGTTTTGGTGTACCTTGGACTTACGGCACAATCAAATTCGACCACATACTCATCATTGCTTCAGGATGGGCAAACGTTCACGCTCAGACTTTGCTGATGGAAGCTCTCATCATCAGCCGGCACAAAAAAAGATGAGAGTTCCGGATGCGCTGTCTCATCTTTCGGACAACGCCGACGACCTCATCGAATGCCTGCAAGCCCTCAAAACTCAGAGGGATGACCCAAATCTCGTTCGGCGACTGACCACACTGAGCAACCATCTCATGCCGAGCTTCAAGACCCTGGCAAAAAAGCACGACGAGAAGGCGGTGGAGGTTGAGGACGATTCCCCAAAACAGCCCAAAGCAAAATCTGACGAGATTCTCCAACCGGAAGTGCCCATACTCACCCCGTGGAAGCCATCAGAAGTCGCAAAGAACATCCCACCTCTCCCAGCCGTTTTGGATCCGGCTTTGGAACAGGCATCATTCACCCACGCAGGATGTATCGAGGCACGTGATGGACGTAGCTACGAGCAGTTGGAATGGCTTGGCGACGCATATCTCTACTTGATGTCAACCGCATACATTTACATGACATTCCCTCACCTCCCGCATGGTGACATGTGCCACATTCGGGAGGTTCTGGTTCGGAACGCCACCCTCAAAGAGTATTCCGTCCAGTACGGATTTGAAAAACGGGCTATTCTACCCAAGGAATACGACATTTCCGGTCGGCAAGGTGGATCTAAGGCCACAGAAAAGGAGCGCGCAAAGGTGCTGGGCGACATATTTGAGGCTCACGTCGCCGCTATCATCCTGTCGGACCCAATCAGAGGGGTTTCGAGGACGGCGGCCTGGCTCAAAGAGCTATGGAGCACGACAATTCCCAAGGAGATCAAGAAACATACTCAACCTCAACCGTCTCTTGTTGCTCCGGTAATGGGATCCGCGTCACCGGCTGGGGCTCAGCATCAAGTCACATCAGCTAAAGTGCAGCTGTCCGCAGAATTGGCCCTGGCAAACCCTCGCGTTAACATCGTGTACCGCACACTAGATGAAAGCAGGACTATTCGTGACCCGTTGACCAAACTGCCCTTGTTTGTCCAGGCGGTCTTCCTGGAGGGCTATGGCGAGACGAAACAGCTGGGTACTGGAACGAACAAGAAGAAGGCGGACGCGAACGAGATGGCGGCGCTGAACGCGTTGGAAAACAAGAAGTTGATGAGCACGTACAAGGAAAAGAAGCGTTTGGCTATGGAGAGTAGGGAGGCTCAAGAGAAGGCATCCAAGAGCCTGGGTTTCTAGCTGCAGTGTCATTGCTACCACCATGCCCTTAGCGCCTGGATTTCAGCGTGAAGTTGTACCCACAATACCCGTTTCTCATCCAACTTTTGCTCTTCGTTTTGGATCTTGGGCTGGTGATCACAAACTCCTCCGAGTCTTGAAAGTTGGGCACTGAGTTCTAGGCGAAGAAAAAAGAAAATATAATGAACGAGTTTGTGAGATCTCACGCAGGCTTGATAATATTAGATCGGGAAAGTAGACCGGGGTAGAGTGATGATCCGCTCGACGGTCGCGTTGGGGTACTGTACTAATAAAGTTTGGCAGGTAGGCTGGCAGGCTGGTAGGACGGTCCACAGGTCCCCCATGTCCCGAAAGCTGCCGCCAGTTACCTCGGCCGAGGTCCAGAATGGCGGGCCCGCTGATTACACGCGCCTAGCCAACACGTCGGGTCATGGAGAGATGATGCAGCTCTCCATTGCCAACCAAGCCTTCCCCGCCATTGATGATGAAGATACTAAGTGTAGAACAATTGGACTTTTGACCTCTCCGCGCGCCTTCAATTGCAATTAGCCGCAAATCTCGCGTCCAAGATCATTGGCACCAGCTGCGAGCACACTTGTGGCTGCGCCGATAACGGGTTGACTGACGTGACTGGTGACAATACTCGAGTCACCGCAAGAGCCTCATTTCCGGAGAAGCAGACGACTGCCCTGGTGCCGTTGTGGGCACCAGCGAACAATCGCAGACATGGCGGACTCAGTCGGTAGGAATCATCCCATCTCCTGGCTCGTCGCGAGAGGCTTGATCTGACCTTCATTGCTCCCTCCAGACCGGGTGTTCGTCCATGCCCTTAGCACGGTTAAGAAAGTCCCCAAAACCGGGGCGCTGCGGCCCCCGCCGTCAGATCGAATGCAACTCTACGGCCTCTACAAGCAGGCGATGGAGGGCGACGTGGATGGAGTTATGGACAGGCCGACCGCCAATTCAGGCGTGCCTGGAGACGAACTACAGAGGGAACAAGATAAGTGGGACGCGTGGGACTCGCAGAGGGGCCTTAGCCGTACGGAGGCTAAGAGGCGGTATATCGAGGCCTTGATCGAGACAATGCACAAATACGCTACAACGCCGTGAGTAGCTCAGCGCGGCCCTTTGGTCACACCGCGGTGTGTGTTTCCAGGTTCGCTAATGCGACATAACAGGAACGCAGCAGAGTTGGTATCAGAGTTGGAATTTGTATGGAACCAGATCAAGAACAATAGCCCAAGCTCCTCGAATGAGTCTGCGAAACAGCTTGGCATGAGCATTGACACGAGTCCCAAACGATTCGCCCAGCCCATGGCAGGAACCGACGGGCCGATGAAGGTGTTGAGCCCAATGAGCGAGGAGGACGAGGCAGAGCTAGACTACCAGAGACGCATGGCGGCCGCTGACCCGGACGACGACGGCGAGTATGTCAAGAGGGGTGACAGATGGTCCAAGAAGATGGAGCGGGCGATCGTGCGGCTTTCCACGGAGATAGCAGCGCTCAGGGAACAAATAACGTCTGGTCGAGAGTGGAGGTCCAAGAAGGAGAAAAGCTTAGGCGCCTGGGTACGATGGCTGCTCTGGGCGGTCATGAAACATGCCGTTGCCGATACGCTCGTCATATTCCTCGTCCTGATATGGATGCGGAGAAGGAAAGACCGGAGACTAGAGGATCACTTCCGGGCTGCCGTGAAAATCGGAAGAGAATATGCGCGAAATGTACTGCCGTCGAGATGACGAGACCAGCGACAAGAAACGGAGACCTCGCAAGGACGATTAGCTGGAGCTGGAGCTGCTTGGCTGGCATTGAAAGCAGGCAAGCACGCGACAGAAGAATCGCTGGGGGCTGATGAGTCGCGAGACACCCATCAGCCGGCCGCGTTCAAGCCCTCAGCTGCAAAGCTCATTACCTTGCCTCAGGCATAGTTCAGGGTGAAGGGTCGACGACGAAGTACTCACAGTAAGGCGCTGTGCCGGCTCGTGGCGTGCCACTTCCTGGGTGTGACGGCCGTCCACAACCAGAGTTCGAGAGGCAATTCTGTTGGATGGTCTATCTGTACAGCGGACTCTTTCTGCTTGGCAAGGGCAGAAGCTGTTATCTCGGTGCCCTCTAGCACCTGGACTTCATCGCAAAAAAAATGTGGGATATAACAATATCCTCAGGTACTGTAATGAGACCAAGAAGCCACTTTCCAAATTAGGACCAATGTACCCCAATACACTAGCCGATTCCACCAGAGATGTAGCAGTATTGTAACCGTTGAACATGATGAGACAGGATGTGGGATCGATTGCGAGAATTGAACATTGTCGCCAAACACCTTCGATTTGAAGTAACTCGAGTGACTTCTGCTGGTTGCTCGGGACTTTCCAGCTTCATGCTCGAACCCCTCACCCCATCGTTCCTGTCCAAACCCTCGACCCCAGTTTCTTTTGGCCGCACGTGAGTTCACATCATCTCCCATCATCCTGTCAACGCTCTGTCCAGCCAGCTCCGCATTTATTCAAGCCGCAACTCCATTCCCTGATTCGTTCTAACAGCATTCAGCCATCCGAGCCGCTACCAGTCGACCGTCGGACCGGGGCCGCGCTTCAAGGTGTCACTCGCGAAGGAGGATTGAGCATCTCGAAACACAAGCCCGCAAACAAGAGGGTTCCTGATAGAACAGCTGGGAAATTGCAAAGAGGATTGTATCTCGGACAAGCCATCACGCGCCTGAAGTCTCGATTGGGAAAATGGCTTCATCACACAATGGCCAAACAAACCTTCCGACACCTGCTCAATGCGACGCACCCATGATGATCGACCAAATAGAAGAAAACCCGCAGCAGCTGGCTCAGGATGAGGTGCCTCCCCTCACTCATGTCATCCCAACCATCTTCGTTCCGCTCAAGGACGATCTCTTAGAGCCAATAGAGCCGGCCAAAGACAGAGTTGAGCGCATGCAGCGAATGAGGACCAAGCTTGACGCCAACGAGCTCAAAGTGCGGGACAACATCAACTGGATCTACAAGCGCGAGGCGCGTCGACACCTGATGGAGGCTCAAAAGGCCGGCGCGCTCTCCCAACCACGGCAAACGACTCCCCTGACCTGGGAGGAGGCCGACCAGCACCTTGCAAACATGGCGGCACCGGCAAATCCTGCAGTATCCTATCATCTACCACCCGAGAAGATCGCCGAGTTCCAGCGTTACGACCAGGGCCATGCTGGCCAGCCACCTCCGGAGAGTCTGTCTCCTCACGAGAGAACAGCTCGGGAGGTGCTCGCAATAGCCCACCGTGGGGCTCGAGACATGGAACACTACAGCACTTATCATATCAAGGGTATCCGCGATCAACTCAACAAGAGCATCGAGAAGGAGAAGCGGGCGCATGCTTGATTTGCAAGGCCGCTTTGGTGGAAGATAGACAGGGGAGGCTATCCCGCGCCCAAGGTCACACAGTACGCTCGTGAGGGCTTGTACTGAGGACCTGCCAGACTGGAACGAGGCTACAAACAGTCGGTATCTTTCGACCGCTACTGCCATCTCGAATCGACATTCATTGCTATGTTGTCTGTGGTATCACCGCAAAACCACAACTCTGCTTGAAATTTTCCTTAGGCGTCGAAAGCTTCCCTGGTAGGCTTGAATCTAATTTCAAGAACTTGAATGCCGGCGCTTCCAACCAGCATCAGATGTATTGATCGCGGAAAAGCCGGAGGATTGATTTGTATTGGTCCTGCTCGTGAGAAAAATTGGGATGTAACGACCGGCGGTAAGAGGCATTGCACATTGAGCCAAGTTGGCTCTCACATACTTCCAAATCGGCGTTAAATATTAATCTGGAGCACAAGATAGAGGAGAACCCGACTGAAGCAACCGTCTCGCTTACGCAAGACAGAGCGCAAGCTCACCTACAATAAAATGTGCCCGTGAATGAGTTGAAGAAGAAAAGAAAATCTTCGTTGACTGCAGCCGCAGCACAATTTGCGTTTTTAGGGTGCGAGCTCCAAGCCGTGCACGGGCCATACCGCCTGGCCCCACCACGCTGGGCCACCGGCCAATCGCCTTTTAGCCTTTCTAATGCGTCGGATATTCTGCCAGTGGCCAAAGATCCCCAGAGGAGCATAGCAGTAGCATCCTCGACGTCAACACTTTGACGACTCCCACTTAACCCACGCCACCTCCCTCCTGCCCGTCCCTTCTCCTCTCCTTTTCTGCCGTCGAGACGACACGATGCTGCGACAGACTCTGGCACGTTCGGCTTGGCGGAGTGGCAGGCGGACCGCCTCCCATGCCGCCAGAGCCTTTTCCGTGACAGCTCAACGGCCCGCAGAGGTTGAGCTCACAATTGGTACGTCGATGGCGCCACGACACAGCCCGTGCCCACGCCTATGCTAACTGTCTTCGAAGATGGCAAGAAGGTGTCTATAGAAGGTAAGATGGCCCAATGGTCTCAATTGGGCAGGATTTCCCTGACACTCTTATAGCCGGCTCGGCTTTGATCCAAGCATGCGAGAAGGCGGGATCAACAGTTCCAAGGTATGTTCTCGCGACATCCGATCATTTGGTGACCTCTTCGCTAACAAAGCCTCTTAGATATTGCTATCATGAGTACGACGAAGCCACAACCCTCCCCCTTTTCCGACGACACTCAACCCTGCGAACCGCGGCTAATCGAATACACACAGGAAATTGATGATTGCTGGAAATTGTCGTATGTGCCTGGTTGAAGTAGAGAGAGCACCAAAACCTGTCGCATCATGCGCATGGCCAGTCGCGCCGGGCATGGTCGTCAAAACCAACTCGCCGCTCGCACACAAGGCACGAGAGGGTGTCATGGAGTTTTTGCTGGCCAACCATCCTTTGGACTGTCCCATTTGCGACCAGGGTGGCGAGTGTGACCTCCAGGACCAGTCCATGAGATACGGCGGAGACCGCGGTCGATTCCACGAGGTCGGCGGCAAGCGAGCTGTGGAGGACAAGAACATCGGGCCTTTGATCAAGACGTCGATGAACCGTTGCATTCACTGCACGAGATGCATCCGATTCGCGAACGATATTGCCGGTGCTCCTGAACTCGGCTCAGCGGGTCGTGGCAACGACATCCAAATCGGAACCTACCTGGAACAGAACCTCGACTCGGAGATGTCCGGAAACGTAATAGATCTTTGCCCCGTTGGTGCTCTGACATCAAAACCCTACGCCTTCCGCGCACGCCCATGGGAACTGAAGAAGACAGAGACCATCGACGTGCTGGACGGGCTTGGGTCAAACGTTCGGGTTGATTCCCGAGGTCTCGAGGTCATGCGCGTCATCCCTCGGGTGAACGACGATGTCAACGAAGAGTGGATCAACGACAAGACACGATTTGCCTGTGATGGTCTGAAGACACAACGGCTTACCCTCCCTCTTGTTCGCCGTGAGGGTAGGTTTGAGCCCGCAGACTGGGAGCAAGCTCTGACCGAGATTGCCCAGGCATGGCAGCAGAAGGCTCCCAAGGGCAACGAGTTCAAGGTTGTTGCTGGTGAGCTGACCGACGTGGAGTCTCTGGTTGCCATGAAGGAGCTTGCCAATAAGTTGGGCTCCGAGAATCTGGCCCTCGACACACCTACGGGCAGCCAGCCTGTTGCTCACGGTGTTGACGTTCGGTCCAACTATCTTTTCAACTCGAGGATCTGGGGTATCGAGGAGGCCGACTCTGTTCTTATTGTTGGCAGCAATCCAAGGCACGAGGCTGCTGTTCTCAATGCTCGTATTAGGAAGCAGTGGATGCGTTCGGACCTTGAGATCGGCGTGGTCGGCGAGTCTTGGGAATCCACATTTGAGTTTGAGCATCTTGGAACAGACCTGGACGCTCTCAAGAAAGCACTTGCGGGGCCTTTTGGCAAGAAGCTTTCAGCTGCCAAGAGACCTATGATCATTGTTGGCTCTGGAGTCACGGATCATGCTGATGCAAAGGCCTTCTACGAGACCATTGGAGCCTTCGTCGACAAGAATGCCGCCAACTTTATCACCGAGGAGTGGAATGGATACAACGTTCTCCAAAGGGCTGCTTCTCGCGCAGGTGCCTTCGAGGTCGGCTTCGTCACACCCTCTGCTGAGGTCGCGGAGACGGCTCCCAAGTTCATCTGGCTCCTTGGAGCCGATGAAATCAACGAAGCCGATATCCCTAAGGACGCTTTCGTAGTGTACCAGGGTCACCACGGTGACAAGGGCGCACAAATTGCGGACGTTGTTCTTCCCGGCGCGGCCTACACAGAGAAGAACGCTACCTACGTCAACACGGAAGGTCGTGTCCAACTTACGAGAGCCGCAACGTCACTTCCTGGCGCTGCCCGTACTGACTGGAAGATCATTCGGGCAGCAAGCGAGTTCCTCGGAGCTCCTCTGCCCTATGATGACGTTGCTGCTCTGCGAGACAGAATGGTCGAGATTAGCCCTGCCCTGGCAGCATATGATGTCGTTGAGCCTGTGGCATTGCAGCAGTTGAGCAAGGTGCAACTGGTGGACCAGAACAAGGGCGCAAAGGCCTCAGGAACACCTCTCAAGCTTCCCATTGAGAACTTTTACTTTACAGATGTGATTTCACGAAGGTATGTGGAAACCGAGATGAACCCGTCTGACACTCCTGCTAACGTCTTTCTGCAGTTCACCAACGATGGCCCGTTGCTCGGCCGCAAAGGCGACTGGAGACCCACGCACAAACTTTATGGCACCAGGTATGGAGGAGGACAAGCCACTTGGACAAGTTGCTTATGGTGCATGAGGTGTGGGGTAGAGAATAGAAAATCATTTGTGGCTTCTCGAGACGTCCTTTCCAGTTTGTGGCCATGCTTTCACGTCTGTCTTTGTACATATACAGGAGTAATAGGCCACTGTGACCACATAAATCCCATCGGATATCAGTTCTAAGCGTCGATGTTCGCTGTGCATTTTTAAAACGCTGGACGTATTTGAACGACTTGATATGGCTCCCTTCTTCACGGCCGCGGCCACGACTAGAGAGTGTGCCCCCTTAGATAAGATCGGCTTTCTTGAGACGAACCAGCCTCTTGGTCTGCCGGACTGTGAGGGACGATGCTTCGTGGGGTACTAGAATGCGAACAATGCTATCTTCGTTCATTCTGACATCAAAATCGCGGGCATCGCATGACTGCAAATCAGCCCCCATTCATCATGCATGACCTCCAAGCGTCTCAGTATCGTCGTCCGGGAACTTCTCATCAACGTGAGCTACGATGCCGTGCTCGGCTCCACCGTGAAGCTCAGTGTCCGCAGACGAGCGGGCCTTCTCCCAGGGCTTCGGTGGCCTGGTCATTGACCCAAATGGAGTTGTGGTCTGGGCATGTCAGGATCGCCCATTGCTCATCTCACAGCATAAAACATGAGATCTTGGGAGGGATGACTGACCGGATTCCTTGCCACGGTGTCAGGGATCTCGACAATGCCCTCTACTGGCTCGCCTGTCTGCACAGCCTTGATGATCGCGGCGAACCGCTCTGGATACGCGGGAGAGGAATCGTCGTCGTCGTCAGCAGCCAGGGTGCGGTCGACATACAGCTCGCTCTTCGGCGCAGCGGCCATCCACGATGGCGTGGGGTCATCAGCGCCACCACCTTCGCCAGTGGCGGTCCCAGGCGGATGGTAGGACGGCACATCAGGGGCAAGCAGGGCCCGGGCCCAGCGCGCCCTCTCCGCCGCGGCCTCCTCCCGTCTCCCCGCCAGAGTGGCGGCGTCGGTGGAGGCGAGCCTGTCGCGGTGGTTGCACAGCGCCTCGAGCAGGTCCCACTCCCAGAGGCGGGCCGGCTGGCCGGCCTGGTAGCTCGCGCGGAGCCAGTCCCTGTAGCCCGCGTAGGGGATCGTGGTGCCGCTGATGCGACCGTAGTAGAATATCCGCGAGTGCATGACGATGTCTGCCTGCGAGGCGGTCTGTGCCAGGGCGTGGTAGCCGCCTAGGGCGAGCACGAGGCCTCCCTATTATCATGGTCAGACGGGTTCTAGTCTCTGTGAGAGGGAAAAGTGGATGGTGGATGTTGGGTATGCTGGCCTACGAGGAAGTCCTTGTCTAGATCCCACTTGTACTCATGGAAGCCCCGATATGCATAATCGTCTTCTTGAGCTGAGGTTAGACCCCCGTCTCCATTATGGTCGGCCATATGTTCCTCTTCCTTGAGGAATGGACTTTTCTGTTGACAAGTAGAGGGGGAAGTAGCAGGACCGTTCACGAGCTGGGGACCGAGGTGATGAACTCGGCTGGGATGTGCTGATAGAGAGCGATCGCTTAGCCTCAGCAGCTTGTGTGCCGTGAATGAGTATGTTGGGGAAATGGATCGAGAACCACAGTGTTCAGATTTGTGATGGTGTTTTGCTTCTCATCAACCGTAGACTTCACGTATTTGATTGGAACCTACTTATTCAACAATGATTTGGGAAGACGGTGGCCGGCCCGAAGCCGAGTAAAGCTCCACCAGACGCCCGCCCGGGTTCGGCACGGAGATGTGGAGTCAAAGGGGGGGGCCGGGTTTCCGGGTTCATTGAGAAACACTCTCAAGCATTGGGATGCTCCCTATGGTCAATGTTGCAGAGAAAGAAAAAATGTTGGCTTTTTTTTTTTTTGGCCCCAGAGCGCCCAGAGCGGTGAGGTCTGAGCAAGGTTGGAGGGGTTCATTTGTTGGAGGCTTCTCTCGTAGTTGGCCTGCCTACGATGCACATGAGATACATCATCCCTTTAACTTTGATGTGCAGACTCTATAGTAATGGTGCATTCATGTCCTGGAAAATGTGAGCTCGTTAATATGTAGTCTTGTTTTGTTCTTGTAAGGTAAATATCTGCGGGCTCTCTCACAGAGTGGCTGGCAGCTGTTGTTGTCGTCCTTGGTTGAGACGGCAGTGATGCCCTTCGGCGCTCGGACCACATGTTCCTATCTCGGACCGCCGAAGTGGCTAGGTATCTGTTGTGTCCCTGTCTGAACGACGCCGACTGCCTGAACCTTGGGTCGTCTGGTCACAAGGCTACATAGCTTCACCAGGACAGCTGACAGCCACTCCACGACAGCCCTGGGAGCCCTTCCGTTCAACAAAGCAGCCGCCGCCATGCGTCGTGCCGCTACGAGGGCGTTTCGGACGTGTCAATGCACCGTTCGAGGCCACCGCGGCCTCTCGTACCGAGCTAATCGACGGGGCTCATTCATACACAGCTCGCTGCTGCAGAGTCAGATCCCTGCCCACAACCAACAGACCCTCCGCTCCTTCACCTCGCGAGCGCCCATCAAGCATGCCCACACCGTAAGAGAGCCTCTCCAATCCTCGATGAATGCACGAAGGGCCGCCGCCGCCCTGCTGTCCGGTATTGTCGGCTACGGAGCCTACTACACCTACAACGGCAACTCCACCGACACCGCTGCCGCCCTCACCCGCGGCTTCTCGTCTTCCTCGTCGTCACCCACAACCCCCGGCGATGCCATCCCGACGCGTTCCGTTCTCGTCATAGGAGCCGACGAACTGTCCACTGGCACATTTGTGGGAGAGGGGCCGATAAGCAAGACGACGGATGACGAGGGTCGGGCCATTGTCGAAATGCTGACGGCTGACCAGTCGTCGCAGAAGCTGAGGAAGATGGAGGAGTCCTACCTGGTCAACAGGGGGAGGGGCGTCGTCAGGTACGATCAGGTCCAGCTGCCAAGCAACAACCCGATCGAGGACGACCATGCCGAGAAGATCGTCGAGGTCCCCGTCAGGGGGGCCTCGGAAGCTGGCAGCGACTGGATGTTTTGGGGAGTCTTTGACGGTCATTCGTAAGTTCTTCACTGGGGTCATATTTGATACATCAGATTCTAAATAATGGGACGCACAGCGGGTGGACAACTTCGGCGAAGCTGCGACAGGACCTCATCCGCTACGTTGCACGTGAGCTCAACGAAACCTACAAGGCCGGCGGGAATTCTCCTACATCGGAGGCCGTCGACGTTGCAATGAAGAAGGGGTTCACGCGTCTGGACGACGAGATTGTCCACCAAAGTGTGCAGGAAGTCTTGAAGTCAAACTCCCGCTCCGTCGCCGCCGAGCTGCTTGCACCAGCGCTCTCTGGATCTTGTGCTCTGTTGTCATTCTACGATAGCCAGTCGAACCTCCTCCGTGTCGCTTGTACTGGAGACTCCCGTGCCGTTCTGGGACGTCGCTCCGAGAATGGCAAATGGACTGCCACTCCTCTCTCGGTGGATCAGACCGGCGGCAACCCAGACGAGGCCAACCGGCTGCGAAAGCAGCACCCAGGTGAGGAGCATGTGGTCCGCAATGGCAGAATTCTAGGAGGCCTGGAGCCGTCGCGTGCATTTGGCGACGCTAGCTACAAGTGGACCAAGGAGATCGCGGAGAAGTTGCGGCAATCATTCTTCGGCCGCTCCCAATCTCCCCTCCTCAAGACGCCACCATATGTGACAGCAGAGCCTATCGTCACGACTACCAAGGTCCAGCCTGACAAGGGCGACTTCCTGGTGCTGGCTACCGATGGGCTCTGGGAGATGCTTACCAACGAAGAGGTCGTCGGGCTCGTGGGCAAGTGGCTCGAAACCCAGACCAGCACGGCTTCGACTTCACAATTCGACTCGGTGTGGACCAGGATCTTCGGCGCATCGCAGAAGAATGGTCTCCCAGTTGAGCAAGGCACAACTGTGGCTGGAGATGACGGCCAGAAGACACCGATCCGCGTGCGACAGTGGGGCATCTCGAAGGACGACGACAGGTTCATTGTCAAAGACAGCAACGTCGCCACCCATCTCATTCGCAACGCTCTAGGCGGGAAGAACGAAGAGATGGTCTCAGCGCTGCTGACTCTGCCCTCTCCTTATTCGCGACGATACAGGTAAGTTTATGTCGGCATACGCCCATCTGGCTAGTCTATATGTGCTAACAAGACACCACACATGCAGAGACGATCTCACTGTCCAGGTGATCTTCTTCGGCAACGGTGAGAAAGCTCAGAACCAGAGCGAGGAGGTGGTCATTAACAAAGATGCCACCGCACCACCCAAGCCTCTCAAGGCGAAATTGTGATGGGCGTACAGCGGCCGCACAGCAATTTTGCTGAATGTACAAGTACTATTACTGGCAAGCGAGGCGTTACATGGCTTGCTGGTTACGCGCGGGAAGCTGTCAGGACCAGGATAATAAACGTTGCTACGAAGTCACGTAGTGCATAGAGTGTGAGCCGGGCGCGAATGACAGTCCTCCCTTCAAAGCTGGACCGAGAGCCATCGAAGGATATGCAGAGCGACATCTGCATGCGACAATTCAAGGTTTCCACGAGCGCCGATTCTGATGCTGGTGACGAGCGACAAGACCCTTGGACGAGTCAAGAGATGAACGATGGGTAAATGCGGCACTAGGCTCCAGGTCGTAGACCAATACCGATTTCATGAAGATGAGCGAGTCATAAAGGTGTGCCACTGTCGTGGTTCGACATGTGCTTTGGGTGGTATTTTGCTACAACAATGCGAGTATCTGCTGCTTGGCCTCTTGATTGTGGAGAGGGTGAGAGGGTGCGAGGATGAGGGGGGCCAGGGGGCGAGATGTTGTGCCATACTGTGCAGGTTATGCTGCATTTCCAATTTGTTCAACCCTGTAGACCCACGAATAATTGTTGAGCGAGCAGAACATGAAACAGGCGAGCTGTACCTGGAGTTTGGCGCCCCTCCACAGCTAATGACGTCACGCAATCATATGCAGAGCACCATTTCTTATCGCGGCTCTTTGTGACAGAAGCTCCCGCCGGCCTCAGAGCTTCTAGGCCAGGCTTTTTCGACAGCTATCCTGGTAAAAACCGCGTTGGTACTAGTTGGTAGAGATGCCGATGCAGATGCAAACTTGTCGCTACTAGTGTTGAAAGAGACAGGCAGGGCTGGCAGGCACGCAGGCAGGCAGTACGCTGCCGACGTTGCATCCTTCCCGCGAAATAGCTCGGTGAAGTGAATTGTTGGTTGGCCAGGGAGAAGCCGCGGCCATGGCCAGGGCCAGGAACAGGAACAGGGCCCAGGGAACAGAGCCTCCAGCTGTTTCCGAATTTATCTCAACCTGCCACAGAATTGCATCCTGCAGAAAAGAGCCCCATGGCCCATGTCCATGCTCTTCTCCATACCCCAGCTGTCTACTGAGGGGTGCGGACCCATCTCACCTGGGCCAGCTCAGCTCCAAAGGCTGGCTAGCAGCACCCGGACACCGGGGAGGTGGATTACGGTTGCAGCTACTACTCCGTCTGTACAGGTCATCAAGCCTCCCAACCCAACCTGCAGCGCCGTCCAACCTGACCGCTCCTGAACAAGTCAGCAACCTGTTCCATCGTGATGCTAAGCAGGAGCAGTAGCTCCTTTACCTGCACCATCCTAAACCCTTGGCGTGTTTTCTGGTGGCGATCGAATTTTCCCTCGCCTCCTCGCTACTGTACCTAGCCCGTCTACTGAGGCCCGTTATGCTCCCGCACCCCCACCATAGCTTATCGTCGCCTGCCTCTCAGAGCTCCCAGGTCAACCTTTTTCCCTCAACCTTGCTTTTGCTTTGTCTTCCTACCTCAAACATCTCTCCTAGTATTGGATAGCAGAGACAGCCACGTCTCTTGACCCATTGACATTGGCATTGGCATTGCCAAGCTGTTGTACCTGCTTCTGTTGCTTGCCGAACCGACTCAGTTGAGCTTATTCTGATCCCCTGCGCATCGCCAACCCTTCGTCTCGCTGCAGTTCACCTTGGTGAGCTTCGCTGGCAACATGGTCGTCTACGACAACCACGAGATCTTGGCTGCCGAGGAGACGCGGTTGAAGGAAGACCGTCACCGCACCAAGTACTGGAAGAAGTGGGGCTCTTATTTGCCCGAGAGGCAATGGGCTACAGGTTCGTCGTACTAGAGCACCGTTGTGCTGGGCTCCCGGTCGGGCTCCGGCACGTGGGGGCCTGGGTGAAGCTGTAGCTGTGGCTAACGAGAGTGTTCAACGGCAGTCCGGGAGGACTACAGCGCCGACGGTGACGCCTGGAGTCGTGAGTTAGGCCCTTTTTCTGTGTAACCAAAACTCCAAACTCCACCTCCACATCTTCGAAATCCGGGGATCCTGGGGCACGATTCATAATCTGGGGTTCAAAAGCGATGCTGACAAGAACCCTCTCCACAAGACTTTCCCCACGATCACGCCCGCTCCCGGGCCTACAGATGGGGCGAAGACGGCATCGCCGGAGTCAGCGACACCCATGGCTTCCAGAACATTGCTTTCGCCTTTTGGAACGAGAAGGAGTACGTCTGCATCCCGCCAGCGTGCTTTGCCGGGTCTGACTGATGATGTGACATAGTCCCTTCCTCAAGGAGAGACTCTTTGGCTTGTCCAACCCACAGGGGAACCATGGTGAGAGTGTCAAGGAGGCCCATTTTCATCTAGACAACACTCCTGTCAGTATCCCTCCGTGCCCTGTATTTAGTGACTGCTTGCTGACCTTGTGAATTGGTACAGACTGTAGGTTTACGCATCCTGACCCAACCTGTTCTGTCTGACTAGAGCTGACGCGATCTCAGCACTCCTACATGAAATTCCTCTACAAGTACCCCCAGGCCGAGTTCCCCTACGACGGCCTACGGGATGAGAACGCAAAGCGAGGCAAGCAGGACAAGGAATATCAAATTCTTGACACAGGCTGCTTCAAGGACGATAAGTACTGGGACATAATCATTGAGACAGCCAAAGAGGACGATGACCCAGAATCATTGCTTTTCCGAGTGACTGCCTGGAACCGTGGCAATGAGCCCAAGCCGATCCATATCGTCCCCCATGTGTGGTTCAGAAATACTTGGGCCTGGGGTCGTGAGCCCGACGAGAACAAACCCTCGATCAAACTGCACTCTGAGAATATGGCCAAGTCGCATCATCACTCCCTGGGAGATCGGTACTTCCTGCTGTCGCCTTCCCCAGGCGTTGGCCCCAGTGGCGATGACGTGGATCCCACAATGCTCTTCACCGAGAATGACACCAACTTCGAGCTTCTTTATGACGGAGAGAACCCGCAACCTTACGTGAAGGACGCCTTCCACAGGTTGATTGTGGATGGCGAGAAAGATGCGGTAAATCCGGCACAGCAAGGAACCAAATGTGCCGCTTGGTTCCCATTTAACGAGGCCGGTGGTGTGCCTCCGGGAGAGTGTGCTGGTATGTCTCGGTCACTTGTGAACAGTGAGAGCTCCCGCTGATTGCCACAGTTGTCCGATTCCGATTTAGCAAGAAGGACGACACATATCTCGACGAAGAGGAGTTCGACGACATAATTGAGCGCCGCAAAGACGAAGCCGATGACTTTTACTACAAAATCAGCCCCTTGCCCATGTCGGATGATCTTCGCAACATCCAACGGCAAGCCTTCTCGGGCATGATGTGGTGCAAACAGCATTACCTGTTCATCTGGGATCATTGGGCTAACGGTGACCCGACCCAGCCACCACCTCCGCCAGATAGAAAGGCTATCAGGAATTCGCAGTGGAGGCACATGCACTGCGATGACATCCTCTCGATGCCAGACTCGTGGGAATACCCTTTCTTCGCAGCTTGGGACAGTGCTTTCCACTGCATCCCTCTAGCCATGATCGACCCTGATTTCGCCAAGAAACAGCTCGACTTGTTCACCAGAGAGTGGTATTGTCATCCCAACGGGCAACTCCCTGCCTATGAATGGAACTTTGGAGACGTGAATCCGCCGGTCCACGCGTGGGCAACCTTTCGTACTTTCAAGATTGAGCGTAAACTGTACGGCCGACAGGATCTGGACTTCCTGGAGCGCGTGTTCCAGAAGCTACTCCTCAACTTCACCTGGTGGGTGAACCGCAAAGATGTGGACGGCAAGAATGTATTCGAGGGCGGATTCCTTGGCCTGGACAACATCGGTCTATTCAACCGGTCAGACCCACTGCCTACTGGCGGTACTCTGGAGCAAGCGGACAGCACGGGCTGGATGGCCTTCTACTGCCTCTGCATGCTGAACATAAGTCTTGAGCTTGCCAAACACCGGCGCACTTACGAAGACATTGCTTCAAAGTTCTTTGAGCACTTCATCCTCATCAGCGACGCAATGACATTCAGAACCGGACAGAAAGATGAAAAGTCATTGTGGAACGATGACGACGGCTTCTATTACGATGCAATCTCATGGGGTGGGCCCTGGATTCAGCAGCTGCCAGTCCGTTCTCTGGTCGGCCTGATCCCGATGTACGCCACTCTTACACTCGAACCAGAGCTGATCAATAAGCTCCCTTCTTTCAAGAGGAGGCTGGAATGGTTCATGGCGAACAAGTGCGATGTTGCGGAGAGGAACATGCACAGTATCCGCAAGCGTGGAAAAGGGAACCGGATTCTATTGTCCATCGTGAGCAAGGACCGACTTGAGAAGCTCTTGAGACGTATGCTGGATGAGGACGAGTTTCTGAGTCCCCATGGCATCCGGTCCCTGTCCAAGTATCACGAGAAGCATCCATACTCCATGGATGTCAATGGTCAGAAATTCCAGGTGGGCTATGTCCCTGGAGACTCTGACAGTGGTCTCTTCGGAGGCAACAGCAATTGGCGTGGTCCAGTCTGGCTTTGCGTCAACTTCCTCCTCATTGAGTCGCTGCAGAGATACTACCTATTCTTTGGGCAGAGTCTGCAAGTTGAGTGTCCTGTTGGATCCGGTGACTACATGCATCTAGGCCATGTATCGGAAGAACTTCAGCACCGACTCCAGCATCTTTTCACCCGGGACAATGATGGCCGACGAGCTATCAACGCCGGCGATGACACCCTTGACTTCGATCCTCTGTGGAAAGACAACATGTGGTTCCACGAGTTCTTTGATGGAGACACGGGCCGTGGTCTGGGAGCGACACATCAGTGCGGCTGGACGGGTCTGATTGCCAGACTCATCCACGATACCGGGTAAGGATTTTGGCCTATCCCCAAATATTTCATCTGATAATCTGACTAACTCTGGATAGTGTCACCTGCCGCCTTCCACAAACTCCACGCACGCCCTCGGTTGGCATGGCCCACTACTTCGATGACGTGTTTAGCAGACAGGTCATGCCGCGGTCGCCATCGATGCCCCGGATCAGGCGGTCGTCGACAGCCAGGTCCATAGGTGCACGGAGCGACTTCGACAACACTGAGGTCAACGGCTACGACGATGAGCAAGACGGCCACAGTGCTAGTGGTAGCGTCATCCTGACTGATGACCCTCAGCGCAAGCGTGAAAAGGAAGAGGCGGATGAGCACATGCACAACTACATCGCTGAGCAGCTCGAACGGGTCAAGAGCGAGCAGATCAGTAACGGCTACGAGAAGGGCGACGAGTTTGAGGCTCAAGCCTGAGATGGACGTGGCAAAGGTCCCGGTTGAACAGGATCAATCGGCAAAGTCTTATGACTTGTTGTACAATGGTAGGCATTGGCATAGATGGCGAGGCATGAGATGGAGATTGCATAGACACGAGCATTCGCACCTTGGGAAACGGAACAATAGAACGTATGAACATGATTAGAACGAGTCGCATCGATGTGCGAGATGGACGACTAGAATGGCAGTACGTGCTTGGTATATCCTACAGACTAGCTATGCGCAAAAGATTGTGCTGGCTTATCATCACTTGCTCTATGAGCTGCAGCTACACTGCATGGCTCTCTGGAACCTGGGCACGTCACCCGTCCATCGGACTTCCTCTTCTCTATCGCCCTTATACACTGATCCCTCAGACTTGTTGCCGTCCCACTGTTCTTCGAATGGATTGAGGGCCATATGCATGACCCGGCGTAGCACATCACGCTCGCCGCCCTTTTCGACCCGCTGGATAACCTCGTCCAGCACAAAGCTCCGCGGAATGAAGCTGGGATTGACCTTCTTCATCGCGGCTATCCTCTCCTCCTCTTTGGCCGGTTCGATCGCGCGCTTCCCGTCCTCGCCCTCGACGCCCCAGTCCTCGACGACTCGTGCCCGCCACTTGTCCAGCCACGCGGCCATGCGCTGCCGGGCCTCGCTGTCAGAGATGCCGGTGGCGCTGATGCCCTCCTTGTGGAAGAACAGGCCCGCCGTCTCCCGCCTCAGGTCCTCCGTGCCCAGGTCTGCGACCCTGACGTAGCTGAGCCGGCGGAAGGTGTGGTGGAAGTCCAGCTCCAGAGCCTCCATCGCGTCCAGCAGGCCGCTGAATAGGTCCTGGAAGTCGGACTCCTGGAACCGCCTGAGGCCCAGCCTCGCCGTCATGAGCCGCTTATACTCGGCCAGGAACACCGCCTTGTATTCCTCGCCGGCCTGCTCGATGAGCTTCTCGGCCCGTGCGACCAGCTCGTCCGTCTCGGCGCCTTCCGAGACGCCGTCGACGACGAACTTCTCCGTGTCGACAGTGTCACCTGCGCCAAGCAGCTCTCCGACCGCTTCGCCCAAGCGGACCAGGTTCCACCAGATGATGGTCGGTTGGTTGCGGTAGCTGTAACGGAGCATGTGGTCGTCGTGGTTGGGCGTGTAGGCCGGGTCGAAGTTGTCCATAAAGGCGAAAGGCCCAAAGTCAATAGACAGCCCATAAATGGAGGTGTTGTCCGTGTTCAGCACGCCGTTCATGAAGCCGTAGGCCTGCCATTTGGCGACAGTAAGGGCGTTGCGGCGGACAATCTCGCGGTACATCCTCGCGAAGCGGTTCTCGGCCGCGTCCGCGGGGCCCTGCACCTCGTCCTTGCCGACGACGCCGCGCGGCGGGCGCTCCAGGTCCGGCGCATCGGCCGGCTTGTCTGGGCTGCTGAGCCGGCCGGGCAGCCGGTCCCAGCCGCCGAGCACTTCCTCGGCGACGTAGGTGGCCAGCTGGCGGATCGAGGCGCGGTCGCCCCTCGCGCGGAGGATGTCGAAATTGCCCAGGCGGACCCAGCTCTGCGCGAAGCGCACGACGATGGCCCCCGGCTCGAACGTCTCGCGCCGCACTTTGCTGTGCGGGAGCAGTGTCAGCCCCAGCGCGCGCGTCGTCGGGATGCCCAGCGCGTTGAGCGCCTCGCTGACGACGAACTCGCGGATGCTGCTCCGCAGCACGGCCTTGCCGTCCGCGAACCGGCTGTAGGGCGTCATGCCCGCGCCCTTGAGCTGCACCTCGTACTTGGTCTCGGGCCCGCCCGCCCACGGGTCCCTGGCCGCCGGCGTCGTCGTCTCGAACAGGCTGATGGCGCGCCCGTCGCCCAGCTGGCCCGCCCACTGGCCGAACTGGAACCCTCCATACAGCTGGGCCCATGGGTAGCCGCCGGTGAGCCGCTCCTCGTCCCAGCCCAGGAGCACGTTGCCGGCCGCCCACTGGCGGAACCCGTCGGTGGTGGCCTCTGCGGGCTTGATGTTCAGGTCGCGCAGGGCGGCGGGGGAGACGGCGAGAAGCTCCGGGTCGGCCTGGGTCTCGGGCCGCACCCAGGTGAAGAGCCCGCCGCGGACCTGTCTCGGGCTGATGCGATCACGGGGTGTCTTGTGGGAGTCGGCGGGCGTGGGGAAGAGGGGGTCGGGCGGGAGCTGCGAGGTGAAGCGCCATGTTTTGGGGAGTGTCGCGAGGGTGTGGACGCCCTCGCCGTTGCTGTCGGGTGGCTGCTGGGAGGCCTGCTTGTTCAGGCTCTCGCGACGCTCGGCCTCGAGAGTCTCCCTCGTGGACGGCGTCGACTCGGGAGGGGACTGGGTTGGGGCCGTCCCGTTGCCGCTGTGGATGAGTTGTTCAGACATTGAGGAGAGACGGCGGGCGGCAGTAGCTCGGGTCGTGGTAGGGATGCGCCGGAGCTGGAGGGGAAGGATCGTGCGCAACGGCATTTACGAGGTCTGGGGCAGGGAGAGTCACGTTTGTCGCATGTCGCAGTTCGACGGCTTCTTCTGCTGGATGGAGTAGAGCTCGGAGCTGCCGGAGTATTGTATGTATTTCAAATCAACGAACAGCACTGATAAGAGAATCGTCTCGACGCATTCTCGTTTGCAAAGCCCAAGGTGGTAGATGTCATTTTGCGGTGGCTACAGCGCCACGGCGTGTCGAGATCCTCGGGGCGCATTAGCTTCCGTGAAGAGGCGAGTTCATGGTGATGTCAGATCCGCTAATCACTTGGAGTTGCGGCGGCATCCTCGTCTAAACCCTCCCCCGCCCCACCCCCCCAATTGACCCACCCTTGACAAACCCTCGGGCTAGGTCTAAGTCAGTGTGTTCTAAGTTTGTATTCGTGATCCATGAGCCGGGATTTAATAGGATCAATACAGAATTTATTATTCTGTATTTACAAATACTTTCATCACTATTTCAACAGCAGTTCTCCCCAGATAATAGTACAACAGATAGTTCGCATCCAAATGCTTGATATCGGCCATTTCGGCGGTGTCTCTGGCCGTCGTGGCAGTATTTTCTGAGTTGGTCGCGCCTTACATATCATAACTCCTCCGCACAGGCGGAGACCCTAGAGGCTAGCGAAGAGCATCTTTCAAACAACAAGTGTTGACTCTCGTCTTGTATTTCCTTCAGAGATTTTTTTCCCGTTCTGTATTTGATTCAGGGCCGAGCCTGGTGGTGCTGTTCTTCCAGCTGCGTTTTGCGTAATGGTGCCACTGGACGTTTTCCGACGGCTTGCAAAGCTCATGTCCGGGTCGTTGGGTGAGGCTGGCGAGTTGAGTTCTGCAACCTTCATGAGAGCTTCTTCAAATTTCCACGCTATTCTCATCGCTATACTTTCCACCGCCATATGAACGACCGCTATTTTATTATGCCGTCTGACAAGAACCGCATCTCTTGTGCGAGCATGACGAATTTTCACACGTCGCGCTATTTGCTCCATTCGGGTTTCGAAGGACACCATGATTTGCCTTGCAAATACAACAATACCAATTGCCGAGGAAACTAGTGAAATATGACGACATTGGGAGATCTCAGGCCAAATCTTAGCTGCTGGTAGTAAGTAATGTTTATCGCACGTACCTAGATATACCGACTTAGGTGCTCGTTGAAAGTGGATATACAATGCCAAAGTCATTCGTTTCGCACTTGCAGGTGTAGGAGCTTATCAGCCCTGGTAGGACAGGATAGGAATCTTTTGTCGCGATGTGGATCTTCCAGGAGTACGTTCAAGCCAAGACTGGAGATGCCAGAGGTGCGAAGACCCGGATATGCCTTGCGATTGCTTAAGACATGAACTGGTGATGAGAGGAAGCTGAATTTCATCGATGAGGGGAAGCCAGAAGGCGTCTCCCTGAAATTATCTCGATGGCCAATGATGTTGGCCGTATTCTGCAGTACCACCCGAAATACAATCACGCGAGGGCCTTTTGCTACTCCTTCCCAGCGAATTTCCATTCGCGGATTGTGTTTCGTGCGGAAGCCTCATTTTTGGGTTACACTGCATAGAGCTAAGTAGGTTGACTGCGAGGCTCACACAAGAATTCCTCAGGCATTACAGACCAAGAAGGCTGGGAATGGCTGCCTAAGGTAATGGAGAGGCGGTGATGCTAAACTGGTTCACCATTTGCCAGCAACAACTATGTCAGGACCTACTGCTCAATTCTCGTACCGGTGACGAATGCCACACTTTTCTAAATGAGGAGCTTCCCTGCAACTTCCATACAACCTACTATTGAATCATGGCTGAAGTGTTAGGTATCGTCGGGAGCGTCATCGGCATTGCCCAGCTCACCGGCACCATCATCGCCACTGGGACCAAATTGAGCGGCATACTGAACGACATGCGGGATATTCCAGATGAGATATCCATCAGACTCGAGCAGCTTCACTTGCTGTCATTGAGCTTGCAGCAGTCAGAATATGCTGGCATTACTGCGGAAGTGGTCTCGTTTCCTCCCTTACAAAATGCGAGACAACACTGTCAGAAGTGTCTGTTCGGGCTGGCAAAAATGCTCGAAGAACTGACGGAAAGGCTTGAGAGGTCTGGCAGGGCTAGGAAAAAGGTTTCTCTTGCCAGACATATTCTCCAAAAGGATCAAATTGCGAAAATCGAGCGACGGCTTTCGCACTCTGTTGAGCTGCTCACTGTCGCCAATCAGATGTACACGATGTTCGTCAGACTCGAGTCAAAGGTTTGTTTTGGAACCAGACATGCTGAAATACAGATCTAGTCACCTTCTCGAATCTCAAAGACTTGGTCTTGTACACAGCACGTCTCTTGGCGCACCTCCGCCCGAACAGCCGTTGAGTGTTGAGGTTTACGAGGCCATGCCAGGACAAAGGCTGAATAGAACCCCAAACCCACCAATCGGCACCGTGACACTCCAAAGTTCATTCCGTCAGATTGAAAAAAGCCAAGAGCCCAAGTCAACGTGGGAATTTGGCTTCGCCTGCTGTACAGGCGTACTTCAACTTGAGCTTTTCCGGTCCCCATCAGAACATGCAAGCGACGCTGCCGATGCAAGCAAAGGTGGGGAAACCTACGACAAGAAGACCGAGTGTTCGCTACTAGGAGTACCGAAAGCTAGAATAAAGATCAGCCTACCCCTGTTGTGGTCGGGCAAAGTTATAGAGACACTAGTCTATAGGAGTCAGCTCGGCTGGTCGCAGCTATTGAGGACTCGAAGTAGTATGAATCCCTCCTATAACTGCTATGTTATGGTGTTACGCAATATAAAGGATGGAAACCTTGGAGCGCTTGTAAAGCAGTTTGATCAGAGACAGGCGACACCGTGGGATGAGCTTGAATGTGGCTGGAATCTCTTCTCGGTAAGTACTTATTTTACTTCAGTTTACTTACCGAGTAATCATTCTGCTTTAATTTACGATAATTACTGAACCCAAAATTCCAGGAGGCACTCGGGTGCGGTCAATGGCAAATTTGCTCATTCCTTCTGGATTGTGGAGTGGAAGCATATTTGGATCTCTCCTTATCTTCTATTGTAAGCGCACTGAGGTACCCGATTTTCTTCTTCTTTTTCTTTCAGAGAAATGACCACGCTATCAATCTAGCCCAGACTAATAATTAATGTGATTCTGACAGTATGCACACGTGCCTCCCCTTAAGATACGCATTGAAGATGTGGTTGTAGCTGCCGGCTTTCATTCTTGGTGTGGAGACCAACAACTTCATGCCTATCAGCAACTGATTGGAAAGACCGAACAAAATGAGCCCTTACTTATATCACTTCTGATCCATTGGAAGGGCCCTTTAGTGTCTTTCACAAATATCAGACGCTCGCTCTGGCCTGATAAGGAGTACTACTCAGAGGCATTCCTAACAAAGCGGATGCAGCTCACTACCGGCCTGGTCTTAAACGGACCAGTTGTCTGGAAAGAAAACACCGATATCATACCGATGGCTCGCTTCGCTCTGGAACGAGATGGAAACTGGACAAAAGCATCAGTGGATCTTTCCATTTCCAGCAACGACGGTGAAACATTACTTCACGGCCTAGCCGGGATCATCGGCCTGCTAGGAAATTCTGACCCAGTGAAAGAATGGCTGCGATTAAGTATGGAGGTCATAGGACGATGCCAGAGCCTAGAGGACTTGTGCCGAGCCAGTGCGAGGAGCCACGGGCCGCATTTGGAAACGCCGCTTCTCAGGCTGGTAAAGCAGTCTTTTGACCCTAGATTCCCGTTCTGTTGCCAACTGGGAGACTACAGTCCGGTGCTCAAGCTTATTCAGCGGTGCGAGGTCTCAATTTCTTTATGGTTGGAGTGCTTATACATCGCCGGTGTGGACCTACTGAGGTACGGCCAAGAAGAAACCCAACGCCATATGATTGTTTTCGACATCGTGAGGGACTTCGGACTTAACTTTAATTGCCACAGTGAAAAGAGGCACAACTGGTGGGGTGTTGTCCATCTTATCAGTTTCGACTTTGGCGCGTATCCATTTCAGTGGAAGTTTTGGTGGTCTGAAATAAGCGACGATTTTGCAGGAGACTTTTGGCATATGGTTGGAGAGCAAGAGATATTGAATCTCAAAGTTCCCGGAGCATGGATAGAAGATGAACTCCTACCAAGCCTCTGAAGGTTCATATACATAATCACTCAAGAATGGCGCAGAGTGTCGAGTGGTCTCATCTCTACATGGTTAGAAGTTTTTGACATAACACGATTGTACTTGTTGAAGTTATGAAGGACACATGTTGCAATGTGCACAGCAATGGAGTGATAGCTATTAATTCCTTGGGCCCAAATTGGAATCACAAGGAGCACCGTAATGGGCACCTTCCTACGTGAGGTCGTCCCTGCTGTCTGATTGCTGAAGACTGTGAAGGTAATATCCTAAACACTCACTCTCCAACCCCTCCAAGCTGTATTCCAAGGTGAGTTTCCTTTCTGAGGCTCTTGCTACTGGCCTCGATATCCGTCCTCAAAAGACTCCGGTGGTGCCTCCACCATGCCCCCAGTCCACATCTCCTGATCCGGTTCTAGGTCGTGTGATCTTCCCCATCCCACGGCCAAGGACTGCAACTTCGAGTTTCTTTCCTTATCAAGGAGCCTATTTTCGAGTCTATTGAGGTGTTGTGCGTTGTCGTCGTGGGCGTGCTTGCCACTCATCTCTGTGTCTCCAGCAGTAAGACCATTCCGCTCGCAGAAGTGCACAAATGCTTTCCAATTAGGATCCTCAATCAAAAGCTCGCCTCCGCCAATGACGATCAGCCCAAACTTGGCTCTTGTGAGCGCCACGTTCATCTTGTTAGGGGCGCCAATCACGCCCCATCCCATGCGCTTGTCCTGCTCAAGGAACTTTGCCCTCGACCTTGTCACGCAGAGTATCACCACACCCCGTTCCAGTCCCTGGAAAGCCTCGAGTGGACCAATGTTGACATCCCAAAGGTGACGGTCCCGCATGCGCTTGCGCAGCCGCTGAACTTGCGCCTTGAACGGAGACATTATGCACACCTCGCTCTGCTCGACCAGGCCCGACGCCACGAGTGAGGTGGCGTACTGGCAGGCAATCTCAGCCTCTCCGGCATTGAACCAGCCGCCCATGCCCTCCATCAGGCCTGGAAGCTCGAGTTCGTCTCTGGAGTCGTTGTCGTGGAATAGTACAGGCCAGCGCCGCCCACGCCAGCCATCCCAGCCCGCCAGCCGGTTCGTGTCGCTAGCCTCTGGCTCTAGGTCATCAGCATAGAAGAGACTGGATGGCACTGCGAGGACTGCAGCATTTGGAGTCAGCTATCACAGTACTGAGGATAAGTTTTATACGAAAATGGAAAGGACCAAGACACTGTGTGCCCATAGCTTGTGTCAAAACCTGCAGCCTAACAAAGGACTTCGAGGTAGGCTGCTGAGACAGGCCACAGATTTGGCAGATGACTGGTCCCAGAAAGGTAAAAATTGTCTCCAGAAGATGCTTACTGGCAGCGTGAGAGCGATAATTGCGCTTGAGGTTGGCAAAGGCAGGGCAAGGGATCGGTAACAAAGATTGCGTCAGGGTCTTTCCCCTGGCCAAGGGGTGTTCTGCGTACACTGGACGCTTGAAAAGCCGTGCGAAAAGAGATGTCTTGAGAGGCGATGAAGGGAGCAACGTCCGTGGGCCAAGTTGGTGCTCGTCACCAGCCATGACAAAAAGTGGTGATGGGCTCTCAGCATAGTCCAGTGGAGGTGCGACGACGGTCAGGGGTACCAAGGCTTCTGGCTCGGTCGCTTGAGCGGCCTCGTCGATGAGGAGAGCAGACCAATGGAGGCTGATCGGTTCTGGTGCACAGTTCAGAGGATGAAAAGATCTAGAACATGGAATAGAGATTAGTATTATAAGTCATGTCATGTGGACGTCGAAAACGCAGAGAGCACTGTCAAGATGAGTAACGTTGCCAGGCGACAGGAAAGAAGAGAAAGGTAGCGTATCGTACCTGGTCAGGCCACTGAGGGCATTCTCCATCGTGTAAATGTCAGCATTGGTTGTCCTTGCTCGAGAAAGCAGAGAAGAGTCGCGGCAGGTCGTGACAATCACACGATACTTCATGAGGTCTTGGAAATCTGGTAGTGTGAAAGTGTCGTTCACGATGTTGCAGAACGGCAGGACGGCTCCAGGCACCTCGGCGAATGTGCGACCGGGCCTATTCAGCCGTAACATCTCGCTGGTGTTGAGGTGGTGCTGCAGGCGATGTACCAATGTGTCTGCCGCAGGGTCCGATGGTGCACACAGGAGGATGTGGCCATAGCTGGTTGTATTCTTGAGCATCTGTAACGCAGTCTCGATGATGGTTTTTGTTTTCCCTGTCCCTGGTGGTCCAGATATCAGATACGGCAGCCTGCCGTATTTTCCTTTGCAAACGGCCTCTACTGCTTTCTTTTGTTCCTAGTTGAGTACTTCATCGAAGAATGTCTGGCGGAACTGGCCTGCATGGAGCCTCTCCTGCATTTTGCAGTCTCGAAGAGTTGGGAATAGCATCGACTGTAACCAGTGCACTGGTAGCTCAGTTCGCGGGGCGACAAGCTTGTTCGTGTCGCCATTCTCCTGCCCGCTCCAAACTTTTTGATATTCTCGGAGGCTCGAAAGCCCTTGCCGTACATTGGGGAGCGCGTACTGCATCGGGAGGTACCTTTCAATAGGATATGGGAACTGCACGTTGAACTTCTCTATGCGCTCTGTTGAAGATGCGGGCAGGCCGAGAACTCGAAGAACGAGTAATTCATTCGAGCGGGAGACACTGAAAACCCGCGCAGCAAAAAGAACGTTTGTCCATCCGGGGGCCGGTGCGTCCTTGGTGAACACTCGCCGCTGACCTGGCACAGCTCTGTCACCTGCATTCGCATTTCTCTCCTCTAGCCATTCCCTCATGAGCAGTGGGCTGCCGTCCTGGCCGTATACGAGCTGTCGGAGGTAGACGACGTCGTCTTCCTCGACCAAGGGGTTGTTCTCTCTTATGCCAGGGACCTGCAGCAAGCAAATAGTCTCTCCTTGATTTTGAAAAGACTGGAAACTTGGTGAGTGCGGTTTGATTGTGATATCCTGGCCATACAAAGAGTACGACTCGTTTTGTGTCTGCTGAGCTTGGATTTCATCTTGGAGATGAAGTTGGAAAAAATACTCGTATTCCTTTGCATTGCTGATACTGTTCTCGTTGTTGATATCGGTGAGGGTGTCTGGAGTGGGCGTGGGTATGGTCGGTAGAAGGCTGGTAACCAGTCCGAACGACCTGCACACGTAGTCTGAAAAGTCGATAGCTTTCTTTTGTACTGTGAACTTTGCGGCCCGGGCAGAAAGAGTGTTGATAACGGTGAGAACCTCTGGAACGAATGGGCGGGCATATATGCTAAGCCCTGCTTCGCCGTTGTCTCTCCCACTACCTGGTCCCAGCGGTCGCTTTGACTGAGGCTCGACTGCCTCGGGAAATCTACGTACAGCCCTGCCATCACTAGGTGCAGCGTTCGTGGAAGCCTGTGTGTTGCGGTCAGACCAAGAGGTCCAGTGGGCGACAGGCCACGAGGAAGTCATCCTGGCGGCAGCTTCGCCTGTGCAATCGTTTGCGGGGGGGGGGGGAGGTGGTGGTTGATGAAGGCACCTTTTGATTCTTAGCCTCGGGTGGCTCTTTGACGACGAATGCTCCAAAATTCTTTGGAGAGGACCTTCACAGATTGATCATCGGGGCTCTCTTGTAGGAGGCGTTTGAAAAGGATGCCTACGTGGTGAATGTTCGCTCAGATGGCCAGGCCATGGCGCAGCGAGGTGGTTGGGTCTAAGGCGGCGAGGCCAGAAATTGCGAGGTACCAGGTACGACACATCCGCCATTCTGCAGTTCCCAGATTCTTCCACACATTGCCTTTCATCTGAAGACTGAGCTGGACGGCATCCTCAGCGCCTTCTGTTTAGTTTCTTCCAGTTAACGAGACCCTCCTTGCGGGCAGCATGCTAGACAGAGAGAGGACAGGGGTGCCCTTACCCTGAGACTTCGGGCAGTGTATGTACGGAGTACCCCTCCACCAAGCCCCCCCTGGGTCCGGAGTCGCTCGGTCGAGAATCCGTGAATCGAGCTTGGACGGAAGCTCCGACCCGAGTGTTGACGAGCTGTGCAGGTTTGATGGCGTCACCAATTCGTTACTTGCCCCGCAGAAGTACATTCGCCGGGCATGACAGTGCTTCCCGACATTGGACGGCCAAGAAGCTGTAGATAATCAGCACAATGTCATATGGGGGATGAGAACCTGGAACGGCGACGTGGATTCGGCCGCTCACCCTCAACGGATGCACAGACTGGTGTTCTCTTGTAGCTTCAAATAGTGAACAGGAAACCTTATCTGACGGAAGCTTGAGCTGCCCTCCCCGGATGCTAGGGAAGCTTGAAAGTGCTTCATGTGCCGATCGCTGGAATAAAACAAGCTATCGGCGGCAAGTCCCTTCATCCACAACCACACAAGCAAAGACCAGCCTGTTTTACCCCTACTTAAATACATGTACAAATTATCCAGGTCTTCCATCGCTCGGCAGCTCATACCATCTTCATATCGTGCATTCCGTCCAACATCCTTGTCGCCGAGCCCCAGATCGGCCTCTACCACCACCCCACAGCACCCCAAAATGAACTCAGCTGGGGCCTCATTCAAGCCGGATGCTACAGGCGCAGACCCGAAGCAGCTCGGATATATCCCGCATCTCAAGCTCAATGATGGCGAAGAGATTCCGATGGTGACCCTCACCCAGATTTCTTGTCTTGGATATGTGGCTGAAAAACGAATGTTATAGATCGCCTACGGGCTCGGCACAGCTAATTTCAAAAAGGGTGGTGCCGACGGTGGCAACTCCATCGACAAGAAGATTGTCTCGGATACCGTGACAGCCATCAAGTCCGGCTATTTTCACCTTGATGGCGCAGACGGCTACGGCAACGAGGCCGAGCTTGGCCTCGCCATCAAAGAAGCCGGAGTGCCCAGGGACAGGCTGTATGTGGTCACCAAGCTCAGCAAGCCCAGCGGCGACAAGACCATCGAGCAGGACTTTACTACCTCCTTGGAGAAACTCGGCCTCGATTATGTTGACCTCTACCTGATCCACTCGCCTTTCTTTGCGGACGACAACCCAAAGTTGCTTCAAGAGAAGTGGGCGGAGATGGAGGCTATCAAGGCCTCGGGACGGGCCAAATCGATTGGCGTATCCAACTTCCTGCAGAAGCACCTCGAGGTCGTACTTCAAACCGCCAAGGTCCCACCTGCTATCAACCAAATCGAATTCCATCCTTACTTGCAGCACGGCAGCTTGGTTGATTTCCACCAAAAGAACAGCATCGCTGTTTCGGCGTATGCTGGCTTGACTGCCGTCACAAAGGCAAAGCCCGGCCCCCTGGATGATATCTACGCACAACTAGCAAAGAAGTACGGTGTTTCGGAAGGGGATATCGCACTTAGATGGCTTCTGGACCAGGGTGTCGTGGCCATCACCACCAGTAGCAAGGAGGAAAGGCTGAAGAGCTTCCTGACGAAGCTCCCCAGCTTCAAGCTGACTCCTGCTGAGGTCAAGCTGATTGCGGACAAGGGCAAGGAGAAGCACTTCAGAGGCTTCTGGAACCACAAGTTCGCTGCTGATGACCACTCATAGAACATGGTAACACATGTGGCTCCTGGGAAACACCGGATATCTAGAGTACAGCAGCTGCATTAATATCAAGTGGTGCCACACCTAGCCCCAGGCCAAGATTGATCGACTCGGGCTGCGGCTTTTGTGTAATTGTTCAGAGCAGAGCACAGGAAATATGGTGAATAATTGTAGCCGGGAATGTTGTGTACATCAACAAGCTCGTACGGCCGCAGCTCGACAAGTATCCTCGCGTCGCGACCTCGGGGCATCCAGGCAATTGATGTCAGAAAGAAACTAGCACCCAGGCATATAAGGACTGGGCCTCCTGCCTTGAGAAAATTTCCATGACCGACCCAAGCATATTCTGTCACTCTTTCAATCTGGCACTGTCAAGCCTGAAATAACGGTGCGGTGATCCCCACTCACGCAGCCCGCGAATCGCCTCAGCCACTCACACCCGCACACACCTTGCCTCTTGAGAGCTGCGGCTCAATACCGACATTTATCCGGGTCCTTCCGACGCACCCCAACTAGGGCAGACATATACGTACCGCTTCCTTCGCCATGGTCCTCGGCTTTCGCGCTTCATACCACCCTGCGCAAAGCGCGAGCAAAAGCTCCTACCAGAGCCCGCTCGTCTGCCCCTGCGCGGCATGCTTCGACAGGCAGGAGCACAGGCAGTTGCGGGAGGCTTGTGAGTCTCCCGCAAAAGAGGTCAAAAGCGATTGCGGCCATTCTGTTCCCGGGCCGTCTCCTGGATCCAAACGGACGGGGGCCGCCGTGTGGCAGAGGTTTGGCATTTCGCTGGGCCGGAGGCGGAGCGCCGAGTCGATGGCCTCTGCACGGCCGCTGCGGACGGCGGCGCAGGATGTTCCTCGGATCAGCAGCGATGCGGACGGCACGGCAAATCGTGCTACGTAGGCACGGCAGATACGAAGTTGCATGTTTGAAGGAAGTCGGGATTGGCAGTGCGACACAGCAAGGGCTGCCTAGTTGCTGCTGGCAGTACATCTGGATGGCAAGATGATTTTAGAAGTCTGACAGGCTCGGGTCTCAGGCAGAGGAAATGCATGGGCTTCCGCTTGCACAAATTTTATGTACTCAGATATGTGTTAGGATGCGTGTAGTCTTGGACTTTGGACATGACAAGGCCGAGAACATGGTGGTAATATCCCATATTGGGCAAGTAGCCTTGGTGGTAGCTAGAAATCCAACAGATACAACTAGCATGAAGATCAGAATGTTTTCTCAACTGACACAGTCAAGCTCCAGTGAAACTGGTTTTAATAGCTTGTCCTGCGTGACGGCATTTACCATATCGAGTCCGCGTCAAAGCCTCCGAGCTTAGTATGGGGGAACCATCGCGGGTGACTTACACGCCTAGTTTGCGCATCCGCGCTCACCCAGCAGATCCAGCTCCTGCAAATGACAGGGCCAGCACCACCATATCCAACTTTAAATTTGATTGCAGAAGAAACCGTGCCTAGAATCCTCCTCTAGAATGTCTGTTAACAAGAGCCACAGGAAATCGTCATAGGCGGGTGACGTCACAGCCGACTCATCCAATTGAAGTACTTCACCACCTGAGACCTCGACCTGGACGTTCACCTTCACTCATCGCGCTCTAATCCTACACAGCTCCCACGCTTTTCTCAACCGAGTTTACGGAAGCCTAAACTATATCGTTGTTAGATACTTCTGCAGAGAAAGTCCCGTATTCAATTCTTAAATCATGGCGCCGGCCGTGGATTCCGCCATCCTCTCTGCCCTCGGCCTCGACCCCAGCAACGCAAATCAAGCAACACACGGCGGCTCCGGCTTCTCATCAACATTCAAGCTCTCAGGCACCAAGGACGGGCACGAGGTGAAGTATTTTGTCAAGACCGGGGTCGGCAGAGATGCAAAAGTCATGTTCGCTGGGGAGCACGAGTCCCTGAACGCGATCCACAACGCCGTCCCAAACTTGTGCCCAAAATCCCACGCCAACGGCGAGCTGGAAGACTCGCCGGGGAAGTTCTTCATGGCGACCGACTTCCTGGACCTACGAGGGTCGGGCCCAGAGGGCTCAGGGCTGTCCCTGGCGCAGAAGCTGGCCAAGCTGCACACCACCGTGGCGCCCACACCGGAGGGCTACGACAAGCCCATGTTCGGGTTCCCAGTGCCGACGTGCTGCGGGTCCACGGAGCAGGATAACTCGTGGAAGGAGTCATGGGCGGATTTCTATGCGGATAATCGCATGCGGGCCATCGGGAGGCAGTGTGTCAAGGCGAACGGCAAGGACGCCGAGTTCGAGAAGGCCGTGGAGGCTACTGCTGGGAAGGTCGTACCAAGACTGATTGGGGACGATACGGTCAAGGGCATCAAGCCGGTGGTGATACATGGGGACCTTTGGAGTGGAAACCACAGCCGTGGCGTCATCGCGGGACAAGGAGGTGTCGAGGAGGTGGTCTATGACGCTTCTGCTGTCTATGGACACTCTGAGTACGAGCTTGGGGTCATGCGCATGTTTGGAGGGTTTGGCGGCTTCTGGAAGGAGTACGAGAAGTTAGTTCCCAAGGCGGAGCCTAAAGGAGAGTGGGAAGATCGAGTTGCGCTCTACGAGTTGTGAGTCCCCATTCCCTCTAATAGGTCACAGTGCAAGTGACTGACTGATGATGCTGTTGATACAGATACCACCACCTGAACCACTTCGCCATATTTGGTGGCGGATACAGAGGCGGAGCAATGTCGATCATGAAGAAGCTCATCTCCAAGTATGGATAGGCGATGTCATCACAATACAGTGGCTGAATAACCACACTCTACAATCGAGGCCATATTCTCAAGGAAATGCCCTCAGAGGGCTTACCGAGTTGGTTGTGTTTCGCCCTGACCCTCACCCACTAGAGACATACTTCAGCACGAACGCCTTTGAGGATAGTCCATCCCAAACTGGACCAATACCTGGCTTCAAGAATTTCATACCCGAGGATCCCACGGCCCAACTTCAACAACCAACTGAGATGCATGAGGACGAAGCTTGCATCGCGGCAGGGCTCAGGTTCACAGCTGTGTGTCTGGTCGTCAAACGGCAGAAGACGTCTGTGTCTCCTCGGCCGTAGACTTGCCCACTTTCAGTCTAGAGATAGAGTGTATTCTCTCCTCAGTTCTCGACGTTGCACAGGAAGAACGACCCCAATTCACGGTTTCTCACGGATGGTTTCGCATCCACACCGGTGCTCAGGGGCCCTTGAACAAAAAAGAATCGTATGCAGGAGCACAGAATGCCCTAAGAAGGGTACAAGGCACATGTGCGCAAATTGCAAAAGCTATGCGCCAGCCCGGAGTCGAACCGGGGGCCCATCGATGGCAACGATGGATTTTACCGCTAAACCACTGGCGCTGTTGATCCTCATCTGAATCGTGTTGTGGGAGACGAGGCAGAATTGGTGTTTATGATGGCAGTGTTGGCGTGGGAAATTTGCGCTGATGATGGTGGTGGATACAGGCGGTGAGAAGTGGAAGGGGTTGTTGGGGGGTGGGGTGAATGGGGGGTCCACGGGGGTGGATAAGGGTTGGGTCGAGCTCCTCAGGGTTACAGGTTCGAAGGGGACGTACTTAGACGTAGTCTACAGAGACACACGAGCTAATAAAAGGCCATGACTTGCCGACAAGACTAGGTAGGTATGGGGGCTTTAGTAAGAATTTGACATGTTGTTCCTTTGTGTCAGAGGAACAACCCGGAGTTCGGGTCAACACAATGAGGGTAGTCATATATTCCATCTAACAGCATCATCAGACGGGCTTGGGGGCTTGTGGCAGATGTCAGTGGTGGCAGGTGATTGTGGCAGGTGGGACTGGGCTGGTATGGAGTGGATGGCTTGCATTTGCTACTACCCATACGTACCATGTGTAAGTATACATCAGACCTTAAGTACTTGAAAGAGTATATTGTATGCGCCAAATACATTTCACCTCAGAGACAGGTCCCAGTCATATCACAATAATGCCCCAGTGACAGCAGCCGTCAGGTGGCAGGCAAGTCAGTCATTGTGAACAAACGGCACTGGTGCAGGGTGCCGTTGTCAGGCGACTCGGCCGGGATCAAGCTGCCATCCGATAGGGGAAACGCCCCCCTGCCACCTTATCCTTAGCGGCCCAGGACAGGCCAGCTTGACAATCGAGCTGCTGGGGAAGCATGCCATTCACTGCATACGCGAACCACCTCGTCCAATTTCAGACTCTGGCCTCGTTGTTCAACCTCGGTGGCACAGGCATCCCCTTCTCCCACCGACTGCCGCCAACAAGCATGGCCATAACCTGTCCCTAAACCTGTCTTGCTTTGCTTCAAACTTCAGCCCTTCCTCCTACAGCTACCATAACTATCATGAACGGCCACTCCGCCGCAGCCGGCGATGCGCCGCCTGCCGAACAATACGACCATGGCGTTCAAGTCATCGACGAGGACAAGCAGTACAAGTACGTGCCTTCATTGTTCTCTTCTGCACCCCGTCGTCCTTCCTCCCCGCTGCGGCTTCTGACCCTGCTGCAGCTCCAACCTGAATCAGTACCTCGTCGGGACCCATGTAGCCCAAGCTGGCTTCAATTACCACCTCATCTCCGTCTTTGGCTCCCAGTCCACCGGAAAGTCGACCTTGTTGAACAACCTGTTTGGCACCGACTTCAGTGTCATGTCCGAGACGGAACGCCGCCAAACCACAAAGGGAATATGGATGTCCAAGAACAAGAAAGAGAGCACGTCTGATGGCTCCGTCAAGCTCGCAGACAACATTCTGGTCATGGACGTCGAGGGTACCGACGGCCGTGAGAGAGGTGAGGACCAGGATTTCGAGAGGAAGAGCGCCCTGTTCGCTCTGGCAACAAGCGAGGTCTTGATTGTCAACATCTGGGAGCATCAAGTTGGTCTGTACCAGGGTGCAAACATGGGCCTGTTGAAGACCGTCTTCGAGGTCAACTTGCAGCTTTTCCTGAAAGACAAGCAGTCGACGCCCAGGTCTCTGCTGTTCTTTGTCATCCGTGATCACCTCGGAAACACCCCCTTGGCGAATCTACGCAACACGCTGGTCCAGGATCTTTCCAAGATTTGGACCTCGCTATCTAAACCCCAGGGGCTCGAGCAATCCAAGATCGAGGACTACTTCGACTTCGCTTTCGCGGCTCTACCGCACAAGATCTTGCAGCCGGAAAAGTTCGTGGCAGAGGTTGATAATCTGGGCAAGAGGTTCGTGGCTGGACATCGCTCGACCAAGGATCAAGAGTTTGAGGGCGGCGTATTCCTATCCGAATACCACCGCAGGATTCCTGCCGATGGCTTCCCAGTGTATGCGGAGGGCATCTGGGACCAGATTGTGAACAACAAGGATCTCGATCTGCCGACCCAGCAGGAGTTGCTTGCACAGTTCCGTTGTGACGAAATTGCTCGCGAGGTCTTGATTTCTTTCGATGCCGCTGTCACGCCCCTTGAAGAGCAGCAGGCAGAGGCAGTCCGCGCGGGCAAGCCGACAGTACTTGCAGAGTTGGGCGCAACTGGTAAGGCCTCTCGGGAGAAGACCACCAGGGCATTCGAGACGCAAGCGAGCCGGTATCACAAAGGTGTCTATAAGAGAAAGCACGTTGAGCTCGAGGAGAAGATCGACTCACGCCTGAAGGCACTGTATCATGGCCAGCTGACTGCGGCACACAAGGCCGGCGTGGCTGCCTTCACTGACGCCGTGACGAACGCTGTCAAGGCCGGCCAGAAGGCTGGTGGCCAATATGAATTTGCCGAGATTGTCGAGAAGCAAAAGAAGAAGACTCTGGATATCTACAAGAAAGAGGCGCAGAGCCTCGCCATCGAGGGCGTCCCATGGACCAACTTCAAGCCCCAGTACTTGATGTTTGGAAAAGAGCTAGACGAAGTTGGCGCAAGACTAAGAAAGGAGGAGATGCGCCGTCTGGCTACTCGCGTCGAACGCTGGGTCAAGTCTCGTCTCGGCGACGCTGTTGGATTGGAGTTCAACAAGATCGGCTCCGGACGCGGCGGCTCGGGTGCTCCAGAGGATGGAGAGAAACCACCCTCTGAGAAGGACCTGTGGGACCGCATCTGGCGTGTCTTCGTCTCCATTGTCAATGAGGCACAAGATCGTTTCAGGGACCGAGCCAAGAATCTAGAGGCCACCGACGACGAGGTCGACATTGGACTCTGGAGGCTGCGACGCAAGAGCTGGGTTGCACTGCGTGTAAAGGTCGAGGAGGAGGTCATGGAGGGCAACATTCTTCTCAAGCTGCGTGAGAACTTCGAGGACAAATTCCGTTACGATGAGTCAGGGGTTCCGAGAATTTGGCGCCCCAGCGACGATATCGAGGGTATCTATACTCGAGCTCGCGAGTCGACCCTGGTCCTCATCCCGCTCCTGTCGAGATTCAGATTGTCGGAGACATACGGGCCACCCGACTTGCCTGCGTTCATCGGCAATCAGCCTGCCGGTGTCGAACCTGGGGATGAGGAAGATCTCTCTCCGATCGGCGGCGTCGACGAGGAAGAGGGCAAGAGTCTCGAAGAGGAAATGACGGTGCTTAGCGAGAGCAAGAGGCAGGATCTTGTTATCCGCTTCAAGAAGACGGCAGATGGTGTATACGTGGAGGCGAAACGCAGTGCTCTGGGTGGTATGACGCAGATACCTCTCTATTTCTATGTTGTTCTTTTGGTGCTTGGGTGGAACGAGATATGGATGGGTAAGTCTTGCTGCCTTGAGTCGCCGTATAACCTTGTGTTCCTACTGACATGGCCCAGTTCTGCGCAACCCGGTCTTGTTCATCTTGCTCTGCCTCTCCGCGGGCGGAACGTATCTTGCGTACAACCTGAACCTTCTCGGGCCTATGATGCAGATGAGCAATGCTGCTACCAACCAGGCTGTCGAGATTGGAAAGCAGAAGCTTCGGGATTTTCTGGAAAACAACGAGACAGCAAGGTCGGCACTGGCCATGCCAGCCCGGAAGGATACGGACTCGATCAGCTTGGAAACACTCGACTCCCGAGGAAAGCGACGGGACAAGGATGAGGACGAAGACGATATTTAATCGTTACGGGACTGTTTATATATGTACTTTTGCATCTCCCTGCATTACTACCCAAGCCGGCGCAGGATATCCTGTAGTTCCATAACCCCTTTAGAAAGCCTCGAAAAACCCGAACTCCTAATGCTGCAAAATCAAAGCCCCGACTCCGTTCCTTGTAAATAGTCCTAAAATGCTTCCAACCCGGCAGGTGTCCCGAACCATGAGCCCAACTCATCCGCGTCCTTGTCCCGGCCCTCACTCGCCACGAAAAAGTCAGTCAACCTGGCCGTCTCGCCGTCGTCTTCGACAGGCCACTCAACCTTGACACCAGATCCCTTGACCTCAATCATGTCCTTTGCCGTGCCCCAGCTGAATCTGCACTCGGGGCCCCATCCGAACACGGGGTGCATATTAGACCTCATCCAGGTTACACACCTCCCGTCAGAGGGATAGCCCGAGCCCCACTCCATCCCCGCGCCGTCGCCCCTGTCCTCGTCGGCGGCGGCGTGGCGCCTATATAAGACCTCGAGGGCGGCATCCCTTGTGACCTTGGCGCAGACGCTCGCGGCGGACACGCAGGGGTAGAGCGAGTCGGCTTTTTTGGCGACAGTAATCTTGACAGCCGGGAAGATGCGCTCGAGCTTCTTCTGGTACGCGGCGGGTTGGCCGATAGTGTCGACGTAGATCTCCTTGACGTTGACGCCGCGCGCGAACACGCCCTGGATCAGCGCCACAGTGGCGTCCATGGCCTGGGCGTTGAGGTTGTACGCGGCCGACGGCCGGAGCATATTGGCGGAGATGTCGCGGGCCGACAGCGCGGCCGTGGCCCAGCCGCAGCGCGAGTACAGCGCGTTTTCCTTGTCTGCACCCGGGGCGGCGGGCGTGCATAGCGCCTCCATCAGGGCGGAGCGCACGGCCGGCGTCAGCACCTTGGAGTCGTCGAAGTGGTGCTCCTCGCGCAGCAGCGGGTCAGACAGCTCCACGGGCAGGTAGAAGACGCCGTAGACCATTGGGCCCAGCACGGGCCCGCGGCCGGCCTCGTCGACACCCAGGCAGCAGGGGACGCCGTCGCCGGGCTCCGAGGACGGGGACGCGAGGGCGGGCGGCACGGGCGAGAAGTGCGAGTAGCTGTCGCCGGCGAGGAGAGGGCCGTCGTGGATCGAGGGCGGGATGAAGACGTCCGGGCTAGGGGTTTCGAGGGCCGTGTCGGCCTCGGTCATCTGCGTGTCTTCCATCTCTTCTTTAATTGCGGAGGACGGGGCAGGGCGGAGGTCTGCGTCGTTCGGACAGGAGCCTCGGCGATGTTGAACGACTGCCCTGGGTGGTTGTGTTGTTGACTTTGAATCCCTGAAGGGTAAAGCGCGGGCGCAATCAATAACTGTTAATGCGCGTCTCATGCGCGTCTCGGTCGCGTCCAGCCCAAAATTTACGAGTGCTGCAGTACCTAGGTAGTCTATGTACCCGGGTACATTTATACCTAGAGTGGGTGGTGGCCCCAGCTCCCCTCCAGTTGTCAGTGCTTCCAGGATAGAAGCCCCAGCACTACCCCCCTTGTTCCGTCAACAACAACACCAAAATTGGATTGGGACTGTCTCTGAGACACGCATCGCATTGAATCGCATCGCATTGTCTGGTGCTTCTCGCTCTGGCTGCCTACCATTTTTATTGTCATAAATAATTTGCCCTTCCCGCGCAAGTTGCAGGCCACCGCCGTTCCTGTTTCTCCTAGCTGTCTCAACAACCACATCCACGCGACATGGCGCCGCGTCCATCGGCGCAAAGGCGCTCCAATGCGCAAAGTGAGGCTTTCCACGACTTGGGTGTCAGGGGCCGGTAAGTATATTCCAAGTCGCTGCGACACGGTCGGTCGCGCAATGCTGACTCGCCTTCTCCCGGTAGAAAAACTGGCGTCTTCCTCAAGGACACCGGCGCCCGCGACGAGCATGGCATGCAGCCACTGGACGACATCTTTTCCTCCCCTGAGAAAGACAGCCAGAACGGTGTCGAAGAGGAGGATGACGAAGAGAGCGACGAGGAGCCTATGGATATTGACGAAAGTGAGCCTGCTGCTTCCTGGAACCGGGCCCCCGTGTCGTTCAGCTTTTCAGAGACGGACAAAGACAGACTAACGCGGTGCCTCCGCCTCAGCAACTGGCCCAGCACCATCAGCATTCATGAATGGCAGTCGCTTTCCCCCGGCGCGCGCCAGGTCGCCGCCCAAGACGAACATGCAGTCCCCAGCGAAGCGAAATCCCCACCTCGGCCACTCATCGTCGCCGATCCGCGGGTCTGTCGTACGCCACAGTGATGCATCATCTTCTCCCAGGGTAGCGAAGCATCCTCAACGAAAGCTCGATTTCAAAAACAAGCCAAGCCTTGCAAAGACCAATGGTATCAATGGGAAGGGCAAGGCGGTTGCAACCACGAATGGTCACATTTCGCCCGCTGAAGAGGTCGACGAGGAGGAGGAGGAGCCACAGCTTGACGAGGAATCAATGGCGATTTTAGACGGTGGAGACGACTATGCGGGGGATGACGGGGAGGGGCCTGAGGAAGATGATGATGCTACGGAGGCTACAGATGTCGAAGAGGAAGAGGAAGAGGAAGTAGAAGAGGAGCCACCGACGCCTCCCGCGGCCAAGCGCAAAGGGCGACCCAAGAAAACAGCTCCTGTGGAAGAAACAGAAGATGCGCCCGAAGATCCAACCGAAGGACAATCCGAGGAGGAGCAGCCGATCGTGCAATCCATCGAGGCTGACGCAGAGCCGCCACGTAGTGGCAAGAAGAGGGGAAGGCCCTCCAAGAACAAGACCGCCGAAGAAGAGCCCGCTGGGCAGCCAACAAAGAAGAAGGCAAAACGGGTATCCGACGGTGCTGATAACGAAACAGGCGAATCATCTCAGCAAACAAATGTACGGAAACGCGGTCGACCTAAGGCTGCTAAAGCCACAGGGGGCAACGAAACCTCGAATTCGTCAATACCCGCAGACAAGCCGGCCAAGCCAAAGCCAAAGCAAGCTAAGAAGCAGAGGGTATCTACCGGCGTCGGCGATACGTCGCTCGCAGAGTTACCGCGCGGCCCACCACTACCGAAATCACGCGGCTTGATAATCTCGCGACGCGAGACTCCTGGCGGCCTGACGACACGGTCCGGGCGGACGTCATACCAACCACTTCAGTACTGGAAGAACGAGCATGTCGAGCTCGACGATGACGAAATCTTCAACGATGGCAAGCAGAATATCAAGCTCTCGCGCATCAAGGAGATCGTACGCTACGACGACCCCGAGCCGGAGCAAAAGACCGGCTCTCGTCGCAAGGGGGCCGGCAGGCCAGCACTCGGCAAGAAGGGCAAGCGCCGGGACTACGACTCAGAGGAGGACGAGCTCGAGCCTTGGGAGGAGAACGCCGACCACATCATGGGCGAGGTGGTCGTCTGGCAGCCCGAGCACGAACTCAACCCCCCGGGCCCTGACGAGCAGATCGAGGTGGCCGAGGAGCAGCTGGCCGTGTCGGCGGGCGCGATCGTCACCCGCGAGATCCGCAACGCGAGCTTCAAGTTTGCAAAGACGCTGAGCACGCCCTTCTTCGGCGCCGGCGTGGTCGACCTGCCGCCGCACTCGGAGAAGAAGCCCAAGAACGCGAGGAAGATGCACATGGCTTTCTTCGTCTTCTCGGGGCGCGTCCAGGTCACCGTGGCGGACACGACTTTCAGTATTGGGAAGGGGGGCATGTGGTTCGTGCCAAGAGGTAAGAGCAGAAGGCCTCTTCGCCATGATATGAGAGCGCATTGGCTAATACGACCGCAGGCAACTATTACAGTATCGAGAATGACCTTGATCTACCAGCGAGGGTTATGTTCTCTCAGGGCTGCGAGGTGCTCAGTGGTGCTACAGGCGAGGCCAGTATGATCGCTTCATGATCGAAAGGGATGAGGTAGCAGCACCCTTGTGCCGAAAGCGCGAGGATTTGTTGTTTTTGGGGCGAGGATACCCCTACAGGAGGCAGCTTGTCGGGACTGTTCTATACCACGTTGCGAAGCGGAAAATGTCAAATTCTAAGACGTCCATTGATGGGAAAAGGGCGCCGATCAGATTCGTGCTGTCGAGCTAACGATTTTGAAATGACCTTGCCACAGTACAAAATTCCTGTTGCCTGCTCTCATAGGAAGAACAGTCTCATATGGTTGTATGATGTTGACATTTAATGTGACAGAGAAGGGTGTGTGCTCAACGCCATACCAGTCTTCGATGATCTTCACTTTCCTTCCGGTAGTGTTCCTGTGCGACCTGACTCTCTTGTTCCACGTTTCTCCTCCTTTGCCCTTCTCAACAGCTGTTGTTTCTTCGACGTAATACTTTGATCTTATGCCTCCTGAGCCAAAACCCTCTTCAGAGCTGCCATGTCCTTCTCGAACCCGGCGATCTTGCCGTGCGACGTCTGCAGCTTGTTCAGCAGGTAGTTGATTCGCTCAGTAGTCTCCCGAGGCTGTCGAGGAAGGGATCCCAGCAGGCTGAGTTCTGTTTCGACCTATTGATACAGAAGGTGGATTAGTTTCGTCAATTCGAATTAAAATGGTATCCTGACGGTTTGAGGTCGGCGCTATCACTCAACGAGAACAGCTTACCTTGTCAATGGTCTTCCCTTCAACCTTGACCAACTCAGTCAAGACAGCCAGGTCCAGCCTAGCCTTCAGCACCGGGTCGTGAAGCAGCGTGGCGAAGGCCGCCTGATATACCGGCTTGCCAGCCTGGATCGTCTGCGGCCGGCCGCGGTGGGACTTGACCGTGATCAGCTCCGCATTGGCGAGGGTTTCGAGGGCCAGCTCGCCGTTCTCGACGCCCGAACTCGTCGACGAGGCAAAAGTATTGGACAGGAGCACCTCGTTGTAGCGAAGCGATTCCTTCTTGGCGATCTCCTTGATCAGGAACCAGGCCTGCTCCGTCGAGTACTTCCTGTCGCCTTTGTTGGGCAGAAGGTAGAGCTTGATGATCTCCGATGCGCTCTGCTCAATGATCTCCTCCACGGCTTGCCTTGGGCTCTGGCCTGTCTTCATACGCCGGGCAAGGAACTCCAGATCGGTGAGGCGGCCGCCGAGAACCTCGATCACCTCATCCAACTCCCTGAGGTCCTGTTTGTGCTCCGGCTGGGGGCTCTCCGCCTTCGAGTCTCCCTTTCCGCCCCGGCCCTTTGGTTTGGTCTGGGTGAAGTGGCTCATGACGTACTTCTTTGCAACTTCGGGTGAGAGATCACCAAGCGCGATTGTGCGGAAGACTCTGTCCGGCAACGATTTAGACAGCGCCTTCGAGTACGACGTGTCGCTGGTGAGGAAGACCACGTGGGCGATGTTGGCCTGAACGAGTGCCGCTGACCACTCCGAGATCTTGTCGTATATGATGCTGGTCTCTTCGTTCTTGAGAAGGAAATTGTCAATGACTACCACCGCCCTCTTCTCAGCATGTGCCTCGAGGTAAGCATCATCGCTCGAGCTCGCGTCCCCTGAGTCCTTGTCACGGCCAGACAAGGATACCTCTTTCAGGGCAGCAGCAGTGTTTTGAAGGATCTTGTTGAGTTGCGAATCCAGAGTCTCCGAGAAGCCGGACTTGACACCAGTGGTGCTCTGGATGGCGAGATCAATGAGACTGCTCAGTTGGTTCGCCCAAGAAAAGATTGGGCGGTACCCAACCGCACTGGCGAGCTTCTTGATTGTACCACTCTCGCCTCTGGCCTCAACGATCGGCTTGCAATCAATCTCTAAGACGTCTTTTCGACCACCAAGTGCTTGGTCCATGACCAACTCCTCTTTGCCTGAGCCCCTAGGCCCCTGGACGACGATGAAAGTGTCTGCAGACTCCATCAACCATTTTTGTATCTGCTCAATAGCATCGCGTCGATGGGTGAAGAGAGCCGTCAGACCAGCATCTTCGGTCTTTGTCTTACGGAATGCTAGAATATCGTTGGTATGGCGCTTGAACCATTGGAAAATCGTGTTGTCCGATAGACTGAAAGACTTCTGAATATGAGCCTTGATAAAGAACTCTCGAATTGGGTCGAAGATGACGACGGTGATTGCAGCAAGCATAGCTGCAACGATTGGAATAACAATTCGAGGGTGGTTGCTGAGCCAATCCCAGAATCGATGGTTTTTTGTGAATCGTTCATACGAGAGCCGGAGTTTCGTGCCAACTTTGCCCCCACCGAGATCTTCTGGAATCACAATTCCATGGAGGCAGTTCTTGGCCATGATCGCATCTCTCACAAAACTGTAATCGACATACGCGTACTTGGGAAGCACCTTGGAGTCGGATGGCTGTGCCTGGATGTCCGCAATCTTGCCAAACTTGCGGAAGAGGCTGAACACAATCTCTTGAGACAGCTCAACGGCCTCGGCGCCTGGCTCTTTTGCAATAAATTCGATCCTAACCCTGCTTCTTGGAAGGTTGGCGGCGAGGTCTTCAAGCCAGGGCACGCCTTTGACGCGTCCGACTTGAATGCCTCGGAAGGGGTTGAACCAAGGCTTTATGGGCTTCTCCTGCAGAAACTTGGACAGCTTTTCTTCGATTTGTTTCGGGGTCTAAAGACTATATCAGCGAATGAGTTCCCTTCGGTCTATCTGATTGGGAGGAGAATGCCCGTGCAGGCAAGGCAAAGGGACAGGAGATCAAAAAAAGAGTACCATTTCTGGTGGGTGGCTGATTTTGACGAACGCTCCGCCATCTTTCAACCGAGGAATGATTTCTGTAACTTTCTTCAATTCCATTTGTTAGCATTTCTCTGGACAGGCCACCTTGAGAACAGTCTCGAGAGCACAGCGACTAATACGTTAAGATGCAGAGGGGACAAAGAGAGGATACTGCTCACCAAGGAGTCATCTTTTGGGATCCCGCGTTTGACCAAGTTGATCGGGTCGGCGATGCCCAGCGAAGATTTGTTGAATCTCTGCAGGAGATTCGACAGGTCCTGGTCTGCTCCCCACGGCCGACCCACGAGGTAGCTCATCCACCCATAGCTCAGCTTCAAAGGGAAGAGGTTATCGTAGAAGACGATGGTCTCGTTGGGCCCGGCGCAAATGTGTCCGGATTTCTCGTCGCCCATTACCGTCGTCTCCCATCTTCTGAGGTGTTTGCCGGAGTTGGATGGCTGGAGGGTAGGCCGTCCACTGGGAATGTTTCCAGATGGGAGATGCGCACGACTGGCTATTGTACGCGCTGTCACTCCAACGTAAGATGACTCGGCAGGAGACAGGAAAGCAGACGCATGAGGGGGACGAGCGAGACATGAGTTGATGAGTGGTCGGCTGGCCAAGGCTTGCGCCCTGGCATGGCCAAGAAAGAGTCGCCGAGGTATCATGGCTTCATTGTTGGGGCAGAGGATGACTGAGAGTTGAGTATTTTCCTTTCCACTTGATGGTACGACCACCCAGCAACCTCGCCGCGCTGTCGCCCGGCAGCAGAGACGTTGTTCGACGTGAGGACAGTGATATATGCAGTATCGTCAGTTGTGCATACGTGTAAGCTCTGCGTTATTGAGTGCTCCCAGCCAGTCGTCTGCTCTCAGAACAAGGGCCCTGCGAAAAAACAACAACCTCAGGCGCCTTCGATGCATACCAAGGTGGGCACCCGTGGACACGCCTTTGCAGCGTGAACCACGCCCGACGCCAATGAGGTCATTCCTCGACGCGCTACACTGGATCCGAAGGAACTATCTTACTGTGTACACCACTCGCGCCCCTCCCCCCTTCCCCACCCGGGATCCCCAACTTCTTAGGGTTCGGACTCAGAAATCCCACTCTGAAATATTGCCAAAGGAAACAGCTTGAATGCGAGCAAGCAAACTACATGCTAAGCAATATCGTGTTCAACAGTACCACTTTAGTTCAATTTGGTCGCTTTCACTCTCACCATATTCTTAAGCCGCAACAACTTCCGCTTAGCAGTTTAACATCCGCCGGAACAGGCGCCCTGCGCAATGGGTTGGCTTTGGGGGAGTTCGACTCCCGAGAAACCTGCGCCATCGCAAAGCCCAGTGCAAGCTCCCACAGCGGCGCACCCAGCACAGGCCTCGGCCTCGACCTCGTCCCCAGAGACAGACCCCGAGATCACAAAGTTCCTCGAGGAGCTGGCGGGGGAGCTGAGGAACGCAAGGAGCTCAACAGACCAGACCGCTTCTTCACAGCAGCCTTCCACCCATCAACCTCCAGCCGACGCATCAAGAACCCCACCCACCGCACGCAAGGCATCGTCGTCCTGGTCCTCCTGGTGGTCCGGCTCTGCCACCCCGCCCTCGCCCTCAGAATCAGATTTGTCAACGACAGTACACACAACACCGTCCGGTACCCAGGAGCCAGCAGCAGCCAACGCCCTCTCCTCTTTTTCTTCTCCGGCGCCCGAGTCCGAGCCGCGCCTCTCCCCGCTCGCCGAGTCCCTCCTCCCGACGACCATGGACTGCGAGCAGGCCTTCAACCAGGCCTTCTACTGCCAGTCCCTCGGCGGGCAGTGGAATAATATCTACCGCTACGGCGGCGTGCGCTCATGCAGCGAGAACTGGGACGATTTCTGGTTCTGCATGCGCGTCAAGGGCTACCAAGCCGGCCCGGTGAAGGACAACATGATCCGAGAGCACTACAGGAAAAAGCACCTCGCCACGTACGGCGACGGGAAGCCAAACAGCGAGGATGTCTGGCGCGAGCGGCGCGAGAGGGTGCCGCCTGGGACGGCCTTTAGCGAGCAGGTCGAGGCGCCAAGCGTCAGCGATGCCGAGTATCAGAAGTGGGAGATGGAACGAATAGAGAAGATCAGAACCGGCGCAGCTTCATGACAGAGCACGATGTCCCCTAGTCATAGATTGTGTCCTAGTGGCCCGCAAGGCTTGTTAGCAACGCAAATATATTCATCCATCACATCATGATCTAGAGAGTGCAGCAATGGTATTAAGAATTTCTTTTGATTTCATTTCGATACTGGGAATCAATTAAGTACGCCCATGCACTTGTATGCCCATCCGAAAACTTTTTGCCCTGTATCATTAAGTCATCATTGAAAAAAGGAAACGTCTAATCCATCCGAGCACATCCTTCGCCAGGCAAGAAGATTGACCGCGCACTGCAAATTCAAAAGTCTCGCGGCGAAACGACTCCTAGTGAAGCATTTAGTCGACCTCCTCGACGGTGGGGCCGTCGTCTCCACCGGCGCCGGGGGCACCACCGCCAGGGGCACCGGGGAATCCACCGGGGGCGCCACCAGGGGCGCCAGGGGCACCACCAGCACCGTAGAACTTCATCATGATGGGGTTGGCAACACCCTCCAGCTCCTTCTGTTGGTCCTCGTACTCCTCGCGAGCGGCCTGCTGGTTCTCGTCGAGCCAGTTGACAACCTTGTCAATCTCAGCCTTGAGCTTCTCCTTGTCACCTGCATCGAGCTTCTCGTCGACCTTGGAGTCGGACAGAGTGTTGCGCAAGGAGTAAGCATACGACTCGAGACCGTTCTTGGCAGAGACACGGCGAGCCTCAGCCTCGTCCTCATCCTTGAACTTCTCGGCCTCAGCAAGCATGCGCTCGATATCCTCCTTGGAGAGACGACCCTTGTCGTTCGTAATAACAATCTTGTTGGTCTTTCCGGTACCCTTCTCGAGTGCGGAGACGTTGATGATGCCGTTGGCGTCAACATCGAAGGTGACCTCGATTTGAGGAACACCACGGGGCGCGGGGGGGATACCGGTAAGCTCGAACTTGCCGAGCAGGTTGTTGTCCTTGGTGCGTTGACGCTCACCCTCGTAGACCTGGATAAGCACACCAGGCTGGTTGTCGGAGAAAGTCGAGAACACCTCGGACTTCTTGGTGGGAATGGTGGTGTTGCGGGGAATAAGCTTGGTCATCATGCCACCAGCGGTCTCAATACCGATAGAGAGCGGCGCGACGTCGAGAAGCAGGATCTCGTTGGTCGACTTAGAGCTAGTGTCGCCAGACAGAATGGCGGCCTGGACGGCGGCACCGTAGGCAACAGCCTCATCAGGGTTGATGGACTTGTTGGGCTCCTTGCCGTTGAAGTAGTCGGTGATCAGCTTCTGGATACGGGGGATACGGGTGGAACCTCCGACCAGGACAATCTCGTGGACCTGAGACTTGTCGATCTTGGCGTCGGTCAGGACACGGTCAACGGGCTGCAGGGTAGATCGGAACAGGTCTTGGCAGAGCTCCTCGAAACGAGCACGGGTGATGGAGGTATAGAAATCGATACCCTCGAACAGGGAGTCGATCTCAATAGAGGTCTGCGCGGAAGACGACAGAGTTCGCTTAGCTCGCTCACAAGCAGTGCGGAGACGACGCAGGGCACGAGCGTTGGTGCTGAGGTCTAGTAAAAGTTAGCAATTTGTTCAAGAACTGGAAGTTGAAGGTCAAAAAAGGGATATTTCGCACCCTTCTTGTGTTTTCTCTTGAATTCGTTAACGAAGTGGTTAACAAGACGGTTGTCGAAGTCCTCACCACCCAGGTGAGTGTCACCGGCGGTAGACTTGACCTCGAAGATACCCTCCTCGATTGTGAGCAGTGAGACATCGAAAGTACCTCCACCCAGGTCGAAAATCAGGACGTTGCGCTCGCCTTCAACCTTCTTGTCAAGACCGTAGGCGATGGCGGCGGCTGTAGGCTCGTTGATAATACGCAGAACGTTGAGGCCAGCAATGAGACCGGCATCCTTGGTAGCTTGACGCTGGGAGTCGTTGAAGTAGGCGGGGACAGTGATGACAGCGTTGTTGACGGTGCCACCGAGGTAGGCCTCAGCAGTCTCACGCATCTTGGTCAGGACCATGGAGGAGATCTCCTCAGGAGTGAAGTTCTTCGTCTCGCCCTTGAACTCAACCTCGATGACGGGCTTGCCACCCTTCTCGATGATCTTGAAGGGGAAGTGCTTCATGTCGGCCTGAACCTCAGAGTCCTGGAACTTGCGACCAATCAACCGCTTCGCGTCGAAGACGGTGTTGTGGGGGTTCATGGCGACCTGGTTCTTGGCGGCATCTCCGATCAGACGCTCGGTGTCCGTGAATGCGACGAAGGAAGGTGTGGTGCGGTTTCCTTGGTCGTTTGCAATACTGTAGATATTGTCAGCATGATTACTTGTGGAAAACGATGTGGCTGGGACCCAGGGAAGCAAAGTGGTGCAGGAGGCAAAATTGAAGGGTTTCGGGAGCAAGCGGGGGTATACTCACATCTCAATGCGGTCGTCACGGTACACGCCCACACAGGAGTAGGTCGTGCCCAAATCAATACCAACAGCGGGAGCCATGGTGATTGTTTGTTGTGGTAGAAGAGTGTAGAGTTGTGGTGATGATGGCGGGTGAAGGTCAAAAGATGGGAGTGCGGGGTATCACAGAATCGTAGTGTCGAGTGCAAATCAAATTGCAAAAGCTCGATGAGAAAAAGGAAAGAGACGGAGATGTGTTGGTCTCGCTTGATGGGTGATTCAGAGGTTGATGTTGATGGAGTGAAGATGCAAGTCGGTCGAGGGAGACGAAGTAGTTGGGATTTTATCAAGTGGTTGCTGAGCTGCCTAGTGGGGCGTGCAGTCGAAGAATGTTCTAGATAGAAGTTCAAGCTGGACCTTTCCAGTGACTTCCAGCCGCCCAACGAAAGCGCCAGAATCCGCTGGAAACGACCCCTGTCGACCAAGTAGCGCCAGGGGGGCGGCAACGTACCAACATTCCATTCTGTAGCTCCATTACACTTTTCTTTCCGCAAGCAAAGCGCCAGCCTCCCAAGACAGCAAGATTGCGCCCCCGTCCCCCTTCGGCCAAACCTGTCTTTTGCCGTCTGGCCCACAAGAAAGAGAACCTTCTTGCACAATGTCGTTGTTTCCAGAGCATCCTTCCTGTTCCACAGCACTGCACTGCATCGTACTGCACTGCATGGCACCGCATCGAAGCCGTTTGCAAAATACGAATGTGGGCCTCCTACCGTGCCATGACCTCACCTGAGGAAAAAATATCACAGCGCCCAGCCCACCCCACAGTGGTTTGGGAGCGTAGCAGCCTTCTACCCTCAATCGATCGCGGGGTACCAGTGATGTAATCAACAGACGCCCAGAGAGCCGCAACGCTTACTAAGTCTGCAAAACTGAACCCCTGCGCATGTGCTTGTGCATCCGGACCAACGCTTGTCAACAACGGCCGCATGGCCCGCAAAACTCTGCGTCCAATGGCAATGTTTTAATTAGCTTGGGGACTAAAGGCATGGCCAGCAAAGGCGTCTGCAGGTGCATGGGATGAGATTCCACGGGGAATTCAGGTGTTGTCTGAAATATGTGTTGCAGGGTTGGTGATACATCTTCCCCAGGTATATTTGGAAAATTCATTGCTCGTCTCAGTGGGGTGGCCCAGAGACACGGAACGGACAGTTCGGTCGAATGTAGTATGCTGTGAGCCTATGACCGTTTCTCAGGTAGTCTCCATCTGCATTTCCGCTCATAGGTACTATCCCGTGCCTTGTAGTGGCCCCCTTGTAAGCTGCCTTCACTCCTAGTCACCTCTAACAGAGGGCTGGGATCAGTGCGAGGCTGTCCTATGGGAGGCCATCCATAGGAGGTAATGCTATAGGAAATTACCAGATAGCCGACTCCCCACAGGGGATGATCCCACAAGACGTTGTCCTGCACCCATAGCAGGCTATTCTATAGAAGGTTATCCCACAGCAGGCTATCCTAGTGGAGGTTGTCGCATTGGAGGTTGTCGCATTGGAGGTTGTCCCATGGGACTTTATCCCATAGGGGTTTATACCTTGGGAGGTTATTCCATGGGAGGTTTTACTTTGGGAGAGTCTTCCATAGGAAATTATACCATGGAGGTTTATGCTATGGGAGGTTATCAGATGGGAGATTGTCCCACAGTAGATTATCCTATAGGAGAGAACTCCGCAGGAGGTTATCCCACAGGAGGTTATCCCACCAGGTCTTATCCCACAAGGCCTTCTTCCATGAGAGGCTATCCCACAAGAGATTGTCCTGCTACCATAGAAGCTTATCACACGGGAGGATCACAGAAATGCGCGTTACACATGCAAGGTGTCCAGAGATCCCAACAGTGGGTAAGAGGCGTTCGGTCTTCCGGCCTACCTGGCCCCGTTTACAGAAAGCACATTGCTTGGTGTGGTCTCATTGTTCATCAATCATCATTCGTCAGTCTGTCTAAATACCAACGATCGGTGCCCTGGAAGGCTCGCTTGGATTCCCTCTATGGAGAGCGTCCTTCCAAATGATAAGAACTTCTCGGTATAACACTGTAAAAGCATTCATCTAACCACACCCTTCAGTCCACCCATAGTGATCTCAAACTCGGCCGCTCCCTCCAGTCCGGGTCCCGTGGCAGCCACGTGAGGAGCGAAGACGATCTTCATCCACCTCTTCCACGTCTTCAGCGTTGGTATTGCTGAACCGCCGGCGTCGTCATCGACGGAATACCTCGACTTCCCGTACCGCGGCGCCTTGACCAGGGCGATTCGACAAGCTATTTGAGTCGCCCAAACCAGTCCCAGACTAGGCGTCTTCAGCGACTGTGTCGATGAGGGCCGCGGCTCGTCTCCCCACCCAGTAAACCATCTCTGTTGGTGGTCGAAGTTCAGGGCGGGCGGGGCAGGCAGGTAGACAATCTCGTCCATGGGCGGCGGTGGCGGCCGTACATAAACAGGAGGCTCTTCCTCTCCGTTGTCGCCGTTGGACATACTCGACGCCGGTAGCGCGTCAGCCATCGAGGAGGTCGGCTCGACGGGAGGCAGAGGGGGCTGGTTAGGATTCTTACTCCTCGCCGCCAACGGTGAGCTCTCTTGGTGCCTCCTTGGGCCAGCCACAGCGGCGCTCCTACTGTAGCCTGATGGTGGATTCCTAGGCAACGCCGGGGTCCCGGCTCGATCGAATCGATCCGCGACCTGGTTCGACACCACCACGGCGATGTTATGGTTCCTCGCCAGGTCCCGCAGCAGCATTCCCAGCCGGACGAGCTCCGCACTACGGGCGCCCATGTTCTGGCCGACGCTCCTGCCGCCCTCGCCCGCTGTGCCAAGCGCGCCCGAGTCGTTCTTAATTGATCGGTCGAATTCGGCCCGGTAATTGGCCGCCACGCTGTCGAGTACGATGAGGCCGACATTCCGACGCTCTACCTCTACTGGCACTTGATAGGTGAGGATGTGCTCCTGGGATTCGAGGTCTGGCGTGGTGGTGCTGATGATGTTGTCGAGTGAAGGTCGCTCACTCAAAGGAATGGAGTTAGACGTGAATAAAGGGTTGCTATTGATTATTTGCGTAAGACGGCGCGTTGACAATGACGCCTCGGTCGAGATGTAGAGGGCGTTTCGACCGGTTCCATGCGGCGGCGGGAGCTGCACAGCGAGAAGCAAGGTCAGAAGGAACTGTGTCTTGCCAGCTCCAGCTTCACCGGTCAATTCCGTGATCTGGCCTGATTGTATGCCGCCACCGAGGTGTTCGTCAATAACGGGATCGAGGGTGCTGATTTTAGACCATCGAGATTGCTGTGGTGCCTCGTCCTGGGCCTCAGAGCGATCGTCCTTGGGCGTCTGTGAAGCTGCGTCGGGCGGTCCGTCATCTACCCCCAGATCCGCATGCAGCGCGGCCAAGATTGCGCTACATAGCCTCTTGACGTCCAATAGAGGTAACTGCGTTCGCTTTCCAATGTCGGCAGCTTCGAGGGTCAGGAGCTCACTCGTCGTGACCTGGTGCTTCTCCAGGCTGGGGATGAGATTCGCATATTGAGTGGCAGGGAAATGCGGCAGGATGCGTGCAAGATCCGTCATGAGTGAGACTTGAGAAGATCATGTGGCATCAGAAGTTTTGTCGACACGGCTGGCTGTTTCGGGCTCAATTTCTTGACCGACAACACGTTAGGATGTCGAGTTGATGCGATGGTGGAACGGCAAGTTTAGCACCCAAGTTAGTCCCGCCGCGAGAACCGTGAATGGACCCAAGAAATAACACCCCAAGATCTCGAATATGTACCGCTGCACTTCAACTACACGCCAAAAATTGGCTTTACTTCGCATTCATTGTATCATACACACAACATTGATTGTGATGCATTACTCAATCTCCATGTCTGGATGCAGTTTGGTCACCTCCGGCCGAATGCTGCAGCAGCCCTGCATTTCCAACCTGGGTTATTTTTTAGTACAGGCAGCCCGCAAGACACTGCTTCATTGAAGGCACACGATAGTTGCCGTTTCTCTGCTAATTGGTATTGACATCTGTTATAAACGCCATGCATGTGCGTTGATGTTGTCACTACACAGTTTCCACAAGCGGTGCACCAAGTCCCCTTTCCGTTTATCCTTTTACTTGCTATACAGGTATCGGAACTCCCTTACGCCAGAATGCTATGCAGATTGTAAGGTCTTCTCGGGTCGTCGTCATGACCATGCTGGTACTCGTCCCTGCTGCGCGCGCCCCTTGACCTAGGCACTCCCGTTTGCTCCGTCAAATCCGTCGTCATCTCGGGTGAGGGAACTCATCCTCCATTTGCAGCCTTACCCCAACGTTCATCGAAATCAGCTCCTGCACAAGAAGCTTCGCCGCATACGGCATCGTCATAGCCGTCACCTCTCTCGTACTCTTACAGGTCTGACAGTAGCCCTTGTACCCGAACAGACCGCACCGCTGGCAGATATCAACGCTCGTGCCATCCGAGCTATGCATTAGTCTCTCCAAAAGAAGCTGCGACGCGCCGTATGCGATCAAGCAATCGCGCTCCATTTCTCCCAGACGTAGACCGCCATCACGCGAACGACCCTCGGTAGGCTGCCTCGTCAGAATCGCACGGGGTCCCCTCGCCCGGGAGTGCATCTTGTCTTGCACCATGTGCTTCAGACGCTGGTAGTAGATGGGTCCGTTGAAGATGTACGCCTCGAGAGGCTCACCTGTGATGCCAGAAGTGAAGTAGTCCTTGCCCTCCCACGAGAAGCCATGATCAACCAGGACCTTGCTGACCTCCTCGACAGGGTGAGACCGAAAAGCGTCGCCGTAGCCGTACTTCTTCCGCCCGTGCACAATCGAGGCCTTGCCAGTGAGGCATTCGAGGAGCTTGCCGACTGTCATACGGGATGGGAAACCGTGAGGGTTCATGATAATGTCTGGAACCAGACCTTTGTCGCTGAATGGTAGATCTTCTTGGTCAACAATGATGCCAACAACACCTTTTTGTCCGTGCCGGGACGAGAACTTGTCACCAAGTTCAGGGCGACGGGTTTGCCTGGTCTGCACTTTTACCAACACCGTCTCCCTCTCCGTCTGTGTCACCATGACTTTGTCGATATAAGCTGGGTCTGGAATACGGTAGGCCATTGAGGTGTCCCGGTAATCGTTGGAACTCTTATCACCGCCTATACTTGTCCCAGTGTCCAGAGGGGTTTCCTTCTTGACCATCGTCTCGCCGTTTTGGATTTGCCAGCCCACTCTGGCAAGGCCATCATTGTCAAGGACCTCGTGTTTGGCAATCTTCTGCTTGGTAACAGGATCTGTTTCTGGCTGGCCTATTCTCTCGGAAGCCCCATTGGGATATCTTTGCAGCTCCGCAGCATACTTGCGGAAGACCTGGCACCTTCCAAAACCTCTGTCGCATGATGCCTTATTCAGGACCAACGCATCTTCTATATCGTAGCCGGAATAGGACATGACGACCACTGTTGCATTGTGGCCAGCCGGGAGTTTGTCATAACTGGTAAGCTCGATTGTCTTCGAGATGACCATGGGCCGCTGGGGGTAGACCAAGGTGTAAAGGAGGGTGTCGATCCGATTAAATTGATTGTAGGCAATAGCTCCAATGGCTTGTTTGCCCATAGCACACTGGTATGTGTTTCGGGGTGACTGGTTATGGTGAGGGAATGGAATGAGACCAGCCACGGCACCAAGGATGGTAAAGGGCTCAATCTCGACGTGAGTTGTGATGCGCGTGATGTCTGATTCGTACAGAGCAATGAGAGCGTCATTCTCCTCGTTCACGTCCAGATACTCGACAACACCCTTCCGGAGGAAATCACCAAAGCCGACTTTGCCCTGCTGCAACAACCTGAGGTGTTCTGGCAGCAGCTTTGATACACCGTTCTTTACAATAATGTATGGACGGCAAACACGTCCCTCGTCTGTCGCAATGAAAATTGTGTTGAAGTGAGAATTGGTGTTGATGCTCACAAAGGGATTTATCCATCCACGACGGCGCATTGTTCTGAATCTGGAGGCGAACCGCTTAGGGTAGTGTGTAAGGGCAAATGGTGTTCCGTTGATTGATATGATGTACGCGCCTGCTTGGTGCATCTCCGAGCCAGAGAAATTCCTGACAGGTTCCACATTCGAATCAACAGTAAGAATGAATTTCTTGACGGGCTTCTCGTCCACCTCGGTCGTGATATGCGTCATCAAAGCTAGGTTTTTGACCAAGCCACAGGCCTCGCCTTCAGGAGTGTCTGAAGTACACAACATCCCCCATTGCGAAGGCTGGAGGGCTCTGGGGCCAGACACCTTGCGTGTCTTTTCAAACTGACTTGTAATCCGAGTCATCATTCCCAGCGCAGCAATGTAACTCAGTCGACTCAGAACGTGAGTGACGCCCGCTCGGTTCATGTTAAAACGCTTGACGCTCCAATTGCCAGACTGGATTGCCCGGTTCATACCCTGAGTAATGTGACCACCTGTGCCGCTGATCGATGTCAACGGGTCAAACGGGATAGCCTTGTTGGGCTTCTTTAGCACTTTGTCGATATTCATCCTTAGGTTCGTGAGGAAACTCTTGAAAAGATCCTCGAAGAGAAGTGAAAGCATTTGTCCAGCCAGCTCTAACCGCTTGTTACCCACGAAGTCACGGTCGTCGACCAACTTCGGATCATGAGAAGCCATCAGCACTCTTCGGGTCATCATCGCGATATATATAGCCTTGGGGTAGAAATCGAGACCCTCGATAGAAACATGCGCGAGGATGATGTTGGCGAGTGCGTCGAGGCCCTCTTCAACATTGTTGCGCCGGGGTGCAGGGCCGAATTGTGGCTTGCCCTTAGACCCCATCCTAACACGAGCGCCAATGAATTCGAGCGCTTGCTGCTGCGTGAAAACACCAACGCGTGTCGCCTCGTCGAAGTTGAGGGCAAAATCGTCCTGGTACCGACCATCAGATCCGGCCACAAGCTGCATAACCTCGTAGTCCGAGAGACCACCAAGTGCTTTCAGGATGATGGCGATTGGAATGTCCTCGACAAGCACGTTGTGCCTCAAAATTATCCTGTCTTTTTTCAATATGACATAGGTCTTGGACTTCCTCTCGTGGGTCGAACTCGTGACTGATGCCTGAATGAGTTCCTTCTTCTCGTCGGCCTCGACAATTACTCGGTTCTTGCTCAGTTGCTCCTGGATCAGGATGACCTTCTCCGTCCCGCCGATGATGAAGTAGCCACCCGGATCTAAGGGACACTCGTTCATAAGCTCCATCTTGTGGTTCGTGGCCCCAGCCAAGACACATTTCGAGCTCTTGAGCATGATCGGCATGCGAGCAAGAGGAACATTTCTTCGGATAATCTTCTTCCTATCTCGAATGTAGGCAATATCGATGATGATCGGGGCAGCGTATGTCATGTCCCTCAGTCGGCACTCCATCGGGGTGACATGGTTCTTAGCTTTGAAGGACTGGCCGGCGTCTCCCCGAGTGGGCATGCCCACTCGGATGTCGAGGAACTCGAGGTAGAAACCGCTGTCGACCTCGCTGCGAATGATGCGATTCGCCTTGACGATTTCTTTGATGTCATGGTCGATGAAGTAGTTATAGGAGTCTATGTGCTGTTTGACGAGGCCTGCGTGTGGAAATAGGTGAGTTGAGCGCGCAGCAGAAGCGGGCGCGAGATGGAGGACGCACCTTTGACCTTTAAGAAGGCGGGCAGTAATTGGTACTTGTCCTCCTTGGTGGAAATGGGGTCTGTGAGCTTCTTGCCATTGTAGAATGGCTCCAGCAGGGCCTCAAACCCGTCGTCGTCGGTCAGTGGCATTTTCGCGACGTCGTCATGTTCTGCTGGAAGGGTGTACTGGGTTTGCGATGGGTGTCGGTTTGAGCCAGGGATCTTTTTCGTCCTCCGCGGGGCAAAATAGCCAAAGAGTCACGCCGATAAGATAAGAGCTTAGTTGGGTTGGGGACGGGCTCCGCGTAGTACGTACTCAGGTCAGCTTCCGCTGGGTTACCCGCCATAGCGCATGCAACGGCGACGGCGACGACGGGTTCGATAGCCTGCAATACAATTATACAACGTTGCCATCGATATCTTTCATTTACCAATTGTTTAGCGACACGTAGAGCTCTTACAGAAAGAAGGCTTAACCCATGTCAAAATCGGTTTTGCAAGTTACTTAGTAAATAAAGAGAAACAAGCCAGGCCTCTCAGAAGCAGGAGGTGTTCCCATAGAAGATTCATCTGAAGAAAGTGAGAGCCACTTAAGTTCCAACCCAGACATTTGGTATCCCTTACAGCTGTAGAAGTAATACATCTTAAGCCCAATCTATCCCACTATTTATTGTGATCATGGATGCCTATAAGGTGTACTCGTGAAAAACAAATTTGAAGAAAACTAAAATAATGAAATAAATACAAACCTAGTTAAGTATACTAGGGCTCCCGTTGTCCACCTTCAGCCCAGCTACCTGGTCATTTGTTGTACCATTTTCATGAATAGCAGACATAGAAGGAACCCAAAAGCTTTTTGATGCCCGTATTCAGTATTTGTTCATGGCCATGGCGTTCCTGTTCCTTGTCCATGTCTGTCTATATGTACGTACTCATTTACCTTTGAAGATTGAATAGATGACAGAGAGAAGTTGCTGAGACATCTTTAGGGGGCATTGCTCCTTAGAGATGGTAAGAAGTGGAAGCAGTGTCTAACATATAACAACTTTATGTACAGTTGTTTAATCTCAGCTGAAAGTAAATGGCTTGGCTATTCATGATGAGATTGTGTGGTCCAGACATGGTGACACCCTTGACATACAAAAATGCACAGGATGTTTTACAAGTTTGTTGACCTCCCACAAGGCTACATTATGCCCCAAGAACCAAGAGCGACTCTTGTAGACTTGGGGCAAATTGAACAGGTCGGAAACGTGGGATCAACACGGCCCTCCTGGTCCGTTCCACTAAGCGCAACCATGTCGGGGAAAAAGCAACAAGACGTGTGGCCTAAGGTGATCGATCGTCAAGCCGCAGGTCTGTAAAACCCCTCCCCCACTAACAAGGCTTCAGACAGCTTTGATCTACCTCAATAGTCGGTGAAATGACTGGCGTCGGATCCCTGGTCGCCACGGTTGACCTGCAAGCACTTCCGCCATGAGTCCACTGTCACAAATGCGGCGGTGATGCTATATGCTGCGTCCCGATCTCGTCCACGATTTGATGTCGACCCGCGGCAAGAATGGGAAATCTGCAGATCTCCCCCCAGCTGCGAGGGAGGGTCCCACAATGCGCTCCCCCTGGTTCAGCCCTGGAAGAGAGGGGCAGCAGGCTCAGAGAGCCCTGGCGTTTTAGTTGCTGGCATGGTTCCAGCACGCATTAATGAACAGCTCGGGAGGAATTTTCAAGCAGGTCAGTCATTTGACCAGGTGCAAGAGGCTTGTGTTTTCTCAGGATAGCGTGATCAAGGCACAGATTCTCCTGGCCAGGATTTCATGATAGCCGCGCTATGCCTTAGCATGCGCGGCCAAGTACCGTCACAGCTACTATGTACTGCGTGCATATCAGACCAGGATGATGACATCCCGAAGAGGGGTGGCTATCAGGTCCGCCTGTGGAGAATTTTGCGATCGGGTCAACATCCAAAATCAGACCGGCGAGCTTCTTTGGCCGGCCCGAATTTCTGTTGTGAACCCTAAGACTCTTTTGAGCTTGTTGCAGGTCCGGAGGTAGCCCCGTTCAGCCTCAACTCATAGAGTACCGTGTACTTGGTCAACGTGGTGCAAATTTTGAGTCGCTAGCCATTAACCCCATGAACAGAAGGATGAATAGCTCATGATCTTTATGGAACACGTGTGCCTGTACCTCGGCGCAGAGCGAATGAGAATGGGAAGGACATGGGCTAGGAGTGCTTGAAAACCCTACCGTGGCATGTAACATTGAACATACCCAATGCCCAGTCGAAGGCCGTGCGACGATCGGGAAGACAATCTGTGTCCGACCAGAAGAGCGGCGCAAGGTCGCAAATCCCCCACCAGCACTGGTCTGTTCCCTTCAATTATGGCACACGACCCGGAAATAAAAGTGTCGTGGGGTTTCTGACGGCTGGTTCCCCTTGGTCATAGGAGCATCCACACCTGGGATGTCCTCGGCCGGGTCAAGTCACCGCCTCTAATGCAGGTGGGTAGCTACTTTGATACATACAAGATGAGGTTACACAGGGGGACTTGGGCATTCAGGAACCCAAAGCCCACATGCTGCAGGGCAGGCGCATCGTGGAGGGTGACAAGCGCTGCTGCAGGAGACGGGAACTGGGGGAGGATCGCTCACAGGAGGTCCATCCAATGCAGCTCAACCCCACCCCGCCCTGCGCCTGCGCCTGCTTGCGCCCACGCAGAATGCTGGCGTCCGGCCGGAGCCTCGAGCAAAGGCATCGGTCCTGTACGCCATGCGCAGTGCGCAGTGCGCAATGGAAAGTGGAAGCCGTACAGACGCCGGCCAGTTCGTGCAACCCGTTAGCCGGCGGCGACAGGTTTCAATCGCAAGCCTCGTCTCCCGGAACGCCTCCTCCAGCCCACCGTGACTCTTCGCACGCGGCAGGCGTGCCCTCGTGGTCGCGCAGGACGCCAGAAGCAAAGGGATTGCGTGCAGGAGACCACACTACTGCGCTCCCGTCCACGCCTTGTCTACACCGCCGTTGACGGTTGAGCAGCCGATCTTTGGTGCTAGCCTGACGAGTGCCGTCCGACTGCCTGCACATCCAGCCGCTAGGGCATTGAAGCACGAATGACAGAAAAAAAAGTTGAGCCGAGCCTTGATAGTGAGGGCCGGCCGTGCGGTGTGTGACGAACATCGGGCGGAGGTTCGCCGCGGCCGGCGTCAATTCCACCGACGCAACGCCTTTTGAGCATTGCTGACAGCACGGAAACAAGACAACCGGCCTCGGTCAGTCAACCTCGCAGTTAAAATGATATCAGCTGCCGGACTCCTCTGCGGGCGGGGCAGGAATACTGGGAGGACGGATGGGCATTGTGTGTTAATTCAGCGGTTGCTATGGGAAATGCGTAAATGGTAGTGTTGGTTGGGTTGGTGTGTGTTTTGGGGTACTACGTATTAGTGTGCAGGGTCCAGGTTCAGGGGCGAACGCCATGATTTTGCCGTCCACCCACTTGCACGCACCCGCACACACACACGCACAAGCAGACCAGACCACTGCAGACCAAGACAGGCCAGGCGGGCAGCCAGCCCAGCCAGACAGGGCCCCTGAACCTGACATACCCTGACCCAAGACCCAGACCCAGACCCATCGAGCAGCGCAGCGGCGGCTGGGTGCCTCGTCGAGCCGACGCAGGCTTGCTTCAAGTAGCACTCCGTCCCCTCCCTCGGCGCGGACTGCATCCTGTCCCTCCAACACACGCTCATTTTCAGGAATATTGCTTGACATTTGCCCACGTACCCCGTGTTTCCTATTTCCTGCTGCTCCTGGCTCTCCAGGGCGCAAGGTGTGCCATATTGTTGTGTCTAGTACAGTATCCATCTCAGGTGAGTCGCATGCTTTTCGCACCCTCCAAGCTCCCAAAGCCAAAGCCGAAGCCTCGGACGGGGCACGCCTCAGCTCTGTGTTCTGCCACGCCATGCAATGCCATGCCATGCCATGCCATGCCATGCCATGCCACCCACCTGCACGCTCCTGTCTTGCCAGCCGCCGCCCATTGTGCCATCTCACCGTGCCTGGCATGACGCTGGGCATGTCCCCCAGTTGGCGATCCGACGAGGTATTCAGTCAGTCAGTCCGACAGTCAGTCAGCTCTGGATGGAAGGGCCAGGGCAACCAGGGCAAGCAGACGAGCGAGCACAGCGCAAGTGCCGCCCCTGGGCCACGGCGAGGAGGCACAGTCTCCAATCTGGCCAGCCCACACACTTCCCCCGCCATCTCGATGAGGGATCAGCAAGAGCTCGCTACCAAAGAGACATGGAACCAGCCGGTCGACGAGGGTGCTTTGCTAATGTGCGTGTGTTCGTCAATGGAGCAGGTCGGGTTCCCAGGCGCCGTCAGTCGCTGTTGTAGTTGTGTAGGAAAGAGGACATAGTCTCGTCGAAAATGGATCCGAACGAAATGCGATTTCGAGCCCAGCAGTCTCCCCGAAGCGATGCCACCACCATGAACTCGCTCGTCTCGCCGCCCCGAAATCGCCTCTCGCAGACCATGTCCTCCCAAGATCCGCGATCGACCCTTTCTCGCCGTTTCACCACTGACTCGGGCCGTGTACCAACATTGTCTTCACCTGCAGCCCCACGTGGCCAGGATCCCTCAGAGTACCAGGTGAGTTGAAGTGGTTTGCCACGTCGGTGGTGGTGTGTCTGTGTGGTTCCGCGCTTGTGTGCGCTTCTCCAAAACTCAATGCGCGCCGGGAGCTTGGCCGTCGCCCACATCTTCCGCACCACCATTCCCGCACTGCCAACTATCTGCTGACCTTGCTGTCGACGCAGACTATGCAACATCTCCAGTTGGTGCGTGTGCCCTCGTATCCGACCCGACGCTCGACCCGGGCACGGAGAACCTCCTGCGATGGAGCCTTTCTCGAGCCAGAGCGCTCGACCGGCCGGCGCCACCCTCCGTTGAACAGAACGTGCTGACGCCGCAGCAGATAGAAAAGAAGCGCATGGAGTATGAGAAGATCCGGGAACAGAAGCGCCTCTTCGACGCGGAACTGGCCAAGCACGAGGTGGAACTCGGCGCCATGCTCGAGGAGCACGGAAGGCTCTCCGGCCACCAGTCCGAGCCGACGACGCCTCCCGAGTATCATGAAAACCCATCCGGGTTTCCTTCAGTCTTCTCCCGGCCGAATCGATACTCCTTGTCCAGCCTGACGTCTCCCCAGGGCATGGCCAACCGCTCAGCGCGCTCCGGCTCCGTTCTCGCATCTCCACAGTCGGGCATCCCGCTTTCCCGATTCGCCTTCGACGATCAGCTTCCGTCCTGGTCCGTCCCGGGCTCGCGAAGGAATAGCGATGAAGACGAGAAGGAGGAGGCTGTTCGCCAGGACCCTACATCCCACCGTTCGACCAATGCGTATGTTGAACTATTTCCTTCTGGCCCCCGCGTTTGGTTGAAGTCGTGTTTGCCGTATCGTGTTTGCGCCGCCCTCATGAATTCTGTTGGACAGCCGATTGGGAGATCCGTGCCAATGCAGTGATTGGCATGCGATTGTGACCGTCCAGGACGATGCCTCAGATTGGAGCACCTGGTATCGTCCGAACCTGAGATGTGAAAGGTCCATTGAAGCCGGCGCCGTCAATACCGCACCCCTTCCTATTGCGTTCCTATTGGACACTTTGATATCCCAAGTTTGCGCATTCTTCCTGGGCCACACTTGCCTTTTCTCCTCAAAAACTTGGGATGTCCAGCAATGCAATTGAACAGACCATACAGCCTCATTGTTTCTGCCTTTACCTCTGCATTCTTCTCGAACTGCTCAATATCACAAGCCTCCTTAAACCCGCTGTCGCCCTTGGACTGGAGAGATTCGATCCACAGAGCACTCTCGTCCTATCGTTGGTCTCGAAATCAGTGGTTGACGGCCCTCGCATTCCTGGCCCAGATATTTAAACCCAAGTTTCTGCGTTTTGCCCGCTGCTTCCTTCTTTCCCTTCCCCATCGTGCCCTCAAGAGAGAAAGGAGACAGGAAACTTAGCACCTTGGCCTGCTCTCCTGGAGACCACTCTTGTCTCGCCTGTCCCTACACTTGCATCTCACGCCTGGCCTTGAGCTGTGATCTTCTCTTTGATTTGCCAAGGCAACTCCCAGCATCGCTTCTGAGCCATCTTATCGTAACCTCACATTTCTGAGACTTTTCTCTCTCTGCCAGTCGTGGCTGCTGACAAGGAAACCGAGAGCAGTGTCAACAGATACTCGATGCCCGTCACCAAATCTCGCACGGCTTTCTACGACATCAACTTGGACCAGGCTAATACCACCGGTTTTCTCTTTGGAGACGACGACAACGTGATCGAGGGAAAGCTCTACACCCAGTCCAACAACGAAGATAACTTCCCCGTCCTCCGACGTGAACCCAACATGGTAAGTAATTCAACACAGCATTCACTGGCTTCTCACTTGCTCTTTCCGCGGCACCTTGACACTGGCAGAGGTTGTTTCAGCTATCGGAAGGTTGCTTCAAAGCATTTGCTGCCGCTTAAGCTGGCGGAGTCTCGTCCTTTGCTCACACCCCCTAAACTTTTCGCATACCCTTACATTTTTTCGCATACCCTTACATTTTTTCGCATACCCTTCCCCTTTATGCCCGTTTGGTTCACCTTGATTTCACCTCGACTCAATTCCTTCCTGCCCTCCTGCCTTGACATCTCCTTGCAACACACCCAAAACCCGCAATTCGCAGACCGCACTCCTTTCATTTTCTTTTGTACAGCAAATTTCCTGTATCGCTGTTGCTGTCACATCCAAGGCGTTCAGAATCTGACCTGGACGGTTCGACGTTGTTTTGTACCTGTTTTTTCGTTTGTTGACCTTGTTTTTTGATTCAAGTCGTTCCCTTCATCTGCTGGCGTGGACCACGCGCGTGCCCCTTCCTACGATCAGAACGTTGGCGCCGCTCCCAACGGCTGGTCGCACCAGCACCGAGCTATAAGGAGCGCGTCTGCGATCGGCGTTTCGCAGCATACCAACCCGACCAACCTGACTGACGCATCGCAGCCGAACGCTCCCAGTGAAGCCGCTATCATTGCTGCTCGCCCCGCAGCCTTCCGCCACTCTCTCGAGATGAAGACCATGGACCAGAAGTACACTGACCCCGCGTCCGACGCGCCTGCTCCTACCAACAATGGCAGCGTGCTCGCTACTCCTCCCAAGTTGCAGCCCTCTTTCTCTGCCAACGACATCCCGACCCTTAAGAACGTGTCAGGGTCCGCTGTGGGCAGCACCCCCAACCAAGCTGCTCAGCAGCATCTGCACAACCACAACGCGAGCATGGGCCGCATCCCAGCTGGTGCATTGCCAAGCCGTCACAGCCGCGAGCTTTCTGGCGATGCTCGTGACAACGTCCCAGGCGTCGGCTATCAGTCTATTGGCTCGTCTCTGCACGCCAACGCGCCTTCGTTCGGTCCAGCCATGGCACAGTCCTCGACTGTTCTTCAGGGACCCGTCCTTACCCAACCCTCACAGACCCCTGTGCCTCCCATCATGGCCCCCAGCCAAGCCATGACGCCCTACAACGCCAACAACGGTGGATACTACGCGTCTAATGGTTACGGCAACATGGGTCCTGCCAACGGTGGCGCCAACTACCCCGGGGTTCCTCTGCTTGCGCAGATGCAGGGCATGTCCCTGAACGGTGGTGGAAATACCTACTCAGCACAGAACTACACTGGCTACGCTCCTGTCTACGCCCCTCACCAGCCGCGGGATAGCCAGCAGCGCATCATGGCCAGTCGCCGCCAGCAAGACAATGAGGGTAAGATAGCCCAACCGAAAAGCAAGTCCACGTACTGACTGTCACATAGCTATGAGTCGCTTCAACGGCACCACCCTCGAGTCCTATGGCGGCTCCATCTACGAGCTCTGCAAGGACCAGCATGGATGCCGTTTCCTGCAGAAACAGCTCGAGGGCCGAAACCCTGACCACGTCCACATGATCTGGCTCGAGACGTGCTCTCACGTCATTGAGTTGATGACGGATCCGTTTGGCAACTACTTGTGCCAGAAGCTGTTCGAGTTCTGCAATGACGACGAGCGCACCGTCTTGGTTCAGAACGCCTCCAAGGACATGGTTCGCATCGCCCTCAACCAGCACGGCACACGGGCTCTGCAGAAGATGATCGAGCACCTGTCCAACAACGACCAGGTCTCACTCATCACTGCCGCCCTGCGCGACCGTGTCGTCGAGCTTATCCAGGACCTCAACGGCAATCATGTCATTCAGAAGTGCCTGACTAAACTTAGCACTCTGGACGCTCACTTCATCTTCGAAGCCGTCGGCACAAGCTGCGTCGAGGTTGGAACTCACCGCCACGGCTGCTGTGTTCTGCAGCGCTGCATCGATCACGCTTCGGGCGATCAGAAGCTTCTGCTCATTCAGCGTATCACTGAGCACGCAGTCACTCTGGTCCAGGATCCTTTTGGCAACTACGTTGTCCAGTACATCATTGATCTGAATGAGTCGATCTTCACAGAGCCGGTCGTACAGAAGTTCCACGGCAGGATCTGCCAGTTGTCTCGCCACAAGTTCAGCTCCAATGTGATCGAGAAGTGTCTCCGCTGCGCCTCGGACGAGTCTAAAGATATGATCGTGGACGAGCTGCTGGCACCTAGTGAGATGGATCGCCTCATTCGAGACTCTTACGCCAACTATGTGGTCCAGACGGCCTTGGAGCACGCCACTCACTACATGAAGCAGCGCCTGGTCGATATCATCCGCCCAATTCTCCCAACTGTTCGCCAGACTCCTTACGGACGCAAAATCCAGGCCAAGGTCTCAGCATACGACTCCACCAACGGTCGCTCCAGTGGCCAGATAACCCCTGCGGACCCTACCCAAGGCCAGATCCCGATCCGCCCAGCCCAGACCCGCGGCATGTCCAACACTACCTCCATTCTGACTCCTGGTGCTTTCCAGAACGGCTTGAACAACCGTGGCGCGCAGGTCTTTCCCACCAGCGCGAGTCTGACTGTGCCGCCTCCCCAGTCCCAGCACCCTCAGCAGCAATACGCGCCTCCTCAGTTCGTCAACCACATTGCTGGCCCTCCTTTTGGCCAAGGACAGGTAGCTTCTGGACCCGCCCACAGTGGTCCGGTCTACAACGGGGCCCTCAACCCGCCCATGGCTTCTGATAACGGCGAGCAGAACTTCTTTTAGGTGGGCTCTCGAGCTGGTGTCCCTAAGGCTTTCGGGTTGTTCTTCCTCTTCGCGCTCTGTCATTTTACGGATCTCACGTTCTGGACACGAAACCTAACGACTTTCCCTTTTCCGACTGTCACTTCAACGACATCACGACCCACCTCGTCTTCATCGCCATTCGAGCAAAAGCGCTCTCCTGGGTGCTTTGTTGTACAGTAGAGGCTCGATGGTGAACCAGAGGATCTTCTCAAGAAAGACATGCATCTTGGACGGACCCCCTTTCGGGAGGACCACTGATGACCAAGACGCACGGCTCTTTCGCCTGTAACATCGACTGCATCGCGCGGACATGGGCAGCATAGATCTTTCCTTGGTCACCAAACCAAAAACGCGTTTCTTTCCCTTTTGAAATTACGAACGGCGTTGAACTCTTTGGGTTTGGATGGGATCACAATGACGCGCAGTCTTCATAGTCCTCGTCTTCTCACCGGTAGACCCAGGGCTATGATCGCAAACGACGTCAACGACTTGAGCATCGACTTTTCCTCTTTCGACGCAGCCCATCTGAGATTAATCTCAGAAAAAACTTTCTCGCCTTGCTACATTCACCCCGAAGCTCAACTAGGATCTCATCCTTCAGGCACTCCTGAAGGATGTAGTGCGATCGTAGCCTTGGGCTTCAAGGTGGTGGCCCCTTGGGCTTCTGCTCGGGGCAGGCGATTCAAGATTTCCTTTCTTTGCTTTCAAATGGCGGAAGACTTCCGAGGCTCCTATGGCATGCACACCGCTCACACAAGGCCGGTGCTACTACCTTGCTTTGTGCGTGGGTAACGCCACAGAATCTGGAAATAATTTGGCTGGATTTGACACTTTGGTCTCATCTACCCTACTTTTCCTCCTCACGTCTTGCGGGCTTCACTCAGCTCCGTCGCCACATTGAGAGCTTTACACCATGGCAAAATTTTCGGGCGGGTCATACTCCATTCTTAAAGCATTTATTAGTTATGACCTGTATGTAGGGCACCTCCTCATTTTCCTTCTTCGCAGCATTTGCCCGACGGCCTCACACGGATGACTCCTTTGGAGGGGGCTTCGTGGTCTGTCTTGAGAATAGATGGCTTTCGCGCAAAACACGTCAGGATAGGGGTCCCAATGAAATGTTAATACGATAGAAGACTTGACCAATCGTTTTGGTTCTCATACTCGTGATACGCGCCTTTCTTGACTTGCTGATTCATTTTGTCCCAATAAGGCGGCCTCTGTTACATCTTCATCCGTCTTTTGCAACGTCCTACCAGCACCCACAGCCTATGTCCCCCTAACATGCCAGTTCCGTCGCCAAGATTTGTCTTCAGAGACAGGACATTAGTTGCGCAAGACCGCGTCCGCCAGCCCGCGAGAGATCATGTATGCGACGAGACCCATTTTGGCTACGAATTATCATCATGTGAGTATGGAGCGCGTCCGAGGAAAGCGTAGCACAGGCATTATGATGACTGACCCAAGAAGGTCACAGACGTGTAGCCTGTGCAGGAAAGTCAAGATGCGAGCTGCCCCTCTCAAGCCAAAACTGTGGCCATGTCCTCAGCTCTTCCCTTGGTGTTCGCAGTATGCCGTCGTGTATGGGGTGATATATACGGTTGATGGACTGTGGGACTCGGAGTCCCGTGCCTTGCTTCCGGAACGCTGGGCGGCTGACCCTGCGGGCTCGAAAGCAAGGCTGTTTTCTGCTGCTGATAGGACTGCCGGAATTACTTGGCGTTTTGATCTATTCTATGACACAGACAGGCAGGAATGAAAACAAGGATTCCCGTGGCCATGGCGTGTAGAGCCAGCACGAGTCGCACAGCCCCTTTGAATCCGCGTCCCGTCCCAAGACGCACCCCGATCCATCGATCAATGCCTCCCTTCATCGTCGCTCGCAGCTAGGCTGAGAATCATGCCCGCCCCATTAGGGACCGCAAGGTCACCTGTGACTCGAGACACCCCTTGTGATAGTCACGACTGAACTTGTAGCCATCATTCCCGTACTCGAGTGAGGAGACAAACGGTTTAATTTGGCGTGGTTGAAGCAGTCTGGAGCTGAGCCATCCACCAATCTCCAGCCTAGGACAACACATGCTTGAAAGAAGTAGAGCTTTCGGTGACTACAGCGAGAAAAATGGTGGCAAATTCGCAGAGAAAGCGGCAAGGGTTGCCATAGCTGTGTTGAATTTCCCATCGTGATGTCAACGCAGACGGATATATTTGATCTGATGGTTAGCGCAAGACGGGGCGGTCGTCGTGGTTGGAGGGCATAGGAGACAGCGGGCACACATATCCACGGTTAAGCAAGTTCCCGGGAACGAATCATAATTTCGAAAGAAACGCATTCGGGTCGGGCAGCAAAATGCCATAATTCGTCGTATTTTGATCTGCTTTTGCTATCATGAACGCCCAAAATCTGCATATGTGCAGTGCCCTTAAGAAACCGTGACCCTTTTGGTAATCACCATTACCCTTGCCATGACCATAAAGCACGAAAACGTCTTAAGCCACGACCACAACCCGAATCCCACATGCGCGCAATCACCCTCCACAGGGGCGAGCCGCTTATCGGTAGCGCCACAGGGACAGGGTGTTGTTCTTCTTCCAGGTCTTTCTGCGGCCGGCCTTGGTCTTGGTGTAGCGGTGGCCCTTGTTGAGACCACGGGACTTCTTGCCGGTGGCAGTGAGGCCACGAGCCTCGCGGTGCTTGTGGACGGGGTTGACGATCCAGTTGATGCGGGGGTCGATGCGGATGGCCTTGTGCTGGGGGTCAACGAGGATGACCTCGTAGTACTTGTAGGTGGAGTCCTGGTTGATCCAGTACGAGTTCAGGACGCGCAAATTGGCGCAGCGACGACCGACACGCTCCTCGGCGGTGGCCTTGAGGGAGCGCTGGTACTTGAGCTGGTTCACACCCTGGTTGGTGGGCTTGCCTGTTTGGAGGGGAAGACGGTCAGTCATCGGGGAAAATATTTTCAAGCACCGGGGTCCATGGGACGAAGAGGCGAAGACGTACCGTAGGTGGCACCCTTGGGGACGGGTCGCTTGCGGCCACCGCGGCGGACACGGACACGGTAGATGACATAGCCCTGCTTGGCCTTGTAACCGAGGCGGCGGGCCTTGTCGGGGCGCGAGGGGCGCGAGGCGCGGTGGATGACATTCAATTGACGAAGCTATATTGATGCACTCTCAGCAAACGTTCAACGAGTGTATAGCACAGGCGGAGGGTGTTTGCGCTGGTCAGGGTCACCCGTGGTGGGATGTGCCCTTGAGAAGCGAGAACAACGCCTCCGCCCACATGTATTTATATTTCGATTGAATGATTCGGTTTCAACGTACTTCCCAGCAGCGGACTCGCAGGAGGAACTGCAGAACATCGCTCTGCTTCTTCTTCTGAAGCTCCTCAACGTCTGTAGAGTTGTCTCGTCAGTGGGTTTGCTCGTAGGAGTCGGTCGGGTGATTGGCGGATTGGCATCGTAAGACGTACACTTAAGGGCACCCATGGTTGCTGTAGAGTCACAAAAAATCCAGTCAGTAAACTCTCCTCGGCGGCAAATGAGATGTGTAGATATCGTCGAAGGGCGACATACCTGACTTGGGGGTTGACGTTGACCTGGGTGTCGGTTTTGGGCGTTAGTTGCAGTAGGCTGGTCGGAGAAGTTGAAAAGAAGATTTTCCCAACTCTACTCCTGAATTTCGTGTGGGTTGAAGCCGCTGAGCTCTGGTTGGTTGAAAAAGGACGACACCCCACTTCGATGGTCACGTGTAGTGGGCCGTGCGCTCGGTACGTACCCCTGCATCCTGCAGTGAACGGCTTGACCCCCTTCCAACCCCATCGCATGTACCAGGAAAGTGAGCTGTGGAAGTGATCTCGACCATCATGGGCTATTCCGACCCAAGAACGCCAACCATACGAGCTTTCCTGGGGAATGAACAAGTCATTACATTGTGCACTGGCGTAGTGAGATCTCAATTGGGTACCGAGGTTGGCACACTGTACATGATAATTAAACACTCAGTGGTGACCTCAGTGGGCTTGAACTCATACAGCAGCTGTTCAAGCCGACAATTGGTTTCTGATGATGTCGCATCTAACAGTGAAATGATTGCAATTGAGTTGAGAAAGCTGACGACATGTTCGGATCCTCCTTTGTTTTTGGTCAAAACAGGTCCCTCAAGCCATGATGATCGTGGCTTGTACTGGATCAGCAAATCTGCGTCGCATCTACCGCATCGACGTTCCTCAAGATCTATCACTTCCCGTTTTCAAACATCAGCCAGATCGTTCAGGATCCTTCCAAAGCCACCAGCCTGTCCCTTCGCCAATTCGCCCCATGTCGATCCACTCTCGCTGATGCTCCCTGTGCTCTTGCGGTACAGATTGACCGCCATCTTGCCCGTCTCGCTCAATCTTTGTATGTCCGGCGTCATCAGACGGCTTTTCTCCTCGTTGCAGCTCGTCGGCACAATGATACATTCTACAATGTTCTCCCCGTGCTGTCGGCCGTAAACCAAGAGTTCCTGCACGCTGGCAACGTCCTCTTTCCACTGCTCGCGGGGCAGACCCAGCTTGTCATTATCCTGTGACGCCTTCGACTTGGCCCGTCCATGAACGGCAATGAGGTCGCGGCAGTTCTTGAAGACTTGTTGGCCACTCTTGAACAGGTGATGCTCTTCACGAGACGTGGCGGTCTGTGGCCGAGATTTGGTTTTGGAGTTGGGCTTGTAGTCATCCGATGCTGCCTTGGTCAGCTTGCTATATCGCTCCTCCGTGGCGGCGCTGAAATGTACCGTCAGCACATGGCTCGAAAATGGCTGCTGAAAGCCGTAGCTAGCTTACAATTCGTGCTTGGATGTAGCGATGAGATCCTGGATCTCCGTCTGCTTTGATTTGAGCTTCTGCGTGAAGTCGTCCGCGAATTGGCGCTTTTCGGTCTTTTCCTTCTCGCTGAACTTGGTTTGCCACGCAACCCAGCTCGAGAACTGCCTTTTCGCGCACGTATGAGGGTCAGCCCTTGACTCCCCCCGAGATGGGCTACATAAACAGGATATTCACTTGTTGGCTTGGGATGAATGGTTCTCGTCCTGGTCGTCGATGTGGGCTATCGACACTCGAGTCTTCTTTCTTGGTCGGTCTTGAGAATCTCCCCAAGACCCATCGTCATTCAGACCTGCTGTTGTTATTAGTTTCATTTGGGATCTTAAGGCCTGCGGCCTGGCAAAGAGCATGGGTTTCAGCCATACCCGTGGTCCTCTTTGATGCTTTGGGTGGCATCTTGTTTGACGACTCTTGGGAAGGGCTTGATATCAAGGGGATGGAGTCGGTCGGCCGATGCTCGTGGTGAAAACTTTCGAAATTCTGGGTGGTGTCGGGAACTGGTCCCAAAATCGTTGCTGTCAGAACGTTGCTGGCCTTTCTTTGCCTGGTACCTTCCTGTAATGCAGGCACGCAGGTAGCAGCCCGTTGTTCCTCCCCTACGTTGGAAGTAACGGCATTTAGAGAGACACACCCAGGAGCGGCAGGTACGGAAAGAGACCTCCAGACGTACTGTACAAACAACGAAAATTGCATTCTACTAGTACATGTGATTTGCTCGCCAGCATGATCGAGATTGATTGTGGCTGTTGCTTCCGTAGGCGCATCGACTGCACCATTTGTCCTGAGGCTGGCAGTCTGCAAGAGTGGCCCTGCCTATAGTTTGAGACCATGTCTTCATCTCGAGGTAGCAGCTCACAAATGGCAACATCATGTGGACAGCCCATAGATTCGGGGGTATCGAACACCTCTGATTCCAATTTCTTGCAAGTAACCCAGGACTAGTCAAATCATATTTATTCTTCCAAACAATGGACAAAACCAACGCCACCGGCCGGGGGGACGGGTGGGGGGGGGATGCTCGAGCAATAGAGCGAGTGTACAAGATGCTTCTTCCCAGAGCCGAATACATGCATCCTGTCCGAGTCACAACAAAATAACCAGAAGAAAACAAATCGAAAACCGAAAGCAGATGTCCTTTTGCGAGTCGCCGGATTATAAACTACGGTGCTCAATGACAGGTCCTACCCCTCTGTCTATCAACAATCGCCCTTTTTTTAACACATTTGTCTTTCCAGCCATGCCGAGAATGTCCGTGAACGAAGAGCCCGCGAGAGATTAGATATCAGTCCTTCCGGTCTCAAAATGAAAGGAAGAAAAAGAAACAAAATCTTTCCTCTTCATGAAAAGCAGATGGCCCGCCAACGCCTAACGTGAATGACAACCCTCTCTAGACAGTCTGGCATGTCATTGTCTCGTCAAAAGAAGAGCAGCAGCACCGCCTTTACTGGCCCTATTGTTTGTGTTTGTCTGAAATTCGAAATTCGTCGTTCGCAATCAGGTCTGAGATTGGTCCGCCTCTGGTATTAAATTCGTGCCAGAGGTAGGGGATTGGGGGCCTGGTCTTCTGGCATGAGCCTGTCCCTCAGCAGCTGTGTCCTAGCGGCTGTTGAGAGATAAGCTCTGGAAAGACCCGACCCAGTCGTTCTGTGTGGTAAGGGGGGAGACCGGCTGGTCGTGCTGCTGCGTTCCGCTCTGGGGTGGCGGGAACGCTCGAGAGCGCAGCTGGTAGTCGCCACCGGGAAAGGTCGTGGGGTATGGATCCATCGAGGATGTAGCCGTGGGAGTATAGGAGGTTGGTCTGGGCACATTTGCGAAGGAGTTGTTGTAGTTATACGGGTAGCTTGGTTGGGTGAAAGGAGCGGCAGCTCGTTCATTGCCGAACGGTGAAACAAGAGCTGGTTGAAAAGGTCGGCCTGAAGAAGAGGAGCTCGGGAAACTGGACTGCTCCTGCTGCTGGTTCTGCCGACGATCGGAGGAACCACCTCTGCCGACACCAACGGCCCCGGGGCCAATGCCGCTTGGCGTTTGCAGGCCCAGGGACGGACTGGCGAAAGAAGCTGGGTTGATGGCAGACATCCAAATTCTAGTCTTGTAGATCTTGAAGAGGTCGGTCACAAGAGAGTTGAAGTTGATGTAAGAGTCGGCAAAATAGTAGAAGGTCAATTTCTTCCAGTCCCTACGTCCATGTTAGCATACGATCAGTTTGAGAAGACTTCAGAGATACTCACATTTGGAACTCGGCGTCAAGAATCTCCATGTTCAGGCCGTGGTCCTTAACCTTCGACTGGCAAACACGCTTCGCCTTTGCCTCGCTACCCTCCTTATCTCGCAGTGCCTGGATCTCGTGGGGTTGCGCATGGCGCTTGATGAGCTTGGGTTTGAGCTCACCGGCGTTCGGCTCTTGCATGTGATGCTGACTCGGTGGACCCATCCCTCCGACAGCACCACCGTGCATGCCGTTAGAAGCTGCCATCAAGCCGGCTCCCGCCCCGTCTTGAGCAACTGCGGCGTTCTGGGAGAACATCATCAGCCACTTGTAATGCTCCTCAGCATAGAGCTCCTTGAGTTCCTTCGCTGAGCCCCAGTCGACATTGTCTCTCGCGACCGTACCGAGGTCAGTGCCTCGGTCGGCCTCGACTATCACCAGGTCGCCCGGCTTCACTGTCAGACCAGTGCCCTCTTGTATGTAGAAGACATCTGCTCGATTACATTTGAAGAGAACAATGTGAAGCTTTTGAGCATGGCGAGGCTGAGGCATGCCGTACAATGCTCGATGCGGAGAGGGGGGCCTGTTCGAAAACGGAGCCTGCAATGCATATGGTGACGGGTACATGTTCGAATAGGTCGACTGCATAATGGCCTGCTGAGAGCTGTTGATTCCAGACGGTCCAGTAAAGTACGCACCTAGTGATGAATGTTAGTCTATCCTGCGTATCACAGGCTCATGCATCGCAGCTTACCGGCATTGGCCGCATTCAGCAAGGAATTCTCATACTGTCCGACATTGAAGTCCTGACCTTCCTGAGAGCCTGGGTCCTGCGCGTGCACGTGGTCGCCAATGGATCCGATGGATGGTTGCCGGGTGGGGACTTCTGCAAATGAATGGCGTCTGCTCTGAGGGATGTCTGCCAAGCCACCGAACCCAAGTTGACTCGACCACAGAGCCTTCTTGACACTGTCCAGCGGCCGGTTTTCCAGGGAAAAGGAAGACCGGAATGGGCCAGCGCCAAATTCGCTCATTCTCCGACCAAAAGCCCTTTTGCTTGCCAGGTCGGAAAGTTCGCCCGACTCATCCAGGTCCACAGCATAGTCAGAAGACTCCTCCGGAACCGGGTCGTGCAGACCATAACCGTTCCCTATCCCACCAAACCCAGTTGATGCTCGGGGTCTCATGCGGTTGGCAGCATGGTATTGTTGTTGGCGCAACATTGCATTCTCCCGCGTCAGCATCTCAATCTTTTTGGCCTCGGCTGATTGGGCTTGCCCTTGCGCCGCCTCTACACTCGCGGTCTCGTCGTCCTCGACCTCCTTGACCTTTCCAAGCATCCCACCGTCGTTCGACATTTCACTGAGCATACTAGGCCGAGATGGACGGTGCTGAAGGCCAGAATGAGGAATTCCCCGATTGCGTGAACCCATGATAGCGGAAGATCCCATCATCGCGTTTGGTGTTTCCGGGTCAAGCTGACCCACAGAATATGACTGTGAGCGGTAATTCTTTGGGGTCGGGTGGATGGGGATAGCAAATGGTATCTGGGAGTTGGATCCGGATTCCCTCGGCGCCGGAGACGTCTGATGCGGACCACCGTCAGGGCCAAGCAGTGAGTTGCCAGTCGGAAGAGACGAGTTGGGTGATGGTAATACCTCGGCCAGGCGAGCCGGTGGTTCTTTCCTGTCGTTATTCCAAATGCCGGTTCCCCAAGTAAACGTGTTGGAACCGATCTGGGGCCGTCCTATGCCGGTAGCTGAGGTTGGGTGGGGGCCCCAGGCTGTGGCTCCAGACTCGGCAGAGGGGGTGCTCGGATGGGAAGCTGTGGGCGACATGGAGCTACTCGCAAATGATCCGTTCCTCGGGCGGATTCCTGCCTGCGACGCTTCGGTCAACCAAGAGGTTCGGCGAACTGGTTTTTGATGCTGGAAAGATGCCAAGTGATCTTGACGATGTGCATCGGCTTCGTCGTCTGAACTGGCAACAGCTTCAGAGATTGAGTCAGGCGTTGCTCGCCGGATGTTGAGCTTGTCCAACAAGATGGCTTGACTGCTTGGAGCGACGCCTGGTGGCAGACTACCTTGACCAGGCTTGTTCTGCTGGCCTGATTTAGTGATGCTAGAGCTCATCGTCTATGGTTCAGAATATTAAAGATGAAGTAAAAGCGGCAGGAGCCAAACATTGAAGGATAGCGTAGAGACGGATGGTGCACGCCAAGAGTTAGACAGGCCTAGTATGGCGACGGGCAATTGAGGGGTCCGGTGAAGCTCACGATGGTCGACACGGGACCAGGAAGCTCAGAATATAGCCCAGGGCCGACTTAAGACCAAGGGCCGGCGAAGATGAAGATGAAGATGGCCGGGCTGGTTGCAGCAGATGGCAAGACTGCAATTATCTTGTTAGCAGGTTATCCAACGCGGTATGCTATTGTGAACGGGGTGTCGCATAGCTCTGCGGTTCAGGAGCGGGGGGTTGGGGAGGTGGGTGCAGAGGCAGCAAGGACACACGTACTGGCTGCACAGTAGAAAGGCTACGGCGAGGGCGCGGATTCTGGATCTCTGGTCTAATGCCAAAATGAGGAGCAGGAGAATGGTTGATTAGGCTCATGAAATTGTGGTGACAGGCGTTGACTCGAGACCAGACAATGAGAACCGCAGGAGTCGGCCCACAATGCCAACCAGAGCGTGAAATGCGACGGGCGACGGCGACGGGTATGTGGTTAGAAAGACAGGAAGCGATCGTCTAGGTGTACAGAAGGTGCAGTGGTTATGGGGGCGGAGTGGGTGGGCTGCAGCTCTATCAGGTGGGTTTGTCCTCAGAAGATGCTCATCGAAAGTGAGTGGAGGACGTTCGCATCTCGAATGACGATCCTCGCGAGTTTGTCTTGTTCCCAGGGGCCGATTTGCGACGATGATCTATGCGCCCATCTTTGAGGTCTTCCTTCCTTTGTGTCTTGCCTTGGCGCGCCCGAGAGAGTTTAAGTGGGTGATGCCCAAGCTCGCTGCGTGTATCTTGTAGTACTGCAGGGCTGGCGATCAGGTTGTCAGGTGGAAGAGAGGAGGAAGTTGGGAGTTGGGAGCCTCAGATGCGAGTAGGGAGTTGGAGGAGGGAAGACGTGGAAGGGTGGATCGAGGACAGGACAGGACAGGACGAGGATGGAAGATGTGTGTGTGGTGTGTGGGTGTGGGAGTGTGAGTGGAAGTCAAGTCAAAGTCAAGTCAAGCTGCTTGGCCTGCACCAGCACCTGCGCCTGTAACTGCGGAGGACCTGTGGAGGAGGGTAAGGCATTGGAAGCGCAACCTTGGGAAAGGTTAAAGGCACCAACCCAACCCAACCTAACCTGGACCTGAACCTGAACCTGAACCTGAACCTGAGGCCAGGTGCTTGTTCCCTAGCCCGCCGCCCGCTCGAGTGCTCCAGTGGACCACCACCATGGGCCTTGCCCTCCTGCCTCCCCGCCTGGCCGTCTGGTCTGCAGCGGCGCACAAGTGCAGAATTGGGCGGGGCTCTCGCTTCGCGTGAGTGAGGGGCCCCCTACTAGCCTAGCCGTTGCAGGCCGCAAGGTGATTGGTTAGTCCGGCAAGCCTGGGCTGGTGGCCAGCAGGGGGGATTGTGGAGAATTGGCGCGTGCCTCCTCTCTCCTCTGGACTGAGCGCCCCGCCAGCCAGCCAGCCAGCCCGCCCAGGAGCCCCGGAGCCCCAGGTGGTGTCAATGCTCCCTGCAAGGTTTGCAAAGCTGGTTGGGAGATTCGAGGCTAACCACTTTTTACCAGGCACGAAAGCAGCTTACTCTAATAGTCCACTCATTCATCTATTTGTGAATGGCAAGGAGACGCGAGACTCGGGACTTTAAAGGGGAAGAGAGGGGGCCAAGGGCATCCTGCACTTTGCATTTTGCTTCTTTTACACGAGGCACAGGATACAAGGAGACCAGAGCTGTCACGCCATGTTTACATCTGTACTTAGTATGTCAGTACGTAGTTGCTGTAAGGCATTTGGTGAGCCATGTCGTGGGACGTGCTACACAGTATATTGTATATACATATAACACATCACATCGTATTATATCATGACATTCCGTGCTATCTGTAAACAACTGATAGGGCATAAGACAGACAACCTTTTGGTTGAGGCTGAACTGAAATTGGCAAGACAAGAGGAGCGCATGGGTGTCTGTCCCTGTGTGCCCGCAACGGGCGGCTTTCGACGCCGGTCGGGGTGTTCTACTAGTCTACAGTGTAGGTCACCTAGGTCTGTATGTACTCTCTCTTGCTCCCTGGACCAGCCGCTTAATTTGACAGCGTTTATCCTTCCACTCAGAACCAGCAAGAATTGTCTTGGATATGTCGCCGTCGTCTCTTTGGGTCATTGATCTGTTGTTTGCAGTCTGTCTGTATGGAGTAGACTACCACTACCGTGGCATCTGACCACAATCGACGGCGGGAAGACAGTACGTATCATATGGCACTGGCACTACTGTACCATGTAAGACTCTTCAAGGGTGTCGCGGGCCAGTCCAGATGCTCCATTATGCATTGCATTGCATCGCATCGTTGCCTTCCTCCGCCTCTGCTACCCCCTTCCTCCACTCGGTCTGTTCTTCCTGCGGTCCATTGCAGTAGTGGCTGGTCTGAAGCTGCAGGTGCTCGTGCTTCTGCTCCTGCTCCTGCGCCTGCGGCCCCTCGCCAGTCAGCCCATTTGTTATTCAACAACTTCCAGGCCCTCAAGCAAATCTCTCCTCTGCATCAGCCCTCGCATCTTATCTCATGGTCTACCTGACCTGAATTTGTTTTGCGTTGCAATACCAGAAACTTACGCATAGCCCCGAGCTCCCATTACCCACAGTCTTCGGGGTACAGCACAGCACATGAGAGTACGGCATGGTAGATACAACACGGTACAGCACAAAGCAGAGCAGGGCAGAGCAGGGCAAAGTGAAAAGGCCAAGCTTCAAGGACCCCCCTGGGACCAAGCTGAGAGACTCGGAATTGTGACCAGGGGCCTTGCATACACCCAATCACGGGCGACTTCCCCGCAATTTGCCTTAGCATGATCCCGTCTAGCGGCGATCGTCGATCCAGCCCGCCAGTCCCAGTCCCCAGCCAGCAGACAAGGGCAGCAGTGTGGGCAGCAGTGTGGGCAGCAGCCACTAAATCCCAAATCCCAACCGCTGCATGCAATGAGCGTGGCAGACGGTAGACTTCGAATTGCCTCCTGCTACGCTACCTTATTACTGCGGAAAGTACTCACCACCTCCCCTTCTGTTCGTCGCAGCAGTCGGACCCGAGAAAGCCGGGTGCCACATGCGGCCTATGCATAATGAAAACGACAGGAAACAAGCACCCACTGGTCTAATGACACTTGATAGACGCGTGGCGACGATCTTCAAGGTCCTTCTGGCATTGGGAATGCGAGGAGACAGACCTAGTCCGTTGACCGACTGCCGTCCTGCCTTGGGTCTCCTCGCCTTCGACTCCGCCGGCATCAGACCACCAGGACGTGGGCGAGCCGCTGCTCTGGATCACCAGTCGGCCTTTGTTGCTCGTTCCGCTCGCGTGCCATTTGCAGTAACTCATCTCGTCTGGGCTCGGGAGCCCAGGGGCACCGTTGAGCGTTGTGCACCGATAGGAGCCGCTCTGGACCTGGCTCTAGCCTCCAAGCTAGACGCATGAGGCACTGGATGCGCGCACCCAGCCCAAGGTGTCTGGGTGGTTCTTGAGAAACTCTTGTTTTGGCAAGTGGGCTTGTCAGCTGAGAGGTGCTATGATGGCTGGGATGGATGCAAGAGTGATGATCAGCGCAGCATTCTACATTTCCGCCCGATGCAGCAGCAGTCCGGGATGGGTTGTGGAAGCCCCAACTCAATCGCAAGCATGCTTGACGGGCCTCGAAGCGGGGTAGGGACCCCGGCGGAAAGTCAATCAATCCACGATGCCATCAGCTGGTTTTCTCGCGGACGCCACTGTGCCCTTAACCTTGACCTTTTGTCCCTGGCCCGCCGTGAGATGGTGTCTCCCACTCTCAAAGAACCGAGGCAGGCCAGCCAAGCGGCACACTGCCACACAGCTTGACGTCCTCGTGAAGCTTCTGCTCGACTGATATCGCATCCTTTTCGCTCACCGAACTGCCCTCAGAGACAGACACCACATCTCAGCACGCGTTTCCAAAACACAGCACGGGCCGGTCACTGCGACCCGAGCTGAGAAACGGCTGCTGATGAGCCGGTCGACCTTCATGCATAAGCTTGAGCCCTATGGGGTCTCTAGCTGTGGCCCGAAACAAGGACTGCAGAGGCGCCCGCCGACGACGTTACCAGACTGTAGGATTCTGGCACAGGCATCGAACTACCGTTCCAGCTGGGATCAGAGTCCCACGATCCGTTCAAACCCCGGATTCGTCGCACAGACATGCTGGGGTTGGGCCTGCAATGAGAACCTCGCTCTTCTCTCCCGGTCCCAGGGGGCGATGCCCTAGGCTCGACGGGAGAGGGCTTGGCGTGATCAGCTGCAAAGCACGCTTCTGCCATGACATGTCCTTGTGCGTCTTTGACTGGCTCCGACACTGGGGCGGGGCATAGCATCGCGGCTCTAGCAGCAGCGATGTAGCTGTCGATCACGTACTATAGTATGAAACACAAATGTACGGCGGCGGCGGCATCGATGTACTATGTATGTAGGCAGGTCTTTGATGCCGGCCTGAATCACCCTGCGTAGGACCACAACGGTCGGGATTTAGCACTGGCGCCGTCACGCATGCTGAGAGCGTATCACAAGAAAGGAGCCTTTGCTCTCGTCTGCTTGGGCGCCACAAGGCCAATCGCAAGTGGTGGTGATACAAAGCCGTGTTACGTTATCCTGCGGGCCGGAGTAGACAGTAGATCAAACTACAACGCCTCCACGGCGTGTCCCACAGGGGACGGATAGGATAATAGGACGTTACGAGGGAGGAGATCATGAGACAGGAGGTTTGAGACGGGAGTTCGTCCCAGCGGACGTCTTGAGAGAGGAGTGCGCACATCCACAACTTTCAAAATAGGGGACCTCCGTAGTCGAGTTAAAGTTTCAATGCGATGGGTTGACTCCTTGTTTCTGGCCCCCATTATGAAACGCAAACCCCTTCATACAATTCTTTCCACCAGACACCGTACGTAACGTGACTGAGATCGGCCAGTCGCACAGGACGTTGTCCTTCACACAGAACCCGGCAGAACAATCTCACGGAAGACTCAATTGCTTCGTGATCCACGGCCCGTACGAGCACGCAGTATCCTTTGCTGTTTCTGGACCAGCTGTCTCGGATGGGGACAACATGTCGTTTCTGTTTGTGTCATCATTGTCCAAGAAACGTCTTTGGTCACGCAGTGGAAGGGGCAAGTTGACGCCTGAAGCAGCAATCCAAAAGCCAATTTGAGGCTCGAAAACACCAACCAGTCTCGTCTATTAGAATCGCCAATATTATATCATGGTGTCATCTTGTGTTTCAGGGCCTATCCCGACAGCCCTACCTTAATTTTACAAGGGTACACATATAGGAGAGACACACATACGGGGAGAGTCGAGCGTGCAGCAAGGCTCCGGCGTACGACCATCTATCTCATCATAGAATCTTGTCGATGGAGCCCGCTCCAGGTGACGTGGGAGGCACGGAGCCCTTCTGCTGCTTGAGCTTCTCCTCGAACTTGGCGAACTCCTTCATAGCTATCTCCTCCTCCTCGTCCATGACCTGAGTGACGGCCTTTACCTCCTCGATCTGGATGCACGCGGTCAGCATGGTGTGGGGACAAGGAAGGGGGGGAGTCTCCCAGGCGGTACCCACATAGTGCATCAACATGCCCTCGATGCCGTTCTTCAGCGTAACTGTGCTGGAGTCGCACGTCCGGCACGCGCCTCGTAGCTTCAGCAGGACGTTGCCGTCCTCGAAGCCGCGGAACTCGATGTCGCCGCCGTCCTCCTGTATGGCCGGGCGGATCCGCGTCTCCAGCAGCTCCTTGATCATGCCGACGACCTCGTCGTCGTTCTCGTCGTAGGCGAGGCTGTCAACCTCGCCCTCGCCACCGCCGGCTCCGGCCTCGTGGCCCTCCTGCCCGGCTACCGCGCCATCTTTCTTCTCGGAAACGGTGACGATGTTCTTGCCGGCCGTGATGGCCTCGGTGGTCAGCGAGAAGATCTCAGGCTTGATGTGCGCCCAGTTCACGTCCTCCTCCTTGGTCACGGTGATGAAGTCGGCGCCGTAAAACACGGCCTTGACGCCATCGATGTTCATGAGCTGGGCAGCCAGCGGAGAGGGGTAGGGCGGCGCAATTGTGCTGCGCGGGTTCAGGTACTCGATGAAAGGGGTGTTGATGTTCTCGGGGAGGACGCGTTGATTTGGAAGGAACTTGAGGGCGTCCGGATTCGGTGTGGTCTCGACCTGAATGAAGATTGTCCGCCGGCCGAGGGTGGTCTGAACGCCGGGCAGTGATGATTTCGCCGTCGAGAGTTGTGGTCGTTGTCCGGCGGCGAATGGGGGATGTGTCGAACCGATGCTGTGGAATCGCATCCGGGAGAGCCGGCTAATACCTGCGCCGGAGCGAATCTGTGACGGCCGTGCCGCTGTTATGAGAGTGCCTGACGGCCTGCTTATCCTCCTGAGAATCATCTTGGAAGGCTCTGGTTTGTAGGTGGATTGAGGAGTGTAGGAGAGAAGTGGTGGCGGCGGTTGCAAAGTGCTGTTTAATAGCGTCACCGTGCTGACAAAATGCGCGAGAATTATTTGCCCCGAGGACCTGCGTCATCTTGGCTACCCGCGTGGGGTGGGGCCCGTTGATAACACATCTGGGCGATGCGATCTTCCGAGCTTCCCCAGATTTTTGAGTGCCCAGGTGCGTGTGTAGTCAGTGTGCAAGGCCTGTGTGGGGGCGAGGATCCCTGCTGAAAATGGCGGTCCTGCAAGTCAAATTTCAGAGCAGCTGCGCCCCTCCGTCCTCATTGAGAAATAACCGCATCAAGAGCTCCCAACACAACAAACTGACCTCTCACCTGCACACTGCCACCTGCAACAAACCGTCGGTCTTTCCGATCCCGCTGTGGAATTGAACTCGCAGCCATGTCGGTGGACGTTCAAGGACCTCCCAACGACCCAGATGGCGACGCGCGCCCGAACGACAAGAGCGCCGAGCAGGAGACGGTAGAAGACGCGCAGGCCCGGGCCGACGCGACATCAGAGACTCTCCAGGAGGAAACAACACCACCCAAGCCGCAGCCCAAGCTCTGTGGGATCTGTGAGAAGCAGGAAGGAAAATACAAATGCCCTCGCTGTTCCATTCTCTAGTATGGCTAGCCCTTAACATCCGACGCGACCTGCCTATCCTGTCCAGTCTGCTAACCAACTCCAAGCTGCTCAGTCGCCTGCTTCCGCCCCCACAAAGAGAACCACCCACCGGTCGAGCCTCAACCCGCACAAGCGCCACCCAAGCCAAGCCAACAGGACACCAACGAGGACAACAGACCCAATAAACGCAAGGCCCACCCCTTCAACATCCTGGACGACTCCCCCGAGCTGGCGCAGCTCTTCAAAAGGTACCCCGGCCTCCCAACGAAGCTGACCAACATCCACGTCGCGACGCTGCCGCCCCAGGAGGAGCAGCCCGGGCGCGGAGGGCTTCCCTGGAACCTGCAACAGGCCCGCGGCTACCAGCAGCATAAGAAGCCGAAATGGACGCACGATCTGGGCCTGCGGCGTGGCAAGGAGGCCTTGCGCAAGGCGAGGACCGACCCCGGTGAGGACGGGGACGCCGTGAGGGAGTACTGCGAGCTGGTCCTGCACCTGCTGTCCAAACAGGAGGCTACGGGCGGCATCACCGACCTGGTGAGGGAGCAGGTCATAAAACAAGATGTCCAGCTCATTGAGAAGCTGATCGAGGCGGAATCTAAGTGGACTTGATCTACAATGCGCAAGGACCTCCATGCTCCGATGACCCAGCTCCACGCGTCAATGTTGGTGGAGATGTGGTAGAGTCGGCTGCGCGCTTAACAGAATGTCAAAAGGTTGGCCACAGACGTTGGTGTTCAACAGTGTATGTGCATTAGGCATCTCATTACCATCATATCCCCCCTTCCCATGCTCCAGATCAAACTAATGCAGTAGTTTCGAGAAGACACCAGATTTCCGGTTCAATCCCGCTGAGCCCCCGTCCAGCGTGGTATCGCACCGAGCTTGGGCATTTTTGGTCACCTCATTGGCCTCGGAAGCATCGCCTCCCAGCCTCAGCTTGAGTACAGATATTGGGCTCATCCGTTTCAACAGCTGCAGTCTCCGCGGTTTTGACCCCGCTGAATCACCCTGCGTCCAGTCTGGAGGACAGTGCTCCTTGGCATCGCCTGACCTCCCGAAGCGTTCCTCCACCACCACGGTATATTTGTCTGTCTGCTCAGCCACGTCGCGGTCCTGCCTCCCGCCCTGCTGAGGCCGCGCCGCCCTGATTGTTGCAGTGTGGTGGTTTGGCGCGTTGGGCTGCCGCGGGACGTGGATGTACGTCGCGCTGGAATCCGTCGAGTCGTGGGGCGAGGGATCAGCTGCAGGCTTCGTTCGGAAGACCCATCTCGTTGATGCCTTTGGGCCCGCAAGGGGAGAAGATCTCTTGTTGCTGTCCGGGGGTGGTGCGGTCCTTGAGCTGCTGCGCATGTCATGTGTGCGCCGGGTCCTGAGGAGGTCGGGATCTGAGTCTTGCGGCTTCTTGCCCAGCTGCAGGTCTTCGAGTTGCCGCTCCGCTATGACGATGTTCAGGCGTCTGCTCAGATCAACCGGGTCGAAGGGCTGGGACTTTTTCTGAGGGCCCCTCTGGCCGCTCGTCACTTTGGAGGCCCTCATCCCTGTCTGTCTAATATGCGTATGTAACATGATGTATGTATGTGTATGCGTATGTATGTATGTATGTATGAATACGAACGTGAATGTGAGGGTGAGGAGTGGAAGAGTTTGTGTGAGCGTTGTGTATATGGTCACTGTTGTGCTGGGTTGGACGGCGCCGTTGACAACCGGCAGTGGGCAGCACAAAGGAATGGATGGGCAGGGCGTTCACATGCAACTAATAACAGTACGGGCGGCAGGGCAAGGAACAAGCCAATGCTCAAGTACAAATACTACGGCGGGGGGGGGGGGGGCAACAAGCTATTCAAAGGAAAACAGGATCGAAGCAAGGGATGCGGCTAAATGCGATCAGATGCCTGCCATGCAAAGGCGCGGGTCCGGTGACCTCGACGAGTTTTGGAAAGAAGGGGGGGTCCCCCGGGGACCTGGGGGGTGGATGGGGGTGGAGGCACTTGGGACTTGGGACTGGGGACAGGACACACTTGCCAGAAAGCGGCCTTGGTGTGGTTAGACTACCCAGAGAACGGTTAGGTTGAGGTTGCTGTAGCTCACGAATCGCGAGACCGGCCGAGTGCAATCTTGTGCGGCACCCGAGCCACGGTATGGCATGGTATGGTTTGGTATGCTAATGGTAGGTATGTATGGGCATGCATGCATGGTATGCGGGAGGCGCCCAGGCCCAAGGGGTATCGCATCATTTGCAGCATTGTCATTGTGTCCTGACCGCTTTGGTGCGTTCGTGCTTGGGGCCCCACCCCTCGCTTCCTACGCGAGTGGTTCCTCCTCCTGCTGCTGCTGCTGCTGCACTGTTCGGCAATATCGTGTTGCTGCTGCTGCGGAATGATGTCGAGCTGCGTTGCGAAAAGGACTCAAGGGGGCCACCAAACGGGGTGGCTACGGGGTAATAATGATGGGGATGAGAAAAGAGCGTGATGCTGGGGTTGGTGGCAGGGGGGTGTGGGATTCCCCAGAACGAGCCCCATAACCCCATCCATGAGAGGCTCTGATCGACAAAATGGGCCGGCATGGGGCGCCTGCAGGTTGGCAGCACGGTTGCGTAATTGGGCGTGCCTCTCTGGGGGTGGCCCTCCTTCCTCCCAGGTCCCAACCCGTTTCGTGCCGTTCAGAAAGAAAACTGGAGGGATCGCCGCCAGCACCTGTCAAACGGCTAGCCTAATTTGCCCAGCCCAGGGCCCAGAATGACTGAATGGGCGAGGCCACCCACTGCCACCCCCCCCCTCTCTGCCCTGGCTGACTGGTCGGTGGCCCTGCCTGGGGTGTGCCGCTGACGTGCGCCTCAACCATCTGGTCTGATTTCTTCTCGTGCCCCGCGTGACGGGTTTGCTTCTTGGGAGGGCGAGGAGCCGCCCGTCTGCTGTGTAGCCAGCTCCTGGTTCGCGATGGGAAGTGCCACGCAGGCTGGCTGGCAGGACGTTCTAGACTGTAGTCCGATAATTACTGTCTCAGAGGAAACGCGTCCCAATCCCGGAGAGGAAAAATCCTGAACGGCTTCTCACGCCATCCTTTGTCCACCTATGAGGCTCGTCTTGGCATTTCCCTTGTTTACGAGACCCTCGAGCCCCCTGCGCGCCCCGAGGAAATGTCTCCGGGGAAGGCTAGTCATAAAGGTCCAGACAGTCCAAACAGTCCAGTCCGTTCGGGACCTGGATCCGATGTTTGCTCCGGACCCGGACCCGGCTTCATGACCGAGTCCTACCTGTGCGCGGTCAGAGCAACTTCACTTCTGGGGAATTAAGCTCCTCCGCCTTCATCTCCTCCTGTCCGAGTTGTGACAACCCGGCTATATTTGGAAACTTGAAGTCCTCGGTATGCAAGTGTCTCAATGCTATCCGGATGCGACTTGAGCCTCCGTGTATCCGGTGGTAGCATCGTGAGGGGGGGGGGGGCAGGGCTGGCAGAAAGTCTTGCAGATGGACGGCGGATATGTCACCTCCTCTGACAGTCACTGTTAAGCATGACGGCGAGGCGAGGCGAGGCGGGAATCTCTGAGCCTGAAATCCGTTGCCAGCAGTGGCTTGTCTTTGTAAGAATGCCAGAATGCCAGCACTGAGACCGTTTGCCGGGCAGTGCGCATCGATATCAGCCTTCTCCTCTTCTAGTCTGGTCGTTGAGCTTCCAACTGATGATTAGATCACGCAAGGAGACTGGGCGTCAGTGGCTCGCACGGTCGTGAGCTAGACGCGAAGTCCAAGGACCAAGCTCTGCCGCTTGCGACACTTCGATTCGTTGTGCTTCGTATCGAAGCCTGGTAAAACCGTAGCGGTACATTCTTACTTTTCTTGTACATCGACGCACAACAGGAGGAAGTTGAGGCCGGCGTGCCAACAGGCCATTGGTGCTGTCTGACTTGTGGGGGGTGAGAATAAGGTAAGGAGAGTGGAAAAGCGAGTTCAACACGAGTGAAGGGTTGAGCATAAGCCGACTAAAGCTTGCCATGCTAATTACGCGGAACTTCGAAATGATTTCATGGTGAAAAGTAGGAGCTCAGTCACATGTGTGTGTGATCGGCTTGAATCTGCCGGTTTGTAAGTCCCAGAGGAACGTGGAATTTAAGCTTGTCTTTCCAATTATTACGGCTGCTATCCTCGTCTCTGGTCTCCACGAAAGGAAGAGAAGACCTTTCTGCTTTCCTTGGCATCAACATACTATCCAAATTGCAAGAGAACTGAGACATGGCACTGGCATTTGTATCCAATATGGTATTACATATTGAGACATTACTAATATACATGTCCGTCCCCTCTCGCTTTGTTTGCCCATCAATGTGTCCACCTGCGTGTCAAGGTCGTATTCTTCTCGTTGCCCGAGATCCATTCGTCCACCATGGCCGCTATTTCCAGGTTGTTTAGCTCCAGGTGCATGAAGTGGCCGTTTCCATGTATGCCCCGATCAGCCAGGCGGATCCACTCGGGGCTCCCGCCGACCTGCCTGAGGTACTGGATGGTGCAGTGGTCGTAGGTGACGTGGACCGACGCCTCGCTGGTGATGAGCAGGTATTTTACCGCGCTGATCTTGGGTAGCTGGCGCGCGGGCTCGACCTGGAGGTGGCACGAGCGGTGGGCCAGGGTGTCGTTGCCGACCTCGACCTGGACGAGCTCCGAGGGGTCCGAGATGGCGGGCTCGTAGTCGATGGGCACGTCACTGAGGCCCCAGGCGCGCGTAACGATTCCGGAGAGGGAGCCAGTGCTGGGGAAGAAGAAGGGCGTGGTGGCCGACTCGAAGTTGATGTTGCCGGCGACATGGTCCCCGCAGTCGTTGGACATGAGGATGGGGTAGATGCTTCCGGCCGAGTGCGAGACCAGGTAAGCCGGCCCGATGATGGACAGCAGCTCGCAGCCCGACTCCCTCATGACGTTGGCCACCGCGGTGGAGTTTGTCGAGTACGGGATGACGGCCCTCTGGAACTGCTCAAAGACCGGGTCGCCCCGCAGGCCGGTGCCGGGGAACTGTGTGTGCAGCACGGCCTGCGGGTAGAGGTCCGGGAAGTGCTGGGGGCCCGAGAAGGACTTCTCCGTGTTCTCGGCCGTCGTGCCGGCTGACATTGGGAAGCTGTCCAGGTCTGTCTGGGTGCTGCGCCCGACCGAGGTCTGGTCGACGACATAGACCTGGTAGCCCTGCTCAACAAAGTATGAGGCTAATTACTCTGTCAGCATACGTTCCGAAAAGCATTTGAGCTGGTCTACCAGTATACTCGCCCAAGAACCAGACCTTGAGCCCTACACGATGCTCAAGGACAGTATCTTGTAAGCAGCATAGACCCAAACAGCCTCTCTCTACTGAGCGCGCCACGCCACGTTGACCTAGGAAAAATAAGAGAGGAAATAATCAAAAGACGAACCGAAGCCCTTCCTGTTGTCCGGTGTGTTGAGCCAAGACACGCCGCTTGTCCCACCGCCGTGGAAGAAGACCACCGGCTTCGGCTGAGTGACAGCATCTGGCGTCAGCTTCTCGACGTAGAGCTGGTCCGTAGTGCGGTTGCCGCTGGCATCCTGGATGTATCGGCCGCCGACATAGAAGATGTCCCTGGCGTATGGCACCTGGTTCGAGCTGCACCGGGGGCTCAGGGCCAAGACGCCCGTGCAGTCGGCGGTGGAGTTGTCGGAGCGGCCAGCGAGAAGACGAGAGTGCTGCCCTGAGGAGGCGGCAGCAAGCGAGCCTCCGACGAGCAGGACCAGGGCCGAGCCGAGGAGGGAACCGAGAGAGTGGTAAGCCATGGCAAGGGCAGTGGCAGATGATGCGGTTGCTTTGCCAGAGGTTGAAAGCCCCAAAGCCACAGATCTCCCAGGTGTTGAGGGTGTGAGAACCTCCCTTGGGAGGGCGGCTGATGTATCTAGCGGCTTTTGGTAGTTTGATCCCTGCGACTGAGACCTGACGACGACCTCCTCATCTTCATGTGGGGAGGGCCCAGTTGCTGATTAGCTCAAGCTGTGGCGAGTGCGAGTCTGTTGGCGAATATCCTCAATCGTCTCCATCGTCTCCATTCGCCGCTTCTTGCCCCTATAGAAAAAGGGTGTCCCCGCCCCTTGGATATTTTCGGAGATGAGCCGTGCCAGGCGCCCCCCCTCCCGGGCAAAACCCCTTCATGCGGGGGTCACATCGGATCCGGCTCGGAGCAGGTCGGCCGGACCTGCACGCGCGATTCCTGTGGCCGGGCCGATTGCTCAATGCAGATGAAAAGAAAGCCCCCTTTCACACACCGAGGTGTCTGGCTGGCTGTTTGAGACCATCGCAAGTCTGCCAGAGAAGACCAATGGCGCAGCTACCGACACTCGGAGATGCGACTGGTAGTGAGTGCCCACCCTCGCCTCGGCATGCTTCCTCCTTGTGTAAAAAGACCACGAGTCGCCCACTTTTACCCGTGCCTGGCCCAGGTTGACGGTGACGGTGTCGGTTGGCGGGGCCTCAACATTTTCTTCTTTCTACGGCGGCTGGCGATGTTCAAAGGATTAAATACTCATTTTGTGACGGAATGAACAGAAACAGCTGGAGCCGGGTCTGGCGCCACCGGATCGACAAGGCTCCGGGGATCGACATCAACATCGATTGCGCAAGACTATTTATTTACCACCGTGCCTCGTGGTCGATCGCGCTGCCACTGCCCAGGTTGCTACACTAGCAGACTAGCAGCCGAGGTCGCCGCAGTTCGAGCACGGTTGAAATTGCAATCTCCACTGCCGGCGGAGTCCCGGTCACTCTATCTAAATGAGTCGACGGCAAAACGCATACGCTTCGCAGGGATCCAAAACATCAGGCGGGCGTGGAACTTTGCCCAGACCACACCACTCACCACTCATCACTCACCACTCTCACACACTCACACATACTCACACACACTCACACATACTCACACACACTCACACACACTCACACACACTCACACACACGCCACAACAAAACCTACCCGTGGGCTTGCTTGTTGTTAGTCTACAGTCTCATCTCGTCATGGCAGCATAACCTGATCTGAGATGTCGTCCTGTGCGTCCCTGCGGGATGACCCGTGTGGCGTTGGTAGCATAGGAACTACCGGTATTCCTTTGTTGCTACAGCACACTACACACATACATACATAGACTACATACAGTACTGCGTGCTTGCATGTGGGTCGATCTCTCTCGATCTCCTTCTATCCACTCTCACACACACACACACTCTCTCTCTCTCTCTCTCTCGGTCTCTTGATCTCCTACGTAAGGTTTGAGCCACCCCTGCCGGCTTTATTGCAAGGTCTGCCACCGTTCAGCCGCCCCAAGGTTTCCGAAGTTCGTCGAGAAACCTGGCATTGTGGAGCCCAGCGCCCGGGAGCTGAGGGCGAGATCCTCGACCGTCTCCAGTCCTGGTCCAACCATGATACTTTCCGGATATTGACTTAGCAAGTCGGCAAACCCTTCTTCATGCGCCCATCGAGCCACCCAGGCGGATCTTGAAACGGCATTCATCTCTGCAGGCCACAGAGGCAATGTTTGAGTTTCCTTTCCGTCGGGACATGTCACATATCTATTATGTGTCCAAGGTGTCCTCTCACCCAACCCAAGACATCCTCAAAGCGCGCCCCCCCCCCCCAGTCACCCAAGCCGTCGGGCTCTGTCATCAGGAACCGTTAGGCACCCTGCCCATAATAGAAATACTTAGGTTCATCACTCCCGAGAGATCCATCTCTCCCGTCTCGTTCCCACCTTGGCACCCACTCTCCCTAAAAAGCCGACTGCTCAGATCCTCGCCATGAGCAACAGCTCTTTGGGCAACAGCTCCGCCATACTGGGCAAGCCGCCAAATAACCAGGATGACTTCTTTATTGTTCGTGGCATCTTCCGCTCGGTCGGTCTATTCAGTGCAAATGCCAGTAGGGGCTGGATAACGGTACCGAGCGAGCCTGCGGGCTACGAGTACGAGACGAAGCAGCCGGGAATCATCGCCGGCATGGTCATTGTCATATCGATTATATCCGTCGTGACGGCCACGAGGCTCGCACTGAGATATTACAGCTCAAAAATGGTATTTGGATCGGATGATTGGGTCATTTTAGTCGCCGCTGTGAGTACTCCCCAGTGCGCTGCTCATCACGTTGCCTAGCTGCGGGCCGAGGACTATGCATAAATATCTACATACACACACACCTCTACACATATATATGTGTATACATAATCCGCCTGTGCCGCTTTCTGCTTCGCGTCCCCGTGTTGGGCAAACAAATTGAGCTCGAGCTTGGACAACAGTACAGAAACAAGGCTGACACCGGTCAACTCGCAGTCCATAGCCGTCACATATCCAATACTCCAGATCCTCATGGTCGTCCAGGGCGGCGCAGGGCACCACGTGTGGGAGGTGACGTACGCGCAGTACAACGTCTACGCCTACTACGGGCGGGTCTGCCAGATCCTCTTCTACATCGCCATGGGCCTCATCAAGATCTCCATCACGCTCTTCATCCGCCGCATCGTCGACTGCATCTCGCGCTTCTGGACGGTGGTGACGGACGTCTTCCTCGCCGTCGAGGTCGCCTACGTGCTGCTCGCCATCTTCTGGCAGGTCCTGCTCTGCAGGCCCCCGCGCGCCAGCTGGGACAGGTGGTACAGCGGGTCGCTGGCGGCGCCGGCGTCGTGCCTCGACAACACCCTGTCGGTCCGCACCCTGCGCGTCGCCCACCTGTGCCTCGGCGTGCTGCTGCTGCTCACCCCCGTCGTCATCCTCTGGAGCGTGCGCATGCGCTGGCAGAAGAAGGCCCGCCTGTTCCTCATCTGGGCCGCCGGCGCCCTCAGCGTCATCGGCGGCCTGCTGCAGCAGCTGCAGACCATCTCCAAGGACTCGACCTGGGGCTACACCGACATCCTCGTCTGGACCTGCCTCGACCTCTGCATGGGCACCGTCACCGCGTCCCTGCCCGTCATGGACGGCTGGCTGTTCGGCTCCTGGGGCGGCACCGTGGCCGACAGCAGCTCTGCCGCCGCCCAGGGGGGTGGCAGCACCGCGGCGAGCAGCGCCTTCAGGCGCGCCGCCGTGTCCAGGACCGGGTCCGAGGAGAACTTCATTCGGGTGGACCACGAGGTCGAGTTGACGTATACCCCGACAAAGACTAGCAGCCCCTTCAACAATGACGCGGCATTCTCAAAGCACACCGGCGCAAGTGCCGAATCGGAAGCTTGGGATCGTCAAAACATCCCTCCTGCCCACAGCTAAGAGATAGTGCTGGACATAGTCCCCAGCCTTTCTTTCACCAGCCTTATTTATACTGTGAGGCATCAGTGTACATACTTTATATAGATGCAAACGAAATCACACAGCACATGATGTATGATATACGGTATTCCCATGTGGTTCCGGTCTCCGCAGTGACTTTAACTTCAGCATTCAGGCGTCTATCGAGGCTTTGTAGATGAACACAAGGAGCACACAGCCACAGCAAGGGAATGAGCTGTTCAGACTCGTCACGTATGCGCACCATAGATTTGCTTGAGGTCAGTATTCAACCAGAATATTGAAGCAGCGCCCAGTTGCCAGGTTTGAGGGCGATTTGTGAACAAGGTTGAACAGGGAGACGGCAACAGTGTATTAGCAAAGCCCTGAGTGCGCCACCGTACACAGGCCTTTGACAGAAACGAAAAACCCATGACATTCCGCTACCCATGATTTCCTCTATGTGCAAGTCGGGACGAGGTATGTTTAGTTAGTAGAAGACTCCAGCTTCCAATATGTGAAAGATATGTCACTCGGCATAGATCAATCCATCGGCCGTTCCACCCCTCAAGACTCAGACTCCGCCCCTCAGGAAACCCATCGTCTTCTTCTTCAGGTCGGCCGCACCGCCCGCACCCCCGATGCCTGGTTCGACTTGCTTGCTGCGCTGGTAGAGGGCCTGTTGCGGGTGCTTGTCAGTCTTGTGTGCGTGCATTGGGCTTGTAATGTGCTCCAGATCGGGAAAGAATAGACTCACGTCCTCATCCAACTCCATCCGACAATCCAAGATCAAGTCCCGGCTGACCTCGTGCTTCTTGAGGAGGTTCGGGTATGGCGCCCCTTGGCTCTTCATGATAGGTAGCAAGATCTCCCCGAGGATCTCAAACTTCTTCCAGTTGATCCGGTCCCCATTGGGCCCCACCAGTGTCTTGTTGCCCTCTTCAGCAAACGTGAGATCCTTCCGGTGGAGCGCCATGTACGGTATTCGGGGAAGTGGGCTGTTTTCCCACGCAAGGCGGTATGCGAACGACGATTTTGTATTCAGCATCAGCTTCTCAGCGCTCTGGTACTGCTTCCAGACCTCCCTGCTTACGAGCGCCTGCGTCGCATGCAGGCGCGCTATGTTGGCGTTCTGCAGACCGGCGACCACGGCGCCTAGGCCGTTGTAGTTGTTAAGCTTTCGCAGCTTGTGCGCGATGATCATGAACCTCTCGAGGCATGGGGCACGGTGCTTTGCCTTGTCGCGGATCAGCACCATGTTCTGCACCCATTTAGCAACGTGGTTGAAGTGCGCGATCAGACGGTTCGCGTTCCTCAGTGACCGGCATCGCTCCTTCTCTGCAGCCGAAAGGCTGACATGTCGCACCCAGTCGCGAATGCGCACGCTGCTGAACATGATCCAATCGATGCGAGTGATCTCTTCGGCAATGTCTTCGGGGTTTGTGTCCATGAAGATGTGATAGCGGAATTTGTTCAGAGGCAGCGTAGCCTGAGGGACCATTCTTGCCGCCTCGCGTTCGTAGTCCCCGTAACTGTGATACTGATAATTCGTCTCCCCTGTTCCGTAGTCTCGCTCGATCTGCGACAATTCAGAGCCCTGTGAGGGTCGTCGTAGGTCAGCCGCCAGCTGGTCATCTACGGCCAAGGAGGCCATCGGCAATTCAAGATCCTGGGATTTGTGTGAGCTGGCCACGCTGGAATCCTCTGGTGGATCATCTGCTTGCGCCCATGCCGTATCATCATCTTCTACCACACGAGTATCGAACTGAGCCCTCATCTGACCGGCGGCTGCACTGAAGGCCGGCTCACTGGCCAGGTGATTGATGAAGCGCTCAAGCACCTTCTTGGTTGTCGGCCTGGCGAAATCGCCAGGATACAGAGACACCCACCTTGCGACTACCTCGATTATGCGCATCTGTGTGCCTTTCTTGTTGAGGTAGTGTGCCGACTTGTCCTCCTTCGCCCGCTCCAGCCTGGTTAGAATTGCAGCAAACAGCTGCCCTGGAGCAGCAAACTTCCGGTACAGGCACAAGAAGATGTCCGCGAAATTGTTGTCCGCTCTCGTCATTCTCGGCGCCAGAAGCCTATCCACAAGCTCATCGAAAGCCACGCCCGTAATCTTGGCTGGGCGATCCATGAAACTCTCATCGCTTCGCTGCAATATCGGCATGTCGTCCGTCATCGAGGTGCGGAAGGACTCGGCGTCTGATTCATCGACCTCGTAGAAGGGTTCAGCCCCAAGGTCTAACCGCACGCCGGTCTGCCGCAGCTGGCTTGATACTGTCGGGTTCATCATCTCGTCTGGTCCTAGTCCCTGGCCTGGATACGCTCGAGGCGAGCGTGCTGACGACCCTCGGTAGTAACTGTCCCTCTCGCTCGTCTGCTGCGAGAAACCTCTTAAAAGTGACAGGTCTGAGCTGGCTCTGCTGTGTTTACTATGCACCGAATCGGGTCGGCCGTTGTTGAGTGAGTCCACCGTGGGTTCCAAGTTTGCGGCCGAGGCGGCACGCCGTCGTTGGCTGGCCGCATCTGACTTATCACCTCCTGCAGTAATATGTGCGTCAGTTCAGAAGTGATCGAACTCGGAGCTGGGGCAGTGAAGCATGAGTCATGATCCTTGAGCACTTGTGCTCTTGGAGGTCCATGAATAGAAGCAGCTCGGGGGCCGGAGGCAGGGATGGGATGGGATGGGGTTCAGTACCTCTCCGGCCAGTTACGACTGCCCTCAATATGACCTGCAAACAATCCCTAGTGGTGTTTGGGGTTGCTGCCGAGGTGGTGAAATTGGCCACCACGGAGGGATACGCAGCAGCGATGCTTGCCGTGTCGAGCTCCCTGAGCTCCTCTGGGTTGTCGCATTTCGTTGCGACAAGGACCACGGGATAGTTGGACACGGAGAGAGAGGCTGTCCGGTGCTTTAGTAACTCGCGGGAGCTGCTGCAGAGCACGGGAAGATGGGGTTGGGGGCCTTACATATTGTCTGGGGCAGTGGAATGATGCTGTCCTTGTTCATAACGTCGTAGAGTACTAGAGTCCCATCGATTCGAGGGGCCAGCATTCCGTTTGCCTGCTTGGGCCAGCGGATGGGTTCATTCATGCCCAGGTCGAATGCCTCCAAGTCGACCTCAAACATGTTGACGGTGTGCTGGGAGCCATCGGGCTCGGTCCAGTTGAAGGTGACGATGCCCTGGTTGGCGGGCCTGGACAGCTTGAGGGCCTGTTGCAGGAAGGCGCTCTTGCCAACGCCATTGGCCCCGATGATGGCGATGTTGATTGTGTCCATAGTGGAGGGGAAGACGAGAGGGTCTTGGCCTGGCGTGCTGTCCCCTTTAAGCCGGACGGCGCGTATCTGTTAGCTATGACCCAGCCTGCCGTGCCATGTATGCTTGAAAGTGTCCACAGAGGATCTTGCGAAGACCGGGAACTGGGTGTAATTGTGAAAGGCTAGCGTACGGATACCGGATACCCCTGATGTTGTTGGTCCCTTCAGCGAGTCTCTGCAAGGGTGCGACCGGGGCTGCGGCGCAGGCGCAGGCACATATTGGGGCGCCCGGCCCGATTGGAATATGCCCGTTGACTCGGCGCGCGCACCGGTATCTCGGCCGGGAGACTGGGGGTCGGGGTGTGAGAGGACGAGGGAAGCGCGAGGGTTTCTGTCCTGTCACGACGGGCGGCAGGAGCGCGGCAGGAGGGCGGAGGTCGTCGCTTGTGGGTCTTCGGGGCTGGCGACCGACGAAGGAGCGGATTCGGGGGCTGTCCGGCGTGGGGGGAGGGCGGCAGGCCGCAGAGCTAGAGCTGGAGCTAGGGCTGGCAGTGGAGGTAGGGCGAGGACGCTGGTGATGGCAAGATGCTACCTGTAAGCTTGCTGGCACTCGAGGGCGAGGGCGGGCTCGCAGGAAGGGGGGGGGGAGGCCTTTCGGGAGCCTTCACATGCGAACACGGCCACGCACGCACGCGTTGGGAGGGATCGGGATCATGCCACCTGGTGCAGCATCCACAACATGACTCTCAGACGAGGCACAGGGAAAGGTACTCACCGACAGATCCAGGCCGCTGGCTGTGAGGAGGACGGGCGATGAAGCGCACCTGGGCACTTGGGGCGACTGGGACAGTTGAGGAGGGAGGACCTGGCCCGTCTGGGGTGGGCGGGCGAGAAGTGTCGAGATGTGTTCCGTGCTTGCTTGCACTGCAGTACGAGAAAGTGCGGTGGGTTCCCCCCAGGGTCGCTGCGGCCGTGGTGTACACGCACGGAAAGAGCAGCGGTGCCCTCTGCTTCGCTTCGCTCGCACTTTGCTGCCCTGCCTGCCCTGCCCGCACTCTACATGCCCGGGTACCTCCCCTGCCCTGTCAGGTAGGTCTGGGATCCATGTAGACTACTGTTGTATTTGTGTCTATGCATGTGTATATGTAGATAAGGTCGTACCGTAGTACATACAGAGCCTTCCCAGAGATCGCTAGTGGCTGTACGATGGCGAGGCCGTCACAGCTTGCAATGGCCGGGCTGCAGCCACAGCCCGGAGTCCTGCCTGGATTGGTGTTTGGAAACGGGGTAATTCTGAAGCTCATGCTGCCAAGGGCGGGTGAGCGATTCTTGCTCGCAGGGCCAAGAGAGGCAAGTAAGTACCTGTACCCAACCACTACAACGTTGGCGAGGAAATAACGAAGAGACCCAAAGTCAGAGTCGGCGCCTGTCTGCTATGGACCTCCACAACGTTCTGTTTTGGTGGGATGATGAGCAGGCGCTTGCATTCAAATCTGGCCGTCACTAATTGACCAACCGCCAATCCCGGGGATCTTTTTGATAAATAAAATGACAAGAGTCTTGTATGCGTACTTAAGTAGGTAGTCTAAGTAAGTAGTCTACTCAAATGCCATGCTGTAGCTACAGCACCTAATGTACCAAATGCAGAGAGACACTAGGTACTGTACTGTACGTGCACGCAACCTGTTTGAGCCCAACAAGGCATCTGTTGCCCCCAATGTTGCTTCTTGCGCCAGTCACCCCCACTTTCTGCACCCTCAGGGGCAATAAAGTCCACGCCAAATCTGACGAGCTGAAATCTGAGCTTCATTGAGACAATCCACGTCAACACACGCCTGCCAACAATTTGGCGGCTGACTTGGTCGGCGATTCGCATTTTCTCACACCCTTTCCCATCTCTTCACATTTCTGCAGGGCATCACGGCATGCCAAGATTTGCATCCATTGACCGGCCTGAATAATAACTGCCCGTGCCATCTGCGCCACCAGGCCCAATATTCACACGCGCTGCGGCCCAGCCTCTAGTGACCTGCTACTGGGGGCAATCTTTGAACTGATGCTGTCCAGATCCCGTTTAATGGTCCTGAATTTCGTCATCGTCGTAGAATCTGGGCACTTGGCTCCAGTTCTGGGGCAGTCGTCCGCAAGAGCCCAAACCCACATCACCTTCAGCTTCTTCCGCCTGGTCATTCTGATAAAATTGCCCCCCTGCAACGTAGTTGGGGCACTCCACGTCGTCAATACCGTCCCCGTGAAGCATGCCAACTTGGCCACCACTCGCTGCCAGCAAGCTATCCCGACTGTAACCATTGTTGGTTTGCCAAGGACTGAGCTGGACCTCGTCAGATTCCACGTCATCGTCATCCTGATTTACATAGATATCGTTGCTTGCACGGTCGTCTTCTTCGTTGAGATCCAAGTAGTCATCACCATGACTTCCATAAAAAGGATCCTCGAAACTCCCCATCGACTCATTTGGCTCGTCAGAGTAATCCTCGTAAGCCTGTGTGGTGGTTTTCCCTCCTCTTTCGATGTTTGGCACCTCGTAGTAATGGCCGTAAAGGTCCCTTCCATGGTAAAAGTCCGTATGTTCCATGACACTCTCGTTGTGAGCCTCTTCAGGAGCAATGTACTGCTCTTGATATTCTTCCTCGCCGTATGTCAGATCGGATACCTCGTCCTCTGCATAAAGCTCATTATACAGGCCGCCATACTCGAGAAAACTTTCCGGTGTACAGGGTATAACATCATCATCCATCGATTCCGCATTTTCTTGGTCGAACTCGGTTGGCACGTGATTGTCGTCGCGTGCGAACATGATTCTGTCGTTTTGACCGCTGCTTGTCTCGTACGGCAAATAGCCACATCTGCTCTCGGGCTCTGAATGCATCGGGTCACGATCAGGATGAGCTGACATGTCCTCGTGTGTTTGCCCATCCCTTTGCCAGTCCAAGGCCTGTCCAACAAGGGCTTGGCTGGCGTGATCGAAAAAGTCATGACGCGTGTGCTCGTTTGATACAGCAGAGCCTCCCGGAGAGAAGACAAGGCCAAGAGCTTGGATATTCTGGTCTTTCACCCTCGGTAGGCAGACTTTGGTACTCTGATTCTGTGTCGCCCGCAAGAGCAAGACAAGAGTTCTTCTGTGGAGCTCATCTGATGCTTTGTCGAGCCGTGAGCCTGTAGCCGATTCTGGAACGAGTGAATCAATCTTCCGCCGAAGCACCGGCGACTGAGTGCTCATCAAATTTGCCAACGCGGAGGAGATGCCTGGCACCAACTGTGCCCTATAAACGGCGTTCTAATCCTAGTGTTAGACGCTGCGTGCGAGAATTGTCAGACTGACTGACCTGAAAATATTGAGCATTCCAAACGGCTGGCGCAAGTTCAAGAAGAGCTGGTGGCTTGGTTCTTCCCAGGTATCGAGTACCCAAACACTGTTTCTTTATACCCAGCATGAGGCTCAACGCATTGTGTGTGAGGTGCGTCACTCTCTCGGACTGCACGTCAAGGGGAAGACTCCAGAAGGCTGCAGTGATCCCGGGGCGTGGCTCGATGGGTATATCGGCGAGCTTTCGGAGACTATAACGTGTATTGGTTCTGGATCGAGGAACCGACCCTTCAGTGTTCCCGGGCGCCCTGGGCGTCCTGGACGCGAACCGAAGGCTGCAGGCGAGCTCCGAAAGATAGCCACAGGAGACGTCTTGCGGAATGAAGAGGGCCGAGTGATGTTGGGAATGTTGTACAGAATAGACCAAGGTCGAGGAAGAAGTAGTGTTCGCTTGAAGCACGTTGAGTTCCTGGTGAAGCTCCAGGCCCAAACCGCACCAAGCCTTGCCCATGTCAGTAAAACACAGAGAAGACACAGCCAGCGAGCGAAGTCAAACATACCGGAAATGATTGGAATGCTTCGATAGCAATCTGTCTTCTTTGTGCATGCCCGTGAGCAAACGACTCGGCCGGGTCCTCGAAGTGGACTGCCAGCGTGAGTCGGCAAGAGCTTGCTCGAGTGATCCATAGAGCTCCCGCGCGCACTTGGTCCCTCAAGTCTCCCGCGTTTAGATGGTCTGCCAAATGGTCTGGAAGTCTTAAAGACATCGAGGTAGACATAGTGAGGGCGAAGTTCATATCTATATTGCTCGCGATGCTGAAACTGCCGATGTCGACAGTCCTGTCTGAGGCCATAGTAAGAGGGTAGATTTGCACCGAGGGGGGTGGCACTGGAACAACAGGCACTTGCTGAAGACCACACCCGATGGCAGTAAATTGAGAGACTTATGTCACAAATAAAATATGCTCATCGCCAAACAAGGCGCAGGGATAGAAATCCATGCCCTGAGAAAAGAACAGAGCCGCGACGAGGTGAGTCAGGGAGAAGGAGACGGAGACGGAGACCAAGGTGCATCTCTGTGCCCAGATGGTATCATGCCTCCTTGTCACATGCCAGAGAGGGTCCTGCTTAAAGAAAAAAGGGCAGTTCGAGGAGATGCCCAATGTGTAGGAAGGCAAGCGCCCGAGCAAGGAAAGACCAGCTGTGCGTGGCTTCCAGTGTGGTTGAAGGATTTAGGACTTGGGGCTTCAAGAAGACCTCCACTGCGCTTTCCTCCTACAGACACGCAAGCTCGGCTCGACCCATGCCACGCGACAAGCTCTCCCGAGAAAAAGAGTTCCTTATGCCTCCTTATAGATTGACCAACTGCTGTACAGAGTCTTTGGCGGCCCGACTTGAGGGTGCGATGCGCCGCAGCGACACCGGCCGTGTCGGAGCACCACGGATAGTGAGCGATGCTGCGATCGAAAGCCATGACACCAAGGGCTTCCAAGGGGAGAGAACATGATTTCACCGTCCTGTGTCGGCGCTCATGCTGCAGGCAGACACGCCTTAATCCTTCTCCCGGTCGATGTCCGGCGGGGGTGTGCAGCAGCCAACAACAGCTGGGAATTGTCCAAGTGCGGGCATGAATTACTGCTGTGTGCTGTGTGGTTGTTGCTGACTGAGGAAGAAAGGCCGTTGTGTAGGAAAGAATCCTTGGCTTTTGGATATCATCCAGTAAAGTACTGCACATGAAGATCTCAACCACATCAGACCGTCTATTGCACATAGATCGGGATCCACTTGGGCCTCTGAATTACAATAGACCACACACACACACTCGCAGTTCTTGGTCGTTTTCTTCCGCGAACTGGGGCTGCACCCCCACCATTTCCCGAGAGCCGCGTCGAATCGACCCCGACAATCCACCGCCAATATACATAACGACTGTGCCATTCCCCTATTCATCATCTTCCAGACCCGGCCTCACGTCCAGGCACTCATCACACAGCATATCAAGTCTGCGCAGCAGCCTCTAGGAAGCTGCGCCAGGTCTTGCGAGCATACTCGCTGCCCAATTCGGTATCAGGCTTTTGGTCCGCTCACCCGAGGGCACGCAGAGGTTCTGTGGAGGCGTGACCTAACAGCCATGACCTTGGCCGATCTATCGACAGCGGGCTTGGATTTGGTTGTCTTCCTGACCAGTTTGATCAACTTCCACGGTGCCATAGGCTACGCAGACCCGGAAGTCGCCATTGTCCTGTACATCATCTCAAAACTCTTGCCCCGTTTTCAGGAACTGTCGGACGCTGCAGTATGACGCCCCGGCCATACTCTACCGGCCTCGGCTATGAGTCCCCGACCGAGCATACCGTCGACCGCACCGTGACGTCTGCACTGGCCACGAACCAGCTGTTCCACCGGTTGAGTCAACTGGAGCAGACCCAACAGACGCAGACTGTGGCCTTGGATGACTTGGTTTCCAAGGTCGAGAAGACCGACATGCCAAGGGTTGTTGGCATCAAAGACAGAATCGCTTGCTTCCAGTGGACATGGTTCACATCTACAATGGCAACAGGGGGTATCGCCAATGTCCTTGCATCCGGTAAAGAATAACAGCAACAGGCGCTGCTCAAGAGATTACGGACGAGGCTGAAATATTGACTTGTCTAGTTCCCTTCCGGTCTCAATGGCTGCAGGTCGTTGGAGTCATCTTCTTCATCTTCAATATTTGCCTTTTCATCACGAACACTGGCCTTCTTCTCACGAGATTCCGTCTACGGCCAGGGAGCTTCAGGCACTCATTCACTGACAGGGTTGAGTCCCTCTTCATTCCGGCCTCTGTGAGTACATGAAACCCAAGACGGAAGGATAAACGCGGGATCGCTGACAGAAGTCGAGCTTGTCTCGTGAGTTCACAGTTCAAGATCGGGAGACAACAGCGGCTAACTTGTCGCGGAGGCTTGGCACCATACTCATCAACATATGCCAGTATGGTGTCCCAAAGACCGGCCCTTGGCTTCTTGCCACTATGGAGGCCTTGTTTTGGGTATGGGCAGTGGCAGCTATCCTTATCAGCGCCGGCATATATCTGATCCTTTGGTCTACACTGTAAGTGTCTCCAACGCAACAGCTTACTGTGTAATTTCGCCCGAATTTTGACACCACTGAAAAGCGTCTTTCCTATCCACACCATGACCCCGGTTTGGGTCTTTCCAGCCTACCCTCTTCTGCTAACAGCCCCCTTCGCGGGCAATCTTATCAACTCGTCTGTCAAGATTGGGCACACCAGCACCCTCAATGCCTTACCCATAGCCATGGCAGCAGTTGCTGTACAGGGGATGGGGTTCTGTCTGTCTTTTATGATTCTTGCCGCCTTTATATACAGGCTCATGACACAGAAATTGCCGCGGGATATGCAGCGGCCTGGTGTCTTCATATCGATCGGACCTAGTGGCTTCACTGCGGCAGGGCTCGGTAAGCTTCAACGGCACTGACAGCCCTCCTTCTATATATGCCAGCTACCAATCTGACCGGGAACCTTCGTAGTCCAACTCGGTGGGCTAGCGGGCGAAATTCTCCCGGAAGACTTCATGATGCCCGGCATGACAGCTCATGCTGTCTTCATACTGAAGCTGCTATCTGCTATGATCGGGCTGTGGTTGTGGGGCCTCGCCGTTTGGTCAGTGCTGCCTGTCATACGATGATGATTCAATCCCAACACTGACCACCTGCTCCAGGTTCTTCTTCGTATCCGTCGGTAGCTTCTGGAAGTACGCGCGGCCAGAACACGAGGCCAAGATCGGCTTCCAGATGACCTTCTTCTCTTTTGTTTTCCCAAATACGGCGCTAGTGACCGCAACGTACCAAATAGCAAATGCTTTCAGCTGCAGACCGCTCCAGATTGTTGGATGTGTCATGGCCGGACTGCTAGTTCTTGTCTGGGCTGTCATATTCGTCACAATGATCCGCTGCATCTGGAAACGAGAGCTGTTGTGGCCCAAGGATGAGTGACTGTCTGGAACATCCGGAAGGAGGATGCAGATGCCGGGATGCCAGACAGAATGAGTAGTGGGAACAGCTAAAGTCGACAAACGTACGGCCCTACAGACGACCGTCTTAATGTCCCATATGAGTCAAGGGGATGCACGTGCGAGTCTGAATGAGCTTTGGGGCATGATGGTTTAGATCGGATGTCGAGATTCCAGAAGTAGAAAGCTGGTTTCTGATGTGCCGCGGACGCAAGTCAACACGGGGCAGAGCGCATCTCCACACATACACATGGTAGCGAGATTTATACATCTATGGAATTTGATGTGCTCCCAAACTTTTGAGAGCCCGATTCGGGAGACTTCACTGCAAGAATGTCCGTGAATGATGGTGATGGAATTGAGGGGGTATTTGATGGTAGACGCTCATCCAGACTCTGGATGAGGAGCTTGACGCAGTAAATGGAACTTCCGCTTATATGAATCACTGCGAGTGCGACGGACCGAGATATAACACAGTCTATAAGAGGACCTGTCGCAGGCCTAGTCATTATATTCGTAACGTGTTTGCGCTTCTATTAATGCCGATTTATTGTCCCGCTGCTGGTTTGAGCGAGACCAGTTTAACACATGCTCCTTGTGCCTTCCATGGCACACCGCCTGCTTCAAGCAAACCGTAATATCGAGTACAGTGCCTCCTCATCAACATTCCTGAGGGCGATTGCCGTGGCGACCAGTCCCTTGCCGCCCGGGCTATGTGGAGCCGAGGACACTCGTTCCCAGTCGAGGCCCCAGCAGTGTCCATGAGCCGTATCAGCGGTTGGTGTCGAAGTTGGGCCGTGATTATTTCTTTGCTCCGCCCTTGGCACCCTTGACCTCCTTCTTTTTCTTCTGCTCGGGCTTCAATGTGGCGAAGTGGATGTACCAGATGAAGACTCCTTCCAGGATGAGGATGACGAGCACGACAACGAGGATGGTGAACAGGTACGGCTGGTCGTTGAGGGCGGCGACGGCTTGGGGCGTGGCGCCGATTTTCCTGAACCAATCGAATTGAGCCATGGCGGCTTTGGTGTTGGTTGATTATGGAGAAATGTGACAGAAACGACTGTGTCTGCTTCGCTTGCTCTGCAAGACGGGCGACGGGTGACGGGTTTTTGGCCTGGGGAGAGAATTGAAATGGATATAAACAACTGGACCAGCAGATGGCGAAAGACGCTATTCGCAGAAGTGAATAGAGGGAAAAGAAGATCGGAGGCAGAAACAGAAGGGAGATCCTCTGCACATGATACAAACCATCGGGCAGGACCAAAGAGAGGGCCCGGTCCAATTCGTCTCACCCGAGGAGGGCTACAGGCCAAAATAGGGGAGCCGTCGAGGAGATCGAAACTCGACGGTTTCAGAATTGCGGCAGACTGAACTCATGGCGAGTGAACTAAGCGCGGCCCAATTGGCTGGCCGCATCATCGTCCCATCCATCCACGGGGGCCGCCAAGACTCGGAACATGTTCTCTAGCTAGGCCTCGAGCGGTTGACCTCGTCGTCAGCCAGTGCGTGACGACGAATAATGAGAGAGGTCGAGAGCTCAACGACCGATGCAGTCGACGTTGCAGTATGAGGCTCTTCAGTGGTGGTCGGTAAGGGGTCACCTCCACTCTTGGCTTGGTGCTTTTGGGGTGCCTGCGTAAGTACTTAAGTACTTAGGTACCTCACACAGCGTCGGTTAGTCATCAAGACGAAGCCACCCCTGTCAAAAAATTGGTGACGGGGTTCGTGAGCTACGGCCGAGCAAAGAGCTCCTCCACGCCTTGATGCCTTGACGCCTCCACGCCTCTACGGATCCCAACGGTCCATGTGCCATTCCGAGCCCCATCGCCTATCATCCCTTCGGAAGCCATGAGTGTGGCTACACCTGCTGCCAGGCGTCTGCTCTGCAGGTCTCTGGCGGCCAACTCTGCCAAAACTTCCGCACGCGCCACCGTCGCAGCCGCCGCTCCGGGATCAATATGCCAACGACACAGCTTCCACACCTCGGCGCCTATGCCAGCGAGGAGGAGGAGATTCAAGGTCGACGAGACGGAATCCACCGATCCAGTGGCGATCAGAAAGTTCAAAGAGGACGCGTTTCCCGACTACGATGACACCGATCTCAAGTCCCTCAAGAAGAAATATACCCCGGAGCAGCTCAGCGCAGTGCAGCTAGGCGAGCAGATCGTCGATTCGGAAGACTTGGCGACGCAGGGTAGGATACGGACCGACGCGTACAAGTTCGAATATCTCGAGGACTTCTCGAAGGTCCGCCAAGTCGTCGACAAGCGCGTCAAGACGTACCGGCCAGTCGATACCACCGCGAAGTTCATGACACCGGACGAGTTCGGCGATGACTTCGTCGACTTTGTGCGCCAATTGAACGAAAAGCGTGGCGTTTCGCACGACATAACCTACGAGGAGGCGCTCAATATGTACGAGGACATGCGGTCCAAGATGCTGAACAAGGGTCCTGATGACGCATTGTCGGCAGCCGAGCTTTCGGAAGTTATGGACAGGGCCGTTGATGAGAAGGAAACAGAGACACCAGAAGAGATTTCAGACTTGGAAGCGTACAAATACCTCATGGATCGCAACTCGATGACCGGATTCGATGGCGGCGACACCTCCCTAGCGCCCGACCTGCCATCCAAGGTCCCTGGCGTGGAGGGCCTGTACAAACAGCAGACCGACGCTGACGAGGGTCTGGATCCCGAAGGCAGGTACCAAGAGCTGAAGAAGAAGACGGGCATGAGCGTGAGCGAGATCCTTGGAATCTTCAACAAGCAGACCAAGATCCTGGTGCGCAGGTTTGTCTCCAACCAGACGCGTCTGGGCAAGATCCGCAGCTGCTACATTCTCGCAATGGCGGGCAACGGGAACGGGCGTCTGGGCATGGGCGAGGCCAAGTCTGTCGACTCGGAGACTTCCGTCCTGAAGGCGAAGCTATCGGCTATTGAGAACATGATGCCGATCCGGCGATACGAGAACAGGACGATTTACGGCAATGTGGAGGTCAAGATCGGAGGGACGGTTGTTCAGATGTATTCGCGGCCGCCCGGTATGTTTGACCTTTTTAGCGATTTCTGGTACCGTTGCGCCCGGGGTTCTTGTGCTAATAATTTGAACAGGATTTGGTCTCCGCGTCTCCCACCGCATGTTCGAGATTGCCCGTCTTGCAGGTATCACGGACCTCTCCGTGAGGATGCCTCGCTCGCGCAACCCCATGAACTCTGTCAAGGCCTGCTTCCAGGGTCTGACGAATCAGCCCGACCCAGAACTCATTGCGCTCGGCAGAGGCAAGAAGCTTGTCGACGCGCGAAAAGTTTACTATGGTGGTGCTGTACATTAGACGGCGCTCCTGTAAATATATGTGTATAATGAAGCACTCTCAAGACCAATTTCTGGTCTAGCTCTATGCCACAACGTTTGACCAAGGTGTTGAGTCATGAAAGCTGCCCTGCAATTGTGTGGCTCGAGATGCGCGGGACCGAGGCGTGACGATTCGCGTCGTCCTGTTCGGAGTGTGTCTCTGTCTATCCGTGTACAGTGTCGTGCCAATTGTGAAGTGAGCCACTGGTCGCAGCGGGACACGCGCTCGACTTCAAGTTTACTTGATTGAGTGTTTCGTTCGTGTCCACCCTCAATGCTGTGCCTGGTCGCCCCAGTCGATTTCCTGCTGCAGGACGATGCTGTAGACGCTCGCCTTCAAGAGTGTGAACACCAGGCTTGTCTTCCGCTCGAGCTCGCGAAGGCCGTCGAGTATCTCTGTTGTAGGCTGGGCGGCCATGTTGTCGAGGATAGAGGCAAGCTGCGCAGCGAAAGGGCGAGGGTCAGAACTAGGGAGATTGAAATCAAGGCAAGGAAGGGCATCGCAAGGCGTACATTCTTCATGTTGTCTGCCAGTCTCTCGTACTCGTCCAGAACCTCTTGTTCCAGGGGCGAGAGCTCTGGCGGGGAAAGCAGTGCGCTCGATGCTGGTCGGTCGTCCATCCTTCTGGCTTGTGCCGGTGGGCGGATGGTAGGTGGGTGGGACTGTTCTGGCGCCGCGTGGTCGAAGAAAGGAAACGCGTCAACTTGTCGTGGAGATCTCAACGTGGGGTTGTTGTTAGACCCCAGGTTCAGCCCCACTTTGGTGCCTGCGGCTCATCATTGCTTGGTGGTGGTAGCTATACTTCTGACACCGCTGAAAGGCCGCAGTGTCGAAGGTAGACTGTACAACATCGGACAGCTCACTCAATTCAACCTCACTCATCACGGGTCGATTCTATCACTAGAAACCAACCATCCAAAAGTCCATCCCGACATATAAGCCTTTCTCTCACTTCAAGCAGCAGTCAGAAAAAGAATGTCATGGGACTCCAAATCCACGGTGTCTCGTCGGAGACAAAATAGCAGTGCGGCATCAGGGCGCACAAGAGGGCTCTCAATACACATGCGGAATGCAAGCAAGGCGGCGGCAGCGAGTTCAACACCCTTCAAGGTCGACCCCAAGTCTGCACACACATCAGACCCCTTCCTGCAAGAATTCCTGAACCCGGCGTTCGACCCGGCGGACTACCTCAACCTGACGCTGCCACCCCTACAGGGCTCATCGTCGTCACTGAGGTCCTCATCGACGGCGGGCAAGGGCGCCGCGCCCCTGGCCCAGCTGTCGAGCGAGGCCCAGGAGCTCCTGACGCAGCTCAACGCCCATACGACACGGCTCGCGACCACTCTCACGCAGCTGACGGACGACATACTCCGCAGCGGCAGCAGGCTGGCGTACGAGGTTGAGCTGCTCCGGGGCGAGACGCTGGGCCTGGCCGAGACGCTGACAGAAGGGCCACTGCGAGATGACCTGGAAAGGTTCGTCCCGGCCGGCATCGAGAGCGCTGTTGCCTCCACCCGGCGGGCGTCCTTCGGGAGCTTAGCACCCCCTACGCCCTTCCCCGAGAAAGGCAAGGACTCGCCTCCGCCCGCGACGCCCGCCGCGGTGGTGGAAAAGAAGGCCGCCGAGGCCAGTGAGGACGAGCCGGCGTACATATCACACCTGAGGACATTGACGCTGGTCCGCTCACGCCTCGACTCCGTGATCAAGACATTCGGGGACGCGATGGACTTTGTCTTCCCGCCGTCGGAGGTGTCTGTCAGCTCGGGCTTTCTCTCCGTCTCCGCGCCGGACTTTCCAGATATGCACACTGCGTCGAAGGAGCAGATCAGTACCGAGGAGAAGGGCCAGAAGACCCTCAGGAAGCTGCGCGATGAGATCTCGGCCCTGCTGGCGAAGAGCAATCCCGACCCGGTGAAGGGCGTCGAGGATGCCACCAAGCGGGTGGAGGAGCTCAAGGAGCTCATCACGGTATGGAAAGGCACGGCGGAGGAGAAGGGCAGGCAGAGGTTTGTGGAGAACCTGGCGCGGTTGGTTGAGGAACGCCATAGGGAGTTGGTCAAGGAGGCCGAGATGCAAAGGGAGCAAGGCTTGAGAGAGAGTCGAAGTAGGCAGGATGATGACGCCTTGAGACGAGATCAGGGGGGCTCTTCAGACCCCGCGACTGCGGAGGCTAGAGGGTCCATGGGCGGTTACGGCTTCATGACCCAATGGCAGAAGCTGAGGAATGGGCTGTGAGAAGGACATGGCGCGTTAGATATCGAACCCTTGATATTTGCCAAGTGTCTATGCTATGATACCCGAGCTTCTTCCTCAATATGATGGGACGGGAAGGACAATCCCCCGTCCCCCAAATCTACAGCCAGAATATTTCCAATCCACTGCTCTCGCGTTCGTACGGCCATTGATCTCCAGTTAATGAATGCATCAGTCGCTGCTTTGAAAGGGCCAAGGTGAGTTTTTACAGGTATCCAAGAACCTTTGTTACCATTGCAACACAGTCTTGACCCAAGATCATGAACGAAGCGAGGGCACAATAATTCATTTGATTTTGTTCTGTTTCTGTCTCTGTTTCTTCGCAGATACTGGGTTTGCTTGACCACTCTGTGCCCTAATATCAAGGTCAACCTCCAGATCTGTCCAGGCCTTCCTTTGCCCCAAAGCGCAATTCATAAAACCTTGATCCGGCGTTTCCAGTTCTGTCCCAGCCAGCCAAACCTAGCCTTAACAACTCCGACCAATCCATGTCAGTCCTGCAAATGCAACAATTCCAGGCCTTAAAACAGACCGCTTCACATCAATATGCAGCCCCCACCCTCAATCTTCCTCTTTGATGGCGTTGATCCGCTTCTTGAGAAACTCAAAGGAAGAGAAGAAAACAGCATTCACAGCGCAGGATCTGCCCATGGATACACCAAGACCCCTGTACATATGCCTTCGAAAGAACTCAATTTTCACCGGGGGCACTGTCTGACCCCTGGAGTACATCAGACAGTTACGTTGGTATATGCTCTTCGCGGAATCGATTGGATCTGCAGGGTAATTGTCAATGGGCTGTTGGAGGACACGTGAATGCAGGCCATAGACACTTACAAATCATTGCCCAGGATACTATCCCGCAGAGGCCACCCGCAACAAGGACCGCCAAGGGGTTCGAGTGAGTACCGTCACCACCAAAAGTTGTCAACAGCTGTTTGCTGCTCTCGTATGTCATGAAGTAAATGCCGGTACCCAACGTGTCTCTCACTAGATTATCAGTCAGATCAAGTTTGACAGGATGGGGCGACGAGTCACATACGTAGATGAAGATTGAACCCGGTATAGAGTCCAAGAGGGCCACGGTGCCGGATGATGTTCGCCATCGTCTTGAAGGTGCCCTTGTTCTGATAACTGGCGGCGATCTTGTGGCTTTCGGGGTGAATGCAGTTCTTCTTGTCGGCTAGAAGGACCGACACTTGAGCACTCAGCTTCGTGAGTTCGAAAGGGCCTTGTGCAGCGTCAGATTTAAGGAACTGCAGACATTGTCTCTTCGTAGAGCAGGCGGGAAATCACTTACATGCAATGAGCGTAATACATGAGCCAGCCGTTGCACCGGCAGCTCCAAAACAAGCGATAGAGGGTAGATTTGGATATGTGCCCTGTTTGTTTACATGGGCCAGGACATCGATGCCAAAGTTCTTCTTGAGCCAGTCCGAGTAGACGTATTTTGAACGTTGGTAGATCGAAAACGAGACCGTTCGCACGAGAGTGATACTAGCCATCGGGGCAGTTACGCCTGTAAGTATAGGCATATGTTAGCAACGGCGAATGGATCGTGGGGGGGGGGGGGCTCATTGGTAAGAGGCAGAGGGAGTGCTAACCTCGGAAAAAGCCCCTCAATTGCTCGGTCTGGTACGTGTGCTTCACACAGCCCAAGAAACCGGAGTAGTTGTACGTCTGCATGCGTGTCTTGACGCTGTCGAGCGGGAAGGCCGTCAAGGTGGACAGGACGCTGGACGCAGACGCGCTGACCTCGGTCCTGTACCGCTTGATGAACGGCGCCTGCTCCTGCTGAGCCGTGTGCTTGTTGTCTCCCTTTCCGGCAGCCATGTCTGCTGCTCGCTTGTCGCCACCCGTCGTGTTGTGACTGCCGCTGCTGCCTTTCGTAGGCGTGGTCGGAGGCTGAAGCTGGGGACCATTTTGGTTGAGGGGTATGAGCTCAGCTGGCATGCTTCCTGGCAATTACAGGCCCTGGGCAGCCGCCTTTGGACAATGACCTCGAAAAGACGAGACCAGAGCCTTCAAAGCGGTCGCGTTATGGGCAAGTGCCAGAAAACGAGGTCCATGAAGAACCCCGCGATGCGTGGGTTGTGATCAGTCGTTGTCGACGGCCGCGATGGTCGGCTTGGATGGGCGACGGGGGGTGGTTGATGGGGTGGAACGAGGTTGTAAGGGAAAGAAGGTGTCTGGACGGGCTCGAGCACGAGGAGCTAGAGAAGTAACCACCGAATTGATGTGCTAACGACTCTTATCGTCGTGCAACAGAAACTCGTCTGCTGGAGCATTAGAGTAGTGATGGTGTGAAGTGTATTGGGGACCTGTGTAGAATTGCGGGGTCCTGTCCAATACCCACACAAAGCTAGCTCAGCTCTGGGAGCTGGTTCGCCAGAGCGCTCGCTTCTTTCTCCACAGTGACGGTAGATCATTGATCTGAAGGCTAAGTATGGAGCACCCAGGCACCTCGACGCTCCCGTCCTGAGGGAGAGGGGGGGGGCGGCCGGAGCAAGAGACCCACCCAAAGACATCGATTTGTATCACAAGCTACAGTATGAACCCACACTACTTCCTTTGAACCCTCTCCAACCAGCCAGGTTGGGCCCTGTTGGAAAGGGACTCACTAAGTACATGTCTTGAACGTTGTGCTCGTATGAACGAACTAACAGTATTTCCGACCGTACCATACAACTCAGCAGAAACCACATGTATGCAAGCCTCCAGACGTCACGGCGACGCAGGGATCTGCCTCTCACCGAGTCAGCCCGCGTCGCACAATGCAGCAGGCCAGATCTGGAAGCGGAAGATGTGTCTTGTGGTGTGCACGACGGTCGAGACTGATATATATGCCCGCCTGGGCATCGGGAGCCGGGCCTGCCAGAGTTCATGTGCGGTGCTATTCCAGTGTGGCAGCAAGAACCCTATCTGAAAGGCCCCTTGGTCTGGATAATTGTCATCAGATGAGCGAGGCTTGAGGCTCGTCACAGCTTCGACGTAGCGACGTCCTATGCCTCCTCGCCGTAGACCAGTGCCATTCAGCTCCAGCATGCAGACATATCATGGGCTATCGTCCCATGCAGTCCCTCCTAGTTCTGCACAGCTCTCATGTTCCTGGCCCTTGCAGGTCTCGGGCCAGCAGCCAATCGTGACTCCTACATAGCTTGACCCACCGCCCTGGTGGCTAAGGGCAGAATCGTCAGATTCCTGCGCATGTCCACCCGAAGCAGCCCCTGGGCGAAGCGGCCGCTGTTTCTTTCGCTCGAGACTCAGGAGACTTGTTTTGAGTCGATTTACTGCAGCCAAGCAAAGCGGGCCGTTTCCTCCTCTGGACGGCGTCTCAGGAGCATCTAATTCGGGGGCGGGGAGTGGCGGGGAAGCAGGCCCGCCCGGGTCTCTGCCGACTTGGCCGGCGTCTCACTGTCCGACACGGGTGGGCAAGACGATCCGACCCATCAACTCAGCGGAGAGGTAAACACAAACCCATCGTCTTGTTGAGCATGGCAATGGTCTGCTCGTAGTGGGCATATGCTTTATCTTTGACCGAGTCCCTGCATGTGACGGTCAGCACTCTCACCCTGCCTCACCTAAAACCTGATCACAGGTTGAGATCACACACTACGTACCCTTTCCTTTTGTGAACGGAAGCGGCGACGTGCCTCCAGGTGTTGCGGCTGTTGTCCTCCCTGCAGAACTGTGTGAAGAGAAGGTTCTTGACAATCTTATGTTCTGTGCCTCTCTCCCTGGCGGCGTTGTTCAGGAACCAGACGGTGCGACGGATGGTGCTCTTGTCGAAGGTGCTGGTTTTGTCACGAAATGCTCGGCGTAGTTGATCTCGTGCCACAGTGCTTGCTGGCTGAGAAAAGCATACCGCTTTTAAGGCCGCCCGGTACAGGTGCCGGTACGCATGAATGACCTCCTCCTGAGCCATCTTGGCCGCAGAGCTGCTTGGGAATGGGTTGTGATGTTGCTGTTTTGGTTGTTTGGGTCCAAAAGCAGGTGAGATGCCGCCTGCCGTCCATAGCTGCAGTGGAAGTGAGCTCCGCGCACAGGCCACCTACCGCTCTCTGTGTGCTGTGTGTGTGGCACACTGTGGGCTCACTCAAAGTCAAGGTGAGGCCTTGCAACAGCGAGAGTGTCGGTGAACCGATCTTGCGTGCAGAACATCACATCGGAGACATTGTTCCAAATCTCATTCCGTAAGAGGGCCAGCCATGCCCCCGCCCATCGAGGAGGAGGAGATAGAAGAAGAGGTTGTACACGGCTCCCATATATGCACACATCACACACGGAGAGCAAGTTCCATGGCTGATCTCTACAACAGGATCCTGCCGAGGGGGTTTCTTCAAGTGATGAAAGTGTTCTCAACAACGCAGACGGTGCCATTGAACCATCACATAGCGTTCAGTGCGGTGTTTCCCCTGAACCTGTCATCAGCGATATCCCTCTAGTCATCAGCGACATCCAAACGTCCAACGCAACGGCCGTCCCTGGGCCGGGATCTCGGGAATTTGGCCAGCAGCCGACGAGAACGAAACGCAAGCTGTCTCCCAAGAGACCCAGCTATGGCGTAAGAAGCACGTTCGTGCCAGGGCAAGGATTGCGCTGACCTGTCGTAGCCGATGGCGAAACGGAGGAAGGGCAATAAAAGAGCTCTGCCATGCGTCCTATGCGCCCGTCGACTAGCAAACGACCCCAAATGGTCTTGCCACAATGCAGTTGGTATGAAGCAATAATTTTTCTTTTGTTTTCTTTTTGACTAATGTTCACGATGACCGATTCTAAGATTTGTTCATATATTAAAACTCAAGGCTGATTCGAGTTTCCAACTTTTCAGTTTCCCAAGACGGAATCAGTGGCTATTCAGGGAGCAGGTGAATCACGCCAACACGATCCTGTGTGGCACTTAAGAACGAGCTAACCTAAATTACGGTTATAGATGTGACGAGTGTATTTCCGCACATGTATCGTGCTTTCCTGTGAGTAGTGACACCAGAGAAACCATCCTGTATATATACATCCTGCTGGGAGAGATAGCTCATTCAAGTACATCAGATACCGCCCAAGGCCGTGGCATCGGTCAAGGCACTCGTGCAAGCTGCTGAGGAGGTCAATAACCACGATGGCGTGAGTAACCAGGCCCAACAGGCGGGCTGCTATGCCTCCACCAAGTACAATGTCGCGCGGCACCTGCTCATCATTTGCTGTTACTTAGAGTCAAAACCTCGCCGTTCTGGCTGCCTATGAAGCGACCGTTGGCCCAGTGCTTGGCGCGTTGGTGGGTATCAAGGTAAAGAACAATCCAGTGAAGAAGGGGAGCCGGACGTCGAGGAAGAAGAGAAAAGACAAAGATGGCAGAAAACCCGGCGAGGTGAAAGTGGGAGTAACTGGGGCATTGCCTCGAGCGTCTAGCCACAGACGTCAATCGGGAGACCGTAACCGCAACGCGCAATTTACGTCCGAGAACAGGAGCAGCGGCTTCCAAAGCGCGAACACAGACCCAGCGGTGCTTCCTACCCCATTACAGACAGACTGCGTGCCAAAACCCCCCGAACACAATACTGATGCCTTTGAGAAGCTTGAACGACAGGCTATTCGAAGGCGGAAAGTCGAGGCGCTCGAATCTTTAGCACATACAGCAGCGCTCTTCCTAGCGGAATTCATGAACTACAACAAGGGCCGTCAGGAGCCGGCGACGAATACATCATCAGCATTGGAATCAGGGCAGGATCAAACAGGTCTAGGAGTAGGAGCGGCATATGCAGCAGCAGCAGCAGCAGGGATAACTGCGAACGTTTTCCAATCCCTGAGTGAAGAGATTGAGCACAGCGGTTACAGCAGCAGCGCGAGTGGTATGGAGCAGTCCAGCAGCAGTTCCGGTAGCAGTGACGATGAGGATATCCCGTCCAGGGTCCCGAGCGGATCCACAGATGATATGGGTATGGACATGGACATGGACATGGACGAGTCTGGTAGCGACGAGATGCGCTCCAAGATGTTTGCCAGTTTCAGGAATGAAGAGGATGCGGATGACGTTGAGCCTGAAGTAAAAGTTGAACATCGTTGAGAGATGACAAGCCGGCAGCTCAGTCTACCTCCGAATTATCTGGACGTTGAAATCATTGAAGAGAGGGCATTAGCAAGAATGCGATTTTTGGAACAGCCAGCCATGTGTCAACCTAAATATGAAATAATGTGTAGTTTGCTTGAGACCCTACGTGGTGCAAACTATGGTATGATCGCCAATCTAATGATGGGTAACCATAATACAATCTTTTAAGATGCTCTCACGTTACTACTTAAAATGCCATCTTTCCCCCTAGTGACTGGTTTACTTTATTGAGAAAATCTACACCATCTTTTTCTCTTATTCCCCGATCCAGCAGCGAGTTTGAGAACTACGGCTTGCGTTGCATGGCCAGCGAGCCAAACAAAAACATCACTGCAGGAAAGCATGCGTTGTGATCTGTCTCGAGTGGTAGTCTCGCGCAGGGCTGCGGGCAAAGCGTAGGTATATAGAGCCCGAATCTACTCAGTACTACGGTATTCCAATGCTGTTCGCGACCAACGCTTCCCGCAACGCTGTAACACAACCAAGTATATATCACATCTGAATGTACCGTCTACACCCCAGAGCCGATGAGCCGAAATCTTGACACACGTACCGCCGAAATGCCTGACAGCGACACTCTTGTTTCACCAAGCGCCCTTCTCTGGAGGCGGAAAAAAGAAATCCGAATATTGACACTGCGAACAACGCTCTGCACAGCACGCGTGTGCCTTCTTTGTGCGTTGTGATCTCTCAATGGAAACCCCAGAAGAAATAAAAACAATAACAATCCGTTCATCGCAAGCCTGTCTCTGTTCCCTTCTAGTATGCAAGATGTCTAATACCCACGACTCGCCGTCTTTCTGCCCGTATTCTGCAAAATTTATCCCCCCACCCCAGTGTACATCGATGATATGTTCCCCAACCACCTTCTCGGCTTCTCCATTGGAATGGTCGTTTTCCACAGCACCCTAATCATCTTGATTACCCAGCGGCTGATACCTCCCACTTCTGTTCGACACACTGCCCGATCGCGCACGAGACTGTGACCGGCCGACAACCCTCGACAGCCAGCCGGCGACCCCGCCCTCCGCCTGACCGGCCTCGTACTGGGGCCGTCCATTGACAAAGTTCACTGCTGGTGGGTCGACATCCAGGCCGGGGAACGGCTGCTCATCGGCTAGGAGCGGCCGGCCACGCATGTCGAGGGACGGCACGGGAGAGCCCGCGCGAACATGGGAGCCGTCAACCGGTCCGAATGCCGGTGTACCCGCCGAGGCCGGCGTGCCTATCGTGGTCGTCGCGTCGCCGAAAATGGAGTTCATGTCCTCGAGTCGGACGCCGCTGGTCTCGGGGTAGATGAAGTACACTGGGACGTCAGATTAGCATCAAAGCTGGGCAGGCCCACAGGATCCGAGGCAAGGCTTCTTACCGATGACAAAACTGGCGGCGCAGAAGAACGCATGCACGAGGTACAGGCGCCATTGGATCCACTCTTGCAGCACGGGAGTCATCTCTCCTACGAGCCAGTTAAACGCCCAGTTTGTCGCAGTCGAGAGTGATGCGCCCTTGGACCGGATGCTCAGCGGCAGAATTTCGGGCGGGTAGAGCCAGGGAATCGGGCCCCACGAGTAGCCAAAGGCAGCATTGTAGATCATGACAAAGATCACAACCAGGGTGGGCGTCGCCCTGATGTCAAGGAAAATGAAATACGAGATCAATGACAGAGATATCGTCATAGCAACCGCGCCAGAGAGCAAGATGACCCGACGGCCCCACGTGTCAACAATGTACCATGGTGGGATCGTGGACAGAAAGTAGGTGATACCGTTGATACCAGTCATCAGCACCGCATCGTGGCCAATCCAACCGGCGGATTCAAAGACGTAGGGCGCGTAGTATGAAATAACGTTGATGCCGTTGAGCTGGGCCAGGCCCTGCGCAGACATGGCGATGAACACACGGGTCTTGTAGCGGCGGAACATGTCGCTGTACGTCCTCTCGCCCTCCTGGCGCTGGAGCAGGACGTTCATCTTAATCTCACGGAATTCGTCACGCGCCTTGGGGTTATGAATATCACCGCCGCCGTAGAGGTTAGCAATGACGACGATCCCCTCCTCGTCGTGGTCGTTGTCGAGAAGCCATCTGGATCTTGTTAGCAACTCGCAAGGTGTGAGAAGCACTGTTTGCCATACCTGGGGGATTCGACAATGACGAGACTCCCAACGCCGAGCAGGGCACCCATGATACACTGCATGAACAGAGGTACCCGCCAGGAGGCGTCGCTTTCTATATACCCACAGAAGTAGTCTACCCACACGGACGTGGTGTATCCGATGATATTTCCTGAGAACTCGATGCAGGCCAGCTTCCCACGGTTGTGCGGCGGTGAGATCTCGGATTGGTAGACAGGGACAATGGTCGATAGGGAACCAACGCCCAGACCGGCAATGATTCTGCCGAGCATCATCATCGGCATGCCCGTTGCGAATGTCTGCAGGGCGCCGCCCACGAAGAATATTATCGAGCCGTAGAGAATCGTCCGTCGGCGGCCGATGATATCTCCGATCTTGCCCACCAGCAGCGACGATATCAGCGCGCCGATCTCGAGAATGGCAACCATAGTCCCTATCTCGCCCCTCGAGGGTTGATGGAAGTAATCACGGAAGTACGGGCCCCTGTGAGAACGACACCAGTCAGCTACGAGGCTCTGGCTGGAAGGGGAACGGGGGAACGGGGGATGAGGTCCTACGTGATAATGCCCGACATCACACCTTGGTCATATCCGAAGAGGAACACGCCTAATGATACGAATATACTCGTGAAGTAACTGGCAGGTTAAACAATCAGCATCTGGGTCACAAGGCGGCGGCGCGGCACGCAACACGCGCGGCGAGGACCTACATCAGGGGCTTCCCCGTGAAGCCTTTTGAGCTAGGCATGATGGTAGCGATAAGGCGTTGCGCCCTGGACGGGTTGCGGGAGATCAGCTCGGGGATCTCAATTGCCTCCTTATTAACGACGCCAGGCTGCCCCGAGGAGTGGCGGTGGGAGCGGCGGTGGTGGTCGGGGTCCTCGTGGATGCGGACGTGCTTCTTGTCCTTCCTGGCGGTGCTCCCGCTGGCGGTGTGGGCGTGGTTTCGGGGGAGGTGCTTCAGGCCGGCGAGTGCCGATTCATCGAGGGTGTCGTTGAGCCTGGCGCGCAGAGGGTCCTCGGCGTCGATCTGCTCGCCAATGTCGCCTGTCGAGACCCAGCTCTCGGTGTCGTCGTCCGAGTCGGAGCCGGGCTTGTCAACGCTGTGGCTGGAGTGGTGGGCGCCCAGGAATGACGTCGACTCGTCGTGGTGTTGTCGCGAAGCGGAGCCCGAGGACTCAGCGAGGGTGCGGAGAGGGATGTTAGACGACGGTCGGGTGTTTGTCCTTGAGGTTGAGAAAGGCATACGGCATGACCCTTTTTTGTCAACAAAATAAAAACCGGCTGAAGGGGGGTTGGGCGAGAGGGAGCGAACGAATGATACGGCGGCGAAGAAGAGGCTAGCTCGGCGTCTGACTCTGGACTGGACCTGGGCCGTACAGCAGGCAGAATGTACTATGCTATCAGAGACAGATCAGGTCGGATCAGGATATCTTCCAAGTACAGGACGGGATCGATCCTAAAGACGGGGGGCGGGTGCATGGGCAAAGTACAAGGCTATCGTATCGACGTTGCAGCAGGAAGTGCAGTGTTGCGGTTGCGGTGAACAATCGTACGTAGCTTCTTCTCAGCTCTCCAAGATCCCCCCGATGCACTTGACACGGCCATTGAGGTCAAGGATGCCGGCCACACGGGCCCATAATAGTGCATGGCCGCGCCGATCTCACAATCAGTTCGATGCAGAGGTACACTGGTCCCCCGCCTGAGCCTGGTGCATGGCCAAGTAGCTTTTGATCATTTCCACCCGCACACTCTATTTGCAGTAATTGAGGCGAGACGCCTTTTCCCTCCTCGCCCCCCTTTTCCTCGAGAGCCCGAGAGGCCCTGGGGGTTTACAGCTGTTTATCAAAAGAGACCTGGCCCTGGCCTGGTCCTGAGTGGCCTGGCGTCCGTTGATTTCTTTTTTTAATACACTAGAAAGTGCGTGTTGGGCCTAGAGTCGATCCGTCTTCATCGCTGCCTTCTACTGCGCATCCCGTCTACTGCAAACTCGGTCCACTTTGTCCAGTTGTCGCGCCGTTTCTAGAGCTGTGCGGTGCTGTCATCGCTCCACAGCGCTCTCTCATCTTATCTTTGGGGCCCAGCGCCGGGTCCGTAGCGTGAACGCATCCATGTTGATTGACGATGGGGGAGAATCCACCATCGTGGCCTTCCTGCCTACTGCCAGCCAGCACAAGGGATCGCGCCAGATACAGAGGCCACCGCCCCACCGGAGCCCTGAGAACAAAGTTTGCACCGGCGGTCGTGTTTGTGCGGTACCTCGTCGGCTCCTTGCAGCGCTTCATGCGGACAACTGACTGACTGCTCATCGGGCTCGTTCATCGTGCTTGCATGTGGAGTCTCGCAGCCCCAAGTGTCAGGCAGATGACCTCGAGTCCGGGGAAATGTGTAAGAGCGGCTGCCCACGAGACCCTTTTTTTACTCCATCTCCCCTCTTTCTTGCCGGCAATTGGCCTGTTGCGTTCGAGATCACAGGTGGGCAGCGCCGTCAACCCCAGACCCAATGACGCCACCCCGCATTCGAGTCCTCAGGGTCCCGGCTGCTTCAGGCTCGACTCTACTGATCTACTGAAAAATCACACCCGTCTACCCACCTTGCCGCCTTGCTGGGACATCACGCACCACGAACTGCATCGCATCGACAGAGACCTCGAAGGAAGCAGAGTAATCCTTCCGCGGTTACGGCGCTGGAGCGGAAAACCCCCTCCACAGCACCGTGAGCGACAGCGAGAGCTCTCGTGTAATATCTGCCACCCTCAGCTGAGGACCGGCATAGTCTAGTCAACAAGTCAGATTTTGCCGCAGCTGACCTTCAGGCCTCGCGCCCCGCAGCTTGCGCGCGCATACCACAATTAGGCGATGAGATGAACTGTCGCGTGAGATCCGATGGGATGGACAACCTGCAAAACTTCTGTCTCACCTTACTAAGCTCATGACTGCCTCCAGTTTCATCCTCACGAAGCTGTTCCTTGGGATTCTCTCCTGATGCTCGCCTGTCAACGTCGGCAATTGGTGCTGACAAGCTGTGCTGCTGCGCCGCCGAAAAGCTGTTACTGTTATTTCTTTGACAAGTCTGATATTCTCTATTAAGTTTGGTACTCTCGAATTGACCGCCAGCCCATACCAACAAGAATGCACCTGTGTAGCTCATGAAGGGGCACAAGGCCATGACCTTATTCCCCGGGGCACACGACCAAGCATCAAAGGCCAGGCCGAGGATAAAATGAGCTGAGCGTCCCGGCCCGGCTCTGGAAATCCGAGAGGTCGGCGCGACACAGCAAGCCCCTGTATCAAGGAACAATAAGTGCTGACCTGCCGTAATAAACTTTCAGTGAGCCTCTGATTATGTGGTGCGATTTTGACGGTAGTATTTCGACGCCTGCATGCCATCTCTCTACCAACCTTTCGGACTGTCATCAGAGGCAAGACTGTACAATGGCCCACGAATCTGGCCAATCTTCCCGACTTGTAACAAGCCGTGATTCGCCGCGCACATTATACATCAACAAACAGGCCAGCTACGAGATCGAAGGTAGTTGTACACTCCGGCATTCAGGTGAATATCAGCTGACGATACGCCACCGTTGGACCTGATCAAGTGCATAAGACGGACGCCCTCTCGAAGCAAGATTGCTCCTCGTCGGACGCCAGGACCCAAGATGGGCACTGCGGACTGGGAGTCCTCCGACGGCTGCTGCTAAGGACTCACACCGCTAGGGTTCGACCAATATGGTGAGCCTTATCTCGGCCGTTTTATGAAGGATAGCATATGGGCGAACGGCTAGACCCGCCGACTACAACAATGATGGCGAGCGAGCGTTGTCTTCACCTCTCTACTGTACGACCGTGCGGTGATCAGCAACCAGCATGTTGCCAACAGGCAACGAGTGGTCACGAAGGCACGGGACCGTCGAGCCAAAAACAGGATTCAGCGCCCTGCCTAGGGCGAAGTGCGCGCCGTCGTGGCAGACGGGCGTGTGTGGCTGTGGCTGAAACGACACGGCGGCCCAGCGGCCCCAAATTCGGGCTGCAGGTTGGCAGGCTGGCAGGTTGGCTACATGCCCTTGCTATATTTGCCTACGTGACTAGCGCGGGTAGGAGATGCAGAAGAAGTATGTAGGAAGGATGCGGTCCTCGATCTGGCCTGACTGGTGCCTCCCGGGGCGGCGGATGGTGACATGAAGAGAGACGCTATAAAGAGCAGCGAGGTGTGACGAGAAGACTAGAGAAATAAATGTCCGGCGTGGGACAGGGCGTGTTCTCATCTTTGGAGCGCTTGGCTGGCGTGTAACAGTTACTCTAAGGTGGTGGCCCTCGACGAGAGCTTGGCGTTGCCGTCCCTTGCGTCTGTCAGCTGAAATCAAGGAGGAGAGATGGGTTGCTTCCGAGACAAGTGGAGGCCGAGCTGGGAATGCCCGCGATTTAGACTTGACCCGGGCTGAGCAGCTCCCTTGGCTGACATTGGGCCATGCTGGGGGTCGAGTATGAGCATATAGTGAAGCCGTTGAATCGCCTGCCTGCTTTCCCTTGCTGCCTCCCAAGACGGCAACATCGGCGAACGTGCAGGTGAGTACCGACAGGTATGGGCCGTCGAGTCCGGGGGTGTTGAGGTGGGGAGACTCGACAGTCAGTCAAGAATGTGCCCAGGGATGGTGTCGCGGGTGCCCGTCAAGCCTCGGGGGGCCATTCACCAGCTCATCATGCATGAAGATCAAATCAAATCAGTGGTCAGTGCTGGATGCCGGCCGCAGGATGGTCAATCATGCTGCTTACAAGGCATTATTATGCTGTGGTTATAGTTAGATCGCCAACCTGAATCCAGGATGGGCGAAGCACACAGCTGCGAGTGTCCACCGATCCCAACCGCATCGCATCGCATAGCCTGGGGCCTTAGCGCTTGCAGCACACAGCACGCCTGGCTCATTGTTTCAAACTTGCTTATATCTAATCAGGTTACCCGCACCCGCGCCCGCCGTCCCTTTACCAGGCCACGCCTCCCTCTCTCTCCCCCTCCAGCCATCTACAACTGCATTCCAAGCCTGGCAGCCGTAAAAAAAAAAACATAACGCTCGCCCTCCCGCCGGTGCGCACTGATGTCAGTGTCACTTGCGACACAGATCGTCACCCACACACCCACACCATTGCCAGTGCCAGGCGCCATTGCTAGTTCAGAGACTTCCTAGGCCCAGCATAATCTTAAATTCTTATTTCCACAACCAAGGTAAATCCCCCGACGACACTCTCCGCGTGCTACGGTGCGCCCCCCCGTCGGCCAACCAGCGACCCAATCACGCCACCCGAACACGCCCAGACACCCTTGCGAGTGGGCCCCCCAGGCTCCTGCCACTAAAAACACAACAACCAGCCCAGTAAAAAGAGGAAGGCGCCTCCTGCTCTGGGTTCCTTCCAGCCTTCCCGCGACCCACCCCCCAACGTCGGGCAAGGACAGTCTCCCACCGCCTTGCTCGGGCCCAAAAGTGCGATTGTTCCACCCGGTTGTCCTGCAGTCAAGTCATCTATTGTATCGAGTAGGAGGTTTCCAATTATTCCAAGTGACAAGTGGCGACAACCGGCCAGGAGGTAACCGATTATCCCGTTGTCAAGAGCTGTTTAGGAGGCGACTGGTGATTCCGCTGTCGACATCATCCAATCACGAGATCGATCACCTGGTTATTTATCCTGCTCACCTTCGGCAAATAAACGACGATACCGACTGTCCCGCGGTCGCGACTTCATTCCATCCACCACCACCCGCCCTCGCGGCTGATCACACACGAGGACCGACTCAATGGGCTCGACACAATTCGGGAATTTCGGCAACTTTTGTCGCGATTCCACGCTCCCAGTGTGCAACTTGCTCAGCACCAGCCACAATCAGAATGGAGGATGGGGCGGCTGCGAACTCACAGGCATCTCAGTGGGCGGCGGGAGGAGGCTAGGCAACCTGGGGTCGATACTGCTCTGCGGTGTTGCAATTGCCACAGCGATTTATCTGATTCTGCGCTCTGAGCGCAAAAAGGCAGCTGTGGGAAGAAGGTACGTTGATTGTTGGGACGGAAGCGCAGAGGGCGGTAGAAGTGGTGGTGCAGGGAGAAGAGGTTGAAATCAGGAGACTGGGGTTGTCTATCGCGTCTTCCGCCTCTTGCACTGCTGGCCAGCCTTTTGCCTCCCCTTTGCCTGCTTTCTGGCTCTGCTTCCTGCAGGCACGCGTTACTAACATACCTCTATAGGGAGATGCAATTGTTCCTCGTCGGTTATATCGTCATTTCGATTTGCGAGATCTTCACGGTCGGAGAATTTCCCCTGAACTCCACGGTTCGGATAGCGTTTACTGGCATCCACATCGGCTTCATCATTGCGTCCACCTGGATGCTTATGCTTAACGCTGTCGTGGGGTACCAATTCATAGACGACGGCACACCAATGTCGCTCGGCCTCATTCTGGTCTCGGCAGCCGTGCTACTGATTGGGACGGGCTATATCGCACTCGACACAGGGTTCGACTGGACAGGCAAGTTCAGCTCGAGCTACGACGCCCCCAATTACCGAAACATTGCGCTGTATGTGCTATACCAGCTGGCGCCGTTGATCTTCCTCGTCGCTTTCTACGTCCTCGAAACCGTCCTAGTCTTGCGAGTACTGGGCGAGACCCGTCCCATGGTCTATCTCACCCTGGCCGCTATTCTCTTCGCGCTTGGCCAGATCTTCAACTATGCCATCAGCCCCCATATTTGCAACGGCACGGGCGGCAAGATCGACGGAGCGTTGTTCCAGACGCTCTTTACCCTACTCTCGGTCGTCATGATCTGGGTGTTCTGGTCTTCTATCACCGAAGACGACTGGCCCATGCCAGTTGGGAACTACCCATAGACGATGCGTCGTAATTCGGTCAACCTGGAACAATTGAGCGGAAGCACTCACGTAATAACATTAATGTCGAAATGAGTCTTTTAGATAGCACATGACAGCCAGCATACCCATAATGAAATTTGGTAACAGCGCTTCGGATATACACAGTCCTATACGACGACTTCCCACGAGGTAATGGAGAACATACGGGGGACCAACCTTACAGTGTAGTAATCCCAGGAATGACCTTCTCTGTGACGCATCTTCTTCATCAAGATCCAGAATTGACAATTCACCAAGTAACGCTGTAACTCACTGCGGTCTCCACTGTCACCGCCCTACGGCAGGGGAAAGACTTCAATGTTGTATCCATGGTAGCTCGACCCCATGGTGAACAAGATGCTGTCATGTCATTCTTGCTGTAAAGACACCGCGGAGAGGAAAGTGTCCGGAAAATAGCTTCAAGGTGCCGAAGACTTTAGACTGCTCACACTCACCGATTGTCTCTCTCAGTCGTTTTCAAGGCGTCACCAGCCGCCCTCGAGGCCGAACGCGACGGTGAGGCCTGGGCCTTAACCTCCACGTTACGTGTTTGGTGTGAACACCGCCGAGGACGACAAATGGAGTACCTGCTGGCTGGAGACGAAATATGTGGATTTTTTGTGCTTGACCTGGCAAGCTGGCTTTCCACAGTAAGAGCTATGCTATGCGGTGGTAGAATTGGTCGCGAGCTTGAGGGCTTCGACACTTCGTGCCTCGGCGACAACTTACACGATGCTCTTCATATTCGAACACTGATGAAAATGCAATTCATGCGATCACGGCCTCATAGAAGACGGCTTAAAGTGAGCGAGACAGGTTTGATCATCGTAAGAGAGCGTGTGTTCTCCCTTCGGATGAACTTCATGATAGAAAGAGTGGGACCGGTGCTTTGGGTGAGACGTCATTGGCCGTCGTTGACTAACTGTGCAGCCTGTACGGGGTACATCCCGCCCCACTGCAGCAACAGCCCTGAGCTTTTGGGACTGATCTTCTTGTACCCGTCCAAGTGCACGCCCATTCCTCCTTCAACATTGTTGTCGGCGTCGCTTTTTCTTAGCACTCTCCTTGATTTCCTGCTTTTGATTAGTAAGGTAGGGGTGTTCAGTAGTCGGTCATGGAAAATTCAGAGACGGTCTAGAAAACCGCCTCAGACCTTCAGCGGAAACCCGCCCCCTCTACCACATGCCCGACACAGGCCTCCGCGGCGCCTCCTCCCATACCCAGTGGCGACATGGCGGACGATAGCGATGGCGAGTACATCGAAGGAATCTCCGATGATGACTTCGCCGACCATCAAGTAACGAGCGGCCAAGGCCACGCACACGGCGCTGGTCGCGGCGACGCCAGACCCCACCAGAACGCCGGCGGCGGTGGCAGCAGCAGCCGCGGCCAACGACCGCGTGGACACAAGAGCAAGCACGGGAAGCGCGCAGCCTGGGAGGAAGGCAAGTTCACCTGGGACGTGCCCGAGGATGCTGAGGGCAATGTCTCACTCACTGCCCTCCTCGAGGCCGAGAAGCGACGCCGCCTGCTGCGCGACACGACCCCCTTCCAACGCGGCATCATCCGGCACATGGTCCTGGTGTTGGACATGTCTTTTGCCATGCTCGAAAAGGATCTGCTGCCCAACCGATACGTACTAATGATGCACTACGCGGTGGACTTTGTGAGGGAGTACTTTGAGCAGAACCCCATCTCGCAGCTGGGCATCATTGCTATGCGCGATGGTGTCGCGGTGCACATCAGTGAGATGAGCGGCAACCCGGCGGACCACATTGACTGGCTGAGGCATTGGGAGAAGAAGTTCGAGCCCAGGGGCAACCCCAGCTTGCAGAATGCCTTGGAGATGTGCCGCGGTGATCTCTTGTACGTTCTACCCTCGTCTCGCCCTGGTCTGAAGTTTGTCAACTGACATCTTTCATCTTTCCAGTCATGCACCCTCCCACGGCACCCGCGAAGTTCTCATTGTCTACGGTGCTCTTCTCTCCAGTGACCCTGGTGACATACACGACACCATCGAAAGCCTCATAGCAGACAAAATACGGGTTTCCATTGTCGGCCTTGCCGCGCAGGTGGCCGTCTGCGCCGATCTGTGCTCGAAAACCAACGGAGGCGATGCTGGTTGTTATTCGATCGCGATGCACGAGCAGCACTTTCGCGAATTATTTCTCGCCAGTACCACTCCACCGGTAACACGACAGACCGAGCGGAGCAACGCCAGCTTGCTGATGATGGGATTTCCCTCAAGGACGAAAGCCGAATACTCTGCTATTTCTACTGACTCTACAAAAGCCAGTATAGGCTCGAAGGACAAGACGGATGCCACTGGTCGTACAACCGGCGAGAAAAAAGACGCGATCAGTCTGTGTGCTTGCCACAACAAGCCCTGTCGAGACGGGTACCTCTGCACGCGATGTTCAACGAAGGTGTGCCGCCTGCCAGCTGAGTGCCCCGCGTGTGGCCTGACGCTGATTCTCTCGACCCATCTGGCACGATCTTATCATCATCTCTTCCCCCTTCGGAACTGGGTCGAAGTGCCATGGAGCGAAGCCGAAAAGTCCATTTCATGCTATGCGTGCTTGACGAGTTTCCCCGAAGCACCGAAATCAAGGGGCAAGGGCAGAGAGCTCGCAGAAAAGACGACTGGCGACAAAGTCAAGGGTATTAGCGAGAGTGGCCGATACGCCTGCGAGGTATGCGGCAACCATTTCTGCATCGATTGCGACGTCTTTGCGCACGAGATTGTCCATAATTGCCCTGGATGCCAGAGTGACACCCGAGCAGCGGCTCAGCTCGAGGCAGAAATGGATGTAGCCGCGAATGGTGTCACACATGCCAACGGAAATATGATCGTGGATTAGACATCGAGAACTAAGGGCTCCAAAACGGCTTCTCAAGACAAAGAACATTTGATACCATTTTTGTAAGATACAGGTATAGGAGTCTGGGTCACATCTCTTGGCGTTTTAGGCGAAGAAAAACCCGACTGCCTCGCGAGGCACGGGATAGAGCTACACTTGAGGCTCTGGGTCATGGTGTAAACATATACAAGAGGTCAGCCCTGATGGATAGACGTCGGCGAGCCGAGCAGGAGACAAGACTGGACTTGGTCCGAGATGAATTGAATGAACTATTAAATCGCTGGTGTATGCTTCGATCTCTACATGTACAAGCATCTTCTTGCGCAAGTAGTTCTTGTATGCGCCGGTAGAGCCGTCCCATGGCTTAATGGCACGTAGGGGCCAACCCTATCCGCTGATCACAAATTTCCCCTCTCGGCCTGCTCACGCTCAATCGCCTCAAATAAGCTCTTGAAGTTGCCGGCCCCAAAGCCATCAAACGAGTTCCGCTGAATGATCTCGATAAACACAGTCGGCCGGTCCATCAACGGCTTCGTGAACAACTGCAACAGGTACCCGCCCTCGTCGTAGTCGATCAGGATGTTCAGCCTCTGGATGGCGTCAAAGTCCTCCTGCAGCTGCCAGTTCCTCTTCTCAGTCTTGAGCCTCATGCGAACCGTCTCGTAGTACGTCTCGGGCACGTCGATGAACTGCACGCCCCTGGCTCTCAGGGCGGAGACGGTGGACAGGATGTCGGGCGTCTGGATGGCGATGTGCTGCACGCCCGCGCCCGAGTTGAAGATGACGTACTCCTCGATCTGCGACCTCTTCTTGCCGAGGGCGGGCTCGTTCAGCGGCATCTTGACGACCTCGTTGGGGCTCGACATGACGATGCTCTTGAGCGCCGAGAACTCGGTGCAGATCTGGCTGTCGTCGACAGACCAGAATCGGTGGAAGCTCAGGCATCGCTCGTAGAACTCGCACGCCGCTACCATGGCGTCCCAATCCTGGTTACCGACGCAGTGGTCGATGCGGGCCATCTGGACGTCCGGCAGCGCGACCGTGGCGGTGGGCAGCTTGGCCTCGCGGAAGCCTGGGAGGAAGATGCCCCTGTAATTGTTTCGGCTGACGAGCGTGTGCGTCGTGTCGCCGTATGTGCGGATCACGGCGGTGGTCACAGAGCCGGCGTCACCCTTATCGCTCTGGGCAATGGGGGCCTGGACGGACTCGGCGCCTTGCGACACGGCGCGGCTGTATACGCCTTCCACGGAGTCGACTTCGAAGGCGACGTCCTTGACGGCATCACCGTGCCGCTCGAGATGGGCGTGCATCTCGACAAGCAGGGCCTTCTCGGCCTTGGAGATGGGCTCATCTTCGGGAAGATAGGCTGCCGAGCGGATCGGGGAGGTGAACACGAAGCGCACGTCACCATTGCCCACGACGTGAGATGTGAAGTATCGGCTGCCCGTCTCGAGGCCTCGGTAGGCCAGTGGCTTCATACCGAAGAGACTTGAGTAGTATGATGCAGCCTGTTTGGCATTGCCTACCCACCAGGTCACATGGTCGTAGCCATTGAAGCTGGGGAGGGGATGGCGAACAGCATAGTCCGCGTCTGTGTGTGTTGACGTAGCGCTACCATTGGTATGGTAGGCTACCGAGTTTCGTGGGCTGTCATTGATGGCAGACGGGCTCATTATCACTCAGAGTGGTTCTCTGTAATATGCCCGATATAAACCCAAAGTGATGTTGGTAGTTTCAAAGTATGGGGAGACTGAGGAACAAAGACGTCAAATGAAGTATGGCCGGTGAGATGAACACTGGAGAGGAAGAGACTTGTGATGGAACAAAGACCCCAGAGATCCGAGCCAGGCAACGGCCGAAGAGTAGGACGTATATATTCCTGAGCAAGAATAAGCAAAGAGGAGACAGCAGCAGCCGTGAGCGCTCCTCCTCCGCCGTGGTCACCATAAGCCGACGTTTCGAGTCCGTCGCTCCCGGTATGCACGCGAGTGGCATAGTCTAGCGACTCCCGGCCTGTGACAATGACGACTCAACGGCTTGCATTCAAACAAACTCTATTGAGTTACTTGACACTCTGAAGCCGTTCCGTCGTTGACCGGAGCGCGGAACTGACCCGATAAGCGAGGGTGCCCTGCACCAGCCGTCGCAAAGCGAGCTACCCGACGGTTGCCGCGCCCGAAATGTCAGTCGCCCCCTCCAACTACAACGACTAGTTTGTCCGATTGCTGCGGTGAGAGCACCACTCGCCTTCCAGGACACGCCGGAACTTTAACGAGTAGTTCATCCTTCCTGAATAAGTCCTGGAACAAGGAGAAGTGGAGAAGGTGTGCTGTCCAGATTAACATATCTGCATTCAATTGACCGCAAGGAAACCAGAGATCCCACTCAATCAATGCTTCAAGTCATTGATCGCTGACATTGTCGAGTGGTCGTCAAGTTCTTGACCTTTCCGGCCCTCAAATACTGAGTCGAGCTCCTGGCATCGCCCCATTCATATTATCTCGCATAGGTAGAGCTGTCATTCGAGGTGTTGCGTTGCTGTGCTCGCCTTGACTGGAGCCTGCTTTACAGGAAGCCTCGGAGTAAATCTCGATCTAGGCATCTGCTGGGAACCGCATAACACAATGGCTTCTGTGTCCCTAAGCACTCGCGATCTCAATATCCTGTAAGCTTTGTTGGGTGGCCCACCGGGCGCCGCTGCCAATGAACAAGTCATACAAGGGACTGACCAGGACCAACTGCTAGTGAGAAGATCCAGGACCCTGAGTTTGACCCTTCCCAAGCGGTCCAGTTGGACGAGTCGCTGCCGAAGGACCCCAATGTCACAGATGTCACCGAGTACGAGCGCTTAGCGACAGAAGAAGGGCGGCTGGTATTGACAGTGCAACAAGCGGAGATGCAGCTTGCTGGGTCAGGACCAAAGACTGGCATTGATCCTCTCAAGACATATGAAGAATGCGTTGCTGGCTTGAGTGAGCTGGTATCAATGAACCCGTCGTATGCCAGCGCCAGAAACAACCGAGCACAGGCGGCTCGCCGCCTACATGGCGATGGCATGCTGGTGTCGGGCCTGGAGCCATCCGACAGTCCTCTCAGTCTTGCGGGCGACCCAGAGGAGAGACGGTCGGCAGCTAGAAGAACGCTTGCGGATCTCGATGCCTGCATTTCGCTCCTAACCCCAAGCGGTTCTTATCCTCGCTTGTCCCGACAAGCCGCAAGGACCTTGTCATCGGCGCACACGCAAAGAGCGGCAGTCTACCATCAGACCTCGAAGATGCTGGCCAAGGGCGGTGTCTTGGATATTGCCCCGGAGAGGACCGAGATTGGTTGGCAAAAGATAGATTTCGAAGAGGCTGCTTCGCGAGACTTCGCCTTGGGCGGAAGATATGGCAATGAAGTTGCCAAGGGTCTTGCGGTCAGCACAAACCCCACGGCCAAACTTTGCGGGCAAATGGTGCGGGAAGCGATGAAGAAAGAGTACGGTCCAGCCTTCAGTGGATGAAGCAAACAGCCTGGCGGTCTCCAAACACCAGTCGCAATTCAGGCCCATAGGGGCTGCTCCCGAGGCTTATTCGGCTCGGAAACCGGGTGGTGCTTGAGGCCTGTACGCCTGCGACGTGGGCGTGTAGGCCTCGCGAATCGGGCGTCTTGGTTGATGGTGCCACTTGTGCCAGGCGTTGGGTCATCTCATCTGAGACGTTTAAGCTCACATCTCCCTCGTGAGATTATCAGTCCTGACTCATGAATGAGATCGGAAGGGGTCGATCCCAGTATCGAGTGGCCTATGAAGCTTGCTTGGATAGACCAGTCTTCCTATGTAGAGTTAGAAAATGATAGTACATGTAAGATTTCCAAGTGGCGTGGAGCCAGGTGCCCATTCGCAATGCGAAAGCATGCATACCGTAGACCAGCATTGATCGTCTCAGAAGTTGACCTGCCCTTCCCTTTTTCCTCGCGGTTGATCCTCGTCGCTGCCGCAGACAGGCCAATGAAGAGGGCAAAGATTGGGTCCGCGACCTTGCTGATGATGTAGGTCGGCGCAGGCATCATGAGGGACAGTCTGGAGTAAATGAGTGGGGGTAGTTGTAATAGCGACTTTGGAATGATATGATGCGTTCCTCAGGGCACTCTTCTTGAAGCTAATTGAACCTGGACACTGTGTGCACTGGTAGGTTGTGAGGTTTTGCAGACAGTCGTATTGAACAAAGTACACAATTGCACTAGGAAGGCTTCTCCGTACGGAGTAGATAGATAGAAGCCTCAAAGGTCAGAGCTCCAGGCCCAGCGGCTTGGCACCACAGCGACGGAAGCGGGCCCCGTTTTTTCCTGACTAAGACATCACGGGACCTGGAAATTCCAGCCCACAACCGATGAATTTTCTCGCCTAGACCCAGCGACTGCAAGATCCCCCTTATCGACGACGACCAGCAACCAACCACCCTTCATACCCGTTGACGACCCGACCGACGCCAAAATGAAGTTCCTCAAGGTTGGCCGTGTTGCCATCATCACCCGTGGCCGCTACGCCGGAAAGAAGGTGAGAGATTCGACCCCCCCGATTTGTTTGGCGCGAGAGCATCGATACGGAGCGACGGCATTTGGGAAGTCTGGTGGGGACACGAGTACATGGGAGCGACGACGGGCTCGAGAGCTTGGGACCGACGCAATTGGGATTGCAAATACGTCTAGCCGGTAGTTGCAGAAGGCTGACTGCGTTCTTTTCTTTACCGCAATGCAGGTCGTGATCATCCAGCCCGTCGACACCGGCAACAAGGCGCACCCCTACGGCCACGCCCTGGTCGCCGGTATCGAGCGCTACCCCAGCAAGATCACCCGCCGCATGTCCAAGACACGACAGGAGAAGCGATCCAAGATCAAGCCCTTCGTCAAGGTCGTCAACTACAACCACCTCATGCCCACCCGCTACACCCTGGAGCTCGAGGGCCTGAAGGGTGCCATCACCTCCGACACCTTCAAGGAGGTCAGCCAGCGTGAGGACGCCAAGAAGACGGTCAAGAAGACCCTGGAGGAGCGGTACACGAGCGGCAAGAACAGGTGGTTCTTCACCCCTCTGAGTATGTCCAGTCCACACCGAGACGGAGCACCAGCGCAATGTCCCTTGGAGACACTGGGTTCGCGGAGAGGATGCCACAGCGCCACAAGAGGCACGAATTAGACGACGATCACGATGCTAACGCGGATATTTCTTGACAGGATTCTAGATTATTTCCTCTTCGATTTCGGCTGGGCGGGGGCGAAATGGTATGGATGTACACAGCATCAAATCAAAATTCGACGGCATTTGAAAAACTGCACTGCGCTTACGACCCGAATCTCATGACCACACGGAAAGGAAGGTCGACTTCATCCCTTTTTGGCGTTCTTCTTGTCGGGGGGACAAGTGTGACGGCCCGTCACATCACAGTGGAGTGTGTGGATGGAAAGGTTGCCGTGGCTAGCCATGAGTCGTAGTCAAGAATAATAACTACGGCGTCTGGCTTTGACATATATTGACCCGTTGCAAGCGAGGACGCGAGGACACAAGTGAGGCAACGCTGCCATGAGGGCGGGAGCTCGGTTTGGGCCACCCTGGCCCGGGAAGCGGCCACCAAACCTACGAAGAGATCATGTGAAGATACGAATCCAAGCCCTCCATGAAACCACAAAACCCCCCAAACTGCCTAGTCTGAGCATGACACGTTGGGGTCCGTTGCACAAGCAGTGACTGTGACTAGCCAAAAGCCCACAACACCAAGCCCCAAACACTAGACAGCTATGAGTCTGCGAAGTCTGAGGCTGTAAAGTATATCAGAATTGACCTGTATCATTCAAATCGTATGTGTGGTGTCAGGCACTGATCTGTGAACTCGCACTATTGATCTTGCTAGGAACGAGGAAACAATCCGAAGAATAACTTTTCAATTAAGTCACATTGCTATGCTATTCATAGCATCTATTGAACTCGTGTACCAGGCCAGCATTTTCCCCCTGAGAAACACCCGCGTTTGATGCATCACATGAAGAAAATCTCTAAACGTGATAATGCCTACGACCGCCTCCGCCCCCAATCAAACCCACCCAAATTCATTGGGGCGTTTGACATACCCGACCCTCCTTTAGACTCCCTATCCGTGAACTGCCCGGAACTGATGACATAAGGAAAGAATGGCAAATATGTACGTGCGAAGCTGTGCTTCCGTCGACAGGCCGGCAGGAAGACGTCCGAGCCGCGAATTGTTGACGCGAGCATTAAAACTTGTAAGGTTGTACTCGCAAACGGGTACCGTCGAGGGTGGAGCGTGGAGCGCTTTTAAGACCCCAGCGAGCTCACCTTGTTGGCAGCTGCACTCCAGAGCTCGTTCGCGCTGGGGACATCTGGGATGTATCCAGGCGCGTACGTTGGGGCCAGACCACCAAAGAGCACAAATATCAAAGCCACCGCAGACACGATGACTATGAGCTTGCGGAGCACCGGTCGGTTGTTTCCGAACTCGGCCCACTGGCGCCCAGCCTCATCGGCATATCCCTTGAGCTGCTCGTATCCCAGCTTGTAGTAAACCATGCCACCAAGAGCAATGCTGTAGCCGAAGAACTGAAGGCCGGTAACTTGAGTGCCCCAGATCGCAATGGAAGCGCACACGAGCAGAATATCCTTGAGGACACCGCAGAGGGTAAGAACCAAGGAGGAGGTCCTGCCAATCTGTGACATATGTTAGCAAGCCGTTGGAAGAGCAGAGCATGTATTGCAATGAACTTACCAAGAACACAACGGAAACGTTGAGGAGGAATGCGACAAGTCCGTTCAGGAAGAGCGTGAAGAGACCGACATGGTAGACCTCTTCCATAGATACCTTGGGGACCTCCCAGAAAAGGGCGACGAGGAAGTTCATCGTGGCGCACACTGGAGCAAAGTAGTAGAGCGAGACGAGGGGGTCCATCTTGAACTCGGCAGAGCTCAGGAGTCGCTGGACCATCGTGAGACGAATGGCCTCGAAGATGATGCCTGCGATCTGGAGCAAGAAACCGAACATGACGAACTTGATCTCGCCGATCGAGGCAATGATGACACCAACGACGATGGCGGAGACGTTCAAGAAGACCTTCAAGCTGGGCTGGCTGATGCCCATGGACCAGCTGCAGAGCAGGACCGCGACGGGCGTGGTCGCCTTGAGCATCTGGATGAAGGCTACTGACAGGTAGAGGTAGGTCAGGTTGCCGCAGATCAAGCTCAAGCTGAACATCAGCCCGATTGGCACAATCGCCCTCAGGTAAACCCGACCCGTCATCTTGACAGTCTTGCGCCCATCGAGAAGCGTGGTGTATCTAGCCAGGATTTGCGTCATGAGAGTCGCGAAGGTCAGGTGGTACGTTGTGAGGATCACAGGATAGTCTACACAAGTACGGAGTCAGTCATTTGGCCCCAGGTGGGTAGCAGTTTGCTGCTGTCTTCTGACTTACGGAACTGCAATGTATCCAGAATCCATTTGTTGAAGAGGATGACCGAGGAGCTCAAACTGATCCAGACACTGCAATCATCTTCCTGTCAGCGATGCTAATTGAGCAAACGACCCAAATGGTGGTCCAACCTACACAACATAGAGTGCTGGGTGAATCGCAGCCTTGGCCGGCTCTGACTTCTGCGCGTCGGGGTTCACAGTCGGCAGGACAGGCGAGCCTTGCTCTCGCGTCACCTCGCCGGAGACGCGGGTCTTCTCGTCGGCACCCATCTTGGTGAGCTGATGGACCTTTGGACCGCCCAGAATTGTAGAGAAAAGTGTTTCTGATGCAGTTGTGCTGTGGCTGTCGTGAAGAGACGGCGTCACAACGCAAGGCCGAGACAGGAAGAAAGGAAGCTGTGTAACGAGGGGACTGGTTGCTGCTCAGATCTGAGACCGAGGATGGAAGATCTCGAGCTGCGAGACAAAGTGGTCGGAAGATAATAAACCTCAACAGTCAGTCGGGTACGGAGCCGTGCCAGGTCAATGCGCTCGCGACTGTACTGGGTCAGGCTGATGCGAGAGACCTCGAAATAGGAGGGCGGAAATGTGGATGCGGACGTGGACGTGGGAAGGGCAGGGTCGCAAGCCAAGCGCAGAGGGCGGAGGGTGATACCGATAAGGCTCATAAAGTTTGGCCTGGGGTCCCCCCAATCAAGTAGTGAGCTTTGGCGGGCGGGAAGGGGTCGCAGCGCCGTAATAAACTGCCAAGAGGATGAATCTTGCGGCGATCTGGCAACGCGGCCAACCTTGGAAGGGAAGGATAGGGTGGGAAAAAGGGGCTGGCCGCAACAGGGATGGCTCCGCTTCCCACGACGGCCCCCGTGTTAAACTTGACTGGCCACGGAGATGGCAGCCAATGCGATGCAGCGGTCAGCACATTCCCTATTTCTACCCATCACACACGTGTACACACACACACACACAGATAGACAGACAGACAGACAGACAGACACACACACACACACACACATGCACAAGCGAGCAAACGAGCAAATTGCTTGCCACCATGCGGCTTATTGAGGCCTCGGGCTCGGAGAGACACGAGCGCAGCCCCTCTGGTGTCCTCACCTCACCTCGCCCCTCAAGCCGGCCTCCACGTCGACGGCGGAATGTGTCTTCTGGTTGGCCGTGCCTGCAGCAGACCAGAATAGCTTAGCTACCTGGGGGACCTGGAGTATCGCGCTGCCCACCCTCGTATCGTGGCCCTATGTCCATTACCGGCGTATTCAAGTTCATGCCCAGATCCGGACTGTCCATCCAGCCAGACCAGCCCACATTATATTAGTGTATGCTGCAGACTTCCAAGGCTAAGGTGACCATGTCCCGATGTAAAAGCTCGGATTCCCGCTGCCAAGGGCATCGTGATGAAGTGGGTTGACGCCTGCTGGCCGAGCAGCGATCTGTGCTGAGCCTGAGCCTGAGCCCGAGCCATGTGAGCCTGGTCACCCATCGGCTCCGAGAGCTGGGTGTACGGAGCGCCTTGGAAACCGCAGCCGAAGCTGCTCAGCTTTTTGTGATGACCAGCTGCTTCCTCACGTTCGATGGCGGCGGCGCCTGGACGGCAGACGCCAAGGTTCGGGAAGATCCTGACCTCGGCGGCCGGGCCGTAAGTGTTGCCGCCGCAAACAGCAAAGCTAGATGCTGTGGTAGATTCTTCGCCCTGCCGCACCCGGCTACTAGACCGACCTCGCGACAAGTCTCGCGCCTCGTATTGTTCTGCTTGTTTTCCTGGTGGCTGCCACTCCCAGCCTTCTCGGCCAGGTCCATCGAGACAGTGCTCTACTCTACGTCAGCATCCCGTAGCGCAGCGCCCTCGGTTGATGCACAGACTGTTTGTTGCAAGACATCAAATAGGTGGGCTGTGACAGGCCGCCCAGTAAGCAAGCCAGACGCATGATCTTCCCACGTTTTGTCCAGATTTAGATGTTCCACGGTAGAACAGCAACCTGGCCATAAACAGCACCGGCACCGCTGTCATCCTAAGTACCACAATATGCAGACTGCCACAGCACACCCAATTCGGAAGCAAAAGGGTGCCATCGCTTGGGTTTGTTGCAGCATATAATTAGCACCTTCGCACCAATACTAGCTGAGTCGTACCTGGCCTTAATTGTCCGAGTCATGGACCGAGAGCTGGCCAACTTCCAACTTCACCACGAATCATTGCTTGGGAATGGCAAGCAGTGTTGTTGCCGCCGTCAAACAGGCGCAATAGCAGCAGCACCACACCACCACCACCACCACCAGGGCACAGGGCCAGTATTCCATCACTTCCGTATTCCATCCAGAGGGCGACTGCCCTGAAATGAATATAATACGAGACCCCTCGCCACAGCCACGAACAAAAACAGGGAGTCTGCGACTTGAGACTGAGCGAGCCCTGGCACTTGCTTCTTCGCCACCGGATCCCGGAACTGTGCGAGGTACAGTAGATGAGGCTGTCTCTGTCTGTTCCTTTTTTCTTCTTTTTTTCTTTCATCTCCTGCACGCCTGTCAGGCCAAGGCGGGTGATTACCACGAACGGTCTACACTCATTTACTGTTATCTCGACCCGGCACTACTACTGCTGTCAGCTATGGCTGGCCCTGCTGGCCCTTCCATTCCCGCGCATTGCTGTTCCAATATGGAATTCCGCATTGCCCACGCGCTCGCTGATCGTCGATGGTGAAACGAGATCAGCAAAGTGACTCGCCCCGGCTCCAGGGATGTCCAGTCTGCTCCTGGTAAGGGAAAAATTAATGACCGCTTCATTGCAACCCACAGCTTTCCTTCCTGCCGTGCTCCCAGGCACTGCATGCTGGCTGGGCCATGTACTGTGTATATTCTGTGTGTGCGAGACAGCACAGCATGTGGACCACCTGTACCTGTCGAGGGGTCCCGTCAACCGGCAACCGCCCTGCGAGATGCTCGCCAAGAACACGTTGCACTTTCTGGAATCGCTGATTCCAAAACCACAAGTCACCTGTAATCTACTGTACTCGAGGCATGTCTAATAATTGTCTGCCGTGGGCCGCGGCGACACAACCGGAGCCAGGTCGGCCGGCTGCTATGTCTGACTTTGAATTGCTTGTGACACGTTCATCCCATCTGATCTTCCCGGTCAAATTGTGCTCGACCTTCCAAGTCCGCAGGACTCATTTCGTCGAGGAAATTGGACAGCCGGGAGATATCACAAAAGGTTACACCTAGAAGATTTGCGGATTGACGAATCCAGTCGCTGCGTGCTGGCTGGCTTGATGGAGGAAATTAAAAATTGGGCCCCGTAGCCACGTCGACTATCGCCATCGGCCCTAACTCGACTTGCGTGCTGGCCTCCTGGATCTATTGCGACTATTGTTCTTATCATCTGTGTGCTATGTCAGACTTTGATGACAGAGTTCCCTTGAGACGACTCGCATCCAAACATGTCTCGTGTCGGAATACTTGGCCCCAGCTGCGATGCCTGCAGGGCAGTAGTGTAGAGCGAGTTTGAGTCTCTCGCCAGTGTCGGCTGTCGAGGCGTGGGCAGGAAGCGTGTGGAGGCGGCACTGGACAGATGGCATGCACGGCACTGCACACGGAGTATCACAGGCGTGTTACCGCAGCCAATCCAGGCTACACAGTAGCGGACCACGGAGGCGGTGTCGACGACGCATCAAATGCATAGTTCAAGATCATCGCTGCCGAGCCAGATGGATGGAGCCGCCGTGGGCCTCGAGCCCGTCAAGCTCTCTGCAGCAATTGGCCTTCCAAGGTCGTCTCAGGGTCTGGGGCCCAGCGGAGGACCCCCCATCCCGACAGGAATGCCAAGTTGCAGGCCCATGGCCCCCGGTCTTCGCAGCTGCTCGGGGGGCCCAGGCACAAATTAGCGTCGCCAAAAGATGGTGGGGACCCCAATCCCTGCCCCATTCATTTTACCGACGTGCAGCACATACACAGCAGTGTAGCTTCACCCCTCCTGCCCACCAGAGGTGACCTAGGTACGTACTTAGTACCCAGCTAGGCCAGGAAAAAAAGGGGACCTGTTCTTGGTGGTGGTCTGGAAAGGGGGGCACCGTCATTTACCAAAGAAAACTGTCCAGATCCCAAGAAGATTTCTTGTGCGTCGCCGGCTACTAGACTAGACTCGACTTTGATCATCAGTGTCCATCGCTGTCCTCGTTTTTCAACGCCATTCATTGCCTTCCACGCCTGCTTCGCAACCACAGCTGCGAGCAGAACCAACGAGTCCCCCTCCTTCTCTTCACGAAACACTCAGTGATTCTATCCTGCTTTCACAATGGCCGACGTGTATGTTGCTGTCCGCCCGGACTCCTCCCACCCCCAGCTCCCTGGCAGGTCTGGATGACCGGTAGAGAGCTACATACTGACAGCACAACTACAGCAACGTTGATGTTCTCGTCATTGGCATGGGCCCAACGGGTCTGGGTGCCGCCAAGCGCCTCAACCACATCGTAAGGCCCCCCTTCCGATATCATGCTGCCTCGAGCTCGAGTGACAGCCAGCTGACAGTTGATGAGCAGAACGGTCCCTCGTGGTTGATTGTCGACTCTGGTGACAAGGCCGGTGGTCTCGCCGCCACAGACGTTACTCCAGAAGGCTTCGTAAGTGCTCCGTGACCCTTCTCCCGCTCCTGCAGCAAGTGAACCAGGCTAACCGTGATATACCAGCTGTACGATGTTGGCGGCCACGTCATTTTCTCCCACTACAAGTACTTCGATGACTGCATCGAGGAGGCCCTGCCCAAGGAGGATGACTGGTTCGACCACCAGCGCATCTCCTACGTCCGCTACAAGGGTCTCTGGGTCCCCTACCCCTTCCAGAACAACATCTCCATGCTGCCCAAGGAGGACCAGGTCGCTGCGATCGACGGTCTCATCGATGCTGCCATGGAGAGCGCTGTCACCAAGTCAAAGCCCAAGAACTTTGACGAGTGGATCGTGCGACAGATGGGCGACCACATTGCCAACATCTTCATGCGCCCCTACAACTACAAGGTCTGGGCCGTCCCCACCAAGGATGTAAGTCATCGCCCTGCCCCGTGCATCTTGACAAGAATTAAGACTGATTGGATGCTCAGATGGGAAGCGAGTGGCTCGGCGAGCGTGTGGCTGCTCCTAATGTCAAGCTCGTTGCCAAGAACGTCATCCTGAACAAGACTGCTGGCAACTGGGGCCCCAACGCCACTTTCCGTTTCCCTGCTCGTGACGGTACCGGTGGTATCTGGATCGCCGTCGCCAACACGCTGCCCAAGGAGAAGAAGCGCTTCGGAAAGCAGGGTGAGGTCTCCAAGGTCGACGCTGACAACAAGGTCGTCACAATGGCCGATGGCTCCAAGATTGGCTACAAGAAGCTCATCTCCACCATGAACCTTGACCAGCTCGTGGAGAGGATGGGCAGCCAGGAGCTTGTCAGCATCTCCAAGGGCCTCTACTACTCCTCGACACACGTCATCGGCGTTGGCCTCCGTGGAAGCCGACCTGACCGCATTGGTGACAAGTGCTGGGTGAGTCTGTTCGTACAATCCTCAATAGGACTCTGCTAACTGGGATTTCTCAGCTTTACTTCCCCGAGGACAACTGCCCATTCTACCGGGCCACCATCTTCTCCAACTACTCCCCCTACAACCAACCTCAGGCGGACGCCAAGCTGCCAACCCTTTACAAGGCGAACGGCAGCAAGGCGGACTCGACCGAGGCCCAGGAGGGTCCTTACTGGTCCATCATGCTCGAGGTGTCCCAGTCCACCAAGAAGCCTGTTGACGAGGCGAACCTGCTCAAGGAATGCATTCAGGGACTGATCAACACTGAGATGATCTTGCCCGAGGATGATATCGTGTCTACATACCACCGCAAGTTCGACCACGGATACCCCACACCCGCCCTGGAGCGCGACGGTGTCCTCAAGGAACTTCAGCCCAAGCTGCAGGCCAAGGACATCTTCTCCCGTGGCCGCTTCGGCAGCTGGAAGTACGAGGTTGGCAACCAGGACCACTCGTTCATGCTGGGTGTAGAGGCCGCGGACCACATCGTCAACGGTGCCGTCGAGCTGACGCTCAACTACCCTGACTTCGTCAACAGCCGTGCCAACACCGAGCGCCGCCTGGAGCAGTCATACGCATTCTTCCAGCCTCCCAACTGAGCCTCCGTCCCACTCGAAATAAGAGAAGGGGTGTCGGTGCGCGCGCGTGATTACGAACATATGGGCGGATTTTGCTAGATTCAGGCTAGGAGTTGCATGGAAATTACAAGACGGATACTAGGTTGACATTGCTGGGATTTGCGGCAAAATGCGATCCCGGGTAGACGGTGTGGAAGAGACCACTCCGTGGCATGCGTCCTCATCACCCTCGAAAAACGAGGCGGTGAGAGGAGCGAGGGCCGGATAGAAGAGACGCAGGGAATCTGAACCTGCCTTTTGGTACAATGGCTCCTATGATTCGATAGACATAGAGATTCTACATCATCCATGCCACTTTGCCCTAGTGGCATTAGCCTTCTGAAGCCTCTCCCGTCTCGGCGAGAGCCTTCACAGCTCACTAACACGCATAATGAGTGCTTACAGTGATGTTTCCTGATTCCGTGCGACAAACTTCCCTAGGTCATTTAATCGGCTCTTCATCTTCGCGTCAAAATGCCGCAGCTGTTAGCGCGTGACGTCATCGAGCTCGAGAACTGGCACATGCGACAGCTCTCAACTCTGTTCCTCTGAGTCGAGACTCCAGTGGGCCCACAATCGGCCCTCCCCGTGAGCTTCGAGGGCGGTGACCACACGCGGGCCCAAGCTGCTGTGTCGCACGGCTTTTAAGAAATAGATCCTTGAGTCAGGCAGACTGTTTATTGCGGTCCTGTCAGCCTATGTCAACGTCGGGCTTTATCAGCAAGCTCGTCTTCGGTCTCGATCAAGTCTCTGGTATAATTCCAGGTGTGCGCGGACGCCTGTCACTTCAAGCAACGCGGAAATGTCCAAAAGACCTAATTAGTCTATTGATAGACCTGGTCTGTCTGTCTGTCTGTCTGTCTGTCTGTCTGTTTGTTCCTTCGCTCAGGAAACGTAAACCCGGACGTCCAGTTGTTCGTGCCGTGAAACCCAGAAACCGTCCCTTCCCCCTCCCACCCAGAATCACCCGGTCCCGTATTGACCCTTTTCTCTTTTCACGTAAACCAAAACCCCTTTCCCTGTCGCCTTTGTATCTCCATTCACTGGGTCGTTATACTCATGTCACTTTGTCACTTCATTGCTGCTCCTTTGGATCAATGCTGAGGCTCGCCCTCCTGTCCTGTGGGTTCTTCTTCTTCAACACCGCCTTGGGCTTCTCCTTCTCTTTTCCTTTGCCCTCAGCAGCCCCAAGTGAGTCTTGGCTCAGTCGATTCTTCGTGAGCTTGTTCCGAACCTTTCCGGCAGTGCTTTCTACCGAGCCAGCATCAGACAGACGGTTGTCGCTCGAGGTTCTACTAGGGGGGCCGGGCATCTCTTGATTGCCCTGGTGGTGGTTGCCGCCACCGGACAAAAGTTGCCTGTTCTCTTTCACTGGAATAAAAGCGCCGTTGTGCTCTAGCAGGGACGGAGGTGGACTTGTCGCGGTGGCCGACTGGGCACTAGTGACGGATACATCGCTGACCTTGCGGTCGGGAGGTGCCTGCGGTCAGCTCTTGTTAGCCCAATATGATCGCGAGGCAGATATGTCGTTACCAGCCGAAACGTACCTGATTACCGATGTAGGTGTCCAGTTTCTTTTTGAGCACATCGGACCTCACAGGCTTCGCCAAGTAGTCGTTCATCCCAGCGGCCAGGCACTTCTCCCTGTCGCCCTGTATTGCACTTGCCGTCATTGCAATCACCAGAATCTTGCGGACGGCCTCGAGAGAGTCCTTGCGGATGAGCTTGGTTGCGTCATAGCCATCCATCACCGGCATTTGCACGTCCATGAGGATAATGTGGTAAGGTTGCCCTTCCAGCGCCTTTTGGCGTAAGCCTTCGACTGCTTTCAGCCCGTTGTCGTAAGCATCCACATGCTTGTATCCTAGTCTCTGAGTGTACTGAATGGCAATTTTCTGATTGATGGCGTTGTCCTCGGCTATACAGATTCGGAGTAAGTCCTTGGGAACCTGTGACAGATCGAGGTAAGGATTGGGCGATGGCTCCCGGTTGACATTATCAGAGGACCTTCGAGAGAATGTTTCAGGCAGGGCTCGAGGATCGCCTGCAGTGACGTCGGGATTGGCCTTGTCGAAGGTTACAGTGAACCACGCAGTTGTCCCGATATTCTGCTGGCTGTCCAACTCGATCTTGCCTTTCATCATCGTTTCGATGAGACTCCTACAAATGGACAAACCCAGACCACTGCCGCCGTATTTTCGAGCCGTACTCGTGTCGGCCTGACTGAAGGGTTGGAAGAGCTTGGCCTTCTGCTCTGGCGAGATCCCGATGCCGGTGTCCTTGACCCAAAATGTCAATGTTGCCCTCTCCTTGGTCTCCGAGTCCAAGCGGGATCCAATGGTCACGGAACCGTCCTCGGTGAATTTCAGACTGTTCGAGATCAGGTTGCCGAGGACTTGATGGAGACGAATCGGGTCACCATAGATGAGCATAGGCGGTAGGTTGATGTCCTTGATTATTTTGACGTTTTTCCTTGTTGTCTTCTCTCGATTACTGTACGACTGAGCTCGTACAACCTCACGGACCATCTCTTCCGGGTTGAAGGCAGTGACGTAAAGCTTCATCTTGTCGGCCTCCATCTTGGAGAAGTCCAGGATGTCGTTGATGACGGTAAGAAGCAGATCGGCAGATACTCTAATCGAGTCGGCCATCTCGAGCTGCTCCTTAGACAGGTTCGAGTCCTTCAAGAGCTCCGAGTTGCCAATGACACCATTAAGCGGTGTTCGAAGTTCGTGAGAAACATTGGCAAGGAAAATCGACTTCGCCTTCGCTGCCTCCTCTGCACGCTTCTCGTTGCGTCTGGCCTCTGCTTCAGCAGCCTTGGCCTTCGTCTCGGCCTCCTGGGCTTTCAACAAGGCCCGCTTCTGCGACTCGATCATGCTAGCATTCTCGCTCGACACCTTTTCGATGGCCTTCAGTGACAGCGCATTCGAGAAACTGATGCCGATCTGGTTGACCAGGAGCTGCAGCACCGTGACGTTTCGATCTGTGAATGCGTTTGGGTTACCCTCGAGGTAGAGGACACCCAGAAGAGGGTTCGATCCATGAGAGATAGGATAGGCAATGATAGCCCTGCCCTGGGGGTTCTTCTGAAGCCACTGCTCGCTGACTCCGAATCTTTCATCGCTGATGATATCAGCGCTGAAGACCGCCTCCCTGAATCGAGTACAATATAATACCACATTCTCGGCGACCAAGTGCTGAGAAGCGCTCAGCGGTATTCCGGGCTTGTGAGCCTGTGCGCCCTTTTCTGTGTCCCCGCTGGCGGCAACGCACCACTGGTCTTTCTCTTCCACAATGATGGCCGCTAAGGTGGCTGTGCCCCCACAGCATTGGAGAACGACATCGGACATTGTCTGGTTTTGTCAAGTTAACCACTGGCCCCCTCCTAAAACAGGTGTACGGTCATAAAAAGACTGCACGGGGATGTAGGTAGGTAGCAGGAGTCTGGGGTCTGGGGAAAGGGGGCTGGGGGCTGGGGAATGGATGAATCAACAAGGTCGAGAGTTACAAGGCTACGAGGTTATCTCGGAGATGAGATGGGTAAAGACTCGATGGAGACGTGGCGGCAGGATCGAGGGTGAGAGTGCACCGGGGGACGAGGACAACAATAACATACCTTGAGGAGCTCTTGGACGTCCAAGATTGATGAAATCACCTGCGATGACACCAGGATGGCATGCAAATCGATCATGTCCAAGGCAGGCAGGCCCGCACCCGCCTCGGGCTGGTGCATAGAGCCTCGCCAGGCCCCTATTCTGTTCTCTTTGAGCTGACCCATACCGACTTGAGATGGCTGACCGGGCTCCTCTGCCTCCCCATCGACAGAGTGGAATTGCACTGGTGCTGCATCACCTGCGAAGTCGGTCTGGGCAGAGGCCTCAGCCGTCCGAGGATTGCGCGTAGGGCCGTGGAGCAGGAGGCTGTGCTCCTCTTCAATACGAACGGCCAGGCCCGTGGCTCCCATCAATCGGAAAAGGCCAACAGCGTCCCTGAGCGCGGACTTGGCTGATCTCCGCGCGCCTCTTCTGATGAAAACGCCCGCCATGAGATAATTCCCGAGGGCCTCCTCAAAGACCAAGTTCTGCTCAGATGCGTGATCTAGAGCATCTTCATATGCGCGGATGGCGGAACCATGTTCGGCTTTGAGCTCGTGTATCTGCGCCTGCAGAAACTTGGACCAGGGCAGATAATTGACATCGGACACAACCTCCCAATCAGTGATCTTCCTGCGTAACATCTCCAGCGTCTCAACGGTCGCCTCTACTTGCTCCTCAATGTCGTTGTCCTGCGTGCGTGGGTCCTCGATCTTGCGGAAAAGAAGGCCCGCGAGAGACAAGCCATAGAACAGCATGGCAGACCTGGTGTTCCGGGCAGACCAGATGATGTGCTCGTTTGCAACGCAATGCTTGCCTATTTGCGCCGCTCTCTCGTAATGGGAAAACAAAAATAGGGGTATAATCTCCATGGTCTCGTACCATATTAAAGACCGGCCGCCATTCTTCGCGTTCGCTTCCAGCCACGCCTTGTATGACGCAGAAGTATGGCTAATTTGGGTATCGTTCATGACCTCATCAGCAATCGTATTGCATGTCTTGCCTTGCAATGCTCGAGCGACCTGTCGAACTGCAATAAGTAGGGTTCCACCCCTTGTGTCCTGGTGCCAGTTTGGGATGTCTTCGCAGCCGTATTGACAGAAGGCCTCAAGATCGGCAGAGTTTTCACTGGCGAAGAATTTGAGCTGGGCCAGGAGTCCAAAGCTCATTATTGTTGAAGTTCGGTCGCCTGCCACAGTTGCGTACTCAACGGCGCCTTCGACTTGATTGACTGCGACGCTCAGAGGGTAGTGGATATGTCCAACAAAGTTGGCATATAGCATGTATCCACGAGCCATAGAGAATGCGTCACGATACTTGTCCAATAAGTCCAGGCAAATGGAGCCGAGTTCGAGGGCCAACTCCGTCAGGCTATGCCTGCTGAGAGCGACCATAGAAACGTGTAGGAATGCCATCCCGGAGCTCGGGAATGCCCCACGAGTTAAATGGACATCAACCATCACTAGTGAGAGATGGTAGAACATGAGACAATTGCTCCACCAGGCCGAGCTGATAGCATCGGCGAGTACGGCCCCTATAGAAGCCAGATTTGCGTCGACTGCGAGGCGCGGGTTGATGATCTCGCTGCGGTCCATTAATCGAATCTTCTCTGCCAACCTCTCGAACTCCTTGTCGCACTTCTCGTATGTCGGATTGTCATCGAAGGGTACCCCGAGTTCCCTGAGGCTTTGTAGTAGACATGCTAGTGCCTCTTCAGCGTCACCTGCCTGCGCAAATATCCTTGAGCGCAGGACAGAGGCGGGTGCCTTGTCAAATGCTGACCTAGCTGATAGAAAGATTGTTCCCAGAAGAGCGTTAGCAGCACCATGATTTCCCATGTAAAGGTAACATTCAGCCGCTCGGAGATATAGCTGAGTCGTCTCTTCGTAAGACACATCTTCGGCATCGTCGTTCCACGGATCGGGTTGCAGTAGAGCAACGGCATTAGTGTAGAACTTCGCAGCCGTCGGTCGTGCACCCCGTTCTGTGCTGAGCTTTGCACAGTCGAACAGCAGCTGACGGTACGGTCGTCTTATTTGAACTCTTTGTCTGATGATGTCCACGGACTCGCAAATATGGGAGGCTATGTTGTCTTTCGACTTTCCGTCTTCCGCATAATATTTCTACCACTGAAGTGTAAGCACCAATCCACGCCGTAAGGATCTGTGATCACATACCATCAAGACTTGAGCAACAGTGAAGTGCATTACACGTGCCTCACATATCTTCAACTGCCTGGCGGCCTGGGCTAGATGATCATGGGCTGCCCGGGCTGTCAGTATGCCACCAGACAGGGGATGCTGGGGTTTCAGTTACCAAATCGGAATCGGTCGTCTATATCGCCCGGAACAATAATGTATGCTTGTATAGCAGCCTGTAATCCTGCCACGGCTTCCTCCTGCGTGTACGTCTTGTGAATGTGTTCCGCTGGAGACTGCCCGCAAGCATCTTGGCATTCGCCACTGAGGAGATGACAGATGAGCTCGAATGAGAAGGAGTGACCTAGCAACGCTGCCCATGCCAGAAGACACTTTGAAGCCTCGGGCAATTCATTGAGCCGCCGCGTGACGAAGTCTTTGATACCATGAGTCAGCAAACCCTCGTTTATAGAGCTGGCGTGTTGGTCGTAGAACAAATCTAATGAGCCTTTATGCTCCCGTTTCACATTTCTGACGAACATACGCCGTTTCAAGTGGTAGCGAATGCGGTGAAAGTTTACTTACTTGTGTCCAGAACATCGTAATTCTGCTTGCCTTGGAACTCCTCAAAGAGCTGGTCAAGGTCGTAGACCCACTGATTTGTCTTGTAGTCGTACCTTCGTAGTCGGGTCAGTCAATGTTATAAGAAGTCGCTGGAGAGTCTTGAAGTGGCCAAGACAGGACCGGTTCAGTCTTCCCACATGTGTTCCCTGGAGCGGAACGGTTGACCTCATTGTGCTAAAGAAATCGCCCGCCAGTAAAAAATCTGAACGTACCAGATGCAGCGTTTCCGATGGCAGGCAGAGAGCATTTCCCGCATGTAAAAGGGGTTTCCACCAGATTTGGACTGAATGACAAGGGCAAGAGGCAGGATCTCCTCCTTGGGCTTGCATAGCGTGGTCGAAACGTATTGGACGATTTCTTCCTCTCCCAACGGCGACAAAGGTATTCGCGTAACGATGGGTAAACCGAATTTCGGCAAGTCCTCGAATTCAGGCGGGGATATTATGTTGTTAACCTTGTCAGGGGGCATCTCGTCAGAACGGTAAGTCATGACCATGACGAGTCTGAGCCTCGCGCTGATGATCTGGGTGATAAGCTCTATCGACTCGTCGTCGGCGAAGTGGAGGTCTTCTAACACAAAGCAGATAAACTTGTGCTGGGCAAACATCCGCAGGACGTCAAGGAACGTGTTCATAAGCCGGAGACTTTTGGTCGAAGCACCAGTTCGTAGGAAGTCCTGAGAGCCCGACGTGGACATGACTGATCCTCGATAAGAAGATCTCGGAGGGGTCGACGTGCCGCCCGGAGATGAACCTCGTCGTCTGAGAGCTCCTGGGCCCCTGTTTCTCTGTATCGTTGCGCCCGAAGAATTCGACATGGACCTAGAAACTGTCGCATCGACAGGCCCGATCAGAAATTCGGGAAGGCCAAGTAACTTGTGCAGCATAGGCCAGACTGGGCGTATATACGTCTTGAGGGTCTGATGGAATTGGGTTTCAGTGTTCCGCTCACCCCACACCTGGCGGAAGAGTGAGGAAAGCAGCTTGAGCAGAGGCCCGAAAGGAGTCCTCCTAGCCGTGTCGAATTTCGCAGTCGCACAATATCCGCTCCGCCTGACGTCCGCAAGGACAGAGTGCACGAGACAGCTTTTCCCCAGCCCGCCGGCTCCTTCAACAGTGACAATCTCGCATTGGCCTCGCCTCCGGAATTTGGCCGACCCCAGCTGCTTGGACAGACTCGAGGAAGACTCAGTAGTCGGTCGCTCTTCTAAACTGTTCACCAAACTCCTCGTCTCGAATGGGACAGACTGGTGCCTTTCCCACGCTCTTGACGCTGTGCGATTCTGAGGGGTAGAATTCCCCAAAGACATAGTGTCTCCCCCGGGAAGTGGTTGGGATTCGGTCGAGTAGAAAGAAGGTATCATGCTGCTACGAGACTTGGGATCCGTCGTCGCAGTATAAGAGCCGCTCTGTCTGTTCCCACCCTCCGAGCTGGCGCCTTCGCTAGATAGGTCTCCTCCATCAAGGATGTCGTTCGACAAAGTTGATCCGTCCGAGAATCGGTTCGTTCCCTTCTGGCTCATTGCGTGTGATTTTGCGACGCGGTCTATGACCTTCAAGAGCTCCGCCCGTTCTTTTTGTCGCCCGATCATCATGGATGGCAGCATGAAAAACGAGCTAACATCCCGCGACGCTATACGCCACTCTTTGAGCGCCATCCAGTCATTGTCGTGTAGAAATCCCTGCACCTTGACCAGATCGTGACGGAGGCCGCTAGCCGATTGATACCGGTCTCCCACATTCTTGGCCGTACACTTCTGGATGATGCGCCCCAGCACATCGGGCACGTCGAGCCTAATGGTGGATACATTTGGGACTCTCTTGCCAAGTACGCCTTGTACGATATCCAGGGGATTGTCACCATCAAATACAGGGCTCTGGGTCAGCAACATCCTGCAGCATTTGGAGTCAGCTATGAAAGTACTGAGGAATAAGTTTTATACGAAAATGGAAGGGGACCAAGACACTGTATGCCCATAGCTTGTGTCAAAACCTGCAGCCTAACAAAGGACTTCGAGGTAGGCTGCTGAGACAGGCCACGGATTTGGCAGATGGCTGGTCCCAGAAAGGCTAAAATTGTCTCCAGAAGATGCTTACCAGAACAGGACGCCCAGGGAGTAGATATCAGTTCGCGTGTCTGGTTCCGCGGGCATACGACCTGTCTGCTCGGGACTGATGTGAAGGAGCTTGTGCTTCGCTCCCAGTTCCTTCGAAAGGCTCGACCACCCGGTGCTGGTCAAACCATGCTCGAACGACCGCAATCCAGATCCGAAGGTGATGAGTTTCACCTTGCTCGTTTCTTCATTGAAGTGAAAGGAATCGCCACGGAGCTCGCCATGTATGATCCCAAGGCCGTGGTGAATCATCTCAAGACATTGCGTCGCGCCAATCGCAAAATCGAGGAAGAGATTCAGGCTGATGGGCGGCCCCAGTTGGTTATTGTCCTGTGTGCTAGCAACCCATTTATCCTCGACCTTCCGACACATATAAAATGCAGGACCCAGGTCCATTATCCTGGGCAACAGACTCTGTCCCGGTGACTGATATATCGAGACTATAATCTGGCCCCGGTCGCCAGGCTGGGGCGCAAGCCTGATCAGATCGAGGGGCATGATAGTGTGATCCTGGTTCGGATCCGCAGTTTGGATTAGATTCTTCATCATGTGGAATGCGCGCTCCTCACGTAGGACATGGTAAGAGACCCTCGCGACGACAGACTCTTCGACCACTGCTCCCGCGGTGGAGTCTTCCGTGACGCTGGTCTCGCTGAGGGGTCCATTGGAGGTCGACGAGGGCGGCTCGCCCGGAGACACGCGGCTCGAACTCGAGGGAGGGCTCCTGGCAAAGAAGGTCGGGCTCGTGGAGTACTGGCTAGAGTACTTGGGGGCGAAACGGACACCATATACATGCCTGTATAGTATCACGAGTTAGTCCTCCAGCCGCGGGCATCGTGGCCTCCACCCTGTTGGTGTGGTACAAGCGACGAGAGAGTGTCACCAACCAGTTGTCATAGCTCGAATGCGTGAGTGCGGCAGACTCGTCCCAGGTGTACCCGGCGATCTGGGACAGGCGCTCGAAGATCCGGACCGGGGGATCGAGAGCCGAGTCGAGCTGTTCATCTTGGATTGCCGAACCCTCCATGGTCGTGGAGTGCCGAGCCGGCGAGGCTTGAGTGATCGAGAGACACACAAGTCTCAGGTTTTTGATCTCGGTCTCAGCCTACTTCGACACATGGCTTGGTGGTGATACCGAGTGGTGAAGTTACCAGATGTTGGTCGGTCGGTTGGTCGGCCGCTCGTTTGTCCGCTGGGATCTGGGAGGTGGTGGTGTCGGAGGCGGCGCACGCGTGTAGCTGGTGACGAACGACAAGCGTGGTAGGGATGATGCTGCCGACGCAGAGAGCGCTTGCTTCTTGGGCCTAGCTCCCTGGCCAAGGGACGGCGCGGGTAAAGAGCGTGGGTCGTGTTGCGGGCGTGTTGCACTGTACAAGGTAGGACACCAGGACACTAGGCCGTGTCTGGCTTTGCACAATGACAGTCTAGTAACTGTTGTTTAGTCTACTGTTGTTACGTTGTGTTGTCTGTCGACCTGCTCGGGTGCGCTTTGCGCTGTGCGGCTTGCGGCTCACGGCGACCAGCAGACGAGAAGAAACAGTTAGATACTGTGAGGCGCACTCGCGGAGACGACGGCAGCTGTGCAAGTTCCACATAGACTATAGACGTGAGAGAAGTGGAGAGACGTCCGTCACCAGAAGTCCCAGAGATGCATACCGTATGGTAAGAACAGGAGAGAAACAAGTGGTCTACTTGGGCCTGGAACTCGGATGGCCTTGGGCGATTCCAAGGTTGTTGAAGCAACCCTTGTTCGGTCTAGTGCACATCCACGGAATCCTGGGTATCTTTTGGCTCTGCAGGGCGGGATTTTTTTCTCTGCTTCTTCTGTCCCTCTGTCCCTCTTCAACTCCCGTGGAAGCCGTTGGTTGCCTTCCTGGGCAGGGGCAAACGGAGGGCAAGGGGCGCACCTCCATATTTTGTCGTCATGAGTGCCGACTTTGGGATGCGAGTGGTTTCTGATCGGCCGGGCAAGAGCTTGTTTCCTACTCTGGCACCTTCTGCGTGCTCAGAGTCAGAGGTACCACAGTAGAGACACCCGGAGCAGGCACGCGGCCGAGAACGGGTCTGCAGTGTTCTCGACTAGCAAAAAGGCGGCTGCAGCACACCCCTGCAGTATTGGCAGGCGAGAGCTTGATGACACACGCCCACATCAACCCTGCCTGCTGCATGGGAAATAGGCTAGACATCAGCCCACAACAAGGTATTACTGCGTGCGCGCGGCTTGGCCAGCACAGGTGGGAGCATCCTGTAACAGGTGGACTACCTAGGTAGTCTGCCAGGTGTATGAATGAGTATCCCACTCTGTATATAGCCCGGTACGTCGGCTTTCGGGGTCAAGTACCATGGGTTATCATGGAATCTCTGCCAAGTGGGACATCTCCTTATACAGAATCTATACACTTATACAGCTGCGCTGGTACATCAGAGCACTACAACGATGGCCTTGCCCCTCATATACCTGGCACGCCTGGAAATATGATCAGGGGCCAAGGGAATAGCTACGTATACTGTACCTAGGTATGTAGAAAGTCTGTGATGTGTGTACTATAGTTCCTACCTTAGTACTGCAACGGTACGTCACTGCTGACAGGGCTGCCAGTGTGGCCCGTGCAGCCCCGCTGTCCTAGTGCTCCTGGGCAGTGCAGCCCGACAGGGGCGGCCGAGTTGGACAGGGGCCTAGAGACCACCTACTATAGGAGGTACCGAAGACTAGGTATTCTCGTGCGGTGACAACACCACAGGACACACAATCGCAAATCGACGACGAGCAACGCCTCCAGCTGCACTAGGAATATCAGCAAGCCTTCCATCGGCTCGTCAAGCAATGACCTGATGCTCGAACTAAGTAAGAGATAGGCACGCTCAAACTCGTCATCGGACATCCCGGACGACCCCGCCACCACCCGTGGACAGCGAGACACCCATATCCGAGATGGACTTTGAGCCTTCGACCGGTGGGCCTCGCAGTCCTTTCGAAGACGATGGAGGCGGCGGCGGCAAGGAGAGGCCAAAGGTCCTGCCCGCCGACCTGCCCACATCCCTTGATGACAGACGCATGCCCAGGGAGCCGGTCGCCGAGACAGAGATGTACGATGGTTGGCAAGGTTGGCGGCACCTCCCTTCGACTGACCTAGGGGCTTGGATCGCTGATACGTAGCATCATCAAGGACAATCCCAATTCCTGACCTCTCCGGTCGTTGCGAAGCCTCTCAAGTTTAGCGACCTCTCCCTAGACGACAAGAACTACGACGAAGACCTCACCAGGGGCATGTCTGACAGTGACACACGGCTGATGGAAATGCTGGCAGCCCAAGCGGCACATTCATCTGGCCCCGGCTTTGAGGACGAGGCCGCCATCGCGACAAACGAGGAACTCTCGGAGGAAGAGAAGAAGAAGATGCTGCAGAAAGCCTTGAACATGGCAGCAAGTAATGGCAATGTGAATCAGGTCAACCGGATATTGACAGGAAAGGCCAAGGATTACGTGGACATCAATGCTGCAGACGAAGACGGCACACCTCCCTTGATATACGCCAGCTGTTTTGTATGTCTTCTTGCACCAGGGGTGTGACTTTACCCATGAGCTGATACGGTTACAGGGGCATGAAGCTGTGGTAGAAGCTCTGATCGGAGCTGGGGCCGACATTGACAAACAAGACCGTAACCGCTGGAGCGCTCTCATGTGGGCCATGACAAACCGCCACAAGCAGATTGCAAAGGTCCTCCTGGACAACGGAGCATCTTCAGACGCGAAAACTAGCTCTGGCCGGACCGCTGCCGATTTTGTTGCCCCTGATAGCGATATGTCCTTCTACCTGCATAGTAATGGGTACAACATCGGCAGTGCCGGTATTGGTGACGACGACTTCTACAAGCCCGGCTTCTCGCAGGACAAGTTCGAGGAGGAGCTTATGGAGAGCGAACTGCGGAGGCGCATGATGATGGAGAGCGCGCGAGACTTGGAAGTAGATCTGGGCAACGTGGGAATAGACGATCAACCGGAGGTGTGACCCGTCTCAGTCTTATTGTGCCGCGATCACCACATGCTAACTTCTCCAGGCCGATGATGAATTCGAGGAAGAGCAACAAGAGTTTGATTGGACAAGATGCCTCCACGACCAGATGTTTGTGTTCCAGGAGGGCGACTTGGACCGTATCCTGGACATCATCGTCTCCAATATGACTCCACAGAGATCAGCAGCTCAAAAGCCTGTCCCGGCCAACATGATTTTCTTGAGCGCAAGATATGCCCACTATCATGCAAGTCCTGATCTCTTGGCAAAGCTACTCATCAAGGCCATGGATAGGATAAATGAGGTCGTCGAGGAACACCAGTGGGACATGACTATTCTGGCGTTCTGGATCTCGAATGCCACTTTACTGCTCCATTATTTGAAAAAGGATGCGGGGCTCCTTGAGGCTACTGTCAATTTTCAGGCCCAGCTTGCTGAACTTATCAACGAAATCTTCATTCTTATCGTCCGTGACGCAGAGCGGCGGCTGGACAAGGTCCTCGATGCAGCGATGCTGGACCATGAGACGATACCAGGTTTCGAGGGCATAACCTTCCAAAATGAGTGGAAGATTTTCAAAACCAAGAAGAAGGTCAAGGAAGAACCGCCAGAGCGAAAATATCGGCCACCATCACCCAAGCAGAGGGCAAAGCCGGCACCCAGGAACGTCACGTCTCTCCTCTCCTCAACACTGTTTGTCCTCGACCTATACGACGTGCATTCAGTCATCACCGCACAGATCATTGCACAACTACTATATTGGCTGGGAGCTGAACTTTTTGACCGGGTCATGTCCAACAGGAAATATTTGGCTCGTACGAAAGCAATGCAGATACGCATGAATGTCTCAGTGCTAGAGGACTGGGCGCGCACCAATAACAGGCAACCTGAGCATTACGAGCACGGCGACATGCAGGCTCACGGCGAGAACACAGTAGAGGCAGCCAGGAGGCACATGAGCCCCGTCATTCAGCTTCTCCAGTGGCTGCAGTGTTTTTCGTCGCTGGGGGCGGACGACCTAGAGGCGCTGGTTGACACGTTGCAGCAGCTCAAGACCCTCAGCCCACAGCAGCTTATCCATGCTGCGAACCACTACCGCGCCGAGGTCGGCGAGAAGGGCCTCCCTAAGAGCGCAATGAAGTATCTTGCGGCCATACAGAAAGAGACGGAAGTGCGGAGGGAGAAGGAGAAAAGCAACCGCCGCAGCGTTGCCGCTTCGCTTTCGTCCCCGACGCGCAGCTCAGCGCCCGACAGCGCGCCTGCGACGCCTCAGCGGAACGTCAAAAAGCCTGCCAACGGCGGGGCAGAGCCGCAGACACCGGGGGACGACGACGAGGAGGAGGACGCGCCAGAGAACCTGTTGATGGACCCGGCGTTCATGCTGCCATTCACCCTGCCGTCGGTCACGGACATGCTGGTGTGCTTCGGGGCCGGCTTCGGCGGCGTCAACCGCGAGCGCGAGAGGAAGTACATTCCGACGGTGCCACCCGAGTTTTTGGCAAAACTGGAGGTCGTCGGGGGCGGGAGCAGCAACAACAGGCGGCCGATGTATGGCGAGCAAGACTGGGACTCAAGTGAGGACGTCTAGGGGACACCCAATCACCGGAGACTGTGCTGAGGGAGGGCAACAAGGAAATGAGCGAGACTCGTGTGCCGTCTGTGACTGCCACTTCTGGAGATTGAGATGAGAATTTGATGGGGCATTAGCGTCACTTTTCCTGGTGAGCGTTGTATCGCAATTAGTATCGTCTTCAATGGCTTGCGTCGATCACTGCGCAATTGCCGGCATGTATGAATATTCAAGAGCAGAGACCCCTCGGTTGAGGTACCGAGATTGGTGAAGCGTCAAGACAATCGCTGCTGCTGCTGGTCGCACCCGGTTGTATATTTGCGTCACTGGGCGAGTGAAGGATGCGGTGAGACCTGGAACTCGTCTGAGAAACGTAGACAGACTCACCATTTCCTCTCTCCCCTTCTGACCCTTTCCGGCGTAGCCCCACAGCCCGCGTCCGGCATGTATGGCCCTCGGTACTTGAGAAACTTGAAGGGTCTCTTTCTGCGTGACCGGCCTGTTCTAACTCAGACCGGCCGACCTCCGGACGCTAGCGGAGGAGCGCTTCCGTAGGCGGGTGGCGCGCGTCGGGTGTTGATGGGCCAGCCGTTATCAGGCTAGGAGTTTTGCTACCGGAGGTGTGAGGCAACCATACCTGCCCAAGGAGCTATGCATTCGACTTGTGGGTTATCATTGGAATGGTTGTGGACAGTGTCGTAAGTCCTCCAGTTGGGAGAGGTCGGAAGATCGGTGTTGCCATTACCATTTCCACTGGCTGGACACACAATCACGACGTCCAACCTTGACCTCGTCCCGTCCCACTACTGGCCTCTGGCACATGCAATATATCTGTACCTTCATCTGCCGTTCCGGAGGCATGCTGTGTGTTTGGCATTGTACGGCGTGGACGCGACTTCGCGACTTGGGACCTCCGGCAATGGGGGAGGTAGACTAGATACAGAGGTCATTCTAGAAGCTCCTTGTGTGAAGAAGTTTCGACCACTCGAGCACGACTGTCCCGTGACACAAGATCGATAGGCCCTGAGAGGGTCGGGTAATCTCAAACCAAAAAGCTAGTCACGAAAACCTCTCTATCCGAAAACATGCGATAGTCCTCGGCAGTCCCAAATCAACGGAGCAAGAGAAGCGTGTTCCACAATGAAGTAGGGAAACGGAAACGCACAGGCTGGGTGACGAATACAGTACAAAGCCATCCCTGCTCCCAGCAAGGTGGGGGATGTGCGTGGACCAGGGAAGACCCTTTGAGGCCGTCTTCTTGGTCCTTGCCCGAAGCGGGAGCGCGGAGGATGTCGCATCCAGCCGACCAAGCCCGGGCCCTCGGATCATAGGCGAGCGGAATGGTAAGCCAAGAGATCTTGACGGGCCATGGCTGCCAGCGACGAGACCCTCCAATCGGGACGCTCCGACGAAGCCCTTGTTCGGGAACCCATCCTCCGCGACCAAGGTCACGCACCCAAAAGCGACAGCGCTGATCGCGGGGCGACCCATCTCTTTGCTTTCTGCCAGAAGCATGAGAGGCGGCTGTACTGTAGGTGCGCGGTGTGCAGGGTGGCGGGCTGACGTCGCTGGGGTGGGAGAACGGACCGGGCTCGAGTCAACGCTGGGTTTGTAGAAGGCGTGAAGGTGTCATGCACCGTGGGAAGACGGCCGCTCGGCTGTTCGCAGCCCTCAGTGTGACCGGAGTCAGAGACGCTCGTCCCGTCTGCGGGAGATTCTGGCCGGCAAGGCTGGCAGCAGGAGGCCACGTCAGTACCTTGAGGGCAGTTTTTCCAGATGGCTCAGCCAATGTCGGCGTGTCGAGCCCATTGAGAGCTGTGTTGCGTTGCTTCTTCAGGCCGGTGCTTGTCGCGTTGTCGAGGGGTGTGTCTCGGAGCACAGATGACGGTCCAAGGTCGGGCCAGTCACAACGGCATGTCTGCCACTAAGGTTGAGACTGTGTCTCTGCGCTCTCGAATGCGACGCAGAGGACAGCTCAGCCGTTCTGGCCTGTCTCTGATAAGTCTTGACAGGCGAAAGATCGAGGGGCCACGAGGGGTGGGTGGCGGGGATCTGGGCCCTAGGCCCGGGACGAGAGGAGGAGGAGGAGGTGAAGGAGGTGTGCACGAGGTTCCACCCAGGAAAGAGGCAGTCATGTCAAAAGCAGAACTCAAAGCTTGCCAAGTACCTGCACGCCGAATCGTAGCCAACCTCTTGTGTCATTTGTATTGCGTAGTACCGAGTCTCTCTCTCTCTCTCTCTACATGCGTGCTGGGCGGTCCCGCCCCGCGCCGGGGAAAAAGTCTGAGTATTATTATCCATGTGGGATGGACGGGGTCGAGCAGGTCGGGATATGTAATGAAGGCCATTTCCGTGCTTCCATTTTCTTTTCCCCCGGTCTCTTGGTTTCCCTTTTCGAATGGGTTTCGAACAGATTGGGTCTTGTCCATGAGAGCCTGTACAACCCCGTCGAACTGGACTGAGGCCATATCATCCATCTCATCTCGTCACCACTTCTCAGTCCCAATTCCACACATAGCTTACTTGCTCACTTACACACACACGCATCGTTTACCCGTGTCTCACTCAGGCTTCCTGATTATCCCCAGGTCCATAAGAGAGTGGGTCACATACGACACACTTACATTTACATGACACCGGAAAAAACATCCATTATCTCGTCGCCCTTTCTGCCTTCAACCGCTCACCACCTGTCTCCTCCCCCCGCCCCCCTTGCAGCAAACAACAGCACTGCTTCGAGAGCTCGCTGCTGGACGGGGAAACAAGCAAACGTGCCAAGCACTCGGCCCAGCACTTCGATGTCGCACAGCCGGGGCCGCCAACAAGAGTGAACCCCTTTGACTGGTGGTCCAATTGTTACCGGGCAAGAAACGGCGAGGTAGCACAGGGCAAAAGAATGGCACCTCAGAGATTTGCGAGCCTGCGGGTTGGTAGCACTAGGAAGCCCAGGAGCGAGACTGCGACTGCGACTGCAACCGGGCCGCAGCACAACATTCCACACACTCTTCCTGCCACCACTAACACCAACACCATCCACGCCGGGCCTGCTCCCGTACCTGCACCTGCACCTGCACCTGCCCTGATAGCCCTGCCCTACGAGCAGACGGCCCAGGCCCAGCCCCCGATTCTCCTTCCACCGCCTCGCAACCCCCTTCGAACCAGCCGCCGCCCCCCTGCCTCCTCTGCCCAACTCCAACACCCTTCCTCGCCATCAGTCGCGCCAGAAAACACCATCGCCATCACCACCGCACCCACCACAGGCCTGGACATTGTGGCCCCGCCTGTTCCTCCCCGGGAGCACTATCAGGATCAGGCCCAGGTTGAGCACCCGCGTCTACGTCTACATCTGCATTTGCCTGTGCATCCCGCTGTTCGGCGCCAGTGCCAGAGCAATCACTCGCCTGCATCCTCAACCTCCACCGCAGCATCCTCAACCTGCGCCGACTGGAGGCGCGACTCGGTCTTGGGCACACTGTCTTCTGCCTCGGCCACCCTGCACGAGGAGGATGAGGAAGACGACGACGACCGCGACGCCTTCCGTTACGACTACAACCACGTCAGGCTTGATGTAGAAGACACTCCCTCCATCTACTCCACCGACGAGCCCACCCCGGCCGTGTCCTCGGATGGGCCCTGCACACCCCAGCACACTTCTCGCCCCTCGTTCCAAAGCCGCTGGTCTGTCACGGACTCTGACATATCGGAAATCGCATCCATCAACAACAACAGCAACATCACAAAGGACACGGCAACAAAGAGAATTGTCAAGGGTCTCAGCCTCAAGCTGCCCCCGCCGCCCATGAAGCGACTGAGGAAGAAGAGCCTGACCGAGGCCGTCGTCGCACCCACTCCTCCGCACTCTCCCCAGTCTCACCACTCAGGCCTGTCCCAGCCATCTCCAGCGCCCCATTTATCCCCCTCGCCTAAAGGCCCCGATTCGCTTAGTGACGGCCGCCAAGAGATCCGTCAATTTGACAGCCACATGCAATCTCCAAACCCGAGCGGCCCCAGACCCCTATCTGAGCACTCCCAGCCGCAGCCGCAAAATGACTTCCACCCCATCAACACCAGCATCCCCGAGGGTCGCTTCCTCGATGACATCGACAGCCTCAACTTCTCCAAGAGGGGAAGCATCTTGTTTGGAGGCAAGCGCGCCGTAAGCTCCCCGAACCCTGCACTTGGCCCCTCCCCAATGCAGATGTCTGCGACGCGCTTGGCGCCGGCCGCTGCCCCGGCCGCCCCCACGGCCGACGGCGCGACAGACCCCAAGCCCGCCGCGGCAAGCCTACAACCAACACCAAGAGACTCTGCGAGGAAGCTGTCTTTGCCCAACATACGAGTCATGTCGGTAGATACAGAGAGGGAGTCACAAAAGGTGAGATCGCTCTATGAATCTGGCGACTTCGTCAATTGGCAAGATGGGGCTCCCGGGCCACCCTCTGGTGAGCCCGTCGAGTCTGGGGATCAGCTTCCATCAGATGGAGAAGATATTGTCGCGTATGGTTTTCCTTTGGTATTCTGCCCTACGCATGTCCAATGTGTCCGCTAACGCTCAGTGCCCACCCTCGCAGAGAAAGAAAAAGGCGGCAAAGCGTCCGAGCTTTGTACCTCTGTCCCACTACTCCGCTGTCGGCCACTTCGCTGCCGTCGCCACAAGGTAACATACGTCGCAGCGAGTACGAGCTTGCTGGCGGCATCGAGGACTGGGAGAATGTCCAAGTGGACGACGTCGATCGCTACGGTTTCATACACATCCAAAGGCCAGGCTCGCGACGAAGCATTCCGGCAGAAACACACTCGCTACATTCAACAGTCAGGAGGCGCAACGGCCGAAATGTATTGACTAAGAGGACTGACGGGCCGTCCTCGCCGCTCTCTTTGAGCCGAATACCTAGCAGGAAGGTTTCGGCCCGGTCGCTGAACACACAAACCTCGGGGGTCTCGACATCGTCGAAATTCACTGTCAGGTCGGGGATCCGAACTGCAGCGAACCTGCTTCCACACAACCGAGACAGGAAGGTCATTGACGAAGCGGGTGAGATGCTTGGGCTCCCACCCGGCTTGGTGGATATCGAAGAGGAACAAAAGAGCGAGCAGGCCCTGAAAGAGATCCATGAGAGGGAGGTCAAGAGAACCGAAAAATGGAGGAAGATGGCCAAGACCGTCACCAAGGGCAGAGATGGCAAAGGTGTGGTGTTCGCCGTGGAGGACATAGCTAAGATCAAAAGGAGCAAAGACAGCGTGCGACATTTCGAGATCCAAGGCACGGTGATTGAGTTCGATGTCAAGAGCCCGAAACTGATTGAGAGGACATGGAAGGGTATTCCGGACTGCTGGCGCGGAGCGGCTTGGTACTCTTTCCTGTCGGCCAGCGCCCAGAATGCGAAATCAGAAGCTACGGAGGAGCAACTCTTCGCCGAATTCCACCGCCTCCAAGACACGAGCTCCCCGGACGACACGCAGATCGACCTGGATGTGCCTAGGACCATCAACAAGCACATCATGTTTCGCAAGCGGTACCGTGGTGGCCAGCGGCTGCTTTTCCGCGTTCTGCACGCAATGTCCCTCTATTTCCCCGACACCGGCTACGTTCAGGGCATGGCCGGTCTTGCAGCGACGATGCTGTGCTATTACGACGAGGAGAGGTGTTTTGTGATGCTGGCCCGGCTATGGCAATTCCGGGGCCTGGAGAGGCTTTACCAGCCTGGCTTTGCTGGCCTGATGTTGGCATTGCAAGACCTCGAGAACCACTGGCTGCATGGGAAAGCAGCCGCCCAGAAGCTGGTAAGTCGAGAGCAGCCCCATGCTGGCGCGTAGGCTGCAGCTGACCTTGTCTGTGAAGAATGAGATGGGCATTGACCCCACGGCATACGGGACACGGTGGTATCTGACGCTGTTCAACCTATCCATACCGTTCGCGGCACAGCTGCGGGTGTGGGACGTCTTCATGCTGCTAGGGGGCTCATCGCCATCTCAGGACGCAGGCCTGGCGAAGGAGAAAGAAGCAGAGGCGACGTTCAACGGGCTGGAAATACTTCACGCAACCAGCGCTGCGCTTATCGATGGACAAAAGGAGCTCATCATTGACGCAGATTTCGAGAACGTAATGAAAGCCTTGACTTCGGCCCAGCCGGTCAAGGATGAGGACAGGTTCATGAACGTAGTGCGGGCGGAGTGGAACACACACCGGAAGAAGAGGAGAAGCTAGGGGCAATCCTCGGCTCTCGACTGCCTGTGGGACTGGGAGGCGGCGGCGGAGGACGACACTTTGTTGTCGGCAGAAACTGGCTCTACAGCTACTGGGAGCGTGGTGCCACGAAGCTGGTCCGGGTAGCGTTAGGGACAGCGAGGCGGCAACGGGGCTGCTTACCGCTGCCTGTCGGTGCCCTTCCAGCGGCGCGTGATGGTGTCGGCTTTCCTTTGTCAACATCAGCAATCGATGCCTCGCTTGAGGTGGTACAGCAGGGAGAGCGTTGGCTATTCGGGGTGCATTTGATCAGGACTATTCGTTATTATACCCGCTTTGGCGACTCAGACCGACACCCACACGACCGGTTGATTTCCGGCGGTGGACGGACATTTGGTTTTTCTTTTTGTCTTATATTCAGCACGGGCACGATAGGCAGCGTCGAGTGCACACAACAAAACAGTAATACAAATCCTAATGACAACAGAGACTTTCTCTTCAGACAGCACAATGTTCTTGGTGGTTGGGTGATTCCCCTGTTTGTCTGGTGTCCGAGTTTGACTTCAGGTGGACCAGTTGCTGAAGATGGGTTGATGTTAAGAAATCATGGGACGAAACATAAGTAGACTGCCGTTCGTTCCCCGGGCGGGCGCTTGCAGCTCGGGCCGTCCAAGCCTGCCGTCCGTCCTTACTTCCCAGTAGGCCCATGCACGAGACAAGCAAGTGTGGCTGAGCTGAAGGAGATCGTCTCGGTGCACGCACATGGTCAGGCTGGTAGCCTAAGATGGTTTTGTCTGGTCGGTGCTAGGCTCCTTTCAGGCGTGTGGGTGGGTGGTTTGCTGCCTCCATGGATGGCGCCTGCCCTGATCCTGCCTGAACTGGAGGCGACGGCCCAATCAGAGAGGACTGACCAGCTCCCCTCCCAGCTCGGCTCGGCGCGGACCGGCCCGCTCCCTGTCTCGGTCCCGTCTGGACCGGCCTCAAACTCGCCGGAGGTGCCGGCTGCTGGTCCGGGTGGTGAAGTTGGGGGGCCAGTACGGGCCAGTTCTGGTCAGTCCCCTGGCTTTTCACGGACTTGCCACTACAGTGCGTCATCAGGCCGGGTCCCAAGTCGTAGGCTGAGGCCATGCTCGTGCCATCTGAACTCACGGTGGCACCCCCAAGATTTATGCGCGTGGAGACTGTTGGTGTACTGCAATAACCAGAAAATTGTCCCCGAGGTGCATTGGCGCACGGTCCGGCCCCACGTTGGCACAGTCGCGTTGTAGATGGGAAAAGAACGGAAAGGGAGGGAGGGGAGGGGGAGGATCCAGATCTTGGTTTGTCGCAACCGTGCGGATGCGGTTTATCTCCCAGGTCTTCCTGCCCAGTCTGCCTATCACGCTCAGACGATGGGGATTCGCCCTGATCCGCGGCGTTTGTCCCGAAAGAGGCAACACACAACCGAGCCGCACCGCGTAGAGGAGCGGGCCGGTTCAGCGTTCACCCCCCCCCCCTCATGACCTCTTCTCCACGTCTGTCCCTCCGCGGGGCCCCTGGCTGGCTATTCGGCAGAGCCTGCATGCGGAGCCGCTCGAGGGGGACGATTTAGCTTTTCCCTTGGTTTTCGGTATTTTCGAAGAGCATCCTCAGTGACATGTCACCCAAGGAAGTATGTGCCGGGCGGGGGGGACCACGCCACCATCCGTGTTGGGCTGCCTGCCCACGGTGCCTGCCCGGCGGGAGGGCAGGCATGGTAGGTTATACAATGGTGGGCCGGCTGTGCGCATCCTGTCCTGGCCCATGTATGTACAGTATAGTATGTATATATGTACGTAGGGTACCTGCCGGCGTTGAAACGGGCACAGACGTCCCCGCACGGGGCAACGGATTGTTTTCATGCAAGCCTTTGTTTTTTGTTCCTCTCGGGACATTTTGGCATGGGGGTGGAGGGGGGCCCGGGCTCGGAAGAGAGAAGAAAAAGTCGCCGAGTACTGTAATTATCCACCCATCAATCGAAAACAACCGTCCTGGGCGCGCCCGCCCGGGGGCAGGGGCCGCACGGAGCCCTTGCCGCCCTGCTTTTCGCGCCGACGCAGGCTGGTTCGAGTCCTAAGGAGGGAGGGAGGGGGGCACTGACAGGTGGCCCGAACGAGATGACTGTTAGCTGACTTATACTTCAAAGAGATTGGACCAGACGTGTTGGGGGCCGGAGATCTCCTGTTCTTTTTGGGTTTGAGTTTGGGGGCCGCGCGACTGCTGTTCATGTGCGTAATTCCAGACGCGACTTTTCAAGGGTCGCAGTGCGTCAGGGCTTGTCAAACTTTCGGCGCACGGGATAGGCGCCGACGAGGACAACAAAATGGAGACGGGGCCGATCAGGAAAGTGAAAATCCAGAAGGCCAGTGCGTCCCCGGCCCCAGAAGTAGAACATGATTGGCTCCGGCTCGAGACAAAGCTTTGTCGTGCCCAGCAACGAGCATGAGCTGGCAGCCAGATTCGGAAAATCAACCACAAGAAAAATATGCATCGTGTCGTCCATCAGCTGATTCCAATGCTTACAGGTCGCGTTACAAGAGCAATGGCCGCTTCAGGAAGCTTACATCGGCCCAAAAACCTGCGCAGGGGTCACCGCAATGTCACCGTATTCTGTCAATCACAACAGACGATGCTGTCTTGGCTCTGTCTGGCCTTGTTCGAAAAGGTTGCCTACGACACCAATTGCCGGCGTTTTGACGGTATATATTGTGCAAGAAAAGCTTGAGCTTCGTCGGAATTGTAGCCCACTGGTTTGTGATGTACAATTCACTCCACGCCGGGGGTATCTTAGGTACATGAGTACAGAAGAGCTTCTCAGCACAAAGAGGGAGCTTGGTCGACGTCGAAGTCCACAATGACCGGGCGCCCGAGTCATCGAGAGGACACTTTTCCAGCCTCTTTCTTGTCTTCGCCAAGACAGCCTGGCTCAACTCTCTGTTTCCCTCTGTTTTCGTTCTTTTCGTGTCCATTTTGCCTCCGAGTGCAATTCTTTCGTAGCATCCTTGCTTTCCCCATGTATGCCTCCGCATTCTGTATGTACAAGTAGAAGAGAAGTTGGTACAACAAACAAACATGCCCGGTCCTGTGCGGTGACCGACTATCGCTGAGTGAGAAGGAAGCGGGGAATTGAACCAGAGTTTACCCATCCCTATGCCTCGCCATTCATGGCCCGAAGTGAAATTCCCTAATGATGAAGAATGAAGGGTGAAGAAGGATGAGAATGAAGAATGAAGAATGAAGAAGAAGAAAGAAGAATAAAGGTGCTCCTGTCCCTAGGCGTGCGACGCTCACATGGCGCGCAAAAAGAATCGTAATGTGAAGAATGACGGAGTGGCCGAAGGGAGAGCCCGCATAAGCCAGCTGCAATGTTGGCTTCTCCGCAGAGGGTGTCGCTCAGCCAGCGCGCAGGGGTTCGATGAAGATCGTCGGTTGCGCATCCTCAAATAGTCCAGGAGAAATGAAGCCCCAGTCCTTCAGCTGAGATAGACTTCGAAAGAACACATCCACCTTTGCCCGCTCAAAATTCGCGCGGAATATGCCACAAAATGGGTCTCTTCTGAACAGCAGCGTTGCTGCCATTGTTCGAGTTACCCATCCAAATCCAGGGGTGCAAATCCCTTCTCAATCCCCTCCAAGAATATCAAATTTCGGTCATTGTCTCGTTCCCGCGGAGTCGTGGATCCTGCGCCTCCGACTTTGCGCGTCCCTCTGAAGAGTGCGGGGAGTTGTGTCGTGAGTCCTCTCTGCGTGGCTGACCTCTCGCCTCTGCCACTGGGGCAGTCGAATAACGGGCCGCTTGCGGCAGTTGGTCATCTGAAGAAAGTAGGGATGAAACTGAATGCGCGGCGATGCGCGTCTGCGTCGCTTGCGGCTGCGAATGTGAAGATGGCTCTGCCGATCCACCACCTCTGTCTCTTGCTGCACCAGGGCCTGAGACGGTCATCGGCGACATGCCGCGTGTCGATCCGATGGTCTCGGCCCGGCCGCGTCCTCTGTAAGTCGATGCATCGCTCCTCTGGCGCGAGTGGCCCCTTATACGCCCTGGCGGAGGGTTTGAGATTGTCGAGCCCGTGCTGTGGGAGAACGGAGGAGATCTGAATCTCTGCTGCGTGTTGGGCGGAGGTGCAGCTGGCTGTGGTCCTGTCGCTTTCCGCTTACGTGGCGATTCCCCTACTGCTTGTTGCAAGCCACGTTAGTCCCCCCGACTTTCTCTTTCCCCTTTCAAGACCGATATTTGGGTTTGGACGCACCGGAAGGTGTTGCCGGCTGGTTGGAGCCGGACTGGCTGCCTTGGCTCGTCGGGGGTTGCCACATGTGAAAGTAGATTGACGGGGACTGCTGCGGTTCCTGCTGCTGCTGCTGCTGCTGCTGCTGTGCTGAAACGACGCCTGGGTGTGCCTGCGCTGCAGATGCGCCACCTGAGCTTGGAAGCACGCTCGTGTTCAGGTTGGAGAGACCGGGTCCCCCTCCAAGAGGACGGCTGCCGGAGCTTGGCATGCTGTAGCCTCGAGCTCGTGGTGAAGAGTTTGGGTGCGTCCCAACAAAGCTGCCATGAGCACCCTGGGCAGATCCAGGAGTCGACGGAACGCCACCGGAGCCCGAATAGTGCCCATAGGCTTGTGCTTGGGAGTCACGACGGTACTCTGGCGAAGCTGGGCCAGGCAGAAGATGTTGCGGAGGTCCACCTTGCGCCTGCGAGTACATGAACTGTTGAGCCCATTCCAGGGCTGCTGGCGGTAGGTTACCACCTCCCATACCAGCAAAAACTACTGGCACCAAAGGCGGTGGGACACCCCCCTGTAACGACGCTCGCAGAATGTCGTACTCGGTTCGTCGTTGCTCGAGGCGCAGCCGTTCCTGGCTGGTCCTCTCCTCTTCTTGCTTCCTCTTGTCCTCTTCCGCTTTCGCCTGCAGCCATGCTCGCATGGAGTCTTCCGACCCCTGCCACCCTGGTGGCGGCGGGGGCAGCTGACCCAGATGCTGCCCGAGACCTTGCTGCTGGCTTTGGGATGGCGGAGGCGGAGGTGGAGGTGGGCCCTGTCCGAGTGAAGATCCATGAGGCGGTGGAGGATGAGATGCAACTCCTGAAGGCAATGGCTGGCCAAGTCCCATCGCCGATGGAGGGGGCAAGCCACGGTGAGAGCCAGACATGAGTCGATCCGGCGGACTATGGCTTCGAGGAACAGCTGGTATTGCTCTGTGTGAGGAATCCTGGTAGCTCAATGGAGGTGAGGGTCGGGATGTGCTGGGCGGCGTCGGTAAATCATGGATCGACCTGTAGCCGTAATGAACTGGCTGCTTGATGGTGAGCATCGTCGTCTACATGCGAGCGACCGAGCTAGTTACAGTGTGGACGCGAGACAGGGACAAAGCCCGAGTACGGGAAGGGAACGATGGAAGGGAAAACCTCACAAGGAGGAAAGAGGGCTGAGAAGAAGAAAAAAGAAATGGGACATCCAAAGCCAATAGCGAGGTGAGGATGTGTGGACGGGTAGAAGGAGAAGAAGGAAGTAGAATTAACCTTTTTGCAAGGAAGCTGGGAGTGGCGGCCAGCCTGGTAAAGAATGGTAGGGACGCAGGCGGGGCGTGTGGTGATGAAACGTCGAAATGAACCAGCCCAGCCTCATTTGGACATTGTAACCGGGTGAGATATACTGCGTAGTAAGTACTTGTCCGAGGAAGGGAAATGGACGACCCAGGCGTCTGTTATTTTTTTTCCCAGAAGCCCAACGGGCCCAGACCCGTGCAAGGTGGAGTGAAGCCGCGTGTGGAGGACGGGGGAGGGGGGCCGACCCTTGTAGAGATCTGCTGCCTTGCTCGCTCCAGAAGAGGAGATTTGATGAGTCTCGAAGTGACTGGGCTGACAGGGTAGGTAACGGGAGGTAATGGCAGCGGATACTATTAGCCAAGGGTAAGGTGAGGAAATTAGACGTGGATCCGATGAACGAAGGACGGCTTAGACTCGTTCCTGGCCAGTCTAGGCAAGTAGCGGAGGGGAAGAGCACAGCCGGTGGAGCAGACGGGACCTTTTGTTATTTCTTGTGGAAACAGTCTGTATCAGAAGAGATTGACGCCAGGGTTGGATGAAGATCAAGCCTTGGAAGGCGATATCAACCTGGGAAGTATCAGGGTTCTTGCGAATGAGACGAATTTAGCCTTGACCCGCAAGTGCAGCACAGCACAGCACTGGACCACGCGACATTGGATGGCCCAGTAGTGAGTGACAAACGGGCCTCAGACGACAAGTGACGGGGCCGATGCCATGGCATAGGAAGTGTAAAGAGAATGCGGCTTGCGTGCGAGTCTTGACTAGATTGGGCGGTGTGCCCTGCCAGGACCCTGACAGCCACGCCAATGTAGAGTACATGTCCCCAGCCATGCTCGAGGGGGGGAATGTGAGCAGACGCGTGCTGACACCCAGCTTGCAGACAACAAGCAGCTTGCACGAGACGACAACCGACGGGCAACGGATAGGGGAGGGACCTTAGTGCGAGCTGCGGGAGCCGAGCAGAGCAGGAGAAGGAGCAGGGTCACAGCTGCTGTGGCGCGTGAGTTGCCTAAACGAGTTAAGGTTTCCCTTCCGACAGCTCGCAGAGAAACATCAATCTGTGCGAGATAGGTTCTCCCTGGCCCAGAACGCATGCGCGTTGTGCTAGCCGTCGAGACGGACTTAAGCAGTGCTTTGCCATCCCGGAACCGTCCAGAATCCCTGGATCTTCTTGGGGTCCCCTGCGAGACATTTCCTGAATCTGGTGCTGTTTCCATTATCGCTTCCCCCTTCGTCCAATTCCCGGCAGGGAGATGAGGGAGGGCGGGGCCACACGCTGGAGTGGGTTCCCTAGGCGCAGGGTAGATCCCTTGACAAGCGAACGGCGAAAAGGACCAGCGTCGGCGAATGAAGTCGCATGAGGGAGTCTGGACAGTACCCACACACGTGCATTCGTGCTGTCTTCTGTTGCGGCCAGATCAAATCCCTCCGGCGTGTCCTACGTGTGCGGTACAGTAGACTATAACACAACACAGTGCACATCCGCATGCCATTTGCGAAGCGGGGGCCTGACATCAGATTCGTACCCGACAACGAAAGCTTAGCTGGCAGATGCGGTCGATGATGCTGGGCGATATGCTCCCAGGAGGATGTGACTCTGGAGGTACATTCTCGAATCGGAAACAAGCAAGGGGACAGACGACATCATCTCAAAAGATGTCGATCGCCTGCGAGAAGCTCGGATCAAGAATGGCTGGTCCAGACCAGTGTCATCCTGGCCAGCCTCAGAGTGAGCCTGTGCTGTTGCGTTGCATGCTTTGCCCGTGGGCGGGGTCCTGACTTAGACTTTCCGCCAAGCGCAGCGAGCTCCGTGGCGTCACATCCCCCAGGGTGGAGTGGGTGAAGGGCACAGCTCGAGATTGTGCTTGATCTGGCTCATAAGGAGTGTTATTATGAGCTGGGAGGGAGGGGGAGGGGTTGTTGCTGGCGTATGGCCGGCAAGCTGTTGTGTACTACACTATGTACACCTGCACGGAATACCTTGCCGGCAGAAATTGGCGCGGCGCAGTACGTAACGCGGTAATGAGATGTGGGCCCAGGTCGGTGGCAGTAGTGTACTACGGTTCCCGCATGTGAAGAAGAGGCCCAGCGAGCGTATACGTAGAAGGAGGGATCTCAGGCGAGGATGCGGCGCAGGCGGGCTGGCAGGCGGGCTGGCTGAGTGTGTTGTGTTGCCTGGGTGGCTGGATGGCTGGCTGACTGATGCCATTTCCATGGATAGAGCCCATGTGTGGCATGGTTTTTTCCGAGGCTGATGCGTGGTGGGGGCGTCAACCAGGCCCCGACGATCTTGCGATCAGTCCGAAGTCGAGATGAATGTTTCCTCCGCGCCCGAGAAGGTGAGGTCCAGGTCTGGGTCCAGGTCTGGATCTGGCCGCACGCGCTACCCAAGCTGGGCCGGCTAGCCAGGTGCCAGGTCGGTCGATATCCTGCTCATTGTGCGGGAAGAGGGAGATGGGAGCGTAGCAGTGCGGCTAGGCCAGGAAGGGGCTGATTCTGAAACAACGGTTCGCGGTGAGCAGACCCAACCAGAGCTGATACCCGCCCAGACGCGGGTCGGGACACTGGGCCAGGCCTGATGAAAGCGCACCACCCTGTCAGTGTGGAGGTGGAGGTGGAGGTGGGTGTGGCTGAGAGCCCGCGACATCTCCCAGATGCAGTATAGCACCGCGAGCCCCCATTGACAGCTCTGCCCAGGCCCAGCTGGCAGGTGTGAAGTCAGGGCCGCTGCGACGGCATGCGACAGCCACAGGAGACGAGGGCCGCCGACGCGACATTACAGTACAGTACATGGCAAGGCGTGCTCATGCCGTGCCCATGCCGTGCCGCGCCTGGCAATGGTAACCAGCGAGGGCTCATTAGCCATCACCTCCATCGAGTGAGTATCTAGACTGCTTGCTAGTCGGATACGGTCGGTGGTGGTGATGACCGCTGGCAGCTGGCAGCTAGCGGGCTGGGTGGATGACAAAATGCCGATGCAGGCGAAATTGGTCCCCTGGGGCAGTTAATTACATTACTCCGTACTTGCTGCGTGTCGTGACAAGCTGCCTGCCCGCCGTTCAGAGCACAGCAGGACACGCGCACACGATGCCATGGCAGGACACTGCGAGGAGCAGGGAACAGACCTCGACGACAGCATGCGCCAACCCAGCTTTTGCAGGTCAGGGAAGTGACTAAATGAATGACTGACTGACGGACGGACTGACGGCTGTGCTGGTTGATGTGCAAGGAGCGAAGCTGGCCAGGACAGGAAAGGCCAGCTCGGACCCCAGGACTCAGCTCATGTTGCCTTCGCCCGGTCCAGCGGGGTCTTTTGGTGTTTGGTAGGTACTACTAAGTAGGTACCTACCCACTGTGGTGACCGTGTGCGCGTGCGTGTGCGCGTGCAGGTCAGGCAGGTCAGAAGCCCATGCTCCTGCCGAGCTGCGGTCGACTAATCGAGGAGGAGCGGTCGGGGTGGAATAATTAATGAGGTGCATCACAGCACCGTGCTGTGCGGTGCTGTGCTGTGTTGTGCTGCACGAGCAGGGGGGAACCCTTCTACTGTAGCAGGTCCTGCCATTTTTGGTCCTACTGTGTACAGCATCTGTGTACTCCGTACAGTACGTACCTATTCTATCAATCATAGTATAGCGCGTATAGGTGGGCACTCTCAAGGTTGCCCAGCCAGGCCGGGCCCGCTGTTCAATTACTGTACACAGCCCGTCGAGGCCAAACCCCACGGGCATGAGTCTCGACGAGATAAGGGTAATTCCGGTCATCTCCCTCATTCTCTCCCGCTCATGCCGCGTTCCGCCAGAGGACAGCGACAGACTCAAACTGCACTGCAGCCTGCCAGAGCGAGTTGCAATGTGCAAGCGCAGAGTGCCCTGTGCCCAGTGCCCTGTGCCCATGGGAACCGCCTTGCCTAGGGCTGAGGAAACCTCACACCGCACGGTCCAGCAGAACCGCAGCGTGGGTAACTCGGGGTGGGTCCGCTCGTTGATGATCCAGGCTGACGACTGAAACCTTGTACGGCTTGTTTACCAGCCCAGATACGGACCGTGTGCGGAGCATTCCAGCCTCGCTACCGCGGACGAGCGCCAACGACTGTATCAGACAACCATGCTCGTCACATCAGCTGCGCCTCAGTGCTCACAGGCAATCAGTCAGCCTCCCTCGCACCCTCGCTACACGGTCCTCGCTGGGGAATGACGACCTGCAACTGCATCTGTGACTGCGACTGTGACTGCGCGCTGCGGCCGCGCGCCTGCGAGGGGCGAGGCCGAGGGCGAAGGCCACGACGGCCGGCGGGCGTCAGTGAGGAAGGAGTGTGCAGTGCCGCACTGCTGCAAGTCACGACCCCACAGGCGCGCATACACATCGGACGTTGCTTGCTTGGCTTTTGACAGGTCCGCTCAACGAGATCCGATCAATGATCCACAGCCCGAGGACGTCACGCTTCCTCATTTGCCGCAGTCGGGCATTGTCCAGAACTCCGCTCCTGCTCCGCTCTCACCACGAGGGTCATGGTCTCGATGAAGATGAGCTCGTCAACGTGCCCTTCAGCGGTGAGACATCGGGCTGCAACAACGCAATCATGGGCTAGGTCGCCCGTTGCAGCTTGCTAGGCCGGACATACAACTCACCGGCCAATCGTTGCTTCGCTATGGCGTACGGGTCGTCCCTCGCGTCGCGCCGCGCCATCGTTTGCCTTGGCTGCCTGCCCGCATTTGGATTATGGGGTTTTGGCTTGGTGTGCAATCGAAATCGGCCCAGCGTCGAGCCTGAAGTCTGTGCCCCTCGAGATGTGGCTTGCTCGCGGCCGCCCTGCTGCTTTCTCCGCCTCCCCACCAACTTTCCGCCTTGGCCTGAACTGTGGCTTCGTTGGCACTCTGGGAATCGAACCACAGGCCATGCAGCCCCTGTCCCCGGCTGACTAACCCTCCCTGACTATATTTGAAACAAGATCCCATTTCTCGCGATGCTACCCTGCATGGCGCGCACGCATCCGTCCCTTATTTCGATATCGAGCATCCAATCCCACAGCTAATAACAAGCAAAATGAGCCGGTCCCTTCTCAGCTGACCGGGGGCTACCTCCCCATACTGACTCCTCCCGGAACCTACAGCCAACCGAGGTGTCGGCTTCACTGGGAGAGAGTCAGGCAGGCAAACCTGCCTGTTCATCCGACAGCCCACCGCTGTCACCCGCGACCGACCCGTCTCCCCGCCGCTGACTTTTATTTCCGAGGTTGAGCAACCCATCAATATCAGCACAGCAACAGCTACATATACATAGCAACACTGCATGGACGCGTGGACGCCCTGGGCCGGAGCTTTTACGCTGTACTTACTGCGCATGACCAAAGCTTATTTCCTTGGTTCAGGGACAAAGGGACTGCCGTACAGATCGCCGGGTCGCTTCTTCTTCAAGGTGACAAAGCTTGGGTCGGTTCAAACACGTCTGCCATGACCCTCTCATCAAAGGTCACGGCTCTCGCCGTGGTGATGCAGGTCTCGAGATGAGATGGCGACCGCTCTCACACACCACTCCTCGGACTCGGCGCTGGACTTGTTCAATTTCCGTTGAAACACACCAGAGCTCCTGGGCATACCTGATCCAAGAGGCCAGGTGCTGCCACAGCTGCGCTAATTTGGGCGGCGCTTCCAATTTCAGACGTCGTCACTCATCAAACCCACCGGAGCCGGTCAGCCCGGGAGCAGTCAGGGACTCGTTGGGAAAAGCAATCAGGGATGGGTCCGCGACTAATAATAAAGCTGCTTAGTGTATCCACGTTCTGCCTTCCACGGTCGCCCCAGTTCATCTCTCAGCTAGTCGGCCCTGGATGTCACTTGTCAAACAATCTTTCTTTCAGGCTAAGCGCCCCGAACCGTTGATCAACGCGCCTCATCCTGCCGCAAGCGACTTGGCGGATCCGTCGAGTATGACTTGACGGCATGCGGATGAGCAATGGCTTTGGCGCTCATCACCGATGACCTCCCCCTGGCACCAAGTTTACGAGTGATGGCACAACACCCGCCTTCAGACCTCATTAAAAGCCTCCCGCGTCGTGGGGCAAATTGGCCGGACTTCCGGGCTTCCATATCAATGGCCTCGTCGTTCTTCGGGCCCACCAGAAGAAGTCTTCTCTGCACGAGGGTGAACAAGCAGATATGGAACTCGACTTGCAAGCCACAATAATATCGCCCGCAATGAAGTCCAAGGAATCTGACCTAGTCAGACCGCATCGTCGTCAAGATGCGGACCCATGCGTCCTGGACCAGGTTCCCTGCGCCCCGATGGGCACAAGGGGGAACGGCCTGGACTGTGACTTCGTTGTGGTTGTTTATAGGCTCGGCGCTCCATTGACGGACATGCATGTTGTGGATGACGCTTGTGCGTAGCTCGGCCGGACGTCCTGTAAGTATACCAAAGTTCCGGCTTACGTGCAGAAGTCTTGCAGTTGAGCCTGCAGGGCCTGCACCTCTCAGTGGCTATAATGAGCATGTTGGCTCATGTTGATCCAGTGGCTGGTGTGTGACCACACCTTGCACGTAGGTTGAGACTCTGCATGGAGCACTAGGAACCTCGTTGACCCCGGTTTCATCTGCTAAGCCTGTGCTACCGTTACACAGCGACGAGAAGCGAGCCTTATGGTTGACACCTCACAGGTGTTGACGGCAGGGGTCTTCAATCATTCTCGGGGGTGGACCCGCTGAGGAACCCAAATCGAGCTTCTTTGGGTACCACGACATTTTAGGCCTTGGGTCGGCGTCTTTGGCTGCTTCCCCTTGAGAGACATTCTCACTGATTGGGGTTCTTTGCTCCTGAATGTTGGGGCCAATCACGCCCAGTAATTCATCTTTTCGTCCTAGATTGCTGTCACGGACTGACTGACAGCCGGGATAAGCAACATTCACCATGGTCTTGTTCAGGTATCACCTTGCACCAGAGTTCAACCAGCATCCAATTCCTGTCTGTGTGCGTCCGCAGCCCTGGCGATTGACTCCAGCCAGTAAGCTTACCCCGAATTCCCAAAGAAGTTCGAATCGTCGTCGGAAAGCGGTCACACAGACGCGGAAATTTCAGCCTCAATGTTTCTGACCCCAACAAGTCGGTGGAAGCTCGTTGCTTGCCCACCGTCTCGTCGTCTTGATCGCGAAGGGCAAGCGAAACTCATTGGAATACTTGGCCGAGGGAATGGCTGGTCCTCGGCCGTCTGTCCTGACGCATCCGGGTTCTCTGTCAACCCTCCCTGTGTGGCCTTTGCCTCGTGGCCCGCGTGGCCCAGATGCAGCATGTAGCTCGCCCGCAGGTGCGTGCCATGTCTCAAAAATTCACCCGGGCGTGACCCGGCATTATTTATTTTTCGGGGCGAGGATTTCTTTTGGAATCGAGACCCACCCATGAATACTTGCAGCAGTGACGCCACCTGTTGCACTTCTTTGCTTGTTCTCTGCGTGCCAGTGAAATGGCGATATTGCCAGTTCGCATGGATGACTGAATTTGAAACGAGGCCCGCGTCGATGACCTCTAGCCAAGACGTATTATTGCTTCCAATCTTGACAGAAAGAGCCCCCAATGGTTCATCCGTACTTGTCACGCTGCCGGGTCCCTTTGATCTACCAAATCAGGACCATGTTCAAATTCTCAGTTGTCACTGCGTCCTGTCATTCAACGTTGCGGAGCCCCGTCTTGCCCGTCCTAATTACGAGGTCTTGTAACTCGGCTCTGCCTTCCATGGCTGTGAGCTCCGAACGGCTCTTCTGAGCGTTGGTCTGCTTTGACCCCATCTCGTCGACTGGCTCGCTATGTAGATCTAGGTGCCCGCGGTTGCGCACGAGAACGCAAAGAGCCTTTGCGCCGAACAGTATGTCAGGTGGTTGCAATGCACGCACAGGTCATTCAAGCTGACGGCAGTCTTTTAGCTGACGGCAGAGCCCGTCAGGGCTAGTCAACTTTGGCTTCAGGGACACAAGAATGTTGAGCACAACAGACCACACTGGAGTGATGCCAACAGACTTAAGCTCACAATTTAAGGGCAGGCAATCTGATCTAGTCAAGCGATGATAATCACGCAGCTCCGGACCCTTCCTAATCCCCTTAGATCGACGGGCCTCTATTCCATCGGTGTGGCCAAGTAAAGAATGCTATTTCCTTGTCTACGTGCGAATCGTGAGCCTTGGTTGGGGGGTGGGGGTTCAAGGTGTTTCGTAATTCTTAATTACGCAAAGCCTTCTTGCACCACTAGGTAGCGCGTTTGGCGAAGACACGGATTCTCTTGACTCCTCCATCAGGTATCATGGTCAACTTGACATGTGTGAAGGGCTTATCCTGAATCTTGGAGGAATACTCGTGCTCCTGATCTGGCCCGGTCTTGCTGGGCTCCACAACCTCCTGCCATGCCTCGGCCGCCGCCGGGGGCTCTCCGCCGTCGTTCCATTCGATTGCGTCCACTTTGACCTTCTGAGGGAAGTTGCCCCTGAAGTAAGCCGTGTCGACGACAAGACGCTGGACAAGCGCTGGTGCACCGAGGCGGATGACAGCCCAGTCGACATGGTCCTTCCCACGGGAGCGCTTCGTCTCCCAGCCGTCGCCCATGTCCTTGCCCCGGCCCGGCAGGATGAGGTTGTCCTTTGTGCCAAAGTGCTGGTCGCTGCACGACACGGCGACGCCGCCGTTCTGGGCGGCGGCGAGGTCGAGGATGGCGTCCCTGTCGTCAGGGAAGACGGGGACGGCGTGGCCGAAGAGCCGGAAGCGGGCGATGCCGCCGTCCGGGTACATGTTGAGGCGGACGTGCGTGTAGCGCTTCGCGGTGGGCCGGGCCAGCTTCCAGGCGAAGCGCTGCGAGGGCCCGCACTCCTGGACGCCGAGGATGGGCTCCCAGCCGCCGCGCGTGCCCTTCCAGGAGAGCACCTCGGCGTCGTCGAGGCTGAAGCAGCCCTCGACGGAGATGAAGGGCGCGTGGTTGCCCGAGAAGAAGGCGGTGTCGACCTCGACGCCGTCGACGGTGCCCGAGGCGACGCCCAGCCGGATGACGGCCCAGTCGAAGGGCTCCGTGTTGTGCCGGCGCGTCTCCCAGCCGTCGTACCAGGCGCCCGTGTACACCATCTTGCCCGGCTGGCGGATGGGTGGTGTGGGCGTGAGGAGGTTGGACGCCTCTGCGAACCACTCGTCGGAGAAGCCGAGGACCTTCCCGCCGAGGGCGGCCGAGACGAGATCTGCTGTCGTGGTCAGCCTTCTGTACCAAGGGGGTCTGAGGTCGTCAACGCGGAATTACAGCCTCGGCATGTGATCAGTTGGCCCCTCTAGGCGCCTCATTTCGTACCTATGCTGGAAGAGCGGAATGTCTGGTCGATGTCGTCCGAAGCCACAGATGTGGCCTCGACGTTGTCGAGCTTATACTGGATTTCATCTGCCATGTCTGCCTTGTCGTCTTTCAACCTGATTCGGCCGTTGTTCTAGAAGAGTATAGTCGTGGTCTGAGAAACACAAACTCTAAAGTATGGTGTTCAACGGAACGGTACGGGGGGCTTTGAGATGTGTTTGTATCTGAGCTGACGGTATCAAGTGATAGGCGATGTCTGAATGACAATAGGCTATCGAGTAATGGGCTCCGGCCCCGGCCCGGAATGGAATCGGCAGCGGCCGACACCGCTTGTGTGGAGCCCGGGTCTCTCCCATAATCCAGTAGAGCCTCGGTCGGTCGGACATGCAGACAGACGTGTTTGTCTCCTCCCACTTCTTTGTTTGCTTTGATGTCCTAGAAGGGGACCAGGCAATTCTCGTGCCCCATCGGATCCGACTGCCGTTGCAAGCAGCCTCGCTCGCCCGAAGCACAATGGAATGATTGCACTTCACAAAAACAGTGTCTCGATCCAGAGCAGAGTCCATGTGACATGTCGATGCAATAAGTGGCCGCGTCTGGCGGGTTGGCCATTATTTATCTCGATAATCCTACATACTGCTCCCAAGGCTGCTGCTAACCCGGATCTGCCCCGCTCCCAGCGGCCCCATGCAATGCGTCCAGGCCTTTGCGGAGGGGTGTGGGGGACCAGTAATGCGGCACCTCTCATAGGCCAATGGGCACATGCCCATAGAGTGCTCTCATCATCGACTTGTATGGCATCAACACAACTGTTGCCTCGTCCGCAACGCATTGCTGTCGTTCTCTTGCCTACTTGGGGCAAAGATAGCGAGCTGATGCACCATGGATTGCACTGCTAGGCTAGCTGGGTGCTCCTAAAACCCATCAGGTGCACGCTTGTAGTTCCGCTTGCACGGCACGCACGCAAACCTACTCTTGAGGCTTAGGTACTTAAGCCGCAAGCCCGTCTAGGATCAACCCCTCAGGCCTCGTCCGGTGCTACCTTCCCAGGCAACAAACTCCAACGTCAGAGTGTCCGCGTCTGCGTCAGCCCCAGCCTGTATCTCAATCTTCCTCTTCCAGCCTTCTTGAGAACCATTCGTCTCCGCAGCCACAGCAAAGAGCTCGCAGAGACAGGGCCGTAGACACAGCTCCCGCTCACATAGATCACTCCCCCTCCAAGATGGCCTCAGCAACAGGCATGCCGGAATATCCTCCGGAGAACAACCATGAAGCAAGAGAGTCCGAGCCTCTGCTCGGCGAGCCCGGGGATGCCCTTCAGAGACCCGAAGAATCAATCTTCCACAACCTCTACAGAGGTGCGCATCCCCCGGAACCCCCGTTCGCCTTGCTACCACTGTGCCTGACAGTTGCTAATTGGATGGACCCCAATCTCTAGGAACCGGCTGGCTGGCTCAAGGCGGCGCCGTCCTGCTCGTCGCCCTCGTCTGGTCCTCCGTCTTCGAGCACCCGCCCTTCATCCCGCTCTTCAGCCCGCACCCGCTCCTCCAAAGCGTCGGTGTGCTCGTCCTGTCAGAGGCCATCCTCATTCTCCAACCGACGTGGACGGCCGGCGAGAAGGTCATTGGCGCCCGCGCCCACGCCTCCCTCAACCTCCTGTCCTTCGTTATTTTCGCGGCCGGGGTGTTGATTATCGAGGCGAACAAAAGTAAGCGGTCCCCACAGAGGCGTTAATTTGGGGGGGGGGGGGCTTGTGTGTCACAAAGCAGGCTCAAAAGACCACGCCGTGATAGCCTTCAACACCTTGTTGTTCATCTACCGACTTGTGGAACAATGAACTGACAAATCCGCAGTCAAGCAAGGGCCCGATAGCCACTTCCACTCCGTACACGGCTACCTGGGCGTCCTCACCAGCGTGGTGCTGCTGGTGCAATACGTGTTCGGGTTCCTGATGTGGGGAGTTCCGGGCGTATTTGGCGGCATCGACAACGCGAAGGCGCTGTGGAAATACCATCGCATCAGTGGGTACCTCTTGTTCCTGCTGATACTGGCCACGGTCATCAGTGCCGTGTGGACGGACTTCAACGTCAATGTGCTCAACATTAGGCTGTGGACCGTCATTGTCGCCATTGCGCTCATTGTCCTCGGAGTATACCCCAGGCTCCACCCAAGGAAGCTTGGACTCAACATCGGTCGTCATTGATGTGGGCGATGGGACTGAGAATGCACGCGCCTGGCTGCTGATTTGCGAAATCAGGACGTCCATCACTGGCGTCAAGCCTCATGGTGTTTGGTGTCTGAAGAACTTTGTCCACTGCGTATCTTTATTTCAAACACGATTCTGGGTTGTGCACTGCAGGTTTTGGGACATATCTGGAGTTATTCACAATTGACATCGAGCTTCAGGGTGGAGGGCTGCTAGAACGTTGGGTGGTCGAGCTCCTTCATTGGATTTGACAGCGAGACAAGTACAGTTTTACACTACTAATCAGGAATGTCCGGCTGCACGAAAATCTTGACCATTGTCATTGCTTGACTCGTGCGGTTTGTCGGAGAAGTGCTTACCATCCGAGCATAGTTGTGGTTATTCGTAAGAGGCTTGCAACCCATTACATAGCGCTCCTCCCTGCCAGTCCTAGCATTCTTGAGATGGATCCGACATCGAGATTAAGTAGGCCAATAACCTTACGTGTATGGTGTTGTTTTCATAAGGAAGCTCAATGGCGAACCACATCACTTTATACTACGTGTTCTCGTGAAGGATGTCGAAGGAAGCCCTGTCACGGAAGGGAGTATCTTGGTTGAGTGAGGGCGAAGACTACGGCGCATCCATTTTCTGCCCTGCTGATGCCAATTCTGGTATTAGAGACAAGCCACCGTCTCACTCCCGTCGATTGTTCCGTCACTTCTCGCTTTGATGCTGTCGTTCACTGTGTTTGAACTTGCGTACGTATGGGACGGGGGAAGGGAAGTGGAAGAGAAACGAAGGCCCTAGACTCGAACGGACACACCGACAGAATTCATGCAGAATGAACACCATTCGGTACGGAGGGATGCCTTAGCACAGATCACATATCACATGGACTGGGACAAGCTATCGTTTGCGCGAGGTCCCCGTAGCCGGACGTCCACACCAGCAAAGCTACGATCTCATGTCAGATCGTGTCGGTGGGCCCCGAACGTACACTCTCCACAGCTCGACTTTATCAAGATCCATGGCGCTCACATGCTGTCGATACAGATCGGGACTTTCTTCGGAGAGTAGAATTATACACCGCTCGGTAAACATCGCTTGTTAGACATTTGCTCCCTGATTCAGCCTTAGGATAATATTCCGAGCCCCAAACCTTTACCAACGTCCTTTCGCACGTTAACTGTCACGTCTTCGCGACATTTCGTAGGCCAGTTCGTCAGAGTGAGACTCGCTAACATCCAGACTTCTTGTGAGACAAGCCAGTACATACAGCTGAAAGCGGTAGGATGTGGGCCATGGAGTAGAGCCCCAGACTCTTCTTCGTCAAGAGGTGACGGACTATTTGACGCCATGAGTGCCTAATTCTGTCGCCAGAACCTGTTGAGATGTGTGTATTATCGAATGATGAGTTCTGAACTTCGAGAAGGCTGTTGTAAGTTACGAAAACTAGACTGTCTTTTCTTCTTCTTCTTCTTTATGATGAGGAGGGCCAGATGTCAGAACTGGTGAGAAGTCCTGTTCTGCAGATGTGTTTGGCCAGAGTTAGACTAGCATCAAGGCGTTTTCGCCCCTAGGATAAATAAATGTTACCTCGCCTGTGGACACAGAGTTTGACATGCTGACTTGATTCCAGTTTGAATATCTCCGATCATCATCATCAACACCAAATGCCGTTCACTCGTCGCCAACCTTACCTCGCAGTCCGAGCGCCACACATCTGTGTGTCCTGGTCAGTACCCAAGTAAGTACTTACCACGTCAAGCAACGGGGACCTTGTTTAGGCGACACGTTATCTCGTCATTTAGGAAGGATTTCAACATCTCTCACACAGGAGCTTTTCTGGCTGCCAAGTTTCTTCCACCACACCCCCTCTTGGAGCCTGAGTTTCCTGGTCATCTGTCAAGGGCCCGTCCGCTGAACTTCCGACGGATCGTTCGGGGAGGGCTGACCAGGTTCTCTTCCCAGTTATTGTTGGACAGACATATCTTGGTAACAATGTCGGGGCACGGCACAGAGACTCCGAAGACGACGCCAGGCACCGCTACCTCAGACGTGAAACCTTCCCTGGCGCGCTTGCTCAATGTTGAATAGCCGAGAGACTGCCTCTTGGGGAACACGGATGAGGGCTGAACAAGGATGTATCAGATGACCTGATAATGGCAGAGACTTCATTGCGTCTTTTTTGCGGTGCATGCGAGGGTCATAACAATTAATGCGACTTCAAGCACATCGCATGGCAGGAGGTGGACACCCAACACGATTAAACTCGAGCAAGCATCCCTCGATAATGAGTCTTTGAGGAATGGAGGCCGTGACCATCGCCCACGCTGTCTCACACATCTTCCACCCTGATGTATATCGCAGACAAAGCTTGAAATCAAAAGATTGAAATAAGACGAAAGAAACCCTGACGAACGAGTATTATAGCTGAGTTCCCGGGGTCCCACCACCCTGAGTCCCAAGGAAAGTGATGTGCGAGAGCTGATTGCTCAAGTACTTCGCGAAAACATCGTCGGTGACAAGGTTGGAGCAGGAATCGAAAAAAGATGCTTCAGACTTTCTAATTTGAGACAATACATGCCCTAACTCTGGAAGCGAATTCATCGACATTGTATCAAAGTCGACGCAGACGCGGCGAATGCTCCATCCTGGTAATAAATCGTGGGGACTTGCAAGGCGTGGTGAAGCTCATCACCCTGGCAAACCCATGTCTATACCTGATCCTGCCGCGTCCCGGACATAACAGCAGAATGAGAGGGCTGTCCCCGATGTTTGTGACCGGGCCCCTCGAAGAGAATCGGCACAGGCCACGGCAGGTGGGGGCCCGGGGAAGGGCAAATTTTAGGGGTCATCTCCGACATGATCTTTGAATATCGGAAATGTGCCCCTCCAGATCGCGTGGGATCACGACTATGTGCCGTGGATGACCCTGAGCAACCTCGTGTCCCCCCACCTTGGGCATCCTGCTTACCTCCAGCTTACCTACTGCTGCAACGCTGCAGATATAATAATTGCACTCGCATTCCTCTGTCAGACGGGAGACACAAGACGGTCCAAGTGCGCTGTGGACAGGGGATTCAACGGAGCGGTTCCGGGAGGAGTGCGCCTGGTCTGAAGACCCCTGATGAGGGCAAGAAGTTGGCCGAACGGAAAGGTGTCGTGCGTGCGGCAGAGGGTTGCAGAGGCCGAGACGTCAGACCACGTTCATTTGCGCAAACAGGAAACTGTGTCGTAGTGGGGCTCGGGAGGATCGGGCTGTCGGGAAGGCTGCTCGAGCTTTCGCGGACGGTCAAGGAGAAACGAGGCTGTCACAGAACATGGCTCCCCGCCGAGGGCAGGATTCCCGGCCAACCTTGGACTGGCGAGCGCTGGCCAGTGAAAGGGACGTTGGACAGGGTAAGGTGTTTCATGCAAAATACCATCACCGCCTTTTTTCCCTCGCGTCTGCAGTACGGCGCAGCACAGTGGTAGTAAACAGCAATGTGCAGTTGGGTGATGAGGTACAGTCTTGGATTCTGTACAGTAGATTGAGCGGCTCTTGCTCCCGAAGTCTGTTCGAAAGCTGCTGAGCTGACTCGGACCCACCTGGGATTTCTCATCCGGCAGGTTGGTGTGGTATGCACGCTACGTACTATGTACGTACTCCGTACTGTCTGGGGGAATATTCTCACCCAGGTACCTTCACCTCCCTCCACCCGTGTTGGGGGCAGGTGTGGGCAGACACTGTGAGGTACGGATGTACTCGGTGTTGTGCGCGTGCTACATGTCATCTTGCTCCTTGCGGTACGTCCATTCGCCCTGACCAATACTGTGCCTGGGTGTATCCCAGTGACGTTGACGCTACGTCATCCCTGAAGCTTCTTGTCTCCATATTCGGCAGGGACTGCCGCCAGGGACCCCTTTTTTTACATGGTCCGGTCCAGCAACGCAGTACGTAGACGTACCGTATAGACTTCGCGTCAACGACCGTTGTGCAACCACGGCCTCGGTCCCACAGCACCGGCGACAACAACCCAACCCCTTGTCTCCCTTTCTCAACATCGCTGCTTGCCTGCTTGCCTGCTGCTTGCCTTTTGTCCCTCCCCCGGTGCACCCACCACCTCGCGACTTTGACCCGGGGATCGACAGAGACCAGCAGTAACATGGTTTGCCGGCGAAACGTTCAACGAACAGCCCGAAAGCCTACATCGACAATCTCTGTGTGGCATTGCCATCCTCACGTCGTGCGCGTTGTGGTTGTTGGTTGTTTGCCCATCCTCCCTCTCCCCACCCAGCTTGATCTCGATGGCACGGCGAGTCAGGGTCGTCCCGATGCTCAATGCGCTCTAGAGACGGCCTGCATGGTATCTTTTGGCACGCCGCACGCGCGCAGTCTGCCCAGGGTTGCGAGGTGCCAGACATCACCTTTGAAGTGCCCACGGCCTGAACCAACTCTGTTGATCCCACGTGTGTCCGCCTTGATCTTTGACCATATGCCTGGTATAGTGTACAAGTAAACATGGCTGGTGTCCTCGACGTCGAACGTGAGGATAAGTCGGAGCAACTTGGCCGGTAAATAATTTCGTCGAGACTTATTCTTGTCATTTGTAGGAGACGGTGACGAGAGGATGATGGCTCACGGTGACACCACGATTTCGATGGGGGATGGTATACCGTAAAGCAGAATTCTGCATGGTAGTCAGGTTTCCCATGGTTCTTGAGGGGGGGGAGGGGCAGACTCGACGATCCTCCTGCGGACTGGCCTGAGTGCCGGCATCCACTCTTTCAAGGAACTGTATGCAAGCAAGAGGCAGAAGCTCAGTCAAGACGGCGGGAATCCATTCAAGGAGGCATGGGCTTTCCTTCGATAGACTTCGGATCTCTGGGTGAAGGAGCGGATGGGACCATCTGTACGGTATTTGGGGGCGAGCACCAGCACCGACACCCTCCCTGTATGGGGCCGTGAGAATCCTGGGAAAAGTCGCGACTGTGCCTAGTAGTGTAAAGCAGGGAAAGGAAGCGTCAGAAACCTGGCTAGATGGCGAGGACCCACAGCCGCGGAAAACCTCCAGCGCCAGCGCCAGCACCAGCATCAGCACGAGTACTTGGCGGCCTACTGTAGACTAGTCTGCCGACGCTGTTACGGTGGTTGGTTTGGGGATTGTCAATTTCAATCTTCGAGGAGCATCCCGCCCGGGCCAGGCTTAATGACAGCCAACAGCGTGGTGATATCCTCAGCAGCCCTAGACCACAGAACCACTGAGACGGTCCTGCCAGCCAGTCCAGCCGATTCCAGCCCAGTTCGGTCCGGTCCAGTCCAGCTGTCCAGTTTAGTCCAGTCGTACGGCAGAGTTGCCCCTCCCCGGCAAGCAGGAGCAGCAGTCTGGTCTCTGGCCTCTGGTCTCGGGTCGAGTGGCGGCTGCCCGTGCTGCCCCGGCCTTGCCTTGCCCTCTGCTGCGCTGCGCTTTCCTTCTTATTTTTAACAGCAGCCGCACACCTACGTCATACCGACCACACCCAAAACCATCTGCGCTGGCTGCTGCCCGTCCAGTCAGGTCGACCCTGGACCTAACTCCCGCCTCCTAGCTGCAATTGCAGTATTGCAGGCCCTCCTGCCTACCTGTTTGTCTGTCTGTCTGTCTACCTGCCTACCTACTTTGTCCGGTTTTCGTTCGCTCGTACCTCGCCTGCCTCTCAGGAAATCCGACAAAGTCTCAGACTCAGATTCCACTTTTCGCGCCCGTCGTCAGCTGCCTCTGCTCCAGCCTCTGCTTCTGGCCTTGATCTGTCTCGCCCCTCCACGCCGCGCCCTGCACTCGTCTCGCGTCGACTCACCTCGCCCTGCCCTGGCTTGCCTCTAGCCCTTTTTTTGACTTCTCCTCTATCCTGCCCATTCTCGCGACCCCGTGTTGCCCAGTTTTGCCAGGTGCAAGCCCGTTGTGTGCGCCCCCCCCCCTCCGCCGTATCCCAACGAGCTCTACATAAATGCTGTAAAGCGACGACCACCTCCAATTGCAACGACAAGAGTGCCACACCTGGTATTTTAGAACGTCCCCGACGCTCTCCCCATGGAACAGCACCTATGAGGCATGCCAAGGTCGATTCAAAGCGCTGAGGACCAGGACGACCTGTTCGATACGCGCCGCTCTCTCAAAGCTCCGCCGGCACCCTCACCCTCGCCGCAGGGGGACCAGCCTGGACACTCAGATGCGTCGCCGACGTCGCAAGGAAATGAGCGAGCCGTAATGTCAGATCGCCTCAAAGCCGCAGGAGAGGGCAAGCAGCCTCTGCAAGACCCAAGAATTTTGGCCGTCAGCAGGAGCGCTCCAAGCTCCGCTGGTGGCAGTGCGAAATCAGCCGGAGGCCTTGCATCCCAAGCACGGGACCAGTCGAGCAGCACGCCCGAGACTGCACGCAGTAGTGGTGATGATGGAGCCAGCCCGCCGGAGCCCGACTCCCCCAGATCTTCCAAGGACTCTGCTAGTCAGCTCAGCCAGTATCGCGAGAAGCTGACCAGAGAGATTCAACGGCAAGGACTCAGCGCAAAAGCCGGTCAAGCTCCAGCGCAACAACCAAACAGAGTCTCGCCTATCCTCGAGGACGCCACTGCGCCTGTGACAAACACACCCAGCCCGGTGGCGTCGTCTGGGCCCTCAACTGCGTCAACTAATGTCTCGACAGAATCTAACCAAACGATCAGGGGTGGTATCACTCCCGGCTTCGTCGCCAAAACGCCATCCTACCCATTCCCTCGGATGGCCAGCATGTCTGGATATATCCCTTCTTCTTTGCACAGGCCTTTCACGGCGCTATCGCCGACCGGAACGGCGTACGACTTGCCTTCTATGTCCGCTGCAGGGACGCCCAACCATGGTGCCTCTCGACCACAGGATAGAGTCTTGTCCAATCCTTCGACGCCTGCATCCACCATAACGTTCCAGCCTACAGGTGCACTTCAGCCAGGGGACGACCCGGATTTTCCGACTCCGAATCTTTACGACTTGTCCTTGATGTTGTCTTCTGAACCTGGGATGGAGGCCTGGTGGAAGACGGTTGTCTATATCATGACCGTTTGCTTCAAAGCTGAAAGGCTGACATTATCTGTACCCGCTGACTCAACTGACCTGGAAAACGTTCCATGGGGGCAGAAAGCAACTCACAATGCACGGCCGGAAGACAGCTTAAGCATGGAGTACATGGCCAGGGGAAGTAGCCTTGTGCCTAGCAGCATGGGCGACGTCTCGGAAGTACTTTCCCCAGCTGGTGATGATGCGCTTCGACTACATGCTCCTTCACGTCCACACATACATACTCGCCATTCCTTTACGGCATTTGAAGAAGAGAAACAGAGAGATTTGTCATCAGCTAGGCCCCGGCCCTTTTTCAAGAGACCGGGCGTGTTTGCCCGAAGTAAGAGCACTTATCCCGAGACGCCCACACCACACGTGGAGTTGAATCAACAAGCCTTGAGGGAACACGACGCAGAAGCACCAGAAGTGGCTGGTGGATGGAATGCGCCGGAGCCGGAGAAGGAGAATCAAGGGAGAGTTTTTGAACTGCTGCAAGCTCTAGACTATGAGGCCGACCCGCTGATCGACCATCATGGCGTGGCGAAAGTATTGGAACGAGGCCGCGTGATTGCATTGACACGGAGCTACCCATACCTTGAGGATGTTGCTCAGGTCAAACCTGCAGACAGCAAGGTATCTGGCCGCGCTCACTCACCGGAAGACCTCAAGAAGAGGGGCAGATGGATACGGCCCGACTCTTCCACAAAGTTGTCCAACATATTGAGCTCGGCCCATCCGATGAGGACCCACCCCCATGAACGGAGGGCTACGCAAAATATTGACAAGATGATCTCCGAAGGAGAGCCCCGACGACCACCGACTCCGAAATATGAAGAGTATGAGCAAGCACCTCCCTCTCCCTGGTCACAATCGCCAGCGCCGTCGCCTGCAATCCGTTCCGATCCGAAAGACAACCCTTTCTTCACTGAGGCTATTGTTGATGAATCATCTTTTGATCCCACTCAGACGACTCCAGACTGGGCCGCAATAGGGCCACAAGAAGCCATCGGGGTAGACAATGCTTGGACCGTTCTGCACATTCCTCTGAGACACCCACTACTCTCGAAGCCGTCCAGTGGGTTTAAATTGGACACTACCCTTATGGAACAGAAGTCTTCGCGTCGAGGAAAGGAGACCGCCTCGGATGCTGAGAAACATCTCGACCCGGACGCGTTTCGGAAAGAAAAACAGACTCCTGTGGCCATCCTGTCCATACTCAGCTCTACTATCCCCTATCCGTCCAATCTTCGCTACTCACTTGAGCACCTTGCACCTCATCTCGCGACATCATTTGCGCTGTGCCGCCATTACAGCAATCTTGAGGCCGAGGTCAGTAGAATGCATCATCGGAGACCACGGGTTGCCGGGTTCGGCGCCGTGGACCCTGAAGGCCGGCCGATGACGGATCCAGCAATCATTAACTATGCAGCCCCCGAGGAGGCTGCAGACAACTCGCTGGCTGGAAGTATGACAAGTCCGAGTGAGTATTCTACACAGTCACGAAGCGTGACGGGCACTCCCGGAGGAACGCCAGGTTGGGAGTCCACAGGCTTCGGGACCATGATGGACAAGAGACCTCCGGTCTCAAGTCCCGCTCCTGCGGGCGGTGACAGCTACTTCACAACAAAGTCCAAAACGAGCAGCAAGCCCGAATTTCCCTCTTCTATACAGCACCGGGTCAGGCGCAATTCCAGAAGCAGCACGACGTCGGAGAAGCGCTCCTCTGTACGACTGTCCGGTGGAATACCACTAGAGTCTGGTCGCTTGAGCCCTGATGTCAACGAAGAGGACACGCCTGCAGAACCTGCAAGGAAGGCACCAGAAGATTCTGCCCCAGCAACATCCACAAAGCGAGCGGCGGGTAAGGAATCATCAGCAGAAGGCAAAGAAGACAAACCAACCGAGCCAAAGGGGACCAGGACGTCAGGTCAAACCCCTCACCGCCACGTCAAGCTCCATTCTTATGGGGGAGACTTTGCAACGACCTTCCAATCGCTACCGCCAGGCTCGATCATTCCTATCAGAGGTCCTCCATCTCGGTCCGACACCATGCCTACAAATACAACCGAGATGGCTCTACCCACGGACAAGCTGAAGGATCTTATACTCGACTCGATCCCAGCGCAGCTCTTCGTAACTCTGCCGAGGACCGGAGAAATTGTCTGGGTTAATAGTCGTTATCTTGCGTACCGTGGTCAGTCTCTGGCAGAACTCCATGCAGATCCCCACGCAAGTTTCCATCCGGAGGACCGCGAGACCTATCTCAAGGCGTGGGGACGTGCAGTAAAGACGAGCACAGACTTCCAGATGAATGTGCGGATTCGCCGCTTTGATGGAGCCTTTCGATGTTTCTCGGCAAGGGTTGTTGCGTGCAAAAACAAGCGCAATGAAATCGTCTATCACTTGGGTTCTTACACGGACATTCATGAGCAGACCATGGCAGAGCTCAAGGTTGTCCGGCAGCAGGAAGTCGAGGCCTCAGAAGCAAAATACAGATTCCTTGCGAACTTGATTCCACAAATCATTTTCACGGCAACTGAGGATGAGGGAATAACATTTGCTAATGAGCAGTGGCTCGCTTACACTGGGCAGAGCGAGGGCGATGCTCTGGGATTAGGGTTCATGGACTACGTGCACCCTGAGGATTTAGCCAAATGCAGGATACCCTCAGGTCAGCATTCTGCAACGCCGCCCCTCGGTCGCGCCAGAATGGGCAAGAAAAGTCACGGAGAAGCGACAAAGGCCAGCAAACCTTCTGAACATCCAACACCCAAGAGCACCACTCATGTTGAGAGCAACATTCGAGGCGTACATTACCCGCTCTCGAGACAAAACAGTTCGAGTAGCGACTCGGTCTATGAACTTCCTTCTGCTAATCTGACTGAGTTGGCCAAGGATGGTGTCGTCAAGGTCGGAACGGATAGCAACGGCAGGTTATCATACTCGACCGAAATCCGGCTTCGCACAAAAACCGGTGAATATCGATGGCACCTGGTGCGCTGTGTCGAGATCGATAATATTGGGAACGACGCCAGTTCCTACTTTGGGTCGGCTACCGACATCAATGACCACAAGTTGCTCGAGGCGAAGTTGAAGGAGGCCATGGAGTCGAAGAGCCGTTTTTTGAGCAACATGTCGCACGAAATCCGAACACCCTTGATTGGTATCTCCGGCATGGTCAGCTTCCTTCAGGACACCACCTTGAATGAAGAGCAGCGAGACTACACCAACACTATCCAAACCAGCGCAAACAGCCTGCTGATGATCATCAACGACATCCTTGATCTTTCGAAGGTTGATGCCGGCATGATGAAGCTGAATCATGAATGGTTTCATACACGTGCTCTCATAGAAGACGTGAATGAGCTGGTCTCGGCCATGGCTATTGCCAGGAGGCTCGAACTTAACTACATTGTCGAGGAGGATGTGCCGGTGTGGGTCAAAGGCGACAGAGTGAGAATTCGACAAGTTCTCCTGAACGTGATCGGCAACGCAATCAAGTTTACCGACACTGGCGAAGTTTTCAGTCGATGCAGAGTCAGGACCGGTACAACTGGGCTCGGTGAACAACAGGTCATGCTTGAATTTGCCGTGATCGACACGGGAAGGGGCTTTACTGAGGAGGAGTCGAAGCTCATCTTCAAACCGTTCAGTCAGATTGACGGCAGCAGCACAAGAGCTCATGGGGGCAGCGGTCTCGGCCTCGTCATTTCACGACAGCTTGTGGAACTGCACGGCGGAAACATGGACGGCACAGCTGTGCCGGGTGAAGGTGCGACATTCACATTTACGGCCAAATTTAGCTTGCCGACTGCAGACGACCATCCAGACATACCCGCCAGCCCGCAGCTGCCACACACTCCCGCAGTCCTCGAGGAGATTCCCACTCAACCGTTCAGGCAATTCACCATCACAAAGCACCGCACCTCCTCAGCTGCCAGCCCGAGCCATGCCGAGCAGGAATCCTCACCCGCGGTTGTGTCTAGCGGCAGCTCGAACCCGTCCGTGACATCGACGGGAACGCGTGTGACAGGAAGATCGTCGATCTCGTCCGTGAATGTTGGCCTGGCCCGGTTCAGTGAGGCTGCGAGGGCCAGTGGCCAGGACCTAGCCCAGATGAAGTTGGAAATGCCATCAGGTCGATCTTCACCTGGTATAACGCCAACTCCTGAGCACCCGGGCAAGGCCGTAGCTGCCAACGAATTCCGCCCGCCGCCTATGTTTTCGATTCTGGTCATTTGCCCGCAAAAATATAGCCGTGAGGCCACCACACAACATATTGAGATGACCTTACCGCAAGATGTTCCTCACCAGATCACCGCACTTGCGAGTGCCCAAGAAGCCAAGCAACTCATCAGCCGCGATGATCCGGTCATCTTCACGCACATTCTGATCAACCTTGCGTCTTCTGAAGAAGTTCTGTCATTGATCAATGAGATCAGCAGCTCGACCTTGCTCACTAAGACAAAGATCGTCCTGTTGTCTGACTCCATTCAGCGGCAAGCTCTGACGAAGCTTGTGGATGACACCAGCCTTACGGCGTTGATGTCAGACAGCAGGGTCACTTATGTCTATAAGCCAGTGAAACCATCACGTCTGGCTGTGGTCTTTGACCCAGCCAAAGAGGGAGATCTGAGCGTCGACCGCAATCGGTCTACCGCTCAGCAAATAGTTGAGACTCAGAAAAAGAGTTATCAGGAGGTGGAGAAACGAATGGGCAACAAGGGCTACAAGGTGCTTCTTGTTGAGGACAACCCGGTGAACCAGAAGGTTCTGAAGAAGTACCTGATCAAGGTCGGGTTGGAAGTCGAATTAGCCGCAGATGGCGAGGAGTGCACAATAAAGGTCTTCGGCCATGATCACGGCTTCTACTCCTTGATATTAGTCAGTCCAAACCCCCTGTGCCATGGTGTGGCTTCACAAATTACTGACAGCAGACTAGTGCGATCTTCACATGCCTCGCAAGGACGGCTACCAGGCCTGTCGCGAGATCAGGGTCTGGGAAGCCAAGAACAAGCACACCCCCATGCCCATTATTGCGCTCTCTGCGAATGTCATGTCCGACGTCCAGGAGAAGTGCGTTGAGGCGGGCTTCAGTGACTACGTCACGAAACCAGTGGACTTTATTGACCTTTCAACGGCCTTATCAAAGTTCTTTTGAGCCTCAACCTACTTCAGGAAGCCAGGCATCATCAAGTCGTAGACAGAAGCAACGATGACAGAGACACAGTAAACGATTAGATGTCGCTTGCATACTATTGGCGTTACCATTGAGGTAGTTCTATCTACCGGACAGCATCATACGCTGGTGGCTAAGGAGTCCACGCAGCGAGGCAGCATATTTCTTTTCATATTCTTTTGTATAAACTCCCCTGATACCAGTTCACACAAAATACCATTCTCTTTTGCCCATTTTCTCAATCCGAATACCAGGCGAACAGACCAGACATTGTTTTTTTTGAAGGGTTTTTCTTTGGGACGTACAAGCAGCATGGAGGAAATGAGAAGGGACACATACTGGCAGTCAACCCAGGTATTTCCATGTACATCTGTGAGGGAATTGAAGTCAAGTTGCGAAGATGGGGCGGGGCGTCTCTTATCAAATCTTTGTTCTGTCCTAGGTCTAGCATCGATTGTCACTTTGCTATTAGGCTGCAAGGACACTTCTCTCAAGACTGCCGGTATAATAGTGGTCATCATGTCCATGCCGGCACGGCTAGCATTCTATTTGGTTTCTGAAGGGGTTCTCGACGGGAACCTACTTTGGAGTTAAGGAATTGGGGAGGGACTGGGACAAGGAAGGAAGGGCAGTAGGCTTCTGGCGACGGGGTAAAAAAATGATTTGGGTTCTCGTTGTTCCACTTCGCGCCCTTGTTCTCCTGCTTCTAACAGGCATCTGCCGCGTTCGTGATCTGAAGTAAATCATGCACGGTCGCCGTACACCGAAAGGGCCACTCGTCGTCCTGTCCACCACATTTGGCGATACAGAGGCGAAAGCGCCAGGCAGGTTTGTCCGCTGGTCGTTGAAGGGCAGATACGCGGCTAGAAACGAGAATAGCCTGGGCTGGCCTTTCGTGAAGTCATCGCTTGTGGCTTGCATGGAAAAGTCAGATAATCCCCGTCTCTTCTAATTCTCGTCGAGGAGTCACAGTAGCATTTGGTTCAGAAGAAGGCTCATGTACTGGTATTCGTAAGCTCATATTGCATCTGTGCATCGATCTATTCGTCTTGCCCGCGTACGCCTACGTGGCATGTTCAACATGACCCTTGGGTACTTGCGCCAACGGATGCTATTCAATTTGGTGGTATCTCCTCCGTGAATATGCAAGCTTCCATCCCAGCCCAAAACGCCTAGTATCCCATCTCTCGAATCCGTTTCGTAGACGCACCATTCGTTAATCATTGATAAATCCCGGAGAATGAGGCCCATGGCAGCCGGGATAGACCCCGGAAACTTTAGTAAACGCTCCCGTTGAGGCTACGGTCCTCCCTCTCCGCCCTGTCAATGTCGGCATCGGACATCTCATCCTCATCGTCGGCGTTACCCTTCTCCCTCTCGTCGTCCGCGTGGTCGTTCTCGTTGTGGCGCTCACCTTGCTGATGACGATGCTCCTCGCAACAGCCTGAGCTGCTGCTCACAGGTGAGTCGCCCAATCTGTTGGCCATGGTGCCACGTCCCATGCCCGACTGGTCCCGTTTGCCACTCCCAGGCGCACTGTCTCCATCGCCGCTGAGACTCATCTCGGCGACACGCGACGTGACGACCTTCAGCCCTAAGCTACTCTGTTTGCGCTGCCTGGCCCGGTCATCCTCGGATGATTCTACGTCGCTGCCCGCGCGGGACGTCTGCCCACTGTGTGTGCCGCCGAAGTCCCGCCCTCTCGCAGATAAGAGCGGTAATCTGGCCAAAGGGGTCTTGCCATTGGCCGGCGGGCTCTTCATGTCCTGTGCGCGTAGGCGGTCATCCACGGAGATGAAGCTCGGCGTCCCGTCTGGGCTGGAGACGGTCTCCTCGCGAGCCTTGGCCACGTCGATCTGTGGTGTGCGATTACGCTCACCTTCAGCATCGGAGGAGAGGTCGTCGTCTTCGGACTGGAAGCGCCTTGCTGCTGGGCGCCGGGTGCCAAGATTGGAAGACGGTGTGGATGTTCCATTCGTGGTTGGGGGTGTGGCGAAACCGAGAGCGGCCAGGGAAGAACTGGCACTGGCAGTTGTCGTCACTGGCGAGGCGACGGCGGAGAGATTCGGATGTACGGAGGTGCCGTCACGATGCACCAACTCAGCGAGGGCGGAGCGGAGCCTGAAAGACTTGTCATGCGAACAGCCATTGGGACAGCCGCCCCATCTTCTCGGCGGCTTCACGGGTGAATCTGCGGAGAAGGTCCTCTCGAGCTTGGACGTATCTTTGCCGCCTGGAGTGCCAGTGTCAGTTTTCTCTTTCTCCTTCTCCTTCTCCTTCCCTTTCTTTAGCGCCCTCTCCTTGCGCAGCTCCGACCACGTGCGTAAATTGTTTTCCAGCACGTATTTGCCACTATCTTGTTTATTCATGATGAGAAGCTCGCAGTGGTTGATGTTTCGCAAATCCTCGAAGTACTCGACACTGAAGTGGTACCATTTCATGAGGAAGACGCGCGACATCAAGCCGTGAGTAACTGTTTGGAGTCGTGGTCAGTGCATTCCTTGTACGTCACGCAGGGTGTATGTGTAGCTTGGGACTGGGCTGGCATACCTAGAACACACACGCTGGCGAAGTCGTCCTCGCCAAACTGCCTCCATAGACTCTCATTGAAGCCACTTATGCGGTCGTAGGCATCCGCAGCACTCTCGCCGTTGGGTATCCTGTAGAAGAAGTGGCCATAGTCGGCGCGCTCCTGCCACATCCTCTCCATCTCGGCGGAGCATGGCTGAAAGTTGCCAAAGTCTTGTTCGCGAAGCCGAGGCTCTTCGTAGACCTTTATGTTGTTCCGCTTGAAGGGCGAGGGCTCGGCGTCGTCCGACGTCAACGTCGCCAGTATTCCCTCTGTGGTCTCTCTTGTGCGACGGTAAGGCGATGTGAAGAAGTGTAAGGTGTCATCGGCGCGAAGCATCTTGCGCAGACGTCTGCCAGCATCGTATGCTTGTTGCCAGCCATCTTGGGTCAACTTGACGCGATGGTCAGGGATCGTCTGATGGATCTCGCGGTTCTCTGCAGGAGGAGGGAGGCTAGGTCAGCGGGATGTGGTCTCTAGCCAGGGCAAGTAGGGGTCCAGGTCGGGTAGGGGGCCCTGGGGACTCGGACTTACTATTCCCTTCGGACTGGGCATGCCTGATAAGGATGATGAGCCGAGGCTTCGCCATGGTCAGCTTGCTTCCCTAGCCTGGAAAGTTTGGCCAAGTGATGGGCGAGGCGAGGCAAGGCAAGGCGGATTATATGTACAAGGCGAGGACACGAGGCACAAAAAAGGCAGACAGGCAGCAGATATGGGCTGAGTGTCTTGTGGTGCGTAGAAGGGAAAAGGTGCGGTAGATATTGTTCAACAGCAAAAAGCGAGGCCAGGTGCAGTGAATATGAGACAAGGGACAAAGGCAGTGCTGTGGCAAGGCAGGCAAAGGCAGGCAAAGGCAGGCAAGGTCGAGGTAGTGAGTGTAGTCTAGTGTGGGGGGAAGGGACGTCGTGCACAAAGGGTAGGACAGGCAGGTGTGTGAGTGTGTGCGCGCGGGTAGAGAGAGAGAGAGAGAGACAGGTAGTTGGGCTAGTGGGTTAGAGCAGTAGGTTCAACGGTTGGTTTGTTTGGAATGTGTACCCCTTTGCGTTGCGGACGGACAGGAGCCATCCGACCGAGTCTATATAAGCCCAAGGACGATTCTGTATGGGCAGAGAAAAGTGTTGGGACGGATGAGACGCGGTGGTGGCAGTCTTGTCTATGGGGGGGACGAAGTCTATTGATGGGATGACAGAGACGACAGAGCTGGCCGGTTGGATGGATGGCGTGGTCTGAGACGGGATCGTCCTGCTGCTAGTAGTAAAGATGGCCTGAGGAGGGGAGCGAGAGGGCCAGAGACATGAAGCGAGAGACAGAGCTGGTGCGCAGTAACGGGCACGACGAGCGTTGGCAGAATGCAGGTGCAGATTGCAGATGCGGTTGGTGGTGAGGACGAGGAGAGGCGAACAATGTGCGACAGGGCAGCACGGCATTAGCAAGCAGCAGCGGGCCAGGCTAGTGCATCTACTGAATTACTGTACACTGCTGTACTGTTGGTCCTGGTGCGACCCTGGGTTGCTTGTCATGCGGGAGTGGGTTGGTTGGGCCAGGGCAGGGCAGGGCAGGGCAGAGTGGACTTGGGCTAGGGGTAGGGGGGAGGGCGTGCCCATTTTGCCGCCGTCCGGAGTTGCCCCTGGCCAGGTTTCGATTTCCAACTTTATTGTTGGCGCTGGACTAGTCACACCTGGGCATGGTTGATAGTCTAGGTACGGAGTACAAGTTAGACTACACATATCATCAGTCTGTTGGCGTCGACTGTCGCGGCCAAGGCATGGCATGGCAAGGCAAGGCACTCAAAGAATGGATGGGGGCCCCCCTCCTGCACCCCCTTCCCTCTCCTTCGGTCCGTGGCACCATGGCCAGCCGCCCGACCTTCGTCGATCGTGTCATGGCCGAGGTGCATCTTGCTATGATCGCCGAAGTCCGGAGGAGGAGGAGCCGATCGCATCATTTTTTCGGCAGCAATCTCATAACCTCGCTAATATAAGGCTGAAGGCTGGAAGGAGCCGGCAAATCGGGTAGGCTATCGGTCCACACCATCACCCACCCTCGCCCACTGCTTTGTTTCAATTCCCGTTTCGTTTTCACGCTGGGCTGGTCCCATGTCCACGTCCACGTCCACGTCCACGTGCATGTCAATGTCCATATCAACCGTCGACAAGAGAACGCTATGGTCTGGTCCAAAACGTCAACTAGTTTTGTGCACCATGTCTGCACCTTGCCCTTGCCCTGCCACTCGAGTACGGGCCGCGGGCACTTAGAGGAAGCAGTGAGTCTACATTAATTATTCGGGTGACACATAGGTCTACACAGTGGTATCTGGATGAGGGGAAGTGCAAGTGCGCGGCTATCTCTCGCCCTCGTAAGCGCCAACACACGCATACACGCATGCAATGCAATGCAACGTGCAGGCAGATGCGATGCCACATGCAGATCCAGACCGATGTGGCAGTTTGTGGGCGGACAAATGAACTCGTAGCATATTGCTGGTTCGTCCGCCGTTGGCGTTGGCCCCAGCATAATGTGACTGAATGTGTATGTTAGCAACAAGCATATACGGCACTTTATGAGCAGATGCATTGCATTGCATTGCGTTGAACACCGGCCACCACCGAGATTGACTAGACTACCAGCGCAGCACCGCACTGTAGGCTGCTTGATTCCGGGGCTACCTGCTGAGCTTCACCTCAACTGTCTCGATGACTTCTGTTTCAGACGGACCATGTGCACTACGTTTAGAGTTTCTCAACAATGATAATTAGAGACATATTATCCAAACATACAAGTATATTCTGTAAAGTATGTTGCGTTTGTTCAATTTCAAGGTGCTGTGCTGAGGGGCCGGGTGGGTAGATGCACGGGCACGGTAAAAAGGACGTACCTGATCCATCAGCCCATATCTATCAACGGGCGGCTTGGCTTTCCATCAGGCGCGGGCCGAGGCGCGCAATTTCCTTTCCGCCCGCCTTCCCATATTCTCACACTACATTCTTACCACCACACCCAGTCATTCAACGTCAGTGCTTCAGCCCATCACCACCCATCCCAACCGCGCACACCAGCCTACCACGACCCGTCACATCGCGACCCAGCGCATGGCTTTGCATTGCATTGCATCGCATAGTAGCGCAAGCCAACTCTACATGGACCAACATCACAAAAACCAACACTGCTGACCATAACCACAACCACAACCACAACCACCACCAACAACACCACCACCAACAAGAACAGGCCTCTCCTACCCCAACATGTCAGGCTCAGGGCCGGACTCGGTGCCCACCTCCGCGGACCCCCGCTCCAAGCGGCCCGTCAAGAAGCGCGCCCTCAGCCCTGCCTCGGCCCAGGCCAGCCAGCTGGACGCGCTGTTCGCGCGCCCCGACCAGGACATCCGCGTGCCCTCGGGGCCCCCGGACCCGGCCCGCCGCCTGCCCCTGCCACCCGAGATCGTCACCAACGTCCAGGGCTCCTCCGCCGGCGCCGGTTCCGGCGAGTTCCACGTCTACAAGGCCGCCCGCCGGCGCGAGTACGAGCGCCTGCGCCTCATGGACGACGAGGTGCGCCGCGAGGCCGACGCCGCCGAGTTCGCCGACAAGAAGGCCGACGCCGAGCGCAGGGACGACGACAAGACCCGCCGCAACCGCGACAAGAGGGAAAAGATGAAGGCTAGGAAGGAGAGGGCCAAGCTGGCCGCCGCCCAGCAGAAGAATGGGCACGGCGCTGACGCGGTTAGTGGCGGCGGCCTGAAGCCCAGGCTGGACGGCGCAAACAAGCAAGACCAGGTCCGGGACGGCAAGGCAGAGCACGACAGCAAGAAATCGGATCCCGAGGCCGGCGACGCCACCGGTGCTACCACCAACACCGCTCCGGGTCTGGTCATACACGATGATGATTGAGGAGCAGCGCACGAAATTGCCGTGACAACAGCGGATCACGCAGGCAGCAGCAATGTCACAAGTCGTAAGACATGCAGGGAGGATGAACCTCACTCAGCCTAGAGTGCTTGCCATTATATCTTTTCCTCTACCTGGACCGACGTCTATGGGGGTTTAATACACAGGGTATGATTTTGCCGACACATCATCTCCACCTCACTATAAAAGGGGCCAGGTCTAATCTCACAATTCTCCCTCAGCAAGCTCAGTCATCACCTCCGCCGGTACCAACACCTGACGGCGCCTTCTTGGCAGAGCAGATGTCGTCGACACGCAGTAGGAGGCAGGCGGCCTATAGAAATTGTCAGCTTTGGCTAGGGATCGGGTGGAATGTAGGTAGCTCTCTTCTCAGGTCGCCTTGCAATACATACCTCAATAGCCGTCTTGAGACTCTGCAGTTTAATAGCCTGCGGCTCCCACACGCCGTACTCCTTCATGTCAGCCAGCAAACCCGTGTCGCCGTTGATGCCCCATGAGCTCTTGCCATCGGCGTGCTTGGCCCGGAGGTCCGTCAGCACGCGAACGGGGCTTGCGCCCGCGTTCTGGACCAGCGTCCGGGGGATGACCTCCAGCGCATCGGCCACGGCCTTGTACGGCCACTGTTGCACGCCCTCGATGCTCTTCGCCATCTGGCTCAGCCTGACAGAAACGGCCATCTCGGTCGCACCACCGCCTGGAGACAGGCGAGGGTGGAACATGACATTGCGCGCCACACCCATGGCGTCCTGGAGGTTGCGCTCAATCTCATTGAGGACGTCCTTGGACGGTCCGCGGAGAAGGACGGTACAGGCCTTGGGGTCTTCGCACTTGGTGAGGAAGGAGAAATACTCATCACCAATCTTCTCAATCTCGAAGAGGCCACACTTGGTGCCGACATCGGACTCTTGTAGGTCTTCTACCCGGTTGACGATGGTGGCACCCGTAGCCCGTGCGATTCTGTTGTTGTCTGTCTTTCGCACGCGACGCAGGGCAGTTATGTTTGCCTTCATGAAATAGTGCTGTGCCAGGTCTGGCATCGGATTGTCAGCAGGGGGACACGATTTGAAAATAGTAGAAGCGTCAGCTCTTACCAGACACTCCCTTCTCGGTGATAACGAGATCGGGCTTGACCGCCAAAATCGCGTCGCACATAGCCTTGACCTGCTCCTCTTCGATCTGCAGTACTTGTTGCCAGTCCTCCTCCTTGGAAATCTCGATCTGTGTCTGCGACTCGCCCTTCTTGTACTCCAATGGGCAGTCGAGCAGGACGATTCTTGGGTTCTCAATCTTCCTTCGCATCTTTGGATGTGTGATGTCCTTGTTGAGCATGACACCGTCCAGAACCTTGCTGTCCTCGATCTCTCCGCCGGGCACCTTTTCCACGCGAGCATATCTCTTGATGTCGACTTCCGTCTTGCCGGTGCCGACCTCCCATGACACTGTCCGCACCGCCTTCAGGGCAAGGCCGCACATGAGCTCTGACCACCTCGAAACGAACTTGGTGCCAATGGATGAGGAGATGAGGCCGTACATGGCCTTGTCATCGTTGATGTCAATTGGTAGGGAGATCTCTTCGATGATCTTGAGGGCGTCGGATAAGGCGCGCTTGAAGGCGGAGATGATGACGACCGGGTGGATGTTTCGCTCAAGTTGCGGCATTGCCTGTGCCAGTATTTCACCAGCTTTCACGGAGTCAGTGTTACTCTACGCATCCCCATGTATGTCAGAGCTTGTTCGGGCTCACCTAGAATGATGACCGTCGTAGTTCCGTCCCCGACTTCCTCGTCCTGGGTCCGGCTGAGCTCGATCATGCTCTTGGCGGCGGGGTGAGACACCTCGATCTCTCGTAGGATGGCATGGCCGTCGTTGGTAAGCACGATGCCTCCCATAGGGTCCAAGAGCATCTTCAACATCGCCTTGGGGCCGAGACATGATCGAATAATATCGGCGACGCTGCACGCGAGGCGGTCAACAGGCTGCGTCTCGACAATGCTAGTCTGTCAAGGAGCCCTTGACAGACGAGGTGGGATGAGAGGGATGCTCACGTCTTAGCGGCATGGATGTTGGACAGCTGAGCTTTCCTTCCGGTCTGCCTCTCACCGGTGCCGGTGTCTGTAAAGCGCTATGGCGTCAGTCTCTGTCCTTGCTCCCGATCTATCGAGCTCCCCGTGAGCTTCGTGGCGGGGCCGACATACTCATAACCACGACTGGGGCCTGCATCTTGGCTCTCTTCTGGGGGTAATCGGCCGGGTTTTGGGTGTGCGACGCGAGTCCAGAATAGTCAAGTGTCGCAAGAGTTGGAGATGCCGAAATCAAAGTAAAGACCGGCTTTGGCACTGCTGTTTACTTCCTTGGAGTTGGACCCCTCGAAAAAAGCTCCTTTTGGCAGCTAGCCGATAGGCGATAGCTGGCACTGGGTTAGGTAAGCAGGGGGTGCTGGAGCCCCAAAGTGAGCTGTACTAGACTTTGTAGTCAGACGCGACAGCAGCGCGTTTCTTACTAGGCCTCGCCAGTGTCGTGTCATGGTTAACAAGCATGCTACATGACAAAAGCTGACACTGATACGGCTACGACTATGGTCTCTACCGATCGCATATCAGATATTCATCTGCTGACTCTAGGCCGATGCTCTATCCCAGGCCCTTAGACACTGTTTCTACCCGGCTCGACGGAGGGATCGTCAGCCTGTGAGGGCGCTTCAATGTCCCAACACTGAACGATGTCTACTCCTCGCACTCGCACTTCTCTGTCGGCGGCTGCAGTGGTTTCTTGATTCTTATAAGGCATCCGACTAACCTTTTTGCCTAGGGAGCTGTGCCTGTGTCAGCGATGGCTCAAGTGACACCGGCCTCAAGCACTCGCTTCCCTTGTCTCTCGACTGCGGCACGAGAAGTCTCCTCTGCTTTCGCAAGGCCGCTTTCAAAACCTCGCTTTGTAAATACGAATATTTCTCCCACTTCTCCTGGGAGTCGTTCGCCACAAGAAATCTGCACTCACACGTCAACTGACAGGCCAGTCTGGTCTGGTCTGGTCTGGTCTGATCCGGTCCGATGGCCGACCTTCGAGCAGTGCGACACTTTTGCCCTTGGTCATAATTTTGGACCTCCGAGGGGCAGCAGTCTTATCTCCCTACTCATCAGATCTGGGGAAGGAGCCTTGGAAAGATAACGTGAACTGGGTATAGCCGGGCATGTTTCCTTCGACCTCACCCCCCTCCCCTCCTATCCGCTTTCCCCTCGTTCCGGGACAGTTCCAGCTTGAGTCTCAGCTCCATTTCTTCCTGTGAAATTTGTCGACAAGTTTCTGAAATCCGGTGTTCGTCGTCATTCCAAGGCATTAATCGTGTTGGCAAGCCTCCTCTAGCAAGCCTGCAGGCTCCTCTCGATCGCCGGTCCGGTCCTGGAACTCCGGGCCGGGGAATGGTATGTTCTTGGCGCGGGTCCAAGTTGGGCAAAGGTCTTCACTGATAGCGGCAGTTCCGCTGAACCGTCTTCTTATACCGGGTGGCGTCTCGCTCACGACGTAGACTATCGACTCCTTTCACTTCAAAAACGACCAATTCAAGAATACCCAATTCAACGAGACACTTTCGCCACCGGTGTTTCCCCCTAAGTAGTCAATTTTGTCAAAGTAAACTCGGAGCAAAATGGCACCGTCAGCAGTATCGGAACCCGCCCCAACGGCAACCCTTGCTGTTACCAAATCACAGCCGACCGAGAAGCTTGAGAAAGAAATGACCCCCCTTGAGGCCATATCGCACGGAGACATATTGCCTGGTAGGTAACAACTTGGAGGCTCTCGACAGCGGCACGGACATGATGTCAAAGTCGCTAACATCCACCAGACATTCCCAGCTTCCCAAGTTACACAGCAGAGCGGAAGCATGTCCTCGTTCACATGGCTGCCGTCTTCAGAAACTGGTCTCGAATGGGATACGCCGAGGGGCAGTCAGGGCACATCTCCGTTCGCGACCCGGAGTTCCCACAGATCATGTGGATGAATCCTCTCTCCCGTCACTACGGCACGCTGACGGCTGGCGACATGATCCCGCTCGAAATTGCTACAGGACGTATCGTTGGCGGTAATCCAAACCCCGCGACCGGAAAGATCACTAGCAACAAGGCCGGCTATTACATCCACAGCGCCGTGCATAAGCGGCGTCCAGACATCCACGCCATATGTCACGCTCATACACCCGCTGGTAGGGCGTGGTCCGTCTTTGCCAAGCCCCTGGAGATGATCACCCAGGACGTCTGCAGTCTCTACAACTGCCACGCCGTCTACGCGGACTACGGCGGAATCGTTTTTGCCTCGGATGAGGGTGAGAGAATTGCAGACGCGCTTGGGCAGCACAACAAGGGCGCCATCCTCATGAACCACGGTCTGCTGAGCGTGGGATACACGGTCGACGAGGCCGGGTTCATCTTCGGTTTGATGGAGCGCAGCTGCGCCATCCAGCTGCAGGTTGAAGCTGCGTGTGCGAACGGCCTGAAAAAGAATTACATCAGCGACGAGGAGGCCGCTTACAACTGCAAGATGGCGAGCGAGAATCATGCCATGTATCGGGAGATGCAGCCTGACGTCGAGCTGGAGTTCGATGCTGCCGGCGGTGAGGAGGTGCTTGCGAGGGGTTTCGACAGCGTGAACGCGAGCATTTCGCTACCAAAGTCATGATTACAGGGTGCACACCACGACAAGTAACATTACCCTCCGTTATTAGGCGAAGAACAGAGCACATTCATATAACCTCCACAGATCTCTTTTAGGGATCGAATGGCCATCCAAGTCTGTGGGCTGAAATATAGAATCAGTAAGTAGTATTGCGAGTTATATCCAGGAAGCCTCATTGGTGCAACTGTGCTTGCTAAGTGTATCATCTCAAGCCTGTCCCTTTATGACATCCATGGTCCAACTCTTTGCCAACAATGCTTGCTTCCACCTCCACAACCGTCTATATCTTTACCCGTCTATTTCGACGTATTGACGAGATCCTTCTCTGAACCGAATGCGTCGGCTTTCCGAAGACACTTCCCTTAGTCAAGGGAGGACAGCTGATTTCCTATTTCATTTCCTCGGACTTGTCAAAGGGCCATTTCTGGGCCCGTGACTTTTTGCATATCAAGAGCTCCAGACGCTGTATGTCCTCAGCGAGGCACCTCATCAATACACAGAACTCCGCTCCATCTTTGAAAGCAAGAATCCGCAACAGGAATAGTAGGTGAGCCTCTCATAATTCCCTGTGTAGGCGACACTTCTCACTCCTGAGGTCCCCCGTCCGCAGGTCGCAGCTGTGAAGTCTGAGCTTCTTCAGTTGACTCTTCTGGAAGTACAGTGTCCGTCCAATTGAACTCTCCTAACATATGCTCAGGTGTAAGGCTTGCACTGTCCAAGTTCAGGGGAAGGACAGCCGTTTGTGAAGGGCTTCACAACCACAAAACGCCCCCTGAAACTCGCTCCTATTCGACTTCACGCCGGCCAGACAGATATATTCCGTTTCAGACCCTGCGTGTGAATGCAATGGTCTTCATTGCACGAATACCAATGGTAAGCATGTGGACAACTGAAAGAGAGAAGCAGATCGGGCCAGCTGGAAAGCTTTTGCCTATCCTAAGTGAAACTTAACAATGACGAATCTTAAGCTGTATAGATTAGGCATGTAGTGCAAAGTTCCAACTCCCAGTGATGTCCAATGTAAACAAATACTAAAGAAATTCTCACCTTTACTTACTAACATGATCACTACAAGTCCAACGATCTTTTGCAAGGCGCTCTTAGCCATGTCGACGATGGGATCTCTCGTCTCACAAAGACAGCTGGCTTTCGCAACTAAGCAGGAAATAGATGCGTACTGCTCGCCAGTCGCTTGCTCTCCTTCGTTCTCTTGAGGGAACGACGAGCACGGTGTCCTAATACTTCACGTCACTGCACTTGTAGGGAAGCACGAGGCCAGAAACCCTTTTATATCAAGCCTTGTTCGCTCACTACAAAATCCAGTAACTTCTACAACTTCAACTTCAACTTCAACTCCTACTGCAGTTATCGAACCCAGCGCAGTAATATAGGCAGGCTTGACAGCTTTACGCGTACGCTGGGACTAACGGGGACCGATGGCCTGCTGGAGCGGCCACCGAAGTCTACATTTTGCATGTTCCTCAGCTTTGACATGTGCTTGGGAACATATGGAGTGTCCATGAGATGAAAAGCAAGACTGGTATTGCTTGCGCAAAGCTACTTGACCTCAGAGCGATGGATGGCACGTACGACTTGGAAGTGACCAGCCACCGTTTGCAAAGCCCTTCCTCCCCCAAAACTGGGCTTGACCAAGTCAGCCCTGCTGGTGAAACACCAGAGCATCGAATAACCGCGTCTTGAAGTTTGTCAAACACCGTGACCTGGTTCTTGTTATCTGGCACTTGCCAACGCCGCACTCCTTCCTGATGGACAAGCTGACACAAGCCGGCCCAGTTGCACCAACTGGACACGTCTCTGTGAAAACTGTCCACAGGCGAGACTGCTGCGCCGGACGAGCCCATGCCTACAACATGCTTCCATGTACGACGTCCGAAGCCTGTTCATCCAATGACCACCAGCATACGGGGAGGCAGCGGCACAGGGGCCAGGGTTGACATGCCTAAAAGTCGACCTGACCGGTCCGTCCATTTTCACGACCCGACCCGCTTGAATGCCAGACGTCCAACTACTGTCCGCGGTCAAGCCCAAATTGGGGGCCCCTCGAGCTGCTCCCTAGCACCAGCCAAACGGAACCCGCCAGCAAAGAGCTGGGCGCCGGCCGCTGCAGCCGTGCCCAGCGGGTCTCCACCCGTGTGCAGCTCTTTCGCGAGGCTCGCCAATCTTGAAGACCTCCCGAGACCGCTGCCCAAAGTGGACGACGGGATGCAATCCAGCTCGCTGTTCTGAGGGAGGCCGGCCTGTGCCTGTGCCTGGTCTGGCGTCGCTGGCGCCCACGGCAACCCGACCACCCCCCTGACTTCGCCAATTATTGGCATCAGACACTGTGCGCCGTCGCACAGATCGAGATAGGGTTGCGCCTTGATTGCCAGAGGTTCTAGATCGCGTCGCACCCGCACAACGACGGCCGACATCCAACGAAAGCTGTTTTGGCCCGCAGGCGCCGCCCCCAAAGCCCGCTAGGGCCGAATCACTGTCTTGCCTGCCGTGCGAGGCTGGCGTGAGATCCCAGCGTAGAACCAGCAAACGAGACCAGGGGAATGAGAGAGAGGGCTGTGGGCGCAACGGCGTGTCTCTATGAAAACAGGCGAGCGAAGACTTCACCGGCGCCAGCGATGCACAAACAACACACACACAGAGAGAGAGTCCAGACTTGCTGCTCTGGTGGAGAATGGCACCTCCATGGCCCCTCCGGGGAAAGGCAAAACTCGGTAAACGGAAAGGAGAAGCTTGAAGCTGCAAGGGGGGAACGTCGGGAGCACCGACGAGAGGCGTTCATCAACGCCCCATCGAGGACAATAGGCGAGCGCTCGCCTCTTCCCGCGAACGACCACACCGCATTTGCCCTGGGCCCTGCCGCGCAGACTGGACAGCAGTCTGAACACATGGTGGCTGACAGCACGTTTCCGCAGGGGGATGACAAGTGGCTTCACCCAGGAGCGACCGTGGCGCTGACCTCAGTCAACATCAAGCCCCGGTCTTGGGTTCGTCCTCCCTCAACGAGACACACACACACACACACACACACACATGGGGCCCTATCTGCTGTCTCTTGTCTCCTGGAAATTATTGAGACCCAGCCACGTCAACTGGCAAAAAATCTGCCGGCTTGACAGGTACCCACACACCCAGGGAGGGAAACATGGGGGAGGTGGCTTTCGGCGCGTACACCCGCGTGTGGAGCGAAAGGGGGGGAGGGGCCCACGCCCACCGGGTACCAAAAGGGCTCTCCCAGGGCTTCCCGGTCGGGGAGAAAAAAACAAAAGAGTGGGAAACTGGGCTGACATCCGGGAGCGGGCCCCACGGTACGGGGCGACGCTGGAGCCCGGCGATGTCCCCCCGATTGTCGCCCAGGGGTGTGGGTTGGTGCGAGACGGCACCTAACCCACTCGGTCGCAGGAGACTGACGACGAGAGTCATCAAGCGAGACTTTAACTGCTTACAGGCGCGAGGGTCGTCTTCAGGGGTTATATTAGTTAAAATTCTCCGAGGTACAATAAAATCCACTAAGGTACAAGTAGGGCTAAATTACTAAAAAGAAAAATTAATTAATAATACTTTTAAACCCTTAACTAATAAAATTAAATACCTTAACTAATATAAATAACCCTTATAATATATAATTATTAATATTATATAATTTAAATAAATATTAATTTAATAATAACTTTATTATTACTTTATTACTATTATATATATAATTACTATAAATAATAAATTATTATTAATAATAAAGGTATTATAATATAATAATAATATAATATAATACTTTTTTACTATTATTTTTATATATTAATTATATTATAAATATAAATTTAATTTATATAAAAGTTAATTTTAAAAATAATAAAAAAGAGTTATAATATTACTTTAAAAATTAATTATTTTATTAATTTTTTTAATCTTTATAACTTTTTTATTATAAATAAAATATATATATCTAATTTACTTATTTTTAATATAAATATTATTTAATTAAAATAATATTATTTTATTATTATTATTAATTAATTAATTTTTATAAAAAAATACTTTAATAAATAATAATAAAAAGAATTTATTTATAATAATAATTTTTAAAAAAAAAAGTTTTTAAAAATAATAATTTTATTATAAAGGTAATTAATAAAGTTATTATTTAAAAAAAAAGATATAATTTATTAAAAAAAAATTAATAATAATTAAAAAAAAAGTTTAATTTTATTAAAAAAAGAATTTTTTTTAAAAAAAGGAATTAATAATACTTAATAATTTTTATTAATAATTAATAATATTAGTTTTATTATTAATAAACTTTTTTTTATTTTATTTTTTAAAAAAAAGTAATTATTTATTTTAAATATTATAAAAATAAAGGAAATTATAATAAATTATATAACTTAATAGTATATAATTATATAAATAATTTAGTAAAGTTTTTATTTAATTAAATTAAAAAAACATATAAGCTTTAAAGTAAAATTATATATATATATACTTTTAAATTTAAATTATTTAAATTTAACCTTTTTTTAGTTTTAATTAAAATAATTATAATTATAATTAATAATTAATATAAATATATTATTTATTTATAAATAATAGTTTTTAATAAATAAATATAGTTAATATATAAATTAACGTTAAACACCAACGAGTTGCGCACCCCAACGAGTCGCGCACTTTTTTTACATACAAAAAACATTCGTGCGTAACCGTACATATTACTTACTAATACAGAAAAAAAGAAAAAAAAGAAAATAATTAAAACTTTATTATATAAATAAAAGTATTATATACTTATATTAGTAATATTTATTTAATTAATTATAGTAGAATATTTTAAAGTATTATTAGTAATTTAGTGTAATTACTATGTATACACTAATACACTATATATAAAGAATTTTCTCTTTTTTAAAAAGTCTTATTTTATTAATAATATTATAAAGGAATTTTATTTTTTAAAAAGAATTTTAAAATTATATAAATAAAAGCTTTATAAAAGTTTTTTTTAATAGTGTACCCTTATAACCCCTAACCCTAGTAAAGTGCACGGCTACGCACGGATATTTTTTGTATATAAAAAAAGTACACGACTCGTTGGGGTACATAACTCGTTGGGGTACATAACTCGTTGGTGTTTGATGTTAATAAATAAAGTTAATTTTTTAAGATATATTTTTATTTTAATATTTTTATTAGTAATTTTTTTTAATATTTTTACTATAATTAATAAAGATATTTTTACTTTTATTACTTTACTTTTACCTTTACTTTTACTTTTACCTTTAACTTTATTTTTATCTTTATTTTTAACTTTATCTTTATCCTTTTCTTTATTTAATAATTTAATATATTAAAAAGGTTATTAAGTTTTAATAATAAGTTTATATTATTATTATTATTATTATAAAGCTTTATTATAAACTTTAATTAGTTTTTAATTAAAATTAAAGTTTATTATTAATAATAAAATAATAATAAGCTTTAAGTAATATAACTTATAATAATATTATTAATATTATTAGTATTATTATTATTATTATTATTACTATTATTATTATTATTATTATTATTAATTTTATTATTATTAAATTTAATAATTATTAATTAATTATTATTATAGTATTAATATATATAATTTAAAGTAATTACTTTTCTTATTATTTTTAATAATAATAAATAAAAAAATTAAATTTATATTAATAATAAAATTAAATTTATATTAATAATAAAATTAAAATTAATATTAATAGTTAAGTATTATAATTTAAAATAATTTTTATTAAAGTAAAATAATATAAAGTTACTTTAATTATCTTTATAACTTAAATAATATTATATTATTTATAAATATTATTATTAATAATTATATAATTAATATATTATTAATTAAAACTATTAATTATATACTTTATAAGTTTAATAATTAAAGTATTTTTAATATAATAAAGTATAATTTATAATAAAATTAATTATAATTAATTTAATTACTTAAAAGTTATTTTATTTAATTTAATATACAATAAATTTATATTATTATTTAATTTAAATATAAAATTTAATTATTAATTACTTAAATAATACTTTTTTAAAGTTACTTTATATATATTATAATTTACAATTAATAAATTAAAAATATTATTTAATATTATAAATAAAAACAATATAATTTATAATAATAATATTAAATAAAAAATAAAAAATAACAATTTAAATTAATTTATAATAGAATTAATATTTATTAATTTAATTAAATAATTTATAATAATTAATAATATTTATATTATTTATTTATTAATTATATATATTAATAATAAAAGGAATAAATAATAGTATTATTATTTAATTATTAAAAATAATATAAAGAAAATACTTTTCTTTTAATAATAAAAGTTTAAATTATTTTCTATTATTTAATTATAAGTTTCTTTATATTAAAAAATATATTATTAATAGAAAGAATTATAATATTATTTTTTTATATAATTACTATTAATTTATAATTAAAAATAAATATTAAAAAAGTTTTACTTTATAATATATTATTTTATACTTTTTTAATATATATAAAATAAGTAAAAATACTTATTAAATTAATTTATATAATATTAAATATAATAATATTAATTTTATAAAGGGAGTTTATAAAAAATTATATAAAAAAAAGTTATTAATAAATAAATAATATTATAAGTAATTTATTAATAACTTTAATAAAACTTTATAAAATTATTATATATAATATTAAGTTAATATTATTTTTATAATTAATTTTAATTAATTTAATAATAATTTATAAATATATTAACTATATATTATAATAGTATAAAAGGAATATAATTACTTTATAGTTAATAATAAAGGTTTTATTAATAAAGTTTTTATTAATAAGGGTTATTTATAATTAATTTTACTTATTATAATACTTTATAGTTTATTTAATAATTAACTATTACCCCTTTATAATAAAATAATTACTTTATTATACTTTTCTTTTACTTTAATACTTATAAATAATAATTATAAAATTAAAGATATATTAATTAAAATACCTTTAATTAAAGGTTTTTAACTATACTTATTTTAACTTAATTAACATTAATTTAACTTAATTAATTAAGTTATTAAACTATTAAATCTTTTAATTACTATTAAATTACTTAATTACTTAAATTATTAATAATATAAGTTATATAACTTAGTAATTAAATAACTACTTTAATTACTACTTTATTAAACTAAAAGGGATACTTTAATTAGCTTAATTTTAATTATAAGCCTTTCTTCTCCCTTTTATAATATATTTCTTATAAAGATTTACCTTTAAAGTTAAAAATAATACTTTTAAAGTTAAAAATAACGCTTTTATAGTTAAGAAAAATACCTTTAAGGTTAAAAATAACTCCTTTAAGGTTAAGAATAAATAGTTATATTATTATAATAATACCTTTAAAGCTAAAATTAAGTAATTATATTATTAAGTTTAAAAGCTTTAGCTTTAAACTATTGAGTACATTATAATAAGGATTACCCTTTATATTACTCTTAGCTTTAAGGTGCTTTAATACCTTTAAAGCCTTTAATTACTTTTTTAGACTTATTATAAGTATATTAAAACCTTTTTATTATAATTAACCTTGTTATTTTATATATGTATTAACATTTATAGTTATTATTAAAAGGCCCCTTTTTTACTTAGATTATCTTCAATGATAAAGATGTTTCTTAGTTTATATAGGCTTAGTAGTATTATATTAAGCCTTTTAAGTTTTCCTAGTTAAACACCTTTATTTACACTTTTAATTATAAAAAGCCTCTTAATTATAAGAAATTATTAATATATAAAAAGCCTTATACCTATAGGTTAATAATTATATAAGTTATATAACTTTATTAATACCTCTTATAATATATTATTTATATACTTAAAAAAGGAGGAATATATAAAGGGTAATTATAGTACTTATAGTAGTTAAAGTAATAATAATTAAAATAATTATACCTTTAGTGTTTTTAGTAGTAATTAAAGTAATTATAGCTATAATAATTAAAGTAATTATAGCTATAATAGTTATAATAACCTTTATAGTTATTATAGTTATAGTAATTAAAGTTATAATACCCTTAATAATAATTAAAGTAATTATAATTATAATAACTTAGTTAATTAAAGTAATTATAATAACTATAGTTATAATAATTAAAATAAAGGTAGTTATAATGACTAAAGTAAAGCTAATTAAAGTAATTAAAGTAATAATAATTAAAGTAATTAAAGTAATAATAATTAAAGTGATTAAAATAATAATAGTAGTAAGTTTAATTAATTAAGTTATTAATTAACTATTAATTATTATTAATATTTTAATTAAATAGAAAACTTATTAAATTTAAGTTTATTTATATATAAATAATTAATTAAAGGAAAATAATTAAAAAGTAAAAATAAGTAATTAAAGAAATTAAACTATAAACCTTATAATAATAAAGTTATTACCCCTTTTTTTTAATTAGTATTTATAATAATATAAAGAAAGTATAATTACTTTATAATTAATAGTAAAGGCTTTATTAATAAGGCTTTTATTAATAAAAGTTACTTATAATTAATTTTACTTATTATAATACTTTATAATTTACTTAGTAATTAATTATTACCTTTTTATAATAAAATAATTACTTTATTATACTTTTCTTTTACTTTAATATTTATATATATAAACTTTAATTAATAAAAATAAAGTTAAAAATATATTTATAATAATTTAAATAAAATACTTTAAAGTTAATTTTAATAAATTTATATAAAATTTATAATTTAAATTAATTATAATTAAAAAATTTATAAACAACTTTATTAATTATAAATAAAGTATTAAATTATTATAATTATTAATTAATATTTTAAATTTATATTATTAAATAATTAACCTTTATAAATAAATTAATATTTTATTATAATATTAAATATTATATAAAAAAAAGTAATTAAAAGTAATTATAAGTTATATATTACTTTAAAAAGTAATATAAATAAAAATATAATAATTTAATTTAAAATTAATTAATTTAATTTTTAAAATAAAAATTTAAATAAATAATAATATTAAAAAAAATATATAATTTAATAATATAAATATTATATGATTATTAAAAATATAATATTTTTTTTATATATTTAAATTTTAAATAATATAAAAATATATATTAATATATTAAATAAAGGTTTTTATTAAAAATAAAAATAAAAACTTAAAAAGAATATTAATATTAAGTATTAATAAATAAGCTACCTTAATAAGTAAATTACTTTTTTATTAACTATTCCTATTTATCTTTTTTATATATTTCTTTATATTATATTTTATAATAAGTAAAATAAAAGAAAATAATATTTAATTTATTATTTAAATTATTAAATTTAATTTAAAATTAAATATTTAATATATATTTAAAAAATACTATATCCTTTACTTTACCTTTATTTATAAAATAGTTAGCTAAACTATATAATATAATACCTATTTTAATAATAAAAGATTAATAAAAATAAAAAAGGAGGTATTTATTTAATATATATTTAATTAGGATTTATAAGGATATTTACTTATTTTTAAGAATATTAAAAATATAGTAAATTCCCTGTTCTACAACTGTAATAATAGCGTTATTAAGATTAACTAGGTAGAAAAATTTATTTTATTAGAATTATATTTTAAAATATATATTAATTATATATATAACTATAAAAGGGCCCTATATAAAGATTTTAATATAATAAATATATAGTTTAACCTTATATTTAATATATATAAGAAATATAAAATCCTTAACTATAATATTTATAATTTTAATAAATTAGGCTTTATAATAGGTATTAATTTATTTAAAATTATAATTATATATTTAAATTAATAAAAAAAAGTAAAATAAATATAACTTAAAAATTATTAATAAGTAATAGGTATTAAATTAATTAATAAAAATAGGTAGGTTAAATTATTATTCCTAATTATTAAGGTAAAGGTTTACTTTATAAGTTAGTATACTAAAGGTAACCTTTTAAATAGCACTAGGTTATTAAAATAAACCTAAATAAATAAATAACTAATATTATTATTATAATATAAATTAAATATTTTAAAGAATATATTATATTATAAAAAAAGGGTATTTATTAGTTATTACTTTTTAATAAGTATAGGAGTTATTATTTAATAAATTTTAAATAATATTATAAGGTAAAAAATATTATTATTCTTTATATACCTTTTTATTTATTTTATTTACTTTAATTATTAAATATTAAGTATTTTAATTTATTTAAAAAAGTGTATAATAAAAAATTTAATTAATATAATAAAGTTTAAATTATATATATTAATAAAATAAAGTTTTTTTTTATTTTTTATACTATATATAGTAAAGTTTTTAAATTAAAAACTATTAAAGGAGTTTTTAAAGGTATAGATTTAATTCTATTTAATTAAAAAGTTATTTTTTTAAGTTAAATATTAAAATTTAGATACTAATAATAATACTAAACTCTTTAATATTACCTATACCTTAAGTTTTTTAAATACTATATAACTTAATATAAATAGTTTTTTAATTAACTTTTATAAAAAATTATATTTTTTATTATTAAAAAAGCTTTTTAATATTAATTTTAATTATTATTAATTAATTAGTAAAGGGTATATAATTATTAACTTATATAATTACTTTATTAACTTAAGAAATTAATATTTTTTAAAAATAAATATAATACTTTTTAAATATTAAAAGGCTAAAAAAACCTATATATAGGATAAAAGGGTACTTTATATAAAAGATACTAAGAAATTAATTAATAAAATAAAAAGGGGAAATAGTTAGTTAATAAAATAAATAGTAATATTAATAAGATAGTTTATAATAAACTATTAAAAAAATAATATAGTAATTATAGTAAAACTAGGTATAATATATAAATATATAAAAAAAAGGTAAAATTGTTTATAAATTTTAATTTTAATTAAATTTAATTAATCTTTTTTATTATAGTATTATAATTTAGGTTATTATCTTAATAGTATAAAAAAGTAGCTTATTTATTAGGGTAGTTTACTTATTAGTACTTAATATTAAGTTTTTATAAATTAATAAAAGTAAGGTATATTTTTAAATTAAAAGTTATAAATAATATATTTTTAAAAAGTTAATTATTAAAATTACTTTATTAAAATTTATAAATATTTTTAAATTTAATTTTTACTTTATTAACTTTATTTAATTTAAAAAAAAGTAAATTAATAATTAATAATTAAATTAACTTAAAATATAAAAAGTATTTTTTAATAGTATTTATATAAAAGTTATAAAAAAAAAGTATTTAATTAAAATTATTAACAATATTAATATTAAAAATTAAATTATTAATCTTATTATAAGTATTAAATTTTAATTTAATATAATTTTCTTATAACTTTAAATAATTATTTTAATAAACATAAATATTAACTTTATTATTATTAAAATTAATAAGGTTTTTATTAGAATTAATAAGGTTTTTATTAGAATTATTAATTTTTTTAAATAATAAATTATTTAAAATTTATATATTAAAAATAACATTATTATTAATTTAATTAATTAATATAAACTCAAAGTTTAAATTAAAATATTATAAAAATATATACTTTATTTTTAAAAAAACTTTATACTTAAAGTAATTACTTTAAAAATTCTTAATATTATTAGTAATTAAACTTTTAAAATTAATTAATTTAAAAATAAAAAAGGTATAATTATTATTAATTATAAATAATATTAAAAATATTAAATATAATTATAAGTATAATAAAGTAAATATAAAATATATAATAAAAAAAGTTTTTTTTAATTATAATAATTTATATATAATAATTTATAAAAAAGGTACTAACGTTATTTAATATATATAATAATAATTAATTATAAATAATAAAAAAATTAATTTAAATATATTTAAATAAAGTTTTTTTAAATATTAAATTAATAATTATTATAAAAATAATAAAAAAATTAATTTAATAAAAAGATAGTATTATTTTTAAATAAATTTACTATTTATAAAATTTTTAATAAATTATTAAATATATTATAAACTTATATACTATAAAATAAAGGTAAATATAAATATAATAATAAATGTTTTAATAAACTTTAAAATAAATTAATTTTATTTAAAAAAGTTAATTATTTATTATATAAAAGGTTAAATTTTTTTTAAAAAAGTGAAAATTAATACTTTTAATAATAAAAATATTAAATATTTAATTAATTAATTAAATTTTTATTATTTTTATAATATTTAATAATAATATTATAATTAATAATATAAAGGTCAATAAATTAAATAAAAGTAATTAAAAGTTTAATTATAGTTTATAATTAATTATAATTAAAATAAATAAGTAATTAAATAACTTTAACTTTTATTAATAAAGGTATTTAAAGAATATAAAAATATTACTTAAAAAACTTTATAAAATAAAATATTATTATTTTTTTTATTTTTATATATTTTTTAATATAAAAAAAAATTATAAGTATTTTTAAATAATTTAAGTATAACGTCAAGCACTAACAAGCAAGACACCCCAGCGAGCAAGACACTTTTTCGTACCAACAGTACCACAACCTGAATTGTAGCACCATAACAAAAAAAATCAATTAAATTTAATCGGAATCGGAATCTACAGACAATTCTACCTCTTTCTTACAGGTTCATATATTGTGCCCAGTCTTGCTATAAACACCATATTATCTTTTTAACAGTCCGTTACAAACTACTAATTTAATACCACTATTTATTTTACTAATTAACTATTTCCCTTTTTTTTTTTTATTAATTATCTCTTTAACTTTTTATATATTAAATACCTTTTTATTTTATATATATATATTTTTAATTTTTTAATATTTAAAAAGTATTATATTTACCTTTTAAAAGTTATAAGTTTTTTAGGTTAAAAAAAATATTATATAAATTAATAATTATATTTTTTTTAATAATTAATTAACTATATTTAAAATTAATATTAAAAAATTTCTTTAATAATAAAAAATTTAATTTTTAATTAAAGTTAATTAAAAAACTATTTATATTAAATTATATAATATTTAAAAAACTTAAGGTATAAGTAATAACGTTAAACACCAACAAGCAAAACACCTTAGTAAGCAAGACACTTTTTCACACTAATAGTACTACAACCTAAATTACAGCACCACAACAAAAAAAATCAATTAAATTCAATCGGAATCGGAATCTACAGACAATTCTACCTCTTTCTCACAGGTTCGTACATTATGCCTAGTCTCACCACAGACACCACATCGTCTTTTTAGCAGTCCACCGCGGACTACTAATTTAGTACTATTACTTATTTTACTAACTAACTACTTCCCCTTTTCCTTTTTATTAATTATCTCTTTAGCCTTTTATATACTAAATACCCTTTTATCCTATATATATATTCTTTTAACTCTTTAATACTTAAAAAGTGTTATATTTACCTTTTAAAAGTTATAAGTCTTTTAGATTAAAAGGGATATTATATAAGCTAATAACTGTATTCCTTTTAATAACCAATTAACTATATTTAAAATTAGTATTAAAAAGTTTCTTTAATAATAAAAGATTTGATCTTTAATTAAAGTTAACTAAGAAACTGTTTATATTGAGTTGTGTAGTGTTTGGGAGACCTAAGGTACGGGTAGTGCTGGGGAGCCTGGTCGTAATGTTGGTGTCCGTATCTTCACATCTAGCTTAAAAAGCATAGCTTCTTGGTCGAATGGGATTAGACTTACTCCTTTGAAACCTCCCTTAATAGTTTCAGGCTTGAAAACCTTATTGTGTGCAGTGTGGAAGGCGAGAAAGAACTCCGTTTTATTAATATGTGTAATCCGGGCCTTACTAAACTAGTTGATTTCCGCACCATATGCCTTCTTAAGAGGACTAAAACATCCAATATCAAGTAGCTAAAGTAGATAAAATGAATAAGGAGGTATATAAAGGGTAATAATATTCTTAGACCTGCAATATCACTTAAAATTTATAGAATAGTAGCTTCTATACTTATTAAATAATAGTAGCTGGTAAATACCCTTTATATGTAGTACAGTATACTTATAAAAATATTTAATCTATTTTATAGTAATTATATTATTTATCTATTTATTTAGGCTTATTTTAATAACCTAATTATTAGGAAAGCTACCTTTAGTATACCAGCTTATAAGGTATATTTTAACCTTAATAATTAATATTAGTAATTTAACCTACCTATTTTTACTAATTAATTTAATAACTATTACCTATTACTAATTTTTAAGTTATATTAATTTTACTTTTCCTTATTAATTAAAATATATAATTATTATTTTAAGTAAATTAATATCTATTATAAAATTAAACTTATTAAAATTATAGGTATTATAATTTAAAATCTTATATTTATTATATATATTAATTATTAAGTTAAACTATATATTTATTATATTTAAATCTTTATATAAAGCCTTTTTATAATTATATATATAATTAATATATATTTTAAGATATAGTTTTAATATAATAAGTCTTTTTACCTAGTTAATTCTAATAACGCTACTACTATAGTTGTGGAGTAGGGAATTTGCTATATCTTCTATATCCTTAAAAATAAGCGAGTATCCCCGGGAATCCCAGTTAAGTATGTATTAAACAAGTACCTCCTTTTTTATTTTTGTTAATTTCTTATTGTTGGGGTGGGTATCTCGTCGTGTGGTTTAGCCGGCCATTTTGTGGGCGAGTGTTGAGAGAGGGATCTAGTATTTCTTTAATACACGTCGAATGCTTAGTTTGGGCTCGGATTTAATAGCTTGGATGGTAAACTGGATATCGCTTTTTTTTATTTTGTTTATTGTAAGATGTAGCGTAAAAAAACGCGTAAGAAAGATAGATAGGACTGGCTAGTAGAAAAGTATTTCGCTCACTGGGGTGTCTCGCTCGTTAGTGCTTAACATTATTAAAAAACTTAATTATAATATTAATATCTATATTTTTATATTTAATTTAAAAAATATAATTTTTTAATTAAATAAAATTAAATTTATTTTTTTAAAACTTTTTTTAATAATTTTAAATTTAAAAACCTTATTATATATAATATAAAAAGTAAAAAAAAACTTTATTTTATTAATATATATAATTTAAACCTTATTAAACTAATTAATTTTTATATTATATATTTTTTTTAAAAAATTAAAATATTTAATATTAAGTAATTAAAATAAATAAAATAAATAAAAAAGTATATAAAAAGTAATAATATTTTTAAATTTATAATATTATTTAAAATTTATAAAATAATAACTTTTATATTTATTAAATAATAATAATTAATAAATACCTTTTATATATAATATAATATACTTATAAAAATATTTAATTTATTTTATAATAATTATATTATTTATTTATTTATTTAAACTTATTTTAATAACTTAATTATTAAAAAGGTTACCTTTAATATATTAACTTATAAAATATATTTAACTTTAATAATTAATATTAATAATTTAATTTATTTATTTTTATTAATTAATTTAATAACTATTATTTATTATTAATTTTTAAGTTATATTAATTTTACTTTTTTTTATTAATTAAAATATATAATTACTATTTTAAATAAATTAATACTTATTATAAAATTAAATTTATTAAAATTATAAATATTATAATTTAAAATTTTATATTTATTATATATATTAATTATTAAATTAAACTATATATTTATTATATTTAAATCTTTATATAAGGCCCTTTTATAATTATATATATAATTAATATATATTTTAAAATATAGTTTTAATATAATAAATTTTTTTATTTAATTAATCCTAATAATACTATTATTATAATTGTGGAGTAGGGAATTCACTATATTTTTTATATCCTTAAGAATAAGCGAGTATCCTTAGGAATCTTAGTTAAGTACGTATTAAACAAGCACCTCCTTTTTTATTTTTGTTAATCTCTTATTATTAGGGTGGGTATCTTGTCGTGCGGTTCGGCCGGCCATTCTGTGGGTAAGTGTTGAGAAAGGGATCTGGTATTTCTTCAATACACGTCGAATGCTTAGTTTGGGGTCGGATTTAATAGCTTAAATAGTAAACTAGATATTGCTTTCTTTTGTTTTGTTTATTGTAAGATATAACGTAAAAAAACGTATAAGAAAGATAGATAGGACTGGCTAGTGGAAAAGTGTTTTACTCACTGGGGTATCTTGCTTGTTGGTGTTTAACGTTAGTAATAACTTTATTTATTATTATAAATAGCTGGGTATTAAGATATTTGGGTATAAAGTTAGTAGTGTAGCTTAAGTATTATATTTGCCCCACATGTACTAACCTGTAGGACGACCTTTGCGCCTGTAAGCAGTTAATCCCCAAGGGATGTGGGAAGGAAGTTTTCAGCCTGGGTGGATCCGGTTCGGTTCCTGGCGCATTTGTGCAAACCGGAAACGGGGCCGGAGTCTGATGAATCGTGCCTGTCAAAGCTTCACTGTGGGTCGTCTGGTTTGTTAATTATGGGCACCACATTGTGCGGTATAGATGCCCACAGTGGGAAAAGTGAGGAAGAGACACAAAGAAAAAAAAGACCCATGTTGAAACACGTCTTATTGCCGTGGATTGTTTGCAACAGTGGGCGTCGTCTTAGTAGCCGTGGTCCAGCCCGAGATCTCGATGTTGCAGACCCTGTCTTCACGCATCAGGAACATGGATCTAGTTGGCAGAAAGCTGTGAGGTGTTCAGGCTCAAGACACGACAAGCGAGCACCGTGTCATCGGGACGTCAAAGAGCATTCCATATTATGTAACTGAACTCTGCTTGCAGCCACGCCCTGGCCCTGCCTCCTCTGCCCTCCTTGTGCATAGCAGATATTAATATCTTGGAAGGATTCTCACCGAGTGCAAAAAATACGCCCCCCCCCCCCGGTGAGAAGGACGGCAGGTACGGAATGAGTTCTGATACACCGCGACAACATTGATGGAGACTGCTCAAGTGCCGCGAACCCTGAATGAGCGGTGCGGTCCCAGCCAGCCCTGCCAGAGTTTGCCTTTTCGCTGAAGAACTCATCCACCGGCGTCCAGACCAGACTCCAGGGCCTGTGGGTACTACTCTACTGCTCCTGGAGCTCGTGTGGGTTCGACACATGGTTGCAGGTGCGAGAACGATGCTTCGGTCTGTCGGGTTGGCGCTCACCCTCCCTGCAATCCAACCGTCAACGCAGCTTGGCGACAGTCACCATGGGGGTGCGAGCTTATTAGCCTAGCTAGCTTTGCCTCTGTGTTGCATGGCCCTGGAGCCGTCTCCCCCTGGCCGTCGTCCGGTCTAACACGGTACTATTGTTAGGTAGTGTCCGTGATGACTGGCTGGCTGGCCCCTTCAGACGGCGACCGGGCAGCCGAAAGCCCGAGATCTGGGCCCAGCGCCAGTGAGAGAGATGGTGTCGAGGGCCGATCCCACCAGTCGTTACCAGACGCAACAGGAACCCCTCGCTCTCGGACTGCCAAAGGTCTGTGACTAACGCGAGGTGCCTGAACGGCGTCATTGTTTCCGCTAGGGAGTGACTCGCCCTGAGTTTAGACAGGGCCGGGTCGAGAGCGAGGGCCTGCAGGGCGGCGTCTGGGGGTGAGCCCTGCAGGCCGTCCCGACCTGACCCAGGCGACGGATTTCCTGGGGACGGGATCGACCATGTTGACCGGGGTGGGCACCACTGCGTAGCTTGCAGGTGTGAAACGGGAGTCTGTTGAACGAAGCTCGACGGTCCAGACTGTCTGTCCGGTAATAAGCTCTCGGCAGAGCTGGGAGCTTGGCTCGGAGGATGGGTTGGTCACAGTATTTTCGCTTTCCTGCTCACCCTGTGTGACGCCCAGAAGGGCTGAGGGGATGGATGAGCCCTCGCACAGGAACAGGATGCCAGGAACACCCAGAAGCAGAGCAGGCTTCGACCACCCGAGGAGGAGGAGGGGGATCGCGATAGGGCGATCGGCCGGCGGCAATCATGTGACTGCCCTACGAGACACATACCATAGCATGGCATAGCGGTAGATGCTGGCGCGAGAGGGCGCTGATTGGGTCCTTTGTCCTTCTTCCAACTTCCAAAGTTGTCGGAGGGCCATGCGATGGAACCAAACCTTGCTTGAGCTGGGCCAACGCACAGTAAGGTGCTGTTCCTGGTCAGCTTGTGTCTCAGACCCCAAATGGCGCAATATGCATCATCGGGCCAGTGAGGCGCGCAGCCTGTACGTAATGATGCACGGGAAAAAGCTGGAAGGCGGAGGGGGAGCTCTGTTCAGCCCAGGATTTCTGAAGAAACGTCCTCTGGAGACTTGGCTTCCATCAGAGGATGCTGTTGTCCTGTCCGGTCCGCTGGGCAATACTGTCACCCCGTCCAGTCCAACCGTGTGTTCCAAGGTTGAGCTTAGTGGCTGAGCATCCTGCGCTCACGTAACAAGTACCTTTATGGACTGTCTCGCTGCAAGGATGTACTTGCGTAGCGCATCACGCCTACGGCGCCCGTCATGGTGCGCTCCTCCGCCCAAAGGAACGCCAAGGTACTCTACAGAACCTTCAGCCATAGTAGTAGTCTAGCTCAGCACCCGCATTGAAACAAAACGCCGCTGGTTTAGCTGGCCGGATCCAGCGAGCGAGTGAGCCTTTGTGCGAGCAATGAGCTGTTGAACCATGACCAGTCCGAAACCCAAAGTTTTGCTGGTTCCACTCAGACAGACCTAATAGCCCGCCTGTATGTGCGACGAGGCTGCAAGAATGCAAGGGCAGGGGGGAAGAAAAAGAAAAAAAACGAGCTTGAGCCAGCTACCGAGTGAAAAAACGATGTGTAATAAGCTTGTCCACACGGAATCCGTACCCGAGTGGAAAAGCAGACTCAGAAAAAAGGAAAAAGAAGCTGGGTCGATGAATCACTTACTCGCACGTGGGACAGACCAGACAAGACAAGACATCCGGCAGTGGGCTTCCCCGTGATATAAACGGTGCACGATGTATGGCGAAGACGGCGGGATGAATGAAACCGCGGGTAGGTAGACGGACGCGGGAACAGCACTAGAGTCACAATTGGAACGCAGCGACATGTACTAAGTAGTGTGAAAGCTGAAACTGATCTTATTGTAAGACAGTAAGCTATGTTGTGGGCGACTGTTCCCGAGTGCACACTCTCGAGCGCTCGAGTCAACCCATTCCCGTCAGCCCTGTGGGCTGACAACTGATGTCCCCGACACCTAGGTGCCTCCTCTCTCTACCCGGTGTAGAATATCGATGAGGGCCCCCTCCCGTGCACCAGCGCAAGTCCCTTAGCGCCGGTGCGAATGAACCATTCCGACAACCTCGACAGTGTGTTTGTCTCCTACCGGTTGCTCAAAGAAACCCCAGCTTGTGCCTTGGTACAACAGAGTCATAGCTCGAATCCCTGTGAAGACGCCCGATGTCCCTGCCGGACCAGACAAATAAAAGTAGTAAAGAACCTATCCCAATCCCTGTGTAAACCCATAACTTTTGTAGTAATGCTGTGCTCCGGTTGATGCTTTTGTGGTACATAAATGACAGAAGGGCCAAGGAGCCCGCCGATGATCGGAGGGCAACAAAAAAGATGAGACCACGCTCGACCGCCCTATGTCATCGATGAAGTGGTGATGCGTATTCCCGAGAAATTCCAAGGTCTGAAAATGTTTAAGTGGGGTATCTAGGAAACGAAGTGGTGCCAAGGAATGGCACCATCCACAGTGGAATCCACCGAAGACTCATCGAATGTTCAGTGTGACTGCCTCCGTGATGATCGGGCGTTCTCGAAAGAACTCGCGTATGCGAGCAGCTCCTTCCTGGCCGCGTCTGAAAGCTGCATCGCGGCTTCGGTGCTAGCAGAGGAGTTGCTCTTCATCGAACACAGGCTGGCATGTGAGCTCGATGGTGACAAGGCGCGCTGCGGCAGGGCTAGTGAGCCACGACGCTGTGAGGACTGGGCAGCTGTGTGGCTGAAGTCACAAGCTGGTGTCAGGTAGAGCTTGCTGACAGCCGTTGCTGGTTTCGAATACGTCCATGGGTAGCTGGGGCCGCTGAAGGCAGGGGAGCTGGGCCCGGTGCTGGGGTTCGACGACTGTTCGTATTCCGCCAGCCTGCAAGACTCAGAACAGTACGTCGTGCTGTCTGTCTGCTTGTCGCAGGTGAGGCAGTAAGAGTGTGTCCAGTCGGAAGACATTGTGATGAGGTTCGAGTGCTTGATGGGGGTTGACTATGGTTGTAGTGCTTCACCCACAGGGCAGGCGAGGATGCTCCGGCTGTTGAAGTGGTTGAAAGAACTGAAATAGCCGGTGTTCAAGTGATAGTCAAGGTTGCTGAAGCTTGCTCAAGTTGTAGTATTTCCTTCCAAGTCGGCCTGCTTGTTCACAGATTGTTGTCACGGCGATGGCTTCGGGTGTTGGTGTTGCAGCGAGGCAGCGATGAGTCTGACGGAGCGAGTGCGAGGTACAGCTAGGCGTTTGGTGTTTGATCGGGTTGACAGGTGGTTGAGGAGAAGCCAAGATGGGTATACGGAAACAGGACGAGTCGAAGATGTCAATAGAAGGCGAACGTCGAATTGAAGTGAAGTTGTGGTGGTGTGAGATATGTGCTTGTTAGACGAAGCTCGGGAGGGGAGGAGCAGCTTTTCTACTCTTGATCCAGACACAGCCAAAACGACAAGTGCCCTGCCCGGCCTTGGGGACTTCCCCAAGGCATCACAGCCGGGGAGGCCTTGTCACGCAGACACGGCTATTCCATACTGGGCCTAGCGCTGGCGCGCCTGGCATCCTGGCCAGGGTGCAGGGGTGCCAGGGTACGTGTGTACATGCAGGCCTGCTGCACTGTGGTGGTGGTGGTGGTGTGGTGTGGTGTGGTGTGGGTGGGCAGAGGGCGTGTGATGTGTAGAGCAGAGACCAAAACAGACAGGGTGCCCGGGTGTCTCTGAAAAATTTTCAAGGCAGCCTAGACACCCACTGACACCACCCACGGGCAGCACGGGGGAGGGGAGAGAGGGCAGGTGGGCAGGTGGGCTGCACATTCCTTGCCACCCGACAGCTGAGCCTTCCTGACTGCCCTGCCTGCCTGCCTGACTGACTTGGCCAGCTGTGGTATAGGGGTGGGCCTAAGAGCAACGGTGCCCAGGTGGGACTCCAGCAGCGCTCGCACCCACGCAAGCCCACAGCCCCCCCTGGTGTAGCAAAGTGCAGCAGGCATACTCGCATACTGCCATTAACCTGCTCATCATCATCAGGGTGTCGTGCAACGAGAACGAGGCAGCGGACGGGGCGTGGCCACAGCAGAGTGGAGTGAACTGCGGGTGCACCTCACTGCTCTTGCTCTTGCTGTTTCTGTTGCTGCTGCTGTTGATGCTGCCGTTGCTGGCCCTGGCCCACGCCCTGGCCCTTGCCCTTTTCCCTGGCCCTTGCCCTTTTCCCTGGCCCATGTCCTGGTCTGCTGCATTGCGGGAGGTGGAGCCATCCGCACGCAACTGGGCATTAACATTGGAACACAACACCCCGTAGGCCGCTGCTGCAAGTCGAAGTCGACTGGACGATGCTGTGCATTCCTTGCCTGTCTGCCTGTGTGCTTGGCTGCACCGTCCAGAGCCATTTTTCAGGACGGTGGTTGATTGCTGGCCGGGTTTGATTAACTTTGCCGTTCACGCAACCGATGTGTGAGGGAGTAACTCTCGTTGCTCCGGTCGGGGCCTGGTCTGGCCCTTCTTTCTTTTGGCTTTTTCATGTTTGGTTGCACAGGAGCACGGAATTAGGCAGTCTGGCATGCAGCAGCACGCTGCGACCTGGGCGTTGAGTTTTCGATGCAAAAGTAAAAGATAGTAATTGGTGGGGAATAAACTCTCGCCAATTGTCTGCCCGGTTCTCGCGCTCTTTCGACTCATCATCTACCTCGGTGCTTCTGGGCAGTTCAGCATACTCTGCCCTGTATAAACTGGGTCTGGTTGAATTCGGGGTTCTTGATGACTGGTTTTGCTCCCTGCACCCAATTCTGAGAAGTTGGATAGCGGATGAATGGGTGGGTGGATGTAAGGACGGCTTGCAAGCGCCTACCGTGGTAGTTCGGGTAAACCGTCCCCTCTTGTGGGCTACATACATGATGCAAGACATGATGAATCTATCTGGCCTGCTACGCAATAATCGTGCGTGTAGTTATCTTTCCAGGGCTCGCTAAGAGATAAGATGTTGCGATCTGCGGGCACCAGAGGCTGGCTCCTCGAGGGTTGAGACTGATGGGCAAGGTCTAATCTTCACACGCAGACACGGCACTGAAATGGGACGTGGGGGTCGCGATGCACTTCCGTTCTCAGCAGGCTGGCCCCGGGACAGCGTTACTCTGGGAGTGGGCTGCGGTCGCCCTCAAGGCAAATCCCGTCCCCCCTATCTTTGCAAGGTTGAGATGATCTCGAGAAGCTTCACAGCACGAGCTCGACCCGCGGTTTCGGTAATAGCGCTCGTGCAATCCGTCGCCCGAATTGAGATAGGGAAAATTGCGCAGCACAAAGGAAGGATGGCGAGGCCAAGCCGTAAGCGCTGTTCAGGGCGCCAGGCCCAGGTCGAGCTCAAAGGTCCAGCGGGCGCGCGAGGGGGAAATGAGGCTGGACCTGGACCTGGACCTAGACCGGACCTGGTGCCATCTGAGGGCCGTAGGCGCTCATCGCCCTCGCAGGTGAGATGGTTGAATGTCCGCAGCGCCGTGTAATGCATAGTGTTGTAAATACGGCACTGGGAATGCCTGCGCAGCGACAGGTGCTCCGTCAACCCGCCATCCAGTCCCAGCATCATGCAATTTTCGCAGGCTGCCATGCGGCATTCCAGTGACGCGACCTCTCCCTCTTGGCTGCATGTCCTCTTTCATCATCACCAGAACTGCCATTTATCTCGGCGCCGTCGGCGGCAGCCACGTTGCACAGCGAGCCATGTTGACACATCGCGACCGTGGGCTATCAAACTTAATCGTTTTGGATTTCGCCTCCATGATGGCCATCGTCTCAGAGCAGTGCAACCTGGCGTCCACTTCCGTCCGGCCTGGCATCGTTTACGTTCTGGGATCGGCGGCACGCCCATATCTCTCCCAGCACTCGGTGCAACCTGGTGCATCTAAGAGCGGAGCTACTGTTGCTGCGTAGGCATGATGGCTGCCACCCTCTTCCACCCCCCTCACACCACCACCACCAAGGCACATGCAGGACAAGCCATGAAGCTGCAGGCGGCATGGATCGTGGAGATCTGGCGCAGGTGACCCAATGGCCGATGACCAGCCCCCGGAGGCGAGCACTCTGGACTGCCTGCCGCGCACCTCGTCCCCCCTCTTTTCCGCAGCCAAGCAGGCGAAACCGTCGCCATCAACGTGGGCAGTTCCCTAGGCGCTATGCCTTGACTGGTCACATATGCATGAGCCCTTGCGGAGCCTGCAGCGAGCTTGGTTACAAAGTGGCTTGGGGTTTGGGATCCTGCATGACGGCAACAACTGCTCCAGTGTCTTTCCAGCAATCTTGGTTATCAAACCAGCCAGCCAGCCAGCCAGCCAGGCTGGCCAACTAATCATCTTCGAGCACCATCGACCCGTTTCGTCCAGCAACAGACCAGCTCCTGAGGCCACTATCGGCTGTCCGTGGCATGACGTTGGCCTCCGAAGTAACTCATAGAAAATTGCTTCAAACATACGTCCGTGGATGATTGGTCTGACCTGCCTATCAGAGCCGCCGACTTGGCAGACGCTGCAGTCCAAACCTCCCGTCCAGTGTGCAACGCTGCCACGGCCCCTGGGGAGCTGAGCATCCGAGCTACAACGAACTCGACTTGACTTTTGGCTCAGCAGGGGTTGGCGGGATAGTTGAACAAGAGCAGTCGCAAGATTGTGGTCCAGTGATATTATGAGGCCCCCGCCCTATGGTGCGGCAAGGCTGATTGACGTTCGGTCCTCTCACGACTATCTTCACCACTATGACGAGATCCTCATCACGAGGCTGCAATGTCATCCAGCATCCTTCGAGTTAGCCAGCTACTAAAGTCAAGATCAAGTCGAGCCGTGACTGAATCAACAACCGCGCTAGACGTGGCCAATCGTTCGTCCCTACGACCTTGACGACGCTTCTACGCATGATGCACTGCGAGAACGACTTGGTCAGTAGGGTGTGGATTGCACACCATCCACCCACACGAAGACGTCAAGGTCCACCTCCACACTCTTCTCGGGATGAGGTGCGGAGATTAGTGGATCTCCCGCCGAGTACTCCATCACGAAACCACCCCAGTGGGCCTATGAACGACGACATCATCACCGGACTAGCCAAGCGATTCGTGCACGACAGTGGGGTGCAGCCTTAAACACCTCCAATTGGCTGACCTGCTCTTTGCAGCTTGGGTTGGCTATCTCGGCTCCAGGAACCAGGGTTCACAATATGCTGCCGACTTGAGGTTTCAAGCTGGAACTCGCGTCGCTTTGGGCCCATCATCCTTTCATTGCCATTCCTCTCCCTCAACCATACCCGCATCGTGATTTCGATTTTGGCACATGACGAGTGGAGGGTGTGTTCCCGTGTCCCACGATTGGCAGCTTGGTGAGTCGCCAAGCATGGCGATAATGCCACAATCTATGCTTTATCGCAGGCGCCTCCCCTCACGTCCCTCACTCTAATGTTCCGGTGGTATCTGCGTCTGTGGGGGACATGCAGCCGCCGCCCACACGTAGATACGGTCCGGAGGGGGCAAGCTGAAGTGTCTACATACATACGTACTACACTGACGACGAGAGCACCGTTGCTGCGTTATAGCATGCATAACGCTAAATGTCAAGTACAGTGGTCGAGAGCAGAACGTCTCATTACGACAAAGGTGTTCCAAACCTCTACGGCTGTCTACATCCAAAATCTACCCTCAGGTACCGAGATATGGTGCTTGGCCTCACCCCCCAGGGGACGTTGTTTCGCACACTATATACGGAGTACGGGTCACTCGATTGCTTCATGGCATCATATGGCCAAGCCTCCGTTTCAACCCCGCCATGAAGGGCGCCGTGAACGTGTATCAGATCGTCACGGTCGCATTCTAGCATCGTGACTTGCATTCAGTACAGTGCCACTTGGCAGCCTTTGCGGGGAAAGAGGCGATGCCACTCACTATGGGTCACCTCACTTCACTTCCGGAGATCCATACCGGACAGAGGCATACAGAGCTCATCGCCAAAGCAGGCCCAGGACTGCCTTTTCACGTTCTCTGCTAAGGCACTCGCCGCTCCTAACATCCGATTGGGTTGCATGTACACCGTGATCGTGATTCGACATTCAAAAGTCTGCCACGTACAAAACTCTGCTGCTTAATGAGGCGGCAGCCCAGGCGCTTCTTCTCTTTGGACGCCGGAGGTATACAGACAGGGTAGATTTTGACTACTACTGCCGTCTGTCTTAATTCTTTCGCGGAACCCGGGTCCGATCAGCGGTGGTTCGCCGGCCTAAGCGGACCATTCAACTCGGGGAGTTTCGACAATGCGTACGGCAGGCTGACAGGCGACCCGAGATTCGACGTATAGAACGGGGCGCGCACCGGACTCAAGATCGCCTTGTTCATTCCCGCCCGTCACATCTCATGAGCGTGAGAAATGGAATGACACATGCAGCAGTGTCGACTCACTGTTTTTCACGCCAGTCGAACGGAACGAAGTGGTCTTGCACATCCCAACACGTTAGAGCCCAGGTGTCTGTGCATGCCCCTATTGCTCAAACTACGAGTCCCACCCGCGAATAATGGGAGTCATCTGTCGGACCATGGGGAATCGATAAAATCTTCACGGCGATCCACCGAAAGAATCAATTTGCCACTTTCGATCGCGACGCTTGAGGTGATAATGGATGTTGGCCCGCCTCCTGCCCCTTGCAGTCGCCTGCAGGTATGCCGATTCCCCGAACCAGAATCACCAGCTGCCCGGTTCTAATGGGGGTCATGCTGTTTCCGTTTGAGTACGCCGACCGGAGAATTTTTTTCTTCTACCGTTGTGTAGTGTCACAAACCACGAAAAGACCCGCCTCGTACAAACAACTCGGTGTGTTTCTGAAGTGGCTTGAATGCAGGGCTCGACTGGCTCTGCATGCTGTAGCTCAGCACCGCCTAAGCTGCTTGTCGGCCGCCTGTCAATCCTGATGATGATAAGACGTCCGCCCCCTGACCCATCGCGACGATGAGGAGCCGAAGACCTTTCCCGGGGCTTCATTTGTCGTTCCATGGTGGGGAGTGAGCCAGCGGACAAGGGCAAAAGAAAGGGAGCGGCCTCTACCGTGTAAATCAGCTTTATTTTTGGCAAGGCTAGGGGCGTTGATCCAGGCGATCCATCTCGGCAAGGTCCTGTCAACCGAGATTTGGTGGGGACATGGGCTAGAAAAAATCAGGAAGGGATCAGATGGATGGATTCCGATCATTGCGCTCTCCTGCGCATGCTGCCAGAGCTGCATTTCCCACGTGCAGCTGTCAACAGTGAAGATACCTCTGACTGGCAAACCTCATATCCAGCTCTCCAGCCACTTACTGACGCACCGCGTCTCATCGAGAACGCCACGTTTCGGGGCTGCTATCAACCCAACTCTCGGTAATTTGACGAGCGTCTTCACGCACATTAACACAACAGGCTCGCAAAAAGCGTCATTCAAGGGCGTTGGCCGTGAGTAGGGAAACAGAATCAACCCTTTTCATCAAGGGGGAGCCCTTAAAGAAAAGAGAACGGCGCAAGCTATGTCGCCAGCAGGGATCCAGCCGGGGTATAACAGGGCATGATTGGTTCTTGCGCTAGATTCCGTCCTGTCAAAACTACGGAGTACCACTATACAGTAAGCGCGGGCGGATGATCAACACCATTTCGGACAAATTATCGATCGCCCATTGCTCCAGAGAACGGATATGAGTTCCTTTCCGAGCTCGACGGCGCCGGCGCGATATGCCTGCTTCACGAAGCCTGTACAGCAGAGGCTGACTCATTGTCACTGGCTTCCACCAAGAATATCTATCACTTCTCTATCCATCCATCACCATCACCAACGGCATGACTCGGGCTCTGGGCGGCTCGCTTTCATTTTCGCCCAGCACTTTGGATGCTAAGAGATATCCCAGCCTTCTCTGTGCAACCCCTACGCGGATCATCTTCATCCGCGGAGAGGCCTCTTCTTGTGCTTCTTCGCGAAAGATGCTTCCAAAATATCGACATGCTAGTGCTTACCGTGGGTGTGTAGTCGAGCTTCGGGCACTAAGAAAAATTCTGATGCCGCGCCGCAGCCTCAGCACTGGACCCGAAGAGACTCTTCGATCCGGCGGCCGGGGCGCGAACGCCCTCCCTTACTTAAGCGTGTACAGGCCACCAGGCTGGCAAGCTGGGTACTTTCGGCCCTTGAGGGATTGGTTTCAGGCCTCGGAGGATCAAAATGGCTGCAGGAGTAAGCAATTGAGGCTGAACATGCCAGTGCGAGAAAACTCTTCAATTCCTCTGCCTTCGGGCCTGGGATCGGGCAACAACACCAAGGCCAAACCACACGCCCCCGGGTGTGCATGCCAGAAAGACCTCGTTGTTTTGCTGCGCACGCCAGAAGGATGAGACTCCTTGTCCCTCCAATTCCAGAGGCGCTACAAGTGCAACCACCAGCGCCAGCACTCACTGGCTGTCATAGGTACCGATATCGACACGTCGTTTCCCCCCGCATTTCCGCAATGGTGAACAAGCAATGAAGGGCAAGGGGCACACTCACAGGCTACACATGGGGTGCTCGATGCAGCGATGACCTCTCTGGCTCGACCACATCACATCACATCACATAAAAGATAAGTGGTGGTGATACAATTTTAGGTGCATTATCCGGTAAGTAAGCTTCTGAACAATCGTCGGACAACAAGCCGCAATAATGCCCGTCTTCATCGCGAGGTTAGCAAAACCACTGTCGAGGGGTTCGAGCTTAGGCAGCCTGTTTGTTTCACGAAGCGAGCCACTTCATACCGCTGTGTACTTCACTCGACCGCGGGCTCCTCCCATTGGCGCAGGTGTGACTCTCACTCTCTACCGGTAGACGATGCCACTGGTGCCGCCTAGCAATGACAAGTGCTTGGGCTAAGGAGAGCTTGTTGAGAATACCGTCAAGCGTTGGATCGGTGCCCCATCGTCTGAGAGACAATAGCAAAGCATCTGAGCTACATCCCGGCGCATGGGACATGTATTCATGCTACGAGGCAGGCCCTACTAGGCCTGAGAGTGGGCAAGAAGACTACAACATCAAGGCGCATGGCTGCTCTTGCGATCAGTCGGTCAGTCCAACAGATCACTACAATGCAAGTGGTGTACCGTAGTACATGACGGGCCTCTCAGAGCAGCCGGATCGAGAGGCTGCACAGGCATCAATGACATTCGTCGACAGACTGTTGGAATGTTGAATCGCCTGATGGGCTGCTGACAACCAACTGGGTACCCACAGCAGGGTGTTTCTGATAAAGCCTGCCCGGCAATGGAGCGGCCCTCGTAACGAGACAACATTCCCAGTACCATGCCCTTGGGACCCTCAGCATGGGCAAAAGGGCCACTACCTGCGTTCATCTGGTTAGGCTGAGCCCCAGGCTTCCCGTCACTGAAGAGTCTCTGGCGACTAAATAGCACACAGGATTCGTGTTGCGGGACCAACGGCTGCATATGTTCCAGCCGCAGGCCCCACCCAGTCTCCACCAGCGAAGGGCTACGACATACACGAATAGGTCGAGCACGTCGAAATAGCAACAACAAGGCATCAGAACGAGCCTAGTGATGCTGGGGCGCGGCTCAGTCCTGTGGGGGTAGTTTATGTGACATGTCGTGACTGCAGTGTTCAGCCGGCGGATACTGTAGGCATTTTTGCAAATTACACAAGGCTTACTATGGCTCACTGGCCAGACAGCACAGGAAACACACGTCTCGCTTTGTACCTAGGTACGGAACTAGTTTTGTCCCTCCAATTTTTTCCATTTTTTTTTTGTTTGTTTCTATTTTGTTACAATCCCTCAGAAACATTAAATGGTGTACCGCTTTTTCCTTTTTAGGTCGAAAACAGGCCGCCAGGTCGCCTTGCCTTTTGCCTGAGGGCCAGCCGCTCGCCTCGACGGCCCCATCTGGCGAACCACCCCCTCGTCTCCGTTCAGAGCCAACCATCTTTGCAGCTGAGCTGAGGTCGTATTCTCTGGCTGGGTGTTGTTGCCGCTGTCAGAAACAACGGGCGGCTTGGCAACCTAAATCATTGTCTTTGGTCCGATCGACTCAATTGGGTCTGATGCATACAGGATCATCTATGCGAATCCGAGTGTGCCCAGCGACTAACATCATATAACAGCATCCCACCAGCTGGATCCTTCAATGAAAAGGAGTGTATGAAGCCGCTAATAAGCTATGCCGACAGCTTCCATCCATCCTGGGAAGGAGGGCGGGGGGGGGGGTGGAAGTTGGCGTTGAGGCCGTGAACTCATTGGCACATCGTGCACACCCAAACCCCCCCCCCCAACTTGCCTCCAGCGTGCAATTGCAACGCCCATCATGCGAGCTACGGCGTTCTCGTCACAGCCCTTGTTAGTCTGTGCACGCCACTTCGGCCTCACCCTGCTGGGAAAGGCTTGGTGTCTGGTCCCAGCAGTCTGGAGCTGTCCGCGACCACCGACGCCGTGCATCGACTTGCCTGCCTGGAGCCGTGCGCTAGTGGTAGACTGATATATGACAACCGTGGTGTCCTCCCTGGTGGCGCCGCCGCCTTAAGTGAGGCCGCTGCAGTCCAGTCCACTGGTGGGGGCTAGCTTCTGGCGATGACGGCCCCATAGGTGGTGGTGGTGTTCTCATGATTTGCGCCCGTTGTTTGCCACGAGCTCTGCCTGCCCGTAACTCATACGGTCCGCATTAGTGGCCAGCCAGGTGAGCTCTATGGCCCTGCCTCTCCCCCCCCCCCTGGCGAATGCGAGCAAGAACAACAACAACACTTCGTCTGACTACGTCCTCAGCCTGAGTCTAGACCTTGCTTCTTCAAATCTGGGGGGAAGGGGCTCCAATGAGCTGCCGCATCGGCTATTCTTTCTCTGCCTACACCCTCGGCTGCCGTCGGACGCACTCGAGGCTGTTTCCGGACCGCTGGGGCCAGGGACGAGGGCGAGATTTGCCCTGTTGGCCTCGCGGCACTGCAGCTAATGCGTCAAGCTGTACATGAGCGCATTAGACCCGTCGGCCGATCGCCCCCTCCCCCTCCTCCGGCCTTGCGTGCAAGCCGTTGTCCTACTCGCTGCGCTGTAGTCCCAACTGACTGCATGGTGATGTGGCTCTCACTACACTGCTCACACGTATTTGTCTGGGTGCCTCCTCACGTTTATTACTCGACATGTCAAGTCAAGGTGGATACTCTATAGTTTATGCATGGTCAGCAAGGCCAGGTCTCTTTCACCCAAGCTGGTTCGCCCGTGGGGGACGGGCGAGGCCAACGAGAGAGACATTTAGATGTTGACAGCTGCTGCCGTCTGACGGCAGCATCTTCAAACATCATGCTGTGCAACACATCTCCGCAAAAGTGGCTGGGATGCGAAACGCCTACTGGAGCAGTCCCTCTTCCTGACGGAGGGCATACTGATAGCCCAATATGCCCACAGGCCAGCCATCCGTCCGGAGGTCTCTCCCCTCCCTGGATTGTGCAATGAAGATGATGTTAGGCGAAGTGGGAGAAGAAACGCTGCTGTCTCGTCCGCCTGCAATCTATTGCCTCGCCCCCGGCACAAGTGATGGGCACCCTACCCGGCTTTCCCTTTCCAGCAAGACCTGCATTTTCGAGTCACTGGGTACACCAACCGTGTAACATTGCTCGGTCAACATGCAATTCCTCAGGAGGTGACAGCTCAACTATCACAAAAAGCTGGCTGGAGCGGACCCTGCGCCGGGCACACGGCGTGCTCGAGGGTGCACGCAGCCGCTTTCCGATCAGATGACCGCAGCACTCACTCGGTCCCCCAGAGAGTCTCGGGAGCCATCAGTTTCTCATTGAACAATTGGTTTCTCTGCTATGGCGGCGTGGGTCATGTGGCCGCGCAATATGCTCGACCCTCCCCCCGGCAGCGTCCTGCGAAACAGAGATGCGCATCGCCCCCTCGGACGAGGTACAGGCTCGCACAGGGCTTGTCATGTTCCACAGCATTAGGTCCGTTCCCTTTAACCCCCCCCCCCCCTCACTCTCTGCCCTCCTTTGCACCAGCCTTCCCTCTCACGACAGCAACAAAGAGAGTGAGTCTAGGCCACTCGGTAGCCTCCGGGGCAACGAGACAGCCCGCAAGGGAAAGCCGCACGCCCGGCCTCAGTCACGCCACCACGGCATTATCGACTCACCCCCCATGCGGGACATGATCAGCTCCCGCCGCGCACGCCTCCCTGTGTGCGAATAGAGGCGGGACGTGGTCGTCCTAGGACGGTAAAGACACCCTGAAGACCAGTGCCTGGTTGTCCAGGTCAAAGCCGCTGGCATCAGCGTATTGATACTGCCCGAAGTTCAGGTGCCCTTCCTGGGTGATGAAGTCATTGTCGCTGAGGCTGATTACGAAGTAGTCCTCCCCGGGGCTCTCAGGGTCGACCGGTGCTAGTGCTATTGACTCCCACTTCTCATTCTATGGCGGACATATAGTCAGCCATGTTCACTCCATGCCGTTGTATAATTGTGCACATAAAACAAGGGGGGGCTTGCCAGTGGCGAAATTCAAAACGCCTAGGAGCGTCGTACGCATAAGTGCCCTCGTGGCACACAACGACTGAGGGATTTTCCACTTACAAGCAGTCCACTGTCCTGATCGCCACCGTTATGGGCGCCGAATTTGCCCAGCTCCCCGTTCACGTTGAAGTCCAGGAATGAGCAGTACGTGGCCGGACTGATCGCCTTGTCGAGGACACCCTTGGTGGTTGCAACTGCACAAGTCTCACAGTCGTACTCACTGCCTCTGATATCTGTGGCGTTCGCAATGTCGAACACGTCGATGTGTCGGTACACGGAGAGGGACTCGTCTTGGCCGCGGCCAAAGTCACCGTCTCTTGCGAGAACCAGGAACTGACCGTTAGGAAGCGCATGCACCTCAGACTGGGCAGCAACCTTGGGGTTCTTTGATGCTTTGGCGGTGTAGTCGTTGTAAAGGGGCAGAGGTACAACGTGCTCAGAGAGGTAGGCTGGAGCCAATCTGTCCGAGACGTCGTAGGTGAGGAGGCGGGTGTATCGCTCGGTCTGGGAATTAAGACCCTATACATAGGCGGTTGGTGAGCTCGTGGTTTAACGCCTTGGCCCACCGATAGTCTTCAGAATTCATGGGAACTGAAGGGTTCCTTTTGAATGGAGCCTCATCTCTTCCTCACAAGCCCTGACTTCATGCAAGTAAATGCCGCGCAAAGAATAAACTTACACCTTCCTGGTTGGTCGCAGCCTGTAACAAGAGGTAGAGTGTCTTGCCGTCAGCAGAGGCAGACAGCCCTTCGAAGCCTGTTTGAAGCGTCAGCATGAGCACTGCCAGCTTTCAAATCTTTCTCTTCTATCTTTAGGCTATCCCAGGCCGAATATGACTGACCGTGGTTGTTGTTCCGCCCTGTGGGGTTGTCTGCAGGTGTCACGTCGTCTCCAGAGCCATCATGCTCGTAGGCACGCGGCGAATCAGCCGAGAAGGAATCGGAGCCGTTTCTCTTTGGTATGATGGCATCCGGGGGGCGGATGGCTGAGATGATGGTGCCGTTGGAGTCGAGAAGCCATACATAGGGGCCGTACTCGTCACCGACCCAGAAGGTCCCGTCATCGTTCAGTACCAAACCCTCGCCGTCTACAGAGATGTGCTTAGAAGTGCTGCCGTTGGCGATGTCAGCGCCGAAGCCGTCCCCAGTGTATGTGGCGGCGGGGAGCAGTGGGAATCCCTCATATTCCAGGCCGCCTGAGCCGTCTGCGTCTAGGCCGGTCGTCGGCTGCCCGTCGGGTCCGCTGAAGAGTATCGTGTCGACGTAGTCGAAGTTGAGGTTGGGCGACGCTGGGCTGCTGACCGTGGCATTTGTTCGTGGGACCAGGGTGATGTGGAATTTGTGAACGCGGTTGACGAAGTCTACGCAATGTACTGGTCAGTAATCTGTAGATAGGATCGTCTCTATAATATATCCAGCGTATTTATTTATAATGGTCCTGTTTGTCCGCCACGAGGTTGTGGTAAGAGATAAACGTACTCAGTGTGCCTTGCGTGTTCCTATCGATGGAGTTAGCTTCTAAGCATATGTAGCTTTTTGGTAATGACAGAACTCGGATGAGTTGCGAGTGAGTGTTCTGATGCTCTGGCCGATGTGTCATGTCTGATCTGGCAGTAGCCACTTTCCTGCATGAATACACACACGGACCGCGAGATCCGGTCCCTCACTCCGACACGACCGTGGAAAGATATTCAAGTGTCTTTCTCTCTCTGAGATCCACCAGGAGAGCGTTGATAAGTATAGTTCAGCACTCGCTGGACTGTGGTCTCGATTCTTCCTTCAATATTTATACTTCGTCTTCGTGTGAGGAACTGTCATGTATAAGAGACACACTCACCAACCCCTATCCGGCAACGCCCACAACAAACCTTCGTAACTCAACCCATCCTCACTCTTCTTCCATGTGCTCTGGTCCAAGGCGACTATGGCAAGTCAGTATATACTTGTTCCGTTCTCTTTTCTCGAACACAGCAGAAGTTGCCTTGGTCTCCTATGACCAACTCCATTGCACCAGAATAACTCACTTGCGCTGCCGATGCCTCCGATGGTATCTCCGAACTTATCCCTCGCATTGCCGGGTATAAGACCATAGCCCGCGAGCTCATTATATGAGTATTGCTTCCCGTTGCACGTCGTGCTGTTCACGGCCGTCCCGCCGTCGCTTCTGCGCCTTTGCTCGGCGGTGGCGGCGCCACGGCCCTGGACGGGAGAGACTGCGGTGGCGGCAACAGCCAGCAGGGTGGTCTGGGTGGGGAATATCATGGCTGGTGGTGACGAGGAAGATACTGGCCAGACAGTGAAGGAGCAAAGATGCGGCGTGATGGTATTATATCTAGACTGCAGGACAGGACTACGGCCTTGTATCTCGGTGGACAGCCCGTCTTGGTCGCCACGGTCCACTCACGACGTCGAGCGAATGAGGGGGCTCAGATCATGGTTTAATACCCGTGCCCACGATCGCGGGAGCAGCCGACGTGATATCGTCTCGTTGTGCATATCCAATGGACCCGCCCCGTCGCTACGTTGCCACCGTTCCTGGGCGGCGCTTCGAAGAAGGATCAATCCATCTACACAAGGATAGCAGTTGTGGTCCGGCGGACATCGGTGTCTCAAAAGGAGAATCGCGGCAGCAGGCCCGGATGCCAAGAGCAGTTAGCACGTTCGCCATGACATGACGCTCAGTGGCGATGTCGTACAGCCCAGGGTGGGAATGAGTTCGCTGAGGTAGGGCAGTCTGGACATCGTACCCCTGACCAGCGGCAGCCCGGCAAACTCGGCACAGGCTCTCTTGTGGTCGCAATTGGACAGGCGCCGCGAGTTCTTGAGATGACCCCAACGTCCGACGTGCAGGACATGTCCTGCTCGGTCAAACCACCTGCGTTAGTTGGTTAGCCCAGCCCATGCTGAACTACCTCTGACGGCGTGTCCACGAACTAACATAGACTTGGGGTCATCTCCTCGTGCAGGTTGTGAATGCAACGCTGGCACGTTGGACCTTCAGGACGTCCCATTCGCTGGCGGTTCCAGGGCCAAATATCAACATAGCCCACTGACGGGCATGCATCCTTATTGAGCACATAGCCAGTTGCTATTTTGCTATTTTGACCGTAGGCATAACCCCCCCCCCCTGCAGACCCAGGACCCGTTTCCACAAGAGCAGGGCTCACAGTTCAGGACGGCACAGGTTCACCTTCTGCGACGAGCACTTGTTGTGGACCTTTGGGCATCTATCTACTCTGGATTGGTTAGCTAAGTCGAACAAAACCCATGATTCATCGACACGTGACCGCGAGTGTCTGGTATGGCCGTCGTCGACCGACCAGCTACACCGACTCCTCTCGGCCGACCAGAGTTCTTCCACATTTCCTCTGCACAGCCAGAGCCCCCTGCCCTTCTCAGCCCTTCTGACCCTCAAGGTTACCGCTTTCCTCCGCGAATACCATCTGTTGCTTCTGGACGAGTCAGCGAGAAGGCTGTGTCTTCTCAAACGATCTCTTGTCTGCTCTGGCCCCTACCAGTTTCGCGCTGGTTCTTCCTCTATGTGGTATCATACAAAATGGAATAGGGAATGTGTGTTCTTGGGTGCATCCGCGACTGCAGATCACTCAGCGCCCCTTTTCTCCGCCCGTCCCTCCCCTTCTCGTCGTCCTCTTGTTTTCAGAGGCCATATAAATCCCAGCCGTCAAGACCATCCGATGGATCCCCTTGGCCGCTCGACTCTTCAGTGCTCGCGATGTAGAGCGGTGCGAACTCGTTGCGAAACTCTGTTCGGAGTCAGAGCTCGTCGTCATCGTTCTCTAGCTCCGACGGCTTCATCAGGCCGCCAACCTTCGACCTTCGGTCTAGGTCTGCCTGTTGCTTGGCGGCGTCTTCCTTCTCCTTCTCCACCTGGTACAACTCGGCATTGTCCCCGGCGTACTCCTTCATAGAAATGAGGAAGTCACGCAGGTGAAGTCGGAACTTGTCATACTGCGTGTTGAGCGCGAACAGCCCCTCAACAAAGGCACTAATTTGTGGCCTGCAAACCATGTTAGTGACTGTCTTTAGCAGAAGAGCGGTAGCACTTACGCTTGGAGATTGTTGAACGCGTTTGCCAACAAGGTCGCTACGAAATTACCCAGGAACTCGCGGTTCGAGGTGCCAGCCTGGGCCAGTTCCGGCTGATAGATAGGGCCCTGAATCTTCGAAGCAGTCCCATCAGCTGGTTGCACAAAGTAGAACATGCGCATGACCAGCATCGATTGTGTCTTGAACCCGGCCTTGTGATCCTGGTCCGTGACCACAAAAAATACATCCTGCAGGATCGGCGTGAAGAACTGGTTGAAGAACGCGTTCGAGGTCTGAACATCAGTCTTCTCGGCGATGTTGTTGATCAGCTCGAGGCACATGTTAAGACCTGCAGCTTCGACGTCGCGGTTATCATGCTTGCTGGCCCACATGCAAGAGTCGATGACGAACTTGAACTGTCGGTTGTCCAACTTCAGCAGCGCAGGGAAGCAGTTCAGGTTGATCGCCCTCAGCAGGTTGAAGAACTCAACTCTGTGCTCTGGGAACTCCGAGAAATCCTTGTTGATCATCTCCAGTGTGCACTCGAACACGTTCTCCATGATGATCGGTACTTGATCCTCCATCAGAGCGGACAATTTAGAGATGACAGCGGTCATGGCCCTCAAAACCTCCGCGTCGCGAGCACCAGGCACGTTGCGATTGTAATCGACGAGGACGCAGTCGAGCAGAGGTGGGACCATCTGGTTTCGCACAGCCGCGTGGTCTTCAGCCTTATCCACGTAGGTCTCGATCAACTTCAAAATCTCCTTCTTGATCGTGCGCAGCCCCCGAACCTTCGGCATCTTGGTGGCGATTTCTCCCTCCTTTGCGACGGATTCAGAGATCAACTGGCTCGTTGCTCTGTACATCTGCAGCATGTCGTGGTAGATTCGGCCAATTTGCGGGTAGAAGTATGATCCAACGGATGAGCAAGCCGACACGTTAGTCTTCATGATATTTCCGATGATCTTGATCGTTTCCGCATCTTGGAGGATTGCCGGGTTTTCTGTCGCTTGCTTGATGATCTCATCCCAAGCAGCATTGGGGTGTTGCATGAGCTCCGCCAAAAGCCGCTCCTGCTGGTTACGGTTGCCCTGGGCCGCGACCATATAGCCGCAGGCCTCATAGAAAGTATGCACTTGCTGGGGGGTAAGATCACCCGTGATCTTAGGTAGGTTCCTCACGATCTCCTCAATGAAGGGCTCGTGCTCACTAGGCTGCAGGGCAACGAAATGACGCTTGCAAGACTTCGCAATCTTGATGAACGTATCACATGCCATATCCTGAACACCTGGAGATAATGTCAGCGGTGATTTGCAATGGCGACAGAAAGAAACCTACCTTCATGGGACTCATGCATGAACTCGAACAGTTTGTTCACCACCGTCTTAAGGAATTTCCAATGAGCCTTCAAGAAGCGAGGGTATTGGCCGACAATGTACATGATGTTGGATGCAACCACGGCTTTGTTGTCTTTGCCACGCTTCATCTCCGTAAGCCCAAGTAGGTCTTTGATCACGGTAACCAGGAAGCGCTTTTCTGTTTCCTCGTTCATGGCCAAGGAGATCGATCCAATGGCCCAGCACAAAACGTTGCAGTTGTGCCAGGACCATTCCGAGCCGTCGACCTGCTTGGCAAGCTTGTCGGTCATGATCTGCTCCGTGTCGACGACATCCAGGTGGGTTAGGTAGACAAGACACTCGCGGATCGTCTTGTACAGCTGCACCGTGTCACTCTCCTTCACAAACTCTCGCACGATCTCGCCTTCGTCGTTCTCGACGATCAAAACCTCCTCTGGACGAACCATCTTCTCGATCATTACGACTCGAAGGTTGGACAAGACCTCTTGGTATTTGTGCTTCCGCAAGGGGTAGTTGTTCAGAAGCGCAGGGTTTGGTGCGCCACCTGACATGGTTCCCACAGCCATCAGTGGGTTGTCGCCGATGGGAAGGGACTGCATCTCCTCGTAGAGCTCCTGGACCAGCTTGAGCCAGTAGTCGAGGCAAATCTTGAAAATCTCTCGGTCATCAATCTGAGAGATGCGGATAAGGTAGTAGTGAGCATGAGAGAGATAGTCGCGATTTGGCAGGTTTTCGATCAAATTCAAGTGCATGGAGAAGAAATTGGTCAGGAACAGAGCCAGATTCTGCACGAACTGCTGGTCTCGGGAGTTACTTTGCGGATATGTCGTCTTGAGGTCCATTTGGATGGGTATAATCGTCGATATCGTGGTCAGCACCTCGGTAAACATTTTCACGAGTTGTTCGTCGTAATTGTTGCCCGCCGGGCCCCCCGTCTGGAGGCCACCAATCTCTGTCAAGCATTGGAGCGTGATATTGCGGAACTCAGGCACCTCCAGGAACCGTGTCCGCAGCAGTGAGATCAGCGGCGTCTCAAAGATGTAGCCGAGGGGAATCCAATTGCAGAATCGAAGCAGTGTCTCCAGTGTCGCCAGTACCAAGCTCGGTTGGGTAGCCGTGTTAAGGATTTCCTGGCAGAGCTGGAATATCTGGGAGAACTCGTTGCACATGGTCGTCTTGAGACTCCGTGTCTTGGCAGAGGTCATTTGCTCGGCGGAGTAGTCGAAGACCTCTTCCGACAGGAGTCGAAGGATGATCATGTTGTTCTCGCAGACCGAGAGGCTCGAGTGGCAGGCTTGTATGATCTCGTTGATGAAAGTCGGCCAGTTGTGAGGCCATTCCTGCTTGAGGACGGAGATGAGGACGAGATTGAGCTTGTTGAGCAGGGTTCGTTGAGATCGCAAGGACTCCTCGGTGCCGGAGCACTGCAGGATGAAGGCGACGATGAAGTTGCGGATGCCTGTACCATAGTCAGCGGGCCCAACAACCCAAAGTCTACCTACTCAGCATTACGTACCTTGACATTGCTCTCTCGGGAGGACCCTCCATCTCGTTGAGATAACGTTATCGAGAACCTGCAACGCCAGGTCTTTGCGACTTGTTAGCCTCAGCTCGACATGTTTGATTTTGCCTCCATGTACGCACACTTCGTCTGTGGATAAGTCGCCTTGGACAAGATGTCGTCCACCATAAGCCATGCATCAGGGTCCTCCTTGAACTGCAGTCATGACCCGTCAGCGAATGTCGATTCCCGAATGCGGCGCGACGGGGTGGCTTACCTGGTTCAGAGCGGCCTGGGCGACTTTTTGCTGTGGAGGAGAGTATTGTCAGCAGGATCCACCTACGGAAGCTTGGGCAAAAGGTAAAGAGAGCCGTACCTGCTCGCCTCGTCCTTCGTAGAAACCACGGACGAGCGCGTCGAGCTCCTCGATAGTTATCGCCATAGCGACGGCTGGGCGGCAAGGCAGCGGGAGGTTGGGGTAGGTGCAGTCAGGAAGAGGTGGTCGTAATTTGTCGAAGGGGTGGGATCGGAGGGGAAGAGGCAACAAAGATGCTCGCAGGAAAGGAAAAAAGGGAGATCTTTGCCCTTGAGTGTGGCTGTTCTCTGGTGTGGTGGGAGGGACGTTGCGAGACCGCAAAAGAATGTCGGCTGAGGAGAGGCAAGGCAAGTCAAGAGAGGTGGTAAGCCTTGAGCTTTTGGACGGCAGACAAGAGGCTGCAGCCCGGCCAACCCACTTGCGCTCGCTCGCGCTACCCCGCCCGGAATTTTGCAGGGGCCAGGTACAGCACCACACGTCACTGACAGCCTGACAGCTCGCGTCTCTAATGCCTATCAGCACTCTAAAAAAAAAGAAAAGAGCGCGTCGCTGCAAGGCCTCGACCTCACCTATAGACCTGGTAGATGGATGCTGTGGGGCTGAGAATGGTCTGGTTTCGGACACAGTTTGCTGGTGGGAAGGCTCTGCCCTCACGTCGAACAGACAGCCCTTTGCACATTTGTCAAGAGGGGTTGAGTGTGAGTCCTCAGGAGGTGTTTACTAATGAACGGCAGAACACAGAAGAACACTTCCAGGACTCGCCCGGAAGCGCCAACGGTCCCTGAACTCAAAAAGCTTTGACATGTCTTGTCTCTATCTACACGAATCACTTCGTTTGTGTTGATTCGGGAGCCTTCCAATTTTGTCTACCGGTTGCCAGAATGCTGCCTACCGCACCGCGACTGAGCTGTCATACTTAGCTGGGTCTCATGCCTTCTGATACCCACACTCGGTCAGGCCATCTTCCAACGCCTTGATGGCACGGTCGATATCACCTCGCTTTTCATCCGTCACGGAAACCCCCATGTGCCCGAATCGGATGTACTTGGGCGCAATTTCCTTGTGGATGCCTCCGGCAAACACGACGTTCCTCTTGGCCAGCGCAGGCAGGATTTCTGCGGCCTTCACGTTATCTGGCAAGTAAATGGCCGTCATGCAATGAGATCGATCCTCGGGCTTGGACGCAACCTGCTTCAGACCCAGAGCCTCGACCGCCTTCTTGATCCTGTCGGAGACCTCGGCGTGCTTCGCAAAGCGCCCTGATATAGGTCCAGCAGACAGGATCTGGTTGAGTGCCGTGTTAAGGGCGTGGATCAGCTGTGGGGAGGGAGTGGCGAAATAAGAGGGCTTCTTAGCCTCATAATTCCTCATAACTGCAGAGAGTCAGGTTTTGCTCCACCATCTCGCGATTCCGAAACCAGGGCAGACGTACTAGGGGTCCAGTTCTTCATAGACGCGAAATAGGCGCCAATTGGCGCCTTGCGCTCCTCAAACACCTTGATCGCCCGCCCGCTGAACATGGAAATGGACAAGCCGGCAGGGCAGCCAATGGCCTTTTGGCTGGCGGTGATAACTCCGTCAAGCTTCCACTTGTCAAAGTCGATCTCCTCGCCAGCGACAGAGCAGACACCATCGACAATCAACAAAGTCTCGGGGGATACTCTCTGGACAAGCTCCGAGAGCTCCGGCAGCGTGCTTAAGACACCGGTCGAGGTGTCGACATGAGTGACAGATATGACCTTATACTTCTTGGACTTGAGGGCTTGCTCTATCTCAGGCAGCTGCGGCCTTGATCCGACCGCAGGCTTCAACTGGTCGACGTTTGCACCGTAGACCTTGAAGCAGTCGGCAAAGCTATCGCCAAAGTAGCCGGTCGTCAGGACCAGTACGTTCTCGCCAGGCTCAACAAGATTGGCAGCGACCAGATCCCAGCCCAGGGTTCCGGAACCCGAAATGACGAAAGGCTGTGACGAAGGGTCCGTTGTCTGGAAGAGCTTCCGCAACATGGACAGGGTCTCACCAAAGGTAGAGACAAAGCCGGGGCCAACGTGGCTCTCGCTAGACGATATATATTGTCAACACTTTGCTTCCATCATGGACACTTGCACGGGCAGGTCGTGGGGACAGAAGCCGGGCACACCAAAGCTCTGAGCCTGGGGGATAGCACGTGAGCCAAATGCTCGGGCAAGAATATCCCGCTGCCGTATTGGGCCTCAGGCGTATGCTGATTGTGCTCGACGACCAGGTGCCGCTGCAGGGCATTGGTGTGGCATCCTTTGCTGCCGTGCTGTGACGAGTAGGGTATCCTGTCTCACCTGAAGTGACTCATAGACTGCAGCACAGCATCGTCAAACTCAATGGGCCCAGGGATGAGCAGGGTCGAGTGTTCGGGCTGCGAAGACATGGTGGGCGAGTTGTGTGATGATGTCGTAGTTGAGAGGCGGCGTGGTCCTTGTACGTGCCCTTGAGTAGCCAGAGCAGGTGAGGATGATGAAGAAGAAGAGGGTGGTGCTGGTGAAAGTAGGTGATTCGCCGTGAGGGACAGACGTCGGCTTGCGGAGCTGCCGCGGGGTATCATGGCCTTGAGTAGCTGGGGCCGAGACCGGTACATTGGATGTCTTGGAGAGTCTTCTGCCGATAGATACCCCAATACCGGTGCCGCTACGCAACACGGAACAGCAGCGAGTGTGAGTGAGTGACAGAAGACCACAGATGGAAGCGGTGGAGCTCAAGCCTCGTCCTGTTCTATGCTGTCATCCACTATCTATAATCTAGGGCAGTCGAGCAAGCCAAGCGTGCTGGCAGGCAGGGGGCATCAACCGATTTCAACAGTATTTGACTAATAAATTGTGCACTTGATTGTTTACCGGGCAAGCACTCGGTGCTCGAACTGCAATAAACACCGACAAATGGCCTTACTTTGACCCTTCGGCTGCCAAGTCCGGGTTTCCTCCGGGCCTCGGGAGGCTGGACTGTCCAGCTTGCCAGGGTATCTTTGTACCCACGCATTTCCCGCGGCAGGCAGTCCCGGACGGAGCTACCCCAGCAGCGGAGCGGGACAGACAGGGGACCACGGTGCCTGGGCACTTAAGTCTACGCCAGTGTAGATGATGTACCGTCGTCAGCCATGAGGTTGAGGTCACAATAATAATACAAGCTCCAAACCGCGCCTCAAGGTTCCAAGAACGATCACAGCCGGCGTCGCGACCTGCGCTCAACCCATTGGCGATTTGAGACCCACCAAGGACGACCAAGCATGCGAGTCCGCCACAACTAACCTCGAACGCCCGCCTTTCAACGAGATCCCCGGCGCAACGGCGCCTTGGTCTACCTCCCATTGAAGCTTGACCTCCTGGCCGAGTCGCCCTGAAAGCGATTTAAGCCATTGCGGCACGACTCCTCGTTCCTATACCTTCCTTGGCTCATATCGGCATCGATCAGCACGATGGCCTTCCTGATTCTAGTGATAGGGGATCTTCACATCCCCGATCGAGCCCTCGACATCCCTCCAAAGGTACCTCGCCAGTCGCGCCCACACACCTACACACCCCTCACACGACACCACCTCTGCCCTTGCCCATCCGAAGCAGCCAAAGCAGCACGCTAACAGCCCCGACATAGTTCAAAAAGCTCCTCGCCCCGGGCAAGATCTCCCAGTCCATATGCCTCGGCAACCTGACCGACAAGCCGACGTACGAGTACCTGCGGTCCATCTCGCCGGACCTGAAGATCGTCAAGGGCCGCTTCGACGTCGAGGCCACGTCGCTGCCCCTGACGCAGGTGGTCGCCCACGGCGGCCTGCGCATCGGCTTCCTCGAGGGCTTCACCCTCGTCTCCAGCGAGCCCGACCTGCTGCTGGCCGAGGCCAACAAGCTGGACGTCGACGTGCTCTGCTGGGGCGGCACCCACAAGTTCGAGTGCTTCGAGTACATGGACAAGTTCTTTGTCAACCCCGGTTCCGCCACGGGCGCCTTCTCGACCGGCTGGGGCACCGGCGAGGGCGAGGAGGAGGAGGTCGTGCCGAGCTTTTGCTTGATGGATGTAGGTTGCGCCTTCCCCCCGCTCGTCTCAATACCCCTAGCTACATAGCTACAGATGACGGGCAATACGGCGGTGGTGCTGCAAGCCATCGTTTGCGTTGGAGTTTGGCTGACGTGATCCGGAACAGGTTCAAGGCATATCGCTGACACTTTATGTGTACCAATTGAGGAAAGATGAGAACGGCGCTGAGAATGTTGCGGTGGAGAAGGTCACGTATACAAAACCGGTAGAACCGACAGGAGCATCATAGGGCGGTCACGGTTCTGCACGGGAAAGCATCAAGCTGTTGTGACGGACAGGCTGCCCTCACTGCAACGCAAGCACACCAGTCCTCATGATCTCGCCAGGGACTAAGGGCTGTGTAGACTTGATGCATCTGCATCTCGAGAGAGAGAGAGCAACAGACCGACAAGCGGGAGTCATATTTCTTCAAGTGCCACATTAGATACTCATAATGCCTCGTTGTAAAACTCAGCTTGACATGCGCTTCCCTTTGATGTAAAAGAGTCCACGCTGGTATCCTGATTTTATCCATCCGTCCCAGAAGACCGCTAACGCCACTCAGAACAATTCAAGTACGCCATGCTTGCATTTTTTTTCATAAACGTTCCCCCACAATTCATTACATTACAACATCATGCTTCGACGCCTGGACGCCTTGTCAGTGAGTCCCGACGATGTAGTGTCCCTCGCTGACTCCAGGCTAGCCTCGTACGAAGAGTCATCGTCCAGTACCTCATCAAGCATGGAAGACTTTTTAGGCGCAGCCATTGACGCACGTTTTCGGGAGGGCTTCCTTGCATCCCCCACTAATGCAGATTGATCGTCGGTTTCTGGGTTCCTGACCGTCGTCGACCGCCTCGTTCCCTTGCTGCTGCTACTACCTTTGCCTCTGGAAGGGATCCCTTTGGGCTGTTCGATCACAGTAGACTCGTCTCGAAATTCATATGGATCGATCTCACTCTTCTCGGGGCCACCTTCTTGGTACTGGTCGTCTTCTGCCCTCTCCAGCTGTTCAAACAGTTGGCTTTGCCTGGATGATGGCCGCCGCCGCTTTTCCGTAACAGTGTTTCCGGCCATACCAGCTGGTAGCACTTCTTTTAGTGAATCTTTCTGTAATAATGGGCTCAAGACGGGAGGGCGGCGGGCTGCCTCGTTCTCCATGGCAGCTTCGGCTGCCGGGAGTTGACTCGTTGGTGCTGTTAGTGTGACCTCGCCTTCGGCCGTGGCCTTTGATGCGGATGCTGAGGCGATATGGTGGGCTGAGCTGGTGCGTTTGTATTTGCCCTCTCCGGACACTGCATCCAGCATTTCTTTGGTTGGCCGGCGCATCTTGTCCCTGAGGTTCGGCTCGGTATAGCTGACAGATGCTCTCACTCTCCTACTAGGACGGGAAGTTTCCCCATAAGAGCTGATATCGGCTGGTGGGGGCGTGTCCCTGGGTTTCTCGCTTGTGGATCTGGTTTCTGGCGTGTCGGGAAAGACAACTCCGGGGTCTGCTGATGGCGTCTCTGGCTCAAGTAAAGGTTTCGCTGCCGGTGGTCCTGTTGGGGCCAGTAAGGGGACCTTAATTGGAACAACCTTCTTTTTCTTCAACGGCGCAGCTTTCATTGACATCTCCTTGTGTGGGTCTGTCATGACTTTGAAAAGGTCTCCTGTTGTCGCTGATTTGGTGAGCTTCTTTGGTGACGTTACGCCGTCATTCCTGCTTTTATCTGCCAGAGGTTGCCTGGGCCGTGCCTTGGTGGGATCTGTGTTTTGGACCTTCCTCTCCTCAGACTTGGCTGACAAGTCTTTCATACTGCGGCGATCCTTCAAATCTCGCACAATGAGAGGTTTATCGGGCGCAGTCTTGCCACCAGCCTTCTCCGCGGTCGAAAATGCCCTAGAAATTTGGAGTTCATCGTTCTCATCGCCGAACTTTCTCTTAGAGCCGGCTTTGATGGGAGGATGAATTTGTGCGCGTGCGGGCTTTGTTGTTTTCGGATCTTCCACCGGGTTGGTCTCCACGGCGGCGCTGGTCTGCTTCGTTGGTTCTACATTTGGTCTCGAAGGGGAGCTAGACGGTAGAAGCGCTTCGATTTTGAGTTTAGGACTAGGTTGGGAGGTGCCAGTTGATCGGCTTGGGCTATCAACTTTGACTGGCTCTTCGACGAAGCGCGAGGTAGGCGGCGGTCCGAGATCTGGCGACTCTTTCGAATCTTCGGCCTCAGAGCAGATTGCCAATATCTCATGGTGGCTAAAAGAATGTTAGCATGCGGCTTTACCCAGCAATGGAAATTGATGACACTTGACATACTTCATGGTCCGTCGGGGATACGTTGTGTTTTCTTGGATAGGCGGTAGCTTCCCCTCATGTAGAGCAGCCATGTCGGCGCTGCTTCTCGAATCTCGTGGTCTTTGCCTGGCTACTGGGCTGCGGCTCATGCTTATGCGCCGTCTTGCGACCGTTGTCCCATTCGGAGAAGAAGGGGCGTGTCTCTTCGCGGCGCGCTCCACACCCAGCCCCCCGAGCATGGCGCCCCACTCCAGGAGCTGAGCCTCCATCTTGGCCTTGATCTCAAGAGCATGGTCGGCGATTCTCTGTGCTCCTCTGCACTCATCGAGGTCTCGTTCGAGCTCCAGAATGCGACCATTCAAGGTAAGGTTGTCCGAGAGAAGTCGGCCGCATTCGCCCTCGAGCGACCGAATGCGCAACGATTGCGCCGAATTGACTCTTGCGATGTCTCGATTCTGCCGCAGGAATTTCTTCCGCACTGGTTGAAGACAAATGGTTAGCGTGCCGATGTGCCCGCACGAGCTGGTGCGCCAGCGGAAGCTTACGCGTTTCTATGCTATCTGTTGACATTGGTAATTCGTTCAGTCTTGCCATCTCTCATAATTGCACCTAGGGCGAGCGGTTGGAAGGCGGGATAAATGCGGTAATAGGTAGCAACCGGGAGACTAGAGCGGGTGCATAGGAATGTTCTGCTGTCGGGAGAAGTTGTACTGTTGTAAGAAGGTGGTTGGACTGGGTCAGGGACGTAAAGTGCTTGTCCTCCAGTACTATTGGGGGGCTGGCTTTTCTGCACCAAAATGGCACCCGTGCGTTGGCCGAGCAACTGGAATAGAGGGATGGATCCCCTGCACCCCACCACCAACCTCATGCCATCATCGCATCGCGAACCAAGGGTCAGGGTCGGGACCCCTGTTGTATGCTTTCACCTGAGATTGATAATTGTATCTGTTGACATCTGAAGTCCGTCCTGCATCAACCGCCAGCATCGCACCAAGGTGTTCACAACAGGGCTTAAAGTCATCATGTCCTTCCCGGCGAGATCTATCCAGCCGCACATCCGGCAAGCCTCGATGGCGGGCTCGGCATCGTCTACAGGGCAGTCTCCCGCGCTGGTGGCACGCGTCAATGAGAAGAAGGCCGAACTCGAGAATCTCCGCGAGTTACGCGATCTGAGTGCTGCGGTTGCGTCGCAGATGGAGGCGCTGGAGCAGAAGCTGGGCACGCTGTCTGACGGCACCGAAGGTGTGTTCTGCAGCCTGTATGCCATGGAGGAAGATGTTCTCGGTCTGACGCAAATCAACAGCGATCGCTCTTGTCATGGGCAACTGGCACAACGTCCTCCGTGCGATCAATATGGCCTCCTGTCAGTTTCTTTCTACCTCAATTTGCACTGGCAGCATGTCTGAGAAAGCCGGCTAACCGTCACCAACCCACAGCCAAACTGCCAAAGCCGCAGAATGATGCAGAGGCAGCTGCAGCTTTGCCGCAGACTCTAGTCCGCATTCCAACCGAGCATGCGCCTGCGCTGCAGGCCCAGGCCGAGGCCGCCGAGGAAGCAAACGAGTGAAGCAAAGGCTCGTTGTTCCTCAGCGACAAGACTCTCGCTTCGGCTTCGAGGTCCTAACGCAGAGTATCCTTCAGCCCCTACCTAGCTCATAGAGCTGGACAGAATGTTTTCGGGCGCCCAAACCTGGTCCGTTTCAGCCCTCGCGGCCGCACTGCACAACAAGTCAGGTTGGTGCAGACGTGCGTAGCTCCGAAGCTAGAAGCTGTTGGACCACCCAAAGCCGCCCTTCACGGAAAAAACATTTCTGTGTGGTGAGGACGATGATGCATCCGGATGGACGGACTCATTGCGGAGGAACTTCTGTAATGCAGCTAAGGGGGACAAGGCGCCAGTGTCGATGAGCCTCCCCCTGCTCTCCGATGCATATTCCCTGCGTGGATAAATTGTCAGGACAACAGGCAGTCATTATTTGAGCCTGCACCGTACCTGCAGGCCGAACTTGACGAGCTCTGAAAATCAGACGTGGTATAAAATCCCAACTAAACTGAGACTCGACTAGAGGAGGTTCAGTCTGAGACTCGACCGGCAGTTCATACATTATAGACTACACCAGTCCCATAGATACGATGAATAGCAGTCAGACGATCCTGCCTCGAATGATTTGCCGGCATGTTCCTGTCATTCCAAGAATTCGTACGTAGAGAAAGCTTTGGTGTCACCAACGACTGCACATGCAAGAGCGGCCGACTCACGCGTCACTTCGCTCCTGCGCGACCTAGGTAGCTCTGTTTACTTTGGATACGCGTTACCAACCGCTCCTCTCAGTAAGACACTGCACTTGTGGTGCCAAGTCTCCTAGCATCTGGATGAAGCTTCATCCACAGTTACACTTTGCATGTCAGCCTTTTTCTTCTTCTTCTTGGGAACAGCATTCATCACCAAGAATACACTTCTTGACCAGCTTGTACCGACTTTGTTAGCCCAATCATATCTCCCGAACTGCCTTGCCCTGATCACCGGCGCGGTAACGTTTCCATCCCATCTCTGGCCGCCGTGTTTTGTTCATGCACCGAGATTACGCTGCATTGGCTCGACCCTTGTCTGTGCTCGCGGCACGACTCTGTCTCGTTTCTGGGGTTTCCCAAAAAGGGCCGACCCCTGTCTCGCCTGTCTCGCCGATAGATCCATCCGGCCCTCCCCAGACGGGGACTTATTAGATGGCTCTCATGGCTGTCTCGCCCGCTGGTGGCACAGACCTCAATCTCTCTCCATCTTCAACCACTGCCAACTGCAACTGTGCCTCCAGCCCCACCCACGGTGCTCTCAGCGCAACCAACCCGAGCAAATTAAACAAACCAGCGCGGAACACTGTCCATTGGGATCGAGTTATACTCAGCCCCTCGGTGAAAGAGAACGCAGATCCCGAGGCGCGACAGGGCAAACTGTCAACCAAGACCTCCACAACAAAAGGTTTCCAGTGGTCCCGCTCATCTCAAGATCATCTATTGGGTCTCAGTGACAAGAAGTTCCGCGGCCATCAACAGCGTCCTCAATTGGCGGCAGAGACGTTTGCTGCCCCAGAACTACCAGCTGAGTCTACTGACAGCCTCTCGGCTCTTAAAGGTTGGCTAGACCCGCTGTTTCATTGAATCCTACGTGCCTGGCTGACCCTCCATGCTTTGCCTCAGATTCCTTTGGCGACCACGACCTTGTGAAGGCAGCCAGAGGTCTGGATCCACAGGAGAACACCTTCGAAAAGCACCGAAGGAAGGATTTTCAATGGGTTTTGTCCCTGCCTGCTTCAGTGTGCTCAACTCCTGACCAGTCCCCCGAGTCTCTGAATAGCCAATTGGACATCGCCGCCTCTTGCATCGCTGGCCAAATTGACAGGCGGTACTTTGGCTGTAACCTGCTCACTTGGACCAAGGCAGTTGGAAGAGAGAAGCAGCTTCCTGGCGACCCCGAGGACAGGTACTTGCTTCTCGCAACGCCCATTGATCTAACACCGGACCGCAGCAATACCACCAATCTCGAAGTCACTTCGCACCAATTCCGTGTTCTGGGGCAGGATATTCACGAGCTTGAAATGGCGGCTTCTCAAGCTATGCACGGCCCCACCAACGCCGCAAACAACTTAGCCGGTCACATTAGTACCACGCCTCAGAGCGCGAAGTGGTCCACTGCTGCCGAAGCTTCAGAGGACAGCGACAACACGCTCACGATCGAACCGCCCCGACGCCTTATGACGGCACCCATGAGCACGATCGAGGATTCCCTCGAAGAGATCGACCAGCTTGAGGACGAATTTGAAGCTGTAGCGGCAGCCACACGCTTGACCCAAGTCTCGGGCATGGGAGAGAAGATCTCTGGCGTTCAGGCTGCAAAGCACTCACCTTCCCCAAAGTCTGCTTCAAAGAGGACGCCTACCAGCAGCAAGGCTGCTTCCAAGACTGCTAGCTCCGTGCGAGGCAAGCCAAGTGATCCGTCGTCTCCTAGGCCGTCACGCAACCCCTCGTCTCTGAAGGCCAGGCCAGGAGCTGAGAAGTCGAACCTTGCACCTGCTACCAAGAGGGTGGCTCGACCAGCCAGTCTGGCTCCACCAAAGCCCCTGCAGCGGGCTAGTAAGACTCCGACTGTTCCTACCTTTGAGCTCCCCGGCGAAAGGGTCGCGAGAGAGCTCAAGGAGAAGAAAGCAGCTCGGCTGTCCATGCAGGTCGACCCACAGAAGCTTGCAGAAGTCAAGGATTCATCCCAGCGGGCGCCCTCGTTCCGGTCCAGCAAGCCACCCACGGTTGCTGACTTTGAGCTACCTGGTGAAAGGGTCGCCAGAGAGCTGAAGGAGAAGAAGGCAGCCCGCTTGTCCATGCAGGTTGACCCTCAAAAGCTTGCCGAGTCCAGCCCTCCGCCGCAACGTTTCCGTTCTGTGAGGTCTAGCAAACCACCAACGGTCCCTAATTTTGAGCTGCCGGGTGAGCTGTACTCGCGGATGAAGAAGGAGCGGCTCGCAGCGAAGCTCAAGGCCGAAGAGGAAGAAGTTCAAAAGCGACGCCAGTTCAAGGCCCGGCCACCACCTAGCAGTGTGAGCGCCTCCGCCAACGTGCGCTCGACCTTTACTAGCCGTCAGCGTGAGTCCCAGGGTGGCCCATCGGACGAGCAGAGCACATTCTCACCTCAAGGCTCATCACCCAGGTCTGGAGCAGCCAAGCGACAGTCGGTCACCATGACACCGTCGGTGGCACGGACAGTTAGCAACGCGTCCGCAACGACGGCGCAAACAAACCGCGGCCGCACCTCGAGCGTCGGATCATCCCACTTCAGCACACGCGCAACCTCCTCGTCCAACGCTAGTGTCGTGTCGGCCAGCAAGCGCAGCCAGGTGTCGACAGAGGAGATACATGAGCAAAAGGCGCGCGGCAAGGAGATCTACACGCGGGATAACTCGTACGGCCAGGGCAAGGAGCGGGAGAAGGTCGAGCGCCAGCAGGCGATCCAGCTCGCGCGTCAGAAGTATGCCGAGCAGAGCCGCATGCTGGCCGCAAGCAGGCGCATGAAGCAGCAGTCGTCGACTGCTTCTGGAGCGGGCGGTGACTAGGATGGCGAGCCTGCGACGCCTGTCACACCTGCGGACTGTCTGCCCCCCGAGGTACCAGTGCACAGGGAGCTGCATAGCTTTACGATGAAGGACTGCATTGGGTGATTGACTGATGAAATTAATGATTTGACGAGTTGGCGTTTTGGTATTTTGTTCTGCGCTTTTTCCGGTGCTGACACACATGTCGTGCGGCTTGTGTGCTATTTTGCACATCTTGTACGAGGCGTTCATTGGGTCTTGAGAACTATGCTCTGGCGGAACGGGGGGCAATGGATGCTTAGCATCATCTTTCCGAGTTTATGGTTATGAGACTAGGGTCAGTCTAATCGTTTTGGTCGCAGTGGATGGGCTGCCACGATGGACTTGGGAGCAATGTGTATAGTTTATACGTCCTGTTTAGCATATCCGGGGCCGACGGGGCAGGGCTGCGTTGGCACGAGAGTCACGGCGAGCAAGGCCGTGTATAGACGCAAATGATGGCGTGCTGTAGGATAGATAGTCAGTTACGATCAGTACCTGCGACGGCTACAAGGCTGTCAGCAGAGGTATACAAGCAATGAATGGCCATGCATAGCCTTGAGCATCCCTTGCGCGCGTGAGACGTGTTGATGCAGTAAGAAAGGAAGAACTATGTGCCCGTATTACTTTCTACTTGAAGCACTGACTGACTGTGCTCACCGACCAGGGTCCGGCTAACAAATTACCGAGGTTGGAAAGGATAAAGGACCACGACGTGTGTGCCCTTCCTCTCTTTCTGTCTCGCATAGTTCAGCAGCAAGTAGTATCAGAAAACTATCACCCGAATCGCCAATGGCCCCCAGCTCCGTCGCTGAGGCATCGCTGCGTAGGCGAATTGGGTTTGGGGAGACGGCGCAAAGCGACAGTGGGGAGACGGTAATAATCCACGCCGAGGTTCGGGAGCTACTTCTAGCAACGCAACATATCCATATACCGACACCCATCCTCATCCTTGGGCTTCTCATCCTCGCTCTCATCGCATTCTTTCGGCAGCAGCGCATCTCAGTCTTTCCGTCTTGGATCATACGGCAGAGGCGTTGGCGTTGGCGACACTGGTCTTCCCAGCATCGCTCCCGAAGCAGCAAAGGCGCGGCTGGCCCGGACTGCCTCACCATCCCGGCTCGTGATATCGATATCCCCAGAGACCTGGCACTGGATATGGCCAGAAGGGAGGAGAAGAAGGAGAAGCCCGGAGCGGAGGAGAACCGGAACCAGCTCCGGCCTCAGGCCCGCAGGCCCACGCCGCACGATGGCCCCTCCGCCACGGCGCACCTCGCCCAGGGCCGCTACACGGGCGTGCTCCTTCCGGCCAGCAGCGCCGTGCCGCGCGCCGTCGAGGCCTGGCGCGGCATCCCCTTCGCCCAGACCACGGGCGGCCAGAACCGCTTCCGCCCTCCCGTCCCGCTCGCCCTGTCCGCCCAGTCCGCCGCGACCGCCTTCGACGCCAGCGCCTTCGGGCCCGTGTGCCCCGGCACCACGGCGCCCCGGGGCGCCCTCAACGACGGTGAGGACTGCCTCAACCTCAACGTGTACCGGCCGGCGTCGTACGGCGCCGGCCGCGGGGGGGACCCCCAGAAGAAGATGCCCGTCGTGGTCTACGTCCACGGCGGGGCCTTCAACGGCGGCCTTGGCTCGGAGCGCGACATGAGCAGCTTCGTCGGCTGGTCCGAGACGCCCATCGTCGGCGTCAATTTCAACTACCGCGTCGGCGCGCTGGGCTTCCCGAGCTCGGCCGCGGCGGGCCGTGAGGGCGCGCTGAACCTGGGGCTGAGGGACCAGAGGCTGCTGTTTGAGTGGGTGAGGCAGAACATTGGCCAGTTCGGCGGCGACGAGTCCCGCGTCACGCTCATGGGCATGAGTGCTGGGGCGCATTCGGTGAGTCTACTCTACTTTCCTGTTCGTAGGGTCTTCCCAGCCGGGACAAGTTTAATGTCACCGTTGGCTTCCATCAGAGTTGGTGTGGTGGGCAATACATACCGTACCTCTATGATATATACTTTCCTTGCGAAAATCACAGGTCACACTTGTTAATGCAGGTCTAGATCGGCTACCACCTACAGTCATACACATCCCAAGATGCCCCCTTCCACGGCGCAATAATGGAGTCTGGGGGCGCCACCGCACGCGCGACCCTGTCACCATCTCATCCTCGAACGGAGGAGCAGTTCAGCGAATTCCTTCGTGCGGCAGGGATCGAACCCAGCCAGACGCATCCGGACCACATCTTCCCCCTGCTACGGGCCCTGCCGCTGGAGACAATCCTCTACGCGTCCAGCACCGTCTTCTCGCGGTACCAGGACCCGATCCGGTGGCCCTTCCAGCCCGTCGTCGAGTCCTCCTCCTCCTCCTCAGTTCCCTCTGGCACCGAGGACGGCGTCATCAGCGACCTCCCCATCAACACCTTCCGCCGCGGGGAACACCTCAGGATCCCCGTGCTGGCCGGCTTCAACACCAACGAGGGGACCGTGTTCGCCTCGCCGCGGGTCGACACTGGCGACGAATTCCTCGGCAAGTTCGCCACCATGATCCCCGGCCTCAGCGGCGCCGACCTCTCCGCCCTGGCCAAGCTGTACCCGGACCCCGTCACCAACCCCACGAGCCCCTACGCGAGCGTTCCGCCCGGCTTCGGCCGCCAGTGGGCGCGCTACGAGGCGGCTTACTCGCATTATGCTTATATCTGTCCTGTCCTCCAGACTGGCCACTTCCACAGTGACCACGACGAAGCTGAAAGCTCCGGGGACGACTACCCTGTATGGATCGTAAGTAACAACCAACCGAATACACCATTGCCGTACCATGAGAAGATCCTCGACCCGGAGCCTTGACTTCGCTCTCTGCTTTCTCCTCGCTCGGCTTCTATCAAACCGGAGAGAAGTTAATTTGGGATGAGCAATAGTACCACTTCGCCGCCCTCTCGCGCCCCGACTTCGGCGGCAAGGCCAACCACGTGGACGAGGCCGCCCTGGTCGCCCACGACATGGGCGCCATCGGCGGCTTCCCGGGCCTGGTGAGAACATCCGACGCCATGCACGGCGCATGGGCGCGTTTCATCGCCACGGGAGACCCAAACCCGACGCACATCAACGGATCTCAACCAACGACCACCACCTCCTCCTCCTCCGCCTCCTCGGCCACGCCCTTCTGGCCGCGCTTCAGCAGCCCCTTCGTGGGCGACACGGCCCGCTCGCCCGGCCGGCTGCGGCGCAAGGGGCGGGCAGGCGGGGCGCAGCCGGAGGGGGACTGCGGCCGCGTCATGATGTTCGGCCTGGGCAACGACGAGCGCATGGGCGCCGCCGGCCGGGGCACGCCCGGTGTGCCGGCGACGGTGGTCAGGATGACCGACCGCGAGGTCGAGGCGTGCCGGTTCTGGTGGGAGCGGGTGGAGCTCAGTGAGGGGATGGGGACCAGGCTGGGGAGGGGCGCCGCGAGGTCGAGGCTGTGATCTGTGTAGGTGTAAGTGAGTGAGAGAGAGAGAAGGAAGAGAGAGAGAGAGACAGAGAGTGTGTGTGTGCGTGCGACCTGGTGCTCATGGCACATGTCAAGGGAACGCCATTCTCAGAGAGGCTTGCCAAGTTCGAGGAGTGATGCCGTAGTCCTCGGGCCAGATCAAATCCTGCCCTACTTTGTGTGAGACTGGCCCACCGATGGACATGCTCGGCTCACAAAGAGGAGGAAAAGCAGAGAGCAGAGTCAAGACTCCAGGTCGAGGATCTTCTCATGGTACGAGGACAGTGTCCATTGTTGTACTTGGACCCATCAAAGCTTGTCATCAATGTCGATAATTATGACCATGTCTCAGGAACACAGCAGCAGCAGCTCAGCAGACCCCTACGAAGATGTCAATGCTTTACGACATTTATCACAATGCCGCCAAGCACCCAGCCTCTTTAGATAGCGTCTGAGATGTGCACGTTTCGTTCTCAGCCAGAATAAATTCGTCTCGAGCCGATCCCCCGTCAAGCATAGCCGCCACAGATTGCATGAGACGCAAGTCGGTAAAACCAATATATATGCTACTGATCTCTTGGCTAGCTGAGCCCCGACCACACCCCGCTCAAGCGATGTTCCCGCCCGTAATGTGTTCTACAAGCATCAACAGCTAAGCACATGGTATGTACAACCATCTCCCCAAAAACACGGCTCATGGCTCCATATTGTACAACATCGTGCTTGTTCTTATCCCTCGTTCAAGACTTTCAGTCACACTATTCGAGAGATCCTCCAGATTTCTTGACATCACCAAATCTCAAATCCAGTCCCATCAACGACCAGCCGATCATATTTCCTCTCAGGCCTCGTGATCCGTCTTGCCCTCGAGCTACTTGGCTTCTACATCGCAAGTGCTCGTCGGTCGGGCTTCTCATCTTCAAAGCATGGGGTTGGACTTGTGCGCGTGTGCTGTCCGACTTGGATGCGTGTGCTGTGCTTTGTGAGGTTGTGTCGAGCTCGATCATTATTGATTGCGTACAACCAGAGAAATATAATTAGAATAACAAAGGAAAGTTTTTGCCGTAAAAAACACCACCAAACGCCGCCATTGTTGATGGTGATGAGGATTTTGTCCGAACGCCAGAAGGATGGAATTAAAGCTCGTATTGGATAGACATTTCGGGAGGAACGGGTAGAAGAAGGGTATCTATCGTAAGAGCTCGTGCCTGGCAGGTGTGCAACCGCCTCCGGTGCACGGCTCAATGCGCAATATAACAGATCCGGAAGATGGCACGGTGTGACACCCTAGAAGTTTTGTGAGATACCGGCGCTCTGGTTCTGCGGGAAATGCGACGGGTTCTCGATGCGGGTGTTACGTCGTGCCGGATTATCCTTAATAACAGGCTGACCACCAGGCGGGCTGTTGTATGCACCATTCTCGGTGTATGGATCGTATTGTGCGTAGTACTGGTCTCCACCATAGGCCTGGCCGATCTCTCCGGATCCGTCCGAGGGCGCACCGGCACTGTAGGATGACGAGGCGTTGGACGGGCCACGTCGTACGTTGCCTCCCCGATTGTTGGCCGTGGACGGGCCCATAGCACCGAGTATCTCGCCTTCGGGAGAGTGAGCCCCATCATGCATCAGTGGCTCGCCAGGGTGTGTGGCCCGCGTCGGTGAAGCACCATCGGAGTAAGGTTGGTCGGAATACGGGGTATCCGAAACCATGCCACCAGACATGGTCGTCGAGGCCTTACGGCCAGTCGAGCCGCCCAGCGTCGTTGATCCCCATCCACGGTATCCCGACGAGGAATCCTCTTTCATTTCGTAACCACCGCCGCCACCAGAACCAGGAATCGTGGGATCCGCATTCGGGTTGTACGTGTAGTCCTCAACCTCCTTCCGTCTCTCCTCCGCCGCTGCCTTGCGTGCCTTGCGCTTCCTCCACAACCAAAGGCCCAGGGCAACAAGGATTGCTACAGCAGCGATAGGCACGACTACAGCAACAGCGATGGTCCCGCCGGTGCCTATGCCCTTAGTTGAACTGGAATCGCTGGTCTGTATCGATCCGGCGCTGGTCCCAGTCGCTGAGTCGGTGTTGGTGGCACTTGGCGTGTTGACGATGGTCCTGGTGACAACCTGGGTACTCGTAGTTCCGTCGGATACTATCACAGAGGAAGAGACCGAGGTTTCTGTCGTCGGTGTTGGAGTTGGAGTTGTTGATGTGGTCGTGGAAGTTTCAGATGACGCAGAGGTGGTTGGAGTAGTTTCAGCAGCTGTTGTTGCAGTAGTCGTAGGCTCTGTCGCTGTAGTCGCGGTTGTTGGAGGAACCGAGACAGATGTTGCTGAAGTGGTGAGAGTAGTAGGGAGTGTTTCTGACGTTGAAGTAGTTGTTGGCAACGCCTCTGAAGTGGTGGTAGTCTCCGGAGCTATGGAGGTGGGGGTAGTGTCAGCAGGAGTACTTGTCAGCGTATCGGCCGGCGCGCTGGTCGGCGTTGTGGATAGCTCCGACGTCGCCGACGCAGTAGCCGAGGAGACTGTCGCAGCAGTATCACCCGTACTTTGGGAGGTGGCATTGGTATTGCTCGCCGACATGATTAATGGCTTGAACGTCCACTGGCTGGACGTAGGCCTAATAGTGGGAGCCATGTTAGCGATGTTACGAGACGAAAGATTGCACGACACATCTTGAGGTTCAGCGCTGGGGCTAATGGAAAGAAGGCAAAGGTGAAGGCAGGCAGATAAGGTAACAAGACGTCGCAGATCGACACAAAAACAGTCAATAGGCGTAGGCGATGATACAAATTGTTTGGTTGACGCGAAGGGCACACATGTGAAGCAGAGGCGCGTGGGTGACAGCGCATTGCCGGGGTAAAGCAGCGAGCGTACCTGAATGAATGGGTTTGTCAAGGAGTCCACTGCAGCGAGTCGACAGGTTTGATGCAGGTCGCAGGTGAGACGTGGAGCCGGAGGAAGCTGTGGACTCGTGGTGGACGTGCGATAGTTTGCAGTGCGTCTCGCCGTGGTGGATGTGCAGCAGAAAGGGGGCGGATTGACGCCGCAAAGAGAAAACTGCTGGATGTGGCGGGACGAGAGAGTTTGAGCGTCAAACAATGGCCGGCCACGCAAGATGGTCGGAGAGCCAGTCAATCTGGGCTGGGCGGCTGAAGAGACGAGATAGACGCCCCAACCCCAGTGGCCCAGGAAAAGGCCTGCAGGGCGGAGATGACGGTCTAGAGCTTCTTCCTGTCCTGTTGACTCGGGGGTCGCGGGACGCGGGTCTCGGGCTGGAATGCTTTGATCGAAAGGCCCAAAGTTGACGCGACTCTCTCAGTCGATGCAGCAGTATGTCGAAGTCGAGACGGGACGGGACGGGAGGAGAGGAATGGAAGAAAGGCCCAGGACTAGGGGAACACGAGGAATTGGTTGGGCTTATTAGAGGGCGTTGGTAGTAGTGCCGGGTAGACGAGACAGACACCGTATGGTAGCCGGCTAAGCAGGCGGCGGGCTTGCCTGGCTTAGGTGCTTGGTGGCTTGGTGTGTGTGGTGTGGTGGTGTGGTGTGTGCTGTACCAGATGGCGTGGCAGTTGGAGTCCTCGGGATTGCTCACTCCTCCTTCTGCAGTGGGCAATCAATCAGCGGCGCAAGTCTCCAATTGCGAGCCAAGAACTCTGGTCTTGACTGCAGGACAGGGCTGGAGGATGCTGATTGATCGTTGGGGTCGGAGAGGGATGTTGCTTGTTTGCCCCCGAGTCTCTTTCTCTTCTTTTCTGGCCCAGCAGCCGATTGCCAATGCCAGGTGCCAAATTTCCCAATTTGACCGCACTGATTGACGGGTGAGGTTTGACGGTCAGTCAAGTCGGTTTTTGGCGAGAGTGAAAGTGGCTTGGAGACTGTTTTGGCAACCTCTGGAACGTCTGGGAAGTTGGAACCGGCGGAGCCAAGATGAGGTCAGGTCCAGAAGGGCAGGGCCAGGGCAAGGAAGGGAAATGCAGCTAGCTGGTAGCTGGTGGGCGCAGGCGTCAGTCCCCCTTTGGATCTCTTGGCGACGAACGAGCAGAGCAGAACGGGACTCGAGGCCTAGTGGGAGACGGGCCAGGACTGGGTAGAACTGGTAGGACAGAGGGCCAGCAGGCCAGGAGAGGAAGAGTGAGTGCCTTAGCGTGCGTCGTATCGGGGCAGCTAGCGAGCAGCTCTGAGTGGCGGGATCCCCCCAACCCCTGGTCCTCGTTTCCCTTTTTCCCTCTCTTCTCTCACAGTACTTGCCGTAGCTCCGTCTCACTGTGCAGTCACAGAGCCAGAGCCCACAGCCAGAAAGAGCCACTGAAGTCGACTGGCCCGAGGCTGTCTCGGTCCTTCTCTCCGTCTTTCTTCGGATCGGCAAGGACGGCGGCCAAGCCCACCGACGGCGCCTTCTCCTCTCCTCGTGTTTGCGCCGCAGATCCTTTCCCTTCGCTTTCAGTTTTGCGTTGCCGTTGACGACGATGATGATAGATGCTCTTCCTCCTCGTACTGATGACCAGGGCTGAAGTAGCAAAAAGTACTAGCTCTGCGTTTCGAACAAAATACACCAGATTGCTGAGGGTCGGGGTCGCCTTGCTGATTCATGTCCTGTTCCTCAATCTCGCAGGTGGAGCTGACATTTGCCAGTCTCTGCCTTGGCTTGCAGAGCGACGATCCTGCTCTTTCTGTATTGTATGCTCGAAAACTTCGGTCAGCGCTATCCCATCCAAAGCCTCGCTCGGATTCGTTGGTGTTGTCGCTATGCCTTGTCCTGACTTGTCGTTCTTGTTGTTTTTGTCCTGGTGTGCTCGTTATCCAAATCGCACTGATGACCTACACACGGTAAGGCCGTTGGCTCGGCTGCCCAGCTGATACCAAAATACGCCGGATGCAGAAACGAAGCGAGGCGGGAGGCGAAGCTCAAGAGCTTGTCTCCAAGGCTCGCCAATTGGGTTTTTCTGTTTCTATTTGCGTCCTGAGTCCTGAGACCAATTTCTTGGTTGGCAGGCCAGTCGGCAGCCCGTTCGACGATCGACCAGAGGCGGCCCTCTTTTTGTTTGTTGGTCTCCACTTCCTGGAAGACGTCAGACGAGCGGGTGTTCTCATCTACTGTGCAAGAAGAACGGTGCACTTTCAGACTGCCGGATTGCCAGACTGCGTGTCTGATAGGAAGGTTGGTAGGGGATTGGTCAATCTCTGGTACTGCAGAGACCAGTGACTGTCTCTGTGGTCGGATGTTTCGGTGCAATTGAGCGGCTGTGTATGGCCTACGCATAGAATAGACGTTGGCGAGGTCGATGCTTTGTGGTGCTGATGCATATGTTGTTGAGACTGGCAACGACCACCAAGAGCTGTCGAGGGCTATGTAGTGTATATCAATGTCATGTCCGCCTGCATCTATACCTATGACCCCTAAGCTTCGGCCGAGACGTTTCCTACACACCGCATGATAAACATCATGCACCGCTACAGCAAGGCAGGCTTCATGCGCACTCTACACTAAAGGCAACGAGGCACCTCGCCCCTCCCCCCCCTCTCTCCCCCAAGCTTGAACGATCCCACTTTGTGACTGCATGGTGTTTCGGCCTCTCCATTACGCCGAACCATGACCACAAAAAGGAGGGGGAGGTTGACCCCGGTGGCATGGCATGTGTAAGCGATGAGCATATTTTCTCGCCAATCTCAGACCACAAGAGGCAGCAAAAACCTGCCTGCACGTGCAGACCGCCCCCGGTCTCACACACGACGCTTCGGCCTCTCAAACGGCATTGCTGGACACCATCACGGCGAGCACGCATTCCTTGAGGGGGCGAAGGTGGGATGAAAAGCTACTCCCAACATGCGGAGAACATGTGTTGCTCACTGCATCACCGCATCTTGTCCTACCGTGCCTAGTCAGCCTCTCGAGACATGCCTCGAGAGCTTCACACCGAGCCCTCGGTCGCTCTGTCCGTTCCGTACTTGGACTGGCCGACAAACACGGTGACATACCTGGAAACCCCCAGGAGAACAATCAACAAGGAAGGATGACGTTGCGCATTATCTCATCTAACATAAGAAATCTGGGTCAGTCTTCCAAGGATTTCGCAACCATTAACACTCAGTATCTATAGCCCCTTCACGTCATTTACCCCAGGGTCAGGGCCAAGGGTAGATCGCCGATGACTGGCGCAGGGGGGGGGGGGCTTGTATTCCGGTCAACGTCCCCAAAAGGCCAGCCATACAGTAGTCTACTGTTCCCAATTTCTCATCCGACATCATACTGCGACGGTAGACGGGTTCTATAACAATAAATAGCACTCACGGAGGGAGAGTCGACGGTGATCAATTCTGAGGCTCGCACACGTTCGCACAGGGCTAGGCCGCCAGGGCCAAAAAAGAAAAGGGGAGAACATAGGATGGGTCGTTCGCATTGGGCGGACTACCTCTCCATGTGAAACAGAGCTTCGATGGCTGGTCTGCTAAGCCTGTGGTAACGTGTGATTCGGTGTTGAAGGCGCACGCACGCACATGTCCGCCATGGCGTGTTCGCCGTCCAGTCAGGCACGTTAGGATGTGGCGCGTTTGGGGGCTGCGATCAATGAGGTTGAAGGGCCCGAGGGCTGATCGCAGTCAACATCCTGTCAGCCTGTCCGCGATTCGACCAAAGCCGGCGTATCAAGTACTCAAAAGAGGATCAGAGGACAAGGAGACCAGTCGCTTCGGTTTTCTGAAGAAGTCTTTTCTGCCATTGTTAAGAATTATATAAAACACAGGAATTTCCCTAGATACCCTCCTCTATAGATGCAATTCTTGCCAGGTAAGGCCGGCCAGGCCATGACAGGATGTGACCACCTCTACCGGCGGGCAGCAGCAGCAGACATTAACCACTATGGTTTTAGTAGCGCAGTTGTCGCGTCGTGGAGGGGTGGAAGCGCCCTCGCAAGAAGATATCGAACAAAATGTCAATCCAAATCATCAACTCCGATGAACCTGGGCCAGTTTATATGATCTGGCCCCATGCTTTGATTCGCCATTGCTGCCGTTTCGCCACGCCATGAAACACCTAGTTCTGTTGTCAAGTAGTTTATATGTGCCCCTCGGATTTCAGGTTCTGCAATATGTACAATCAACCATCCGCAGGGAGGTGCCCTCTTAAGACTGCTTCTTCGTGTCTACACCACCAATGTTCCACGTAGGCTTCAGTGAGTCCAACGCTGCGTCTGAGGTGAAGATGACGTCTCCGGGCAGACGGCTGACACGGCCGGCACCGCTGCGCATGGCATAGCTGGCTGCCTGCGACACACCGCTGCGGTTGGACCGGATGGAGCCTGCGTCACTCATCGAGTCGGGGTCCTTGAACTTGCGTGGCGGGGCGAAGTCAAGGCCAGTGAACGTGCTTGACTTCCGCAGAACGTGACTATTTTCGGTCTGTCAGTGTATTGCGCTTGAGTGTTTGTTTCAGGACTCGATAACTTACGGGCTTGGGAGAGCGGCCATCTCGTCAAACGTGCTCACTAGTGGAGACGCAGAGGGAAGTTTAGGCGCGTATGGGCGACGCTCGCCGAGAGGGCTCTGGGATCTTCCGGACACACGCTCGCTGTATGACTCTGGAGGAGCAAAGTCGGCCGCGTTGATCAGTGAGAAGTGGTCGTCTGTGAGCTTGGATGGGGTAGGCAAGGTGTTCAAGGCAGCTGGCGGCGGCATGGGTTTCCGGGGCTTTCCGGACATGGCAGATCCAGAGCGAGGAGCGCGGGCGGACGCGGAGGAGTCAGGTCGTGGCCCAAAAGACATGGCCGAGCCCGCGCGTGGCATGCTCATGCCGCTGATGGAGCCCCCGTGGGGACGACCGCGGAATGGCCCTCTAGGTCCGGGCGATCCAGGGCCCCGAGGTCCAGGGCCGCGAGGTCCAGGCCCTCGCGGGCCCGGGAAGCGGGATCCAGATGGAGGGGGTGTCATCGCACGACGGCCAACAGGTTGCGCGTAGGGCATGATGAACTGGTTGGAATCAGGGTCGAAGTAGGCGCCATCACCAAGTTGGTTCGCACCACCCGGCGCGAACTGTGTTTGTCTGTTGGGGTCCTTGTCCTCAAAGTACTCCTTGTAGAAGGATCGGATGCGGTTAGCCCGGGTCTCTGGGTCCTCAGACTCGATAACCTCATCTGGCGGCAGAGGCCGGAATCCGATGGACAGGCGGTTGCTGTTCTGCCCCGGAACTCCAAGAGCACTCTCGCGGACACGAGCACGCCCGCGCTGGTCGTCTTCTTGTGGCTCCTCGATCGCCGGCGGGAAGCTGTAGTCGGCGTAATCTTCGGTGTACTCGATTGCCACGCTGACGCTCTGATGGGGAGGACCAGCATTAACGGCAACCTCGGCGAATGGAGAGTTTTGCTTGGGGGCTTGTGGACCGTCCAGCACGCCGAGGCCGATGCTGCTTTCTGTGGTAGACCGCATGGCCAGCTCGTCAACTGATTCCTTGCTTGTGTGGTTCGAGAAGTCGGGCATGTTCAATTCCTTCACTGGCTCAGGCGCACCCCTCTGTGCCACTGGAGCAGGCTGCTGGATTTCGGGAATGACAGGGATGGAGGAAGCGTCATAATGCGGCATAGGCTCATTCTCAGGTACGGTCGGTTCCTTCGCGGGGACGGATGGCACGAATTCGGACGCCGGGGACTCAACGGCAGTCACTGACGATGAAGCACTGGGCGTCAAGGGGGAGGGGGACTTGGGGTATGAGTTTTGACGCAAAGGAGTGGGTTGAGGGTAGCCAGGTGACTTCGGGTATGCGTAGGACTGGCGGGATACGCGCTTTGTCGAGGTTGTAGTCATCGAAGGCGTGTATCGGCTAGACTTTTCGAAGGAGCGGATAGAGCCTGTCTCGCTCATGTAGGAAGCGATCGGTCGGTACGGGTCGTCGGGTTGGTGCAGTGTCTTGGCGAGAGAGTTCATCGACTCTCGCGAGCCCTGGACGTGCTCTGGCAGCAGGTAAGGGCTCGAGAGATTCATGTCCAGTGACAGACCACGAGTCTTCTTCGACTTCTCACCAAGACCTAGAGCACTCTTGCGCTTCGACTTGTTACTGCCCGCATCTCCCACACCAAAATCCAATGATTTGTGAGCCTCGTTGGCATCCTCCATTGCTTGGCGCCTGACGTTCCTGCGGTGGAAGTAGAAAAGAACGCAGACGAACGCTACCACGACCGGAACCCTGTATCACTATCAGCATGCCATACCTGCCAAGCGCCCCCTGGATCGAGCCGACTCACAAGACACCGACAGTGATCTGTGTCGACACGTTCATGTTGGTGGGTTTCTCGCAAGTGTTGGACGACGTGCTGGAGCTGCAGTCCGAAGAACCTGACGACCGGCCAACCACACGACTGGGGATAACGTTCCAAGCCCTTCCCGCGGTCTCCTGTTCAGCTTCCGGGGCGAGTCTCCTCCGCAGAGGGACCCTGGGCCCCAGAGGGTGTGCGTTGCTCATTCCATCCATATTTCCACTCTAGACGTAACCAGTCTCAAGGTCCAACGAGTTCGGCAGGGCGGGACAGGTCGATGTCTAGTTGATTGCCGGGTTCACACACACGAAAGTAAGAGATTCACAGTCCAAGCAGAAGGCAATCGATCCTCTGAAAACTCAAGGCTTTGTCGTCGAGATCGTGAGTCCGGTAGGGCGGTAAGGGGGTGAGACCTGGAAGGAAGGAAGGACTATTTGGGTTGCAGATTAAGGAATGAGGCAATTGACAAGCTGCAGGTGCTTTAGCTTCGAGAAGGAGTGGATGTTCAAAGATAGAACTACTATGTAAAAATGAGTGACTTAAGGATGAGGACCGGATGTAACGAATGTATCACCTGCTGGCAGGCTTGTCAAGGCGAGGACGACGACTATCAAATTGTTACAAGCATCGAAGTCCTCTCGGTGAAGCTTCACGCCAAGGCAAGGTCGGGTGGTGAGAAGAGGAGTGGGATCCTGATGAGGAACATGAAGGAGAGACAAGACAGTGATCGACCCGGCGGCAGAAGAGGAAGCGGCTCAAAGAAGAGCGGCCCAGGCCCAGCTCCAATACCAACAACACCCACCGGCGACGCCCAAGATAGAGCGGGTCGGGGAAATGAGAAGGAGACCGGGGGACGGGGGTACTGAGGAATCGTCAAATGTTCATCCAATCTGTACCGGGGCCCCCTGAGCGTTTGCGGGACGGGCAAATCAGAGAGCGGTTGTGCCTTGCATCCCAGGGACAGGGGCGGGCGGAGCTGAGCCAAACATCTGCACAAGGTCGGCACAAGTCAATGAAACGCACAATTGCGAGCGTCTAATCTCGCCTGTAGATTAGCGTCGGTGCTTTCCTTGCCGCAGGGGACATCACCGAACCCATCCACTTCCAATAAAATCCAAGTGGGCTGCCGAAATTAGTGGATCGGCACCCCTCAGGGGTTGTGCCTGGATGAGGACTGACGGTCTTTATTATCACAACAGCTGGAGCAGCAGCAACAACAGCAGCAGTCCCTGCTGGGAGGCTTGCAGCCCGCCCATCCCAGCAGTTCAGCCGTTGGAGCCAGACCGCCAGAGAAATATTTCTCACCTGTTGTCTTGATTCAACCGGACCATTGGGAGACTATGAGGCCTGCCGCCTGCTGACGAGTGGCGAACCAGCTGCGAAGCAATTGCTTCTTTTTCAATTAAGGGGCCAATCACGCCGATCTATCGAGCGCAAAGCCCTTTTTCGGCCGAGTCAGAAGCTCCTGGAAGCCTGCTTTGTCCAGCACCGCTGGTGCTTACTCTTCGGCGCACTCCTGTTTGCGGCAGCGGGCTGGTGAAGAGGCACCCATGCGTGCCATGGAACGCGACCTGGCTCCGGGCCCAGTGCAACTGCATACCGGCAGTGTAGACAGGGCTGTCGTCAGGGGGCCAAGCCTTCGGGATCCAAGCTTGCGGTGATTTCTGGGCAATAGGGAGCCTGTGGAGAACGGGCAAGTCGAACCAGAAGAGTAACGGATCGAGACCCGTATTCGCAGGTGGTTCGTGTAACCTGGTGGAGGGAAGACCCAGGTACCCTCCCAGCGACACGAATTAGCCTCACGTTTGCTTCTGATCGAAGCTTGCTCATCATTGGGCCCTCGGGATTATACCTTTTCTTCATATAGATATGGTTTACTAGACGCAACGCAACCTGCACGGCAGGAGATCTGAGCTACGCGGATGTACTCTCGCTGCGCAAAGGTAATGGCCCGCTTATCACCTCGGTAGATTAGGAGTCCATCGCGCTCATCTTTTCGTCGTCTTTTCGCGGGCTGGAAGCATCAACTCGCAGGGATGCCACACTGTCGGGTATGGCCTTAGCGAGTAAACTATTTCCTATGAGATAACCTCTGAATAACTCCTGTATCTCGTAGGATAACTTGCGAGACGGTAGCTAGGTAGGTTTTTGACTGATCCTCTCTACGTGCTCTGAGGTACCTGGCAAATCTTGGACTTTCCTGGAAATTGTATTGACTTGACCATGGTCAGGGCCAGGCCGAGCAGTTATTTATCGGTGATGTGCCGAATTACGCTTTGAGCTGGTAGAAGTTGGGTGCATACTCAAGCAGCCAGCCCTTCTCAATCTTGCAGAGATCTCGGATGAATGTTTTGTTGGCCGTTTCCATGACCTCTGTGAAAATGACCCAGTCCGCCTTGCGGTTGAACATAATGCTACTCGGATGGGCATGCAGGACTGTTCCGCCGTCTATGGTGCGAAATGTGCCATCTGGTAGCATTCTTGCTGCCTGGGAAAAGTATCCTGTCGTCAGGCAGCGCCTTATTTGCTCGGCCGTTCTCACTGGATCGTTGCCTGGGGTTTGGTTGGCGTAGAGCGACTCCGCTGTGCTGATGCCGAAACGTTCGAGATACCGTTTCAATTGGGCTCTTATACTGACTGCACGGGTCATAGCCTTGAAATTGAGATTGTGGTCATGGCAGAAACGACCCTCCTTTCGTCCCGTGCTCACAAAGGCTTGGTAGGCATTCAATAGAGTGAGGTGATCACCCTCCTCGGCTGCAAACTTGCGTCTGGAGCTTTCTAGCTCTTTCATGTGGCCATCATTCTGAACCCACACACTGCCTCCAAGGCTCGTCATCGCTGCTATTGTTAATATTTCGCTCACACACCCAAAAAGAGTGGCAGAGAGCAAAGTTTTGGCCATCATTGGCTCCACTGCCAGTTCTGCCATCCGCATTCCCAGCGGTCTTGTTAACTTGCAGTATTCATCCAAAGCACCAAGTGAATAGAGTATCTCGATGGCCCTGGACATCAATTCGGCCGGAGGTGGGGTCAGAAAATCAAATCGTAGAAAATTGGTGATTCCAAGAGCCCCCAGCTGCAGTATGAACGGCGCAAGATTCGACCTCTGTATTTCCGGTACGTTGGCATCGGGCAAATTCGTGTAAGCGTCCTCCTTGTAAAGTCGGAAGCACTTCCCAGGTCTTGTTCGGCCTGCTCGGCCTGCTCTCTGAGCAGCCGCTGCCTTAGAAGTCGGAACTGCTGTCAGGGTCTCAATGCCGGATCGCGGGTTATAAGCGCGTAGTTTGACATAACCACAATCCACGACATATGTGATGCTATCGATTGTGACCGAGGCCTCGGCGATGTTGGTCGAGAAAATGACCTTTCTCGTATTCTCTGGTGCCGGCTCAAAAACATACATTTGCTGTTCTGTCGAGAGCCCGGCGTATAGTGGCAACGGCAGCAAGCTTTGCGATGTTGGATCCGGCGGTTCGAAGCGCTCTGCAACTGCGTTGACTGCAAACTCGATCTCGTCCCTTCCTGTCAGAAAGACAAGTATGTCACCTTTGGGCTCGTTGGAATGAATTTCCAGCACGGTGCTGATAGCCTTTTCAACATAATCTTCAGCAGGGGATTCCAGGTAGAGTATATCGATGGGGTACGTCCGCCCCTCAATACTGATGATCGCGCCTGTAACCTGGGGCTGGTCTTGCGCGTGCATCTCACCGCGCCTAGTGAAGAAATCGAGAAACTCTTCCGCTTGAAGAGTGGCACTGCTTATTATGATCCTCAGGTCTGGGCGTCGCTTAAGTATCTTGTTCAGCAACCCCAAAAGGAAATCGGTGCTGATGGACCGCTCATGAGCTTCATCGACCATTATGACCGAGTAGCGAGACAACAGAGGGTCAACGAGGGCCTCCCGAATGAGAATTCCATCCGTCAGAAACTTGATGCGTGTCGCAGCCGATGAAACATCATCAAAGCGGATGGAGTATCCCACCTCTTTGCCCAGCTCACTGGCTGTCTCCTCGGCTACCCTGACGGCCACAGTTGTCGCAGCTACGCGACGCGGCTAGAGGGCATGATCAGCAAGGGCTGTCTGCGATGGGAGCGGGATGGACTTACTTGTGTGACAGCGACTACCTTTCCGTCGGCGCACCAGCCAGCTTTTTCGAGGAACTGGGGAATCTGCGTCGTCTTTCCACTGCCGGTCTGCCCAACAACGATGGTGACTTGGCGAGTTTCGACCAGGTAGAGCAGGCTCTGTCGATGCTTCGCTATGGGCAACAGAGCAGAAGGTTTGTGAAGCGCTGGGATGAAAGATGAGCCGAGTTCGAAATCTGCCATGTTGAAAACGGGCGCCTGGTGCGTGGTCTCGTGGCCACGTTCATCAAGATGTCCATCCAGAGTGTAGATACTAGACGAGAGCGTCTGTTGTAGTTCAGACACACTCGCCCGCCAGGGCTAGACCCTAGGACAAGAAGGAGTTTCCTTAGGGCGGCTTTCTCAGCGATTCCCTGCCTGATATAGCATTTCCTACGCCCGAGCAGTATTTCCGTGTGTCTTTGAAAGTGAGTGTAATCGGGTTCAGCAGAATTTATCCAATATCGAGGAAGCCCCTACGAAGCATTCGGTTGTCTTATTTGGTTTCTATTGTTTTGGGGGGGGGGGGGCCGGCGGGGACTTGCTAGACAGGGCAATGGTGTGGTTCTGCCTTGTGAGATGGCGATCGCTTACTAAGCCCGACCCCGGCAGAGACACTAGTGTGGAAGCCCAATCCGCCCACCAAGAACGGATAGCTCGCCTTACGGACTCAAAGGCGTCTTTCCTCAACCTTGGAACGGTACCAACTTCTTCACACGATCGACCAGGCTCCGCCCACGACAGTCGTGATTGTCGCCCGGCTTCAGTGACTCTTCCAGCCCCGTGCTCCCGCGCGTGCGTCTCTGCTTGCCACGTTTTCCACTTCTCGCACCTCCTTGGGGTCGTGGTTCTCGAGGCTTTCACGCCCGCAGATTGGGCAGCGCCTTGGCTTTCCTTTCTCTGACTACCTTTCTGCTCTCGGTCTTCTCGGGCTCAGCAAGCGCGGCTTGCTGAATCCTCGCGCGAGAGGAGAGCATTGAAGTGACAGGTTGACGCTCCTAGTTTCGTCAGAGCACTCGTCGGAAACTGGGTGTCATACTTGTCATCACACTGTCTCCTCCGTCGCTCCGAGTCGATTTCCCTCCTTCTGTTTCCGCTGTTGATAGCCTGTTTCCACATTGTGCACCACCATGGTAAGCTCATGAGAATCCGTTCGCCATGGGGAGGGAAAGGAAAACAACGCTGGCGGCCGCAACCGCCAGCAAGACTGCGAAAGAGAGGCATCAAAGGACGGGGAGGGACAACGCATGGACGGCACCCGTCCGAACAGACCTGGTTGCCCTCCCAGAGAAGAACATCACTTCCAAGCACAAGTCCTACTTTCAGGTTTTCGAGAACCATGACAAAAAAGAGAAAAAGCTCGAGTTTCAGGTACACGGCATGATCACCACCTCCTCGGCATGGATAAGCAGCTCATTCGATGTAGAACACAAGTGACAAAATACCTCCTCCCGGATTCGAATTTGTACCTACTGGGAACCCGGAGCTTACTCAAGCATGCAAGGAGCTCTCACGGGAGCGAGGCGCAATGATCTTTATCGTTTGTGTATGTCAAGCCCAGCATTGTTACTTACCACTTGCAGGAACCCGTCTTTTAACGACCCAGCGCATTGTTAGACGGCAAGGGATGCAAACGCAAATAAGCTCGCTCTTCAGATGAGCCGGACTGGCCACCACGTCAGACGTACTATTGTCGAAGAAGCGCGTGCCCAACTGGGCGAAGATGACGCCTCGACTGCCTCGAACTCCGGGGAACCGGAACCGATTCCTGAGACACAGGAAGAATACAACGCGCAAGCCGACGCTGCGCTCCGAGATCTATTCCCGCGCATACCAAATACCGACAGGCAGATGATCGTCGAGCATGCCTTCAAGAAGGTCAGTACAGAATGCTCGGATAAGCAAGAATCGATTACAAACAAGGCATTTTATACAGGGCGGGACTTTTCAAGGACAACCAGTGGTAGGCATGGTGGGGACGTTACCCCTTTCTCGACGTGTACAACTCGCCGTCCTCGCTCATATTCGACACAACCATACCCGGTATGACCAGCTTCTGAGGGAGGCTGGCTACTCGTCTGCCAGAAGGGTTGTCGAGCAACATTGTTTAGACTTCCTCGTCAAGTGGCGAGGGGATGAAGAGACTGGACGGGATCAATTTGACGAGATCTTGCGTGAGGTTGTTGTTCTGTCAGATGATTCGGACGAAGACTCAGAGGACGACGAGACCAGTGATGAGGAGTTCGTGCGCATCGACAAGACTCCGAACTCCCACCACAGTTTCGCAGCCTCTTCGAGAGCTGTTAACCCTCTACCCAGGCACAGACAAGCGATGGTGTCGCGGTCGAGCAATGTGCCTTCACATCAATACCCGGTGCCATCTGCTGAAGGCGCCTTGGCTCAGCGAACAAGGCTACAAAAGTCCAAGAAGACTAATCGTGGCTTCAAGCGCTACGAGGCTGTGGCCAAACGCTGGGAAGAAGCCGTGAATCGAAACCGATATGCGCAGAATAATGGTGCAGTTGGACATGCTGCACCTATGAACAGGATGCCCAGCCAGGGTTCCCGACGACCTCCCTCGGTGGAGATCATCTCGCCCGTACACAGAGTTGAATCCCCTCGGAGCTCACACATGAGTTTGACCCCGTTGCATCTCTATCGTGCTGGACAAAATCAAGGCCTACCACCCCGCGCAAATGGCCGCCTCCCGGTTGCTAATCATGAACCTCGGCAGCACATGCCTTTGGCCAGTTATGCTGGTCCCCAGTCTGCTCCCAAGTCTATTTCTCAGTCTGTTCCTCCGGAAGCCATGATCGTCGGCAGGCGTATCACACGTGTCCCGGTTGGTTCCCATATGCAATCAGGCCCAGCTCCACAAAGGCCCTACCATGAAGAGCTAAAGGACTATCTCGTCCCATCTATTGAGCCTGTATCTCCCCACGCAGGTCCAGATGTGCCGCAGTTTGTTCGTCAGGTAATCCGGGGAGAACCCAGAGTTCCAGAGCAAGTGCCTGCTGGACGGACTGTTCCCTTTCAGCAGCTGGCTCCTTTGCAAAGCCATGCGGGAAGCTTTCAATATGACCAGTCGGATTCTGGCACCAATAATCGACTTAGACCAGCAATGAATTCGCGAGTTGGGGAGGTCGTTACACCGCGAGACTATTACCACGAACCACAGCCAAACCTGGCTGGCCAGGCGCATGAGCACGCTAGAAGGGTCTACCGTGTACGCGAACCTCTCGAGGACAACCCTCGCTCTCGCGAGGCTCCTGTAATAACTTCAAAACGCGTCATTCGGGTGCAGAGAGACGCCCAGTCATCGGTTCCCTGGGAATCAGAGCAGGCTCGGGTACGGGACTTCAGCCCTCCCAGGCTGGAACAGTATACTGGGCGTCCACTACCAACAGGGCCGTCTGAGAATCCCGAGTTTCGTCGCATTGTATATAGAGGAGCCAGCGCTTCCAGAATTCAGGGATACGACCAAGATCCCGCCTCAAACTCGACGCAGCTGTATCACCGCGAAGCCAATCACGCACCGCCTATAAGCTCTTGGCAAGGCAGCAGCACATTTAGCCGGCCAGGTTCATTTGTTCCTGTTCGTCCCGCAGCAACAGTGGTGCATCAAGGCCCTCCGTCTCGTCCGTCTTTTCACGAAATGAGCTCTGCTCACCAAGGCATTCCGGAGAATCAGCATAGAGGGCGAGTCAATATCTCGTATGAATGCTACCATCGCCACTAACAATCCTTTGCAGTCATGCTTTCCTCGAGAGACCACCACAAATTCAACATGCTCGGACGGGTACCTCTGATGTGAAGTACTTGTATGAGCAGCCAGTCCCGAACCAAGATGGTGTCATACTCCGCCGATGACGGCGGTTTCTACAACTTTTCGACGACGGATCTGTGCATACGTACGTCATCACTTGCGACATGACACATATGGGTGAATTTTGGAGGATGGTTCCTGGTTCCTGCAGGTGTAAGTGTCGACTGTATCTGAGAGGGGTCAAGTGAGGTAAGATATCCAGGCTGAGATCGTGTGACGGAGCCGAGGGTGCGGCCACTTGATTTTATCTGCATAGCATAGGCGTTCTGGTTCCACATTGGCACCACTTGCAGGGAGGCATAAGGGTTCTGAAAGAATTGGTCAAGTCGTCATGCATCAACACCATAGGGATGGAATACGAAGGTCGAGGCGTTCGAAAGAGGAGAATTGGCCACGGCTTGCATCGAAGGGCACCATTTGCGCACGAATTTGCTAGGATCTCATATATAGTCTGCAATGAGGAGGCTCAACATAGATCCGTTGCTTCCCACGAAGCAACAAATACACCCGCCCATCTGCGGCCAAACTACTTCTCAAGCTCAGTGGCATGTCCCTCAACGCCGGAACTCGTGACGCTGCATGAGGCCGTAAGCTTTCCTCGTATTCGTCCAACTGACAGTGCTCCAACGTCTGGCACTGCGCACCCCTCCTGAGTCTCATGCGAGCATGGCTTGCTGCTCGGGCTGTTTCTGTTTCACCTCTGCAGGCTCTGGCTCTGGCACAATCACGTGGGCGGGCAGTTCGGTATCTGGAACGTTGGGCAGCGGTGCCCTCTCTTTCAAAGCGGCTTCCATAGCCGCAAGCTCTTCCTCGACCTCATCTTCGTCCTGATTCGATATCTTGCCACCAAGCATCTCGCTGACCTCCTACGAATTCGACCCACTGATCAGCGTCTGCATAGTCACGTCGGAAGGGGGTGGGACGCGGGCGGGGGGGGGGGGGGGGCAAGGGATTCAGTCAGTCGGTCGTCTGTGGCCACTCACATTCTGATATGCGATCGCGTCGGCTGTCTCCCCCATCAGCTTCTCGACGTGCTCTATGCCGCCCATCTCGGCATGTATCTCCTTCAGCACCTTTGTGCCCTGCTGCAGGCCGAACACCACGTCCTTCTGTATCTGCGCGAACTCGACGTTGGCCGTCAGCTTCTCCAGCTGTTCAAGCTGGCCGTCGGTCTGTGCCAGGAGCGACTCCTGGTATTTCTTCCGCCGCAGGGCGAGCAGCGCGCGCTTCTTGTCGCCTTGGGCCAGCATCTGCTTCGCGATCTCGGTCTCGCGGTCGGTGAGGACGGTTATGCGCCGCTGGTACTGGTGCAGCTTGTCGCGCTGGTTCTTGAGGTCAAGGATGGCCCTTTCGGAGAGAAATGCACCTAGATTAGCTATGTACTCGTGCGACTGGGCCGTAGCCATCTGGGGGTGAGGCTTCTGGGATCTATGGATGCCCGGGATGCTCAGGCTGTCTCACTTGTCCTGGGCCGTAACCCGACTGGAGTTGTTGCCCATGGTTGTCTTGGTTGCAACATGTATGGTTTTGAAGCAGTAGTATTGATGGTTTCCCGCTTGTTCTAATCGATCTGCCGTGTCAAGTCATGATGGAGAATGCCTGGGACGGACCAAAAGGTCGTGAGAGTTTCAACGCTGATAACGTTCCAGAAGTTCCCCGGCCTGATATCATATGGCGGGTCACAGGCGTGCCCAGGGTTGCAGCCAAGCGATCTACATGCACCTCTCGCTTAGCAAGATCGGGACAGGTACCTCTGAGAGCGTCACATGCAAGAAACAGCCTCATGACCAATCCACCCCTAGCATATCAGGAATATAAACAAGAATCATACTTTCTGTCAACAACAAGGGCTTACACATACGAGACACATTCTCCCATCGTATGAGTAAAATAAGTCTTCATTGCCTCACGAGCTACCAGGCCCACGATTGAGCGCCATGTCACTGGCGCCACAGCGCTAACACCGCCTGCCGAGTACGCACTGTTGCTGCTTTCCACTTTGCTCCTAGACTGCAACTGAGCGCTTCTATGTCTCTTTACCTCTAACAACGACTTAGCACTTAAGCAATTTCCTCCCAAGACTGGGGCGAGTTTGCAAGAGCTCGACTGCGACCAGAGGTACGAGATACACACCGGCCCTGTTACTTGGCCAGCTCCCTCTCCTAAGTCTGATTCACGAGGAGCAACCTGCTCAGCTGAGCCGCTTTCTCCTCGCTCTAGTACGGGGCTCGTCCAGACTCCAATGTCCTGCCCAAGAAGCATTTCATCTCACGATTGCTATACTGATTCCGACTTTTACCCCCGAATACGCACGTCTACAAATTACGCATAGTTCTCATGGAGCTCTGCAGCGACTTTCCGTCCGGCACGCTGACGCTGGTCTTCAAATGTTGACATTGCTCGCATTTCCCAGCTGAGCTTCTGTCCAAGCCCCATGAGACGTTCAAGAACCGTAAGATACGTGCAGCGCCGCCCTTGGGAATACGGATCTCAGTCTAAGAGAGCGGCTGCTGCAAACAACTGCGAGGAGCAGGAGCCGGCGTATTGCCCTCTGAATGCAGCATCAACATACCCAGCCTACGACAGCACCATCAGGTACTTCGTTGTGAAATTTCACGTGCTGAATATGGGGTTACTATGTCTCTATCAGGAGACAAAATCGTCATTTCTCTGATCCAGGGACAACTTTTGCGTACATCATCACCAAACCTTTTGAAAAGAGTGGCTAGTGACCCAATGGTTGTATTCAGATTTTTTCAGCCATCGCATGCGATGATACAGTAGTTGTTACATATGTACCGGTTCTACATTGTGAAGGGAGAGCCAATCTCACGGTTCATCACTTTGGTCAGAGGTAAATTCTTTCTGAATGTTCTTCGGCAGACGAACGATCAACAGCGCTATCGTCCCAGATGTCGCCATGCTTACCTTACGGTCCTCAAATACTGGAACGTAGGTAGCTTCTTACTCATGTAGTAAATGTTGTACTTTGACTCCAACAGCGTCTCTTTCCGAAGCTTGCCCGAGTGGAGACCTACAATGCAAAGGGGCAGACGCGATGTTGAGGAAACGTCCACTTGCACGTCGAGGGCCTGTTGTGCTTCAGATGCAACATGGCATATCTTCAAATTACCCAGTCTCTCCTATTGTGGTTTCCAAATAGGAAGCTTGAAGGCGGTTTCGCACACACCACTTATTTCACCATCCTCTAGTGAAGGGCTACAAGATACTCTCTCGGCAAAACACCTACAACACTTCAACTTGGCTCGGTTTCAAGGAAACTATTCTCGAGGTTCAAGACAAAAAAAAACGGAGATCCCAAAATAGCAAGAAGGCAGTGGCAGATATGAAATTGGAAAAGGGGAACAGAAACATTCTCGCCCGCTCAGGAGCTCTCCCAAAAATTGCTCTGTTCCATCGAAGACCGACACAGTCATTGCGACCTCGGATATAAGATAGGAGATGACGAAGGACACCACTGCTCAGCAACAGGTGAGTGATATACCATGTAGATGTGCGCGCGCTCTCACGCCCGAAGACTCACCTCGCCATCCAGCAATCGCCTACAATTTGAGTCATGGACCGTCTTGCATGACCGTGAGGATTCTCGCCCAGTGAAAATGGTGGATCTGCTTGGGATCGCAGCTCTGGAAGCGGCGAAGATGTGTGAGTCCTGGCATGATCTCGACTCGGCAAGAGTCGTTCTTCAGCTTAGAGTTACAAGAGATCCACCACCTGACGCATACCGTCTGACGTGTACAAGACACGCCCAGTACTGGCCCAGATTTGAAGTGGATAGGACAACTTGCTCGTACGAAGTGAGCAGACATTGCCGAGCTTTCCGTCAGCTGGATGGCGGTGTCCAAAGGCTGATTCATCTGCTGCTCCGCCACCTGGAGGGAGAGGGCGGGCTCGATAGAAGATTCTATTATTGGAATCCGGTCATGCCGCAGCAAATGCGTGGCCTCAACGTGGTCGCAGGCTTATGACAAACTCGTCGGTGATGGGGACGGCCATAGTGCCGTATCCCATACTATTGCTTCAATGAACGGCAGACGCACGGGGAGTCATGAGTACCTCTGCAATATAGACAAACCTTCCTGCGAATCAATGTAAATTAATCCGCTTTTCAGGATGGAGAAATGTTTAGTTCACTAAACTGTGGGCCCATGGTGCATTCACAGCCCTATTGTTTCGTAGGCCTTTGGACATAAGGCTGATATAAGGTTCATATTCTGGAGTATACCCCTGCTTGGTATACACACATGGCGAGGATGGTGGTGATCGCAATACAACTTGACTCAATTCCTTGGCGACGACTACGCAACCTCAAAGTCGAAAACTCCAAGACACCGAAACAGAGCAAGATATTCGAGTCAAGTGCATTATGTCCACTATCATCAGCTTTGCCAATTGGCATCGGCATCATCGTAACACCCGAGGGAAGGCAACATGCACAACCAGGACCAAGATCCGTCCCATTGAGCGACAGCAACCGCAAAGTATATAAGCAGCTCGACGGATGCTCTCGAATGTTGGTCTTCTGTTCATCATCATCACTATCCAACAATTCCAACACTTCACACATTCATTTCAACCAAACTCCAACAACCTACATTCTTTCAAGATGCAGTTCCTCGCCATCGTCTCCATCGCCCTTGCTGGCCTCGCCTCCGCCGCTTCCATTCCCGAGAAGCGCGCCTCCACCCCCGAGGGCTGCAGCAGCGCCTACTACAACGACGGCTCTGACGGCTCCACCGGCGGCTGGGGCTGCTCTGGAAGTGACAGCTGGGGCAACTGCCAGAGCTACTACTGGAAGGAGTCTCCTCCTTTCTGGTCTGTAAGTAAAACGCTCTTCTGACACTTTTGTGCGCCAGAGATATTAACTACTTTGCTCTCGGATAGTGCATCGCTTAAAGGCACTCTGGACTTCAGCGGATCAATCAAGGCAACCTTACAATGAATTGTTGTACGGCCAGTTAGATTGAACAGAGTCAAGCGTTCCTGTGTTGTCTACAAGAGAGGAACTGGGTTGGCTGAAGGCCCGGAGAGGAAAAGCTCAAGTGCTAGGTCGGGCTGGGCCGGGGTCTCTCGGGTGGTGGACAACAGCAAGCGTGTTATACAGGTGGGAAAACAATTCGTGTATTATTCTCAGCTAGCTAGCATCAATCAACATTGTACATGAAAAGTTGGAATTGCAATTGCAATTGCGATAGTTGTGAGTGATGTTGTAACTCTGTGATATTCAGGTGTAGCTAGAGCCCAGGCCGTATGTTTGGTTGATCGAAGAGGTAATTGGTTGTAGTTACCACTCTTTCTTTGTGAATCTATCTGTGATGACCTGTCGTTTTAGATATGGGATTTCTTGTTGAAAATTCATACTTTCTGCGAGCTGCATACGCCACAAACCGATAGGTAAACGCCAGAGCCCTTCAACATAATTGACCATACTTTTGTCTTTCTGCCGGAGTCAAAATTACTGCCTTGGCGCGCGTTGCAAACCTACCAGCCTGGAATTTGAACTTAAATTGAACCTTCTGAGGTAGTTACCGACGTACTCTGGGCTTGTGCAGCTTCCATTTGCCTCGCATGTAAAAATTGTAGATGAGCAAGACTGCACTCCGGCTCTAGTGTCAACTGGTAGGCTTCTAGTACCTATGGCTGAGTGACGACTGTCTCCTCTTCAATGCACCACACAACTTCTCACTTAATGAAATTAAGCATAATTACCTGATTCGAGCCCATGAGATACCTAAAAGTGAGTAAGGTTAACCTCAACGAACGAGGCCTCACATTTGGGAGGATGTCATTTCTGATGGAGGCATAATGGTGGCACCTTCGGTCGCTGGTTCCAAGCAACCGCCATGTTCGTAAGAAACAGCATTCTAATACAAGGCGTTAATTGTGAATCTATGAGTGTGGACGTTTACACAATATATAGGTAGCTTCCAAGGTTTCACTATTAAGACCAGATTGTGTACATGCAAATATACATAAGGACTTAAGTACTTACTTAAGTAAGCAATCTATTAAAGGCACCTGAGTTCCTGTGGAAGTACCTAAGTATCTATCCCCCACTTTGATGTGGGTACCCCAGGTACCGAAGAACCGACTGGACTGTCACTGCCCAAGCAGTTGGAGGTCTGACGCAGCCAGGCATCTCCTCCCAAAGTTACCTACGCAGCCTCCATCCACCAGATTCGCAAGCATCCTCTCGACTACCTCTCAAGATCATTTTTACCTAACGACTGACTGACCAAGTTGCCGCCAAAGCATCATTTTCATTTCATTGCGCCATCTCGGTTCAAGATGTCGGTAAGCTTCATCCCTTAGCTCATCTCCGAAGCAGTAGCAGAAGCCTGCACTCAAACACCAGACGAAGCTCGGTTCATGCGCCTACCCACTCCCAATCAAAGCTATCCTGACTGACAACTTCACCAATTCCAGGACAAGGTACCAGAGTCGCCCACTACAGTCAAGCCACTGGACTACTCCGACGACGAAGACATTCAAGAATCAGGTATCATCAACATGGACGACGGCACCACCAAACCGAACCCCACCACAGGTGCTCCCGCGGGCGCTGCCACGGGCGCCTCCCCGGAGGCCTCAGCAGGCGCTCCGGCTGCCCCCAACCCATCAACGGCCGCTTCTCAGGAGGCGCCTCCGCCAAAGCCCCCAAGGCCAGTGACCGAGCAACAGAAGAACGAGGCAATCCTGAAAGAGGCTTTCCCTAGCATCGACGCCAGCGTGATCAAGGCCGTGCTCATCGCGAGCCGGGGACAAGTCGACCCAGCGTTTAATGCGCTGCTGGGCATGAGCGACCCCGATGCCATTCAGCACGACGCAGAAGAGCAGCCTCCCCCGCAGCCCCCGCGACCTCAGAATGCTCAGTCCCAGCTTGAGGCGGATGAGGCCTATGCCCGCCAACTGGCGCAACACTACGAGAGTCAAAGTGCCGCATACGAAGCCCGAACCTCCAACAGAGGCCCAGCAAACCCGATTCGCCAACGCCAGCAGACCGGTCTGAAGCCGAATGAAATGTACGATGATAGAGAGCACAGCTTCATGGACGATGACCTGCCGGTCATACAGGAGCAGCTCAAGAAGGGCTTCCAGGAAACGCAGACCAAAGTGAATACGTGGTTCAAGGATATCAAGAAGAAGTTCGATGAGCAATTCGATGAGAACGAGGGCTCCTCGTCCCAAGAACATGGCGGCCGTGGTCCCTATCCGGGACGGGGCAGTGGGGAGTCGTCGAGGAGAAGCAGGGACTACGAGCGCTATGATGCTGATCCCGAGCTGCTCAGCGACGACTTTGCCGGGATGAAGTTCCGCAGTGACGGTAGTAAGTATAGAGAAGAACTCAATCACCATGCTAGTCCTGATGCTAACAAGCAGTCTAGCACCTGCCGGTCGTCAGCAGACACAGAACCCCAACCTGTTCAAACCGCCGCCACCGTCCCTGTCCCCGAAGCCACACGACGGCCGCAAGGTATCATTCAAGGACGGCGTTGAGGACATCGACCTCTACAGCACCTCGCCCAAGAACCCAGCCAAAGATGCAGCTGCCGGTGGCAAATCCAGCAAGTGGCAGCCGCTGTCTTCGGTTGAGCCGGACCCGATCGCGGAGAATGATCCCTTTAGCCTTGGTGACAGTGACGATGATAAAGATGCCAAGGATAAGCCGGACAAGGCCGGTATCAAAATGGAGGACCCGGAGGACTCGGAGGAAAGGCTTAGGAAAGCGGCGGCCGAGGCGATGGCGGACAGTTTGGTTGATGACAAGGCCAAAAAGGAAGACGCGAAGAAGTAAATCAATTTACGGGCCAGCCTTTTTCCTGAGCAGCCCATCGCTGGTACTGAACCGCTGCCTTTGAGGTGTTCCAACTTGTCAGGATAAGACTCGTGGCCCACAGAAGGGCCCTACGTCCTGGTTTCCTTGGGTCGGGCGCACCGTTGCGAGGTTGGGGATGCTGGGCGGAGATGAAGCACCAAGATGTCATGTCTCGTATTATTCAAATATCCCTAGAAAAATAAGCCTTGATTCCCCCCACAATCTGAGCCAAGAAGCTCTTGTTTCCATTTGACGCTGCAGGGTGGGAGACAAACATAATAAATAATGCCGGCTTGCACAACCTCAGTTGGATGTGATCCTAGGAGACCCGCCTTTGGGGAAAACGTTGCTTGGGCAGTTTGCCCCCCGGAAATAAGCTGGACGTGAGACAGGAAGTGTGGTTGCGCAGCATGGTTTTGTCTTGCCTCCCTTTTGGATGTTTTCCCATCATCCTTCTTTTGGATTATTCTAGCTTCCGACAAAGGGGCAGCATTCGGGTGACGATTGTGACACGCACCGAAATGCCGTTCCTTTCCCGCGCGGCCATCATGATGACATGTCAAGGCTCATTTAACCATTCAATACCCGGTTTGACGAGCGCGTCAAGCGCATTGCAACTCGGAAAGGCGAGTGATTCGACGTGGTCGGCTGGGAAGAATCAGTGCAGACTAGGTCCAGAATGAAGCAGTCCACGCTGGACTCTCTCCACTCTGCCCTCCAGAATTACAGGGGGTGGACCGGAAACAGCTCTGGGGGGAAGGGGGCACGTGCTCGAGGGCCGGGTGTGATTGGACCGTCTCAACGTGGACATGATGATTGATACCCAGTGACGAGGAAAGAGCCTCAAGGAAGGCATCGTACCGGGAATGGATGTCTTTGGCGGGAAAGAATTGAGTAACGCGCAGCAGTCGCTGCTTCGCATTGGGCCTCGCACCTCGCAGCACCTGCCAACGTGCCCCGTGGACACACTCGGGACGCGCCCACTCTTGAGGCATACCGCGCCGGGTTGGGTCCCGTGCTCCCTTCCATTCTGACTCGGGCTTGTCGTGCTTGTCGTACTCAGTACATTGGACCGATATTGGAAGCCTCGACAACACATCCTAAGTAAGGGCAAGACTTTGTGAAGCTCCCTTCCACCTCTTATTGCGGTCCTGCATGGAAGAACAAGCCTGGTGGGATTCCTTCGACCACATCCAACGACGTGATCAACCGCTTGGAATTGCTAGGTACATCGCCAGCCCACCCTCTCTCATCTTCAAGTATGATATCCGAGTGTTGTCTGTCTGCATTAGCTGGGTCACCAACTCGACCAAGACTGACCAGTTCTGGCCTCTTAGTATCATATAGGTCTCTGGCGGGAAAAAGCCGTCGAGTCTGCTGGTCGATCTGCACAACACCCCCCACGCCATCACACTGAACGTCTGCAGGGCGGCTCGTCTAAAGCTACCCTACCTTCTGAGAACTTGTAGCTTATTTGCCCCATACAACTTCTCACATCCCGTTCACCTGGGCCGTCAACACCATCTCAGCAGCCGGTGAAGCTCGGAACAACCTTGTTGAGGGTTCCAGTCAGTCCTGCAACGCCCAGCTTCAAATACAGGGGTGCTTCCTAAACAAGCCTGCCCAGTTACATTCGACTGGTCTGCCACATAACTCGCTCGCCCGTTTACTTACTGCCCAGCTGGGTAAGTCCATATCTATTCCCTTTAAATTGTTCTTTTGCGGGCGTGTCTGTCCATTCCGCCGAGCATCTGCGGGCCAGTGCGTGTTAGGGCTTGGCTTCTCTTCCCACTCAACCATTCGATACCTTCTAGCTCTCTGCGGGACTGAGTCAACATTGTCATTATTTCTGAATTCATATATGTTGCGCCCCAGACTGCTCCCTGCGTACAGTCTCACTTTTCCTGCATCCCGCGGAGATATTTCACAACCATCAAAGTGGTGCTGTGGTCACACATGGCGTTGTCCTCCTGCAGGCCTGCTTCCGTTGCGGACCCTCACTCTAGCCTTGAAAGCCGCTCCACTGTCTTTGATTTTCAAGATCCTCGAGCGGCGGATGCTCCCGTTCTGAGACAAGAAAAGAGAAGAGCCTGCGGGTCTGGTCTGCCTTGCAATCCTGGAACTCGTCTCTGATATCCTCCTGGCCAGGTTCCACAGAAACTACATTCCTTCTCTCCACTGTGAGGAGAATCTGCGCAGCAATTGAAGCAATATTTCGTGTTGGGCCCTATTGGTACTGTGAATCCGATTGGCAAGGAGGAAGCCCAAGGCTGGACGACAGAACTCCACCTGCTCAAGGGGGGTCTCGGGTCTCCATCCGCGCGGAAGCAAGTCCAAATAAGTCGCACAGGCAGAGCCGGCTTGCCCATCCCCAAAGAGGGCGACTGATCAACTCCGACGTCACACCTGCATGGGCTGTTTGAGATCTCTCGGTGGCTGATACATCCTCGCCTCGACATTTTTTTCGATCCAGCACTGGGACCGCCCGAGTCGACAGGAACAGCAGACAAATCTCATTATTGGTCTAGTCCTTGCGTCACGGCTTGTGGCCTGTTCTGCTCAGCGGCTCTCATCTCCACTATGTAAGTTACCCCTGTCTCCATGGCTGTGACTGAAGTCTTTGCGCTCTACTCAGCCTGTGGCTCGTGCTGCTGCTGTGTGTCCATATCAGCTTTTGCTGATCCTCCAGCAGGAAGTTTGGCAAGCAGATCCAGAAGCGCCAGCTTGAAGTTCCTGAGTACGCGGCCAATTTTGTCAACTACAAAGCACTAAAAAAGGTGTGTCTTGCCTCCAGGACCTTCCCTTCGACCGCTCCCTCCTCACTCCGGAACAACGTAGAAAGGGTACCACAAGAATTCTCTAGAACAACAAGAGAGGAGTTCAGTGGCATCAGAGAAGCCAAGTTTCCCATCGACAACATTGTCGCACGAATAAGAAGGATGGGCGAGAGATTTGGTCGCTGACTGTATTCGCATATAGCTCATAAAAAAGCTCTCCGCAACTCCGACACTCCAGGCCCAAAATGATCACGTCCACCCCGCCGCTACAATAGATTCCGCTTTGCAGGCGAACAAGGCGACATTCTTCTTCCAGCTGGTATGATTGTCTGTGGAAGCCGTGAAAACGAGTCGAGGTATCGATGCTAAAGGTAGAATAGGAACGAGAGCTAGAGAAGGTCAACGCCTTTTATCTCCAAAAAGAGGCCGAGGTAAATATCATCACGGACAACTCACCGCGACCCCCCTCCACTGATCCCCAACAAACTGTCTGACATCCAAACTGTAGCTCAAAATCCGACTCAAGACTCTCTTGGATAAGAAAAAGGTCCTCCAGTCTCGACATGGCGTATCAAGACGGTCAGCCAAGTTTACAACCCTTCAAGAGGGCTTCCAACAATTTGCGAACGACCTCAACAAGCTGCAACAATTTGTCGACATAAATGGAACAGCATTCTCAAAGATCTTGAAGAAATGGGACAAGACTTCCAAGTCCAAGACGAAGGAGCTTTATCTCTCCAGGGCTGTGGAGGTCCAGCCCTTCTTCAACCCAATAGTCATCAGTGAGCTCTCTGATCAGGTCACAACAAGCCTGCAGGAGCTCGGTGCATGGGCAGATGGGGACCAAATCAGCTTTGAGGGACAGGGGCGACCAGACCACATTGTGAGCAGCCATCACCTCCTGGGCACTGAGGAGGGAGATGCAGACACCATCCTTCTCGAAACGGTCCTTTCGGGCAACCTGGACTCTTTGAGGGACCTCTTGGGGCGCATGAGGGCAGTAGTGGAGCCCAACTCAACAACGGATCTGTCTTTGATGGAGAGGGTCACCAGAACCTTCCTCGCGTCCATCAATGAAGCTCCACAGGAGTCTCTCCAGCTTCTGCTCGACACGGCTTTGGTGGACATCCAGTCAGAAGATGATATCAACGAGCGGAACTGTTTGCACCAAGCAACCATTTATGGCAACTCCTTTGTCTTGAACCTCGCACTGGAAAAGGGCGTAGCCGTCAATCGTACGGATGTGTATGGTCGGGTTCCCTTGCACTATGCTAGTATGCATGGGCGGCTGGATATGATCAATGCACTACTGGCTGGTTAGAAGTCTCCTGGTATCGCTCTCGCATTCTCTGCTAACGTATAGTCAGTTGACTCCGACACCATCAATCTTATCGATCATGACAATTTCCGGCCATTGGTACACGCTATCATACACAACAACTTGGACTGCGTCCAGATGCTCGTGGAGAAGGGGGCACGGATGAATTCGATCTCAGAGACCGATCATGCCCCTCTCAACCTGGCCTGCAAACATGGATCCTACGCCATCGTCGAACTGCTCCTCACCAAAGGCGCCCAGATTCTACCCGATGCCGAGGGTCTATATCCTCAGCACCTCGTGGCCAGATCCGCCAGAAATCCCGATTTGTTAAGCCTGCTTAAAAACTTCGGGGCTGACCTAGATCAAATCGACAAGCTGTATGGGTGGACGCCGCTTGTACACGCTGCTAGCGAGGGAAATGTCCCTTGCTTACGAGCGCTTTTGGAAGAAGGAGTTGACGCGAATATCCTTGACGAGAAAGACCTTTCAGCGCTTTACTATGCGGCGTGGGAGGGCCATCTCGAGTGCATGGATCTACTGATATCCCTCCAGAGTACCTCTAACAAGGAACCGAGCCCCAAGACAGCACAAGTATTGCCGCCATCATTGGGACCAATGGCCCAGAGCCATGAGCCTGAAATCATGTCACTTGATCCAGATGGAATCCCAGACCTCGAATTACCACCACCCATCATTCCGTTGCGCAGATACGGACACAATTTCCTGGACACCAAGACCGTGGTACAGATCAACTTCGGTGCGGATGCGGAACAACCTCTAGTTTTCTTCCACGATGGCAAATACCCTGCCGCTCGGTTGACCATTTCATCCAAGGCTTCAGACTTCATTCCCAAGAATATCATCCTCCCTTTCACAGAAGATACCCGTCTTGTTTCTTTCCAGGTTGACAACCTCGACGCTTTCACATTGGACTTTGATGTGTTCCCGACATACGGAGCCAAGGTCATTGCGAAGACGGTGGCTTTACCTAACACCTTCCGGGCCTCATTGAGCAGTTCTGGCAGCTGCTGTCTTCCTCTGTTTGATCCTCGACTTCGCGCGATCGGTCAAATCAGCTTCAATACCCAGGTCATCAAACCTTTCCAAGGCAAGCCCCTCGAAATCACCGATTTCGAGACATACTGGAAGGCGACCAGGCAATTCGACCGTCACATCAGCAGCTTCGTCACCGGGTCCAGCCTTGTTGGTAATTTTGTGAGACTCTATGTGCAGCAGACAAAGGACGGCGTTGCAATTCTGTGGCCTACACGGACAGTGGATATGGGTACAGAAGGCATGGCCGTCCCTCTGTCATGGGTCACCCATGCGCAATTCGAGCAGATGGCTCAAATCTCGTCTTCACGAAAGGCTCTCGCAGCGGGCAGTCTCAGTCAACAGACTGAGCTTCACGAGATCCACCGCCTTTTCGCATCAGCGGGGCTCACCCTCAGCGAGGCCCTCGACATGCTACCTCCAAGCGTGAACGTCAACCTGCACTTCATATATCAAATAGCCGAAGACCACGCGCATCCACAACCCTCGGAGTCGAACAGCCGCGGCTTGAACAGCTTCGTTGACTCTGTCCTGGGGATTGTGTTCGACCACGCGCGTGTGCAGCGCGCACAGTCCCAACAGAGCGGGGGCAGTACGGCTGTGCGCTCTGTCGTGTTCAGCTCTTACAGTCCCAGCGTCTGCACCGCGCTCAACTGGAAGCAGCCCAACTTCCCCGTGTTTATGTGCAACGACCTCGGCCGCGAGGAAGTCTCGATGGCGCCCCCGCAGATGATCGCAGCGGCCGTCAATCACGGCCGTAGATCGAGCTCGATCAAGGAAGTGGTCAGGACGGCGCAAGGTAACAACTTCATGGGGTTGGTGGTTGCTTCAAGGCTCCTGGTATGTCACATCAAGTTTCCTCTCCTCGTATACATGATCCTGGGATGTATCCCCGTACTAATTGTAATTGTAGAAAATGGTACCGTCTCTTGTGGACGCAATCAAGGCTCAAGGGCTCGCCCTCGTAGTTGACAAGTCCTCCGAGGTTGGACCGCTCTCTAACCCACCCCCTGAAAAGCTACCCACGGGAGTCGATGGCGTTTTCAAATACACTGGTGTGCTGCGGTTTACCGATTCGATAGATATGTAATAGCTGGTAACGAAGTCTTGATTTTCCGAAAGGACAGAACGCTCTAGATGATGCCCAAGAATGAGGTTGTCCGGTCGGCAGTGGAGCTTACAAGAGCCCCAATTAGAACAGGACTGGAATATATGGTGATCGGAGCGGAAGATGAGACAATCGGGGCGGATGATACCCCAGCAGTAGGGCTACTGGCGCATTGAAATGCGAAAATTGCGCTGAAGACATATGATCTGATAGTAGCAAGCCTACACGCAGACTGGCTTAGCATGCGGATATATGCGACAATCAATACAGGCGCCGAAATGCACTCTCTTTTCAGAGGTTAATTTGATCCGGGTGTGTCTCGGTAACATGGAATTATATGGTTAAAGCCGGTGTGGAAGGACGTGTAACATAAGCCACTGAGCATGGAGGCAGTATGGCATATAAGAACTCAGCAGAGCTCAAGCTGACCTTTTCAGGGTAAAGTTCCCACGATATTCTGACTAGGGGTATCTGATATCATACGATTCATACTTTCAGGTTCCTCATTCTTATGGAATAGCCACTCGGCGGGTGTAAAATGATAGCGAGGCATACAGACACAACAGCGTGTTCCCGACCGCGCGGGCACATTGTTGGTCTTAAGCGCCCTTGAAGTCATACTTGAGCGCCGTCAGCTCCCTCTCCGGATCCACATTCGCCATCAGCAGCTTCGCCACGAGCACAACCGCGTACACGATGGCGGGCAAGTTGCCGAGGCCGAGCCAGCCGAAGTGCTGGCTGTGGTCCTCGTCGCGGTCGTAGTGGTCGCTGCTGCCGCCGCGCCGCTGCACCAGCAGCCCGTACAGGATCAGAACGGCGCAGAGCCCGACGTTGAGCAGCGGCAGGTGTTTTTCCAGCGGGCTCTTCTGCGGCGCCAGGCTGAAGCTGCTCGCGCGGCGTCGCCTCTGCCGCCGCTGGTTCAGGGTGCCGAGCCCGCTGGGGCCGTCGCCCGACCCGGAGGCGACCCCGGATGCGCCACTGTCTCCGCCGCCCTGCTGGCCGTCGCGCGCGGACCTGGACTTGACCCAACCGTCCAGCGCGTGGATGCCCGTCTCGGTCGGCGGGAGGCTGAAGAGGAGGAAGGTTGTGCTTGCCAGGGATGTCAGGCCCAGCACTGCGATGAGGGATGTTGAGGGGCGGAAGAGCGCGAGGAGGTAGGGTATGCACGACAGGATGGGCAGCGCGAGGAGGATGATCTGGTACTGCTGGTTGTGGGTTGCGTTCTGCTCGGAGAGGGTCTGGATGAGCTTCTCCTGTTCTGCTCAGGAGGAGGTCAGGTCAGCGGGGGGGGGGCTATGGTTGGATGGTTGGGAACAGCATGCGTGCATGTATCTATTAACGGAAACCCGGGGTGCGTACCCTCTTCATCCAGGACCTCGGGGGTGCCACCGTTGGAGCTGTCGTCGGTGGGATAGTGGAATGTGCGACGGAGCCGCGTCCTTGCGTTGCTTATGTCCATATTTCTTCACGTCTGTAGAAGTCCGTGCTGAAGCAGCCCGTGTTGTGCAGACGGCGTGCTCTTAAGTGAAGGCGGCCAGAGAGTGAGGCGGCAGCTTGTGCGCTGGCGAGGTTACATGGGATGAAGTGGAAGCAGCAGGCAGATCATAAATAAGGTTCGAGAGCTGACCTTCTGCCGAGCTAAGTACCGCTGCCATGCAGCTTAGGTGACGTCGATCTGCCCAAGAGCCGCTGCCGGCCGCACGAGAAACAGGGGTCTGGGGTCCACTACGAGGTGGGATGATCGACCTCAGCATTGATTTATTCCGTCGTTTCTCTTCCTCCGACATCCAACCTCCACACACACGGTTGCAGACATGTTGCCAAGGCCGATATGTAGGACGTCAGTCCTCCGGGCACTAAGATTGCCCCCCTCTAGGAGAGCTCTCCTGCAGAGACGGTCGCTCATCGCCGCACCGAAGCCGGGAGATGGACCTCTGATGGAGAGACGGTCCGACAGGGAGCTGCCAGGTGAGCCCTGCCATCCCGCCCTGCGACATGGCTGAGCTTTTTCGGCAGGACGACTGACAAAGTTGGCTCGCAGACGTCGAAGCAAACCGCTTCCGCTGGTCGCGCACGCTGCCCATCTTCTTCACCATCGTCGCGGCCGCCAGCGTCGCCATCTTCAACTACCAGAAGAGCTCCTCGCCCGTCGTCGCGTCCACGCTGTACGCGCTGCGCCACAACGCCAGGGCCCGCGAGTACCTCGGCGACGAGATCTACTTCCAGCAGCAGATCCCCTGGATCAGCGGCGAGATGAACCAGCTGCACGGCCGCATCGACATTTACTTCTCCGTCAAGGGCACCAAGAACACCGGCGTCATGCGCTTCGCGAGCTTCAGGCCCACGCCCAAGGGCATGTTCGAGACCATTGAGTGGACCCTGGAGACGAGCGACGGGAAGAGGATCGACCTCCTGGACGACGGAGACCCGTTCCGGGCAATGAGAATGACGGGCGGGCTGGACGATGACGATGACGACGAGGCCACGAGGGGGTTTAGGCACTAGATAGAGCTGTGAGGGCAGGAGAGACTGAAAGTGTCATACCCCCAGGATTCTACCAGGGGATTCACCGGCACGAAATTTGTGGTCGACAGCCTCTAGCCACCAGCGATTATGCCCGTATCGCACAAGAATGGAGCATGAGCCTGCGGCGACAGAAGTGCGCATTTGAGCAGCACTTCACAATGCATTCCAATTCCGCATTCCGCTGGCAAATGGGGAGCGTGCATAGGGCGACTCACGGGCCTGGCCGGATTGCGAACCAGGGCAGTGGCTTTTGTTGGAATACGACAAGGGACCTGCGTATGGTTTTAGTGTGGCGCATGTGCTGTATGATAGCCTCTGTATTTACAATCAACAATTTGTAAATCCGAAAACTTGTTCCCACCCTGTATTGCTCCCGAGTTTTGATATTCATTATCAATATTCGTCACCGTAAGCAGCAAGCAACAGTAACTGTGATTGTGAAGCGCTGGTCCTACTCCGAGTCTTAGCATCGTCCTTCGATAATATACAGGCTATGGGAACTCATGATTTCGGTATGGTACTTAACTGACATAGCTTTACTACGAAGTAGCATTCTCGAGGACATCGTATTCTCCTAGAGAACTTGTCAGGTGAGAATTTGAAATGCAGTCATGCCTGCCGAAAGCTTTAGGATCCGTGAGGGCTGTTATGCTTGCTGCGGCTTGGGTATGCTTTCTGTCAGCTTATTTTGGGGCTTCTCCTACAAGTGAAGAAATATTACATGCTCCGAAGTTCACAAGTACATTTGTTTTGTTTAACAGGATACATATCCTACACTGCGACCGGCGTCTGAGCCTCCTCGGCGGTCTCATGCAGACCCATCTGAACAAGTTCCTCTATTTTGCCCTCCTTTCTCATCTGCTTGAGCTCCAAGTGCATCTTGCGTGCCTCAGCAAGGTCGTGTTGGGCATTGGGGAATCTCTCGTTAAGCGCCTGGTTCATCCTGTCGATGAACTCCTGCGGTGGTGGGTCCTGCTTGACCGCGTCCGAGACCCTGACCAACGCACCCTTTGGCCCTGGCACGCACCCCTTGACAACAATGATACCCAAGTTGTTGTCCACCCGCAACACCGCCAGGTTTTGCATCGTCACCCTCTCGTTGCCCATCCGCCCAGGCATCTTCTTGCCGGGCAGGATCCTCGAACCACTTCCCTGTGACGGACCGACACTACCCATCGTCCTGTGATTCTTCGAGTTACCGTGACTCTTTTCTTGCCCACTGAACCCGTGCCTCTTCATGCCACCCTCAAACCCCATGCCTCTCGAGTTCGCCCTGACGTCCACCCACTGTCCCTTGTGGAACCAATCCGGCAGCAGCTGCACGCCAATGGGTGGCGCCAAGCCCTTCTCGTTGAGCACTTGGAACTCGACGAGGTGCTCCTTCGGCGGGATGCCCTTTGCCTCGTAGTAACCCAGCTGCGGCGCCGTGACGTTGCCGGGCCGCTTCGACCCGCAGCCCAGCTGCACCGCGCAGTACCCGTGCCTCTCGCGCGTCTTGTGCGCCACGACCTGGCACTGCTCGACCTGGAGGACGGTGCAGGCCATGCGCTTGCCGTTGTGCGTGTAGTAGGCCGTCATGCCCTTCTTGGTGGCCAGGATGCCGGTCCGGAGGGGCGTGTTGCGCTCCTTGCGCTTCTGCGCGGCCGCCGGGGAAGTCGTCCGCTCCGGCAGGCCATTGCCCTCGTTGTACTTGATCTGGAAGCTCGACCGCTTCGGGAGCGTGCTCCAACCGTACTTGACGCCGCGCGTCTGGGTTGTCTGCGCGACGACGGAGAGGGCAGGTCGGAAGGCTAGCGACGTCGGTTGGGGTTGTTGTATGCCGGCGACGAGCGCTGAGGGTGTTCTCGATGGCCGAGGTATTGATGCCCAGCACCTCGCGGGTATTTTGGGCGCCATTGTCGTCGCTACTTTGGGAGCGAACGAACGGCGATGTGAGGTCGTCAGGCTTTGGGTGAGATGCAGCGGGCCCGAAATTTGACGTCCTTGGTGCTGTCGCTATGCCCAGTACCGCTGCAGCTAACAAGGTTTGCCTGCCCCGGTCGCCGACGAAAAGTTGTGGGGATAAAATACGGCGGTAACTTACGGGCTTACAGTACTTCAACGCGACCGATGCGACGACTCTGAGAACTTGCATAAAAGACAATTACCTCCCAATTCCCTTTGTTTGCTAGATTCTCCATTCTACTTTGATATCGCAATCCACAATGGTCTACTACTTTACCTCAACGGTGGTTGACCCGCCCGCCTATGTCTACGTAGGCAAGGACAAGTTTGAGAGTGCGTGAGATCAAGCCCGAGGCCACAAGCTAAGAGGCCATGACAACTAATATTGTCCTAACAGATGAGGATCTCATCAAACATGGCTGGGAAGAGGACGTTTGGTAAGTTGGACCAGACCGGGCCGTATTTCTTGCTATTTCGACCAACGTACTCACAAGCCAGCAGGGTATGAGATGAGAACAGTGCCGTTGGAAATGTCAAACACCAGCCTGACTTGCTTGTGTTGTATTTCTAGTTCCACGTGGACAAGCTCTCCAGTGCACACATCTATCTACGGCTGAGAGAGGGCGAGACGTGGGAGAACATACCCGAGCCTCTTGTCACGGATCTGGCCCAGCTGACCAAGGCCAACTCCATCGAAGGTACGCTGTACTGCCGCCACTTAAATGAAGATATTTGTGCTCAGAGAATTGTCTTCAGGTAATAAGAAGGACAACATCACTATCATCTACACTCCGTGGTCAAACCTGAAGAAAGACGGCAGCATGGCAGTCGGCCAGGTCTCCTTCCACAGCGACAAAAAGGTCAGACTTTCTCTAGAATCACACGCACTAGGGCTGATTTTCTGAATTCTTCTCCAGGTCAAGAGAATTCTGGTGCGTGAAAGGGAGAACGCAATTATCAACAGGCTCAACAAGACCAAGGTTGAGAAACATCCCGACCTGAAGCAAGAGAAGGACGACCGGCAGCGGGAGCTGCGGAAGAAAGACCAGAGCGCCCAATTGGCACGAGTGAGTACCATGTGCTGCCCTTTTCAGCAACTTAGTCGAGGCTGACGACCCCCCTCCAGAAGAAGGAAGAGGCCCGGATAAAGAAGGAGAGAGAACAGCTGAAGTACCAGAAGGATCACGCGTACGATGACATCTTCAGCGAGGAAAACATGGCGGCATCGAGCAACCAGGACCGAGACGAGGACTGGGAAGACGACTTCATGTAGATACCTATGTGTCGCTAAAATGAGACAAGCAGAGGCATGTCCATAGAGACAGGTAGCATTGGTTCAGGCCAGCAATGAGGCGCCAATCTGCTCAAAATTGTAGCATGCCGGTTAAATATCCCCCGAGGTCTCCCATGTGTAGAATCAATCGCCGTCTACTGCCCCGGACCACGACCGCCGATTCCGCTGCCCATCTGATTGACACTCGTGCCCTTCAACTTGTGGTCATTGGGGTTTGCAGCAGCCTCGTACTGCAATACTTGAGATTAGTACCTTCTGTTCCTGGTGAAAATATGACATGTACAAGGAAGCTATTTGTGTGATGATGCAGACATGGCCCCAGACACCCCAGGCTGACTGGAGAAGCTGACATAAAAGCAGAATATCCCTTTGCGCAGAAAAAGGAACCAGGCATATCATCGACGAGGGTTGGAGAGGGCAAATGGAAGGGAAAGAGGGGCCGCTCACAAGAATATTGGCCGGGGCGCGCCCGAGCTGCATCCACTCGCCCTTGAAGCCGAGGTACGAGATCCTCGAGACGTCCTCGTCGCCGTCGCCAAAGTTGTCCGGGAAGAACAGGGCGAGGCGCTGGACCTTGCCGAACTTGGCGCGCTTCACGGGGAGCTCCTGCACCTCCGACGTCTGCGACAGCTCGAACTCCTGCTCCGCCGGCGCGTCCTCGGCCGCCTCGAAGTCGACGTCCTCCTTGTTCTGGAAGACCTTGAGCGTCTTGGGCGCGCAGGCAGACTGCGACGTGCGGAGGAGGATCGAGTGCAGCTTTACCTGTCCGGCGAAGCTGGGGGCCGGTCCGCGGTGTTAATCACCTGCCGTTTGCAACTGAGGAAGGGCGGGTTGTATTGTATTGTATTGTATGGTGGGGTTGGTGTGAGGCTCACGGGACATTGATGATTAATTGCTCATCGGCATCGCTGGCCACTTCGGGCTGGTCGCTCAGCCTGTCGGTCCATTCCTTCTTGGCTATGGCTTTGCCTGAGCCATGCACGCTCTCGTTGAGGGTTGTGATGTTGTCGAAGTCGATGTGTTGGTACAGCGAGAACTGTAGCGCGGGGGTTATGTCGTCAGAATGGTCGTGCTCATCGCCGTGGTGGTGATGATGGTCGTGTTCGTCGTGGCAATGAGACATGTTGAGCACTGATTGATGAGATGCTGGTGGGCAAGCAGGGGGTTAGTGGGTTGGGTGAGTGAGGTTCTGTTGATGACTTTTGTAAGTCACAGGTTGCGCGCAGATCGGCTGAGCTCAACAACGCCGCCATTTCGACATTAACAGACAACAGTCCGATTACAAACAAATACACCACTATCAGAAATTATAAGAGGACCTCATGTTAAAACGAGTTTCGGTTTCGCTCACATTAACAGTACGCTTGGCTATGGGAACCATTAATTTCATGTCTTCATTTGTTCTGTAACGAATTCAACTAAGGTGAAAGTCCGCCTTGCTCTGCAAAAGGCACAAACGCTCCCTCAACGTATTCAAGGTTGTCGGCTGCATCTCAAGACATGATCAAGACTTCACTTGAAACCCGCTTTTCGTGTACCTGCATCCACCTTCTGCTTCCCTTTGGTCTTCTTTCTGAGCATGGAAGGCCTGGTCCCGAACTCACCGCGAATGGGCTGGGACATTGTCTGGGAGGGACCAAAGCTCTGGCTCTGGCCCTGACTCTGAGCCTGACTATCAATTCCAACCCCATAACTCTGATGCTGGCCTTGACTCTTTGCGAATAGTTGAGGCGGCGGGCTCGACCGGATTTCATCCGGCATGTGCGGCTGACTGAACCAGTCGCCAGCACTCTCCAGCTTCATTCCTAGGTCTGCTCTCTTCTTGGCTTTTCGGCGCTGACGGTCTTCCTCTCTCTCCCGCCTACGCTTGGCCGCTTGTGACAGTCCATCTGCGCCCTTTCCGGTAGGCGAGTATCTGTAATCCTGGGGGTCGCTGCCTCTCTGCTCCGGCCAGAGTGACATGACACGGCTTTGGCCCTGTTTCGCTGGGGGAGCGAACCTCATCGAGGGAAGGTACATACGCAAACGGGCCACTGCTGGATCTTCCTGCTGCTCAGACGTGTCATCCTCCTCTTGCGTCTCGAACGATTCGGCAGCTTGTGAAGTGGCTCGAGAGGACGCTGGTGTCGCTGAAGGCGTTGGCAATGTGATGTCTGACCCCGCCCGAGAGAATGGCAGCTCTCGAAACGTGTCATCAATTGTGGATTGGCTGTTTCCTCTCCTCGGCTCAGCTCTTGAGGCGAGCTCCAGGGTGGATTGAGGTACCATAAAGATGCCTTTTTCTGACAGATACACCTCGGCAGCCAACCTCTCCAGCGCAAGCTGCATGTATCTCCACTGGGTTGCTGTCAATGGTTCAGCTTCTAGTCGGCTGGACCAATCGATGGAAAACCTCTCAAAGAAATCGATGACATCGAGCTTAGGCCCGAATGTACCGCACTGAAAGAGCCGGGGATTGCTCGAATTTGACAGCCGCTCAAGGTTGCGACTCCACATAGCCTCCAATCTTGTGAGATCCAGGGAATGCCACAAGTCCCTAAACCCTAGCAAAGGCTGCAAGGCAATATGTTGGTCCGCTTCAAGGTTTTGCGATACCTCTTGAATGTGATCAAACAGTCCGACGCCGTTGTCCCCAGCCGATACAAGACTGCTCTCTCCAAAGAAGCCGTCGTTGATCTCTTTCATGAGCTTGATGAAATAGGGTCTCAGTTGGATTGTTTTGTGCTTTGGAAAGCCTTCTACCGGAGCATCACGTCTGAGCTGTCTGTCATCTTCAGCCGCGTCAGGAACGACGAAGGCGTTTTCTGAGTCTCGCAATACCCTCTTCCGCAGTGATACGGCGCGAGATCGGTTTCTCGGGTCTGACAACTCTTCAGCTGCGAGATGCGATCCCGTCTGGGTTTCTATGCTATCATCTTGCGACCGAGAAGCACGAACATGCTCTGAGATGGTACCTTTCAGGTCGACATTTCCCAGGAAGGCCTCTGGATGAGTCTTGAGCAGCCAGTACTTCTGAGACTTCGTAATCTGGTAGGTGGTTGCACCGGGCACGACAGGCTTCGGCCGCGTGGGTAACCGCTTCTCGAAAGGCACGAGTTGTTCAAATGATGGTGCTGCGCTTGGTTAGTATCGTTGCTAACCAATCGAAGAAGCCCAAATGCCTTGAACCTAGCCCGTCACTTACGATTCTCAATTACTCGACTGAGGCTCAGGTCCCCAATGTCCATGTCTTCATTTCGCACGGGGTGGTACGAGACTTGGCCCACATGGCCAATTAAGAGGTCGTTCACGCGATGAACCTCAGTTCCGTTGGCTGTTTTGTTTTGAGCATCGTCATGATGGCTACCGCCACCCGAGCGGAGGCTCCTCTCAGCCATATGCTTTATCGGTCCCAAAACTGTGTATCAAATATGGGGTTGAAGTATGCATAGCGATGGCTGAGCCAGTACGCACTTTGAAGAAGAAGAATTAATTGTGGTTGAAACATGTTCTGGCTGGTTTCCAAAGCAAACAAAACTTCATACCAAAGAAAAGTAAAGGTTAAAGAGCAATGTGGTGGGCCGGGTCCACTGCGAGTCAAGGTGAGCCGCCAAAGGACGGCACCCCGGTCAGCCGCCACAATACACGCCAGACGCCAGATGCGGCAGCTTGCCGCGCAACGATTATTGCTCTGGCAACCGAGATCTACAGATAGTGGAAGTGACTTTCGCATTCGACCCAGCCTCTCCATCCAACTCGGTCCGGCAATGCGACAATTTCCATCCTCGCGCCCAGAAAAGTCACTGTATCCCGAAACGACGCCGTCAAATTCCACACGAACCGCCGATCCAATATACCGCGACAAGATGTCTACCGTGTTTGAGCCCAGGAGCTCACAGAACCGACAAACAATGGCCGCGCCTTCGGTGGCGGACAGCCTCCCCAGCATCAACTTCGGGTTTGACGAGCTGCGCGATCGCATGGCCAGGTTCACAGCCAAGTTCGATGCATTCATCGAGCAAGGTCGAAAGAGAGTGCTGGAGGAGAAGAACCAATTCGTCATGCAGGTCACGGAACTCCAAGGTGCGCACCTGTCTTCCATTCTCCGAAGCATCGCAATGCAGGAACTAACCCGAGAATGATGCAGAGGACCAAAGGATGAAGCGGAAAGATATAGACATACTCCAAATGAAAACGAACACACACCAGAACAGCATCGCCAAGGAAGCAGCCGAGACCCGCGAGATGCAAGCCGCCATCGCCTCGCTCAGCGCCGAGCGCGACAAGCAGCTCACCCTCCGGGACACGCTCCAGAAGCAGATCGAGGAGACGCAGAAGGAGATCGACACGCGGCTGGCGGCGCAGCGCGCGCACCAGGCCCAGCAGGAGGCGCAGGCGCGCTTCAACGTGCCGGAGCTGGACTTCTGGATCACGAACCTCTGCCTCAAGATCGAGGGGGCAGGGCAGGACGACAGGCTCAAGTTTGTGTTCTCGCACATCGACGAGAAGGACTGGGAGCGCGAGGCGTGGTTCGAGCTGAGCACCACATCGAGGGACTACGAAGTAAAGCACTGCAGGCCGAGGCTGGATAAGGAGAGCATTGAGAGGGTGCTGGAGAAGACGAACGAGACGAGGGAGCTGGCGGTGTTGTTGAAGGGGATGAGGGAGCTCTTCGTGGAGGCTTTCAAAAGCTGAGCTGGCATGCGCCAACTGGCAGACCGGCTCAGACGAGCGGAAGTGCTGCTCCAAGGTTAAGAAGCCCAACTACAGACACGAGGGCTGGTCAAACTGTATATCGTCACGACGAAGGCAACTGTATGGTTATAACCGTGTCGTTGGCCGTTTGGGATGCTGCTGTGTCGTACAGCTCGGGAGTGCCTGAGCTCACAGGAGTAAGACGGAGAAGCGAGTCGTGGTGGCAGCCTCCCGACTGCAGCGACTGAGACGTGTAATGATGCCAATGAAGCATGATTTGAATCACTTTATTCTAAATGTTGAATGAACTCCATAGAATCTAAGTATGATGATGATTATCACATCGCGAAGGTGTTATTCGTTGTTTTGGAAAGGAACATGAAGCGCATAAATAAAAGCCCCGCCAGGAGACCCTTAGACTAGATTGACTATTCTAATCACTTTATCTGCACTCACTCAGAACCTCACTCTTACCACCCCAAAAAGCATACAACGACAGCACAGTATGCCCCCGCCTCCAGAAGAGAACAAGCAAGCCTCGGCACAAGTCGCCGTGGACCTCCTCTGGGAGATATCCCAAATCCTCGTAAGCAAGCTGCCCCATCCACATCATTGCGCGACCAACCGGCCCTCCCCCCATCCCGACCGCGTCTGACCGCGCGCCCAACACAGAACTGCCACCTCGACCGGCGAGAGATATCAATATGCACCTCCCTGATCGAGCGGGGCGTGAACCCGGAGGCCCTCGCTGTAAGTTTTTGTCGCGTGTGCCCTGCCTGCCTTCCGCACAGTTCCGTGACTGGCATTCTCATCGCTCACTGTGACCCCACGCAGACCACCATTAAGGAGCTGCGCAAGGGCGCCCAGGAGACCAAGATCGAACTTGAGTCGCGCAAGCAGCAGCAGCAGCAGCAGCAGCAACCGCAATGAGATGATTTGCGCTTCAGAAGGGTCAAAGGAGTCCGGCGTCTGGTCTGTCCCATTAGGCTACTCATTGCTTTTGGTCATTACTTTTCTGAGGATGGAGCCGGCTCTGAGGTTTTTAGAAGCATGATAGGTTTGCAAATCGATTACTTGCTATCTGAATACCTATGCACGGCTTGTGCAGCTAACTCAATATGCCCCCGAGCAACTGTCAACAACTAATTGAAAAGCCACCCATCCAGCAGACGCCATATGCCCTGTGCCGAGCCCATGTTTTTCCAAACCCATCGAATGCATATGTGCTAACCCAAGTAATCGCCCTCCACCGAGCCCAGGGTTTGTGTCCGATATCAGGTATTCCGAACGCCGTCGCCTTTCAAATCACCAATGGCAATGCAATGTCTCGAAGCTTCCCGTAAACAATTTCCACGGCTCCTCACCTGTGGCCAAACAACACGATATCTTCGTCCTCATTGTCATCATCATCCTCGTCGTTTTCCGAGTCCTCGGCGTCCGTGTCGTCCTCGTAGTCATCATCTTCTTCGCTTTCGGGCCCGCTTCGGGGCCCACCTCCCCAGAAGTCAAGTTCCTCGTCGTCGTCCATTGCGGAATCTGGTTCTGGTACCGCTTGCGCATGATTGCCAGCAAGGTTTGCGGCATTTTGGCTCGAGTCATATGGCATATGCGAAGTACTCGGATGTAGTGCCGAGCTAGAACCTGGTGTGATGGCATGATTATGTGATGGCGTTGTCGGGATGGCTGGGGCTGGATGTCCAGGCACCTGTGCTTGCTCTGTCTCGGCCCTCTCTCCGGGCATCTCAGACCGGTCCAGTTCCACCGTGTTGTAAGAGGCGCAAATCTGACATCGCAAGCCCAGGAAATGGTACTGCGTCGTGCATTTTGCAGAACAATCGTTGCAGAGGATGGTGGATTTGACGTTCTCGAATTCCTCTGGCATTGGTTGACCTCGGATGATGTTCGCCAGGTTCGTGAACAGCGCTTCCATGTTCACAATGCTCTTGTTGCAGATCGGGCATTTATAGGAGGAGGTCATGTACTCATTGAAGCAAGTCCGGTGGATCGAATGACCACAGTCCATGAAAATGACGGTCTTGTGCGAGGCGAACATGTTGTCACCACAGATAGGACAGTCGGCATCTGTCGCTCGTTCTATGCATTTGTGATTGTTGGTCTGCGCGATGGAGATGCACGCGCGGCAGGTCTGTATGCGAGTTAGCACAGCATATGAAATGGTTGAGGCATCGTGAGGAAACACGTACCTTGCAGTGGAAGAAGTCCTTGTCCAGCCCATGCCCAACTCGGCAGATGCCACAATCATCACAGTGATAGATGGGCTTGTTCACGTCGTCGCTCCACAATTTGCAAATATTGCAGTAGTACTGAGCCGCACACTCGCCACAGTTGACACATGTATCTGATGCCTTTTGCGCATGGCCACACAGCATGCACAACATGTGTTTCGTCATCTGCCTGGGCAAGATATGCTCCTCTACTTCGTCATGGCATAGTCTGCAAGTGTACCACTTCTCGCAAGCCGCGCACTGGAGCTTGATGTTCCGTCTGTAGTGCACGCAGCCCAGTACTTGGGCCTCGGCCACATCGACATCCTCCGCCTTTCCAGCGGCATCCTCCAAGTCTTCATCGTCATCCATAACGGCGGTGGCTGGCACGTATGTAGGTCGGCGATCTTCATCTGACACGTGGAGGCGGGCCCTCTCCTCGAGCCCAGTCCAGGACTTGAGCGTCTCCAACGCTGCAACTCCAAAGCCGATATTTTGAGAGGTCGAGGCCGAGGCATGCTCAGTGGGCGGCACGGGCGGCACAGGTTTCCCGACGGCGACTGCTTTGGCAAGCCTGGAACTGGTGTAGTTTTCGGTAAGAAGCTGCTGTGTGAGATATCTCTTTTGGTCGAAGGTGATGTTGCTAGACTGGATACTCAGAATCCGCAGCCGCATCGCCCGCATCCCATCGTCTGCAGGTAATTTACGGGACTCCTTTTCGGCATCTTGTGCGCCGCCGTCGAGAGCACCGCGTGGCTCGGCGGCGCTCTCCGTGTCGGAAAGCCCGTGGCGCTCCATCTCGAGTCGTAGGGGGGCGATCGAGGGAACGGTCAAGGGATGCGATAACTCGTCCGGGACGGGAGCGGTCGCGACCCTGCGCTGGGGGATGAGGAGGGGTGGAGACCTGGCACCGAGGGCTATGTCGGGAGTTCTTGTGAACCTTCCGAGGCTGGGGAAAGGGGATGAAGGTCCGTCGCATTCGGCAATGGCGTCGCCATCTTCCCCCGGGTAGTCGTCGCGTGAGAAGGGCCGGCGGGACTCGGGCGATGGACCGGCGGCAAAAGGACTCGAGAAGCGGCGAACAACAGTCCGAGCAACGGGATTGTTGATGATGAAGTCGGATACTAGGGTTGACATTTGGAACCTGGTCGAGCAGGGCGATGCGGACTTGAGCGGCGGCCCATGTGAGGTGCCTCACAGAGACCCTAGGAGAATATGCAGAGGGGTCGCAACAATAGAATAGGCTCGGCAGTTCGGACGGGGGTTTGATAAATGGCACCCAAAACTCGATCTGCTATCTGGGAAATGGTGGTATGTACTGCGGAGGTGTGCAGGCAGGGCAGGGTAGGTTCAGATCTTTAATGTCGCAGCCCATCCCAGCACCAGCACCCGGGGAACAGACAGGCGGTCTCGGCCCAAGCACCGCTAGTGTACACCACGAGCGGTGCCGGGGTAGGTCTAGGTAGGTAGCTGGGAAGGTGGGACCTCGAAGTCAGCAATTCAATGTTCTGGCCACCCCGGTAAATCACATGCTGCTCAAACGTCTAGCAAGTAGTCTACGCTACTGCGTAGTTACTTCATCCAGCTCCTCACAATGGCGGTCGTATATTGAATGAATTGCAATTCGAAATATTCTACGATATGATCTTGTGGCCATGGATTGTGAGGGCCGGTGTGCTATGCCTAGCTTCCTGCGTTTATGTTGAAAAAGTACCTGAGCACTTGCATAGGCACGTACATATGTACACGATACCTCCCTTGTGGGGCACCTTGCCACTTTACCGTGTCCTTCCGTCTATCTTGGTAAGGGGCATTCGATCGTGTACGGACAGCGGTGGACTGCTGCTCACTCAATAATGGCCCGATGGTGACCTTCAAGCTGTGCAGTGGACAGATTTCGTGAATGATCGGTCAGACTGCTTGCTCCCTTGAGTGGATGTTTCTCCTATGTTATGTACGAAGAGAAACGTCACACCCTCTTCCCCTCGCCCATCTTCTCTTCTCCGCTCCATGTGCGAGTGTCTCTTGACATCCACACACAATGCCTCTGAAATACCTACATACTGTAGTAATTAAGCAGTCATACAGACAAAGACCCGCTACTAGATGACACCAGCTCGCATGAGTTAATGTAGTACAGGACAAGTTTCCTGTGCCACGCCGCCTCCTCAACAGGGAGATTTGTGCACTCTCAGACGTGTGCCGAATTGGACCACTCCTCCCCTGCTCAAGTGTTCACATTAAATTGACTGATTCGGACGAAGCCCAGGGATCTACCGGCCCGTGTCCGTTGGCCTTCAGAAACCCCGAGGCAATGCAACATGGGATCGAGGAATTGCCCCAGTCAATCCAGAAGCGTGGTGAATATACAAACTAGGACAGTAGACAGTGAAACGAGTAGATGATCTAGAGAACCTCTAAAGTCAATTATTATGAAGTGTGGGCCAGTCGGGCCTGGGCCAGCTATCCTTGACTGTCACTCAGTGTACTGCAAGGGAGGGCAGAAGATGTGCTGATCCACTCGCCTTGGCGATCAATTTGGAGTTTCCAAAGGGCTGCCGTACTGCATGGTACCACAGGCGCGGTTTGCTCGGGCAGGGATCTTCTTGACACCCTGCGGCTGTTTTGTTAGCGCACTACACGTACGTACACACGCGCTGACTAGGTTAAACGATCTTGTCCCTGAATTAGAGCTAGCTGGCTGACGGCTTCTCCTGGTCGCACCCGAGCTGCGTAAAGGCCACGATTATTTTCAGCACTCCTCCCCTCCATCCCTTTCCTTCTTAGCCAAGCTCTGTCTTCGGCCACAGTCTCTCCATTCCCACAAGAGGTTGTGCATCCTCTTCCACAGGTTTTCGTTTCCACTGGGCAATCGATGTTTGCACCATAGTCTTCGGATTCTCACTGCAGGACCCCTGGACATTGGGATCCTACTAGGGGCTCGCCATCACCGCACACCTACTTTTCTGCCCCCCTTTCAACACTGTCTTTCACCACATTTATTATCTCCACTCCCTTTCCCTCCTTGGACTGTTCTTCTCGAGCCTTAAAGGTTGACCGACTTCACTTCAGACTGCTGCCACCATGGCCGCAACCGAGCGGGCCGTTGCCTCTGGCGCGGACGTCGGCGATTCCTTGCGGAGGCGCAATGTCCCTTCCACCCAGCCCGATGGCCTGCAAGGCCAAGCTCAAGCTGACGACAAGGAGAAGGTCAAGAAGGTGAGTCGAGGCGGTCATGAATCATGTACTGTGTAGAACATACGCTGATATGGATCACCCTAGCAACCATCGATACTCCAAGTCCTCGACGAGTGGGAGTTCCTCATCGCTCCCATCATCTTTACCGCCCTCGCCTTCTTCACCCGCCTTTACAATATCGGACTGTCCAACATCGTGACATGGGACGAAGCACAGTACGTCTAGCCTCCAACTACCAATACACACCGGCAACATTCGCTGACCCTGATATTGTAACAGCTTTGGAAAGTTCGGATCCCACTACCTGAAGCACGAATACTACTTCGATGTCCATGTACGATATTCCCCGCTAGAGCCTTCTACAGGATAATGTTCTAATACTAGAGTAGCCGCCCTTGGGAAAGCTTCTCGTCGGCCTGTCAGGATATCTTGCTGGATACAATGGGTCTTTCGAGTTCAAGTCCGGAGAGACATACCCCGAGGATGTCAACTACACCTTTATGCGCCAGTTCAATGCTTTCTTCGGTGCCGTTTGCGTTCCAATGGCCTATTGGACCGCTAAGGAGCTGAACCTTAAGCGACCAGCAGTCTGGCTCGTCACACTCATGGTTCTCTGTGAGAACTCCTACACCACCATCAGCAGATTCATTCTCCTCGACTCGATGCTCCTCTGCGGCACAGTCGCCACGACGCTCTGCTGGGCAAAATTCCACAGGCTTCAGGACAAGAGCTTTGAGCCCGAATGGTTCTTCTGGCTATTCATGACGGGAGTCAGCATCGGCTGTGTTACTAGTGTTAAACTGGTTGGGCTGTTCGTCACTGCGCTGGTCGGCCTGTACACTGCTGAAGATCTTTGGAACAAATTCGGCAACATCCGGATGCCCTACGCGGAACTCGGAGCTCACCTCGCCGCAAGAATCGTTGGTTTGATCGTTCTGCCGTTCTTGATCTACATGCTCAGCTTCGCAATCCACTTTGCTGTCCTCACCGATACCGGGCCAGGTGACGCCCAGATGAGCTCGCTGTTCCAGGCCAACCTCCGTGGCACCGAAGTTGGCCAGAACAGCCCTCTCGAGGTGGCATATGGTTCTAGGGCTACAATCAAGAACATGGGTTATGGCGGTGGACTCTTACACTCCCACGTCCAGACATACCCGGATGGTTCTGGCCAACAACAGATTACCTGCTATCACCACAAGGACGCCAACAACGATTGGTTCTTCTACCCGAACCGCCGGGACCAGGATTACGACGAGAATGAGGAGCCCCGCTTCATTGGAGACGGTGAAGTCATCCGCTTGATCCACGCTCAGACCGGCCGCAACTTGCACTCACACGATCTTTCTGCTCCTGTTACCAAGGCTGATAAGGAGGTCTCATGTTACGGCAACCTGACAATAGGCGACGACAAGGACCACTGGAAGGTAGAGGTTGTGCGAGACGTTGCATCCAGGGACCGCAGCAAGGTCCGGACCTTGACCACCGCGTTCCGACTGAGACATGAAGCTTTAGGATGTTACCTGCGAGCTGGTAATGTCAACCTGCCGCAGTGGGGTTTCCGACAAATCGAAGTTACCTGCACCAAGGAAAACAATGCCAGGGACACATATACACACTGGAACGTGGAGGCTCATTGGAACGAGAAGCTGCCCCCTGCAGAACCTGGCCAGTACAAGTCGCCTTTCATTCACGACTTTATCCATCTCAACGTCGCAATGATGACATCCAACAATGCCTTGGTTCCTGATCCAGACAAGCAGGATGACCTGGCTTCTCAGTGGTGGCAGTGGCCTATCCTGGTAAGTTGACTCTGCCTCGTTTCAAGGGGCTCCCTATGTTGGGTCGACAATTCAATATGCTGATGTGATATTTAGAATGTTGGCTTGCGCATGTGTGGTTGGGACGACCACATTGTCAAGTATTTCCTTTTGGGCAACCCCTTCGTCTATTGGGGGTCGACGCTGTCCATGGGCCTCATTGGCGCCATTGTCCTATTCTATCTCGTCCGATGGCAGCGCGGTATTAAGGATCTCTCCCAGTCCGACATCGATCAGATACATTACGCCGGTCTCTACCCACTCGCGGGTTGGTTCCTGCACTACCTGCCATTCGTGATCATGGCTCGTGTCACCTATGTCCACCATTATTACCCTGCCCTGTACTTCGCCATCCTGACGACAGGGTTTTTGGTGGACTGGTGCTTGCGGAACCGTCACCAGGCTCTCCAGGCTGCTGTGTATGGCGGGCTCTACGCTGTCACCATTGGTCTCTATGTCTACTTCATGCCAATTTGCTGGGGCATGACTGGCCCGAACAAAGACTACGCCTACATGAAGTGGTTCGACGCCTGGAGGGTGACCGACTAAAGAAAGCGTGGCAGTTCAAGGGTCCTGTTGGATGGCAACCGTGGTGTCTCTGGAGCAGCAATCCTACAGTTTTAGTTCAGGAGTTACAGGGGAGCATTTCGAGTCTCTGCCGGGACATGGCGGCTGTGTCATGTTGCTGTGTATGGCCTAGATGTCGAGAAAGAGTTTTCGATGTTCGGTCATTTTGGCGAGATTGCCTGATAAAATAGGAACTATGGATGAGAAGGGACGTCCCACCTGAAAGAAGTAATACCACAGTCTCGCTCGTGCTTGCTACTTTATGCGATGCTCAATTTTTCTATGCCTGATGTTGCCTGTCAGCCCAGCTTGCTGATTATGCATTAAGTGCTGTAAATTGAAGTTGAAGTACTTCCATAAGATTTGCTCCGGCCGGGTGGTTGCTCAACCTGACAAGGCCTGATAATATTTCGTTTTCGTCAGAGACGCCCCGGAATCACTTTCGTTGCGCCCGCTTTTCCCTCACTCGACCGTTTGGCCTTTATATTAACAACACATTCCACCACTTGCATTTTTCCTTGCGTCTACCTTGACGCCCGATCCGCCGCCCCAACCGGCGCCGTGCCCCTTGACGCCAGACCGCCTGTCGTTGAGGTCGTACTTGCCCGCCTGAATGTTCTGGTATATCCTCTCGGCGACGCCGAGAAAGGCCTCCTCGACATACTCACCGGTCTTAGCGCTCGTCTCGACGTAGCGAAGCACACCGTTCTCGCGCGCCCAGGTGGTGGCCTCCTCGGCGCTGACCTCGCGCTTCTCGTTCGCGAGGTCGGCCTTGTTCCCGACGAGTATGACCACGATGTCCGGCTCGGCGATCAGGCGCAGGTCGTTGAGCCAGTCGGTCACGTGCGAGAAGGTCGACTTGCGCGAGATGTCGAAGACAAGGAGCGCGCCGCTGGCGCCGCGGAAGTAGGAGCGCGTCACCGACTTGTACGTCTCCTGGCCGGCCGTGTCCCACAGAGACAGCTTCATGTGCTTCTGGGGCTGTTGCGAGTCCTTGAGGGCAGCGCGCGGCGGGTCGGGCAGGCCGTTCGGCGGGTCTGGTTTTGAGGAGGGGTCCGGGCTGGAGGGTGATGATGATAAGGCGTCTGGCTGGGAGGCGGCAATGCCCTTGTTGGCGGGAGCACCGACGGGTACTATCCTAGAGCCGAACTCGACTCCGATCGTGACATCGTGGTGTTGTACAAAGCGCCCCTCGCAGAGCCGGATTGTCAGGGACGACTTGCCGCAGCCGCTGTCTCCTATGCAGACCAGCTTGGCGATGTAGTCCCAGGGTGGTGAGGACATGGGAACGGTGTGTGTTATGTGATGGATGTGTGGCTGTATGCACGGGACAACGGTCGGCAGGGCGGGGTTGTGAGGTTTTGTTGTCTCGAGACCGGAGTCGCCAATGGCTCCGAGCGAGCGGACCGATCGAACTGATAGGGTCCGGTGGCGATCCCTTGCGGGTTCAAGACTTGTAAATGGGCGATTTGTTGGGCAAGGTTCAGCGAGACGGCAAGTAGACACAGAACGCACGAGAGCACAGCGCGGGATGGGTTGGTGTATCACGAGTTTAGCAGATTGAGGACGTGGGGATGCCGCAGAGTGAGCAGCAAAGAGCGATGAAGAACTCTATGGCGGGAATCTGAGCATCACGAGTGACGTTAGACCGCTGATCCACCTGGTATAGGCTACGGGATCAATGTCACGCTCGGGTGGAGCAGCCACCTGATGACTACCTAGTCTGCATAGGCTACGTAGTGTATCTAGCATGTGTAGGTACAACGCACAGGGGTCTCGGGTAGGAGACAGGGGCGGGCGCTATCGGTCATCTACCGCTTATCTGCAGCCTGTGGGGGACGGCGCAAGGGTGCAAGTCCGGTCGGCGAAGTGACTGCTTTCCAAGAGGAGGGTTTGGCTGGAAGCGGTCGGCCATGGGGAGAGAGAGGGGTCCAGGTACTGTACATCATGTACGTACACAATGACTGCCTGTGACTGCGGGCCTGTGACTGCCTACCCGTCAGGTCAAAGCAGAGGAGGAGCGGGAATCGATGAATCCCTGCATTAGGCATTAGACCCTCAGGCGTGCTGTACGTGCTCACTCTAACCTAGTCATCCCGCCCTCGGCTCTGGGCGCTCTCCCGCCTGGTCCTGTGCTAGGTACTACAATGCCTTGACCTCTGCCTCTGCCTCTTGCATCTGCCTTGACAAGTCAGACCGTATCTCTTCTTCTGCATCTCATCTACGCTTCCGTCCCGTTATTCTCCCCAAAAGGCGACCCGGCCGTTCTTATTCATTCCATTTGCATCCTCACACGTCATCCCGTCGACCAGCGCCTGCCAGACACCGATCTCGAGAGCCCGGCCTGACTGACCGCCACCCGCTGATTTGAGGCTCACCCAGCAGCCTGAAAGCTGAGGAACCTCAGCCATGTTCTCAGAGTGTAAGGCTCCTCCCACTGTTGAAATATGCTTCGCTCGCGCGCCGTGTTCTGCGTTCTGTGTCCGATCTCTTGTCTTGTCGTCTGCGCCTAGCTAACCCGGCCCAGATGCTTCGAGGTTCCTGGCTCAGTCGCAGTCCCGCCTTTCCAACTTCCAAGGCCAGCCCGACAACACCGATACACCGCCACGCAGCCAGCCAGGCGAATGGCAAAATAGAACATCCAGGAATGGAAATGGGAACAGGTCCTTCCTAGGCCGTGGCACAAACCCTTATCAGCCCGCCGCCTCTCGTTTTGGTCACCTCAGCTTCGCGTCCAGACTCGCGACCCCTCAAGATGCGCCCCTCTTCCATAGCACCAGAGACGAACTGCGTGAAGAGGAAGACGAGGATGAGAGGGACAGAGAGGCTGCAGACCTATATGCTCTGCAAAGGTCTCGTCGGGTCTTCCAGGCGAGCCGGCTGGAAGAAAGTACCGAGCCCGAAGACGAGGGGGGCCCAGCATCACTCGAGCACAGTCAGGAAGAGCAAGATAGCAGGGCCTTCCTCGAGCGCGGACAGACCAGAGGCATAAAGAGCAGTTGGAGTGGGCCTAGAAGCAGCGTGGCCCGCACCGGTCCGGGGCGAGGTGGTCACGAGGGCAGCCTTGAGAGAGTTGTCTCCAACAACAGCAGCGACTCATCCGCTAAAGGAAGGATGGAAGATGTTGGCCTGGAATCGACAATAGCGGACAGTGAGCCACCAGCTGATCTGACCATGGAGCAGTCCACCGACGATGTCCCTGCCTTTCAGAGGTTAAAAGGCTACAAGGCGACGGCCCGCGTGCCACTACGGCGGGATTCGACGATGGATTCTGAATTGGGGAACTCCTCTCCTTACGATGACAGACCGGACGCTGCACCGGCAGCCCCAGAGGGCGAGCTCTTTAAGCACGATGCATTCTTTGCCTGGGTATATCTCATCGCTCTCGCCTCGATGCTACCGACCTTCATCTTGGTTTGGCTGCACACTTCCGCCCCTAGCGGGAAGAAGCCCTTAGGCGATACGATATATACCGTTTTACGATCGTCTTTCCACCTGCTGGCCGTGGACACCTTGGTGGCAATGATTGTCTCTTTCATGTGGCTTGCAGCTTTGCGATATTTTGTCAGGCCCCTGGTTGGCTTGATTCTCGTTGCCGTCCCGATTGTGATGCTCTCGTTCTCGATATATCCATTTGTCTCGAGCTTCCAGGGCGAAAACCACGGCTCGACCATCCAGGATGTCGTCATGCGATGGGCTTCCACTATCCCCGGCGTGTTTGCGGCTGTGTGGATCTACATGGTGTGGAAGGGACGCCATGCGCTGGGCTCGGCCGTTGCCATCCTCGAATTCTCCAGCCGTATTCTGGCCGCAAACAGTGCTCTAATGCTAGTTGGAATGGGCACCCTCGCCTTGATCGTTTCCTGGACGTGGGTCTGGCTGGCGATGTTCACCAGGGTCTTCCTCGGTGGATCCTACTCGAGCACCGTGTCCAGGTTCGTTCTTCAAGCATCAAGCTGGTGGTTGGGTGTATATTTCCTCTTGATGTACCTGTGGACGCTCTCCATGATCTCGGGCGTCCAGCGAGGAACGACTGCAGCGACAGTCTCACAATGGTACTTCCATCGCAACGCAGTACCGGCCGTGGCGTCTCGCGAAATCGTGGCGGCCGCCCTGAACCACTCGGTGACCACCATCTTTGGGACTATCTCGCTGTCCACGCTGCTGGCTTTGATGGTTCGGATGCCCCTGCTTGTTCTTCATCGGCGTATTGCAAGCATCATTGCCGCCTTCTTTTATACCCTGATTCCCACATCTATTGTTGCCATGACAAACCCTCTGACCCTTACCTACGCTGCCATCCATTCCCAACCTCTCGTGGACTCGGCTCGCGGCCTGAGCCAGATGGACTTCCTAGGCCCACAAGCGCCAACGACGACCTTGACCCCGCGTGCATTCAAGCAGCGAGGCACAGCTCCGTTACTCCCCTACCGCCTGGCAAAGCTGCTCCTGCAGGCTACCAAGTTTATCATGGCCACAGCCCTGGGCTTCGCAGGGTGGGTGATGACTGCAAGGCAGCTTTCGGTTTCTGTGCCGGATGGCAGCACTGGACTCAAGGGCAGCGCATATGCCTACGTGGTTGGTCTTGTGGCGAGCTTTATTGGCTGGGGAGTACTTGGTGCCATGGAGGGGATACTCAGCTCCATCGTGGACGCGGTGGTGATCTGCTACGGCAGCGAGACGAAGATGGCCAGTGGAGGTGGCGGGTATTGTATGGAGGCTGCGCAGCTCTTTGGCGGGAGAGGGAGGAGACGGGAGTGGGATGAAGCCTCGGAGTACTGACGAAAGCGATATACCCCACGAGTACGGCGACAACAACGCGCAAGTGGTGTCATGGACGTGGGGATTTTTCATGGGAGGGCCCTGCGGACGGAAAGTATGTTTTTGACGGCAGGAAGCGCGGCGTTTTCTGTCAATTGTTTTGTTTCTGGGCTACGGCTCTGTGGTTTCTTCGGTGGTCGATATGGCTTCACGGCGCATACCCCGGTCTGGAATGACTCCAGGATAGATGCCTAGACTGACATAGAAGGGTTGCAATGGTACATATGAGGCTCCAAGTGCTCATGAAAGCGTTTCTTAGAGGGGCAGGCGGTTCCCACTCCGGCGTTTTGCGTACAATTGTGGTGGACCAGTCCTCATTTGTGCAAAGAACCTTAGAACCCGACGGGTTGTAAACTGCAACTTTAGTCAGCCACCTTTATGAATTTCCCTGGCCTGCCTTTCGTCTCTCACTTCCACTGATAAAATTCTTACAATCATATTCATATTGTGATTCATGTTAGATGATATTTACTCCTCGGGACCTATCACGGGGGTGCTTCAGAGACATAAGCAACTAGTCTTGATACATCAAATGAAGCTGAGTTGACGCTACCTAAAGCGCTTCCAGCCAGAGGGGACTTCAGCAAGAGGAAGCAAGCAATTGGAGCAACACACACACACCCTCTCCAAAAGCTTCCGTTCAAATAGTGCTCTACAGACTTTGAAAGGATAAAGTGTATGACTCCCAGGGTCATTATGATGGTCTGCTTCTTATTTCTCTCGTCATTCAATTTTGTTTTGATCGATTGATTACACTGGTCTCTCTAACGCTCTGTTTGCCCTACTTATAATAATTATATTCCTGTGTGATATCAAAGAACCAGGACCTTTCCACATGAGCTCAACACTTGAGACCTGTGCACAACAACAAGAGTGACTATCAAGCGCGCCTCTTGAGAATAACGTTCTTCTTTGCCACTTAGCGCGGCTATCTTGACCTTGAGGCGCGCTAGAAACCATTTCATTTCAATCCTGCGTCCATATCCATAGTCTTGAAGGCCAATCCGCGAACCCAAATCAGGTCCTAGCAGGATGCTGAGGAGGGTCGCAGCGGGTGCCCAGATAGTCATCGGGCATGACCTCGTACGAGTCGTACAGGTTGCGGCTTTCTGCCGAGGGCGTCCGTCTTGCTGCCTCCAGGTCAAAAGCCGCAGGTGGTGGGACACGCTCGCAGACGACAGCATTGGACGGGGCCTTTTCATCGCCGCTGCTCCTCGCAGATCCACTGGCCTGTCCACCAGGCTTGCTGCTGCTACCATGCCCTCGCCTCCAGTGGCTCCTCAGATCCACGAGACTGGTCAGCGAGGTGCCGAAGCTTCGGAGGAAACCGAGGTTCATCTGGCGCAGGGCGGGAAGTGTCGGCGCGGAGCCAAGTATGATGACGAGACACTGCTCGAGGCCGGCCCACAGCATCCCCAGAGCGGTCTCGTGGATGGTGCTCTCGTGCGCGGTGACGATGCGCATGACGCAGGCCACCATGCTGAAGAGCGAGCCGGCCATGAGGGCGCAGAGGCCGAGGCGGCGCTGCAAGGGCATGTTCAGGTTCCCGATGATCAGGATTGGGAAAAGCACAAATGTCAGGTCAGTCAGGGCGAAGACGGCTATGAATTGAGAGTACAGTCAGTGATCTCATTGCTCCTCTTAACATCTGTCGAGAGACATCTGGACTATTTGTGCAGACAGGGAGGGAACAAGAAAATGAGCTACTACTCACAACCTGATAGATAAACCATCGACAGTTGAACCATTGGGTCCCATCTCCGTGCTGGAAGAAGCGGGTTCCAAAGGCCCTCGACTGGGCTCACCTGTGCCCATGTGACGATGATAGACAGTGTACCCAAGACTGCGACAAGCGACGTGGTTGCAATCAGCCACCTCTTGAGCCAGATCTTGGTGCCAAACAAGCTGATCAGCAGTAGAGTAATCGAGATCCGAGCAGCGATAGAGGCCAATACGCCAGGCACGGTGGAGATGTAAATCCACTTTAGTATGTTGATCCAGGCCATGGTCGGGTCCATGATGAGGTACTCGTCGTGCTTGCCCAGCCCGTATTTGTGTGCCTCGGTGATACATGCTTGACTGGCTATTTGGAGTACCTGTTGACTTTCATCAGCAGTTTGTCCCATGTTTGTGCTTCCCGTCCATCCACAGGCAGCCGAAACCATCAAGCCAAGTGGGAAACATACCAGTGCGACCAACATGACCCAGTCATGGTCCTTCAGACCGTGTGCGACCTTTTGACGCACGTAGAAGCGCAAAGCAATGACAATAATGGCTGCTGCCGTGAGTGCCCATGTTGCGCCCAGGATGGCGGGTCCGCTGTCGTGAGGGTCATGGAACATGTTGGGCGTTTCCATGTTGGGCGGTTTGCACGGCGCAATATTACCCGCTGGATGACGCTAAAAGACAGGTATCGATGTCTCGTCTTGGTGATTCAGGATGCCTGAAGCATAGTCCACATGCTCTGAGTAAGTACTTGTTGGATATATAAGCTCCTTACTCAGGACTTATCATCCACCCGGCGCCAGCCTAGTCCAGATTTATCACGAAGCCGAAGCCGCCCCAAGGTTACAACAGAGTCCAAGCCACACAGTTCCAATCCTCTCGGAGGGGCACGGAAGGATTGTTGAAGAGGGGCCCTTGAAGGGTGCACTCTGCGTTCTTGGGCTGACTGCCGCGCCGGAGGGAGTGTCCATGTTCTGACAGTTGAATCTTGTTTGGACCACGCGCAATAATTATCGCGCCAGCAATGCAGTGGGCAGGATCAGCCTGCAGTCATCTCTTGCAGTCGTCGACCCAATCAGGCACACCACCTTGTGTCGAGACGGGGACTGAGTGCGTCCGAACCGCCCGGCTGCCTGCCAGGTTGCTGACATTGCAGCCCTGTCGCTCCATAACTGATCAGTCACAATATGTCCCGGGGGCCGAAGTCTCGCAAGCGAAAATTTGAGGATGCCTGACGTGGAAAAGTCGCAGCGGCCCCCAAATTCTTGCGGCGCAGAAGCACAGGGTAGGCAGCCTTATGGTGTGGGATGACAAGGAGTAGCCTCAACTTTTAGTCGGACTGCAGGTGGATAAGGGCCGTTTTCACTTAACTTCAACATTATAGGCTGAGAGATATCTAAGGTATTTTGGGATGCATTTGAACAGACTCCATCAACCTGAAGTGGGGCCAAGACTGGGGGTGGATGGCTGAATTCGGACTCAATAAGCTCTCTCTCACATGTTGCCCGTCGGCCTGGGCAGCGGGAAGTTCCTTTGCCCATATCAACTGGTGCCCTGTCAAGCTGTGGCTAATGACCGTTCTATCCATGGCCCCACTACGCGGACAGGTAGCAAAGCGGCCGAGCTGATTCCCAGCCTCATGCCGGAGTAGATCCAGATGGGACTGCTCCAGACGAAGAAGGCAAGCACCCAAAACCACCCCAGAACATGGCGGAGGCGCGCAGGCAACAAGGCGGTGACTATGGGTTTGAGGGCATCCTCGAGCATGATGAAGGCGGCGTGCAAGAGGAAGAAGACGACGGCTCCATTTTGGGCATTTGGCACGCCCATCAGCTGGTCGGCGTGGTGGTGGATCAGACCAGAGATGAGAAAGGCAATCGCCAGGCGCGTGTAGCGAGAGACGACCGAGTGACGCGAGACGAAGGGGAGGGTGTGGTCGACCACCAGATTGGCATGACCTGTCAGAAAACAGCGGAACATCTGGTGCCAGGAAACACTGCGGGTGGTCATGTCAGCGTTGCACAATCAGATCCTGCAGAAGTGGAACTCACCCCCAAAAGCGGCGGATCGTGTATGCTTCGGAGAAGGACCCGTAAAGGGAAGGGCAATCGGCGGGACTGCTCAGTCCCAGTGACACCGCAGCGATGGCACCCATGTTGTTCATGAAGAGATTGAGAATGCCCGTCGTGAGCCAGTATCCGACGACGGTGCCGGCGCGGAACATAACATCGCCCGTACTCAAGCTGCCCAAGGAGAAAAGAGCGGTCTTGTCTGCTCGCACCATGGCCTGTTCGGGCGGTGGCATTGAGACCACGACATCGACGAAAAGATAGGCGAGGAGTGTAATGGCCGCGCGCTTGAGCACGAAGCCCGCGCGGTTCTGCGACTGAAGACCGGCTGAGGACGGGACATTCTTGACCTGCCAGGGAGTCCCAACCCGTCTAACATTCCACAAGAGACCAACGGCCGCTCTGGAATCCCGCAACGCACCCGTGGTTGAGCCATGGAGGAGTCGAAGCTGGGCGGCGTGAACTCGGGAGACCAGGACCAGATCTGAGGCGCTGAGGAACTGGACCCACAGCAGCGAGGCGACTGTTGCGGCCCAGTGCGGCCTCTCATTCCTAATGCAGACTGGGACGACCAGGCTCTCCATCCACACGGTGGTCCCACATAAGATGACAAGCCCAGCAGCCCGTTTGCCGGTTGACTGCGCCGCCGTGTCGAGGACGACGCGAGCGAATAGGGCGAGAAACGCCGTCTCGACGCCAAAAAAGCCCAGCGCCGTCAGGGACGCGCTATCCGACATGTCGAATGCCATTGTGCAAATCCTTCGAGCCTGTCTCGATGGTAGACTGGCTGGTATGTTTTCGTCACCCTGTGATGGGGCCGGGTAAGCCCGTTTTCTTAGAGGGGTGGGTAAGAGGAGGTGGGAAGGAGGTTAGTCTTCAGTCAAGTGAGGCTTCCAGGGACGAAGATTGTGTAAGGGACCTGAGTACCTAGGCGATATTTATAGACATGGATTCCAGCCTGAAAGCTGCACGAGAAAAAGTCTGGGGTTGTTGTTGGTGGCGCAAGCTGCACACATGCATGTGAGTCGACTTACAGCCTGCATACGCTGAAGGCCCCGCCCCCAACTGTGGATACATTCCACACTTCTCAACTAGACTATGTAGACTACTTCGAACAAGCGCCGGCTGAGCTCTTCATTCCCTTCCTTCCACCTTCGACTTACTGATAGAGCATCTACACCATACAATTATATTGTAGCATATTCAGGTTGCTGACCGTTTGCACTGAACAGGGGACCGACTCCTGCCAGGCAAGCCTCAAGAGGCTTGTTTGTGCGCCCAATCAACTGTACTGAATGAAGCCTCCAAAGCAATTGCAGAATGAATATAGGAAAATATAAGAAGGCAGTCATGTTTGTCCTTGATCGTTGTCTTCGTCGGGCTGTAATGCTAGAGACCAGGTCAAAAGCCACTGATCAGCATCCCTCACAATCAATAGAGGCTTCCGTTTGATTTAATTATATTATTTTGTATCTATTCCTCACTCTCAAAATGTCCTCCATGTTGGCAAACATGCCTCTCATGGTGCTGCAGGATCATGGCTTCATTGTCCTCGCCATCGGAGCCACAATCCTGGGCCTGCTCTTCCGTGCCTACGCTGCGACCGATTTGCCCAGAGAACTGTCTCTAATCCGGGAGAAGCCCAAGAGCAAGCACTTCAGCATCACAACACGTCTAGCCTTCTACCTACATTGCTCGTCGCTATATCGTGACATTTGGTACAAGGTATGTCCATACAGCAATCTCTCCAGTCATGCTATCTTGGCCTAGTACCGGCAGCCGACTAATCTGATATGTTTGCTGCTCGCATAGTTTTCCAAGATCGGCCTCCCGGTGCTTGTACCCACACTCGGCATCCGGAAGGACGTTTTCCTCCCACACAGCTCTATCAAATGGCTGCTCTCACAGCCCTCCAGTGTGCTTGGGATGTGGGAAGCCTTCAACGAGATGTTCCAGCTGGGCCACAGTCTCGGACATGAAAAGTACATGCTGGACACGTGGGCGGTCGATGTGGCCCGCCACGTACTCACCAAAGACCTTGACACGTTTATTGAGCCTGTTAGAGAAGAGATGCAGCTTGCGGTCGACGAGCTGCTCGGTGCGGACACGGAGAATTGGCAGACGGTCGACCTGCTTGACACGATGCGCATGATCATCAATCGGGTCGGCAGCCGATTTGTTGTTGGGAAGTCTCTGTGTACGTTACTTCTAAGTCCAAAGACGTGGCCATTATAGTGGCACAATTGCTGACCACGACGAACACAGGCCGGGACGAAGGATACCTTTCTGCCGCTGTTACGTCACTAGAGAGTATCGTCGTGAACGCTGGAGTGACTGGGTTCATGCCGCCTTTCCTGCGACCCTTGTTTGGCCGCCTGGCCTGCTGGAACACGCAAAAAGTGCTTCAGGACCTCGAGACGCGCTGTAGTACCATGCTGGAGGACCGCTTTGCTCACATCGCGGCCAACCCAGACGACGAGTCGCAGGACCCGTCGGACCTCCTACAGCGCATGCTGCGGCGCGCTCAGCACCACAGGGCGTCAGAGATGACCCTCGACCAGATGACGCGCCGCCTGGTCATGGCCAACCTGGGCTTCATCTACCAGGCGAGCTTCGCCGCCTCCAACATGCTGCGCAACATCTTGGAGTCGGACCAGGAGCACGACACGGTCCGCGTCCTGCGCGACGAGGCACAGCGCTTCAGCGCCGCCGCCGGGAACGACCCGTCCCGGCTGTGGACGCGCCAGAATATCGCCAACATGGTGTGTGCCGACAGCGTGGCCCGCGAGTCGCTGCGCCTCAACACCGTCCCGACCCGCGCCCTGGTCCGCCAGGTCATGGTGGACGGCCTGCACACCGACACTGGGGTGCCGCTGCCCCGTGGCGCCCTCGTCTCCTTCGTCAGTCAGCCCATGCACACCGACCCGGACCACTTCCCCAACCCTCACGCCTTTGAGCCCTTTCGCTTCGCGCAGTTGCGTCAAGATGAGGCCGAGGCCGAGGCACACCGAGGCGCGCACCCGTCGGACGCCTCTGTCAAGGCGACGGAGGATGCGGGTGGGAGCTGGAGCCCGCATGCGTTTCTTTCGACTGCCAACTTGCTCATCTTTGGCCGAGGGCGCAACTCATGTCCAGGCCGGTACTTGGTGGATTTTCAATTGAAGATGCTCATATCACATCTGTTGAGTAACTACGATATCAAGTTCGCAGATGGCCAAGAAAGCAGGCCAGAGAGCAAGTGGCTGCTGGAATTTATTTACCCGCAGAAGGGGATTAAAATGATGGTTAAGCGCCGGGTTGTTGGGGAGTAAAGAGTGCAAACAGTCTAGTCTAATTAGTTGCCTATAGTCACATCTGGTATTGGGCTCTAGAGCTACCCGGTGAGGAGTGCATGAAGAGCATGTCATAAGTTTGCGATGCTGATCAAATATTTGGCAATTCCCAATGCAATTCAGTACTAAAACTACACTACGGGCCATTTGCTTGCCTAGATGCAACCCTAACGCCGTGCGAACTGGAAGTGCCACCCATCCTCCCAACCAGTTGACACACCACCATCGCCCAGTCCATGACGAACCCACCCTAGCTCCGTCGCCAGTCAAACCCGGCGGACCTGAGACCGGTCGAGAACGAGGGCAGGAACCTAAAAGAAATTGGGATTTTTCCAATCAGCATAAAGCTGGTGGGTGCAGGAAAAATCCCGAAAGAAAACCTCGCGAGTTGCTCCCCATTAAGCTTCTTTTCCTCATTGCAAAAAATGGGCTCAGTCCAGCAGCCGCAATGGTTCATCACGATACCCACCTTTGGTTTGTCTATGATGAAACAATCCTGCCTCCCCATGACTATGAGCTTTGCGGGCACCGCGGCAGTGCACTGCCCGGAGCAGCTTGCCGCATCGATGGGAAACTGAAGGCGGGATACTGAGACAACGTTGGAGCGAGTGCTCTGACGCGTGGTGATGTGTGGCTGATTCGGGACTGGAACAAACTTAATTTAAAAATATAATAAATTATTTTATAATATTATCCTATTTAAATATGTTAATTATATTTTTAAAACTATTTTAACCTTAATAACCTTATTTATTTAAAAAAAAAATATTAATATTATTATTAAGTTATAAAATATAATATTTAAAAATAATACTTTAATTACTTAAAAATAATTTTTATTTAAAAAGTATAAATCCTTTATAATTTTTATTAAAGTTTTTATTAATTATAAAATTATATTTAATAAATTTTTTAATAAAAAATATAATAATATTACTATTATTATAAACAAATAGTTCTATAAATTTATTTAATAGGAAATTATCTATTTATTTTAAAGTATTATTTAGTTTATACTTAATTAACTTTACTTTATTTTTATTAAATTATTTTAAAAAAAATAATTAGTTAAACTTTTTAATAAAACTTAAATTTCTTAATAATAAAATTATAAAAAAAACTACCTTTACCTTTATTTACTAATTAAAAAAGTAAGATAAAATTATTTATTATAATTATAATAATTATATATATATAAATATAAACTATAAATACTTATATAAATACTATAATTACAATAATACCTATTCTAAATTATAATATAATAAAAAAAAGGAGATTTAATTTACTTTAAAAATCCTTTTAATTATAATAATTAATTTAAACTCTTACCTTAGCTTTTTAATACCTTTCTTTTTTATTTACTATAAATACTTTTATTTTAATTTAATTCTATTTTATTATATTAATTAAATAATTAAATAAACTTCCCTATATTTTATTTAAATATAGAACTATTATAAGGTAATACTAACCCCCTTATTATTTAAGTATAAATTAAAGTATTATAAAATTACTTTAATAACCTTAAAACTATAATTAATAATATTTTTTATTTTAAAGTTATAATTAAGTATAATAAAAACTTAATATTACTTATTTTATTAAAAAACCTTGCTTTAATATAAAATAATTTATTTATTTTATAAGTTAATCTTATAAAAAACCTTACTTTTAATTATATTTTAATATATAAACCTATTAAACTATTTATTTATTCCTTATAAAGACTTATTTTTAAAATAAAATAAAGGCTTTTACTATATATACTACCTTTTTTATTTTATTAAAACCTTTATTAATAATAATATTTAAAAGAATAAGCTTTTTTTAAGTATACTACTTTATATAGTATATTTAATATAATATATAAGGTAAGATATAATATTTAAATTATTAAAAGGGATTTAAAGGATACCTTTTAATTAATACTAGTAATGTTAATAAGTTAGAAATTATTAAGTTTTATATAAAATAAATAATATTATTATAAAAATTATTTTCTTTTTAACCTTTATATAATTTTATTCCTTTTTAACATTTTTATTAAAAAACTTTATTAGGTATTTATAGTTATATAGAAATTTAGTTTAAATATCTTTATAAAGTATTATTTAAATAATTTTATTATTACTTTATTAATAAAAATATTTAATTACCTTAAATACTTAATTCCTTTTTAATAGTTCTTAATTTTTTAATTTTTAGAAATAATTTTAAACTTAATAAAAAACTAATAAAGTTTTATAATAAAAGTTTTTAATATTATAATTAATATTATTTTAATTAAAGTATACCTTTTATAAAAGTATATAAATAAAGTATATATAAAAGTAAAAGAGGTATTATTTATAATTACCTTTTCCCTTTATAATATTTAAATACTTAAAAGATTTTTTAATTTTTATATAGTTATTATTTAATTTAATCCTATATTTATTTATTTATTTTAGCTTTTTATTATATTATTTAATAATAGAATTTTTTATTTAAGTTTAATAGTATTTTATTATTTAAAAATATAATATAAATAATATATTATATATTTATAAATACTTTTAATATAGGGTATAATATTTTTTAGTATTAGTTAATATTAAGTATTAATAAGTTAGCTACCTTAGTAAGTTAACTACTTTTAAATACTAATAGTATACTAACCTAAATTATAATACTATAATAAAAAAGAAAATTAAATTTAATTAAAATTAGAGTTAGAATTTATAGATAATTTTACTGTTTTTTTTATATATTTATATATTATACCTAATTTTACTATAATTACTATATTATGTTTTTTAATAATTTACTATAAACTACCTTATTAATATTATTATTTATTTTATTAATTAATTACTTTCCCTTTTTTTTTAATTAATTAATTTTTTAATATTTTTTATATAAAATACCCTTTTATCCTTTATATAAGTTTTTTTTAACTTTTTAATATTTAAAAAGTATTATATTTACTTTTTAAAAAATATTAGTTTTTTAGATTAATAAGGTAACTATATAGATTAATAACTATATACCCTTTACTAATTAGTTAATAATAATTAAAATTAGTATTAAAAAGCTTCCTTAATAATAAAAAATATAATCCTTAATTAAAGTTAATTAAAAAATTACTTATATTAAATTATATAATATTTAAAAAACCTAAAGTATAGGTAGTATTAAAAAGTTTAGTATTATTATTAATATTTAAATTTTAATATTTAATTTAAAAAGTATAATTTTTTAATTAAATAAAATTAAACTTATACTTGTAAAAGTTTTTTTAATAATTTTTAGTTTAAAAATTTTATTATATATAATATAAAAGGTTAAAAAAAAATCATTTTATTAATATAAATAATTTAAGTTTTATTAAATTAGTTAATTTTTATATTATATACCTTTTTTAATAAATTAAAATATTTAATATTTAATAGTTAAAATAAATAAAATAAATAAGGAGGTATATAAAGGGTAATAATATTCTTTATTTTATAATATTATTTAAAATTTATTAAATAATAACTTTTATATTTATTAAAAAGTAATAATTAATAAATACCCTTTTTTTATAATATAGTATATTTTTTAAAATATTAAATTTATTTTATAATACTATTATTAGTTATTTATCTATTTAAACTTATTTTAATAATTTAATTATTAAATAGGTTATCTTTAATATACTAGTTTATAAGGTAAACCTTTACTTTAATAATTAAAAATAGTAATTTAATTTACCTATTTTTATTAATTAACTTAATATTTATTACTTATTAATAATTTTCAGGTTATATTTATTTTACTTTTCCTTATTAATTTAAATATATAATTATAATTTTAAATAAATTAATACTTATTATAAAGTTTAATTTATTAAAGTTATAGGTATCATAATTAAAAATCCTATATTTCTTATATATATTAAATATAAGGTTAAACTATATATTTATTATATTAAGATCTTTATATAGGGCTTTTTTATAATTATATATATAATTAATATATATTTTAAAATATAGTTTTAATAAAATAAGTTTTTTTACCTAATTAATTTTAATAATACTATTATTATAATTGTAAAGTAGGGATTTTACTATATTTTTATTATTTTTAAAAATAAGTAAGTATTCTTATAAATCCTAATTAAATATATATTAAGTAAATACCTTTTTTTTATTTTTATTAATATTTTATTATTAAAGTAGGTATTTTATTATATAGTTTAATTAGCTATTTTATCTTAAATAGTAAAGTAAAAAACTTAGTATTTTTTTACTATATATTAAATATTTAATTTTAAATTAAATTTAATAATTTAAATAATAAATTAAATATTATTCTCTTTTAATTTACTTATTATAAGATATAATGCGAAAAAATGTATAAAAAAGATAGATAAGAGTAGTTAGTAGAAAAGTAGCTGGCTTACTAGGGTGGCCAACTTATTAGTGCTTAATGTTAATATTTCTAATTAGAAATAATTAGTATTTTTAATTTTTAATTTTATAAAATTAAAACTTTATTATATTAAAGTTTTTAAATCTTTATTTAAAAGAAAGTATTAATATTATTAAAACTTTATATATTTTACTTACTTTAAATAAATAACGTTATTTTTAATAATATAATATAATTATTATCTATATTAATAATAAAACTATATAAACTATAATTATTAATTATATTATATAATTACTTACTATTTTCTTTACTTTTAAAGTATTATTTTACTTTACTTTTACATTAAATATTAAGGTTTATACCATTAAGGTTTATACCATTAAGATTTATATTAATAATAATACTTTTACTAATATAATTTTTTATTAAAATTAACCTTTAATTATTAATATTTATTTAAATTAATAAAACCCTTTACTAATAAACCTAGTATTAATTTTATAATAAAAATAAATAACTTTATTAATAGTAAAATTTATATTTATCTTATTTAGGTTAATATAAAGCTATTAATAAAAAAGCTTTATAATATAAATATTTACTTATACTTTAAGGTATATTATTTATATAGAATTTAAAATACTTTTTTAGTTATTATAAAATCCCTTTTTATATTTATTACTATATTTATATATAGTAAATACTTTATAAAATAAGTTAAAACCTTTATTATATAGAAATACATTTTTAATATTAAGTTTTAATATGTAAATATTACTATAAATATATAAGTTTTTATAAATAAATATATTAAATTTTTACTTAATAAAGTAATAAACTTTTTCCTTATAATATTTATTAATAAATAATAATTAATTAACTTAAACCTTTTTTATAAGATATTATTTAATTATATTATAGTAAAAAAGAATATAACTATAAAGTTAAACCTTAATATAATTTTTATATTAATATTTATAATATTTCTTTATATAAATAAGTTTATATAACTTAATACTTACCTTAATATATATAACTTTAATTTTAAATACATTATTTAAAAGTATATAACCTTCTTTTTAAATTACCTTATTATTATATTTTTTATATTAAAAAAAAATTAAAAAAATTATAAGGTTACTATTTTTATTATTAAGATTAATAGGTTATATTATATATATATATAATATAGTTTACTAATTAACTATTATTATTACCTTACTATTACTTTTTACTAAATATACCAAGTTTAACTAACCTTAATACCCTTATAATATAAAAAGATTAATTATATTTAATACTAATTAGTACCAAATAATCTTAATTACTTATTTTTAATTAATTTAGTTAATTTAAAGTTATAATAGTATTATAATATTAATTTAAAGAATTAAGGTTTTAATAAATAGATTTGTTTTTGGTATAAATTATATCCCTATTTTTTACGTTAGTCTTATATTACTTTACCTACTTAAATATTTAATACGTTAGAAATTAACATCCACAATATCAATTTACTTTAAAAAAGATAAAATCTAACTAACAATTTAGGTAATTAAAAATTCTAAAAAAAATTAAAAAAAAACCCTTAAATATAGCTTAAGTTATTTAGATTTTTAGTATCTTTAAAATTACTCTACTTAATAAGATAAATAACTAACTATATTATAAAAAGTTATATATTATATAGTATAAACTTAATTTAGTTAAAAAGTATATACTTATTTAATATATACTTAAATAAAATATATAAAAATTCCTAATATAACTTTTTAATATAAAAAATATAGTTAACCTTTTATTAATATTATAAAATAATAAAACTATTAATAGAAATTAGGTATAATACTTTATAAATATATAATTAAACTTAAAAACTAAGTTTAATTAACCTTATAACTATTAAAGGGCCCTTTATAAAAATCTAAAGGTTATTAAGAACTAATTTTATTTATTTTATAATATAATAATTAAATATAATATTATAAATAATAATTTATATAACTTTAATAAAATTAACTTTATAATAGGTATAATAACTATATTAATAGTTATTATATATTTTAATTAATATAAAAAAGTTAAATTTATATAATTTAAAAATTAAAAATAAATAATAGTTATTAAATATATTAATATAAAGGGTTAATATATTCTATTATTTATAATTATTTAAGGTATTTACTACTTTATTAACTAAATAATAAAGTTAAACTTTTTATTAAATTAGGTAATTAAATTTATTTTAAATAAGTAAATAAATAATAAAACTAATTTTAAATAAATTTAATATTTTAATAAATATATAAAATAATAAATAAAAGGTATATATTAAATATTTATTTTTAATAACTATAAAAGTTATATATTAATAAAATTTAAATAATATTATAAAAAATATAATATTATCCTTATTAATATATTATTATATTTATTTTATTTATTTTAATTATTAAATATTATATTATTTATATTATTAAAGTATATATATAGTAATAAAATTAACCTTTTTATTTAAACCTTTATTAACTATATTATTAAGGTTAAGTTTTTTTTTATATTTAAAATAACTTATAATAAGGTCTTTATAAAAGAAAATATAAAATTTAAGTTTAAAAAAGTTAAAATTTCTTTATAAGATTTAAACTTTATTATTTTTAAGTTAAATATTTACTTATAAACTTTAATATAATCCCTCCCTATATTACTATTAAAATAGGAATTATAAATACTTTTTAATACTTATTAAATTATTTAATAATTAAATTTTATTAAAAGTAAAATTTTTAATTATTAGGGTAATTCCTTTATATTAATTATTTAAATAATTAAAAAGTTTATAAAGGGTATATAAGTAATAGTATATTAAATTATTTTTTTAAATAATTAGGTTTATACTTTTAAGAAGGTTAATATTAGCCTTACCAAACACTAAAGGGCTAAAAAAAGCTAAGTATAGCTCAGAGGAGCACTTATTATTAAGGAATCCTAAGCAATAATTAAAGAAAAAGAGAAGGGGAAGCGGCCAGCGGGTGAAATGGCTGGTAGTGCTGAGGAGGCGGTCTGCGGCGGACTGAGTAAACGACGATGTGGCAACTGCGGCAAGACTGGGCATAATGCAAGAACCTGTGAGAAAGATGCAGAAGAGTCTATTCATTCAGATCCCAAGTAAATAATAGTACATTTTACAACGGTCCGCGGCAGACCGCCGAAATAGTTAATCTAGATAGTATAAAATAAGGTTAATTTTATATAGCTAAAATACTCCATTTTAGTAGGGAAGCCAATTTTCCCACTAAAAGTTATCCACTTTAGATTGGTACTATAATACTACTAACAACTTTAAATTAACTAAATTAATTAAAAATAAGCAATTAAGACTATTTGGTATTAATTAATGCTAAATATAATTAACCTTTTTACACTATAGGAGTACTAGGGTTGGTTAAACTTGGTGTATTTAGTAAAAAGTAACGGTAAGGTAATAATAACGGCTGACTGGTGAACTACGTTATATATATATAAATTCTTTAAATTTTACCTTTATATTATTAAAGCCCCTCTTTTTATAATATCTTTAAATTTATTTTTTTATTAAATAATTATTATTATAATATAATATTATATTAATACCTTTAATATCTTTACTTTAAATTACTTTAATTATAATTTTAAAAAGGGTGTTATAAAAAAGGCTATATTTATTAATATCCTTAAAAATAAATATATAATATTAAGTTATTAAAATAACTTAATAATTAAATATTATTTTAAATATTACTTTAATATTATCTTTATATTATAATATTATATAACGTAGTTAAATAGTTAACTAATTAAAATATATACCTAATTAGTTTTATTAACTTAATTAATTTTTATTAACTCTAATACTAATTAAATATAAGAATATTAATTAAAATTAGTACTAATTAATACTAATTAATTTTAATTATTTATATTTAATTATTATAATTAATTTAAAATAGTAATAAAGTTATAATACTAATTTAAAAATTTAAAGTTTTAATAAATAGGTTTATTTTTAATATAAATTATATCCCTATTTTTTATATTAATTTTATATTACTTTACTTACTTAAATATTTAATATATTAAAAATTAATAACTATTATAGTAATTTATTTAAAAAGAAAATTATTATAATATTTTAAATAATTAAAAACTTTAAAAAAAATTAAAAACAAACTTTAAATATATATTAGGTTACTTAAATTTTTAATATCCTTTATATAACTCTATGTAATAAAATAAATAACTAACTATATTATAAAAAATTATATATTAAAAAGTATAAACTTAACTTAATTAAAAAGTAAATATTTATTTAATATATTATTAAGTAAAATACATAAGGATTTTTAATATAGTTTTTTAATATAAAAAATATAATTAACCTTTTATTAGTATTATATAATAGTAAACCTATTAGTATTAAATAGCTATAACGCTTTATAGATATATAACTAACTTTAAAAACTAAATTTAATTAACCTTATAACTACTAAAAAGCCCTTTATAAAGATTTAAAGGTTATTAAGAATTAGTTTTAACTACTTTATAATATAATAACTAAATATAGAATTATAAATAATAACCTTTTTAACTTTAATAAAATTAGTTTTATAATAGGTATAATAACCTTATTATTAATTATTATATATTTTAATTAATATAAAAAGGTTAAGTTTATATAACTTAATAACTAAAAATAAGTAATAGTTATTAAATATATTAATATAAAGGATTAATATATCTTATTATTTATAATTATTTAAGATATTTATTATTTTATTAATTAAATTATAAAATTAAATTTCCTATTAAATTAAAAAATTTATTTTATTTAAAATAAATAAATAAATAATATAATTAGTTTAAAATAAATTTAATATTTTAATAAGTATATAATTAAATAAATTAAAAGTAAATACTAAATACTTATCCTTAATAACTATAAAAACTATATATTAATAAAGTTTAAATAATATTATAAAAAATATAATATTATCCTTATTAATATATTATTATATTTATTTTATTTATTTTAGTTATTAAATATTATATTATTTATACTATTAAAGTATATATATAGTAATAAAATTAACCTTTTTATTTAAACCTTTATTAACTATATTATTAAATTTAAGTTTTTTTTTATATTTAAGGTTTTTATAAAAGAAAATATAAAATTTAGATTTAAAGGAGCTAAAAATTTTTATAGTATTTAAATTTTATTATTTTTAAGTTAGATATCTATTTATAAACTCTAGTATAATTACTCCCTATATTACTATTAAAATAGGAATTATAAATACTTTTAAATATTTATTAAATTATTTAGTAATTAAGTTTTATTAAAGGTAAAATTTTAAATTATTAGGGTAACTTTTTTATATTAATTTTTAAAACTATTAAAAAATTTATAAAAAGTATATAAGTAATAGTATACTTAATAATAATTTTAAGTAATTAGGTTTATATATTTAAAAAGGCTAATATAGTACTTATTAAATATTAAAGGGCTAAATAAAGTTAAGTATAATTTAAAAAAAAAACTTAATATTAAGGAATTTTAAGTAATAATTAAAAATAAATAAAAAAGAAAGTAACTAATTAGTAAAATAGTAGGTAATAGTAAAAAGGTAGTTTATAATAAACTAAGTAAATAATAATATAGTAATTATAGTAAAACTAGGTATAATATAAAAACTTATAAAAAAAATATAAAAAAGTTTAATTATTTAAATTTTAAATAAATAATAGGTTATTTTTAATTAATTTATAATGAACTATTAAAATAAATTATTTAACTAATATAAATTAAAATTAATTTTATATAACTAAAATACTTTATTTTAGTAGGAAAACTAAATTTCCTATTAAAAGTTAGTTATTTTAAGTTAATACTATAGTTATATTAACTACTTTAAATTAATTAAATTAATTAAAAATAAGTAATTAAGATTAATTAGTACTAATTAATATTAATTTTAATTAATATTCTTATACCTAATAGGTATTAAAGTTAATAAAAGTTAGTTAAATTAGTAAAATTAATTAAATATATATTTTAATTAATTAATTATTTAATTATATTATATAAGTTTTATAATAATATTATTTTTCCCCTTTAATTATAATTAATTTAATAATTTTAAATTAATTTTAAGTTATATTTAACTATAGTTAATATATATTTTATATATTAAACTATATATTAAATGTTAATTTAATAGTAATCCCTAAAATTTACCTATATAACTAATAAAGTTAATTTAATTTATATATATAATATATAGTATAGTAATTAATAAATAATAATATCTATATATATAAAAGTAAGAGAATATAAAGTAATATATTTTTTACTTATATTTATTTATTTTTTTCCTTTTTTTTATTATTTATTATTTTTATTAGTTATAGTATTATATTTAAATTACTTACCTATTTACTTTTTAATTTACTTTAAACTTTCCCTATTTAATATTAGTTAAAAAGTCTTAATATTTCTTAATATTATTTAAAAAAGAATTATTTTAATTTTAGTTTTTATAAATAGATAAAAACTGGTTTTAAGTTATACTTAATTATAATTAGTATATATCTTATAACGTGGTTTACCAGGAAGTGGCCAGTATCAGGAAGTGGCCACTTTTTACCATTTCCACCAGGTCTTATCAACCCCAGCACCCCCCTAGGGCCAGATACTCAATTGAAATTGGCACCAATTGGTGCCAACTGCAATTGATTCCTTATTTCTAATTGGTTTTATTAATTTAGAGTGGTTGGCGTGGGTGCAGTGCTGGTCCGAACAGGGTGACTTTTGGTGGGAGAATCGCACTTTGCACCAAATGGTGCCAACTTCGCCCTTAAAATCGCGGACCGCCGCGGACCACCAATACGTATATATTGGCACCAATTGGTGCCAACTAGGCTGGATTTGCTACAATACAATCAGAATCTGATCCGTCAGACCCTTTTTCCTCTTTCTCACACGTTCTGGCATTATACCCAGCCTCGCCGCAGTTGCCACAGCGTCGTTTGCTCGGTCCGCTGTAGACCGCTTCCTCAGCACCACCACTAATTTCACCAGCAGGCCGCTTCCCCTTTTCCTTTTCTTAAATTATTACCTGGGATTCCTTAATAGTAAGTGCTCCTCCAAGCTATATTCTGGCCTTTTTGGCCCTTTGGTGTTTGGCGAGTGCTTTATTGGCGGCCTAAAGTGTTTGGATCTTATCGTATATTATTATAAGTGAGTACACTATTACCTATACTTTCTTTACTAATCAATTAATAACATCTATAATTGGTGTAAGAGAACTACCCTAATGGGTAAAGATTTTGCCTTTAATAAAACTTAATTACTAAATAGTTTGTTAAGTATTAGAGGGTATTTAAGACTCCTATTATTAGGGGGATGTAGGGACGGATAGCACCGGAGTTCTTAGGCGGATATTAAGCTTGGAAAGAATAGAATCCGGGTCCTAGGGTATAATTCCAGCTCCCCTAAATGCTACTTTAATATTGTCCTCCGTAAAGGTCTTATCGTAAACTGCCTTGAACGCAAGGAAGAACTCGGCCTTGGTGATGTGGTTGATAAAAGCCCGGACAAAGTTGTTAATTTCCCTGCTATATACATACTTTAAAGGTGAATATAATACAACATCTAATAGCTAAACTAAATAAGAGGAATACAGCGGTATACAAATAGTAATAATCTTATTATCTTTACAGTATTAGTTAAACTCGGTTAATATATAGCTCTTATAACTATTTATAATTAATATTTAGTAATTTAAATCTCTTTTAGGTTTTATATACTTATTAAAGTGCTGAATTTATTCCAGGCTAGTTTTATTATCTATTTATCCACTTAGAGTAGGATAGATTACCCAAAAGCTAGGAAAACCTGACTTTGTGGTCCAGCTTGCAAGGTAATAGGCGCCCTGGATGATGACAAACGGCAGGATACACCAGCCCTTTACATTAATATATTTAATAACTATTGCCCATTTACAGTTACCAGGCTAAACAGATTTAGCCTTTCCTTATATATTAGTGTGTATAACCACCATTAACATAGTGATCATACCTATTATAAAGCCGGTCTTATTAAAATTATAAAGGTTATCGTTAATAATCCTATACTTGGCTATTATATTGTAGAGGAGCCTAAACCAGTTCCTAAAAACCTTTAGATCCTTGTAAAGGGCCCTTTAATAGTTATAGGGACAATTAAACTTAGTCTTTAGGCTGGGTTATATATCCACAAAACGTTAAGCCCAGTGCTTACCCACCGGCTTAACATTACGCAACACCAGCAGGAGGTTAGCTATATCTTCCACACTAGAAAGTTGTAGGGAAAATCCTCAGACATCTTAATCAATAATATATCAGATAAGCGTTTATTCTTTAATTAGGTTAAGTTTATATTTATTAATATATAATTCTTTATAACTATATTGTTATATTATCCTATAGTGTAGTATAGTTTAAGGAATATTAAAAATTTTAACAGTTTTAATTACTATTATAGGTTTTATATCGTTTTTTTTAGATTTATAAATAACCTAAATAGCTAAAAATATTTTACCCTCTTAGGATATAAGATATATAATGTTATTATTAGTTTCTAATATATTGAATATTTAAATAGGTGGGTTAATATAAGAATAACGTGAAAATTAGAGATATGACTAATACCAAAAAAAGACTTTCCCACCAAAACCTTAATACTTACAGGCCCCCCTGCAGCTACCTTAATACCTCTAAATTGACAAAACTAATTAGAAATAAGGAATCAATTGCAGTTGGCACCAATTGGTGCCAATTTCAATTAAGTATCTGGCCCTGGGGGGGTGCTGGGGTTGATAAGACCTGGTGGAAATGGTAAAAAGTGGCCACTTCCTGATACTGGCCACTTCCTGGTAAACCACGTTATACTAAGTTATATATTAGGTATTAATTTAGCAATAGCCCCTAAGACTTGTTTATATAACTAATAAAGTTAATTTAACTTATATATGTGATGTGCAGTGTAGTAGTTGACAGATGTAGAGTAAAGAGTATGATATGAAGGGGTTTAATTAATTAGGTACGGGTTGGAGAGAGCAGCTTGACTAGTACTCTAGTTGGAGATCTTCACAGTGTTACCTAAGCACTTCTCGCATGGTAAATACAGCTCCTAGACCAGCAATTTCAAAAATTTCCCGCAAGTGGCTTCCGTGATCTATAAATGCCCTTGTTCTTGTTGGTGTGCATCAGATTCTTTGCGGCACATTTCAGCTGTGTTAAAGAAGACTCAATGCAAGTGTTGTGCATTGGGACGTGGGAGGACTTCGTTCGGTGTGAGATGAGAAAGTGCAGTTCAAGATTTCAGATGAACGGGGCCGAACTGCTTGGTGCACTTGCGAGTCGCCATGCTGAGAGAGCCGGTACAGCTCCACATCGATGCAAAGAAACAAAGACCAGCAGCTTTACAAAGGTTTAAGTGCTTTGCAAGGTCCATTTCACCAGAGTTGCACCAGGGCTGTCAAATGTCTGTTGCTTCTGTTTTATCGCTGCCAATGCGTAAAGTACATGTAGGTACTTACTTCAGCACTGTATAACGGAAATCATAATAATTTTCTACCTATAAGAAAGTATATTTCTTAGGTTTACAAGCTATATACAAACTAGTATATACCTATAATTCCGGGTATATTAAATAATATAAATAAAGAAAAAAGTACCCCTTTATTTTTAATATACCCTTAAACTAATTACCCTTTATAAGTATAATTAATTTATTTAAAAAAAACTACAATATTATTATAACTTTTTAAAATAAAAAAATAAAAAAGTAATTAAATAAAAAAATAAAAAAAACTTAATTAATGTTATGAACCAACAGGTTGGCACCAAGGGGACCCGTTCGGGCAACCCCGGCAGCCCAGGACGGATGCCACGACGCAAGACAACAGGCACTAGAGCACGGAATCACGGGACACGCTAAGACTCAGGGTTAGGGTCAGGCTCGCCCAGCTCGCAAGCGAGTCCAGCGAGCCGGCTCGACAAGTGGATCGTCGAGCCTCACACATTGGATCGCCAGCTCGCCTTGCGAGCCAGCGAGCCACTGAAGAGTCGGAACATATAAGGACAGGGTCATCACCACAGTAGATAGCTTTCATAGAACAGACTCTTCAGTCATCAATCTAAGTATTCAGTCTAACAACCTGGATAGCCTCACAGCTAGTGATCATACTCTCGAATATCGGAACTAAACAGTGTCTTCGTATTGCAGACAGTCAAGTATCACCTCTACGCCGAACTGCTAACATAAACCCTACAGACCACCTACTAGATCTTACAAAGGTTTAGTGTGATCATTACATTTTGACGACTCTTGTTCAGAACGGCTTCGTGACCAACCGACTGAACAATACGAAGACACGATGGCATCTCAAACTCCAACCTCCTCCAATGTTGGTAACAACAATGACGCCCAGAGCATGGCGGCTCAGATCGCAGCCCTCCAACAGGAGATTAACCTCCTCCACTCGGTTCAACAGGCTAAAGCCTACAAGATGGACAAGCCCGGCCCGTACAAGGGAGACAAAGGAACCCTCCAGGGATTCATCACCCAGAGCCGTGCCTACTTCAAACACTACAGTCACCAGTTCAACACTCATCACGACAAAATTATCTTTACTGGCACTCGACTCGAGGGCAACGCGCTTGTATGGTTTGAACCAACCCTCAGGGACTATCTGGAGAACGACAACAGCGACTGGGACGACAACACCAAGAAAATCTTCCGAAGCTTCAACCATTTCGAGCAAGCTCTCAAGGATGCTTTTGGAGACCCAGATGAGGAGAGATCCGCAGAACGCAAACTCATGAAACTCAAGTAAGGAGGATCGACCTCCGAATACGCAGCGCACTTCAAACAACTCACCACCCATATCAGTTGGGGAGAAGACGCGCTCATGAGCCAGTTCTACGAAGGACTTAAGGAGGATGTCAAGGACGAGATTTCTAAGGCAGACCGACCCGACGACTTTGCGAAGTATGTCGCCATGGCGGTACGCATCGACAATCGACTGTTTGAACGACGACAAGAACGTAACCGCAAGAACACCGGAAGTCATTGGAAAACTCGGAACCCGCCAAACACAGGAAAGAAGTACCAGCACGGTGGTAACTTCCACAACAGCAACCGACCTCGACACTCACGAGGATACGGCAGTACTGCGACAGGAACCCACGCAGGACCCATGGAACTCGACGCAGCCCAGAGAAAACCTCACGACAAGGAATGTTACAACTGTGGTCGAAAGGGACACTTTGCTAGGGAATGTCGCCAGCCCAAGAAACAATGGAAACCCGTCCCAGAAGGACGACGACAGGTCAATGTGACCTCCAGACAGGAGCTACCCAAGCAGTGTAGCTGCTCACTCAACGAGCAATGCCCGGTACACCCGGAAGGCAAGACACCTTGCATCTGTCAACCCAACCTCTGTGTGGAATGTCCAATCCACCCTGACAACTACGAAGAACCAGAAGACCTACCACCTATTCCCAAGCAAGCAGCGGACACCGACGAAAAACACGGAGCCCTTAACTGGACCTCCTGCTTTAACGATCAGTGCGTACTGCACCTTTCGGAGAAAGAAGCCTCTGGTTGGTTCCCAAAGGAACCCCGTCAGGAAAGACAGTTAGCAATGGGAAGACGAGGACCACTGTACGACACAGTAATGAGGGATAGCGACTCGGACTGCTCAAGCACCGAATACGCTGAAGCAACTGATGACAAAAACGAAGACCCTACGGAAAACCCCAACGAAAATCCCGAACAGTACCTAGGACGCAACATTCCAATCGCCCCAGACACCAGCATAGTGTGCATCGCAGTAGCGGGAGTACCTATCGAGAAGGCCCTCTCTGAATTCCACCATCCTCCAGAACCCAGGCAAGCAGGAGACGAAGCACGCCTCTGGCCTACACATCCAGCACATCGCGAGATCTCCTGGATCTCATGTGTACAGCATACATGCAAAGCTCACTTCAGGACCAAGGCAGCGCACGCCTTCTTTCCCAGACGCTTCGGAAAGGGACCTATCACTAGGCTACACGAACAAGACGACCTCATCCACTGGGCGATCCACGAAGTTAATCACAGCAAGGCGTATGCTACCTTCAGATTGAACCAGCACTTACCACTGGAATGTCTACGCGGACGACGACAAGCACAAAACTGCAGGTCACCTCTCTGCCCCATCCATAGCGAAGAAAAGCTAGCAGAGTGGCATCAACAGCAGGGAAAAGACAGCGATCGCCTGTAAAGGGACAACAGTCGATCATGGACCACAGGTCCCTGTGTGCTACTCAAGGAAATTACGCACACATCCTACTCAAGGTAGAAATCAACGGAAAAACATACAGCGCACTGTTGGACAGTGGCGCCCAGGGCAACTTCATATCACCCCGAATCATCAACAAAGACCAGATACCATGGCACCAGAAGGAAGACCCCTATAGGCTCAGTACCGTGGAAGGCACAGAAGTAGGATACGGAAACGGAGTAATCGACATGGAGACTGATCATCTACCTGTCTCGATCCAAGGACACACAACTTCTATGACTCTGGACATCACGGATACAGCACATCACGAACTGATCTTAGGACTTCCGTGGCTACGAGCCACGAACCCCCGAATCGATTGGACCACTGGCCAGATCTACTGGGACAATGCTGTTCCCCAGGAGAAGGTTGCAATCAACAACGCGGAACGAAGTTCAGTCACTGAGGACAGCAAAGAAACGCGCTCAAACGAACTCACAGATACCTCTGGAAGCGAGCATCAGGAGGCTCCGCTTTGGGAAAACAGGGAAGGATCAGGCCACTCGAAGACCAACAGGAAAGGCCGAAGCCGATCGACATACAGCACGACACACGAACAAGAAACAAGGAGATACCTTCTCTACCTCCACCAGCGCAGAGAACAAAGCGCCCCGGCAAGACTAGAAAGAATACCCAGAGAATACCTTGACGAAAACCTCAAGAAGGGTTACATCCGACCATCCAGGTCACCAGCAGGATACCCGATCCTGTTTGTACCAAAGAAAAATGGCAAGCTACGACTTTGTGTGGACTATCGACAGCTTAACGACATCACCATCAAAAACCGATATCCACTCCCTCTCATCAAGGAGTTACGAGACCGACTCAGAGGAGCAAAATGGTTTACGGCCCTAGACCTGAAAGGAGCCTACAACCTCATCCGAATGAAGGAAGGAGAAGAATGGAAAACAGCATTTCGAACCCGCTATGGACACTACGAATACATGGTCATGCCCTTCGGACTGACCAACGCACCAGCATCATTCCAAGAAATGATCAATCAAGTCCTACGCGAACACTTGGACATCTTCGTCATCGCCTACCTCGACGATATTCTCATCTTCTCAGAAACATTGGAAAAGCACCAGGAGCATGTCAAACAAGTACTCCAGAAGCTCCAAGATGCAAACCTCCTAGTGGAACCAGAAAAGAGCTTCTTCCATGTTCAGAAAGTCGACTATCTCGGATACACCATCGAACCAGGATGCATCAGGATGCAGAAAGACAAAGTTCAGGCAATCAAGGAATGGCCAGTACCCACGAACGTCAAGGACGTCAGGTCATTCCTCGGCTACACCAATTTCTACAGACAGTTCATGGGAAACTACAGCGACATCTGCAAACCCTTGACAGATCTCACACGCAAAGAACAAACCTTCCAGTGGACAACGGAAACACGACAGGCTTTCGAGGAAATCAAGGACCTCGTCACCAAGGATCCAGTACTCGAAGAAGCGGACCCAGAAAAAGAATTTGAAATACACACAGACGCCTCCGACGATGCAGCAGGCGGAGAACTGACCCAGCGAGACGAACAGGGACGAGTTCGCATCATCGCAAACTTCAGCAAGAAGTTCAACGGACCAGAAACTCGTTACGCCACCCCAGACAAAGAATTCATGGCGATCGTATATGCATTTCAAGAATGGCAACAATACCTCATCGGCGCAAGAAAACAGATAAAGCTCTACACAGATCACAAAAACCTGACCACCTTCACAACGACAAAGGAACTCAACAAGCGACAGGTTAGATATGTGGAATTCCTATCACAATTTGACATCAAGGTCATACATGTGGACGGAGTCAAAAATGCAAGAGCAGACGCGCTCAGCAGACGACCAGACCACCAGGATAAGGAATCACCTACGAAATGGACAATCTTCAGAACACAAGAAGATGGGAGCCTTACACTCAACCGAGAACTTGACGCCACAATCAGGATCAACAACACTCCAACAGAGACCCCTACGGACCCCGAGGAACAAGACAAGTTAATCAAGGGAATCCATGAAGCCCCAGCACACGGACACCAAGGTGTCACGACGACAGTCAAGAGAATTCAGCGCTACCACAACATCCCAAACCTCAGGCGAAGAACAGAGGAAATCATCAAGCAATGCGACTCATGCAACAAAAACAAAGCTTCCAGGCACAAACCATATGGACTTTTGAAGCCCCTACCAGTACCTACGACTGTATGGTCATCCATCAGCCTAGACTTCATCGTCAAGCTACCTTTCTCACGAGAACCCTTAACCAAAGTGCTTTACGACAGCATTTTAGTAGTGGTTTGTAGACTGAGCAAGTACGCATACTTCATACCATACAAGGAAGCCAGCACAGCAGAAGAACTTGCATACACATTCCTACGAATCATTGTGAGCAATCACGGAATGCCACATGAAATCATCTCAGACAGAGACAAGCTGTTTACGTCAAACTTCTGGAAGTCACTGATGAAACAACTCGGAGCAAAACACAAGCTATCAACAGCAGCACATCCACAGACGGATGGACAGACAGAACGAATCAACCAGATCGTTGAACAATACCTTCGACACTACATCAACCAGTTGCAGGATAACTGGGTTGAATTGCTACCATTGGCACAGTTTGCCTACAACAGCGCAACAACCAGCACGACTAGACAGTCACCTTTCTTTGCAGTCTACGGATACGAACCTCAGGCTTATTACGAAGCACTACCAGACAACACGGTTGCGGAATCGGCAGAACAAAAAGCAACCCGAATCAGACAAATCCAGAAGGATATTCAAGACGAACTTTCATTTGTACAGGAACGAATGACCAAATACGCAAACCAGAAAAGAATTGAGGGACCAATTCTCAAGGAGGGAGATAAAGTCTACCTTCTTCGACGAAACATCAAAACCAAGCGACCCAGCGACAAACTCGACCACAAGAAAATTGGACCATTCAAAATCTCGCGGAAACTTTCAAACACCAACTACGAACTATCACTACCACAAGGAATGAGACGACACAACAACTTCCACATTTCACTTTTGGAACCAGCACCACAGAACGCAAGACTTGAGACACAGATCGAGACAATCGACGAATACAATAAAGAGTACGAAGTAGAGAACATTGTTGACGCACGACAACATCAGGGAATAATGGAATACCTTGTCAAGTGGAAAGGTTACGACACTAGCGAAAACACATGGGAACCAGTCAAGAACTTGACCGGTTGCGAACAAATCCTTAAACAGTACCAGGCCCGGAACGCGGCCCCAGGTAAAACAAGGACGAACCAAGCCACCCCAGCAACCAGCCAACCCAGAAGGTCTCCCAGAACCAACAGACCCAGAAACTAGACCAGTCGAGACCTAGACCAGTCAGGCCTCCAGCCAACCAAACATCGCTACCAGACCAGTCAGAACAAACCTTACCAGTCAATACGACTTTACCAGTCAACACAACTTTACCAGTCAACACGACTCTACCAGTCAACACAACCTTACCGATCAAACCATCTCTACCAGTCTAGACACACAGGACCAGTCAAAGGAAGACCTGCCGAACCAGCAGGACTTACCAGTCAAAAGGACCTTACCAGTCCACGGAAACCACCGAATCAGAAACAAATCAACAGATTCTATTTTCTTTCTACCAGTCAGAAACACTACAAGCCAGACGGCCCACCAACAGACGAATTTTCATTACCAGTCACAACACCCCCACTCAAATCAGGCACGCCCAGAGCAGACCAGTCAACACCCTCATTTACCATGGAACTCCAATCAAAAACACCAACATCTCCACCAGCACGGAGCCACGACTCCTGCACCTCCATTCCACCAGAACCAGGCGAGCCACCACGAACAACTTCGGCGGATTGCTCGGCAATACGCTTGCGCTCAGCCTCGGCCTCCTCATCTTCCACACGATCCAGATCATCCAGATTTCGCAGACCTCGACGGATGGCCCGCGACATCTTATCACGCCACATGCGCTTCTGCTGCCGCAACCGAATGAGCTTTTCCTCCAGCTCCTCGATCTCATCCTCCAGCTTCTGGTGTTGAGACGAAATGTGTAAAAGGTCCTTCGAGTTGTTGAAATCCAGGACATCGCACTTGGAGCGTTGTTGGCGCACGCACTCAGCACACCGACTCGAGTCCTGGGGGGAGACCTCACAAGTCTCCAAACCACGACCCTCGCAGTAGGAACAACAAGGCATGACGATGGCGTTACGAAGGATGGAAGTAAGAAGGGAATTTCGCTGAGCGACCTTCTCAGAACGATGGGACGACTTCGACACCCGAGAGCGAATGACCTTGCTGGACATGACGAGTTAGGAAGGCGTGAACAAACACACGGACGATGCAAGAAGAACTTACGAACGAACCTTTGAGGACAAAGGAAGCAAGAGGGGAGATAGTGTTATGAACCAACAGGTTGGCACCAAGGGGACCCGTTCGGGCAACCCCGGCAGCCCAGGACGGATGCCACGACGCAAGACAACAGGCACTAGAGCACGGAATCACGGGACACGCTAAGACTCAGGGTTAGGGTCAGGCTCGCCCAGCTCGCAAGCGAGTCCAGCGAGCCGGCTCGACAAGTGGATCGTCGAGCCTCACACAATGGATCGCCAGCTCGCCTTGCGAGCCAGCGAGCCACTGACGAGTCGGAACATATAAGGACAGGGTCATCACCACAGTAGATAGCTTTCATAGAACAGACTCTTCAGTCGTCAATCTAAGTATTCAGTCTAACAACCTGGATAGCCTCACAGCTAGTGATCATACTCTCGAATATCGGAACTAAACAGTGTCTTCGTATTACAGACAGTCAAGTATCACCTCTACGCCGAACTGCTAACATAAACCCTACAGACCACCTACTAGATCTCACAAAGGTTTAGTGTGATCATTACAATTAACTTAAAAATTAAATTAATTTTTTTTAATAAAGTTATTTTTATTTTTACCTTTTTTATTAAATTTAAATTAATATATTAATTTTTTTTAAATTAATAATATATATTATTATATTAATTAATTTAATTTTTTTTAAATTAATAATATATATTATTATATTATTATATTAATTAATTTAATTTTTTTTTAAATTAATTATTTTAAATAAGTAAATAAAATTTAATTAAGTAATTTAATAATTTTATTAATTATAAGTAATTAAATAATTTTATTACTTTTAATATTACTATAGTATTAAATAATACCTAAAAAAGTTTATAATTAAAAAAAGGTTTTTTTTTATTAATATTATTAATAAAACATTAATTACCTTTTAATTAATTTAAAATATTTATATAAAACTTATAATAATAATAATATTAAGTAATACTTTAAAAAACTTATTATAATAATAAAGTTAATTAATAATTTATAATTTTTATTATTAAATGTTTTTAATTTCTTTATTATTATTGTTTCTTTTTTAAAAAATTTAATTTTTTTTTAAAATTATTATTAGTAACCTTAATACTATTAAAAGCATTAAAATTATTAAATATACTTTAAAAAAATCTTAATTAATTAATACTTAAAATAAATAATTAAGTTATTAATATATTATTAATTAATACTATTTTTTATATATTTCCCTTAAAAAAATAAGGTTAAGAGTTTTTTTTAAAAAGTTTAATATATAATATAATTAAATAACTTCTTAAAAGGTTTATAATTAAATAATAATTTAATTAATAATATAAATTTCCTTAATTAACTTCCTTTCCTTTATTTAAAGGTTTAAATAATAATAAAAACTTTTTTATTATTATTAAATTTAAATAATTATTAACTAATTTTAAATTTATCCTTAATTAATATATAAATTAATTAAATTTCTTTAACTTAAAAACTTTATAAAATTATTTATTAATATATTATTTATTAATAAATATTAAATTTTTATTTAAACTATATATTTTAAATAGTTATATATTAAAGCTTTATTAATACTTTTTTATAAAAATAAATTACTTTATTTATTATTATAATATTATTATAGTAAATTTAAAATAAGATATTTAGTTTATAATTAAGTTTTTTTTTAAAGTATTATATAAAGTATACTTTTTTTATAATTTATTTAAAAGTAAAAGTTTTTATTTTTATAATTAAAATAATTATTATATATTAAAATTTAATTTTTTAAATAATTATTCTTTTAATTATTATAATTACTTATTTTTAAAATAATTAATAAGTTGTTTTATTATTTATAAATAAAGTATTATTTATAATTATTAAATAATATTATTAAATTGTAAATATATTAAAAATAAGTAATTATTTAATTAATAACTTATAAGTATATTTTTAATAAACTTATAAGGAAATTTATTAATTAATAAATAACTTTAATAATATTTAATTTAGTAAATATAGTAATATATAAAATACTTTTTATTTATTTTTAAAAAACCTTTATTTAAATTAAGTTTATAATATTTTTATTCTTTATTAACTTAATAATTAAAAAGGAAATATTTAGAAATTAAAGATTTTTAATATCAAATTTAATAGTAATTTTATTAATATATATATTTTAATAAAGTTAAATTTCTTTTACTTTTTAATTCTTAATTACTTTAATATTAAAATAATACTTAAATTATAATAATTCCTTAAAGTTATATTAATTTTTTAAATAAATAAATAAAGTTTTTTTAATAAAATTATAAAAATATTATTTATATATATAACAATTATTATTTTCTTTTTATTATTAAAAAAATATATATAACTTTTCTTTTAACTTATAATTTAATTTATTAATTATAATAATAAACTTATTATATTATAATAATAAAGATATTTTTAAATTATATAATACTTTTTATAATTTAATAACTATTTTATAATATTTACCTTTTTTAAAAAAACTTAAATTAATATATTTTTTAAATAGTTTTATAAAAACTTTTTAATTAACTTTAAAGTTACTTTTTAAAAAAGTATGTTTAATATTAAATTATTATATATTAAAATTATATTTTATAATTAAAATTAAAATTATTTTAAAGACTTTAATAATAAAAATTATAATATATATTTCCTTCCTTAATAAGTAATTTTATAAATTACCCCTTATAATAATTTTAATCTTATAATATTTAAATTTATTATTTTAATTAAAGTTATAAGTAAATACTTATTTAAATAATAATAAAATAAATTAACTTTTTACCTTTAAATTTTTAAATAAATATTAAATACTTTATTTAATTAAATTATGAAGTCTTTTCCTTATTACCCTAAAAAATTGTTTTTACAATAAGTATTTTTTAAAGTTTTTATATTAATATATAACCTTTATAAAATTATTTTAATATTATTATTTAAAAGTATAAATTATAATAAAAAATAAGTATTATATTATTTTAATTATATTCCCTTTAATTTCTTTAAAGGTATTATTTCTTTCTTTATTAAGTTTTATTAATATTACTTAAAATACTATATATATTAAATTAATTATTTTTAATTTCTTTAATAAATAAACTTTTTTAAAATTACTTTTTATTAGTATTATTTTGTATAGTTTTAATACTTTTTTTTTAATAAACTAAGGCTTTTTTACCCTTAATTAATAATAATTACTTATTATTATTTACTTTATTATAATTTTTATTTAAGTTAATTTAAAAACTTTTATTTTATAATATATTATTAGTTATTAAAAACCTTTTTTTATTAATTACTTTAATATTTATTATATTAAATAATTTAAATATTTTTATAATTCCTTTTATAAAGTTATTTATTCATTAAATTATAACCTTAATTTAAAATTATTTTTATTATAAATTAAAGTTATTAACTTATAAAATAAAAGTTATTTTAATATTTAATATTATTAATTATATTAATAATATTAAAAAAAAAATATTTAATAAAATATTATAATTATACTTAATTTAGTAATTATTTAAAGCTTTATTACTTAATACTTTTTTTTATTTTTTTAATTAAATAATTTTATTAAAGCTTATTTATTATAAGGTAGTTTTTTTAATGAAGATATTAAAATTATTTATAATTAACTTAAATTCCTTATTTTAAATTTAATTAATAATATTATTTAAATCCGTTTTTTAAAAAAAGAAATTTTTTATTAATAATTACTTTATTAATTTAAAGAATTTATATTTAATATAAATTATTAACCTTATAACTTATTAAATATTTAATATAAATATAATTATTAATTCTTTTTTTAAAAAAGGTTTTTTATTAAATAAATTCCTTTTTAAATAAAAAAACTTAATAACTATATACTTTAAAAACTTAATAATTTAATTTAATATTTTATTAATTACTCTTAAAGGGTTTATTAATTCTTCCTATATTAAAAGATATAATTACTTAAAAAAACTATTATTTTTAAAATTTCCCTTATTAACTTATTAAGTAAATTTCCCTTTATTACTTTTAGTTATTAATTAATTATACTTTTAACTTTTTAATTACTATTTATTAATTCCTTTATATTTATAAGTATTATTTTAAAATTAATTTCTTTATTATTAATATAATAATTTAATAAGTATTTTTAATTTAAATTGAGTAATATAATTAAACTTATGTTTTAATTTAAAGATATTTTATAAATTTATAACTTTAATTAATACTTAATTAATAAGTTAAAATTAATTTAATTATACCCTTTAAAAGAGTTAATAAATTATTAATAAATTTATTTTAAATTAATATAAAATTATTTTATATACTTTTTTAATATTATAACCTTTATATTTAATTATAATTAACTTTTTTAACTATATTTTAATAATATATTACATAATTTCTATTATTATAATAATATTAATATATTTAAATTATATATATTAAAGTATTATAAGATTATTATAAAAAAAAGGTTAATTAATAAATATACTTATTTTATTATAGTTATAAATAAAAATTTAAATTTAAATAATAATTATAAAAATAATTAAAAAAGATAATATTTAATTTATTTATATTTAATAATAATTAAACTTTATTTTTTCTTTATTTAATATAAAATTCTTAAATTATTTCTTTATATAATTATATTATTTTACTTATAAAATTAAATTTTCTTTTTAAAAATAATTATAAAAATAATATTTATATAAAATTATAAAATTATTATAATATTATTTAATATAAAATTAATAATTTTTCTATTTTTTAGATTATTAAAAAAGTTTTTTATAATTTTTTTATTATAATTAATAATATTAATTAATAAATTATTAATAAATCTTTTTTTTTTAAAACTTTAATATATTTTAATATTAACTATTTTTTTATTACTAATAATTATAAAGTATTAAATAATTATTATAAATAATTAATTATAAAAGTAAATATAATATTACTATAATAAATATAACTTTTATATATATTTTTTAATTTAAACAATTATTAATTTATATATAAAGAGTTAATTATTTTTATTATTATTTATAATTATTTACTTTTTAATTTAATTAATAAAGGATTTATATTTTCTTTTAATAAAACCCTTTTTTATATATTTAATTAATAATTTAAATAGTTTTTAATTAAATAAATTAGTTTTATTAATTATTAAATAAATTATAAAGTAATTATTTAATTTTTAAAAGTACTTAATAAATTTATTATAAAAGTATATTATTTTAATTTAATATTTTTTTTAATTAACTTTTTTTACTTAATTTTATATTCTATTAAATTTATTACTTATAATAATAAAAATAATATTTACTTTTTTTAATTTATTAAAAATTAAATATTATTAAATTATATAATGTAGTTCACTAATTAGCCGTTATTATCACCTTACCGTTACTTTTTATTAAATATACTAACTTTAACTAACTCTAATACCCTTATAATATAAAAAGGTTAATTATATTTAATACTAATTAATATTAAATAGTTTTAATTACTTATTTTTAATTAATTTAATTAATTTAAAGTTATAATAGTATTATAATACTAATTTAAAAAATTAAGGTTTTAATAGGTAGATTTATTTTTAATATAAATTATATGTTTATTTTTTATATTAGTTTTATATTACTTTATTTACTTAAATATTTAATGTATTAAAAATTAATATTTATAATACTAATTTATTTAAAAAAAAGAATTTAATTAATAATTAAAATAATTAAAAACTTTAAAAAAAACTAAAAAAAACCTTTAAATATAACTTAAATTATTTAAATTTTTAATATCTTTAAAATTACCCTAGTTAATAAAATAAATAACTAACTATATTATAAAGAATTATATATTATATAATATAAATTTAATTTAATTAAAGAATATATATTTATTTAATATATATTTAAATAAAATATATAAGGATTTTTAATATAACTTTTTAATATAAAAAATATAGTTAAGTTTTTATTAATATTATAAAATAGTAAATTTATTAATAAAAATTAGGTATAATACTTTATAAATATATAATTAAATTCAAAAATTAAATTTAATTAACCTTATAATTATTAAAGGGCCCTTTATAAAAATTTAAAGGTTATTAAAAATTAATTTTACTTATTTTATAATATAATAGTTAAATATAGTATTATAAATAATAACTTATATAATTTTAATAAAATTAATTTTATAATAAGTATAATAAGTATATTAATAGTTATTATATATTTTAATTAATATAAAAAGGTTAAATTTATATAACTTAAAAACTAAAAATAAGTAATAATTATTAAATATATTAATATAAAGGGCTAATATATCTTATTATTTATTATTATTTAAAATATTTATTACCTTATTAAGTAAATAATAAAATTAAATTTTTTATTAAACTAAATTATTAAACTTACTTTAAATAAATAAATAAATAATAAAATTAGTTTTAAATAAATTTAATATTTTAATAAATATATAAAATAATAGATAAAAAGTATATATTAAATATTTATCTTTAATAATTATAAAAGCTATATATTAATAAAGTTTAAATAATATTATAAAGAATATAATATTATCCTTATTAATATACTACTATATTTTTCTTATTTACTTTAATTATTAAATATTATATTACATTTATTATTAAAGTATATATATAGTATTAAAATTAATTTTTTTATTTAAATTTTAATTAACTATATTATTAAATTTAAGTTTTTTATTATATTTAAAGTAACTTATAATAAAGTTTTTATTAAAACAAATATAAAATTTAAGTTTAAAAAAGTTAAATTTTTTTATAAAATTTAAATTAAATATTTATTTATAAACTTTAATATAATTCCTCTTTATATTACTATTTAAATAGGAATTATAAATATTATTTAATATTTAATAAACTATTTAATAATTAAATTTTATTAAAAGTGAAATTTTAATATATTAAAATAGTTTTTTTATATTAATTATAAAGGTAATTAATTAATTAATAAAGAGTATATAAATAATAGTATATTTACTTATAATAATAAGTTAGTAAATTTATATATTTTAAAATACTAATTTAATATTTATTAAATACTAAAAAATTAAAAAAAGCTAAATATAACTTAAAAAAGTATTTATTATTAAGGAATTTTAAGTTATTATTAAAAATAAAAGAAAAGGAAATAATTAGCTAATAAAATAATTAATAGTATCAAAAATTTAATTTAAAGTAAATTAAGTAAATAATAATATAGTAACTATAATAAAATTAGGTATAAAATAAAAATGTATAAAAAAGATATAAAAACGTTTAATTATCAAAATTCTAAATAAATAATAATATATTTTTAAACAGTTTATATTAAACTATTTAAATAATTAATTTAAATAGTATAAAATAAAGTTAATTTTATATATTTAAAATTTAATATTTTAGTAAAAAAGTTAATTTGTTTATTAAAAGTTATTTACTTTAAATTAGTACTATAATACTATTAATAATTTTAAATTAACTAAATTAATTAAAAATAAGTAATTAAGATTACTTAATATTAATTAATACTAAATATAATTAACCGTTTTATACTATAGGGGTATTAGGGTTAGTTAAAGTTAATATATTTAGTAAAAAGTAATAGTAAGGTAATAATAATAACTAATTAGTAAATTACATTATATATTTTATAAAATATTATAAATATATAAATTTTTAATCTTTATAAATTAATTTTTTTATAATATTTAATTTATTTATATATATTTAAATTTAATTTATAAGAGTAATTATATTATAATAATATTAAAAAAAGTTTAAATAGTATTATTACTTTAAATAAATAAAACTTTATAAGTTTAAATATTATAATAAATTTTCTTTTATTTAATATATTAATTAATATAGTTTAAGTAAGTTTTTAACTTTTTAATAATAATATAATAGTTATTTTTTATTTATAAAACTTATTAAATTAAGGAAAACTTAATATATTTATTAAAAGTTTTTACTTTTTAATAAACTTTTTACTTATTTTAAATTAAATAAAACTATAATAAATAATTATTTTATTAATTTAATTACTAATTTTTTAAATTACTTTTATTTAGGTATTATATTTATTTAATTAAAGCTTATAACTTTTAATAAAAAAGTTATATTAATTTTTTAAATTTAATATAATTAAATAATTTTAAATATTCAATAATGTAAAATATTAATAAATAATATACCCTAATAAATAATACGTTTTTCCTAAAATTATTATAGTTTACCTTTTAACTGTGTTTTTTTATACTATATTTTAAAATAGGTAAAATAAAAAAAATTATTATTTAGCTTATTATTTAAGTTATTTAAAAAAAACTTAAAACTAAATATATAATATATATTTTAATTATATAATATACCTAAAGTTACCCTTTATTATAAAATAGCTAACTAAACTTTATAAAAAGATACCTACCTTAATAATAAAAGATTAATAAAAAAAAAGGTTATTATTTAATATATACTTAACTAAAAAGTTTAAAGATATTTACTTATTTTTATAAATATAGAAGATATAGTTAACATTTTACTTTATAATTGTAATAATAGTATTATTAGGAAGTATTAAGTATAAAGATTTATTATATTAAAATTATATTTTAAAATATATATTAATTATATATATAATTATTAAAGGGCTTTATATAAAAATTTAAATATTATAAATATATAGTTTAACCTTATTAAGAATATATAAATAAAATATAGAATTTTAAATAGTAATACTTATAATTTTAATAAAATAGGCTTTATAATAGGTATTAATATATTTAAAATAATAGTTATTAGTATAAACTAATATAAATAAGTAAAATTAATATAACTTAATAATTAATAATAAGTAATAGTTATTAAGTTAATTAATATAAATAGTTAAATTAAACTATTAATATTAATTATAAAAGTTAAAGTTTACCTTATAAGTTAGTATATAAATAATAACCTTTTTAATAATTAAATTATTAAAATAAGTTTAAATAAATAAATAAATAATAAAATTATCTTATTATAAATTAAATATTTTTATAAATATATTATACTATATAAAAAGGGTATTTACTAGTTATTAATACTTAATAGTTATAAAAGCTATTATTTTATAAATTTTAAAAGATTTTATAAAAAAAAGAAAATTATTATTTTTTATATACCTTTTTATTTATCTTACCTATTTTAATTATTTAATATTAAGTATTTTAATTTACTTTAAAAAGTATATAGTAAAAAAATTAATTAATATAATAAAGTTTAAATTATATATATTAATAAAATAAAGTTTTTTTTTACCTTTTATATTACATATAAAAAGGTTTTTATATTAAAAATTAATAAAGGAGATTTTAAAGGAATAAAACTTATCCTATTTAATTAGGAGGTAGTACTATTTAAATTAAATATTAAAATATAAATACCTTTATCCTAACCTAACTTACTAGTACTATTTTGTTATAAACCAACACGTTGGCACCAAGGGGACCTGTTTAGATAACCCCGGCAGCCCAGAACAAATACTACAACACAGGACATTATGCACTAAAGTGCGGAGTCACGGGACATACTAAGACTAGGGTTAGGGTTAGGACCCCACTAACAAGGATAAATTAACAAAACCGCCAATAGTCCTAACAATACTAGGCTAAACTGAGTATATTAATAATAATTTAAATAATTTAATATTAGGATAAATAAAAAATTAAAATATATAAGGATATAATTATTATTATAATAAATAGCTTTTATAAAATAGACTTTTTAGTTATTAATTTAAATATTTAATTTAATAACTTAAATAACCTTATAATTAATAATTATATTTTTAAATAATAAAATAAAATAGTATTTTTATATTGTAAATAGTTAAGTATTACCTTTATATTAAATTATTAATATAAACCTTATAAATTATTTATTAGATTTTATAAAGATTTAATATAATTATCATATTTTAATAACTTTTATTTAAAATAGTTATATAATTAATTAATTAAATAATATAAAGATATAATAATACCTTAAATACCTATTTCCTTTAATATTAAATAAAATACCTTTAATTTTATAAAAAAAATATTTAATTAAATTAGTTAACTTTAATAGGAGATTATATATTTTTATATACTTTAATAAGTTAAAGTTTATAAGATAAATAAACCTAACCCTTATAAAGGAAATAAGGGAACCTTTTAAGGTTTTTTTTACCTAATACTATACCTACTTTAAATACTATAGTTACTAATTTAATACTTTTTATAATAAGATTATCTTTATTAAATACTAACTTAAAAGTAATATACTTATATAATTTAAACTAATTTTTTAAAATTATTTAAAGAATAAAGAATTTATATAAGATAATAATATTAAAAAAAACTTTAAAAACTTTAATTATTTTAAGTAAACCTTTAAAAATACTTTTAAAAATTTAAATAAAAAAAAGTTTATAAAATATAAGTTTATAAAATTTAAATAAAAAAAATTAACTTTTAAATATATAGTATATTTTAAATAACTTATTATTTATATTAATTAAAAAAAGAAAGTATTTATAAACTAATTTTATAAAGGATTAAAGGATAATATTAAAAATAAGATTTTTAAGGTAAATTAACCTAATAACTTTATTAAATATATTACTATAGTTATATATATTAATAATTAACTTTTTAAATAAAGATAAAAATAATAATATAAAAATTTTAAAAATTTATAAAAATTAAAAAATCCTTTAAGTATTAATAAAAAGTATTAATATAATAAAAACTTTTATAATAACTAATAATTATAATATTTATAAGGTTATAATAGTATTATAATAAAAACCTATTTAAGTTTTATAAAACTTAATATAATTTAAAAAAAACTTTATAATAAGGAATATTACAACTATAATAAAAAAGGATATTTTATTAAAAAATACTATTAACTTAAAAGATAATAAAAACCTATCCTTAAAAAATAATAATAAGTTAATACAACCTTATAATAAAAACTACCTAAATAATATAACTATTTATTTAATAAATAATACTTAATATACTTAAAAAATAGGATTAATTATATTTATTAACCTAACTTTTATATAAAATATTTAATTTATTTTAATAACTATAAAAAATTAAAAAATTTATTACCTATTTTTAAATAAATAATAGATATTAATAAAAAATATAAAGCCTTTAATTAAACCTTTTATTTTAATAACTAATATATATTATACCTTTTAAAAAAAAACCTTTAATTAGTTCTTAAGGAAACCCTATTAAAAAAGATAGTTAATAATAGAAAGATAAGGATTACTATATAATATAGTAATAAAAGATAGTAATTTAAACTATTTAAATACTAAATATACTAAAATATTAAATTATAAGGATAAAGATTTAATAAAAAACCTTAATAAAAATTTAAAAACATACTTAAAATATAATATCCTAATTACCTTAAATATTAGTATAATATATATTATAGTAGTAAGAGTACCTATTAAAAAGGCCCTTTTAAAATTCTATTACCTTTTAAAATTTAAATAAGTAGAAAATAAAGTATACCTTTAATTTATATATCTAATATATTATAAAAAATTTTAAATTTTATATATATAGTATATATATAAAATTTATTTTAAAGTTAAAATAGTATATACCTTTTTCCTTAAATACTTTAAAATAAAACTTATTATTAAGTTATATAAATAAAGTAACTTTATTTATTAAATAATTTATAAGGTTAACTATAGTAAAGCTTATATTACTTTTAGGTTAAATTAATATTTACTTTTAAAGTATTTATATAAATAATAATAAGTATAAAACTATAAGTTACCCTTTTATTTAATTTATAGTAAAAAAAAACTAATAAAATAGTATTAATAATAGAAAAAAGTTAATAATTATTTATAAAAGAATAATAATTAATTATAAACTATTACTTTTTATATATAACTTAAAAAAACTATATATATATCCTATTTAAAATAAAAATTAATAAAAAAATATATAATATATTATTAAATAATAATATTTAAAATAACTTTATATTATTAAAAATTATTAATAAAAACTAAATATTATAATATTAAAAGAAAAACCTTTATAAACTTAATATTATAAAAGGTATAAAAGTAAAATATAAAAACTAATTATTTATTTATTTTAATTTAAGGATATATAACTTTTATAACTTTAAATATTATAAATATAATATATTAACAATTAATTTTAAGACTTTTATAGTTAAAAGTTATAAATCCTTAAATTAATTAAATTATTAGTTAAATCTTTTAGGATAATATTATTTCCTAAAAAAAAGTTATAATTAACAGTATAAAAAGGAGTTTAATTATTAAGGATAACAAAGGAATATACTTAAATAAACCTATAAATACCTTTAAAAGTAAATATTAAAAGTTTTAACTTTAGGAAAATAAAAAAGGATTAAACTATTTAAAAATTAATAAAAAAGGTTAAAACTAATTAATATATAATACTACATATAAATAAGAAATAAAAAAATACCTTTTATACTTTTACCTATATAAGAAATAAAGTATACTAATAAAACTAGAAAGGATACCTAAAAAATATTATAAATTTAAAAAAGTATTTTAGGAAGAACTTAATATAGGAATCCCCTAATATAGCCCTTATAACTATAAAATACCCTTATTAAAAAAAAACCTTAAGTTTTTTAAAATCTATAGATTTAATAAGGAAAAACTTAAAACATTTAAAGAATACCTTAATAAAATTTTTTAAAAAGGATATATTTAACTATTAAAATTATTAATAGAATATTTAATCCTATTTATATTAAAGAAAAATAATAAGCTATAACTTTATATAAATTATTAATAGTTTAATAATATTACTATTAGAAATTAATACCTATTTCTTTTTATTAAAAAAATATAAAATTAATTTAAAAAAGTTAAATAGTTTATAGCCCTAAACCTTAAAGGAGCTTATAACCTTATTTAAATAAAGGAAAGAAAAAAATAGAAAATAGTATTTTAAACCCGTTATAAATACTATAAATATATAGTTATACCTTTTAAACTAATTAATATATTAATATTATTTTAAAAGATAATTAACTAAATCTTATATAAATATTTTAATATATTTATTATTACTTACTTTAATAATATCCTTATTTTTTTTAATAAATTTTAAAGAATATTAGGAATATATTAAATAAGTATTTTAAAAACTTTAGGATATAAATCTTTTAATAAAACTAAAAAAAAAGCTTTTTTTATATTTAAAAAGTTAACTACCTTAAATATACTATTAAATTAAGATATATTAAGATATAAAAGAATAAAGTTTAAGTAATTAAAGAATAATTAATATTTATAAACATTAAAAATATTAGATTATTTTTTAATTATACTAACTTTTATAAATAATTTATAAGAAATTATAATAATATTTATAAACCTTTTATAAATCTTATATATAAGGAATAAGCTTTTAAATGGATAATAGAAATATATTAGGCTTTTAAACAAATTAAGGACTTAATTATTAAGAATTTAGTATTTAAAAAAGTAAATTTAAATAAAAAATTTAAAATATATATAAATACTTTTAATAATATAGTAGGCGGAAAATTTACCTAATAAGATAAATAAAGATAAGTTTATATTATTATAAACTTTAGTAAGAAATTTAATAAACTAAAAACTTACTATATTATTCTAAATAAAAAAATTATAGTAATTATATATATATTTTAAGAATAGTAATAATACCTTATTAGTATAGAAAAGTAAATTAAACTTTATATAAATTATAAAAACCTAACTATCTTTATAATAATAAAAGAACTTAATAAGTAATAAGTTAGATATATAAAGTTCCTATTATAATTTAATATTAAAGTTATATATATAAATAGAATTAAAAATATAAAAGTAAATATATTTAGTAAATAATTAGATTATTAGGATAAGGAATTACTTATAAAATAAATAATTTTTAAAATATAAAAAAATAAGAGCTTTATATTTAATTAAAAATTTAATACTATAATTAAAATTAATAATACTTTAATAAAAATACTCATAAATCTTAAAAAATAAGATAAGTTAATTAAGGAAATTTATAAAGCTTTAGTATATAAATACTAAGGTATTATAATAATAGTTAAAAGAATTTAATATTATTATAATATTTTAAATTTTAAATAAAAAATAAAGAATATTATTAAATAATATAATTTATATAATAAAAATAAAGCCTTTAAGTATAAACTATATAAACTTTTAAAGCCCTTATTAGTACCTATAATTATATAATTATTTATTAGTTTAAACTTTATTATTAAGCTATCTTTTTTATAAAAACCCTTAATTAAAGTATTTTATAATAGTATTTTAATAATAATTTATAAATTAAGTAAATATATATACTTTATACTATATAAGGAAGCTAGTATAATAAAAGAATTTGTATATATATTTTTATAAATTATTATAAGCAATTACAGAATACTATATAAAATTATCTTAAATAAAGATAAGCTGTTTATATTAAACTTTTAAAAGTTACTAATAAAATAATTTAAAGTAAAATATAAGTTATTAATAATAGTATATTTATAAATAAATAAATAAATAAAATAAATTAATTAAATTATTAAATAATATCTTTAATATTATATTAACTAATTATAGAATAATTAGGTTAAATTATTATTATTAATATAGTTTACTTATAATAGTATAATAATTAGTATAATTTAATAGTTACTTTTTTTTATAATTTATAAATATAAACCCTAGGTTTACTATAAAACCTTATTAAATAATATAATTATAAAATTAATAAAATAAAAAGTAATATAAATTAAATAGATTTAAAAGGATATTTAAAATAAACTTTTTTTTATATAGGAATAAATAGTTAAATATATAAATTAAAAAAGAATTAAAGAACTAATCCTTAAAAAGGAAAATAAAGTTTACCTTTTTTAATAAAACATTAAAACTAAATAACTTAGCAATAAATTAAATTATAAGAAAATTAAACTATTTAAAATTTTATAAAAACTTTTAAATACTAATTATAAACTTTTACTATTATAAGAAATAAAATAATATAATAATTTTTATATTTTACTTTTAAAACTAGTATTATAAAATATAAAACTTAAAATATAAATTAAAATAATAAATAAATATAATAAAAAATAAAAAATAAAAAATATTATTAATATATAATAATATTAGGGAATAATAAAATACCTTATTAAATAAAAAAGTTATAATACTAATAAAAATATATAGAAATTAGTTAAAAACTTAACTAGTTATAAATAAATCCTTAAATAATACTAGGTTAAAAACTTAGCCTTAAGTAAAATAAGGATAGGTTAAACTACCCTAATAACTAATAAACCTAAAAGGTTTCCTAAGACTAATAAGCTTAAAAATTAAATTAATTAAACCTTTAACTAGTTAAATACTATTACTAATATAAAACCTTAACTAATTAATATAGCTTTATTAGTTAAATAACTAAATAACCTTTACTAATTTAAATATATAAATTAATTAAAAAATCCTATTAAATTAATAAAAGTTTACTAATTAAAAGTTATATTAATTAATAAGTTTACTAATTAAAAAAAATTATATTAATTAAATAAAATTATTAATTTATTTCTTTTATTAGTTAAATACTATAAACTAAATAGTTTACTAATAAATAAATTTTTATTATTAGTTATAATACCCTTATTTAAATTAGGTATATTTAAAGTAAATTAGTTAATACCTTTATTTATTATAAAATTTTAATTAAAAATACTAATATCCTTATTAATATAAAGTTATAACTTTTATACCTTTATTTTATTAAAATTAGGTAAATTACTATAAATAACTTTAATAAGTTATTTAGTAATATATTTACATTTAACTTTAACCTTTTTACTTTTTATATAATCTAACTTATTAATTATTTTAATACCTTAATATATAGTATGTACTATCTTTTTAGCTTATAAACAATACTGTTTATATAAACAATTAACCTTTATATTTACTAATATAGCTTTTTTTTTAATAGTATTTAACTTCTTTTTAATTTAAGAATAAAGGTAAGTAATTTTTTATATTTAGGTTAGTATTAGGTTATATATATCGTAGTTTTTAAGCTTTTAATAAATATACTTAGAGTAGCGGGAAAAGTCCTCTTTAAAAGTAATACAGAAGGCCTTACTTAATTAATAGGATAAGTATATCAGTATAACAGAACTATAAGAAAAAATAATAGTAGTAAGAAATTTACTTTATTTAGTTTTTTAGGAATAATAGGAAAGTTTAAAAACCTATAAATTTTTAACCTTACTAAATATAATAAATTAAAAAAGTATAAACAAATACCTAAATAATATATAGGAAATTTATAAAAATACCTTTAAAGATAAAGAATATAAGAAGGGAGATAATGTTATAAACTAATACATTAGTATTAAGGGGATTTATTTAAATAACCCTAGTAGCCTAAAATAAATACTATAATATAGGATATTATATATTAAAGTACAGAGTTATAGAATATACTAAAACTAAGGTTAGGGTTAGGACCTTACTAATAAGGATAGATTAATAGGACTATTAATAATCCTAGTAATATTAAACTAAACTAAATATATTAATAACAGTTTAAATAGTTTAATATTAAAACGGATAAAAAGTTAGAATATATAAGGATATAGTTATTACTATAATAGATAACTTTTATAAAATAGACTTTTTAATTATTAATTTAAGTATTTAGTTTAATAACCTAAATAGCCTTATAGTTAGTAATTATACTTTTAAATAATGGAATAAAATAGTATCTTTATATTATAAACAGTTAAGTATTACCTTTATACCGAACTGCTAATATAAACCCTATAGACCACCTACTAGATCTTACAAAGGTTTAGTGTAATCATTATATATTTATACTTTAGGTTTTTTAAATATTATATAACTTAATATAAATAGTTTTTTAATTAATTTTAATTAAAAATTAACGTCAAGCACCAACGAGTCGGCCACCCCAGCGAGCCGGCCACTTTTCAGCACCAACAGCACAATAACCTGAATTGCAGCACCACAACAAGAAAAATCAATTGAATTCAATCGGAATCGGAATCTACAGACGATTCTACCTCTTTCTCACACGTTCGCGCATTGTGCCCAGTCTCGCCGCAGTTGCCACATCGTCTTTTCGACGGTCCGCCGCGGACCGCCTCGTCAGCGCCACCACTCATTTCACCAGCTGGCCGCTTCCCCTTTTCCTTCTCATTAATTAATTCCCTGGCATCTTTTATACGAAGTGCCCCTCCATCCTGTATATAGGTTCTTTTGGCCCTCCGACGCTTGGAAAGCGCTGCATTTGCCTCTCGAAGAGTATTGGTCTCCCGGGTTAATAAGGTGACTGCATGGGCTAATGACTGTGCGCCCTTTGCCAACCGGTCAACAGCAGCTAAAATTGGTGTCGGAGAGCTTCCCTGATGGTGAGAGATGCGATCCTTGATGAAAGTTGATTGAGAAACTGCTTGTGTTGAGTTGTGCGGCGTTTGGGAGACCCAAGGTGTGGGTAGTGTTGGGGAGCCCGGTACTGCTGTTGGTGTCCGAATCTTGATATCCAGCTTAGAAAGTACAGCTTCTCGATCAAATGGGATTAGACCTGCACCTTTAAAGGCTCCCTTGATAGTTTCCGGCTTAAAAACCTTACTATGTGCAGCGTGGAAGGCAAGAAAGAACTCCGTCTTGTCGATGTGTGTAATCCGGGCTTTGCTGTATTGGTCGATTTCTCCACCGTACACCTTTTTAAGTGGACTAAAACACCCAACATCTAGTGGCTGAAGTAGATGAGATGAATGAGGAGGCATGCAAAGGGTAATAATGTTCTTTGCCTTACAATACCGCTCAAAGTCCGTTGAATGGTGGCTCCCGTGCCCATCAAGAACCAACAACCGATAAACACCCTTTTTCCGTGGTGCAGTATGTTTTTCAAAGTGCTCAATCCATGCCATAGCAATAGCATCGGTTGTCCATCCATTTGGGCTTGTTTCGATAACCCAGTCGTCCGGGAGGCCGCCCTCAGTATACCAACTCGCAAGGTGAACCTTCGCCTTGACGATTAGGAACGGCGGTCCAACCCACCCATCCCCACCGATCAACTCAATGCCTGTTGCCCATTGACGATTCCCAGGCTGTATTTGTTTTGCTCTCCCTTGTTGATCTGAACGCGTAATCACGATTTTGGGTGAACCGACGCCCATCATAAAGCCCGACTCGTCGAAGTTGTAGGTGTCGCAGTCGGGGATCCCATATTTCTCGCGTGTATTGGATACAAGGTCGAACCACGCGTTTATCACGTCAGGATCTTCACATAGGGCCCTCCTATAGTCATATACACGATTAACGCGTGTTTTGAGACGTGGTTCCGACAGGACGAGTCTTTCTGCCCAGTTGATCCCAACGGCACCACCACCACGGTCGCGGAGCAGGGAATTCGCCATATCTTCAACATCCTTGAGAACAAGCGAGTATCCTCGCGAATCCCAGTCAAGTACGTATTGAACAAGCACCTCCTCTTCTATTTTTGTCAATCTCTTGTTGTTGGGGTGGGTATTGCATCGTGCAGTTCGGCCGGCCATTCTATCTTGGAGAGTAGAGCGAGGGATATGGTATTTCTTAGACGCGCGTCGAATGCTTAGTTTTGGGTCGGATTTGATAGCTTGGATGACGAACTGGATATTGCTTTCTTTTATTTTGCTCATTGTAAGATGTGGCGCGAAAAAACGCGTAAGAAGGATGGACGGGAGTGGTTAGTGGAAAAGTGGCCGGCTCGCTGGGGTGGCCGACTCGTTGGTGCTTGACGTTAAATCTTTTAATATTAAGAAAGTTTTTTAATACTAATTTTATATATAGTAAATTAATTATTAAAAAGTATATAATTATTAATTTATATAATATCCCTTTTAATTTAAAAAAATAAAATATTTTAGAAGGTAAATATAAAACTTTTAAAATATTACTTAATTAAAAGAATATATTTATAATTAAAAAGGTTATTTAGTATTTAAAAGGTTATTAAAATAATTAATTTAAAGGTAAAAGAAAAGTAGTTAATTATTAAAATAAGTAGTAATACTAATAAGGTAGTTTATTATAAACTAACTATATAATAGTATAGTAATTATAAAAAAGTTAAATATAATATATAAATATATAAAAAAAATAAAGAATTATTTAATATATTTATTTTTAATTAGTTTTAATTAATTTTAATTAATATAGTACTATAATTTAGGTTATTATAGTTATAATTTGAAAAAGTATATTACTTATTGGTGTTTTACGTTAAGTTATTTTATTTTTTAAGTATTTAATTTTTTTTTATTAAAGTTAATAAATTTTTATATATTATAAGTTATAATATATTATTTAAAAGTATTAAATTATTTTAGTTAATAATTTTAATAGTGAAGGGTAATTAATTAAAAATTAGTATAAGTAGTAATAATAGTTATATTAAAAATTAATAAATTATTTAGTTTATTTATTTTAGGGCTTTTTATATTATATAATTAGTTATAATAACTTTTTTTTTTAAAAAAAGGTAAAAAAATATTTAATTTTTATAAATTAGGCTTATAATTAATAGAAATTATAATAATTTTTTAGTTATAAGAAAGTATATTTTCTAGGTTTATAGGTTATATACAAAATTAGTATATACTTATAATTCCGGGCATATTAGGTAATATAAGTAGGGAAGGAAGCACCCCCTTATTTCCAACACTGTATAGTGCATAGGTACTTAGTGTGGACTGAGGTTTGCCGTTTCGGGACCCTGACCTGGCCCGGCTTACAGCACTTGCACATGCCTTGCCGGTCTAAAATTTTCAGGGCCCCACTATAAACTCTCAACTCACTCGTACTTCCAAACATCAACCACAAAAGGTATGCGCCGGTGACAACCATCCACCCCAGTATGCCGATAAGCTTACGGCAAGGCCTGGACCGCGATGTCTACCAAATCGTACGAAAGTACGAGGATGATTCCAACGGCTCCAAATTAACCATCAGCGCTGTGTATGAGTTCATTCAGCGGTCCAACTCGAGTCTGAAGAGGCAAAAGAAACGCATCCTAGAGGACTCGATCGACAGGGTCTTGGATGTACGGCGGGAGGAATCCAAGAGCGAGAAGGACTCGGACGAGGAGTTGGAGCGGGAGCTCCAGGCCCAGGAGATCCGTGCCAAACGCTCGAGGGAGGAGCGAGATGCAGGCCTGCTGAACAAGCAGCTCACGAAGCACTGGAACTTCAAGAGCTCAGACGCCAAGGCCACGAGCTCGGCCGCCTCGTCTACGGGCAGGCAGACGCCGGCCGCGACAGACGCCATGGACGTCGACACGCCGACCGTCGACCGCCAGCCAAACGGCGAGTCAAAGCCGAAACGGAGGCGCAAGGACCCCAAGGAGGTCGACCGCTCGCCGCCGCAGGACATCAGCCTCGACGACCTGGCGGGCGTCGACGGCGTCATTGACAGGCTGAAGGGGCCCGTGTGGATCCCGCTCCTGCGGGGCGACGACCTCGCCGAGCTGGGGTACCGGCCCAGCGACGGCGTGCTGCTCCACGGCCCGTCGGGCTGCGGCAAGACGACCCTCGCGCACGCCCTGGCCGCCGACCTCGAGGTGGCCTTCATCCCGGTCTCTGCGCCGAGCCTTGTCGGCGGCACGAGCGGCGAGAGCGAGAAGAACATCCGCGACATCTTCGACGAGGCTATGCGGCTCGCACCGTGCCTCGTCTTCTTTGACGAGCTCGACTCCATCGCTGGCAAGAGGGACAACGCCCAGAAGGCGATGGAGGGTAGGATCGTCGCCGAGATCTGCAACGGCATGGACAAGATCGGGCGCCCCAGCGGCAGGGCCGACGAGGGCGACAAGGCCGCCGGGAACGTGGTCGTCTTGGCTGCCACCAACCGGCCCGAGAGCATCGACCCCGTGGTGCGGAGGCGGTTTGGCGTCGAGGTCGACATCGGGATGCCCAACGAGCCGGCAAGAGAGAAGATTCTGCGTACGATGACACGCGACCTTGCGCTGGGCAGCGATGTGGACTTTTCGGCTCTGGCACGGCTGACACCCGGTTATGTTGGTGCTGATCTGAAGCATGTCGTATCTGCCGCCGTGTTCAAGAGCATCCGGGCGCGGACGGACCTGCAGTCGGAGATATTCGTCGAGCAGATCCCTACGACTGATGTCGCGCTGATAGAGCTCACAAAGTCCTGGAAAGCGCAGGCCGAGGCCGGGAACCGGTCGGCCAAGTCAGAGATCCGCATCATGAAGGCCTCCAACGAGATGTACAGCGGGCCCTTGGGCATCACGCAGACGGATTTCAAGGCAGCCGTGTCGACTGTGCAGCCGGCCGCCAAGCGGGAGGGCTTCAGCGCCATCCCCGACACGACCTGGCAGCACGTCGGGGCGCTGGGCGAGGTGCGCAAGAGGCTCGAGATGACCATCATCGGGCCCATCAAATACCCGGAGCGCTTCGCGCGCGTGGGCATAAAGTCGGGGGCAGGCATCCTGCTCTGGGGCCCACCGGGCTGCGGCAAGACGCTGGTGGCCAAGGCGGTGGCGAACGAGTCCAAGGCCAACTTCATCTCGATCAAAGGCCCGGAGCTGCTGAACAAGTACGTGGGCGAGTCGGAGCGGGCGGTGCGCCAGCTGTTCGCGCGGGCCAAGAGCAGCGCGCCGTGCATCCTGTTCTTTGACGAGATGGACGCACTGGTGCCCAAGCGCGACGACTCGCTCTCGGACGCCAGCTCGCGCGTCGTCAACGCCCTGCTGACGGAGCTGGACGGCGTTGGCGACCGCAAAGGCATCTACGTCGTCGGCGCCACCAACCGGCCCGACTGCATCGATCCGGCCATCCGGCGCCCCGGGCGGCTCGGCACGAGCGTCTTTGTCGGCCTGCCGAAGGCTGAGGACCGCGTCGACATCCTGCGCACCATCTACTGGAACACCATCGTCAGCACCAAGGAGGACAGGGACGCCGCCAACAGGCGCCTGTGCGACATCGCCCTGGACGACCGCTGCAAGGGCTTCTCTGGCGCCGACCTGGGCAACCTGATGCAGGCGGCCGCCCAGGCCAGCCTGGAGAGGACTTACTACCACGGCGGCGGCGACATCAGCGAGGATGCTGGCGCGGACTCCGAGATAACGCCCGGCGACTGGGAGAAGGCGTTGAACGAGGTCAAGCCTAGTGTCAAGAACGATGGGAGGTATGACCCTAGGCAGTTCGACAAGGTGTTGTAGACAATCTCGGGCAGACGTTGGACACGGCCTATGCCGCATGGGCTGGAGGCAAGTGATATTTGATGTACTATCACATGCCTCTCGTGCTGTAGCGCAACGGCCACCAAAACGTAGATCTACAGACGGATCTACAGACCCAAAAGTCTGGGGAAGCCAAGAAAGAGATGAACAAGGTCGTTCGCATCAAACACATATCAAATGCACGCCTCATTGGTAGTTCTCTTGGGTAATCATCATCTAAATTTGAAGAGTAGAGTCATTATAGAAAGTCGAAAGACACACAGACGCCGCGCAAACAGGGTGCCGGCCTCTAGGTCTATAATAATACAGGTGTCTCCCATGTCTTTCTTCTGTCTAATGCCGTAATGCAAAGCAAGCTTCCTTTATCATAACACCGCCCGGATTCCAGTCGTCTATTTCGTAGATTCCCGCAGGTAACTGTCCAGAACTTGTTAGCATGCGCTCATGGGTGAAGGCCGCTTTGTGGGCCGGTGCAGAGACGTACGTGATCAGGTCGTTCCTGTCCTTCTCCTTCTTCAGGCCACCGAATGCCATCTTGGTGCCGGGGATGTACTTCTTGGGGTTCTCGAGGTACGCAAACTGTAGGTAGGAGACCAGGTCAGCCATGCGCTTCGTAACGCAAAACGATGGGTCGAGGTGCTGCGTGAGCGTCTCAACGTACCAGAGTGTCCTCCTTCCACTCAATGCCCTTCTGCTTGTTGGCATCCGTGTAGGAGTAACCCTCAACGGAGCCGGTGTGACGGCCGAACAGGCCGTGCAGGGCGGGTCCGATCTTGTTGCCGCCGCCAGACTCAACGGTGTGGCACTGAGCACAACGGGTCTTGAAGAGACCAGCACCCTTCTTAGCATCACCTGTGTAACTGTCAGTGTGGAATCTTCGAAATTGCTGGCAGTCTTTCTTGATGTGGAAAAGCCATTGCTCCTCGAGAACAGCGTGACCCAGTAGCGAGACTTCCCCAAGAACACGTTTCCCCCCCCAACAGAGAGCCTTTCGAGCTCTAGATCTCTGCAACAGACCCAGAACAACTCTCATGGGCAGCCCGCGGCCTCGTGTGAAGCGTGGTTGCAGTTGCGCAGGGAATGCGACTCGGGAAAATGCCTCAGGCGTGACAGCCCCTTGGACGTGTTCGCTGGCGTGATCAAGGTTCTGAGAGGCGTGCTCGGGCTGTTCTCGAAAGTTCTCGTTCCCGAGAACCAGACACGGTGGACGGGACCGTTGTCTCGAGGCTCAATGGCGAAGGGCAGGGTTTGCGGTCAGCAGTGCAGACGTACCGTCCTTGAAAGGCATCTTGTCGAGTGTGTGAAGTCTGAAAGACTGGAGACGAGTAGTGGTGGGTTTGGTAGGGTATCTTTAGGGAGAGATCTAGCGAAAGACTCTTGAGGGTTTCTGAAGTGTAGAATGTGAGAAGAAGTGGCTTTGTTGTGAGTGACGAAGGAGAAGGAGGGAAAATTTAGCAGGGAGCGCGAAACAAGTTGCTGGCCAAACTTCTTGGTCCTACTAAAAATGTCGATGAGCTCAGCGTCCCCCGGGAGAACCTTGGAAGGTCGGTCACTGCGAGCTAGCGCCGGGAAAGGCTAGCGAAAGCCACGACTCTAGGGCCGCTCGGTGCGGCGGGTGGACCGTGTGGGTCATTTGGTGGCTGAGGCAGCCAATCACCCGCCCAGCGATGGTCATGGTCCCAGCCGAGTTTTCGAGCCTGCGAGAATTTGGCGGAAGGGAAAATCCGGAGCAAAGGGGGCGGATTCGGATTCACTGGGCTTGTTTGATGCGCCGCGGCTCAGGCACCTCGCTGCGATTCATACCGCCCAGCTGACTGTAGTCCATGAATCACTTGCCTGAAATTGGGTCCTTGTGCACAGAGACCATCCTTGGGACTAGGACATAGCTACGTCAGCCAGCCTGTCAAGGTTGATTTTCTCACGTCTCGGCCGCCCATCGCCCTGCCCTGTCCACCCCTTTTCCTCCCGGCGACTGCCCACACTCGCTCGCTACACACCGCACCGCACCGCACCGCTTGGCTTACCAAATGGCGTCCTCATCCTCGGCCATACCTAGGTTCCTGCTACCCCAGTCCGGGCGCATCTGGCAACGGGCAAACCTCGGCATCCACAACCACAACCACCGCCACCTCCCGAACCCTGACCGGCGCATCGTGCGATATGCTTCCGCCTCCAGCAAAGGCCCAAAGGCACAGGGCAAGCCCATCGTCCTAGAGCAGCCAGAAAGATTCAACCCACCTTCCCACGGCGCACGTCTGCCCAGGAAGGACCGCCCCAAGCAGCAGCACTATGGCGGGACTTTGTCCAGCGAGGAGCTCTCCTCCCAGAGCAGAAAGCAATACCCCGGCCTAATGGCCCCCCAGGGCACCTGGGCGCACTGGTTCTGGAACAGCCAGGGCCTCCATCTGTCCATCACTCTGGTCAGTCTCTCCGGCCTGGGAATCAGCAGGGAGAGGGGAGAATAAGAATGCACATGTCACTAACACATCAACTCCAGGGTACCTTGGCCGGCCTGGCCATCTTTGTGGGCACCGAGAACTTCAAGAGCAACACGCCCTTCGCCGATATGCTGCCGGCCAGATCCGACTACTGGGAGCACCCCATCGAATCACTGCGCACTCTGTACGACGTCTGGCGGCTGACCCAGCTCCACAACTCGGCCGTCGTCGCCGAGAAGCGCAAGAAGAACGTCGACGACGTGGTCAAGCGGTCCGAGTATCGAAAGGCCCACGGGCTGGAGAAGGACGGCGCGTTCGGGAACTGGACAGTCAGGGAGGACCCACAGTCGCCGCAGGCCGAGCCAGGGAAGAGGGAGAAGTGGCTTGGGGTCTTCTAAGGATATGTATGATCGGGATTACTGCAGTCATGACTTGCTTGAAGGGCTCGTCCTTGAGCGCTACATACTGTCCCGAACGACCCGGCAGGGGCGAGGCTCGGCTTGCCTCTCGCAAGCGATCTGGGCCTGGCCGTATGGCGGGACTCGAATCCCTGGTATCCTCTACAATGGCCGAACAAGCCAATGGATGTCCCGTAGATCAGACTAGGCTAATCATCTGGTCTCTGCCCCCCAACGGGCACCTCATCCGAGCTCCACAGCCTTGAGCCCGTCGAGAACCTCAGCTGCCACGCCTCCCTGCTCTAATGATTTCGCGATCATGGCACCCAGGACTCCCATCTTCGCTCCTCCGCGCGGCGCCTTCCAAACTCCTTCCACGGGCTCTATGTCCTGAACCTGCTGCTCAGGCTGCTGTTTCGCTGCGCCGCCGGTGCCCTCAGCAGCTGCGTCGTTTGCCCTCGGGACTCCAGGCGGCGTCAATCGTGAAGGAGGGTCTATCGTGCGTATTGACAACAAACGCAGGCTGCGCTTTTCGGAGCCGTCGACGTCCATCTCTTCCGCGCCAGTGGGTGTGGTTGCGTCTGCTACTGAAATTGCCAGCGCGCAGTCCGCGACGGCGAGCTCTTCCTTCGCGGGATCAAAGATAATATTGTCGCCGACGGCCATGACGAGCAGCGTCACCGGCGGTCTTGCGCCAGAGGCTCCTTTGTCATGGGGGTATAGGTAGTTGGACGAGTCCCAGTCGTCGTCGAAAAGAGGATCCTCGTCGCCTTCGGATATCAGGCGCGGCAGTCGTGTTGCCAGCAGGGCGAGGTGGGTTGTGAGGGAGAGAAGTGGCAAGGGGTAGGATAGTGGCGGTGATATCAGGAGGATCTATGGCATCCTGTTGTTAGCAAGCTTCTCCACGTCGCAGGCGAATACAAGTGGGTATTCTAGCGACTGACATCAAGGTATAGCTTCCAATGAAAACGCCTGTTAAGATTGAGCCTCCTGGCGAATTGTCCGTCGGCCAACAGCGCCTCGGTGAGCATCTCGGCCAAGTAGATTGTGCTCGCATCGTCGTCCCTAGCGCCCGGTATCTCCACCGCGATCTCAACCCAACTGCTCTGGCCCGTGGCATTGGCGCCATCGCCGCCATCGGTCTCGTCGTCATCACCACCGGCGCGGATGAGGTCGGTCTCTAGTAGCGTGTTGCCGGCACCGTAACGGGCCTGGGTCTTGCCGATCTCTGCTTTCACGCCGACGATAGCCTCGGTCCCGTCTGCAAAGCATATGCGCGCACTGCCATTTGTGCTGGGGAGGATGCCTGTCTCGGCGCTGAGGGGGCGGAATTGGGTTGCTGAGCGGCCGTCTGGCCGCAGGGGCGGGGTCAACGAGAGGGAGGCGTGGAGGTAGGCCAGCTCGGCGGGCGAGAGATTGACGTGTTGTGTCGAGGCCATTCTGAGGTGGGAGGACAGCTGGGAGGGCTGGTAGCGAGCTGCTAGGACTCTAACAAGGAATAGTTGAGGCGGGCGTGGGGGTGAGAGCGTGCAGGGCACTTCACAGGCCGAGAGGTCGGGTTGAGCTTTCGAATTGAAATTTTGGCGGCAGGCATTATTGGATGGTCCCGCCTACAGGTAGTCTAGACCGGAAGGCAAGCAGCCAAGCAAAGGTGCAGTGACGAAAGGGACCCAAGCCCCCGGGGCAGGTCTCCAAAACCTTGGCCCTCGCTTCCTGAGCAGCAGCCAATTAGGTGGTACGCAGCAAAAGCTTAGCACCTGACGCTGCTTGGTCTCAGGTGCTTACAAAGGCCGGACGAATGACTGCACCTTTCTCCCATGCCCAAAGTATCCGGATCCCGCTCCTTCAAAGCCTACCGCTCCGACTCTCCGCCGGACTTGAGCAATATCGGCCCAGCGGCGATGCTTGGTTCCGTGGCTGCTTATGAGTCTTTGTAAGGCCAAAAGTGCCCGAGAATGATGCACAAGACGAAATAGGACGGGGTTGGAAGGTCGGATGGCAGTTCTCGTGTTTCGGATCCCACCATGTTTGGTTTCAATGCCACCACATATCGCAGTCTGTTCTCACCATGGCTCATGATGTATATACATACACACTGTCAAGTCAACCCGTCCCATTTATATATATAAAGCCTCATCATGTCTCTGTCAAGTGAACATACTCCTGCATCTGATACCCAGTCTCAACCCTTGGCAAGATCAAACAAGCACGACAACAAGAGCAAGAGCAAGAGTAAGAACAAGAACGCCTCCTTGAAGTCTGAAGTTACTGCCTTCCTCCTCTTCCTGCGAACAATGTCTCTTAAGACTCTGACCGGGAAATTCCTCCCCTCATCTTTACCACCCGCCGACACCTTCGCCGGGCAGAAAGTCCTTGTCACAGGCGGCACGGCGGGCCTGGGGCTCGCCGCCGCGGTGCACTTCCTCAACCTCGGCGCCGACGAGGTCATCATCACGGCCAGAGATGCTTCGTCCCCACGCGCCGAGGACGCAAGGCAGAGGATCCTCGCCGGGCACAAGGGGGCCAAGGGCACAGCGGGCACAGCGGGCGAGGTCAGCATCATGAGCCTAGACATGAACAGCTACGACTCGTGCGTGGCCTTCGCCGAGGCCGTCAAGGGCCGGTTCGCGGCTACGGAGGGCCCCGACGTGGTCGTCTTCAACGCGGGCGTGACGAACTCGCAGTTCAGGAAGAGCCCCGAGGGCATGTAAGTCGTGTCAGGCCTTCCTTAATCGGGCCGTTTCTGGTGGCTGATCGCAGATGTAGGGAGGAGATCATCCAGGTCAACACACTTAGCACGAGTCTCCTCGCACTCCTTCTCGTCCCCTGGATGAAGCAGCAGCGAGGGCATAGGAGCGCGCCCGCGCGCGTGGTCTTCGTCAGCTCCGGCCTGCACATGTCTGTCGACATCAAGCCCTGGGCCGAGTACGCCAAGACAGAAGGCGGCGTGCTGGCACATTACTCAAAAGAGGAGAGCTTCGAGGCCGGACTTACGAGCCCCATGTACAACTACTCCAAGCTGATGCTGATGTATGCGCTCGAGGAGGTCTCGAAGATGGCCTTGGGCAAGAACGGCGAGTACGTTATGCCCTCGCACATAAGACCACCGCAGTCGCTGACTGATATCCCTTAGGCCCCAGGTCATAGTCACAAGCGTCTGCCCCGGCCCCGTCAAGACAGAGCTGTCGCGGTCCATGCAGGAGAACTCCCTCCTCGCGAGGGTGGCCGCCCCGATTTTTATGGCAATGATCGGGAAATCACCCGACTACGGCTCCCGCATCTACCTCGCTGGCGCACTTGCCGGACCGGCAGAGCATGTAAGTCATCGAGTAGGCCCAAGCATATACTGGCTGTTATTGGGGGCCCGGATACGGCCAACAACGCGGAACAACTCGCTGACCCGCTACGAACAGGGCAAATTCCTGCGTGATTATCTCACGGACGCGCAATATGCCAGCCGGTCTGCCCCTGTGCTGACGAACAAGGATGCCAGACTGATGCAGGCCCAGGTCTGGAAGGAGATCCGCGAGGCACTGTCGGCAAAGGTCCCTGTTGTGCGAGAGACAGTCTGAGGCTGCTGTAAAAGTACGCGACGAAAGGGGGAGGGGCGTTGTGATCGGAGGAAAGGTTGGGCTCAGAAGACTGGCACCTACCACCTATAACGGCATCAAGGCCGCTCAATGCGTAATGTAATAGTTCTCCGTTCTAGTCATGAAGTAACGAAGACTTTATGAATAGACCACGGTTATCATACTGGCCCGCCCTGGGGTGTTTCTTCTGGCTGCAAGTCACTGTGTGGTCTCTCGGTCGGACCCAACGACTAAACTCAAAACCGCAACTGCTCGCGTGATAAATCTTCTTGTGCTGATCATCCAGTGATCAGCCGGCCCGAAGCGAGTCCGCCACTGGTGTCACATTGTTCAACGTCGTCAGTCAACTTAGTAGCACGTGCTCTTCACGAGCTCTGCCCGAGAGACGCTTAGGGGTGCGACTTTTGTTGTGCTGTTGCAACATCTCGATTATTCACGGATGGGACCCCATGCATATGAATTCTCCAGTGGGCAAAAAGTGAGTTAGCTCTCGATGATAAATTATCATGCAGAGTGCCAGGTGTGTGTCTATTAGCACGCCTTTGCTAAACTTCATATCAAGTACCTCAACAAGCATCTGATATCAGCCTCCTCCTCCCGAGACGAACCTGCGCGTCGCCTACAAAAAAGGGGTTGTGGCCAGCTTTAGTGATATCATACTCTTTAGACAGCTCCTTTCTTTTCTTTTCTCTGCACCACGACCTCCGTCCAGACAGGCCAGTCGGATGCAATGCCTTCATATGAACAAATTCTATTCGTATTTCACGGTGTCCAGTTTGGCGGCGTTTTCCTCATCGCGATGTAAGTACACACTGAAACATGCCTCCATTGGCTTCCCACTATCGTTTTCGTCGAAAATCAAGACAAATCTGTGGGAGAAGATCGGGTCCTATAGCGGCTGCTAGTTCCGCGATCCGTGACTTGAGAGACCCAACTTCGCGTATGCTGCTGCGGTCCCAAATGTTGGCCTCGGCAGTGAAGAAGAACCCGTCCGTGTTGTCAGACATAACGCGGATATGATCCAAGTCAACCTTGTCCTCGAGGTCTGACACGGAAACGATACCGGGCATGTCGCTGTGGAAGAGCGAGATGTCTTCGCTGTCATCCTCGTCGCTGTAGTCCATGTCGCTGCTGTCGCCGTCGGATTTGCTGCTTCTGACAGAGCTCTGGCCAGCGCTGCCGTCGACATCGCCAGCTTTGCTCTCCGCACCAACTTTCCGGTCTCTGGACAGGCTGACATAGTGCTTTTTGTCGAAGATTGCCAGGGCGTCTTGGTCCAAGAGATCCCAGGTTAGGGTTTCGGGATCCAGCACGTACTGTGGATGGTAGTCGATTTTGTAGCGCATCTTGGGGCAGCTGTGAATGTAATAACCAGCCCACCAATAACGATAGCCGCCCTCCATAGCCAAGGCGATCTCTCTCAACGCCCCGAGCTTACCCGGCTGGTGCTTGTGTATGGACTCGTGGTACATGTAGTACACAGCGCTGACTGCTTCTGGAAGCAGGTCAAGAACTCCAACCGCCACCAGCTTGCCGTCCAGGCGATAACACTGGTGGAATGAGCCGACTTGTCGACTCTTCCCGTCGGAATCAGTGTGTGTACCTCTTCTGACAGGTGAGTTGCAGAGGAATTTTTTGAATCCTCTCTGGCTGATGCTTGAAGGGGACTCCCCATGCACGACTCTCTGGTAGTTTTCAAAGACGGCGAACTTCTCATCGGTAAAATTGTCTGGCTCCAGTGTCACCTTGAGCTCATGCGCCGGCTGAGGTGGAGTCCTTAAGTGTTCGGCCTCGGCCTCATGGATCCTCTCTACGAGATCGAAATGACTGTCGCGCTTGCGAGCCTGTTCTCGCGTGAGGGGATATCGCCGGGCCGACTCCTTCGCGTAGTCCTCTCCAGTGACAAAGCGGTTGAATCGATTCACGGCTTGACGCTGGTCTCGGGATGTTTTGAATTGAGCTGAGTCCAGGCGGAGGGTGTAGTGCGGGCAGCACGCACTCTTCTGATTTGGTCTGTACAACAGGGTCCCTGAGCGTCTCCAACATCGATTTATAAGTGCTTCGTAGAATTCAGGGGTCAAAGAGTATCCCGATGCATAGTACGAATATCCTGCTCGAAATAAAATGTCAGAAAGGAATGCGTATTTGACACGCGGATGTGGTCTGGAGATGGATCTGTATCTTGAGACCAGCCGGCAGTAAGGCTTTGATCAGAGTACAGCTTGATGCGTGGTGCTTCACAGCAACATATGAGTCGCCAATGGCTTGCGAGGCGCTTTTACTCGTGTGAATGGGATTCAAGGAGAGATTCACGTTTAACGTCTGACTGACCGCTGCGAGACTTGCGGCAGTATCCGCAGTCAGAGGAATTACTGTACCCTGTTTTACAAGAACGCGTTAGTGGATATGAGCACAAATGGCCGCCATTGGGACGCGTCCTAGCAGTCCCAGCGCGAGTTGACGTGCGAATAGATGACCAAAGTGTTTGCAGAGTACGTCGCCAAGCAGAAATGCTACCACTGGTCCTACTGTGGACGGCTGTAACCACGACATGATATGGAAAGGTACCTAGGTACTGTAGAAGGGGATTTGTTCCCCAGGAGTCGACCCCAGGGCAGATCATCCTGGGATTTGCTACACCGGTGAACATTTGAGGCCAGCGTGCCTTTGGAAGCAAAGTCGTGGATTTTACTCAACAACCAGAATGGCATAGGGAGTGGAGCTTTCTCACTTGAAAGAAGCATCAACTTCGATGACCGCCCCCCTCTCCCAGGTGCGGCCGCACGGGAAGCCAAGAGCGTAGGCAAAAAGTCTGTGCAGACAAATTTGGGCAGCTAGTCGGCGGTGTGACTCGACGGCAGGGTCGACGAGGACGTTTCAACCCATGGCCCAGAGTCAAAATTTGATGAGCGGGCTGGCCGTACTCTGTACCAGCTTTGGCATTTGGCATTCAGGATCATAGGGTGGTGATCGAGGTGAGGTGAAGTGAGACAGACGACACGCGAGGCAGCACGAAAACAGTGGTAAGGTTTGCCCTATTTCTGACAAGCAAAACAACAGCCAACGACGTTGCAAAGATCTGACACGGGTCCGAATGGTTGGGTGAGATGCGGTGACATTGCACGTATAGGGTACAAACTCACCTATTGGGGCAATGTAGGACAATGCATCGTCAGGGGTCTGCAGGTTTGTGCTTTCCATGGCCGCCCTAACGGGACGCCTGCAACAAGCGACCTTGTCTCGGCGACTCCAACGGTACGGTACGGTATAGGATGAAAAGGGGGGTGGAGCTACCAGTTCGACTGCAGCCAGCGTTTTCCGCGGGGATATGGAATGGGGACGCGAGGGGCGAGGGGAGGGGACTGCTGGACTGCTCTCCGCCTGGCCTGGGGAACCTTGGGCGGCTGCTGTCGATTCTAAGCTTGGAGGCACGCGACGAGACGTCAAAGGGTCCCTAAATGCCGCGCCCTCTGGATCGGAGGGAACACACTCGAACTTGCAGCTTCGGACTCGGGAGCTGAGCGGAACTCGGCTGTACTGGCCCTCGAGGTTGGGGCGACGATGGGTCTACCTGGCCAAGGCGAGACGAGACTGGATTGGCGTCCGTCGCGAGTGTCTGTCCCAGGCGAGAGGGTCGTTCAAAGGGGTAGATGGAACAATGGACTGCAGCACAGAGCTTGTGCCAGGGCTGAGGGAAAAACAACAACCGTCGCAACGAGCCGCGTGCGAAGGGTGCGTCGACGGCAGGTGCGGGCGACAGATAGACGCTCGCTCGGAGAGAGTGTTGGATCAGGACAAGTCGATGCAGTGTCAATCGTCCGAGGTGCAGTGATCGTGACTGGCGGCCAATGCTGCTCCTTCTGCCGCCGATGCCCAGGCTGGCTGGCCTCGAGTGCTGAGGTCAAGCTGAGAGCCCCCCCAGGGATGTTCGGGACAGGCTCTGATAGGCTGTGTAGCAGCTGGGGTCGAGTGCTGGAAGTTCTGTCTGACGGTATGTACGGAGTACTGACGGTAGGCCTGGTATGTAGAAGATGTCACGAACGACAGCAGGCAGCCTTGACGCTGACGGTTATTGCCCATTCGTTACCGGACCACGGGAGGCATCAGCCAAAGCTTGGGACGGTTTCACAAAATGGCTCTGGCTTCTGGCATAGACAAAGACGGTGGACGTGGCTTGCTAGGGACGGTCAACCGTCCACCGTCCTCACACGTCGCTACCTCACGTGGTCCACCGTTGCAGAACTTGCAGTGCTTGATCCCAGCTCCTCCCGACCTGCAGCCTCCACGGTACCCTCGCGTAGAGTACCTAGGCAGAGTCGAGTCGAGTCTACAGTCTCTACGACAGGCATGCTGTGTCTCCATGTGTTCTGTATACGACAGCACAGGCTGCCCAGCAGCAAGGTCAAGGTTCCAGACAGACGAGAAGTCACTGCTCCGGCCCTTCGAGGAAGACACATCTGACGGCAGCATCTCGCGTGGGCATGAGTCGAGGGGCCCAGTGGTGCAGGATCGGGTTACAAAACCTGCCGCAGAAGGGGTCGCGGAAACCGCCTGGCTTCCGGCCCATGGCCATGCCTAATGCTGTGCCCAGCCAGCAGCCATCCATCCATCCATTAGAGCTGTCTAGGCCTAGGTAGGTACAGGCAAAGTGCCGCTGGGTCTGCGCTGGATCGGGCAACTAAAACCGTGCGAGGCATATGAAGCCATTTACACGGCAGATACGACGTGGTGGGGATGGGCGGCCCCGATAAGGACGAAACGGAGTCGATAAGGCAGCAGCAAAAAAAATAAAGGGAGGAGGAAGAGGACTGAGCTGAGACGGAAACCCCCCGACCAGACGCCCAAACGGGCGGCAGCATTGCTGTTCTCGCAGGACGGTGCTCGCCTACACAGTAGGCGGCACCAGCTGTTAGGGGCGCGGGGTGAAGTTACAACGAGTCAGCAGATCTTCTGCAGCCTTGGAAAGTAGCGGGTACAAGAAGGCCATTTTCGGAGCTGCACCATTCCAATCCTAGGGCTCCTTGCATTGCATTGGCGACTTTTGAGGCGGCTCCACGCTCAGACAGACAGACAGACAGTTGCGCCTGCTCCTTCTGCCAGCCAGCCAGCCAGCCAGCAAGTCCTCCGTGCTGAGGTGAATAGGGCGACTGGCCCCTTCCCGACTTGTGCAGGACTCATGCCAGACAGAGGGAAGGCACTAGGAAAGGTGCAATGACCGACCCTGCCGGCCCTGGGCTGGGCCTGGCTCGCGTCACCGTAACAGCCGGTACCTGGACAAAGGGGACAGGTCTTGTACCGCGCAGGTACCGTTCGACGGCTTCATCCTAGCTCTCTCAGCCTGTACCGTAGTATAGCTTAGCTTTGTGCCCTTGGTGCCTTTCGTGCTTCGTGCAGCATCACGTCGAACCTCAATCTCGGGCCTTGGGGGGAGGGCTAACGGAACCTTGGCCGCCCCCTTCTTTGCCTTTTGGGCGACGTGTTAGCTGATAGCCGCTCCATTGCCGATGCCCCCTTGGCCCCCATGCCATCCTGTCCTGTCCTGTCCTGTGCTGCCCTGTCGGTCAGTCCTCTCGCGGACGGGGACCAGCTCTGAGCTTTTCTGCTCCCCTCCTGCCCCAGTCGCATAGTCTCCTGGTCTAATGAGTTGAAGGGCAGGAAAGGTGGTCCGATCTGCGCGGGTGACATGAGTGGACATGAGTGACATGCCAGGGGTCCCGGTACCTCACGTTTGCGCGCAGGGAAGATGGACTACTCCGTATATAAAGCGAAGCCGACTTATTTTTTCTCTCGTCCACCCCTCCATCCCTCCTGCTATGGCACACGACAAGTTGGTGCTCTCCCGGCGGCCCACGCCAGTAGAGCTCTGCTCCTTGTCCGATCTCCTGCCAGACTCCCCGACGCACTCTCTCATGATCCTGCCTCGTCAGATTTTCTGCCAGCACCTCACCAAGCCCTGCCCACCACTGCCTCCCTGACCCTCGCCCGCCGCCCATCCACGGCTAGCCACTTCAACCTTACCAAACCACGCCGCCCCGGCGCTGGACCAATTCCAAAGGCCCGGCTCAATCTGTCGCTGCCGCTGCCGCTGCCGCCTGCTTCCAAGCCTCTCAAGGTCCTCCTCTGTACACATTGACAGCCTCGAGCCAGTCACGGGCCTACCCGATCTCAAAGGCCTGCGCGCAACCTGCTGTTTAGACGTTCCCTCCCCCCCTCCTTCCCCGGGGGGCTAATGTAGCACGACCGCTGCATTCACTCTGCATCTCACAGCACATCATCGCCCCTTGCGATCCACCGAGGAGACGATCGCCAGCACTTGGGCTGAGTGCGCCGACCAACAGCATCCCCAGGCCCCTCCTCAATTCACCCGCACCGTCGCCTGCGGTTACTCCATCACGCCACTTGAGTGCGCCTTAGGCTTCACCACGTGCGGATTCTACTGGAAGGCCCTGATTTTGCCTTGAGGAACTAGATTCTCCTCTGGTGCGAGCCTTGACGCGACCTTAGAACTGTCTGATAAACCAGCGTCTCACAGTAAATCTTCCACCATGTCGCTTACAAACAATTGAAAGACGCCAGGTCTTTTGAGATTCAACTCGAATCGCGACCCCGTACAAGCCTGGGTTCTTCGAGTCCTGGAATCACTTCCTGCCTCTCTTTCTGGACTGTTTCGTGCTCTCTCATCACCTTCCAAAAAACCAAAAGTTCTGATTTGCGCCTGGAACCCCCTCCCCCTTCCCATACCACAAACACACACACACAAACGACGCCGGATCACGCCAGCATGTCAGGAGGCGGCTCGAGTAGTCGGTCGATGGAGTCCAGGACCGGACGGGCCAAACAACGTAAGTTTCCCTTCCGATCTGCCCATGATATGCCGAAGCCTCTCCGCTTCCCTCCTGGCGGACTGACCAACTCATTTGCTCCAGGGTACAACTCCAAGGGTGAACGTCTGGTTGCTGGCGTTGTGCCGCTGACCGCGGACAAGAGATATGTCATGATGATCCAGTCAACCAAGCGGAAGGGATGGGTTTTGCCGAAAGGCGGCTGGGAGACGGACGAAGAGTGCACCCAAGCGGCAGAGCGCGAGGCTTGGGAAGAGGCTGGGATTCTGGTTCGCATCGACTATGATTTGGGCGACATTGTTGAGACGAGATCCCTGAAGAGCACCAAGCACAAGTCCCTCTACCGCTTCTACGAAGTTACGGTCGTCAAGGAGGAGCGGGACTGGCCCGAGGTGGAGAAGCGCGAGCGCAAGTGGATGACATACATCGAGGCGAAGGAGGCTCTCAAGGATCGACCGGAGCTACGGGAGGCCCTAGACCGGTCGACAATGAAGCGGTAGCCACGCCGGCTCTGCATTCGCGAGACTCGCCAGCAGGGAGCCCGAGCCTTACTCCATCCGCACCCGACCATTTGGTTCTGACACTCCATCTACCACCGCTGTATCGCCTGCAAAAGAAGCTTTTGCATCCCGCACCAATGCCTCCTACGATGTTGAGGGCCTCTGAAGGAGAGCCACGCGCTTGGCTCGCCTCGCCTCGCCTCGCCTCTATTTCGTGCTATGCTGTCGCAGCACTGGCCATGTTTTGGCCGTTCTCAGCTCTTTTAATTCTCTTTCACAGTTTCACTAGATCGTTCATGGTCGCTGTCTTATCACTTGTTCATCCGCCCCGGGCTGCTATACCTCCACAGTTGGATGATTTAAAGCTGTCCCCTCCAAAAAGGGCATCTGGAAGCTCAAGGTTCCCATACCTAATTCTGACATCTCGGTCCACGCACGGAAATGTTGATTTTGCATGCGGTCAACGCGAATCGGAGTTCAAGGCTGGGCGCGTAGAAGGGATGCAAAAGGCCGAAAAGGAAATTTGCGCAACAAAAAAAAGCCCGGAGCTGAGACACATTTGGGAGCAGACATTGCTTCCTAGGCGCACTTGCATTTTATTCGATGCTTATTTAGGGAGTGCGTTTGGACGCCATCATGACACCACAGTCCGCAGGCATGAGTGGAAACCGCAGATGACGTGTTTGAGAAGCAGACCACAGAGTGGCATAGAATACTAACTTCAGGAAGCCCGTAGTCCGAAGACGACATAGATGAATAAAAAGTCCTTGCTGAGAAGACAATGTCCCCTGGACTGTGACAACTGTCTGGATATCTATCATAGCGTCCGGCCCTCGCTTTTGTGCCTCCACCAAGGCTTCCGAGCAAAGTTCCCTGTTTGGGACGCATTGCCCAATCAGCTAGATCAAGACCAGCCATTGGCCAGTGTCTAATATAGCCATCCACGGTATTCATCCCAACTAGCTGAGCGTGCAATAAGGCCATGGATCCGCGGGGCGGGGGCGAGGCACCACAAGATCCGAGTATAATATACTAGCCGCTTATCTCGGTGCCGCTGTTATACTGAAGAGAATCGCGAGTAAAAGACATGCAATTTGTAACGCGGTCGAGCGTCTTTTGCACTGTGCTTGTCAATATCAAGCGTGTCGATCGAGAGAGAGAGAGAGCGCTATATGCTTGACACAAGTCGAGCATACAGGAGCCGGAGGCGTCTTGATCGAGCGACGTTTCGAGCATGGCCGAACCCCATATCTTTGATATGTGGGATTCCTGGCGTATTGCACGCGAACTAAGAACCAGAGAGCGATTCTCATCCTCGGGGGCCTGGTGGTCTGCAAGCCCCTTTATGGTGCGCCCTCGTCCGAAAGTCACGACGAGCAAGTTGAAAGCATGCGCAGCCTGACGAGCTGGACTGAGCCGCGTGAAGCAAGACGATGTGGTGGTGCAGTACTTGGTCCGCTGGATTTTAAAAATCACAGCTACTACTTTCCATCGTACTGTCGATGCGCCAATGCCCCATATATTTTGAACTCCGCTGCTGCTGTGGCCCATACACCTTATTATAACTAACAGTGGCAAGAAGGCATCGTATCAACAGTCCCAGTCTTGCATTTGCGCCCGTGTAGTCCACGCCCCCCAACCCCTAGACGCTCCTCATCGCAAGAGCTCATCCACGACAGGCAACGGTCCTGCCGTCGAGTTAAGACCTTCAAGCGACGCAGCCATATCTAACCGGTGGACAGCGGCGCGATACTGAAGGGGAGGCGACGAGTCAGCAACAAAAACGTCACGCAATGAGACAAGGCTCGCATGGCCCCTATTAGGAAAATATATTCTCTCACCTGGAAAACAAAATTCAACACCAGCGCAGCCGCCAGCGCGAAGCTGACCACCATGGGCCCAACCAGGTTGTCAAAGTCCCTGCCGCTGCGGTCCATGATCATCTGCCTGCGCGTGCGGTGCATGAGCCAGCCCCAGCCGCCGGCGAAGGCGGCGATGGCGAGGTAGACGATGCCGAAGGCCAGGGCCAGCATGTTCTGGCCGGCGGCCGTGTACAGCGCGACGGCCAGGCCGCCCAGCAGGACGCAGATGTGCTGCCACTTCATGAAGGTCCGCTCGTTGGCCAGCCACACCTTGGGCTCGACCTTGAGCGGGCCCTCGTTCTTGATCCACGTCTCGGGCTCCGTGACGCCCTCGGGCAGCTGCACGTTCCTGTCGCGCCTGCGCTGCCGCGACTTGGCGTACCGCGTGATGATCGAGAAGGAGGGCATGATTGTGCCGTAGCCCCGTTGCTGGCCCTGTTCCTCCCGCTGCCCACCCTGCGCGGACTCGCCGTTCTCGCGGGAAGCTCGGCCGGCGACTGCCGTCGACGCGGACGACCCGGCCGGCGCGGCCCCGCTCTCGCTGGCGATCCGCTCCGCCAGGTACGATTTGCTGACAGGCGAGCTCTTGGACGGCTGGAACGAGCCCATATTGTTGCCGAGCAAGCTGCCTACAACCTGCTCATCAGCTGCGCGCCTGGCCTTCTTCTGCTCCTCCTCCTCGAAGGCAGCTTGGGGATCCTTGCGGATATCCTTGTCCAAGTCGCTCAGCCAGAACGGCAGGGTGTTGACGTAGTCATCGAAAAGGACGGCAACACCGTGCGCAAATTTGGAGAAGCGAGCTGCGGGATGGACCATGTGGGATGAGATCAGGTCCTCAATCCACTCCGGTCGCTTGCGCCGGCCGTCCTCCTTCAGCTTGATCTCTAGCAGGGCGTGGGGGAATCTCGAGACCTCGCTCTGGTTGATGTCCTTGAAAGGATAGCCAATATTCCTGTTGTCGATATCAAGTCGATGCCACTCATTGGGGTCCCGACATGGTCGCCTGGAATCCAAGGTGTCCTCGCGGACGAATGCCAAATCAGTATCAATGGAGATACGGATGCGGTCATCGGCTGGCTTCTGAAATGCCGTTCGCTTATAATTTGCCCGCACTACGGGCTGCAGCTTGCGCTCCTTGATGAACTCTTGAATGCCGTTCACCGTGGCCTTGAATTTGGCAAGCTCACCCTCGCTCTGGCCTTGCCGCTCCATCTTGGCGATGGTCTTTTCCATCTTGTACTCGCCATCGATGAAAGCCTTGACATACTTTCCCTTGATGGTGAACTTGCGTTCTTCGCTGCTGCCGCCCTCGCGGACGATCTTTTGTTCCAGAAATATCTCCGGCGAAGCGCTCAGCTGTCCATACCATCGCAGCCGTAGAGAAGACGCCTCAGCCTCGCGCTCGACCTTCCTCTTGTAAAGGTCAAACCTAGAGTTGTCAAAGTACAGCGAAGTCAAGCTCGGGTCTTCATTTCCGTCAACCTCCTTTGCCGAGACCTCGCTGTACACCAGGTTGGGCAAGCGTCGCATGATGAAGGTCTTGACCTCGAGTAGGTTGTCGGGATGTACCCAAACTTTTCCAACGGCCGGTCAGCATTCGGAGAGTGGTGGTATCTCTTGGTGGTACGGATTGACTTACACTTGTGTGCTGAATATGTCTCGCCGTTGCGCGTCTCTTGCACACCGTCCTGCAACTCTGCCATGACCCCATCGCTGACGCCCTCTTCCAGCTGCTGCTTAACCGTGAAGTACGCCAGCGACAGCCTGTGGATCAAGGGAGCATACGCCTGCTCCGAATTGAAGGGCCGGTCCGACAGCTGCTGCATCATCAAAGGCCGGATCTTGTATCGCAGCCCCCTCTTGCGGTCGTGCTTCTTGACTATCTTCAGGAACCCAGTGTAGTTTATATTGCTGTACCTCTTGAGCTCATTGACCTCGTTGGTGATGGCGTCCAGCTCGGACTCGAGCTCCTTGAGGCGCTGCGTGGCGATGTCGCTCCGAGGCTGGCCATTCTCGGAAGTGGGCAGCTCCTTGAGCTTCTCGAAGGCGGAATCGACGCGGTCCTTGAGCTCCTTGAACTTTTCCTCGTGAAAGCTGGTCACCTTGTCGAGCTGCACATTGAATATCTCGTCGCTAAATCTGGTCTCGTCGTTCTCCGTCCAAGACTCGTCCTCCTCGTATTCGTCCTCGCGAAGCATGCCCTTCAGCTTGGGGTAGTCGAGGTACTTGTCCTGCCATGGCTGGTAGAAGGAGGACTGAAGCGTCTTTCCGAAGCGCATGTTGGCAAGTCTCTATTTCCGGCAGTGTTGTTATACTCCAAAAGTGATGCTCGTTCCTCAGTGGTGATGCAGTGGGCAGAGGAGAAAGACAGAGAGAGAGAAAGAGAGAGATGACGGGAAGGCGGTCGATAACGATTGTGGTTGAAGCCGCCCAGCCACACTGATGAAGGGTTCCTTGTCGCGCTTCTTCAGTCGGCCCTGATCGAGAAAATGCGCGATATATGTATTTTAAGGAATAAAAAAGAGGACTTGGAACAATTGCAGAACTAAATCGAGGCAAAGGCTCTTGCAAAGTCAGCGTGACGAGGTCGCATTGCATTGGGGGAACGTTAGCTAACAAGCTCCTCTCCGCCGCCGTACCGAGGGCCCCCACGTCGCGGCAGCGCACGATGCTGGTCTTCTGCCTGTGCCTCTGCAGCGCTAGCTGGCGTGCAATTGGCCTATCAAGTGGCCAAACGCTCCCACATGTTGCTGCTTTTACCAGGGTCTCATTGCAGCCCGTTTTCATGTCGCGTGCGCTCATTCCCGTGGCATTGCCCTTACTGCCATCGGTTGAGGAGTCTGGACTGTGCAGATCATTTCACATGTGTGTCTTCTGTCCATACAGAGCGGCAGAAGGACAACGATCTTGCAGGCTCTACAGGAAGTCAGGGTGTTGGATATCTTTGTTTTTATTGCAAGAAATAGTCACGTAAAGATTTACATTCAAGTAGACGCCAGGAAGCAGATATCAACAAAAAAGGCATATCAACAATGAAACCAAAGACCAGGTTTCAAATACAACAACAATAGCAAATAACCACACAAAATGATGTTTTCAAGGCGCGCCACGTGAGAATAAATATCAAGATGAAGGGAAAAAACTCGCTCATATTCCTTTTCGTGATAAATGCTTGCTCCTGTCCGAACCGGTACTCTTTTCCCCGCTGTCACTGATGCCTGCTTTTCCCTGCCCAGCCGTAACCTCGTTTCGGGTGCGTATGTAAATGTTCATGATTACTCATACATAAGAGGTCCTTCATACAATCGTGAGAGAGGGTGTGTGTTTGGGAGAACATGGTGTCTAGGCGGCAACGGGAGGAGTGACCTTGACCATGTCAAGAATTTCGTTCGCTGAACGCTTCACGATACCACCGGTAACGGGTAGGTTGGTAGAGTGCTCCAGGTACAAGTCGACCTCGCGAGCTGTCTGGCGACCCTCGTTGATGCCCCTGGGAAGAGTGTCAGTGAATGAACTAGGGATGAAAAGTGGCAACACGCGGATGACTTACCAGACAATGAGCGACTGTCCACGTCGGCAATCACCAGCCGCGAACACGCCGTCGATGTTTGTCGAGTACTTACCCGCCGGCGTCTTGACGTTGGTCCGGGGGTCCTTCTCGATCTCATCTCCAATCGCACGTTGCTCGGGGCCCAGGAAGCCCATAGCCAGGAGCACAAGGTCAGCAGGGAAGAACTCCTCGCTGCCCTCAACATCCTTGAGTACCCACTTTCCGGCGTCGTCCTTGGTCCACTCAACGCGCACCGTCTCGATGCCCTTGACAGTTCCGTTGCCATCGCTGACGAACTTGGACGACTTGATGCAGTACTCACGCGGGTCCTTGCCAGTGTGCTGTCGCACCTCGCTGTGGCCGTAGTCCACCCGGTAAACGCGAGGCCATTGTGGCCAAGGGTTGTCACGCGCACGGGTCTCAGGCGGTTGGGGCAGAAGCTCAAAGTTGACGACAGACTTGGCGCCGTGACGGACAGAGGTACCGATACAGTCATTGCCGGTATCACCACCACCGATGACGACAACGTGCTTGTCCTTGGCCGAGATATAACCACCGTCAGCTAGCTCAGAGTCGAGCAAGGACTTGGTGTTCTTGTGCAAGAACTCCATGGCGAAGTGAATGCCGTTGAGGTTGCGCCCTTCAATAGGCAGGTCTCGGCCCACGGTCGCGCCGGTGGCGAGGACAACGGCGTTGTTCTGGGCTCGGAGGTCCTTCAGCGTGATCTCCTCGCCAATGCTGACGCCGGTCTTGAACTGGACGCCCTCAGCAGCCATGAAGTCGGTCCTTCGCTTGACAATGCGCTTGTCAAGCTTCATGTTTGGGATACCGTACATCAGCAGGCCACCAAGTCGGTCGGCACGTTCGTAGACGGTCACCAAGTGTCCGGCCCTGTTGAGCTGATCGGCAGCGGCAAGACCGGCAGGGCCCGAGCCGATGACAGCGATCTTCTTTCCAGTGCGAACCTGGGGTGGGCGAGGCACCATCCAGCCCATCTCGAAACCGCGGTCGATGATGGCACATTCAATAGACTTGATGCCAACAGGGTCTTCGTTGATGCCGAGGACGCAAGCACCCTCGCAAGGCGCTGGACAGACACGACCGGTGAACTCGGGGAAGTTGTTGGTCATGAGAAGGCGGTTGAGAGCGTCTTGCCACTGGTTTTGGAACACGAGCTCATTCCACTTAGGAATGATGTTCGAGATAGGGCAACCGGTGTCGGACTGGCAGAAAGGAACACCGCAGTCCATGCATCGTGCGGATTGATACTTAAGCTCGTCCTCGTCAAGCCGCGAGGAAAGCTCAGCCCAGTCCTTGGTGCGAGTCTTGACATCACGATACTTCTCAGCGCGACGGTGGTATTTCATGAATCCCTTGGTCTTGTCGAGGACAAGTGCGCGCCTGGACTCAGCCTTGCTGTCACCCATGGCTTCCTCCATATCCTGGAGAGGGGCAGCCTTGGCTTTCTCTTCCTTTTTGCCTGGGATGACAGGCAGGTTGAGCTCAGCCTTCTTGGCCTCAGCGGCCTTAGCGGCGTCTTCCAGGATGACTCGCTTGTAGTCAACCGGGAGAACCTTGATGAACCGGGGCAGAACTCGGTTGAAGTCAACCAAGACACGAGCAGCGAGCTCGGAACCGGTGTAGTGGTGGTGGTCCTCGATCATACCGCGGAGGAAGGCGATCTCCGTGGGGTCGTCGACGCTGCAAGCCTCCACCATCTCCGTGTTGAGCTTCGACAGGAAGTCGTGGCCCTTGTCCAGGACGTACGCAATACCACCCGACATACCAGCTGCGAAGTTGCGGCCCGTGCTGCCCAGGACGACAATGCGGCCTCCAGTCATGTACTCGCAACCGTGATCACCAACACCCTCAACGACGGCATGGGCGCCGGAGTTTCGCACGGCGAATCGCTCGGCAGCAACACCGCGGAAGTAACAGTGGCCAGCAGTGGCACCGTACAGACAGACGTTGCCAATCAGCACGTTCTCTTCCGCCTTGAACACGGCGGAACGAGGTGGGTAGATGACAAGGCGACCACCCGAAAGACCCTTACCAACGTAATCGTTGGAGTCGCCCTCCAACTCGAGGGTCACACCAGGAGCCAAGAAGGCGCCGAAAGACTGTCCGGCGGATCCCTTGATGGAAACATGGACTGTATCGACCGGCAGACCAGCCTCTCCATAACGCTTGGAGATTTGGTACGACAGTGAAGTACCCATAGCACGGTCTGTGTTCACAATGTCACACTCGATGCGGCTCGGCAGACCCTTGTCCAGCGTAAGTTCAGCCTCGGAGATGAGCTTGTTGTCGAGACGGACGTAGAGACGGTGGTCCTGCTTTCTGACATTGAATGTGGCGACGCCACTCCGCAGAGAGTGCGCCGGGGTGAGCAGGAGGTCGAGGTCAAGATTCTCAGTCTTGCGTGTCCGCAGGTCATCCCGGACCCTCAAGCACTCAACATGGCCAACCATCTCGTTGATGGTCCTGAAACCAAGTTGAGCCATGATGGCTCGCAGCTCGTTGGCCACGTAGTAGAAGAAGTTGATGACGTGCTCAGGAGTTCCCTTGAACTTCTCACGCAGCTTGGGGTCTTGGGTGGCAATTCCCACGGGGCCTGCAGCATCTGGAGTCAGCTATCATAGAACCTAGTTAACGAATGTCTCTGGGAGATGCTTACAGGTGTTCAAGTGGCACTTCCGCATCATAATGCATCCCATTGCGATGAGAGGAGTGGTAGCAAAGCCCCATTCCTCAGCACCGAGCAGGCAAGCGATGGCGACATCGCGCCCCGTGCGAAGCTGGCCGTCAGTCTGAACAACAACACGGCCACGCAGGTCGTTCAGGACAAGCGTCTGGTGGGTCTCAGCCAGGCCGAGCTCCCAGGGGAGGCCAGCATGCTTGATGCCAGTCCAGCGAGAGGCGCCAGTGCCGCCGTCGTGTCCCGAGATCAGAATGTGGTCTGCCTTGGCCTTGGCGACACCAGCCGCGACGATACCGACACCAGTCTCCGAGACGAGCTTCACCGAGACCCGCGAGCGGGGGCTGGAGCACTTGAGGTCGTAGATGAGCTGCTTCAGATCCTCAATGGAGTAGATGTCGTGGTGAGGCGGGGGTGAGATAAGACCGACGCCTGGAGTTGAGTGACGAGTTCTTGCAATGCTCTTGCTGACCTTGTGACCAGGCAATTCACCTCCCTCCCCTGGTTTCGCACCTTGGGCCATCTTGATCTGAAGCTCGTCCGAATCGGCAAGATAGGCAGACGTGACGCCGAAGCGGCCTGAGGCCACCTGCTTGATGGCGGACCGCCTAGTATCACCGTACTCGTCAATGTGGGACCGCTCAGGGTCTTCACCACCCTCACCAGTGTTGGACTTGCCCCCAAGGCGGTTCATAGCTACGGCGAGTGTGGCGTGGGATTCCATGGAGATGGACCCGTAGGACATGGCGCCAGTGCAGAAGCGGCGGACAATCTCGGTCCAAGGCTCGACCTGGTCGATAGGAATGGACTTGGACTCGTCGAACTCGAAGTCCAACAGGCCCCGAAGCGTGCAAGACTTGATTTGCTCATACTCGGACTTGGAGTATGCCTCATAGGACTTGTCGTTCTTGTTGCGGACCGCGTCCTGGATGTTGGCGATGGAGACGGGGTCGTTGATGTGAGGTTCGCCACCGTCTCGCCAGTGATATTCACCCGACTCGGTGAGACCAGGCACACCAACGGTGTAGCGGGAGGGGAAACCTCGCTCGTGGAACCTGAAGGCGTCTTCCGCGATGTGCTCGAAAGTGACACCTCCAATGCGGGAGGCAGTTCCTCTGAAGCCCAATTCCACAACGGAGTTGTGCACTCCCAGTGCTTCGAAGATCTGGGCACCTTTGTAACTGGCCAGAGTAGAAATGCCCATCTTGCTCATGACCTTGAGAATTCCGCCATCACAAGAGTGCTTGTAGTTCTTGATGAGGTCCTCGTTTGTCATGTTCTTTCGGATGAGTTTCTCGCGGTTCAACTTCAAGATGCACTCCATGGCCAGGTACGGATTGATACCATCAGCGCCGTAGGCGAGCAGGACACACATGTGCTGAACCTCGCGGGCCTCTGCCGTCTCAACAACGATGGCAGCCATTGATCGCCACTTGTTGTTGACCAAGTGATGGTGGACCATGCCGGATGCCAGAAGAGTTGAGACTGAAACGCGGTCCGCCGACGTCTTGCGGTCAGACAGAATGATGATACGGTTGCGCTTCTCAATGGCATCGGTGGCCTCGTCACGAATGTAGTCGAGGTGCTTGATGTAGCCTTGGATACCGTCTTTCTTGGGGAATGTGGTGTCGATGACTTTGACAGTCCAATCAGGGTAGAACTTTGACATAGTCTTGAGCGTGTTGAGTTCCGGGATGGTGAGAACAGGGCTCTTGAGGAGCAAGCGACCGCATTGCTCGGGAGCGATTTCCAGAAGATTGCCTTGGGGTCCGACATAGCACTCCAAAGACATGACTATCGACTCTCTGATGGGGTCGATGGGAGGGTTGGTCACCTGGGCAAATAGCTGCCTGAAATAGTTCGCAAGCAGTTGTGGCTCCTTGGAAAGGCAAGCCAGGGGAGAGTCGTTGCCCATAGAACCTAGAGCTTCCTTCTCATCGGCCGCCATTGGAGCAAGAATCAGGCTGACCTGCTCAAAGGTGTACCCAAAGGCATGCAGGAGAGGGTCTTCCTGGACAGCATGGGAATCAGGTTTCGCGGCCAAGTCCAGGGACTTGTCAGCCTCGGACTGTTCGAGGACAGTGTCCAGCTTCACAAGCTCATTGTCCAGCCAAGAGCGGAAGTCTTGTCGCTTGGAGACTCTCTCCTTCAGCTCGCGGTCATCAATGATGCGTCCTTCTTGGGTATCGACCAGCAGCATACGGCCAGGCTGTAGACGACCCTTTTGCACCACACGCTCAGGCTCTACGCTGATGGTACCAACCTCGGAGGCACAGATAATGCGGTCATCGTCCATGACATAGAACCGGCAAGGTCGCAGACCATTTCGGTCGAGGTTAGCACCGCAGAAGCGGCCATCGGCAAAGGTGAAAAGAGCAGGGCCATCCCACGGCTCCATTTGGCACGCGGCCCACTCGTAGAAAGCGGCCTTCTTGGGATCCATGTGGGCATTATCCTGCCACGCCTCAGGAACCATCAGCATAACAGCCTCTGGCAAAGAAAGCACACCATTGATGGTGAGCAGCTCGAGGACATTGTCAAAAGCAGCAGAGTCCGAGCCACCATCTTCGACAATAGGATACAGCGCCTCCAACTCTTCCGCAAACACATCCGACTGCATCACACCCTCGCGAGCCCTCATCCAGTTCTTGTTGCCACGCAGGGTGTTAATTTCACCTGGAACAAAGTTAGCGCCTTGGAATAGCTGACCACAGAATGCTCCACCTACCATTGTGTGCAGCCCACCGCAAAGGCTGTGCACGGTCCCAGGAAGGGAATGTGTTGGTGGAGAACCGAGAGTGCACCAGGGCAAAGTGTGCTTCGTAGTCGGCGTTCACCAGGTCATGGTAGTACTGGTAAACCTGAACAGGTGCAAGCTGGCCCTTGTAAACAATGTTCTTGTTGGACAGCGAGCAGATGTAGAACCAGTTGTGGAGACCGATGGTGTGTGTGGCACGCTTTCGCAGGACGAATAGCTGCCTTTCAAGGTGTCTGAAGTCGAACTTCTCGGGATCGGTCATTTCTGGCGCGTTCCCGGAGCCATAGTAAGACGCGAGGACTACAAATGGCTGCAGAATGATAGGCTGGCGACTGAGAGCGGCGGGTCCGAGCAGAGTGGGATCAGTGGGAGGCTCTCGCCATCCCAGGATACGCAAGCCCAAAGACTCGGCAATATCTTCCAATTGCCGTTGCTGCTCCTGCAGCTTCTCAGGTTCGGGGTTGAAGAACAGATTGCCAACAGCGTACTGTCCGGGAGGCGGGAGCTTGATGCCAACATCGCGCTCAAAGTTCTTGATGAAGAACTTGAAGGGGATCGAAGTCATAACACCAGCACCATCGCCGTCTCGAGCATCAGATCCCACCGCACCTCGGTGGGTCATGTTGCAAAGAAGGTTGCGAGCTATACACAGTTAGATTGTTATTAAACGCTGGACTCCGGGTAAGATCATCTACTCACCATCGCTAACAATCTTGTGGCTCGCCTTGCCCTTGATGTGGCTGTAGGACGTCGTTAGCTAAATCTTTACCCAGATGAAGAGGGCTACACACCAGGCGAAACCGACACCGCATGCATCTTTCTCGAGATCAGGGTCGTAAAGTCCCCTAGATTTCATCTGTTAGCCAATTGTGGATCCTCGCGATAAGCCAAGACCGCTTACTGCTTCACCGGCAGGGCACCGGCCCAAGAGCCGTTGCCCTCTTCCTGATATTCATAGGGATGGTACGCTTCGGTTTCAGCCAGTAAATGTTGGTCTCTGTCGTCGAACTCGGTAACCACGCCCATGCTAGGCCACCACTCCTAAATTTCTGGGTGGGTTTAAGAAGTCACTGGAGGACTCGAGACTCGACTCTGACAATAGCCGAGATGAGCCTGCTGTTTAGTTTTGAGAGCAGCAGCGCTGCTCTTGTGGACGATTCTGCACAAACGTACTGTTAGTAAGGCCATGCATTTCACTCGTTGCCAGTCAGAATCGTTGGAGAGCCGGAAGAGATGTTCGCCAATTGGAATTGAGCCATACACTTCCAGCCGCGCAGGAAGATGAGGTTGGGTGAGTCCGGGCCACTGCTTCGGTTCGAGCAGCATTAGATGGTGCAGCCTTAAAAGTCGCAATGCTAATCGGACGAGCGAGAGGTGCGAACGAGCTTGCTTGGGAAGCAATGAGTGACACAGGAAGGCGTGCACTCAGCAAGCAGGCCCAAGCTCTCAGCGGGGTCAGCCGTGCACAGCTCCAAGAGCCTCACAGAACACCCCACTGCCGGACTTGGGATAGCTTGTGATATTGGTCCCATCAGATCTCAAGCAGCTGCCTCTCTTCTTGTGTCGTTTGTTGTGACTGCAGCATGCAATGCGGGCTCTTAATCCAAATGTGACAAATGTGTGCTGATACCAAAAATTGAGGATCGCCTGTGCTGGTGGCTATTTTCCAGGATGACAGTAGAAGCGGCCAGGCGGGGTTTGATGTCTATACGTTCTCGCCTCCCCAGAGTGGTTGGCTGCTGCCATGGCGGATTTCCGAGGGGTACGATGTTTTTGTGAACCGCGGTTTTTCTGATGGTCGTCGCATGCGGAGAGCTCAGCCAATACGTCCCGCCGAACGGACTGGGAAGTTTGGCGCGTGTGATGCAAGATGTGCCACCGACCAATCGGCGTAGAGCTCCTCGCGCAACTACAGCGCGACCACTGATAAGAAGGGTGGCATATTTTGTTCTCCTTCGCCCAAATTCTCCGCACCTCGAATGTTGGAACGACACCACGAGCGGACGAGAGCGAGTAGGCTGTCTGGAGCACTGCGACAGGCTAGGCCGACGTGTGACCCGAGCGCGCAAGACTACCCGTGTTTTGCTGACAGCCTTCGACAAGTAGGCCTTCGCAACCCGAATTGCCGTTGAGTGCCGTCGATCCGACCGGAAGGGGCTGGCGAGTGCGGATTTGTGTTGCCGGTCCATACGTGGCACGAGATATCGTCCTCGAGCAGGTAGGGCGGGGCGAGTCCGGCAGAAAGCATCTGGGGTGGGCTTCCCATCTCTTCACGGCGCAGACTAGCATGTGACTGGATCTTGGTTACTTACTTGGAAAAGTTCTGTGCTGTTGAGCGAGGACGCGGGGGCTTGCAGAGTGAGTGTGGGATTGTGGTAGTGCCAAAGTCTCTGAATCAGAAGGCAGGCCCTACGTCTGTGGTGGTGAAGAGAAGGGGGAGAGGCAAGGAAAAGTTTGGCCGCAGAAGGGAGACTAGACTTTATGGATGGGGAGGCGTGGTAGACCTAGGTCTGGCTGGAGGGCAGGGGTGGCCAAGACTCCGTTCTAGGACAATGTCAGGCAAGCAGTGCCAGTCTCCCCAGTGCGTCTAATGTGCTGGTAAAGAGGGGCAATGCGTCTGTCTGCGATGAGAGTAGCAGTGGTCTAGTACAGTACACCATCCGTGCTAGCCATAGAGATTGCAAGGGTTGATAATAAACAGGTGGGGCCCGCAGAACAGAAACGTGGGCTGTGCAGGCAAAGTGATGGAAGTGGGACGGCGCCAGAGGCAAACACCAGAGCCCAACAGACGGCATTATTTACACTACTGTCACAGGCCGACCTCGCTTGCGTAAACCATATGACCCTTTTTGAGCAGACTACACACATAGGAGCAGCTTTGTGGTCCAGCGTTCCGTCTCTTCCCTCCGACGGTGCTCTCAGGACCGTCTCGATCGTGGCCAAGCCCCAAGCCCCGTCTCCATCGCCGCCGCCGTTGCCGTTGCTGCAATGTACCTTCCATTCGCAGATGATCGACCATGCCTGCTGCTGCGGTGCATTATTGCGAAGCGTTGCGCAGCCGAATGCTGCAATCATCCTGAGCGACCTTCCTAGAGGAGGGGGGGAGGGGGGAAGGGTGAAGGAGGAGTGGAGGGGGGAGACAGGGTCGCAAACAAGAATCCATGTGCCAGCATTGCTCGTAGGACGATCGGCGTTACAGTCGCGGTTGCAATTGCCTTGCTGCTGGGCTTCGGCTGCGTTCAGCTTCGATGCACACTTTCCTGCGTAGCACGTTGGGCGTGCCAGCTTGTCCACTTGCACTCTGCCCACCCGACATCTGATGAGGCTGGTGGCAGTGGTGGGGGCAGCAGAATTTGTCGTTTCCGGCCAGAACCAGAGCTGTGGTAAGTGATGTAGCCTCCTGGGTCTTGTCTCTCCAAAGGGGCCAATCACAGCTGGCGCATTCGACATGAGAGCTGCACGTTTCATGCACTGCGTCTGGGGTTGTGTGGTGGTGACGACGGGAACAAGGTTCTTGGACATTCATTGACTTTTCCCCGTGCAACACAATTAGTGCCCAGCCGTTCTGGGCAGATGAGGGTTGAGACCGCAGACACGTCCGCGTCCGCGTCCTCGTCCTCGACCTTGGGCGAGTGATGTTGCTGATCCAGTCCCTCCAAAAGCGAAGCACAGCGACCCGTTGCCTGGTCAGTTACGTATATACACCTATTTATGACAACATGTCCAAGCCGATCTGGCAGCGTGGCATGTGAAGTAGAGCGACGTGCCCGGCACTTTTCAGGGCTTGTACAACCCAGCAGTAATAACAAGGCGGTTGAGAATTCCTCTGTCCACCCCAAACTCCCCCACACAGGCCAGCCGCGCTAGCAAGGGCGCCCCCAGCTAGCTCAGGGTCCCGCATGCAAGCTCGGGCGACCCCTGCAAGAAAAAAAAAGGCTGCCACTCGTCACCTATCAGCGTGTCGCCTTTAGCAACACCCAGGTGTCAGCCGATCTCGCAGCAGCTGCCAGGTCAGAGCTATGGATTTGCAATTGTATTGCTCATCACAAATTCAAATATATTCCGCCGAGCTTGGAACCCGCGGAACGTTGGGCCCTTGCCCGTTGACTACCAGGCTGCATGGCCATTGCAAAGGCTCGCGCTCGGCCGAACACAGCATGAAGACAGATCAAGGCATTTCCGTAGCGATAAAGCAACGACCGTCATAGGAGGAACCTTGGTAGCAGCGAGCGGACCAGAGCTGGACTGGCATGATGTGCCCCTCGTTCGCCTCGTTTCCCTGGGTGTGTTTTTCGTTGTCTCTTTCTGACTTTTACCATAGCGGCAGTCTTAGCCTTGCCCGCCGCCAATGGTCGGTGTCAATTGAGTCGATGCAAGACATAGCGCCAATGGAACCCGTCAGGGCTCGGGACATGTCTCGGGCGAAACTTGGTGTCCTCATGATCCAACCAGCCAACCAACTTCCTGATAGCTTGTTGTCAAAGAATCGTCATCAACATTTGCCTCACAGCCCACGCGGCCAATCAGATCTGATGCCGTCTGGAATGTCTTATCTTGGGCCAACGACAGATATCCGAGGCTCTAGCCTCGTCTCGACTGCCACACGGGCAATAGGGAACGGGAGCACTGGAGGTAGACGAACGGAGCGCCTTACCCCGCGCGGCCATCAGATCAACGGGGCTGGGATCGTCTGCGACACCACGGCCTTGAAGTCCCACTGATGATTCAGGCGTCCATCTTTCCATCGGGATCAGCGCCTCATCGTCCACTCCCGGCGAATTGCTGGGCAGTTCTGTGACGGATCCTATGTGTGCCAGCGCCAATCCCCAGGCCATGCTTGTACTTGTGGTGTATGTAGATGCTGTTTGCGGGGTCCAATTCTGGACGCACGCACCAGCCGGCCATCCAGCCACGCCAGCCAGCCAGCAGCAACCTGATTAATCCAACGTTGCGACCTTCCAGAAGGCCGAGGTCGGCTGTGAACGTGTCCCGGAAATGTCCTGATGCACGACACGCCCTGGTTTACTCCTGGCGACGCCGCACCACCCGCCCAGGCGTCATTCGTAGTATGAGCCCAGTTCCGGGTTTTCCCGAGCATGATCCATCGAGCTGTCTGCCAGTAATTTCCGCGGGTCATCTCTTTGCGGCACGCAGTAATAGATCAAGGGCCAGGGAGACTGATCATTGTGTGGTCTGAATATTATTTTCCGCGGTTTGCGAAACAAGCTTCCGGTCTCTCTTAGGAATGGCCTGTCTGCTGTAAAGGCGAGGCAGCTCCACTATCTGGCCTGCGACCACACAGCCAGCCATACAAAGCAATTGCAGTTACCTGAATAAAACTCAGGCCCCTGGGCCTTCTCTTCCTTGTGCCTGTTGATCCGGATCGAAGGCCGTCTTCCCAGCAGAAAACAGCCCACCTCTGTAGCGAGCAAATTCGCGGGAAAACAAGGAAGCCAGGTGTTTGCCTGGCTGTCTGACTGGCTGACTGGCTGGCTGGCAAATTTGATGGCCATGTGACCAGCTCTTGCTGAGCATCCCAAGCGGTGTGAGCAAACAAAGTCGCTGGCCACCACACCTGCCCGCCGCGTGCGAAGAGGCTTCATGCAGCCCGGTGAAGGAATTTCACTTCACAGCCGGGGTCGTCTTTACCCGGGTTTTCCCACAGCGTCCTGCTGGTGAAACGTCAACGCCAGATCTGGACAAGGATCAGCTCCACATCACCAGATCTGGCCACGAGCAGGGGGCCACTCAGCCGCGCGCCTCTCATGCTTAGCCGCAGGTACTCGAGTACCTGTACATATCGAGGTGCTCATGCAGGTGGGTCAGATTTCAATGTGCTGGGGTAGGTGTGTCTGGAAGTGAAGCTGGGCACTCACGATCAGCACGCAGCACGTCACGAAGCGAATACGCGCGACACAAAGCCGAAATCAGCTTTCCAGCTCTAATTTACCGTGATATCCTCCTCGTCGACCATCCCCGCCGCCAGAATCTCGCCCATAGCTGCGTGACCGAGGCGCCTTTTGCCAACACGCCTGTTCAGGCGGGCACACTTGGAGACCATGGACTACGCGCCGATGCTTCCAGATCTCACGCCTCGCGATGTTAGCACCCTCCCCCACCCCAGGAAATTCCACATTCCATGACACTGTGCGCTGACAAACCCCTCTAGTCCCACAGTCTCTGGTACACCTCCCGCCACACGCACTCCTCCCTGCTACATCAGCTTAATAACCACGATGCATCACCCTCCGACGACAATAACAACAACAACCACCCGGGCCGCCATGGCCAACACCCCTCCAGCCATGGCCGCGACCACCGGCGCGCGCTAGTGGAGCGCACGCCGCTCGCGCGCCTCCGCATGGACGAACAGATCATGGAGCGCCGTCGCCAAAACGTTACCAACTTCGGCAGCACGTGGCTGAAGCCGCCCGGCGTGCCCAAGACGCTCTTCCAGATGCGCGAGGAGCGGCGCGAGGCCGAGGAGCACGCCGAGGCCATGCGGCGCGAACAGGAACTCGCCGCGCAGCTTGCTGAGGCCGAGGCGGACGCCGGCGCCGGCGTGGACGTCCTCGACGACGAGCACATGGTGGACGGGGAGGAGGAGCCGGACCTCGACGACGAGATCCCCGAGGCGGAGGGCTTCGGCTTCGACGGGGATGACAGCGAGGAGGAGGATAGCGCACCAGAAGAGGAGGAAGACGATGACGACGAGACGGACGAGGAAGGAGAGGGGACAACGAACAACGCTGGGGCCGTGATGGTCAGCCCCGCCGAGCGGCGCGACATGCAGGACCAGGTGCGCGACATGCGGGCCACGGAGGATCGCGTGCGCGAGGTGATGGCCCAGGGTCAGGAGGGCGGTGGGCTCACCATCATTGACGACGCCGTCGACGCGGATGACAGGGCGGAGATGCTCGAGGAGGACGACCTGGTGCACGACTACCAAGACGGCGGGGATGCGCGGCCGGGTGACATGAGCGTGGATATGGACATGGATGCCGACCTGGACGACGACATTCCCGAGGAGCACGGGCGCTACGAGCACACGGACTCCGAGGCCGACATAAGCGACGATGACGGGACCCGGGACGTGTCCTTTGCCAGCGCCGGCCGCGCACCGCAGGCCTCGCGGTTCAGGAGGAGCCTGCCTAGGAGCAGCGCCAGGGGCAGCCACAGAGGTAGCCTGGCGCAGAGCGAGATCGACCTGAGCGGTTTCCTGTCGAGGGACGAGAGCAGCTACTTAGCAAGCAGTCCGCAGATGAGGCGCAGGGGCTAGGCGGGAGTCGAGAAGGGGATGATTAAAAAAATGATACCCAACCCAAGAAACGGTCATATAGCGCGCGTCAAGAGCCGGCGTGGGTCGGTCCACAGCACTTGGGCGCGACGTTTCTCATGGTTATAAACCGAAGTAAATATGTGTACAGAAGACGCATTACAACATGCAGTATTGATGAACCTGTGTCCGCCCGTGAATGTGCCACGGCCCAAGCGGTATATATAATGACCCAATCTTTCTTCACAATTCGTGTACCCATTCCATTCCTCATCAAAAGCGTGCCCCAACGCCGGTTGGTGACCGATTCGCGATCACCCGCTCCGTCATGCCAGCCACTGGAAATGCGCCACACCCGGCACGGAGCAGCCGGCAGCTCGACCTCCAAGACCTCACCGCAGGGTATACAGTAAGAGGGCGGCTCGCTCGGCGTATGCACGACGCACAGCAGCCTGTGTCGTGCGTCGCTGTCGAAATAGGGTAAACCAAATGTCTCTCTCTCCCCCTCCCGCGTTGTGTGCATGTATGCGTGCAGCCCATCAAAACAGCCACACGTACATGAAGATTAGGATCACCGCGGCGAAAAAGCCCAGCCAGACCCTCCAGCCGACGCCTGTCCGCTCGGCCATCACCAACATCCTGTTCATGGTGCCTCGCACGCGCAGCCGCATATTGTCGAACTGGTCGTTCATCTTCTCGGCAAGGGCGGAGGAGTCGCGGATCTCGTCACCGATTGCTACTGTCATCTATAATACCGAAGGCAGCTCTTGTCAGCTTGTATTACTCGCGAGGTAGATCTCCTGCCGGATGTTCCGCGGTGGAGGGTTGTGTCTCCGCGGTCGTCCGCCCTTCCGGCCAGAACCCAAGCAGGAGCTCGGCGGTCGGTGTCCGTGGTGTTGCGCGGTGGGGAGGTTGAACGTACATCTTTTAGAACCCGCACCTTGCCCATGATGCCGTCTATCTGCGCATCGTTTTGGCTCTCGAGCTCATTGAGCACTGCGTCGCTGTACTGGCCCCTCTTGTTCGGCGTCGCGGGCCGGAAGCCAGCCCTGCCGTTGTCGACGGCCAGGTGCGTCCCGCTGCCGTTCGGCGAGGACCCTCCTGGGTAGCCGTAGCCATACCCCCGGCTCGGGCTCGGCGTGACGCCCCTCCTGTTGTCGGCGCCGGAGCCTGTGTAGCCCTCGAACAGTGCGGAGCGCGAGTCGCGCTGATGGAGGGAGGAGTTGAACCTGGAGTGAGGCGCCGGAAGTGTCAGCAGAAAAGACTTCCAGTGTGCAACATGGCAGACGCGGGCCGACGGAGGCGTCGCGGACGGTGCTGGATGCACACCCTCCGTTCTCTCTCGTGCGGTTGTCAGAAAAGAAAATCGTGGCTTCTTTCTTCTCCGACCGGCACGAGTGCAACTCAGGGTGGAGATATTGAGGCTGCCTTGGCGCCGGCGGGTGCCGCAGAGAGCCGACGGACAAGAAGTGTCGGGCATGCGTACTCACCTAGATGCCATCGTTGACGGCGCCCTCTTTCACATGCGAGGCGTGTGAGTGTGTTGAGAAAGAGGAAGTGGATGCAGGAGAAGTCGGGCTTGTTAGGTAACAAAATAGGGGTGCTCCTGCAGAGCCAGGGATCTTGGAAGATTGGGAAATGGAGTGTCGCCCGGTTTCTTCACATCCGTCTGGATACGAGTGGCCAGGCCGTCTGGACAGTCACTTTGTCTGGTTCGCTTTCAGGAAGAGCCAGAGCTTTTTTCTATTGAATCGATTTGCCCGTTCATCAGGGCCCCTGTCTCGCCTGTAAGGTACCATCTATCACTGGCGGGGTACGTACCTACACCAGTTGACGCGCTGTATCCCCCCCCCCCCACCTCTGATAAATGCTGGCGCCAACCGACCGCGATAGAGCTTCGCTTGCATACAGCGACTCGGGCTTTTGAAAGAATTATACTTATTATGCATGACATCCCGATTCATCCGTTCACAGCACTTCTTCTAATTGTAGGATGCAAGGGAGCACAGAGGACATGGACGTCACGGTAAATCGCAAGGGACCCGACTCCTTTGTGTGCAGCACTTGGCTGATGATTGTTGGATTGGTATCACTGTATCCATTTGGCCTCTCAGATCGTAGCATGCCAGATAGCACTGCCAAATGGCAGCTCAGGCGGCCATCACATCCAAACTAGATGCTTGGGCCTCTGGCCATCATCCTGAAGCCTTTTGGTCTAATCCAGTATCCACATAATTCACGGACACGCCACCGTGATCTTTTTGTTGTTCTCGTAATCTTCGTAAATCCGTTGTAGTCGGTCCTCGACTTGATGAACATTACTCGTTGATATCAGCGCGACACCATCGAGACCAGGCAGCAGAGGGACATGATTTAATCCTCGTCCATTTTGTCGTCCTCCTCCTCGAAGTCATCATCGTCGTCCTCATCATCGTCATCGGCAGGGTTCTCCTCGGCGGCCTTGGCGAAGTCGATGACCTTTCCGCGCGTGCGACGGCCCACGACGTTGTCTAGAGAGATAGCCTCCTCGGGGTTGCCGGCCTCCTCATCCTCCTCGGCTGTATCATGTTAAGTTAGAAATGTGCGGCAATCGGAAGGAGGGGTCGTAATGCGCGGGCAAACATACCGTCCTCGGCAGCCTGGGGAGCAGTCAATTAGTGTGGGTTCATCGCAAACAAGTCAGGGCGTGCAATTGGTATTCGAGCTTACCTCATCCTCATCTTCGTCCTCGTCGTCATCGTCATCGTCCATGGCGACGTCGGCAGGGACATCCTCAGAAGTCGCGACGGCCTTACCCTTGCCCTTAGCATCGGTGGCCGGCGTCTCCTGGGCAGCGGTGGTCGCGCTGGCGGTGTTCTCGGTGACGTGATCGTTCTCGGTAGCCATTGTGACTTTTGCTTGCAGTTGTTATGATGGGGAAGTGGCAAGGTCGATTGACAAGTATCAAGGCGTAGGGGTGGAGACGGTGGTTTCTGTTTGCGATCGCGAGGGCAGTGAAAGGCAAGATGGTGGAGGAGGAAGAAGAGAGGGCGAGAGCTGCTAGACTGCCTGCAGGCGGTTTCAATGTTCCCTTTGAAATTTTGTGGGTCCAATCAACACTGGTTGGCGGGGAGGAAGCTCCAGCTCCAGCGTAGCAGGGATGCGGTTAGATCTCCTCCCTTCGAACTGCACGTGAAGCGAGGAAAGTACTGCCAAGAAACATGGTGACAGGAACAGAAACAAGACGATGCGAGAGACTTCTTGAAGCTTGGAGAGGAGAAAGTAAAGACAGATAGGGGAGGAATGCAGCGACTTGCTGCAAGGCCCTGGACAGGACCAAGACACCACGCGCAGGTCTTCCAGACACCCGCACCTGAAAGCTGACGTCGAAGAGTTGACTCCCTGGTGGTCGGCCGTAATCGCCCTGGATGCCCGAATCACTTTGTCTGCCATACTCGTGGAACTGTCGAGAATCATGTCGCCGGAATCGTGTTGAGCCATTTTCACGTCTATTTGCCCTCGCCGCCACCGCCACCACCCATAGCTATCAACATCGCTATGGCGATCATCCACCAATATCTTGACCATGCAGTTAGTTTGGTTACTCCACTGCAGCATCAATACCACACGTGTGGCATTCAGAACGGGATGGGGACTTGGCACGAACTTCTGAAGGAAGGTCTTCTCCTCTTTCTCGACCTTCTTACCCTCCGGACTCAACACGATCGGCTTGTTCAGGTCCGGCTGCTTCCCCCTGCTCGTCAAAAGCAAGCTCGCCTGCGGTCCAAAATCCCGCGTCTGCCCGGCATCTATCCTCACGCCCCTCACACTCGCCCCCAGGACAGTCCCCTCGCCCGAAGTGCCGTCAACTGACAGCACAAAGTGCGGCGAGTAGCCCTTGCCGAAGTTCTCCACGCTTGCCACGCTGGTCGAGCCCGCCCATTGTTTCTGATTTGTGTCGTAGATGCCGACCCGGACGAGCTCGGTGGACTCTGACAGCTCGGGTGCTTCGTAGGATGTCACCGACGCGCTGCTGGCGGTGTCTGGCGCGCTGCTGTCGTAAGTGAGTCCGGCGAGCAGGACTGGGGGCGAGCTCGAGCCGACGGACTGGATGTAGATGTTTGTTGTTTTGGCCTCGGCGTGAACGACGGATGCCACACCTAGCAGTGCAGATGCAAGAGCAACGAAATGCATCTTGCCTGGTCACTTGTTCCGGAGCTCTGGTGTTGGGCAGCTGCGCAATCGCACTGGTGATAGATAGCTAGATGATGCTGCTCGCCAGAGGGATATAGTGCAGCTAGATGTGCGGGTGAGCAGCTTGAGCCTAATAGTGCTGGCTTTGGGCCAGATGTCCGCACGGGCCACATGCTAAGTAGGGGCCAAGCAAAGTACTCAACCATGCAAACATGGGAACTCAGCATGTCTATGTCATTTCCACTGAGGGAGACACTCGCAGCACTTTATCTCATCGCCCCAGAGAATTCCTAATGTCAAGAGCAATTGAGGGTGATGGAAATTCATAACACATTAAGTCATATCATGCTTCTAACCGGGCTCCGGACCTTTCCAGAAATGCATCGATGCAGGATATCATATGAACTCCCTTGTACCTTCACCACTGTTCCCACCCTCGATGTACGCCACCCCTCTCAATATTTGCTAACAACCTCTTTCTCTCTGGTCAAGTCTACAGGCCAATTTCAAGGCTACGCTTGAGCTGAGGTGTCTGGTGTTTCAGTTTGCGGTGAGATCTCGCTCTCGCTGGCGTTCTCTACCTCTTCAACATCTTCATCCGCCTCGTCAGATATCTCGGTTGACTCGTCCTCGTCCTCCGGGTCCACCTCGTCCTCGAGCACATAAGCAGGCGACCTCTGCACCAGTCCTCTGTAGTAGGCTACAAGAACCTCCGGATCTGGCACGATCTTCCAGTCCACCCTGTGTAAGAACTCTAGCTCTAGCAGTTTCAGCTCGGCTACCCTTACGCCACCCACCCTCGCATACGTAGAGTTGTTCCAAAATGAATCCGACAGCCCTTTCGCCGCGACCGTGGCCGCCGTGATCAGGAATCGGTGAACTGTCAATGTGTTGATCGTGAAATCCGGGTATAATGCACACAATCGATCAATGTAATAAACCATGGAGAGGAGCAATGGCGGGGGCAGCGTCGCGTGCTTAGCGAGACGATGCAAATAGTCCAAGACAGATATCCCCGGTGCTGTCCTGTTTTAGCATGTCAGCAGTTGATGCGTGGGTGTGTGGTGGACTCGTTCAGGCTCGGCACCTACCGGCTGTGAAATCGTGTGAGATGCCCTGACCTCATGGCCAGGGCGTCGTTGGTCTCTATAAGTTCCGATAACATATTCGCTATGAGAACCACGATATCCTCAATCGCACATAACTCGTATCGTACGGGCAGTACCTTGGGTGGTGCCGTGTCGGGCTTAACGCGCTTCGGCAACGCCCCCGAGTGCTGCCCACCGGCCGATGACTCTCCAGCTGATGCGCCGGGCCCTTGGGAATTGCGTCGCTTGACAGGAGACAGAGGGTGCGGCGCCTTCAGCATCGGCGGCTCCTCATCTAGGAGGGTATCGGAGGTGGCTTCAGATTGCGAGTCGGCGTTGGTCGTCGCCTGTTCGGTAGGCACCGTAGAGATCGAATCGCCCTGGGAGGCCTGCTCAGACTGGGCTTGTGGCGGATAGGCACCAGAGACTGACGGGGTATTGCCCAATGGCGAATGTTGTACGGGTGCTTTGCGCGGCGCAAAGTAATTGTGTGATTCCATGGGGGAATACTGGGTGGCGGCATCGACGCCGACGTACTTGACGGTGCGCTCGGGCTGCGCTTGCGACCTCGGTGGAGGCTTCGACTGTGGCTTTGAGGACGGTGACGACGAGGTCATTTTGGCGCCCAATGGCGATGTTGTCGACGGCCGCCGCGAAACAGCGGTCGGCACCTTTGGCGAGCGAGATTGTGGGGAGGCGGGCGCATAGTGGAAACTGGTGTGGAAGGAGCTGGGTGAGGCACTGGGAGACCTTGCAGGCACGGGGGAACGAGTCAACATGGTCTCCGCAGCATCATCTGGGACTCGTGCTCGAGAGGTCCGAGAGGATCAGGATGGGGATGCTACCCGATCCCACGGGCGCGGAGGGGAACTGTCGAGGGTTGCGGAGCCGCGATCGAGGGACAAGAACCGAGAGTCGGGAGTTGGACGGACGGAGAACCGCGGCTAGCAGTGTAGGGGCAGATCTAGGGCTTCGAGATCGGGCCAAAGCAGGCAGCTCACAGGCGGCTAATTGGGTGGGTGAGTAGATAGATAGAGATTGTTCGTGATAAGGCGTCAGACGTTCTGGGGGCTCTAGTCAAGGGCCGTGTCGAAGGAGTGGTATGGGTGGGTAGGCAGGTAGGTAGAAATTGTCACCCGAGTGGAAATGCGAGAACAGCCCACGTGTTGAGGCACAGGTTGCCGGACTGGAGATCTCGTCGACCCTTGGAAAACCCAAGATATGACAGCCCCACTTTTGCGCAAAATGCCAGAGCCGAATCTGAGACAGCAGGCTAGCTCTCGGATGGGCTGCGGACATCTGTCAATCCCTAGATATCATACAACAAGATTGTCCCCGTCGCTGTGGGGGAGGAGGCGGGGGGAGCTGGACAGGTCTCGATTCTTGGACAGCAGATTTTGCTTGCCTCAGGGTTTACTGGTCATGAGCCTAACAGGAGACACTGCCCAGGCTGCAGCCAGGCTGTTTGGAGTCGACTAGAGCTCAGCCCAGACGGCTTGATGGACGCGATGGCTTTGTGTGCAAAGGCTGAGAGGTCCTGTCCTGAGTCTAGCGCGCCTGAGCGAGGAAGCAAGCCAAGGAGGGTAGTTTGCGCCGGGCGCTCGCTTGTCGGACTAGCAGCATGGAATGGTGGGAGGGCAGAGGCCAGCATAGGAACCGGTGATACGGCGATGACGATAGAGTTGCAGTTTGGGAGCTTGGGCTAGACTATGTTGCACACCGAGGCTCCGGGAAGGCTTGTCGACGGTCAGCCCCGAGCCTGGGATGGCACCGCACGACGGACCGCCCAGGCGGGTAGCCGCCTCTGCCTCAGCCTGGACCCGTGCCTGTGCCCTGTCCCCCCGTGCTGCTGGCTGGATGGATTGAGGGCTGGTAGTGCGCGTGTAGTCCCAGCGAGGTGGTTCCGGCATCGCAAGGACGAACCCATCTCTTGGGCGTGGGTGTGCCAGACAGACGAGCGAGGGGGCACTGAGTCAGTCACCCAGTCGACCAGGGCCCAAGGTCTTCCCAGCGAGCTATGTATTTTTTTCATACAGGACTGGAACCATTTCGAATGCTACTATGTTACACCACCAGTCCACACAGTAAAAGTGGGCGCCTGCGGATCTTGGACAAACGACCTGGCAGCCTGGGTGTCAAGGGACGGTTCAGAGTCAAAGCAGCTGCTGGTCTTGATGTGTCAAATCAAGTTAAGTCGGCGCTACCTTCTTGCTAAGAAAACAGAAGGGGAAAGGATATATACTTAGTATCTCTGCCTTCAGGAATAAAACCAACTAGAGGACAGGGCGTGGTAGCTGTGTTTATGTAAGCGTGGCCTCAGCGCGGAGCACACTCACGTCCACCACACCACACACACAACTTTCATCCGGCAGCTTGGCTGTCCAGCACAACCACTATCCGCAACGCTGTTCTAACATAGAAAGGATTACTTGATATTAAAAAGCCAAAGTGCGAATGTTGACGTCAGCAGACCGTGTCTGCACTATGTAAGAAGAGGCAATTGTGGCAGCGCACCGCACACTGTGTAGGTGACATTTCTCAGTTGTTGTGCCAAAAAGCTATGATATTGGTTAAGCACAACAACCAAGACACACCTACAACAAATACTAAAGCATGGCAATTGAACCGAGAGCAGCTAAATCCAGTAAAGCCTACTTGAGACTCACCCCTATCTCACCTTAGCAAGGTCACGTTCTGGCCGCGTGGGCATTCCAGATTCAGGTGCAGCTCAATAGAAGGGGTGGCTATAGAGGTAGACTATGAGACAGTGGAGTCTGTACTTCGGTCCGGGTAGCAACCGAAAAGTTGACGGACATTACAGGGGTTTTAGACTACTGTACTGATGTATGGCTTTTGTCATTGCTCGCGAGACTATGCAGTCTTCACTGAACAGGCATTTATTAACCGCGAGCAACACCAGCATACTTATCATCTCAGCAGGGACCTGGGGAAAAGCCTACCGGGTGTGGTCTGTCATTCGTCACCGTGGTGTAGATTATAAGAGTCAACTCATCAACCTACCTTGGTCTGTGGCGACTAGGTACAAAGACTAGACTATAAAGTGCATACATGGTGGTTTTGATTTCCTGGCTGACAGCGCCGATTTGCTCCAGATACAGTACTTAGTAGGTAGACGGGCGGATGATCACAAGCCAATACTGCAGTTTTGGCCCGTGCAAAAAGGCACCGCATTACCCCATCCTCCACGTGAAGACAGAGGCACAGAGGGCAGCCGCATTAGACTTGGCTGCGACGGGAATGCTGACAGCGACAGGGGCCCTTGCACCCGGAGAACACGCTCGCCTTCTCCATCTCCCATCCCCATTTCATGACGCCATGCGCCGTGGCCCAGCTCCAGAACCCGGGCCCTGACGGTCGATTTCAATGAATATACTCCGGTTATCTTTGCTTCCGCCGTCGCCACCAGCCTCTCGCGCCAGACCTGCAGCTGCACGATATCTTCGATCCTGACAGATTTTGCCGACCACTTAGCCTGTCGATGGAAGAAGACTAGCAAACCTTCGTCTGACTCTGTCTGCGCGCCGCGCCGGCCCGGCAACTCAACCATCATCCTAAGGATCTGGAGTGAGAAGTAGTCGAGTCCAGCCCATCCAGCCTCTCGCCCGAGCCGAGCACGGCGAACGCCCAACACAAGCCATCGTCGACAACAAAAACAGTTACAAGGCCTGCTCACGGCCGTCCTGCGCGACATCGCATCCATGGCGCGCGTTCTCATCACAGCTCTGTCGTCACACGACCAGGAAGAGCAACTATCCGCTCTACGAACACTCAAGAACGACATCGTCGGTCATGATCAGAAAAAGGAGAAGTGGATCGAGAATGGAGTCATCGAGCCTGTCGTCAACGTCTTAGACAGCAGCAGGTTTCCGTCGAGCACAAATGGCAAGGACAGTCGGAGTCGCATAGCGCCGTCGAGGACATTAACAGGCGAGGAATCGGTGCGGTTACAAGCACTCCAGATTCTCTCCAGCCTTGCAAATGGTACAGTACACTCTGCCTCTGCGCCAAGTTCTCTTTCTCTCTGTGGCCGTGGCTAACCCCGACTCACAGGTGGCTTCGCTTTCTTGGCTCCCATACTCGCGGCCGGCGCCCTGTCCACCATATTGTCGAACATCCCCCCAGCCGACAATCCTCCTCAGGTCGTTGTTGCAGCCTTGAGGGCTGCCGTCAACATTGCTGAAGCCTCAACTCTGGCTCCGCCCACGTCCGCTACAGACGTTGCCAACTTGGCAGACGTTGTCTTTGTGCCAGTAGTTCTCGATGCCTTCCGCGACATTTTGACGAACCTCGCAACACATCACACTGCACAGACCCAAATAAACTTGGTGGCGAAGCTCATCAGTCTGCTCTGCAGGGAGGAGCGCTCCCGCGTTGATCTTGCGAACCAGGGGATTCTGGAAGCATTGGCGACAAACTTGGCAGCTGTTGTCGTAGCCCGGGGGTACGTGGTGCCCGGTGCAGAGAACGTTGCTCAGAGCGAAGGAGTGTTGGATTTGATCCCTGGGCCCGCTGCTGCATGCACGGATGTCACGGCCATATTGGAGGCATCGTCTGCCATAATAGGGGACTCACGCTGGAGGGCCTCAGTGCTTGTCTATGCCCCGTCCTTGGTCGCCGTCTTCCCGCACCCTGGTTCGCCGCGACGTTCTAAATGCATGAAAGCATGTGTGAACTCGTTCGAGATGGCTGGACTAAGCAATATAGCGTCGAAAGACCTAGGGGCTCTAGACTGCTTCCTTCCCGTGGTGCCGGAGCATCAAGTCAAGGGCACAGCAATATCGTCATTCCCACCACTAGGCTCACCTCCGCCGAGAGATTACCTTGCTTCCTCAAAAGCGCCATCTATCAAATGGATTGCCTCGTCTCTGAACTGGGATACAGCTCAGACCGACACACCTGGTCCAAATGCAGAGGGGGTGGTTGAAGAGACAGAGAGTCCGTTAATACCATGGTTAATACACACAGTACGGTCGGCGGAGGGCATGGAGAGGATCATGGCTGCATCTGTTCTCACTTCACTTCACAGGGCCGGCCTCGCCAACAAGTCCAGGGAGGCTTACATGGGCCATTTGATCGTTCCAATATTGCTTCAGACCCTCGAAGATATAGGCATCACCTGCGGTGCTGCTGCCGAAGCAACCTTTGTTGATGTCAAGACTGCTACCAACTGGTCCATAATCGAACGCAGCCTGGCGATTCTGGCGAGGTTGATTGTTGACAGCGAATTCCTGCAGAAGTGTGCATACGATTGCGACGGTGTTAAGATTGTCAGTACATATCTGAAGAGTGCCTACGAACCCCTCACGAGCAAATCGTCGAAGGCATGGAGCCCAAACGCTCGGCGCGAGAACGCACGAGAGCGGGAAATCGGGCTACCAACGAGCCGCCTCGGAACTGGGGGACAGCTACCCCTTCAAGTCCATCGTGCACGTGTGAGAGAAAGCGCTCTGAAAGCAGTGGCTGGATTGGCAGCGAGCAAGGACGACTACCGAAAGGCCCTAGTGGAACAGGATTTGGTACCCTTCATCGTGGAGTCGCTCTCGCCAAATCCATCCAATCCTAAGAACAAGGAGCGTCCAAAGTCGCCCAAGCGAGTCTCCTTGGAGGATGGTGTATATGATGCAGCATATGGAGTTAATCCTATGACAGTCATCGTCGCAGCATGTCACGCCTTACGCATGCTTGCTAGGAGCGTGAGTATTCTTCGGACCACCCTTGAAGACAATGCAGTCGCTACTCCGGCGTTCCGCCTTCTACGCCATCCGGATATTGACATCCAAATTGCGGCGTCTGCCCTGATGTGCAATCTTGTCACTGACGTCGCACCAATGAGAGAAGTGAGTACCACCAAGTGACAGCCACAATGGGAACAGTTCAACTGACACGGCGAAGCATCTCAATGGCGTTGGCGTAATGAGGATTCTCTGTGAGCAGACGCGATCTCAGAATCCAGCTTTGCGTCTCAACGCGCTGTGGGCCCTCAAAAACTGGATCAATGGCGTGGGTATGGAGGCAAAGAAAGAGTGTGTCGAAGAGCTTTCCGCAGGCTGGCTAGTGCACTTGATCTGCGACGATACTGAAGACGACGCTCTCTACGAGCGGACAACAAAGTCCAAAAAGCAAGCGGTAAATGACCTGGACGATGATGTGGAGATGGCCCAGGCTGGAGAAGAGAGCGGGACGTCCGGCTCAGCACTGCTCAACGCATCCACATTACCCACGAGCGAAGAACAGGGTCGCACTCCAAGGTTGCGGCAAACAGAGCGGAAGATTTCGGCGCTCCGCGAAACAGAGCTGAGTCTAACGCGCAAAGTCCGGGACGACGATCTAGCAGTACAGGAGCAGGGACTTAACTTCGTACGGAACCTCATCGGGCCCGCTTCGTCAGCAACCGAACCAGCTCGAGACCATGCAGATATGATCGACTATCTATTCAACATCCTCGGCCAGGACCGCTTCTTCGAGCTCTTGCACTCGAAGCTGCAGCTGAAATACCTTCATCCCTTCGACCGGCGATACTCCACCAGCCGTGACTCCCGTGTCCTCTACCCCCAGGCTCGTATCGTCTCGGCCGTTGTATACATCTTGGTGCACATGGCAGCCAGCGTGCCCCGACACCGCCAGGTGCTGATTTCCCAGACCAAGCTGCTCACGGACCTGGGCAAACAGTTCCACAGCAAGGACAAGGACGTCCGCGTAGCGCTCTGTCACCTCATGACAAATCTGACGTGGCGTGACGACCCGGACGACGAGGGCAGCAGCCGCCAGCGGGCTGGGGAGCTTAAAAAACTTGGCCTGCTCACCAAGCTGGAGACGCTGGAAAGCGACGACGGGGAGCTGGACGTGAGGGAGAGAGCGAAGGCGGCGATCTGGCAGATCAGCCAGCCAAGAGGTTTCTAGGTCCGTTCCTTGGCCCAGGATAGAGAGCTTCGCTTTCTGTGGTTCAGTGCATTACGGTGGCGCTTTGAACACCTTTTAACGAAGCATTGGATTAGGCGGACTACGACCGCCTCAGTATAATGCCGGAGTATCTTGAAGCTGCACACTTTCCCATGCACATGCGAAATTACGAACTGGTAATGAGATGTGGTTGTATTCGGGGCGTGGATACTTGTACACTTGTGACTAGAACAGCGGTCGACAGTAAGATAACTACAGCGACAAGGAAAGTGAATATACCCGGGGTACACTCATTTGACTCGAGGCGTTTTGTTGGCTTAGTCTTTTCTTCCACATGGTTCTAGTCCTACTGGAGGACGAATGTCCATAAATTTGAGGTCTCAAGGCCTCCTGTGAGACCCGTCTATGGATACGTATGTATTATTGGCGTCCGGCTGTGTGCAAAGTCTTTCTCTATTCTTTTGCACTGGTGTGCGCAGGTAGTGTCATAGACTCACGGATGGGGAGATCGCCTACGCTGATTTTCTCATCCAGAACAATATCGGTTCATATAATTACGACTTCTTCCACTGCTTGTACTTGGGATCATTCGGCTCCTGACAAGGCATCATACATGGAACAAGCAGGATCCAGACGCCAAGCCTGTATTCACGGTGGAGAACAATGGCATGGGCTAATGAGATGGGGAAGTGTTGAGCTTCTTCATCCCGTCCGCGCGTTGAGGTGGGCCAACGAATGGGCTGGGTCTGCGGTCCCAAGCTGCAGGTGATCGATCACCCATCGCAAGCTGCGGGCAGCGGGCAGCAGCAGAGGCAACTCGCCACCCGGGCACGGCATTCGCATGCAACCATGCAGCAGCAACCTAACTTCGACGTCGCACAACATCACGTCAAGGAGGGAGCGGGAGCGCACACACGAGGTCGGCCGCTTGAGGAGACCGGGGAGACAAGATTACAGTTCCCTCCTTGTGTCTTGTCCCCCTGGGCGCGAGCAATCACGTCTCGTTGCTACCCACATTCGTGCTGGGAATCTCGATTGTCCCGTTCTGGCCTGGGCACGCTGGTCGAATGGGAATCGAGGCTGCTGCCCCCGGGGCTTCTTGTTCTCGGGTCCGGCAGGGATGGTCCGGAGCAACCGGAGCGTTTTGCAGGAGAGCAATCGCCCATCGATTTGCACGGCACACGCGGATGAAGTCATCACAACGTGACGCCCGTGGACAATCGTTCGAGCTGCATGCAGCGAACGAGCGATCTCGTCGAGCACGTACTGCTAAGCTGTCTCTACCACCCTATCCTTGTTTTGCTGGCTCGATGTGGTCTTGGGTCCCGGGGCTTCCGCTCCGGTGACAGCTCGCCCGCCCGACATCGACCTCGCCAGCAGCCCACGAAATCGAGCCGCGTCTGCGTTGAGGTGCATTGAACAGTCGAGATATATCAGCTGTCACATTGCGACGAAACTGCAGGCTTTGGTTGTTGCATCATATTTGCGTGCCGTCTGCGTCTTCAGATCCGCATCGGCGATGAGGTGGGCAGTTGGAATGGGGCCGGCCAGTCTTGTGTCTGTCCGAGAGGGCTGATGTAGTCAAGGCAAAGGGTACGCACATGCATGATACTCAGTCTAGCCCCGTACTGCAGGCTCGACGCTCGGCCATGGCTTGTGGGTGGGCGACATAGTTGAGTTGCGTCAAAACCGCGAGCTTCTGTTGGTCGACGCCGAGGTGAGCTCGCCTGGAAACTTCGGCTGCCCCCATGTATCTCACCACTCGGTCTGCTAGTTTGGATCCGGGCTGCTCGGAATACGCCAATGAACATACATGAGATGCAGTGCGATCCTGTCTTGGATGGCCCGGGGCGGCTTCACGTGAACGCACGCACCGGTATAAGTGAGCTCGAGCTCCTCTCGTCTCAGTTCCACCTGCTCCCTCCATGTTGCATTTACCGAGGGTATATAAAGCTGAGAAGAGCTTACTCAAACTCATTCAAAGAAGTCTCTCGGTGTCTTCATATCTATACCAAACAAGACTCTTAAACCTCTTCTACGTCCAACTCCCAGTACGACGTCCACACAATGATTCTGCCAAGATCAAACTCGCTACAGGTCAACCCGCCTTCGGGCAGCCAGGCTCTCAGTGTCGGTGGCTCTGACTGGCTATGGGCTGTCACGGCTGTCTTTGTCGTGGAATTCGTGGGTTCATCTTGCTTGGGCATCCACGAGGGAACCTCGAGGCTGACAGGCATCACACACAGCTCGCCTTCTTCGGCTTGACCTTTGTGGCTCGCTCGAGGGAAAAGATCTTCCACTATCTGTTCGCCATCACACTCCTCGTTGGCTCCGTCGCTTACTACGCAATGGCTTCAGACCTGGCTTGGGATGTGATCAACCAAGCAAACCAGACTCAGAATGGCAGCCGTCAGATCTTTTTTGCTAAATATGTCTACTGGGTTGTATCTTTCCCCGTCGTGACCATCGCTCTTGGTCTTATTAGCGGTGTCTCCTGTAAGTACATCGAGACGAATTTCTTTCCTCTCTGGGCGCTCGCGAGTGATTTTTTGTTGTTACATATGTATTGGCGTCGTACAAGCAACAATACATATGATATCCGAGTCCTGTTAATTGTACTTAGCGAGACCAAGTTGCTGACAACTACCAGGGACAAGCATCCTCTACAATGTTACGCTGTCGTGGATCTGGGTTCTATCATACTTGTTCACAGCCTACACAACGTCGAACTATAAATGGGGGTTCTACGCATTGGGCACAATGGCATACATTCTCCTGGCATACAGCACCATGTTCGAGGGGCGCCAATCTCTGGGTACACGTGATTTTGGCCCAGCTCGTGGGCATCACACGTTCCTTGCCGTCTGGACCAACCTTCTCTGGTTCAATTGTAAGTGAAGCTTGACGGCACTGATGCAACCCTTTTTCCGTACCGAACTTCTGAGCTACGGCCTAGAAATGGGCACGTCTTTGAACTTGACCTTTTTCATCAATTTATTGAGTCACTAGGTCTGGCATGTGCTAATCTCCAATCTCCTCCAGATCCAATTGCCTTTGGCATCTCGGATGGAGGCAACAGGATCGGTGTCACGCCCAGCTTCATCTACTTTGGCATCCTCGACTTGCTCATGGTGCCAGTCCTGGCCGTGGCGTTCATATTCCTGGCCCGCAAATGGGACTACGGCCGCATGAACATCGCCTTCACTCAGTATGGCAGAGTGAGAGCCTCCGAGGGTACTTACCCCGAGAAGAGCACCGCCGCTCCTGGCCTTACCGGTGGCCCTGTGGCCGGGGAGCCAGCACCCGCTACGGCCTAGAGAACAAGGGCAGGCCGATAATCTCAATCACGTGAAAAAAAGAAATTGCAAGGGTTTCCGAGTGCCTACCTACGCATCATTTACGCACAACGGGGTCGACTGGTTACATAGTGGAAGAATGCTTGTCCAGAGGGCGCGTGTTATGACCACTTCATGAGAGTGGTCTACTCGAAGCTATGGGGGAGGGTTAAGTTTGGAACAGAAAGTACTGTTTGCTTGGATACCACGATACCACTCTCTTATTAACTTTAATACTTATGGCTTGCTGTAGCCTCAATATGGCCTCTTGGCCTCTTTCTTACATAGCGGATACTGCGAGGGATGTTCGTTGTGATTGATATTCGCCTGGCGGGTCCCAAAACCGAGCCAAGCTTCCACGGCCAGGATTTAGGAGGATGAGCCATATCAGTTGTCACGTATCGAAGTACATCAGAACATAATTACTCGCTGAATCAACCAGCATTGATTGTTTATCAAAGTTTTGTGTCGGAACTTGTGAGAATACGAAAACATCAAAGTGTTGTCTCAATCCATATTGTGTCACTACAATTGTGTAGTAAACTAAGTTAAACAATAATGCTCACAGTTCGAGTCGTGAATGTCTTTTTTTCAAGAAAAAAAAGAAAAAAAAAACAGAAAAAAAGTTTGATCAAAGTCTCTCTTCTTACTTGCCAACCTTTGGCAAAGGTAGAAGTGGTTGAAATTTTGGAATACGTCGCCGCACAAAATCTCGCTAGAATTTATGCCTGCACAGTCCATATCATACGTTCACGTGTGCAAAACATTCGGTATCGGAGAGGCCTGTGGTCCATTTTGACAACAAGGGCCTCGCAATCAAAAAAAGAGTTACGCAGGCGTCGAGCAAAGCAAACACACTATAAAAGAGAACGGTGTTGAATTTTCTTTTAATAAAAGCGCTGCTGAACATGGACGGCGTTTCAGGGTTGTATGATGAATTGACCATAAAGTGTCATCTCTGTGACATGAGCTTGTCGGACATTAAATACATCTACCACAAGAGTGAATGTCCACACTGAATTGTGTCCGTCCTAATTGACAGTGATGTATTCTCCAGAATGAAATTCTCGAGTTGTTCCTCAACTGGTCATTTTAAGTACATCATTTAAGCTGCAATACTCTGCAAGGCAGCCAATTTGATCAGAGACTCGCGCAGACTCGATCCATCGCCGCAAGTGATCGTGGAGCCTAACTGGAACCACACTTAACAATGAGAATAAGTCAGGTGCCAAGCAAAGTATACTGGAGGCTGGATGCGTAGTGGGTATTGTCATCTGCTTTCGAACTCTTGGTATGGACGACAACAAGCTGGCCCAACAGCCTGGATACGACATCTGTCGCGTGCTCACCCAAGGCCAGCTATAGCCCCGTGGGAATACTACTGCCAACCGCCCTGCCCTCTCGGTTCGATTCTGACATGTTTTTGAGTTCTGAGTATCCGGGCTCGACGACAACGACCAAGATCTATACTAAGTAACAACGGGCCGAAAACCAATTCTTTTTTCAGCGGGTAGTCCCGACAGCCTTTCAGACGAGTAATGCAGCTGGAGAAGTGATCACTCCGGCCGTCGATCTCCCCCTTGTTCTTGTCCCAAACATTTCCTCGACTATCGGAGCCTACTAGACAAAAGCGACGCTCGACGCAGTTGCAATGTTGGACATCGATTGGCGAGAGGCTGTTGGTTGCTCTCGGGCAAGACTCTCTGCATTTCTGAAAAGAACTACCTATGGCAGTCGAGGGAGGCGACGTTGACGGCAGCTGGCGGCAGCTGGCTCCAAAACATATCGAAATCTAAGGAATAAGCCGAGAGTCTGTATCTTAAAATACTCAAGCCTAGGCACAAGAAGTCGCCAAGATGGGTCCCCCACGAAGTCGGCCCCACAGCGCCTTATAATTTCCCTTTTCAGCCATGCTAGAAAGCTTTCCCTCTACTCAGAACTCTTGGCGTATAGATTTCGACTCAGGCGTTATCATGGGTGCCATATCTCCTCCCAATCACGCAATAACGCAACCACGCAATCGCCATCAAATGGGAGGCGCTTTCTCCCACCCTGGCCTGCCTGGCCTGCCTGCAGAGGCCTTTCCAGCGTCGCAATGGCGCAACAAGCATGGCCAAGCTCGTTACCGGCTTAGCACGGGTCAGGCTTCCTCTTCTGGGCAACGGCTGTCAGGAGTCAAGCGTTCTTGGAGGGACGGGGCGATCGCTGCAGCATGCCGCGCGGTGCACGTAGGAACGGTAATGGATTTGTATGTTGCTCGATAAATGGCGAGGACGCCCCTTCCAGTGCGTTGTGCGTCTGAGACAATCGCAAACCTGCGAAACCAGCCGACAGTCCAGGAACCTATCTTCAACTCCCACCCACGAGAAAGACCAGGTTATCCAGCATGGGTACGTGTTCCGGTGCCCAGTATCTATCCAGTTCTGCCTCTTATAATTGGCAGGAGGTGGATGATCAAAACTGACCACAGCAACCCCCACAGCTGAGAACGTCGTCGGCCTCAACGTCCAGAAGGTCGTCGAGCCGGACGCGGACCAGGGTTTCCAGGCCGAAAAGGCCCATCACGTCCAGACCTCGGCCTCCCGGGCGTCGACGGAAGGGCACGGCCATGACCTGCTTGACGACGATGCGGCCCACCCACTGCCGACCGAGGAGGAGCGGAAGACGCTGCGCAAGGTTTACGACACGATCCCCATGGCCTCCTGGCTCCTTTGCATTGTCGAGATGGCCGAGCGCGCCTCCTACTACGGCGTCAAGGCGGCCTTCAACAACTACATGCAGTTCCCCCTCCCGGAGGACGGGCCCGGCACCGGCGCCATCGACCCCAGCAAGCCCAACTCCCACGCTGGTGCGCTCAACCTTGGTATCCAAGCGGCCTCGGCCCTGGGCCTCTTGTTCACCTTTCTGGCCTTTGTCATCCCAATCCTAGGTGCTTATATCGCCGATACCAAGATCGGCCGTTACAAGGCGATCCTGTGGGGTGTGCTAATCGGCGGAGTCGCACACGTGATTATGATCGGGGGCGCTGCGCCAGCTCTCTTGCAGGCCGGAAAGGGCGTTGCGCCGTTCCTCGTCAGCTTCATCCTCCTCGCCATCGGGGCCGGCCTCTTCAAGCCCAACGTGGCTCCGTTGATTATCGACCAGTACCAGCACCAACGGGAGTACACAAGGGTTCTCAAGTCCGGAGAAAAGGTGCTTGTCGATCCGGAGACAACCATAAGTCATATTATGCTTGTCTTCTACGCCTTTATCAACGTGGGCGCCTTTTTCTCCATCGCCGTGGTGTACATCGAGAAGTACCACAGCTTCTGGCTCGCCTATCTGGTTCCGGGCGTAGTATATTTCCTCCTGCCACTCCTATTGGCCGGCATGTATAAGCGCACGATCAGGAAGAAGCCCCAGGGCTCCGACCTGACTCGATTTATAAAGATTACGACCTCAGCGTTGAAGGCGAGCAAGGGCAATGTATTCTCCAAGAACCTCTGGGACAACGTGAAGCCCTCGACACTAGCGGAGAGAAACATCCATGTCGACTATTCAGAGAAGGACGTCGATGATACAAGCCGCACCTGGCAGGCAGTCCAGATCTTCCTGTACATCCCGATTTGGAATCTCAACGACGGAGGCGTCGGTGCGGTGCAGAGCAACCAGGGGGCCAGCATGATCTCCGACGGTGCCCCGAACGACCTGCTGGGCCACTTCAACCCCCTGGTGATCATTGTGTTCTCGCCCTTCATGGCCCATTTTGTGTACCCGCTTCTCGAGCGCAAGAAGATCAGGTTCGGACGCATCACCCGGATGACTTTTGGGTTCGTCTTAGCGACCATCTCGGGCGTCATCGGCGCCATCGTCCAGTACCGCGTGTACGCGACAAGCCCTTGGTAAGTGGCCTCACCGTCTTTGCAAAAACAAACACCTTCTTTGGACCGCCTACTGACGCGACTACTCCCGGAACAGCGGCTACTTCGCCAGCAGCTGCGACGAGGTATCACCCATCTCGATCTGGCTGCAGATCCCCAACGTCGCGCTCGGCGCCATGTCCGAGATCTTTGTCAACGTCACGTCGTATGAGCTGGCCTACGCGCGGGCGCCGCAACATATGAGAGCGACAGTCGTAGCACTCTTCCTCTTCATGACGGCCCTGAGCAGCGCTCTGGGCCAGATCTTGGTCCCAGCCATTGCCGACCCCACGCTTGTGTGGGCCTGGGCTGCTCCCGCCATCGCGCTCGCCGTGCAGACTGCCATCTTCTGGTGGAGGCACCGCAACGTGAACGATGATGTCTTCATGACCTATGAGGAAGATTACCAGCCGAAGAGTCCTGAGAGCAAACAGGTTGCGGAAGATGAAAAAGAGGCAAATGTGTGAGTGGCTTGAGACGTGTGTAAGATTGTAAGCAGAGGACGGGATAGTCGGTTGTCGCACATGGGTACTTTTTTATGACCAAAAAGTCCATAGTTCCGACATATAATCAACCGCTTTCAGCGTTTTGTTCCATGGGCTGAGAGCCTAGGCGGCTCCGAGAACCGGTGGGCACGGGTGCTGTTGAAACCTGAGAGTATTCCACATGTCGATAGTCACTTGATAGCTGCCATGAAATCCCCCGACATTCTATAGTATGCCGAGCCTCTCTTGTGTCATTTGGACCAACCATCCAGAAATGTGATATGAGCTGCTCGAGCGGCTACTTGCATTGATGGGTGATACAGGGTGACGGATTGGAAAGTGTGAACAGCACCGCGGGTCTCAACTGTCCACTTGACTTCATCCGTGACAAGGATCCAAATTCAACTGTGTGGATGGTGCACCACAAAGAAGATATCGTTGCCTGAATACCCACACAGCCAAGAAGGCGGCGAGAGAGCGGTTGCCTAAAGCTCCAGAGAGGTATGTCTGACAGAGAGCTGGCAGTTGTGCCACGGCGGGGCGCACGTGCAGTGGAATGTTCCAATACGCCCACCGGACAACGATTATTATTACCTCAGCTAGCAGCCATAAAAAATGTTAGACTAAGCGTGTACCGAGAAAAGGAATCGACTTCTGATGATAACCGGGAAACAAAGTGATTGGTGCTCTGCGTCGCCGTTCGTCCAATATCCTCTGGGGGCCGAACTCGTCCTGGTATTGGCCTCATGGGAACTCCGGGGGCGTCAGCGAGGCTGAGCAGACGCTCGCCTCGCCTACCGCTTCTCAATCAGGACAACCTGGCGCCCTCATGGTCTGGTTGGAGTTACGAGACGCCACCCACCGGCCGGTGCCGTCTGCGTGGGTAGCGAGGAGGGGCTCACCAGGTGGTGGAAGCCGAGCGGACTAGATTCGTCAGCGCGTCTGACGGGCGCAGTGGTGTGTGTGTGAGAAAGCCACAAGCCGTTCAGACTCCCTGACTCGCTCTTCTCGTCTTGGGACGAGGGGAAGGCCCTTAAAATGCCACGGTTGGCGTCATGATGCGCCTAGTTGCTGACACCGCGCAAGTGGATCAGGAACCGCTTACCTGCCGGACGACGTTCAGGGCAGCAGATGATTGGAACATGGAATCTTTCAACGACCGTCCCATAGCTGAGGGCTCAACGGTCTCGAGATCTTCGACCGGGCGATTCTGCCATGACAGGCGCTTGCTGGCCCTCATCGGATGAGTCGCACTGCAGCGCAAAAAGCAGCCATTGATCGTCACTAGACGGCACACTCAGGTAGGACAACACAAAGTGTTGGGGAGACTGCCCGGTCTGGGAGATGAGAAAAAGGAGGGCCATCTCTCCACCTTGCTTGCTTGTTCTTCATCTCAGCTCCCGTCACTGGCCACCCGACCTGTCAGCTCGCAGCTCCCGTGCAGATGGCTGACTGTGTTCATGCAGGTCAGCCGGGCCCCGGGCTGCTTTATTAGTCGCCTGGTCGCGTAGCGAAGAATCCGAGCCATCGGCACGGTACTTGGGGGCCCCGTGGTGACCAATGGGCTGCCGATCGGGCAAGTCTGACTTGAGGTGGCAGTTGGGAGCCACGGGCTGGGCTTGTGTGCTGAGGGGGGGGGGGGTCTGGAATGGTGCGATCGTCCGATTCGGTGAGAGAGGTTGTCCCATAGCCATATGTAGCCGGCGTGACCCCGACGTTGCTTTGATATCACACATGACGCAGTGCGACCCTACTGGCCAACGGCCCTGCGGCCTCGGCGGGGGGAATGAGGGCGTGCAGGCCGCACAATTTGTCCGGCCAGACACACCATTCTACAGTGCTCTCTTCTGGGAATCCTGCTGGATGATACCGGAATGAGACACACTGTCGCACATCGTTGAAGCTTGAACAGTGCGAGGCAACCCTTTTCCTTCGACGGACTGCAAGCTAGCGATTCGCTCGTGCAGAGAAGGAGGTGTTACGATTTTCATGATGTTGAGCCGAAGGGCATGAACACGAGGTCTTTGTGCTTGTATCCCCCACCGAAGTCTTGGTTTAGCAGTCGCTCAGCGTTAAAGACGGACGGTTTGTTGCCGTTGCAGATCCAAGAGTCACCAGCACCGTCTGGCATCCAGCGCCGCGGCCTCGGGACATTACCGGATAGTCGGCCAGGTGTCTCGGGGCGGGGAACCGTTGGTGAGAGCACGCTTTCGAGGCGTGTTGGTTCTTGCCCGAGCTTTGACGATGCCTGTGCAGGAGGACGGACCGATGCGCGCGGACGGACCGTAAAAGGCTGGCCAGTCCGAGCACCTTGCCGATGGCAGCAGGCGTGGGCTTTCCCCGAGGGCTTATTAGAGGCCGGGAATTCGGCATGTTGTCGGAGGTGCTCAGACATCGACATGGCGACAGGCTTATTAGGCTACTGCTGTGGCTATTTCCTTCCGGCGCGAGGCAGCGCGGGCAAGAGTCAGAAGATGCCCTGGATTGAGGTTCCACGATTCATTTCATTCTGACTGGGCCGGCTTTGGTAAGTCGTTCGGCCGACAGATTGGCGGGCGGGATAAATTGGGATATAGATGCAGGCAGGTATTATTAGGGGGGGCAAGCATGGATGCCCTCCGCGGGCGGAGATGGTGTCCTGATTTGGGAGGGCCAGCGGCACCCAATCCCACCGTGCCGGATCGCCGCGAAACATTGCACGATTTCGTCCAGACGTCCCAGACGTTGAGGGTTTATTTCTCTGAGGGGGGAGGGGGCTAATGAGACAGCAGCCTGGCTGTGTTGAGAGATGCAGTCAGCACTCGAACAGGGTGAGAGGGAGAACTGAGCCCGGTATCTGGGTACGGTAGGCTAGTCTGCATCTGGTAATTTGGTGAGGGAGAGCTGCGTGTTTGTGTGTCTGTGTGTGTATGAGTAACTGTGAATGTGACGAGTGAGGGTGCCCAGTTGGCTACTCCACTCACCGTCCTGGCCCATCACACGGGACCGTGGTACAGCACAAGGGGGGCACAAGCCACTAACAGTCATAGTGCGGCATGGATCAGCTGTCAGTCCATCAGTCCATCAGTCAAGACTCTCCGCGAGCCAGCATGCCGACCCCTGCCCCATGCCCCCTGCACCTGCACCTGCACCTGCGGCCTACATACCAGCCCGCCTTGAGGCCGTGGTGTGTACTATATGTAGACGCAGCATGTGGGCTTGGAAATGTTTTAACGGTGCTTCCATGATTCCCCGAAATGACCAAGCCTCGCTGCTACAGTGTGCGCAGCACAGAGTACGCCGTGTTGCTGTGGTAGTGTAGTATAGTGTAGCGTAGGGAAGAGACTTGTCATGGCCGGCTCAGGGTGCGATGTGGGAATGATGGCGATCAACAGCCCAAGGCGGGCGGGCTGGGCCGGTGTCTACTCTACAGCACACTACAGGCCCCAGAGGCCCCATCATCCCGCAAAGCATCTCCACACACTCGTTCTCGCCTATCAGCTTGCCGCCTGCCTGCCTGCCAGCTCGCTGAGATGGTCCAACAAGATGGTAAAGAGCCATGGCATCAGTGCAGTCTGTGGATGTGTATGCTGTGCTGGCAGAGAGCTGGCAGGCTGGCAGAGAGGCTGATAGGGCAAGGTGGACGTGCTGTGATCTGATCGACGGTGCCGTGCTCAGCACGTCAGGGTGCGTCGCCCATCATGTCGGGAATCGGTCTCATGTACGTACTTGTACAGTACATGTGCCCAAGGCACCGCCTGCAATGATGCCACATTCGCACTGTGAGTGAGAGGCGAAGCGAAGCGAAGCGCCCAGCCTCTGGGCCTTGGCGAGCCATCCAAGGTTGCCCAGTCGCAAATAAACTTCGGCGGCTCGAGGCTTCATCAGGTCCTGTCCCGCTCCGTTCTCCTTTCTCGGCCAGCCTCCAGCATGTGCGTGTGCAGGCGCGGTACCTGGGGATAGAGGGCAGCTCAAGGGCAGTCCTTTCTTTCCGATGGCCACATGCTGGGAGACCTGACGCATTAGCCACCCTCCCCACCTCGTGTGTGTGTCAGCACTCGGTGACGACACTCGGGAATGGCCCGCATCTGACAGCTGAACCGAGGGGAAGGAAGCTTTGATTCGATGCCTTGCGTGATCCCAAGGGAAGGATTCAAGGTTTGTTCCAAGGACAGGACGAGGAGGGGTGGTGTTGGGTGTCGGTGTTGGTTACCGAGCCGCTGGTTTTAGGACCCCAATCATTCATGCCCGTGCCGTCCCAAATGCGCTGACCAAGTGAGCAGCTCGGGTCGGGGGATGTGGTGCTCGCCTGAAACTGGGGGGCGGCGGCACTGCCTGTGGCAGAGGTCAGAAGAGGTGCAGCGGGTGGCAGAGGGGAACCGTGGCCGTGCGACGCATTGCATGGCACGGTCTCTGCCGTTCTCGTCCTGCAGAAGGGGCCATCCCTTCCTCCCTCCCGCCAGCAGCTCGGCTTTTGCAAAGGGTGCATTTTAGCTTTCGGCCAAACCAAATCAGCGGCGGCCTAGCAAGACACAGATTGTAGACCATGACGAGGGATTGTATTGATTGCATGATACGGGCTAAGCCATTTGACCGAAGTACTTAGTATGTATGGGAGTGCTGTCAGGCAGCGGCTCCAAACAGGTTACCGTCTAGTAGCAAGCAAGTAAGTACCTGGGTAGTCAGGTAGCCTGTGTACTGCGCAGTACATACAGTACACGATATGGTCAGGCACTTGGGCATGTACCCTAGCAAGTAGTGCCCTTGTTGGTGTGGGCCTAGATCCAAGGTTGGAAGGTTCAAATCCCGTCGAGCCTGCAGAAGCTTACCCAAGCTGGCAGGCTGGTGGCCACCTCCCCCCGGGTCCCAGGTTCCCCGGCAGGTACAGATGTATCCTCCAGCTGTGCGTTGCGCGACAAGGAACCTCGCACACCAAGGCAGAAAGGCAGAAAGGCAGGGCACGCCCACCTGCCACCCCACCCGCAGCAGCGCTATGACCACAACCATGCCACCGGGGAATGGAAGCACGCTTCGCTTGCAGGGTTCTTGCTGCTGGCCCCGTCGAGATCCCCATTGGTTCCGCAACCTTGGGACTGGCCCAGCTGAGAGGTCCCAATGTCTCGTTCCTCGTTCCCAGCTGTCCCAGCTGTCCCCAAGATGTCCCAGAACTGCCCAGCGCGTGCCCCAGACAAACCCTGCCCGCACCCCGATAGGCTTACCACGGCTCCTCATCAGAGGCCCGCCGTCCCAGGCCTGTGTTTCCTCCCGTCTTCCCTACAGTTTTTTTTTCTTCCTTTCCCATGGGCTGGGCCCACACTGGACTGATCCCCTGCCCCAAGCCAGCCTGCCAGCCAACCAGCCAGCCTGCTCCGTCCCTGCCCCAGTGCCCAGTCACCAGCTACACCACTATGTACCAGTACCCACTTTCGACCCAGCCTGGCACCTAGGCTGATCCCAGCCAGATTTCTGGCGCCGCCGCTCTTGAACCCACCACACCCTCGTCCTCCGCCAATCTTGCATCCTCCTACCAGCTCATCCTCATCCTCACCCTCTCTCTAACCTTCTTCTTCTCTTCCTCTCCCTCACCCCTTCCTCACCCTCGCCATCGACCCGACCCCGACGACGCCCTCTCTCGCCGCTCTCTCCGACGCCCCAGTCATTCAGCGAGATCAATCCACTGCCCGCGTAGCAACGAGAGTGGCCGCTTTGGTTTTGAAACGCTGGTCTGGACCCTGCCCCGTCCGCAGCCAGCTGTCGGTCTTCATTTTCATCGCTTTGACCGAACTCAATTCCACCCGCCTCAATCCCAGCACCTTTCTTTTTCCCTTTCTTCACCTTGCCTTGCCTTGCCTTGCTTTGCTGTGCCCACCGGCCAAATCCAGGCTAGTAACCCGAAAACATAGTCAGAGTAAGCTCATCGCTCCTGCCAGCCGTCCCCTGTCTTGCAATCTCCTTGACCGTCTCCTTTGCCTGTTCGTTCCTACGGATTCCCCAACATACACACACACACACACACAAAGCTGGATTGCAATTGCAATTGCCACTGCCGCGGCGAGCAATAGCCGCGCCTCCTGCCACGCACAGAACAAGTTGCTAACCGTCCGTCTTACTGACAGCTGGGCTTTTGAGCATCGCGCGTCCCAGCCCCACTCCCTGTGCTATTACTCCTAGAGTGCAGGGTTAAATTCCTTCTGTACACATCTATCTGTTGTACTGTTCTGTATCACCATTCCTTTTACTCGCGTGCACCGCACGCACCACCACAGGAAACATGGTTTCTGCTCTTGGTCCACCAGCGCCGCCGACTCGGGAGGGCGATGTCATGACCATCTCAAGAGTCACCCGCGACGGCAGACGCCTTCACTATGACCTCCAGGTTCTGCAGCAGCCGGAGCGGGCCCGTGCCTGCGGTTCTGGCCCAAAGTGTGAGACAAAGCAATATCCCTCCACCTCGCAACGCGTGCATCACCGACTGACTGGCAACCACAGCCTCTGCCGATCGCCGACCGGTTGATCCTCCACCCGTCGTGCAGATGAAGATATTTGAGGGCGCGCACAGGGAGAACGCCAAGGATATCACTTTCGCCTACAACGCCGATTTCTTCCTCTACGCCAACCTCCACCACGCCCACGAAGTGGCCAGCGGCCGGGTCGCCCCACCTAGCACGCCTCCGGTGCTCACCGGCATGCCTGTGTCAAGCATGATCCTGCTGGACCGGCCAACCGAGGCGGGCTATTTTATCTTCTCTGATCTTTCCGTACGCCACGAGGGCAAGTACTTCCTTACTTTCTCCCTGATGGAAGAGGTCAAGGAGGACAGGGACAAGGATGCCGACGAGCCCATGTCTGGCACCGACGAGATTGTCGGTCCCGATATGGGTCCGGGCCAGGAGATGCGCTGCTGGAACTTCCGAACGACAGTTCAGACAGACGACTTCGACGTGTACAGTGCCAAGAAGTTTCCGGGCCTGCAGGAAAGCACTTTGCTCAGCCGCACCGTCGCCGAGCAAGGCTGTCGTGTGCGGATTCGTCGTGATGTCAGAATGAGACGCCGTGAGAAGGGCAAGGGCGCCAAGGACAACAGCGCCCGGGACGACGAGTATGCCCGTGCCGCTGCCGTGGCGGCGGCGCCGCCCCCAGAGAGGACCCCAATCCTTCGCGGCCGGTCTTCGAGCAACGCCAGCCTTGAGCGAGCTCCTTATCCTCAGGATTTGCATCGCCGTCCATCGGGAATGGATTTCGCTCCTCCGAGGCCGTCCTTTGCTGCATCTGAACCCTCAGCGAATAGGCACCTCAATTTCGGTGGCCAGCCCATGGCATATCCTCACCCGCACTCAGTACCCACCTCACCGTCATACCCGCCACCCGGACCGCACTACGGTCACAGGCCATCGTACCCTTACAAGCCGGAGCCCTCACCGACTAAGGTCTATTCCCCCCAGAATGGTCCCGCTCCTCGAGATATTTACCAGCGACCGCACCCGGCCGCACACCCGGCTCCAATCGCACAGGCCCCGAGACTCGAGGCGGATGTGGAGCCGTCGAGGCCTCGGGACAACATGCTCCCGCCCATATCAGAACTTGCCAACGGCGTCGCGCCCCCGCGCAAGTCCTCATACACGCCACAGCCCATCGCTCCGATGCCGCCTCGTGCTCAGCCGTACCAACCCCACAAGCAAGACGTGGCCTCGCCTTCGAGGATGGAGCACCACATGGCGCCATACAAGATGGAGCAACGCCACCCTTCATACCACAAGGTGGAGTATGTGTCGCCGCCCCCGGCGCCTTCAGGTCCGTACAGTGGACAGCCGCTCCTGGCGGAACCCTCGACGTCGCGCAACAAGCGACGACATGGAGAGGCTTTCTCGACGGCAGAGTACGGCCGGGTCCAGGACGGGCGGTTGGAGAACGGCGTACGCGAGTACAGCATGAGTATTCCTGAGTACGAACGTGCGGTCGGAGCGCGAATCCCGGTCTGCTTCAACGATTTCAGAAACTGATCCTGTGGCCGTCGGGGGTTTGGCAGCCTGACTGCTGGCAACTGCGTGTGAATAGTTGCCCTACGACCATGTGGACATAGTCCTTAATTATTCTTTGTATGGTGTGCAATTTTGGAGACAACGGCCTGCCGCTGAAAGTGGCCCTCGGTATTTCTTTTGTCCAATGGGTTGTGATTTTACTTGGGCTCTAGGCGTCTCGGGCTCTGGGGATGATATCCGAATCATGCTGGGACTGGGCGTTCTTCTTTGTCTTTCGTCGTTCAGGGATGGAGTGTGGGAACCGCAACAGCGGCGTGACTGACTCTCTCGGGCGGGACCATTTTGTATTGCTCCCTACCAGATATTTTAGTAGCCAGCATGGGAATCTCAGCGGGTCATGACTGGTCCAAGGCTTCCTTCCTCCCTCGTTCTTGTATAGGCAAGCAAAAGTATTGAACTTCAGTGACAACAATTAGTTGTTTGGTAACGCGTCTCAGTCCAATCACACAGTCCTCCATCGCGGAGAGGGAGACACAAAGCGAAATGTTAGTCAGTGTTTGTCCCACCTTTGCTGTACTGGTGGTGGTTACTGGTGGTGGTCTACACTAGATTAGCCTACGTGTTTTATGGGACCCTGGCCCGGGTGCAAGGGCCGGCTCGGGATTGGCTGGTGGTGGCTGCTGCCCCGCCAACAAGCCCCCACAGCTCGCTGCTTATGTGCCTGGCTGGCAGCCTGGTCGCGTTGTATTGATTGGTCTTTGGAATTCCAGCTGCACCCCTAAACCTGTGCGGCTCTCTGCCCCCCCCCTCAGATGTCAGCCACCGGTCGAGGTCGACTCTCTCTTGAAGCCTGGACCTGTGTTCAGACGCTCGGCAAGATTGGCTCCTCAGTCTGCAGGTGCTCGTGCTCGCGCTCCCCCCATCGCGCTGGCCATCGGCGCGGCATCAGAGCACACTGGAAGAGGCTCATCTCAAGTAAACAAACACACGAGCACGTCCCCAGCCTCTCTGCCCATTGAGCCGGGAAACAACCCGCCCACACTTTGTTCCGCAGGCCTTCGTCCGTCCATGCCACTTGCAACGCCAGTTCCGGACGCCTCAATTCCTCCACCACGGCCGTCAGATGGCGCCCACACCGCAGAGCCGCTTCCTCGAGGGCTCCATGAACGACCGTGCCAGCAATGCCCCGCCACCCGATTTCCTCGGCTTCGACGCCCAGGCCACGGCCGAGTATGAGCGACAGTTTGCGCTGGACTGGCAGCCGCCCGATCTGGGTCTCCACCACCACGGCACGCGCGCCAGCTTCATGAGCGTCAGCTCCGCCGTGTCCGCGGCCACCACTACCCGCAAGCAGAACGGCTCGTCCTTCCTGGCGCCGCTATGGGGCGGTGTCAAGGAGAGGCTCAGCCTGAACCGCTCCAAGTCGTCCAACAACGTCCACGATCGCGATGAGGATAGCAGCTCTCACGGCCACTTTATACCACCCACCTTCAAGCATCAGCGGTCGGAAAGCATCAATGTCGGCAGGCGCTCGCGTCACGCCGACGACGAGGACCCTCTCGCTTCCAGCGGCGAGGGAGCCAAGCTCAAGAAGTTCTCCAGTGCTGCCGCCGTCCCCAGCGGCACCATGCCCGGACCCGCTGCTTTTGACCCGAGTGGCCGACCAACGCGCGATGAGATCGCAGCAAACTACCAAAACCTGTTAGCTAGTGGCTTCTTTGGAAACCGTGCGATCCAGTCCACGAGGTTCTCGGCACCCGGCCAAATGCGTGACCGATCGAGCATGCCTTCCGCCGACTCCTTCTCACAGCGCGCCGCAGAGAACGAGCAACAGGAACAGCATCAAGACGGCTACCCGCTCCCGCCTCCGGACCGGCAACCTCCACCACCACCTCCGAATCGGGCAGCGCCGCCGCCGCCGCCGCCGCCGCCGCCGCCGCCTGTTGCGTCGATGGACACGTCATCGTCACCTTCGTCCTCAGGCATACCATTAAGCTCGACGGTCATGTTTCCCTCCGGCTCCATGGGCCATCAACAAGCATCTAGGGACATGCCGCCACCTCCGTCGCCGCCGAAGCAGAGAAAGCCAGGTCATAAGCCATCTCTGTCTTTCTCATCAGTGCCGTACACCTCCACGCGCCCCGCCAACGAGCCTTCTGTCTCGCGTCCATTCCGCCCTCCGCCAGTGTCACTTGCTAGGTTCTCGATGGACTCTGGACGGAGAAGTTTTGATTTCCAGCTGGGCGATTCAAATCGGGGCACCAAGCGTCCTTTCACCGCGACAAATGACTCCGAAATGTCTCTGGACAGGCCCTCGTACGACATTATCAACGGAGACGGAAGTGGAACGATGATCACTGCCTCAGATTGCGGTGGTCACGAGAGTGGCGCGCGGAAGCTGGTTAAGAAGCTGCGCAAGTCTGCCAGTCGGATTTCAATAGACCTGGGGAAGACCATCTCACGGCCAGCCTCATCGAATTTCGATGTTGACAACAGTGATGTGAACATCGCCGACTCATCCTCGGCTCCCCGGCAGTCGATGTCGTCTTCCATCCGGAGGTCTTTCAGCTGGCGTCTGGGACGCACAGCCCCGGAGACCAAGGACGACAAGCGCGGAGATATCATCAGAAACGGCGACAGCACGGACAAAGCTGCCGACGGGATAGACGCGCCCCCCTTCCAGAGCGAGCGTTTCATACCGCCATCCCTGTCCGTCATTATGGACAATCCCGAGAGCCCAGAGCGGAACAAGCTCAAGAAAAGGGACATCCGCGGCCGTCGCCTGCGGCGGCACGAAGCCAACAAACCATCCTCCGCTGCTTCCCTTTATCACCAGAGTCCAACTCCGCTCCTCTCCCCACCAGGCGATGGCGATGCCGTCATGACTATGGACTGGCGCTCAGAACGGAGCAAAAGCCGGAGCCGGAGCAGGCCGAGGCGGTCGGAGCTGTCGATGATGATGATGCAGTCCCAGTCCCAGCCGAGCCCGCCGCCGCCGCAGCCGCAGTCCCGGCCGGGCACGGCGCACAGCACGGACAGCTCGTACAGCTTCGCCACCAGCAGCGCGGCCGCCTCGTTCGAGCCACCCCGCCGCCGCAGCGCCGAGGCCGGCAGCGACAGCATGGAGGGCGTCGAGACCGCCGTCGAGTTCGTCATCCCGTCGTTCCACTTCCCCAACCGTGTCCGCCCAGGCAACCCGCTGACGGTGATCCCCGACGCCAACAGGGGCATCCCTAGCGTGCCCAACATCCCCGGCGAGTTCAGGGACGTTAAGATCGTCACCGCGAGGGAGACTAGCGAGAATGGGGACGACGATGATGATGGTGGCGGCGGCAACCGCCGCCGTGGTAACGATGCTGAGGAGCCCCAGGCCGGCGCGTGGCCCCGACCACAACAAGCTGTGTTTTAAAGACGCCGGCAGTGCCTAGGACGAGGGCGTGGTCACCCATGTTCCCACGCTACGCGCCTCCCCTGGGGTTGCGAAGGGTAGGCAGCCGGAGGGCGGTTGCTCTTGGATAGATCTGCTGGCTCGGCGTTGTGCCTCTGCAATGTGTTCATAGGGTCTGGCGGCGGGGAAAAAAAAGAAAAATGTTTCTTTCCGTCTCGAGGGAATCCCCCCCCCCCCCCCGGCCTTAGCTTTGTGCTATTTGGCTTGTGTCAAGGTGTTATTTGGTTGCGCGATAATCTAAGAACGGAGGGGCAGACGACTGCTCTCAAGACGGGGTTTGTCGCCGAGAAAGGGGCCCTATTTGGTTCCGGGCTTCTTCTCTTTTCTTCTTTCCTCCTCTTTGACGAACTCGACGATTATGATGATGTAGAGATATGACACTGGCGAATTACATATATCAGAATTCAATAAAATCCATAAATCTCCAGATGCTTCTTGACGCGGGGGTTTAGTCGATCTGCGGATGCGATGGTCTCTGGCCGTGCTTCCCCTGGGAGGGTGATCCTTGGCCTCGGTGTGCAATTGCATCGCTCGAAAATCAATGGTGTGCATGGAATACAGATATAGTTCTTAATGGGAAGCCGATGGTCGTATTTCCCCTGTGAATGGCCTCAGATGACATAAGGGTGAACTGGAGCGAACAAACCTTGCTTGGGCAGCAGGACGAAAGGTTACACCAATTCTCGCGAACGAGGCTGCAAAGGACTTCTTGTTGGCCTGAAATCTGATCCGATTAATTATATACAGGCTTGATATCTTGGAACAGACTAATATACATCCAACGCAGCGATGCGATTAGATCGTGTGCGAACTAGTCGCCACAGGGCACTTCGGTCCATCAGATCGTCTATAAGCCATGCACACGCTGCTGTGCCCCGACGTGGAGGCAGGCGGGCAGGCAGATGGTAGGCAGTCCAAGGTGTGCGCAATGCTCCGGAAACTTCGACCCTAATTACAAACACCATCCAGCCCGAACCGAATTTGCCAGCATCCCCGTTGCCAAACCCAAGTCCGAATGTCAATTCCCGCCGTACGACCTAAGGGAACGCACCAATCCGCTCAATGTCATGAAAAAAGTAGGTAGTTCGAAGCACTGCTCGCTATGTAATGTTCAGATCGTATATCTGCTCTGTATGGTCTGGAACATCGGCTAGACCTCCCCGAGAATGGTACCACGAGCCCTTGGCACAGATTGTGGCTTCTGAGCTGAAGATACAAAGCTCCAGGCGGTGGTGAAGAAGCCGGGAAAGTGACTGTACAGCATTGCACACGAAATGACCAACAGCAGCGGAATCCAGATGAAGAACAAGTTCCGATCTCTGCTGAGCTTCTTCATGTTTTGCGCATGTGCCTGGCGAAGGTTGTCTTGTTGTTCCTTGGTGATGTTGTTCTTGCGGCCGATCTGCAAAAGTTTCGGCAACTGCTTTGCCATCTGCATTTCTTCCACCAGTGGTTCACCCACTTGCTGCTGCGTTGCCTCTGGCTGATCGTAAAGCGCCGCACACTTCCTATCCGCATCATAATCGGCGGCGGCCCGCGCAGCAGATTCTTGTTTGCTGTCCAATGCATCTGGAGAGATTTTTCTGTCTTGCTGTCCACCAGGGAAGATATCATCGTACGCAGGTGGTAATACCGAGGATGGCATTAGTGAAGACAAGTCCCACCATCGATTCTCCTCGCCTGGCGCAACAGGGCGTGGGCCGACAATATTCGGTAGCAGAGCTGACATGCGCTGCCTGTACGCTTGATAGTCCGGCATTGCCATCATGTTGGGCATCTGTGGCAGGTGTGGCAGGTTGTGGAAGTGTGTCGTCATGGACTGCTGGAGTTGTTGCAGTTGATCCCTGAACGCGGCCATAGCAACCGCCGGTGATGCCAAGCCCCCCTGCTCCGGAGCATTTGGGATGTCGATGAGTGAGGGTCTCGCACTCAGGCCTAAGTTGCCCCGCGAGGATCTGCGCCTCATTTGCAGCCACGAGCCTTCCTCGTAGTCTTCATCCGAGCTGAAGGCCGCCTCGTCCTCCGATTCAGACATTTCGCTGCTTGAGAATTCGTCGGATGGAGGGTATGCCCGAGGTGGCTCCCAGAATGAGCGCAACGATGTGGCACTGTTGGCACGGCTGTGGAGCGTGCTGCCTCTTCTCCCTGCACGCTTTATGGCGCGAATGACGTCCCGTGTCGTGGCAACATCCGAAGCAAGCAGGTTTTGCCGTGTCTTCAGTGCAGGGTCCGCCTTGTGCTGAATGAGCCGCCTAACTAGCTCGGGGTGGTTGTGCATCGCGGCGTAGTGCAACGGGGCATAGCCTCCGACGTCCTGTATGTTGGGGTTGGCACCTCTCACCAGCAGACCTGCGGTAAATCGATGGAGACCAAGGACGCATGACAGGTGAAGCATCGTGTGTCCAGTTTTGCGGCGGAGATTGAGACGAGCCTTATTAGTGCTATCGTCCATATCCAAGAGATCAAGTACCTGGAGCAATTTTGTTTCCAGATTCATGTTGTAGCCCGAAGGACCGCCGTTGAAGGCGCCGTTGCCGTTCAAAGAAGACGAGTTTGAGTTGTCGATAATTCGGCTGACAAAGCCACGCAGTTCATTGGTGTTACCTGTAAGTTTGCCTGAAAGCACATTCAAAGCAAGGCGAAGCAAATGGTTTTCACTGTCATCCTTGTAGGTGAAGGTGGCCTGCGGCCTGTTTTGCAAGGACGGTAGGAGCTGGGGCTGGCCGTTGGGACCCCTGAGGGTAACAGGAACGGTTCCGGCCACATGGTAGGGGGGCAAGAGACAGTGAAGAGCCTGCTCGCCCCAGAACGTAGTTGTGGTGGCCTTCGTGTCTCCGAAAATGACGTCCAATCCTTGGTAGAAACCTGAGCCGAGTATAGTAACCTCGATTCCACCGGTCGTAGGACCTTCGTTGGGAATGACCTTGTGGATGACGGACATGGGCATTGGCTGCCTCAGCTGATTGGTGTTCGGGAATGGGGCAGGTACAGGAATACCATGGGCTAGCATTTGGCCGACTTGAGTGAGTTGCGGCTGTTGCAGCGCACCGTTCCTCAGCCCATTGGGACTTGGTGGTCTGCTGGTATGTGCCGAAGGAGGAGCAGAGAACATCGGTGTGGCTGACATGCTATCGGTTACTGAGCCACTGCCATCTGAGAAAACGACTTGTTCGCTGCTGTTCGGAGTCGGGGGTCCCACAGGGAAAGGCGGATTCGGAGCAGAGGCACTCGGAAGGAAGCTACCATCGCTGGCACCATCGGAATAAGAGATCGTGCTTGGTGGCGTGAAAGGAGACGTCGAGGACGAGGGTCCTGGCTGACCATTTTGCAGGCCATTCGGTGGTTGCGGAGCGAAACTGGCCGTCTCGAGACGGGTCATGTGCAGAGTCGTCGGCAATTTGGCGCCGGACGACTTTCTCTTCTTCGCGGACGGGCCTAATGTACTAGGTGACGGCGGTCTTGAAAGGACTCGAGGGGTCGGCACAGCAGAGGTGCGCTGAGATGAGGTGCCGGAATGGATCGGCGGGGGTTGCAGCGCGTTAGCACTGCGTTTCAAAGCCTGTATGTCGGATGTTGACTGCGATTGCCGGAAAGGGTGTCCAGGTTGGATGGCGTTCATATCATTGATGCCGCTTGATGCGATGGGAGCCACTGCAGCGACTGACGGGTCGGCGGCATCACTCGCGACGATCGAGCTGATAGGGTTTGGGGGTGGCTGTGTTTTGTGATCGTCTGTGATCATGATTGATGGGGACAGACCCTGAGTGACAACCTGGCCGAGATGATCCTTGAGGGTGAAAATGACCTGGAAACCGAGTTTCTCATGGTGATGACGACAGTAGCAAGCAATTCGCATGGGCGCCTCAATCTGCAGGGTCCCGGAGGGCCTTATCTCTTCCGGCGGAGGCTGCTGCCACTCCTTGACTTCCTGAGTATTGAAAACGATTACTCTCTTCGTCTCGTCCTTCTTCCAGTTCTCTTCCTCCTCTGGCTTCTTGACCTTCTTGCGGTTGGCACGCTTGTGCTCTCGGGTGACACAGCCGGGGCAGATGTGGACCTCACCGCCATTTTCGGGCTTGTCATCACCCTCAGGCTCTGACCTCAATTCCACGGGATGTCCCGAGATCGCAGCACGAGCTAAGGCCTGGTCCTTCAGTCCAGGTTTGGCCATGGCGCTGGTACAGACGAGCTGGGTGAACAGTTCGAGCGTGTCTGGTGCAGGGGCCGGCCTGGGTTTGGCAAGTAGCTTGGGCTTCGATATAGTATGCGGCGGGAGATGTATCTTCTTCACCCCCGCTGGCACAGGGTACAGAGTCATCTTGATGGGTATCTGCGTCTCCACGCGAGACTTGGGAGGGATGGAGTGGATGGTCAACTGGGGCCTCTGCGGTGCAAAAGAAGGCTGCTGCAATATCGGAAAGCCCATGTTACCAGTGTTTGGGGCGGTCGCGTTGAAATCCATCGGCCCCGTGGCCGCATTGCTTGGTGATAGAGAGTTGGCACTGAACCATGTGCTGCCTGACGGCATACCATTGAAGTCGGTCATCTCGCTTTCGACCGAAGCAAAGTTTGGTATCGCAGACGGTGAGGAGCCTTGGCTGAATACCATGTGTGAGTTTGGCGACACTTCTCTGGACCCGGCGGTGCGTAGACCGTTCATGGATTTGCTCAGGGAGTAGTTCTGCTGTGAACATTGAGAAAGTGAGCCGAGAGAAGGACGTCGGGTTGCTGAACTTACGGAGTGACGCTTGTTGCGGTAAGAGTAGGGAGACTGGGCAGATGGCGGAGAGCCCTTGAAAGAGAAGACGTTGTGGTTCTCGGTGTCTTCAGGGGGAGACTCGTCTGACCCGTTGGCAGCCATGGGGCTCTGACTGCTGTCTGACGGACTGGAGGAGTCGTGTCTGGGAGCGAATGATGCGTCGCCTATATCTACATGCCCGCCATATGGAGACTGGTCAAGAGCTGCGGGATTGATGGTGCCGCTGCCGTTGTCGAAAATGGAAGGCATCTGGTCGATGTCTACGAAGTCGCCCTGCTCCTCCCAGTCCAGCCTTGGCTGTGAGTCGAGCTGGTCCCACATGCCGGCCATGTCGACATCACCGCCGTTCATAGCTGCCGCTGACAGCGTGGAACTGTCGGTCCTGTGTGTTGTGGATGAATCGGAGGCGGAATATTGGTCGGAGGCGGTCGGTGAGGGGGCCGAGGGGATGTGGCCGGGTGCCGACCTCAAGACGCCCTGGGCCTTGGGCTGGGAGAGATCGGGGTTAGATTGGATCAGGTCAAGGAAATCAGCGGACCCGTCGAGGCTGAGGTCGGGATCGAGTTCGGAGTAGGCGTCGTAGTTGATGAAGCTGAGCTCGGACATGGAGACACCGTCGTTGGGACTGGTGGGCGGCATGACCAGCGAGAAATGCGGTTGCAGGGCGTCGTCAGTCGGACGGTGTCCGACTTGGGTCCCGACTCAGCGCGCTGCGAGATGTGAGATGTGAGGACGGATTTGGGCGGATGTATGACTGGCTGCGCGACTTGGGTATGCCAATATCAATTGGACGTTCAAATGAGTGCCGTCGCTGCCGTTGGCGTCGGCGTCGTATGTTGGAAGCAAGGCGTCGGCAGAATGATGGGGTAATCGGTGTATGTAGTGATGTTGGGAAGAGTCAAGTGGCGTTTTTGGGAATAAGGATGGTGACAGGGCAGAGTGAAGCGGAGGAGATTTCCTGGGTTGGAGGGCAAGCCCGCACAGCGAGCCACCAGCACCTTGCACCAGCTGCACCACCGAACAGCACGAACAGCACGCAGGCTAGTGGAGACTCGGGGCACGCAGCGCTGGATGGAGGGTTGGCAGGTTGGGAATGCTCGGGGAGGCGGTAAATAACTGGGGACAGGGGACCTTGGATCTGGGCCAGGTGGGCTCTGGGCCGTGGGCCGTGGCACCCTAGCCAGCCTAGCAGGTGCCGTACGTACGCAGAGAGGAGCGTGGCTGTAATGCTACCAGTCCAGGTTTCGTTTAGCGCGGGTCGCGAGCAGGTACTTTATAGCACCGTACAATGCAGCAGGCGATGACATGTACTGTCCTGTATGTATCCTGCTATGCAGATACGATATTGTATGGAGAGAACTCACTTGGTGGTCTCGACCAAATCGCGCGCACACACACATGCACACACACACACACACACACACACACACACATTATTATATGGCGCTCCTCTGCTATGTGTGGATAATCGATAGATGGAGGCGGACAGGGTTGGGGAGGGATTGGCGATGACAATGGCTTCGTCCGAGTTGCAGGCGGCTGTTTGCTCGATTGATCCGAGAGGGTGTTAGAACAAGCAAGTCGAGTGTTCCATATTCGCCGTCGGATCGCATGAGCGGGGGGACAAGGGAGTGAGGGCACCGCCTGTCCGGCTCTGGCTGTCGAGGGTGAGACCGAGGATGCCCACGGCAATGGGGATACTGCATCTACACAATGATGGGACAGGGTGGGATGTGAGCCAGGCAAGACAAGACACACAGATCTTGGTCTTGGAAGTCAGGATTGACAAGTCAAAAGTGGAGTTGGCAGACTGTTAGCGTCGCAAGAGGAAAGGCTACTGCGATCCATCCCGTCTCCACGATTACTGATGCTGATTGTCTACTGGACAGGCAGACAGGGCCCCCACCCTCCCAACACTGAGGTTTTGCACCATCTGCTCTGCTGCTCTGCTGGCGACCGAGCTGAGGAATTGGTACCTAGATACCCGACAGATTGCAACCGAGACCCTGGCGCTCCAGGCTCTGAGCACTGAGACCCTTTTGTCGATGGATATCTTTGGATTTTATATCTACATTCCCATGGGGACGGCCAAAGTGGCATCTCCCGTGTGTGTAATGTCTCCCCTTCCCTTTCTTCCTGCCATCGTCTTCAGGGCTGCTTCTATTTCCTTTTCCAATTTCTTTTTCGCCGTCCAAGGGCCCTCATGTCGTTCCGTGTCCGGACGTTGGAAACGTTGTTGCCCTTCACGTTCCAGTATCGATGATTACATGCAGGTACTGTGTTATATTGCAACGCACGCCAACAAACCTTCCTGCCTACCCAGTACATTGCTTGCCTATCATGTGTGCCCTGCCCTGCCTATGTACTCAGGTAGCCTGGGCCCCTCCTGGACCTTGTCCTTGTCCTCGCTGTCGTCCCATCACGCAAGCTGGGGCTCATACAGCCAGCCAAAAAGGCAATCTGTCTGTCTGTCTGTCCGTCTACTTGCCTGCCCGGATCCTTGGCTTGTGCGGTCACTTAGGCAGGGCCTGCATAGAGTATTGCAGGCGGAGGAGATTTGATGTCACTGTTGCTTCCGGACATGGCAATTGATGCTCGTAGCCCGTCACACAGCAGCCTTGTGTGCATTATAGACCGACCGACATCGCTGCTGCTGCTGCTACTGCTGCGGCTGCTGCAGTAGTCGGTGCAGCTGTGGCTGTGGGCTCTCGCCCAGGCTGTCCAAGGCAGGAGGAGCAGGAGCAGGAGGAGGAGCAGCAGCAGCAGCAGGAGGAGGACGTTCGTATCCCCCTCACCAACTGCAGCTTTGTTTTCCCTTGTCATCGACCCCTATGCATCCTGATCCGCCCACCCAGTGCCTGCGATTCGCCGGTCGAACTCTCGCACAAAGCCTCTGCTGTGTCCAGACGTGATGCTCCCCCTCCTGGCATGCAGGGCCTGCAGGCGTGGTGACCTTGCAGCGCGGCCGTGCATTCCGGTCTGGCACTAACCAAACCATCCGGGATTTAATTCTACGACCAAACTCCCGCCCTCACCAACCCTGATCGTGGTCGGTCGATGGAACTGGGCATTGTTTTGCGAACATGAATAACTATGACAGCACGTCCCAAAGTGGTTGTGCCCTAGCCTCCTTTCGACACAGAGGCTGCCTAGTGGTAGCGCTGGGAGGTGTGTGTTGCCCAGCCCATGACGCCGACGGCGTGTCCGGTGACTAACCTCCTCTACATAGTACCAGACTCACCACAGCAGAGTGGTCGCCACCTCGCAGAGAGGGAGGTGAGGACACGCCCGACGCGTCCGTACTCAGTCAGGGGATCCCCGGCTGAGAGGCACTGGCAGATGCTGTGACCTGCATGGACGTTGACGCGAATGGCTCAATATTAGCTCTGGGGATGCTGCTAGCCGGCCCAATTCAGGTCCAGGCCCCACGGGGCTGTTTCCCACTACTTCAGCGGCGGCGAAAATAATGAGGAGCTTGAACAATGGGAGCTTGTGTGGGGCTCGCGCCTGCATAATCGACCATGATCGGAGCTGCAGCTTGGGAATCATCGTGGCTCTTGATAGCACACGCTGCTGCTGTGCGGGCAACCCCTACCTCCCCTGGAATTGATCGATGTTGCAGCGAGCGCTACAGTCCTATGTACAGATCTCCATCGCGTCAAATGTCCGTCGGCAGCTGGCAGCTTTGGCATGGGGTTAAGGCTGCGAATCACCTTCATGCTGTGTCCCAAACAGGTCAACATGGCGGCTTGCCTTCAACGTCATGTTGCCCAGCGGCTATCAGATGCCACCCAGCCGCACACTTGATCCACTACGCCATCCCCCTCGTCCTGACTTGACGGCGTGACATTCTGCACTACAACATGAATCTTGGTCCATGTGGGTCAAGCGACACCCTACTTCTTCAGGGGTCACCGTCACGGATCTCATCAGGGAACCGGATCGTGCGGCTCGCTGGATCTGGGGCGGGCCGACTCGCGGGTGGCGGAGGTGAAGGAGCACTGTCAACCTCCTGGTCAAGCGCATGCGACCTGCTCGTCCCTCTCTGGTCCCTCAGCTGGTCGCGCGAGGCGACCGGTGGCTCAGGGCGCCCTGGAGGAGATTGTATCTGCTGATCCGCTGGAATGACTGTCCCGCCGATGCGCCAGACAGCTCTTGTGGGATTAATACGAGGCTCCTGGTTGTCCGGTCCAGATGGGGTCCGTCGTTCGCGACTTGTGGAACTGTGCCGCGATGTATAGAAACTCGGCAAGCGAAGACTTAGCCTACTCATGCGGCTCCTGATATTCCAAGAAGTATCGGCGTCGGACTCCTCGGTAATGCTTCGAGAGATGGTCCTTGGCAACCAATATCCCAGCTTGCCTAGAGGTATGCTGAGGCCGTGGACGACCTGTTTGTGGTTGCTGTTAGGAATTGGCTGTGTAACGAGGTGTAGAGGGTGGGGCTAGACTTGCCACGCTGCAGATGCATAGGAACCAGACAATCACAAGCACGGCCTCCGGCAATTCTGTCACTGCAAGATCTAGGGTTAGTTGTTTCCGCTTTTGGTAGGGAGGGCGAATAAACGGCATTGTGAAGCACGACAGCTGCAATGGTACCTCACAAAAGAAGAATGGATACTTTCCAGGTGTTACTTACCATCAGGCCTAAGCTTCTCGTTGTCATCCCTCAGTGTCTCCAAGAATTCCCTGGTGATGTACAGGTAGAAGATAGCAGACACTCCAATCGGGCCAAAGAATCCGACGAATATGGCCTGGCGGGCGTGTTCGATCTGGGGTATCTTCTTGTGGATGGCGTATACCCAAGGCAGTCTCCGGAATAGCAATATGAGGACCCCCAGGGGGACGAGTCGGTAAAGTGGAATCACGTCGTTGGTGAGGAACTTGCCCCAAGGGGCAACCGCGCCATACCATATGAAGATGCTAATATTCAAGAGCATGTCGATGGTGGGTTGGAGGGAGTCATCCAAAGTCTCTAGACGGAACCAGTCGTCCCACGTGAAGGTGTTCCCTGCAATAAAGCATGCGAGGACGCTGTTGACCGTGATGAGCCTTCGTATTCAAAAGAGAAGCGGGACGTGCAGGATACATACTCATCGCTTCCGATCATACCACAGGTTCCGGTGATGAAGAGGGCGAGCGAAAAAGCGAAGACGAGGAAGCTCTCGCGGTCAACAAACTTGTGCTTCTCGGCCCCTAGATCTCGGTCAGTGATGCGCGCTCGAGACACATGTGGGTGGTAGTCGCTCACAGTGCAGAAGCTCCTTCGCGACCCATCCCACGGCAGCACCGTAGATGGCCGACAAGATGATCGTGTAGCCCAAATTCTCACCAAACCACACGCCCATCGCCGTGCTCGCACCCCCGGGCGCCGATTCTGCGCCGTTGCCGGTGTACTTGATAAGGTACAGAGCCAGGAATAGGAAGGGGTACCCCAAGCCATCATTCGCCCCAGACTCGGCAATGATGATGTTCTGGAGGTCCTTCGGGACGTTGCGGTCGGCGAACTTCCCTTTGACAATCACGTTGGACAAGATTGGGTCGGTCGGAGTAATACATGACCCTATTGCAAGCGCGTGCAGGAAGGGCAGGTTGGGGACCAGAGCCCACACGAGAAGGCTCGTTGAAAGCCACATAGCCGTCATGATCGGGCCCAGCAAGACAGCCAGGGGCCTCCATTCCTTCCTTAGATACCGGCTGGGAAGCTGAACTCCCGCCAGAACCAGCTGGATGCCGAGCACGAGGCGGGAAAAGTAGAGGATAATCGAATCTAGAGTCTCCTGAGATCCACTGAGACAGTACTTGGTCAGCTTGGTCCTTCGCACAGAAACCCAGGGCTCCTCACGCGTATTCCAAAGGCCTGATGAGGTTGGACGCATGGGGCGAGAACGCCGCGCCGGCCAAGAGCGATATTACTGGTTTTGCGGATGTGTCAGGCCGAGGTTTCTTTCATTTCTCCGAGGCGCAGTAACGAAAGCGAGCATGCAATGCCTTGCAGCTGCTGTGGCCGCGTGGCACGCGTCTTCTCGCAACCCCACGGGGCACCCCGGGCACACTCACATGCTTCGGACAGGTAGAAATGCTCTTTGCAGAGGTACGAGACCAGCCCGAACAACGAGACCCATCCCCCCAGGACGGAAAGGCTGATGTTGAAGTTGTTCACCGCCAGGGTCGGCATCTTGAACTCTGCGCTCGCCAAGCCGTGGCCTGTCACGGAGCAACTCTTGCACTGTCTGAAGCTGAGCGCGTCTGTGTCGCCGCCGAACCGCCCTTGCCAGTCCGCGTAGATGAGACTGAATGGAACCTCGTTGGGTTGTAGAGATGACTTGTTAGTTGGCTTCAGGGATTGGGGCTACAAGAAGAGACGTTGTGCGTCGTCACCTTGACCTCTCCTTCGCAACGTCGGTCAACTTGAATTGGATGCAGTGTCCACCAGATACTTAGCACACACTGTAACCTTGGGTCTTCTTGCTCGCTGAACAGGAAAGTGAACAGAAGTTTCGGCGTTCTCGGTCGAGAGAGTTGAAGCTATGAAGTCATTAGCACACACTAACCGTAAGAATTTAAGACCGTTCTGTAGTATGTTTGTAAGAGGTATGATGGCGTTTTGTACTCAGTGTATATCGGCAGCCAGAGAAACCGTCTTATCAGTCTTATCAACAAATAAAACATTTCCTCGGCTCAGCGTTCCCCTCCACGTAAACGAGCCAGACGGCTCGCATGAAGCCTCGACAATGAGACCGATCTGGAACGCTACCTAATAAGGAATATGCGATAAATTTTTATCCGCCAGATATTCGATACCCCTTCGCCAGATTGCATCATTTAGGCAAAACACTTTCACAACACAACACAGGTATGCTCCTGACTGACTGGCTCCCTGGCGTGGCAGATGCATGTTCGTAATTCAGCGACAATTGTCAAAAATCAAAATCTCCCGTTCAAAAAGCTCATTCTTATGTGCCTGAGCGCAGCTTTGTGTACAGCTAACCCGTGTCTAAATGTGGCTCGAGGCCAAAAAATGGGCAAATAAAACCTACAACGCCGCGCCTTAAAAATAGTGGTGCGGACTGGACTCTCCCAGTCCGCCGGGACCATCCAGCCACGACGGAGATCTGGCTCTCTCTGCAAGCCCTAGAGCAAGTGCATGCCGTGCCGTGCTTCCAAAAGTCCACACCAGCTCTATAGTCTCATACTTGGCACCTGCGTCGCTACGGCACTGCGAGGTTTCACCCCCTAAGTATGCGAGTGCCTAGACTGAACGACTTGCGGGCTTCGTGTATCGTAGAAAAGTCTGCCCGTGATTCCCGTCCCAGGTTCGAGCGGGGCCCTTGGCCGTGATGATAGTCGAATATCTCATCCGAGAAACAGCCCTCAACGGCGTCCTCTAGTTGACTTGGCCATGTTCGCCCCTCCAACGGCAAGCTTGTCAGCCGAGATGTTTCCCGCGCTCGACTCGTGGCCTTTAATCCACTTGATCAGCGTCGTCGTGCCGTGCCCCTCACGCTCCCGTATCTTGACAAGAACAGCCTCGACGAGGTCACGGTTCTGGACCTGCCCCTTGTGCGTCTTCCAGCCGTTCTTCTCCCACCTCACGTACCACTCGGTCACGCAATTGATCGCGTACATCGAGTCGGACCAGATCATTACGCCCTGATCCACAGGAACCGTCTCGAGTGCTCGCAGGATTGCGGTCAGCTCGGCACGCTGATTAGTTTGGGGCGTTCCTGACAGTCGCTCGGAGATGTTCCTGCGCAATGTCAGACAGGGTTCACGTAAAGGGAGAAATAGTCACTTGGGTGCTGTTACGTGCCTTGGGTCGCCGTCGCCGAAGAACACACCAACGCCTGCCACAGCTCCAGTCTGCCCGTTCGAAAGGGTGCTTCCGTCCGTGTAGATCTCGAGCAGATCCTCGACGGTGTCGCCTGCGATAGTCACAGCGAGCTCGTCATTCGACATCTTGGTCCTCTTTGCTGCGGGGGTTACTCCCACCTCGTCTTCATCGTCTTCGTCCTCATCCTCAAAGTCGAACCTCTCGTCGGGCGCTGGGCCAGTATTCAGCCGGATGCTCTGGATCCACTCTTCAGCCGCCTCTCGCGTTTCGAACTTCTTGTACTTGGGCGCCTTCACGCCCACATATGCCGCCTGAGCGTCGCTCCATTCCGTGTAGACACCTGGCTTGTTGCCGATCGCGACGGCGTAGAAACGAGTGGGCGCGATGCCGGGGTTGGGGTTCTTGCCGGCCGCGTAGAGCTGTGCCTCTTCACGCGTACCAAAGGACTTGTCTGTTCAAATCCGCCCATGTCAGTGGCGAGAACAGTGATAGCAGATGGAGTGCTGCCGGAAAGACGGGTGCTTGAGAAGTGTCGGTGCGAAGGGAGGAGGTGAAGGTCGGGGGGTCGGTGAGTAGCTCACAGTTGGCACCAGCAAAGCCATTGGTCATGGCCTGGCACTCAGCCCAAGACATGTAAACACCAGGAATCTTGCCCGCACGGACTGCGTAGTATCTTTGCTCGCCGGGCCTGCGCTTTCGCTTGATAGGAGCAGGGTTCATCGTGTTGGTACTGTTCGCTGTGGCCGAGGCGTTGGGCGCGTCGCCCTTCTTGGTTCTTGCTGCAGGCATGGTGGTCGCGCGTGTCGCGAGGCGGTTTGCTCGGCGGAGTGAACGTAGTTGCGTTTGAGTCAGCTCGGCCGTCTCGTATGTTTCAATCCAGAAAGTGGTCGTTGGCGAACGACTGCTGCGGAGGGCATTCCGGGGCAAAGGGTCGGGCGGGAGGCAGTGAGGTGGGAATATCTGTGTTGCGCCTTTATTGAGACTGCTGGAACAGCTCACAGGTACACGCGTTGGAGGTCGCGTCCGTCGCGAGCAGTGTTCACGAATGCTCCGGACAAATTGCTGCCTCTTCAGCATAGGTGTCTGTGCTGTTGTTGGGTTGATGTCCAACACTGCGGATGGGGGGAGGGGCCCCCGCAAATATGTACACAGGAATTTGTCGAGCCGACCAAACAGGAAGCGCCCAGCTCCTGCTGAGATGCTCGCTATCTATTCAGTGATCAACCACGAATGCACTCGGCAAAAATGTGATCGCGGCCTCAAGCAACTAAATATATGTTTGAAACAAAGAGAGTACAAGTCACGGAACCAGAGAAGCAGCCGTACTGTGACGGCTGACCGGCTGCTTCAGGTGGCGCAGAGGACACGGAAATGGATGTTAGCAAACAGACCATTTACCCATCCAGATATCGTTTCGGAGCCTGTCAAGCATGTCAGAAAGAGACAACATTTCTTCGAGGCATGAGTTGGGTAGTATTGAACCCCCCTTTGCTTCACAGTGTTTTACTCGAGTGTCACTCGGCCTGCTTACCTAGCTGCCTCCCTTCCAGCACACGATTGTGTAGAACTAAGACACTACTCTTTCACGTGCCCTTGACCTGGCTGAAAATGAGAGGGGCTTCTCCTTCTTTGTCTAATTCTGCATAACATTGATTACAAGTACAGGCCTTAAGGCATACCACTCAACAACTCCTAGGAGCTGTCACAAATTTGGTGGTGGCTTTGGTCTTAACTCAGTTGTTCACCCTTTATAAGCCAACTACCATAGGTTTGACTATGTGCACCTCAGCCGTGAAACGGTAGTTCTAATTCCATGCCAGACTCCAGACCTTAGCAGCTGTAAAGGCTCAAGACAATAAAGCTGTCAGTTGCCAAGCCTGCGTGGAAAATCGTTTGCGATGCCGTCAACCTTCAGCCATAACTTCTTCCTAAAGACGACTAGCTTTGAAGCGGCTCTCGTACAAATAATTCTGCTGTGGTGGAGCAACACTTGCATAACTCGTTTCCCTTGCCAGTAGTGGGAAGCTGTTCCTGTAGCACCAAGTCGAGCGAAGACTTCCGTAGATTACCATTGAACCCTTGGGGTTGGATTATGTTCTCGCCGGAGGTCGTTACCGCTCGCAACCCAGCCGTAAACCCCTCCTTGGACAGTTTGTAGGCCGGGGGGGGGGGGGAGCAACGACGGACACTATGCATGAACACTCTTCTCGGCAATGGTGTCTATGAGTGCTTCTGGATGCTGGAGCTCTGGTTGTAACTTTGTGCAAATCAAGCGTGGACTGTGGGGTCGACGTCGTGATGTTGGACGCCTTTGTTGCCCTCCCACTCCCATGCGACCAGACTCCAGTTCAGTTCTCTGCGCCAGAAGAGTCCGAGACCATGACCGCCCCCAAATTCCGCCAAGTGTGGCTGATTGTGTCCACGGACCTCCGCTGTCATGCCGCCCGTCAGCGTCATTCGCTCGTTGAACACGACCTTGCCCATACGCGAGTGCAGAATTGCCATAGAACACATCACGCAGGGCTCGTGAGTGACATAGAGCTCGAGGTCGTGGCAGAGGTATCCGTCAGGAGTTGGATGATCCTCTTCAACGACTCTCTGCTCCTCGTCCAGCAGGGGCTTGTCCTGAAATGCCTCGAACACCAGCACCGGCTCCGGTCCTCCCCCCTCTCTTTGTTCTGCCCGCACCAGCTTCTGAGCAACCATGCTGATGGCCCGCATAACAGAATGGGCCATCGGGTTGCCGGTGCTGCATGTCTTTGCTTGGTTGTGCCACCGAGCGTCAGCTGCCAGAGCCACGATGCGACAGCCATCTGGGCCGCGGTGCACGATGCAAGCGCCCATGGGCTCGCCGTAACCAGCTTCCTTGCCCTTTTCGGCGACTTGGTGTGCTAGTCCCACCCAGATGGACGCATCTGGTTTGATCTCATCCGTATACCGGGTCACCATGCTAGGGTGTGGGCCAAGTGGGTTGTTCTTTCGGTAAACACAGGGCCAGTATTGCTCAGACCACATCGCAGCCTGTATCTGTGAGGTTGGGGCCAGCGAGGGAACTGGAATAGTAGAGAGCCATGGGCCACGGGCTGTCCCGTTGGCATCAACAAGACCCTCGACCGAACACAGGCCGTTGACCAGCTCTTGTTTGGACAAGTTGGCTGCAGGCCCGACGATGATGTAGATCCATTGTGATTTTCCCGTGTGTATTTGTCGGCTGCTGGCATCGTCATGCATGAACTGCAACTTCAGGTGGGCGGGTAGATCTACGGGCTTCGCACATCGACGCAAATGGGGCATGCCTTTAGCAATAGCCTCAGGCAGGAGAGCGCGAAGCAGGCTGCGGAGAACATAAATTAGTCCAGGCGGTCTTGGGTTCGGGAAGACAACAGGTCGAAGGAAAGCTCACGTAATGACAGCGTTGGCGCTCTTGACAGGAACCCGAGTGATGACCACATTGACACAGCGATGATCGTCGCGAAGCTCCAATGTGGTCTTCAAAGGGATCAAGACGCCGTGCTTAACGCCGGCTGGCAAGATGTCTTTAACCACCTGCTGCTGGGCCGCTACAATGTCGTCCATGTTCTCGGAAGCATGGGTCTCCACGGCGACCATGGTGCTAGTGTGTGTGAGCAATTGATGCACACGTTGATTGTGTTGTTTATTATCTCGTGGTGATCGCTGTCGCTAGAGGTCGGGTAACGCCTGAAGCTCCAAAAATGGCAAAGGACCACACCAGGTCGGTGCTCTCACGGCGGTCGTAAGCGAGCGATCAGAGGAAGTTGGATCGAGCTCGGGACCAGCTCGTCGAAGTATGCTCTTGTCGAGATCTCCTAATCTTGGCAGGTGCGCATGGTGCTTCGCGATGTTCTTGATTGGATTCGAATGGGTGGCGGCCTGAGAAGGAGGGAAAGAGCATGCGCAGGAGGGTCCAATGCGAGGAAAAAACTCGTGTTACCTGGATATGGATAGACTGCAACGAGAAGGGAGTAGAAGAGCTTCGTCACACAGTCTTTTGGTGAGGTGCGAAGGACAGGAAAGATCGACCCATGCGGGCGCGCAAAATAACGGCTGTCGCGATGGTCGACGTGAATCTTGGAGGGCAATCGCGAAAATGCGGCAGATCTTATCAGCAGGTTGCATTACGTGGGGTGGACAGCTACCTGAGTACCCAGGTACCCCTTAGCGGCCCCAGTGACCCCAATGCTGCGGGTCCAGGGGTCCCCCAACTGATTATGCTGTGCACCTTGATGGCCAGCACCAGAGCTCCTCGATCCCGGAAAGGCAGGCACCTCGGGAACAGGCGGTAGTCTATTATGTATTGGCCTTGAGGAATCTTGGGATTTCAAAGATGACGACAGCCGATATTTACAGTATTTCAAATAAAAATTCCAAAATCTTGCACACTGAAGAGCCTCACCACTTTATCTAACGAATGATGTGGTAGGCCTGTCGACGAGGGCAATGGTGATTGTATCCCCCCTACGCAGTAAGTAACCGTTCTGGTAGTGGTAGTAAAGATCACACATCAATTGCCCCTTCTGACACTGCCCTTCAATGCCGGAATATGCCAAAATAGCGGCTATATACTAGCCGCTAGCTATGCGCGTATACATATGCCAATCTCGAGATACGTAAGCCCTACGGTGGTTAAGCAGCAATTGTTGCTAGTCCACTGCTGGTGTGATGCCTTGCGTCGCACTGGTGGCAACCACGGAGGAAACCTCGTAGCATACTCAAATCATTTTGTAGACTAGTTGCCGACAAAGACAATATCACATGTGAGGCAAGCCTTAGTCGTCGACCCTGACACCCAAGAAATTCAAATCTCGCAAAGCCTCAAGGCGTGGGGGTATGGTTGCTGCATTGATCCCCTTGCCCTTCCCCACCTCCGTGGTGGCCACCAGTACAAGGCAGTTGTTTTGAGGCTGCTCGGGAATCGTTTCGCTGTTGATTATCGCATTAGGCTCGGCTTCAAGCCTTTGCCTTGACGGCTCGGCGTCTTCCGTGTGCGCCACACTTTCACACACACATCGCAATGCCACGGTCATCCACTCGGCTTTCTCGCTCGGCCACCGTGTATGTTTCTCCTCGCCGGGCGTCGTAAGCTGTCACCGGAGCCCCTCCGCGCGAACTGGGCGTTTCCACGTCTTCTCCCGGAATTGAAACAGTGGGGGGCGTGGCGGGCTGGCGGGCTGGCTGGCTGGGAAGACGTCGAGGCTCAGGGCCCAAGGGCTTACCTTGAGGCGGGTGTCGGGTATGCGATACCGACAGGCACGGATGTCGATCCCAAACTGCCAACGGCTTGGCTCCCAGGCTCTGTCGGTGTATCACTGTTCACCGAATGGAGATGAGGGAAGCGAGATGTGTTGTCTCACAACCTCGCGTTGTGAGAAGCAGTCTGTTTCAAGACACATGGTTCCCACTGCCTGCCTATCAGCCTATTACAGAAGGTTTCATGAAGACCTCATGAATACGCTTGGTGGGGAGTGAGACCCACAGCATCCCATCAACCTCAGACTCATCAGCGCAGCTCGGCGCTGCGCGGATGTGCCCCGAACGGAACTCCCTCTGGCACTGGTCAGAACTGGCAGACCAACGTAGTAACAGTAGGGGGGCACTCTGCGGCAACCGCAACAAGCTGGTGGTCCAGTCATTTTTAGCAGCAGCGCGTAAGTTTGCGTCAGTTAACAGGAGGTCGAATGTAGGTCAGCAGAGTTTCAGCCAAAGAGTCTGGATTGTCAGACGCACTCTGACGACAGCGGAGCCAAAAACTGGGGTCTGCTTGGAGAGTGGAACCTGGGGTGATGTAATAAACATAAGCCGGTAGCAACTCCAGCCACTCTGCCACTAGCGTAATGAGTGCATCTACACTACATATCTACATGCGTGTGCTGTAGTCTCCGTAGGGCTGGACCTCGGGAGAAACGATTCCCTTCGAGAAACAAGAGTCAGGCGCGCCAGGTCATCGTGAAGGAGACCCGAAGGACCGTGTGCCAGAAACGTCTTCGGGGATCACAGAGTAGGGTGGCGGACCATAGCGCAGCAGAGCACAGTCACAGTTGGTGTGGCATGGCGGACATACTCCAGCATACTCTGACAGTCCGAGTCTGAGCCTACACCATGACTGCGCAGAGTGCCAAGGAGATCAGAGTCATGATCACCCATCGCGGACGTGTCTAACTGCGGACGTGCCTCCATTCCTTGATCCCTCCCTTCCTGGCGATCCCAACCACTCGCTACCTTGGTACACGTTGTTGTCAGCTTGTCAGCTTCGCCTGTTTCTCAGGCATGCGCATCATCGCATGCCGGCGACAAGGTGAGACGGATTTCGGAGACCTGTCCTGTGGCTGTCCACTTCTTGGTCTGTTTCCCGGACGTTGGGGCTCCCATCGGTACTTGCAGCAGGTGCGCCTGGGCAAAGCTTGGAAGCCCACTCGGACTCTACCCTGTGCGCCTGCACCCAGGGCTTAGATACATTAGATCTCTTGGGACGTCTTGGGGTGAGGCTGCCCACTTTGTTCCCAAAACAGTTCCAGGCCTGCCAGCACAAACACGTCCCGATTTAGACGCCCGTCATATCCGTAACAGCCCTCCCAAACCCAAACATCCAGGCCTCAAGGCTTCAGACGTCAAGGGAGTCAGTCACCCCACGTCCAATATAGAAGTCGTCCTGTCTTTGCAAAGTCAATGCTTGCCGCTCCCGACGCTCTGATCCGGCTTGGCAGATCGCTGCACTTGCAATATTAAGCCTGGGGCTTCACCCAGCCAACTGCATGCTAAGCCTAGCCTCCATTCATAGAGTTTGTTGAGAGAATCCTCAAGTTCCAACCAAGCCCCCTCAGCCAGCCAGCAATAGAGTGCGGTGACTGGCCTCGCCCCTCCTTGGCAGAAAATAAGAAAAAACGTCTACAGAAAAGCCGGACTGTCCGGACGCTACAGCCGTCAACATAGCCTGCCCAAGACCTCCCCGAGCCTGCGAGCCTGCGAGCCTGCCCACGCTAAGGCAGGCAGTGGACTGACTTGACGGCTGGACCCTGATAAATTCTGATCCTAATACCCGCCGTCAGGCCTCAGCTCGACTCACACCACTCACAGCACCTGCCTTTTTGCCTCGCCCCCAGGTGCCGTGGGCCCTGTTCTCCACTGCCCACCTGCACCTGCACCTGCACCTGCAGAAGACCCTGCCCAGGCGCTGCCAGTCAAGGCCAAGCAAGTCACTCATTGGCTAGCTCATACGTAAATTCGATCTCATAGCACCAGCAACCAGCAGCAGCAGCAGCAGCAGGCTAGCATACCAGCAGCCGCACCGGCACCCGGCCGTCTGTGCCTCAAAATCCAAATCCTGGCAGCTGCGACGCCCATCCCCAGAAAAATCATGGCTTCCGCTGCGATCTTCGGAGTATCCCATCCAAATTACCACACCAGAGGTTCGTCCCTTTCCTGCATCAGCTGCCCTCCCCTTTCACTTTCTTCCATACCACCTCTGCCGTATTCTTCACCACCCCTCCAACACCCCGGCTGACCAATTTTGCAATCAAGTCAACCCCTACTGGGAACATCCGACAGAGCCATCGTCGTCATCCCTCTTCAAACAGGTCATGCGCTCCCAAGCCGCCGCAGCACATCACAATTCCTCGTCGCAAAACCCACCACACCAGCCCAAAGAAAATGCACGGCAGCAAAGTACGCCCAATGGGCCTCCTGCCGCCGACCCAGGGCTTCTTCCGCCGCCATCAGCTCCCCCATCGCTGGTGAGCGTGCTCAAGGGCATGAATGGTGCACCAGACCCACTAGCCACACTCCGCGAGAAGCCGCGCGAGCATTCGTTTGACTCACCATATGCGCGCTCCGCCAACTCCACCGCGCCGGGATCGCCACGAATGTCAGTATCTTTTTTTATCCAAGAGATTTCTTAGGTGTCGGCAATGATATCATACAACCTTGTTGTTTTGAGTCTCTCCGCCTTTGAACGTTGTATTGACTCTTGTCTGTCTAGTCCTGTGCGCCAGAACTCGGGAAGCCAGACACCTCGGGTGCGGCCCCATGCCACCACCCTGAGCATTCCAGGCATGACCAGGTCGAGAGTGTCACCCGATGGCAAAATCGCTGAGAGGGACGTTGCTGCCAAACTCGTGATAATCATGGTCGGTCTGCCTGCGCGCGGAAAATCATATATCACCAAGAAGATCCAGCGGTACTTGTCATGGCAGCAGCACGATACGAGGATCTTCAACGTCGGCAACAGGCGACGGATCGCTGCGGGCCAGAAGCCTACAAAGGTCCCCACCGCCTCTGACGACACCAAGAGCGTTGATGGCCGACTACAGGCCGCCACTGTCCTGCTTAACGGCGTCACTCAATCAGACGCGGACGAGCCAACAGCCTTGGACTTGAACGATTCAAATGACGAGAAAACGGTACACCTACACAATGACCCCAACAACGGCGACCTCAGCGAAGGCCATGATGTTAACAAACTTGACCAGTCTGCAAAGTTCTTTGACCCCACAAATGCAACAGCCGCCCAGCTCCGCGAGAAAGTAGCCATGGATACCCTGGACGAACTACTCGACTATCTCGTCAACAGCTCTGGTGCCGTTGGAATTCTGGATGCGACAAACAGCACGATAGCAAGGAGGGAACTGCTCGTTAAGAAGATACGACAGCGGGAGCCCAAGCTGGGCATTCTCTTCATCGAGAGCATCTGCCAGGACAGAAATGTAAGCTCTCCAGGTCGAGCAAGCCATTGGCCGAAACAAGAACTGACACCGTCATTAGCTCCTGGAAGCCAACATGCGACTCAAGCTTTCTGGCCCCGACTATAAAGACAAGGATCCAACCAAGTCATTGGAGGATTTCAAGGCCAGGGTACATGCATACGAGAGCGCATACGTACCGCTTGGCCAGTATGAGGAAGAGCGGGACCTACAGTACATCCAGATGATAGATGTGGGCCGGAAGGTGATCCACCACAGGCTCAAGGGCTTCTTGAGCGGTTCCATTGCCTCGTACTTGACGACATTTAATCTTGCGCCTAGACAGATTTGGATCACCCGACACGGTCAGAGCGAAGACAACAAACTCCAAAAGATAGGCGGCAACTCCCATCTGACAGAACGGGGCCAATGTTATGGAGCGGCACTCTACAATTTCATGACCAAGAAACGCCAGGACTGGCTCATCGACCAGAAAGACAGACTTGCTCAGTCCTCATTCCCCCCCAAGGCCGGTGACGACACACCTCCGTATCCCGAAATTTACCACGAGCTTCAGCAGAAGAACTTTTGCGTGTGGACATCCATGCTGGACCGTACCATCGAGACAGCAGCATATTTCGACAATGACGACGACTACGATGTTAAGAACTGGGAGATGCTGAATGAACTCAATGCGGGGACATTTGAAGGCATGACCTACGACGAGATTGCCGTCAAGTATCCAAACGAATACCAGAAGCGTACTGCCGACAAGCTCAACTACATTTATCCCGGCGTGGGTGGCGAGGGTTACCTCGCGGTCATCTCCCGACTGCGCGACATGGTACGGGAGATTGAGCGGGTTACGGACCACGTTCTGGTTATCAGCCACCGGTCGGTGTGCCGTGTGCTGATGGCGTACTTCATGGATCTCTCGCGTGATGGCATCGCTGACCTCGACGTGCCACTGGGTATGCTTTTCTGCATCGAGCCGAAGCCCTACGGCTACGAATTCCACGCATACAAGTACAACGAGCCAGCAGGGTGGTTCGACGAGCTACCAGACTACAAACCACAAAAGGCGACTGATAGAAACAACTGAGAGGGCGTGATGTTTCGCGATCACTTTTGATACAATAGCATGTACTTTTAAGAGGGCGGAGATGGTCTGGCGTTTTCAGGACGGCGGGGACGGTCGGCCTTTACTTCATCGGGCTTGCTCTCGGATCAGCAAGGGCTGATAGATAGACCTTAGATGACAGCTACAGTGCTAAATACTACGGGTCTTCTCGAACTAATTATCTGCCGATTTCCACGGTGGTCAAGGACCGTGACCATCTGCTGGTGCAGTTGATGTGCCCTGGATTGCTCTAGACCGTCAGTATCCTGGCATGACGGGCACGCGATGTAATCGATCGGTTGTGTATGCCTTGTTCTGTACGTTAGATATAGTCTTGTTCAAGTGACCACAAGACGAGGGAGCACGTTCAATGGCGCGCTGGTGCTAGACACCCTGCGTGACCATCCGAAACGGAGACGAGCGAATTGGAATGATCGAGTCGAAACCTGTGCCACACAAGAGAGGGTGGGGGAAGGAGGCCATAGGCGACTTCAAGGCAGGAAGGATGGAAGCATAGAACCCACTGTTCATTCAGACAAACGAAGATTGCAGCAGTAAAGTAATCCCGTCGTCTCGTCCAGACTTGGAGGGGCGCAGAGTAGAGGCGCCCCTCCCCCCACCTGGGGCCCTCGACCCGATCCAGTGGGTTGCAATCAGTCTCAGCCCTACAGCACCACTGGGGGCCAATAAGCTTAACTTCTACAGGAAGGACCCTGTGACGATCATTTGTGGACTCACGATCTATGCAACCCTCGGAGGCCAATGGGGTGTCAGGCGTTTGAGCCGCAGCCATTTCTGGATTGTGCCGTGGATTTAGGTCACGGTCTGTAAGTGCCAGCACGGATGCAGAACCTCATATTAGTCTATTAGTGGCATTTGGAATCCTGTGTGTGTGTGTGTGATTGCTGTTTGATGTGATTGACAGAGGTTCAGTCGTCATGTATTTTCCTCCTTTGCTGCACGGCGGTTCCCGTGTTCACGAACCGACTGGGCTGGCTTCACCTACCGCCTTTCACGAGGACGTGGGTCCTTAAATCAAGTCTCGCATAGCCGAGCAGCTACTACCATACCGTGACTAGTCATGTTTTACGATCTCGGCGTTCTCACGGTGCTGTCGGGGTCGGAAAGTCGACTGCTCGCCGGCTGCTCGTCAACAAAGTGGAGCTAGAGTACCCCACCACACTACCGGCCACACCCCTCAACCGGCCATATATCACATCCTTATTACCACTCTACTTCCTTAACTTATATCAATTATATCTTTATAAATAAATATTTTAACTATACTAAATTAAATATAATAACTTTAAAAAATCATTATAAATTAAAAATTAAAGTTACCTTTAATTAAATTAAAACAAAAGTAATATTTATATATAAAGTTATATAAATTTATAAAATCTTAAAAAATATATTAATTAATTACTTTTATAATATAATATTTTAATATTTTTTTTTTTAAAATTATTATTAATAGTAAAAAAGTTAATTATTAATTATATTTTTATAAAAAAAGTTATAAAATATTTTATTATAAAACTTAAAATATATTACTTTATAAAGGTTATATATAACCTTATTAATATTATAAAACCTTTAAATATTTATTAAATAAATTATTTTATTATATAATACTTTTAATTTAAAATTAAAATAATTTCTTTTTAATATTAATTAATTTTAAAATATTATAATTAAATATATTTAAACCTTTTATAATAAATTATATATTATTAATAAAAAAAATTTTATATTATTAAATTACATTATTATTAATAATAATTTATAAATATTTATAAAAGTAAATATAAATATAATACTATACCTTATAAGTTTAATAGCCCTTTTAATTAAACTTAACCTTTATATAAATATATTAGTACTTTTACCTATTAACCTATTTATTATATTATCTTTTAAGTTATAATATAAATATAACCATTTTTACCTTTTATTTTAAAGTTATACTTTAAATTTTTATACTTTCTTATTTTATTTTTTACCCCTTTTTTTATTCCCTTATTAACTTTTAATACCCTTAATCCTTAACCTTTATTTTATTTATAATTACTTTATATTAATCTTTATTACTATTAAACCCTTTTACTAAACTTTATTACTATTATTATATCGTTACTTTACTTAACATTTAACTTTATATATTTTTATAATAACCTTTCTTTATAAACTTTATAAATTTACAGTTATTTATAACTAGTTTTTAATTTTAAATTAAATTAAGTTAATTAATAACCTCTTTTTAAATTAATTTTATATTAAGTAATAAACAACTATTATAACTATTAACTTATATTAATTATTATATTATAATAGTTTTATTATACTTTATATATTTTTACTTATATATTAAACTTTATCCTTAAAATATCCTTTTTTTTACTTATAAAGTATAGTATTATATTTACTTATTAAAATCCTTAATATATATTATATTAATTAATTTACTTATATAAAAAATACTATAAATAGTAATATATTAATATAAAAATAGTAGTAAAAGGCTTTCCTTTTAAAGTATATATTAACTTTACTTAAAATATTATTATTTTATAAGTTAAATATTATATTAGTTTTAATTAAATTAATTTTAAGTATTAACTAATATAGTTTACTAATTAGCTATTATTATTACCTTATTATTACTTTTTACTAAATATATTAACTTTAATTAACCTTAATACCCCTATAATATAAAAAGGTTAATTATATTTAGTATTAATTAATATTAAATAATTTTAATTACTTATTTTTAATTAATTTAATTAATTTAAAGTTATTAATAGTATTATAATATTAATTTAAAGTAGATAACTTTTAATAGAAAAATTAACTTTCCTACTAAAATAAAGTATTTTAGTTATACAAAATTAACCTTATTCTATATTATTTAAACTAACTATTTCAGTAGTCTACCGCGGACCGCTATAAAATGTGTTATTATTTACTTAGGATTTAAATAATTAGACTCTTCTATATCTTTCTTATAGGTTCTTATATTATGCCTAGTCTTGCTATAGTTGCCACATCGTTATTTGCTTAGTTTACCGCAGACCACCTCCTTAGTACTACTAGCTATTTTACCTACTGGCTACTTCCCCTTCTCTTTTTCTTTAATTATCACTTAAGATTCCTTAATAGTAAATACTCCTTTAAACTATATTTAACTTTTTTTAACCCTTTAGTATTTAATAAAGTTAATATTAACCTTTTTAAAAATATAAATTTAATTATTTAAAAAAATAATTTAATATATTATTATTTATAACGTGGTTCACCAGTCAGCCGTTATTATCACCTTACCGTCATTTTTTACTAAATATACCAACTTTAACTAACCCCAGTACCCTTATAGTATAGAAAGGTTAATTATATTTGGCACTAATTGGTACTAAATAGTTTCAATTACTTATTTTCAATTAATTTAGTTAATTTAAAGTTATAGTAGTGCTATAGTACTAATCTGAAGAATTAAGGTTTTAGTGGGCAGGTTTATTTTTAGTATAAATTATGTCCCTATTTTTTGTATTAGTCTTATATTACTCTACCTATTTAAATATTTAACACGTTAGAAATTAATATCCATAATACTAATCTACTTTAAAAAAAACAAAATCCAACTAGCAATTCGGGTAATTAAGAATTCTAAAAAAAACTAAAAGAAACCCTTAAATACAGCTTAAGCTGCTTGGATCTTTAGTATCCCTAAAACTACCCTACTTAACAGGATAAATAACTAACTATATTGTAAAGAATCACACGTCGTATAGCACAAACTAAATCCAGTTAAAAAGTATACACTTATCCGATATATACTTAAGTAAGATACACGAGGATTCCCAATACAACTTTCTGGTGTGGAAGATATAGCTAACCTCCTGCTAGCATTATAAAATAGTAAACCTATTGGTAAGAACTAGGTATAACGCTTTATAGATGCATAACTAAGCTTAAAAACTAGGTTTAATCGGCCTTATAACTACTAAAGGGCCCTTTATAAAAATTTAAAAGTTATTAGGAACTAGTTCCGCCTACTTCACAATATAATAGCCAAGTATAGTATTATAAATAACAACCTATACAATTTTAATAAGACTAGCTTTATAATAGGTGTAATAACTACGTTAATAGTTGTTATATATTCTAATCAATATAAAAAGGCTAAATCTGTATAACCTAAAAACCGGGAATAGGTCATAGCTATTAAATATATTAATACAAAGGGTTGGTGTATCCCACCGTTTATAATTGTCCAAGGTGCTTACTACTTTACTAACTAGATAATAGAGTTAGGCTTTTTACTAAGTTAGGTAATTAAGCTTATTATAAATAGGTAAACAAATAACAAAACTAGTTTTAAATAGGTTTAATATTTTAATAAGTATATAAAATAACAAATAAAGGGTATATACCGGATATTTATTCTTAATAGCTATAAAAGCTATGTATTAATAAAGTTTAAATAATATTATAAAGAGTATAGTATTATTCCTATTAATATACTACTGTATTTATCTTATTTACTTTAACTATTAAATATTGTATTATTTATACTATTAAAGTGTACATATAGTAATAAGATTAACCTTTTTATCCAGGCCTTTATTAACCATATTACTAAGGCTAAGTTCTTTCTTACGTTTAAGACAGCCTATAATAAGGTCTTTATGGAAGAAAATATAAAATCTAGGTTTAAAGGAGTTAGGATTTCTCTATAGGACCCAGACTCTGTTATTTCTAAACTAAATATCCACCTATAAACTCCAGTACAATTCCTCCCTATATTACTATCAAAATAGAAATTACAAATACCCTTTAATACCTACTAAACTGTCCAGTAATTAAATTTTATTAAGGGTAGGATCTTTAACCATCAGAGTAGCTCCCCTACACCAATTATCTAGGTAGTTAAAAAGTTTATAAAGGGTACACAAGTAATAGTATATTAGATTACTTTTTTAAATAATCAGATCTATACTTTTAAAAAGGTTAATATTAGCCTTACTAAACGCTAAAAGGCTAAAAAAAGCTAAGTATAGCTTAGAGGAGTACTTACTATTAAGGAATCCTAAGCGATAATTGAAGAAAAAAAGAAGGGGAAGTAGCCAGCGGGTGAAATAGCTGGTAGTGCTGAGGAGGTGGTCTACGGTGGACCAAGTAAATAATAATGTGGCAACTATGGTAAGACTGGGCATAATATAAAAACCTGTAAGAAAAATACAGAAAAGTCTAGTTATTCAGATCCCAAGTAAATAATAGCATATTTTATAGCGGTCTACGGTGGACCGCCAAAATAGTTAGTCTGGATAGTGTAGAATAAGGTTAATTTTCTATAGCTGAAATGCTCCATTTTGGTAGAAAAGCCAATTTTCCCACCAAAAGTTATCTACTTCGGACTGGCACTGCAATACTACCAACAACTCCAAATTGACCGAATCAATTGAAAATAAGCAATTGAGACCATTTGGCACCAATTGGTGCTAAATATAATTGACCTTTCTGTACTATAGGGGTGTTAGGGTTGGCTAAAGTTGGTGTATTTAGTAAAAAGTGATGGTGAGGTGATAATAACGGCTAACTGGTGAACCACGTTGTAATGATCACACTAAACCTTTGTAAGATCTAGTAGGTGGTCTGTAGGGTTTATGTTAGCAGTTCGGCGTAGAGGTGATACTTGACTGTCTGCAATACGAAGACACTGTTTAGTTCCGATATTCGAGAGTATGATCACTAGCTGTGAGGCTATCCAGGTTGTTAGACTGAATACTTAGATTGACGACTGAAGAGTCTGTTCTATGAAAACTATCTACTGCGGTGATGACCATATCCTTATATGTTCCGACTCTTCATCCGTCTCTTGTGTTGGACCGTAGGGACCGTTGGTGATGTGTGCGGTCTAGCCTCTTGTCGCTGGGACCGCTGACGGTCCTGTCGGTCCATCCTGGTCTGGTGGGTCCCTGACCCTAACCCTGATATCTGCAGTGTCCCGTGACTCTGCTGTCTAGTGTCAAATGTTCTGCGGCGGGGTGTCCTTTCCGAGCTCCCTGGGTACCCAGGACGGGTCCCCTGAGCGTTACTGTGTTGGTTCATAACACACGTTATACTTTTTATAAATTTTTTAATTATATAAATAATTAATATAAAAAAATTATTTTAATAATTAAAAATTTTATTTTTAATAAAATTTAATTATTAAATAATTTAATAAATATTAATAAATATTTATAATTTTTATTTTAATAATAATATAAAAAAAGATTATATTAAAATTTATAAATAAATATTTAATTTAAAAATAATAAAGTTTAAATTTTATAAAAACAAATTAATTTTTTTAAATTTTAATTTTATATTTTTTTTTATAAAAACTTTATTATAAGTTATTTTAAATATATTAAAAAACTTAATTTTAATAATATAATTAATAAAAATTTAAATAAAAAGGTTAATTTTATTATTATATATATACTTTAATAATATAAATAATATAATATTTAATAATTAAAATAAATAAAATAAATATAATAATATATTAATAAAAATAATATTATATTTTTTGTAATATTATTTAAACTTTATTAATATATAGTTTTTATAGTTATTAAAAATAAATATTTAATATTTACCTTTTATTTATTACTTTATATATTTATTAAAATATTAAATTTATTTAAAAATAATTCTATTATTTATTTATTTATTTAAAATAAGTTTAATTATTTAATTTAATAAAAACTTTAATTTTATTATTTAATTAATAAAGTAATAAATACTTTAAATAATTATAAATAATAAAATATATTAACCTTTTATATTAATATATTTAATAATTATTACTTATTTTTAATTTTTAAATTATATAAATTTAACCTTTTTATATTAATTAAAATATATAATAATTACTAATATAATTATTATACTTATTATAAAGTTAATTTTATTAAAGTTATATAAGTTATTATTTATAATACTATATTTAACTATTATATTATAAAGTAAATAAAATTAATTTTTAATAACTTTTAGGTCTTCATAAAGGGCCTTTTAATAGTTATAAGGTTAATTAAATTTAATTTTTAAATTTAATTATATATTTATAAAGTATTATACTTAGTTTTTATTAATAAATTTATTATTTTATAATATTAATAAAAAGTTAATTATATTTTTTATATTAAAAAGTTATATTAAAAATTTTTATATATTTTATTTAAATATATATTAAATAAATATATACTTTTTAATTAAATTAAATTTATATTATATAATATATAATTTTTTATAATATAGTTAATTATTTATTTTATTAAATAGGGTAATTTTAAGGATATTAAAACTTTAAATAGTTTAAACTATATTTAAAGGTTTTTTTTAATTTTTTTAAAATCTTTAATTACTTAAATTATTAGTTAAATTTTTTTTTTTTTAAATAAATTAATATTATAAATATTAAATTTTAATATATTAAATATTTAAATAAGTAAAGTAATATAAAATTAATATAAAAAATAGGAATATAATTTATATTAGAAATAAATTTATTTATTAAAGCCTTAATTTTTTAAATTAATACTATAATACTATTATAACTTTAAATTAATTAAATTAATTAAAAATAAGTAATTAAAAATATTTAATATTAATTAGTACTAAATATAATTAACCTTTTTATATTATAAAGGTATTAGGGTTAATTAAAGTTAATATATTTAGTAAAAAGTAATAGTAAGGTATTAATAACAGCTAACTAGTAAACCACGTTATATTAAATTATATAAAGAAATATAATAATAAAGAATAATATTAATTAATATATACTTATAATTTAAAATATAGTATTAAAGGTAGTTAAAAAATATTAAAAATAAAATTATAAAGAAATAACCTAAGGTAATAAACTTAAAATTAACTTTAAATAATAATTAAAAGGTATTAATTATAGTAAAAATAGATAAAAGTAAAGTAAAACTAAAAATAATACCCCCTTTATAATGTTATATATTAATTTATACTATATAATCCTATATATATATAAAGAATAAGTTATACTTATTTTAACTTATTAATATAAATAAAAAGGTATTATTATAATTACTAATATTATATTTTTAAGTTAAAGAAATATATAGTTTATAATATTCTTAATAAATATTTAATATAGTTAAACTAATATAATATAGGTTTATATTATTACTTTTTATATAGGTTTATCCTTTACCTTTATTATTTTATATTTAATACTATTAATAAAATACAATAACTTATTTATAAAGATTTAATTTTACCTTTTATTTCCTTTTTAAATACTTTTTTTTAAATTAGTAATTATATAATTAATTAAAGTATAAAGGTATAATACTTTACTTTAATATTCTTTAATAGTTATAAATAACATATTATAATTAAATAAGTTTTTTATTATAATTAATAAAATAAATAAAGTAAAATATAAAATTAAGCTTTTTTATTATTAAGTTATTATACTTATTTTTTTACTTTATATATATAAAGTTTATACCTTTTTTTAATAATAATATTTAAAATAGTTATTATATATTAAATACTTTTTATAAAACTTAATTTAAACTTTTATTCCTTTTATAATTTAATTATACCTATATTTATAATAAAATAATAAATATCTCTTTTAATAATTAATACTTTTTTACTTTTTTTCTATTATTAAATAAAAAGTTTATTAATTAAAGTTTTTACTTTTAAAATAAAAATATCTTAATTACTTTACTTAAAAGTTAAAAATAGCTATAATAAAATAAATATAATAACTAATATTATTCTTTAATATACTTTATAATTAATATAATTAGAATATTTAATAATAATAAGTCTGATTATAATAATTTTAATAAAGGTTAATTCTATATATTAATTTTATAAATTAATAAACTTTACTTATTTATTATACTTAAAATATAAATAGATAATATTTTTAATTTTAATTTATAAATAAATACTTTATATTTTCTTTAATAATATATTATATTAATATTACTAAGTAGGTATAAGCTTTAATTCTTTTTATAATAGTAATAATTTAAAAACTTTAATAAAAACTAATATAATTAACTTAAAACTTAAATTATTATTAATTATTACTATATATTTTAACTTTATTATGAAATATATTTAAAATAACTTAAAAAAACTACCTTTTATAGGTTTAAATTATATAATAATATTAAACTAATTATAATAACTTAATATAATAAATACTATAGCTTTTATATTACTATCTTTATTTTAAATTTTATCTTTACCTATACCTTTAAAGGTTAATTTAATATATAATATAAATAATTTATTTAAAAAGTATTATATTTAAGTTACTAATATTATATATAGTACTAATTATTAAAATATAGTAATTTAATTTAATAAAAAAGTAATTAATTTATATTAATTTAATTTAAACTATAATGTTTTATCTTTTATATTACTTATAAAAAAGTTTTAACTATATAAAAACTTATTATATATTAACTTTACTTTTATAATTAAAAAATAAGATAAAAAGTTTTTATTTTTACTTTAAGTACTTTATAGTTATATAAGCTATTATTTTTAGTTAAGTTAATAGTAGGTATATATTTTAAAGGGCTTTCTAGTAACCTTTATTATAGTAAAGCCTTAGTAACTACTTAAGTTTATAAAAGCTATATAGTAAAATAAACTAGGTTTATAAGAGAGTATATTTAAGGTAAAATAAATATCCTCTTTATAAAAAACTATATATAATAAGGTTATTATAAAAATAACCTATATAATACTTTTATATATAGGGGTTTTACCTTTATTTAATTTAAAGTATTTTTCTTTACTTTACTTATAATTAAAGATTAAGATTTATTAAAAAAATAAGTTAACTTTTATTTTAATAAGTAAAAGTAACTATAATAATTAAACCTTTTTACCTTCTTATAAATAAAATAAAACTTTTAAGAGATTTATAACTTATTATAGTATCTATAATTTTATTAAATTTTTTAATATTTATAATAATAATACTAGTATTAATAATATTTAATAAACTTTTATAAATAAAAGTAAACTTTTATAATAATATAAATATTATAAAGTAAACTTTTAATATAAAAAAAAGCTTTATTAATAAAATATAAAGAATGTTTATAGTTTAATTAAAAATAGTAATAATAATTAAGTTATTTAATTATTAAAGTAATATAAAGTAAACCCTTTAAACCTTAATTATATAATAATAATTAATTAATAAACTAATTTTAACTTTAAAAATCTTAAGTTATAATAAGTTTAGATTTAAATTTTAAAATTAGTTAAAATATTAATTATAAAGTTTATAAAATAGTTATTTAAAATAAGAAATATTAAAAAAGTAAATATAAATAATATAATAATATTTTAATTATAATTTAAATGAGATTTTTATTACTTAATATATAAACCTATAATATTAAATAACTTACGTTTTAATTATACTTTTTATACATTAATTAAATAATATAACTTAATATTAGGTTATATTTTTAATAGTAAATTACCTTTTATTAAAAACCCTTTATATTTATTAATAAAAAATAATATTTAAATTTTACTATTTATAAAATTTAAAGTAAAGTATAAAATTAAAGAGATTATAAAGTATAAAAAATATAAAAAAGGTTAGTAAATTTATATAAAATAAGTATACTATAAAAAGTTAATTTAGAAACTATAAAAGAATTTCTTTAAAATAAACTCATTAATTATTTTTAAAATATAATATAAACTAATATAACTTATTACTTTATATTAAATATATAAAGCTTTAAGGTTACTATATTTTATTTATTATTAGCTATATTTAGTAACTATTTTAAATAATAGTATTAATTACCTTATTTTATAAATATTTAAATTTTAATATTTTATAAATTATTAGTTAACTTAAATTAAAGTTATTATTTTAATTACTTTTAATAGAATTTATAACCTTATTTAATTAAAGTTATTATAAAAAGTAAATTTTAAAAAGGGGAAAGGTAAAACTTTACTTTAAATTTACTTTTATATTAATATAAATTATAAAAGTATAACATAGTTCACCAGTCAGTTATTATTATCACCTTACCATCACTTTTTATTAAATATATTAACTTTAGCTAACCCTAGTACCCTTATAATGTAAAAAGGTTAATTATATTTAATACTAATTAATACTAAATAATCTTAATTACTTATTTTTAATTAATTTAGTTAATTTAGAGTTATAGTAGTACTATAATATTAGTTTAAAGAATTAAGGTTTTAATAAGTAAGTTTATTTTTAATATAAATTATATCCTTATTTTTTATATTAGTTTTATATTACTTTATCTATTTAAATATTTAATATATTAAAATTTAATATTTATAATACTAATTTATTTTAAAAAAAAAAAATTTTAACTAATAATTTAAGTAATTAAAGATTTTAAAAAAGTTAAAAAAAACCTTTAAATATAGTTTAAACTATTTAAAGTTTTAATATCCTTAAAATTACCCTATTTAATAAAATAAATAATTAACTATATTATAAAAAATTATATATTATATAATATAAATTTAATTTAATTAAAAAGTATATATTTATTTAATATATATTTAAATAAAATATATAAAAATTTTTAATATAACTTTTTAATATAAAAAATATAATTAACTTTTTATTAATATTATAAAATAATAAATTTATTAATAAAAACTAAGTATAATACTTTATAAATATATAATTAAATTTAAAAATTAAATTTAATTAACCTTATAACTATTAAAAGGCCCTTTATGAAGACCTAAAAGTTATTAAAAACTAATTTTATCTACTTTATAATATAATAATTAAATATAGTATTATAAATAATAACTTATATAACTTTAATAAAATTAACTTTATAATAGGTATAATAATTATATTAATAATTATTATATATTTTAATTAATATAAAAAGGTTAAATTTATATAATTTAAAAATTAAAAATAAATAATAATTATTAAATATATTAATATAAAAGGTTAATATATTTTATTATTTATAATTATTTAAAGTATTTATTACTTTGTTAATTAAATAATAAAATTAAAGTTTTTATTAAATTAAATAATTAAATTTACTTTAAATAAATAAATAAATAATAGAATTAATTTTAAATAAATTTAATACTTTAATAAATATATAAAGTAATAAATAAAAAATATATATTAAATACTTATTTTTAATAACTATAAAAACTATATATTAATAAGATTTAAATAGTATTATAAAAAATATAATATTATTTTTATTAATATATTATTATATTTATTTTATTTATTTTAATTATTAAATATTATATTATTTATATTATTAAAGTATATATATAATAATAAAATTAACTTTTTTATTTAAATGTTTATTAATTATATTATTAAAATTAAGTTTTTTTTTATATTTAAAATAACTTATAATAAAGTTTTTATAAAAAAAAATATAAAATTTAAATTTAAAAAAGTTAAATCTTTTTTATAAAATTTAAACTTTATTATTTTTAAATTAAATATTTACTTATAAACTTTAATATAATCTCTTTTTATATTACTATTAAAATAAAAATTATCAATACCCTTTAATACCTATTAAATTATTTAATAATTAAGTTTTATTAAAAATAAAATCTTTAATTATTAAAATAACTTTTTATATTAATTATTTAAATAATTAAAAAATTTATAAAGGGTATATAAGTAATAATATATTAAATTACTTTTTTAAATAATTAAATTTATATTTTTAAAAAGGCTAATATTAGCTTTACTAAATACTAAAGGGTTAAAAAAGTTAAGTATAGTTTAAAGGAGTATTTATTACTAAGGAATTTTAAGTGATAATTAAAGAAAAAGAAAAGGGGAAACAGCCAACAGGTAAAATAGCTGGTAATACTAAGGAGGTAGTCCATAACAAACTAAGTAAATAATAATATAGTAACTATAGTAAGATTAGGTATAATATAAAAACCTATAAAGAAAATATAAAAACATTTAATTATTTAAATTTTAAATAAATAATAATATATTTTATAACAGTTTATAATAAATTATTAAAATAATAAATTTAAATAATATAAAATAAAGTTAATTTTATATAATTAAAATACTTTATTTTAATAAAGAAATTAATTTTATTATTAAAAGTTATTTATTTTAAATTAATATTATAATACTACTAATAACTTTAAATTAATTAAATTAATTAAAAATAAGTAATTAAAACTATTTAGTATTAATTAATATTAAATATAATTAACCTTTTTATATTATAAGGGTATTAGGGTTAATTAAAGTTAATATATTTAATAAAAAGTAATAATAAGGTAATAATAATAATTAATTAGTAAACTATATTATATAAATATAAAATTAATAAGTTAATAAAGTAATATTTTAAATTAATTTTAATTTTAATTTAAAAAACTAATATTATAACTAACGTTAAGCACTAACAAGCAAAATACCCCAGTGAGTAAGACACTTTTTTATACCAATAGCACTATAACTTAAATTGTAACACTATAACAAAAAAAATTAATCAAATTTAATTAGAATCGGAATCTACAGACAATTCTACCTCTTTCTTACAAGTTTATATATTATACCCAGTCTTACCGCAGATACTATATTATCTTTTTAGCGGTCTACTATAAACCACTAATTTAGTATTACTATTTATTTTATTAGTTAACTATTTTTCTTTTTCCTTTTTATTAATTATTTTTTTAACCTTTTATATATTAAATACCCTTTTATTTTATATATATATTTTTTTAATTTTTTAATATTTAAAAAATATTATATTTACCTTTTAAAGGTTATAAGTTTTTTAAATTAAAAGGGATATTATATAAGCTAATAATTATATTCTTTTTAATAACTAATTAAATATATTTAAAATTAATATTAAAATTTTTTTTAATAATAAAAGATTTAATTTTTAATTAAAGTTAATTAAGAAATTATTTATATTAAGTTATATAATATTTAAAAAACTTAAGGTATAAGTAGTATTAGGAAGCCTAGTTATAATACTAATATTTATATCTTTATATTTAGTTTAAAAAGTATAGCTTTTTAATTAAATAGGATTAAACCTATTCCTTTAAAACTTTCCTTAATAGTTTTAAGTTTAAAAACCTTATTATATATAGTATAAAAGGTAAAAAAAAACTTTATTTTATTAATATATATAATTTAAACTTTATTAAATTAATTAATTTTTATATTATATATTCTTTTAAAAAAATTAAAATATTTAATATTAAATAGTTAAAATAAATAAAATAAATAAAAAAGTATATAAAAAGTAATAATATTTTTAAACTTATAATATTATTTAAAATTTATAAAATAATAACTTTTATATTTATTAAATAATAATAATTAGTAAATACCCTTTATATATAATATAATATATTTATAAAAATATTTAATTTATTTTATAATAATTATATTATTTATTTATTTATTTAAGTTTATTTTAATAACTTAATTATTAAAAAGGTTACCTTTAATATACTAATTTATAAAATATATTTTAATTTTAATAATTAATATTAATAATTTAATTTATCTATTTTTATTAATTAATTTAATAATTATTATTTATTATTAATTTTTAAATTATACTAATTTTACTTTTTTTTATTAATTAAAATATATAATTACTATTTTAAATAAATTAATACTTATTATAAAATTAAATTTATTAAAATTATAAATATTATAATTTAAAATTTTATATTTATTATATATATTAGTTACTAGGTTAAATTATATATTTATTATATTTAAATTTTTATATAAAACCCTTTTATAATTATATATATAATTAATATATATTTTAAAATATAGTTTTAATATAATAAGCTTTTTTACTTAGTTAATTTTAATAGTATTACTGTTATAGTTACGGAATAGGGAATTTATTATATCTTCTATATCCTTAAAAATAAACAAGTATCCCCGGAAATCTTAATCAAGTATATATTAAATAAGTACCTCCTTTTCTATTTTTGTTAATCTTTTATTGTTAGGGTAGATATTTCGTTATACGGTTTAGCCGGCTATTCTATAGGTGAGTGTTAAAAAAGGGATCTAGTATTTCTTCGATATGTGTTAAATACTTAGTTTAGGGTCGGATTTAATAGCTTGGATGGTAAACTGGATATTGCTTTCTTTTGTTTTATTTATTATAAGATGTGGTGTAAAAAAACGTGTAAGAAAGATGGATGGGACTAGCTAATGGAAAAGTGTCTTGCTTACTGGGGTGTCTCGCTTGTTGGTGCTTGATATTAAATATAATATAATATTTAATAATTAAAGTAAATAAAAAGAATATAATAGTATACTAATAAGAATAATATTATACTTTTTATAGTATTATTTAAACTTTATTAATATATAGTTTTTATAATTATTAAGGATAAATATTTAATATATACTCTTTATTTATTACTTTATATATTTATTAAAGTATTAAATTTATTTAAAATTAATTTTATTATTTATTTATTTATTTAAAGTAAATTTAATAATTTAATTTAATAGGAAATTTAATAGGAAATTTAACTTTATTATTTAATTAGTAAAATAATAAATACTTTAAATAATAATAAATAGTAGGATATATTAGCTTTTTATATTAATATACTTAATAATTATTACCTATTTTTAATTTTTAAATTATAAAGATTTAATTTTTTTATATTAATTAAAATATATAATAACTATTAATATATTTATTATACCTATTATAAAATTAGTTTTATTAAAGTTATATAAATTATCATTTATAATACTATATTTAACTATTTTATTATAACGTGGTTCACCAGTCAGCCGTCATTATCACCTCACCGTCACTTTTTACTAAATACACCAACTTTAGCCAACCCCAGCACCCCCATAGTGCAGAAAGGTCAATTATATTTGGCACCAATTGGTGCCAAATGGTCTCAATTGCTTATTTTCAATTGATTCAGTTAATTTGGAGTTGTAGTGGTGCTGCAGTGCTAGTCTGAAGAATTAAGGTTTTGGTGGGCAGGTTTGTTTTTGGTGCAGATCGCGTCCCCATTTTTCGCGTCAGTCTCGCATCACTCTACCTACTTAAATATTTAACACGCTAGAAATCAACATCCACAATGCCAATCTACTCTAAAGAAGACAAAATCCAACTAGCAATTCGGGCAATTGAGAATTCCAAAAAAAACCAAAAGAAACCCTTAAATACAGCTCAGGCTGCTCGGATCTTTAGTGTCCCCAGAACTACCCTACTTGACAGGATGAATAACCGACCACGTCGTGAAGAATCACGCGTCGCACAGCACAAACTCGATCCAGTTGAAGAGCATACGCTTGTCCGATACGTACTTGAGCAAGATGCACGAGGATTCCCAATGCGACTTTCTGGTGTGGAAGATATGGCCAACCTCCTGCTGGCATCACGAGACGGTAAACCTGTTGGCAAGAACTGGGCACAACGCTTCGTGGATGCACAACCAAGCTTGAAAACCAGGTTTAATCGGCCTTATGACTACCAGAGGGCCCTCTGCGAAGATCCAGAGGTTATTGGGAACTGGTTCCGCCTACTTCGCAATATGATGGCCAAGTATGGTATTACAGACGACGACCTGTACAACTTCGATGAGACTGGCTTTATGATGGGCGTAATAACCGCGTCAATAGTTGTTACACGTTCTGATCGACATGGAAAGGCCAAATCTGTACAGCCTGGAAACCGGGAATGGGCAACAGCTATTGAATGCATCAATGCGAAGGGCTGGTGTATCCCGCCGTTCGTGATTGTCCAAGGCGCTTACCACCTTGCCAACTGGACAACAGAGTCAGGCTTCCCACCAAGCTGGGTAATCAAGCCTACTCCAAATGGGTGGACGGATAACAAGACTGGTCTTGAATGGGTTCGGCACTTCGACAAGCATACAAAGCAACGGACAAAGGGTGTGTACCGGATGCTTATTCTTGATGGCCATGAGAGCCATGTGTCAGCAGAGTTTGAGCAGTATTGCAAAGAGCACAGCATTATCCCTATCAGCATGCCGCCGCATTCATCTCATTTGCTCCAGCCATTAGACGTTGCATTATTTGCGCCATTGAAGCGTGCATATGGCGATGAGATCAACCTTTTCGTCCAGGCCTCTGTCAACCACATCACTAAGGCCGAGTTCTTTCTCGCGTTTAAGACAGCCCACGACAAGGTCTTTACGGAAGAAAACATGAAATCTGGGTTCAGAGGAGCTGGGATTTCTCCATGGGACCCAGACTCTGTCATTTCCAAGCTGGATGTCCACCTACAAACTCCGGTGCAATCCCTCCCTGTGTCACCATCGAAATGGGAATCACAGACACCCTCCAATGCCCACCAGACTGTCCAGCAATCAAGTTTTATTAAGGGCAGGATCTCTAACCATCAGGGCAGCTCCCCTACACCAATTATCCAGGCAGTTGAGAAGTTCACAAAGGGCGCACAAGCAATGGCACATCAGATCACTCTTTTGAATGATCGGGTCCGTACTCTCGAGAAGGCTAATATCAGCCTTGCTAAACGCCGAAGGGCTAAAAAAAGCCGAGTACAGCTCGGAGGAGCACTTACTATTAAGGAATCCCAAGCGATAATTGAAGAAAAAGAGAAGGGGAAGCGGCCAGCGGGTGAAATAGCTGGTAGTGCTGAGGAGGCGGTCCGCGGCGGACCGAGCAAACGACGATGTGGCAACTGCGGCGAGACTGGGCATAATACAAGAACCTGTGAGAAAGATGCAGAAGAGTCTAGTCATTCAGATCCCGAGTAAATAATAGCACATTTTGCAGCGGTCCGCGGCGGACCGCCGAAATAGTTGGTCTGGATGGTGTAGAATGAGGTTGATTTTCCATGGCTGAAATGCTCCATTTTGGTAGGGAAGCCGATTTTCCCACCAAAAGTTATCCACTTCGGACTGGCACTGCAACACCACCAACAACTCCAAATTGACCGAATCAATTGAAAATAAGCAATTGAGACCATTTGGCACCAATTGGTGCCAAATATAATTGACCTTTCTGCACTATGGGGGTGCTGGGGTTGGCTAAAGTTGGTGTATTTAGTAAAAAGTGACGGTGAGGTGATAATGACGGCTGACTGGTGAACCACGTTAAAGTAAATAAAACTAATTTTTAATAACCTTTAAATTCTTATAAAGGGTTTTTTAATAGTTATAAAATTAATTAAACTTAATTTTTAAGTTTAATTATATATTTATAAAATATTATACTTAATTTTTATTAATAAATTTATTATCTTATAATATTAGTAAAAAGTTAACTATATTTCTTATACTAAAAAGTTATATTAAAAATCTTTATATATTTTATTTAAATATATATTAAATAAATCTTTACTTTTTAATTAAATTAAGTTTATATTATTTAATATATATTTCTTTATAATATAGTTAGTTATTTATTTTATTATTTAGTATACTATAAAGGATATTAAAAATTTATATAGTTTAATATATATTTAAAAGTTTTTTTTAATTTTTTGTTAATTTTTTAATTATTTATAATATTAATTAATTTTTTTTTAAATAAATTAGTATTATAAATATTAATTTTTAATATATTAAATATTTAAATAAGTAAAATAATATAAAACTAATATAAAGAATAAGGATATAATTTATATTAAAAATAAAACTATTTATTAAAACTTTAAATTTTTAAACTAATACTATATATTTATTACTTTTTTAAATTAATTAAAAATAAATAATTAAAACTAAATAGTACTAATTAGTATTAAATATTATTAACCTTTTTATACTATAAAGGTATTAAGGTTAATTAAAGTTAATAAAGTTAGTAAAACTAACTAATAAAGTAATTTAATTAACTAACTAGTAAATTACGTTATTATATTTTATAAATAATTTTTAAAATTTTAAATATAACAATAATTACTAAGTAAAAGTATTTAAGTTAATAAAAGTCCCTAATTTTATTTCTAACTTATTATTTAATGTAATATATAAAGTAATTAAGGTTATAATAATTTTAAAAATGGTTTACCTAAGGTATTATTTAAGAATTTAAAATTTAGATTTATAATAAATAAGTATTTTATAGTATAATTATAAAGTATTTATAAATGAGCTTTAAAGTTTTATATAAAGATTTAAGAGATATATAGGAATATACTTAATATAATAATTAGTAATAAAGAGCTTTTACTTTATATATATTTAAATATTAAAACCTTTTTATAAATATTATTATAGTTATAAATATAAGTAACTTCCTTTTAAGAAAATAATTTAAAATTATATTAATTTACTTTAATAAAGTTTTAATTATTATTAAATACTTATAAAATAATTAACTTTAAAAAGTACTTTAAAGTCTTTATAAATATAAAATCCTTAATTAAATATTATTATCTAAAGTTATAATATAATTAAGTTATTAATTTATTTAAACTAATTTAATAAAGTATTTATTTATATTTTAAATTAATATTAATTTTTAATTATATATTAATTAATATTATTAATAAATATAAAAAAGGTTATAAAATTATTTAGATTATTAAATTAATTATTTTATAATTATAGTAAAACATATTAATATTAAGTTTATAAAATTATAAATATTTAATTTATTAATAAATTATACTTTTTACTAGTTTTTTTAATAATATAAAAACTTTTAAAAACTTTTATATATCCTTTTAAAATAAGGTATTTAGATTTATACCTTATATTTTTAACTTAAAAAAGCTAGTTAGTTTAATGTAACTTTTTTAACTTTTAAAGGTTATAATTAAAGCTTTAATGTTTTAAAGTTATTTAAACCCTTTATTTTAAATAAAGTTAATTAAAATTAAATTATTATATCCTTAGTATTAAAAATACTATATAAGTATATTATTAATATATATAACTTATATTAAAATAAAATAATTATATATATATTAATTTAATAAATATAATATTTTTATAATTATATTTTATATTAAAAGGTATTAATATTAACTTATTAGTTAAAATAAGTAATATATTATAATATAAAAGAGTAATATATTAACTTTAATAATTAGAACTTTTATAAATTATTATTAACTTTTTTATATTATTTAATATATAATACTTAAAGATAATTAATTTAAGATAATAATTATTACTTAAGTTATATTTAAAGCTTTATAAAAATATTATAATAAGGAATATACTTTAATATAAATAAATTACTATTTAATTTACTTTACTTTAATATAATTAAATATAATTCCTTTTATATAAATTAAAGTAAAAATAAAAAAAAGGTTATAAATAATAAATTAATTTTAATTAATAATTTAAAACTTTATAATAATTTTTATATAATATAAACTATTTACCTTATAAATAATTATTATACTATATTCAGTATATATATAATATCTTTTTATAACTTTATTTTTACTTTATTTTTATAATAAGTTTTTAATATTTTTTAAGGTATTTAGTGTAAAAGGATATATTTTTATTAAATTATTTTTTTATACTTTCTTATACCTTTATAATATTTATTAGTATATAACTTTTACTTTATTTAAATAATTATATTTAAACTAAAGACTTTTTAAATTATTAATTATTTTAAATATTAATTTATAATTTAATTTATAAACTTTTTTATACCTTTAAAGTATTTATTAATATATAGCTTTTAGTTTATTTAAATAGTTTTAAGTATTATAAAGATTTTTTAAATTATTAATTACATTAAGTATTAATATATACTTTAATCCTTATACTTTTTCCTTCCCTTTAAATACTTATTAATATAAAGCTTTTACCTTATTTAAATAACCTTTAATATAAAAAAGATTTTTTAAATTATTAATTATATTAAGTGTTAATATATAGTTTAATCTTTATACTTCTTTTTTTAAAGTATTTATTAATATATAACCTTTACTTTATTTAAATAACTTTAATTAAAATAAAAATTAGTAAAATTATTAATTATATTAAGTATTAATGTATACTTTAGTTTTTATACTTTTTCCTTTTTTTAAAATATTTATTAATATATAACCTTTACTTTATTTAAGTAACCTTTAATATAGAAAAGATTTTTTAAATTATTAATCATATTAAGTATTAAAATATAGTTTAATCTTTATTTTTATTTTTATTTTTAAGAGTTTATTAATATATAATTATTATTTTACTTATATGTTTTTAGTTAAAGTAAAGATTCTTCAAATTATTAATTATATTAAGTGTTAATATATAAGATAATCTTTTTTTTCCTTTAAAGTATTTATTAATATATAGGTTTTACTTTATTTAAATAATTTTAATTAAAGTAAAAATTAATTAAACTTTTAAATATTTATATTTTATATTTTATATTATTTTTATTTTTAATTAATTATAAATTATAATTTATATATTAAAGTAAATATTATTATATTTATTAAAATTTAATTTTTATTTTATCAAAAATGTATTAAGTTATATATAATATAGTTATTTTTATTAGTTTTAAGTTAAGTATAAAACTAAGTATATATTATATTTATAAATATATATACTTATATATATTATATTTATATAATTATATTTTATATTTCTATATTATTAAATTAATATTTATTAATTTAGATTAATAAAGTATTTATATAAACGTTTTAAAAGTAATTTAGTTTTTAATAATATTTTATAATTAACTTAAAATAATAAAGTCTTTTTAATATAATAACTTATATTATAAATTATCTTTATTAAAATATATTTATAGTATAAATAACTTAGTAAATATAAAGTTTTATTTTTAATATATATAAATAAGATATTTTAAGTTAAGTATATAATATACTTATATATTAAAAATTATAAAGTTATTTATTATAATTATAATTATAATTTTTAATAAAGCTTAAAGTACTTTATTTAGCTTATTATTACCTTATATAAATAAATATTAATAGTTAAAAAAGTAAGTAAAAGTTTATTAAGTTTTTTAACTACTTTAATTATAGCCTTATTTAAATATAGGAATTAATAGAGTAGGTTATTTTTATAGTAATAAAGGATTTATTATCTTATAAATTACTTTAACTTAAAGTTAAAGTAAGAATTTATAAGTTATTAATATTTTTTAGTTTCTTTAATTAAATACTTTCTTTAAGCTTTATTATAAGTAATTTAGTAGTAATATAAATTACTTTTTAATAAAAATTAAAAAACTAAAATTAAATATTATATATTTTACTTAGTATTCCTATTATAATCTTAATTTTAAATTTATATTTTATTATATTTTTAATAATTTTACCTTTTTAATATATTTTATTTAATTTAAAGTTATTATAATTATTATAAATAAGAAGTTATTAATCATTTTTTAACTTATTAAATTATTATTATATCATATTTATAATATTATTTAAATTTTAATTATTAATAATTAATTTAATATATATAGCTTAAAAATATTAATATATAATTTATTTAACTATATATATAAAGTTTTATTTTAATATTTCTTTATTTTTTATATTTAATTAAATTATTATAAAGTATATAAATTAATAGATTTTTAAATATATAATAATTAATTAAGTTTTTCTTATATTATTTAAACTATATATAATAATAGTATAATTTTTAGTTAATTTTTTTAAAATTTAATAAAACCTTTTAAGCTCTTTTATCCTTATAATAAAGGTTTATATTATTATAATTTTAAAAAGGTTAAAAGAAAAAGAGAATTAATTAAAGAGATTTTTATTTTAAGTTATAAGTAAAAATAATTAATAGTTAAGTATTAATAAGTAAAGTATTAATAGTGTTAACTTTAATTAACCTTTCTTTTTTATTATAATTAAATATTTTTAAAAGTTAATTTTATTATAATTTAAATATATTTTAATATAGTTTTATATTTTATATCTTTTTATAAATTAAATTTAATTATATTATTATAGTTAATATAAATAATAATTAATTTAATATTTATTTAACTTAATATAATAATTAATACTTAAAATATAACTTAAAATAAATTTAAAAGATATATTTATTAAGTTAATAAGTTACTTATTATAATAAAGTAGTTAAGTATTATAAGGGTTAAATATTCTTTAAAGGTAAATTTTATTATAAAGGTTATATTAATAAGTTTATATTATTTAAACTACTATTATAATTACTTTAAATTTTATTTAAAATAATATAAAATATAATTATTTATTATAATAAATAATAAAGTAATATTAATAAGTAGGTATCTTAATTAAATATTATTATTACTTTAATATAATATATTTATAAATATAATATTAAATATAAATAACTTAATTAATTAATACTTTATTAATATATTTTATTATATAGTATTAAAATAAATTTAAACTTATATATATTAATAATATAACTTTAAATTATATAATATTACTTATACTTTTAATTATAATATTATTAAAATTATATATAATAAATATAATTAAATATTATAATAACTAGCTTTTATTAATTAAATAATTTATTTAAAATTAAACTATATTTAATTTTACCTTATATTTATTAATATATACTTTTAATATAGATTTAATATAAGGTTATATATATAATTATATAAATATTAATAATTTATATATAAATTATTATAAGTATTTATATTATAATCTTAATATATAATATATACTTATAGAATATTAATAAAAAAAGATTATAAAGTTAATAAATATTATTAAGAGTTATTTATATATTTTTTAAATAATTGTTAAGGTTATATATAGTAATAATGTTAAATAATATAAAATAAAGTTTATAAAGTAAGTTTAATAAGCTTTAAAGGGATTTATTTACTTTATAATAAGGTTTAAGTTTTTTTTAAATAACTTATAAATTATATGTTTTATTAAAGTTAAATATAGTTAGTAAAGGGTAAAAAGTAAAGGTCTTTAATTTAGTTTAAGTTAAGTTAAGTTTTTTTTTTAATTTAAATAAAAGTATTTTAATTAATTATTAAGGTAACTTTTATTTTAAAAGTATTATAATATTAAATATACCTTTTTAAGGTAGTATATAATTTTTATTTAATTTAACTTTTTAAAAGTATCTTAAAGAAAATAAGACATATATAGTAATTATCATAGTAGTAGGCAGGTAATCCTAGGCAGGTGGGCGTTGAGCGGGCAGGGTAATCAGACAGGTCTTCTATTTACTACGTACAGGCTCTATCCTTAGTAGGCACAGACTCTATTAACAAGATATAGCTTAAAGAGTTATAAAATAGGACTTAGGATAGGTTATAAAGTTTTATATAAACTATTAACTTATATAATTATATATTAACCTTTAAAGGTAAATTTTTAAAACTTAATTTATTATAAATTAAGTTTTTAACAGTTTAAAGTTATAATAATACTTTTTTTTTAAAATTAAATTTTTAAAAGGTTAATTTAAAAATTAAACCTATATAGGTATTTTCTATAAAAGTTATATATAATTTTTTAAATATTTTTTAAATATAATATAAATATTTTTTTAAAGTTATTATATTTAATTTATTTAATTATATACTTTAAATAAAAGTAACCTTATTAATAATAATTTTAATAAAAATTTAAAATCTTTTTAATTTTTTATTTTTATAATTTATCTATTTTAATAAATAATAAAAATTTATTTTAATAAATAATAAAAATTTATTTTAATAAATAATAAAAATTTATTTTTTTAAATAAATAATAAGTTATTAATAATAAACTATAATAAATTAATATAAAAAATAAAATAAATCTTTATAAATTTAAATAAAATAAAATAATAAATTTATAAGTTAATAACTTTTTTAATTTAAAATAAATTATAATTTTCTTAATTTAATTTTTTTATAAAATATAAAGTTTTAATATTATAAATATTAAATTAATTTTTTAATTAATTTAAAATTAATAAATTAAATAATATTAATAATTTATTTATTTTTTATAATAAACTTAAATAATAAATATTTTACTTTTTATATATTTAATAATTAATTATATTTAAAAAGTAAATTTTTTAATATTATATATAATAAGTTTTTTAAAAAGTAAAAAAAGTTTAAAATTTAATTATAAATAAAATTTATAATTTTTAAAAAATAATATAATAAAAATAATTTTAAAAGTAATATTATTTAAAGTAAATTTAATTAAAAGATTTAATTTAATTAATTATTTTATAAATATATTATGTATAAATATAAATATTATTTAAAAATAATATTTATTTATTTTATTTACTTATTAGTTTTTAAGTAATATATAGTAAGAAATATAATAAAAATTATTAAATAATAAATAAAATATTTTTAAAATTTAAAAATAAATTAAAAGTTTTAATTAAAAATAATCCTTTTTAATAAATTATATAACTTTTAAATATATTTAATAAATAAATAAACTATTTTTTTAAAATTATATATTTCTTTATAAATAATAAAATACCTTATTTTAATAAAATAATTAATTATAATTATAATAATATTATATCTTTAATTAATAAATAAATATATAATAAAATTAATTAAAATATTTTTAAAAGTTTTAATAAATTTTAATAAACTTTTTAGTTTAATTTAACCTAATAATACTAATAATAATTTATAATTTAATATTATATAAAATATAATATTTAAAATTAATAATACTTTTATTTTAAAATTTTATAAATCCTTATAAATTTAAAGTAATTAATAATTAATAATTTATAATAAAAATTTAAAAATTTAATTTTTAATTTAAATAAATTTAAAATATATAAATAGTTTTTATAATATAAATATTTATAATAGTTTTTATATTTAACTAAAGTTAATAATAAATATTAAAAAAAGTTTTTTTTTAAAGTTTTTAAAATAAAATAAAAAATTAAATTTTTTAAATATTCTTTTTTAAATAAAATAATTTTTTTTTTTAAAGTTATTAAATTAATTTTATTTAATAATATATTATAATTTAAAAATATATAATTTTTTTTTAATAATAATATAAAATTCAAGTTTTTTTTTAAAAAATAATTTAATTTTAATATAATAATTTTTTATTTATTTTTTAAAATATATTCTTTAACTTTTTAATTAATATATTTAATTTAATACTTTATTTTTTTAAATAAAATATAATTTAAAAATTAAAATAAAATAAAAATTTTATTTAATAAATTTAATAATAATTTAATAATTTTATTACTATAAAATACCTTAAGTTTTTATAGTTTATAATAACTTTAATTAAAAATAAGGCCTTTTTTAACTTTAAGTATTATTTTTTAAAATAGTATATAATAGTAAATAATTTTTTATTATATATTTTATAATTATATTTTATTAAAAAATACTTTTTTAAAAAAAATATAATAAGTTATAAAAGTTTATTATTTTTATATTAAAATATTACTTTAATAAAAATAAAGTTAAAAATATTAATTTTTAATATAATATTTTTTTTTAATTAAAATAAATTAATATAGGTATTTATACAAATAGAATTTTTAAGTTATTAAAAACTTTTTTATAAAAGGAATTAAAATTAAATTATATTCCCTTTTTTATTAAGTAAATTAATAATAAAATAATTTTAAAAAGGTTTTAAATAAAATAATGATAAAAATTATTAAATTTAATAAAAGCTTATATATTTATTAAATAAATTAAAAATTTTTATAAAATAATAATTTTAACTTTTTTTAAGTTTATTTAAATACTATAAATATTTGTAATTAAATTTAAAAAAATTATTTTCTTAATAAAAAACTTATATTTGTTTATTTGAATATATAAATTAACTTTTTATAAAGTAGTTAAAACTAATTATAAATATTCTTTATATTTAAATTAGATATAGTTATAAATTAAAATATTATTTAAATATATTATATAAAATATATTTAAGTATAGCTTTAAGGTATTATTAATAAATCTTTAAAAGGTTAAAAAGGTTTTAATTAATTTAAATAGTATTATTAATATTTTAAATAAATTAAAATAGGTATAAAAGGTAGTTAAATACTTTTTCCCTTTATATATATAAAAGTTATTAAAAGTAATAATTATATTAATTTTTAAAAAATACTTTATTCCTTTTAGGTTATTTAAAGTTTTTTTTATTAAAGGTAATAGATATTAATTTTTAATAATAATATTATTAAAGGTTTAATAGTTTATATAGAATTATAATTTCTTTTAAAATTTAAATATAAATAAAATTAATAAAGTAATATAAAAAGTATTTAATTATTCTCTTAAAGTAGTTAATTTATTTTAAAATATTAAATATAATAAACTAAAAGGTAGTATTTCTTTTAAATTAACTAAATATAGTAGTTATATAAATAGTAAAATAGTAATTTTTTAACTTTTTTAAGTAAAACAATATTAATAAACTTTTTTAATTTTTTAAATAAGGTTTTTATAAATTTAAAGTTTTTATAAATAAAGTTTAATTATTAAGTTTTTAAAATTTTATTAATTTATTTTAAAAATATAATAAATAAATAGTAACTCTCCTTATAAATATAAATAGTAATAACTTTAAAAATAACTTAATATAGTTTATACTTTTTTAAAATATTAAAATAAAATAAAGGGTAATAAATTTAAATAGTTTTTAATATATTTTATAATATTTTAAATTCAATAAGTTTTTTAAAAATATTATAATAGTAATAATAATATTTACTATTAAATATAATTATATAAAAAGTAAAATAAATAATTAAGTTATATTATTTTAATTAAAATATTTTTAAAATAATAAAATAATAAATTAACTATATAATAAATATTATTATAATAATTTAAAAATAGTTATTAATATAGTACAAAATTAGGGTATAGTAAGTAATAATATTTTTAAAAAACCTCTTATTAATTACTTTTAAATTAAATAACCTTTTTAAAAGTAATAAAGAAATTTTATAAACTTTAACTTATTCTTTATTTATAAAAACTTTTTTTTTAATTTTAATATTAATTAAAGTATAAATAAATAATTCCTTTTTTTTATAATTAAGTATATAAATAGTATAAATATATTAAAATATTAGTTTTTTTTTTAATAATTAATTTAATAATAATAATAATAAAAATATATAAAGTATACTTATAAAGAATTTAAAAGTAATTTACTTTAAATTTACTTTATTTATTAAACTTTAAATAGGGGAATTACTATATTTATAAATAAATAAATAGTATATAAAATAAATTAATAAATAAAACAATAATTAAAAAGTAAACAAAAAAAAAAACTTTATATATAAAGTAAATAATTATTTAATAAATAATATTAAATAATAAAATAATTTAATAAATTATAATAATAATATTTATAATATTTTTTATAATTATTAATTTATTATTGAAAGTTTAAATTTATTAAATTATTAATAAAGAAAAGTAATATAAATAGTTTTTATATAAAGGTAATAATAAATTTAATTATAATAATATATATCCTTAAGGTAGTTTAAATAGATATAAAGATAGGTTTATAATAAAAAACTTATTATTAATATTAATAAAAATAGTTATTTAAAGATTAAAGGTATTAAAAATAAGGTTAAAACTTATTAAAGTTAGTAAAGTTATATAAAAATATATTTTAAAGTTATATAAAAATATATTTTAAAGTTTATAAAAAATCTTTTAAAATAATAAAACAAAAAGGGTAATATTTAATATTTCTCCCTTTAAAGTAAGGTATTAAAATTTAATAAAATAGGTATTAAAGTTTTAATTATATTATTTTAACTAATATAACTTATTTTAAAAGTTTTAAATATAATTTAAATTTTTAAAGGTTTTTTTTAAATATTTAAATAAGTTTAAATAATTTATAAATTAAAAAATATTATATAAAATTTTAAATAAAATTAACTTATATACCTTTTTTATAAAGTATTTAATAATATATATTAAATAAATAATAATTATTAAAGAATAGTTAATATTAATAATTATTTTTATATAAATTTATTATATAAAATAATAAAAGTTATAATAAAAGTTATTAAATTATTTTAAATTAAATAATGTTTTATTAAAAATAGTAAAATTAATATTCATAATAAAAATAAATAAAATTACTTTTAATATAATACTTATAATTTAATTAATATAAGAATTAATAAAAATAAGTTTAATAATAAAGATTTATATAATAAATATAATAATATTTAAAAATTATAATTTCTTTTTTTTAATTATTTATTTTTAAATTAAATATAATAGTATAAGTTTTTTTAATAATTAATTACCCTTTTTTATTTAATTATTTTATTATAAAAAGTAATAATTATAGTATTTTAATTTAAAAATTTAATTTAATTTTTTTTTTTAATAAATATATATTAATTAAAAATCTTTAAATATATTATTTAATTAAAAGTATATTTTATAATATAATATATTAATTTTTTTAAAAAGTTAATATTTAAAAATAATTATAAATAATTTAATATAATATTAATAATTAAAAAATATATATATAATATTATAATAATAAGTAAATAATCCTAAATAAATAAATATTAAGTAAATAAGGTAATTAAATAGGTTTTTTATTTACTATATATAGGTTTTATCCTTAATAAATATAGGCTCTATTAACAAAATGTAGCTTAAAGAGCTATAAAATAGGACTTGGGACAGATTATAGAGTTTTATATAAGCCACCGGCTTACATAATTATACACCAACCCCTAAGGTTGGGCTTTTAGAACCCGGTCCGCCGCGGACCGGGCTTTTAACGGTTCGGGGCTGTGACAGTAATTGAGGAGAAAAAAATAAAAAGAAAGAAATAAAGAAGAAAGATTTAGTATATTAAGGTCAGAGTAGTTACTATAGTACTACTACAAATTTCGGAATAATAAATATATCTTTTATAAGAAATTAACTTTACTAGAGACTTTTTAAAATAATCTAAATATATATTAGGTTTATATATAGTAATTTTAAAACTTTATTTATAGGAGCTAAACCTTAAATATTAACTATAGTAGTCACTACTACAAAAAAAAAACCTTAACTACTACAACTTTATTATAGGCTATATTTAAAGGTATTACCCTAACCCTAAATACTAAATAAGTATACCATTAAATACATTATAAATCCGTGTAAATTATTTTATACTTTTTAAGTTTTTAATTAATTCCCTTATAAAACTAAAATTAAAATAGCAAATTTGTAGTAATACTACACTACCACAATTTCTTACTCTAATTAAGGTATTTTTATATTTACTTAATATAGTTATACTTATAAGTAAGTATATATAAGATTAATTAATAAAAATTAATTATAGTTATAAAGCTTAATTTTTTATTAATATATATAGTTTTATTTTATAAGTTATAATAACTATTATATTAAATTATTAATACTTAATTTATAAAAATAAAGTTATAAAAGTACCTTATTAAAATTATATATTACTATAAAACTAAATTAAATTATAATCCTTTTAAGTTATCTTTTATTAAAAAGTTATATATATTATATATATTTCTATATATTATTATAATAAAGTTAACCCTTATAATATTTAAAATTAAAGTTAGTTTATATAGTAATTAATAATATATTAATTATTAATATTAACTTATATTTTAAGAAAGTATAATATTAAGTTTAAATTATATTATCTTTATTACCTTTTTAGTTATTTAATAAAGTATACTTTAAATAAGTTAATATAACTTTAAATTTATAAACTACTATTAAAACTTTCTTTTTATAAGATATATATATAAGAAATAATAACTTTTAAATACAGTTTAATATTAATAAGTTATAAATTAGTAAAATAATTAAGTTATAAAATAATAAGTTATTAATTAAATTAACTTAATTTTTTAATAATATATGTAATTAAATCTTTATTAGTTTTATATTAATAATATAAAGGTTTATAGATTATGATTTACTATTATTCTTATAGTTAATTAATTAAAACTAAAATAAGGTATATAATATATAATAATTAACTTATATTTATTATATAAAGGGGAAAGTTATAATAAATAAGTTATAAAATAAATAAAATTTAATTTAATTTTAATTTTAAATATATTTTAAGTAATAATTTTATAATTAAATTTAAATATATTATTAGTAAAAAAGTTTATAAATAAACCTTTTAAGTAAATAAAACTTTTATTATTTTTGTTATAATTAATTATATTAAAAGTAATATATATATATATTTTAATAGTATTAAGATTATTTAAATTAGTTTTAAAATATATTTATAAATTTAAAGTTACTTTTTATAAGTTAAAAAGAAGTTATAAGTTAAGTAAAATATATAAGTAAAAATTAAAGAAGAGGTAACTAGTAGCTTATTAATTTAATAGTATTTTTACTACCTTATATAATATTTTAAGATACTTTATTATTTTAGTTAAGTGTTTTACTTTAAAAGAGATTTTTAAATTTATATTATTTTTTATTATTTATATTATAAATAAAATAGTAACATTAAATACCAACAAGTCGCATACCCTAACGAGTTGTGTACTTTTCTTATATACAAAAAACGTCCGTGTGTAACCGTATATATTACTTACTAATATAGAAAAAAAAAAGAAAAAAAAAAGAATTAAAACTTTATTATATAAATAAAAGTATTATATACTTATATTAGTAATATTTATTTAATTAATTATAGTAGAATATTTTAAAGTATTATTAGTAATTTAGTGTAATTACTATATATACACTAACACACTATATATAAAAGAATTTCTCTTTTTTAAAAAGTTTTATTTTATTAATAATATTATAAAGGGATTTTATTTTTTAAAAAGGATTTTAAAATTATATAAATAAAAGCTTTATAAAAGTTTTTTTTAATAGTGTACCCTTATAGCCCCTAACCCTAGTAAAGTGTACGGCTATGTACGGACGTTTTTTGTATGTAAAAAAAGTACGCGACTCGTTAGGGTGCGCGACTCGTTGGTGTTTAACGTTAATATATTTTAAGAAAATATTAAAGTATATTTTAATAAGTTTATAAATTAATTAAATATATATTATTATTTTTACTTTTTATATAATATATTAGGTTAATTAAGTAAGGTTATAGTTTAATTTTTTTTAATTTAAATTAATAAATTAAATTAAGATAATTCTTAAGTATTTTTTAAATATATTATTAATAATAAACTAAATATATACTATTTTATTTTAAATGTTATATAAAGTTTATTATTTTTAATAATACCCCTTTATCTATATTTTTATATTTTTTTTATTAAATTTTAAGTAGTAAAATATAAATTTATTTTAAGTTAATAAATAAGAAATATATTATTAATTAGTTATTAAGTGTTTAAAAATTCTTAATTAAAATCTATATATAAGCTTTTATAACTTAAACTCTTTAATTATCTTTAAATAATTATTAACTTTATAAAATTTAATAAATATTTATTTTTAAGAGTTTAATATATATATATTTATTAAATATATTATATATATAAGGTATAAGTTAATTTTAATCTTATTAATAATATTTATAACTTCTTTTTTTAATATTTCCTTTATTAAATAAAGGCTTTATTATATTTTAATTAGTTTTTATATAAATTATTAACGTTTTAAAAGTTATTTAAGATAATAAAGGTTAATATATTTATTTTTAATTTGTTTTTAATTTAACTTAATTTATATTTTTTTAAAATCTAATTAAAACTTTATAAATTTATTAAAGATATAATTAGGGTTATTTTAAGTTTTAAATTAATTAATAAATATATACCTCTTTAAACATAATATAGTACTTTACTTTTATCCCTTTTAATTTAAAGCTAAGTATAATAAAGGCTTTAAGATTAATATTTACTTAAGTTCTTTATTATTTAAGGTAAGAAATATAACTAGGAATCTCATTAGTAAATACTTAAAGGGTATAATAACATTATTAAGTTAATATCCTTTTTACTTAATAAGAAAATATTAGTTATAATGTTAAGTAATAAGATAGTTTAATTATAGGATAAAAGCTATAAGTATTACCTAGTAAACACTTAAAGGGTATAATAATAAAGTTTATTTAATAATATTTTTATTTAAAAGAAAGTTATTAACCCTAATATTATATAATAAAATAATTTAACTATAAGATATAGCTATAAATATACCCTAGTAAATACTTAATTTAACTATTATTAAAAGGTTTACTTTAATCTATTTAGTAAGTAATTTAGTATTAATCTTTAAACTATAAGTTAACTTTTAAACTTTATTATAAATAAAGTAATTAGTTTTAAACACCTAGCCTTATAGCTTATTTTTAATAAATATAGCTTAACCTTTAAAGAACCTAAGTTATAAAAAGTAATAAAAAGATTATTTAATTACCTTTAAAACTCTAACTAATAATATTAACTATAAAGAACTTATTTATTAGTATTAACTTTACTTTAAACCTTATATTTTAATTTTTAACTTTATAATTGTATTCTTAAAGAAATTTAATAGTAAAGTTATAATAATAATCTTTACTAGTTATTTTTTTCTTTTCTTTATAAAGTAATATAGTAAAGGCTTAAGGGAATAAATTAATTTATAGCTTATATATTTTAACTCTTTTAAAATAATTTTATTATTTTCTAATAATAACTTAATATTAATAATAAGGTTATTAATATTATTAATATATATTTAAAACCTTAATATAACTTATAATATTTAAGTATTTTAAGGATTTATTATTATTAAACTTAACTATATATATATATATAGTATTAAAAGTTAATAAAACTATATTATATAAAGTATACTTAAAAAGTTAATAAATATTAAAAAAATAAAAGTTATTTTTACTTTAAACTATAGTCCTTTTTAATACTTTATTAAGGTTTAAAGTTAAATAAATATTAAAATAATAATAAAAAAAGATTTAAATAGAGTAATTATTATTAAATAAAGTTAATAAAGTATTATAATTATATTAACTATATTTAAATACTGTTTTATTTTATTATTACTATTTAAATATAAATCTTTTTTTTTAAATAAATAATAACCTTATAATTATACTTTTATATTTTTATTATTATATTAAGGATTATAAGTTATATAAAAACCTAATTTTATAATTATAAAATAAAGAGCTTAATAAAGGAATACTTTTATATTATTAAAATTTTAACTAGTTTTATTTAAAATAAAACTATATTTATAATATTTTAATTTTAATTAATATAAAATTTATTATTTATAAATTAAAAATAAGGTATTATATAACGTTAAGTACTAATAAGTAAGACACCCTAGTGAGTGAAACACTTTTCCACTAGCTAGTCCTATCTATCTTTCTTACGCGTTTTTTTACGCCACATCTTACAATAAACAAAACAAAAAAAAGTAATATTTAGTTTACCATCCAAGCTATTAAATCCAACCTTAAACTAAATATTTAACGTATATTAAAGAAATACTAAATCCCTTTTTTAATACTTACCTATAAAATAGCTAGCTGAATTATATGATAAGATACCTACCCTAACAATAAAAGATTAATAAAAATAGAAAAAAAGGTACTTGTTTAATATATACTTAACTAGGATTCTTAGGGATACTCGTTTATTCTTAAGGATATGGAAGATATAGTAAATTCCCTACTCTGTAACCGTAGCGGTAGTACTATTAGGATTAATTAGGTAAAAAGATTTATTATATTAAAACTATATCTTAAAATATATATTAATTATATATATAATTATAAAAAGGCTTTATATAAAAATTTAAATATAATAAATATATAATTTAATTTAATAATTAATATATATAATAAATATAAATTTTTAAATTATAATATTTATAATTTTAATAAATTTAATTTTATAATAAGTATTAATCTATTTAAAATAATAATTATATATTTTAATTAATAAAAAAAAGTAAAATTAATATAACTTAAAAACTAATAATAAATAATAATTATTAAATTAGTTAATAAAAATAAATAAATTAAATTATTAAAATAAACTTAAATAAATAAATAAATAATATAATTATTATAAAATAAATTAAATATTTTTATAAATATATTATATTATATATAAAAAATATTTACTAATTATTATTACTTAATAAGTATAAAAGTTATTATTTTATAAATTTTAAATAATATTATAAATTTAAAAATATTATTACTCTTTATATACCTTTTTATTTATTTTATTTATTTTAACTATTTAATATTAAATATTTTACTTTTTTTAAAAAGGTATATAATATAAGAATTAATTAATTTAATAAGGTTTAAATTATATATATTAATAAAATAAAGTTCTTTTTTACCTTTTATACTATATATAATAAGGTTTTTAAGCTTAAAACTATTAAGGAAGGTTTTAAAGAAGTAGGTCTAATCCTATTTAACTAAAAAGCTATACTTTTTAAACTGGATATAAAAATATAAATACTAGTATTACAACTAGGTTCCTTAATATTACCTATACCTTAAGTTTCCTAAATACTATATAACTTAATATAAATAGTTTCTTAATTAAGTTTAATTAAAAATTAAATTTTTTATTATTAAAAAAGTTTTTTAATACTAATTTTAAATATAATTAATTAATTATTAAAAAAAATATAATTATTAACTTATATAATATCCTTTTTAACTTAAAAAACCTATAATTTTTAAAAAATAAATATAATACTTTTTAAGTATTAAAAAATTAAAAATATATATATATAGGATAAAAGGGTATTTAATATATAAAAAGTTAAAACAATAATTAATAAAAAGAAAAAAGGGAAATAGTTAGCTAATAAAATAAGTAGTAGTACTAAATTAGTAGTTTATAGTAGACTACTAAAAAGATAATATAGTATTTACGGTGAAACTAGGCACAATACACAAACCTATGAAAAAGAGGTAGAATCGTTTATAGATTCCGATTCCAATTAAATTTAATTAATTTTTTTTATTGTAGTACTGCAATTTAGGTTGTGGTACTATTAGTACAAAAAAGTGTCTTGCTCACTAGGGTATCTTACTTGTTGGTGCTTAACGTTATTATTAAAGTATATATATAATATTAAAATTAATCTTTTTATTTAAATTTTAATTAATTATATTATTAAATTTAAATTTTTTATTATATTTAAGGTAATTTATAATAAGATCTTTATAAAAAGAAAAATATAAAATTTATATTTAAAAAAGTTAAGATTTTTTTATAAGATTTAAATTTAATTATTTTTAAATTAAATATTTACCTATAAACTTTACTATAATCCCTTTTTATATTACTATTTAAATAAAAATTATAAATACTATTTAATATTTAATAAACTATTTAGTAATTAAGTTTTATTAAAAGTAAAATCTTAATATATTAAAGTAACTTTTTTATATTAATTATAAAGGTAATTAATTAATTAATAAAGGGTATATAAATAATAATATATTTACTTATAATAATAAATTAATAAATTTATATACTTCAAAATACTAATTTAATATTTACTAAATATTAAAAGGTTAAAGAAAATTAAATATAACTTAAAAAAATACTTACTATTAAGAAATTTTAAGTTATTATTAAGGAAAAAGAGAAAAAAAAGTAGTTAGTTAGTAAAATAATTAATAGTATTAAGGATTTAATTTAAGGTAAATTAAATAAATAATAATATAATAACTATAGTAAAACTAAATATAATATAAAAACTTTAAAAAACATATAACAAATTTTAATTATTAAAATTTTAAATAAATAATAATATATTTTTAAATAGTTTATATTAAATTATTTAAATAACTAATTTAAATAATATAAAATAAGGTTAATTTTATATATTTAAAATTTAATATTTTAATAAAAAAGCTAATTCTTTTATTAAAAGTTATTTACTTTAAATTAATATTATAGTACTATTTATACTTTTAAATTAATTAAATTAATTAAAAATAAATAATTAAAACTAATTAATATTAATTAGTATTAAATATTATTAACCTTTTTATATTATAGGGGTATTAAGGTTAATTAAAGTTAATAAAGTTAATAAAACTAACTAGTAAAGTAGTTTAACTAGTTAACTAATAAACTATATTATTTTTATTTAATATAAAATAAGTTAAAAGAAATATTTTATAATAAAAACTACTCTTATTAAATAAAAAAGGGTAAAATAAACTTTAAATTAAATATAAGTTTAAATTATATGTAATACTTAAAGCTATTACTTTAGTATTACCTTTTTTATATATCTTAATATTAAAACCTATTAATAAAAAATAGCCTTTATTTATTATAAAGTCTTAAATATTTATAAATAACTTATTTTAAATATAATTATGTATTTAATAATATACTTTAATTTAATTATATACCGCTTTAAAAATTAAATATCTCTTAAAAACTTTATATTTTTTTAGTTTCTTTTAATTATTTAAAATACTTTTATAAAGGAAATTAATACTATTTAATATCCTTAATTCTCCCTTATATTTTTCTTATAACTTAAAACATTATTAATATAACCTTATATTACTTTAAAGTTTTATATAAAATAATAAATCTTAGGATATATTAAACTATAATTAACCTTTATAAACTATAATATTAAAGTAATATTAATATACTTAACTTAACCTTTATAGCTTAATAGTTATTATATATACCCCGGAGGCCCTTTATAAGTTATTTTTATTCCTTTTAACTTATAAACCTAGTAAAAGTCCCTAGTTTATATTAGTTAAACTTTTATAAAACTATTTATAGTTATTCCTAGGCTTAAATATAAAGGCTTTATTTTAAGTATTATTTTAAGTATTATTAACTCACTCTCCCTTTAACTTTAATAATATTTTAATATTATATAAGCTTTAATGTAATATATTAAGAACTTATTTTAACTAATATTATAAAAAAGAAAGATAAATAGGAAAATAAAACCTATATTAAAATAATAAATCCCTATAATTAAAACTTTAAATACTAAATTAATAAAAATAAGGTTAGAATTAATAACCTTATAATTAATTTAAATTTAATTTTTTAAATTATTTATAATATAGTTCACCACCCAGCCGGACATACCACCCAACCGGTCAGTTTTTTTACATATAAAAAACGTCCGTACTAACCCTGTTAACCTCCTCAAACTAAGCCTAATTAGAATAAAATTTTCAGGGTATATAGTAATATATAAATGAAAGCTTATTCTTAAGTTTCAGATTTTTGTCTTTTTAATAGAATTAGTTATATCGGAAAAATAAAAAAAGACCCCTGTATTTTTATTTTTCCGATATAACTAATTTTATTAAAAAGATAAAAGTCTGAAATTTAAGATATAACCTAGATATATATTTATATATAAACCCTAAAATTCTTATCCTAATTAGGCTTAGTTTGAGGAGGTTGACAGGGTTGGTACAGACGTTTTTTATATATAAAAAAACTGACCGGCTGGGTGGTATGTCCGGCTGGGTGGTGAACCACGTTATTAGTTTTTATTATTATCTTTACTTATTTATTTAATTTCTTATATATTATTTTCTTAATTTAATATAAAATATTAAAGTTTTACTTTATTATAATTATTAAAATTAATTTTTATTTATAATATTAAAAAGTTTATTTAATTATAATAATTAAATATATAAAATAACTTTATAATATTAATAATTACCCTTAAAGTTAAAATTAAATATAAAATATTACTATTTTTATCTAAAATTACTATATAAGATTAATAAAATATTAACTTTTTTAATAAAATAACCTTTATATTACTTATATAAAAGTAATATATTACTTACTTTAATATTTTTTTATACTTAGTAGCTTACTTATAAGCTATAAGTATTCTTTATTTTAAATAAAATTTAATAATATTAATAACTTATTATAATATAATTCTAATAAGATTATTATTAATATCTTTATAGAAGTTTTTTAAATAAATCTTAATATTTATAATTTAATATTAATAGTTATTTTTAGTTTAAAGGATTTCTTTCCTTTAAAAGTAATAATAAATAGCTATTTTATTTTAATTTAAGTATTTTTAAAATCTTATAAATAAATTAAAATATTAACTTTATTATATTAAGTATATACTATATTATAATATAGTTAATATAAAATTAAATATATATTAACTTTTAATAATAATAAATTTAACGTTATAAAGATATTTATACTAATTATATATAACGTAGTTTACTAATTAGTTAATTATATTATATACTTAATTAGTTTTACTAACTTAACTAACTTTTATTAACTTTAATACCTATTAAATATAAAAATATTAATTAAAGTTAATACTAATTAATACTAATTACTTTAAATTACTTATTTTTAATTAATTTAATTAATTTAAAAATATAATAAAGTTATAATACTAATTTAAAAATTTAAAGTTTTAATAAGTAAATTTATTTTTAATATAAATTATATCCTTATTTTTTATATTAGTTTTATATTATTTTACTTATTTAAATATTTAATATATTAAAAATTAATAATTATAATAGTAATTTATTTAAAAAAAGATAAAATTATTTTAATATTTTAAATAATTAAAAACTTTAAAAGAAATTAAAAAAAACCTTTAAATATATATTAAATTATTTAAATTTTTAATATCCTCTATATAACCTTATATAATAAAATAAATAACTAATTATATTATAAAAAGTTATATATTAAAAAGTATAAACTTAACTTAATTAAAAAATAAATACTTTTTTAATATATTATTAAATAAAATATATAAAAATTTCTAATATAGTTTTTTAATATAAAAAATATAATTAACTTTTTATTAATATTATAAAATAATAAATTTATTAGTAAGTATTAAGTTTAATATTTTATAAATATATAATTAACCTTAAAAACTAAATTTAATTAACCTTATAATTATTAAAGGGCCCTTTATAAAGATTTAAAGGTTATTAAGAACTAATTCTAATTACTTTATAATATAATAGCTAAATATAGGATTATAAATAATAACCTATTTAACTTTAATAAAACTAGCTTTATAATAGGTATAATAACTTTATTATTAATTATTATATATTTTAATTAATATAAAAAATTAAATTTATATAATTTAGTAATTAAAAATAAGTAATAATTATTAAATATATTAATATAAAGGGTTAATATATCCTATTATTTATAATTATTTAAGGTATTTACTATTTTACTAATTAAATTATAAACTTGAAATTTTTATTAAATTAAAGAATTTATTTTACTTAAAATAAATAAATAAATAATATAATTAATTTAAAATACATTTAATATTTTAATAAATATATAATTAAATAAACTAAAAGTAAATATTAAATATTTATTTTTAATAACTATAAAAACTATATATTAATAAATTTTAAATAATATTAAAAAAAAAATATTATCCTTATTAATATATTATTATATTTATTGTATTTACTTTAATTACTAAATATTATATTATTTTTACTATTAAAGTATATATATAGTAATAAAATTAACCTTTTTATTTAAACTTTTATTAACTATATTACTAAATTTAAGTTTTTTTTTATATTTAAAATAACCTATAATAAGGTTTTTATAAAGAAATATACAATTTAGGTTTAAAGGAGCTAAAATTTTTCTATAAGATTTAAATTTTATTATTTTTAAATTAAATATTTATTTATAAACTTTAATATAATTACTCCCTATATTACTATTAAAATAAAAATTATAAATACCTTTAAGTACTTATTAAACTATTTAATAATTAAGTTTTATTAAAAGTAAAATTTTAAATTATTAAAAAACTTATAAAAGGTATATAAATAATAATATATTTAATAATAATTTTAAATAATTAGATTTATATATTTAAAAAAAACTAATATAATACTTATTAAATATTAAAACACTAAATAAAATTAAGTATAATTTAAAAAATATTTAATATTAAAAAACTTTAAATAATAATTAAATAAAAAATAATAAAGGAAATAACTAATTAGTAAAATAATAAATAATAATAAAAAGGTAGTTTATAGTAAACTAATAAAATAATAATATAACAGTTATAGTAAAATTAGGTATAATATAAAAACTTATAAAAAAAAATATAAAAAGATTTAATTATTTAAATTTTAAATAAATAATAACCTATCTTTTATTAGTTTATAATAAACTATTAAAATAAATAGTTTAGGTAATATAAATTAAGGTTAATTTTATATAACTAAAATACTTTATTTTAGTAAAAAAACTAATTTTCTTGATAAAGGTTAACTACTTCAAATTAATAATATAGTTATACTAATTACTTTAAATTAATTAAATTAATTAAGAATAAGTAATTTAAAACAGTTAATACTAATTAATATTAACTTTAATTAATATTTTTATACTTAATAGGTATTAAGGTTAATAAAAGTTAGTTAAGTTAGTAAAACTAATTAGGTATATAATATAATTGGTTAATTAGTAAACTATATTAATTTATTTATATTAATTTACCTTAGATTTATTAAATAAGCTTATTTCCTTTAAATTCTAGTATTTATCTTTAATTCTTACTTTAATTATATTAATATAATTACCTCCTTTAATTATTAATAGGTTAAATCTAGTAATTAAAAGTATAAAATAAGTTATAATTTAAATACTAAAACAAAAACAATTAATAAATAAAGTTAATATAATAATTAAAAAATAATTTAATTTTTATATAAATTATTTATAATTAATTTAAATCTTAAGGTATATAATACTTTATAGGTATAAATATAAATTATTATTATTTACTATCCTTTATTATAAAGTTAAAGTTTATAATAAAGGATTTATTACTTTATTTAATATTATTATTAAATAAATAGTATAAAGTTTTAATAAATATATTTATACTCCTATATAGCTTTTTTAATATACTTTTTAAAACTTTAATATTAAACTTTAATTTTAATAAAAATTTATATATTTAAATTATAAAATCTATTATCTTTTTAAAATTAGTTTATATTATTATAATATTAACTTTAATCTTATTTTACTTTAAATAAATTATAATTTATAAATTATTAAAAGTTAATATTAAAATATATAAAGATTATATTTATTAACCTTTTTATATTATTATTAACTATACCTTTAAAACTTAATTTAAAAATTTATATTTTTAATATATTTAATATAAAAGTTAAGGTATTAAAATTATTATCTTATCTTTATATAAAGAATTAAGCTTTATAATACTTATCTTTTTAATATTATAGTTAAAAATAAGGTAAACTGGAATATTATTAATATTACTTTTTATAATATAATATATAATTATAACTTAAAAGGATATTTATAATTTTATATTTATAAGTTTTAACTTTTTATTTTTATTAAATTTTATTAATAATATATTTTATATTATATTATAAATAAATTACTATAAAAAAGTATTTATAATTTAAAATTATAAGCTTTTAATTTCTTTTTTAATAATTTATATAAGAATATTATTAATATTTAATAATAATATTAATATATTAAAACTAATATTATTAAATTTAACTTTTTTACTTTAAAATTTTATATAAATTTATTTTTATATTTATTACACTATTTTAAGTTTTAAAAAAGTATTTTATAATAAAACAGTTTACTATATTATAAAAACTATATTTACACTATAAACTTTATTAATAATAATTATAAAGGCCTTTAAAGACTATCCCTTTATATATATATTTAACCTTCCCCTTTAATTAATTACTAATACTTTTAATATTTTAATAATATAATATAACCCTTTTAAAGTTAGTTAATACTTTATTAATTATAGGTATAAATATAAATATCCTTTTAAAGATAATTATTATACCCTTTTATAATTTATAAATAAAACCTTTATATTAATATTCTATATATTTAAACTAAGCCTTTTATATTTAAGCCCTTTAATTATAAACTTTATTATCCCTTTAAATACTCTTAATAAAAACATATAGGTAATATAATATACCATAAATATTAATATATTTAATATATATATTAATATTACTATAAATAATATATAAAATTATTAATATATAGTTTTATATTTATTTTAAATAAAATAAATAATATACGTTTTATATATTAAAAAGATAATATTATTAATTACTTAACTTTAAGTTTATTAATAGATATAAGTAATACTTTAAGATAAGAATCTTAATTATTAACTTTAATAATCCCTATTAAGCTAGGCTTTAATAATAGGTTAAACTATATTATAATTAGCTTTATTCCTCCTCTTATTATTAATAATACTTAGGTTAATATTATTACTTAATTAATACCTTTATTAATTATATCTTAAATAATACTTACTATAATATATATTATTACCTTATTATTAATTATAATACTTATATTTATTTAAATTAGATTATTTAATACCTTTTATTTAGTTTTATATTATAAAAGCCCCTATATATAGAAATATCTTTAAAGGATATACCTTTTTATTTAAAGTTTTTTCTTATTTTAATTCTATCTTTTTTTCTTATTTATAATAACTTATATAGTTTATAACTAATTAAAGTACTTTTTTATCTTTAAATATAATTTTCTTAACTTATCTTTTAAAATCAAAAAACTACTTTATTAAAGTATTTATTAAATTTATAATAGTTTATATTATCTTAAAATATATAAGGTATTATAATAAAAGGTAATATTAAATTAAAACTTTTAAATTTAAAGTTATTTATATATTAATTTTATTATTCTATTTAAAAATAACCTTTTAATAAAACTTTAATATTAAAAGATTATAAATTATATAATTTAATAAATATAAAACTATAATACTTATTAAGATAAGTTATATTATCTTTTTAGCTGAAACTTTATTAAGACTATTCTTATAATAACTTAAATCTTATATCTTACTTTACTAAAAGTATCCTTAATTACTAAATAAAAACACTTAACTTTTAATATAATACTTTTAAAACTTAAAAACTACTTAATTAAATTTATACTATAATTAAGTAAATTTCCTAATTAATATAAATATAAACTTTAACTTATCTTTAAATATTATAATTAGTTTAAATATTAAAATTTAAAATTTAAAATAAAATCTTATTTACTGATAGTAAAATAGTAATTATATATAAAAATTAAAGTACTTATACTTCTAATATATATATACTATATTTTACTTTTAGTTAATATAAATATAACTTTTTTTATTATTATTATTATATTAATTTAAATTAAGTAATATTTTTACTTTATTTATATAATTTTTAAATAAATTAACATTTAATCTTTCTATATACTTAAAATATTAATAAAACTAACCTTTAAAGTATAAAACTAAATTTTATATTATTTTATTTATAAATAATAATAAATAAATAAAGTATTAAAAATAAAAATAAATAAAATATTATTTTAAAATTAATATTAAGTTTATTACTATTATTTTAATTTTTAAAAATAATTAATATATTAAAGGTAATTCTTTTCAAAAACTAATATTATAAATTTTAAAAATAATATTAAGTTTTAAAACTTAAAGAATAAAAATAGTTTTTATTTTAAATTTAAATAAGTAAATTAATTAGTATTAATTATATAACTATAATACTCCTTTTAATTATACCTTTTAATATAAAGCTTTTACTAACTTAATATTTTTATTAATTCCCTTTACTATTTATATTTAAGAAAAACTTATAATAAAGGGTATTTTTAAGTTTAAAAAAGCTTTTAACTTAAGTTTATATACTATTTACTATTCCTTTTTATTTAAAAGTAATATAATTTTACTTATAATATAAATCTTAATTTAAAACCCTTTTTTCTTTAAAGTTCCTCTTTACCTTTTTATTTAAATATACCTTTAAAAAGTAAATTCTTAATATAATTATATTTTTTATAAGCCCGTTATATTTATTTAAAATAAATTATAATTATTATTAAGAGTAACTTACTCTTTAAAAAGCTATAATATAAGTATTAAAAATATTAAAATGTTATAATATAATTAATACCTTATTAAAAATAAAACTTAATAATAACTTTACTTAACTTTAATAAAATAAAAAATATATTAAAAACTTAAATTAATAATAATTAAAAGGTTTATATTTAAATCTATTATTTTAAATTAAACCTTTATTTCTATAAAGGTATTACTTATAAAAGGCTTTTAACTATATTAATAAATAAAACCTTTACTTAATATTATATATCTTTTTTATTATATAATATTAAAATAATAGTATTTTTCATAATAAACTATAAAGTACTAGTTTATATTACATAATATATTATATTATATACTAAAATAATAAATATAAAAAGATGTAAAATATAACTTTAAAGGTATATTACACTTTTATTATTAAATAATAAAAAACCTTTAATTTTAATTAAAGCTTTAAACCTTTTTATATCTTAAAAAAAGTTAAAGTAAATATATTCTATAAATTTATTTATTATTAATTAATAGTATTTAAATTATAATTATAATTATTATTAAATTTATTATAATAAGTAATTATAAGAATATTTAATTATAATTAATTTTTTTAAATATTATTATTATTATTATATAATAACTTTAATTAAGTAATATTTTTATAAATAGTTTAATATAAAGTAAATTAAACTTTATTATTAAAGGTTTAAAGATAAGTAATATATATTATAAAAGTAAGTATTTCTTTTATATATAAATATATATAAACATTATAATAATTAACTTTATATTATAAAATTAAACTTTATTATAATTAAATATATGTAAATATTACTTTAAAAAGTATATTCCTTATATATATATATATTTATATAAAACTTAATTAATACTTTAATAATATAACTATTAATAATTATAATAATATTAGTAATTATATTATTATTACTTTAAATAAGGTTATACCTTTTTAAGATAATTATAAAGTTTTATTTTTATTCCCTTTAAAGTATAATTATAAGCTTTAATATTAAAAATTATTACTTTAATTTATATATTAAAAATTAATCCTTTACTTATAAGTAATTTAAGAAATTTTTAATACCTAGCTTTTAAAGACGTTTATATTACTATCTTTATAAAAATAAAAGGTTAAAAAGGATTTATTAATAAACCTTAATTTATTTTATTATAATCTTAAGTTTTATTATAATAATCTTATTTAAGTAAACTATTAAGACTTAGCTTTTATATACACTAATTATGGCTTATTTATAAATTATATATTATTACTTTTATTATTAAAAACTTAAATAATATTAAAATAAAAACTATATTTAAATAAAAAAATAACTTAACTTTACTACTAATATAAATATTAATACTTTAATTAAGATTTTATAATAAAAAATTAAATAAAATAATTAATAATAAAAACTAATACTATAATTATAAATATACTTTACTATTTTATATAAACTCTTATATAAAAAGCTAATTTTCTATAGGTATAAAGAAGCTTTAAGTGTTAATTACTAATAAACCTTTTTTAACCTAGTAAAAACTCTTAACCTTAAACCTCTCTTAATCTATATTAACCTATATAAGTATTTATATAATACTTTTTAATTTCTATTTATTTTATTAATATTAATTTAGTAATTATTATAAAACATATTAATTAAAAGTCTTTAAGTAAAGTTAAAGTAATAAGCTCTTTTTTATTATTATAAAAGTAACTTTAATTAAATTATTAATATATAAAGGAATTATAAAAATATTATTAATATATTAAAAGTAAACTTTAACACTATATTAAAAAAGTTAAATATTAACTTTTTTAACTTTATAAACTTTCTTTAAGTATTATACTTTTAAATTAATAGAAAAAGGGGAAAAAGAAAACAAAAAAAAAAAAAAAAAACAGGGGCCAGCTACCTAGGTAGCTGGCACCGCGCGCGGGGTCAATTCCTACTGGCTTCATACTCGCACGCCGATGACCAACCGCACGACATGCCTCAGGTCAGAGATTCCATTAGCGTACTGCAGCCCCTACCCAAACCTCATCATTGTCATCGCGAAAGCAAAGAATCACCGCCACAGCAAGAAGAGCGACCCTGTCCGGATGTAGTCTCCTACTTCGCCCGATTCAAATCCCACGATCTGTCTGTCTTGTCCGACTGGGAAAGCGAGGCGGAAGTTCGACGCGAGTTCTGGGCCGGCCCGGAGGACAAAAGTGCCCCGGACCAGACGACACGCGTACCAGGGCTTTATATTTTCAACACGGCCGAGCGCCGCCGTCAGATGACCTCCTGTTGTCATAGCGCTCATCACCAATTCGTCTAATGAACGACTACCTATAATTTCATGCGAGACGATGTTTGCCTATCCAAATCGAAGCACACGCCTATCACCGGTCTATCCCGATCTGAAGGTAGTAGCTTGGCAAGTCACGCATTTCGTCAGGAGTCAGTGGCTGCAGCGCAGATCGGGCAACATTATGACATCGACTGAACAGTGCCATCTCTCAACCCCTTCCCTGGCGTATGCATTCTGGCCGCACGGGCGTATTTACGGGCAAGTCCACGAGCACCCTGGCACCCCAGGCTGGCGTTGAAATGCATGTGGGCAGCGGCATGTGGGGCCGTTAAACCTACTTGCTTCAACGGAGCATGCTCTTCTTTTTAACAGCCCGATGCTAGGCATGCATGTGTGCGGGCTACTCACCTACTGTGGGGCCTGTATTACCTCTCCAAGCAACCCCAAGCAAACAGCCGTACCCCATTTTAAGAAGGAGCTCAGGCGCTGACGGGCACGATTTCATCGAGGAGCCCCCATGCCACTAGGGCGTAGGGATTTTGGCCGGAAAGAAGATATTCCGGGGTCTTGGAGGCTATAAGAATACAGCCACAATTACGTTGCCTTCCATACCTAGGTACACTCTTTTAATCAACAAACCCAATACATTCATTTTACCTATTATAACGTTTATTTTGCTCTGATCGGACGCCAAATATCAAATTGGGCCCCGTTGGAAGCCCCCTTCTTTCAGAATTAATTCCCTCCCTATCGCGTTGGCGCGCTTCTATTCAGAAGGGCAGCAGAGCGCAGCCACTGAGGCCTCATATTCTATGGCTGTGGTTGTCCGTTTTCAATATATATTTATCCAACCGCCCTGACGTACACATTGCTTGTAGCCAGCCAGTACCTTGCTAAGCTGGCTTTGATTTGCTTTGCTTGGCCAGGTGCTGAGTTGCTCGAATACTTGGGGACAATGCCCAACATACAATGGGTCCGTTCGGCTTCGCGAACTATATTGACGAAAATCTGGCTGCCTACCTGCCTCCATACAGAGAAAAAAGTGCTCAAGTATGAGTACATTGTCAATACCATGTCACACAATCTGATATAAGGACTTCTTCTACCAAAAACTTTCCATTGAGTGTGTCTGAGCTGCTGACTGCTACCTGAGAGTGTGGCGCTCAAACCGATCCACATGAAGTCCACTTTGTACTTATGGAGCTTTGATTAACTTTTCGATGTCTGCCCAACGCCAGCTCCGTTCCAGGGACATGATGATCAGCACTATCGACAGGGAGATGATGATCAGCACTATCGACTTCTGTCGCCGTGATGTGCTTACTGGGTAGTAGCAGCAGTGGGATGGTTATATCGTTGGATGATGGCCTCGCCACTTTTGATGATCTAATGAGCATGTTCGGCCGACAGTGTCCTTGCGGATCTATGGAATAATGTGCGGATCGGTCATGTTGGGGGGGGGGGGGGGGTCGGCAGTTGGACAATTCTTGAGCGCGATTCACCAGCGTGAAAGATCGATAGCCTTCCGGCCAGTGAAATCCTCAATATCCTCAAGGACAATGTCGAACGGAGTGGCGAAGGTGACGTCTTGGTAAGACCCGGAGAGCGGCGGGCCATTACCACCCCAGACAACGCCGATAATGCCGGGCGTACAATAGATCTTAGGCTTGGTGGCTTCCTCCTCGGCGGCCTGTGAACTGCCATGCCCCTTGTTACTGCGGTTGCCGCCTTCACTGCCATTAATTGTAGGACTCGGAGTGCGGACAGAATTCGGGCTGGGCATGAGCAGGGGAGTGAGAATTGGGAGAAGGCCACAGACGACGGAACCACTGTCACCAGACCGGCTAAACTCCTTGCGAGGACCGACAATGCAGTAGTCCTTATGCAACATGCCACGTCCATCCAGGTGACGCGATAGGATGCTGTTGAGGACGCCATAGGTTGACCCGGTGGTCGCGCCGTACTTGTAGACGAGGAATTTGCCATCCTCGCCCTGACCATCTTCGTGCTCAACCGCAGCCGCAGCAGGAACGCTATTAACGTTAGGGATAGCGTGATACCGCTCGACCGTACTGCGGCTGAAGCATGTGTTGAGAGTGATAAATTCCAGCTCCGAGCCCAGGCCATTGGCGCAGCCATCAACGGTGACGGCAAATGCTGGATCTACCTGTTCCATCACTTTGTCCCTTACATTGTGAATAATGTCTGAGATGCAGCAGCTGTTGTTGTACGCACCGGTGCCCGTGCTGGCGTCGGGCCCGCAGCTGATCAGGGCCCAGTCAATGCGGTGCTCATCTCGAACGCCAATGGAACGAGAGTAAGCAACCGTGCCAATCTTTTGGGAGTCGTCTGTCCTGTGTTTCAGGCAGTGCTCGCTCAAAGACTCGAGTGTGGGGAGCTCTTGCTTGTACCTTGCAAAGAGAAGGTTTGCGGTATCGTTCTCGTCTGGCATGGTATCAGAGCGGGCCTTGACAGCGGCGATGAACTTGTTCCTCTTGGTGATTTCGCTCTTGAGCTCGTCCTGGAGGGCTTCTAAGTGGCGGGGTCCCGGCTGAATCACATGAATCGGCTTCATAGGAGACCGGTCAGAAGAAGAAGGCAATGGGTACGTAATGTCGTTCGTGTTGTCGTCATCGCAGACCACATGGCGACTGGTGAGCAGGAACGTCTGGGCGCCGGCCGAGGAGTAGCCTGAGCCTGGGCCGCTGAGGCGGATGAAATAGCCTGATGTTCCTTGCTTTGTGGGGTTGGAGAGCGTTGCGATGGGCTGGCCGATCTTGTTGGTCATGCAGAGCAGGCTCTGCCGGCTGAGAGCCGTAGACATCCAGGCTCCACTATCCAGCTTGAAGGGGACAAAAGAGGGCGCCGGTACAGGGTCTGCAGAAGAGAAAAATCAATTTGTGTTCCATATAACCACACATGTGCGCGGATCAATGGATAAATTGTATCCTTACCATTGCTCTGGGTGAGGACTAGGTCAGCTTCGACAACAAGACAATGGACATCGCTGATGCCACCAAGGTCCTGCAGAGCTTTGTAGCAGGTGCGGGCCAGCCGGGTGCAGGTAGCCCAGTCGCGGCCGAGGCTGCTGTCGCGCTTCACCTTAATGATGAGGCGGATGGGGAGACGGGGTTGGGAGCCGTCGCCATCGTGGTAGAGGCTTGCAGGGCCCAGGCTCAGGACGTCGTATCCCCATACATTGTCGCTGTTGGGGGGGCGGTCACAGATAGAGGCGATGTGGTTGCGGAGTCGCTCGTCTATGGCGGCGGGCTGCGCGTTGAACAGAGCAACCACGGGGTGGCGAGGCGGGACAGTATCTAGGATCGTGCGACGAACAGGCCAGGTGTTACCTCCAGGACTGCCTGACTTCTAGCCAAACAGCTCATCGAGGACACTTGGGTCTGAGGTGCCGCAGATCCTGCCATAGGGAGTACCGACCATGTAGGCGAGGGCTGCCTCGGCATTCGGAGGTGCGTGGATACCATGATCGGGGGAGGAAGTGGTGGCAGAATTGTTGCCAGCCATCGCTGAACATGCCTTTGTGCTTGTGGCACTTGAGGTATCGAGGACAATTGGTGTTGATGACGATGTCGAGAAGGATGAAAAGGATGGAGAGGACGTTGCAGTCAAAGCTGTCAACGAAGAGGAGGAGGATCTGCATGATATTGACGTCATTGTGATTGACTACAGCAAATTTGACTGCTGCAGAGACACAGTATGGACCGTGCGCTAACAGGGAAAAGACCCAAAGGAACTGGTGGACCGTGCGCTGACAAGGAAAAGATATGAAGAACCTGAGACAAAAAGGCGGGCGACGCAAAAGACGGCACAGTGTGGCTGGAATGGCTTGAAGAATTCAAGCTCTTGGTCCCAGCTTTCCCTACCCCATCCAAAATTACCAGATCAGGGCAGAAAGATAAGATGAGAGATAAGCTCCTTATCAGCATTAGTATCCCCTAACACCCAAGGTTTGCCCGCTCACTGCCTCCGCCAATTTTTTTTTTTTTACAGACCTCCGACTCCCCTGAACTTGGTGCCTGTAGGCTTCGAATGGGCTCGAATTGGCTGCGGGCTTCCAACAGGCAATTCTAGCTAAATCTTCAAGCTGATTTGTGAGCTGCGTGAGCGGCTCCGGAACTTCTTGTAGTCTACAGTCTCCATGATTTGGTGCAAAATCAGCTCATTTCAGTCAGAATATCTCCATCAATCATGGACCAATTCATAAAAGGAGAACAGATTAGGGAGGTCAGCGTCTGAGGCACGTTCACAAGCACTTACCTGCAAACCGCGTAAAACTCGGCACGTTACTTGTGTATTTAATTTGCCCAACGAGCCATTTGCAATCGATAATGCTGGTGATGGAGGTGACGGTGGCAAAGTTGGCAACGACGATGGCCACGGCCTAGAGAAGGCCTTGAGCGCAATCATGGAAATATTGTACGACATCCAGCCAAGGGCTACAGCTCAGCGGGCCAGAGGGATCACAAGACAGTGAGGCTCTGTGAAACAGGCTGGGTAGGGGATCTCTGGAGGGAAGTAAAGAGTGCCGGCAAGAAACAAAGAAGCAGGCAAGAAGGAGGAGGGGGGAGGAGGAGGGCGAGGACGACGGTGATAACGAAGCAAACGAAGAGACGGACTCGGAACAGGAACAGGAACCAGGCGAGGACGATGAGACTGATATCTACGCGAACAGCAACGGCAGCGCACCTCAACAGGTCAAACTGCAGACACCCTTTGCCATCTGGGTTCACAACAGGATCGACAACCAAGCCCTGCACAACATTCCCACGCTGCAATACGGCCGCCAAGCCCCCAAAAGCGTGGACCGAGATGGCCGCCTGCACGCTGGTGCTCGCCTTCCTATACCTCCGCCACGACCTCGACACCTCCTGTATGGCCGTCAAGGCCGTCAAGGACATACTTAGATATCGCGGTCGACTGCCCCTGGGTCGACTTTCACCCGCTGTACCGCAAGATTGACTCGGCACGCTGCTCCAGGCTGGCCAACTCGCGCTCTCGGGCCAAAGCCATGAAGAACCAGGACGTTATCGCAGCCATGGACAGCCTGCGAGACAGCCTGCAGGACAGCCTGAAGGGGGAATGTCAAAGTGCAGGTGGCAGCGCAGATGCAGTCAACAACAAAGATAGGAATAGCGACGGGAGCGAGGACGAGGTGAGCGATGAGGGCGAGAGCGCATCGATAACGTCTCGCCTTCTCGCTCCTCCCTCTCGTTCTTTGTCTTCCCCCCATTCTCCACTGCTCTACTCTTCCACTGCTGCCGCTGTACTAAGCTCCCGGCACGTCCTCCGACAATTAAGAACACTTCCCACCGCCTCAACGCCGCACCACCATCACTGGCAGCCTGACTCCGATCTCTGATGGCCTCGAATGTTTCGCCTTCGATCGAGTTAGCAAGAAGACACAGAGATCCAGCAGCAGCAGGACCAGGACCAGGACCAGGACCACATGGTAGCGGCAGCAAGCCATCACTCCTCCGCAGCCTCTCAACGACTTGCCATCATTTCAATACGGCGCGGCTCGGCAGCGATGGCAGCCCTCGCTCTCGGCTCGATCAGCGTTCGATTCCTTCTTCCAAGCCAAAGAGAAGCGAGCGCATCCTGACCTTGGTCTTGATGTTGGCAGCAACCTCAATTGCGACCTCGAACTCGACTCTGTTCTCCAATAATTGATATGCCAAGGGCATTGCGTTTACTCGCCGAATGCACCTCCAAGTCAGAGTCCTGTTTCCCAGATCGGTCTATATTTCTTTGTCTATGTGACTATGCCACTGCAAATTGCAATTGCAAGTGGTCATATCCTCTATTCTCTCTCCCCCTTCTCCCTGTCGTCTCCACCTCTTGTTGTCTTTTTCGCCTGCTTGCTGACATCGTACAGCGTCTTCTCACCAAATAGCAGGCTCGACCGTCGAATCAAGGAATAGCTATATATCCTGTAATACTTTAGCTCAATGGCAAGGTTGCCCAGTTAAACCACTTGGCTTTGCATATTGTGTGTTGAAAATACTATCTCTCTAAAGAGTATACTTATATTACTCTCCGGATCGAACTGTTTAACTTCATGAGGAGCCAAAGGATCACTCGAAGCCTTAAAAGAAGACATACTAAGTAATCGTTAGTGTCGTCGCCAAGTAATAGGTCCAACATGCGCTCTGTTGATGATTTCACAGCTCAGTAGGACACTGGGAATGACGAGATTCGACAAGTTTCGCTTCGTGCGTTGGAACGGTGCTCCTTCCTGGAAGTACACTTTTAGATCATTGGTCATGAAAGTGTGGTATGGCTCGTTACCATGAGTCCCATCGCTGGAGGATGTGTCACGTTCAAACTCAGCCCCCAGATCGAAAATCTCACCGACATCTTCAGCCTTACCCGGGCCGACTTGAGCCCGGCGTTAGTTTCCCATGTTTGTGTACGTAATAAGTTTGGCCGTCTTCAGCATGATGGATCTGCGAGAAATAAAACCCAGTCCCCGAGTATACAGTCTCTGCTATACTTCTGCCCAAAACGCCCCGGGCCAAGCCCCGTCAGTGTCGGCGACATGGACCTCATGAACAGCTTCTCGAGCCCAGGATCGCCAGGAAATCCACATTTCCCCGGACGAATATTTCTGTATTACTGTAGATGGACGACGTGCGGCATCAAGGATTGAATTGACCTAGGACTGGAGGAACATCGTCTCTTCGGCACAAGAGTCGCGGTCACTCCAGACCATGTCCTGATCGTCGGCGACCTTCGCAATCTCGGTCTTCCGAGGCAATACTGACTCCGTCTCAGAACCGGGACTATCGTGGATGCTTCTTTCCTCTTCAGGAGCACTTTCGTTGTCCTTCCGTATCACGGCTGTCGTCGGCGGCTACGACAGCGAGCTCATGTTGGAGTTCCTCGTGGACGCGAGGTGGGGTCGGGCCCTAGGGTCGGCACCGGCAGCAAGGCTGACCAAAACAAGCACGGCAGGCCCTTCCTGTACGTGATCGGACAGTCCGGTCTGTACCGGGGTTACAACGGCGCAGTCACGGTCAAGGGCGGCTAGGTGGCCAAGGCGGAGCTGGGGAAGCTGGACCAGCGGTGAGGGCGTCTGGCTGCACGACGACAACGTGGACAAGGAGTACGAGCTGAAAAATGTCCTGGATCAGTACCCACGACGACCCCACCAAGGCCCGGCGCGAGGAGATTCCCTTGACTATCACCCTGTCCAGCGCCTCGCCCACCTCATCATGGTGCCCAATAAAGCGGGCAAGTCCTCCTTCATCCGCGTGGTAGCCCGGCTGGTGCTACTCCCGCAGGCCGACAGCATGCCCTGACGCTCAGAGACAGCATCCAAACGCGCGTGAGCGAGCGCGACAGCCTAGTAGCGGGCGAGAGCACCTTCATGGTCGAGGTGTCCGAGACGGCCGCCATCCTACGCGCTTCGCTACGCCACGCCGTGCTGGGAAACTTCGTGCGAGAGACCCGCTGCCTCCCCCTCTGCCTCCCCCACTACCAGAACATCGCCAATATCTCTCGGGGCATGGGCGGCCTGGTCAGGAATGTGCACATGCGCTTCACAGTCAAAGAGAGAGAGAGATACTTGACCCACCTGCAAGGCGCGAGGACTTCTGTCCTCAGTCTCATGAGCCCATTTTTCTGCCTGGACTCGCGCTCTGCCTCCCCCCAAGGAGGTTTGCCGAGCGCGGATCTTTCGACGAGATACGTGTGAGCGACCCAGACTACTATGGCGATCAAGAGTACCGCTCGTAACCGGAGCATGTTCGCGAGCGAGATCATCCGCACCAAGAGACGCGAGACCATAGCCCGTCCTACACCCGCCAATCCAGTCGCAACCGCAGCCACCGCGTCAGCACCGTGCGCAGCAGCTCCTGATCATCCACCGTCACCAGCAGCTCGGGCAACAGCAGTAGCAGCATTTTCTCTTCATCACTGTGAAAGGCGAATATGCTCGGCAAGGTAAAACTCAAATTATAACCCGCCTAGCTTCCACGCAGGCGCCGATCGACTTGGGCTGTCCTTTCTTGGAGTGGTAATTACGAGGTGGGATCTTGTTGAACAACGTCGCATGACTGGTAGAGGTCCTGAATTTCGACAGTCCACCAAGGCACAGGTCCGTCTTATATGCATTCAGGTGATGAATCGCGTGGTGTGTTGGAGGTGACTCGTGAGAAAATGGGGTTTCTCGACGTTGATGTCGTTGATGTGCCGATATGGTCCTTGAAACACCTTTTCTGCAACTCAAAAACGTTAGAAATGCTCTGCGCTTTCTAAGAGACAGGACTTACTTGCGCTCGATCTCGCCTGGGAGAACATTGCAGTTAGACGTGCAAGCATACACTCCAAGCATCGTGATGAAGTACAAGCCGATGTTGAAGAGTCCGGGGCAAATCGGTGCATATTCTTCATAGCTACTTTCATTGCGGCTCTCTCTTCATCAACCTTTGCACCGGGCATCCTTGGTGAGGCCATTCTCTTTGACGTCCATGGAAGCTTCTGATCGGAAGAGTCCGAGGGAGATTGAGCTCGGGCCAGAGCCTCCGGGCTCCTCGGAGCTGGCGACGTGCCGCGCATCGAGGCATCCTCCTCATCATCGTTTCGCATCCTCACTTGCTCGGTCGAAGTGTCGACTACCTCAGCCAGTTGCAAGAGTGCCTGCACAAGAAGGTCTCGTCGGCCCTTGGTGTTGATGCTCTGGGACTCGGCGCGGTGCTGACTTGCTTGTCTCTTCGTTGCTCCTGGGCCCTTGCTGGCATTGGGGTTGTCGATGATGCCCATGGCGACAGCGTGATGCACATTGGCGAAGGTATTACGAGGACGACCGGAAATATCGTGACAACTTGCCATGTCCGCTTGCGACACTCGACGGCCCATCAAAATGCTGATTTCTTTGGCCATGTTAGTAAAGAGATTGCTGACGAGAGCGTAGGTGATAGTCTCTTACCTCGCTAGCCCAGTCGTATCCTGGGCCTTGCCCTCGCCAACAGAAAGCTGTCCCGCGTACTTCCAAACATGAGGATACATGTGTCATCGACATAGCTACGATCGAGGCGGGTCGTTCGAGGAAGGGGCAACGATGGACCAGTGGCCGTGGTCAGAGAGCGAGTAGCTGTTGAGGTGGTGCGCGGGCGACATGAGACGGGGCCAAGACGCTGGGAATGACCACGTGCGCAGGACCCTCGTGTACTCTCTCCTTGCCCCCACTGCCAATAGGCTGTCGATCAGGAGCTCATGAACACTGCCGAACAGGCCTTGGTATTCGAGTGTGCAGGTTTAGGTGGGCAGGTCAGAATAACGTTGGCAGCCAGAAAGACGTCCAGTATTCCAGGGACCCACCGAGTGCCGTGTGCCTTCTTGTCCGACTTGAGAGCCAGTTATGTGTCCGTCTTGTTGCGCAACTGCACGTGTCATGGTGGTATGGGCCATGATCAATCGAATCCCTAAAGACAAGATACGTTGGTTTACAGGCAAATTAAAAACAGTTGGGAGGGTGCGGTTGTAGCAAGGGAAGGAAGTGGGAATCCAGCCTACCAGTCTTTAAGGAAATCCGTCTTTTCAATCTGGTCAGTCTTGCAAATATTGTAGAAAAGACAAAACCTGGAGTCCATTGGGCCTCTGGTGCCAGTTTTCTTGTCCTGCTAAAGCATCTCGCCAAGAAAGTAAAGCGTCAAAACGTATATAAGTGCCCGCTGACAGTTAGACCGTGAGCTTTAGACCTTTGTCGAGAGGAATCAAACACTCTAGGGCCGTAATCACACTGTTGAATTTAGATTCATGGGGCCCCCGGAGAACGGCCAAGTTGTGGACGGGTCGCAAGCGGTCCTCAAGCGACCTCGCCGGCGTCAGGTAGAAACCCACCAGACTGCGGGTGCATGTCGTGGTACCAAACCCGTCCACAAGAGTATTCACAGGGCAGCTGATGACATTGGGCGATGTCTTCAGAACATTTCGCTCCTTCTCGAAATGGTCACGGCCATACGTGTTAATCTCCAGCTCTGCGCGAGTGGGGTTCGTGTGGGTCATAGGTCGAAGACCACAGTCCTCAGGCTCAGCGTCGTGATCAGCAAACCGTATCCGCTTGATCATAAACTTCGCTCCAGCTAGAAAAGGGCGTCGACGACGGTTTTTGGGAAAGTCTTCTTGCGCTCCTTGACGAAAGGACTGGGGTCGGTGAAGGTCTCACCGGAGTAGCGGTCGACAGAAACGTTAGCCCAGCCTCCGATCTGGTCCACTGGAATATAATTGTTATCCGAGATATCAAACAGCAACTCGCCACCTTCCCAATCCTTATTGTGGTCAAATGCCCGAGGGTCGTGCCGGAAGAAAACGTCAGCCGGAACGTATTCGTGGATTTGCAACAGGACACCGTGGTCTTCAAAGGCAGCCTGGGAGAAGCAGTCGCGGTTGATGCCAATGATAGGTCTAATGTGGACGTCGAAAAAGTTGTCTTTGGTCTGGTAGTTCATCCACCAGTTATCTTCCAGACACCAGTGGTACACGAAATCGAATAGGAAAATCGGTCGGCCGTCATTAACCGCCTCGTCCTTGAAGTGGGTAGATTGGCTAGATGTCGTGCGCATGGACGATGCCCAACAACGACTGTGGTGAAGTTCGGTGGGTTCTTCGACGAAGTGGGCAAGGCCGGTATGCAGACCCTTTGCGGCATCAGAAGAGGGGAAGGTTTTGAGGAGGCACTGTTGTCTGGCTGGTCAGCAATCTGGAACCCATAGCCGGTGGTAGATAGGGGAAAGGTTTGAAGGGCTCAACTTACCTCGGGGTCAAAGAACCAGAGCTTGGTGAGGATCTAGGGCTGGTCGTCTTTGGCCGGGCCAGTTCGTGTCGTTCCACCGTGGACCAACCTTCCCTCAGTGATCTGCTCCTGAATAGCAAGCTCATTTTGGGCTTTGGCCCGGGCCACTGCCTCCGCGAGCTCCCGCTTTCGCTGTGCAGTCTCGGTGGCGAGTTGCTTCGCGTTGAGGGGGATCTGGGTTACCCGCGTGCCTGCAGGGGGAGCTGGTTAGTGACACGGCCATTGAGTGTTGTCAATTGCTTGAGAAAAAATGTAGTGTCGAGGATTGGGTTGTTGTCCTTGTACCAGGTGTGATTGAGAAGCTCCACCCCGGCAATGGTGGTCTGGTAGGGGGAAAAGCCGGTCAAATGAGCCAATAGGCCAACACCAAGATGGAACTTTGGAACATCGACTTCGCTACCCCCTTTAAACTAAACAAGCTCGAACTCGCGAGTCGTGAACCGGGAAGCACGTGGTTGTTAGGCGCCAGCCAGCAATCACGACATCGGCTTGGAAGTCACCTTCCCATCGACGAGGAGGAGCGAATTTGCTTCCACCCACAGAAATTGTGCCAAATGTGATATCCCGCCCGTCGCCCTCAAGCTCCAGCTCAGCTGTCAGAGCAGAATCGTCTTTAAGGTTCTCATCAAATGGAATAATCTCCTTCTCTGGCTGCATGTAGTCATCGACATGGTCCACTTGTTCGTCGACGTACTGCTGCTCCTCGGGCGGCATACCCCAATCTCTAGGGTATAAATCAGCCGATGGAGCAGATTGGGGGCGAAGGGGGTCAGAATGCGACATACCTTCCTCGAGCTCTGACCTGTCATTGCCGTCGAACATCGGTGTCGACTTCAACATTGTCTTCATGATCGTCTTCGAGGATAATTGGCAGGAGAGTGCGAGCAGCAAAGCTGGCGGCCTTTCCGGGGGTTTCACGAACAGCCAGGGGAGTGGTGGGGCTGAAACCAAAGTCGTCAGGTTCATAGCTGCTGTGCTGAGAGGCGATTTGTGGAGGGAATTGCTGCGAATGCTCAGGGGAGTCTGCCACTGTATTTGCAAAGCAGCCTTGTGTGTGATGGCAACAGGGGACACGAAGCTACATTGCTTGCGAGGGCGTTGGCCTGGACTGCTCCGAGAAGAAGCATCTCGAGCAGGTTGCTGCTCCTCTTGCCACAAAAACTTCTTCTATCGCGGCATATTTGCGTTGCCAGCGGAACTGAACGCAAGTCTGGGGTGCAGGGGATGGGTATGATGAGAGGGAAGATGTGAGCACTGGCCGATAGAAATGCAAGTGGCGAAAGGTGAATGGAATAATTTAGGTGCGCCAGAGCTTTGCCTCCTTTTCTTGAAGTTTTAATAATTGCGGGCGTGCGGGGGAATGGCCGTGGGGGGTTTAGGCGCCCACAACGCTACCTAGGTAGGTACCTAGGTAGTAGTGGGTGAACCGCAGCGTACCTACCTAGGTACCTACTGTGTAGGTACTTAGGTATGTACTAGGTGGCTGAGCCACCTACGGGTATACCTCAACCTGCATCTCAGTGATAATCTACCTGGGCCGACTCATCGCACCGGGAGAATCAAAGCTCAAGGTAGAAACCACATCGCTTATACACACACACACGCACACGCCACACACACACAGAGACTGACATCTCTTTCCACAGGACACCCCCGCCGGCATCAACACCCTGACCTGCATGGTATACATGTACACAAAGCAAGTCTCCAACGCGTACACGAGTGTAGGGCTAAGCCCGAGTATAATCTCGATCGGTAACAAGATCAACACAGGACTCCTGTAGCCGCTGGGCAGCGGAACATTGTTATATACAATATCACATCATTTCTACACTCGGCAGCAAGGCGTATCAGCAATAATAACCTATCGCCTAAGCCTATAATTATAATCCACCTCAACAACAGCTAGGACACCGACACACAGACCTAGTAGTACAAAACAGTACTCGGCAAGGGTCCCCTTATCACGTCCAACTTTAACATAATCGGCGTCTCCTACAACCCCTTTTACAACGCTACACTCGCCAACCTTAAGAACTCACTCGGCCAGCTCGCCTCCACCTACATTTACAGGAAGCAGATCATTATCGCCGAGACAGACTGGCCCGCCAGCTGGCCCAACCCCTAATACATATTACCCAGTAACGCGTCGTCCATCCCCAAGAATGAGGCCGGCCAGGCCACCTAGATTAAGAGCGTCGCCGCCGTCTTAAACGGCTTTAAGGACGGCATGGGACCCGGTATGGATCAGGAATGTAAACCTATGATCCAGCTGTGCGGACAACCTGCCGGTTAATAGGTCTAGCAAGGCTAGTTCCGGAATTACAGCCCTAAGGTCTATATAGATTTGGTAGCAGCTAAGACTTTATTTAATACACTCCTGCAATATTAGCTCTGCCAATTAGCTTTACGGTGTGTTGTACTAATATGTGAGGGACCTAGGGATTAAACTACCTCTGGTATTCAGTAATACTTTATCTATGTAAGAATAAATCTGGTTAATTAGAAATTTAATTACTATTAGTATTAAAGCTCTACTTTCTAATTTAGATTAAAAGATAAAAATTATTAGTAAAGCTAGTAATTTATATAAGAATTTAATAAATTAACCTATTACGTTACTATCCTTTCTTATAAACTCCTTAATTAAGCTAAATAAATATTTTAATAGTAAAGTAATTATTTAATTAGAAAATATATAACTTTATTAACTTTAAAAAGTTCTTTAAATACTTATTAACCTTAAAAGTTATTTATAAAGTATAGTAACTTATTATAATAACCTATTAAAAACTTCCTTATACTTTATTTAAAGCTTTATTTAAAACTTATAACTATATACTATAACCTAGTAAACCTTTTCCTTATAATCTTTCTAAAATAAATTTATTAATTTAAAGATATTAATAACTATTTTAAACTTTTCCTTATATTATTAAATAACCTAAATAATAACCTTAATATACTATAAAAAAGAAAGTTAAATATTATTAATTTAGTTTATTTCTATTAAAATATTAGTAAATAAACTATAAAGACTTATTCCTATAAGCTTTATCTTAATAACTTCCTTTTCCTATTTTATCTTTTATATTTATATACTATAGTCTTAAATTTTTTTTACTAGAGATATTTATATTATAATATCTTATATTAATATTATTAATAACTAGATACCGCTCCTAATTACTATTAAATAAGTGTTTGTGTTAGAAATATACTCTTCGGATGCTTATTCTAGGCCCGACCTTCTACCTTCCACGCTTGACTGGGAGAAGCGCGTGGCAGAGGATGGGCTTGGTTGGTAAAAGTAGTTATTTGAAGCCGAAAACTGTATTTGGCCTACGAAGCCTGCATACTCTTTATCGAAGGCGCGGTCACGCGCTCTATTAAGGGAGTGGTCAGTGTCTGCCCCGTCTTGCTATGACGCCGCAGGCGTGCGACCGTTATATTAAAGAGGACGGGCTGGAAGCGGAACATTAGCCTTCAAGCTGTCGTAATTGTACTTCAAGGCGTTGTAAGAGGCCATGGAAGGATAGGAGCTACGCGCGTACCGCTGAGATAGAGCTGCGCTTCGTTGTCCTCTAAGACTTATACCGGGGACCTGCCAAGCCTGACCGGAGCCGTCCTAGGGAACGGAGACCCTAAAGCCAGAAGTCGGGTTGGTATAGGGGTGATAAGTTTATGGTATAATCATTCCATTAAAGAATATAGCAGATTAAGGCCTTACTAGATATTAAGCTATATTTAAAAAACTAAAGGGTATATTAAGTATTATAGAATTTAGCTTAAAAAAAAGTAAGGATAAACTTCTTTAATATAAGTTATAAAGCCTATTAGTTTTAACCTTTTTAAAGCGTTATAATAAAGGTTTTATTATAAAGGGTTTAAAAAACTCTTAATAATAACCCTATATATAAGATTATTTAAAAGTTATTATAAATATTAAGTATTTTAATAAGTTATCCTTATTATTAAATAAAATATATTACAATCCTATATAATTTAATAAAAAGTTAATAATAATATAAAAGTTTTAATAATTACTTAAAAATAACTAGATTATTTTTAAATTATATTACCTTTTTTATAGTAATAATTATATAAATTAAATTATTTTTTTATTAGATTTATTATAAAATAATTAGTATTTATTTTTATTAGAAATCCTTATTTTAAGCATATTTAAGTCTTATTATACTTTAAAAGTAGTTAACTTAATTTAAAGTATTAATATTAATAAAGCTTAATAAATTAAAGTATAGTTATTAATATATAATTATATAAAATACTTATCTTAGTTTTTACTCTTAAGTGTTAAGGTAGTAATAAGGCTGTACATTACCTACTTAAACGTAAAGCTTAAGCTATTAAGGCTTTTATATCTTAAATATAAAATTATAGAAAGCACCTTTTATTAAACTAGCTTTAAGTATTTTAAATCCTTTAAGCTATATTTAATAGTTAACCTTACTTATAATGTAAAATACTACTAAGTAACTTACCTTATTAAGTAATATACTTTTCTTAAAACTATTATAATTTACCTCCTAACTATATTTTTTTATATTATATTTAAAAATAAGTAAAATTAAAAAATTTATTATTTAACTTATTATTTAAATTATTTAAAATAACTTAAAATTAAATAAATAATATATATTTTAATTATATAATATATTTGAATTTACCCTTTATTATAAAATAATTAATTAAATTTTATAATAAAATATTTATTTTAACTATAAAAAATATAGTTAATATATTATTTTATAATTATAATAATAATACTATTAAAAAATATTAAATATAAAAACTTATTATATTAAAATTATATTTCAAAATATATATTAATTATATATATAACTATTAAAAGGTTTTATATAAAGATTTTAATATAATAAATAAATAATTTAATCTTATTTTAAATATATATATAAGATATAAATATTTAAATAATAATACTTATAACTTTAATAAAATGCGTTTTATAATAAATATTAATATATTTAAAATAATAATTATTAATATAAATTAATAAAAATAAATAAAATTAATATAATTTAATAATTAATAATAAGTAATAATTATTAAATTAATTAATAAAAATAAATAAATTAAATTTTTAATATTAATTATTAAAGTTAAAGTATATTTTATAAGTTAATATATGAAAAGTAATATTTTTAATAATTAAATTATTAAAATAAATTTAAATAAATAAATAATTAATAAAATTATTTTAAAATAAATTAAATATTTTAATAAATATATTATATTATATATAAAGGGTATTTATTAATTATTAATTTTTAATAATTATAAAAGTTATTATTTTATAAATTTTAAAAAGTTTTATAAAAAAAATTATTACTTTTTATATACCTCCTTATTTATTTTATTTACTTTAATTATTTAATATTAAATATTTTAATTTATTAAAAAAGATATATAATAAAAAGATTAATTAATATAATAAAGTTTAAATTATATATATTAATAAAATAATTTTTTTTTTACCTTTTATATTATATATAATAAAGTTTTTAAATTTAAAATTATTAAAAAAAGTTTTAAAAAAGTAAGTTTTATTTTATTTAATTAAAAAATAATTTTTTTTAAATTAAATATTAAGTTATAAATACTATTATTATAATTAAGTTTTTTAATATTTTTTATACTTTAAGTTTTTTAAATACTATATAACTTAATATAAATAATTTTTTAATTATTCTAATTAAAAATTAAATTTTTTATTATTAAAAAAGTTTTTTAATATTAATTTTAATTATTATTAATTAGTTAATAAAAGATATTTAATTATTAACTTATATAATATTTTTATTAATTTAAAAAAATAAAACCTTTTAAAAAGTAAATATAATACTTTTTAAATATTATTTAATTAAAAGAATATATTTATAATTAAAAAAGTTATTTAAAGTTTAAAAGGTTATAAATATAAGTAATTTAAAAAAAAAAGTAATTAATTAATAAAATAAATAATAATATAAATAAATTAATTTACTATAAACTAATTATTTAATAATATAATAATTATAAAACTTTTAAGTATAATATATAAATATATAAAAAAATAAAACATTATTTAATATGTTTAATTTTAATTAATTTTAATTAATTTTATTTAATATAATATTATAATTTAAGTTATTATAATTATAATTTAAAAGAGTATATTATTTAATAGTATTTTATATTAATACTTTCTATATTAAATAAAAGTAAATATAAAATAAAATAAAAGTTTTAAAATTTATATAAAATAGTAATATTATATTTAAAATAAAGGTATAAAAGTTTATACTTATTATTAATAAGCTTTTATTTAATAATATATAAGGTAATAAAATATATAATATCTTATAAGTAATTATTAACCTAGATAAGGTAATAAAAGCTATTAACCTTTATATTAACTATTATATTAAGGTATAGTTAAATATTATTTTAAATAGCTTTTATTAAGTTATAAAGCTTTTAATATTCTTAAAATTAATATATTATTACCTTTTTTATAATTAAGAGATATTATTAATAAAATTATAACTTTAATAACTTAAAATAAACTTTTATTTAATATAATTTACCTTTAAGTAATATATTAATTTTTAAAGGGTTATTAATAGTATTTTGAGTAAAATATCCTTAGTATAAAGTTTTTATATTATTATAATAAAAACCTTATTATTTAAATATTATTATTTATTAATTATTAAATAATTATTATTTTTATAATATAAATCTTAAAGTTATTATATATTATAATCTTAAAGTAACTTTAAAATATAATTAAAGCTAATAGAATAAATAATTAATTTATTATTTATTTAAATTTATTTATTTTATTCTATAACTATAAACTATAATATTAATTTTATAAAGCTTTTATAAAATAATATAAATTCTTAATAATATACTTTAAATATAATAATAATAAGCCTTTAATATATATTAAATAATAATATATAAATACAATTTATAAATATACTTATTATCTAAGCTATTTATTTAAAAGTAAAAATAATATTTACTTACTTTTATTATAATTATAAAGGTTAAAAGCTATTTTCCCTTAATTTTAATTAAAACTTATTTAAAGTAAAAAGAATAATATAATTTAATAATAAATAAATTTACTTTAAAAAGTAATACTAGAATTTAATTTAAAAGAAAAGTAAGTAATACTTTAAAACTTTTCACTATAAGTATTTATATATTAAAATAATTCAGCCTTTAAACTATAAATAGTTAGTTTAACTTATAATTATAAAAAGGAGTATTAGTTTATTATATAAATCTTTAATTTAAATTAAATATTAAAGGTAATTAATAAATACTTATTATTAACTTAACTTATTTAAAATAATTAGTTATATATATAAACTACTTATAATATAATACTATAATATAGTAAACACTTATTAATTACTACTTACTAGCTAGTAAATAATTCTTTAAAATATATTTTATAAATTCCTTATAATATTATTATTAATATTAATAGAATTATAATTTAATTTTTAAGGATTACTTATTTAACAATATTTTTATATTTTTAAAATACTATATATAGGATTATATAGCTTAAAACCTATAAAATTTAATTAGTTTAGGTTTTTAAGTAGTTATTATAAAGCTTAATTATAACTATCTTTATCTAATTAAATTTTACTTTTTTTAATTATTATAAAAACTAACTATAACCTTTTTTACTTAACTAAATCTTACTTCCTTTTAACTACTATAAAGATTAATTATAACCTTCTTTACTTAATTAAATTTTACTTTCTTTTAATTATTATAAAAATTAAAATATACTTATTTTTATTAATATAGGAAAGTATTTTAATATAGCGTTTAAAGATATTATCCTTAGTAAGTTAAGGTTTATTTATATAGGTTAAATATAATTAATGATTAAATTATATTACTAGAAATATAAAGTTAATAAATATAAAAATAATTATTTATATATATTTATACTAAAATTTCTTAAATATAAAAAACTAATAACTTTTATTATATTAAATAAATAATACTTATAATTTAAAATATATATATTTAAATAATTATAACTCTTTACTTACTTTTTTATATTTCCTTTAAAGAAAATATTAATATTAACTAATAACTATTATAATATTATTATTAATGTATTAAAATTAATAACTTTAATAAGTAAAAATAATAAATCTTAAAGTAGTTTTAAAAAAACAAAATTAAAGTAAAAGATATAAAGGTAAAAAGGCTTTATTATTATAAATAATATTTAATATATAAAGAAAGTAGTTATATTAAAATAAAATAATATATTATATACCTTAAAATTATTAAAAAAAGGTTTAATAAGGTTATAATTTAAAAGGGTATAGGTATAAATTATATTTAAGTTAATATTATAACTTAATATTTAAATAATATTTAAACTTTTTACCCTTTAAGTATTTAAGTTATTACCTTTTTAATTTTAAAACTAAAGTTAATAATAAACTAATAAATTATAATTAACTTTATTTTTAAAGAATTTATATTATAAATATATTTATTAGTTTTAATAAAAACCTACCTAATTTAAAAACTAAAGGTAATATAGTTTATTAGTTAACTAATTAAACTACTTTACTAGTTAGTTTTACTAACTTTACTAACTTTAATTAACCTTAATACCCCTATAGTATAAAAAGGTTAATAATATTTAATACTAATTAATACTAATTAATTTTAATTACTTATTTTTAATTAATTTAATTAGTTTAAAAAGTTAATAGGTATATAATATTAATCTAAAAGTTTAAAGTTTTAATAAGTAATTTTATTTTTAATATAAATTATATCCCTATTTTTTATATTACTTTTATATTATTTTACCTATTTAAATATTTAATATATTAAAAATTAATATTTATAATACTAATTTACTTAAAAAAAGATAAAATTTAACTAATATTATAAGTAATTAAAAATTTAAAAAAAACTAAATTTTTTTTTTAAATATATATTAAGTTATATAAATTTTTAATATCCTTTATAGTATATTAAATAATAAAATAAATAATTAATTATATTATAAAAAAAAATACATTAAAAAGTATAAACTTAATTTAATTAAACAGTAAATACTTATTTAATATATATTTAAATAAAATATATAAGGATTTTTAATATAACTTTTTAATATAAAGGATATAGTTAATGTTTTACTAATATTATAAGATAATAAACCTATTAATAAAAACTAAGTATAACATTTTATAAATATATAATTAAATTTAAAAGTTATTAAAATTAGTTTTATTTACTTTATAATATAATACTTAAATATAATATTATAAATAATAATTTATCTAACTTTAATAAAATTAACTTTATAATAAATATAATAAATATATTAATAGTTATTATATATTTTAATTAATATAAAAAAGTTAAATTTATATAACCTAAAAATTAAAAATAGGTAATAGTTATTAAATATATTAATATAAAGGGTTAGTATATTTTACTATTTATTATTATTTAAGGTATTTATTACCTTATTAATTAAATAATAAAATTAGGCTTTTTATTAAACTAAATTATTAAGTTTACTTTAAATAAGTAAATAAATAATAAAATTAATTTTAAATACTTTTAATATTTTAATAAGTATATAAAGTAATAAATAAAAAGTATATATTAAATACTTATCCTTAATAGTTATAAAAGCTATATATTAATAAAGTTTAAATAATATTATAAAGAGTATAGTATTATTTTTATTAGTATACTATTATATTATTTTTATTTACTTTAATTATTAAATATTGTATTATATTTATTATTAAAGTATATATATAGTATTAAAATTAATCTTTTTATTTAAACTTTAGTTAATTATATTATTAAATTTAAATTTTTTATTATATTTAAAGTAACTTATAATAAAATCTTTATAAAAGAAAATATAAAATTTAGGTTTAAAGGAGTTAAATTGTTTTTATAAGACTTAAATTTAATTATTTTTAAGTTAAATATTTATTTATAAATTTTAATATAATTCCTTTTTATATTATTATTTAAATAAAAATTACAAATAGTATTTAATACTTAATAAAATATTTAATAATTAAATTTTATTAAAAATAGGATTTTAATATATTAAGGTAACTTTCTATAATAATTACACTAAACCTTTATAAGATTTAGTAGGTGGTCTGTAGGGTTTATGTTAGCAGTTTAGTGTAGAGGTAATATTTGTAATGATCACACTAAACCTTTGTAAGATCTAGTAGGTGGTCTGTAGGGTTTATGTTAGCAGTTCGGCGTAGAGGTGATACTTGACTGTTCGCAATACGAAGACACTGTCCTGTTCCGTGTTCGAGAGTATGATCACTAGCTGTGAGGCTATTCAGGTTGTTAGACTGAATACTTAGATTGACGACTGAAGAGTCTGTTCTATGAAAACTATCTACTGCGGTGATGACCATGTCCTTATATGTTCCGACTCTTCATCCGTCTCTTGTGTTGGACCGTAGGGACCGTTGGCGATGTGTGCGGTCCAGCCTCTTGTCGCTGGGACCGCTGACGGTCCTGTCGGTCCATCCTGGTCTGGTGGGTCCCTGACCCTAACCCTGATATCTGCAGTGTCCCGTGACTCTGCTGTCTAGTGTCAAATGTTCTGCGGCGGGGTGTCTTTTCCGAGCTCCCTGGGTACCCAGGACGGGTCCCCTGAGCGTTACTGTGTTGGTTCATAACAATATTTAACTATTCGTAATATAAAGATACTATTCTATTCTATTATTCGAGAGTATAATCACTAGCTGTGAGGCTATTTAGGTTATTAGATTGAATACTTAGATTAATAACTAAAGAGTTTGTTTTATAAAAGCTATTTATTATAGTAATAACTATATCCTTATATATTCCAACTTTTTATTCGTCCTAGTATTAGACTATTTAAACTATTATTAATATACTTAATCTAGCTTAATATTATTAGGACTGTTAGCGGTCCTATTAGTTTATCCTTATTAATAGGGTTTTAACTTTAACCCTAATTTTAATATATCCTATAATTTTATATTTTAGTATATAATATTTTATATTATAGTATTTATTTTAAGTTATTAAGGTTATTTAAATAGATTCTTTTAGTATTAATATGTTAGTTTATAATATTATCTCCTTTTTTATATTTTTTATTCTTAAAGGTATTTTTATAAGTTTTCTATATATTATTTAAGTATTTATTTATACCTTTTTAATTTATTATATTTAGTAAGATTAAAGATTTATAGGTTTTTAAACTTTTTTATTGTTTTTAAAAGACTGAATAAAGTAAATTTCTTATTATTACTATTTTTTTTATAGTTTTATTATACCAATATATTTGTCCTATTAATTAAATAAGGCCTTTTATATTACTTTTAAGGAGGATTTTTCCTGTTATTTTAAGTATATTTATTAAAAGGTTAAAAATTATAATATATATAGCCTAATACTGGCTTAAATATAAAAGATTATTTACCTTTATTTTTAAATTAAGGAGGAGTTAAATACTACTAAAAAGGAGGTTATATTAACAAATATAAAAGTTAATTATTTATATAAATAGTATTGTTTATAAACTAAAAAAATAGTATATACTGTGTATTAGGGTATTAAAATAATTAATAAGTTAGATTATATAAAAAGTAAAAAGGTTAAAGTTAAGTATAAGTATATTACTAAATAATTTATTAAAGTTATTTATAATAGTTTATTTAATTTTAATAAAATAAAGGTATAAAGTTATAACTTTATACTAATAAAAATATTAATATTTTTAATTAAAGTTTTATAATAAATAAAGGTATTAATTAATTTACTTTAAGTATATTTAATTTAAATAAGGGTATTATAATTAATAATAAAAATTTATTTATTAATAAACTATTTAACTTATAATATTTAATTAATAAGAAAATTAACTAATAGTTTTATTTAATTAATATAATTTATTTTAATTAATAAATTTATTAACTAATATAACTTTTAATTAATAAACTTTGATTAGTTTAGTAAAAAAAATTAATTAATTTATACATTTAAATTAATAAAAATTATTTAATTATTTAACTAATAAAGTTATATTAACTAATTAAGGTTTTATATTAATAGTAATATTTAATTAATTAAGGGTTTAATTAGTTTAATTTTTAAGCTTATTAGTTTTAAAAACCCTTTTAAACCTATTAGTTATTAGGGTAATTTAACCTATCCTTATTTTACCTAAAGCTAAATTTCTAGTTTAATATTATTTAAGGATTTATTTATAATTAATTAAATTTTTAACTAGTTTTTATATATTTTTATTAATATTATAACCTTTTTATTTAATAAAGTATTTTATTATTCCTTAATATTATTATATATTAATAATATTTTTTACTTTATATTTTTTATTATATTTATTTATTATTTTAATTTATATTTTAAATTTTATATTCTATAATATTAGTTTTAAAAGTAAAATATAAAAGTTATTATATTATTTTATTTCTTATAATAGTAAAAGTTTATAGTTAATATTTAAAAGTTTTTATAAAATTTTAAATAACTTATTTTTTTTATAGTTTAATTTATTATTAAGTTACTTAATTTTAATATTTTATTAAAAAAGGTAAACTTTATTTCCTTTTTTAAGGATTAGTTCTTTAATTTCTTTCTAATTTATATATTTAACTATTTATTTTTATATAAGAAAAAGTTTATTTTAAATATCCTTTTAAATTTATTTAATTTATATTATATTATATTTTATTAATTTTATAACTATATTATTTAGTAAGGTTTTATAATAAGTTTAAAGTTTATATTTATAAATTATAAAAAAAAGTAATTATTAAATTATATTAATTATTATATTATTATAAATAAATTATATTAATAGTAATAATTTAACCTAATTATTTTATAATTAATTAATATAATATTAAAAGTATTATTTAATAATTTAATTAATTTATTTTATTTATTTATTTATTTATTTATTTATAAATATATTATTATTAATAACTTATATTTTACTTTAAATTATTTTATTAGTAAGTTTTAAAAGTTTAATATAAATAATTTAGTTTTATTTAAAATAATATTATATAATATTTTATAATTATTTATAATAATTTATAAAAATATATATATAAGTTTTTTTATTATATTAGTTTTTTTATACAGTATAAAATATATATATTTACTTAATTTATAAATTATTATTAAAATATTAGTATAAAGTACTTTAGTTAAAGGTTTTTATAAAAAAGGTAATTTAATAATAAAGTTTAAATTAATAAATAATTATATAGTTATAGGTATTAGTAAAGGTTTTAAAAATTTATATAATTTATATTTAAAAGGTTTATTTTTATTACATAAGTTGTATTATTTAATAATATTTTTTATTTTTTATTTAAGATTTAAAATATTATAATAGTACTAATTTTTTTTTAATTATTATTATAATATTTTAGTATTTATATATTAAAGCTTTATAAATTTCTTTAATTAACTTATTTTATTCTTTAGGATCTATAAGTATTTTTATTAAAGTATTATTAATACTAATTATAGTATTAAGTTTTTAATTAAGTATAAGGTTTTTATTTTTTTATATTTTAAAACTTATTTATTTTATAAGTAATTTTTTATCCTAATAATTTAGTTATTTACTAAATATATTTACTTTTATATTTTTAACTTTATTTATATATATAACTTTAATATTAAATTATAATAGGAATTTTATATATTTCATTTATTATTTATTAAATTTATTTATTATTATAAAGGTAGTTAAGTTTTTATAATTTATACAAAGTTTAATTTACTTTTTTATATTAATAAAGTATTATTATTATTTTTAAAATATATATATAATTATTATAAATTTTTTATTTAAGGTAATATAGTAAGTTTTTAATTTATTAAATCTTTTACTAAAGTTTATAATAATATAAACTTATCCTTATTTATTTTATTAGGTAAGTCTTTTACTTATTATATTATTAAAGGTGTTTATATATATTTTAAATTCTTTATTTAGGTTTACTTTTTTAAGTATTAAATCTTTAATAATTAGGTTTTTAATTTATTTAAAAACTTAGTATATTTTTATTATTTATTTAAAAATTTATTTTTTATATATAAAATTTATAAAAGGTTTATAAATATTATTATAATTTTTTATAAATTATTTATAAAAGTTAGTATAATTAAGGAATAACCTAATATTTTTAATATTTATAGGTATTAGTTATTCCTTAATTACTTAAACTTTATTTTTTTATATCCTAATATATCCTAATTTAATAGTATATTTAAAGTAGTTAACTTTTTAAATATAAAAAAAGCTTTTTTTTAATTTTATTAAAAAATTTATATTTTAAAGTTTTTAAAATATTTATTTAATATATTTTTAATATTTTTTAAAGTTTATTAAAAAGATAAGGATATTATTAAAGTAAACAATAATAAATATATTAAAATATTTATATAAAACTTAGTTAATTATTTCCTAAAATAATATTAGTATATTAGTTAGTTTAAAAGGTATAATTATATATTTATAATATTTATAATAGGTTTAAAATACTATTTTTTATTTTTTTTATTTTTTTATCTAAATAAAGTTATAAATTTCCTTAAGGTTTAAGGTTATAAATTATTTAATTTTTTTTAAATTAGTTTTATAATTCCTTAATAAAAGGGAGTAAATATTAATTCTTAATAGTAATATTATTAAGTTATTAATAATTTATATAAAATTATAGTTTACTATTTCTTTTTAATATAAATAAAATTAAATATTTTATTAATAATTTTAATAGTTAAATATATCCTTTTTTAAGGTTTTTATTAAAATATCTTTTAAATATTTTAAGTTTTTCTTTATTAAATTTATAAATTTTAGAAAATTTAAGGTTTTTTCCTTTTAATAAAGGTATCTTATAATTATAAGGGCTATATTTAAAGATTTTTATATTAATTTTTTTTTAAAATACTTTCCTAAATTTATAATATTTTTTAAGTATTCTCTCTAGTTTTACTAATATACTTTATTTTTTATATAGGTAAAAATATAAAAGGTATTTTTTTATTTCTTATTTATATATAATATTATATATTAATTAATTTTAGTTTTTGTATTAGTTTTTAAATAATTTAAATTTGTTTTATTTTTTTTAAATTAAAACTTTTAATATTTACTTTTAAAGGTATTTATAGGTTTATTTAAGTATATTCTTTTAATATCCTTAATAACTAAATTCCTTTTTATACTATTAATTATAACCTTTTTTTAAAAATTAATATTATCCTAAAAAATTTAATTAATAATTTAATTAATTTAAAAATTTATAGTTTTTAGTTATAAAAGTTTTAAAATTAGTTTATAATATACTATATTTATAATATTTAAAGTTATAAAAGTTATAATATTAAGCACCAATAAGTCGGCCACCCCAGCGAGCCGGCCACTTTTCAGCACCAACAGCACAATAACCTAAATTGTAGCACCACAACAAGAAAAATCAATTAAATTCAATCGGAATCGGAATCTACAGACAATTCTACCTCTTTCTCACACGTTTACGCATTATGCCCAGTCTCGCCGCAGTTACCACATCGTCTTTTCGACGGTCCGCCACGGACCACCTCATCAGCACCACCACTCATTTCACCAGCTAGCCACTTCCCCTTTTCCTTTTTATTAATTAATTCCCTAATATCTTTTATATAAAATACCCCTTTATTCTATATATAAGTTTTTTTAACCTTTTAATATTTAAAAAGTACTATATTTACCTTTTAAAAAGTATTAGTTTCCTAAGTTAATAAGGTAATTATATAGGTTAATAATTATATACCCTTTATTAACTAGTTAATAATAACTAAAATTAATATTAAAAAACTTCCTTAATAATAAAAAATATAATTTTTAATAAAAGTTGATTAGAAAACTGCTTATATTAAGTTATATGGTGTTTAGGAGACTTAAGGTATGGGTAGTGTTAGGGAACCTAGTACTATTGTTAGTGTTTAAATCTTAATATCCAGTTTAGAAAGTATAGCTTTTTAATTAAATAGGATTAGACCTACACCTTTAAAGGCTCCCTTAATAATTTCCAGCTTAAAAACCTTACTATATATAGTATAAAAGGTAAGAAAGAACTTTATTTTATTAATATATATAATTTAGGCTTTACTATATTAATTAATTTTTTTATTATATACCTTTTTAAGTAAATTAAAATATTTAATATTTAATAATTAAAGTAAATAAGATAAATAAAAAGGTATATAAAAAATAATAATATTCTTTACCTTATAATATTATTTAAAGTTTATTAAATAGTAGTTTTTATATTTATTAAAAATTAATAATTAATAAATACTTTTTTTTTATAGTATAGTATATTTTTTAAAATATTTAATTTATATTATAATAATAGTATTAGTTATTTATCTATTTAGGTTTATTTTAATAACTTAATTATTTAAAAGGCTGCCCTTAATATATTAACTTATAAAGTAAACCTTTACTTTAATAATTAAAAATAATAGTTTAACTTACCTATCCTTACTAATTAACTTAATACCTATTACTTATTAATAATTTTTAGGTTATATTTATTTTACTTTCCTTTATTAATTTAAATATATAATTATAATTTTAAATAAATTAATATTTATTATAAAACCTAACTTATTAAAATTATATATTTATTATATTAGGATCTTTATATAAAGCCTTCTTATAGTTATATATATAATTAATATATATTTTAAGATGTAGTTTTGATAGGATAAGTCTTTCTACCTAGTTAATCCCAACGGCACCACCACCACAGTCGCGGAGTAGGGAATTCACCATATCTTCAACATCCTTAAGAACAAGCGAGTATCCTCATAAATCCCAGTCAAATACATATTAAACAAACACCTCCTCTTCTATTTTTGTCAATCTCTTATTATTGGGGTAGGTATTACATTGTGCAGTTCGGCCAGCCATTTTATTTTGGAGAGTAAAGCGAGGGATATAGTATTTTTTAGACACACGTTGAATACTTAGTTTTAGGTCGGATTTGATAGCTTAAATGACAAACTAGATATTGCTTTCTTTTATTTTACTCATTATAAGATGTGGCGCGAAAAAACGCGTAAGAAGGATGGACAGGAGTGGTTAGTAGAAAAGTGGCCGGCTCGCTAGGGTGGCCAACTTGTTAGTGCTTAATGTTATATTTTTAAATTAAAATAAGTAAATAATTAGTTTTTATATTAATTACTTTATTTTTATATCCTATTTTTATGCTTTTTATAATATTAAGTTTATAAAGGTTTTTTTTTTAATATTATAATATTTAGTTTTTATTAATAATTTTTAATAATATAAAGTTACCTTAAATATTATTATTTAATAATATACTATATATTTTTTTACTAATTTTTACTTTAAGTAAAATATATATATATAATTTTTTTAAACTATATATAAGGATTAATAATTTATAATTAATTAATATTTTTTTATAAATAATTATTAGTTTTTCCTTATTATTAATACTATTTTATTAATATTTTTTTATTATAAATTAAATAAAAAAGTAACTTATAATTTTATATTTATTATTATTTATATAAATACTTTAAAAATAAATATTAATTTAACTTAAAGGTAATATAGGTTTTATTATAATTAATTTTATAAATTATTTAATAAGTAAAACTATTTTATTTATATAACTTAATAATAAATTTTATTTTAAAATATTTTTAAAAAAAAGGTACATATTACCTTAATTTTAAAATAAATTTTATATATATATTATATATATAAGATTTAAAAGATTTTATAATATATTAGGTATATAAATTAAAGGTATATTTTATTTTTTACTTATTTAAATTTTAAAAGGTAATAAAATTTTAAAAGGGCCTTTTTAATAAGTACTTTTATTACTATAATATATATTATATTAATATTTAGGGTAATTAAAATATTATATTTTAAATATTTTTTAAAATTTTTATTAAAGTTTTTTATTAGGTTTTTATTTTTATAATTTAATATTTTAGTATATTTAATACTTAAATAATTTAAGTTATTATTTTTTATTACTATATTATATAATAATTTTTATTTTTTATTGTTAACTATTTTTTCTAATAAATATTTTTTAAAAACTAATTAAATTTCTTTTTTTTAAAAAGTATAATATATATTAGTTATTAAAGTAAAAAGTTTAATTAAAAGCTTTATACTTTTTATTAGTATCTATTATTTATTTAGGAATAAATAATAAATCTTTAAATTTTGTATAATTATTAAAATAAATTAAATATTTTATATAAAGGTTAAGTTAATAAATATAGTTAATTCTACCTTTTAAGTATATTAGGTATTACTTATTAAGTAAGTAGTTATATTACATAGGTAGTTCTTATTATAAGGTTATATTAACCTATTATTATCCTTTAAAAATAGGTTTTTATTATTTTTTAAGTTAGTAGTATTCCTTAGTAAAATATCCTTTTTTACTATAATTATAATATTCCTTATTATAGGGTTTTCTTTAAACTATATTAAGTTTTATAAAACTTAAATAGCTTTTTATTATAATACTATTATAACCTTATAAATATTATAATTATTAATTATTATAAAAGTTTCTATTATATTAATACTTTTTATTAATATTTAAAAGATCTTTTAGTTTTTATAAATTTTTAGGATTTTTATATTATTATTTTTATTTTTATTTAAAAGATTAATTATTAATATATATAGCTATAGCAATATACTTAATAAAGTTATTAAGTTAATTTACTTTAAAGATTTTATTTTTAATATTATTTTTTAATTCTTTATAAAATTAGCTTATAAGTACTTCCTTTCCTTAATTAATATAAGTAGTAAACTATTTAAAGTATACTATATATTTAAAGGTTAATCCTTTTTATTTAAGTTTTATAAACCTATATTTTATAAACCTTTTTTTATTTAAGTTTTTAAAAGTATTTTTAAGGGTTTATTTAAAATAATTAAAGCTTTTAAAGTATTTTTTAGTATTATTATCCTATATAAATTCCTTATTTTTTAAATAATCCTAAAAAGTTAATTTAAACTATATAAGTATATTACTTTTAAATTAGTATTTAATAAAAATAATTTTATTATAAGGAGTATTAAATTAGTAATTATAGTATTTAAAGTAGGTATAATATTAAGTAAAAAAACCCTAAAAGGTTTCTTTATTTTCTTTATAAGGGTTAGATTTATTTATTTTATAAGCTTTAGTTTATTAAAGTATATAAAAATATATAATTTCCTATTAAAACTAGCTAATTTAATTAAATATTTCTTTTATAGGGTTAAGGGTATTTTACCTAATATTAGAAAAGGTAGGTATTTAAGGTACTATTACGTTTTTATATTACTTAATTAATTAATTATATAGCTATTTTAAATAAAAGTTATTAAAATATAATAATTATATTAAACCTTTATAAGATTTAATAAATAATTTATAGGGTTTATATTAATAGTTTAGTATAAAGGTAATATTTAACTATTTATAATATAAAAATACTATTTTATTTTATTATTTAAAAATATAATTATTAATTATAAGGTTATTTAAGTTATTAAACTAAATACTTAAATTAATAATTAAAAAGTCTATTTTATAAAAGCTATCTATTATAGTAATAACTATATCCTTATATATTTTAACTTTTTATCTATCCTAGTATTAAACTATTTAAATTGTTATTAATATACTTAGTTTAACTTAGTATTACTAAAACTGTTAATAATCCTATTAGTCTATTCTTATTAATAGGGTTTTAACTTTAACCCTAGTTTTAGTATATCCTATAACTCTATACTCTAATGTATAATATCCTATATTATAATATTTATTTTAGGTTACTAGGGTTATTTAAATAGGTCCCCTTAGTACCAATATATTAGTTTATAACACTTTCCTATATTAATTATAAAGGTAATTAATTAATTAATAAAGGGTATATAAATAATAATATAGTTACTTATAATAATAAGTTAATAGATTTATATACTTTAAAATATTAATTTAATATTTATTAAATATTAAAAATTTAAAAACAATTAAATATAGTTTAAAGGAGTATTTATTATTAAGGAATATTATATTATTATTAAGGAAAAAGAGAAAAATAAGTAATTAATTAATAAAATAGTTAGTAATATTAAAGATTTAATTTAAAATAAATTAAATAAATAATAATATAATAACTATAATAAAACTAAATATAATATAAAAACTTATAAAAAAAATATAAAAAAGTTTAGTTATTAAGATTTTAAGTAAATAATAATATATTTTTAAATAATTTATATTAAATTACTTAAATAGTTAATTTAAATACTATAAAATAAAGTTAATTTTATATATTCAAAGTTTAATATTTTAATAAAAAGGTTAATTATTTTATTAAAAGTTATTTATTTTAAATTAATATTATAGTATTATTTATACCTTTAAATTAATTAAATTAATTAAATTAATTAAATTAATTAAAAATAAGTAATTAAAACTAGTTAATATTAATTAATATTAAATATTATTAACCTTTTTATATTATAAGGGTATTAAAGTTAATTAAAGTTAATAAAGTTAGTAAAATTAATTAGTAAGGTGGTTTAATTAGTTAACTAATAGACTATATTATACCTAAATTACTAAATTTAGTATAATTAATTTAACTATTTCTTAATTTCTTAATATTTAATTAACCATTAAATAATCTAATTAATATACCCTTTTTATAAAAATAAAGAGATATTATTATTATAAATAATTAAACAAAAACTAATAAATTTTAAATAAAAATACTTACTTTTAATAAATATTAAATTAAGTTTATTATAAGTAGGATAATATATAACCCTATATTTATTTAAAATAAAAAATCTTAAAATATTAATAAATTATAATAAAGTTTATTATAAAGTAAAGGGTTAATAAGGTTATAATTTAAAATAATATAAATATAATTTAAGTTTAAATTAAAATTAAGGTTAAAGTAAATTTTAATAAAAAAGTAAATAAAAAAACCTTAACTTTATTTAATTTTTAAATAAATTAAATCTTTAACTTTATATTTTTAATATTATTAAAGCTTAAAAGTATTTATAAAGTATTATACTTATAAAGTATTATACTTATAAAGTATTATATAAAAGTAGGTATAAATATATATATATACTTTATATATTTTAATAACCTTTAAAACTACTATTATTTTATTTTAAAAATGTTTAAAAATAATATTATTAATTCTTATAAGTTTTAACTTTAATATTAATAACCTTTATTAATATTATATTTATTAATTATCTTAAATAATAAAGGTAAATTTATAATTTTATAATATTAATAACTTTATAAGAAATAATTAAAAGTTATTATTAATTAATAATATAAACTTAATATAATAATACATATACTAGTATAAATTATAAAGGGTATTATAAATTAAATTAAATAAAGGTATTTAGGTTATATACTATAATTTACTTATAGTTATAACCCTTTATATAATAAAAAAGCTTTTTTTTAATAACCTTTTAAAATATTATATTAAATTACTTAACTATACTATATACTATATTAAATAATAACTATAACTTTTCTTATTATAAAAAAACTTAATAATTATTATTATTAATATAATTATTTTAAAAACTTTAATATTAAAGTTTACTTATATTAACTTATATTATTATAAACTTTTAATATTAATTTATATAATATAAAATATTATTAAGTAATATACTTCATTAAGTAATATACTTTTTTAAATTATAATTATAATAACTTAAATTATAATATTATATTAAATAAAATTAATTAAAATTAATTAAAACTAAATATATTAAATAACTTTTCATTTTTGTTATATATTTATATATTATATCTAAACTTTTTATAATTACTATATTATTAAATATTTAATTTATAATAAATTAATTTACTTATATTATTATTTATTTTATTAATTAATTACTTTTTTTTAAGTTAATTATATTTATAATCTTTTAAATATTAAATAACGTTTTTAATTATAAATATATGTTTTTAATTAAACAATATTTAAAAAGTATTATATTTACTTTTTAAAAGGTTTTATTTTTTTTAAATTAATAAGAATATTATATAAATTAATAATTAAATATTTTTTATTAATTAATTAATAATAATTAAAATTAATATTAAAAAACTTTTTTAATAATAAAAATTTTAATTTTTAATTAAAATTAATTAAAAAGTTATTTATATTAAGTTATATAATATTTAAAAGATTTAAGGTATAAAGAATATTAAAAAATTTAATTATAATAATAGTATTTATAACTTAATATTTAATTTAAAAAGTATTATTTTTTAATTAAATTAAATAAAAATTATTTTTTAAAAACTTTATTATATATAATATAAAAGGTAAAAAAAATTATTTTATTAATATATATAATTTAAACTTTATTATATTAATTAATTTTTTTTATTATATAGTCTTTTTAATTAATTAAAATATTTAATATTAAATAATTAAAATAAGTAAAATAAATAAAAAGGTATATAAAAAATAATATTTTTTTTTATAAAACTTTTTAAAATTTATAAAATAATAACTTTTATAATTATTAAAAATTAATAATTAATAAATACTTTTTATATATAATATAATATATTTATTAAAATATTTAATTTATTTTAAAATAATTTTATTAATTATTTATTTATTTAAATTTATTTTAATAATTTAATTATTAAAAATACTATTTTTAATATATTAACTTATAAAGTATACTTCAATTTTAATAATTAATATTAAAAATTTAATTTATTTATTTTTATTAATTAATTTAATAATTATTACTTATTATTAATTATTAAGTTATATTAATTTTATTTATTTTTATTAATTTATATTAATATTTATTATAAAATTTATTTTATTAAAGTTATAAATATTATTATTTAAAAATTTATATTTTATATATATATTTAAAATTAAGGGAAATTAGTTATTTATTATATTAAAACTTTTATATAAAGCTTTTTAATAGTTATATATATAATTAATATATATTTTAAAATATAATTTTAATATTATAAGTTTTTATATTTAATATTTTTTAATAATATTATTATTATAATTATAAAATAATATATTAAGTATATTTTTTATATTAATAAAAATAAGTAAATATTTTTAAAAAATTTAATTAAATATATATTAAATAATAACTTTTCTTTTTCTTTTTATTAACTTTTTATAATTAAAGTAAATATTTTATTATAAAGTTTAATTATTTATTTTATAATAAAGAGTAAATTTAAATATATTATATAATTAAGATATATATTATTTATTTAATTTTAAATTATTTTAAATAATGTAAATAATAAATTAAATAATACATTTTTTAATTTTATTTATTTTTAAATATAGTATAAAAAAATATAATTAAAAGGTAAATTATAATAATTTAAAAAAAAATATTATTTAAGAAAGTATATTATTTAATAATATTTTATATTAATATTTAAATTATTAATTATAATAATTACTAATTATAATATTAAATTAACTATATAATTAAGTTTTACTAAATATATTAAATCAAGTTAATTTCCTTATATAATATAACCTTAATAGTTATAAATATAAAATACTACTTAATTCTTATTAAATAATAACTTTATTAAATAAATATATTAAGTTTTATTTACTTACTATATAAACTTTAAGTATTACTTATAAGTTATAAGTCCTTTTTTTATTTACTAAATATTAAGTATATAAGTAATTATAAAACCTTATATTTACCTTACTTTTTTTATTATAATTAATTAAATTTTAAGTATATTAATTATAACCCCTTATATTTTATATTCTTTATATTGTTTATTATTTTGTTTATATTTAATACTTATATTATAAGCTATATTTCCTTTTAATTAATTTAATAAACTAATAACTTTAATTAACTATTTAATTAAATAAGCTTTTAAAATTAGTAAATAACTATAAATTCCTAAATAAATTAAATAATATAATAAATAAAAAGGAATTATTATTTACCTTAATATTTAATAAACTTAATAGTAATAATAAGGAAAATATTATTTAAAAACTTAAGTTTAAACTTATTATTTTATTTTTTAAAATATTATTAATAATTATAACCTTTTATTTTATAATATAATTAAAAGTATAACTTATATTAATATATATTAATAGTATAAGTGTTTAAAAAAGGGTATATAAATTTTATTTAAAAATATTTTAAAACTTTTTAATATTAATAATTTAAAGAAAATAAGGAGATAAGTTAAGGATTATATATTACTTAGTTTTATAAAAGGACCCTTTTAAAGAGATTTTAAAAGTACTTAAGTAGTAATTATTAATACTTAATAAGTAAATACTATATTATATAAGGTTTAATAGTAGAACGTTTAAGTTTCTATACTAATATAGTATTAACTCCCTTATAAAATACTTATATACTTAATAAGTCTATAAACCCCTATAAATCTATAGTAAATACTCTTTTATATAAGCTTAAATTATAGGAAATAATTAAAATTAAAATTTAAATATATACTTTATAAAATTTTAATATAGTAAAGTAAATAATAAAGGTTTTAATTAAAGTAACTAGTATTATAAATAGGAATATAACTTATAAGTTAGTTTTAATTATTAAATTAACTTATAAAGCTAAATATATTAAAGGTAAAGTAAATATAATACTTTTAATATAAAGTATAAATAAGATAAAAAGTAATATAAATATTATATACCTATAAATCTTTATTAATAAAGCTTAATTAAGTAAAAGTATATTTATTAAAACTTTAAAGGTAGAAAATATTAGTAATAATATTATAGAATTAAATATTAAAGGCTTTAAGGTTTAAATTTTAAGGACTAATTAAAGTTACTATTTAAATATATACTTTATAATATTATTATATAGTAAAATTTATTAAAATAAAATAAATAAAGCTTTAAAGTTAACCTTATTATAAAGTAACCTTAAATTTTAAAGTAAATAATTAAGAAATATTAAAAATAATATAAGTTAATAACTATATTTTATAGTATTATATAATATTATTAATTAAATATTAAAACATTATATTTATTCTTATAAAGCGTTAATTACTTTATTTAATATATATTATTATAAGCTTATTATTTAATCTTTTATAAATACTTTATTTATTAAAGGGCTTTAATATATTATCTTAAAATAATAAGGTTACTAGTAAAGTTTAATCCTTTAATTAAATATATTATTAGTTTTATAAACTTTTAAGTAATAATTTTATAAGCCTTTATAATATCTTTATTTACTTTTTTAATAGTTTTATAAGCTTTATTAATAGCTTAAAATAACTTTAAAATAATAGGGTTACTAAGTTATATTAGAGAATTAACTTAAACTATTTCCTTTACTTTTTTTATTTCTTTATCTTTATCCTTTATATCCCTCTTTACTTACTTTAATATTTCTTTATTATATAAATAACCTCCTTTATAAGTATTAATTACTCTATATATACTTAGTAACCTTTAAATCTTATCCCTTATATATTTAGCTATAAAAAGCTTTAAGTATATTAAATTTTAAAAATAGTTTTATATTTAACTTACCTTTAAATTAATCTTTCCCTTTAATTACCTTTATAAATAAAATTTATTCCCCTTTTTAAAAAGTTTAAAAAAATATAGTAAATATATAAATTAAAGGTATAAGTTTTATATCTTACTTTTATTTTATATTTACTTAAAATTAACTTTACTTATAACTTATTTACTTTAAATAAAGATATAATAAGGCTTTAAGTTAATATTACTATTAAAAAAGGTTATTATAAGTTACTTTAAATATATTAATTAATCCTTATCCCTCCCTTATATTTATTTTACTATAATAACTTTTAACTTATAAAATCTTTAAATACTTTTTATTACTTAATATTTTAATTTAAAGGAGTTAAAATTTTAAATATTATAAAATATTAATTTATTTCTTTTATAAACTAATACTATAAATAAACTTTTAAGGTTTATTATATTTATACTAGTTTTAAGGAATTTAAAAGCCTTTAAAATTCCTATAAATAAATCTAATATAAAAAGAACTTATTAACTTATAGTTAAATTATATATAAAGTTAATATAATCTTTAATTATTTATTTAAGTTTATAAAAGTTTTAAAGTAAAGTTTTAATATAAATTTTATAATTTTTAACTTTATTTCTTTTAATATTTATAATAAAAGAATTATATTTTAATTTTAAATAATATATAAGGTATTTTAATTTTTATAAATAAAGAATAATATAAATAATAGTTTTATTTTATGTAAATATTAATTAAAATTATATAACTTTATATAAATATTAAAGTTATTAAGTTTTTATATAAAGTTTATAATTTATAAATAAATTATAGTTAACTTTATTATTAATTATAATTAATATATTAAGATATTATATTAATTAAAGCTTATAACTTATAAATACTTTTTTTACTTTAAAAGATAATAAAGATCTTTATTTAATTATTAAAAACTAAATTAATATACTTTATATAAGCCTTTAATAATAAACTTTTATTAACTATTAAATATTATTATTTAAAACTTAAGTAATATAATATTATAAGTATATATCTTTATATTATTACTTTAATATTTATATAATTATAATAAAATTATACCCTTTATAAATCTTTTTAATAATTAAGTTTATTTATAATATAAAAGATTAAATAAGTATAACTTCTATAGTATTTATAATACTTTATATACTTAATAAGTAAAGATAAAAGTTAATAAATAACCTTAATTTAATACTTAACTTTTAAGAAACTAGTAAATAATTAAATAAACTATTAAGGTTATTTTATAAATTATAATAAATTAATTAAAGTAATTTAAACTTTAATAATATATAAAATTTATAACTTTTTTCTTTATATTCTATATAGTAAATAATCTTTATTTTTATTATTACTATATTATAATACTTATAACTTAACTTAAGTTTACTTTTATTTAATTATTATTTTACTTTTTTTTATTTAAGTTAAATAAATTTATATTATTCTTTTAATATTTACTAATATAAGTAATACTTACTCCTTTTTTATAATTATATAATCTTTTTACTATTATTATTATTATTATTACTATAATTACTATTATTACTATTATTATTATTACTTTTTTTACTCTTAACCTTATTTTTATTATAATTATTACCTTTATTTTTACCCCTTTCCTTAATATTATAATCTTTATACTCATTATTTTTATTATTTATTATAGTAAAGTTAATAAAAAAGTTAAAAAAAACTTAAATAAAGAAACTTAAATAAATATATTTATTATAAATATCTTTAATTTATTATACTTTTAGTTATATATCTTTAAAGTATACTTTAAAGATATATTTTAAATAGGTTTTATATATATAATTTACTTTATAATATATATTATAACTTAAATATATTTTATTACCTTTATTATTATCTTTATAATTTTTAAAACTTTTTAATATAAATTATTTAATTATATAAATAATAATGTTTATAATTTAAATTATATTTTATTTTAATAATATTTTTTATTATTTTAAGGAAAAATATAAATATTAGTATTAACTTACTTATTAATATGTTTTAAGTTATTATTATTAAAAATATACTTAATATTAGGTTATTTAATATTAATATTTTACTTTTTATAACCTTCTTTATAAAAGTTAAGGTTATTAAAGGTATTATTAACTTTATTTACTTTATCTTAAATAATAATATAATTATTATTATTAGCTTTATTATAATTAAATTTATTAAAGTTATTAATAATAATTAATAAAGTAATAACTTTAAAGTTATAATTAATTTAAAGTAAATAATAATTTAAATAAAAACTTATATTTAGATAGTTTTAATATTTATAATATAAATTAAAAAGTTTTATTTAATAAACCTTATAAAAAAGTATTTAAATTATTATTTTAAGTATTTAATATATTTCTTTATTATTATATACTCTATAATTTAACTTTATAATATCTTTATTTATAATACTAATAACTTTAAATTTTATTTTATTAAAAAGCTATACTTATTTTTAATATAGTTATATTTAGGTAAAAATATTATTATTATAAATAAAGAGTTAATTTAATATTAACTATATATTATTATACTTTTATTAATATAAGCTACTTATTATCTTAATTAAAAGTTTAATTAATTTAAATATATATCTTAAATATAAAACTATTAAGTTAATAAAGTATTTAAAGTAAAAATAAATATTTAAGTAAATCTAGTACTATTACCTTAACTAGTTATTAATAGGTTTTAAATAAAACCTATAATTATACTTCTTAGTTAAACCTAATAAGCTAAATATAGAAATAGTAGGTTTACTATATTTAACTATATATTTATTTATCTTACTCCCTTTTACTTTAAACTTACTTATCTTTATATATTTTATAGGTATATAAATACTTTTACTAATAAATTTATTTATAGGTATATTTACCTTATAATTAACTTTTTAGTTTTAAGGTATTATTAAATAAATAAATTAAAAACTATATATTATTTATAATTATAATTTAAGGTTTTAAAAGATTAATAAGTTAATTAATTAACTTATTAAAATATTTATAATATAGTTAATAATAGTAGCCTTTAACTTAAATAACCTTACTTTAAATATATTATAAGCTATAAAGGCTATATTTATAAAAAGGGTTAATAGTTAATTACTTATACTTTTAATTAAATTTATAATAATAAGTACTTTTAATAATAAAAGTTTTAAAAGTTTTAAAATTAATTTAAAAAATAAGTTAATACTTTTTAAATACTTTAATTTGTTTTATTATAGTTATTATTAACAAAGTACTTAAATAAAAATAAATAGGTTATAATTCTTATTACTTATAAATATAATATTTAATAGTAGTATTAATTAGTTTATATTAATAATAAATAATTATTATTAAGTAAGGTAAAATTATAATAATATAAAGATAAAAGGTTAATTTTAAATATATATTAATTATTAAATATTATTAGTTTTAATAGGTATAATAAGTAGGAGTAAAGATAAAGTAAAAAAGGGATATTATTTTTATTAAGATAATATTTTTAATTATTAAACTATATATAATAGTAATATTTAAGTTAATTTTAATAATATAACTAGGGCTGGAATACCCCTTTTTAAATAAAATAACTTACTTTTTCTTTATTAAAAATTTAGCTTAAGGTAGTTAAATATAAAGTTATATTAATAAAAAGTTTAAACTTTATTATTTTATATTAAGTATTATTAAAATATAATAAAAATTAATTTTATTATAGTATTAAAATATATATATATTATAAAAAGAAGTTTAAGTATTAATTTTAATTATAAATTAAGTTTATAACATTAAAATTAAGTATATTAAATCTATTTACATAATAGGGCTGTTTTTATAATTGTATGGCCGGTTGAGGGGTATGGCCAGCAGTGTGGTGGGGTACTCTACCATGGGCTGAAGGGGCACCTGGGGCACCTGGGGTTGTGTCCTCCGCCTGCCCCACAACACCCTGCCCCACAACACCCTGCCCCCCCCCGTTTCACAGGGACTCTATATCCACATCTCCTAGGCTCTGATGTAGCTTATGTACCTGTAAACATGCTGCAGTGATTGATTTTGAAGTTGAGTGCATACATATGCTGGGTTCTTCTAGGATCTCTGAGTCCTTGCCGAAACAAATACCGGTTTTGTAGACAATGGAAATGTATATCAACATCGCTCAAAAAACAAATTCTCGTCTGTCGTTTTTGTACAGAGCACTCCATTGAGATTTTTTGCAGTTCTTCGCCCTCAGAGGAGCCGTACCCACTCTATCAAAACTTGAGTGGATACATCATTGATCTAGGCTTTCGGCTGAGGATGACTGACATACCCGTTATCATTTTATCGCCCTTCGATCTCAGTATAAGCATCATGGCCAGACAGCTCTCACACTGCCTGTCTTGTCTTCACCCTAGTGCCAGAGAAGATGCAGGGAGACGAAAATCTCCTAGGCGGCATTCGAAGGGTTGGTCCAGCTCAGACACATCATGTTATCAGCTTAGCATAGCCCACGCACGAGCGCTCTATCGGCTTCCCGCCCCCGTCCGCCTTCCCAAAGAAGCACGGGTCCCTCTCCAGCTGCGCCTGAACCCACACGGGCCACTCGTTGTAGCGGGTGAGGCCCGGCTCGACCTGCCTGTTGAGGTACCTCAGCCACCGGCCCATGCCCTCGTCCATGTTGTTCTTCTCGTTCTGCTTCTGCGGCGACCAGGACTTCTCGACCTCCGTGATCACGGCCATGATCTGTTTGATAGCGATCCCTGAGGACAACAACAGTCAGTCGCCCTGTCTTGTATATTTTTGTAGACTTTGGGTCGCGCTGGGAATACCAGGTTTGCGTGGTGGAGAAGGGTTCGAGATCGAGTAGAAGACGTACAGTTGGTAGCCAGCAGCGTGAAGACCTGGTCGCTGGGGTCTACTACCCTGGAGAAATCGTCCTGTGGGAGCAACATCCACCAAGAGTAGTGATCGCCCATAGCTTTATATGCTTCGAGTGCCGAAGAAACGTCAGCTCAAAGGAAGATGGAGCCAAGAATTGGCACGGCTACAAACCTTTATAAGGTGACTTCTCGTCAAGTCCATTCGCCATGTCCTCTGTCATCTGAAGGTACTTCAGCTTCAGGTCGTCCCCAGCACAAAGGCTCCTTAATCCATCCAGAGAAGCCAAGGCTCCGGCCTTCCATTCCCACATGCCCTCCGGTAAGGTCACCTTATCTATATGCGGCTTGAGGAGATCGCCCTGCTCCTGGTTTAGCAGGCGTTTGAACATGAAGTCCACGCCGGCCTTCCACATCTGTATCACAATGACGATCAATCCTCTGATGAAGGCCATGTATTCAGTCACTACAGCGTGCAAGTCAGTGACCAGGAAATAAAATCCTAAATCGTGAGCAAGCACGAAGATTGGTGGACATGCAGCGTACAGTATGGCAAGGGACTCAACATGCAGCGGGGGACAATCTGAGGGAGCTTTCTTACTGCCGTCTTCTAAAATCACGCTCTGGAAAGTCAGAGCAAAGCAAGTAGCAATCAAGGCGTTGCCCTCGGCGTAGGTGATGCCCTGGTCGCTGGAGGCCAGCTTGCGCTTGATGGCCTGTATGGACTTCAGACGATGGACCATGGCTGCCTCGGCAAGCGAGGGATCAGACGCGATAAGCTCGGAGGCGGCGAGGCCCAGGATGCTGTGCATGAGGAACTCGTACTGCGAGGATAGACATGGTCAGCACCGGGACAGCGGCACCCTCTCTAGCTCCTTGCGTTGCTGCTGTTGGTGTTCACGTATAAGGGGGGTGGGTGAGCAGGGGTACACACAGTATATGATAAGCATGGCACCTCGTGAGTCCAAATCCGGTCGTTCCCAAGGGGATGGTGTGGGAATGATTCCAGAAGGAAATGCTGGAAAAACCGCATGTCCTGCATGCTGAAGACAGGGATCTGTTGTGCCGGCTGAATGCCCACCAAGGCCGTATCAGTCATCACATACTCCGGACCATCAATTGCACTTGGGATGTGCTAACCTGGTGCACAATTGGTGGTGTAGCTGGATATTGGCACTTCAACTGTCCCTTTGTGCAGTGACCACAGGCAGGACGAGTCTCTTGACACTAGAAGGATGGATCAGCGCAGGCTCATCAACAAGTGAGACAGCAGGTCGGTGATCACCTTGATCCGTCGTTTCTTGCAGTTGAAACAGCCATTGCGGGACTTGAAGTGCCCTCTTCTCTCGTTCTTCTTCTTCGAAGGGGCTCTAGTGAGGGCATCCAGGTGCGAGATTGGCAAGGGCCCACGCGGGACGATGGCCTGCTGCGGAGAGTTTGACATGGTGGCGGAAGACGACGACGTCTCTCCGCTCGAATTGTCGGCACTGAGGTGCTGGGGAAAGGCATCGAAGGAGTATCCGTTGGATTCTGTGCCGCCTGAGAAGACAGGAATGTCCGATAGTCCTCGAACCATGATGGTCGTCTCGGTCAGCGTATGCACAGCGGATCTCGATGCAGTGACGAGATCGTCCTATGTTGACGAGTCGGGGCCAGCCAGGTGTAGTTAATGAGAGCCGCGGGGTGAGGTCAGCTCCGATCAACAGTGAGGCTGAGATGCCGAGGCGAGCCGGCCTGTCCTTGACTAGACCGTGAATCCTTCGAGCACGCGGGCAAGGCAAGGCATTCTGCAAGGCTGTTCTTTGTTGCGCCGGCCTTTCACATCAAATCTCGAAGCCACGGGGGAATTCATGTGACATGAATCAAAAAATACTCGAGTGATCATTCAAGTTTCCCTCAATAATCTGGGTCAAACCAGGAAAGGAAGTTTAATTCTAAAGATCAACGACTGAACGGCACCGCTCGATTAGACCCAGTCGATACTGAAATGCATTTGGGGCAGACATAAATGAGCCAAAGAAAGAGTTCCAGCCATCATGGAGTTTTCATACTTTCAGAGAACAGGAAATGGCGTGAGCCCATGCCCGGCCTCGACTGCGCCGATGCGGCCGGGTTTTGTGGGGCCGGACCGGCCGATTGAATCTCGACACCGGCGGCAATTGCTTGGCAGACGCGGGACGAGAGCTCTTCTCAGTGCATCATAGCTGTCCCTCTGATATTTGGCAGAAGACGTTAAGTTAGCTCACCATAGTCTCGCTCACATGGTCACACTTCCCGCTCGAGCAGTTAGGTCGCGGAGTGCACTGAGGCGTTGTCCACTTACGCAGTGGTCTCGCAGCAAGTGGTGGTCGGGATAATACCGTGTGAACACCCGCAGACTTCGGATACCAGAGACAGCAGACACACAAGCAAGTCGTGATTGTGGACGAAGTCTCTCTTATTCACTTTCCCTCCCACCCTGACTTCTGAGGCGCGAAGAATACCGAGGTCTTTTGAGAATAGGGCGTGCCTCTTTCCTTGCGATTCCGGAGTGTTGGAGATTATTGCTTCATCCACAGCAAATGATGTGAGACTTCGACTTCAGCTGCGATTGCAACTGCTCCTCTAATATTTTCGCTTCGTCAGAGGAGCTGTGTAGTCGTGTCGATATGATGAGATGATGAGATGATGAGACTTGTAATTGGGATCGCATCTGTGCTGTATTGCCAAGTCCACGGGTCTTCTTGTCGGAGTCGGAGTCAAATGCCGATATGTAATTTCTCCGTATTTTAAAAACGCATGTCTCGCAGCTTGCATCATCTAGACAGGGAGGGACACTATAAAGGGAACAGGTTGGCTGACTGCAGGCAACCTGCTCCGCAATCGAATCGAATCGAATCGAATCGTATCCTCGAGGTCATCTCTCCTAGCGCGCCTCATATAGTGAATATCTAGTGCACATGTGATCACAGGTCATATCGGGTGATATTGGTCAACTCGAGGCTGTGCGAAGGGCCATCAAAGGCTATGAATGTCCTAGGAATCAAGAGGGAGGGGTGCACAAGATGCAGCGAGAACGAGCTACTTATTGCTGGCGAGACAGGGACAAATTGAGGCCACTGACGCGCGTGTGCGACAGGACACGGCCGGTTCAAAACGGATGACAGGTGGAATCCCAGCAGATCCTGCCGGTCGGGAAGCCACTTTTCCAAGACAGTCTCACAGAGTGGAGGAGAAGACCGCAGTGGCTTGTGAGTCCTGAGGAGACTTTACACTGCAGACAGTGGCGCGAATGATATTCTGCCACGAGTCTGCCTCGGCAACATCACAGTAGGCTGGATTCTACATGTGTTCTCATTTTATGCTCAATACATTGGGAAAGCGACTGCCGACACGCCCAAAGCCCTTTTGCAGATCTCTCTAAAATTGACTGCGCGGCGGAGGATTTTTTTTTTGGGAGTGCGAGGCTTGGCATTCAGATTAACTTCTGGGGAACAGTTCGTCCCATCAGTGGTCGAGCAGGTCCCTCCAAATAACCTTCTCATGTGCGTCTCACCTGCATCCGAACAACTGGTGGGCGGCCGCCAGATTGTCAGGAGGCGGGCGCGAGCACACGGCAAGTAAACTAGCACACCTGCACACATGGGAGACCAAAACATGGTGAAACAGCCAGCACCGAGTGCGTCCTGTCCTGTCAGCCGGTGCAATGTGGCGACAGCAAGACGATACGGGTGGCGCCAGGGAGGGCTCAGCATGGACAGGCCCAGCGCCAGGTGAGTCGGGAGGAGAAGGAAAGGGTGGGTGCAATCTCGGTTAGGTTTCGCGTGCATGCAACCCCCTGGCGGTGATCCGGGCAGAGGCTGTGAGGAGCCCGGGTGCACCCATCCAATCGTAGATCCAGGCCCGACGATGGGAGGAAAAAAGTGACTTCGGATGGCGGGTGGGGTGCCTGCGGTGGCCAGTGCGGTTGCAGTTGTGTTGGTTTTCTCGTTTGTGAAGGCGCCTCGTGGCTCTCAAACCGGGGGATCTGGGAATGTCCAACGGCGGCGGCGACAGGTGAGGAGAGGACTGGCCAGGGGTAGGGGCGCACATGCGCCTGATTGGGAGCGTCTACCGGCACCGCAACAGCCGGCCTCGTCACTGTTCAGCGTGGGACGGGACGGCGCAGCGCTGTGGGCCATCAGAGGGCAGCTGAATGCACGGATGATGCGGTGGGCTGTTGACGTTGGCGGCCGTCGTAAGCAGGACAGGCTGGTGGATGATTCTCTCGCGTGCTCTCATTTCTCCTGCTGCCAGCCGAGGCGGGGCGAGGGCCCGATTAGAACAAGAACAAAAGTCAATCGAAGCTTCCAGGGCTACCTGGGCTACAGTATCTTACACCACACGTGTACACAGTAGTGTGGTGCAGGCTGGCTCGCGACAGGATTCCCGCGGCTTGGCAGGGCAGCACTGAGCTTGTCACGCCCAGAGCAGCGTCGATTGGTCGCGGGGGTCGAATCTGTGCCTGGTTCCTGCATCTCGGGCCCACCACCACGACCCAGCACCCGGCACCGCAGCCCGGTATGGCCCCTGGTCCCCTGCAGGTCAGCAGTGTGTGTGTGAGTGTGTGTGTGCTTTGCGCAGAGTAGCGCGAATTACTGTTGGGTGCCTGTAATGAACCGTACTGTATCAAGGGGCCAGGAAAGCAGGCCTCGCCACCAATGACAACCGGCTGATGGGCAGCGAGGCCGGGATCCCACACGCGGGATCACAGCACACCAACCTGAGGTTTATTAGTGCAATCAACTCTTGTTATTGTCAATTCAGCACTAGTACTGAGGGACAGAAACACACAGATTCTGTTCTTCAAGTGCCGAAACGTGGGTCACCGGGTGGTTCGTTTCTCATTTATAGTCTATCTGTGCGCTGTAGTCTGTCTTTACGGAGTACAGCACTGCATTTCAGGGCCAACAATAGCTCGATGTGTTTGAACCACCTGGCAGACCTACAATGTACCTGAATATGTATCTATGCCACCGTGCGGTACACAGCAGGGTGCTTGAGATCGTACAAACGTGTGGGATGGACCAAGTCTCTCACATCTGGCCTCCTGCCAGCTCTTGGAGCCCGAGTCTTTGCTGCGTGATGTGCCGTGTCTCTCTCTCTGCTTTACAGGGGCAGGTACCCAAGTACATCACGCTGTGGTGTGGTAGCGCCAGCGGGCCCGCCCTATCCCCCTGGTCCTAGTCCTGGCTAAGCTTCCCTGTCCCTGTCTCTCGGGTCCGTCCAAGAAGAAGTCGTCGTCGTCTCTGGCGCCAACTCGTGTACATCCCGGGGGCCAACCGGGCGGAAAACCCACTTGAGTGACCACATCACCAGCAGTCTGGCAGTCAACCCAGGCCCAGACCTGCCAGACATGGCGCATCGCCGACCAACAAGCCCACTTCCCAGGCCGGCCCCAGTATTTCTTTTCAACGCCTGCCCCTCCCACCCACGTAACCTGTGCCATACCAGCCCGTATCGTGCGTCGTTTCTCCTTCTCATCCTCGCCTGAGCCCACTTTCTTCCTCACAGTCCTTTCCTCACGGTTCCACGCCCGCAACCTGGTCGGTCGTTCACTCTTTCTTCCCTCTCCCGGCCCCAGTCCCGAGGGTCCACACTGCAGAATACTTCAACAAAAAGGTCGCCAGCCTCGACCCTGACCTGACGCGTGCGTCTTTTTGAAGCCCACCCTCCTCCGCCTCCGCCCACGCCGTCCCCAGAACGCGCAAGCACTCCTTTTGCGTCTTTGACAGACCGCACTCTTTTGCACTGCATCGCATTGGCCTTCACCAAGCCGCACTTCCCAAACGCTCTTAAGCATTCACTCGCCATCCTTTGACCATCTGTCGGCACGAGGCATTCCTTTCTCTGTCCCAATTCGGTCATCCCAAGTTCGACGTACCGGACAAAAGCAATCACTTGTCCTTGTTCTCGATTCCAGGATCTTCGTGGCTCTTTCTTTAGCCCGAATAGGCAACTTACTGTCCAACGATCACTACGACAAGAAGCACTCTCTCGCCCACGATGCTCACCAAGACCTGCTTCGCGCTCGCCTCGGCCGCGCTCGCCAGCAATGGCGCCATGGCCCTGGGCCACCGTCACCGCCATGGTCATGAGCAGAAGCGTGCTCTCATCTACGAGACCACCGAGACCGTCACTGATATTGACTGGGTCACCGTCACCGTTGATCCCAACCAACCAGCCACCGACGCCCCCGTCGCTGAGGCCACACCTTCCACCAGCTCCACTGCTGTAGAGGCCACTCTTGCGGTGCCCACCGTCGCCCTTCCCGCAGCTCCTGCCTCTTCTTCTTCTTCGTCGTCGTCGGTCGTCGTCGTCCCGACTCCCGTCTCGACGCCGAGTGCGGCCCCTACTACGTTGGCCACGAGCGTGAGCGTCGCCTCACCATCGCCTGCCACCCCCTCCCAGGTTCTGGAGACCCCCGAGGTTGCAGCCGTTGCCGCGACACCCTCCACGTCTTCGGCTGCGGCCGCGGCCACAGCTTCTATGGCCACGACGGCCACGACCTCCGGCAACAAGCGAGGTGCCGCTTACAACCTCGCCAGCCTCGTCTCCCCCCTGATTGGTGACGGCAGCAAGATCAGCTGGGCTTACAACTGGGGTCAAGTCAGCGATGGCCTGAGTGACGTTGCCAGCTCCCTGGAGTATGTCCCCATGCTGTGGAGCAACAGGGCCGACTTCATCTCGACCTGGGAGGCCAACGCCGAGACTGCCATCAGCAACGGCGCCAAGAACTTCCTCGGCTTCAACGAGCCTGACAACCCGGGCCAGGCCAACATGGACGCCGCTACCGCTGCTTCGGCCTACATCGAGTACCTGACGCCCCACGCTGGCTCTGTCCGACTCGGCTCGCCCGCAATCACCAACAGCGGAACCGACGGAGAGGGTGTGAGCTGGTTGAAGGAGTGGGTCACTGCGTGCAACGACCAGTGCGGGTTCAGCTTCTGCGCCGCGCACTGGTACTCCCCCGCCAGCAGCTCCGACTTCCTCAACTACGTCACTCAGGTCCACGAGGCGTGCGGCACCGACAAGACCGTCTGGATCACCGAGTTCGCCCCCACCGGCGCAGACGACGCCACCATCTCCTCGTTCCTCGAGGAGGTCCAGGACGCCCTTGACAACAACTCGACCTACAGCTTCGTCGAGAGGTATTCTTACTTCTACGTTGCTGATGGCTCCCTGGTCACTGGCACCTCCGCCAGTACCTACGGCAACACCTTTGCCTACGGCTCCTGATCACCCAGCGGGTGTGTCATGGGCGTATCCTGATTCTGTTTATTGTTTTTTTTTTTTTGAAAGGAGGTCATTGGCGTTCAGATGAGCTCCTAGACTCAGGATTTGGCGGTGATCATGGTGGGACACTTGGAGATACCTAGACCCCGGAGGCAGGGTCCAAAAGCTGCTTCACTTCTTGTACATAAAACCATACTTTTTCTCTTCTTTTTCTATCCGAATCAATTGGATTTGAGACGGACCAAGAAAAGACACTTCGACAGACAGTGAGTGCAAGGCTCTCACGAAACCCATAGCTGGGCGGCCAGATCTGTACATCAGAGCAAGATACAGGCACCCGGAAACGAGGTCGATGATCTGACCTGAGGTTGGATCCACGATGACTTATGCCACGAATGAAAATAGCAAATAGTCAAGTAAAATGTTTGACCCAAGTAAAAGCTTGCGTGACACGATCTGCTTCTTTGTGACCAACACCAAATTACTCGCCACAGCAAAATACCTGCTCGCCGTGGGTCCTCCGATGATAGCGCAATCAGTATGTCTCTGCCCTTGGCGGATGTTCCGTGAAGAGAAACGGGGGACAATGGCGGAGAGCATCCGCCCTTGGCAACATGCAACGCCGTCTAGGACGAAATTCACTTCGCGCACACAATCGACCCATCTTCCGCGCATGGGGGTCTCACCAAGCGACGACCACCCCCCTGCGCTCGAACCAGGCAAAGCAGGGGCAGACAGCACCGCTCATGAACCCCACTCGCGCAGACCGCACACACGCAAGGGAAGAGTTCAGCTAGGGCGCGAGCACCCAATGAGTCGAGAATGTCCATTCCGGCTTCACGGCCGCGGCGGCGGTGTGGGAGCCGCCGCCGCAGTGGCATCTCTTTCGTGATGTGGGCTTCCCGGGCTAACGCGTGGAGACTTCTCAGAAAAAGGAAAGAAAAGAAGAAAAAAAGGGAGAGGGAAAGAGGAAATGGCACTGTTTCGGCTTTTACGACTCCGAACTCGACGAGCAGCTTGAGGAAGAGGAGGATGAGGATCTTGGTGACCAAACTGGCGGCTCTCGGAGCAATCCCATTGTGCTTGATTATCAAGTCTCGAACGAGATGGCTCGTCAGTGGGAACCCTTTGCTGGAAAGTCTACTGTAAATGGTTTTTACCAGGCAATGGCCAAGGTACTAACATGGCCGTTCTATTTGCACTGCAAGTAAAGAAACCACCAGCCCAAGGGATCAATCAAAGATAGTGCCCACAATATCAAATACTACCTCGCCTATTCGGGGATAGGAGGTGCAGTGTAGCCACCTGTGTGTCCCGTTTCTCGAATCGCATTCCACAAACAATTGTGGATGTCTCTTCTGGCTGGAATCCCGAGGCGTAAGCCGATTACGCGTCGGCCCAAGCTTTATCATTACTCTTTGAGAATCCCGCGGTGGTGTGACGGTGCTTCGGGACCTGTTAACCGCACACTTGAGATGGGCCCTTGACTCTTGGATGGAACCAGCGTTGACTCCATCAGACTTTGAATCTGTTCCAGGGCTGCTGTAGGTATCGATCATCATGGGTAAAGGCGTGAATTCTCCTCTTTGGGTCACTACAAGAGATGGCAGGCTCCTAGCCCTATGAATTGTTCTCAAAATGTCTCTGTCAATTGGCAGAAAACTTCACGTCGGAAGCACGGTCAGTCAACAGATAATAATAGAGAATGCAGATATACAACACAGAGAGATAGGGACACGTGAATTTCTTGGCTTCCAGAGCCGAACAAGCTACGTCCTATCTACCTCCAGTAATCCGAAGAGTGCGCCCGCCCCTGGGGCAGCACTATTTCCAGCCGGCCGAGCCAGTACTCGTGGCCGCCAGAGGCGCGGCGCCCCGAATCGAGCGCGGCGTACTGCCGCCGCGACTCCAGCCGGAAGGCCTTGACGCGCGCCACCACATCCTCCATGCCCCGCAGCTCTGCCTTGGTGGGCAGCCTGATCTCCGCGGCCGCCGCCGGCAGCATGATCGAGTCCCACGCGCGGTCGAAGATGAACGACCCCGTCGGCACGCCCGCCGCGACGTGGTTGGGCGTCGCGGGGCTGGCGCCCGCGCGGTTGGCCTCGTCGCAGACGTTCCTCATGTACTCGTTGACGGCGGGCGGGTTCTCCGGGCTGATGACACCTGGTCCGACCCAGACTGAGACGACCAGCTCGACGGGCTGGCTGGCTTCACCAACTGGGTTGATGGTGAAGTTGACGTGCTCGCCCCTTGCCTTATTGAAGGGGTAGGCGTCGATCTTCTCCGCCTTCGTGGAGGGGTTCTCGTCTTTGGTGTCGGCGTCTTTCGGCTCCGTGGCTTCGGTTGCCTCTCCGACCGCCTGGTTCTTGCCCCTAGAGTTGACTGGCGAGGAGGATGGTCCCCACGCGCTCTCGCTGAAGAACGAGAATGCCTCTGTTCCCTCTTCTAGTAGCGCTCCCGAGTCCAACTCATCGGTCTCGTTCTCGAGAGAACCGAGCTCGTCCTTGGCGTCTGGTTCAAACTCGAGCCGGACGTGGCGGAGACCCCTTAACACAGGCGGGCCTCGGAAGGGTAGTAACGTTCTTGTGCGCTCGATGGCTTGCTCCTGGAGAGCAGCAAGACACAAGAAGTCGGTCAATCGTTGAGAAACGATACCGGTTGAGTACCTCGGGATCATTGAGATGGTGAGCGAATAAAGGCGCGGGTTCATGTCTGGTACGAATGTCTGCGGGTATGCCAGGTCGAGTCTCTCTCGCATGTACGTCTCCGCCAGCCACAAGTTGGTAAGCTCGCCTGTGTTGCGAGATTCGAGAGTTGGAGTGTTTGTTATCAAGGAGTGGTGAGCCTTGAGTACGCGTAGGTTCGAGGATATGACGGGGCGGAATAGGTATGCGGCTCCTGGGAGGGCATACAAAGTGGCGGATTTGGAGAGGTAAGGTGCTTTGCTGTGCCAAGCCAAAGTGTGGTGAGACGGCAGACGTGTTTTGTCGCATTCGAAGTGTTCGATGTGCCCCGGAGACTCGCGAAGGAAGCACTTCACGGCGGAGGCACTGATGTTGAGTTCATTGAGATGCAAATGAGTAGTGCCCGCCCGCGGATGAGGCCAGTGAAGTCGTTGGTGTTGTGGGTGTAATGCATCTGGTAGTTCTTCCCCTGAAGCACCCGCCAACACCTTGACGGCGTCCTGTGCCGAGTCACCTCGGATGCGTTCTCGTCCCTTAGATCGACCACGCAGTATGGCCTGACCTTCCTCTCCAGTGTAATCGCCATTCGTGGCGCCGTAGACCGGGGGATCCGCAAGATATCTGTCAGCAGAGGAAAATGTCGCACTCCACTCAGATTCGTCAACGAAATACAGTCCACGGTCAGTTCGATCTTGGCCATTGTTATAGACGTGTCTGATCTGTCCCTCAACACTGAAGTGATTGCTCGACTGTAGCCTAGTGTTTGAGTAGGTAGGGAGGCTATATTCTAACACCGTTCGGAGGAATTCGTCACTCAGCCCGTTCCTGGACACATCAAGACTCCATAGCTGCGTGCCGAATTCGCGCACGATTGCACCGGCTGTCAGATCAGTCAGACTTTTTCCTCTGAGCTTCAGGATGCGGAGGTATGGCAGGTCGTGGGATATGAGCGCCCCTTGGTTCCCGAGGGTTCCTGGAGTATTGGACATATCCAGGTAGACCAAGCCAATGAGCCACTGGCCGCCAAAGCACCTTGCCGGGAGCGATGTCCCACAATTGGCAATGCTGATGAGATGGACCTTGTCCAGAGAAACGATTGTACTCGAGCGGAACGCATGTCTGGACAACATGGAGAGGTTCAGCTGCAAGTGTTCATCGAGCAACAAGCAGCGCAGATTGGGGAGACGAGTTGCTAGTTCGCGAAAGCTATTGTTGTATGCCTCCTGATGCTCCTCTAGCCCAGAAGCGGAAGCAAATCCACGGAAATCCATAACGGCCACCATTGACGCGGTATACGCGTCCATATCTTTTATGTGGGCGAGGAATTTCGAGTACCACTGATAGTCTTGACGACGGAGTGTGTCAACCACTTTGCCCTGGGAATACATCCAGCAAGAAGCAACAAATAGGCAGAGTACTCACCATAAGAAATGTCACGATTCGACGTGCGTACGACCGCAAGAGGATCCCTCCACGCTCGTGGAGCGAAAAGACGGCGAAAATGCTTGGACACGCAGCATAGGCTTCTGTAGTCTGAGGGGTCGATGTATGGCGCAACAAGCTCAAGCCACTGCCTTTTGCTAGTAGCGTCCGGGTAGGAGGGTAGTTGCTCCATCATGAAGAATGCTGGTGTATGGTCCAGCTCGAGAATATCCAGCTGTCCAGAGAGTAGATGACAAGGTGGTGACAAGGAGTCATGGGAAATGAAGAAAGGCCAGCCGGTTGAAGCCCAAGAGAAGTTACCGAGATAGTCTGCACGGAGGGGTCAAGAAAGGAAACCTCTCATGAAGTCTCACACCAAAGTGCACGACTGACGTTGTCCCATGTTTCTCGGGCCGAATGACGATAAAAGACGCCCAACATGCGGGTAGACAATGAGGGAGAGATGCAAAGCCGGATGAGAGAAGGCAGATGTGTTGGGGGGGGAGGAGATGCTCGACCTGGGAGAGATGTGCAAACTTGCCCGGGCCCCTTTCGTGAGAGACACCTTGATGTAGTGTTCCTTTCTCTACCTCAGCAAGAGACAAGCGAGAATCAGCTCGGCAATGTTTGCTGCGAAGACATATTGTAATAGTTGACATGCGGCTCAAGGAAGAGTTGCGGACTGAGCGTCATCTCAGTCTTGGTCACTGGGGCTTAGTGATCACTTGATGCTTGGAGGGCCGATTTGCAGTGATTGGCTGCATGCGCTAGAGTGCCTCTTCGGCTGAGCCACATCTGAGGCCAGAACTATGGGTAACCAGTGAAGACGATGAACAGAGAGATAATTGGAAAAAAGATACCGCCATCTTGCGTGTTTATATGCAACTGCTTCTGTTCTCACCAAAAGGATGTAAGCCGTCTCATACATGCTGTCTTGGTCGTGCGAGGTGACTGTGTGGGTATCAAGTACTCGGAGGTCAGTGGGCGGAAAGGGCGGGTTGGATCAAAAAAGTGCAATAAGGGGGTGTCATAACACCGGCCGACTTTTAAAGCCCGGACTCCTCCCTCCCGAAGCAAATATATACAGGTTCAACGGCATAACTTGGTTCGCCGGCTAGAGATGCATGTAGCGTATTTCGTTATTCGTCCAAGCCATTCAAGACCGGGTAGCAGCAATTGCTTGCTCAAGGATGTTAAGGCCCTCCTGAATCTCCGCCTCGGAGATAGTCAATGGAGGCACAAACCGGAGTGTGTTGGTTCCTGCTGTAATCACGAGGAGTCCTCTTTCGCGGGCTGCCTTTACGATGGGCGTTGGGTCCTGGGTGAGCTGAAGACCAAGAATCAAGCCACGGCCCCGTATTTCGGAGATCAAGTCGGGAAACTTGGTCTGCAGCTGTTTGAAGCCGCTGGCAAAGACGGCACCTTTGGCTACTACGTCCTGTTGCAGAGAAGGATCTGCGAGTCTGTTGACGATGTAATGTGCCAGGCGACAGGCAAGGGGGTTGCCGCCAAAGGTGGTGCCGTGGTCGCCCACCTTGATCTTCTCGCCTACGTCCTTGCTTACGAGGACAGCGCCAATGGGGAATCCGTTTCCGAGTGCCTTGGCCGTGGTCAAGATGTCTGGGTGAGCCTCCTTGGGCAACCTGCCATGGGCCCAGAACGTTCCGGTCCGCGATAAACCACACTGGATCTCGTCGTAGTGCAAGACAGCGCCAACCTCCTTGCACCGCCTGGCCAGGGCGACCAGGAAGTCATCGCTGGCCACCTGAACACCACCTTCACCTTGTATGGGCTCGACTATGACACCGCACGTCTTTTCCGTAACGAGGTCGTTGATGGCAGAGATGTCGTTGTAGTCTCCGTACTTGAAGCCCGGCACCATGGGAGAAAAGGGCTGCTGGTACTTGGGGTTGGGAGTCGCCGAGAGACTGCCCATGGTCCGGCCGTGGAAGGAGTTGTTGAAGGTGACAAACTCGTGCTTGGCGCCGGATGGGTCGAGAATCTTGCCGACCTTGCGGGCGAACTTGATGCCAGCCTCGTTCGCCTCGGAACCGGAGTTGCAGATGAAGACGGAGGCGGCGTTGTGCATTGAACCAGACTCGAGGGTCTTCTCAACCAGGAGCTTGGAGAGAGCACCAGTCCAGGGGTTGTAGTAGAGGTTGGAGGCATGGACGAGGGTCTTGGCCTGGTCTGCAATTATCCTGGAGAACTCGGGGTCGCAATGTCCCAGGGCGTTGACAGCAATGCCGGATGTGAAGTCGAGGTAGCGCCTGTTCTCAACGTCCCACAGGTAGGAGCCCTCGCCTTGGACGAATACTGGCGGGGGGCGGGAGTAGGTGGCAACCATGTAAGGAGCATGGCCATCGACCATGGCGGCACTGGGCGAGTCGGCGGCGGGATCTGGGTTCGGGAGGCTGGCATCTCTCTGTGGGCATGGGGATTTGATGTCAGCGATGTGCCAGTCGAAGCTCCGGAACAACATGGCATGGGCTGCAGCTCACGGCTATGTTCTGCTGGACGTGGGAGCCCAAATTGCTGGCTGGAACAGCGGTAGCCTGGGAGTAGCAGCGCAACCTGGCTGGGATGGAGCAGGAGGAGGAGGAAGAGGCAGGGCGACAAGGGCGAGCAGCCAGGCCGGCCGCGGCCCTTTGCATTCGAACCCGGAAAGCCATGTCGAATGTGCCGTGAGGGTTGGAGGTGAGGAGGAGAGGAGTTGTGGCGGCTGTTGAGATATCCAATGGCTCCGAAGCTGGTTGTTGGAGAGAACCCTGGGAGAGGATGTGTTGACTGAGTTGACTCAGAGGAAATGTCACAATGGATGGCAATATGAAGCTCGTCGGCGCATCAGTCATAGATAGTCGAGCGGGCGAGCGGTTATCTGCAATTGGGCAACCCCGATAGCGGTCCCTGGTTGAAATTTTTCAAGGTTGAGGAGGAGTCAGGGTCCCCCTAGGCTGAGGGGCAGTCTCTCCAGGACCCCAGGCACCACCACCAGCCAAGCCCGAGTGAGGAGGCCCAGAATGCCCATGTCGCTCCCGAGGTCGGTGGGGGTGGAGCCGGACTGCACGAGCCGGTCTTGCATGATGACTGTCGCCGCGTCTAAGCTGCTGTGTTATTAATGCGTGCGACCATCTCTATGGCGGGGTGCGTAATTACCCATCAACGGACGGCTGATGCACATATGCTGGGAGAAAGTGACGTGCATACCTACTTGTATATATGTATTTCTCATAGTCGGCTGCTTCGGCTCGGGGGCCAGACCGTCGACTCGGGCCGTTCATCAGCGACACCAATTGGCGACAGTGCACACCTGACTCGGTGGCATCCGGACCTGACACGCTGAGGCTTGGAAGCTTCCAAGGTTGTCATCGTCACATGCCACGCCGGAAGAGCCAACGACGATCCGACGATCCAACTCCATGTCATGTCTTTTCAACCCTGGCTGCCTATCCAATCCTGTCTCTTCCAAATGGCAGGCCGCGGCTCCCTCGAACCCCATCACAATCATTGCCTTCTCCAGAAGGGAGGTAGAATGTGGGGTGTCAAGGTAGCATGTCTGCCAACAAGTGACGGCCGCTTCTGTCACATCTCACCTCACCACTTGGTAGACTAACACGTGGCTGGTACCACAGTAGACAACGAGTGTCGAGCCCAGTGGCCATGCTGGCGAATGTTTGCAAATTCCCCTCAAAACGTCCATGGGAACACAAAACACAACGCACAATACAGAACACGAACACGAATCCCGACTGGGTTGGTGGGGGGGGGGCGTTGTTCCGAACCAAGTCCAACGTGCTGGCGTGCTGTCACTACAGGATGTTCTGGGTACGGTGTGGTGTGTTCTAGTCTAGGTACAACTAGTAGGCACGGTAACCCGGAGACTAGGTCCAGTATGGGGCTCGCTCCCTTCCTGCGACAGTCACATGCAAAACTGCAGTCCCCAATCCCAGTCCCCAGCCCAGTCCAGCTTCGGTGTCCGTCTGACGTCCAGTCCTCCGGGCCGAAGCATCAGCATCATCATCCTCACCTGACCTCCTCCTCGACATCTTTATTGTTGTTGTTCCATTTGTTTGTATTTTTCTCTCCTTGGACATCATCATATTCTTTGTTCCTATAGACCATCCTCGCCAAGCCCAGCGACTACTTCTCGTGCCGTCTCTCGACCCGGCCACTTTTGTCTCTGTCCTTGAATACAGTCACGAGCACATTTCGCATTTAGATCTCTCACCCCGTGCCAGGCATGGCCGTTTGTGCCGGCTTACGGCCTACTTGATTTCCGCTCGTCCGTACCGACCATTGAACAGCCGGCTTTGATAAATCCTAGACTGTATCCTCGCGGCGATATTACTTTTTGCGACACCCGAAGAGCCGGGACGAGATTCTCGGCTCACAGGTTCTAGAAAGTCTTCAAGGTCGCTTTCATCTAGGCTCAGCACCTAATCTTCATACACATCATGATAGACCATGTCTTGGGACGGCCATCTGTCAAGTCGCGAAGGCTACAGGTCCTAGCCGTGCTTGCCTTCTGGTCCGCGTACCTCTTCAAGTGCGTTGTCCTCCCAATCCTCTTTTCAACTTGCTTGCTTTGCCTTTATTTGTCTGACACTAAAGCAGAGGCCACAAGCACGGCCCTCCACTTGTGCGTCTATACTCTAAGCTTTGCTCGAGGAGTTTGACAGCATGGCAAATCGTCGTCATGACCATGACATTCCTCTATGCTGGCCGCAACTTCAGTACCCTGGTCGGCCTGGCCAGCCCGGAGCCGCTTTCCAACATGTACGATGCGCACTACTTCCGAGCCACTTGGATCTTGACCGCACTTGACGCTGGGTTCTGGACCGCCATGAAGATCAGGTCCAAGTGGTTGAGGGATCTGTCGAGCGTCGTTTTCTCCATCTTCTACCTGTTTGCCGCGGAAAAGGCCGACGAGAAGGTGCGCAAGGTTCGATCAAACCTGACGGTCGAGCACCTGAGGATCAGTTGGAACAAAGGCATCAGCCCATATATCGATTTCTTCCAGAGACTGATGCGGCCCCGATATTCCCGTTGGCCTCCGCGGGCCATTCGCATCCCGAGGCCGTCCACGAGCGACTACAAGGAACATGTCTCAGCCTGGCTATATTTTGACGGCCCTCTCTCAGAGCTTGAGCATCAAAATAGGGTTGTGCTGGATCTACCAGGGGGCGGTTTCGTCGCCATGGACCCGCGCTGTAACGACGACAAGTTGCTCTCGTGGGCATCCAAGACTGGACTCCCTGTTCTCAGCATAGATTACAGGAAGGCGCCCGAGTACCCATTCCCCTACGCCTTGAACGAATGCTATGATGTCTACGCCACTCTTATGAAGACTCGTGGGCGCTGCATCGGAATGTCAGGCCAGGAGACGCCCAAGGTCGTGGTCACTGGCGACAGTGCTGGAGGTAACCTAGCGACCGCGATGACATTGATGATCATTGAGGGTGGGCTCTTTCCCTCGAGTCACTTCCAGGGGCAGGCCGGTCTACCGTTACCGGATGGTTTGGTTCTCTTCTATCCGGGGCTCGACATGAACATTGGAAATTGGATGTCTGACGAGCAGATGTCCTTGATCCAAGACCGGAGAATGCGATCGACCAACAAGGCAATCGCTCGCCGCAAGAGCATGCAATACAACAACCTTGTCGGAACGCCGCATCACTCTGACGATGAGGAAGAATCACCCAAATACCTGGTTCCACCGCCAGACGATGGGGGTCAAGATACTAAGCAGCTGGCAAACTCCGAAGGCACTCGCACACCCCAGCCCGAATACGCCCACGCCACTCCAACCAAATGGAGTAATACACATCGGTCATCCCAACCAGACAAGCCTGCCGCCAACAAGCGTGCCGGCAGCACCTCGTACCACACCGAGCCGCTTCGGACGAGGCTCGCAATGTCATCCATGTTGTCATATTTCAACGACCGGGTTCTCGCCCCTGAAATGATGCGCGCCATGATTATCTTATATATTGGTCCACACAACCGCCCTGACTTCAGCCAAGACTACTTATTGTCACCCATACTCGCCCCTGACATGCTTCTCGCCCGTTTTCCAAAGACATACTTCCTGACTGGCGAGAGAGACCCCTTGGTAGACGACACTGTCATCTTGGCCGGCCGCCTCCGCCGCGTGAAGGCCGCGATGTATGCATCGGGAGGGCAAAGAACGGATTACAAGGAGTCGGACGCTTTAGCAGAGGGCTTCAACGACAAAGACGTCGCAGAAGTAAACCTGATACCGGGCACTTCCCACGGGTTCTTACAATTCCCGACCATCTACCCACCAGCCTGGAAACTCATCGACCGCTCCGCCGGATGGATCGAGGAGGCATTCGCGTCGAGCGAAAAACGAGAGCGCGAGAACCGGCGGCGGATGGCGAAGAATGCGGCCGAGAGCTCGGGGAGGCACCACATCAGGGCGGAATCGAGCGGCGACGAGGGACTGCTGGAGATTGGGATGACCAGGGCGAGGGGCAAGTCGACTTCCAACGGGGTCAAGACCAACGGCAACAAGGACACCGCGGCCGTCGAGGCCCAGCAGGCGAAGGACGGCGAGGCAGATGGCGAGAGCCCTGCGGACAAGAAGGGGAAGAGGAGGACGAATGTTCGCGCCAAGAGGGACTCGCTGAACAGGCTAGCGAGCTCGGACGACCTCCTGGGCCGCAGGATGCATGGCCTTGCTGGCGGCTTGACGGGCCTGGCAGAAGAGGATTAAGCAAGACGCTTAGGCGAATACCAGAGCATCGCGCTTATACCGTGACAATTGATCTCCTTCGAGTCGACATATGATGCCGTTTTTTTCTTAGCCGCTGGTAAATTCATCTTGAGACTAAAACCAGAAAACACGCAGTACATATTGTCATTTCTGAAATGACCGAGGTCATAACCCACTTGAGAATGCCAGTCAGCCTTTCACTTTCTTCGCATGGAGCCAACAAGTTGACCTGCCCCTCGACCTTACGTGCGTCCCGCCAAACCTGCATTACGATATCAAGACCTTGCGAGGGACCCTGTATTGATTACGGCACTCAATGTGGAGTCAGTCGTATCTGGAGAAACAACTTTGGTCATTGTGTGCGTTTCAAAGCTGCGCGCATACAGTTCATTGGCCCTGCGTAACAGCATATCAAGTTCATTTCGATTTGAGGTCCTGCCACTTTTATGGACGACGACACAGCTACAGCTGTGCTATAATGACTACTGGGTAATCTTGGCAGGAAAACACATTTACATACTCTACACGTATTCCTTATCACAACACCAAAAGGACCCGGCCGACCAAAATGCTGGACGCTGGACAATAAGTGAAACCACCCCTTCCACCTCTTCTTCACGGACTTACTGTCACTATTTCGCCTCCTCCCCATAGAGCCGGGCGGGACGTTTCTGGCGCCAGTGTCGCGTGGTCTTTAGTTAGCACCAACGCAGAATAAGCCGGGTTCAGTAAGCTATGGTCAGCTGCTACGGCTGTCCCCGACGCATCGTCTTTGTGTCGGCGCAAGCCACACACGAGGGCGTTGTGGAGGTGGGACGGAAAAGACCCCTGCTGGAAGACTATGTACATGAGCATCAGCTGTACTTCGGTGGATAAGGCGTCCTGGTGCCACAAGTATTGCACACAAGACCTGGCTCAAAAGTCTACACCTTCTATCCGCTTCTTGACAACACCACGCATCCGGATCTGTGTGCCAAGCATAAGCACACCTGTACTTGCAGCTTATCTCTCATGCTGTGCCTGAAGACCGATGCGGAAAATGGTCACGCCTCGTGATGGCTTGCATGGGGACACACCATCGTGAGCCCTCCCGGGCCGCAATCTCAACGGCCCTCTCCAAACGACGGGCCGCGACCAAAACACTGAATTTGGAGTGTCGGCTGATCAAAAGAGTGATGTCGTAATACCACAGTGTCTCGGATAGGGGGATGGAAAGGGGTGGCAAGACCGCGGAAATGAGGAGAGGATAGGCGATTGCCCCTCGGATGAGGTCGAGACCGTCCTCCCAATGCAGAATCTTTCGCATTGGCGAACATCGTCACTTCAGAATCAGGGATGACATAGGTGATGCAGCGTCTCTCTCACCATGACAGGCCCGAGGTGTAGGTCAGCACGGTCAGGCAGACCTAGGTCAGGTAGTCAGGAGAATCTCGCGCTGATTCTTCACGCCTGGCTGGGTTTACTTTTTCTTTCTTATTTTGCCTCGCCAACCCCCGATCGGTCTAGTCGACGTCTGAGGGTAAGCCTCATGCAAGTAACTGAGACATTTGCTCTGATCATATGCAGGCGTGGGCCCATCGATGTGCACCGGTTCGCACCAACTCATGCAGGTGGTTGCAGAATCGTACAAGTGCCTGCAGAAGCGTCATGTACATTGGAAATTGACCTTACCCAGGTGTTTCGTTCGTCTGCCGTCCCGGCCCTCGTCGGCATTAAAATTAGAAGAAGCCCCTACGCCTTTTTTTCTTTCCCTGAGATTTTAGTGGAAATTTGAAATTCCCGCCGGAGGACTTTCCGCGAATAGGAGGAGGCGATGGGCTTGTTCTGTACCTTAAGGATGGCATCAAGGACGAAGCTGGTATAGCCATATAGCTGCACGTCAACGACACCCCAGTCTCATGCGCTTACCGGCATGTGCAGGCTGCAGACTGCAGCAGCCAGCATCTAGGCCTCCCAGCAGGGTTCGGCAACTCCTTCTCCTTAACCCCCCAAAAAATCTAGACTATTCTGCCGTACGATATATTCCAGCCGGGCCCGATCGACGGCAATCATAGCGGCAAAGACATTCATTCCAGAGGGAGGAGCACGCGCGACGCGTCCCGACGGAAGCCATCTCGACGCGTGGGGTCTTGGGGCTATCGCCAGGCCAGTCAGTGCGGAAGGCGGGAAATTTCAACCGGGTGTGTGTGTGGGGGGGAGAGGGATACAATGCCGGCAGGGCTGGTCTCGACAGGGACCTCTGTGCTCCTGATGAGGGCAGGCCAAGAAGGCCCAAGAGGCTTAAGTGGAATGGAGCGGTCGCACAAGGTTGGCTCAGGGTCTCAGCCTGTCTCGCCCGAGGACGCGCCGTCCAAAGTCTCACGTCGCGCCAGATGAGCAAGAGCACGCGTTGCGGCATCTGGTGACGGGAAGGGGAGTTCCAAGTCTTGTCTCGGGCTCGCACATCGATCGCTGTTGGGTGGTTTGATAGAATATGCTGCCGCTCAGCATGGAGGACAGTGTGGCGGAGAGTCCCAGACGCCTGATTCTTTTCCTCCCCCCCCCCCCTCCTTGTGTCCCCTGCCAGCCAGCTGCCAGTCTCGGGTAGCCTCTTGTCAGTTCAGATCTCCGGTGCATACCCGTGCAACACACCAGCCGCACAGTGCCCACCATGTCTCACTCGGGAGCGATCCGAAGACGTGTCAACCCAGTGTGAAAAAGTAGGGCAGGAAGTGTGGCTGGATGCACTGTTTCGGAGAGGGGGAAATGGCAGCGAGGAGCAAGAGACGGGGCCTCCCAGCAGGGCCTCCCAGCAGGGCCAGATTGTCACGGGAGTCGAGGGGCCTCTCTTGCCCGCCCGCGGCCCAGGTGAGCTGAGGAATGCTGCGTGGGGAGGGAGTGTTGGCCGACTGAACAAAGGACAGGAGGCGCAATTCGCAGAATTGCTCGATTGCCATGACTGAGCACTGCCATCAAAGCAAGCAAAACACTTCTCGAGAAAGGCTGGGACTGTGGGAAGAGAGGGAACGGCCCAAGTAACAGAAGCAGTCATCTAATTCGGTCTGTAGCGAGAGCTGCGGAAGGAAAGTGGTATCTGACAAAACCAGGACATGTACAAACTCGGCCTCCTTCCGAGTTCCCCCCCAGGGTTTTCGCACATGGCTTCTTTTGAACGCCTGCCAACATCATTTGCCCGTTCCTGTTTGAGCTCCTTCCCCGTCCCACCGTTTTCCGGCTCCCGAGGCACCTTTTCCTTGGTGTTTAGAAACAGCTACAGACAGCAGGGTCCTAAAGTGATAGAATATACTTGATACAGAATTTCTGTGAACATATTGAGCGCCAGTCCCGTGGTTCCTCGATAAAGATATGCGCCGATTAGATGCCGATGTCGCCAAGGGTGCGTTCTCGGAACACTGACATGTTTCGCGTGATTCAAGAACATCGTAAAGAATTATGAATGTGTGCGTTGACAGAAGGATAAGATTCTGATGTGATTGTGTGTCCAACGTATGAGCGAAGTCTGCATTGAGAGCAAGTCCTCTGGCTGTGTGGTCCTGGTTCCAAGCCAGTACTGCTCCTATGCATCGTGAGCTTGTCGGCCACTCGCTAAGAGGGCTCGGCCTTGACCAGACTACGCGCAGACTTTGATAAAGGGCTCCCCTCTGGTTTGATACCATCATCTGTACTCGGTGTCGTTGATCTGGTGGCGGCCTTCTTTTTATTCTTCATCTTGCTCTGCATTTCTGCGAGCAAGATAGCAGCGCCAATCTCATGTCTCGTCCTACTTCCAGCTGACTTTTCAATGTGCCTCTTGAGGTGGTCACGGAAATTGTCGCATCTGCCGAACGTTTTGGGGGTCTCGCAGAATTCACAGCGCCATGTTTCCGGATTATCTGAATGTGCTCTGGGAATGATTCTTAGTCTTGGCACGTAGACATCGCCGTCGGAGGTAAATATCACTCACTCATTATAATGCCTCTTCAGGTGCTCTTGCCTCGAGTAGCTTTTGCCGTTACACTCGGGGTATTCGCATCTGTGTCTGTTCGCCGGGGCTTTGGAGACTTTGAAGCCTTCTTGGAGCGGAGGAAGCTTCCCCACTGCCGGCTTTGCCTTGGATGGGCGGTTCTTGCTGCCGGAGTTTGTCTTCGGAAGGCTCTGTTGCAATAATGCCGACTTCTGCTGAGGCCCGTCCATGATGATCCTCCGCCTGATGTTGCCGTGAGAACTTCCCAGAGGACCAGGCGTAGGGGTTGTCATTGCCATGGCCGGTGACGATGTCCGCTCAAACGTTATGGGGCTACCATCCGCATGGTGCTGCCATATCGCTGTCATGTCGCAATTTTGCATATGGTTACTAAAAAGCGGGGATGGAGTTGGCATCATGAGAGAGTCCATGAAGTTGTAAGCGTCCATGCCCTGTGTTGGGGTGAAGTCCACATTATTCTGGAAAGCCGCCGCGGAGCTGCCGTTTCGAGATGGGGTCATCGGCATGCCATGGCACAGCATATTTGGGGCCACGGTTGATTTGATGTCTAAAGGGAAGCAGCCAGATGTCGATTGCGGAGAGGGTGTGAAGTCGTCGAACATCATGGTGTCATTCCCGAAGGAAATATCAAAGTCCATGGGGTGTTGTGGAGTCGAATTCCTGGGCGGCGGCGTGAGGGCATCATAGAGCGAAGAGGCTGATGAGAAACTGCCGGACGAAGACGGACAGGATGATGAGTATGGTAGAGACTGGCCGCTGAAGCCGAAGTTGAAGCTGTCGTCCGCGTCCATGTTCAGACCGAGCAGATGGATATTCTGGCCGTTACTGGAGGTATAACTGTCTAAGGCGAGAACTTCCTTATTGGACTGAGCCCTGGTTGTCATTCCAAGAGTCGGAGGGGTGGAGGCGAGCAAGCTGAATCACGGCCCGAAGGTGTCGAGAAGGGATGTGGTGGAGGAGTGGCAGAGGGATATACTCGAGATATTGTTGAAGGCTACAAGATTCAAGGGATTGTCGAGCTTCACTGGTGCGCGGGCTTGATGGGCAGGGAGGTGATGGGTCCAATATAAGAACGCGCGGAGAGGTGAGCGGCTCGTTGGAATGGACGACCCTGAGCCACCGGTGGTTGCTCAATACGTAGGGGTGGCACACCCAAAGAAGACGCGGCAGACCTGGCCAGAATCGAGGTTGGGCTGTCAAGACGTTGGAGCGAAACATCCCTACACCAGCCTATTGCTTGCATGAAGCATCTGTTTTAGTCGGGACTTGTAGTGCCCCTGGCGAGCAGATGGGCAGACCGTGGGCAAGAGCTATCGATAGATCGGTGCATCTTTGCACCAAGATCAGTACCTCTGGACGACCTAGCCACTTCACAGTACCCTGCCTCTTAACCAAAGTACGGGCCCGCAGCCAGAGACAGAGATACCCCAGCCGACACGGAGAAGTATATTCGCGCCCGGAGAAGAAACAAGGTGCATGAACTGGTAGATCTGCCCCACAGTGAGTATCGTGATGGTGGGAAGCTGGAATGAAATTCGCCTATACGGTCATGGCGCCTTCCAGAGCAGGCCTGGCGACCACCAGATTTGAGACACTGAGATGGACAGCCAAGCTTGACAGGCTGGACCCCCATCACCAAGTGCCTTCCGCGGTCTTCAGGGACAATCTCGGCATCTGGCCACGATCGGGGCAGGCAGACAGTGCGAGAGCAGGCTGCGCGCCCATTGGAAGATTGCTGAAGCCCCCAGGCCGTCCATGACGCCAGTGAGGCTGCGCGAAGTACCATGCAGGTCGAAAGAAGTCGAACTGGGGGGCACCACGGAAAAGCAAGCATGCTCAGACGTAATTGGAGCTACTGTGCCGCAAGCCGCACTTGGATGAACTGAGGTTTGGATGATCATGTCGTCGTGCTCGATGCTGAGATGTTGGCCCCCCCCCCCAAGCCTGGGAGAGGTGTAGTCGGCCGAGTCTCATCGATCTCCTGTTTGCGACGCCGCCAATGTGCAAGCAAGTGTGGGTGGTTTTTTTTTTGTTCGCAGAGCCGCACAGCGATTGGACGGAACAGATCCGTACCAAGGGACAGAGACCGAGCTGGATCATTCGATCATGAACCGTTTGAGGCGTCTGGACAATGGTGGTGGTAATGGTGTGTGTGCTAGTCGCCGTTATGTGCTCGACAGACATGCCGTGAGGGCAGGAGGTCGGACTCACTTGAGTCTGGCCGTTCCTGGGGAACCTTGTCTCCCTGCATCTGGGACCTTGCAGCTTGATCTTCCTTGCTGCTTGACATTTTGACTCTGTTCCGGCCTTGCTTAGTGGAAAGAGGCGTTCTTGTTGCAGGGACGGGCGACATGTCGATTGTCCATTGTCGCATCCACGCCCCATATCCTTTCAAACAAGCCCCGCCGCCCAAGCGGATCTGACCAACCCCATCCATCCGCTCGTGATTCCGCATTGTCCAGGCCTGTTGGCCAGCAGGACGGATGCAGCCAGATTGTGGCGGCCACCTCGAAGGGGCATGCTTGAGTGCTTGTCAGAGGCGCCGTCGGCGTGGACCGTCGGACCGCCCTCTGGGATGCCAGACTCCGGAACACACATGGTGTGACGAGGCCACGAGCAGAGCTAGAACCACGGGGGCATTGTCGTCTTGCTCGACTAGCAGTACAGTACATTAGTCTATGCCCTAAGGGACGTGGCCGAGATGGTGACGGCGGCGGGTCCTGTCTCTTGGCCCAGGCAACCAACGCAGATGACGGCGGCGGGCTCTAGTCGAAAGATTAGATGGATAGACTAGATAGAGAGATGATCCGGAGAAGTTGAGATTGGGTTGTGTGGGATCTCGCGAGCACAGACACCCGTTCGAGGCCCTTGTGAAGATCACAAATCTCCGTGCCGGGTGAGACGATCGCCCCAAGGTCAGGTCTGTCAGGATGGGCGACCCCAGACAGTAGTCTAATAAGCACGTAGCCCGCTGCGGTGCGTGTGCTGGAGGGTACTCCGTACCCCGTACCCCGTTCTCTGTACACCTACTTAGTACACCCAATAACGCTCCCCAACTTCGACCGTTGGCTCGAGCAACCCCTGTCCACCCACACTGTCAGACTGTCTGTCACCTGTCACCTGTCATCTGTCACCTGTCAACTACCACCCATCATCCCGCATGTAGCCTCCTTTCAGCTTTTCTGCCTCGAATCGACGGCTTCTACTATGCTCTTACAGCCTCACAGGGACGCAGGTCCCGCGGCCGCGACCAGGCACCTGGGCAAGCCTCAGGAGCCTCTGCCCCAGTCTCGCAATATAGTCCAGCTGGCAAGGCACCAGAAACATCGGCGCATAACCATGATTAGTACAAGCTTCCTCTAGGAAGGCCTTTTGCGAGATGGCTTGTAGGGTGACCTGTGAGGCACCGGGGGCCAGGGACCTGATACCGTACCCAAGTTGGTCTTGCTTGATCCCTTTCTATATCATATCTATATCTCCACTATACTCTCGAGTGTCTGCACAAAGCTCGGGTACTCGCGGCTGCAATTGCTGACTCGCCGACGTTTACACAGACAAAGCTGTATGAAAGCGGCCCTCGCCACCCGCTCCGAGTCCCTTTTGTTAACCTTTCAGCAACCGTCGGCAATGCTGGTGGGGCGGGATCCCCGGGCCCCTTGTGTCGTGTTACTATTGCAGCGGCAGTCGTCACCGTGGTACGCTCCCATGGGTGGGGGTCGTTCCTTGTTCACTGCCTACAGCGCTGTCGCTAGTCGAAGGCTCTACTCGCCGTGCAGTATGTCTTGCCACCCATACTTACAATTCGTCTCCACCCGTGACCGCCCATCGACGACAAGTCTCTCGAGACCCTGGATTCCCGTCTCCGCCAGACTTCGCTTCCCCCAGGCTCCCTCGGCTTTTGTGGACGCCCCCCTTCAGACCATCACGGTTGAGAAGCCACCATGTCCAAGCTTCTTCAACAACATGGTTTGCTTCCCTTCATGGAAAACCCCCATCGTCCACTGGTTCTGGGGCTTTCAAAGTCTGTCTCAGAGACCGCGGAACTCGAGCTCCTGGCTTTCTTGGGAACAGGTCACACCTGAAGCGTCTGTTTTCAGTCACCTTGGCTCAGTTCAGCGCTTGTTCTCTTTTTGTTGCATCTTGCAGATGATCATCAAGCCACATCTTAGCCTTCTCTGCCTTTGTAATCATCGTGCGCCGGCCCTTGTTCCGCAATCTGCGTGATGAGCCGGCTGTCAGTCTTCCTGCAGCTTCCATCGTCTTCCAGGGGTCCAATATCCCCTCTCCTTAAGCTTTTCTTAGCATGTCGTTTCTGGAAACTTGCTCCGGATGTCAGTTAGCAAGTGTGTTTTATGTTTTCCTCTTTCGGTCGCATACATATCGAACCCCCGGTCTCTCAGGCGCAGACAGTCCGGCTCCGGCTCACCATGTCCCCATCCTGACGGCCTCAAACACGGCACTGTTGTCCTTGCCTTCAAACTGACCTTGAAGACCTGACAGCATCGGCATCTTCCGCCACACAAGTTGTTTCCGCACCCCTGCTCTCAAAGCACCAAAACATGCACCCCGCGCTTCGAGGTTAGCAGTCAAACGCAGGGTCTGACCAAAATGGCCTAGCTACAAGTCGACACGGTCCCCTCCATCATCGACGATAACCCATACCTGGGTGTCAAGGGCAATATGGCGCTCGATATCGAGGGGAAGGGTGTGGACCCTCTTTGCTCCGCGCCAGGGTGAGGGGAGGAGCCACGTCGGCTTTTTACAAGATTCCATCAGACGGTACTTTCCGTTGGCGTCAGCAATGCCACCTTGATCATCTGTGATCCCACGACGTCCTCCAGACCGATTACTCGGTTTGGAAGCACGCAAAGCGTTTCAGCCAGGCTCTCGCCGGAGGTCTCTGCTACCGGCGGAGACACAAATTTGGGGTGTTGATTCATGATCGATCTCCCTGGGAATTGCCACAATGGTTTTTGAATTGCTGCCTGAGACTGCCAATACAACCCATTTGGAAGATGCGTAGGTCGTCCAAATCTGGGCTATGTCGTTCTGAACGTATCGGGACACACAACGATTACTACCATGTGCGTATCCAGGCTCATAGCCCACCTCTCGTGTACGGGTGTGTCGTTGATGCATGCTCCAAGTGACGTTAGATAGCCGAGTGATTCGGTCCTACCCAAAGAGTATCTGCAAGAGGATGTTGTACCCGGCAAATAATCTTCAGCGCGGGTTACTCGCTGTCGCCGTCTGATGATCCGGCCTTGCTGTGTAGAATATGTGCCTCGCAATTGGTTGAGCATACGAACGGCCGCCGTCACAACGGCTCCTTGGTAACAAGCAGGTCAGGTTTTGACTGACGAGTTACATCCTCGATGATACATCGGCGCTCTCGCTTTCGGTCAATAGCACTCCGAACAGCATGAGTACAATTCATGAATGTGCAACCGACCAGCCCTGTGGGGCTGTCAGTACGTATCACACCAATTACCAATAATTGTCGTGACACAAAGGTTGCAACCCGCCTCCCCCCACACGGCGGGCAAGCAGATCCATCAATGCATAGTCTGTAGTCAAGGCTAATCCTGGGCAGCAGAGGAGCGTTTACTTCTCCAAAGTCTGGTACCATCCATGACCGGCTGAGTATTAGCCTTTTCGAGGTCATCGTCGCGAGAGGGGCAGTGTTGGCTCTTGTACACGAGCTGCATCGGCCTGAAGGGCCCAGACCAGCTAGATTGAAGCAAGTTGACGCCAGCATATCTCCACTGGGAATATTCGTGACCGCAAGAGTTACTTTACAGGACGTGGGTACTGTCATTGCCCGATTATTAAACACAAAGTGTGCCTAGCGTACCTCAGTCTCGCCATAAATGTCCTCGCCGAGATTACAACGGTTTTCCTCCGAGGCCCCTGAAACTGTCTTCTCCGTGGACGCTGGAGTATCTTCTCCGAGTGAAAAGGAAAAGGCCCAGGACATCGAGTGATTAAGTATAGCTGTAAAGTATGTCCTGTGGCTGATTTTCATGCGAATGCTGACCTTGTTGTGAGATCAGTCTTGCTTCATCGTGGAGACAGATATAATCGCTTCAGCCATACCGCACCTTGGGACGCCGCCTCTACCATCATCATGTGTACCCTGAAAAGGCACTGTTACGCATGCAAAGGGGGATGTGTAGAACAGATTGTAGAGCATTGTCCATCTCGCCTCGCTGGAAAGAACTGCGGCCAGTCTGATGTATCCCGAGCCGGCCAGGTGGGCGGTATGCTCCTTCAAGAGATATTACACCAGTCACCATGCCCCAAACATGGGATTGACAATCCCCACGATCACTGTAAGGCCCCATGTCAATCTTGACCATATCAAGCCGGTGAAATAACCCCACACTTTCTAGGAGACGTCGCAGCACTTTCCTTTCAAGACTCAACTCAGTCGGACCTCGCGTTGGGCCAGAATGCTGAGGCATCCATGAACCGGCATTGAAGGGCAAGATAGAGCAAGGAGTGTATTTCGATGATACGGACGGACACAAGAGGATGGCGTACTCGTCTCTCGCTGGCATGCTGTGTGTAAAGGGGCAAAAGATTCCATATCACGCCAATAAATCGTCAATCTGAGGCGTAGTGACCACCAACAAGCCTGGTGCTGAGTGGTATGATGCGAGAATTGCGGAAAGAGTAGGCAATTATGCGCAAACAGTTGATGTCTTCACCACTGGAAAAAGCAACAAACGTGCGCCAAGATGCCCGGGTCCTTCCGGCAAGCATGAGGCTACATAGTACCTACAGTATCTGCCTAGGTGGCGCCTCGCTCCAGCCAGTCAAAACTCCTCAACACGTGCGGACAGCTGCTTGACTACATACTTGTAGGTCAACGGGCAGCCTTCCGGATCGACACAGAGCAGAGGGATCGCAAGTGACAAACAGAGGCATTCGCCATGGGGGCCACACCGGCCGCAAGGCGGGAAAGCCTCGATGCGAGGTCGCCCAAGCCACTTCTCCACCGAGCCACAACCTCAGGAGGTCTCACACACGCATGAGTATCCGTACTGCCTGACAGCCGCCGCCGTTCTGTCCGGCTAAGAACTTTTGCCACAGAACAAGGTAGACTGGTGTAACCATGGCTTCTTTCGACAAGCTGCATGTGGATCGTTTCCAGGGGGACCCCCAGGGTCGGGAATCTCCGTCACCCGAGGATGCGCTGTTGCATGTGGAGATGTACACATTCTGCCTCTTCAGCGGCTTAGCAGGGGATAAGGCTGCGCCGGATCGATTCCGTGGAGGTCGTGGGCTGAAAATAATTTATCCGGCGGAAGGTACTACACGACGACTGTTTGGCAGACCGTGCATATGGTGGCTGCATCTCACGGGAAGCTGGAAATTTGCAGTTGTGTGATGTCAATTCCTCGCGAGCCCTGTTTTGATCTACCTTGCAGGCGGTTTATCAGATTTCTTTCGATACCTGGCTCTGACTTCGATGACCTGTCATATTATGACAGCACCGAGGTCTAACAAAGCCATGTCTTCCTGGCCATTTCCGAGGTCCCGGTGATGAAACGTTGCCAATGATTTACCTTGGCTTGCCAAATGCAATGAAGCCTTGCCTTGTAAGGAGGGAATAGTGGAACAAGCAGTACAATGCTTTAAGGATCGAGGTGCAATTCTGAGGTGGCACCTAGCAGTAGACCACCGGGCGATCGATGACTACTGAATAGTCACATCCAAGGCCTTGGAGCCGTCGCCAACAGGACCAAACAATTGCTCCGTTCTTTTCTGCAGGCCGACACAGTCTCCTCAGACCACTGCTATGTCATCCTGAGCCGCATCGTCGGCCTCAAACTCTTGGTAGACCTCCTGTATCTCTTCTTCCGTCGCCTCCAAGCCGGAACTGCTCATTAACTTTGCGTTCTTATCCTCCGTCCTGGGCTCAATGAGCAGGTTCTCCTGCACCTCACAGTCCGTGAGGGTGCAGTTATCTCCGATCTCGCTCCTCTTGCCCAAAATGCATCGTGTTAGCTTACATCCCTTGCCGATCACGACTCCGTCCATGAGCAAGCACTGTGACAGCTTGGCCCCCTCTTTGATCTGGCAGTTGGCGCCGACAACCGACTCCTTGACGGCCACTTTCTCGTCGATCATTACGTTTTCGCCAATGAGACAATCTGGGCGTGTGATTGTCGTTCGACCCTTGACGCCTTCCGGGTACATGACTTTCTTGGAGTGTGCGAAAGGTGATGGCGTCTCGCCGCGAGCCTCGGCCTCTTCAATAGAATGGAGTTTTGCGAGTTGTAATGAAACGTTCAGCAGCAGCTGAGCAGTGTCGACTCTCCGGACGATCGGCGCTGTTGATTTTGACGGGTGTATGTAGGCAAGGATGGGAGGCACAACATCGTCGGTGGAAGTGGAGGAGCCTTGTACTGCAGACGATGTGTGAGACTTGGTCGCTCCATCTACCATGCCATCAGAGACCCCATCAGAATCCGCATGCTCGGACGACATACTGTCATCGTGCATTGAGTCGGTGTCTGCCTTCTTCGTGTCTTCTCGGGCAAAAATCTTGTCGAATCCTAGTTTCTGTGCGAGTCCTGTTTGCCAACCTGCCTTGGCCCACCAGCCAATCACGTCTTCTCCGATGCTGTCGAGGCGGTCGTTGTCACGAACAAAGTCTAATATCCATTGGGGGAAGATGTAAATGTGCGCGTCTCGGTACGTCGTCCGCACCTGTATCCGAGGATGTCTTCGGATGAGTCCATGCCGCAGGGGAAAGCCCTTCCGCTCCTCCATCAAGTCGTTCAGCGAGTCAGTAGGCATCGAGTAGACCAGATTCGACATGTGTGAGGTCAGAGTCTCTTTGGAGGAGGTAGCTGGAGCTGTCAAGGGTGTTGTGGCGATGAAGTCGGTCTCCTCTCCTTTCACAGGTGTCTCCGTTTTGGTCTGATACCAGACTCCCAAGCCGCCACTATGTGGGCCCTGGTCTTCAGAAATCAGACCGTATCTGTTCCCCACCAGATCCCTCAGTGTCTCGCAGTTCACCATCCATGACTGAAGCAGTTGATCGCCACCAAGTTCGCAGACCAGATCGCACGGAAGAACCACAAAGTCTCCCGCAATGGTTGATCTGACTTCAGGTAGACGCAGGATCTCTGCTGTGCCAGTGTTGTGATCCAAGTCCTTGGGTGCCAGCAAAGCAGGCCTTGGTAAGGGAAGGCTAGTCAAGGCTGGGTTCAGACTGAGTGTTGAAGCTATCGCCTTCTCGGCGGAGGGAGGGCAGACGAGTGTGATGTCTGAGAAAGCCGTCAGTCCATGCTGGCTCTGTCTCGTGCTTGATTTCTACTCACCTGTAATGCCAGCCCTGTAGCAGAACTCGAGGGGATACCAGACCATGGGCCTATTGGCGATGGGAAGAAGAGCCTTGGGGTGCTCATCAGGGTTTGCCGTGTATGTGGGCAACGACGACCCTGGGCCGCAGAGAATGAGGGCCTGGAGCCCAGGAGAGGCCGAAGAAACGGCGTGCGGCATTGTGAGAGTAACAGAGCAGCGTCGCGTCCAAGCACCGCTTGAGAGAAAGGGATTGGGGAATGTGATTTTTTGGATCTGCGTGTTTGAGTGACTGGTTGGAAAACTGCTTGGTCTGATTCAACAATACTGGAGGATTGTGTAAAGGTTGTTGTGCAGTGAGTAGAAAAGTGACTGCTTTCAGTCTGGCGAACCCTGACTGGCTGACTCACACTCATAAAGCTCAATCTTGAACAGCAGCTTCCACATTCAGTCTTCTGCCCCACTGGCCGAGGGTATGTACCTGCCTGTATGATTATGTAAGCAGGTGCGCCAGCTGCCCAGCTGAGAGAGAGGGGGGGGGGGGGTGGAGCTGGGCGCAACCGCTCTGCAGCAGGCTGGCCATAGCTCCGGGGTTGGCAGGGCTGGTCGCCAGCCACCTCCACTGCCAAGTGAGGTGCGCGCATCCCACGACCCAGAATGACAGTCCCGCCACATCTTTTCGTGCGAAGTATATGGCATATGCAACTCATTCGCACATGCGACCACATACATTCCAGTCTTTGTACAACTTCACAGTTCAAGTCACTGTGAAGATAATACTCTAAATCACACAGCACATGCGCCCGACCGACATACCGATGCGATGATCGTCTCTTTGTGATGTCTTCACCTTATGATAACCGCGGCTCGTCACGCCGCCGAAATGGCGTTTGGAGCCACTGGGTCCCGCTTGCAGTCACCGTAACGGTCGCCACTGTGGGGGTTGCGGCCTGGATCTGGAGCCAGCGCAGCAACGATGAGGAGGAAGAAGAGGACGCCATTGCACAGCATCTGGACTACGAGCATGCTGACTACGGCGACAACCCACCTTATGGTGCTACCGGCGACAATGTGAGCGTCAGAGCCCCACCGTCATTCAGGAGCGACTTGAGGCCCGAGGAGGTCGGGTATGGGGTCACGCAGGCCGATGCTACTGGACCAGGCTGGGGAGCGCGCATGTCCGGCGCGTTGCGCCGCACGCCCAGCCCGCAAAACATCCTTGATCGTGCCGGCAAAACAGTCGCCGCAGGTGTCGCGGCGGCGGGAACGGCCGTGGGAAGCGCCCTGGCTGCCATCAGAGAGGAAGACAAGGCAGCATTCGCCGACCACGAGACGTGGTCTGAGGAAGCAGATGCAAAGAACGAGAAGGGCTCAGCCGCACAAGCACGCGAGTATGGCAGCAAGAGGAGAAAGACAGTAGCTATTGTCGTTTCTGCTGATACGCTGCTAGACTTGGATGAAGATGGGTATCACGAACATGCCGTAAGGCCCCCTGTGAAGATCAGTTCTCCCTTGCATCTCGGACGCTGATTTGGAACTGTAGTCGATACTGTCGCATATACCAAAGCACAATGACTTCTCGAAGGTCAAGCTGTTCATATTGATATACGCGCCGGGGCTGAAAGACACTGTCACGGAAACGACGAGCACTCGGGCCCCAGCCTCGCTCAGCTCGTCATTCTCCGTGGTGGGCCCCGAGCAGGCTTTAACACCAGGGGACGAAGCAAAGAGCCCGCTGTGAGTGCAATGCATCAACGCGGCTAATCTATCGTTCAAATGAGCTAACATGGGCCTTCAAAGGCTGACGTCGTCCAACCACCCGGGCTTCAATGCGGTTTACGCGCAGGCCATCGGCCTAGTTGAGAAGGAGACCAGCGTCCTTCCGTTTACTACGCCGGCTGGCTATGTGCACATACTGCATCACCTCAAACCGGAAGTTGTCTACTTGCAGGAGTCTCTTGCCGGAGACAATGGGCTTCATGTGCAGAAGCTCCAAGCCTGGCTCAGGTACGATATCATTCTGGTCGTTGGTGCTGAAAGTGGCCATGGAGGTCTGGCAGACAGCGAATCCGAGGCAGAGAGACGCGAGGAGGCACAGAAGTGGTGGCAGAAAGAGGACCGTGTGGGGCGTGGCCGGGGAGTTATCGTCGTGGATGGGATGAGAGTAAATGATGACTGGTCGCGTCGCGTCCAAGGCAACGAGCAATGAATTTGACGACTTGGCAGGATTGGAGATGATGAGCTACGAGATGATGCCCCGGCCCCAGCTCCATCCCCGAGAGCCGGACCAGCCACACAGGCTGGCCCGGACGGGAGCACGATGAGATGTGGGATGATGTTGCCGATTCTGAACCGTGGCGAACACGGTCAACAGGCACAGCAGGTACGGCCATTTCTAGGATAATGATGAGACGGAAATAAACATCGGACATACGCGAATTGTTGAACACATACCTCTATGCTCCCGTTTTTGTGAGACCACGCGATAATTGAGGCTCAAGTCGATCGACCAGGGGACGCAGTGGGACGCCAGACCTGCCTGACCTGGGGAGAGAAGAGGAGAGTGGGGTACCTCTAGCGTACCTGGGTCCAGAATGTCCTAGCCGAGCGACATGCGCCAATTCGACCCACCCAACCGACGACCCAGGCTCCGACCACCGACCTCTCTCCTCCCCACGCGAACATCATTGCATTATTGCACTGCATCACATCACGGCCTACTTCCGCCGACAGCCTCACTGTCATCTCAAAACCATCCGAATCCGCCACCATCACTCACGTCGCCGTCGCCGTCGCCGTCGCCTTCGCCGTCGCATTTTTGGCCATTGACGAGAGAATCGCTGACCCCTTTCATTGTCTCCGATGGCTGCATGGGACAAGGAGACCCACGACATCTTTTGAGTGCGCGTCAGTCCGAAAGCTCGCAGCCCAATAGTCAGCGACTCCATCTCACCCGAGAAGTCCTCCATCTCCGGCGCCTGGTTACACGTCCACATAAGCCCAGCAGTGTGCAATTCAACCTGACCAAATGCGATCGAACCACGCCCCTCATACCGTGTCGCAATAACCTGGGAAGCAGGCCAAGCCAAGCCAAGCGTACGAGCACCAGCACCAGCATCATCAGCACCAGCACCAGCACCTGGCCGCGGGGCCTCACCGGCAGCGCGCTGCGCAGTCTGTTGAAGTAGCGCACCGGTCGCCATGGCTCCCAGCACGACTCCTATACCTCCACCCGTCATCCCTCCTCATCCAAAGACGAAGCGCCCGATTCCTGCCGGCATACAGACAAATGGCACCCTGCCTTCCACGTCTCCCTCACCTTCCATGTCGGCAAAGAAGCCACCCAATAGTGCCAAACAGGCCCCCAACTCTGCCTCGACAAATGGCGGCACCGTCACTGTCGCGCGGCCACCACATCGCATACGGCAAGAGATCACTGCTCAAACTAATGGGGCCATCCGCTCAGGTACAAATGGCGCCGCTCAGCCGCCCTCGTCCGGTGCGATGGATCCAGCCATGATACCGGTGGTCGTCCAGCAGCGTGAGTCCTGTTTCTGCGCTTCATACATATCATAGACTGACGAAAGCTCAGCTCCATCCCGGCAATATATTCTGAAGAAGTATAACGGCAACCCCCCGTCGCTCATCGTCCATCTTCACCCGAATCATTTCAAATTCGATGCCCAGGACGACTACTTCCTCTATTCGTCGCCGATGAAAGCCTTCCTTGATCACGTCAAGACGCGTACTATTCCACACGACATGGTTGCCGACCTGACGGAAGCGGGAGTGCCTTTCTACGAGGGTTGTCTGATTGTAGAGCTTCATGATCACAAGAGCGTCGCCGCTGAGAAAGAAGATGCCGAAAAGAGTGCCTCTGCAAAGAAACCTGACATTCCAACCTCGGTCCACAAGCACAATCCTTATATCACCCCATCGCCAAACAAGCCATATCAGAGGGATCCTTTGACTACCATCAATGGCCAGGCTAAGAGCCCGGAGGTCGACTCGAAAGGAAAAGCGGCGGTATCAGCTGATCAAGGAACCAGGCAATTGTCCAACTCGCCGCAGAGTCAGAAGGGCAAGGGGCCCCCGAGAAAGAAAATCAACACAGTCGTCCTTTTCCCGACGCAACAGAGCCGGCAAGCAGACCTTGCGATAAAGGCGTGTAACCCACGCGGGTCCATTGATGGTCGGCAAGATGCGACGGGCAGCGGAATGGCCCCTCCGACCCCTTCAGCACTGGTTCCGTCCACACCAACAGGTTCCAGTATGCCACCCCCAGCCAAGAAAGTCAAGCGCGAGCGGATGGAGCTCGACACTGCCAATATTTACGCAGCCGAAGGCGTAATGCTGCTTGCTACCTTGCCACCACTGGATCTGGAGCCGACCAAGGACGTGGAGAGCACTATAGTTAAACTTGAGAATCAGTCAAGGCTTCATGCGCACCGCTTTCAATCGCCTCCGAAACCGAAGACACGGAAACGGACAGTTGCCGAAATGGCCGCGGATGAGGCTCAAGCTGCCGAGAATGAGAGATTTCTTCTTGCTCTGGATGAAAAGATCACCCAAGGCAGCAGCTCAGTGCCCGGCGGTGATGGACAGCAACAGGTCGCACCCTTCAGTCTCACCTTTGACCGCTTCAAGAAGATCGAGGATATTAAGAAGGAGCACGCTGAAAGAGCAAAGCAGGAGAAGCTTAAACGGGAAGAAAACGAACGCAGGCTACAAGAGCAGAAAGTACAGGCGCAGGCGCAGGCGCAGCAGCAGCAGCAGCAGCAAGCAGCAGAACAAGAAAGACTTCGTCAAGAGCAAGTTGCCGTCGCTCAAAGAGCGCAGCAAGAGGAGATGCGAAGGAAAATGCAGCAAGCGCAGCAAGCGCAACAAGCGCAGCAAGCGCGGGAGAGGGCCCACGCGCAAGCCCAGGCTCAGGCACAGGCACAGGCACAGGCACAGGCCCAAGCACAGGCCCAGGCACAGGCCCAGGCACAGGCCCAGGCCCAGGCACAGGCTCAGGCCCAGGCCCAGGCACAGCAAAGTCAAGGCGGCGCAGCTATGCACCAGAACTCACATGGACACCCCGTTCAGAACGGGCAGATGCCCAATGGAGTCTCGGTGTCAGCGCCAAATGGCATGCCGATGGTGCAGGCACGCTTCCACGGCCAAGTCTCACAGCCCCAGGTGTCTTCTCCAGTTGTCCAGCAAAACACCCCTCAAAACATGTCGTCACCCATGGTTGGTAGTGTTGCCATGCAGACATCTGGGTCTAACATGGGAGGCAGTCCCGCAAGACCGTCGTCTGTCGTTCAGAACCAGCCTCCGATGTCCACACCCATGGCAGTCAGCATGTCTGCTCGAGGAAGCCAGCAAAGCCATCCTTCTGGGACACCGCGTATGCATAGTGCGACTCCGAACATGGCTCACGCGACCCCGATCAGCCGGGCTCAACAGATGGCTCAGACCCCGCGCATGTCCCAGGCCAGCCCACCCCCAGGCATGATGGCGCCTCACATCAACCAGTCGATGATGATGAATAGCCCAGGAATGGCCAACATGCCGCAGAATGCGAACCCGATGGCACAGGCTCAAATGTTGGCTCAACAGCAACGCCAATACCAACAGGCACAGAACATAAGCACAGCAATGATGCAGAATAACATGATGAACGGCAACGGCCCACAGAATGCGCAGCAATTGATGCAGGCAAGATTCATTCACCAGCAGCAGCAGAACATCATGCGTCAAAAAATGCAGAACGGTCAGCAGCCTGGGATGCAAATGGGCCAGCAGAGAATGATGCAGGCCAACAACATGGGAATGCCTGGTGGAGCGCAAATGCGTCCAGGCCAGAACATGGTCAACATTGGTGGTCAGGTGTTCCCACAATCAATGCAGCAGATGCAGCAGCAAATGCAACTGCAGCAGATGCAGCAGATGCAGCAGCAGATGCAGCAGCAGCAGCAGCAGCAGCAGCAGCAGGGCCACCCCCAGCAAGTGCAGCAGAATCATATGATGGGGGCAGCAGGGGCACAGGCACAGGCTCAACTGCAACAGCAGCAACAGCGGCAAGCATTACAAATGCAAGCAGTGCATAATCAGATTCAAGTGTTGACCACGAAGCTCTTCCAAGAGAACCTGTCCACGTGGTTGCAGTCGCAAGGACTGACGCAAGAGACGTGTCCACCGGAGCTGCTTCAGAAGTTTAAAATGCAATGCATGCACTCGGCCAGAACGAAGGTCCAGCAGATGAGGGCGCAACAGCTGGCTATTCAGCAGCAACATGCCATGCAGCAACCGGGGATGATGGGTCCGGGCATGTAAGGCGTACTCAGGGGGCAAGACCGGCGGCGATTCTGCGGTCTGACCTTGAGAGGCGTGGCTTTTCTCGAGGTCCCTGTGACTATGATGATTAAATTGACTCATTTCAGGGCAACGGCAGCAAGGGTGAAGCTCGGCGTTTTATGGAAAGGGACAGGGAGATGATACACGATATCATCGAAGCTAGGCTGGCTGCTCATCTGGCTCCAAGCAAGGCCTTATATACCCCGGGTGGCCCTGAGCAATTGGTCAAAATTCTTGCTTTTTCTGCCTTGGCTGCTCCTGCGACGCATTAGTGATTGACCTTAGACTCTTGTGAGTGAATGGAGACAAATTTTGAATCTTTCGACAATCATGGCGGTCGAGAGTTCGATATTACATGACGTACATGGCCTTTTGCCTAGCATGACGCCTGACGGCACAGCGGGGCAGTGAGACGCTCACACGGATGAAATGCGAATACTACGTACAGTGTTCACCGGACGCTTATGCTGTGCTACTTGTGAAGAGCGTATTATAGAATCAAACCTCTTTCTCCGGTAGGTTTCACCGCGCAGCCATTATCTACGATGACTTCGGTCCGTTTTGCAAAGATGCTGCACCTTTCCTGGGTGAGCTTGTGGATTCTGAACAAGAATATTTCATGGATAATGCAAGATTTACTTTTTGAGATACTATGCTAGTACATTGGATTGTGTGCACTTGCGCTGGGCTTTCGGACGCCTGCGAGGTATACCATGACCGTTCGTTTCTCACTCACTGCCTTTCCGGGGGTGGCACGTGACGCCGAGGGGAGGTTACATTGTATCTTCTCATGACATAACCAGCATTATGCAGAGCGTATCTATCCGTACAACACAGCACTTCAAGCTCCAACCTCGCCCGAAGAACCCTCTTCTCTGAAAACCATATTTCCACGACATGACAAATCCGGCCCTTGACCCTCCCACCTGATAGACCGTCCTCAACACTTAGTCGCAACGCTCGTTTGTCAGACTTGATCGGTCCCGCGAGATCGGGCACGCATCTCCATCTCCGTCGCCATCTCCCATTTCTATTTGTAACACATCACATCACGTCACGTCACGTCACGCCCTGTCCACCGGTCCACCTGCCCTCGCGAGCCTCTCCATCCGCCCGCCACACCGGCAACAGACCTACCATCACCATGCGTTGGCTGTCGACGACATCGCCAGCGGCAGAGCCCGCCGCTGGCATCCTGTACCTCCTACTCTTAGCGACACCGGCGACAGCGATGCTCCAATGCGACAAAATCGTGGTTGAGCGCCAAAAGTTCAACTTTCATGACCTCAGGGGACCCCACTCGGTGGTCACAACACAGCAGCTGGATGAATGGGAGCCGTTCCAGTATCGCAACACGACGTACACGTTGGATCTTTGTGCGCCGCTGAAGAAGGACGGCCCGTCCAGCGAGAGCTGTCCGAACGGCGCAAGGGGTGAGTTACTCCCGACACCACAGAGTCTTTTTTTTTTAGCCTCCCCCTGTTGTTAGTGAATCTGTCTTGCTAAAAGCAGACTTCACCCAGTCTGCGGTATCGTGCGAGGCATCAAAGACGATCAAGACCAAGTACAGGCCGTCATCCCCATCGCAGGCGAGCTGGCCGACCGCGGCATGGGCAGCCTAGAGCCCCAGTACACGCGACTCAAGACATCCGACTCGGGCTCCGATGCAAAGAAAGAAGGCGTCCGGCTCGTGCTTAACGGTGGCAAATCATCCATCAGCGGGCAGGACCGGACACAGCGAGCCATTGTCGAAATGATATGCGACAAGAACAAGACTGGCAAGGAGGGTGAATGGGACCCGAAAGACGACAAGTACGAGCCGGGCAAGGAAGAGACCGAGGAGGAGGGAGCCCCAGCTGCTGAGAAGCGGAAGAGGGCCGACGGGGATGAGGACAAGGATGCAAAGTCGGAACACCAACTGCTCAAGCCGGACTCGGCCCTGATCTTCGACAGCTACGGGCCCCTGAGCGAGGATGGAAAAGTTGACGTACTGAGGCTGACTTGGTACACGAAATACGCATGCGAGAACCTGCCCGAGGACGAATACCCGAGCAAACAGCACTGGGGCTTTTTCACATGGCTTGTCATCATGTAAGCCATCATCTTTTCACGAGCATCCGGCCCCCGTCTCCTAACCAAGGATTTGCTTTACATTACTGACACGTTCACATAGTGTATTCCTTGCTACCGCGTCTTACCTGATCTTTGGCTCTTGGTTGAACTATAACCGCTACGGCGCCCGCGGCTGGGATCTGGTACCGCACGGTGACACGATCCGTGATATTCCCTACCTGCTCAAAGACTGGACGAGAAGGGTTCTCAACACCGTGCAGGGCACTGGGTCCAGAGGGGGCTACTCAGCAGTATGAAGGGTCTGTGAAGATTACTATACCAAGACAGGGGTAGCCTCGTGTTCTCCCCCCACATTCTTGCTGGTTCAAAGATATGGCATGGCCAGGCGAGGGGTTTGGTTTGGCGGCGTTGGGCTACTTTTTGCGCGAAGACAGACACTTGTAGTAGCAGGACGGCGTTTTGCCTGGCGCTTGCAGGCCGTGAAGTATTGAAATTTCCGCGGTTTAACAGACCGAAATGGCCGACAAAGTATGCTCCTTGCACTACTGGCTGGCCAACTTTCGCATCCTGGTCCGGAGACCTGCTTGCGTTTGAGCGGACAACGGATTCGCTCACCAATCATATCAGGGGCAAGGTTAGGTTAGCTTGGGCTGTACCCACCAGGTAGCGTCGCCGAGAGCTCTGGGCATCGGGGTCGGTGGTCAGTTGACAGCCGCAGCGCGTCCTCTTCACACGGCCGAGAGCTAGCCAGGTGCCGAGGTAAACTCGGGGCCGCTCGTGGAGGGTCCGACGACAAAACGACCTCCCTGAAGACACTCACCTAGAGAATATTAACCAGGCCGACAATTGTATATTATATCATTCCACTAGGCCCCTCTTTCTCACACATTTGCTCCACCTTGCTCACCCTCCCCATGTTGAAGGATATCCCGTGAGAATCCATCATCATCATCATCATGGCCTCTCCCAGCTCCTCCAAGCCGCTCTTCAGCGTGCCCATCCCGACATGTGATCAGCACCCGGGCGGGTCCATAACCATCACCGAGCCGGCCGCCCGCGTCTACGTCCTGACAATAGCCTCCCCGCCGGACAACCGCCTCACCACCGCCCTGTGCCAGGCCCTCCTTCAGGCACTCGACATAGTCGAGTTCTCGCTGGCGCCGGGCTGCGTCGTGACGACGTCGGCGCTGCCCAAGTTCTTCTCCAACGGGCTGGACCTCGGCCACGCCGTCGCCGTGGGCGCCCCCTTCTGGGTGGGAAGCCTGTGGGCCCTGTACCGTCGCTTCCTGACGTACCCTATGCCCACCGTGGCGCTGCTCAACGGCCACGCCTTCGCCGGCGGCCTCATGCTGGCCATGCACCACGACTACCGCGTCATGAACGCCGAGCGCGGCTTCTGCTGCCTCAACGAGCTCGAGTTCGGCGCCCCGCTCAAGCCGCCCAGTAAGCATCTTCTGGAGACAATTCCAATCTTTCTGGGACCAAACATCTGCCAGATCCGTGGCCTGTCTCAGCAGCCTACCTCAAAGTCCTTTTTTAGGCTGCAGGTTTTGAGACAAGCTATGGGCACACTGTGTTCTGGTCTCTTCCATTTGTGTATAAAACGTTATTCCTCAGTACTTTGATAGCTGACTCCAAATGCTGCAGTGTCCGCCATCTTCCGCGTCAAGGTCCCCGACCCCAGGGTCTATAGGGAGATGGTTCTCGAGGCGAAGCGCTTCGGCGGCAGGGACGCCGCCGCCAAGGGCATCGTCGACGCCGCGGGCGGCTGGGACGAGGTGCTGGCGCTGGTCAAGGAGAGGAAGCTGACCGAGAGGGGCCAGACGGGCGTGTACGGGCTGCTGAAGATGGAGATGTACCGCGAGTGCCTGGACCTATTGGAGAATCACGAGCGGGAGGAGGCCAAGGACGATGCCTGGTTCAAGGGTGAGGATGAGAGGAAGGAGAGGGGGAAGAAGCAGGTGGCGGACTTGGTCAAGGCATATGAGAAGGCGAAGCTGTAGCACAATCACTGGGTGATAGATACGTTACAGAAGGCCTGTCCATCAAAGTCACAGCGAATGGCAATTATTGCAGTTAAGTCAGTCTCGATCATTGGCAACATTTCAGAGGGAAATGCTAGGGATCCCATTCCTCTAGAGCGTCTAAAATGCGTTACCGATACAATACTCCGTGACCGTTCAGACCCACCAACTCCGTCTCCGTCCAGTCTATGTATGTTGGCCCTTGGCCGTGGTCCAGCGTATCCATCGGCCCGCGGAAAAGCTCTGCAGGTCGGTCTCATTCACAATAGTACATCCAGAGCCTGAGCCCTGCTTGGTTTTCCTTGACTCTCCCTCCTTATTTCCGAGGACTCCGGTCTTTGTTCCCTGGTAGCTTCGTTGATGTTGATTGACTTTTTGGTATCATTGGTATCATTTTTGATGTTTTTTCTTTTTGGCCCGTTCAACTCCACATGAAGCCGAGTCTCAATGTACTCGGACGGAATAGCGGCATCCCCCCAAATCCGTACACTCTCTGATGACGCCGAATGCACTAGTGACCTCATCAAGGAGAAAACGATAAGAAGGAAAAAAAAGACGAAAAGCTTTCCCCGGCGCGAAAGCTTGAGACAGTGTGCTATTGTGCACTGTCCTAGAAGAGAATTTGGTACTGAATACTTGAAAATATGCGCGCAACGAGTGTCCGAGAATGAGTTGTGGGAGCATCCGTTACTCGCTCACGGATTCATCCTCCGAGACATCCATTTGTGGATCGTAGACCAGGTTGCGCTGTGCTGCCGGTAACCCCAATTCGGCACGGGTGTCTTGTTGGATCTTGAGGAAATACCTGCGCAGGCTCCGCAGACCCTTGAGAAAGCCGCGGTCTGGATCTTGAGGATGGCGCGGTGGGCATGGCTTGTCCTTGTCCATGTCCCAAGCAGTGAGGCTGTTGGCAAAATCAGCGATCTTGAAATCGATCTCGCCCTTGTTCTTCCGCTTGCGAACGCGACTGACATCCTCCGTATCAGTTGCGAAGTCCGTTGTTGAGTCATCGACCGCAGTGTCGTAATTATCTCTACCAGACTGATCGCCGTCATATGTCATGAGCAAACTAGCAGCGTAAAATCGGTAGCCTCGCAGCCGACGCACGATGACTTCGAGCTGGCTGAGCTTCTGCAAGATGTTTGGGATGTGTCGGAGGATGCTGTGGAGGTCCTCCCCGTCATAGAGAAACCGTGTGAGGGCTTCCTGAAATTCGTCACCGGCCTTGAGGTTGCGTCCATAATATTTGTCTTGGAACACGTACGTCTCGGTCTGCACGTCCCACACTTGAAGACCGCAGACCCGCACACCAAGTTCCCGTGAAGTTGTTTCGGCACATTTACGCTGTTGAGACTTCTGCTTTTTGGAGTTGGCCTCGACACCATACTGGCGCGTGCCCATCTTCAGGTCCATGATACAAGGTCGTTTCATGCTAGCGGTCAAGTCCTCCAATAGCAGGAAGTATGAGACTCGAGATCCGCGTTGAGTTTGGGCCTCTTTAGGGTTCATCGGCCTCGGCATTCTCTTGAACTCGCTTGTGGGACTCGTCGCCCCTGAGGCCACTGCGGATTCACAAGCCGACGACGTCGTAGAAGATGCCTTGCCTTGTGTCTCAGCTGCACCGTTAAGACCCTGGGTGGGCGTTACTGTGAGTGTGTCCGAATTGGGAGCTGCGCCCCCGAATCCTTCGGTGTCGCCTTTGTAACCTGCCTCATCAGGCTCTTCCCAGTAGTGTAAATCGCCCCGTGAGTCCGAAACATCATTGGGCCGCCTTCGCAAAGCGCTGCCAGAATGCCGGCGTTTCTTGCGTTGAGGTACCATGGACTCGTTCAGAATGTCCGGCTCAGGAGCGCTAGTCCCAGTGACGTCCTTTGACTCCCCATTGCTCTCTGTGCAAGGCTCGCTCGAAGGACCGAGATCACTCTGTGATTTTTGGTGGATGCGTGACGGTACAGGTTGACTGGGTTCCTGATCAGGTACCACGGGTAAATGCAACTCCGCACCATTGGCTCTCATCAGGCTAGAGTCTGAACTTTGGGGCCGAAGGAGACGGTCCAAAGTCTTCTTGGGCAGTACTCGCTGATGAGCTTTCTTGTGCCTGTGAATATTGATGGGTTGGTTGCGGAAAGCGTCGTTGAAAACCTCGTGGCGCAGTTTCTTGTTGACCACGGTAGTCCCCCAGCTATTAGCATGTCGGTCCTCAAGTGATGGTCTTGCCAACAGTCCGCCATGCGTTGATCCATTGGAGGTGTAGTGCGAAGCTGGAACAGAAATTGACGAGCTACGAGCACGGTCTGAATAGAGAGCCGCATTTGCTGCCGGGTGTAGGAGACTTCGGGGTAGGATATGCTGGTTGTCCATGAAAGTGACCGTTGGGATCGGGATCGAGCTTGATTGCAAAGATTGGCTGATTACTCTCGCGTGACTGCTCGCCTGTTGACCGGCTTGATCTGGTTTTCCTTCGGCATCATGAGGCGAGAGGCCATTAGCCTGCACATCCGAGCTCTGTTCTTTCTGCTCAGCTTTCTTGCGCTCGGAAGCAACAGGTTCATCTCTTTTGACAGTAGACTTTCGCCGAGGCTGCTTTGAGTAGGTCACATTGAGCACGCCGATATACCTGCTCTGACATTAGCCGCTTGCCCGGCGCATTTCCCCGTCGCTTCGGCGGGTATCAGTACGGGCTGGTGCTTACCTCGGTAGAAAGGGCAGTAGGTCTCTGTGATATCTTTCGATATCTTCGTAGAACTCATTTTCCCGATTGTTGAGCTGCTTGCATACGGCTCGCTTTGAAAACTTCCAGAGAGTCGTGTGTCCACCAACCTGGTGGGAATAAGGGACAAGCTCTATAGCATCAAGCGGTTGATGAGTGCCTAGTTGATGATCATGGACATGATCTTCATAGTCCTGTGAGCCCAGTTGAGGAGGCAAAGACAAGTCTTGTTGCGCTCGTTCATTCTCTGCGGAAGGCGACGCCGCTGGCACTGCTTGCACAGGCAACTGGATACCAGGAGAACGCGGTCCGGAATCAACGAGCCAATTGGGAGCAGGATCCCGCGCAATTTCTTCAGCCGGGCGTTCAGGCGACTTCGGCTCGTCAACCTCAGGTTCGTCAGCCTTTACCAGCCAAGCTGAGCCGTCGGCGTTGCGCTGGTGGATTATGCCAGGATCACTTGTCGCATCGAGATCTTCCTCAACATCACATGGAGAATCGGGGGCAGCATGGGGGCCCTTGTGCGGCACGAAAACGGCTGACGATATTTTCTCCTCTCCTGAGATTTCACCATCTTCAACAGCGTCAGGTGTATCACTGGAGCCTGCTTGCACATCTCGATCCGCCGTAGAACCTCCAGAGACTTTCGGTAATTGATTTTCCTCGTGCAAATCTCTCCCATCCAGAGGAGTCTGTGGATCAGCATGTCCTTTCTGCTCGCGACGCACGCGGAAGTAATCCTGGGGCTCCTCGCTATACTTCTGTGCAGTAATTGAGAGCGGGAATGTTTTTGTGCGTGCTAGACGCCCTGGTACCTCCTCTGCAGGGCCAGGGGAAGGCTGCAGGCTCTTAAAATGATCCTCACCCCGTGCAGCCCCTCTGTGCCTCTCGAACTCAGCATCATGTGCGGATGGGGGCAGCTTCTCTCTTGGGCTTGGGCCCAGTCGTGAATCTCTCTTTTTTATAACCTCCTCCGGTAGCCCCTCTTTGAAGAAGCGCAGGCTATGACTCGCTTTGCGGCTTCGAGCGTTTGGTTCTACTCCTGCTAGAACCTCTGCGATGGATTTCTCAACCTGGCCATCTTGACCATTGTTAAGGTCCTCCGAACCAATTGACCACGCTTTCTCAGGTCCCATTGATAACCGGTGATCGGGCTTGCGAGGCCTCGTTGGGGACCGCTGGCTAGGTGCGACACTCGCGTCCGGTCTCCCGTTCGACAGCTCAAGATTCCGATCCAGGGTCGTTGCGAAAGACGGTGACGCTGAGGTGTCAGAGTACGTGCGACTGGAGAACGCGACGTCCTTAAACCTCTTCTCCCTGTCCGTGCTCTCTAACGATGTGCCCCTGCCGCTGGATCTGAGAAGGTCCCGGTGGGTCCAAGGTCTCGAGTCCACATTCCTTGGTTCTGAGGAATCGAGGGTGCGAGGTAGGAGAGATTCGTTGGCCCGGGGAGGAAGGGTGAGTGTTTCGATAATAGCAGTGGGAGCCATTGCGGCGAGGGCCCTCGGTGAGGCTCGGGGTGTCAGGGAACCGCCATCGCTGTCATAGCATGTTTCCTGGTCGTCGTTATGGGATTGTGTGGTCAGGTGTCTGTCCGAAGTGAGGTCTTGGTTCGGGTGACTACCGGTGGAAGGGTCGTACGGATGGTCTTGCAAACGAGGACCGGGACAAGGTGCATCGAGGGACTGGCTACCGACAGCAAGAGAAATACCACGAGCTTCTGCGAGTTGCTGTGTCAGCAGAGAGGGCCCGTGAGGCCGTTTGGGAACAACAGTGGCAGAGGCAGAGGCAGATGTAGGTCCCCTAGGCCTTTTATCTATCAGATCTGGTGCAACAGCATTGTTCTCGAAACTAGTTACACGGGTATTCTGGGATGTCGCGGTTCCTGCTTGGCCATCCTCCCCAGCTGCCGGAGTGCTCGAAGTGCCAGGGGCTTGGAAGGGGGCGTGTATGGACGGGGCGCTGGCAGGCCGATCGCCGCGCAGGTGGTCCTGTCCCTGCCCTTGATCTTCTTCTTGTTGTTCTGGGGGTGGCTGTACCGGTACAGGCTCAGGCACAGGCACGGGCACGGGCAGAGGTACGGGTACGGGTACGGGTGCGGGTGCGGGTGCTGGTGCAGGTTCACCACTGTGGGGGCTCACCGGTACAGCTCCAGACGAAGTAGACGGCGACATGTGGTGAACATTGGCTGTGGACGGGGAGAGGTGTGTGTGTGGGAGGGTTGATAGGTGGCCGTTGCGCGGGTGGTGGTGGAAGAAGCAAGACAGCGCGAGCCCGAGCCGGCCAGGGCCAGGGCCAGGGAGGAGGAGGGATGGGAGGGACGGCAAACCCTGCGCTGCTTGTCCCTGATACTACTGTCCTGACGCTGCGCGACGGAACAAACCATATGCTCTGCTTCGTTGACTCTGGCCTGTGTGCCGTGGGGGGCAGGCAATTGGACGGGAGGCGTGATTTGTGGCAGAATTGTCGTCTTGAGAGAGTCGGTGTGTGGGAAAGAAACGGAGGGGGGCGAAGGTGGTGTTTCGCTAGGCCGTCGACGAGATAAGGCCAGGCCGCCTTCCCAGAGTGGAGCACCGGTTCACGCAAGAAGCCACCCCCCTGGCGGGGAACTTGGGTACATGGAGTCCACAGTGTACTTGCGTGCCCGACAATCGGGCCCCAACAGACAAAGTACCTGGCGCTAGCCCCGCCGACATGACAGGCGCACCGCCTCTGCTCTCGCAACCCTACTGGATATCCCATGTGTATACTGCTGGGTACTTCCCTAACCATGTTGCATATCGACTGCGCATTGCGGTTCCCGTGCCTTGCGGACAGGCTGAGAATGACATCTTCAATTGCCTTTTCCATTCCTCGAGCCTCGAGCGAGCTCAATCCCTACTCACTGGTCAGTCTACCGTGTAAGCCAGCTCGGTCAATCGATTCCGTCTGTGTGCTCGCGTCGCCCAGTAAGACTATCGCATTCGCTCACCTGCTCCGGCGAGAGGCTCCTCCTGGGCGGCAGCCACGGGCCCAAGTACCTGCATTGTTCTCAGCCCCTTTTGTCATGGTTCGGGCCACCAAGGTGTCAGGTAGAACAACCTTGGTAGGCACATCTCAATGCCCGCTAATCGTCCAAAACTACGTACCACGTGGGCGTCCCTGGTGGGTTCCATGGCAAACTCGTCAGCCTTATTATCATAATCCCGGGACCTCGGGGGGGCGTTGGTTGGGGATTTAATTCACTGGGGCAGCTTGAGAATTCGACTCCTCTTCTCCTCCATCCGACGACCCGCACATGCTCTCGTCTTTCACGGGGAAACGAGCCGAGGAAATTTAGACTAACCTTGCGACCCAGGCCTGTCTCGCTCGTGGGGCACAGTCAATGTCATTGCGTCGTACAGTCGTCTGTCTTGCCGACCGTAGGTTTCGCAAGGTTTTGCAGCATTGGCTCACGTCTCGCTCCGTTACGCAACGACAACAACAGACAGCCGTCATCGTCATCCCGCCTGGTCAATCACGTTCTGCGACCTCCGCCCTTGACAGGCTGCGGTCGCACGACTGCCCAGCACTGGTCGGGTTGCGCAGCGCGTGCAAGGACGACTCCTGCTGCTCACTGCCCCTCCATGATGCGCTGCTCTGGATGACACCGGGTTGTGACTTGGCTGTCTGTTCTGCTCAACATCCTCCTCCCCTCACCCCCTCCTCGGCGAGTGCCCTGGGCCCATGCCCGTCATGGCTGGCACCCTGGCCCGACCGGTGAGAACGAGTCGGCCCTGGATCCCCAGACTTTGCCGGGTACCTCGTCCATGTAGAGGGCCATAGTGCTCGTCTATTCGTCCACCCACCTGTGACTTTCCCCTTCGTGGTCAGCAACTCCTTCGACCGTTCCAACGGGTCGGCGCGACTCTTATCATCTACACCCACAGGCCGGCCGGGTCAGAATATCGCGCATACGATAGACAGGCATCCTTGCTTTTCGATCTGTCATTTGTGCTTTGTCGCTTGCTTGCTTTCTTTCCTTGCTTGCTGCTTTCGCAGCTCCAACGGTGTATTCATTTACAATTATACTGACTATAGTTTGATGGGAAGAGGCTGATGTTGACTTTTGCCAAGTGCGGACGGCCCAATGAAGAGAGTCCATGCTTAGACGAGCCCGAGACAGCACTCTCACCAATCATCCGACAACGTGCTCTCCAAACCGCCTCCTATTCCTCCAGACACTATCAACAGCAACTCGAGTCAATGCCGCTTTCCGAAGCTTCTTCCCTTTAGTTTCACCTCCAGGTCCCGGGTCCGGATCAAGCTTGGTCAAGTCGCCTGCCCAGGCATTTCTTGTCTCTTTCAGCCTATCAGACACTGTATACCTTCGGTGAACCTGGGGAGGCAGGGCCTCTGCGTCTGTCCGTGGTCACCGCCCCTTTTCTTCTCGATTACGAGCTTGGAGGACCACGACCAAGCGAGCGCATATCCTTCCCGGGGATGTTTTCCCTTCTGCTGGCGGTGTTTCTGCAATCGAGTCTGGGGTAGTCCAGGTGGACGGTGAAAAGGTGTATCAGTCTCTTCAAGGGCAGGGCTGTCGCGGGACGTGCCCCGGTTCCCATATTACTTTTCCTTCTGGTTCACGACAATAGCGGCAGCAAACTTTAGTGCTACCCAGCTTGGATCCGCTTCACAACCCCCCAGCATCCGTGTTGTCCGTGCCGTCCTTCTGTTGCAGCGCGGGTTTGATATTGTGATGCTGCTCCTTGACATCTTGCAGCTCTTTTTAAGTTGCTTGCTTCTGAAAGATCCTCAGCTTAAAATGTACACGTCACATGCTCGTCTTGGTCCTTCCCAACAGTCTAGCCCGCTCTCTGCCAATTTCATCGTCTTGTATGGCACCACATGTTTGTTATACATCACATTCCAGTTTGGGCAGTGCACTTATGGTGTCCAGAGAAGAATGCCTCTAACGAACGACCAGAGGCTGGCCACGTTGAGCCGGGATTGCTGCGTAGTGGTGGGAACCGACAACTTTCCCACTGGACTCGGAGCTCTTGTCTCGGTGTTTGTCGGGTTCCGTAGCTGTCACTGCCATCCCCGGCCAGATTCAGGCCGCATCACTCTTTAGACACATCTCGTGTTCTTTGCTCAACACACTGGCCCTCAAGCTTGGGGCGCCACCCATTTGTTACAATTTTCCAGCAGCTGATGATGCGGCTTCTACTCCACGACATGTAGGAACAAAAGCCTGAGTCTCAGAAGCAATGCTCTAATATATCACGGAGCAACGCAGACTTTCTGGTAAACCCGAGCTCGTCGACGCAGGATCTTGCCTTGGACTTCGAGACGAATTCATCAGCAGCTGTCGCTAAGAAGACAAGACGAAGGATGATAAATTAGAGAAGAAGAAGAAAAAGCGCCGTAGTAGGAATTTGAAGCTTCCACTTCACTCGAAACAATTACATACCAAGATGGCGCAGTTTACCTGCTTTACAGCCTTTCACATATACTTCCGCACCACCAAACTGCTGATTTCATATCATATGCATGACTTGTGAGAACCTCACTGGCTTGATGCGCACTTGCAGAGAGTATATCGTTGTTTCGTCCCTTTCCATTGTCTCAATTTCTTTTTGGTTTGTCCCCTTTAAGTTTATTGCGACTGGTCTTCTTGTTTTGCGCAAACGGAAGGTGATCGGTGAACCAACCGTGAATGATACTTGCGCCGACTGGACGGGAATAATCCATTTCTTTGTTCACGACCAGTTTCTGGGGATATCGCTGCAGAGGCGTGCGAGTGCTCTTTTGGTGTCTACGGTCCCCTCTGTGGCTGACATTACAGGAGCTCCAGCTTGGACATGAGAACATAAAATAGGGGCCGGAATCAGACCCTGTGCGTGCTGGCCGGCCTGTTCAGTATCAGACTCGGATACTTCGCGTTGTAGGACGATTAGTGAGGATCTAGCTGCAAGATGAATCACGTCGATGCGGGCTTCCTCCACCGAATGCACTGGCTGAACGACTCTTTCAAATGTCCTGACAGATTCATCACCTGTTGAGGATGGATTGGAGGAAGGCGGACTCAGTCAAGACTTAGGTATCTCGGATGGAGTCGGCCTTTTGGAACCAAACATTCGATGGTGTGTGCTTAGTACTTGGGATTGATCATTGGTCCACGCGCAATCCGACCAGGCTCAGGCACCCCTCAACTGGCAGGAGGTCTTTCTTGTTTCTGTCTGCCGTGGCAGGCGATCACGATGTTTTCTGAATAAAATTGGATATCTTTGACAAAGCAATAGCGCGCTACCCATGCGATCGAGCATACCAAATAACGCCAGTATCCTCACCGGTGCTCCATAAGCATCAGTCCGCTCAGTCCAGTCAATAGCAAACAAGATTGCACTGATAACCATGCCTAAATACCACGATGCCCACTTCCGTCTTAGTTCTCAATGCCGGTTGTTTAACACAACCGGTCTTGCGGAAAAGCCGCCCAAAACTCCCCGGCCTAAGGGCGGACTCTTCAGTCGGCCCAAACATTGGCCTCCAAAGAAAGCATTGGGTCTTCAGAGCTCTGTAGTACGCCATGACTCGCAGCAATCGTCTTCTCCTGGCCACTCTGCGCCTCGTTTGCGCCGCTATCACTAATGCCCATCTCGATACCCCAAGTATTGTCGAGGAAGTCGTCCAGGTTATCGAGAACTGCGCTGATGTCGTCCACCGGCTCCACGTTCTCCTGGTCCTCTAAAAGACTCAGCGCTACAGGAACGGAGGTCTTTCCCACGTGTTCATGTCTACGTTCTGTATCGACCATCTTCTCAGCGCCGAGCTCCGAGGCTTTTCTCCTGGTCTGTGAGGCTTGGATAAAAGCCTCTGCCATAGCGCCGACCTCATAGCTTGCAGACGTCATTTGCTGGGACTCCGGGGGCAATAGCCTCAGAGACTTCCGGCTTGGAGTCTTGCGCTTCGACATCGCCTCAAAGTGCTTAGCGAATTTCTGGTCATGGTCGGGAAGCACGCCAACTTCCACAGAGCTCATCTCCACTGGGGGCGGAGACGCTGCCCTCGTCGTTGGCTTTGGCAATCGCATGCTTCCAGTCTTCTGGCCCGATGGGTCAAAGTAGGAGACTTCCTCTTCATCGTAGATACTGTCTGTATGGTCTGTGTCGAGTCCAGCATTGCATGTCAGCTCCTCGCTGGGAAGAGGCGCGAAGTGCACCCGACGATCTGGCTTTTGCGGCCCAGGTTTCTTGAAGAGGACGCCAGATCTTGCGCTTGAGCACCTGAGGATGCTACTGTTAAAAGATGCTCGTTTCTTCACTGGCGAGGGTGTCATGAAGTCTGAGAATGCTTTGATTGACATCTCGAAGTCCGAAGTTGGATGGTTTGAGTCTGGCGGATCCTGCGCCACCCAAGGGCTCTGCGGTTGTTGGGATGTCGCCAGTGCTTGGCCGGCAACGAGGCTCAGGGTCGGTGCGCTTCCTATGGGACTGGTAGAGGTTGCCGGCGGAACAGACAAAAGCGATGAAGTGCTGGCCTTGTTCCTACACGGGCTTTGAACTTGCAGTGCTGCCTCACCGGGGATACCAGTATCGATACTTAGTCTTCTGCCACTGCTTGGAGCCTGTGGTGGCATCTGCCAAAGGGTGCCTGCTTGATTGGCCCATGGGCTTTGAATTCGTGGTGTTTCGGTACTAGAGGCCGTCTTGTCGAGGAGGCTAGAGTCAACACCACAGTCTGCGACGTTCTCTGGTGCTGTCGGAATCTGCGACTTGGTGCCCGATGAGTCCGCGAGATCTGGTGTCTCGGCATCATCCATAATTCCATCATGTTTGCTCGGTTCGTAACACGGATTTGACGGAGATCCTGGGGAGAGTGAAATCTGAAGGGGCTTTTGAAGCTGCTGCAGTTTCTCGCTAACACGACTCTCATCGAACATGTCAGATTCGTCCACCAAACCCGTCGCAATCTGATTTGGCAAGGGGTAGGTCGAAGTGGGCGCCTCTGCTTCCATTTCCCCACGCTCAGTTCCAGGCATCTCCGTCGCACTCGTCTCAGAAATTGTTGACACGACACTGATTTCGGCATATGCGTCAATGATGGATCCCACACTAGCTTCGAAGTGATTTGCGTCTTGAGAGACCCCTCCTGGAGTCGCTTCTTGACAAATATTATCTGCCTGGTCATCATGGCCTGGCGAGATTGCGCCGATGTGCGTGGCACCGGCACATTCGTGAGGCATGATTGAATCCTTGGGTGAGACAGGTGGCACACTTTGTATATTGACATGTGTTGTGTCGTCAGATTCGATCAGGATACCACAGCCATGGTCGGCGATGTTCGCGACGATTACCTCCTGGTTGACAGATGCTTCCGGACTGGAAATGACGGGCATGGTGTTTCGTGTGCTGACGAAAGTTGACCAATCCGGCTCGGACAAGCCATCAACGCCATACTCCACGACTGGAATGTTATCTGCATTTCGTGTGATTTGTCCCCCCCCGGAAGAAGCAGGAGTCAGTGATTGACAGTCAAAATAGGTCGACCACTCCGAGTCCGACTGGGCACAGCCGTCCATCTGCGAAAGAGTCTGGGGTCCGAGCACCTCAAGCTTGGTCGTACGCCGAAGGTGGATCTCATCTGCCGGCTCATTTGCAGCATCAGACTCAGTATTCGCTGGCAAATCATTTCCAGTCATCGTTCCACCGTGTGTCTTGTTCCCGTCCGTCCATTGTGCCTGGTTCCCTGCTGGGTTGTCACTGGATGGGTGGACTTCAGCTGCAGCGGGGGAGTGACCTGGATCTCGAGGCAGTTCCACTGGTTCTCTTGGACAATCTTGTCCCTTTTGAGAGCTCTCAACCATCAGACCTGCTTGATCAGATCTAAGGGAGGCAATTGCTCCACCGCTGAAGGCAAAATCGCCTCCTTGCTCATTAACTGTAGTCATGTGGAGCTGCAACGACGACGGGCTCGGAGGCGATCCAGCTGTGAGACCGACGGTTGGAGGCCCGTACTCTGCTTTACCTGCAGGACTTCTGCCCCTCTTATGGAAGAAAAAGCTGTCGTCTTGATGAGTCGAAGGCAGTGTAGCCAAGTGCTGGGGAGAGGCATGGGGTTTCGCCACAATAGCTCCAGTTGCAAGAAGCTCATCCTGGACTGGCTCGGACTGCTTGGTTGGCAATTTATGGAAGCTTTCGTCCATGCACTGAAGTGCTGCTTCCGCCATCTGTGCTGCCGTTCGAGCATCTGCGCTTGCCCCATCAAGACCCAGACCATGGCTCGTTGACGGTCGGTAGGGCTGTGGAATTTCAGATTTACCTCGTCCAAGAAGCGACTTCTCGCGGCCACTAAGTGATCGGGAATCGCTCTTGGTGGCTTTTTTCCGTCGGCTGGGCGACCTATCGCCTGTCGGAAACCTTGAGACCATGGTAGAATGGCGCGCAGCATTGGAAGTAGGCGTAGTAGCCGGCAGAGATAATTCATCTTCAGAAGTATCGGGGCCTTGACGGAATCTCGTTTTCCGACGGGGTGAAGTCCGTCCTGACCGCAGCAGGCCAGGGAACCTGATATCCCTATTCGCCATCGGGGATGCATTCGGACTAGAATAGCCGGTACGCCCATTGGTAGCAAGCTCATCTTCCCGCAGAGCAGGATCTGGGAAAGATCGCGTGCCCACTTGAGGAGCGGATATTTGACGGGTCTGTTTGGCTTTGATTTGAGTTGCGATGCGGCTCGGCGAATCGTCTGGGGTGGAATTCTTGCGGTTGGCGGATCTTCGCTTTTTCCGATCACCTTTGCGTAGCCAAGTTGGATCCGCGGATCTCTTCCTCGCGCGAGTTGCATCATCACTGTCATCCTGCTGTGATTGCCAGAACGGATCTTTCGAGACAGATGTGCTCTTCACCGCTTCCCTCCAAGTCTTGACACGGCTGTAATCTAATTCGTCCATATATGGGTTCTTCCTTGCCGATGGAGGATTTGTGATCTCAGGGCTGGGGAGGGGATATAGGCTTGTCCCCTGGGTATCAGGGAGATCCTCATCGGGGGCGACTGTCTGTCTCGACCGGGGAGGCTGAGACTTGGGCGGCTCAGCATGTGATTGAGCTCGTGTTGACCGCCATGGATTGTTCCATTGGTTTCCGTCGAAGGGTCCTCGCAGCGATGCGGATAACAAGACGGGCACATTGCCAGACAAGAAGTCAATAGCCTTCCTCTCGATATGCAGCCGCCGATGTAGCGGAGCTTCGTAGTGATCATCCTCGGAGCCCGAGTAGAAGTCGGAGTCGGCGTGGGCGTGGTTGTGCACCGCTTCACAGTATAGGGGCTCGTCGCCGAGCTGTTGGAAATGCATCGGTGGCATGGCGGCAAAGGAAGACCCCAGTTGTCCGGGGATCGATCCGCGATGGCATCGGTGCGGTCTCGTTTGTGGGTGGTTGAGGGAAGAGTGAGCTTTTGCGGTGGTGAGGACGGCGGACAAGGGCGGGCAGGGCTCCTTGTGTCGCTGCAGCGAGCAGGCAGAGGCTGAAAGCTTAGGCCCCACGAGAGTCAAATGGAGACAGGCGCGGTTGCAAAGAGCAACACGCGCTTTCTCCTAGTCCACTTTACGCGAAAGACACACACCTCTAGCGCACTGGCCACACTTTGGTCATGCAAGTACTGTATACCCCTGTCAACCCCACGAGGTACCTAGGTACCTAGGCATGTCCTTTGTCAAAACGACAAAGAGAACAGAACACCAAGCTGCTGTTTCATCAAGCCCATCACGAGCAGCAGAAGCTAGGTAAATTCATATGAGCCCGGCCGGTCTGTATGACGCTGAACTGGAACCATGACTGACTGTCCAGCTGGTGATGGTGATTGCAGACACCGGTTCGAGGCGCAAACCCTCACAGGGAGTTCCCTAAGAGCGGGTTGCCCTGACAACAGCCGACTAGCAGCCCAATCACGTCCGCAAAAGTTGTGTTTTGCACCAGTGCAGGTTGCAACCCAATGTGCTTGTGATGGGGGAAAGAGAGATAGACCCGAGCCGTCAGTCTACCTCTCCTGGCCGACAACGCGTTGCCCACCTGACGGAACGGTAAAACCACCTTCCCAACTTCAAGCAAGAGCAGGACCGCAAACTGTGCAATCACTCAAGAGAATATCTTCCATTCCATTCCAGTATCAATTGCCAAGGGCGCATCGCCATCGCCATTTCTGCCTGTTGGCCGCCGGCGACTCCACCGGTGCTGCGTGTACTGTGCCAATCCACCTGCAGGCGATTTGCATGACCCGCTCGATCGCAGACTGGAGACCCAGCAAGGGATCCGCACTCCGAGGCTGGCCCATCGCGTCACTCCCCTGTGCACGTCTTCAATTGCGCGCACCGCGGGACAGCGACCAACATTGACTGCATCCCTCCGCCAGCAGCCGACCTTGCTTCTGATCGCGACGGCCACACCAACTTCATGGATGCGCAGTAGTCTTGACGCGACAACCAGTCCATCTGCGGTACCAGGCCGAAAACATGTCGTCGCATGCCTGGCTTGACTCTCTGTCGGAGGACTGGCCCTCAGAGCCAAACTCTCCCACCGACTCCAAACCCCCGACCAGGAACGGCACGACAAAATCCAGCATCAGAGCCAGCGGCACTAAGATCCCGCGGCCGTCCAGTGACCACAGCGTCAACAGAAGATCCTCGGGCACGCACAACCGGAACAGCAGCCTTGCTCTCGGCGAGCGAAGCCCCAGCGACATTAACATTCCCGCGCAGCTGTCCAAGCGCACTCCCTCCAAGCTCTCCCAGGAGGTCAGGCCTCATCTCCGTCGAGGCCGCACAGCGAGCCGGTCCATTTCGGGCTCTCCTGCAGGTTCTGTTGTTCATAATACCGTGCAGCGCCAGTCGCTCAGCTCATCGCCCGACAAGAAGAAATTCGATACCCCAGAATGGAGGCGAAGACTGATATACGGCGATTTGGCGTATGGGGAGCAGCGCGACCTGTTTACTTCCGCCGGTACCGGTCTGGAGGGCATGTTCAAGCCGCCTGTCCAGGCAAAGGCTTCCCCCGGACATCCAGACGAAGACCCCAGTGATTTACAGAGGAACAACACAACATTCCCTTCTAGTCCGCCAGAAATTGCTGGGAGCTATTCCAACTACGACGTCTATACCGATCGTTACACGGAACAGGAACTGCCGGAGCACATCGGAGCAACCCAATCCGATGGCCGCTCGGTCAGGTACAAATTAGCTGATGATGGAGGGTCTGACACAAGTGACCTCAGCGACATGTCTGTTGTACGAAAGGGGCCACGAGAAAGAGCACAAGCAGACAGCAGTCGGGTCGCAGCACAATTCCTGGCGCCAACCACTGCCGGAGACGAGTCGCGAAAGACCAGCAGTCAAAGTGCGGCTCGCCATGAGGACTTTAGTCCCATCTTCATCGCCAGACCGGGTGGTGCAGATGGAAGAAATGATTTTTCTGCCCTGGATCTATCACCGTCAGTTCTGTATGAGCGTCTTGAGAAGGTCCAAAAGGACCGATCGCGCGCGAATGGCTCTCAACATGGCCACTCAACTGCAGAAGGTAGATCCCGAGAATCAGTAGCCACAGATGGCTTGGAACGACTCGGTAGCTTTGTCAACCTCCGTAGGGGAGGTGAGTCGGTCGACGACTCGTTCCAGCGTCGCGTGATTACACCAGCGTTAGGGAACACATCAGATATGCTTCCCGAAGAGTCTCTCCAAGCAAGTACTCCGAAGCAGTTCCCAAGCCTACGTGGTCATAAACCGGACTCTCAAGATGTGTTCTCTGACACCCCACCCGCGCCAGCTGCGCCGTACCCGAGCCCGGAGAAGAAGCATCTTCGTGTCCAGGGCAGTGGTGGCAGCCCACTGAAACTTTTTGGACCGTATGACACATTCACGAACCAAACGCTGCTGCGAAGAATCAGCCAATTTGAGGACCCGAATACTTCGCCTACTTCAGAGAAACCCCCAATCTTGGGCAAGCGGAACTCATCGGGACTTGCGTCAAAGAACGCCACAGATGCGGACCTCAGAGCCAATACAGATGCGGAAGATCCAAAGCAGAATTCGGACCCACGTAAGAGACAATCTAGGTCGGTCAGTCAATTCGGGGCAGGAGAGCTTGATGGATTTGAGTTTGATGAGGATTTCTCCCGCCTTTCCAACGAGTCTGATGACGACATTGTTTTGCATCGGTCGATGGCATTCAACGCCACAGCGGATTCTTCACCTTCGGCAGACGGTAATATATCAATTGCGAAACAGCGTCAAAAACCGGGCAACATTTCCGCGCTGCACTTCAGAACTCTCTCGGGAGCCGCCTCACGAGCCGCGTCTGCAGCTGTGCTGGCAGCCACCCCGAAACATCAAATCCAAGACCATGAGTTCAAGAGACCTCGGACTTCACCCACCAAAGACCCGACGCCAAAGCGCAGAAGGACTCTGCATGAGTCTGACATCTCGTTCGGCGCTGGAGACGACCATATGCTGGAGCCAACACAGACCTCCCACCAGCACATGCAAGTGGTCATCGGGAGGAAGCGTAAGGACGCTCGCGCTGGCGAAATGCAACAAATGGCTAATCCCGAAGTTCTAGCTTCCCGCAAGGTCCTCCGTCTTCGAACTCCAACCCCAAGCCACAAGTCGTCAGTTCAAGGGGAAGACCACTCCTCTGATCAGTTACAGGTTTCCGGGCACGAAGGCGCGAAACGCGCACGAAAGAGCCCTCAAAAAGCTCAGCACAAACCCAGCTTTCCGATCGGTGGAGGGAGGAAGCCTTCCATCAGAACAGAAGATTTCATTAATGAAGCGCACCGCATTATGGCGGCCATCAGAGGCAAGAACGGGACGCGGAGTGGCCTCACAAGCGTTGAGGAATCGGAATCAGAAAGCACCAAGCAAGTAACCCGGGAGCCTGCTCTGCCAGATTCTTCATTTCAGGAGTCGACTCGAGAGCCATTTTCACGACCGCCAAGCCGTGACGGGAAGCCTATTCCGAGGGCTGTCAACCGACAACAAAACCCCGAGCTGGTAAATCACTTGAAGAAGTACGAGGAGCACAGTGACATGGGTGATATCATCGCCTCCTCTCTTCGCTCACTTGGTGTCTCAAAAGAAGACATTCAGGCGGTGCAAGCCCTGGAGTACCACTCGCACAGCTCCATGTCGGAGGCGTCTGAACATAGTGTTTTGCGACATGATGAAATTGTTAGCGACCCACCCAACATACGGATTTCTGAAAACCCTCATCGTTATGAGAACACTACTTCAGCAGAACAGGCTCAGCAATTCCGGGATCGCTTGCCCTCTCACAGCTCCAGCTCCGAATCTGGGATTTCCACAGGACAATCGATACGAACAGGATCCTCCCGGGGTTCAGATACCCGGAGGACGATCGCACCGCAGAGTGTATCCCACCTGATTCCTGACCAGGTCGGCAACATGGTTCTTGACAGACAACGCAACGTTTGGGTCAAGAACAATAAGGTACACGCGACACGTACGAGGAGAAGCAACACACTTTTCTCCGAGAACAGCGAGGACGACCCGTTTGCTGATATTCCTGACTTGACTGTGGACGCGACGAGGGAGCTGCAGAACTTGAAAGATAAGCAAAATCGGCAGGATGAATCAGGCATGGGGCTCTTCGGTCCTGACAGGCTCACTGGGAGTCCGGACCAGTCAGTTCAGGGCCACTCTCTCAAATCCATTCTCGTCAGGGATTTCGCGACCAAGCCAGGCAAGAATGGCTCGATGAGGTCCACCAGCAGGCTGATGAAGAAGTTTGCTGAAGCTGACAACGAGGATGTTGAGCACGAGATCACTATACATGAAGATCGGCTGGAAGACTCTTCGCCGAGGCGACGCATGACCATCAGCTTTTCGTCTCCCATCGCTTCTATCATACAAGATGTGGTTGGTGGAAACGGTCCCGATGAAAGCAACACCAGCATCTTCGAGCAATCTGTCGCGGACATCCTTCAGTCAACGGGGAAGCACGGTCGTCGTACAGTCTCTATTCAGTCGCTGAATGGCCACAGTGGGCCGCGCCCACGAAGTTCTTCCAGTGCACCATCTCGCCATATGTCCGTCAAAGGCGCGTCATTCGTACCTCGACCAGTCTCGGTCATTGAAGAGGAGAGTGATGAAAAGAGCTTCGTGGATAGGACAGAAGTCAGCAAAGCTGGGGACCAGAGTCTCACAGACGAGAAACCAGCTCAGCGTCGACAAGCAAGTCTGAGTATCATGTTCAAGACACCTGGTCGCCCCAAACCAACTCGTCGGCCAGACAATGCTGAAACGATCAGCCAACAAGTCGGCAATCTGTCCCTCAGTCCACTATCTGACTTCACTGCACACCAGGATCGTTCATATGCCTTCGAAGTGAGCTATCTTGTCGGGGACCAGAATCTTGTCACTGGCGACCCTTCACAGGAGCGCATGTCGCAGGCAGTCCGCGACCTGGTCAGCAAACTCGCGGAGGTTGAACCATTTGAGCCATACTGGGAGGATTTGAAGGAAATGGCACTCCGCGAGAAACAATTGGGTAGTCTGCACATGCTAGACCGATTTTGCGGGAGCCTCGTCAAGATCGATGTCTCGCGGAACTCGATCAGGGCTCTAGATGGCATCCCGTCATCTACTCGCGAGTTGACCATCACCCACAACATGCTTAGCGAGCTGACTGCTTGGGATCGCTTGGGAAACTTGCAGTACGTGAACGTCTCGAACAATGATATCAAGAGTCTTTCGGCTTTCAACAGCCTAGTTCATCTGCGCGACTTGGTTGCAGACAATTGCGGTCTAGCCAATCTGGACGGCATCAAGTTCCACGACTCCCTCCAGACCTTGCGTGCGAGAGAGAATCCTATTGAGAAGCTCAGCTTTGACGGCACCACCTTGCAGAGGCTGACAAGCCTCGATCTGGAGGATAACAAAATATGGGAAATTGATTATCTGCACGAGCTTTCTTCCCTGACCTATCTCAACCTGAAAGGTAATCAACTGGTTAAGTTCAGCTCTGTTGAACCGCTCGCGCTGAAGCACTTGATCATCAGCGACAACAAGCTGAGAAAACTTGACGTTGCCTCGATGGCTCGACTTCATCTGCTTTACGCCGATCGCAACAAGCTCACGACGGTCCATGGCCTGCCTCGAGTCCCCCATCTGGACAGTCTATCGCTTAGAGAGCAGGGCGGATCAAAGCCTTTCGACATGTCCTTCTTGGAGACAGCATACGAGGTTCGGAAGCTATTCCTTTCGGGAAACCATCTTCGGTTCTTTGAACCGCCACGCGATTTTCTCAACCTGCAGCTCTTGGACCTGGCGAACTGCGGCCTGCAGCGCCTGCCTGATAACCTGGGGCAATTGATGCCCAACCTGCGTGTGGCCAACCTCAGCTTCAACGGCCTGTCAGACGTCAGCGGCCTCACAACCATCCCACGACTCAAACGCCTGCTACTTGCAGGCAACCGCCTGGCCGACTTGAAATCCCTACTCAGTGTCCTCGGCCAGTTCCCCTGGCTGACTGAGGTCGACCTGCGTGACAATTTAATTACGCAAGGCTTTTACCCTCCCATCCACATGGTCCTTCGAGATGGAGAAGCAGCCAACACCGACATTTTCAAGCTCCCTGATGCGGACCTTGAACGTGACGCAAGGTACTGTGGCCGCCTGGACATGGACACTCGAATCCAGCGGCGGATATACGAACGCAAATGTGTGCGCTCCTGTAAGCAGATACAGAAGCTGGACGGCCTGCCAGCGAATAGGAAGATACGGCATATAAGAGATGTTGTATGGAAGGACATGGTGCTGAGAGGAATGCTGCTTCGGCCTGACGGAATGCCATTTGACTTGTCTCAGTACGAACTGGAGAAGGAAGAGGATCCTACTTCCTACATCAGTGAGGGGGAGGGTGACGATGACAAGGGTAGGTCGAAGTGTGTCGATGAGAGCGCGCGCTGGGGTATCGAGGACAGCTTTGCGGGTTGATGCATCTGGTATGGGCGTTTGGTGTTGGGAAAGCGCATGTCATTTTCATGTTAGGTCAAGGTAAACAGGCCGTCCCTTGTGTTTTCGGGCGAGGACACACTGCACTGGTTCGCAAGCATACGGATATGTACATCTATTGTGGCTCTGGAGGCGTAGGTGCTTGGGTAACCGCGACGGGGAAGTCATCATGATAATGAGTATAATGGGCCTCGAGCCCGAATTTCTGTCCAAGCATGCTTGAAGCCGCCCATGTCTAATACCGTGCCAGGTCGAAGTGACCTTGCCTCTCCTATCTTACGTTCACAAGCGTCTGTGTCTCACCATCCAGAAGACCTGATGGTACATATCGCCTCAAGAGAGAGCCTCATGTTTCTTAATGAACAGACGCCTGAAACTTTTGAGGGTTGTACTACCATCCAGGAATCTGGGACTGACTTCTGATGAGTGCACAGGAGAAGCAAGCGATGAGAGTACCTAGGTACCGCAACACGCAAGGCATAGCACACGAGCGAGGCTCGGGCGGCCCTTCAATGTGTTCCGTACGATGCGCCCGTTCGGCCCGCTCGGGAGTCTCTTGATCTTTCGAGACTAGTCACCGCGTCACTTTCGAAGATATCATCACAAACCCACCCACACCTTTCCTCCCCCCCCCCCCCAATCTGTGAAAAACGTGGGAAACATTCTGTCGTCATCCCAAGTGCCAAGACAGAACAGACGACTGCACACGAAACCCCGTGGACTCGGCCGATTGCCAGTCCCCGGGAGGCGAGATTGGGAGGGGGTGGAGGAGGAGGGGGGGCAGGAGGCAGCATGTCTTAGAAGTATCTAGTGAGGGGGGGGTATGCGCCAAGGGCAGATCTTGGAGCTTGCTGCAGCATTGCGATGGCAACTAGGGTAGGATAGCATGATAGGGGGGGATGGAGAAGGGCCGCGAGTGACGACGGCGGCCATGTGGAGTTGAGCATGCTCGCCGGCGCAGCCACACGGGCGGAGCAACTGCTGCTGCTGCTGCTGCTGCACTTGACCTCACTATATCCCCGGGGTGTTCGACAATGGCCACTGATGGTGTAGGGACGCGACGAGCCGCCAGTGCAGCTGCTGCGGGAAGCCAGCAGCGATGGTCCCAAGCCCCCCCCCCCCGGCGCGTTCCCGGGAGGCGTAGTTAGCCGGGCAGCCGGGGGGCCTTGGGGGTGGGAGATGGCAATCACGAGCAAAGGCCGCGTCAGGCGCAGCTCTCTGTTGGGGACCAGACCATGATGGAGGGCCGGATGTCTTGATTTGCTCCGGTCGAAATGACAGCGCCAGGGAGTAAAGGAGGTGGTGGTAGTAGTGGTGGCAGCAAGGTAGGTTCAAAAAGAAAAGTCGCGACAGGGTGCGCCGGCCTGCGAACACCTTCCTTGCATATGCACGTCGGGGCCCTCCTCGTTGATCTCGGACCCTGCATGACCATAGATCAGGGAGTGGACTGTGGTCGAAGGAGAGGGCAGCAAAGCGAGATCCAGAGCAGCAGTGTGGTGTGTGTGTGTGTGTGGCTGTGGCTGCGTCGTTGCCTCCCTGCCTCGCCATTATTACGCAGGTGTTGGGTCGGTCATGGAGTGAGTGTTCAAGAGTGTATGCGAGCCATGTGTGTGTGTGGAGTTCACAGGCAGCGCGAGACCACATGCGCATCTCTGATGAAGCATTGCTTTCGTAAATTTTACAAAACCCAACCTGACCTGACTCTGAGCTGGAGAGTGGCACATGCATGTGCTTCGATGTGCTCGACGCGCGAAGGAGGGAGTTAGTTTCCTTGCTTGTTGCCACTTTCACGCCCGCTGTAAGCCCTTGCGAGGCTCAATAAGCCCCATGCGACGACGGAGCCAAAACTATGTGATGAGAGCAAAGCAGCGTGCTGACCAACCTACCAACAAATCACAAGTAATGAACTTCCTCGAACGTAAGCGAGAGCTACGAGGTAGATCCTAGTGGTACAGACTGGCTATCTTGGTTCGGTCTCGTTCAGACCAGATTCCCCCGCGGTTGTCTCGCATGCTGGCGGGTTGCATTTCTTTCAAACAAGAGATGCCATGGATGTTGACTTCCCCCGAGTTCAAGTTGCAATCTATCTGCACGCAGTATCCAGATCTGGGCGGCTGGCGCGGTCTGCGGGTCGACAATGTGAAGGAAGACACTAGATACGAACCGTCTGCTATGGCGTTGTTGCTGCCTCTAGCACTGGGGGGGGGGGGTGTGCATGTGGATGTGGACTTGGTGTCGCGCCTAGGCTGTCCAGGTAGTAGTAGTAGTAGTGATGCGGAGAGATGGAGGTCCACGGCGGTTACTTCTGCGGTTGCCGGTGACGCACGGGAAGGCGTCCAAGGGCTTGCATACGTTGCAGAAAACAGAGACATGTGCGTCGTCGGCCATGTCTATCGCCGCTCGGAGGAGAGTGCGCATCGGCCACCCTGGATTCCTCGCCATGGCATGGCATGGCATGGTCAGGTCGGGCGCAGATGGGATGGGGGTGAGTCTGGTCTGGTCTGGTCTGGGTCTCATCTCAGAATTTCGACCCGCCCGCCCATCACCTGCAAATGATAAAACACTCCCATCACCATGACATGACGATGGCGATTGGCCCGCCCCGGAGGCCGCTAAGCCGCCACGGCCAATCTCGATCGTCGCCTTCTGCTTGACCAAAGAGCATGCGAGAGCCCTTTGCGAGCCCGCCGGCCAGCTTGTTCATCTCATCATGGCGGCCCTGCCGTCACAGTGGTGCATGCATGTGCAGTATGGGTCCAGGTCTCTGAGAAGGAGGGAGGGCGGGGCGGCTGATTTGACGCCGTATCGGACCCTCAAGTGGGTCGTATGCAGCTTGTTCTGCTTCGGGAATGGGCCGAATGCCTCCTCCTCGACGTGAGCTGGGGATGGATAAAGTTGCCTCGAGATGCGAGAGGGGTGCATGTGGTTGCAGTCGCAGTCATCATTGCTCCAGGTGCCTGGGCTCCGGGGGAAAGAAGCAAGTCGCGAGCGTCAAATCGGTGGGATTCCCTTTCGCAGAGCTGTGGTACAGTAATCTACTAGTCCCTCTGCCGTGATATTGTGGGCTCGACGGATTCCGGGGCCCCAGACTCCACGCACGCTAGCAAGAGTATCTACACTAGACCACACGAGCAGGACAATGAATGGGTACCCGAGGTACGGAGTAGACTACTCAACTCTCATTCCAAACCTCCTGGGCTGGGCAGGGCAGTATCATTGGGGCCCCGTAGATCTCATCGCCATCTTTACCATACCGTGCATGCCTCAACGATACGCAGTGCGCCAGCCCGGGTCTACATTTATGGCCAGCGGCACCCAGCCGCGTCTCGACGGCTTGTGGCGGCCCAAGCGAATATGAAGGGGGAATTATGGTGGTGACACAAGGTCAAAAGGAACTTACCTTCGCTATAATATCGGGACACCATGACCACCAAGCCATAGGCGGCTACTCACACACACACACACACACACACACACACACACACACACACGCACATATTCTCTCTGTGGCTCACAGCTGGTACATGCCGAAGCTATTACGAAAAGCATTCGCGCTTCCGTGTGATATGTGACCTGTCAGACCCGCCTCAGACGTCCCAGGGCCCTCTCTCCATGGCCTCTGAGACAGCCTGTAGCACATGCCAGGCAGAGGCACGGATTCAGGATGGCAGGGAATAGATGGGTGGGTGGCTGCATTATCTTGGCGTATCTCACTTTGTGACGAGTAGTCTAGTCTAGCAAGGAGGCACGGCTAAGTGCTGAAGTGAGCTGAATGCCTGTCATCGGCCCAAGCTAACACAATGTGTTGATAATGTTCTGCCAACAGCCAGTTATTCCCGCGGCAGCACCAGCGGAGCGGAGGACCTGTGAGAAAAGTGAGCTGTCGCATTGCTAACCATCCATCCAGCCAACAGCGAAGCCTGGTCATTCGGCTGGTAGCAAGGCCCGCCCAATATCGAAGGCAGTCGCAGGCGAATCACATCGAGGTGACGTTGTTCTGGGTGGTAGCTCAACGCGAGGCGGCGTTCATACACGGTCATTATGAGGGCCGCAAGCTCCAAATTTACCAACTGAGCACATTTTGGGCAGCCTCGTATTGCAGTAGGAGCAGAAGCAGCAGCTTGAGCCAGGTTTAATGGGCGCTGCATGGGAACATACATGGTGCGCCATGGCAGATGAGATTACAGCGACACAGGTTGGAGCGACATGCAAGTGATGGCTCGATCTGGATATGATGGACAGAGAGGTTTGCAGGTACAGTCTGGGGCTGAGATCCACTTGGACTGGACTGGACTGGACTGGGGGCAGCAGACTACGGCATGCCGTGCACGCATTTCTGAGTATCAGAGAAATCCGGCTCAACCAGTTTGTGTTGCCAACTCGGCCGAAGACTTGGCCGAAGAGGGAGGGTCGCACAAGGACAGTCACGATAGCTTCATCCACAGGCAAACATGAAGTAGCAAGCGTGAACGTAGGTGACGGACAAGGCGGCGTCTCCTCGGGTAGGACCACCAATGCGCTGGGCCATCGTGGCACCTTACCTTGTCCGCACGCCAGCCGATTGGCTACGAAGGCATGCTTGCTTCACGTGGACGACAATAGGTCCCTCGAAGCACGCCCGGAACCAGCAGACCAGGGGCGTGACAAGGCGAAGCGGCGTGCTGCAGCGGTGCAAGTAGGAGGAACAAAGAACCCCACGGCGCGGCCGACCTGGTCGCTCTGGTCAGGGTATGATGCAAGTGAAGCCGACAGCATGCATCGTGAGAGTTTGTGGAACCAGAAAAGAAAAAGGGCCGGCCTGGCCATTCCGCCAAGGTGGCATTGCCCGCCCCCTCTCCCCCGTGCCGCATGCCCTATGCATATCCGGGGTCTGGGGGGCGAATCTCACGATGCCCTCTTGACTCTTGACATGCCACGATGCACCACCGTCTGGCAAACTGCTAGCTCGTCGCGCCAGCCTTTATGGCGGCCTGAGGTCCGCACGGATGCCTCGTCTCTTGTGGGCCAGCATCCAGACCCAGACCCTGACCAGTGGCTGGAAGAGCCAGGCCGACCCCAACACCCGTACGCCATGTGTTGGAAGCGCTTGCTTCCGGGACGATGTCCCGAATGGCAGAGGCCAAAACCTCGAATGAAGGGCCTCAGTGCCTATGGTCAAGGCGCTTTGGCGTCTTGACATGAGGCTGGGATTCGGGATGGCAGACCCACGGTTGTGGATCGGTGGTCACGGAGAGACAGCCCACGGAGGCTTAATGATCAGCGCACTTCACAATGTGCGCAAGCAGTGCAGACGTACGGACTTTGTTATTCAAGACCAGGTAGCGGAGCATCTCGTCCTGAAGGTAGGTCGATGAGCCAGGAGGGCCCAAGCACGGCTAGCCTGCTGCCGATGGATATCACCTCTGCTAAGGCTCAAGCATCTTCGAGGTGGGTTGCGCAGCCCCCGAACAGGACCAGGAGACGGTAACGTCACTAGCGTCCGCCGAATCACGCACACCCCAGCAGTCCAGAGTCGGTATCTTCTTTGTTTCCAAAGTCAATTAGGATGCCGAAAAGCCCTCTAACATCCAACCACCCCCCGGAGACGGCAGCAAAATGACAACGTACCTGTCTTTTCGGTCTGGGCATAGCCTACCTCGAGAAAAGACAAACCTGGTGGCATGAGGAGAATCACGTTATGCAGTAGCTGGAGAACGGAGAGACTTTTGTGTTCGTGAATCGTGGACGTTTAACAGAGACAAGGCAAGACAAGACCAGACAAGAAGTTCAGGGAACAATTTGCCCCACCTTCACAGGCGTCTCATGCCCGTTCTGGTCAACGTTGGACGTTCCCACCAGGCTCCACTTTCGACGGACACTTGAGAGCGGCTCCATCCTGTTCCATCCAGACCCAGCCAGACTGTCAGGCTGGCTGGCCAGGACAAAAGTTGCTGAGATGAAAGGGCACAAGGGCCACCCGGTGGTCTAACACCGTCCGTCATCATGTAACGGTTTCTGGATGCAACATGTCAATCTCGAGTGTGCTCGGGCAAATATGGGGCGCCGACATGCGCGGTACCGCACACAGGCAAAGCACCCAGGAACAACTTGTGGTGGCTGTGGTCGGCCAACTGGGGCAACAAAGATTAGATCGTGTTTTGGCGGTTCTGATCGCTCCTAGATCATCCCGTCTCCCGTTGTCGTCTTGAAACCCCAAACCAGGCGCTTGGACAAAGGCCCCAGTTCCGGCTCAATCTGCCTCTGATTAGATCTTGCTCAGCAACAACAAACATAGTAAAGATCGTTGGTTTCTGGCCTGACGAGTATGCACGGTATGCCCAAGATATCCACCACCACCAGTCGGGCAATTCCCCCACATACTCACCCGCAGGGGTGATGCCGTTGCAGTTCAAGACTGAGGTAAAAGAGGGCTTCGGAGGGAGACGTCCCAGCCGACACGGCCGTGGAGATCGGAGCGGGATCGCGGCCTCACCATCAACGTGGAGACGAGCCTGACTCGCTGTCACATCATAGCCTGCATGTATAGTGCACGACATAGCACGACTGGGTAGAAACCCGTCGTCGATGGGCCATCGGGCCTCGTGAAGCACCCTGTCCTGCACCACTTCAAGCTGACGGTGCCCGGCATCACATCTGTTGTCGCGTGGGTCCCTTCACTTGGAGTCGTCTGGGATCGATCAGTCAGCAGCATCGGCCGAGTGTACGAGTACGAGCACAGCTGTCTCGTCTCGTAAGCTTTTCTGTTGGCGAGCCAGACGGCCGACATGATGTCTGTTTCTGTACACCTGCATTTGGCCAAAACGATGGCGGAAACTTAGTGAAAGTGGCAATCGGGCAGTGATGAGCGTCGCCAGGTACGTAGCCAGCATTGGACGCACGCACGCACACACACACACACTCACTCACATCCACATCCACACACATGCAGACGGGTACTTTGTACCCTACGCAACTACGTAGTGACTGGAGTGATCGCGCAGCGAAAGCCCACTTCACATGCGTCGATGAAGAGTTACGGTCAACCCATGTTCGTGTGGTCAGCCAATCAACGTGGCCAGGATGGGGCCACCCTTATCGCACGCCAAGCCCAACTGGGCCCCGGATCCTGGACCCTGCTGCGTCTGGGAGGGCAATTTAACTCCCGTCATCCTTGCCCTTTGGCAAGCCTGTGGGAGCAAGGAGCCAGGAGCAAGGAAGGCTCAACCTCAATTGTTGGGCAACTCTATATCACTATCTGATGAGGTTTCCGCCCTATCATGCCTTTCCCTGACGCGGATTTGGGTTTGGATTTTATTTGACGCAGGCTTTCTCTGCCAGGCTAATCCGAACGCAGACCGAGCTCGGCCCTGCGCCAGTGGTTCTGTGAAGATGGGCACAGATGAATAGAATACAACATGAGTCTGGCTGGGAAATGGCTCGGCGGGCCGACGACGTGCGGTTGAGGAATTGGCCACTGGCGCCAATGCGCCTGGGCCATCTATCAAACTGATGGGGACTTTCTGCTTATGGCAAAACTGGACTTCGGATGGGCTGCTCCATGACTTACTTGACTTGCCAGCCCGTGGACTGACTGACCGACCATCTTTATTGTTAGCATGCGCCCGGGCGATTTGCTACTAGTAGCATCGCCCCCGATGGCAGCCGTGTAGTAACTCGATCGCACACAGTTGTACAGGGGAACCTGTTAGGCGGTCGAGAAACGGGACCTCGAGGGGCAAAGGGGCACAAGTGCAGAGCTAATGAATGGGTGTCTAAGTCGTCTTCAACAACGGGTGCGGACGAGGCTCACTCTCGTCCGCTGCTGCGGCACCGCATCGTTCCGCTCGGTTCAGCTCGCCAGCCTTCACTTCAATCCAGGGAAGGGCAGGGTGCAGTGAAAGCCGGCCCCCCCAAAAAAATACATTGTGGTTGTGAGAGGCGAATTCCAGAGGCTCCTAGGGCTGGGTGGTTCAATAGATTCGTGCACACAGTCACAAACCCATCCAACCATCCACCCAACCATTAGAGAGGTGATGGCATGGGCAGCTTGGGACACGACCGACACACCTCGATGCGAGGAAGAGTTCTTTTTTTCCTCTTGTTCGCGCTCTCCCATCCCTCTCCCTGTATTTCTTCCTCACCAACAACAGTTCCTGGTTCAGTAGAGAAGGAATTGAAAAAGAAGTGCCTTAGCCTGGGTCCGCGCACATGCATCGCAGCTGCGGCCGTTATTAGCTCTGCACCTTTTTTTTCCTTTCTGCTCACTCTCGTCAATGGATGCCCGGCTTGGCCCCTCTTGTACCTTCGTATCCCCCTTGCAGCCCACCCGGTCCGCAGCCCAGCGTCCCAAAAAACTGACGACCTTCCCACCCACCCAATCCACACACCCACCCTGTCCTGTCCTATCCTGTCTAGTCCCGTCCAGTCCAGTCCTGCCCTGTCCTGCAGCCCCCCCTCTCTCCCCCAAAAGCCCAAAGACAGAGTACAACTCACACTCACACTCACATTCGTTCTCACCTTCATTCGAAACCGGCCGGCCTTTTCCTACCCAGCACCGAGACTGCCACCACCGCCGACTGTGATCTTCTCCTTTTCATACCCGCCTCCTGCACCCTTTTGAGCTACCCAGTCGCCATGGCGGCTTAGAGGCCACAATTCTTCTCTTCATCGACTCTTTCGCTCCGACTGAGGCTTGACCGGCTCCAGAGCCAACCTCTCCAGCTCATTATGTCGAGTTGCCGTGCCCTCACTCCTCACCAATATTCGAGCCCACGACGACTTCGACTTCGACTCCGTCTTCGACCACGGCCGCAAAATGGAGCACCAGACGCCTAATCCGCCTCCTCAGGCTCCCCCTCCACTTCAAACACTTCCTCACAACATACACCCGCCTGCACACCCGCAACATCCCTCGCTCACTGCCGGCAGCAGTCCCGTCTCGTCCCCGGGGCTCTTCAGTCCGTCGAACCTCCGCACTGCCATGTCCCTTCCGCCCACGCAGTCCGTGTCCGAGGGTACAACGCCCGCTGCACTGAACAGCCCCTTCTTGCACCCCCTGCAAAACCACAGAGTTAGAGAGTACGTTTTCTCCTAGAAAGCCACACAACCCGGCAATACCTTCTTTACTTGTTACAGACACGGTCGTTGGCCGACCCGAAACCGTCCTGGCCGGCGCGGCCTAAGACCGCGCTCAGTGCTACGTGGGCGGTGTCGAACCGGGTCGGCGTTGCGGGCGCTGGCATGGGTGATCGAATGAGGAACGAGCTACTGACCAGAAATGATGTAGGACACATGTTGCCAATATCGACAGAGACTTCACCACCGGCCGCAAGATCATCAATCATTACGAGGTTATCGAGGAAATTGGCCGCGGTGTTCACGGCAAGGTGAAATTGGCTCGCGACCTCGATAACAGCCAGAATGTCGCCATCAAAATCGTCCCCCGCTTCTCTAGGAAACGTCGGCTCGGAAGAATTACCCAAAATGTGTCCCCTTTCGAGAAGTCCAAGAGGGAAATCGCCATTCTCAAGAAAATCAGACATCCGAACGTGGTAGCCTTACTAGAAGTCATCGACGACCCCGACTACAGGAAAATCTACCTATGTCTCGAGCATGTTGAGTGTGGCGAGGTCATCTGGAGAAAGAAGGGCCTTCCGAACATTTGTGCTTTCGAGCGCCGGCGGATCGAAAGGGAGATGAGAGGCGAGACGCTGACAGATGAGGAAGAACAGCATCTCCTCGACTTGGAACGTCGATTCAATGTCAAGGAGATGAAACGCGCTCATCTTGCGGAGAAGAACGGTACCCATGGCGATCACTGGAGTTTGGAACTAGGTCAAGATGAATCCGAACTGAGATCGGGGCCTTCTGAGACGGACCTCACGCAGCACGCCTTCGGCTCCGTGAGGTCGCACTCACCAGTTTCCCGAGGATCTGCACCATCCTCACAGGCCCCGTCGCGGACGCAGTCGGTACGATCGATGTCTGCTGTCGCGTCCGAAGGGCCACCCACTTCGAACGAGGACGACATGGAGACGCCAATACCCCTTCACTCGAACCCTGGCTCGTCTAGTGCGCTTGCCGGCACAATGTACGGGGCTTATGACGACATGGGATTTAGAGAACGATCTCCCAGCATGGCCGACTCCATCATCTCACACATGTCTTCGATCGATTTCAATCCTCAATCCCATGACCCGTTTGCCGACGACTTCTCCTATGTGCCTTGCTTCACCATCGATGAGGCACGAAATGCGTTTCGGGATGTTGTGCTTGGTCTCGAGTACTTGCATTACCAAGGCATTGTTCACCGCGACATTAAACCGGCCAACTTGCTGTGGACTCGGGATCATCGTGTCAAGATCTCGGACTTCGGCGTGTCTTATTTTGGCAGACCGATGCGAGATGGCGAACCTGACGATACCGTATCCGAATCAGAAGCACAAGACTTCGATGACGAGTACGAACTGTCCAAGACTGTTGGAACTCCTGCCTTTTTTGCTCCTGAACTGTGCTACACCGATCTCGACAACATCCCGCCACCGAAGGTCACCGAACAAATCGATATTTGGTCGCTTGGTGTAACACTTTATTGTATGATATTTGCTCGAATCCCGTTCCTGGCAGAGGATGAGTTCCAGATGTTCCGGAAAATTGCAACAGAGAAGGTGTACATTCCCACGAGGCGGTTGAGGCCAGTGGATCCATCCACATCCCCGGACACAACTTCGCTATACAAGCGAGTCAACAGTGCTCCGTATCGTGACGACCATCAGCTTCTCTATGAGAATGTTGATGAGAGCCTTCAGCATCTCTTGAGCCAGATGCTCATAAAGGACCCGAGGCAGCGGATCACACTTAGAGGGGTGAAGTACCATCCTTGGGTACTTTCCAACCTACCCAATATCATGGGCTGGATTGACGACACGGACCCACAGAGGCAGACCAAGGGCAGTAGAATCAAGGTCAACGAGAAGGAGGTGGATGACGCCGTCGTACCTCTGACTCTCCTCGAGCGGGCGAGGTCTACTCTAAAGAAGACGCTCACCAAATTGACAAGCCGATCGGTGGAACGCACCGAGGGAGTGTCTCGGCGGAGAGCTACCAGCAGTGCTGCTAGTTCAGCCGGCGACAGCCCTGCCCACACACCGATCACAAACCATCTTCGCGACTCGCGCAGAAAGAGCATACGTGCAGAAGGCGACTATTTTGCGACTGTGAGAGAACATTCGCACCCTCACAGCGACCACCCTTTGACGTACAGCGTTACGGCTAGCCCAGAAGAGTCACCGTCGGAGACGGAAACAACTTCACATCATCCGGGAGCGGTAGGCGGCCACCCATCACACCAACTCCCTGAGATCGCCACGAGTTTTAATAGCAGAGAAGACATCACAGACCACCGGACACCGACATCAGCTCAGATGGAGTTCCCGCGCCACAGGCATTCGCGGTCGATCTCGAATGCTGTGATTAGTCTGCACAATGACCTTGCTGAGGCTCGCACTGCACCAACCACTCCTGCTATTGATGACCACGCAGATGCCTCAGGCAGCCTGCGCAGAAAGGGAAGAGACACAAAAGCCTCCGACGACTCGACAAGGTCTCAATCTGTCGACAGAGCTCTAGTGTTTTCCAGCCCTGACAAGCGAGCTGATGCACGAGTCGCCCTGAGCTCTTTCATGGCGCCTGGGAGTTTTGAGCAGCCTAAGAAGCTTTCGCAGATGCGGTCTTTGGACCTTGGTCGAGCTTTTGGAGAGAGCCCACTGCCCTCCCCTCAATTCTTCTCCCCTCACACGATTTCTTCGTATCAGTATGGCCAACACAAGTCGGATCCAATGCTTGACAAGTTTCGGACTGTTGTCAAAATTGAAGACAGGCCGATGACGGCGCACCGTGTTCAGGATATACCTGAGGGCAAGACCCCGCCTCCAAGGCAGTACGGTTCATCGACCCCGGAGTCATTTGCACGAGCTCAGGAGACTTTACGTCGACGTGAAAAGCTTGCGCACGAGGACAACGTGCGGCGACAAGAAGCATTGCAGCCAGCTGCCGACCTTGACGCAGCCCATGTCCCTTGCCCTCCCTCTCCAGATGATGACGATTCTGCTAGCAACGGGGCACCTTCCCGTGGGGAGACATTTAGCACTACGTTTTCGTCCAAGTCCAATTCTCGCGAGGCTATTGCTACACCGTGGACAAGCCCTAGCGTGGTGACTAGTCCAGTGAGCTACACTACATCTGCATCGCAGAAGGATCTGAGAGAGTCAGACGCGGATCAGATTCTTGCCTTTCAGTCCGATCCATCTCTACCGGCGCTGCTCAGCGGAGCCTCGTCGGTGTCAGCGGACCCAGAAGGAGAGTTTCTGGGCAACCCGGGCTGTCCCCGTGTCGTGAACAGGCGCGCTATCCTCGAAACAACCGACTCGGTAACACCGCCGGCATTAGCAAAGGAGCCCGTCACCGGGTTTCCACTCGAGGCAGCGGAGCTTGATGAGCCCAGCGGAGCTGTCCTTGTTGATGACCACGAACCTGAAGCTGTTGGCAATTCCACGCCAACCCCGCCCGCACGTCTCCTTGATGACGACGACAGCGACAGCGATGACGGGATCCTTATGATGGGCCACAGATCTAAGAAGTCGAACGCTACCAAAGGCTCTCCCACTTCCATGGGCAAACTTGTCTTCGGCTCCAAGAGGCGTAATACCAATGCATCCGTGGGCAGCACCGACACAGCCAAGAAGGTATTCGCCCCTGGAGATGAAGACCCCACTTGTACGATTACACAAGAAGCTCGCTTCCCTACCACTTCACTCAGTGAGACCGAATAGCTCGGACTGGTCTCGATACGCAAGTCCCAATCGAAACATTCAGTACATGAACTCTATTATTGACATAAACTCCCCTCTCGAGATACACACCTTTGGACGTTGAGTGTTCAAGATCACACAACACGTCACCAAAAATCGCATCGGTTGGCCATCTGATCTACAATTCTGTTACCACCAGCACATATATACCTCTCCATTTATACCGGTGGCTTCAAGATCGCATCTCTTATTACTTGCATAGCGCCACCTCGTCCCAACTTTGGGAACGGCAGGCCTGGCCCGTGGCGTTCTCGATTCCCTTCCGGATGGGCCACTGTTATTTTTCAAGGCATAGTCACGGCTGTTTTTGTGCCGTCTCCGAACGCGCTGGCGTCTCGCTTTTCCTTCCGATAGGCGTGGTTTAGCCAAAGGGAGACCAGACAGGAAGAGCGGCCCCCGACATGCCGACATAGGTTTTCATGCAGCATTCATCACCTCGTACCTCTCCTGTCGACGGATTCTTTCAGGAGCAGTGTTTCATATATGTATAATCCTTTCGTCTTTTGGTATGAGTTCAAATGGTAGCACCTCAATAGGCATGCATGAGGAGCGGGAGACGCGAGACCAGGCTCCAGGTGTTCCAGTGGTTTGAGGATTCTGCATTGGGGAAATTAGGAAGGTTCGTCTGAAGGTCATAGCAAGGCGCGGAGGGAGGTCGACTGTCGTCTTTACCAAATATTCCTCCTATCCTCCCACATATGTTTCTACGCCGGACAGACAACGGGAAGGCCCTAGAGTGGGTGGGATGGACTCATTATGACCATGATCGATGAGGGACGGACGAGTGGGTTTGGACAATGTCGACATCGTCGCCACTAGGACAAGGACCATATTATCATAGCGGTGCAGCGGGCAAGCGGGCAATGGAATCGCATGGCGGAAGACAGCAAGACGAGAATCTAATTAAATTGGCCTGGGCCATAGAAGTCTGAATGAAAGCAAATTGAGACTCATCTATGCATGTGCTCAGCATTTCGACGCTGCATCTGCAAGTGATATTAATTGCAGGCACTTGGTCCCTCCCAAGATTCGACGGAGTAGCCGTGTGCGAACGCCCATCAAGTTTTCTTCTTGGAGCTGCTGTTTCGTGAACAACTGTGCTCTAGAAAATAGTATTTAATTTTTAAAAGTGCTTACATACTTCGGTACACTATCGAGGCAGGAGCCAGGGGAAAGGGAATTTAAGAGGATAAACAAAAAGTGGATGGAACAGGGGAATATCGTGCGAAATGCCTTGGTATTTCAGAGGGTATCTATCTACTGCCGGGTACACTTTCTGTCTGATGACTGTCCCCCTTTGCTTTGGCCGACAGATTTTGCGTCAAAAGTATATCTTGTCTTCCTCAACCTGCGCGTACATACTTCTACCACCTCCCGTCGCTTCGCCTCGCGTTCCACTTCTCGCGGACTGGGTTAACCCCCGATTTCAAGACTGGAGCCTAGAGACTGACGGCTTCTATGCTCTCCGATGCCCTCACTCCCTTTAAGGCGCACTCGCCTAGTGACTGAGGCTCTTTCTGAGACTCACCTGGTCTTAGCAGGAGACTCGTCCAATAGCCCAACGTAACCATCTTCTGCCTTCAAGGTGAAGAACATCATAGCCATAAGGCCTGGCGGTTATTTTTTCCCCCACTCCCCAGCGCTTCAGTCCATCCCAAGAATAAACGATCGAACCCGCAAGGGTGACCTGCATATGATCATTTTTTGGCCAGCGCCATGGCGACCAACACACCCAGGGCAGCCAGCACGAAGAACACAAGTGCACCCGAGCCCAGAAAACCCAGGAGGGCAACCAAGCTCCCCTCTCGCTGAGGGTTCTCGATACTCATCAGGATCTTGTCGAGTCTCTCGGCCATTTGGGTGTCAGCGAACTGGCCCCGGACCCTCTCGTCGCCCTTGCGGCCCATCCCCTTCAGCTGCTCCTCGCTCATCTCGTTCAGGACCTTGTTCATCACCTCAGTCCAGGCCGCGGCGTCCTCCGGGTCCCTCAGCCAGCCCGTCTCGCCCTCAACGACCGTCTCCGTGGGCCCGCCGGTGTTGGCCGCCAGGACGGGGGCGCCGGCCAGCATGGCCTCGAGGGGCACGATGCCAAAGTGCTCGTTCGAGGGAGTGTACACGAGCAGCTTTGCTGACCCGAGAAGCTGTTGTTTGAGCGTGTTCGTGACCGACAGCAGGAAAATGACGTCGATCTCGGCCGGCACGGCCAGGGCAGTCTGTGCTGAATGTACGGTCGCCTCTGTAAGTTTAAGGGACCTGGCGAGCTCGGCGAGCTCCCTGTGACAGGAGACGTTTTCAGACACGCGGGAGTCATATCCACCTACAGTGTGCGTGTCAGTCTCGCGAATGTGAAGGATTGCTCATGGGTGATAGGGGAAGGCCAGAGAAGTAGAAGGACATCGCATACCAGCAATAACGAGCTTGACGCCATTTCTCTTCTGCCTCGGCAATCCGGCATATGCCTTGATAGCCAGGGCGATATCTTTCTTGCGCTCATAGCGATTGATGCTCAGGATGATGTCGCCGTGTTCCCATACCAGCCCTCCCTCTTTGCCCTTGCCCCCGCCGTTGGAGGCCCTCAAGTCAATACAGGGGTACACGACCTTCAGGTCCCTGCTTCTCGCCAGGCTCGGCCAAGTGCGCGAGACCACGCCCCTCGTGAACTTGCTGTTGACAGCTATCGCATCGGCAAAGCCTATGCTACACCTCTCGAGCGTGTCGAAGGGGAGGCGGTAGAGCTTCTTCAGCCACCGGTCCCGGCCCTGGACGAGGTGGAGGTCGGGGAAGTGGCAGTAGAACAGGATGGGCGCCGATGGCTGCAAGAATTGCAGGAGGGGCAGCCCCGCGCTGAGCTGATCGACAAAGAAAGCATCGGGCCGCAGGGAGGCGAGCTCGCCGTTGAGGCGGATCTGCACGAGGAGGTGCAGCTGCCGCGCGACGGCGCAGACGATGCTGAGCTTGGAGAGGATCGAGGGTGGGAAGATGGTGTTGCCGCGTACGCGAACCTCGAGGGTTCCTTTCCGAGAGGGTGTCAGCAGCTGGAAAGACGCAAAAGATTTGTGCTGGGTCTGGGCTGTGCTGGAGTAGCGCGGGAGGCAGGAGGGACCTATGTACCGTCTCTTGCCTCGTCGAAGCAATGTTTAGGATCACAATGGCTTGTGAAGACGACAACCTTGTGGCCCCTGTTCTGCAGTCCCACAGCGGCATCGACCACCAATCTCTCAGCACCGCCAATGCCAAGATCTGGATGGAAAAAGACAATTGTCTTCTTCTTTCCCTTCGCTGTCGTCTCTGCCATCCTGCCTGGGAGCTGGCTTAACTTTGCATTCCTGTGTAATGTGAGCAACACGTTGGAGAGGACATGTAAGTCCAATGCTTTGGCAGACTCCGAGAGCTTGCGACGCCCGGCCAGTGTCAAGGTGGCCCCTGGCTGACTAAGCCGCTGATTCGGTCCCAACCTTTCTTTACTCGGGCGTTATATGACACCACGTACTTGTCTCCCTTACTCCGGATTACATTGTTATCAAAACATCACAACAGCAGCAGCAGCAGCAGCAGCAGCAGCAGCAACAGCAACAGCAACAGCACGTACACACGACGGGATCTTTCTCTATCAAGGTTGCCATTAAAGAGAGCGAGAAGAACCTAAAGCTGCAAATGCCACCCTGGTCCAATGCTCTCAGGGAGGGGTATCTCAAGTACCATTCGTGGAAGCCCAGTCGTTAGGCCTCATTACTGCCCGCGCGAGTCCGCAGGCTTTGTTGCCCTCCGCATTACGTCCTGGCCAAATGCCATCAGACCCATTCAAATCGTACATCCATCATGCCGCATGGCAGAGGGAACCAGCGTATTTCGTCATCATGTTCTTTTTTCCCACCAGCAAACTCCAATGTGTCCTTCATGTCATTTCAATCGAGCCCACCCCCATCCACTGCTCTAATTTCGTTGCCTTTGTACGCCATCTACCGAACCCTTTGTGGACGCTGAAGATGATGACCGGATGAACTGTGGGGTGTGAAATGTGAAGAGAACGAGTGTCGAGAAAGTCGAGAAGGTCGACAATTAATCCATGACGCCGTGACGTCAGAAATATGTGAGAAGAGAAACCGAAAACAGAGTTGGGTATTGATGACCTCTCGAGCAACTTAGAGAAGCATGGCGGCGACACCGGCAGCAGCCAAGAAGCCGACAGCTGGGGCAGCAGTCACCTGAGGCGCCTACGAGTCGGTAATGTTAGAAAGAGAAGGCACGAGCACGGGCAGACAAGTGATTTGGTGTGTTTGGGGGAGGATGGGAGGGGGTCAGCTTACAAAGCCGCCAGCAGTAGAGCTGGTCGCCTCACCCGCGGCGCTGGAAGCGGCACCACCCGCGCTGGAAGCGGCAGAGCCGGCCGCATCAGTAGCAGAGCTAGCAGCACCAGATGCAGAGCTGGCCGCACTTGAGGCAGCGCTGGAAGCAGACTCGCCAACGCTGGAGGCAGACTCGGAGGCCCCCGAAGCAGCGCTGGAGGCAGAGGCACCCACGCCACCGACACCGAAGATGGTGGTGGCAGCAGAGGTAGTGATGGTAGAGTCACCGGTGGTGATGGTGGTAACGAAAGACGAAGTGGTGATGGCGCTCGAGGACTCGGTAGCAGAGCCGCTCTCACTGGCAGAACCGCTCTCGGTGGCAGAGCCGGTGGCGGTGGCAGAACCAGAACCGGACTGTGGACGGGTCAGATTGCAGAGCGGCAGGACGGACGGGGATGGCAACTTACGACAACGGTGGTAGGGATGGAAACACCAGCGGCTGTTTGTCGGACACAAAAGTCAGTTTTCAGCCCAGGATGATGAGAGGCACGCACGGGTGAGGAGCGCAGCACTTTACTTACAAGCACAGTAGCTCACACCATACGCAACGACGGAGTCGGTGACATCGGAGCCGCAGGCCTCAGTGGTGCAGTCGCGCAGACCGAAGCTGAAGTCGGCGTTGTTGCAGAGGCAAGAGGGGTCGGGCTGGCCGTTGACGGGAGGGCATCCGAGGTTGGCCTGCTGGCCGAGCATGTTCTGGATGCAGGTTTGCTGTAGATTGTCAGCACCATACGCGAAGCGGAGGAGACAAACAGAAAGACTTACACCACACTGAGGGACAGAGCTGATGTCCTGGGCGTAGATGGCACCAATGAGGGCGCTGACAAGGATGGCGGAGGTCTTCATCTTGATTGTTGATTTTGGCTTTTGAGTTGGTGAGGTGATAGTGGCTGCGAGATGAGATTGACGAATGTCGATGTGCGGCAGTGATACTCAAAGTGGTGAAAGCTGTTGGGTTGATGAAAACTTGGGTCAACACGTGTGAAGGTGCGCCGTTGGGTAGGTGGTGGAAGTTAAGCAGATGGAAGAAGACGGTGGGCAAGGAGGGAGAAGTGAGGAAGCGGGTGCGGTCCAACTTAAAGAAGTGGTCACAGATGCGGACGAAGTGAGGTGGCTGGCTGGGGGAAGGTGCGATTTGACTGTGCAGCGGTTCACAAAGAGGGAGGCCAGGTCGAATGGGCAGATGGAAGGGCAGGGTAGGCCAGGTACAACACAGCAGTATGCAATCTTGGAGGGGGGTAACGCACTTACTGGATCGACGGACGAGGCTTGCAAGGGTCAGCTTCAAGATGGGACGGGCATGGGGATGGGGATGGGGATGGCAAAGAAGAAGGCACGTACGTAGTAGGTAGGTAGGAGGCGGTTGTTGGACTGTGGTAGCTTCGTGCTACTACTGTATGCAGGAAGCGAGGTCAGTGAAATTGAGGCAGGGCAGGGCAGGCCAGGCCTTGCTGGCAGCTCGTCGTCACTACGCCCACCAAGGTCACTTACACGCTAGTCTTGTCCTTGCACTCAACACTACGACGCTACAGTACCACAGTAGTGGTCCAGTCCAGTTTCCGCCCAGCTGCGGCGTTGAACGGGGCAAGCCGCCCCAGGTACAGGCGCGGGTACCTGGTGACGAGACGCATATGCCGCCAAATTGGCGTTACGGAGATTGGCTTTAGCGGTACCTCCTGTGGTCGCCCTGGGCCTCCACAGCCGACGTGGGCATCCCTGCCCCGGCAACTAGGTGCCATTGTTCTTGCTGGGAAGCTGCAGCTTCTGCAGCTCTGGCCCTGATCTTGTCGATCCCCGCCCATGATGCATGTCCGCCCACCCAAGTGGACCACGGTCCATATGGCCACTGGGACATGGCCCCAACATGCCCATCCCAACTGTGGTATTCCAGAAACTTTCGAGCTCACCTGGAAGCCTCCGACGATCGACGTGGTCCATGCCGTTGCCCCGTTGTTGCTGGAGCTCCCTACGCACAACTGCACATGTCTACCTGCTTGTATATCTGGCAGCACGGTGTCGAGCCACGGGTACGTGCAGCTCCTGCGCTCTACCAATTTGCCGTGCCTTGGTGCTCGCACTGCTGTATTCGAACCAGCCTTCTTTGACGCATGCATTACGCTTTTCTGAGCCTGCCCAGCCATGTCATCAGACCTGTCAGGTGTGGGCCTTGGGAATCCCCCAGTCCTCGGTGTGATGCCCTGGAGGCGATAATACCTTAGTGTATAGTGTCTTCCTTGGCCGGACGACCAAAGAATGGGGTCGGGAAGCAAATCAGAAGCGGTGTTTGCAATCACGGTTCCACTCGCCTGGTGGGAACCACAACCCGTCTCAAAGGCCCGGGTACAAGCACATACGGCGACGACCTTGAAACCTGGAAGGCTACATGTACGCGACACGGGAGCGGTCAGGACTCATCAGGGACTCAGCCGCGAGGCCTGCTGGGCTCCAGCACGCGTGCCCTCAACCAGGCTTTTGCGTGTGGGCATTCAGGGAGACGTGCCATTACCGCCAGTTCTACCCCGTCAGTCCGACCCGTCCCTGATCTGCTACTGGCCCATCCGCTTAACAGCCGTGGTGCTACGTGGGCACGCGGTGGACTGACCTGACTCCGACAGGACCCTCACCGATTGATCGATGCAGTATGGATGAACCGGCCGAACCGACTTCCAGGACCCGCTCTTTCAACCGCTTTGAAGGCTTGCAAAGACCGGTATTCTTTGAAATCTGGAGGCCCCTGGTGCTGGCAGCAAAGCTGCAACCATCGCGATAAATGCGAACAGACGGCGAACCGGCAGCTCTAGCGCCGCCTGAAAGCAGGGAAAACAAGCACTCCAAGACCAGATGAGGTCAATTTTGAGTGTGAGTTGGGTGGACCTGGGTGGCTGGTCCCGGGTGCTGGCCACCATTCATTGGACAATGGCATAGCTGGGCCGGGCCTTGGACGTGCAAGGGATCCCCAGTGTTGACGTTGCATTGCGAAGGCAGGGGCAAAGACACGCATCAGTGCGCACGCATCACTGAGGGGAGGCCACCCGGACAAGAGAAAAACACGCGCCACACAGGAAACCCCCGAGCCTGGCTGACGTATTTTGGCATGATGTCGGGAGAGAGCCGAGTCTTCTGCCCGGTCACTCGAAAAAGGAGGACACTGGGTCTGCTGAGGTACCGATGGACGACGTCTTCGTCTTCGTCCTCAAGCCAAAAAGCGGCGTCCCGGGTGATGTCATAGAATCGGAAAACCCAGCGGCACCAAATCCACCCAGGCAAAGAAACCTCCGTACTGTAATGTACGCACGCACGCACGCGAATCCGTGCGAGAAGCCACCAGCTCCACTTGCTTGATTGGGCTCTGACCACCTGGGGGGTTGTTTCTTCCCCAGCTTCCCCAAGGCTGTTGATTACCACCACCACCAGAAACACCCGCGCGGTCTTGATACGTGTGTAACGTCCTTAATTTGCGGCCGCCACAAGTCGCCTTCGAGCTATTTCACGACCTTGCCCTTTCCGTCGTGCAGGTGTCACTCCGTCACTACCACCTCAGAGTCCAAGAGACCACTCAGCAAGCACAGGTGACATGTTCCCGTCTGTGCTGTGTCTCGGCGACATTATAACTATTAAGTACCGGCCGACTCTTTCATCTCGTCGGCGAGACCACCGTGCGTGTCCGATTGGGGATTGGCTCCGTCAATTCGAGATGCATTTCCTCCAATGTGCCATGCCATGAGATGAGTTCGTCCTCTTCATTGTCCTTTGTCTACAGCACCATCCCGTTCCCAGTTATTCTCATTCAGCCACGGACGAGCCGGTGTCGGTCAAGCAATATCTTAGGCTTTTGGTGACGAGGAGTACGTGACAAGGAAATACGCTCAGCCCCCAGCCACCAGCTCCCTGGCCTTTTCTTTGACCACCGTCCACGGCCTATCGCATTATCAGCAAAAAGAAACACAAAAAAAAAACATGCTAAGCACAGATCGTAGTCTGAACTCTCTGCCTTGGTTGTTCAGGACATGCAGGCCACTAGCCCAAAAAGAGCATGCCGCCGATAGCCATCCATAGTCGGCACCGAGGTCTGAAGTTTCCCTGGCGAGCAGCCCTCTAAGAAACTTGGAAGCCCTGCTGTGAAGCTGCCCCTGGCGTGCAGCAGCTTATCAGAATTGAGTGTAACCACACCTGGATCTACAAACCCAAAGACTTGGCCGTGGTGTGGCGCCAGCGTGGTCAGCCACTCGTCCCATTGGGCCACGTCCAAATGAGGCCTCAAACGGGACGGACGAGGCAAGCTGAGTCCTCGAGCCCTCGAGCGCTTGCAGCTACTTGCATTGTCAACTGTCGGTAGTCATTTCCGGAAGGTCGATCTAGTCCAACGGCCCTCATTTCAGCGGGGCAAGGGCTGTTACAGTCACGGTCATCAAATGACTATATCAAATTTGTTTGTGCCTGATTGTCACGAGACAAAGCTCATCAAAAGATTTCCTTTTTTGCCATGCAGCTAATTTGCTGGTCGAGAATTGCGGATGCGGCCTCCTGCAAGCCCTCAAGACGCTCAAAGCAATGTGCCTTGTTCCGACGATCTAGAGCATATTAGCGACAAAGCTCTGCTCGGTCATTATCATGCATCTAGTGCAGTAAGGCTCAAGGACGCTATCGATTAGCGCTGGCGCCAGGTCCCGCGAATTGATACGCGCCAGGCTGATTTTGTCCGCGATATCAAGCACACAACAGGCTGTGCTTCAAATCACCGCAGGACAGTCCAGATCGATCGGCAAGACCGATCATTTGACTTGCCTCCAAATTGGACTCTGGACAGGAGAAGCCGAACGGCAAACTGGGCCTGGTGCCCAGCGACGTTCCAGACCTGAGCGATGATGAGCTATCAACGCCGAGCATCGTCGGCCAACCATGGCCAAACTGTAGGGAGGTGCTGGCCTCCCTGGCGCGACCGAGACGTGGTCTGGCCTTGCTCGGTATAGAGGCGGACCTATCAATGCGCTCACCATAGCACTCCTGACACTCGGGCGTAGGGGTCCCTACGATAGGCCATGTCCAATCCTTCCCATGCGATCTCCCACGAGGATAAACTTGGGTTGGCGAGCTGGGTGTTCCAGCCACTCGGGATCCCGAACTCGCTTGCACATTTCACGCGTGCTTTCCACGGGAGACAAGCATTCCACTCCGGGCTGGACGCAAGGAGGCACTCTTTTCCGTGGAATTTGCGGCGAGTATCGGACAACCCCGCCATGGTGATCAATTAAACTTCGCGTAGATAGGCCACGACCCGAGAAGCCTCGGAGGTGGTGACATCTTCAGGCACAATGAAATCCGCAATCGCTCGCTATCCCCACAAGTCTGGCCGCAAAAGGTTATTTGCCCGATAACTTTTCCTGCGCTACGTAGCGACTGCAAGCTGCTACTCAGGGAAATCAGAGGCTTTCGCAGTGCAATGACCAGAGTGGTGCTCGTGGACAGGCTGAAAGATGATCCGGGGTCATGGTCTGCGGCAGCATTCGCATGGCAGGCGGTGAGACCTGAGCAAGCACGATAACCACGGCAGCGAGAGACTCTTTAGAACAATATTCACACATGACAGTAGACTATGGCCATCCCTAAACCAACTTCCTAATAAAAAAATGGTACAACAAGACAAGAGGGAAAAAAAGGAGGCATGTATCACCTTGGTGAAGAGATGAGCTCTCACACGCCTCACCATCATCTGCATCCCCCCGTTCCCGACTCGTACCATGTGTGTCGTCGGTGCTGCTGTGCAATGAGACGCAGCCTCGTAGTATTACCCTGTCTTGCAAGCGATTTATGTATGCCGCCGCCCTTTACACCGATGAATGAGATACCCCATGCCCAAAAGAAATCATAAAAACAACGCCCAGTCTCGAGGCTTGTTGTCGTCGACATCAACTCGTACTCATTTCTTACATTCGATGCTGGTAGACTGCTCTAACCGCTGCACATCACACAGGATTCGGGGTTGTCAATGCTGCCTATGAGGTTGTTAGTCAATGTCAAATAGGATACACAGGAGGCCCGTGATTGCTTACACTGCAGGACAGCTTGCGAGTAGATGTCGTTCTCCCGGTCAGCGCTGTCACCGTCCTTGTCCTCAGACTGGCCGTCAGGCTTGTTGCCGTTGAGGAGCTCCTCCTCCACGGGCTTCTCGGCCGGCTCGATGGGCAGAGCCTTGGGACTCTCGCCTTCCACTTGGTCGGCTTTGAACGGGACGGTCCTGGGCTTGGAAGGAGATGCCAATATACGTGCGGCCGCCTCTTGGTCGACGGATGGAGTCGAAGGAGGTGGTGTGATGCTTGGTGTGGGGATTCCATTAGACCTCACTGTCTTGCCTCCACTGACTGACTCCTTCTTCGCATACATAGGCCGCACAAAGCTGCTAGCTGAGGGCTGCCACATGCCTCCTGGAGGAGCCCGCTTGCCGAGCCCGCTGTGCTTCGCACCAGTCTGCTCCTGGATCTTAAGGGCTTCCTGGTCGACAGTGAACTGAATTGGTGCCGCAGCCGCCTGAGTGCGGAGGTAGTACATGCCAGTCTTGAGACCGAGCTTCCAGCCGGCGAAGTGCATGCTGGTGATCTTGCCCATAGAAGGCTCTCGCATGTGGATGTTGAGCGACTGAGACTGGTCGATAAAGGCACCACGGTCAGCAGCCATCTGCACAATGGTTCTCTGAGATATCTCCCAGACAGTCTTGTACAGGGCCTTGATGTCAGCCGGGATGCTGGGGATATTCTGGATGGAGCCATCCTCGGCGATGATGCGGTTCTTCATGGCCTCGGACCACAAGCCGAGCTCTGTCAGATCCCTGAGAAGCCAAGGGTTGACAACCTGGAACTCGCCAGCAAGCACACGTCGCTGGTAGATGTTTGAGGTATATGGCTCGAAGCACTCGTTGTTGCCCAGAATCTGCGAGGTGGATGCAGTGGGCATTGGCGCCATCAACAAGCTGTTGCGGATGCCAGTCTCCTTGATCTTGTCCTTCAAGGCCTCCCAGTCCCAAAGGTCGGAAGGCTTGACGTTCCACATGTCGAATTGGAGGATACCCTGAGAGACAGGGCTGCCCTCGTACGTCTGGTACGGGCCCTCCAACTTCGCAATATCGCTTGACGCGGTGAGAGCAGCGTGGTAGATGGTCTCAAATATCTGCTTGTTCAGCTCGCGAGCCTCCGGGGAGTCAAAGGGCATGCGAAGGGCCAGGAACGCATCGGCAAGACCCTGCACACCGACTCCAATAGGTCGGTGTCGCATGTTGCTGTTGTATGCCTCCTTGACCGGGTAGTGGTTGACATCAATGATCTTGTTCAGGTTGCGGACGACTACTTGTGTGACGTCATGCAACTGCTGGAAGTTATAGCAGTTGTTGTCGTAGTCGATGTATGCTGGCAGCGCAATGGAGGCCAGGTTGCAAACGGCAACCTCATCCGGGGCGCAGTACTCGATGATCTCAGTGCAAAGGTTAGAGCTGCGGATGGTACCCAGGTTCTTCTGGTTGCTCTTTCGGTTGGCGTGATCTTTGTACAGCATGAAAGGGTTGCCAGTCTCGGTCTGAGCCTCGAGGATGGCGTACCAAAGCTTCTGGGCCTTCATGGTCTTGCGACCACGGCCTTCCTTCTCGTACTTCTCGTAGAGGGCCTCAAACTCCTCGCCGTAGCAGTCGGCGAGGCCGGGGCACTCATTGGGGCACATGAGAGTCCAGTCACCGTTCTTCTCAACCCGCTTCATGAAGAGATCGGGGATCCAAAGAGCAAGGAAGAGATCGCGAGCTCGGATCTCCTCCTTGCCATGGTTCTTCCGCAAGTCAAGGAACTCGAAGACATCAGCGTGCCACGGCTCAAGGTAGATAGCGAAGGCACCGGGACGCTTGTTGCCACCCTGGTCAACATAACGGGCGGTGTTGTTGAAGACCCGCAGCATGGGGGTGATGCCATTGGAAGTTCCGTTAGTGCCAGCGATATAAGAGCCGGTGGCACGGATACGGTGGACGTTCAGACCAATTCCTCCCGCCATCTTGGAGATCATGGCACAGGTCTTAAGAGTATCGTAAATACCCTCAATGCTGTCCTCCTTCATGTCGACGAGGAAGCATGATGACAGCTGAGGCTGAGGAGTACCGGCATTGAATAATGTGGGCGAGGCATGTGTGAAAAACTTGTTGGACATCAGGTTGTAGGTCTCAATGACTCTCTCGACGTCGTCTCCCCAGATGCCGACGGCGACCCGCATGATCATGTGCTGTGGTCGCTCGACAACTTTGCCGTCGAGCTTGAGAAGATACGAGCGCTCGAGGGTCTTGAATCCGAAGTATTGGTAGCCAAAGTCGCGGTCATAGACAATCGCAGAGTCGAACTCCTCCTTGTGGCGCATGACACAGTCGTATGTCTCTTGGGAGATCATGGGCGACGGTGTGCGGTTTCTGGGGTTGACATAGTGGAAGAGGTCGCTGATGACGGAGGACCATTGCTTCTTGGTCTGCTTGTGCAAGTTGGAGACTGCGATACGCGCAGCGAGAATGGCATAGTCGGGGTGGGTGACTGTCATGTATGCAGCAGTCTCGGCAGCCTGAACCCGAAAAGTGATCAGCAATTGGACGTCCGGAATAGACGGGTAGGGGCAGTAGAGAGACTGACGAGATCATCCAGCTGGATAGTTGTGACACCGCCGTAGACACCACTGATGACCTTCTGCGTGATCTGGACAGGGTCGACATGGGCCATGTCAAGACCATAGCACAGTCGCGAGACGCGCGCCGTGATCTTGTCAAATTGAACGCGCTCCTGGCGTCCATCTGGACAGGAATTAGTGTCCAGTAACAGCAAACGTCGTGGGTTCAGAATGTCTTACCTCGCTTCCTTACAAACATCGCGTCGGGATGTTGTGAGAGGGCTGCTTGGGAGGGGTATTGTGCAGGACGAGGGGCAAGTGTTCCGCAGTGGCGACCTGCAGGTCCGGCAAGATCGAGAGGATACCGAAGGCACCGGAAAGTTTACTTGCGAAGCGAAGGCAATTGTGAATGCCCTGTGCCCCGGGGAAGTAAAGAATAGTGAGCAAGTAAAGGACCAAGATGTGGATGTTGTGGAAGTTGTGGAAGTGAGGAATGTAAGAAGGAGCAAGGCACCACGGTTCCGGGGAAAGTTTTAAGTAGTCGTGCACCGAGAGCGCGTGTTGCTAGCAAGCCCAGCAAAAACGCGTCTTGTTGTGGGCGGGCTGGAGGGGGACGCGCAGAGGCTCGTGCTGCCCCTGTCACCACATGCACCACTTCCCAGGTAGCTGGGATACTGTGCTGCAAGCAGACAGGGCTTACAGTAGATTGACACCTTGCCTGGGTAGCGTAAGCATGTGCAGTGCTGCAGTATTACTGTTCGTGTATGCACGCAAGATCTGATAAGTGCATGGGCCAGCCATTTCAACAGGCCGGGCCACTTTACGCGCTTAGCAGCTCACCCGCGGTTCTGACGTGTTTCGATGATAGTGCCCACATAAGCAGTAGATCCCTCGCCCACCACGAACCCATCCAACACCAGGCCAGCGGCACGGTTGTGGCTTGCTCGAGTGTGAGTCAAAAAACCCGGTCTGCTGCCTATTGCGGCAGTATTTATTCGAAGTCGATCACAGATGGGCTGCAATTTCTGAGGAATGACTGTGAACATATTCTCATATTTGTCCACGCGAGCAAGGCTCTTCTCAGTCCGGGCCAGCACGCCCACCACAGCAACACTTGCAAACCGACTAGCAGCATACTCCTCTCGGCGTGCATCCTCCAGGATGGCGTCTCAATCTCATTCTCAATCTCCGCCTCCACCCCCGTCAATAGCCCCCGAGAACGGAGTTGGGGACGTCACCTTGGCCCCAACCTACAAGCCAAGATACATAGATGTACGTCCCTCCTGACCCGCCTCCCTGTGTGCGGCCCATTGCAGGTGGAAACATTCTGACCGGAACCCAGATCGGAATCAACCTCGCCGATCCCATATTCCGGGGTGTGTACCACGGCAAGCAGAGGCACGATGACGACCTCAGCGGCCTGGTGGACCGGGCCAGGCAGGTCGGCTGCACCAAACTCATCGTTACGGGGTCCAGCTTCAAGACCTCAAGGGACGCCCTCGCAATCGCAAACGAATACCCAGGCACTGTCTTCACCACCGCCGGGATCCACCCGTGCTCCTCCTCGATATTCGACCCGGCCCACCCGCACTCCCACGAGGAGGACGGCGACGGCGAGCACACGCCGGCCTGCGGCCCGGACCCGGAGAAGCCCATCCCGGACACTGCCCACGCCCTCGATCCCGAGAAGACCGAGACCATCATCTCGGACCTCCGTCGCCTAGTCCAGGATGCCCGGGGTCCTGAGCCGCAGCAGCAGCAGCAGCAGCTCATCGCCTTCGGTGAGTTCGGCCTGGACTACGACCGGTTGCACTACTGCTCGAGGTCGCTACAGTTGCACTCGTTCCAAGCTCAGCTCTCGCTCGCCGCCTCGCTGAGTCCGCAGCTGCCCCTGTTCCTCCACAGCCGCGCGGCGCACGGGGATTTTGTCGCCTGCCTGAAGGGCGCCTTCGGGGAGCGGCTGGAGAGGCTAGAGAAGGGGGGCGTGGTACACAGCTTCACGGGCACTATCGAGGAGATGAGGGAGCTGATGGACCTGGGTCTCTACATTGGCCTGAACGGTTGCAGCTTCAAGACCGTGGAGAACTGTGAGGTCGTCCGGGCCGTGCGGCTGGACAGGCTGATGATCGAGACTGACGGTCCCTGGTGTGAGGTACGGCCGACCCATGAAGGCTGGAAATACCTCGTTGAGATAGACAAGAAGGAGAAGACTGCCGCTGAGACGTCAGAGCCTACACTGCCCTCCACGGAGAATGGAGAGGCGGCGCCGCCAGCAGTAAAACAACCGCCCAAGAAGCAGCAGTCAATCAAGAAGCCACAGAAGAAGGAGTCTGAGGTTATTGAAAGGTTCAAGACAGTCAAGAAGGAAAAATGGGTCGAAGGCGCGATGGTTAAGGGCCGCAACGAGCCCTGCATGATAGAGAGGGTGGCCAAGATCGTGGCCGGTATCAAGGATGTCTCGGTCGAGGAGGTCTGCGAGGCTGCGTGGCGAAATACAGTCAAGGTGTTCGGGATAAACGAGACATAGACAAAAAAGACGGCGCGCAAGTATAGAACGCCACGGAAAGATGCAGTCACAAATGGTGCTGCAATATTCGTAGTCATTAGACTTGAGTCACATGTGTCCGCCAAGTCAATGTAGAGACTGCGGTCATGACACATTGTCCGCCGTCATTGTATTAGAAAGGCAGAAGACATCACAACCCAGAGCCTTTGTGGCCCCTTATTCTGCCATGCCGTACGGCACCAATGGTGACACCGTCCTCTCCTGTCAGCCAGCCCGGCATCCTTTCCCCATCAATGATGCCAGCCTCGACGAGCTGTCGCACACCAGCAAACACATGTGGTCCGTGGAAAGTCAGCTTGACACTTGGACGCCACTCTTCACCATCATCATCGTGGTAGCCTCCGCCTCCGTCTTCATCGTCCTGCTCACGGGCCCTATCAAATGCCACGTCCATGATACTCCTACGGGCGGGAACCTCTCTTGGCCCGCCTTGTGGAGAATTTGGCTCTCTTTCAGCGGCCTCCCCATCATTGTGAATAGGAGCCGTACGAAACGGATCGTCGATCACAATATCGACCCTTTCAACGCCCCTGCCGTCGTCAATTCTTGCCGAATCACCAAACCTCGCTTGGGCGATCAGACTCGCGCGCTTGACCCTGCGCTCATCCCGTGCCGTGTCGGGCGACACAGCTCGTTTCTTAGATGGCTGCCCTTGACCCGGGTCTTTCGTAGGAGCGCCATCATCCACTTCGCTGAGCGGTGGCGAGGGCAGTAGCGTTCCCAAGGGTGACTCTTTCTTCTTATCATCGGTATAGATACTCCACCCACCGCCAGCCGAGTTTGTCCTGCCCGGTCCTCGTCTGTGCAGCAGCTCTTGGATGTTTCTCGTGTTCAACGCAGTGGACTTGAGTGTGTATCTCTGCCTGGGTCGCGACAACGCCTTGGGGATTCCCTCAATGATCAGGGCGTGCAAACTCTTCGTCTCACTACTGGTGGCCGAACCGATAGTTTGCGGCTTGCTGATATACACATATGGGCTCCCGTCAGGGAAAGCCACATAGATTGTCCGGCTGGTGTCGCCATCGACTGGTGATGTCGCGAGCTTGGTGTTGTATGGAGAGTCGATGATAAAAATTCGCAACAGCAGCAAGGCCATATCCTTGGGTCTGTCGAAACTGTAATGCGCCTTCACATCGGGCAGGACCTGAGCCTGGAGGTTCTGTATGAATGTAGAAGGGTGGAAGCGCGGCACAGCCAGAGACGCGGCGTCGACTTTCAGCGGACCGTCATCCTCTGCAGCCTGCTGTGGGGTGGGTGTCTTTAGAGGCACGACGTGGTACGCGCTCCATTTTTGGGAAGTTGGGTTTTGGTAAAGATGCTGCAGGTCTGCCATTGAGACTTGATATAGTGTCAGGCCGTGGCGCCAGTCGCCTTCTGCTATGCGATCGACAACCTCGCGCTTAGAGCCTTTTCGGGTTTGCATGTCCGAGTAGAGGTCGCGGAGCTCCTCGAGGGTTGACAGCGGCGAATAAAGGTCGGCGGGGTCGTCATCTTCATGATCGGCCTGGGGATCGCGGAGGTAGGGCGCGCATATTGGCGCATTGTCGTGGTCGAGCCAGTCAAGCACGAGTGCGAGCAGGGACAGCCGTGTCAGACGGTTGAGATGCTTGAGGACCGTAGGGCTGGAGGAGTCGAGGCGCAAGGTCGAAGGGAGGCGGGCGGTGGTGGGAACAGAAATTCGCGCCATGTCTTCTCCACGATCAAGGCTACAAGGAGCATCATCGCATGGCTGCCGATGAGGATAGTTGATGCGGCCGACCCCTGTCACACGATGATGTGATGGTTGATGGATGCTCTGTCGGACGAGACGCGTCTGGGGCCCGGGGTGACGCGAACCCTGGATGCCAAGCCAAGATTGTCTGGGGGTTCTGTCTGGCAGTCTGGCAGCCTGCAGGTCCCACCCAAGGCTTACTATTCTGGGCCAAGTGAATGTCGGCAGGGCTTATCTAAGCGAGTGCAGGAGGAAAACCTTGATAACGGTCGGGCTTGGCATTTGCATTTGTTACCTGTCATCGTACACAGAGATAGGGAGCAGCAGTCTTGATTTATCAGCAGCGGCGGGGCTGCCCGCACGCTCGTTATATGTCCATACTGTAAGTACTAAATAGACTATAGTCAAAATGCATACTCACCCGGGCCGTTTATATACTGTGGACCACGTTGTTACAAGTCCACAGCGTTTGGAAGGGGGCTTCAACCCAGCAATGGATACTATAGAACTTCTGCCGGGTGCTAACAAAAAGAAACGTTATTGTGAGCGTTGCCAGGGCCGTTGGGGCCGCAAGGGCGTCGGGCCTTAAGCTGATTAATGATCAGTCTTTTGAGACATGACAAATCCAGGGTCCACAAGCCGAGTCCATCGTCGAGTCGTCCAGCTCGTAGTGACGGATGGAGTGGTTGGTGCGGCGCAACGAAACTTGGCAGGCGGTGCATCTCCGGCCAGTCGGCAACGATCGGGCCCATCCTCGCTAGTTGAAACCGTCCGTGTTATCGTCCACTGGGGTTCCTGGGTCCGTGGGCCCTCTTTGGAGATCGATGGCTTCTACGGCAAGGACCTATTCTCCGATGAAGCGTGATTTTGTGCTGAGTGTTGTAAGTTGTGGCCTGTCCTGTCAATTGGTCAACGTCGGATTGGCGGGCTGCACCCATCGCTGCATCAGTATCACTGGTGGCTTTGGCATGTGTCGTGCAGGACAGATGAGGCACGCAATACAGCTCGCGTGCAGCTGCCTATCCAGCGATCAACTGTGCCGTGTGCGTGGGTACCATTTGCTGCGCAGACGGGTCGAGGCCGTCGTCTTGCTTGCGGATGCCCTGGCTGCACTGTGGCTTGCTGTGCGGGATGGGAGCACCAGCTCGGAGGTAGCTGGCCAGGGCCCCACCACCTATTAGATAATTCAATCCTCGCCATGTGGGGGATGGTTGGCCATGGGTGGTGACGCTGTCGGCTCTTCACCCACTCTTAATTTAACCGGCAGACAGACAATGGGGGCCCCCAGGGGATGAAAGGAGAGAGCGAGACCAGACCAGAGAGGCGGCGTGGCCTGGCCTGAGGGTGGGGCACATCCGATCTTGGGAACTGTCCCCGCGTGGGATGTACGTGTAGTGTGCGCACTACTATGTCACGAAAGTGTACTGCACGTTGTTGATGAAATGATGAGGGATCAAGTGGTTTAGGTCGGGATCAGAGATTTCCCCCTAACAGCGGGAAAGGCCCCCTCACAGGTTTTGCACGCGGCCAGGCGCCCTTCCGACCGCAAGCTGTTACCGGTAACTGTACAGCACGCAGTTAGCGCCGACCCGCTTTCCTCAACTGGGCTGACTGCCTGACTTCCTCAAGCCGCTTGCTCACTCACGTCCAACTCTCGTGAGGCCCCGCAGCGCCCTTGTTCAGATCCCGGTCTCTTACGTTGTCCATTTTTTTCTTTCACCTACCCCCTCCCCCCAGGTCAAAGAGCTTCGTAACACTCCGTGCAGTCCAATTTCCTCCTCAACATCACACCTGGCCTGTTATTCAAGACTAGTCTTGGACTCTCCTCAACTTGTTCGACAAGCTATCCACCATCGACTCTCTGGTCTCTTCCCCCACAGCACAGTACCGTCTGCATATTGCCCGACGCTGCGTGCACGGGTCCCGGATGACGCTCGGCATCATTGCAGTCTGACTACCAAGTCTCCCGGTTTTACAGTGTGACCTGGATCGCCACTAATAAACCGACCCCCCCGATCACCGGCGTCGCCCGACACTTCCCTCAGGCTTCCTTTCTGGACCCGCGCCAGCGAAACTGACTCAACCACACACAAAACTCTCGACTCGTGGCATTCTCCTCCCGAAGGACACAATTTGTCTTCATCGACACCTGCGATATTACGGACGCCCACCAGTACACACAAATCGAGTCTATCGCTCGTCTCCCACACACAACACGTCCTACACCACAATTGACGCCGAGACTGCGGCTACAACGACAACGACTCTCGACCCGACTCCGACTCCGACGTCGACTGCGAATACACACGAGACTAACTGCGTTGTTCGAGCAACACCATTAGTCGTCGACATGGCCAACTACAGGCGGCAAGGGTCCAACTTGGCCCAATTCATGAGGGAAGAGCTGAATACGGTGCAAGGCACCCAGCCCGAGGAGGACTTCAGCAACATTGACAATTTGGATTTGTTCGCCAACACGCAATTTTTCGACTTCGATACCCAGACACAGACCGACTTCAAGCCTGCTGCCGATAGTCCGACGTCCTCGAAACCCGACCCATCATCAGCCTCGTCAACGATCGCAGGAGAGTTTGGGGGCATGGATTTTAATATGAATAATGGTAGGTCTTACTATTTTTGTCTTACTTGCTCTTGTAGGGCTTGCTTTGATTGCGATTTTGGCTTGCTTGGTTTTCTCTATTTGGCTTGCACTGCCCCGTCACGCTGGATATCCCTCGTGGGTCCTGGCCGGTTCTGGACGGCATAGGCCATCACGATTTCAGCTTCGACAGAAAAGACGTCCGCCGGCTGGAGGGGCCGGGTCTTCGGCAGGGGACGGTGAGTGCCGAGAGATCTGGTGAATAGGCAAGTGCCTTCCTGAGCCCTTGACCGGTTCCGAAAAGCTCAGATCTTCCCCCGAGACTTGAACCAAAGCCAATGGCACCCTGCTATCGCGCACGGGGAGAAACAGCCTTGCCTTCCCCACCCTGCACCTGCGACCTGCGACCTCCCAGCTTGCGCCATCAGCTGCCAATGTGATTGGCTGTGGCCTCCTTCAGATGCGAGGTTATGTCAATCCCGGCTGCTTTCTGCGAGGGTAGCCTCTGGGGTAGAGCCAAATATGCATCCGCCATAATGGCCACCGATGGCGCAATTTCCCGTGACTTTGCACCGTCACTCTGCCTCACCCAGAACCGACAGAACCCATGCCTCACCTGCACCCATCCCCATACTACCCTCCCATGGTTCCGCGTCGTCCATTTCTTGATATGTCTGACGTGGTCAACAATCCGGGGGCTGCGAAGCTTGCTCACCAGTCTTCTTTTCTCCCCGATTTGTGCGTCTTTTTGCCGCGGGGAACATCACCGTCTATACAATCTTGATGAAACGAATTCCTGTCAGTTACAGGTGCTGATCATGGCACTATGCCTCGTACAGGAGAGTACAACTTCAGCGACTTATACGCATCTCCCACACTAAACAACTACCCCGAGACCCTCGGAAGCCTCCAGCCCATTCAGCCAAACCCACAGGCTGTTTACCCTACCCAGCACGCCTATGCGAATCATGCCGGCGGTCAACTTAAGACAGGCGAGAAGCGCCGGGTCACCGAGCCCCAGGTCCCCAACCGCGCCATGAACATGGAGGAGGTCTCGAGGGTCGCGGCCGAGGAGGACAAGCGCCGTAGGAACACTGCCGCCAGCGCTCGTTTTCGCGTTAAGAAGAAGCAGAGGGAGCAGGCCCTCGAGAAGACTTCCAAGGAGATGTCCGAGAAGGTTGCCGCGCTGGAGCAGAAGATCACACAGCTGGAGACGGAAAATCAATGGCTGAAAAAGCTCGTCATTGAGAAAAACGAAGGCACCACCCCCAGCAAGGCGGCATCTCAAAAGAGCAGCAGCTCGAAGGAGGATAAGGCTGAGGCTGAAATCATTGCCAAGACGGATGGGGCACCGGAAGCCAAAAGAGCCAAGGCGGAAACATCCTCATAACGCCTGATTGACTGGGTGGTCTGTTCTCGAGTATATACCCGCTAGCTACTAGGTTTATGAAAGCTGTTCCTAGATGCGCACACATTGGCAGGCGTTTTCCGGCTGGGCTCGGCCACACTATGGTTCTCCGTGCGGCACGGGCTGGGAAATTGGGAAAGGAGCATTGCTCCCCCTGGAACATGGGGGATGTGGGGAGACTTCACTGAGTTTATGTTTATGCTTTATGTGGGAGATGTAATTTTTGGTTCACGGTCATGTCTCTGATGGGTCACACCGCGATGAAAGCTCAGCAACAATACTGATTGATCACTTGGTCTCGCCGCCATCTGCCTGCAAATCCCGCCTCAGGGCGCCCAGTCTGACCTGATTCCTCTTCACCAGGATCCGCAGTGTGTTTTGCCGCTCAATTTCAGTCATCTCGCCCCAGTTGTTGATCCTGGATAATGTGCCATCCTTATGAACCACCGTTGGGCCCAAGTGGTCCAAGCTAATGGGCTTCCCGTTGACCTCGAGTGTCTGCACGTTCCCGCCTTCAGCTGGTGCCGGGAGGGTCTTTAGTTCGTCGCCACCGTCACCCGCTCCTCCTCCTCGTCCGTCCCCAGCCCCTGCAGCTGTCTCTCCTGCCTCTCCCCCCGCTGCTGATGCTGCTGCCGCTGCTCCATTCTCGCCTGCATTCTCGCCATGATCTGCACCGTGCCCTGCTGCGGCCCCAGGCGGATTTGGCGCGCCTGGGGCCGGACGCGGCGCCTGATTGGCCGCCGGGGGCGAGGGCCCATCTGGTGTGCTCCCGGGCGCGGCTGACGTGCTCGCCGCTGCTGCGGGGCTGGCTGTCACGGTCATGGTGCTGCTGCTGCTGCCGCTGCTCCTGTGGGCTGCAGCCGGGGTCCTCCCTACCGCCGCGGGCGTGGGGGCTCGCTGCTGGTGGTGGTAGTAATAGCGTGGTGGCAGCTGTGGGTAGACGCGGCTGACGATGGTGGAGAGCGAGGGTCGTCGCCGAGGTTGGGCCCAGGCGGCCGTCGCTGGTTGTGGCAGGTGGCGTCCTGTCAGGTTGATGATGCTGGTGGTTGTGGTGTGCGCCGGTGAGCTGCGGTGAGGTCTGCCGAATCTCGCGCGCTCTGCCCAGGTCCTCATTGCCGACTCGAGTCAGGCTCGTCCAGCGTGGACGTCGAGAAACGCCGGTATTTGTAGCGCCTGACTGGTGTCTGTCCTTGTTTTTGAGGCTCATCGGCGATCGTTGAACGGTGACTTTCGGGTCGGTTCAAGAAATAAATCGGCGGCCCAAGTTCTGGGGTCCTTTGGCCGGATGGTCCGAGCTCAGGAGCAAATATTCCTCGTCGCTGAACGCGGCTTTCTCCATGCCCTTCAACAGCCACTATTCCGAGCTACACAGTACATGTTGGTCAGGAACTCAGAGCTCGTATTTCCCTTGGATGTCCCAGATCCTTCCCCGGAATTATCCCGAAGCAGGATGTTCAATGCTTCGCTACCAATGTCAAGCAGAGGACATTCCCGCGGAGCGTGGGGCGAGTGATGAAGGAACTGCATCGATTGAGCCTTGGGTGACACCAAGTGACATTGGCTGATGACGAGTCTCGAAGAACCAGGACCCCCAAGGTGACGGGTCAAAGCAAAATCGGGCTGATCTCGGTGAGGAAGAGGTACCGTGTGACCTGACTCTGGAGCTGCCTCTCACTGGTTTCTTACCGTAAGCCACTCTCTGACAAGTCAATTAAGCTCTAGTCAAGTCAGCCCCAGGTTCTCAAGCTGCTACTACCTCCCTAATCTGGTAGAATTATGCTGTTGGCCTACAAGTGCGCCACCTTGAAGGGACCCGAACAGGAATCTCCTGGCGGAAGTCCTCCATGCTGATGATGTTTATGATCTCCAAGAACATCCTAGAACGGACTTGCGTGTCTGAAGCACCTCAAAGGCGTATATGGCCGTTCTTTCTAAGACAACATGGTTTCTAGCTCCTGAACGACATTGGAAGTTGGCAAAATATGCACATTGCTTGCAACATTAACCTCTGTACGCAGAAGGGTTTAACTACCACTTGCTGAAAAAGGTAAAAATACGTAGGCGTATGAGGAAAAACATGTGAATTCCCGACTTTTGAAACCTCGACAGTAATTCACGCCTCTAACCGACTATGTGATCGCAACACTGCTCTGGAAAGGCGACCAACATGGTCTATTCATCACATACGGCAAAATATTGAAGTCTCTCGGGGCCATGTTGATATCGGGTTTTGACTTGTATTATACGATTTGACGGAGATGACTCCTCCAAGGACCCAAGTTCGTGTTCAAAACAGATTGTTTTGGCGCACTTGGGGTCTTCTCATCGTATCTACACACGCGATTCACTGACATCCGAATATTGTGACGAGCTAGGTACTGCGGTGGCCAGCTTCCAGAGCCCAATGAATGATATACTCATGCAGAGCTCCACTCGGGCGTCGTCCCACGAGCGGTTTTGTGAGGTTGGCTGCAGTGAGATGACTTCGGGTGGGCTGTCACATCCCGGATTTGACCTTGCCAGGTTCATGATCAGAGTGAGCTTGCTCATGTGCTCATCGCCACCTGGCCATTTGCAGGGCCTAGACCACATTTTCAGAACCATTTGAATGAGATGAGAACGCTGGCTCTCAGCTGCCTTGTGCTCGTTTCCTAGCAATGTGTGCGAAGGCAGACGAGTTGGACAGCAGCCAGATACAGAATCACCTGGAGGCGTTCATGGTACGATGAGCCCATTGATGTTGTACTCGGTAGAGTTGTTGAACCATAGAGGAAACCGGATGCACCCACTCCCTCTGTGTGGTTTGGCCCTCATATGTGACTTCCTGGATTCCAACACTCCCCCTAGCTCGTCACTCTGGGTACCGTACGGCACCCATCTTCTAACTCACCTACCTTCCAACAATATAAATTGTGACGGTATGGGCTTATATACTGCTATGGCAATCAGTTGGTAGAACTGATTGTTAATGTCTTTTGGTAGAGCGGTACACTTTGTAATAGTAAGTAACCCTACCATCTTAACAATTAGTTTTAAGGGTAAAGGTTTAAGCCCCTCTATTTAAAACTATTTGGGGTGTCTAATAGGAGGAAAGCTATACTCCAGTACTAAAAAGGGCCGTTTATCTTTAATAAATAATTTAAAGTTATTGTTACAGCCAGCACAAGATATAGTATAGGAGCTGGGTTTATTGGCACTATTAACGAATATTCTAAGCTGAGGAGAGGAAAAGAAAGGGGGGAGTAAAACTTTAGTAGTCCCTGGCTCGCGAAGTCTTAACGCGAATAAGGGGCTAAAGGTTAGGGTTTTTGTGATAGCTAGGGGGGGCTTACCTAACTATAACTGCCGTTATACTACCCCTCTCTAAAATATAAATACTAGAATAATTTTATATAGTTAGTAATATTATATATATCTTTTAAGCCTACTTTATATACCTATCTTTTCTATTTTATTATTATTTAGGTAGTTATTATTTTCATTATTTATTACTATAGTTTTAATTTAATTTTATAGTTATAATAGTAGGCCTAATATTTTTAAGTATTTTTAATAAAAGGTTTTAAGGGTAATTACTATATTTTTAAATTTTTTAATTAGGTATTATATATTATTAAGGTTATATCCTTATTAGGCTACCTAATATTATAGTTTTTTATTATAACTATAAAGTTTATTTAATTTAATTTATTTAATCTTAAACTTTAAATTACTATTAATTTTTTTAATAAAGGTAATATTTAAACTTATTATAATAATAGGTTATTATTAACCTTTTTAAATTAGTTAATATAAAATAGGTTAATTATTTTATATAAAGTTAAAAGGTTAAAAATATAATTATAACTGTTATAAACCAACATGTTAGTACTAAGGGGACCCGTTTAGACAACCCTGGTAGCCCAGAACAAATACCACAATGTAGAACATTATACACTAAAGTGCGGAGTCACGGGACATACCAAGACTAGGGTTAGGGTTAGGACCCTACTAATAAGGATGGACCAACAGGACCGTTAACAGTCCCAGTAACACTAAGCTAAACTAAGTATATTAACAACGGTTTAAACAGTTTAATACTAAAACAGATAAAAAGTTAGAATATATAAAAATATAGTTATTATTATAATAAATAACTTTTATAAAATAAACTTTTTAATTATTAATTTAAGTATTTAATTTAATAACCTAAATAACCTTATAGCTAATAATTATACTTTTAAATAATAGAATAAAATAGTATCTTTATATTATAAATAGTTAAGTATTACCTTCACAGCCCTGGCTTCCCGCCCCCTGTGGACGCCTAGCCTGGCGGGTTAGGGTCCAGTCACGTGAGCTGTTAGCTCTGACAAAACTCCGAATCCTGTCCTGAATCCTGTTTCGTAGCTCTTCGAGCTACGTCTTGTCAACAGAGCCTGTGCCTACTGAGGATAGAGCCTGTACGTAGTAAATAGAAGACCTGTCTGATTACCCTGCCGCTCGACGTCCACCTGCCTGGGATCACCTGCCTGCTACCGTGACACTACGTAGCTCCACCCTTGGACGTCGACACTATGTCGAACCGTCCGCAGCCGCCCCTGAGTACCGACTCTCCGGAGGAGCTGGCCCACCATGTCGCCGAACACCCCTCCGACTGGATGATGTACTTGCGCAACCTTAACCAGTACACGTCCACCCTCGAGGAAGATGTCTCTTCCTCCCAAGTCGAAACCCTGAGCCGTGACGCCACGATTGCTACCCTCCGCTCCGACCTGTCCAAGCGAGATGGGGTGATCGGCTACCAGAAGGACCTGTACGATACCGCCCAGAAGGAGGTCATCCGCCTTGAAATGGAAAAACTACAGCTCCTGAACGCCGCCACACCCGCTGTACAGACTCCTGCCACTGAACCCGTCCCTGCTGGACCCCGTGTTGACCGAACTGTAGATGCTGTACCGGGAGCGACTCTGCCTACTCCTGTCACAAGTGCCGGTTCTGCCATCCTCAGCGAGAAACTACCTGACCCAAAGGAATTTGACGGATCTCGCCACGACCTTCGCCGCTTCACGCAACAGATCTACGCCAAGATGACCGCCAACGCCGACCGCTTCTCTACAGCTACCGCCCGCCTGACCTACGTCGCTGGACGCCTTACGGGAAAGGCGTATGAACTGATCCTGCCTAAGACCCTATACGGTGTCCCCCAGTTTGTGGACTACCCGGACCTGCTGAAGTACCTGGAAGAAGCCTTTGGGGACCCAGACCGTATCCAGAACTCCCGAAATAAGCTGTACCAGTTAAGGCAACGCAACCAGGACTTCAGTACCTACTTTGCCGAGTTCCAGCGCCTCGCCCTGGAGGGGGAAATGCCGGATACCGCCCTCTCTCCCTTGCTGTTTCAGGGAATCTCCCGTGAGCTTCAGGATATGCTCCTACACAACCCTGCTGACTCTGATGAGTTCCGGTCCTATGCCCGACACCTCCAGTCTCTGGATAACCGTTACCGCCAACATCAACAACAAGTCTCCCGCCACAAGCCTGTCTCCACGCCTGCCCAGACCACCCCGAAGACACATACTACTACAACTAAGCCTGCTGCCACCTTTACCCAGAAGCTACCCGCACCACCTCTCCCTGCCGGCGACCCGATGGACCTAAGCTCCCAGCGCCGGGCTAATGGCCGTAAGGAACGCCGTGAATGCTACCGTTGTGGTTCGTCGGATCACTTTGTCGCCCAGTGTCACCTGCCGGATAACCGCCCGCCCCGTGTACAGAGCTTCCGCCCCTCTCCTCCCACCCCCCAGTCACCTTCCCGCTCGCCAGTTCGTTCCGCACACCACTCGCCCGCTCGCGGACGTAGCAGTTCCCCCGCCCAGAGCTCGATAAACGGAGTGAGCCTGGGGTAAGTCGCCCTCAGGCTCCTTACAAGCGCACCCTACGTATCTCTGCCGCTGCCGTTACTGGACCGACCATTGAGGAAGAGCAAAACCAGCGCTCTAATATGCTTATACTACCTGCACACCTGACTGTAAAAGGGAAGGAATTACCTACCTACGCCCTGATCGATACTGGAGCCGAGGGAAAAGCTTTTATAGACAAGGAGTGGGCTGAGGCTCACGAGATTTCCTTGTTGCCCCTGAGGAGACCGTTTAACCTGGAAGTGATTGACGGGAGGTCCTCCGAGGACGCTGTTACCCACTACGCTCTGGTCTCCTGCCGCATCAACGACCATTTCCAAGTCACTATGATGATGTTTGTTACTCAGTTGGCCTATTATCCTGTTGTCTTAGGGATGCCCTGGCTAAAACAACACGACCCGACTATCCGCTTCGCCTCCCATACAATTACGTTCGATAGTGAATACTGCCGCCGCCACTGCAACGTCCCTGGGAGACCTGCTAGATTAAAAGCGCTGCAAGATGTACCAAAAACTGCCCGGACCTACCGCCCCCTGTCCTGCCCTGATATCCTGAGGAAGTACGAACCATACCAGGTTACTCTGAGAGCTGCCGCCGCTTACGCCCGTAAGGAAGGCTACCGCCTGTTTACCGCGTCCCTGGAACAGATCGATGACATTCTGAAAGCCCAACAGTTGGGCCCCGCCTGCGAGGAACTTAAACCTGTGAAAACCCTACCCGAGGAACTGGAAGAGTTTGCCGATGTCTTCTCACCCAAGGAGGCTGAGAGACTACCACCCCACCGTCCATACGACCATCATATCCAGCTGATCGAAGGGAAGACGCCACCCTTTGGCCCGTTATACTCCATGTCCCGAGATGAACTGACCGCTCTGAGAGAATGGCTAGATGAAAACCTGCGAAGGGGATTCATCCGGCCAAGCGCCTCCCACGTTGCCTCACCAGTCCTGTTTGTGTCTAAACCTGGGGGAGGACTACGATTCTGTGTGGACTATCGAGCCCTTAACAATGTCACTGTTAAAGACCGATACCCACTGCCCCTGACGAAGGAGACCCTGAACAACCTGAAGGGAATGAAGTACTTCTCAAAGATTGACATAATCGCCGCCTTCAACAACCTCCGTATACGTAAAGGGGAGGAGTACCTGACCGCCTTCCGTACCCGCTTCGGTCTATTTGAAACGTTAGTGATGCCGTTCGGGCTGACCGGAGCCCCCTCGACCTTCCAGAGGTTTATTAACGACACCTTGAGGCCGTACCTGGACATATTCTGCACAGCATACTTGGACGATATCTTGATCTACAGCCGTACCCGGTCCGAGCACAAAGAACACCTGCGGCTGGTTTTGACCGCCTTACGGGAAGCCGGCCTGTATGCTAAAATAGAAAAGTGCGAGTTCTTTGTCGAAGAGACAACCTTCCTGGGCCTAATTGTAGGTATACACGGTATCCGGATGGACCCGAAAAAAGTTGAGACTATTGTCTCGTGGAAGACCCCGACCTGCCTGACAGACGTGCAAGCCTTTATTGGGTTTGGCAACTTTTACCGTCGTTTCGTCCGAGACTTTTCTAAGATCATTTCACCACTGGTCCGCCTGACAAAAAAGGGAGTGCAGTTTGATTTCGACTCCTCCTGCAAGAAAGCCTTTGACGACCTGAAAACTGCATTTACGCAAGCACCTGTACTAGCCTGTTTCGACTGGGAAAAGGACATTATACTGGAAACTGATGCTTCTGACTTTGTTTCTGCCGGAGTGATGTCCCAGTACGGGGACGACGGAATCCTGCGACCTGTTGCGTTCTTCTCGAAAAAGCATTCTTCGACAGAATGCAACTACGAGATATACGATAAGGAACTGCTTGCCATTATACGCTGCTTTGAGGAATGGCGCCCAGAGTTGGAAGGGGCCCCGTCCCCGATCAAAGTCATTACGGACCATAAGAACCTGGAGTATTTCACGACAACAAAACTGCTGAATCGCCGCCAGGCCCGCTGGGCAGAATTCCTGTCCCGTTTCAATTTTCAGATCACGTTCCGCCCAGGGAAACAAGGTGCCAAACCGGACGCGCTGACCAGGAGGTCAGAGGACATGCCTCAAGAAGGGGATGAGAGACTGCTGCATCAAAGCCAGGTTGTCCTGAAGAAAGAAAACTTGGATCCCGCACTACCACCAAAGAAAAAGACCGTACGTTTTTTAACCACAGTACACCGCCGAACAGAACCGGCCCGCCAACTCTGGGGAGAGGAGATGTCCGCCCTATTCGAGAAAGGATATTTAGAGGACCCGATTCCCCGTTCTGTCCTGAAAGCCTTAGAAGAGGACTCTCCTCGACATCCGCTGCTGACTCTGGCCGAGTGTGAGAACCGCCATGGATACCTGTACTATGGAAACCGCCTGTATGTTCCGGATCTGCCCGAGTTGAAAGCTAAGCTCCTAAACTCCTGCCACGAATCACCGATTGCCGGCCACCCTGGGTCTGCGAGGACTTACGAGATCTTGGAACGAGAATACTACTGGCCCCAGATGCTACGTTTTGTGCGACGCTGGGTTGCGAATTGTCACCAGTGCCGCCGGGCCAAACCGAACCGAGAGGCCCGCCAAGGCCTACTAAAACCCCTCCCGGTCCCTGAGCGAGCCTGGAGAGATATCTCAGTCGATTTTATTACACACCTGCCTGCCAGCCGGGGACATGACGCTATTATGGTCGTAGTTGATCGCCTTACTAAGATGAGGCACTTCATCGCCTGTAAAGGAACATGCGATTCCGAAGAAGCGGCTCGCCTGTTTGTCAAGCACGTCTGGAAGCTACACGGCCTACCGGAGACGATCGTCTCCGACCGGGGCCCTCAGTTTGTCTCTGAATTCTGGAAACACCTCACCCGCCGTCTAATAATCTCTGCTACACTCTCCACCGCATACCACCCGGAAACCGACGGGCAGACGGAACGGATGAACGCCATCCTCGAACAGTACCTGCGCCTATATGTGGCATACCTGCAAGACGACTGGTCAGACTGGCTCCCCCTAGCTGAGTTCGCCTCGAATGACACCGCCTCCGAGACTACTTCCGTTACACCGTTCTTTGGGAACTACGGGTTCCACCCACGACTGGGCTTTGAGCCCTCCCTGCCTCCTGAGAAGCCCGCTGCGCGTGATGCTGAGAGATTTGCGGTCCGAATGCAAGAGATCACCGACCACATGAGAAGCGAGATGCTTGCCTCCCAAGCCCGCTATAGGGAACAAGCTAACAGGAAACGCCGCCCGGCTCGCCGCTACCAGGTCGGCCAGGAGGTATAGCTCGACGCCCGTAACATCAAGACTCTGCGTCCTGTGAAGAAATTGGATTGGAAGAACTGTGGCCCGTTCCGGATCGAGAAGGTTGTTAGCCCATGGGCCTATCGCCTGGTCCTGCCCGAGTCTATGAAGATTCACCCTGTCTTTCACGTCAGTCTGTTACAACCTGCTGCCGATGATCCGCTGCCCGCCCAGAGGAATGAGCCTCCACCGCCTATCGAAGTGGATGGACTACAAGAGTGGGAAGTCGAGGAGGTTCTGGATTCCCGTTGGGATCGCCGCGGCCGAGGCCGCCCCCGCCTGAAGTATACAGTCAAGTGGACTGGATACGACGACCCTGAAGAGGTGCCCGCATCGCACCTGGAGAACGCTCAGGAAGTTGTGCACAACTTCCATAGGAGATACCCGTACAAGCCTGGCCCCTGATTCGACCTCTCAGGAGTTCGGTCCTAGAGAGGGGGGTACTGTCACAGCCCTGGCTTCCCGCCCCCTGTGGACGCCTAGCCTGGCGGGTTAGGGTCCAGTCACGTGAGCTGTTAGCTCTGACAAAACTCCGAATCCTGTCCTGAATCCTGTTTCGTAGCTCTTCGAGCTACGTCTTGTCAACAGAGCCTGTGCCTACTGAGGATAGAGCCTGTACGTAGTAAATAGAAGACCTGTCTGATTACCCTGCCGCTCGACGTCCACCTGCCTGGGATCACCTGCCTGCTACCGTGACCATTACCTTTACACCAAACTGCTAATATAAACCCTATAAACTACCTACTAGATCTTATAAAGGTTTAGTGTGATTATTATAATAACCTTTTTTAATTTTTTTTCTAAAAAGGTTTATAAATTATAAGTTAAGGTAAATAATTAAAGTTTATATTAAAAATTCTTTTTTTTATAAAAAAACTTTATTATAAATATAAAAGTTTATTAAGTAATATTTTTTATTTATTTAAACTTTTTATTTTTTTTATATATTAATAATAATAAGGTAAATAAGTTTTTATACCTTTTTAGTTTATTTAATTATTTTAAAAGCTTTTTTAATTAGTTTTATTATTATATTTATTATATTAAAATTTAAAAATAATAAATTTTATATATTTTTATTTAATATAACTTTTAATAGTAATATATTAATTTTAAAGTATTATAATAAGTTATATATAAAATTAAAAGTTAATAAATATATACTTTAATTATTTTAATACTTATTAATATAAAAATATAATTATTAATTTAACTTTTAGTTTATAAATTTAATTATATTTTAAGTTTAAAGGTAATAAATATTTTTATAGTAATATTTTATTTTTATTAATTTCTTTAATTTAATAAAAAAGGTAAAAATAAAAAGTTTAATATTATTACTAATTTAAATTATTAATAAATTTAAAAAATAATATAAATAATAATAATATTTTATAATTAATATTTTTACTATATTAGTTTTTTTTCTTAAAAGTATAATTAAGAATTTATTTAACTTATAAATAAAACTCTATATATAATTATACCTAAATTAGTTTTTAGGTATTATTTTACTATTAATAATAATATATTCTTAAATTTTTCCTAATATTAGTAATAGGTAAAAAAGCTTTAATATTTTATTTTAAAGGATTTTATTTTATTAATACTTATAATAATTATAAATATATTTATATATTAATTACTTTAATTATAATTAATAATATTTTTATTTTAATATTTTAATAACTTTATTTTAATTTAAATATATAAAAAAATTTGAAATATGTATTTTTTAAATTAAGGTTATTTATAAGTAAATATAATTATTAATTATTTTTTTTAATACTTAAATATATTTATTTTTTATATTAAATTTTTATATTTAAATTTTTTATTTAATTAAATTAATTAAATTTATATTTTAAAAAATATTAATATAATTAATTAAGTTAATTATAATAACTATTTTATAATTTAAAATTATTTTTACTTATTTAATAGGTTAAGTTATTTTTTAAAGTAAAAGTTTTTTTTAAAGGATTAAAGTTATAATTCTTTCTTTTTATTTATAGGCCTTAATAGTAAAAAGGTTAATTATTTTATAAGATAAAATATTAATTATAATATTTTCCTTTTTTAAATAATATTAAAAAGTAATATTAAAGTTAAAAAAAAGTTTATTTAATAAATTTAATAAATTAATAATAAGTATTTAAATAAAAAATATAGTAAGGTTTAATAATTAGTTATTATAAAGAACTTTTATTTTTAAAATTTTAAATAAAAATATTTAAAAATATAAATAATTATTAATAACTTTTAATTTTAAATAAGGTATACTTTTTTTATAAAAGTTATTATTTTCAAAGTATATTTTATTAGTTTTTAAGTATTATTATTTTATTATTATTAAATAATACTTTTAATAGTATTTTAAAAGGTATTAATTTTTATATATATTAATTTTTTTAACTTAAAAAAGGTAAATACTAATATTTTATAAATTAATTACTTTATTTTTTTAAAAGTTATCCTTTATTTAAATTTTATTTTAAATAAGGTATCCTTTTTTAATAGTTAATTTAATAGTTTTATAATTTTATTAATATAGTAGGTAAATATTTAAATATAATTATAAAAATTTATAAAGGAATAAATAATAGTTTAATTAATAAAGTTTTTAAATTTTTATTTATTAATTATTTTAATTTTAATTAGGTTAATATTAATTTTAATATTAGTTTTTATTATAATACTTAAGTAATTTACCTTAAATATATTAAACTATAATTTTTTAATATTATTTTAAAAATTAACTTTATATAACTTATAAATTACCTTTTTATAATATTTTTAATATTTTTATTTATTTTTATTTAAATAAATTAATATATTATTAGTATAAGTATTAGTATAAAAATTTAAAAATGTATAAAATTAAAAGTTAATAAATTATTACTATTAGGTTAAATTAACTTTTAAGTTAAAAGGTAAAACTTTTTATTAAAATGTACCTTAATAGGTATAAAATGTTATTAGGTATTTAAAGTTAATAGCTATATAAAGTTGGTAAAAGGTTTAGATAATATTAATTTTTAAAAAATAGTAGGTATTTTAGTAATTAAAAACCGTTTTATTTAAATTAAGTATTAAAATAAAATAGTTTTAAAAAAACTAATTATATTAATAATAATTAATATAAAACTATTAATTTAAAAAATATAGCTTTAAAATAAATAATATTAAGTTATATTTATTTTTATATAATATTTAATAAATTTTAATTTTAATAACTTATTTATTATTTCTTTTTTTAATAATAAAAATTAAATTAATATATAATATAAAAGTAAACTTATTATTAATAATACCCCTTTAAATTTAAGTATTATATTATATTTAGGTTAATATAATAATAATATATTAACTTTTTTTAAAAAAAAAACCTTTTTAAGTAAGTTAGTACTTTTAAAATATAATCTCTTATAAATTAAATATATTTTAAGTTTTTATTAATTAGGAATAAAATCTTTTTATTATTAAATATCTTTAAATTATTTAAGGTAATAAAAGTTATAATATTAATATTTAAATAATTACTATTAAATTTAATTATATTTTTAAATAAAAATAAATATTTTTAATACTTTATATAAAGGTTTACTTTTAATTTTATAGTAAATATAAAAATAATAATTTTATCCTTTATAACTTTTATAATTAAGGAGGCTATTATTACTTTAAAGCTTTTAGTAATTTTTATAAACCTATAGTTAATTAAATTTAAGTTTAAAATATCTTTTTTTTTTAAAATAATATAGAATTTAGTACTATTTATAGGTTTTTTTTAGTTTTATATTATATTAGTTAATATCTTTTTAAACCTTTAAATTAATTAATTTATTAAATAGGTAGTAAGATAGTAACTAAATAATTAAGGAGTACTTTATTAGGGTTAAAAGGTTATTAGGTTATACTATTTCTTTTTTATAATAATTTAATAAAATATACTATTATATTAATTATTTTATTTTAATAAAGATATTATACCCTATTTTAATAATTTAAAACTTTTAATTTAAAAATTAATACTTATTAATTTTTAATATAATTATTATATATTTAGTAACTTATTTTATTAATTACTTATAATAGTTTTAAAACTATAAAGGTTAATTTAATTTAATTATTTTAGTTTTAAATCATTTTTTTACCTTATAAATAGCTTTTAGGTTTATTAAAAGTTTAATTTAAACTTTTATATTTATAAAAATAATTATAATAAAATTAATATTATTTATTTAAAATTAAATAATTTAAATAAATAACTTTTATTTTAATTAATTAATTATTTATATTATTATAAATATTTAAACTATTATAAAAACTTTTAATACATTTTTTTTTTAAACTTTTTTAAATTATTAAAGGTATTAATTTTATTAGTATTATTCTTTTTAACTTTTATTTTAATAATAATAATTCTTTTTTATTTAAATACCCTTTAAAATAATAATTAATTTTTTTATAATTAAAATAAGTATTTATTATAAAGTAGATTTTTTTTTATTTAATATTTATTTAATAATTATTAAAATTTTAAGTTTTTGAATATTTTTATATTAATATTTATTATTTTTATAAGTTTATACTTTTTTTATATCTTTTTTTAATTAAATATATTATTTTATTTATTATTTTTTATATATTTAATAACTATTATAAATAGTATTAACTATATATTAATAAAACTTTTTATATATAACCTTTAAGTTTTTATTATATTTTAATAGGTAGTAATTAAATATTAAAAAAATATAATCTTATAAGTTTTATTTTTAATTTTTTTTTAAAATTTTAGTTTTTTAAATTAAAAAGTTAAACTTAATAATAAATTTATAAATATTATAATAGTTAATTAGGTTATATTTATAAGTTTTTAAAACTTTTTTAATTATTAAAATTTAATTTAAATTATAATAAATAGTTTTTAATTTTTAAATTATTTTAATAATATAAAAAAATTATTATATTTTAAATTAATACTATATTTTTAATACTTTTTTTATATTACCTTTAAATAAATTTATTAGGTATTTTATTTAATTTTATTTAATTTTTAAATTTAATTATTAAAAATAGTTTTATTACTTTTAAAGAATAAAGGGTTTTTAATTAAAAGTTTTTCCTTATAATTATAATTTAAGTTTTTTTATTTTTATTTTTATATACTTTTTAAATATTAGTTAGATAATTATACTTATTAGTTTAAAAAAACTATTATTAAAAGTATTTTTTATAATAGGTTTATATTATTATAAAGGTAAATTTAAAGTTCTTTTTTTTCAAGTTTTAAGTTTTATAATTTTTATCCTAAGTATTATAAATTTATTTTAATAACTTTAATTATTACTATAGTTAAATATTACTTTTTTTTAAAGATATTTATTTAAATTTTAAATTTAAGTTTTTATTAGTTTTATAAATAGTAGAATAGTTTAATTTTTAATTATATTAACTATTTTAAGGGTAGATTAGGGTAAGTTATTATTATCTCCCCTTTAATTTTTTAGGGTTTTTATATTTAAACTAATTTAATTTAAAGTAAATTTTAAATTTAGTTTTTTAAAAAATATAACGTGGTTCACCAGTTAGCGAGCTATACCACATAGCGAGCTATTTTCAAGTAAACTACCAACTTTAGCCATCCCTAGCACCCCCAAAGGGCGAAAAGGTTAATTGTATTTAATACCAATTGGTGCTAACTAGTTCTAATTACTTATTTTTAATTAATCTAGTTAATTTAAAGGTGTAATGGTATTACACTACTAGTCTGAAAGTTTAAGGTTTTAGTAGGTAGTTTTATTTTTAGTATAAATTATATCCCTATTTTTTATATTAGTTTTATATTACTCTACCTACTTAAATATTTAATATACTAGAAATTAACATCTATAATACTAATCTACTTAAAAAAAAAATAAGATTATTTTAACACTCCAGGTAATTAAGAATTTTAAAAAAAATTAAAAAAAACCCTTAAGTGCACATCAAATTGTATAGATCTTTACTATCCCTTATTTAACTCTTAAGTATAGGATAAATAACTAATACTACTATAAAAAATTATATATTAAACTATATAAACTTAATATAATTAAAAAATATATACTTATTTAATATATACTTAAGTAAGATATACAAGGATTTCTAATATAACTTTCTAGTATAAAGGATATAGCTAATCTCCTGCTGGTATTACAAGATGGTAAGCCTGTTAGTAAAAACTGGGTATAACGTTTTGTGGATACACAACTAAACCTGAAGATTAGGTTTAATCGGCCTTATAACTACCAGAGGGCCCTCTATAAAGATCTAAAGGTTATTAGGAACTAGTTTTAGCTATTACATAATATAATAGCTAAGTATAGGATTATAAATAATAACCTATTTAACTTTAATAAAACCGGCTTTATAATAGGCTAAATAACCTTATTATTAGTTGTTATATATTTTAATTAATATAAAAAGGTTAAATCTGTTTAGCCTGGAAACCGGAAATAGGTAACAGCTATTAAATACATTAATATAAAGGGCTGGTATATCCCGCTGTTTGTGATCGTCTAAGGCGCCTACCACCTTACCAACTGGATAATAGAGTTAGGTTTCCCACTAAGCTGGGTTATCAAAACTATTTTAAATAGATAAACAGATAACAAGACTAATCTTAAATAAATTTAATACTTTAATAAATATATAAAGTAATAAATAAAGGGTATATACTGGATACTTATCTTTAATAACTATAAAAGTTATATATTAATAAAGTTTAAATAATATTATAAAAAGTATAATATTATCCTTATTAGTATATTATTATATTTTTTTTATTTACTTTAATTATTAAATATTATATTATATTTATTATTAAAGTATATATATAATATTAAAATTAATTTCTTTATTTAAGCTTTAATTAACTATATTATTAAGTTTAAGTTTTTTATTATATTTAAGGTAGCCTATGATAAGATCTTTACAGAAGAAAATATAAAATCTGGGTTTAGAGGAGCTGGGATTTCTCTATAAAACCCAAATTTGGTTATTTCTAAGCTGGATATCTACCTATAAACTCCAGTATAATCCCTCCCCGTGTCACTATCCAAATAAGAATTATAAACACCATCTAATACTTAATAAACTGTCCGGTAATTAAGTTTTATCAAGGGCAAGATCTCAAAATACTAGGGCAGCTTTCCTACACCAATTATGGAGGTAGTTAATCAACTAGTAAAGGGTACACAAGTAATGGCGCACTTACTTACAATAATAAGCCAATAGATCTGTATACTTTAAGATATTAATTTAGTATTTGCCAAACACCGGAAGGCTAAAAGAAGCTGAGTATAGTTTGGAGGAGCACTTACTATTGAGGAATCCCAGGCTATTATTAAGGAAAAAGAGAAGGGGAAGCGGCCAGCTAGTGAAATGGCTGGTGGTGCTAAGGAGGCGGTCCGCGGCGGACCGAGCAAACGACGATGTGGCAACTGCGGCGAGACTGGGCATAATGCGAGAACTTGTGAGAAAGATGCAGAAGGGTCTAGTTATTCAGATCCTGAGCAAATAATAGCACATTTTAAAGCGGTCCGCGGCGGACTGTTAAAATAGTTGATCTAGATGGTGTAGAATGAGGTTGATCCTGCATATCTGAAATTTATTATTTTAGTGGGGAAGCCAATTTTCCCACCAAAAGTCGTCTATTTTGGAATAGTACTATAGTATTACCAACCTTTCTAAATTAACTAAATTAATTAAAAATAAGTAACTAGGACCAGTTAGTACTAATTAGTGCCAAATATAATTAACCTTTTCGCCCTTTAGGGGTGTTAGGGATGGTTAAAGTTAGTGGTTTACTTAAAAATAGCTTGCTATATGGTATAACTTGCTAACTGGTGAACCACGTTATTATAATTTATATTTTTAAGTTATATTAGGTTTTTAATTAAGTTAAGTTAAATTAACTATTAATTTATTAATTTTTAATTTTTTTTTAAATATATAGTAATATATAGGTCTTAAATTTAAGGTTTAAAGTAAGGTCTTTTTTATTAGTTATATTAATATAAAGGTTAGGTTTTTTATTTATTAATTACTTAGTTAGTAAGGTAAGTGTTAAGCTTAGAATAGTGTTACGGCTAGTATAAAATGTAGTATAGGAGCTGGGTTTATTGGCGCTATTAACGAATATTCTAAGTTAAGGAGAGGAAAAGAAAGGGGGGAGTGAAGCTCTAGCGGTCCCTAACTTGTGAAGTCTTAACACGACTAAGGGGTTAAGGGTTAAGGTTTTTGTGATAGCTAGGGGGGGCTTGCCTAACTGTGGCTGCCGTTACAGTTATAATCCTATCCTATTTAATTTTAAGCCTTATATAAGTTACCTACCTTTTAAATTCTATAGCTAGCCTTTAAATATAAAACTTTAACTGCTTAATAAGGCCTTAAAGGGGGTTATAATAATATAAGTTTATATACTATTATAGTAATTAGTTAGTAAAACTAATTATTAATATCTTTTAATAAAGTAGTATACTTTATAATAATAAATAACCCTATTATCTTATAAATTTACTAATATTTACTTAAATTATATACCTTTACTTATATATTTCTTAATTAAATAATACCTTTAACTATTTAAAACTTAAATTTTAATATATTATTAATCTTAAACTTTATAATAAATTTAAATACTTATAAAAGTATAATAATTAAAAAAAAAAACTTTAAAGAATAAAGTTTTTATTTTTTATATAAATATTAATATACTTTTTTAAGTTTTATTTTAATTTTTTTTTAAAAAAATAAACTTATAAAAATATAATTAATATTACTTAAAATTAAATTAAATATAAATTTATATATAATCAATTATATATATTTAAATAAATATATTATAGTAATATAAAAAGAGTATAATTACTTTATAATAAAGGCCTTATTAATAAAGCCTTTATTAATAAAGGTTATTTACCTTTATAATTAATTTTACTTATTATAATACTTTATAACTTATTTAATAATTATCACAAAAGGGTTCAGAGTTAAAGCAGCTAGCCTTAATACGTTAATTCAAGTTAAGACAGCGCTATCTTCTTGCTAAGGAAACAGGAGGAAAAAGGCAGCCCTGCCTTTGGGAAAGTAAACAACTAGAGGGGCAGGGCGTGGTGGCTATGCTTAGGTAAGCGTGGCCCTAGCGCCCAGCGCACCCTGCACCCACTACACCACACACGCACTTTTAATAATTAATTATTACCCTTTTACAATAAAATAATTACTTTATTATACTTTTCCTTTATTTTAATATTTATTACAATATTAAATAATTTAAATTAATTTTAATTAAATCTTTTAAAATATAAAAATATTTATATAAATTTATTATAAATTTATTATTTTTAATTAACTTAATTTTATTATAATATTTATTATTTTTAATTTTTTTTTTAAATTTAAAGAAATAAATAAATAAATAAATAAATAAATAAATAAATAAATAAATAAATAAATAAATAAATAAATAAATAAATAAATAAATAAATAAATAAATAAATAAATAAATAAATTTTCCTCCTCTTCTTCTCCTCCTCCTCCTTCTCCTTCTCCTCCTTCTCTTTTTCCTCCTTTTCCTTTTCCTCTTTTCCCCCCCTTTTTCTTTCTTTCTTTTCTTTTTTTTTTTTTTTTTTTCTTTTTCTTTTTCTTTTTCTTTTTTTTCCTTTTCTTTTTTTTTCTTTTTCTTTTTTTTTCTTAATTAATTATATAAATTTTATAATTATAAAGTAAATATTTAAAATAAAGCTTATAATTTATTATATTATATAAAGGTTTAGTTATATAAAGAAATTAAGTATATTTACTTTTTTTTATAATTTAATAAAGTATAAACTTAAAGTTTATTTCTTAAATATATATATAACTAATTACACTTAAAACTTTCTTTAATTTAATCTTAGGTAGTATTAAATATATAAGGGAAGAGAAGCTACTTAGATAACTGCCTTGAGAAATAACCTTAAGGTCTTGACTTAGCCATCTATTCTAAGTAATAAACTTGTGACATTACAGCTTGCATAGACTGCTAGAAGCAATTAAAGCTACATTTAATTGTTATAGGTCTTTTAGCTGTCAGGCCTGATATGCTAGCAGTAGTCAAGTGCCTTGACAAAACCCTGTGTAAACTTCTAAACAACAAACTCTACGTCGACTCCTGAGTAGCAGACTCTGCGTCAACTCCTAAGTAATAAACTTTACATTAAATTCCTAAGTAACAGACTCTATGTCTATTCCCAAGTAATAGACTTTACATCGACTCTTAAGTAATAGACTTTGTGTTGACTCCTGAGTAATAGATTTTGTGTTAACTCTTAAGTAACAGACTCTGCGTCGACTCGTAAGGCTGAAGTCTACTGTCCTCCCTGATCTACTGTCCTCCCTGATCTACTGTCCTCCCTGATCTACTGTCCTCCCTGATCTACTCTCCTAACTGACGGCAAAGTTATCCTACCGGGAGTCATTCTTCGTGGATGATCTACTCAACCGTTATCCCAATTGACTTGATGACCGTGGAAAGGGGCTGGGCAAGAGGTGCGGATCATATTTATGGTGGACCAGGGCAGGTCTAGTCCCAGGGCCATGGATCATATTTGTCACAAGACTGAAATGGCGAATACTTTTTCATGAAATATCGTTCATGTAGTCTTGAGAGGTTTCATTTGTCTCTCGTACCAGAGCTAATAGCATATATTTAAACTCTATCCCCGTGCCTCTACACTTTGGTTGTCGAGTCAACTCAGTTGTCACCGAATTTCTTGAACCTGCAAAAGAGTGTTTAGTATGATTGGCACTTAAGAGCGCCTAGGGTTCCACTTACTTGTTGACCACCCTCTCGATGCCGTCACATCCCAGCTGCAGCGTCTCCATCTTGGGGCCGTAGGAGAAGCGCACGAAGTGGTGGCAGGGCGAGTCGAACAGGTCACGCCGCCTCGCGGGGTTCAGGTCGAAGAAGATGCCCGGGACGACAATGACCTTCTCCTCCAGGCAGGCCTGGAAGAAGTTCAGGCCGTCGCTGATCGGGCCGGGGAGGCCCTCCAGGTTGAGCCACAGGTAGAAGGTTGAGTCCGGCACGTACTTGATCACGAAGCCCATGGTGCGCAGCCTCTTGACGACGTAGTCGCGCTTCTCCCGGAAGTGGGTCTGCAGCGCTTGCATCTCGGTCCTCACTGCGAGGTGTTAGCGACCTATTTACGGGGCCTGAAGTGGAGGGTTTTCAAAGTTCTTCGGGTGAAAGGGCTTCGGAGTTGTATAAAGGCAAGGGATGTGTTATACGTACCAAGCGTTGGCTCCAGCATGGGCACGGCGGCCTCCTGGAAGGGCGCATTTGTGCCACCGTCGAGGTAAGAGCCGCAGGAGCCGATGGCCTTGATAAACTCCTTGGGGCCGAGGATCCAAGCGACACGCCAGCCGGGCAGGCGGAAGCGCTTGGTGAGGCCGTCGATGATGAGAACATCGTCCTCGTCGACGTCAACGACGTTCTCGGCGGCGGAGATGGTCGACCCGTCGCAGTTGGAGGTGTAGTTGTAGCCTGAGTAGAATTCATCGCTGATGAAGGTGGCTCGCCCACGGCAGATATCCTGGATCTCTGCGAGCTCCGGGTTTTGAACAACCCGGCCAGTTGGGTTGCGAGGGTTGGAGGTCAGGATCACACCAGTTCCTCTTCGTATTTCTTCTGCTATCTTATCTTCAAACGGTTCCAAATTCAGCAGATGAAATCACCAAGGGAACAAGTAGGTGGTGGTGAGGTGTGGGAAAGCGGGGCGTGGTGATACGGGAGTAGTCATACCTGGGTGGATGTGGTACCCGTCCTCCTCGTCCAAGGGCACAGGAATAGCAGCAAACTAGAATGATGGCACTGGTGTGAGATTCCTGGGTCTCCATGACAAAGCGCAGCAAATATGGGCGAATCAGACTCACGTTCCTGAACAACGACAACATCTCATTGTACGCGGTGTAGTCCGGGATGAAGAAGCCCAGGTAGGCCTGGTTGAGAACCGCAGCGATCCTGATCAGCCCGGCCCGTCCTCCAGGGACGATGGCAACGTTCTCCCACGTGTACTTGCTGGAGTGCCCCTGGCGATGATGCTCGTTGTACATCTTGGCGACAGCCTCGCGAAGGGGCTTGATACCAGCGGTTGGGGCATATTCTCTGCTGGCGACGGTAACGTCGATATGGGTAGGTCGCTGGAAGCAGCCTTCGATGTCATCCTCGACCTAATCCACACGAAAAGCGCTTAGTATCCTGGCCTCGCCGATGTTGCTGCTGTAGGAACCCACCTCGGGAGCGCCCTGGCCCAAGTTTGCCCATCTCTCCGGCTCTTCGAGGTAGCCGAATTCACTTGCTCGCTCTGTGCACCAGACAACACCGGTAGAGGATCTCGAGGGATCTAGACCAGCGTGAGGCAAGTGACCCCTACAGACATGGACATCATATGTAAGCGCGTGCTAGGGCGGACTGGGTCGTTGAAGATGTCGTTGGCGGGCTTACTCGTGAGCAGCTCGGAACTGCCGATGGATCTTGGAACTATGCTCTGGATATCGCAGACATGCACCGTCAGCAAAATGCCCTACGCTCTAGGATTGTCCAGCATGAAGCTATGATCCTGTTGGGGTACAAGGAGCTTGCAGCTGCTGTGCGTCGAAATAGCCAAGACAGCCAAGACAAAGACAGGCAGCAGTGACGTCTGAACTCACCAGTGGCACTAGGTTCGCCGATAGAGAAACGACGCTCCCGGGGTACACCGGTATTGCGGTTGATTGAGAATTTGCGGTTGGCAAAGGCCCCGACCACGGAAGCCATGGCGTTAGACATGTTGGGTGGTTTGCTGCTGCGTTACGCGGGTGGGTGGCTGGCAGAGATTTTGGCGATTCAGGTCTTTGGCAAGTGGGAAAAATATAGACGTCGCCGCCCAACGCAACAGTCCGAGGAGAATGATCCGTCGAAGTCTGGTTGCTGAGACAAAGAGGCAAGCAAGCAAGGAAGCCACCTGCTGTGGACCCCGCCCTGGACCTGGAAAGGATAGCTGAGACGAACAGCTAAATACTGTGCGTGGCATTCACTAGGAGAGGTACAGTAGTGTGCGCGAGCAGGGCCATGTGCCAGCAAACGGGCCGCCGGGCAGCTCACCGTCGCCATGCTTGCACATACACCCGGGGCCTTTGATAGGTTCCCCGTTGGGCTGAGAGGCAGGAGGCATTCCCACATGACGCGGCTGATTGGTTTCCATCAGGTCGACGGGGCTGACCACGCTGGTTTATGCTGGACCGCCATCCCTATTACCTACATGAGCCTTACACTCATTGCTTACTGAATCCGTCTACTGCGAGGCACGCACTGCACAACGCGGCAGTTGCACACAGATCTTAGATTAGCGACAGGCACACGAGAATCCAAGTCATTGGACCCCGTCAACGATCCATTGTTTGGGGAATCATCTCGATGGAGACCTGTCTTGTACCCCGGAGACGCCCCAGAGCAAGACTGATTCAGTGCGTTGTAGAGACACAGTCTCTGGTGCGGTCCAATGCCGATGCTCCCCCACTTGAATCTCCTGGATCGTGAATCAACCCCACCAGACGAGAATGTAACAGCGGGGTAGTGTGCAAGCAACATGGGGGCTCAATAAGGCGGTGACGAGTTTGGTGTTGCACAACTGGCATCTGCCACCACTTCGAATGGAACAAGGATTATCTCGACGATATACGTTTTATGGCAAAGGTTAAGGCGAGTGTCGATGAGGTCAAGTGGTCCATGTGCCTGCTTCGTTGAGGTGACCGCCCCAGGCCAACTTGATTGAGTCCACCATCTGGCTGCCTCTAACGGGCTGGGTCCGAACAGCCGTGGGGGTGGCCAAACTTGCAAGGGATTGCCCGTATGAGTCTCGCGGGAGCCAATCACAAAAGCTATTGTTCCATATAAGGAGGCATTGGTTTGCATTCAGATATGGTCTTGCCTATTCAGTCCCTTTGGTCTAGCTACTGGTCTGCCGTCTCTCATATGCAGCGCTGATCTTCTGGGTGGGTCAAGATGGGCTGAGCGCGGAGGGGCGAGAAGAGAAAAAGGGAAAAGAGATGTGACAAGTTTCCAGGCCACAACAGATATGATCCTGTCATCCCAACGAGGCAGATCCCGAGTGCCTGGGCTGTGGCCGCTGGTGCGGACCTGCAGGAAGGACTCGGATTCAGGATGTCCTGGGCTGGGGCCCCAAGAGACCGGAGCCGACAGTCTTGGCGATGCTGCGAAGCCGAGACGATGGAGCCGGAGCAACCCCCCTGACCCCGGGCCGAGGGGAGCCTGGAGGTCTTGGGCCGACCAGCACTCGGCTCCTCCGCCCATGTTGTGCCTAGACTAAACCTATTCTCGCAACCTCGTATGATGGCGAGCGACGTGTTGTTGGGCATGCTTTCCCACCCTCGCCGTCGCCGTCGAAGGCCTTGCTGCAGTATCGGTCCAGCCAGCTCTTCTGCTGGGCCATGAGCGGGCAGTGAGATGAGTGATGGCAGATGGGCGGCGCCGATGGTGCGCCCCATGGTCTGAGGTCTGCACCCGGAGAAGGCAACGAGGCAACCGCTGGTAAGAAGTCTAAACAACCCATGTACTCAACGGTCCCTTGCAAGAAGATCTCGCTTATGCAGGTACTTGAGGCTCGTCTCAATGTCGCGAGCCATGTGGAATGTGTGGGTGGGCGAGAGGCGAGCGGCGAGGAGACCTCAGCCTCAGCCTCAGCCCCAGCCCCGCCCAACGCTACTTATGTGATGCGGCACAATGCGTTACGGAAAAACGACGGTAGCAGCAGCAGCACCACCAGACAGACTACCAGACTACCAGATTACCAGACCAGATTCAGAATCTGTAAGGCATGTGCAGAGCGCAGCCACTGCGCGATTGCAGCCGTCAGATTACTAGGCAGACCGGCCGGCAGAAAACGGACACTGGATATGCTGCCAAGTGCATATATGCACGTAGTGTGTGACCGGTGACCAGTCAACGCCGCGTGGTGGCAGTGCTGTGCCTTCGGCTCGAAAGGCGCGGGGAGGCTGAGCCGGGACAGACATCTGACAGAGCGCAGTTGCACACCACCTACCTGATGACAGCGGGTCTCACGCATCCTTCTGGATGCGGCCGCGGCCTTTCTCTGCTTCACAACTTCCATGTCCTTTGTGTGGTAAAACGTCCCGGTATGTTGGTTCTGCGTTTGTCTGCTCGTCTGTGTGTCAAGTCTGCTTGCTCTGCCTGGATGGGCCCCGGACTTAATCAACAAAGGTTTTAGTATCCCCAACGGCAGGCCCCTCGAGATGAGGGCTTCAGTGCTGCGCCCAGGGTGGAACTGCAAGGCACACAACCTGCCGATGCTATCCTCGCAGATGGGGACGTGATAAAGAAGGCGCGCTCGTTGTTGATCTGTGCTCGGGCAGCTACTATGAACGGCGTCCTTCATCAGTCCATCGACCCTCAAACCGTCAAACACCGCCTGAAGAGTACCAGCCGACCGGCCAAGTGCAAGTGCAAGTCACAGAAGCAGGGCCACTCACACCCACCACTGATTGCTTGCTTGTCTCCCCCCTTCATAACCTCTTTCTAAATTAAGAGTCATTTGAATTGCTGCCCGCCCTTCCTCCCAACAGCCCTTTACCTGCCTATCAATAATCTCCAGACATCCCTCATCGCAAATGTCCGGCCTACTTATTCATCCGTCTACAAACAGTTCTCGCCACAGCCGCTCAAGCCGTCATTCATCAGCCTCTCGCCGGATATTCAGCCCTGTCTCAGACGACATGGACTCCACCTCCAGCAGGAACAGCCTCTTCGGCTCCATCAAGGGCTCCATTAAGGGCAAGCTCTCCAGATCCCCCAGCAACGCATCTCAGGGCGCAACCAGACAGCCTCGCCACCAGCCTCAGCCTCAGGCACAGCCCGTGAGGCTCTCAGCAGGTGCTACCTCGGGCCAGGGCATCAGCGCCAATCCCTTTTCCAACCCCTTCTCCACTGCTTCTTCTCCTCCCACACGTGTACCTAGTGAGTACCACCTCTGCCTGTGTAACTACCCCTCTATGTAAGGCGAGCACTGACGGCCCCCTTGCAGACAATGAGCCTCCTCCGGCATATAGTAGCGTGCCCGGCGGCGGTGCCAGCGCCTACCCACCAGCACCATCCCCGGCCTACGCCGTGCGGGACCCGAGCCCTACGCCCTCTAGGTTCTCTGCAATCACCGCTACAACTCCAGAGGACCCCTACGCCTTCCTGACCTCCTTTGACACCGTCTTCCTCATCGATGACAGCGGCAGCATGGTGGGTCGGTCCTGGCGGGAAGTCCAGTCAGCTCTCTCCTCCATCACGCCCATCTGTACTGCCCACGACGCCGATGGCGTCGACATCTACTTCCTGAACCACCGCTCGCCCTACCCCGCCAGCCAGTCTCAAGGGAAGGCCGCGGGTGGATATGCAAACGTGACAGACGCATCCACTGTAGAACGCGTCTTCACCTCTGTCCGTCCTGGAGGCATGACCCCCACAGGCACGCGGCTCAACCACATCCTCAAGGCATATCTCCGACATTACGAGGCGGCCGTCGAACGGGCCGGTGGCGACCCCGATGCTACAGACGTCAAGCCCATCAACGTCATCATGATCACCGATGGCGTGCCCTCTGACGACCCCGAATCCGTCCTGCTATCTGTCGCCCAGAAGCTCGATCGCCTAGAGGCCCCGCCACACCAGGTCGGCGTGCAGTTCTTCCAGGTTGGCAACGAGCCCGGTGCCGCTGAGGCCCTTCGGACCCTGGATGACGATCTGGCTGAGCTGGGCGGTGGTGTGCGGGACATGGTGGACACCGTGACGTTCAACGCCCGCAGTGGTGGGGTCACTGGCACCGTGCCGGTCCTCAGCGGAGACGGTATCCTGAAGGTGGTACTTGGCGCCGTGGTGAAGCGACTCGATCGTGCTAGGATGATGGACGCTGAGCGGAGAAGCCAGAGGAGCGGCATGTTGCGCCCTTAGGAAGCGGACCGTGGAGAGCATCTGCACCCTCAACAGCAGCAGCCCGGGGGCCACATAGGATTTCCCGTTGGTAATGAGCAGCAGTACGGGGGACCTTATGATCAAGGTATATCCGAAGATTATCGGCAGCAGCCGCAGCCTTTCTACGGTCAACTTTATAACGAGCAACCCTCACGACTCTCTGCGCAGCTGCCATATGGCAGCAAACCACCGGCTGTTCCTCCTCCTCACACCCGTCCCCACACTGATTCCACACAATTATGGGAACAACATCAACACCAGTCTGCTTGGTCTGGCAGTAGCCCAGCATCAACAGGAACAGGCCAGGAGAGATCGCCGTCCTCGCAGGTATGGCAACGGCAGCAGGAACAAGCCCTCGACCAGAGTCTACACACTCGAGAGGAACAGCAGCAGGCCCAGGGCTTTGCTCCTCCGTCAGGGGGTGGGCTACACTGGGCCCCGTAGAGTCTCGCATTCTTATTCAATTCTGGAGTTCTGTTAGAGAAAAGTGAGGGACGACAGCAGATCGCATTTGATCGGCGGGTCGGGTCTCATGGCGTCTGGTGGTGCGTAGTCTGTACTCGCACGCAGGGGTCTCATTTAACCTAGAAACACATCATTAGTCTGATACCCGTTGGGAGAAACTTCCTCTCAAAGAATTCGATCCTATTTCATCAACCATGACCATCTCAATTGAGACAATCTTATGTGTCTGGCCTTGGCGGCGATAGTCGTGGTGCCCATCTACAGGAATACTGCCCACAAGAGGCCAATTCGCCACAATAAGGCATGGATCACAGAAGGACCTCGTGGCCGATGGTCTGGCAGAAATTGGGCTTGGGCAGGGGAGATCTCTTGGTCAACATGCACGCAGGTTGAGAATTTTAAAAATGTCCAATGAGAGGACCGCGCACCAGAATCGGCGGCGTAGCAAGATTAGCATCACTGGTACCATCACGTCTCGCTGAGCAGCATCACATGAAGCAAGAAACAGGCAGCTTGGTGTCCAAAAGGACATTATTTTTTTTATGAAAAACCTAAGACTAAGGTGATTATCGGATTTCATCAATTGGTCTGGCAAGAGACTTTCCAGGTCCTAGCAGCCCCCTCGACTTCCAGTATCGACGTCACACTTCCCCAAAGTGAGAAGCGTCTAAGTCATCGAGTACCCGAATCAATCGTCGTCCATAGAGGAAAAAATGCCAGAAGCTTCTGGCCATCGCATGTCGTCAAACCATCCAAGCATTTGGCCTCGTGAAGTCTGGAGATCGTCATCTCGTGCATGCCTCATGATAGAAGAAAAGCGTCCGTGGCGTGCAAAAATGACGGAAGAGGAAGTGTATCGACAGCCAAGTCTGCCAAATAGTCGATCAAAGACCCACCCCTCATGCCGAAATTTGCCAAATTATGCCGCTTACCAGCCGTAGAAAGGCCGAGACGCCGGAAAATTAGAAGGAAAAGGAAAAGGAAAAATCCGCAAGTAAAATAAACAGGTACGTCGGTATCGTAAGAAAAGAGTCGCGAAGTTGGTCTTGGCTGTCTGAGGAAGCACAGGCAGACTTGTAGAGCCTGCCTGAATGTCAGGTTGCCGAAGACACTTAGATGGCGAGAACTTTTCATGAAAGACGAGAAAGCCGTCAGCATGATTGGCCTGTGCATAGCCATCGTTTAGGCAGCACCGAAAGGGAACCAAAGCTGAAGATCCAAGTCGAAAAGCAGAAACGCCCATGAGTGTTGCTCAATCTCATGCCATCATCGGGTGAAGACGCGAGCAGCACGGAAAGAGTCAAAGGGTCGAAAACGCCGTCCAATTGACAAAGAAGGAGACCGAAGAAAGAAAAGTTGGTGTCAAAGGTGAATGAGTGAGCTGTCTCGGGAGTCGAAGTGACATCCAAGTGAGGTCGTATCCAGACTGACATGGGAAAAGTTGCTTTCCACCTTCATTCAGCCAGCCTTGAAAGCCATTGTTCCCAGGCAACTTGCCCAGGATAGCCAAAGACCCCAGTCGATCGAGACACCCAATGCGCCACCTCGCAGTCAAAGACCCAAGCTTCGTTCACGACATCACCATGACCTCCGCCTTGCAGACACTGCGGGTCACCATGGCTTTGGGGGTGTCATCGCGGTAGCTAACGCTGGGCGAGACTACGAGTGCAACGCGCCGCTGCTTCTGCTGGAGGATATGGCCGTGAAGGTTCTCGTTCAGGGCCATGTGGGAGTTGTGGCTGAACTTGACACCGCACTCGTCCCAGATGAAGGAGAAAGACAAGCAGCTTGTCATCATCTTGCTGCTGGCCTCCATGGCAACGTTGATGATCGAGTGCAAGCCCAACACGGCGTTTGGTGAGTCGGCCGCACCCAGGAAGAAAGGCTGCGCAATGCTCTTGAGGTTCATGACAAACTTCTTGATCGCGTGATTGCGGAAGTTCGAGTATTGGGCGTCGTTGAGAATTCTGCTGACTACGGCTGCCAGTTGCTGACGTGCGGCGCGGCGCTGGTCGAAACTGTGGCCCGCGTTTTCAAGCACGGGGATGACTTGCGTTTCCAGGATTTTGTCGGTCTCATCGCTCCAGTCTACCCAGAACTTAGGGCGGAGCATCTCCTGCTCGATGTATTGGAGCATCAAACGGGCGATGAACTGCGCGCGGTGGTCCGGCGACCGCAACAGGAAAAGAGCATGGTTCGAGTTCGCGATTCTGTCCTTGTGGCAAGTTGCCACAAGCTTGATGTACTCCCACAGCTGGGGGTCGTTTCTGCAGGCCATCTCGGCAGTGCCGGGCACGTACGAGCGGCCGGTGTCCTTTGTCCAGCCCTCCACCGTACCGAACAGTCTGGCGAACAAGGTTCTGAACTGGTCGACACGAGGGTCGAGCTCAGAATCGTCGTCACGTTGGCGAACAAGAGCATTGGTGTAACCAGAGGGGTCAGCTCGGGAGCGAGCAAGAGACGCAGGAGGCTGCGGCTTGGGCATGCCGTACGTGTTGTGCGCCACGGGTTGGCCGCCGTACGGGTGACCGCCAGCATGAACACCGTATGCCGGAGCAGGGGTGTATCCAGTGTGATTGCCATATCCCGCAGCAGGAGGGCCGCTGTTGTGATTGCCGTGTGTCGCAGCAGGACGATAGCCACCGTAGTAGCCTGGAGCGCCATACATGGGCTCGGTGGGACCGACAGCACCCGCAAGCTGGTGGCCGAAGGGGCCGTACGACGAGGCGGCAGGAGCAGGAGCAGGTCCGCGCTTGAAGTGATTGTCTCGCTCCATTCGGGTTGCCGCTGGGTGCACCGCATCAAAACCCTTAGGGCCCCGAATGTCCATGTTCTTGAGGTTGTTGAGCAGGAACTCACGATTCTCCTCGTCCATGGCTGAGTTCATCATTGCGCGAGGAACCGGAGGACTCCTGCGGTGGTGTTCAAGCTCAGAAGTGGCCGAGTGAGGCAACTCGTAAGGGGGAGAAATGCTGGCGGGCCCCATCTTGATGAGTGCGGTCTTCTTGCCCGGTTTGCTTCCAATGCCCAGCTGAGCCTTCAGATCCTGTGGCTGATAGGTTAGCTGGGTACACACAAGGGTGTCTTTGTGCGAGTCCGTTGCAAAGCGTACCTCGATCTGGTTTGACTGGTCTTTGATGCGGATCTTCTGGTTACTGACCTTGGCTGAGAGCTTGGTGACTCTCGCCTCCGCAACACTCTTGGTGTTGCGTCTGGGCTTGGCCAGCAGCTGCTCAAGCTCTCGGTTTCTCTTGTTCAGCTCGTCAATGGTAGTGTTCGCCTTTGCGAGCTGGTGACGAGTGCCGTTCTCGTGGGCCTCAAACGAAGCTCGGCGATCATGCTGCTCCCTCAAGTGGGCCTTTCGGTTGCGATTAAACAGCCTCTCTAAGGCGTCGCAATACTGAGTGATGGTAAGAAACTGGTGACCTGTGCCGCGCATGTCATTGACCACGGCATCTGAGACGCTCTCGGGCACGCCAGCCATGGATTTGATGACCTGGCAAGACACCAGCAAACGGTGCTGCGAGGAAGTGCACACGTCACGCACGTCCTGCGGTTGCAAAGTCAGAACTCAATGTGCGTAGTAGCATGATCTGCTGGAGTCAATTGAGATACTCACATTTAGGATCTTGACCTCCAAGACGGGCTCCGAGGCCGGCTCCTCTCGATGACCAGCGACTGCGAATCCGGAAGCGAGTCCAGAAGGCCGAACGGGATGGTACGAGTTGTCGGTGGATGGAGTCTGCCCGTGGTGGTTAGCAGGCTCGGTCGAGGAGAGCGAGGCTCCATTTCCCGCAGACGACTTGGAGCTCATTGTCGGTGTTGAGCGCGGTGTCGGCGTTGAGTGCGAAACGAGTAGGAAAACAACAACAACAAAGACGAAAGCACCGTAATGATCAGAACGATTCCCAGGGTTCTCCAGAACGAGCGCGACCGCAAGAGACACCAGAGAGGCAGGTTGAACTATCACGGGCGACTGTGCTCGAATGAGGGCAAGCGACGCGCGATGGCAGAACAGGCTACTCTCTGGGACCACGTGCCCCAGAAAAGATTTGCAATGTTGCGGTGGTGCCAGGTGAGACTATGCTGTGAAGAATGAGTGTTGGGGGGCAGCGGGGATCAAGAACAAAGGAAGACAACCTCTTTGGCAATCTGCAAGGTGTGGTTGATTGTCAAAGTCGCTGTCGGCAAGGATCTTGAAGGCAGCCGCTAGTGATGGTGTGGAAGGGAGACGGATGGGGGTTGGGGGATAGGGGATGAGAGATGGAAGAGGGCAGCGAGCTTCGAGAAGCAAGCAGAACCAAGACAGCCTCGTCGACAATCTGCAAGGTGCGACTGGTTGTCAAGATTGCTGTTGAGGTCGCTGTGGAGGTTGCTGACAAGAAGGGTCTGGAAGGGAGCTGCCAGAGATGGTGTGGATAGGAAGCTGATGGCTTGGTGGGCAGGAAAACCCAGGCGGTGTGCAACAGGCACAAGTCTGTGGCTATATCTTCTTGAAGGCAAACGCGATCGAGACGAGACAGGACGAGACTGGACGGGACAGTCGAAAGCCCAACCAGTTCAGACGAAATGAATCTGGGCAGTGAAGGAGCAGCCAGGCCCTATGGTCTTGCAACACAATGCTGGAGCAGACACCAGAATGCAGCTTGCTCTGTGACTGCATGTCTGGAATTCCATGTTATAGCAGCGCAACCAGGCCTGCAGTAACATGAGGTATGTATCCCACTCCAAGACCGCTAGGCTGATGGATGAACCAGAGCCGCCAGCCTTGACTCCATGGGAAGCCGAGATGATGAAGCTCTTGATAATCCCAGATCTCCCGATGCCAAATCCAATGTCGAAGACCAAACCAAAACATGGCTCGTCAGATCCCCCATGATGAAGTTCATGACAACACCGGCCACTTGGCCTTTTCTAGAGGAGCATGGATTCCCTCTGTTGTTGAGGGAACAGTGCAGAAAAGACCATTGTTGCTGGGGCAAAGCACAAGACAGTGGCAATATGATGAACGCATTTGCCTCGCAAAGGCTGAAACTCGCAAGGCACGCTTCACATACCACAGCTCTTGTCACCAGCTCAAGATGCCGGATCAGCTTCGAAGTACGAGCACCCATATCGGTGGTGTCTTGCGAGCTGGGTGATCTGTAAAAGGGGGGTTAGCTGGGCAGATTCCCCTTGTTGGCATGAGGGGTAAGAAGACACACAGGTGAATGGGTGGCACCTTCAAACTCTCCGGACTTGTGACCAAGTCATGGCCACCCACATCCGAGCTGGGCTCAGGGCCCTGCTGAGACAGGTTGCTTCCGGAAATGGACGAGTCCATGGCGTCTTGAGGGGTACGCAAATCGAGGTGTACAGCAACACGCTTCTCGCCCGTGTCCAGTCCCAGTGATGGAACAAGGTGCTTGAGGAGGTTCGGGTTCGAGTCGAGAAGAGTGTTTGATGTTGTTGGCAAGCTGTTGAATGGACAAGTCTTGTTCTGTCGAGATGCCGGGACGTCATCCGGATGTCGTCTTCTGTCGAGATGCCGAGACGTTATCCGGATGCTGTCCGGATGTCGTCTGGATGTCGTCTTCCCCGTGGACGTGTCTGCTTCCACAGAATCCGGACTTGAGTCGACGAGGATGTTTTGATGTTGGCGAGCTTGATTGACTGATGCCGGGTGGCGAGAAGCTCGTGGCTACTGCGTGTCTGTCGACAAAGCCGCAGCTGTCGAAGAAGCCGTAGCTGTTTGACGAATCTGCAGGTGTCAACGAAGCCGCAGGTGTCAACGAAGCCGCAGGTGTCAACGAAGCCGCAGGTGTCAACGAAGCCGCAGACTTCGACGAAGCCGTAGCTGTTTGACGATGCCGCAGCTGGGGGTGATAGTGTCTGGAAGATCAGAAGATAGAAGGTTGCTGGCAAAAGGTGCTTTGAAGAAGGGAGACCAAGCTGCTGCAGGTGGTGCAGCTACTTGCATGGCCCAGCAGGCAGCGATGCTACCAGGGAAGAAAGAAGGGTGGTTTGCTGCCGGAGAAGGGCTCCCGGAGAGGGCTCCCGGACCACCGCAGAATTTTAGGGGGATAGGAAAACAAAGTATCGTGGTAGATGCCGGGCCAACCATCCGCTCCAAATCTCGATGCGTCCTTCTGTAAGACGAAGTAAGCATACACGCCGGCGGGTGAAGTCAACGAGGGCCTTCCAAGACTGTAAGAATACAAGACTCCAAGTCTCCACCTGTAGCTGAAGAAGAATCACGAATAGGTTCCACGGAAGGACAAAGCTCCTGACAGAAACGACGCTGAGGCTGTCTTCCAGGGGGCAAGTCCGAGACCTGTAGCCAACCCCCATTCGGCGAATGTCTTCTCCGGACAGGCCCGAGGGACTGTTGGGCTAGCACAAAACCGCACAACCTTGTCTCAATACCACTCTCAAGCCATTGTCTCATCCGAGACCACCAACAATGACACTGAAGTCCCTGTGACCAAAGGAGGTGCATGTAGAAGGATCTATGCGAAGCAGGTGGACAAAGGGGGCCTGTATGAAAGTTGCCGGTGCAAGGCCGTGGAGATTATGAAATCTGAACCTTGGTGCTGACTTCAACATCCACAATGTTGATCTCAGCCTCGAGGCTGCGAGCGGCTGGCATGGACAACTTCTCTCCAGAGACTGGTGCTTAATCTGGGAGCCTTGCCTGTTTGACGGGGTTCTGGCTGTGACTGCTTGTCGGCATGAGTGTAGAAGAGCATTCCCATGTGCTTTGCTAACAGTGATCGCCATGCTTCTCATCGTTCTCTTAGTGTCTCTCCCAAGGGGACACGAAACGCCAAGACCGTCTGACTGCGAGCTCTCGTCGTGAGCAATGATGGGTATAGTGTATTACGGCAGCAATGCCAGAGGAGGAAGTCATGGGACAAGGGATGCCGGAGAAAGACTTGATCTTGAAGCAGGAAACAAATTCCGGAACACTTTCCTTCGGGAGACCAATCAGGAGAAGAGTCATTATCTCGAGATCCCAGGGGAAATCATGCAATCAGGCCCATCAGACCAAGCAAGATCAACGAGTTGTGACGAGTGGAAGTGAATGGATCATCAGAAAGGGCCTAATAGATGATACAGAAAGCAAAGAAAGCAAGACGCCTCTTCTTGACCTGCAGCTGTGACGAGACACTGGGAAAGGACACGCACGACGATACCTTGGTTGAGGAAAGAGGCTCTTCATGTAAGATGTAAGATCGTACCCCTTCTATGAGAAGGCATTCCTGGGTCCATACCTTCCGTATGGGAATGGCCGGTGGTCTCCGATTTTGGAAGGCAAAGGGGAACTTGACAGGGGGCAAAAAGAGACTTGTCCATGAAGTGGATGGGGAACAGGGCCAAAACTATGTTATGGAGAGAGAGTATATATGCTAATATGGTGTCAAGGCTACAAGGCACAGCTGAGTGACACCAATGCTTGCAGTGTGGTTGCCTGTGGTAGCAAGACAGAACGAAACGTCCCGGCCAAATCAAACACGGGTGTTCGTGGCTCAGGGGTTTTTGTTCTGGTTCTTTGAAGAAGGATGTCGATGTCAACAGGCAGATGTAAATTTGCTCTCTCAATGTCACTCGGAAAGTCTTCTCAAAGCCGCAACCCGCCGAGCAAATGAACGGTGACAAGCGAAGAGGCGTGAGTTGGGTTTACAGTACACTTGATGAGAACAAATGAGGGCATGACAAAAATTGGTAGCGACTGGCCCTGAGAAATATGGACTTCAACTCATGCTTCGTGAAAGCCAACGCGTAGAGTTACAAATTGTGCCAGGTATAGGGAGCGATGGGCCACAAGATCAGACCAAAGCTGATAAGTCACCGTGTCTTGTCCAAAGAACAGACAGTGCCAGGGGAGGGTGGTTCATCAGGAGAAGCACAGGGGGCCCAGAAGACCAGGTTGAATATCAAAACACGGACCGAGCGGTCATCGACGAACTATCGCCGCAGGGTTGCTCGCAGCCCGCCGACCCGAGGCGAACAGAGCTTCGGGCGGCAGTACTTGGCTGACACGCATGGCCACAATGTGCAAAAGACAGCGCCACTCACGGAGGAATTTCTATTGTAAGCAATCTAACTTAATCCATTAACCGCTCGGTCACGAGCCATGGTGAGCTGTCATCTAAGGACGACGGGGAGACAACGTCAAGTTGTTGATCCTCCTATGTACAATCATCAGTATCTTGTTAATTAAACCCTGACTCCAAGATGATGTTCTTCAAAAATGGATGCCTGTACGAATAACAGAACCGGAGACTCAAACGCCGGGTACTATGAGAATCAGTGAAAAGGTAGGCCTAGTTGTTGTGCACTGTGTTACCAGTTCAGTGGGAACCTGTAACTCGTAACCCGTCAGTGGTCGTGTTCCAGTTGCGGGATCAAACCAGCCTGTTGTCCATGGATATAATCGTGCTTGCCGAGGATTTCCAAGTGGGCCACCGCATTGGCGGCAGTCGCGGTAATTGGCGTTGGTGAGAGGTCGATCGAGCTTGACGGAGAGGTTGATAGTTTCCACGAGGGAATGCAGTTGAGAGGGAATCTTGCAGCCATCAGTACCGCTGAACTTTGCGTGTCGCCCGCGCTTTCTCTTACCGGTTGGGAGAAAGCCTAGAGCAAAGCATTTGTGGATCCGAATTAGCGACTTAAAAAGCCTTGGAGTTTGCTCGGAAGAGACTGGCGTAGACGGCATCTACCACGGGCGCAGCAGTGATCATCCTGCCGCCGAAGTAGCGACCGTTAAGGCCCTTGATTGCGTTTTCGCCTCCCTGCACCTTGTCAAACTTGAGATAAATATCTCCCTTGGAGTTGGGCTCGACGGAGATGTGGACGACGTGGCCGTATTTGTTTTCCGCCTCCTCACGAACATCCTCCTCCAGTTCCTTGACCCAGTTGTCTCCCTCTTCCCTGCGAACTAGTCAGCGAATGATGATTTTGATGTTGGACAGGCCGACTTGGGACTTACTCATCGGGATCGAACATGTTGTGAAGAACAACGCAGCGGCTGGCCTGGCTCACGCTGACAGGCAGCGGCTTCGGCTCTGTCTTTGGTTTGAGGATCTGTCGCTCAGTGTTTGCGCTCGGGGGCTCATCAGTTCTCGCAAGCTTTCTCATAAGAGCATCCCGGCTGTAATTGTTAAAGTTGACGCCAGCGACGTCAGTGTCGTCTAAAGCGCTCGCGCCAGTTCCCTTGTCGTTATCACGGGCACCGGCACGATCAAAGTTGGATGTTGGTGCACCACGGCCACCAGCGCCTGAGAAAGCAGACCCCTGGTACTGTTGGTTTTGGCCCTGGAATCTCTGCAGGAGATTGGCAGTGGATTCAGGGGTGAACTTATCGTTTCCAAGTCCGACGCGGATCGGTCGACCGGCAAGATCGAATCCGTTCATCTTCTCTAAAGCCTCGCGTGCTTGGCCGGCATCTCTGAATCTACGATGGAGTCAGTAGGAGTCCTTGTGAGGTATGATCTGATGGGTTTACTTACTGCACAAATCCATAGCCACGGCTGCGTCCTGTGTCGTCCTTCTGAAGCTGAACGAACTCGAGTTCGCCGAATGGTTCGAACACATTCTGAAGATCCTGCTCAGTGATGCTGAAGTGAATATTGCCAACGTACAGACGATGGAAAGGGATCGAGTTGGGGTGACCGCCGGAGCCGCCCGTCTCGCGGACTTGTCGGTTTTTCTCAGCTTCGGTCAGCTGGACGATAACTGGAATACCTAGGAGCTTTTGTCCAGTAAGCTGTAATGCAGCCTGCACAGAATCTTCATTCTTGAATTCAACATAGCCCACACTGCAAAATGAGAAGTTAGCAGATGATGTATTACAATCTGAGATGAACCTGCGAGGGTTTGAGGTTCTGTAACATACCCCTTGGATCGGTTGCTGACGCGGTCCTTCACGATCTGAGCTTCAGATACGGGGCCAACCTTTTCAAAGAACTCCTTGAGCTCTTTTGTCCTCAATCTTGCGGCCAGTTGCTGGACGAACACAGTCCTGCGATCCCTCTCGTCCTCGGTGAGCTGCGGCGGAGTAGGGTCGCTGGCATCCTTGTCCGGGCGAGGTGTCCGGTTGCCGCGGCGATCGCGATCATCTTCCCGTCGCTCTCGACGTTCCCTGTAATCCCGTCGGTCATCGCGGTCTCGAGGGCGGTAGAAACGTCCGCCCGGGGACCGGGAGCGCGACCGCCCATGGCGGCCGCCGCGATAGTAGTCCCCGTCTCTATGGCGGCGTGATGAACGATCCTCACGGTCCCTGCTCTTGCTCCGGCGCCTGCTGCTCCTATGACTGCCAGCATCACTGCGTGGTGTCCTTTCGGCGTCTGGGGTGCCACGGCGGCTGCTATAACGGTCGCGGCTGCGATCACGATCACGTCGCTTTCTATCGCGGCTGCGGTCACGATCACGATCCCTATCCTTCTCGCGCTCGCGGTCACGGCTCTTCTCGCGGCTTCTGTGGCCGGAATCGCCATTTGGCTTTTCGTCGCTGGTGCCGTCAGCTGCTGCCTGGGCAGACGGCGCATCCTCCATATTCACATCTTGCTTCGCAGTCTCCTCGAGGAGTGCCTCGACGTCGTAGGAGGCCATCTTGAACCGTGTGGATGAAATTGTGTGTCCAACTGTGGATAGAGTCGGGGAATATCGAGGCTTTTAGGGACTGCTGATGACAAGGGTTCGGCGACTTCCAAGCCGGGTGAGTTGGTGTTTTAATCAGGAGACACAAATGAGTGGGACCGGCACTTTGATTGCGCAAATTTCTAGCCAGGTGGCCCGTGCGCACGGCCTGCTTACTGAACAAGGATGGTCTGTCCAGAGCGCAGACGCGTACAAGTGTCTTGGTCTAAGTCTACCAGGTTTCATTATCGCGAGCGATTTTGTTTCATTATTACTTATTATCGAGCGCTTCCACGCTGGAGCGGCCGTCGAGCAAACGTTTTACTTTGCCCCGATCCAACAGATGTTACCGATACCAAGCTATGGCACTCTTGCGAATGGGTGTGTAATGTAGACAGGCACCAATCCAAAACCCATTTCACCTTGCCGGCGCTTGCTGCCAGATGCCGTTCAATATGTTATAAAATATACATGTACACTGAAATGTAGTGACGACGAGTCCAAGCACTCTGCATCCCCTACTTGGTTTTCATAACCGGTGCCTGCCTGATTTCTGTGCCGAAGATCGTGTCCCAGAATTTGCTGGTGACGCCGAAGCCGTTCTCGTAGTCGAGGAAGTGGTGCTCCAGGTGGTATTTCTTGAGCTGCTTGTACCAGAGCGGCAGATTCTGGTGATGCAGGAAGTAGTGTGTCATGTCGTAGCACGTGTAGCCGAACATGCCGCCAGAGAAGACAGCAACGGCAACAAACCAGTTCCAGAAGAAGATGAAGTGAGCAAGTTTCCAGAACGGCGCCACCAGTACCAAGAAGAGCGTGGGCGGCATGACCAGCCGGTACTTGTCCATCGGCAAGTAGTGGTGGACACCATGCAGGGTGAAGTGCAGAGTAATACCGACTCGGTTGTCCGGGAGGTAACTGAGACATCAAAAGTGAGCCACAAGGTGATCAGCTGCTGGATGACAGGGCGTAGACTTACTAGTCGAGGTGGAACAGGAAACGGTGAAGCAAATATTCAATGAGCGACCAGATGAAGAACCCCAACACCAAGAAGGCGGGCAGGTTGTAGGCATGCTCGAAACCCTGGGCGGCCGTGTAGACGCCGAAGGTCACGCAAGGCCACCAGATCAGCGGGACAACCCACCAAGGAGTCTTGCTGAGGGGCTCCAGAAAGTTTCCAAAGAAAGGCGCGGACTGGCCGCCCTTGTAGTGCCTGGGGCGGTGGACCTGGTCGAGGTAGAACTCCTTGCTGAAGCCGCCGAACCAGACCTGAGGGAAGAGCGGCTTGCTGAGGTCGAGAAATTTGTGCTTCTTGTAGTCCTCATTGAAGTCTGTTTCCTTGTTCAGGTCTTCCTCGTTTGACATGCCCGTCCTGGGGTGTACCCATTTCCCATTTGCAGCGCCGTTGCCGTTGGCGTTGCCGTTCAAGTGAGCATCGCCGTTGACCCCATTCGGCTCCGACCCTGACTTTCCATTGGCTACGAAACCAACGAGGGAGTCTTCGAGCACCTCGTAGGCAGCCTCGGAGTGGTCGTGGGAGTCGGGGTCCTTGAGGATCGCTGTGATGTCTTTCCCGGCCCAGTCAAGGACGAGGTCGGAGCCGCCGGGGTGGGCGTCGAGGAAGTCTGTGACGTCGTAGACATTGTCGCCAACAGTGACATAGCAGGACTTGGCCGAGCTGTGCGCTTCGACGTCGGCGCGCGTCAAAACAGGAAGCGTACGCGACGGCATGGTGTTGTGCAGATCAGCAGTAGGTCGGAGGGCGCGGTGAACCTAGGAGTTCTTTGGGGTGGCAAAGGCGAGAAAGGGAGGTTAGTGGAGTGGCGGACTGCTGGACAGACGACGCCTAGTCGCGATCCGGTGCGGAAAAAGTCGAGGCCACGGGCGCACGGGTCAATTGGCGGCCTGGACGGAGTGAAGGGGACCAGAGGGCAATCGGCAGCACGATCAATCACCTGGGCCGCGAGAAAGTGCGAAAATGAGAGATGAAATGAAGCTGGAGGGATAATAAGGCAGGAAATGAATTATAGCACGACTGGTTCAGGGACCAGGGACCAGGGGCGAGGAAGAACGGTTTCGTGTCTTTCCAAGACCAGATCTGGGTTCGAGTTTATGTATTACACTATCATCCGCTGGGGTGGCCTGACCGGCCGGACAGTTTAACTCCCCCTAAAGTGCCGTCCCCGTCCCTTGCAGCGCCTGCAGGATCCTTGGGAAGACTCTGGAAATTCGATGGTCAGTATGGGTGGCAGCCGTGGATGATCACCCCACTGAGTGGCGCTACCGGGAATTCGACGTGGCCGAACAATGGCATGATTGTGGCCCCCAGAGAAGCTGCATTCCCAATCTTGCGGTGCGCTGTCGATGCTCGATGCCTGTTTCTCCGCTGCCCGCCTGTCACGGATGGGACGAAGCTGGGGGAGTTGCTTGCTTTCTCCCGACCGTTTGCATTGCGGGCATTGTCGAGGTACGCGAGACTGACAGCGGACTTGGCTTATCGGAAAGATCAATCGAGGCACCTCGTCTCCCAAATAAGACTTCAGGGTCCGGAACCAACGGATCTAACGTTGTAATTTGACACGGAACCCTTGACCATGCGTTCCCCATCACATGCAAGCAAGAGTCGTCGCCAGTGGTCTGGCAGACCTGTGAGACCAGTAAAGCAAACCCAGCCCAGCCCAGCCCAAGCCAAGCCCAGCTCAAGTCAAGCTCAGCTCAATCAGGCTCCTTGTCATGGGCAGTCAGTCGTTGCCATAGATTCATCTCATCGGCTTTCTCCTGGCGGCGGGGCCAACATGGCTTGGAGCAACAGCCTCAATGTGGTCTGTGTTATTTTTTCAACGATGTGCGCTCAGCAACCTCCCTCTACTTACTTAGCCAAGCCGTGGGGCCACAGTAGTCGATGCAACTACCGCCCGCTGCAGGTTAAGTCGGCATCAGCTGTGTGGCTTTGTTGACGCTGTCAAGCTGGACAAGCTGGACAGAGCTGGAAAAAACCGTCCGAGGCAGCCTATCACAAATGACATTCCAACAGGACGGGTGGCGCAGCCACATGGAGGAGGCAAGAGACGGACAGGAACCGAAACGGCCAACGTCGTCTTACATACCAAGTAGAGCCTGACGGCGTGGAAGGATACCCAGGGTAGCTAGCCCAAGTAGCCAGACTTGAGCTGTAGACCATCTAGTAATACTGCCCCGCCTCTCCGTGGTGAACTCATTCTTAGCAAACGGAACCAAGCAAAACCTTGGAACCTGGAATGTCAGCCTCTGCTTTCCTCACAAACACCCCAACCTCTATCTACACTTGATTCTCGGCTTCCTCTGTTTTTGTTTATTAACTGAGCACAAATCCAATCCACCTCTGGTATCATCTCCTGAAAACCCTCACTTTGCCTCTGCGCCAACCCGACCGAACCTCATCATGGCTTCCTCAAGCTGGAGGTGGGGCCCCACCACCTCGATACTCCTTGTCTTCTGCGTCATCCTGGTCCTCATGCCCGGCAAAGCACACGCATTCGGAGCCGGAAACATCCCATCTATTGGTAAGTCATTCTAATGCATTGTAGTTACATTTGAAGGCTGACCCTTTGGTACCACAGCACAGGTTGAAGGCACAAACTGGCGCCATGGCGACATTGAGGATATGCTCAAGACCGTTGCCTTCTTGCATGGCAAGAAATGGACCAGCATGCTGGTGAAGCGGACGTACTTTGGCAACTGGCTGCGTGATTATTCCCAAGCGGTAGACGTTGGCTCGTTAAAGGGCTGCAATGCGCCTACAATCCGCATTCTCGTTTGGGTACTATCGTTCATGAGCTTTGGTTACGCCACCGAAGAGTTCGAGGTCACCGAGGAGCGCCTTGGTGTGTAGTACGTATATGATATCTAACGCTCCGCTTCCTTGACATGTATCTCCGGAAGTCATCAAATGAGCATATCGCTTTGGGCTCCGGCAAACGTAACTAACGCAATGCAGTCGGCCTGAAGAGCACATAGACAACCCGCTCGGCTACGCAGACGGCATGGATGCTCGCAAGTTTGACCCTAGGCTCAGGGGCCCTGTCGATCAGAGAGAGACGGAAATCGACATGCGAACCGGCATGAAGAACTACATCTCCAATGAGTCCGGTGGCTGGGCCACCAGCGCTGGGTACTTGCGTTTCTCCTTTGCAAGGAGCATTCACTTTGGTCGGCTCTACACCAGCGGAGGGAGCGGCAAAGGCAAGGAAGCCGACCTTTGCGAAGCACTCAGGTGCCTTGGCCAGGCCCTCCACTGCATGGAAGATTTCAGTGCGCACAGCAACTACTGCGAGTTGGCCTTGCGGGAAATGGGCTACCACAACGTCTTCCCACACTGTGGAACTTCCTCTGAGATCAACTTGCGCGGGAAGCACGTCTATCCTATTGTGACGGGCACCTTTGGAGGCGTGGACTTCCTTCATTCGGTTCTTGGCGAGGCTACTGACCACTTCACGCAGTCTGAGGTCGACGAGGTGGACATTGCGCTGAAGAACGCTGAGAAGGGGGGTCCTGCAGGCGGCGCCAGCCGTGATGGTCCGACGGGCGATCGCAGTCTATTCGGCCTAAACTTCGGCGGCGGTAGCAGCAACGTCGGGAAGGACTTCATCTCCAGTATATCTGAGCTGCCCGGCGTAGGGTTCGGCTTCGCTGCCGAGGCTCGCAACCTTCAACAAGCCTCCGCGGACCAGGAACGGCAGAACCAGAGCACGCGAGCGAACGTGAATCAGGTTCCAGGCATGTCGCCGGATTTCGACCCCGTGAAGACAGCAAAGCGCATCTACCCGATTCTAGAATTTCGAGACAAGATCGTCAAGTCGCTGTCGAGCATCATCAGCAAGGTCCCTGGCTTGGAGAAGCTGCTGGAGCACATCAGTGAAACGCTCACGGCATTCGTGCTTGGCCTGCTGGCACCGTTTGTGCGACCCATCATCAATCAGGTTTCCAAGGCGCTCAAGGATGGCAGCTCGGGGGTCATCAGTGCAAGCGCCAACAATCAATTGGAACCATGGAAGAACCCCTCCTGCACTGATCCGACACACTCGATGCTGTCCAAGGATCACTTCACCAACATCCTGAACCCCTGCGCTGGCAGAGTTGCGTCCACCATCTTGCAATACACCGTCCCGTAAGTTATACGCAAAGCATAGTCTTGAGAAGTTCCCATTGTGCTGACGGATACTGGCTAGTCGCGTACTGTATGCCTGGGAGCACACAGGTGTGCCAGTGGACGAAGTCGTCAACGACGTCCTCCGCGCATTCCATCATCCAGCCATTCGCGACGAGCACGTCCAGATTCAAAAGGACATGTATGAGACCGTGCGGCAATGGGCCAACGAGTACTCTCGAAATCACAATCTCAACAGCACTCTAGGCTCCGAGTCCGTCAAGAACGGAAAGAACCATATCATCCGCCCGGACCAGAAATCCGGCGGGCATAATCATGGTGCAAACGACTGGTCCGCGTGGACCAACGCCCTCGGCGAGGTCGGCCACGGAAAAGTCGCTGGGTCTCTTTGGTCCCAAGTCCAGACGCGAGACCTTGACGCCATGGGAGGCCGCGATGGCCGGCCACAGGATCAGTACGTTAGCCAGAGCCCTGCCCCGCCGCAGTCAGCCCGGCCATATGGCTCTTATGGTTACGCCGAGCAGCCTCCCACCGGAGGAGCCGCCGACGATTACCTGCGTCCGAATCAGCCTCAGCAGAACCAAGCGCAGTATTATGGCCACACTCCGCCTCCTCCGAGTCAATACTATAGTGGAGGGGCGCCAGCTCCCGGGCCGTACGGGCAACCGCCACCAGGACCTCCTGGCCAATACGGATACCCTTCGCAGCCCCAAGGGCCGCAGTATGGTCAAGGTCCTCCGCCGCCTGGGCCACCGGGAGGATACTGGGGTGGCGGTGGTGCGCCTCCGCCGCATCAGGGCGGATATCCTGGCTCCGGACACGGTCCTGGCGGGCAGCAATACCCGCCGGGTCCCTACGGACAGCCTCCGCCTGGCCAAGGCGGCTGGGGTGGCTATCCGCCGCGGTATTGAAGCACACCATCCCCATTGGGACGGCTCGATGCTGACCAGTGTGTTGTTGTGAATGCGGGAGCAGTGGACTAGGAAAAGTGCAGGAAAAGGCCGCAAGGGCAAGGCGTTTCTGGCAGCCAGTTGACGCTACGTGAGAATGAGACAAACGATGATAATGGCTGGGCCAACGCCTCGTGTCATGCAATGTTATGCCCTTGGTGCAAATTTCCCTCGGACGAGTCCGACTGCGTACATAGTCGATATTCACCGACGGAGACTGGGATGATGGACCTGTGCTCATTGGCAAGGGTAATGTTTTACGCTACCCTATGTGTGTTATCTGAATATAAGGGCTTCCTAAGAGCATTTTCAAATCGCAGGGCTTTGGATTGTAGGAAACGCCCTCCCGAGTGATCCGGTGGCCCGCGGAGAAATTTAGCACTGCGTAGAACACAGTCCTGATCTCACAAGCTTCCAGACCTATCTTACCAGTCTGGAACAGAGAAGTTTTGTCGCCCTTAAGTCCTGGGGGTTTTTACTTTAGTATCTCAGGGTATCTAAGCAAGAGCATTTCTAGTACAATACATACCATCTTATAAGATACAGGAGCTATCATGCAGCATATTATCTCACAGGGGGTGGGGGGTCCACAGGAGGTCACGCTAGGGTTGTCTGGATTGGGAGTGAGGTGGTCAGGTCAAGTTACACGCGAACGTGTGATGTCTCAATAATTGTATTCTAATGCCTGTCTATGTATGCTTTCGTTGACAACATATGCTCAGCCAGTGTACTGCTCTCCCCTTGCTGTTGAGTATATCTCATGATGCAACCAGTCACACAGCATCCACCACATGTACCTCATGATGCCAAAGCCACATGCGAGCCAGCCTGCTTCCTCACCTTCTCCCCCTCCGAGGATCAAGCGCCTCTGCCCTCCTCGCATCGCGCATCTCCTTGGTCCCCAGACTGCCCAGGCCGCCCTCGCTCCGTCTCTCCCAGCCTCCCAGCCTGACCACGAGGCAGGTGGCGTTGTCGCCGTTGTGGCTCACCTCGTTAGCGTACTCCACAACGCTCTTGGCCCCCTGCTCGGGCGTCTTGGCCTCCTTGATCACGTCCACGATCTCCTGGTCGCTCAGCGTCCCGCTGACGCCGTCGCTCATCAGCACGAGGAACGAGTACTGCGCGGGGCCCAGGTCGAGGCGCGTGAGCTCCGGCTCGGCGCTGACGCCGACGCGCTTGGACTGCATGTCGCCGAAGGACCTGCTGTTGGCCAGCCCGCCGATGCGCTCCTCGCCAAAGCTGTCCGTCACTGACTCGGCGAACCGCGCCAGCCTCCGGCTCTCGGTCGGGCTGGACGGGTGGTGGTCGCTGGTCAGCGGCACAGCCAGGCCCGTAGCCGTCTCGCACAGCAGGATGCGCGTGTCGCCGACGTGCGCGACCACGACGGTGCTGTGCGTCGCGGGGTGCCAGTACGGCGCAGGCGTGGGCGTCGAGATCAGTGCGATGGATGCGGTGCTGCCGCCCTTGAAGCGCGTGGGTCCACCGATCTTGTGGCCCGACGGAGCCGAGTGCGGTGAAGATCCTAGCACCTCGTCCTGGTTGAGGGGCTGGTTGTCACTAACGTAGGGGTCGTCAGGGTCGGGCTTGCGGGCTTGGGCGGTGACAAAGTCGAGGTCGGCGCGAAGGAAGGCATAGGTCAAGATGGACTCTATGGAAATCTTCGGCCTGGCGGGTTTTGCTTTGGGCTCGGTGGTGGTGATGGCTGAAGAGTTCCCCGGATCAAAGAGCGCTGGTCTGAATCGCTTAAAGTAACCACCTATAGTCCTCTTGTACTCATCGAGAAGCTTTTGTTCCAGTCTTATGGCTTTAGGAAGATCTGTTGTGACCGTGAGAGGCTCCTTGCCTACGGCGGTTGGCATCTTGCCATCTGCCGCAGCCGTCTCCTTCATCTGCGCCTTGACCTCGTCCGCACTCTTAATGTCTATGCCCTCCAAAGCTTCTTCTTTCGACTCATCCGCAGGCGTCAGCGGTTCCGGGCTGCCGGCATAATCTGACGCCCCCTTGGTTGCTTTGCTCCTCTTCCTCAAACTACTCTTCAGCTCGAACGCGTTGGCAGCCTCCTCAACGTAGCCATGTAACTCATCCCTGAGGAACTCGGCGCACTGAGAGCCACCGTGGCCATCGAACACACCAAAATAGAATATCTGAGGGTCTCCAAAGGAGCTGTCGGCAGTTGTCGCCTCGCCAGCGTTGTTCCTCCTCTCACTCCTGACCAAGCTCATTGGCGCCCGCTTGGCAAAAGCTGGTATGTCGATTGTGCCAGCCTGGTCTGTGTCCTCGTTGTAGGGACGACTGCCCCGACCGCTGAAGGCACCGAAGTGGTGCTTCGCACTGCGCAATGGTATCCGCACTACGGTCAGGTCGCGCGATAGCATGTTGGGAGGCGACGCTGGAGTCGTGGACCCAGGGCCAGGGGTATGCGGGGTCGAGGCGGCGCGAGGAAGCTTGTGATGCGGACCGCTGACGACTCTCGAGTCGGGGTGGAGGGAGGACGAAGGGAGATGGGTGACGAAATAGTTGTGAAATCCACGGGCTCGATTGGACTGTGCTTGTGGTGTCTGCTGTTGCAGGTTGTTGTGCGATGGCGAGGAGGCTGGTGTGGTCCTGTCCATGGCAAGCTGACGCTGATCGTGGAACCATCGTCTGCTCGGAGTGCAGCCTCGTGCAGAAGTATGGGCTGTCCTCGAAGCTGCTGGGCTCGCATCATGGAAGAAGGTTGCCACGAAACCCATGAACTCCTCGAGAAGCGCAGCAGTGTCTTCGGGCTTGCCTGCTGAGAGCCGCGCCCGCGGCACGAGCGAGGACATTGGCCGAGCCATGGTCGTGGCTCGTTGCGTCAGGCTGGGCTTGAAACTGTTATGCTCCTCTCAAGAACACAGGAGACGCCACGAGAGGAGCAATTGGGCGGGAGAGGATGAGAGGCGGAGGACTTGGTAGAGTGACACGACAAAGGCAATCGGAGGTCCATCAGCGACCATGCAGGATGGGAATTGCCAAGGCGCAAGCTGACGTATCGTGGGGCCCGCTCGTCGGTTGCCGTAGCTTACTTAGCTCCGTGCAAAAGGGCCGTTGTTATCGACACTGCTGGGTAATCGAGAGAGGAAGATCGACCTCAAAGTGTGGAAGAGAATAGGATAGGTTAGGAGAAAGTAAGGGGTCGGTCATTGACCATGATCGGACAATAGGAATGAACCTTTGGGGGGGGGGGAGTAGAAAGGTCACTGTCTCTGGGACGCTCCATACCTTGACACTGTTAAAAAAGATCCGTAAACAGGATACTCCGGATTCCAGATGCCATCATCGTAGGTTATTTCCCCTGTGGTGACCAATTGGGGAGCCGTTGTTGAGTCCCACCATTTCTAGGCGCTGCTGGGCGCCCGGCAGGCACTGGCGCTGGCACAGGCATAAGGGGACCTGTGCGGGTGCCTAGGGGCGGTATTATTAGCAATCCGGGATCCCCACGGGCACTGTCGGGTCGTCACCTCGCCTGTCAGGGGTCGAAAGTCTCCAAACGTCCACCACGACGTCACCGATCAGGCGAGGCTGTTGAATCTGATCCCATCTGCCTCCTCACTTTTAACCCCCCCTTCCAATACCTTAGTTCACCCCGCAGTATTGTTCCACCTATTATGATCTGCGCCGACGACTGTTCTTCTCAAGTTATCCCATGGACGAAGCATCCGAGACTGCCCAAGAAGATGGAGTCCCGGCATCACCCACTGACCTGCCCAAGGTCATCACCATCGCCCCGAGAGGCGACATCCTCCTGGACGTGACATTCGAGACGTCCAAATCAACTCTCAAGGCAGCTCGCGCCGCCCTGCCCAAGCCTCGCCCAGGCCAGCGCGACCCACCTGCCCCTCAGCCGCTCCTAAAGTCCCGGATTCACCTGGCTTACCGTGTGGACCTCGCCACGCTCAAGAAGCACTCGAGGTATTTCACCAACCTGCTGACCGACACCCGCTTCCAAGAAGCCCGCGACATCGAGTCCAGGTTCAGCGACCTGTCACTGCGCAACGAGAAGCCAGCAGACGTCGACTCGGACCAGCTGCCCCGCGTTCTCATAGTCGACGATGACGAGGCAACCCGCTCCGCCGGGCGCGAGGACGTCTTCAGGGACCTGCTGCGAATCCTCCACGGCGGCGGCATAACCACCAGGCCTGTGACTATGCTTTACGTGGCGACCATGGCCGTCATGGCCGATCGTTTTGCCTGCGCCCCCTCCGTCTCGCGGTACCTAGCTACGGGGCTCAAGTTCAAGTGGCCTGCGACGCCCCAGCCGAAGCCCAGCGTAGAGGTGGATGGCATGACGAGCCTCAGTGTTGCCGGGGAGGAGGTGTTGCGCCAAAAAGCTCTCGTTTCGTGGCTGCTTGATCATCCACTCAAGTTCCAGGCGGCTACGAGGGAGCTGGTTATCTACGGCTCCCACGGGTGGTCTGCGGTCTGCAACGACGAGGATGACGGCGCGGGTTCCGAACCTGTGAAGCAAGTCGATTCATCTCGTCGAGACGCTCTGTGGTGGTTTCTGCCAAGTGAATTGGAGGGTAAGTGCCCTCCACCTCTCTGCATGCATTTTTTTCATACTTTTCCTACCTTCATACCCTTGCTTTGACCTCAGCATCATGCCGTGAAGTCCATCTGAGCTAAGAACCAGTCAAGAGGAGCTTCACTATCGCCGTACACTCATCCTGAGGACTCTGGCCTCTATAGTAGGGCACTTCCTCCGCCTTTACTCCTCTCGCGCCCGGCAGTGCAAGCTCGGCTACGACTCGAGCGCGGCCTGCGACTCCTTCCAGCTGGGCGAAATGGTCAAGTTCTTCGCGGCCAAGAACCTCCTGTTCCTCGTAAACTTCTCCCCTTCCTCGCTGGACAGCATCAAGGACTTCGCCGCCGTGGATGTGAGCTCGATCCTGGCGGCGCTGCGGCAGAGCCCTCACTACCAGATAGACAAGAACCACACCAACTGCGGGCTCAGGTCCAAGATCACTCCCATACTCGAGTATGTGCAAGTGATGCTGAGCTCGAACGTCGTCGGCGTGAACCTGCAGGCGTGGAAGAAGGAGCCCAAGGCCGCGACCTGGATCGCGGCGTCGGGCGATGGCGCAGGTGGCGACAGGAGCAAGCCGGGTCGGAAAAAGGACTTCGTCGTCGTGGGGCCCGGCGGCGATGAGGGTAGGGGCCTCGGAAAGAACAAGGTGTTCCGCTTCACGAGATCCCTTGCTCAGGACCAGCGGCTCAGGTACGACGGCGCCATGGCGGCTGACAGAATGGCCTTGGAGCTGTTCATGGCCGAGGAGTGGGACTGGACGCCTGAAGACGACCTCGGCTCGGGAGGCAGGGAGTTCGCAACGACAAAATGGCTTAAGTGATTTTCAGCAAGCGTGTTATAGGAGGCTGTTTTGGAGATAGACTTTGAGGGGCTTGGGGCTGTGTACCCACCCTCCCATCATGATAGATAGACTTGGGCCCGTTCATTATTGGGCGTTATTCCTCACAACCAGTTTGGGCAACCACAAACAGCATCTCTAGAAGGCAACACTTTCTTTTTTCATGTTCAACAGCAAAGTCGCCTGTTCCAGCAATCTTTCATCACTCGAGAGAGCTTTCTTCGGGCACATATCCCTTCCTTGATCCAAGTATCTTCTCGAGTGTCATTCAGCAAGCACACCGGCGCGTGTATCAAGTGAGTCATGAACGTAGATGACTGCAGCATACTGTCGTATGGCAAAGCACAGTATGAGAAGTCATATCGACTATACTAGTAGGCCTGTGTTTCTTCCATGACCCGTAAAAGGGGATCCGTATGTACAAAACACCCTCAAATAAAAGAAGCACCTGCCTTCTAGGCCATCTTGGCCGGGCTGAATCAGTCCCCCATTTTCGCTTTCCAGTGACACCGAAAGTTCAATGAATTTCCGAAACAAGCAATGATGGCGCGGTTCTTCTCCAAACGTCCGACTGGGTATCCAAATCCAATATCTTCACGTCCTCCCACCGTGGTCTTTTTTTTTTTTTTTTGGTCTTTTCCCCAACGTTCTGGCCCTAGTTCCTCAGTCTGGCTTGGTAGGCCTTCCATGCCTTTACCCTGTATCTCTCAGCCTCGCCCTGCGGATCCCCCGCCTTGATAATACCCCTTCCCACGATGACAATGTCTGTGCCACATAAGCCAATCAGCTTCGATGGCGTATTGTACTGTTGCCCCATGCCATCGCCCTCGATAGCTTCGCCGTTCTCCTCCTCGCCCTCTGGCGGCAGCTTGCAGCCTGGAGTCATGTGGATGAAGTTGTCGTCGGGCTCCGAGTTCAGACTCTCCTGTGCCACATATCCCATCACAAAGTCTTTGTTTTCCCTCGCTGCCTCAATGCATGCGTTTGTGTAGCGGGCGTCCATAAGGTTGCCCTTGCTGGACATTTGTGCCAGAAGCAGCAGACCCCTCTCAAGTGGTGCTTCCTCGATGCCGGGGAAGACGATGTCGTCGACATCGGATAGACTTTTGGATAGGCGTGGAGAGTCGGCTGGCTCGAATGACTGTGTCACTGTTGTGATGCTCACAATGCTACCCTTTCGTCCATCGGCGTCTCGGGGCGGTGGCGGGGGCGCCATCATGTTGATGTCCCTCGCCTCCAATGCGGAGGACTTTCTCTGGCCGTTCTTACCGTAAGTTCCAGCGTTCTCGTCCTCTACCTCTTCCATGTCCTCTTCGTCGCTCTCAAAGCCGTCGCTCACAGGTGTTCCAACTGTGACGCTCGTTCGCACCTCGTAGTTGATCCTTTCCCTCCACTTGGCCGCTGCCTCAGCCATTGCGCCAACCATTGGTTTGCCAGCTGAGATGTTGGCGTTGACGATGTGTGCCCAGTCTATGACCCGTGCGGTGCCGCCGACGAATTGCATCTGCACCGTGCTGCCAATGTCGCAGTATTTACGGTCCTCGAAAATCAAGAAGCCGTGCTTCCTGGCCAGAGCCGCAAGGTACGCTCCCGTGCCCGTCTGCGGGTTGAAATCCCAGCCCAAGACAAGGTCGTAGTGGGTTTTCAGGACGACGATCGAGGGGCCGACTTTGTCGGCTAAAGACAGAAGTTCCCGCGCGCTGTGTACATCGGCGGACACGCACAAGTTCGACTGCTTGAGTTCCATTAACCGGAGGAGGTATGTTGTCAGCGGGTGTGTCGCGCTCGCTGCCCTATCGCCGTAGGTACTCGTTAAACTGGAATGCCTTGGTGCAGCCATCTTGGATATAGGGGGGATTTTCGAAGTCGGCGGGGTGATCTGCGTCTGGCTCGAGGCTGCCCACAGTAGGTCTTAGAAGGGACAGTCCAACAAAAAGCACAGGATGGTGATATGTCACCAGCGCAGTCGGATGCAGAATCGCTGCAACCGTGGTGGTCCTGTTGTTTCTGCGGGGCAAACGAAGCCGCAAAACGAGGAATCGGCGCAGAAGCAGGGGTTGTACTTGCTAGTTGAAGGAATCGACTAGAGTGTCTGAGATTGAACACTTCGCTCGCAAAGTCTCACCGCACAGACTGGTGGAAGTGCAAGCAAGTCTTGTTTCTCGACGGCCCGTTTCGCTGGTTGGACCCAAGACAGCCTAGGCTGTTGTTGACTTCAGTGGTGTAGTTGAGCTCGCCAAGACCGAGAGACGTTGGAATAGGGGTGGAGTGGTGAGGTCAGGAGGACGGTTTTGGAGTTGGGTCGGCTTCAGCTTTCAAGGGCCAGGCTCCTGGAAACAGGCGGGAGGAGGGTGGTACCGCTGACGTTCGTTGAGAAGTTGTTGTGCGGCAGAGACACCAACTGTGAGGAGTGGGGCCAAATGGCGATGATCGCTGCGGTCGGTCGTGTGTCGGGAGAGAAGAGCCGGGACGAAGTCCAAAGGCAGTGTTGGAGGTCCAGGGTTACAATCGAGGTCTCTGGAATCCAATTGAAGAGAGCTCGCACAGGAGATCTTGCGTAGGCTTTTCCGACGACACAAAGTTCCAAACCTGAAGCATGCACCGCTGCGACGAAAACGAAGGAGACGGTGTGATGCGACAGGGCCCAGGACTGGGTGGGTGACTTGATCAGGACCGGGGATGGGGATCCGGAATTGTATTTTGCCAAGCGGAAGCACTACTATAGTCCTTCCTTTGGATTTGGGGGGGGGGGGTCTGCCTTGGGGGAGCAGGACGACAGGATGAGGGCTCGTCTTAGTCGGTGTTGGTGTAGTGTGGTGCGGTGCGGCGCGGCGGGCTGTGGTGGTGGTGGTACCTCGTCCAGTCTAAGTGGTGCAGGACAGGATGTTTTGCCGGTTATGGTAGTAGATGTGGTATGCAGAGCAGGGCAGGCAGTGGAGCAAACACAAACACGAAGATCGATGTAACGTCGAGAGCCTCGGGTGGCCGTTGCAGAGGGTTTGTCTGCTGGTGGGCGATAGATATGCAGGTGGTCCCGAGGGTGACGTCGACGCCTGGAAGTGGCTGCTGTGTCACGGGTGGTAGGCCAAGCCGAGACGTGAGAGGAGGGATGAGGGAGGGATGGTGTCAGTGGGGAGGAACACGAGAGGGATGGTTGACTCGGCCGGAGGATTATCTAGACAAGTCGTGGGGGGATTGGGTAGAAGAGGCAGAGGCAGAGGCAGAGAAAGAGAGAGAAGGGGGCATAGAGAGAGGGAGGCAGGTGGAAAGAATTTATCGATCGCTGCGATGCGCACTGCGGCGTGTGTATCTACATATCTAGCCTGTGGTTTTTTTTTTGGGCATGTATTATTTTTTCCCTTTCCTTTTGTTGACCCGCAGCTCCGTCTCGTCTACGATATAGTCCAGGTAGACCAGGTACGGGCCAGGTACAGTTATGTGCAAGCAGGGCGAGAAGGGCAAGCAAAGGCCTGTCTGCGGGCAGATGAGGGCGGGGTGGGCGGTGTCGAGCTCCCAGGGCTACCAGGCCGCCAACCCCGTAAGGGCCAGGGTTGCAGGGTTGCCAGCTCCAGGGCCCAGACTCCAGATGCTCTCAACGCCCTGACGCCCCATGCACCCAGGTGGGTTGTTCAGACTCGCCCAGCCTGCACAACGACCCTGGAGCCCTGGGACCCTTGCGTGCAGGCCATCGCCCTGAGATCTACACACGTACAGCAACTGCACAGCACGACGCAACACAGTAGACTGCCTGCTCCAGTGTCACTGTGAGACGGGATACGGATTCCCGTGGTGGTAGACGCCCCTGGCAACTCTATTAGCTGTGACGTGTGGCGCGAGCAAGGGGAGGAAACAGCCTCAGACCCCAGACCAGCTGTCTGTCTATCCCTTTGCTCCCTCACCTGGATGGATCACTTGTCTTCTCACAGTCAAAACCACAAATGACAGACTCACCCTCGGCCTGGTCACTCAGCGAACGTATCACTCGGCTCTGACAACACGGGTCATTTTTTCTATTCTCCTGGCCAATGGCCTTTTGCACCGGGCAGAGCGGTTGGGTGGATGGGTTCTTTCGGGCAGATGATTTGTCTCGCCGGTGGGTTGTTGGACCAGATGCTGTCCGCCGTCACCGATCCCTGGATCGTGAGTCGTGATTGACCGACGGCGACCTGGCAACTGCACTCCTTGTCCCAGAGCTACGGAAGTCACCCTGTCAGCCTGTGTCAGCTTGCTTGGCAGGCTGGCTGCACTGCACTGCACAGCACAGCCAGCTCTCTCAGGGGAGGGGGGCACGCATGCACCCCAGGAATAGAAGAAGCAGAGCAGTTTTGTCCACGGGTAACCCTATGTTTATCCGGGGATGAGGTCCAACCCATGGCGATCATCTCTGTCCCTCCATCCTGCCTCCCAGCCACCAACCGGCGTTGCTCGTACATAGCCGTCCCGCCCCCAATCTGAGACCCCGCCGCCGTCAAATATACCTGCGACTGCCAGAATGACGTATGCATGCACAGGAACTAGCTGTCATGTCATGTCATGTTCGGATTGAAACATGCGTTGAGAGGAAGGGGCTCCTGTCAGCTAGTCCATGGGCACGACCACGCAGGAAGAGCAAATAGCAAGACGGGGCAAGGCGGCCCCAAGTTGGAAGAGTTGTTCACGTACACATACACAAAGGATGATGCACACAGCCAGTTGCAAGCTGTGCTGTGCTGTTCTGTGCTCCCTTGCAAGTTGCAACACGCAGGCGAGTCGAGGGCCTGACTGGAACTCGACCCATGCCAATACTGTGTGTGGTCTGCGTGTGGTAGGTAGAGACTGGCGAAGGCATAGTCTAGAGCAACAACCAGCCTTGTCGTCCTGTCACGGAGATTGCGGGACGTTGGACGGGGTCTGACGGGGCTGAAGGGGTCTGAGGCTGCCCACTTGCTCTGCTCGGTACTCCCGGCCACACGGGGATCCCTAGGGTTTGCCGAGAGTTTATCGCTGGTGATCCCATTCCACTTGACCGGCGCTGCCGGTCACAATCATGAACATCTCCCGTCGTGCCGTCCTCATACGACTCGTACCCTCAAGAACCCCTTATCAGCCCAGCCTGTTGTTACCCTGCAGTTTTCACATACCTATACTAGATGTGCAGCCATTTAAGGACAGGTACGGCGAGAAAGATGGCTCTGACCTGACCTGCCCCGTCTCATCATCCATCATGAGTGACACGTCCACACTGTTCCAATCAACACAGAAGGAGGCATCTAGTCTATGCAGCTGAACCTTACTGCAGCCCTCGGGGCTGGCAATGGGTTGCAATCCCACCGTCAGGCAACTCGGGGCCATTTACCACACGCCTAGGTGTCATCATATTCGACGGATGCATCGGAGTACGGATCACTGGAATAGCAGTGCCTGCCTGGCAAGCAAAGCAGTTCGTCATGCTCCAGTTGATCTACCTAGGTACGGAGTACTCTAGGCAGGTTCGGCTCATGCGGCCGGAATGCAACCCGGTGGTGCTTGGTGCTGGTGCTGATAGGTGCCGTGGGCTTCATTTTCCTTCGCGCCTCATAGAAAAAAGCAAGCGGCAGTTCTTGAAGCCCGCTCAGACAACTCAGTCTGCTGTATCAGCCCAGTTTCAGTCTGAGAAGAAAGTCCGTTGGACGTACGATGGCCATTCGTGGTCAAGGAAGGTAGGCAGTTTCTCCGCCTGTTCGTCGATATCCTGCATGTTTTCTGCTCTGTCTTGTTGTTCCAATCTCTTCTTCTGCCCTACTATATAGCCTCTAGCCTACTTTGAGACTTCGCAATTTTTATTATTGCTTGATGGGCAGGCTGGCAGATGAGGCGACAGCGCTAGGAACGACCGGAAGACAACCCCTGCCCGGGTTGCGTGGGAAGCCTTATCGTCAGGGCTTATCAGCCTTGGAAGCTGTGTCGCCCAGACAGACAAGTTTCCTAATAAGTCACCCTGTCTGGCGACGCTTACACTCGGATTCGCTCTGCCCATCTCGCTTGTGAACTTGTTTTCTTCTTCCTCTGACCCTTGGCAAGGCCGTGACCATCGACCTTGTTTCTGCTGAAGAAACAGAAGCTCGTTTTGTCACCGCACATGAGGCAGAGCTCCCCACCCGTTTCTCACGCCACGCCACGCCCACGCCACGTATAACCAGCTCCACACGTCTCCCACTCGGCCTTGATATCCAGTCTTTCACGCCGGCCTGCCCGGAAACATAGAGAGAGACTCGTTCAAGGACATCAAACCTCGGCAAACCACGATCGACACCAAGACGCCGTCCCCCTCGTGTTTCGTCGCCCTGTCGAACAAACCATTTGCGATTCATTAACCAAACATTTGCCATGTCTGGAGCTAGAACCCGAAGGCAGGCAGCTTTGGCCGCCGCCGCTGACGAAACTCCCATCAAGACAAAGCCTGAGCCCCCACCAGAACAGCACGTCGTCGTCAACGGCAATGGCTCAGTCCCTGTCTCCGGCGACGTTGTCGCCCAAGCCGCTCAGTCCAAGGAGAACATATTCTTCTTTATACCCAACCTAATTGGTACGCAAAGTCCCTGCTCTCGAGGGCCACGCTGCGCTCCCAACGGGGAGCCCCAGCACGAGCTCTCGGCGCCCTCTTCGACACGCGCAGCAAGCTGACAGCTCTTCCGGAAGGCTACGTCCGGATCGTCCTCGCCATCTCGTCCCTATACTACATGCCGCTCCACCCCCGAACCTGTTCACTCCTCTACAGCATCTCCTGCCTACTCGACGCCCTCGACGGTTATGCCGCGCGGTACTACGAGCAGAGCACGCGCTTCGGCGCCGTCCTCGACATGGTGACGGACCGATGCACAACCTCCTGCCTGCTGGTGTTCCTCTCGTCGGCGTTCCCTCGATGGGCCATCATCTTCCAGAGCTTGATCTCGCTCGACTTCGCGAGCCACTACATGCACATGTATACGACTCTTGTGATGGGTGGCTCGAACACGAGCCACAAGTCGGTGGACAAGAGCAGGAGCTGGCTTTTGAATCTCTACTACACCAACAAGGTGCGTTCCACCGCGTGACACTCGAGAATGCCCCAAAACTGACGTGGGGAACTCTAGATTGTTTTGTTCGTTGCATGCGCCCTGAACGAGCTGTTCTTCATAGCCCTGTACCTGCTATCCTTCTCCTCCCCCATCCTCTCGCCCGCACTCCTGGCAACCCCCGTCGCGGATAATCTCCAGGCGGGGGCCCAGGTGAACAGCTCCGTGCTGGAAAAGGTCTTCACCAGCCCCTACAGCGCGGCAGCCCTCGAGCTTGCCCGCGCCAACAAAATGGACAGCACGGTGCCTTGGATCCTGGCCGGCATCAGCTTTCCCATCATGGCATACAAACAGTTCATGAATGTCATCCAATTGGTCAAGGCCAGCAAGTGGTTGGCTGAGGGGGACGTTGCTATGAGGCAAGAGCAGGGCCTGCCTAGGAAGAAGGGCAAGACTGCTTGAAACACTCAGCCTTCAAGTACGCATTGATTCACAAAAGAATGGTGTCAATTTGATTTCACAAGGCAGGGCAAGTTCAATCATCGGTTTGGTTTCCCGGAGAACTGGAGGCCAGCGTAATGCATAGGGTGGCTGGTCGGTCTTGTTCCAGGGGCAAAGGAACATTGGTAGGCTTTGAGTCTACCAGAGCAGAGCAGGTGCAGGTGTCGCAGTTCGTGGCCTTGCTGTGCTTCGGAAGTAGAGACAGAAACTATAAAAACACACACAAGAATCATCGGACGGCGAATTTGGGCGGTGGCTAGGGGACCAGAATGGGCCCGAAGTGCCAGGCGGCAAGGATGGTCTGGCGAAGTATGCTTCGCAGAGTTGTATTCTGCTTTGTACAAAACGTTCAAGGCTATTCAGGCGACGGTCAGGTTGAACTGTGCCGCAAGGAGGTTTGCAGCACAGCTAAGGAGTTTGGGCAGGAGCAACGGGCTACTTTAGAAGACTGAAGCTGATTGTCCTGGGTGTCTTATTCGGTGACGGATCGTGGACCGGATCAAGTGGCATTCCAGTGGCTGTCGGAGCAGTCGGGAAACATAATGACGTCTCTTGGGTGTCGCTCTGCATTGTACGTTGTTGTTGGGTCTCGCATGCAAACTGGCTCGTAATTCTTTGGATTCTTGGAACTGGGCCAGGATATGCGCTGAACGGGCATTTATCGAGAGGGTCGGGGGGAGGGCATGAGGAAAAGAAAGAGCAGCAAGATAATGAAATCGAGCTTGAGGCATAGTTGGTGTAATGCTCACACATTCAAGTTTGCACTCGTTCCTACAGGCCAAGTTGATCGCACGGGAAAGCCAGGCGAGGACTCCGAGTCGAGCACGCAGCAGGGCAGCTTGCCTCGACGCTCGACTGTTCACCGAGCCGCGCCTTTGAGTCAGATGGTTCATAGTACTGTGCTATTTCAGTATCGACCGGAGGTATATAAGACGCGCCTTCGGCTGTCTTGGTATTGTCCCCCTCGCCCTTAATATTGTCCATCCCGCAACAACGCAGTCGCGTCTACCTCACCCGGCACCTCGCAACCCCAAGAAAACATAATGGACGTCATTCGCTAACTGTTCTCATTGAGAAGCTGCCGTGGGGATAATAGGGCCTTCTAAAGAGCCGGGTGGCTGAGGTCCCTGCCACAGCCGTTGGCGCGGCTTTGGGAGCTGACAGAACAGCGGCGGGCCAGTGATCACATGGGCGGAGGATGGGACAGTTGGACAAGACGCTCGATTTCGTTGTTTCCCGATGCCATGAGGGCTCTTTGACTGATTCTGCCGCAGCTGTTCATGATGTATATATGGCTGCGAGCAGCACCTCGCCCGCCAGGGCTCGCACCTTGGTGGCCTTCGCCTTACACAGCAATACTTTGAGAACAATAATCATCAGCATTCTTTGCTAAAAACTAAGACTAATCACTCATAATTTCAACTCGAGAATAATACGCGCGTATTCACAATAACCAAACTCATCAGCATGGTCCGTTTTACACTCTTCCTCTTCGCCTGCCTCCTGGGCAGCTCCGCGGCCGGCCTCACACCCAGCCTCAAGCGTAGCGACCAGCAAGTCTCTAAAGACGGGACCCTGCGTTGCGGCAATTTCGGCTCCGCGTCGAAGCACACCTCCCCGAACCTCTTGAAGGACCTGCAGAGGGGCGGGCGGATCGCGACCAAGGTGTGGACCATCAAGGGCGGCCAGTGCAACAGGGTGCACTGCTACGACACGAGCGGCGTATATGTCTGTAATGTATGTATATTGTGTGTGCGTGTGTGTGTGTGTGTGTGTGGATATATATACATACTTGATATCCACACACATACCATGATACTCCTCTCCCCCAAACCCCCACAAGAACAAAAGGTCTCAGGCAAAGCTAACACACCAATGTGCCGTATGCAGGACCACAAGAAGGACATGACGATTGCAGGCCACATGATAGCCAAGGGCCTCAAGTGCATAACCGACAACTGCTGCCGCGACGATTGGGACTCTCGCGACAACTACCAGAAGGGCCAGTCGGGCCAGAAGTTCTACCGCGGCATGGAGTCCAACTTCAACATCGTGCTGGCCTACGGCCACTGCGGCCACGACGCCAACGTCAAGCCGCACGACGAGGGTGGCTGGGATGTCAACCCAGTGTGCATGGGCGGCGTCTTGACCCCCGACGTCGATGGCTGTAGTGCGATGTGAGGCCTGTCTGTGGTCTTGTGCATTTCGGTGGGTAATTGAGGGGAAGGGAGGGTGGGAGAGCGGGTGCTCATACTAGTATTTCTCTTCTTTCTACTTCCTCTTAAATGAACCCATTAATTCTTGATTTAATTCTCTGGGAGCTGCCGGCCTCGTTGTCTTTGAAGACGCCAGTGACCTCCTTCACATGCTTTGGTCTAAGATTGCAGCTGGTCACGATCAGGGAAACCCTTACGTATGAGAATTGAGGTCCAGAGTCGAGGAGCTCACTTTATATGACAGTCTGGGTGAAGGCAACTGAAAAGAAAGAAATTGGTTCGTCGGGTTGAGAGAAGTGAGATGCGAGTATTATATTATATGCTCTGCTCTACATCCTAAAAGAGTTGCCACCAGGCTCTCGATTCCAATAGGAAATCAGACGCTCTCACATCAAAGATAGTAGGTATCAAACTAAAGGAAGCACGCTCTTGCTCGTCAGGAATCGCAAGTCCCGACAGACTCAACATCATCTCATCATCTCTTCCCAGCCCCCGCACCACCACCAGACACTGCAGTGACCTCCTCAACACGAGTCCCATTGCCGTCGTTTGCGGCAGCGGTATTCCCAGCACCCTGCTGGAACACGCCCGAGGCGCCCGCAGTCTTCGCCGGAGTCGGGTCATGGGACAAGCCATACCACGCCACGACAGCGACACCGAGGACTCCGCTGATGCAGCTGAAGACCAGGGCCACGATGCCCCTCGCGGTGAAGCCGTTCGGCAGCCTCGCGGGCGGCGACGGCTCGCCGCTGAGGTCCAGGAGGTCCACCGTATTGCCGGCGGCGTTGCCGACAGTGGGCACGGCGGGCGACGCGGCGGCGCAGGCGTCGTAGTGGCCCTGCGGGACGGTCAGGGACTGCTGGAGGTCGAGCGGGGCCTCGACCATGGTGGCCATGAGGCCCGATTCGACGTGCCACTCGATGTGGCAGTGGAACAGCCAGATGCCCGGGTTGTCGGCGCGGAACCGGAGCACGATGTTGCCCTGCGGGTACAGCACAAACGTGTCCCTCCGCATCGGCACCTGCGCGAAGTCGGCCTCGGTGACGTTCGAGTCGGCGAAGAAGCCGGCGTTTTCCTCGGACCGGTACACGGCCTGGAAGTTGTGCCCGTGCAGGTGGAAGGGGTGCTTCCCGGTGTCGTCGTTGTCTACCACGATCTGGACGACCTCGCCCTTTTGCAGCACGAAGCTGTGAGTGTGGCTCCCGTAGATTTGAACGTTGTTTGCAGTCTCGCCGCTTGAGAGTGCTGTGTACAAAGTTGGGACTTTCGGTGATTTGTACGTAATGTTGTTGAAGAAGGCACTGGGATATTGTTAGCCCTGGTGGTTGACGGCTGGATCGAGGAGACTTACTAGTTCGCTCCGTCTCCAAGGTTGTCCATGATGACTTCCAGCTCAATCTGATGGTCCGGAGCGCCCAAGATTGTCTGGTTATCGTAAGGTACCAGAGTGAAGTCGTCAAACTCGTTGAATTCATCCACCAATGCTGGGTCGGGCATAGGCTTTGAGCTATCGTACGACAGCCAGCCGGTGACGTTCCAGTTCAGATCGTCGGGAAGGGTGTCGAAGAGGTCCTGAGAGAGAGGATTGAGTTAGTTCCACGTGGGCTCTGAGATCAGACGGGAGACGACTGATGGGCTTACAGTATCCATGCTCGCCACGAATGGGAAGTTTGCAGAAGTGTCGTTCCTCGCCGTCAGTAGAAAACTGCATCTCTGAGCAGCAGAGAGATAGATCCTATCCGCCACCGCAGGCTGCGTGTAAATTCCGTCAACTTCCACGATGGATATGTTGTGGCCTTCGAACCAGACGTACTGGCCCGCAAAGGCTCCTATGTTGATCATACGGAACAGGTAGGTCTTGCCCGGCTCGACAGAAACAGTGAGGTTCTGTGTCTCGTTGAAGAGAGCATTCTTCGGGACCGGCTCCGCACCAGTAGGGTTGTTCTTGCTGATGAAGCCCTCGATCAGCCCGGGCATCTCGTCGTGATACCAGTCGGAAACGGTCAGGACTAGTTCCTCGTCGTACTGTCCATTGAACGGGGAGTCCGGGTCGTGAATGATCAGTGGCCCGCGCAGACCGTCGGGATACTGGCCTTTCACATGGGAATGATACCAATACGTCCCTGGTTGGTTGATTGTGAAGTTGTAGGTGAACCTGGAGCCTGGTTGGATTGCACATTGCGTTACGCCTGCAGGGCCATCCATATGCGTTGAGCCATTCCTGCGGGAGGTTTCGTGATCAGCACGGCCACTCAGTCATGTCCAGGTTTCCCGATGATGTGGAACTGTCTTACATGTAAAGGCCATGGAAATGCAGTGAGGTCGACTGGTTTCCCAGCGAGTTCAAGACATTAACGACGACCTGATCACCGACATTTGCCGTGATCTGTGGGATTGGCCATTGTCCGTTGATGCCAATTGTAGGACGATCGAAGGCGCCATCTGGGTTCGCAGTAACCCATCCGATTTCAAAGTCGTATGTCACGGTGGCTGTCTGCACCACGGCGAAGAGGGACAGGGCTGCCAGTGCAATCATACGTGAAGGGGTTGGAAAAGCCATGCTGACGACCTTTACAGAACAGACAACCCTATTTCAGGTTCTGTAGGGTATGGAACATCAGGCAAGGGAGGAGAGGCTGAGGACGATGTGATGAGACCTCGAAGATACTGCGAATGTGTACGAAAAGTGCACTCGCCAGTAGCCCTGAGAGAAATTAACGACGGGCAAGCAAGCAAAGGTCAATTTGGAGAAACCCAAGGGAGCTCGAGCATGAGAGTGGGAGGAGGCGGGAGTCCGATGGAGCTAGGGGGGGGCTTGCAACCGGGCTGGCTCAACGAGCTGAGATTATCTTATCAATCAAAATCAGAAACATTCATGGACAAGCCGTGGAACGTGGGTAGTGGTGTGGAGTGGTGTGGTGGTGAAGGATAGCCGGTCGGACGAAAGTCTCGAAGTTGGCCAGGATGCCACGAGCCCGATGGTCGCTCAGCCGGATGAAGCTCGCACAGAGCGTCCGATGGACGGACCAACGTGGGTGAGGAAGAACGAGCGAATAGACTATCTGTTTGCCTGAGTGTGGTGATGCTAGCGGGCATGTTTCGACAGAACAGCCAGGGCAAGAGAGGGAGGGAAGGTTTAAGCGCATAGTGTAGGGTGTGGGGAGGGCCTCGATGCGACCGTGATCCACTTGTGGTGGGGAGGGGAGCAACTGGGGCTGACAGAACAGGCTTGAGTTTGCAGGAGTTGTTACATGGAGTGAAGCTTGTTGCCCATGCCATGAGCTTGTTTGATTAGCCATCTTGGCAACGTGGGTTGGTCTTCTATTTGTGGTGTCTGCCCGCTGGAGACAAAGTTGCTGCTTGCCCGGTATCCGAGGAGGTCTGGTGAGGTCTGGATTTTGGAGTCTGACCTTGGCACACCAACCTGACTTACTTAGTGAGGCGTTAGGAATTCAGCTCGATGCACCGGACAAGAAACGGCGCCATCGGACCATACCAAAACAAACAGGATGTGAGGCTAATTGTCACGGTGGCTTTGTGCTTGTGCAAGGCCGCAACGAATGGGAACGGAACGATGCGGTGAATGGCTCGACGGGGGACGGATCAGATAAGATTGGACAGGGTGAAATTTTCAATCTGATCTGATAACGCGGATGGATAGTCCCTGCGGCTAGTGTACATGAGACTCAAACAAGTGTGGTGCAGGGGGGCTAAGAGGAGGGTGGTGGCGCCGAGTTTTGGTTTTTCGGTTTTAGGCGGGAGAAGATCACCATGAGACCTGCTTGCCTGGTCCGCATCGTATGATTCAGATGCAGGTCCATCTTGAACTCAGCAGAAAGAGTAGGAGGGATTAGTTCTGATGCTACTTTAAATGACTCTTTGCTGTCGATGGACGAGCCGTATTGTGGTTCGGGTGCTGATGGCTGCTCACACATACACACTGCAGCACGTGCAATGACTTTTAAACTCAAGGATTGTCGAACCGAAAAATTAAGCTTTTGACGGCTTGAGATACAGGCCAAGCCTCTGGGATGGTGGAGAACAGGGGTCGAGGTGGGGCCACCTCGGGACTGCTCTTACACGCCATTGGGCCAACGTTAGAGGACGGCCAAACACGACCAGTGTTCAGGTCCATGTGCTACTGGCACCCAAGCCTGTCTGGGTGTCCAGAGCTGCGGGTCCTGCCACTACTACCTGCTGTTTTCCTTTGTCAACCCCCGTTCGATCGACAGTTCTCAGCGAGAGCGAGCTTGCCAACCACCACCCTACACTGCACCCTGTAGGTCGGTAGTGGGTGTGCATAGCCTGATTCGCCCAATGTCACAAACCTGCATGGGCACAGATCGCCGGCGAGTCGCCGACTGGGCTTGCCTGCTCAAGGAATGCATCTGCTCACTTTGTTTTTCGAATTCCCGGATGGCCTGCTTCTTTTTTAGGAATTGCCCCCCCCCCCTCCTTCCGACCCTCATCCCGCATGTCTCACATAACGATTATCTGATAAGATTTATCAGATCTTGTCAGCCGCGGCACTAGGGCCCCATCCCAACCTTCACCCAAGTTCCTCTGCTGCTCAGCTAGGCCCCGATTTCACTCCGACTGTGTCTGTCTGTCTGTCTGTCTGTCTGTCTGTCTGTCTGTTCATGGTGTCTTGTCCGGCATCCTCCTTCTCATTGCTGCTCCTTCGCGTCCCCCAATCTCAACTCCAACACCTGTACAGCAACAGCCAACATGGCTCCTCAAGTCTTTGCCGTCCCTGTGTTCCTCGTCGTATTTCGTGAGACTCTCGAGACCGTCATCATCGTCTCAGTCCTTCTTGCATGGCTCAAACAGACCCTCGATGGCCCTGAGCGAGATGTAAAGATGTACAAGAAGCTCCGGCGCCAGGTGAGCCATACCACAACAACAGACAAAATGCGCAGAGCATACGCCCCAGGGGGGTTTACTCTAACACTTCTCGATAGGTATGGGCAGGAACCGGCCTCGGCTTCTTCATCTGCTTGGTAGTAGCGGCCGCCGTCATTGGGACTTTCTACACCGTGGGCGTCAACAACTGGGATACTAGCGAGCTGTACTATGAAGGGGCCTTTGCCCTGTTTGCCTCCATAATCATCACCCTCGTCGGTGCTGCCCTCCTGCGCATCTCCAAGATGCAAGACAAGTGGCGCGTCAAGCTGGCTGCCGCCCTCGAAGGACCCATGATCAAGAAAGGCACCCGCTTCGGCTGGCTCAAGAACTTTTCCGAGAAATATGCCCTGTTCATTCTCCCATTTGTGACAGTCCTGCGCGAGGGTATCGAGGCTATTATCTTCGTGGCCGGCGTGTCATTCTCAGCGCCAGCCTCGGCCTTCCCGCTGCCTGCTGTGGTGGGATTGCTGGTAGGCATCCTCGTCGGGTACATATTGTACAAGTACGTCCCAGTCCGACCTTTGCATATTGAGACCTGCTCCAACTGACAATGTCTCGCAGGTTCGGATCCTCGGCCAAGATGCAGCTCTTCCTGGTCGTCTCCACCTGCCTGCTCTACCTTGTTGCAGCTGGGTTATTCTCTCGAGCCGTTGGATACTTCGAACAACAGAAATGGAACAATATCGTCGGAGGCGACGCAGCTGAGCTCGGAACCGGCGCAGGTTCTTACGATGTTGACAAAGTTGTGTGGCATGTGAATGCAAGTATCCCATCCATCTCGCACGATTCCGTTCCGTCTTCTGACCAATCCTGCAGTGCTGTAGCCCTGAATTCAACGGTGGCGGCGGCTGGGGTATCTTCAACGCGATTCTGGGTTGGAACAACACCGGCACATATGGCTCCGTCATCGCGTACAATGTCTACTGGATATTCGTCATCAGTTGCTTCCTCGTAATGAGGTTCAAGGAGGTCAAGGGTCACTGGCCCTTCATGAAGGCGAAGCCAGTGTCTTCGGAGACTAGCAGTGAGTCAGGCGTCAACGCAGGAGTGACGAATGGTCAAGGAGAGAAGAGGGCTGAGGCCGAGGAGAAGTCTGTGGCAGCGTCATAGGCGAGTGAAACCGACCAGAACAGATATGTCGGTTTGTACCGCAGGGCAAGTACGCATCTTTTCCCTGGGATTTCGACAGGATATGAGGTGGACAGGTGTGGACATTGATTCCACCATGATTCTGGTAGGACATCTTCGGACGATAACATTACACTCTTGAGCGCTTGCGATGAGACTCTGCCTCATTACACCCTCTTGAACTCACTGAGCAGAGCGCAAAGGCGGAATGTGGCGAACTTCCCTCTCCGACCAGGCAAATACCGAAGTCTCGGGTTGGCCCAATAATCTTGGATATAGGGAAGCCCTTTTGGGGGTGGTTTCCGAACATTGTACTGCAATTCATATAGCCAGAACAAGATACTCACTTCTAATATACGTAACCCCTCTATCATATCATGAAATAAGGTGCTTGCAGAAAGGCGATTGTAAATGATTTATCTCTCCTCTTCCTTCACGTAGGCTTGACGTCCTTCGACGGCACACATGTCCGGAAGACAGGATAAAAATAATTGCAGCTGGAAATAGTCAAACATGTGCAAATGCTGGATCACAAGACAATTTTCGTCTTTGAAGCCGCAAGCTATGTTCTCACTGATTAGGAGAGTTGGCCTGCCTATTCTCTTTAGCTCACCTTGGAGCTGTCTTTATGATGAAATATTCGGACTTTGCCTTGATTCACCAAGGCCAGAACAACCTGGCGGCATGACCATGAGCCGGAAAAGCCCCAGGGGAATTGAGAAAGAAGAGAAGAACGAAATTGTATCACAGTGGTATCTCTCTATAAGCTCTGCTGGTCACGCAGATATATCGCTCGCTCTAGATCGCAGCCAACCGGCCCTGAAGGCCATCCCACTCCCTCGAACCCACGATCTGCACGTCGCGGCCCCTGCCGCCTCCGGGGACCGTCTTTCCCTGCCCATCCGGCAGCCGGATGTGCAGCCTCGCAGCGGCAGCGTTCCTTGCCTTCCTTACGGACAGCCCGTCCTTGTCCCGGCGCTGCTGCGAGTGCTGCTGCTGCCCCGACAGAACTTGACCCTTGCGTGCCACGCTGTCGCGCCAGCTGTGCCAGGCGGCGAGATCTTCCATCTGCTTGGCGGCGTGGTACTGCGGCGTGCTCTTGGCGCTCTTCCAAGCCAGCTTGTCCTCTGGCAGCGAGCGCAGGTCAAACACCTTCGCCTCGGTGGCCATCCGGATCAGCTCGCCCAGCACGTCCCTGCCCTCGGCCACCACCAGCTTCCTGCGCTGCTCTTGTACCGGTGCCGGCTTCCTCACCGGCTCTGACAGCCAGTCGTGCCCGCTCTGCTCCGTGAGCCTCGCCCGCCTGTTGTCCTCCCTGAGGTACCGCACCGCCGATTGCAGGCTGGTGATCTCCTCCTTGAGCGTGTCCATCTCGCGCGCAGTCGCGACCGCCATCTCCTTGCCGGCCTTGGTGCCCGCGGCCGCCTCGCTGAATGCACGAGAGTCACCCGCGATCTTCTTCCACTTGTCCCTGTCTGCCTCGAGCGTCTTCAGCTCGCGGTCCTGCTTCTCGATGTCCTCCTTCAGGGATGCGACGTTGCCGCCCGACTTCTCGATCTGCAGCTCGAGGTCCGTGATCCTGTTCGCCTTGGCGGTCGCATCACGCATGCGCGACTCCAGCGTCTCGATCTTGAGCATTGCCGTGCTGAGGTTCTCCTCACGCTGCGCGATAGCGCGGCGGGCCTCGTTGTATTCCTCTTTGAGGTGGCGGAGCTCCTCTTCGGCGTCGATAGGGACGGTCTTGACGGCTCTGAGGTCTTGAGAGCGTAGGATCCAGGGCGCCGGGCTGCGCTCGAACTCCTGCGCCTGTGTGAAGTCGGATGCCAGCTGTGACAGGTCGCTAATCTCGCTGTTGAGCGTGCGAAGCTTGTTCAGGTACGTTGCGAAAAGATCCGACTCGTCCGAGCTTGCAATCGCAAAAACTGTCTTCCGCACACGGTCCTGCACCTCGAGGTATGTATATGGCTCTGCTCGGCCCTCCTCGTGCAACAGCTGATGGAGATCTAGTCCAATGCTGCGAGCAAGTTCTGCGAGTTGTTGTGACACCTCTTCGCATCGCTGGAAGACCTCTTTAGTCTCAAGCGGCAGCGCTAGGGACCGCATTCTCAATTCTTCAAGTGCCTTCACAGTTCTACCTGAGATGACCTTGGTGCTGCGAGTCTGTGTGATGACAGCATCTGCCTTTCTTACGAAGTATTGAGCAAGCTCATCCTCCTCACTCACTGCAGGGATGATCCGCTGGACCATTGTTTGCAGCGTGGTAAACGTAGTAGCAGCAGATTCGAGGTGGCTTTGCATCATCACCGTCTTCATGTAAACGTCGTCTGCGAAGCTTTCAAGGTCACTCGAGATGTGGACTTCGCCAAGATGCGTCATGAGGGCAATGGTGCGTTGCAGCTCGCCTGCACATTGCTTCTCCTTGAGCTCGTCCTTCTTCAAGCCCTCGATCCACTGGTTCAAGGCTCGCTCCACAGGCTCGAGCTCGTACAGAGCACCTTCGTACTTGGAGAATTGATCAAGCGAACAATGGCTGATAGAGTTGACGAATCTCTCGCACATGGAAGACACCCATGTCAATTTATCCATTGCGTCGCAGCCAGACAGGACGTCGTCCTCGTGACCAGGGTGCGCATGACCCTTGACTCTCTCCTGGATAAATTGATGAAGCAGATTCGCCTTGAAGGCCAGCCTCCTGAACCGCAAGAGGGCCAGGACAGAGTCACGGTCACTCTGATAGCTATCTGGCAGGAACATCTTGACAATCTCGAGGTGTTGCTCTGCTTCTTGGGCTTCCAAGCGGCGCAACTCGAGGTCAATTGTCTTTGCCTGCGCTTTCTCCGCAGAGATCTGCAGCCTCATTGTCAGATCCTCCATAGCTCTGGAACGGCTGTTGAGCTTCTCTGACTCTGTGTCCGAAACAGCTTGCGATGCCTTCATGTCCTGCAAGTCGCTCTGCAGATTAGTCACGAGCTCGCGGAACCTTGAGAGGGTGTATTCCATATCCTCCATCGTGGTTTCCTGGTCCGCAGCTCGTCTTGCCTGCTCTGTGATGACGCTGTCTTTGAAGTCGATCTCCTCTTGTAGTTCCTTCTCGTTTTGAACGTGGTTGATCTCAAGCTCGTCGTTAACTTCCTTGAGATTTTCGAGGTCATCGATGATGGCTTTGAGCTCTTCGAGCTGCTCGGCTTGACTCATATTGCGCTCCGTGAGATCCTCGATCATGTCCTCAGCGCCAAGGGCCGTGTCAAGCTGTTGGCGCAGATCCTCGACCATCGCCTCTGCTTGCGTGAGCTTTCCCTTGGCAGCCTCGTGCTGCTCCTTGACAGTTGTAAGCTCCGTGGCATCCTCTTCCAGGCTCTTGATTTGGTCTCGAAATTCTTCTTCCTGCTGCTGCGTGATGTCCCGCAGACGGATGAGAGCGTCGCGTAATCGCTCATTGTTCCTCTCCATCTGTATCCAGTTCGTGCTTGCTTTCTCTTCCGGAGACATGCCTTTGGTATACTCGGAGTTTTCCTCCTTCAGGATCTCAAGTTCGAGCTCAAGCTCCTCGGTCTTCTCTTTCAATGCCTCAACCTCGACCTTCAGCACCTCGGCAGTCTCCTCGGCCATCTCACGATCTAGAGTCGCCAGCTCTAGCGTAGTCTCATGCTCAGCCTGCATCGCCTCGACGGAGTTCAACCTTTCTTCTGCCTCCTTGAGCATCTTCCGCAGTTCAGTATTTTCCTGCTGCTGCGGCGCATACTTGGCCTGAAGCTTTTGTATGATTCCTTCAAACTTGTCCCGTTCGCCCTGGACCTTGTCTAAAAGCTTAATCTTGTCTCGATCTTCCATGCGCTTCCTTTCCATGACCCTCAGCTTCGCCTTCAAGTCCTCAATTTCCCGGTTCGAGGCCTGAAGAGCCTGGGTCGTGGGCCTCGATACTTTTCTTGCGGGGTCGGTCTCTGCTGAACCGCTGAGATTCTCCAGTGTTGTGTTCCGAGGCTGCAACGGAGAGTCTTCATCGCTGCTTGCCCGCTGTGACGTGGCACCCCTATCGATCGAGGCCCTTTTTTCCGCACCGGACTGTGAGCCTGGGGAGCTGCGTTTCGAGGCCTCGGGCCGTGCTTTGCCTCCGGCTAGAGACAGTCGATTGCTTACAGCCCGTGTTGCGGTAGGCCGGGTAGCTGCCGCAGATGAGACCGACGCTTGGCGGCCTACCCGGGACGCAGGAACGGCAGGAGGGCCCATAGATGTTCTTGTTGTAGCTGAAGCTGCTCGTGCTTTGGTGGTCGAAGTTCCCCGAGCATTCGCTGGCGTGCCGGTCCGGGAGGTGGCCGCACTCGACGAGGCCGTCCCGAGCTGTTTCGTAGGAGACTTGGTAGGCGACTATACACACGATTAAAGTCAGAATGGTTACGGGAAGTCAAGGATACTAGGTCGGACGCAGGGTCCTTACTCTTGCAATGCTGGAAGGACGTGACGTCCTCGGGCCCGGACTAGGGCTGGGAGCGTTCATGCTCTTCCTCCTTCCCACGCCAGTATCAATCGATGTGCTCGCAGTCCTCGACCCAGAGGTGAACATGCTGCTCGGCCTCGAGGTGCTTGTCTTCCTTGTGGCACTTGTGGCAGGCTTTGGTTTCGGCGGAGGCTGCGCAATAATAACGACGGCGGTGGGCCGCACGAACATGCCGTTGCCCATGCCACAGTCGAAATATCTCTCGCCCTGGACGCTACCATCGTTCTTGCCCGTGCCGTCATCCAGCTCGACGCCGACCCATTCGCCGGGTGCGAAGGCCGTCTCGCCAACGAAGCGGACGACGGCATTGCGGCCGTCAGCGAGGCGGATAATCTGCCCTGCTGCCAGATCTGATGACATTGTGACAGGAGGGCGATGCTCGTCGTGGGTTATTTATCGTCGGATGAGCATTTCGCGGATTGGTGGCTGTCGCTGACACTGTCGTTGTCGTCGTTGATGTTGTCGTCGTGGCGCTGTGACAGGGCTGTTTACTTGTCGCGTCCCCTAATCTGACGCGGATGCTGGCTTACTGCCTTGCTCACCTGGGAGCGACTGAACATGCAGGAACGGCTTCCTAGCTCCGGGAGCTACTCTGTTAGTGTCTCGCCGTTTGATGGCGGCTAATTCTGGCGGTGGGCCAGGTAGCGCACTAACACAGGCTGCGACACCGGCTGGCTGGCTGGCTGGCTGGCTAGCTGCCTGCCTGCCAGCCATGCAGCATTCCGCGGTTAACCACTCGCAGCTTTCGACGACGGCCGTTGAAGCAGTTCCGGCACAACCTATCAGACAATTGCTTCCGTTGGAAACCAGTCTTTAGGGCAACAGCTCTACGGACATGAGATTGTGCCTCCAATGATTTGGTTTGTTCCTGATGGAATTGCCTCAGCACAGACAAGATGAGCGAAGCACACACAGGTGAGGGGGGCGCCCCTGAATCACTCGAGACCAATTGTGCAGCTCCCTGACTGATGGAGATTTAGCTAGCGATGAGAACGAGCATCTATTGTATAACGATAATCGAAGTCTTGTGTCCTCTCTTGTTGTGAATTATCTCCGAGGTGCACGATATCCCAGGGTAGCTCCCAAGGTAGCACGCACTCATCTGCTGGTCAATTATATGGCTAGGACAAGAAAAATGTCGACGTTTTACATGTCGCCATGCTATACTTCCGTTCTCTTCGAAATGACCAGAATCATTACAGCTTTCGTCGACGTATTGTGTTGGGAAATTTCATCTTGTAGCTCATGGGACCAGACCATCTCCATGCTACCTACGTCCAGGAAGCCTGCGTGCTCCTCCGGAGTGCACTCCAGTTCTATGACACCACCCTGGTTGCTACACGGGTTTAATATGGGATGCCCGAAGAAGAGCCGGAGGGATAGATGGCAGAAAGAAGCTGGCTGAGCTAGAGAGGGTCATCAATCTTCCGATTCAGGTTGCCATTCTTGGCTTGAGACTTGGGGTCGATCGTGATGAGGGGCTTGACTTAGACAGGGGACGGCAACCAGACACGCACATTGTGCTCACTTCACTGACAGATGAGAGCCTCTTGCTACTCGACTACCATGCGCGTGCGACCGAAACGACCCAAACAAAAAAAAAAATGATTTCCGGCGCGGGGTTTGTGCCTAGTTGCTTTCACACTGCCAACGCTCGGCACAAGGCTCAAGAAAAGGCCCGAAGAATCCTAGGCATTGGGTCGCCTGATTTGGAGTAACAGCAATGGAACACTTCTCTATTCGCCCTGCAGCCACTTACCAGATTTAGGTATACTGTTCGTGTCCGTCTTAGGACGCGTCCCGAACTGAGGAGTCACCTGCCTTATACAGCCATGTCCGAGTTCCCGCGTGCTGCTGCCGGCTTGAGATGTGAATTATGAACTGGGTGTAGGTATTGTTCATATTAACAGTGTGGAAAGAGGGTGGAATACGCGGGTGCTGGGTAAGTGAAGTAAGTGAACGATATAAAGAGCCGCGTCTTGGGACGGATCAATGTGATTTAAAAAGAAAAACAAAACCAAGCTCATTCTGCGTACCATCACAATGCAATTGAAGTCAGTCGCTATCTTTCTCGCGGGTCTATCATCCGTTCTCGGACATCCAGCTCTTGGTAGCCGCCAGACCCAGGATTGCGATGCTGTCCATGTCTTCCTCGCGCGAGGGACCAATGAGGACTATCCCGGGCGTCAGATCAACGTCGTAAATGCAGTCTGCGATGGTGTCAACAGTTGTGGTTATGAAGATATCATTTACCCTGCCTCTTTTCTCCCGGACTATTGTACATCTGTGGGCGACGGGGTGGTCAATGGGACCTCCCAGATCACCGCATACGCAGTCAAGTGCCCTAATGCACAGTTAGTGCTGTCAGGCTACTCCCAGGTAAGCATATCCTGTGGCCTTGCTATCAAAAATGTCCCTTGCTGATCACGGTCCATAGGGTGCTCAAGTTGTTGGCAACATCCTCGGAGGGCAGTCTGGAGGTTCAACCGGCTGTACCGAGCAGGTCTCTACCGGACTGGACCCTTCATCGTCGCCGGCAGTTCAAAGTGGGTTCAGGCGCCGTCAATACGGTGTCTTCGAAGCTAATAATTCCTGCAGTTGCGGCCGTGGCTCTTTTCGGTGACGTGACACATGTGGCTAACCAAACTTATAATGTTGAATCCGGGGCTGCTTTCAACGGTGTAAGTGCGATTTTGCATCCCTTGACGTCCAGATAGCATCTATCACACCTGCTCCCACAACAGTCTAGATTGAAACATCACAGAAAGCAGCTAATGTGTGATTCAAAGATCTATCCTAGGACTGGAACGCAGCTTGAGCGCCTGAACGAATTCTCCAACGACATCCGGTCGTGGTGTTTGGCGGATGATCCTGTATGCGCCCAAGGTAACGATGCGGCCGCACACACGAGCTATTTTACAATCTTCTCAGAGGAGGCTGGAGCGTGGGCTCAGACAAAGTTGACCTTGTAATGTTCCCAGTGTTATCTACCAAGGGTTCATCGCTTCTTTGGCAGGTGTTGTCATCAGAGCAAGTCAAGCTTCAGTGCGGCTTGGTTCAGTGGTGAAAGTACCGTTTTTATTTCTCGCACCGCCCAAATTTGACCGTTTCGCGTGTGTATCATCGATCAAGCCTCATCGTCCAACGTGAAAAAAAAACCACTTATATGTTACTTTCCCAATTAGTAGTAGCAAGACCAGATGAAACACGTCCTCTAGACTGCATCCGCCTCAGCTGACTTGTCTCCACGCCGCGAGCCTTGTCCTTCTTTAAGCTCCACGAGTATTTGAGCTGGCAGTGCACTAGCTTCGTATTATTCCATAAGTACTTGGAGCTTGCAACCTTTGCTTCAGCAGCGTGTCTTACTTAGTAGGCAAGGAATTGGGTAGGATAATCACCCACCAAGACCAGGATTCAATTCGTTTTCAAGACCTTGTCCAGCGGCTTTATCTTCTCGGCCATACGGGCGGTTGACTGAGCGCCAGTCTGAGTCTGCCGGAACCCAAGATCTTCTCGCTCGTTCCCTGGTGAAGTAAAGCGTGTCATCGTGAATTTTGGGTCATCGGGGACAGGTATATCGGGTCGCAGAACAGAACTGTCTCTCGACGTCGCTTTTTTGCTACAAGGCGAGAGGTGTGTTAAAATCAAACTTCATACTCGATTGCGTGAATAAATTGCCGCAAAATTCCTGGAGCGAGAGTCAACACATACTCAGGTTGATAATTTCGAACGGCTTGGTTGGAAAGAGTGTTGTCCATTTCAAGGTGATAGGCTCGTTTCCCCGGGGTTGGTCGCCAGAGCTGCTTAATGGAGAGCAGACAAACTTGTGGTAATTAATCACCACGAGATGTAAGCGGCCAATTAAATGGATCTTCAAAGATCCTGAACGAATAAGGCACGTATGGCAGGTGTGAAGAGCTGCGTAATAATTAACACGAGGAAAAAGAACATGATGCTTGATGTGGAGGCGTGAAATGACAGCCTCTTATACATTTTTGTGCATCTTTGATGACTCGGGACACGTTGACATTTTTGGACAAGTCCTAGTATTAGACAATCCAAAGTCTGCCTTGTTAATTCAGATGGTGATTTGGCGGTTAGAACGATACGGAGAATACCGGCATCAGAATAAAAGTGTCACGACAACTCAAAGCAGACATCAATCACTTTGGCCGAGTTGAGCCTAACCCGTCAGATTTGATACGATATGGGCATTTCAACGTCAGAAACCAACTCGAATAGCGGGCGGGAGCTTGCATGAGAGAAGTTGCCTCGACTGTTCCGTTACACAAGACACTGACTTCGTTTGTTTCGAGGGAGCTTGTCGCATTTTCTAAGCAGTAGCGATTCTCAACACCGGATATGAGCTTGGATCCAAGCGGCTCCAGATTTCTCCATGGACTCGACGCTCAAATCAAGTTGTGTAGAACCAGCACGCCCCTTCAAAGCGCAGTATTTGACTTCACTAACCAACTTGCGGTGATAAACTTTGAGAAATGTCTGTGAGATACAATAAAGCAGCCTTTATCGGCACATACCGCGCAGGTCACATCAGGAAGTGAGCGAGACATGACAAACTGTGGGTCGCGGACTGCCTCTCGCCTTGTCCTGACCCTCGTCAACCCATAACCTTTCGCTTGCCGTTCTGTTGTCCAACATTATTCCCAGAGCTACGTCTCGACAAGATGATTAGCTCACGGGAAATTCCGAGGAAGCAATCCGGATTTAAGCCACTGATGTGTGTGCCTCATCATTGGCCTGGCTTCCTTCTCTAGACGGAGACGTGCACCATGCGCCAGGCGGGGGCCCGTTTCATGCCCAAGTATGCAGTCAGAGTGATGCAAAGAAATGTGCAATCCACATCATACTCTCAATCTGCTAAGCCTCCATCCTGTGGATTACAATCTGACATCGATTCACGTGGAGATGCGTTCCACCTGTTGGCCGCAGGGGCAGCCGCATTGCATGGGCCAGATGAGCCCAACCTTTCACATGTGGCTTCCCGTTTGTTTTATTTTGTCCACTTGTGGACAATAGCTGAATACACAGTCGGTTTCGGCCGGAACGTACGCCTCCACATACGCATACATAGCAATGGATAGTGAGACGAAGAGTGACCGGATCAGATATGACGCAGCCATGCGCAATCCATGCGCAATCTTGAGCTCTCGTAGAACAGACTTTACTTGCCATCTGGGACAGCGCGCTACTGATTGGTGAACAGCCCCGAATTTGAGCTATACTGGCGGATCACAAGGCAATCTTGAAGTGGGTCTGGGTCTGGGGGGAAAGGATGTTTGCTTTCTATTATTGGAATCAAAGACAAGATCGCGCTGCTTGAACAGGCTCGTATAATGAATATATTGAGAGGTACCGCGAGCAATCTACGAGTGTCACGTCCACCAATAATGTTGCTGATGTTGGTCGACGTTGCTACGTCTCTGGGACCGATCAGGCATAGTTCCTTCGGTTGGTGCTTATTTGGAAAAGAGCATCAAGTCAGCTTTTAATCATAACATTGAACCTACAAAGCACACCAAATCCGAATGGCATCCACGAATATGGAGCACAACTTGAACCAGTTCTGCTTCCCGGCGCGAAAGCTTTCGAACGAGCTCGTGGAGCTGACGCCTTTTTCGGTAATCCAGGAGTCCAGGTCCAATGTGTGCGTAGATGACGACTGCTGACACCGTACATTAGGCTTCCAAGCATGCCGCAGCGTTCTATGACCTCTCCAAGGAACACCCAGGGCTATACGCCCACTACCCGCAAGGCCCGTACAACGACTATGAAAGCTTCATGACATCATTTGTTTGCGGTCTCCTTGCCGAGACTCATGAATCCCTGGCGTTTGCTATCATCGACAAGACAAAGACGGAGGCACCCCTCGACAACAGCGCTTCAAACGCCGGAGAAGGCGGGTTTGCTGGGGTCATAGCCTTCATGGACGCAAATCCTACATCGCGAACCCTGACGATAGGAGCATTGTTCACACTACCTTCGTTTCAGCGAACACATGTCACAAGCAATGCCGTGGGCCTGTTGCTTCAGCATGCGCTCGACCCACAGCCCGATGGGGGCCCGGGGCTGGTTCGGGTGCAATGGAGACTAGACTCGCTGCATGAAGGCTCTGCCCGAGTCGCAAAGAGGATGGTTTTCAGGTACGAGGGGACAGAGACTTGGTTTCGGCTGATCAAAGATGGAGTCGCTCGAGGCAAGGCGGGCAATGGGAAGCCTCCACCGCCCGGCAGCGAGGAAGGGGATGTCTGGCAAGACAAAACGACTTATTCCATGTGCTGGGATGACTGGGCTCAAGGTGGTCGTGACATAACTCTGACTGCGATGGTGAAAAGATGAGCATGACAGCGCACCGAATTTCCAATGTTCGACAACCATGAATAAATGTCCATGATTCCTATTGCTAGATCGAGCCAACAATTGCTTGATCCTCACAGAATCTTCAGCCCGATAACGTATCTACGGAAACAAAATCACAATTGAGACATGGTTCCATTCAGTCAAGTCAAGTCTAGCGGTAGGTGCAAGACAGATAGAGCTATCCGGATCCACCGCACCGAAGAAGCTCACCTGACGCACTTTGCTGACACTGGTCCTCAAAAATGACATCAGAGGCACAAGGGGAGGATATTACGGAAGAGTCTAAGGGCTTGGGATAATTGAGATGCATGATGACATATTGTGATTGAAAGTTGAGGGTTTCTTGGGTCATGCCAAAGCACACTAAAGTAACGCCAAATGGTGTAAGTTGATTGGTTGTCCTGCGGCGCTAGACCCATGACATCCCTCTGTAAATCTGCCAGCAAAGATCGCATCTCCATTCACAACCTGAAATCCACAGTGGATAAGGAGAACTTCCATTTCAATGGTCTCCTCTCTCTTAAAGATATCTGCAGAATTTGTACTTGCATCTCAGCCTCCTGCAACCCTTTAGTTAGAAAAAAACAAGTAGATCGTCGCACGCAATCTGCTTCACCTACCCCACTTCTACGTAGACACTGAACTGTCCTTCAGACGTCCTGAAAGTTAATTAAGGGGGGAGGTGCTGAATCCATCTATCTCATGAAAATTCATTTGCGTTCGTAATTTTGAAGTCGGCCGGGAAGAATTTGGACTGGTACACTGTCTGTCTTCGCTCTACCAATTACGCAGGTATGAAATCGTGTCACAGGCCACATTCTCACAACATCAAGAGTAGAATCAGGCTACCAGAACTACCAAAGATGTCGACAAGGTTTGTGGCGATGCGAGATTGATCGCTAAGATCCGTGCTAGATACCTAAGTAGGTACCCGCAGTCTTCTTGTTCTCGTCACAGGTGTAAATGTGGGCAACCGCCCATGTCGTGTCAAATAGCATTTTATCAGTACAGACCCATAAATGCACGAGTTGAGAAAAAATGCAGAATATTTGCAAATGCTGTCATATAAATCATACGAAACTCTAAAACTAGGTCAAAAATATGTAAAAGTAGAAATTTAAATCTCATCCGTCTTCCCGTTCTCCTCTGAGAGCCCCACGAATGTGACAAACGCCACCCAAAAAACCAGGGCATTAGAATCGCTTCCCAGCCCATAATTTCATGCTTTCAAGATATCAGCGCTAAAAAGACAATGCACCTCTATTCCGCCATGCAACAGTATCGCCCACTTAAAATCCAGAGTTGGGGTTTGGGTTGGGGATAACAGCGCCGCCTTGGACAACCGGAGGGACGACCGAAGTGCCCGTACCGGCGGCCAGAGCCTTGTAGGCGGACAGGGTATTCTGCGAGTCGAAGTTCTGGTTGATGACGCCGGCCATTCCCTTCTGGCAATGGTTGCCAGTAGTCTGAGCACAGTAGTACCAGATGGGAGTCTTGTCATTGACGATAATCTGGAAGACGTTGGGGGCCTGTGGGGCCTGTGCGGCGTCGATGGGCTGGAAGCCGCTAAAGAAGGGCTGCGCCAGGGAAGCGTCAGGGACGCAAGGCTGCCCAAAGGACGACTGGGCGACGGAGTGGTTCTTGGGGAGGAAGTGCCACTCGACGATGTCACCGATCTCGGCAACGACGTTTTCGGGGTCAAAGACCAGGGCACCTCCACGGCCGGCGACAACAGAGTGAGTGACACCTGTAAGGGTGGTCGTCTTGTCAGGAGTTGAGGTTGTGGTCGAGGTTGGCAAGGCGGAGACAACAGCCGCAGCCGCCAGAATAGTGATGAAGTTTTGGGCGAACATTTTGGAAGAAATGAATCTTTGGTTTGTTGGAATTGAGAATGGGTTGTTGGATGACAGATGGAGGAGACTGAAGACTGTGCTTTGAAGAGATGCGGTTGGAATGTCTGTGAGGATGGTGATGAGGCCCAGGAAAACATCTTGCAATGGGAGCATAGGGCTCTCTTATAACATTCCCAACCCACCCAAGATCATGTAAACAAACATTGGGAATCATATCCATCGCAGCCTGGACATGGCCTCCGAATCTCACGGCTGAACGGATACTGGGCCTTCCGATTCGCAGCGCCGTAGGGCTGAGGCGGTGCGCAGGACAGCTGCTGCGCCTCGCTGTCATCCGAACACCAATTTCTTGCCGGGGCCCGGGCAAAATGTCCTGCAGCTCGAGGTTATTTCTGGATGAACGCTAGCTACTTGGGCCTGGCAGCCCTTTAGCGCCTTTAAGCGCGGCCGCTCCTGGGCCGTCCCAAGGCGCCGGTAGCAGTCTTTCCGGACTGCGCTTCAGGCGCAGACGCGCAGACGCGAGAGCGCAGGTAGCCCTCCGTAAGCAGGGGCTGAACTACTCACTTAATCCACGTTGCAGCGGCCGCAAAGTCAGGCGGACAATTTCTTTTCTCGCGCCAAGACTATGCACATCTGTGAGATCAACAATTCGAATTGGATAAGAAATGTCCTAGTAATACTGTGAGAACACTGGCGTGGTGTGGACTTGACCATGGATATGAGATTCAACAATCCCTTCACGACTTTTCTTCGTACCGCCTCAACTCTGTCTTCATAGAGGCACCAAGTCAGATCATGAGTAGACATGTTTGTTGGGAAAATCCTTTGGTGGGATACTCGTCTTAATTGACTTCCTTTAAGATGCTGGAAGAATGAGGTGGGCTGACAAGACGACAGTCAGCTAAATGCCAGCGGGGTTTTGAGATTGAGCGTAAGCACAGCTTTGAGGTGTCATGACTTTGTCACAATCGGCCATCAACGAGATACTCTATCATGTAGCAACCATTTATTAGTTTGGGGTTGGCGGCAGGTCCCCGTAGCGGAACTTGATGTCCGGCGGCCGGCCTGCTTCATGAAATGATTATCTCACATGGCCCTTTGAGCTGAGAAAACTAGAACATACAGTTACTTTCTCTTGAAAGTAAGCTTTCTTTACACAACACTCGTGTCTTCGATTGGCGCTCGGCACCAGGTGCCACAGTTGGCCACTGGTAAGTGGACTTGAACAACCGATCAAACAGGGACAGCAATCTACGGCCCGCTGGTGCTCGGATTCGTCTATAACGCTGCAAGCAAAATCCCATTCTCCCATCGCTAGCCGAATGTGAACAGCCAAAAAAGAGTTCTTTTCTCTTCCCTTCCCCAGAAACTCAGTCGACTAATGCGTGCAGATTCAAGAATCAGAAGAAACTTGGACGCTTGTCCATATGCGACTTTCCTAACCCCAGCAGGCCGTAATGCGGCACAGCAGTCTTGAAAAGGTAGGGGCCACCTGTGTGGCAGGATCTAGCCAGATTTATCACTTCTAGAGGTACTGCAGTGTTAGGCAGCCATTTGTCCTCAAGGTCTAGTTGTCCTCAAGAACCAAGATTGATCAAAACAGCGTGATGGCGCCAACATTTTCACCATCAATATCAAGAGCTTTTTACATGCCAATTTATTCTTGAACTATCGTCTCCTACTGTCTGAAATACTGAATCTTCGGTGTCGCCAGCTAGCCAAACAATAAAATGAAGCTTGTCCCACTTTTTCTCCATCTTCAGCTTCTATTTGCAGTCGTATCATCTGCCTGGGGTCTTTATTCTGTCACATCCCAAAGCCTTCTCTCGTTCGGAAACCCATGGTCCTCCAGAATTCCCCAGTTCATCCTGGATACAAAGCACCCCTGGCTCTCAGCCAACAAGGCCTGGCTCTCCCGCTATCCAAACGTGACCAAAGCAATCTGCTCGCGAGACTCACCCCTCTGGACGTCCCCGGCCACACCAGATCATGCACTACCCGCGGATCTCTTCACTCACCTCCTTATCGACAACAATCACGCCAGCAACGAGCGGCTCGGCTGGTCCAACGTCCGCGACCGGTTGCGGGAGATAGTCGACTGCGAGGCTGCTCTGGAAGACGTGCGGCACTTTCACGTCGATGTCTATACCAGCAGCAGTGAGTACTTTATGTTTAAGGAGCCCACTTTGCCACCGTCTGCCCTTCCGAAACTGTTTGCGAATGTGCTTGCACAAATGAGCAGACTGGAGAGGCTCGACTGGGGCATTGACAGCAAGGCAACGCGGGTATTCGAGCCTGCTTTCATGGCGGAGGGTTTAATGCTGCCGAGCGTCAAGTACCTGCGGCCAGGCGCCGGGAGTGATTATCTCGTCTCGAGGTGTCCCAATGTGGAGGTGCTGGAGGCTGGAGATTATTCCCACCATTGGAGCTGGAGCACGGGCAACAGCAGCCATCGCCCCGAACTAATCAAAGCATCGACGGGACTGAAGAATCTTCGGGACTGGCGACTTGCAGCAGGCTGGGAAGGTTGGACTTTGCAGATGCTTGAGGGTAAGGTGACTTCCTGGATCCCGAGTTGTTGACACACTTTTTTGGTGACACTGATAGGCAGGCATCCTTAACGCCACGCCGAACATCACGAGGCTGCGTATGGACGGCAATCTGCATGGTCCTAATCTAGATGTCATGGACCAAAGAGCGGGCAGAGATCCGTACTCCAGAGACTCACAAGAGGATACCATGAAGGTGACAAGACACGTCTCTGCAGCTGTCACATGTCTTTCGCTTTGCTGACTCGTCCCAATCAGAGATATCTCCAAGTCCTCGCCCTCTTTCCGAACCTGGAGAGTCTGCAACTTCCCGAATCCATGGACCTAGACTTGGACTTCGACGGAGGGCCTTGGTGTGGGAATGCGTACGACGGACCAGAGGGCAGAGAATACGGGCGGCAAGTAACGCGAGAAGGTGCAGAGACAACCGAGGTTGCAGCGAACATGACCCTGAGCGCACTGCCTCGTCTGAAAAGCCTGCATATTGGCTCCGCGCGTGCGAACCTTACGTTGAATGGTCGTGGGCAACCAGACATGACGTGGCCGTGGACGGGGAGGATGGAGCAGTACACTCACGACATATGGGAAGAGTAGACTAAGCTCATCAGGCACGTACAGAGGGGTCCTCGCCATTAACGGGAACTATGATGTAGCTGTGTAAGATTGCAAATCAGTTCCTGTCGCGCCCTCAGTGAATACTGACGTGAGATACTAGACTCTCGGTGGGGACATATAAGTAGTACAGTGGTCTTCCGTGGGAGAGGAAGAGTCCATTCCGCTTGGACGAGAGAAGGGATTGGTTTTATATAGACTCGGGTGGCAACAAGCGCATGGGGGGGGGGGAGGGCAGGAGAAAAGGTCAAGGTCTGCTCCAGCAGGTCAATGGAGGCCTTTTTGTGAGACACATCTGTCTTTCGCTTGAGACAAACAGTACAGTAGCCAAAGATACCTGGTATGGGTGCCACTTATTTTCCCAGTACGCACCCACCGCAGGTACACGTACCAAGTACCCCCCTGCCCGGTCGGCCACCTACTACGCACCTCACAAAACGCAGGACTCGTCCGAAATCCCACCAACTCTGCTTTTCTTCCCTTACAACTCTCTATCAATTCTTTTCTTCTTCTTCTCATCTTTGTCAAATCACACATTGATGATCAAACATGTCTTCCAATAGACATAGAAACCGGAGTCGATCTCCATCCCGGGGAAGCTCCCGGCAATCAAACAGACATCGCGACTACCGTCAGCGCGACGACTACAATCACAACGACCCGTACGCATACGGTGATGAATCTCGCCACCGAGACGACACGCCATTCCAGGGCGGAGGAGCCGTCACCGGACAGAATCCCAACGTGACCATCAACCACAACTATGGTGACACTTCCCATATGGGGTATGCTCCGATGGGACATACTCCGATGGGCTACTATGGCAGACGCGATGAAGATCGCAGACGCGACGAAGACCGTGGCCGAAGCCAAGGGCCGAGGTCACAGTCTCACCAGCGTCCACGTGGGCCCATGCTCCCCTGGACTCGAGAACTTCGAGTAATAGGCGTCAGCCGAGCCGGACCAAGTCGAAACGGCCGTCCAGTAGAGACGGATCGACTCCGAAGAGGGCTCCGAAGGTGGTCCCTGAAAAATTGAGGGCCAAATGTGGTGCCTGCAGAAAGGATCATGACATCCGCTACTGCCCCTACCCCAACACAGAGGACTTGCGGACAAAGATTTGTCCCATCTGTGACACCACCAAGCACGCGTGGTACAAATGTGACCACTACAAAGACGATGCCTGGGAACAATTCAACATCTGTTGGGTGAACCGCCGAGGCCTTCCAACACTTGTCCACGATAACAGCCTGCACGACGTCTTCGTAAAGAAGCTCGACCAGAAAGACCACGGCTTCGGCACGGTTGAAGCCCACCTTCACTCACTCAACTGCGTCGCTGGACCATTGACTCCACTATTCGTCGAGAGACTCATGCCACCCAAGGCTAGTGACAGCATTGTGATGGACCAGATGAACAACGGCCGCCAACTCCCATGGGATATGGACAAGAAGACCCTCGAGTCCAACGAGAATCGACCTAATAAGATGATCGAGGACCCGGAGACAAAGAACATGCAGTCTGGTAACAGAATCCGGGACGCCAAGACGACTCACGTCCCCATAGCCAAGGGCCTGGAGTACTTCCGCAAACTGAAGCAGGAGGAGCCGGACCGTAAGCGCAAACAGGAGGAGACCGCCCAGAATACCCTTGATTTCAGAAAAGAGACAGAAGACAGAATTTCGGCCGCGCCGTCGTCGAAGCAAGCACAAAACCTCCGGTTGTCTCTGGCTCGTTGCCCAGAGGGCAAATGGGACAAGGGCGGCGACGACCGAATGGACGTCGTCGCTTGTGCCAACTGCGGTGATAAAGCCCACGAAATACCACAATGCCGCAGACTCTGCAAGCAATGTGGGACGAGCATGGATCAGCACGACGGCTGTTTTGATGGTGATCGGTGCATAAAAGCCTGCCTATGCTGCGAAAACGCAGGACACTTGAGGCATTGGTGTGAGCGCCCCTGCCGGATGTGTTTCATGGAGGATAGACAATCCACCACGATGATCAAGGATTGTAAGAAGCATTGTCAATATCACATGGGCGATACTGAAAACAATATGGATCACGATTGGTGTATTGACAGACACGGAACATGCCCCTCGTGTCAAGGACGGCACTGGCACCAAGACTGCCCACAGTTTCTGGCGACTACCTGTCCGGTGCAAGACTGCCGTCTCATAGCATGCGAGAAACACTGCCTTGAATGTGGAGGCCCACCCGCATCACAAATACATGGTCTTTGCCCAGGAGAATGGGCCGACAACAAGACTTGGATGGGCCGATTGAATGCACTCTTCACCTCATGGCATGCACATCTGCACCGCAACCAATGGGTCCGGATGCATATCGATGGTGCAGACATCAGAAATGACTCCTGGAGGATGCTGGAGTGCAAGGAGCACGCTCAAGTTACGATCAGCGCCGGTTCCCTCACAGATCTGCGCACGACTACGTGGAAGTCGGTAATCGGCTACATGAAGCAAGGCTGGAACGATGCAATCGCCAAAAAAGCTATCAAAGTTCTGGCCGTTCCCGAGTGCAGGGCCTGCTTTGAGATGGCCTATTCGCCAGGAACTGCGAATTTTGATGAACGCCGACCGGGTGCGATGACAGCATGGGGCAAGAACCGTCATGCCGCTCTAGTCAATATTGTAGCGGAATAGCCACCGACCACGAATGGGCAGCTGGCTGGCTGAAGGAGGTGCGAGTGTTAATCATAGTCCACGATAGTGTGACATAATAAACTGCGTGCCCACATATCCAATCCATTTAATGTGACATGTAAATGACTCAAACAGGTGCTGTGATATAACTATACTTTTCGTGCATGTGTCCGCCTCCGTCCTTTTTTTTCCCACTTGCCCCCCCCCCCCCTCTACGTGTGTGGTGTTTTGATCCGCTGGTCTGTGTTTGTCTGTTTTTTATGTATGCTTATGTATTCTTCTGTGTTTTGGTTTATATGCAATCGAACACGGCTTTCTGTATCTAATTTGGGCTCTTCTGGGAACGAATGATAACTCACGACCGGGGGGGGGTATTAATCGCCTCATGTACTTGAAGGTCACTCAGAACTGTAGATTTACAAACATCAAAAGAGGCGCACGGGAAAATGGAAGGGTCCTCAAGTATAATTGGCGCTGTTCGCCCTACGTAGCATCGACAAGTCACAGCAGCAAGTAAGGAACATTAATGTGGTACAGTGTCTTTTTGATCTATATGCTACATCTCGAAGATCTGGAATGGGTACTCGACGATGGACCGGAGGCTGTCCTTTTGAGGATCCCACGAATCTAATGGGGTGTAATGAACATGCGTAGATGACATTATGTCAACGGTGACTGGTGAAAGCCCGGATATCATGTGCGTGGCGCCGGTGGCCTCGTCGCGTGGGACAGTCTCAATCCGGTCATATGTGACATAGACCCGGTCGTTCAGCTCACCCATGTTCAAGGTTGACCCCTGGGAAAGCAGCACCGGGGCCCCGCCGTTGATGTTTACGGCGTGGCCGATGGCCTTCCCATGTGAGGTGTCTCTGCCCTCCACAAGGGCAAGGTTCATGAGCCCCACGCTGTAGATGCACTGCTGGAACTCCTCCATCAGGCTTGATGCCATCGTGGTCGAGAGGCGCTTGTCCATGTTTCGGCCATCCCCTCCGTAAACGCGGTATACGGCCGATTTGATTCGTACTTTGTGGCATCAACGCTTCGGCGAATGTGGGCGACCATGTTTTGCAGGTGCTTCGGTATCGTCAATACCCAATTGGTGGACGCGGTGTGATGCCTACCGCTCACTAGATATCGCACGAGGAGCCAAGCTTGAAGGAGGTCGTCGCCGTATCTCCTGTAGCCGGGTAGATCGGGCACCTTGAGGTTCTTACAGGCCTCCTTCACCATGACGTCCAATGACTCCAGACGTTTCGCATCAGACTCCGCATTCCACTTGTATTGCAGGACCGGGTGCCCCTGGCCCATTGAGACTGCCAGAGGGATGGCGAGATACAGGAGACTGAGGCTACAGGATTCCGTATCATTGCTGGCCATGATGTCGAGATCTACGATCCGATGGAGAAATGTGGATCCCCTCAGGCGGAGGCCCATTTCCAGCATGTAGCCGACGGCAGCCTCTCCTGTGTCGCTGAGCACCACGCCGTTGTCGTCCAAGTCGACCATCTCTGTCAGTGCGCTGTAACCCAGCTGTTGCAAGCTCCAGCATGTCCGGTGGCCCGCTGGGAATATCCGAAGGGGCATGGCCTTGTCAGATTCCTCATAGGGAATCAGCCCGGGGAATAACTTGGCTGCCTTGATCAGGTACTCGGTGGGTGCCACGCGCTCGGCTTCCGCGCTGTCCCTGTCGGAGGCACCCTCCCATGTGTCTCTTGTGCACGTCAGCCACGCCAGCTTTGCCTGGAAGGCCAGGAAGCACATCTCGCTCTTCGAGAGCAGGGCGCTGCACGGCACATCCCGGCCCAGCACCTTGTCGTACCGGTTGTCAGTCATCCAGTGAGGACAGATGACGTGTTTGAAGCGGACGTCTACGATCTCGCGGCGGCACTTGTCAAACCACGGTGGCGAGATCACGACCGACTTGCCGCCCATGGGGAATTTGTCGATGTCGTCGGCGGAGAATGTCTCACCCATATTGAGGAACTGCGTGATCTGCCACTTCTTTGAGGTCTTTCCCCCCTTCTCGGACCGTTTTGCGATGCCCTCGCTCTTCAGGTGATACAGCAACTTGGTGATATAGCTGCTGTCCGGGATGATTATGAGGACGGGTCCGTCATCGAGGGGGATGCTGTGGTGAAGGACATCTTTAGCGAAGGAAATGAAAGAGTCCCTGGTGGTAACCTCGCTAGTACCCTGGCCGAAGGTGCAGTGTCTCATCTGCTTGACCAGCTGGCTGCCCTCCAGCTCGACATGCGCGAGGTTAGGGAACAAAGGGCTGCTGCTGGACGTGGACGGCAGGTATGAGGACATCAGGACGATTCGGGTCTTGGCCAAGGCCCCTTCTTTGGCCCAATGGCGGACCTGCGCGATCGCTAGCTCGTGGTCAATTGGCTGGTGATGGACCTCGTCGATGACGATGATGGTCGCCCCCGCCAGGATCTCAAGCCCGTGCCCGAGCATCTGTCGGGCCGAGACAAAAGATATCCTATCGTAAACAATCGCCTGGGCGTCAAACTTGTTCCACAGTGGCACATGTCCAATTGTAATAGTCTTGGGGGCCCAGTGCTTGGCGCGCTGTGATGCCCACGACGCGGCCTGGTCTGTCGGATGTATGCTCACGATCCTGGCTGCTGGATCTATCAGCCCCATCGCCACGGGGTACTTGGAGCTGTTGCCCATGAGTGGCTGCCCGTGTAGGAACACAGGGAATGGGCACGGCTGTGAGGGATCGGCGAGCTTGCGCAGTTCCTCCAGGACGCGATTGTCTCCGATGAGCTCGCGCAGCGCCCTCTCCGTCGATAGCGGCATTGTTGCGGTACTCGTTGTTATCTGTTAGTGTTTTATCTGTCTGTCAGCAGAGTGAGAGGGTGGGAAGAAGAAGAAGAAGAAGAAAAACGGACAACAGGGACTTGCGATTACGAATGGGCTGCTTCAGGGCGGGGCCGGGGGGGGGGAGGCTTAGTGCAGCAGCGACACCAGATGGAACCCAACAGATGTGTTGATTTTTTCTTCTTCAAATCTCTACCACTCTCCTCTCCTTCACCCTACAGGGTAGACAGTTGAGAAAACACAGGCCTAAATCGTTTACTCTAGGTACATATTTGGGCACTGGGGCGGGGGTGGGCCGCCCAGGCAACGAGACATGGTTCTACATTTCACATAGGCACACGATAATCACACGTGAGGACCGCAAGACAACACGAGGGCATCAATGTGGCATTAATCCGAACACGGCTAACTATGACCCGTTGCTGTCTAGTGAGTCACCCTCCTCATCATCGGGCGGTCGCACGATTCGGAGCCCAGGTTCCGCACCGACGGCTTGAAGACGATCTTCGAGCTCTTTGATAGACCTGAATTCTGGGGCATCCTCACACGGTGGCATGTACGTCTCACCGTCCTCCACGTCTATGCGACGGTACCACAAGAGGAAACTGGTCTCTTTGTCGCCCAGGTTCCACAATCCTGTATCCCTCTGCTGTCCAGCATCATCCCCATCAAGGGGCGGGCGTTCGGTGAGTGGCAAGGTACGCGGGCCATACAAGCGGACGTCGTCTGTTTTCAGGTTGACGACAGCGCAGAGGTCATAGTGGACATCTCTGGTCTCGGAGCGTTGGATTCCATTTGGTCCCGAGAGGACCGGGGTCCAATACTGCAGCGTCAACGACCTCATGTGCTGTCATCGGCAGGGCGCGCTCCCTACTGCACTCATATTTGACGGGAATGAGCAGGGGTTTGTTGAATCTTGACATGATGATACCGGTCCCGGGCGGCTGGGTCAGGTCTGGGAAGTCGAGCGCGAGGTTCCTCGTCAGTTTGTCGTCGAGCAGGTCCTCAAGCCTCACACACCGTCCCATCGGTGCAGGGTCGGGGTCTTGTTGAGAAGGAGGCTGACTTGATTCCAGGTGAAATTTTCGACGCTGTCTCGATCCGTTGAAACATCAGAGGGTATGCTATCTTTGCAGCAAGCCCCCCTCCGTGGTGTTGTCTGGGATACTGTCGACAGCCTCTTGGCCATGCATCAACCAGAGTATGGCGCCCTTGACCTTCAGGTCGGAATCTGGAACTTGACCAAAATGGTGGTGAGCAAGATTCCAGATTGTGGAGGCAGCAGTAGGTTTCATCTTCTGAAACTCTCGGATCCGATCATGTAGCCCGTTCTCCATCCTGATGCCATGGGCAATCTGCATGCGCAGTTGCACAATGTATGCGTCGACGCCGTAGCCTTTGCCAGCATACTTGTAGGCAATCGTAGCCTTTTGTCTCTCATCTGCCTGGTCGTACTCGTCCAGGAGATTCGGTGGGACTGCAACCACCCCATATGGTCTCTCGAACAGCAGGTGATGTGGCAAGTCGTGGGCGCTTGTTGCTGTCCGCCGAAGGTCTACCCAGCCGATTTGGTGTTTGAGTTTTCCGAAATCGGGTGGACACAAGTCCATGTCTTGGACCGGGGCTTTGGGAAGGCTCATCATGTCAGTCCCGGTGTTGATTGACTTTGTTTGCTTTTCCTCTGGATATGAAAGAAGAAGAGAAAAAAGGTCGCGTCGAGGTGTGTAAATTCGCAGCAAGAGGCTCCGAGGGCACAGAGGCGTGAGGGCGGGGTGGCCCAAGCTCCAGTGGATGGCCGTCCGGGCAGGGGGACCTGGGAGCTAGAACACTTGTTATGGCTACTGTTAGTAGGTGCAGGCGTTTCGGTTGGGCTATGTTCAGACTGAGCATCTTGGACCGTAGACTTACGAGAGACCCCTACGCGGTACTCGACATGGTCCCTGGCCGCATGCCCCCAGGGTACAGCTCATACGCAAACCGGTCCACGTCCTGTAGATTCAGGCAGGTGGCCCTGTTTGAAGACGCAAACCCTGGGCCGTACAACACGACGCGTTGGGGCTTCAACTACGAGGACAAAGGGTCTGAGGCACCATCCGAAGATGACATACCCCGTCTACGGCACCGAGTGTTGCCGCAGGGAGCATGAGCCGTGCATGTGGCACCAAGAGCACCTGCTGCTCCTCACAGGCAGCCTGCCTTAGGCCGTGGTGATGTATTACACGCCATTGGTCGACCATTTCTTGGCGTACTCTTCCAGCTCTTCATATGCCTGCTCACGCGGTCACCGTTACACATGCACCTCTCCTTTTGTTTCGTGCTCGCTCTTTCTAGGCATGACTTTTGCTCTTCTTGCATATCTTGTTGTCTCGGCTCGTCGTGCGTTTTTTTCTCTTATCGTGCATCACTCATCTCTTTTGTGTGGCTTCAATTCCGCTTGGACCAGAGAAGGGACTGGTTTTACGCAGACTCGGGCGGCAGCAAGCGCATGGGAGACAAGAGAAGAGGGAAAGGTCTGCTGCAGCTTTCAGACGTCAACCAGGCTGACCATATGTCCCTGGGAGACCAGATGGAAGCTGTTGCCTCGCTTGTAGAAGGATGACTGGAGGGCGGGAGACTTGCGCCCCTTGGGCCCCTTGGCCCCCCCCCCCCGGCCCCTCTGGCCCCCAAAAATGATCAGGGCCACACCCCCACTAACCCTGACAAATTAGCATAACCGCCCCCACCACAGAGCCGCCGCCTGTGCTGGACAACTTTACGACGCCCTCTACGACCTACAGTCTACAAGTCGCATCTCTGTGAACTCGAGCACCGTCGACCGGTCTCTCACTTATACTCTACACCCGTCTGTACTTCCCAGCTGGTCTTTTTCTAATTTTTACTTTCATTTACTAGCCTGGATTTCAATTGAAATGGGAGCCTTTATAATATGGTGTGAGACGTCTCATTGTGCAGGGGGGGTGGGTAGCCGCCCTGAGCCCGCGCCGCAGCAACGTGACCTCTCAGCAAATCACTTCTGTGTCACCACAAGTATTGCAGGTCAGCATTGTGGCCTTGCTCAGAGGCAAAGGCTTGGCCAAAAAGACAACGTTATTCCTCGAAGATCTGTGGTGCCCTTCTACGTGACCAGTCTTTCACTTCTCGTTGTGAGACAGGACAGGACAGTTGACCACGTTTCCGGTCACCTCCCACGAATATACAATCTCGTCACGAGCACAAGCACTGGTTATGCTGTGGACATCGGACCACGTCTCAGCCCAGTTCATGCTGAACATGGGGCCGTTGATTCTCTGGCCTTTGGCGGTGGGTGAAGCACTGGCTGACCCTCTCCATTTTCTACCAAAACTTCACTCGAGACAGGCCGATGGTGCTGTTTCGGGAACTGTCTTCCTGCGGAGATCGTATCACTCTTGTAAGTAGCTATACTCACACTCACTCTCAATCTCACATCACATTAATTCGAAGGTTGGCACAGCTGCAGTTCTCAACGGTAAAGCCTATATCGACGGTGGTGAATTCTCATATACTGGCAGCAAGGGAGTGACGTATCAATATTGTAAGACATTCCCAGCGTTCTGGCCATGTCTGACCTCAGCCTTTGAGACCAGCACTTTTGCAGCAGGCATGTCTGACACCTGTTGCCAGCGTCGACGTTGTTATCGATCGATCTGTCGACAGATTTCGAGCCAGACACTGTGACCTACACGACAATAGCCAAGCCATCAGGCGTTCCGGATTTGGACGGTGCAGGTATCTGGGTTGATACGTCATCGAATCTTCTGTATACGGGCTTCGCTGGCGTGCCGTCGATTTTTGGCGATGTTCCGAACATATCGCAGGGCCTGTGGTCATTCGAGCCAAGCGAGAGTGGGACGACGGGGACGTGGACAAATCTCAATGATACCACAGATGAATACTTTACAACGCAGCCTAGGCATTTTGCGGGGCCCGTTGCCAGTGGAAATGGGGCTGGATACTTCCTAGGTGGTGAGTTGATGAGCCGATCCCCTGCCCAGTCGACATACAGCAAGAGCAAGCACCCACGCTCTGGTGAACAGAGGGTAAGGAGCTGTCGCTGAATACTGGCCATTAATACCACCAGGCAATATTTTAGAGAATGGGACCGAAGTCCCCGTCAGCGGTCTACTCAAATACGATTTTGCCACCAAGGTTGCAACCAACTCCACAGTCGTGGGCGTCTCTACATCCGGCTATCTGCAGCTTGGCCGGATGCAATACGTGCCTAACTTTGGGCCGTCCGGCGTCATCGTCGCTGCCGGAGGTCATCAGCTCCAAAACGGCCCATCAGAGAAATACTTGTTATCTTTTAGCACGGTTCAGGTCTTTGACCCCGGGAGCAACACCTGGTATGAACAGACCACGACTGGCGACATTCCCGAAGGCCGCAAGCAGTATTGCATGGCCGGTGCTGCGTCGTCCAACAACACGTACGAGATTCTTGTGTACGCGGGATGGGACGGAAACCTTGGCGTCACCTCCATCCCTTGGGACCAGGCATATGTGCTGTCGCTGCCGTCCTTCCACTGGTTCAAGGCAGACTATCAAGCCCTGCAGCCGCGCCACGGCCTCACCTGCGAGCACGTCGGAGGGGGCCAGGTCCTGACGATTGGTGGTGCTGACACAACTCAGGTTGGGCCAAGCACAACGTACACTGGCGTGTTCAACACGAGAGATGCGCACCCCCAGGGGCTGGCAATATTCGACTTGAGTAGCTTGTCCTTCAAGACAGGATACGTGAACAACCAGACAGTGTACAACCTGGCACCGGATTTACAGAGCTATTACAACAATCAGTGGGTGCCCCGAATTTCCCGTTGAGTGATCAATGCTGGGCATATTACTGACTGTCTTGGCTTCTTTAGCGACCGTATGGCCGAATTTACCTATGCGGGCCTGGCCGATATATTCGCCATTGGGAACTTCACCGCCTCGGCCACCGACGACACTGGGTCGGGTGTGAGCCCGTCAGGAGCGCCAAATCCCCCCTCCGGCTCGGAAAGCAACAGCACGAGCGATACAGGCGTCATAGTCGGAGCCGTTGTGGGCGGCGTGGCAGGTTCAGCTCTCATTGGTGCGGTGGCATTCCTCCTCCTCAGACGGCGAAGCTCAAAGAGAGCGGAATTGCAGCAGAACAAAGAGGGCACGGCTGTGGGTGAGCAGACGTACTCTGGTATTGATGGCCATGGTGCTTTGTACAGCGACGTGCCGCATGCTGAGATGCCGGGGCAATGGCCGCCAAGGTCGGAAGTCGTGGGGTCAACGCCGCAGGCGGGGGAATTACCTGCGTTCCACAGGTATGAGTTGTCTTGATGAGCCTTGAGGTGTCCAAGAGAAGCGCCATCATCGGCCGGGACATCATCGGCTTCCATCGCCCGACCGCGGGAGGACGGCCAGCGCCCGGGTCTTTACACGGAGGACCTCAAGGCTGCGGGAATCTTTCCCGGGCCGAATCTGAGGACGATGACCCGATGCATGATAATTAATTCGGGGTCTTGACTAGGAGTTCAAGACGTACAATGGCGGGAGTTCGAGCGCAATACCTTGCGACGCCTCCAAATAGATAAATACCTCCCTTAACAGCTAGGGTGGTCAGATATTAGTTCATCGTAGATAGGACGGGTGCTAACATCAGCTCATGCAAGCGTATATGATTAACACAGGCTTTAGTGACTGTTGAGACATGATTGGACAATACGAGAATCCACTTGATGTTGCGAGTCCCCATAACATGCCCTTTCACTAAAAGGCGATGACAATAGGCTCAGTCAGAAGCTTTTCTTGTAGGACCTTACGGAAATTTCTTTCCTAGTGCTATTCCACTGTTTAAGCTCAATTTAATCTAAACCTAAAAGAACATTCAATTTGTACTCGACTTCGATGCTGTGCTTGACAAAGTCAAGGGGCCAGAATATGTCCCCTCGTCTGTCTAATTCACCTCCTGATGTGAGATTCACCGCCTGAGAGTCCAGGACTCACCTCCAAGATGGCCAATGTTTGGCCCAACGCGCTTCTCGCCAACGGCGGCAATCACCATATATTAAACCTTATTTATTGCGCGACTCAATTTTCATGCGTCTCTCATGATCGTCGAAATTTGGCAGGTAGGCGGTGTGGCTTTGTCCAACTCCTGACACATGACTCTCTCGTTGGCGAAGGACGACGATTCGTCGCCTGGTATTTAGGCATGCCAAAAGACCCATCCCCTAAATATGTCTTCTCCAGAGACATTGACACGATCTCATACTCACTTCTACCACATCAAGTGAAATCATGACAAGCTTCTGCCCTTTGACTTCACCCGTCGTCATTCCCTCGTTTTCGTGGGGTGCAGCATTCCCATCTATGTCTTTCGACGCTGATATCTTCTATCTCGCTCACCTTTGGGAAATTGCAAGGCCCCAGAGAGAGGACTGCCCGAGAGGCGAAGAGCTGTATCTCGATGTGCCCCAAAAAGCAGCCGAGAAGGGCCACACAAGGGACCTTGGGAAACTATTACGGCACGCCGCAGCAAAGACCCTTCGATATGCACAACGAGGCTCACATCGCCATCACAAAGACAACACCTACATCGTGCTACACAGTCTTGCCGAGGACGATGATTTTGAAGGAGACTGCACCAACCAGGACTTGGGTCCTGACCTTGTCCCTTCCACTAGCTTCAGATCGAGCTTGAGCCTGAAGGCTGATCGGATGATGTTTCGAAGACGAAGATAGCTGGCAACGACGTCAGCATGCGAGGAGACTTGGCCATATTATTTTGCAACCTTCCGAGCGTTGCAAGTGGATTTCATTGGGTACTCAGAATTACACTGCCAAGGGAATGCCCAATGAGACTGAGTTCTCGGGTATTGTGACGTGAGCACGGACATATTATACGGAGTTTTAAGGAAAGACGAAAGATACCAGTTGACTTATATAGATGTACAGCTGATAAAGAGTCATGGAATGAATGATCTTACGACTGACAATGAGTATTGTGGCAGAGATGGGCGTTGTGGTATTGTACACAGAGAGATTAAGGGTTTATAAATATCCAGATACTAAAACCAAGACGGAATGTATAGAGAATTAAGGAAGATTTAATATTCATTAGCCCACTTGAAAAAGTAATTGATTATCCACTAACACTTAAATAAAAGAAATGTATCCCCAAGTATAAAGTAGACAGCCGTTACTCTTGTTCTTAATTTAGAGGCGTACACCTGTCATGAGTCGACTTCTGTGACGATCTGATAATAAAAGCCCAAGAACTGTCATTTAGCTATAGGAATTACAATGTCCCCCGGAACGCCTCGCTTGCCCATTCCACTCTCCGAGCAACGAACTAAACATTAAATCTGGCGTCATCCTCCTAACGCCTGGGGTTCTGAACGTCCCTGTTGCTGGTATGATGCGAGTTACCATTGTAATGATGATCCCCAGGCAACTCCACCGGCACTTCCCCATCGTTGCCAATCTCAGCCGCGCGGTTGTCTCCCGGCGCCTCGAACATCTCGGGCATAGACTGCAGCTCGTGTGACTGCTGCCGTGACTCCTGCATGCTGATCAGATACGCATTTCCCTCCTCCTCGTCCTTCTTCCTGGCCGCAGCAGACGCATCCTTCATTCCCGATTCCTCAATCTCCCTCCTCTTCCTCTCGCGCTGCTTCGGCCGGAACCAGAAGAAGTATGCAGACACGGCTGCTATGATCCCGAGCCCGCACACGCTGCCGACCACCGCGCCTGCTATGGCACCCCCCGAAACGCCGCTGGAGGTTGCGACGGCTGCTGACGACGCTGACGAGGTTGAGGATGTCAACGACGTCGTGGAGGTTGAGGAGGACGAAGTATCGCCTGTGGTGAGTGGTGTGCACCCATCTATGCTGTAATACACCCATGATGTATTATAACACTTCGAGATATACCCGATATAAGCCGCGCCAGAGCATGTGTCAGTTGTGGTGTCAGCTTGATAGATGGTTGCTGCAGGTACAGGTCAGCAAGCAGAACGCTTCATGGGCATGAAAATCCTTCATGCGACCCCAGCTTCGGCCATACACATGGCAGCACACTTTTGGAGGGGGAAAAAGAAACTTACGAGCACAGCCATCATCGAGGGTCGTGAACATGAAGCCCTTGTATGTCGCAGCAGCCACCGCTGAGATGTCGGTACAGACTCCATCGGGGTAGCCATTCTCCCCCGCGATTGTGGCCAGCGAAACCTGGCACTTCGCGTCTGAAAAAGTGGCGAGACTCGACGCGGCGGTGCTAGCGGCGCTGCAGAGCAGTAGGCACAGTGCGGTCGGTAGTCGTGACAGCATTTTGATCCCAGGCATAGCAAGTAGTGTATCGGTAAGCCCTAGGAGACTCCTACACACTCGCGGGACGGCGCTACAGACTTGTTATTAATTAGTGACGGAAGGGAAATTTGAAGGGAAAAAAGACGAAGGCCAAAGAGAACCAAGGCAGAGAGCACGGTTCGTTTTGGGGGCTGAATGCAGGCCCTTGGGAGGACAGAGGGGGGGTTTGCCGGGGTTCGCAGGAAGGATGCTTGGCCTGCAGGTGTGGCTATTCCGAACTCGTCCTCCTCTGCCTGGCACAGAGAGCGGACAACAATTTGCGCTGCTGCCCTTGACTGTGCTGGTTACCTATCCTTATCGGCCTCGGACAACCCCAGGTAACGAGGCGTGTCGTCGCCTCTTGTGGCCCAAGCAAGAAGAGCTGCCCAAACCAAGCCTTTTCGCTTTCCTTCCCTCTCGCCTCAAGATCCCACCGGCCAAGTGCCGGCTGGACTCGCCTGAAGCACATCATGGAAATCCAAATCTCGTTGATTCCTCATAGCTGGGCGAGGGCGCCGATACGCAGGAATTGTGGGGCGGTCTCACAATCCCAGTCCTTGGTAGAGAGGCCAGAGAGACCAGAGGGAGAGGTAGGACCCGCTTTCCGGGGCACCATGCCCTGAAAAGGTGAGCTTCGCCGCGGTCTAGTTCGCTCGGCTTTATAAGGTTATTGCAGCTCATTTGACCCTGACAAATGAGACCCCTCCAGCCCTCGCAAGCCCCGACTGAAAGGGTTCAGCTTCAGCTGTGTGCAGGCTGGCAAGCCAAAGGGGGGGGATCGCCAGCACGGATAACATCATGGCCGATGGTCAAATCTCCCAAATCTCCCAGCCCTTGGCGACAAAACCCGCTGCACCCCCTCCCTCTCCCCGGCCAATTCCGCTGGCGGGTTCCAGCCGCACCACCACAACGCATCACAACTGGCTGGATGGGCACGGATTTTTGTTGGGCAGCTGTTGTGGAACGATGTGACTTGCTTTTCCACCCTCAAACCCAGCCTCAGACGAAACCCGACGAGCAGGATAGACGATCTGGACCCTGGCCCTTGAGGCTCAAAAGCGCGCGTTGACGTCCGTCTCGATCCCGCCGCTCTCTCTCTCTCTCTCTACCGTTGAAATGCAGTCGCGTGATGGGCCTAGTTAAGTTAAGTACTTAAGTAGGCAGGTAGGCTCGAGGGTTACAACGGCCGCTGTCGTTCCCTCTATCCTTCGTCTAGTCTTTCGGCACTAAGCTGCATAGACAATCGGCGGGCCGCTGCCCAACACAGCGGCCCGCCTTTGTCTAGGAGATGCCGGTCGTAGCATCCCGGGGTCAGCTTACATAGTCTAGTGTCTGACTGCCGCAAGCCTTGCAACGCCAGTGTGCCGGAGTTTCTGTAAGGTGGTACTCAGTTCTGTCATACATGTACCCCCGAGCAGCGCAAGGGAGAGTGCATGTGTGAATACCTCAGGCCCTAGTCCCACTTTGGGGATGGGGAGGTTGCTGTTGAGATGTGACGGCTGCTTTGAAGTCGTACCGGTACACATGACGAAGAGTGAGAACAAGAAGGCCACTGTCAAACGTCTCTTCACAGCCACGGAGGCCTGTCTATACATCTTGTCATGATGCCAGCAATAGAAGAGAGTACTCCTTTTCTGAGTTTCGGTAGCCTTTAAGCTCCTGGAAGTGATCTCGGGCGCCATAGACATCAACTTCGATTCTCTCGTTGGGGTTTAGTACGAACAAGCCTCGCAAGCACCTATGGCAGGGGACACCTCTCAACGATGCCAGCCTTTTGAAGTTGAGACTGTGTACCGTTCAATCCTCGTCCAAATAGTCAAGTGCTTGACTAAGACCAGCATCACGGCTAGCACTTGAGGAACATAGCTCTCGAGTCTCAACTACACCACCCCGCCTCCTCCTGTTCCGTCGATTTTTGCAGCCCCCTCAACCCTCCCAAAAATATTTTGCAGAAACTTTCGATGACTGGAGCCACGTCATGTCTTGGATCGAACAGTTCGATTAGCGAGTGTTGGCGGAGAACAGATCTTCAATGGGCCGGGCAGGGGGCTTCGCAAAGGATGCGAAGAACCGTGTGCCTCGTTTTCACTGGCTTGACGGCTAAAACATCAGGTTGTTACATTTACTTTTGACTCATTGAGGCCCGTCGTGTATTTTGTCATGGAACCAGGATCTAGCCGACGTTGGAAGCTGCGTGAGGCCCTCTACATGGCGCCATGGATGATCACGAACGTTTAACCTAAGGGGGCATGACCCCATGGAACTGGGTGGCAACCTCAACCCCATGTCACATTATCATACCAGACCCTGGCTTTAGCATGTCCCCCCAAACCTCCTCTGGCTACGACCCGTTGGTAGTGAGTTGTAAGCGACAGTAACAACCAATATTTCACAGACGGGGGGAGGTGCTGGCCGATGGCTTTTAGTGATATATTTGAAAATTTCCGAGATTCCTGGAACAACCAATACTGTATCCTGCAAGGAAATGTAAGACTCTGATAGAGGAATTGAGAAGAGCAAGGTAGCTGTAGACCAACAACGACAAATCAAAAGGAGACTGCAGAAACCAAATCAAAGAATATCCGTCCTCAACACGCATGTAACATCCTTCCGCTCAAACAATGCGTACGAAAAAGAAAAATCAACAAGATTCGTGACATCATAGTTCATTCCTTCGTGATATAAAGCTCCAACAAAGCAGCTTAAGGGCCTGGCTTATAAGCATTGCTGTCACTCCACTGGGTCTTCACTTCCTCTGCTTCGGCAAGTGCGCATGTGGCGCTTCATGTTGTCTTTTCTGTTGTTCGTGTAGCCGCAGTACGCGCATGTGTACTTCGCTGCCGTAGTCAGCTTGGCCAGTTCGGGGTGCTTCGCGGCCCAAGGAGCGTGATGAGCCAGAATGTGTCTGTCGAGGTCCCTTTTCTCGGGACATTTCTTGTCACAGGCGTCGTGGGGGCAGTCCAGAGGGGGGTTGTGATTGCGATCTTCGACACGTCAGCTGCCTATCACCAAGAGGAGGGGTGATAATCTCCCAGAGGGTTCTTCAAAACTTCAGAATGGGAGAGGTCTAGGCTAGAACATACAGTGCTTCCTGGTAGTGATGGGCAGCGTCAGTTACTGAGATCATCAAGAAGAGACTTCGACGCACGGGGTTCTCTGTAAACTTACGTGAAATCGTGTAGCTTAGAAAATGTCCTTGGGCATCTATCGCAAATGTGTAGGTCATCGAGAGAAGAGTTGTCTCCCGGGGAGAGTGATGGATTTCCTGAACTGGTAAAGTAATGGGTGGGAGTGTTCGGAACGCCAGGAGGAGAGTTGGTCTCCAGAAGTGCGCCAGGTTGGAAGTCAGTTGCGAAGGTGCTTGCGCCGTCAAAACCGGCCATATTAATTTGGGTGAAGGAAAAGGAACCGTTGGAAAAGGTGGCTGAGGTGTACTGGGAGAGGTTGTCTGCGGTGCTTGGGCGTATGGGAGAGTCATCCTAAGTGCTCGAGCTCAAGTTACCACCAGACGAAATCGGGTAAGTGGAGGCGTTGTAGGCCTCATCAAATGCGTAATTTCCAGAAGAAGAGAAGCTGCCGTGGTATCCTGGCTGCGAGCAGTCAGAAGTCCCAAAATCCTGGGGAAGTCCAGTGCCAGCAGGAGCTAATCCAGGGTTCATGGCCACCTGGAGGTCCTGGGGGTCCACAAAAAGCTCCTCGGTGTATCCTTGGTGTCCCATGAGGGATCCAGAGCCACCAAGCCCATTTATCATAGGGTTCTGCGTGTAATCCATGCGGTCATATTCATACGAGGAATAGCCTGCGTCGTAGGTCTGTCGGTTGGACCTGTTGTGGCTGCGTTTGGGCGCCATCAGGGCTTGATACCGGCAGATCGATTCTGGCAGAAAGACCCTGTCTACGGCTGCTACTCCCTGTGAGTCTAGAACCCACAAATTCCGTCAGTGGGTTTCAATCAGGCATTTACGTACAGTACAGTTGAATTCAGGCACTCCGAAGGAATTCCCAAAAGCTGGCGAGAGACAGATCTCTCCACGACGTCAAGTCAAGTCAGTTGCCCGCACGACTGATTCCACAGACTCTGGAGTACTTACATTTTCCGTAAATGCCTCCCCAGGTAATTTGGTTCACTCCGCGTTCGTGGGTAAGTACAGCGACAATGTGATCGCACTCAAGATCCGACAAGACAAGGCTCAGGTCACTTTTGGTCACAAGGAGAGCTCAGAGGAAAGGGGTCTGTGCCGAGAGGAATTGACAGTGGAGATATCCACGAGGGATGTCTGGCTGTTTAACCGCCGAATTCCTGGTGGGGGTTCCATCCTCGACGCGTGAGGCCTACCGCGATGAACAGGGTCAGCCCCATATCCTCACCCTATCTCACCAAATTCCATTCAATTCTGACATTTTCCATGCGTAGCGGTCAAATGTGATCTGACGGATAGTTGGGGCTGCACGCGTGGTTGGATCAAGTGCACTGCCTCAGTAGGCCTCACCTCAGTAGGCCTCAAGCATTCTGGGCGACGAGGCAGATTTTGGTAGTTGTGTGGAACCAACATCAAGGGGCCAAAAGGTGTTACTAGTCTTGTCAAAGTGCTTGAAAGCTGACGGGATCAGCCAATGGGACAACCCTGCAGTAGGCCTCACAACATCCCAAGTGGCTTAATGCAGGCTGGTCCACCAACGACATTGGGCCGTCGGCAAATGCAGGCCATCATTGCCAATGTTCCGTTGGGGGCTCCAAGGCATAGCAGACATTTGGAGAGACCGACTGGACGATGCTTCAAAGAATGGCCAGTATCACCCATTGCCTATAAAGACTTCTCAAACTCCATTTCCCATTGCATTTTCCAACCTCCGAGTGGAGCTAATTCAACAATTGCATGCTTTCCGCCATCTGTTGATTAATGACCCTTCCTCATCAACTCGCTTCAAATTTCGATCCACAAGAAGATCACCACAAGTCACTGAGGATGCCGTACTTACAAGGTAAGTCTGCAAACGTTTGACTTCGTGATTGAAAGTGACACTGACTTCGCGCAGGAACCGACACATCTTCTGAGAGTGCGCTAGTGACAGTTCCATTAGGCAAGCTTCAGCGGCGTTTCTACGAGCCACTGATTCTGCTGCTCGCACTCACCGAGGCCTACATACACATACACAACCAAGCTCCCAGGACCCCTGATCCACGGGTTGATGTGCCGTCCCACTCACCGGAGGAGCTCTTCCAAGACTTCATCAACAAGCTGTGTCAAATCTGTGATAACAAGCCAGGTGGTGGCGCCGTGACAGCGATTTCCGCACTTGAATACCCAGACCGCGTGCAGTAGTAAGTCACAGTTTCTTCTTCTTCTTTGGTCGGCGACAGCTCAATGTACTGACAATAATGCTAGTCGCTTCGCATCGAATCAGCGATCCGAGATCGAACTCTCCAAAGTGAAGTCTTACCTCATAGACATCCTAGACACACTCAAAGGTTACTCTACGACCTCTTCACTCCGCGTCAGGGCGTCCCTCTTGCGGAAGATTGTCGCCTTCAACCGACCGAGACTGCAACGTTACATCAGAGTCTTGCACCAGAAAACCCAAATATGTCTGGAGACACCCGAGATTCCAGCCGAGTTGTCCGATGCACTCCGTGAACTTCGGGAGCTGGCCTATAAGGCGGACAATCGAGAGGCCGAAGAGAGTGAATGTGGGTTGAATACCTCACATCCCAGCAAGCCAGATCGAAACATTATGACTAACTTTCCTCAAGTCTTTCGAGATTGTGCGAATCTCATACTTTTCATCAAGGGCATCTCCAAGTCTACCGTACAGAAGAGTCTCCAAGAGAAGGCCGGCTCGGATAGTCGCCGGCCTTCACCATGGGCCGAGTTGCGTCATGCTTCTGGAAGGCTGTTGTCATATCTCCAAGCCTCGAAGACCCTCATCGAAGCTCGGAGGAAATGGGAGTCTCTATTCGACGACTTCGAAGTATACTGCGTCTGCTCTTCAACGCAGATTCCCAACCCTATCAACAATAAGGATGTCAACGCAGAGGTAATCATTGGCCGGATGACAAATGATGCCACTATAATGAGTGCATTTAGGGCCGGTGCTGAGGACCTGCAGAAATTCAATCTCGACCAGAACATCAAGGAGCAGGCCACCAAGTTTTCGTTCAGACCCTATGTGCACGCGGAAGTACTCATCCACCAGTCCATCCTGGATGAGTTCGGCACGACTGGTCTACGTTCATCCCTTTTCTTCAAGGGGTACAGGTACATCGGGTCCAGCAAACCGACGTGCCGCCTCTGCGATTACTATTTCACAGCTTCCGGCACTGGCATCGAGGTGCGCGAGAGCCACCGCAATCTCTACGTCAACTGGCGCGCACCGGATGTCTTCATCAACCAGGGAGGGGCAGCAGCAGATCGGAGAAAGCACATTCTTAACAAAATGCTCGAGAGGATTCGAGAGGATACCTTCCGCACGCTGTCCGACAAGATCCCCGAGAAGAAACAGTTCGATTCCAATACTGATCCGACGTTTCCGGCGCGGAACCTTGGGACCAGTGTCGGGTCCGAAAGGGGTTGGCGTGACGCGGATTTTGATGATATAGCGGAGTCAATGAATCACCTTGATCTGCGTGGCTCTTCCAGGGAAGTACAAGTGGTACGGCCGGAGCCATCACCCAGGGCTTGTGGCTTTGATGGGGGCGATGACGATGATGATGCTGGAGGGGCTAGCCTTGGGTAAGGTTCGGAAAATAGTAGGAGTGTATGGAGGAGAACGATAGCTTTGGACGCGTCTTTCCCTTAGTTAGTTTCCTCGTTCGTTCCCGCCCGGGTTCCACGGCACCCACCCAGCACTCGTTTGCAGCAAGCAAGCGCAGGAGAAATATGTGAGCCTTTGTGACGTCTTTCAATTTCAGTGAATGAAAAAGGGTGTGATCAGACAATGTAATTCACCGCGGAGGAAGTTCAATCCAACTCTTCAGTTCCAGCTGATTCGCAGGTGGAACAAGTGTGCTTATGCCAAACCGTACGCATCGTGGCAAAATCAAAATTTCGCTCCTGAAATCCGCAAAAGAGGACTCCGGGCCATGAATGAAATATCATTTCTTCGAGTCGACTCAGGGCTTGAGGCCGAAGCCCCTTTCCTGATATGCAGTGTACTCCCAAGACCGAAAACAAATAGAGAGATGATGCACATAGATCAAAACAGAAACCACCTCAAATGCATCCCGGTATCGTCCCAGAGACTCCATAGTAGCAAGATTAACCAGTGCACATGCCAACAGTTTGCCCCTCCCAAAGTCCTCGAGACCGCCGTCGCCGTTTCTATGTTCCCACGCCTCCTAGTATGTATTCCGTAATTTCATTCCAGATAAGCATCCCAACAATAGCAGTGGTATGTACTCGTTTTCTCCTATTCGTTTGCCATGCCGATGCTGCTTGAGCTCCCACCATTGTTAAACCCGCTTGTGAATTGCTGTCGCTGCCTTTGCTGATACTGATACAGACTGTCACCCGAGTCCTGTCTTGAGAACGTCCCAGGGGTGAAGGACCCGATCGGGGTTCCTGTCCCACTGTTATAGGCTGAGACCTGGTTGCTGAAACTGTCGACCAGCGGGCTGGTCAGATCGTACTCCCAGTCCTGCTGGGGCCCCCCATTGACATCGCTCGTCCAATCCGGAAGTGGCACCGATGTTGCCAGCGAAGGCATCGACGCCGGCACGGAGCGTTGACCCGCAGCGACGCTGTTCAGTGCGGTGCTGAAGGCATTGACGTTGCTAGGATCGAGCAGCGGGTCGCCTAGGAATGATGACGCTGACTGTTCCGCACCGAGATTGCCACTCATCGAGTACATTTCGGAGTCCGGATCCGGCTCTTGCTCGTCTTTAACCATCTCCCCAAGAATACCGCCCATTTGTTGGTTGTTGTTGGCTGTGTCGGCTAGCCACGACAGAGACATGCTCTCAGGGCCGATGATTGGCGATGTGAGTGACGGTGTCAATGCCATTCTCATCCCTCCGGGCCGTTCCTGGGCAAACATCAACAGCCTTTCGGCGAACTGCGTTCTGCTATTAGGCGTCGCGCTGAGGGTGCGGACGAAGAACTCGAGCGGATCGATAGCGGCGCCTTTCCTACTGACGCCAAGAACGCCGAGGTCTCCACTTCCGGGCAAAAAGTCCATTCCCATGATGCCGCCGCTCAGAGAGCCGAGCCCACTGATTGGAGTGCCAGCAGCACTGGCGCGGTCAATTGCGCCGAGCACGTTCATGCACCAGGTGCCGATCTCGAAAATCTTTTCAAATATCCCCATGCCGTGTACTTCGACTGCGGTACTGGGAAGGCTCTGCAAAACTGCAGCTGTTGAGCGCGCGATTGCCAGCGGGAAGCCAAAATGCATGCTCTCATGCGGGGCCGTCCAACTGAGTAAGCTTTGTCGGAATGAAGCTTGCCACACGATCAGTCGAAGCCATTGCTGGGTGACCAGCAGGTCGGCCTTCTGGATGGCAGTTGGCTCCGACAATACTATCTCCTCGTCGGCATCGTCATTCGAACCAGAGACTGATGGTGCTGCTGTCACTGGCGCAGAAAAGATTGGCGCTGAGTCTGAAGATGGGGTAGTAGCACGAGATCGCTGAAGGAAAGACGGAGGCTGGGCCAGCAGATTCTGAAGCGCGAGGTATGTTGTTGCACTGACCCTCGGGTCAGACCCCTCATTCCAAGCCGATACGAAGGACTCGTCCAGAGGGGTGTAAGATGAAACCAGCTGTAGAAAGCCGGCATGAATGTCTGGGGACTCGTAGGAGTGGCGCGTTGTGGGCAACATTGGTGTCTTCTTGAACGTGATGGGTTTGTTGCGCAGAATGGCGAAAGACCTGGGCCCAATGTTAGACAGAACAGTTTGAATCCACACAGTGCTCAGGTGGCCTACCTTTCAGTGACAAATAATATCCAGAACACCCGCTGCCGACACAGAGCCTCCTGGGGGGTTAAGCTAACGTATGTTGAATCATCGTGGAGCCCCATGTCCTGAGCCAGGGTAAGCGCTTCTCTCAAATACAGCCAAGACTTTCGGTTCTGATTTATCTCGAAAAATGAAGTCGACAACCAAAATGAGGATATGACGGCGTTCAGTGACGCATCCTCCATGAAATCATAGGACTGTCGGTTGGAAACACACTCGTCAAGAAAGAAGCGGCCAGCATCTTCCCATGACGCTGGCCCGTCAAAACTGAGGCTTTTCCCGGACATGTGCATGCTAACCAGAGCACACAAGGCATAGATGAGGTTCTTTTCGGACGACGTCATCTGTCTTGTGATCATGGAACGAACAGCTGGCATATAGAGGACTGGCATGATAGGGTAGATGTGTTCATAGTAGAGCTCGACACACTGCGGGACAAGGTGCAGGAAGGGCCGGTGGAGAGGTTGGTGCTGGTCGGAGGTGAAGATACTCCTCGGCTCTGGCCCATTCCGGGGATCTGCGGCGTTGTTCCGCCACGAGACATCCTGTGGTAATGCTGTCGACTGATAGGTGGGCGCGCGGACTGGCGGGACCTCCGGTTCTGCGCTGTTGTCCCTGCTGTCTCTCTCCTTCTCACGCGCTCTCAACTCATTGCTGTGGAGCTCAGTCAGCGTCGCCTCTGACAGCGGAGACCCAAGTCAAGGGAAAGGCGCATTAAAGCGCAGTGCCATGCCTCAAGTCACCCAGTCGGCCTTGCAAGCCTCATGGGCGTCCGGGTAAGGGGTGAACAGATGAGATGAGGGTAACACACATCACGCGGCCATGGCCCCTCTTTGGACCACGCTTCCTGGGAACATGATCCCGTTTGCAGGTCAAGCTAGCATTGAGACACTGTTGACACGGAAGCTGCCCGTCGCAGCGGATTCCTAAGGTAGGACTGTCAGCACGGAAATGCCCTGTCTTGTGACCGAGGCAGAAAGTATGGTGAGATCGCAAGAGACGAATACATCGGTGGTGAGGGGAGACAGTGCCGAGCAGGGCGACACGACACACGCGGCGGTTGGAGAAGCGTCAGAGGGAGAGGCGGTTGGGGGGGGGGGGGCAGGCCAGGACAAGGCACACGTACGTCGTCTCCTGCAGTGATCACAGACGGTCCGTTTGGACTGAGAGGCCCTTGTGGGCGAGGTGGAGGGGCCGGTGAAGGTCGAGACTGGGTGGCCGTCAAGGTCGGTGTCGGCAGCGGCGCCGGAAGGGCCCAGACGAGCGGCAGGGTCGGACTCGGGGGCTGGGGCGGGAGGCACGGCGGATACGTAGTCGGAAGAGTCGTCTTCGGTCTTCATCCTGGGGGCGGAAGCGCAGGATGGGGGGAGGGGAGGGGCGGGACAGGCAGGTGTTCGGTGTTCCGTGACCCGTGATTCCGTGATCCGTAAGGGGTGACTAATGTCCGGGGTGTGGCGGGATACAGGGGATCCGCTCAGAACAAACTCGACATAGTGATAGCCGGTAGGGCGGGCCGAGTCATCAAACAACAGGAGGGTTTGGCGGACGAGAGAGGGCGCTGGGTGAGTGAGGCTCCGCGAGGGTGAGAGAAGGTTGCGAGTCTTCAGCGAGAGATGGAGCGACGGCGGGCGGGCAGTTAGGGCGGAATGCTCGGGGCCGGGACCGATCGAGGTCAGGAGGGCGCAGGCGGCAGGTCAAGCTCAGGGCAGAAGCTGCGCACTGACTTGACTGGCTGGACGATCGGAGGGTGGGATAAGATGGGATGGGATGAGATGAGTGGATGATGGTGAGTCGCGATGGGAAAGCTGCGGCCTTGGTGAGGGAAGATCATTCAGGACGGGCTTTGGAGTCTGGAGGGGTCGGCCTCCCACTTCCCACTACCACCCTCTCTCTCTCTCTCTCTCCAAAACTCTCCAAATGCCCACTGCTCGAGCGATCGATGGCAGGCTGGCAAGAACCTGGACGGTAATGGCTCCTGCCGCGTTCCCTGCCCTGCCCTGCCCTGGCTATTCTACCAAGGTACCGTGCCTACCCTCCTGACCCTCCAGTGCCAATAAGCTCGAGCTAGGTTTCTGGCCAAACACCCCTCTGCTCGAGGCTCGCTCCTTGCGGCTGCGTTTCCGTCGCGTTGCGTTGCGGACTCTGGCCGTGCCCTGCTGCAGATAAATGCGGGGAAACCAGGATCTTGTCGCATCCAACTCCTGCAACGGCTTGCAACTATACTAGCGTCTTCACTCGCCTCTGCTCTGCCGTGTCGATGGTGTGGTGTCCCAAGAGAGAAGACTTTTTCCTTGGTGACGGGGTGTTCATCACCTGATGCCGCTTGGTGCGCCCCCGAGATTGAGGCAGGCTGCATGGAGGGTGGGAGCATCAAGGCGAAGCCGCGGGCCCAGCACATCATTCCACCTGCTCCGACTCCCTTCGGGGCTTTGATTGCCCATCATCCATCATCATCACCACAATCATATGCCATGGCCTATATGCGCGGTACACTATTACAGGACCATGTCGCATCCCACTATTTTAGTCCGGCCGGGCAGACTAGGGCATCGACTCGCCCGTCTGTCTGCACCTGCCAGGACTCAGGAGATTTTTCTCTTCTCGACTCGAATGGAGCCTTTCAGAGGGGCCCGCCGAGAGGGACCCCCGTCGGCCAAGTGGCTCTGACAGGGCAGAGAGATCGGCCAGAATGGGTCTTGCGGTGGCTCGAGCCCCCCTGACAAGAGACCCATAGGCCCACCCCTGGCCCCTGAACTTCAGCCGCAAGACCTCACGGCATCAAACCACGTAAGTTGCTGGCTCCGCCTGCAGAAAGCTTGATTGGTGCCATGCGTCATGATAGCAGCGCGGTGGGCTGCGGCTCAGGAGTCTTCAGCCCATCCACCTTGTCTGCTGAGGGATTTGAGCCATGCCCTGGCCAAACATGATGGTCAGACGCTTTGTATGTTTCTTTGACGCTATGATATGGTATGATCATCACGTATCTACTGTGCTGTCCCGTACTGTACAGCCGGGGCCGCAGCTGCAGCGGCACCGCTTGAGAACCTCATCACAGTTCTTCTTTGAAGAACTTCTCTTCACTCCCCTGTCCCTCATCCCCGTCCCCGTTTCCGTCTCCGCCCTCGGACTCGGCCTCACCTTCGCCCTCGCCCTCTTCGTTGTCATCTTCCACGATGCCCCGGATCTCTGGCACCTCTCCAGGCAGTTCAACCACCTCGAGAGTCCAGCCTTTGTCCCCCGCGATCTTCTCCAGCTCCTTGCGGAATTGATCAATAATGTCCGGGTCCAGGTTGAGCTTCTCCAGCCCTTCTTCGTTCATTACCTCCACCTGTCCGCCTTCGGCCTTGCTCAGCGCTTTGGCAATTGTCTCGATCAGCGGCTTCGTCGAGGCCCCCTTGCCCGCAACGAATCCTCGAGGTGGTTTCAACTTGGGTGGAGGTTGGCTATCATCCGTGCCGTGAAGTTGTTTGCTCCCAATAACGATGCCCCCAATCTCCATGCCACTGAACCTGTTGTTGCTTTGCGCCTCCTGTGGTCTCTGCGTGGCGTCCGCGGCCTTGCCATCATCCTCGACTTCCTCCTGGCCCTGAAGAGTGCCAGCGGCCTCCGCAGCCTCGATGCTGTTGCGCAGTCGCCAAGCATTCGCCTCTTCTTCAGAATCGAAGATACGTTGACAACTGATGGGATGTGCGCGGGTCTCCTTCGGTGGCAGGAACGCGACATCCTCGCACAGGCGAGGCGTGTGAACCAGCATGAGGTATGAACACGTAGTAATCTCCTTGATCCAACCAATGCGATCGCCGGTCGAGCCGGGGTTACAGTGGTACTGGATCTCGATGGTCCTGTCGCGCTCCGTCAGATCGCAAAGCGTGCCGCCCCCCATGCGCTGTACTAGATAGCGCTGGTCGCCCTTGACCTGCAATTCGGTGTGTGGAGGAGGCTTAAACTCGGTTTCCTGGCTGTTGGTGTCTGTTTGTAACTCTTTGTTCTGTTTCTTGCTTTTCTTGATGCTGTGAGGTTGTTGCACCCTGCCAAGCACGTACTCCTGGCTGTGTGGATCTCTAGCCGGAAGGCCGCCCTTCATGTTGGTGGGGAGCGCATGGAACTGGACGATATCCTGTCCGTAGCAAAACTTGTAACTCCACCAGCCTGACACGAAATAGAGGCACTGGTTCTCAAGATCGCTCATGAGCTCCCACCCTCGTGTGTTGGCCCGCGCAAGCTCGCGGGCCTCTTCTGCCTTTGCCAGGTCTGTCGCAGTCTGGTTCGGGGCAGGAGGTGGGGCCAGGACAGGAACGGAACAGAGGAACCTGGAAGGTGGGATATTGATGATCTCAAACTCCTCGGACACCTCTGGCATGCCGTCTTCCGGATCGCCATCTTGACCGGCGTCTGCCGGTGCGGACTCGCGGATCTGGCTGGTGAGGTCCGTCTGCGAAGAGAAATCGGCGGTGTACGTGGTCTGGGCGGATCGGGAGGATTCTATGATTCGTTGTGCGTCTTTCTCGAGAATTATGGTGTCTGGAAATACGACCTCAAACTAACGGGTTTGTCGTCAGCATTTGGACGACCACGTGTGAGAGAGCGACCAAGGGACAGCAGCGACTCGTTTACCTGAGGGTATGCCAGCATGTCATCGTGGATGCTAAACCCAGGCTGCCGAGCTCTGCAAAGCTGCAGGCTGGCCAACAGAACGAAATTGAGACGGCGCATCATGCCGCTAAGCACTGTTCTGGCTCACATCAAGGTTGCGAGATGGATACTTGTGGGGTGCACGAGCAAATGGTAAATGTGCAATCAAGAGTGTTTGATGCTAATAGTCAGGCACTGACGCTGGTTGTTGTCTGTCTGTCAGTCTGCGAATTGAGAAGTGGCATCAACGGTGTGCACAGACCACCCAAGCTGTCTGCCTCGGCTGACACGGTAGCGATTACTTTCAACGTTCAGTGGTCGCTATTAAAGCTCAGGGGTCGCTTCCTTCACTACAATGTCCTTCTCAACTTCAAAAATTGCACTCCTCCATACCATGTGTCTCACAGCGTGGACTCATGTCGGGGAAGCGACCACCTTTCTCTACCGGCCTTTGTGGTCCCTCGCAGGATCCGTTTTGGCTAACCATGTTCCGCCCAATATCTCGCGAGTAGTCACACCCTTCACGCTATCCCGGATTTAGCACACTGCATCCAGATTCGACTGCGCAGACAGGCAGAGTCTCTGCTGATCCAGAGCTTCCCACAAGTGATGATCCAGACGCCGTAGCAGCCAAGCGCCGCGTTGTTGGGCCCTCAGCCTTGGCATGGGTGTGAATGTCATGTTCACCACTATTGATCTTAGCGAAATATCAGCACCCACCATCACCTCAAGCAGCCTCCGGTGTCCGGCCGGAACTTCCCTCGTGGATCTGGACCCTGCATAGCCAGGAGTGATGAATATGGAGGATCAAACCGATCGTCGACTGACATATGCCCAGGTCTGGGCTGCGCGAATCGATTGAGGAACCTTGGAAGGGCCGATATCGACTCGCGGGCAGGAGTGGAGCCATCCTGGGAGGAAGGACTGTCTCGCTCGTGGGCCTGTCGACAGCATGAGGTAATTTGATGTTGCTCGGTGGTACTGAGACGCATTGCGGCCGGACGATCCGAAGTATGAGGGGACATGATGCAGCGGGCCGGTCTGCAGGTTGCGTCCATTAAAAAAAAAGCATCCGGGTCCAAGGAATGGTCTCGTTGCCACCCCGTGCGCGGTTTATTTTGAGCCACCTGCCTGGCTCTCGGTGCTCGACAGGTGCAGATCTAACCAATTGAGCCGGAGCAAGCCGATCCTGTGCTGTTGGGTGATGAATATGCAGAATATCGGTGTATGAATTCCTGTTTACTCCTCAAATGCACCGCAGTCCATTTTGATAATCACATGCGGCCCTGAGGGGAATGCCTGTGAAAGCACACGCGTTCTTCTTTCTTGATTTATCCTCGAGTCGTGCTGTGAGTCGAGGTGGAGAACACGCTTCGATCTGGCTTGGCAGTGCTCTCAGAGTCCGTCCATTGTTCACATGTTCAGTACATGCGAAGATGTGCAGCATATGCGTATTCACTTGCCTTCACTCTGGGCAAGAGATATGGGCCAACATCTGTGAAACGTGAATCACGAGCAATCTATCTTGCAGTCAGCTTGTTTCGGGCACTCACGGATGGATGGTCTGCCCAGCTATTTGCTCAGTGATCCAGGCTGGACAGCTTGTACCGAGCGAAGAGGAGGAAAAGAGAAGCCAAGAGAAGGTCTTACGGAATCAAATTCCTTGGGATCCATATCTTCCGTAGCAACCGGGGTTTCTTTGCCCGTGCCAATGTCGGCCGGGCCAAGAGTGTCTGTGTTTGTGGCAAGTGTCCGCGAACTTTATCCAAGGCAAGTACCCACATCGAAACTAAAGAACAAAGTCGAGACTTGTGACAGTGCGAGTGACAAGAGCATTTGCATGAGCGCCAGTAAAATCAGCAGTCCAGCTCCCCGCTTCTCTGCTGTCAGACTCCTTCACATAAGCCTCATACTCTCTGTTACACTGCCGATATAGGCCTTATGTGACTGCTCAATGGTCTTCTGCAACTCTTTCGCCTCTTTCCCGAAGGCTTGTCTCGAGTTTCCAAACTTGCGGTGTCTCGGCCACTTCTAGCATGATACAGCTATTCTGGATGCCCTCGTCTTGGTTGTTGACTTCACATGCTGTCTCGCTCGCTTTGGATGTAGCTTCGGGGCCAAACAGTTCAGCCCATCGTTGTGTTCTTCAGGAACTCGTACTGTGGCCAGCCAAAACTGTGCATATTCACGATCAAGAGCGGCCCCGTTCTCACAAGCATCACATCCGGCCCCAGGGGTTGTCCCTTTTGCTCAAGGTTTCAAGGTTGCCTTGTGTTGTGGCCATAAACGTCTGCTCTTCATGATAGACAACACTATTACTAGCTGTCTCTTAAAAACTTCCGCCATTCCTGAAACTCTTCGTTCCGGATGCAGCTGATTCAACATTGAGTCAAATGTGACAGCCCCTGAACATGGACCATCAAGTGAAAACATGGCATCTCGCTGACTTCAGCAACTACCATTACTTATGCACGAACTTTATATCTGTCTGTTATGAGCAGTAAAACGTAATTCCGAATTGAGATTGACAGGAAGAGAAAACTGCTAGTACCTGTTGTTTCTGCAGTATAGGCTAGCGCGCCATGGTTTACTAGAAGTTGACTAAGAGGTTGCCCAGCAGGTGACATCGAATGAAGTGCGTGAATCTGCATGATCATGGCATCCAGATTGTACTAGTAAGCACTGAGGCGATGATAAAACGGCACTTCTGTGAAGCCATCATGCATATCACCTCGTGATCGCTCGCTCAGAGAGCCACCCGTCCATTCAATTAAGAGTATAATAGACATATCGCTTCACTCTTTCCGAGAGGTCGCGTGGCGACGGCTCTGAAACCAAATAGTCGGACCTCCCAGTAGAGTTGTCGTCGTTAAAGAACCTTTAAAGAACCGACACCGCACACGCCCCAATCTCCCCTTGCCCGGTCAAGGAGATCATGTCCAATTTCCAGATTCGCTATTGTCCGGCAGCTCGCTCGACCACGCCACTGGAAGTCTCGAGCGGATCTCAGACGGATGCGGCGGCCTCGCCTAGGTTGGCACTTGACTGCTTGGAAGCTGTGTATTTCTTGCAAAGCGGCTTGTGTCTCAAGTCCAGTCCTTCTTCTGGCAGGCCGCACTGCAGTAGAAGACAGAACGGCACGCACCGCATGCTTTCAGTTGTGCTCGGGAGAGCATAGTGCCTCCAGCAGTCACACACTGCAGGTGTGAATGTCAGCAGCAAGCAACATTTGGCGGGGACATGACAGCAGTCACAAGAGAAGATTGCTCACATTGTCACAACCACACAAGGTACGCCCCTTGTCCGCACCCTTCAGACGGATTTCGCGTGCGCCTGCGAAGTCCCCGCGCGCCTCCAAGACTCGCGCCATGTTGTCCCGGGTCGCAGCGGCGTCCTGACGCGGGCCGGCCTCCAGGCCGCCAAACGCAGCGTCGTCCCTGACCTTGAGGGACTTGCTGTAGGCGTCCGCGGCTTCGTCGAGCTTGCCAGCCCCGAGAAAAGCACTGCCGAGCCCGTTGAAAGAGAGCGCCGCGTCGACGGACCGCTCGCCGAAAAGCCGGATCTTGGTCTGGAGAGCCTCCTTGTGCAGGCGGATGGCCTCGTCGTGGCGGCCCGCATCCTTCGCGATGTTCGCAGCGTTGTTCTTCTGAATGGCGGCCATGGCAGCCATGGCGTCGGCCTCGGAGCCCATCAACTTGTTGCCTGCGAAATATGCCATGTTGCGAGGTGTTTGGGAGAGTGACGGTCAGTATTCGAGTCGAGTTGACCGCTTGCGTCGACAATTCATGTGCCGTCTCGAATTGTGATGGGAAGCAATGTTTGCTTGAGTGCAAACATGAAGTTTTCTCGAATCATCGATGCATGATAACAGATTATCCCCTCCGAAGACGGTGCGGGGCCTTAAACTTTGCAGCCCTTTTTCTTCTTCTTCGCAAACCCCGTTCTTTACAGATTCACACACGTCCGTGAAATGTGCCGTTGCAAGAGTGAATCCGACATACCCCACTATGTGAGACGAGACACCAGTTTTCACAGGTGGTTCAACTCAAAATAGAACAAGTGTGCCGATGTGCTTATTGTTGGCATATATCTCACAAAGACACAACAGAAACCATTTGACCACATAATAATTAATTATCGGCCAGTAAGCTCAAAGTGAAAGCGGACGTCGCGTGTTGAAATCGGCATAGTGTTCCAACTACCTGGCAATTGACAAGTCGTACTCTTGAAAATGTTAACATGTAATGATACGACCAGAAGCATTGATAGTAACAGTGTACTCAATTGCCGAAATATTTTGGCAAAGCCCCAGAACATCCTCAGAAGTTGAACATGAAGTTGAGACTAAGCAAGGTCTCACGACGCTCGGCAGACAAACAGCCTCTTTCGTTCAATGGCACTGTTGGCGTGGCCCAAAGTATTCTGCAATGGTCTGAGGGAATCGAGACTGTTCGAAGTCAAATACAGGGTCATGGGGCAAGTGTGACCGACGACTGCATTAGCAAACGTAGGGACAAGGCCTGAAGACCATTGAAGATGTGAGCTTGAGAGGCTTCGATGTTCTCATTATGTTCTGTGAAGGATATGGACAAGCAGATGGCCGTAAGAATGCCGTCGAGACACTACGTTCCTCAGCTGTTATTGTTGCCCCTCCTCCCACCCTTCTTACTCCTATCGACGTGCTCCTGCAACACCTTCCTGGTCTGCACAAGACTCCTCTTCTGCTTCTGCTTCGCTTTCCCGATGGTCATCAAGAAGTTCTTCTTCCTTGCCTTCTCCTTGTTCGACGTGGACTTGCCCTCGGCATCCTTCTTGGACTTGCGGATGGCCTGCGTGGACTTGTGCTCTTCGCGGTTGGGCTTGCCCTCCCTGGCCAGGGCGACCCTCTCCTCCTTGGTCGTCTTGCGCAGCTTCGCAGGCAGCTCGATCTGTTCTGCCGTCAGGGGGTCGTCGGCGTGCCTGGCTGCAAGCTCCCGGGCGTGCTTTGAGCGGTTGCCCATGGCCTTGTCGAGGTTGGCTTGCAGGCGCAGCTCTTGCAGCTTGGCCAAGTCTGCCGGCGTGAGGATGGTGGTGGTGGCGAGCTTGGACATCCGCTCGACTTCTGCTGCCGCGCTGGACTTGTCCGCGTCCACAAGCTCTGGTGCTTCCGACGAACCTTTCCTCTGCCGCTTGGACGCTGGCTCCCCGTCTTCATCATCGCTTGAAACGGCGATCCAGCCCCCAGAATCACTGCTGTTTACGGAATCAACCTCCCAGTCGCTGTCGTCGGAGACATCAGCTTCTGGGTCCTCATCATTGCCAGCTTCTTCTGGCAGACCCTTTGCCACACGCTTGCGCTTCCTCTCTTCCTCCTTCCACTTCTCAAGCAGCTCAAGGCCCTCAATGCCGCCAGCATCTAGCTCTCCAAACTTCCGCTGTTGCAGGTCTCCACTTCGCAGGTTTATGGTGGCATTCTTGCCACGATCTCTCTTCTTGAGCATCTCTGCACCAACCTCGCGGTACAGAGACAACAAGCCCTTGGCAGCCATCATCGTACCCTTGTCCTTGCTCTTGCGATATTGTACCAGGTCTTGAAGTAGTGTTTCCGTCATAGCCAGCGGCTGACGCACACAGACCTCGCGGATGGAATTCAGGCCAGCGGCTGCCACTTCCGCTGCCGCAGCTTCTGAGACGAACTCGTTCGCGATCTTCATGATCAAAGGCTCCAGAGCGTCGGGCGGAACGAGATCGTGCGTTGCTTGAGCCAGACATGCCAGAAAGGAGGTGACGGACGGTTGTTTTGGCGTGAGGAACTTGATGAACCAGGAGTAGAGATTTATGATCGTGAGCTTGTGCAGGCCGACCAGCCGGGTGACCAGCTGCAACACGAGCAGCTTGCTCTCCAAGGCCAGCTTTGTCTTAGTATTCGAGAGGTGCTTCTGAAATAACTGCTCGGCAAAACCCTGGGGGTCGTGGAGCAGGTGTAGAGCAGAGAAGTTCAAAGGATGTGGCTGACCCTTCTTGCGCTCTTGCCTCTTGACCTTGTCGACAGCAGATCTGTACTGCCTGGCTTGTTTCTTAGACTTCTTGTTGATGCCATGCTGGTGCTGCAATTTTTTCAGATCGACAGCCTCGTCATCACTGCTATCATCCTCCATTTCCTCTCGCTCCTTGTCGCCTCCGAGGAAGAACCTGACTCCTCCAACTACAACCTTCTCGCTGTCGGCTAGACATGCCTCTTTCATGACCTGTACGGGCTTCGCGTCTGTCCATATTTGCCGCCGCCACATCTCGCGCGTCAATCGCACAGCCCATACTCCCTTGGGTGATGTCTTGTCGGAGGTGATGAGGATAGAGAGCACATTTTGGACCGTTCGGTTGAGAGGGTGGTTCGTGTGTTTGGAATTTGAGTTTCGCAGGTCGCTAACGATCTTCTGGTACAACACTGCCCGGAGACTCTTGCTGGGTGTCGATACAAGGATTGGGAACAAGGTGGTCAGGAGGTACTCGGAAGAGATGATTTCTTTCCTTCGCAGCAGCACCAGGCTTCCGACCAGCTTCTCGCGCACGTCCGGGGAAAGGATGGCATGGTGCTGCGTCAGCACCTCCTTGAGGTCGTCGGGAAAGGCTTTGGTCTCTTCCTTGAAGCAGTCGGCAACGTGGGCGATGAAATCGATCTTGTCGTGGAAATCCTGCGACACATCTTTGGTCACGCTCGCAGGGTTGTCGAGGAACACCTCCTTGGTGGAGAGATAGGCCGAGTACTGTCTTTGAAACTCATCTGCATAACTCTGCGGATCCGACCGCACCTTGAATTGAAGACTGGCGAGATCTGCGTCGAGTTTCTCGAGTGCTCCGACCTTCCTTTTGCCCATGGTTGCGGAAGGGATCACCAACGAATCTGGACTGTCTAGATTTGGCAGTCGAGATCTCGTCGGCTTGAAAGGGAGGAAATTCTCAGTGGTCCATCGGGCGCAAGAAAACATACACGGGCCAAAAATTCCTGTATCGATAAGGCTAATCTTATCGAGCTCGATGTGGGGCTGACACAGGTGAACCGGGACCAGGGGGCCATAATTTTGGAGGATCAAAACGTGGAGCCTAAATCATGCAATTCAGGTTCAATAAAATAATACGACTTCGGAGTACTGCGAAGACGGAAATGACTAAATGATGGAAAAATTGTCTTGTAGTCGGACACGGCTGCGGCAAGGCTCGCTCGGGCGGGAAAGCAGCATAAATAGATTGTGCCTGCACAGCACAGAGGCAGGACTAACAAGAGACCTCGGTTTCTGGGCATCTGGACTCAAAAGCTTGACCATTACGTCAAGTATGCCTGGTATTCGTGATTTACACCAAGGGAGCGATGTTGTGTTCTCCCATCCCATCCCCAAACCAATGCACCGCAGCCGCAAGCACTCCTCTCTATCTACTGCCCTTCAATGCCTCCGCCTCCCTTCCAAAAACTCTTATCAACCTTGTCCTCTGCTGCAGGACTCGCTCGATCGTGCTAAGCAGTGAGTCAGTTGTTGTTGTTGTTACCTGATGTGAAGTAGAATGAGGGTAGCTCTGAGCCCCTAGGCAGGGACGAGAACAGTTCCGAGCTGCGACTTACTTTCTTCTCAAACTCGGCGTTGTGCCTATCTACCTCCTCCTGTTGCTCCTTCGTGAGCTTGTCTGTCCCTTCGCCCGGGATGCTGGCGTTGTTGATCTTGGGCCGCGGAGGAGGGTTCTCGGAGCTGGAAAGTGGTTCGCCGCCGCCGGTCCGACCCTTCGCACCGACGCCAGCTAGGCGATCAGTGGAGGGGACGTTGCCGGTATCAACCTGGCCAGCCCGGTCGTCTTGCTCCTCGGCATCCTTGGAGCGTGAACCTCCCGATTGAGCAGAAGCTCGCTCGGCATCTTTAGGGGCTGACGAGGCATAGTGTCGTCGGGCCGAGATGGGGAGGGCCACCCTGGTCGTCGATGTGGAGGCGGAGACGGGCGGGATACGGGCGCCCCGGACGCGGAGAGCGAGGCGGTTCATCTTGAATTGCTTAGGTACTAAGGTACCGCACGGCAGTGCAAGTTCAGGTGTGGGTATTGTGGGTAAGGTGAGACGTAAGACTGGTGCTGTAGGTTGATTGTTCCTCGATTGCGTGGCTGTGTAGGGACTTGAATGTCGTCAATGCGCAATAGTTGATGAAAAGGGTTTTCCCATTCGGCGGGCAGCAGTCGACTCGAGATTGAGAGCAAAAAGTGACGATTTTAGGCTCTGTTGTTGCTCAAGGAAAGCAAAGGGATGCGACAGCTGGGCGTATCAACGCCAGTGGGCTTTCTAGTGTGTCTATCTAATGCTCCTAGGATTGCCAGTGATGATATCATCCCGTTGATACAAGGGGCGATCAGTCCCTTAATCCGTCCATCACAACAAACGTGATGCAATGACGCAACTTGTTCTGCCCCCAGCACGTGTACTACATGTAGAAGTGTGCTAGACCAAATGCTGTTCGCAGATCAATGAACTGGAGACAGGCAACAGGCTGAGACCACACAGTACCTTAGGGGGAGCTATGTAAGCAACGACCGCCAGCTCATTGCTCGTCGCCTTGCTCTGATGCTGAAATGGGCATGGTGTGTTCTATTTCTCTTCCAGTGCGCGTGTTTTGTATTATGCAACACGGTGGCAGGTCCACTTCAACAAACTCCCATGGCATAACCTCCTATGAGACGACCTTCTTTGGGATAACCTCCCACAGGATAACCTCCTATGGTATAACCTTCCCTGGCATAACGTCCGATTTCATGTCATTCTCCCTCTCTCTCCAAGGAAGGCCTCCGGAAGGCCTTGAGGATGGGTAATCCCGGCCGCACTGGCTGACACAGGAGAAAGTGGCTTGCGATGCTGCTACAACAACCACAAGCAAACTTGGTGTCAAGTGGTGTGTGCGATTCGAAACTCAATTCGAGATTCTACATTAATTCCACCGCTATGTCATATGTACAGCCTGCATTGCCAGATTGCTTGCATGGCCACATTGCGGGGCGTTTGCGCTTGTGTGAGAGCAAGCAGGCTGCGCCCCGGTGGTGCTGACAGCTGCGTCCACCTCGGGATCATCGCAGGTAGGTAAGCTACCTTGTCTCGGGTGCATGTAGATGTGGGCTGGGATCGATTTTCTCTTCCTCGTGAGGTCGAGGGTCTAGATCCCAATCGTCTCGGTCAGCGGAGACGACATAAGCGATGTTATCGATCCCGTTGACCCATTGATTCATGAATGACACAGGTTCAGTTCTTCGATCATGCAGGCGGGAATGGCTTGCAGTCTGCCCAATGCAGGCTGTTTATCCACATCTGCCCCAAGTGCCCCAGAACCCATGTCGCAGTGGACGGCCGAGGCAGCTGCTGCCTGCAAGGTGGAAGCACGACACACAACGCGACACCAACCCCGTGTCTCCAGCTTTCAAGGATGGCGGGCTGGCGGCTGGCGGGCTGCAAACTCAGGGGTGGGGGTGTTATGGTCGAAGGAGAGATGCTATAGAACAGATGACAGGGTGCAGTGATTTGCAGGCCGCCGGTTAACAGACCGCATCTCGGACTGGTCGAGACTGCAATGGCTGCTGGCTGCCTTTCTTACACTTTGGATTTTGCTTTGCTGCCGTCCAGTTCTCTACTGCAACTTCCACTGCGCGGGTACCGATACATGTACCTGACAACAGCTCTGGGTCGTACAGCAGAGCACAGCACAGCGCAGTGCAGCACGAGACCCGAAGGCTGGTGGCTTCGCCTTTCACCAGCAAGTAGGGGCGTGTACTCTGATCATAGTGACAACGCTCACACTCACCTTGGCCGATTCCTGCACACTGACTCCTCGGCTGGCAAGCATCCAAATTGGTGGGCCTGAATTGTCAGCGGCAGGAGTCGTACCTGATGGATGAGCTTTGCATCTTGCCCTGCAATCCACGGTCCACTGGTCTACTAATTATGTAGTCTACAGGACGGTGGACTGCGCAGGAGGAGCAGGTACAGGTACGCAGCCCGTCCTCCCGATCGGAAGGATGGGACAGCCCCCACCGCTCCCACTCTCCGCCAGTCCACCTCTGTACTGGCCCACTGCTAGCGCTCCTAAGCGACTCGCTACCCTCGAATCAAAAGTTCAGCTCCGAGCCTCCGACTCCTTCGCACCCCCTCCCATTGCGCACCCCCCTCCTCACCAACCCAACCAACATGCATTACAAGTGCCACACTCGCACAAGGACCACCCGACTTCTGGCAGAGCCTCGCCCTCACAATGTACAATAAACATCCTGCGCCCCATGGGCGGACTAGTAATGGCTTCCCTCCTGTCTCTTTCATAGCTGCTCCCCTGCTGCATTGAGCTCCAGCCCCAGCCCCAATCCCAATACAAGACCTGTCTCTCTTTGGACTCCGTTGTCAAGTCTGCTTCAGTGATCCATCGCTCCGTTCCCACTTCATAAACCCCACTGGGCTCTCTCTACTCTCGCATAGAACTTCACCCCAAGTCCGGTTCTCTGAGGGGGCCACATCGCAGAGCCTCGCCATGGCCGACGTCGCTACTCCCGACTCTGTTGCCGCCAATTCTCCCAGTGGCGGTGGTGCAAGAATTGGCCGGCCTCCACAATGGACAGAGTCACGGTCCAGGAAACTGGCCAGGCTGTACATGTATACCACCCTGCCTATGGAGAAGATCATCAAGGCCCTCTTTCCCAACGACGATGTGAAGTATGACTGCTGCCGATGTGTTTTATTCTCCGATTTGTTCCATCTGCGAGTACTGATAATAGTGCAGGAAGAACTCGGCGCAGAAGACACTGCATAAAATGGTCGGCCATGACCCAAGGCCACTGCGACCCGTCAACAGGGAGGATATGAACACCCGCTTCAAGCTGCTCCACAAACGCAGCCAGCGTCGCCGGCGAAGCGATGGGGCCCCCGATGATCAAGAAGAGGGCGTCATGGCCAGGTTGAAGGAAGAGCTCGACACCCCGTCCTTCTCAGAAGTCTCCCGTTTTGACGATGCGGCCATGCTCAAGAGCCCACAACTGGACGTGCCCTTTGATTTTGCTTCACCAAGCACTATGGCTTCAGCTTCGCCAGGCCTTGTCTGGTCTGCTTTTCCAAAAGACGAATATCAAGCTCCCTTTCAGCTTCCTTTCCCGCGCCCACCTCGTAACGATACCGTCTTCACTACATCGACTCAGATGAGCACCGACAGCATCAAAAACCTCAGGAACCGCATTAGTGTCTCGACTGTCTTTGCTAAGCAGGTGTCTGTCCTGATGAGCAGGCTCACGATCGGTAGTTCTGAGAACCTCGGGAGCTCACCATTGCGCACGCCTTCGGACTTCCCGATGCACCACAGCCCAACCGCAACTGGCCCAACGCCGCATCCAGGACTGGCTGTACCGGGCGATTTCATGATTTCTCGGAGACTCATTGCCCAGTGTCATGCGCAAAAACATTTCGCGAAATCCCCAGGTGAAGGTGGCAACTCGTGCTGGTGTTCCATTGCGGACGACTTGGCAGATTTTCCCGAGGCCTTCTATATCACTGAAAGGGGCGAGACTTGTGATCGCGCGTCAAATGCCTGGCAAGGGTCCGTGAATGTTTCGTCTGCAGACCAATTTGGCAACACGCCTCTCCATCTCTTCGCCGCGTTGGATAATCAGCAAGGTATCGAAATCACTTTGCATCTGCTCGAATCGCGGCGTTCAGATCCCTGCATGGTCAACAACGCACGCCAGACGTTGCTTCATGTCCTAAGTCCCACGTGGTTCTGTGCAACGAACGACTTAACTATGCCCCTATACAAGCTTTTGAACTTCCTCTACACGAGTCACCAGGACTTGATCTTCGCTCCCGATGTCTTTGGGCGGACGTTCTTCCATCAACTCGATCGATTCGTACACGATCCCAGCGTGATCCACAACATCATCCAGCACTATCGGCCTGCAATCCCACGGGATGCCTTTGGCATCACGCCGCCCTCGCGCGTTGTTGACACCTCGTTTGCTCCACCCAGACGCACGGGCACGACGGCGCTCTCGCCTCTGGCCGAAGAGGTTCCGGAAGACGACTTCGCAATCAGAGATGTGGGACTGGCATCCATTGTGACGGAGGCATACAACAACCCCACTCTCGAGGATGACGAGGGCCGGAATGGACTGCATTGCTTGGCAGAAATGCACTTCACCACCAGCACCCCCAGCAGTCCAGATCCCAATACCCCGAATCAATCTCAATCATCAATCACCAACCCCAAAGGTTCGCTCAAGCGAAAACATGGCAAGGAGGACGCTGAACGCCTCAAACCTATCACCCAGAGATTCCAATACCTTCAAGGTCTCTTGACTCCAGTGAATCAGACAGCACCGCCCAATGTCAACCACTACGACCTTAAGGGCAACACTGTCATGATGGCCTTCGCAGCGCAACTCTCTGACGATAAGGATGATAAGAGCGGCCAGTATATTGGAAGAATATTCGATTTGCTGATCGAGAAGGGGGCGATACTCGACGGACGGAACCGCCGGGGTGAGACTGCTCTCCTCGTCGCTGCAAAATGTGGCAACAAGCATGTCGTCAGCAAGCTGCTCGACAAGGGTGCGAATCTACACGCGCGCGACAAGAGCGGGAGGTCTATCATGGCTATTATCGATGCACAGATTGCGCTTTGTTCAAAGGATCTCCCGTCATATGGGAGACTAGAGGCTGTCAGAGCAGCAGTGCTAGCCAAAAAGCTTGAGGGGGTAGAGGACGAGCCGAGCTTTTTGGATGAGTGGTCCTGGCCCCAGACACGACAAATTTAAGGCTCCGGGGTTCTATGAACACTTGGTTCCGTTCCCTGAGGAGTATCTTGTCATTGTCCTCGTCATTCGAGGCTGGGTTTTCCCACCATCATAGGCAGTGATGTGGTCATGAGTCACGCTTTTTTTCTGTATATTATTTTGTGATGGATACCCCTTTCAATTACTCTGGAGTTATTAACAGGAGTTCTGTGGCATTTATGGCTCTGTCTAATCTCTCGTATCTTCATCTCGGAGGCTGTCAGGTTATCTTGGGAGGCACAAAGGTGGTATCTGGGTTGTCACTTCGATAAACATGGATGGGAGCCCGGCGTTTCTCAGTACATAGCTTGCGCCATCAGGGAGCACAGATTTTATCGATGCATGGCCACTCTCTAGGCACCCAAAAATAAGCTTGTCGCGTACAGATATCATTCCGATATTATCCAGAGCATGCCCTATCCTTCATGTCCAGAGATTTCTCGACTATTCAGACTTCGAGAGTCTTTGAGCCCTGGAGGTGCAGGAACGAGCCCATTCCTCCCTGGAATTATGGTCTCTACTCCCAATTCCTTTTCTTCGTCTTACCCTGTGATGGTCACATACCGAAAGGCTGTATGTGTGGCCCAATGAGTGGCTTGACATTCCAGGGTGTTGCAGTCGTGGGAGTGGTTGAGAGAGGTTGGAAGCCGGGGCCCCTCTGGCGTCCCGTCGTGCGACCTCATATGGACAGATTTAGAATGCATATGATCCCAATTTAGACACGAGAGACATTCCATTTATTCCGATCCAATGCTTTTGGTATCCTCGTTCCACCTGATGTGGCTTCGGGTTGCACGCAGAGTCTAGTTGGACTGCTGTGTGAATGGGCGCTGTGGCGCGAATTGGCCAATCAGCTTACACGCTTTTGTGCTGCGATAATCCCCGTCTTTGCGTCCGGCTCGGCCTTGGGGGTGATGGAACCTGGAGAGGGCGTGTCTCGGGCCGTCCAGGATAAGATACTCATTAACGAAGCTGTGTGCATCTGATTCCACGAATGAATGGCGCGCTGATGCTTCATGGCAGACGCTGCTCGGGACTGGTAGAGCCCAGGGGATGTACTTGTGGGCATGGCCTCCCAAGGAGCAAGAAAAGGAGCCTTCTGACCGCTGTGTTATTGAGTAGCAGAATATGTTTCTGCTCCTCGTGTTCCTACATCTTCAGACCCACTGAAACTTGGAATTGCATCTCCCACCATACAGCAATGAAAGAAGCCAAAAAAACACTCTGCGACACCATAAAGCTGCCAGCATCACCATCACGGCGATTCGTGAATTGTGATCTCCACCAAGCCCTTGGGCTCTGACAAACCAGCGTACTCTTCAAACTCCAGCTCCGAGTCTTTGGCTTCTCCTGGGTCGAAGTTGAGCACGATCTGACTGAGTGCCAGCTTCAGCTCGATGACGGCAAGGCTTGAGTTGTCTGCGAGTCAGCTCCATGCCTCTGCCAAAGACAATGGTATGATCTCGCCAGCTAGACTTACTTTTGCCCAATACAGTTCCGTGACCCAGCAGAGAAGACGACCAAGTTCCGATTCATGGCATGCAAAGCGTTTGCGTCGTCAACTAGCCACCGCCCCGGCTGGAGCAACTGGGGCTGGTAGTAGACATTTGGGTCTCTGCAATAATACCACTGGGCGCTGAAAACTCCAGTCTGTGATTAAAATGAGTATCAAAAATTCTGGGGATTGGACACGACTTTTTTGGGGAAGAAGGCAACGTACTCCTTGAGGTATACGGACACCACCGCACACCATGCCTCCAGTTGGCACGATTCTCGGGATCCTGCCCCGGATGGGACAGCCGACTCGGAGGGACTCCTTGGCGACGGCTTCCATCAGTGGTACCTTCTCGAGCTCTGCTATATCAGGCTGGGTGTTTTCTTCCGGTATTGCGACTCGAAGCTGACGCTTGAGCTCAAGCCACAGCTCGGGCTGCTTTGTGAGGTGATATACTCCTGTGGTGACTAAGACATCTTCAGTGATTTCACTCCCACCAACATATCAAATCCACATGCTTCAATAAATGTGCCTTGACGGTAGCGATTCTCACGATAGAAAAATATATCTGGTCACTTACTAGCAGCCGCTGTAGTCCCAGTTCCTGTCACAGACGCACTTGTCAACAACAAAATCTGACTCAAGATGCGCAATGGCCAGAACCTCAGCCGGCTGAACACATACCTGCGACCAGCATCAGAGAACCATTAGCTATTCCTCTGCCAGGGTCAATCCCAATGTTGTTCTTCCTTGCCCTCTCGAGCATGCTCTCAAACAAGATCATCCCGTTTGTCTCACCCCTTCCCTTCTGCCTGATGAATCGATCCCAACCGATGGCGGAGCCCTATATTGGGGAGAAAAGACCCCTTGATTAGCTCGCCAGCTCCAATCAACACAGAAACCGAGTTGTCAGCTTGCCTTGGTGACGCGTGCCGCCGCCGATGACGACGACGAAAAGCGTTGGAGGATGTTGGCCAGGGATTGAAGGAAAGGAAAGAACTGGAACACCATCACAAGCTTGGGAAAAGCCTCAAACTGCTCGAGTAAACCGTTTCGGAAGTTCTTGGAATCGAGCGCGCCTTCGGCGCTGCCATAGCTAAAGAAGGATGCGTTGTCAAGAGTCAGGCACTGGACCGCATGGCTCAACGGAATCGGCCTCTGCGCCCTGGCGTACACCCGCAGCTTGCCGATCCACTTGTGAACGTGCTCGTACAGCTGGTGCTGTATCCCAACGATATTCCTGCGGGAGGAGGCATGCGACATGAGGCGTTTCTCGACCGAATGGGCCGCCTTGTCCAACGGTGCCATGAGGGTTGTTGAATGCATCGTAGAAGCAGGGCGCCTTGGTGAACTTGGTGTTCTGTGCATAGATTTCTGAAAGGTAAGCGTCAATGTCGAAGATGGAGAGCTCGTTTGAGGCCACGCGGATGACGGAGCCTGCAGCCGTCCTGGTCAGTGAAGGGTCCATCTTCTTCCGCGGCCCGTTTCGTATGCTCTAAGTTCGGGTTCTGCTTGAGTTGTTGGGGAAGAGGTTTTCTGACGAACTGTATGCTTGGTGCCATTTCAGGATGTGCGCAGAGGAATCACCGCTGGCATCGGTGGTCAAGAGCCAGAGGCGAGTGATGGCTGCCAGCCTGGGGCCGGGAATACTCGCCAGAGGGTGAAGGAAGACGTTGTAAATGATCCGACCCAGGGCGTAAATGACCAGCGATGCTACCAGGACAACAAGCCCCGTGATGAACATGTTTATCTTTCGGTGGATTCAAAAATGTTTAATCGAGACTTAGGTCTTATTATTCTGAGTCTCTTCCACACCCTAGTTAGAGGGCGAGAACGCTCAGTTGATATGGGGAAGGGAGCTGCAATTGCGGATGGACTACTCGTTGTCACGGTTGGGATGTTTCATGAATTCAATAATTGGAAAGTATAATTGTAAGTCTTTCTTAATAATGTACACCTCCACCGCGGCAATGCTATTTGACGGTCCAAGGTTAGATCCTCAAACGAACTGAGCCGGTGGGGGGCGGCCAATAACGTATGTCCGTATTTCCGTGCCATTGAATGAGAGCGACCACCATTAATCAATCCATGAACACAGACCCGGGCAACTGAAATGCTCCTGACGGACATCAACGGGCTCGTCGGCCGGCGCCGTCTCGGACCGTTCCGAGGGAGACGTCTCCGCACTTCGAGGGAACGCTGCCGTGAACCCCTGCCAGTCAAAGATCACATATCGTCATCCAAGTGCAGCGCTCAATGATCTGAGAGAAGCCTGCCTGCCTTGCGAGGAACGGTTCAAGGACCCAACACCAAGCCTAGGTGCATGATCGCCCCCCCCCCCCCGGCTGCAACGAAACCAAAACCGCGCCGCATGCGCATCTGCCTGTCGGTGGACTTCGACGCCCTCTCAGGCTACCTCGGCACCGGCCACACGCCCGAGAACACCCTCTCGGACTACTCGGCCGGCCTGCTGAGCGCCAACGTCGGCGTGCCGCGGCTGCTGCGGCTGTTCGCCAAGTACCACATCTCGGACAGGGTGACGTGGTTCATCCCGGGCCACAGCATCGAGACCTTCCCGGACAGGGCCGCCGAGATCGCCGCCAGCGGCGCCGAGATAGGGCTGCACGGGTACAGCCACGAGGGCGCCTACGCCATGACGCCCGAGCAGGAGGGAGACGTGCTGGCGAGGAGCATCGAGCTGGCGACGGCGCTGGCGGGCGGTGGGCGGCGGCCGCGGGGCTACCGGGCGCCGCTCTATCAGATCCGAGAGTCGACCGTCGACCTGCTGCAGCGGCACGGCCTGCTGTACGACAGCAGCATGAACGCGCACGACGCGCTGCCCTACTTCCTGCCGCGGCCCTTCCCGCAGGCGCCCGCCCACGTGCCCGACTACGGCGGGCCCGCGGCGGCCTGGATGGTGCCGACGCCGCTGCCCGCCCAGCCGGCGCCGGGCTCGGCCGAGGCCGAGGGCGCGCTCGTCGAGGTGCCGGCGTCGTGGTACACCGAGGACATGACGCCGCTGGGGTTCTACCCGTACACGGCGTCGACGCAGGGCTACGTCGCCACCGACGTGGTGGAGAGGATGTGGTGGGACCGGTTCGAGTGGTTGTGGGAGAACGAGTCGTTTGTGGACGAGGGGCCTGGCGCTGGGTACGGGTCTATTTATCCGCTGATCTGGCACCCCGAGAGCGCGGGAAGGGCGCATATCATCGGCATGGTCGATAGGTTCCTTGGGAGGCTGGCGGAGAAGGCTGAGGCCAGCGGCGGTGAGATTACGTTTGAGACCATGGCTGATGTTGCGCTGAGTTGGAAGGCTAGGACTGGGCCTTGAAAGCACGAAATATATTGTAGCCCTCTCTACGACTGCCTTGGCAAGGCCATTATACTGAGATTGGCTGTCACCAATACTGGACTGGACTCATCGAGTAAGACAGACAACGTTGTATTATCCAACCGGCCTCCGTCGTCTAACATTAAATACCTCTTTGCTGCTATGCTGTGAACTCCATGACCGTCACCCCTTCTTTGCTATCATACACAGTATTACCCGGTCATTGCTCAACAACCACGCCCTCTGCGGTCTGTAATCGCCCCTTGTTCAGGTCCGCCTCGTTCGCCTTGACAAACGCCGGCCGGTACACAATCTTGTACCCAGCGTACAGCACAACAAACAGGATGACACTGATGTACGCCGTGAAAAAGTCCACCGTGCTCCAGGGCATGAACGCCGTGAAGCCCTGGGTGATGACGATTAGGATGTTGAAGAACAGGCCGTACCACGCCAGGTACGGCTGGAGCGGCGCTCGGTATGGGAGCGAGGACCGGGGAACACCCTGGACCGCCATGGCGCGCTGGAATTGGATGTGGGACACGTTGATGCTGGCCCAGGTGATCAGCCCCGCCACGGCGGTGATGTTGAGGAACCAGTTGAAGGCGTCGGTGCCGGAGGGGGACAGGTTCAGGAAGGCGAGGAGGCCAAACGCCGAGGTGACGAGCACGGCGTAGTAGGGGACGCCCTGGCTGTTGGTCTTGGTGAGGAGGCGCGGGGCGTGGCCCTCGTTGGCGAGGCCGACGAGGATCCGGCTGCCCGAGTAGACGACCGAGTTGGCCGCCGAGAGCACGGCCGTCAGCAGGACGGCGTTGATGATGTCGGGCAGGACGCGGACCGAGGCGAGGTTCGCGGCGATGACGAGCGGGGACCCGGCGGCGCTCGTGCTGCCGTTGGTGAGCTCCGGGTTGTCGTACGGCACGAGGATCCCGAGGAAGAAGATGGTCGAGACAAACAGGAACAGGATGCCCCAGAAAGTGTTGCGGATGGCGATCGGGACCGTCTTGTGCGGGTCGCGGGCCTCTCCCGCGCCAACGCCGACGAGCTCAGCACCCTGGTAAGAGAAGGCTGCCGTGACGAGAACGCTCCAGAATGACACGAACTTGCCCGTAGCAGGGGCCATGTTTTCGTCGTAGGACGCGAAGGCGCCGGGGTTCTTCCAGTAGGTGAAACCCAGATAGCCCTGCGGGCTTGCACCTGCGTTGATGCAGATCTGCTCGAATTGGTCAGTGGCCTTTCAATTGAGGTATTTCATGGGTGCCTCCAGTGGACAGGCTGCTGCATACCGCGAAGATGAGGAATCCGAGAATGGTCACGACCTTGATCGAGACAAACCACATCTCGAGCTCGCCATACCACTTGACAGGAATGAAGTTGACAGCCGTAAACACAACCCAGAATATGGCTATCCAGATGCCAATGCTGATGCTGCTGTTCCAATACTGAATGATCAAGCCGGCCGCGGTCAACTCGAGTGCCCATGTGATTGCCCCTTGAAGCACGTTAGCGGTACGCTCACATCCGGCTCAAGAATGCCACCCCATCCTCGGGTGACAAGAGTAACGTCAAGAACTCACAGCTGAACCAGTAGAGCCATCCCATGGCGAAGCCCAACGCCGGGTCGACAAACCGAGCGCTGTAGGACGTGAACGAGCCAGCAGTCGGGATGTACGTCGCCATCTCCCCCAGGCTGGTCATGACCGAGTACAGGATCGTCCCGACGGCGATGTACGAGATCAGACAGCCCACAGGACCCGCCGTGGCCAGGGAGGCGCCGCTACCGATGAACAAGCCCGTGCCCACCGCGCCTCCGATGGCGATGAACTGCAGGTGGCGGCCCGACATCTCGCGCTTGAGCTCGTGGGTGGACGCCTCGGTGATGGACTGCTTCTCCGGGTCGGGGCTGGCATCGCCGCGCCCTGCGGAGACTATGGTGTCGGCCTTGGCCATCTTGAGAGCTCTGTACCGGTACTTTGCACAGGTTGCGCGATTGATTTGGACGCCTGTATGGCTTGCGGGAACTGAGATCCGCACGATGAGCGTGGGAATTCGGTGCCCAAATAGATGTGGTAGTGAGTCACGAGGATGACGTTGATACTGGACTTTTTTCTTTTCCGAGTGGAATACGGTGGAGAAGCAATCCCAACAGTTATCCGGTCCGGATGAGCTCGAGCCAAAGCTCCCACCAGAGAGGGTCCTCAGGCTCAGGGGGCAAAGTCGTCGACCAGAGGAGGCAGAGAGCGAGGCTTTTGACAGCGAGACGAGAGCAGAGGTATATACAGTCAGGGGACAAGATTGTCGAAAGTGGCGTGCAGGACTATATATATAACAGCGACAGATCGTACAGCAGGACAGGCAAATAATAAAGCTTTTCCTGGGCCTCTGGGGACAGGGCAGACCGGGTGGTGGCGCTGCGCGTGGAAGTGGACTGCTTGGTGGATACAGAGCTCGAAGCTGGGGCTCGTTAGACTGGAACTTGGGCCAGGCCGAACAGGTCCGAGGGCGAATGGGGGGATTAGAAAAGGTAATGATCTAGAGGATCTATCGACATTATTTGCAAAATGTTGTACGCATAGAAACTCGGGCTGCTGGGTGGGGTCTTATATCGGTGCTGCTGCCGGCGTGGTGTGACATGTCTGAACATCATCAACAAGGCCATCATCATCACCACCGAAGCGAAGCACCCAACACCCGAGGTGATAACTTCTTGCCCCCCTGCCAGCAGTCAGTCGCGTGCCTCACTTGAGAATTATTTGATAAATTTTCCACTCCATGACGGACTGGCCGAAGGGCTCAGGAATTTTTCACGGCTCGACAAGGCATAGCAACCCGGCGGATTGCGATGGTCTAGGGATCCCGAGGGGCAAGGTGAGAGTTGGGTGAGCGGCAACTAGCCCGCGCGTCGAGGGCCTGGTTCGCGGAGTCACAGGCACAGGCTTGTTGGTACCCACAGCGGGCTGCCAAGTCTGCAAGTATGAGAAGACTCGGGAGGGCCAGAAGGGGCATCGATGCGCTTTGAAAAAAGTGGCCCATGGTCAGATTGGCAGCATTGGGAGGGGTGAAAGATCTGCCGGGAATAACAGGAACGCTGCGAGGTTAGCAAGTTCGCGGGCGAGGTGAAGAGATTTTCGCCGGGGCTGGCCAACGACGAGTTTTCCGCAGGAGGGAATTTTGGTCACTGGAGAGAGAGAGCCCTTGTTGCATTGACATCCCTACACTGCACTGCACTGTTACTGCACCGCACTACAGCGGAAACAGTGAGACGTTGCTTCCAGGTGGAACCACTTGGGTAACAGGAATCCGAGGAATTGGCCGCCGCGACTTTAAGCTTGTGGGGACAGTCTGGAAAGGGAAACTCTTAGCAGTTGAGATCTGTATGTCTTTTCTAATGCTTGTCATATTCATGGTCGTTACTGTACAATAGTCGCAATCACGCATGCAAGCATGCAAGCAACGCGGCCTGCATTGGGCCGAGCCGGAGCCGAAGCGCTTCTCGTCGATGCAGTAGCGGCTGAAAGCCGACAAGCACTTTTGTCGACAGGGGGTTTGCAAGCTAGAGTACAGGCGGGAGGGGGGCACAGCTGGGGGGCAGGAACCGCCCTGGCTCGCTGTACGTCCGTAGTTGTAGACAACAACCCGACAGCGCTTGACGGGTGGATGGTGTCGAAAACAGACTTGTAGTATTAATTGATGAGACCTGACTCTTGTGATCCTCACGTCCAGGCCCGTCAGAGAATGGCTTATTTTCCCTCTCTACACTACCATGTGGTAGAATGGCATGCAATTCCACTGATCTGGTCAGCTTACATAACTGACTTGTGCTAGTGCCCAGGCAGGCCTGGCAGTTGGTCCCTGATCGGACCGGCCCAAATGGCATCATCGCCGCCGGTCTGCCGGTTGCAACGGTCACGGGAAGACCCAACCTGCCGGGATCGCTTCTTTCTCTGGGCCCTCACCTCGATCGATATGACACACGCGCCGTGATCTTCTCATGGCACAAGGGTCGTCGCATTTCCTGACATCATTGCTCATATCCGGAGCACCGCTAGAGCCTGGTCCTTGACCCGTCCGAGCACAAACTCTCGTCGTCAAGGCATCAGACTGTCGGACCTGTCAGCTCTTGGCCCGACAACTCCGACCACTTCACTAGCCATGGCTCCCGATAGGGGCCATGATCGCTCCGGCTACGACCGCCTTGGCACTTCCGAGGATGCTGCTGCCGAAGCAGACGCCCTCTCACCCCGACACAGCCCTGACGGGGACGACGCGCTTCACGATGGCGACCAGGACTGCCCAGCACCCGCATCGACCCTTAGGACGGCCAAGCCAGGGCTCGACGTCGAGGGTCGCAGCTTCACTCTGCGCGCCATCGCCGCCGGCCTCCTGGTCGGGCTTGTCATCTGCTTCTCCAACATGTACTTTGGCCTCCAGACCGGCTGGGTCTCCATGATGACCATGCCAGCCTCGCTCATGGGCTTCGGCATCTTCAAGACCCTGTCCCGCCACCTGGCCTTCCCCTTCTCGCCCGTCGAGAACGTCCTGGTCCAGACAGTCGCCGGCTCCATGGCCATCATGCCCCTCGGCTGCGGCTTCGTCGGCGTGCTCCCGGCCATGCAGTTCCTCCTGAAGTCCGAGGAGCACGGCCCCGTCAACCTCAGCACCTGGAAGCTCATCGTCTGGTCCCTAGGCCTGTGCTACTTTGGCGTGGTGTTTGCCGTCCCGCTGAGGCGCCAGGTCATCATCCGCGAGAAGCTCAAGTTCCCGAGCGGCTTCAGTACCGCTGTGCTCATCAGTGTGCTGCATGGGAAGACGGGGCTGGTGAGGGATGACTCCTCCCCCAAGCGTGATCACCAGGAGCAAGTCGTGCCTGAGGGCACTGTAGACGCCGCCGATGAGGAGCAAGGCTCGGACCTTCAGAAGCAGCAGTGGAAGGCCAATTTCCGGTTGTTACTGATCTGTTTCTTCATATCGGGCCTGTACACGTTCGCGACATACTTTTTCCCAATCTTGAGAGATCTGCCGATATTTGGAACAGCAGCGGCATCGACATGGCTGTGGACCCTGAACCCGAGCCTGGCTTATGTCGGCCAAGGCATCATCATGGGACCGGCGACTACAATTCACATGGTAAGCCCTGGCATGTGAGAACACGGACTGGACATGCGCGCTGACAACTCACTGCACAACAGTTACTGGGTGCCGTAATTGGATGGGGGATACTATCGCCCCTGGCTAAACACCAAGGCTGGGCCCCGGGCAAGATCAGCGACTGGGAGAACGGGAGCAAGGGCTGGATCGTATGGACTTCTCTTGCAATCATGCTCGCCGACGCCGTCGTCAGTCTTGGCTTCCTCGCAGCGCGGCCATTGCTCCAGCGCCTCACCAAAGCCGGCGCCAACTTCCACCACCGATGGCAGAACGGCGACACCAGCCTCAACCAACTGCTTCCGCCTCGCCACCAGGGGTACACCACCCTCAGCCCCCAGGAGGAAGACGACATCCCAACGCCCAGCCCCTCGTCCGACCACCAGCAGCCAGGGCAGGAGGAGCAGCAGCAGCAGCCGTCCATCTCGCACATCCTGGCCGAGGCCGACCAGGACGACGCGCCGGACTCGCAGCTGGTGTCGACGCGCACGGTGGCCGTGGGGCTGGCGCTGTCCATCGCCTTCTGCGTGCTCTGCATCCACGTCGTGTTCGGCGACCTGGTGCCGCTGTACGCGACCGTGTCGGCGGTGCTGATGGCGCTGGTGCTGAGCATCATGGGGGTGCGGGCGCTGGGCGAGACGGACCTGAACCCCGTGTCGGGCATCTCGAAGCTGGCGCAGCTCTTCTTCGCCCTCATCGTGCCCCAGTCCCACCCCACCTCGGTGCTCATCAACCTCGTCGCCGGCGCCGTCTCCGAGGCCGGCGCCCTGCAGGCCGGCGACCTCATGCAGGACCTCAAGACGGGCCACCTGCTGGGCGCCGCGCCCAAGGCCCAGTTCTGGGGCCAGGTCGTCGGCGCCACCGTCGGCGCCGTCGTCAGCGCCCTCATCTACAGGCTCTACACCGCCGTGTACACCATCCCCGGCTCGCTGTTCCAGGTCCCCACCGCCTACGTGTGGATCTTCACCGCGAGGCTCGTCACCGGCCAGGGCCTGCCGTACATGGCCAGGGAGTGGGCCATCGCGTTTGCGGTGCTGTTCACCCTCACCACCATGGTGAGGATCTATGCTACGAACAAGAAGTGGCAGCAATTCGTCCCCGGTGGCATTGCGGTGGCCGTGGGCATGTATAACGGTATGTACAAGCTTTCGCATTTTCCTGATTACCCGTCCCGTGCCGTCCCTGAGACGTTAACTTGGGCCCTGTAACAACATGTTGCTGACACATTATCGCAGTGCCCAGCTTCACGCTAGCAAGGACCGTGGGCGGCCTGGCGGCTTGGTGGTGGAGGAGGAACGGCACGAGGGAAGACACGCCGTTGATTGTGCTCGCATCGGGGTTTATTCTTGGGGAGGGCTTCTTGAGCATTGTCAATTTGATCATGGAGAGTGCTGGTGTGCCGCATCTGTGAGCTTGGGGGGAAAGTAGCAGTGCCCGTGGTTTTAGGCCGTGTTGGTCTGTTCTCTAGCGTCTCGCATCTTTGTATATGGCCTCGGGCATTCCATACTTTCGTAGGCATCAGCAGACATTGAGTGAGGCACATATAATCATTTCCAATCCAGCCTCCTCTTACATGAACAGCGAACAGAGATTCTGTCGGGAGTGCCTAAGCCAGGATGCGAGATTGCCCAGAAAGAGATCAAGATCCTAATTCAGAATGGTCTTCATCTTATGGCACCGCGACTTCTAGTGGATAGATGGGCCACTTGCAAGCGTGTGTCACAAATGATAGGTCTTCAGGTTAATTTCGCTTTTGTTCGGGACCATGCGACCTGGACCGAAATCTAAATCTAGGTAGGTATCCACGGTCTTCATTTCCATTCATGAGCAGCCTTTGTCTATACACTAGTTAAGAGCCCAGACCTGGGACTTCTCGGGATTCGGCAGCCCGTCCCACTCCACCTTGATCAACAGCCCACGCGCATGGTCCTCTGGCGCAGAGTACGACAGAGAACCCTCAATCTGCTCTCCCGCTTTGAGAGGCTTGCGCTGCTGCCCGTCCTTGTCCTCTATCAACATCAAGACCTGCTTCCAGTGGGTCTCCTTGCGGTGCGGGCCGGTGGTGAAGGCGTTGCTGCCATCCTTCCTGGCCTTCTCCCAGTCGTCGGCCGGTGTCTCGATCAGCTCGACGTCCTTTTGTCGCGTGGCGGCGAAGTAGTTGTCGAACCAGATTAGGAAGCCGTCCACATTGTCCACGTCCTTGGTGAGCTTGCTGCTCCAGTTGACCTTGAAGGTGAGGTCCTCGACCTTGACGTGGTACAGGTCTAGCGCGTACGTGCTCGCGCTGCCGCAGAGGGCCTCGGTCGGCAAGGTCTGCACCCTGACCTCCTTGAGCATGCCCTCCTGCATGGCCTTCATGTCGAAGCCGTACACGTCCCTCCAGAAGGTGACATTGTCGGTCACATACTCTGGGTCCGACACGGGCGCGTGGAAGATGGTGGTGTGGGACGGCACCAGCAGCCCGTCGGGCTTGAGGTACCTGTCGCGGGCGAAGAGGACGGAGGGCAGCATGGCCTCGTACAGGAGAGCGTAGCCCATCCACTCCGACACGATGATGTCGACCTTGTCAACCGGCAGGACGATGTCCTCGACGCGGCCGCGCAGGCAGGTGATCTTGTCGGACAGGCCGTTGTTGAAGATGTTCTCGTTTGCCTTATCTAAGATGGCGGACTTGTCGATGGCGTAGACGTGTGCGGCCCCGGCCTTTGCACAGAACATGGACAGGATACCGGTCCCGCAGCCAATGTCCAGAACGGTCTTGCCGTTGAAGAGGTGCTTGTTGTTGTAGATAAAGTCCCGGTAGCCCTCCGTGCGGACAGTGTCTTTGAGCATGGTCTCGTGGATATCTACCACTTTGTCAGAACTCTTATTGCAGCCTTTTTGTGAGAGCAAGCACCGACATACCGTTGTGTGCATAGGACTCCCAGTAGTACTGCGATTCATCCTTCTTCTCCTTCTTTGCCTTCTTTGAACTAGCCGACGAGCGCGACGACGAGTCGTCATCATCAGCATGCCACCGCTTATCGAGGGTCTGCTCAACAGCAATCCGGTAATTGGCGAATTGCTTGTTGAGCTCGTCAAGCTGGGCCTGCAGAGAGGCGTTCTTGCTGGCAGTGTCGCCAGCCGTCTCCATTGTCGATGCGTCCTCAGCAGCCTTGCCCTTGCCACCTGTAACATCCGAGGAAGACGGGAGATCATCCAGGCACATTATAAGCGCATCATCGGGCAGGACGGGCATCAAATATTTGTCATCCTGAATATCTGCCTCAGTGATCTTTTCTGGCAGAGACTTCTTCTCTTTCACATTGCTTCGGACTGAGACTGGTGTTAGCTAGGAACCGAGACATGAGCTTAGACAGACAACGAACTGAAGTTGACAAGCTTGATGCTGCCGTAAAAGTCTAGGCCGAGGCCATCGCGCACTGCCACGAAGTCGAAGTTGAAGCTGTTCTTGCAGTGCTCCAGCATGGACGTCGCATCGGGGAAGACCTTGTCGTCCAGGAGCGAAACGATCTCCACGCTCTCCTCGTCGACGCCTTCGTCAACATCGTCCCAGCCCTCAGATCCCTCGGACCCGCTGACAATGTCGTCTGCCTCCTTTGACATGGTGCAGTGCAGGTGAGCTGAGTTTTCCTGGATGAGCACGTAGCACTTCCTTGTTTTTCTTTCCACAGCGGCTTGATGCAGTACTGGTATTGTTAGCGCTGTTTGACTTCTGATACAAGGCCGAGATTGGACCAGACAAACACAAAAAGCACCGTTGAAATTGAGAAAAGGCTGCGCTCACAGTGTCCAAATAATAACAATTTAAACAGGTGAAGGGTGCATGTATGTCAAGGGAAGGCAGGAACTGCGGGTGGACCCATCCATGCAGCTCTAGACAAGCAGTTACAGCGGGTGAGCGAAAAAATCAAGAGCTGCAAGCCTGCAACCCCAAAAATTTTGCATTGCGGGAAACTTTTACGGGTCATGCCGAGCAGAGAGCTTCCTTGAGTACAAGAAGAATCTATGGGATTTGACAGCCTTCCCCATTCGGACTACTTTGTGCTATTTCGCTGTTCCATCTTGAGTAGTCGCGATGTTTTGATGTTGTTTTGTTGATTCTATAATTGGCAGGATCCCTGAACTGATGTGTCCACCTCGTGTTGCTGCTAATCATGCTGCATATCTCCTTCACAGGCAGTGCAGCGCCGTCATAACCCCGTGGAGCTCCCGTGAGCCACGGTGGATGACTTCGTCTTCATACGCAGCAGCAAGAGCAGTCACAATCACCCCGGAATCCTAGAGCGCGACTTTGAGGAATCGCGTGAGATGTGACCCGACGATGTCAACTTCTAGTCCACGTCGTTGCCATCCTTTTCGACCGCCTCGCTGTCCTCCTTTCCGGAGACGTCATCATCATCCTCATCTTCCTCGTCCTCGTCCTCGTCATCCGAGATGGTCTCGCCTAAGGCCTTGAGCTTGTCTTTGTACTTGTTGACCTTCTCCTCGGCATCGGCGAAAAGCATCAGCATGTCATCCAGCTCGCCCTGTGTGGACTCCTTCTCCGCCTCCTTTTGCTGGACAAGCGCCTCAGACTAGAGACAGAATCAGCGTGGGTGCTATCTTAGTCAACGGGCCGCAAATGTGACATACCTCTTTTGTCTTTGATTCGAGATCCTTGACCTTCTTCTCCAACTCGGCAGCCTTCTTTGCAGCACGTTCTGACGCCTCCTTCGCTGCTGAAGCTTCCTGTGTCTTGCTCTTGTTTGCCTACAACATGTCAGCATCAAGCCAAAAGATCGCTGTCAAATGGGAAGATCGCACCTTCATAAGGTCCACCTCAAGCCTGCTAATTGTGGCCTTCAGATCAGCCTTCTCAGCCTCCGACCGCCTCGACGACCGGTCTGCCTCGGACTGTCTACGCCTGTGGCCCTCCTGCGTCTGCTTGCGAACTTCCTCAACCTCGCGAGTACGCTGCTCATCCTTCAGCGCCAACTGCCTTTGGTATTCTTCCTCCTGGAGCCGGATCTGCTTCTCATACTCTTCCACCTTCGCTTTGAGATCGGCCTCGGCCTTCTTCCGGAATGTCTCGGCCTCGGCCGCAGCCTCCTTCTGCGCTGTCTCAGCCCTTTTCTGCAGCCTTTCGATCTCGGATGCAGCCTCTTTCCGTGCTGTCTCGACGTGTCTCTGAAGTTCGGCTTCCCTCGCACTGTACTGCTCGTGCAATTGCCGAGTCTCGGTCTCGTGATTCCTCTGGAGGCTCTCGTTGACGGATTTTATCCGCGTGAGCTCGACCGATGTGGTTTCCTTGAGGCGTCTCGTGTCTGCGCGCTCCTGGCCAAGTTGTTGCTCAAGGTGGGCGAGGCTCGCCTGGCATCCTTGCAGGGCCTTTTCCTTCTCATCCAGCTGAGACCGCAGCGAGTCGACGAGTTCCCGCGAGATTCCCTTTTGGACGCCGTTCGTGACTACTGAGATCTCCATTCCGGGATCTCTGTCGATAGCCCGCAAGATGCGGCTGTAGTTGTCTTTGAAGAAGTCGACGAACGTCTCGTCGAAATAGACCTCGGGAAGTTTTCCAGTCGAGAGATCGAGCTTTTGCGGGATCATCTCGAAGTCCCGCACATGTGGGTGCGCCCGTAATTTGCTCATCTTGTCGATGTACCTGTCGCGGCCCATGCTGGACATCAACAGCGGTTGCAGAGTTCCTCGTGGTATTGGTGAGTCTTTGGTTGAGAATTCATATGCCACGCTGAGCATCATGGCGCAGAGACCCTGGACCAGCGTTTCACTAGAGCTGTTCTTCACGACAGTTTGAATGAGGCGCTGGACGTTGCTACCTTCCTCTAGCAATTCGTTCACTCCATCTAGGTCTTCGAACAGCCAACAGAGCAGGAGCATCAGATATCCTATAGTGATGCGCTCATCGTCGTTTCGTGAGAGACTGCCTATTAGGTGCGAAGTGATGATTTGGATGCTGGTCACTACCTCCTCCCCTTCGGCCTCGTTTCCCTCAGTGACTTGCCTTGCAAGCTCCTTGGTTGTCGCGTTTTCGAAAACGAGATGCAGCATTATACATGCTGCAAACCAGTGTCTATAAGGGTCGACAGTCGACTCCTCGGTCGGCGAGCGAAGCAGAGTCGTCAAAACGTTCGCGGCTTCGATGGTTCCCGACTTGTGACCTTCGATGGCTCGACGAAGAAAATGTTCGCGAATCCCAGGGTGGTTGAAAAAGTAGGCCTTCAAGGTTTCGCACGCCGCCATGCGTATGTCGAAGGCCTGCAAATTGTGAATGCACAGGGTGAGGTCCAAAAGGCCGTCAATAACATAAATTTTGGGGACACCATTGGCCTGAGCACCATTTCCACCCGCCGGGCTTTCAAGCGGCGAGGGGACCTGAAGCTGTGCGAAATTCTCTTGCAGTGTTGGGTTGGCTCTGATGATATCGGCGCATGTCACGAGTGCCTACCGCGACATTTAGGTCTACGTGAGGATCCATACAGGGCAGGGCAGCACGTACCTCGGCCTTGATAGGGTTCTCAGCAGAGTGGCTGAAGGCAAGCTGTAAGGCGTGGTATAGGAGATGGTATTGCCAGAAAGCGCTCTGGTTCTGCATTGTTCCAACAGCGCCACGAACAAGAAACAGGCGAATGACTGCAAGCAACGCATATACATTCCGGTTACGCTGTGTTTGTGCCCATGGTGCCACCTCCTCCCCGTCCTCTGGGGGCTTGTATGCACTCTGGAGGAGCTGCGCCAATTCAGGGACGCATCCTGTCTCGCGGAACTGGGTTTGGTTAGAGGCATTCAACCTAAGCAAATTTGCCAATAATATCAGGCAATCCTCCACAATCTGGCCGCCTTCAGCGAGGGACCCGTCCGAGGATATAATTGTGAATATTCTCTTAAAGGCATCTTCGAAAGCGACCAGCTTTTGTATGTCAATATTTGAGGGGGTGAGATAGATGAGCAAGGTGACGGCTTCGTTCCGAACAGCCTCTCTTCGGTCGTCGAGTATGGCCACGAGTCTCGAGATGCCGAGGGGGGCGGTGAATACACATTCCTCGGTGCGTTCTGTTCGAGCAGAAAGGATCGCTATGAGCAGTTGTAGCGAGTATAGTCGGGAGTAGAAGTCGGGGGTCTCCAGGAAATCAAGTAGGAGCGTGATGTTCTCTTGTCTCTGGGTAAACTCGTCGGCCAACCAAAGTGCGATTTCCTCTGAAGCTTCGGGGCTACCCTCGTTGGGGTTGAAGAGCATCAGCAGGGTCTCGAGAACCACCTTGACCGTGTCCACGTCTTGTCCATCATTGCTGAGGCACCCTATCAGACTCCGCAGAGCTCCAGACGCGACAGAAGCCGGGTAGTCTTTTGCGAAGCTGCGCAGGCCCTGTATGGCGGCGCGGCGGTCTTCGAGGAGAGTGGCCGAGCTCAGACGACCGCTGAGGACGGAGATGGTTTCGCCTACCGACTGCTTGGCCGGAGCAGTCGCTATGGCAGAGAACATGGTCTTGGAGATTTCCTGAAAGCGATCAGTGCCATGGGGCTACGAGGAAGAATACGTGGGTCGTCGACTGTGAAGCATGGTTGGGTGGTTGTGGGATCTCGAAACTGGTGCTTCAGCTCAGAGCTGCTGATCGGTGCAGCACCATGTAGACAGGTGGATGCCACCGGTGCTTGTTTGACAGCTGTGCTTCTCGGTCCCGCGAAACCTGACAGGGGAGGTGAACATGGGTAACGCTAAGAGGCGTGAAAAATATCAGCCTAGACGATCTGGGGAAGCTTTCGGAGCCCACTAAGCCCACCAGGGTCCCCTCCGATGTCGTCCTTGCTGCCGAGCTAATTCAATTCCTCAATGCAGGCCGCCACAACTTTCTTTGACTCAGAGCTCAACACCAAACGACACACTCGATTGGCGGTCAAGCAAGCCAATTGATCTCACCACTCCGTTCTCTTGGAGAGCCATACATCGATTCTTCTCAGGGGACAACTCTGAGTTGATCGAAATCATGGCGCCCCGGAGCATTTTGCTGTCGCAATGCCGCGCAGCAGCCTCGAGGCTCAAACCAGCGGCCGCCACCTCTCTGCCCGCCGTGGCCGCTCGCCACAGCTCTTCCAGCTCCTCGACCTCAGCCATCGCCTACAAGGCATTGCGCCGTCGACAGGCACCTCTGCCCACCAATGAAGCGCCCCCAGCCTGGTCGGCCCAGGCAGCCGTGTCCAACATTCTCTACGAGACCCCCTCGCCCTCCATGGCCCCTCCGAAGCGCCACATCCTGAACTGTCTCGTGCAGAACGAGCCCGGTGTCCTCTCCCGCGTGTCCGGTATCCTGGCTGCTCGCGGCTTCAACATTGACTCATTGGTTGTCTGCAGCACCGAGGTCGCCGACCTCTCGCGCATGACCATTGTGCTCACCGGCCAAGACGGCGTCGTCGAGCAGGCGCGCCGCCAGCTGGAGGACCTGGTTCCTGTCTGGGCCGTGCTCGACTACACCAGTGCGGCGCTCGTGCAGAGGGAGCTGCTCCTCGCCAAGATCAACATCCTCGGCCCCGAGTACTTCCAGGAGCTGTGGGCCCACCATCGCGAGATAACCGCCGAGGCTGAGGGCGAGGGCTCCTCTGCCCAGGACGGGGTGACCTCTTTCTCTGACCATGCGCCTTCGCTGGGCGAGACATCGGAGGACTTCCACCCCAGTCGGCTAGCACCCAGCGAGGCCTTGCGGTTGAAGCATGAGCACCTGAAGAGCATTACGTATTTTGCGCACCAGTTCGGAGGCAAGGTGCTGGATATTAGCAACAGCAGCTGCATTGTCGAAATGTGAGGCGCTCCCTACGAACATCCTAAATATCACTTGCTGACTCATTTCCTCTCCAGATCCGCAAAGCCAAACCGGATTGACTCATTCCTGAAGTTGATCGGCCCATTCGGCATTCTCGAGTCCGCTCGGACTGGATTGATGGCCATGCCACGGTCACCTCTTTACGGACCCAAGGACGACAACAGTTTGAAGGAGGCTGATGACGTTGTTGATGCCAGTCAGCTGCCACCTGGCTAGATATTACTGTAGACTGTACCATAATTACAAAAGCAATTGAATCGTCTGAAAAGTGCTTGTCATCTCAAATAAGGTACTGTTGTAGACATAATTTTGGTGCGAAAACTTTTGATTCACTTTTAGACGCCGATACCAGGCCCGGATGCCCTGAGAACGAGTTACACGCAGCTACGCCGCAGCTGTGAGCAGCTGAGATCTTGATTAAATAATTCGGCCCCTGTTCGTCACGAAGGCTTCAAGTGCAGCTATAAAAAGTCAGCTTTCGAAAATGAAGTGAGATTCGGAGAAAAAAGGATGCACTCACAGACAGCAGCCCATAGTCGGTTTTGAGCCTCCGGGAACACCAACGATCGGTCGCTGTAGAATACCTCATCATGTACCTCCTCTTGGTGTCGTGGCAGACAATGCATGAACTTCCAGCCGTCTTTCGCGCCTCCCCTCTTGGCCAAGTCATTGGTGATCTGGTACCCGGCGAAAGCCTTCAGCCGCTTCTGTGCTTCCTGTTCCTGACCCATAGATACCCAAGTGTCAGTGACCAGGATGTCCGCATTCTTTGCCGCTTCCTCAGGAACCGTGGTTTCGACCAATTTTCCTGGGCTGGAGACACCCTGGGCAGCAGAGAGTATGTGGTTCTTCATGGGCTCAGGGATGCCATACCCAGCGGGCGAGGCTACGGAAATGTCGACGCCCAGCTTGATACAGGCGGACGCGAGATCAAACAGGACGTTGTTCGAATCACCGATCCAGGCGACCTTCAATCCCTCGAGGCCAAGGCTTGTTGGGCTTGAAGAAGAGGACGGAAATGCCTCGTGGATAGTGAGGAAGTCAGCGATGGTCTGCAGCGGATGGAAATCATCGGACAGGGCGTTGATGACGGGGACGCTCGAGTCCTTTGCCAGGCCGGCAATGTCCGAATGTGGCCCGACGCGAGCGACCATGGCCGAGACCATGGAGGAGATCACCACGGAGGTGTCGTATAGTGACTCATTGACCTAGCAAGGAGTCAGTCAGCACCCGCAATATTGCACACCCCCATTCGTGGAGTGTTGCGAGGTATGGAGCCTACACCAAGCTGAATGTCATCCTTGCCCAAGAACATTGGGTGACCGCCCATGAGAGCGATTGCACCTTCGGTTGAGACTCGAGTCCGGGTACTCCTCTTGCTGAACATCATGGCAACTGTCTTGCCAGTCAGGGCTCCGCCGAGCACACTGAGCTTGTCGGCTTTTGCGACTTCTGTCTTGTGGGCTTTCGCATTCCGGATGAGTTTGGTGAACTCGGCTGGCGTCAGATCATTGATAGACATCAAGTGACGAGGTTGGGCGGAGCTGGAGTACGCCCTGCTCAGCGGAAGACGGGCCGCTGCTATCCTGGCTGTGCGGAACATGTTGACAGACAGACTCAAGGTCTTGACCTGAAATTCTGGGGAAAGTTTAGCTTCTGCCGGAATTGATATCCAGATGAGATGGGATGGGATTTTTGACTTTGACGCCTACATGATAGAGATGAGGTTGCTGTGAGCGAGTGACCCTTTGGCTGGTCCTTGGAGCTCACGGTGAAACTGGGTGAGTCTGACTTATTATGACTGGTAGCTGGTCACGACAAATTGCCAACTGTGGATTGGTGGAGGAGCAGACGATACGCAGTAATTCAACATTGGATGTTGCTGGAGCTAATAATCCAACCGTCCGCCGCCTGGTGGGGAGGGAGCACAGTACGGGGCGATGTCATGCAAGGTAGAGTCACAATCTGCGATAGCGTTACAAGGCGGCATCTTCTTTTCCGCCTGTCTACTGAAGTACCTAATATGTGTGTATGGATCCAAAACCACTCTTTCATATGCTCGATTTCTGCATCAAAGGTATATTTGCGCTCTGCGGCGCATCACGATCCCTCATCACTGTAAGCTTTTTACTGTACATGGTGGTGTAAGTGGGTGCGGTTTGCTATGACTCCAGCTTATTAGGCCTTGACCAAATTTGCATTGGCGGTACCCAGGTACACAGAAATGGTGGGATGATGAGTCTGGGCTGTCTGGCTGTCTCTGGCTGGGAAAACTGGTGTCCCTGGCAGCCGGGTTCTCCAGGTCCCCTGACTGGTGTGGGTCCCAACGCTCTGTCGGTCGACTAATGGGAATCAGCCCCGTCTGGGCCCTTGCGTCACCGTCGCTCTGCCCGTCCCGTCAGCCCAGACTAGGCCAAATGCCCACCTGACAGCCCTCATCTCTACCCTATTAGTCTACTCGCAAACATCATCGTCCTTTCTACTGCATCTTCATCACAAAGGTTGTCACCTGTACTCATTCTTTTATTACTCCCTGAGTTTCCTTGGTGCATCTAGCACGTCTTATCCGACAGCGTCGATCCGGGGACCCGACTAATGTCGGCCCCGCCTTTACTTCCACCTCCGTATCACCCCCGAACACCGTACCCATCTTGAATCCCGAGCACCGCAGTCATTTGACTGCCAGAACAACGCCATGTCCGACTCAGAATCATCCCCGCTACTCTCAGCGGATGAAGCATCGACGCGGCCGGAACCCGAGGCCGGCAGCGAGTCGACGCCGCTGCTCTCAACCGACGCCGCCCGCTACGATGGAGATGAAGAAGAGCAACAACGCGGCAACGACAGTGCGTCTGTCAGATCGCATCGCAGCGACGGATCTACGGCGAAGCCACTGCGGCGAAGATGGCCCTCGATCATTGCGATGATCGTCCTGGGCTTGCTCACGATCGCCATCATGTTTGGCGCCTTCTTCGTCCCAAAGGCCGTGGAGGAATACGCCAAGGAGGCTGCCGTACTTGAGCCTACAAACCTTTCGTTGGAGTCCATTACCGCGAATGGTGTTCGCGCGCGCATTCAGGCCAACTTCAAGCTGGATGGGTCAAGGGTCGAAAATGAGCATGTTAGGAGAGTGGGACGCGTCGCAACGTGGTTCGTCCGCGGCCTGGGAACTGACGCCACACGAGTCGATGTCTTCCTCCCAGAATACGACAATGTCCGCCTCGGTAGCGCCGGCATACCGCCTCTCGACCTGAAGATCAACGGCGACAACACGGCCATCGATTTCGTCGCCGAGCTCATGCCCGGAGAAGCTGACGGTATACGTACCATCGCGAACGAGTGGCTGGAAGGCAGGTTGGGAAGGCTACGAGTCCAAGGCAAGGCCGACATCAAGCTTAAGACGGGCATCATTCCTCTCGGCACTCATGCCGTGTCTGAAGCCTTGACTATCGAAGGTCAATCTCTCTACCAATCCTTCGCGTCCCTGTACTTTGGCGAAAAATCACTCTTCTGAATTATCAAATCATTTTGTCGTTATATCGACCGATCTCTGCATATTGTGAACCATTGGCTGATGACTTGTACAGGAAGCGACGTGCCCAGCATTCCACAGTACAATATTACTAAGGTGTTGTTCCGAGACATTGACAACCACACTGTGGCTGCTGATGTGTCTATCGATGCCTTGAACAAGTATCCTGTTGAGGTGGATGTCCCACCACTTGGCTTCGAGATTCTCGTGCCAAATTGCGGGATCAATGACCCATACATCCACGTCGCTGATGCCTTGACGGACCCCATAGGCATACGACCTCACGAACTCGTCGTTGCCAGTGTTCACGGAGTGATCAAGCAGCTTCCAGACGCATTCACACGGCTATGTCCTAATTCTGAATCATCGCCCTTGGATCGATTCCTGAAGGAATACATCGGCGGCAAAGAGGCGACTGTCTTTGTGAGGGGGAAACAGCGGCCATCGCTTGGCACCCCTCAGTGGGTGGACGAAATTCTGTCTCAGGTCACTGTGCCAGTGCCCTTCCCCGGGCGCACGTTTGACAACCTTATCAGAAATTTCTCCTTGACCGACGCCCACTTCAGTCTGCCAGATCCACTAGCTGATCCCGATTCCTCTGAGTCCAACCCCACGGTATCAGGGACTATCAATGTTATTGCTGGGCTTCCCAAGGATATGAATTTTGGTATCAACGTCACCAAAGTACGCGCATTAGCCGATGTTTTCTATAAGAGCAAGAAGCTGGGTATTCTCGACGTGAGTCAATGGCGAGACGCAAACTCCACCAAAATTCACGACGACACCGACGATCCCGAGCTCAAGATTACATCGCGCATTGATAATGCGCCTCTGAATGTGACCGATGGCGACGTTCTTACCGAAGTGATCCAGACCCTGATTTTCCAGGGCAAATCGGTTCGTCTGGATGTCAAGGCTCTGGTCGACGTCAAGGTCGAGACAGTCCTTGGTCAGCTGGTTCTGAAGGATGTCCCCGCTGAGGGCAAGATTCCAGTAAAACGTCCGTCTTCTTCTTGGTAGTGTTAGTATCCTTGAAACCACCCGGTCTGTCAGGGCTGATCTTTCCTGCCTTGATTTTCTTGATAGCAGCAAATTCTGACGATCAAACAGCTATCATGAAAAAGCCAAACGGGTCAAAAGAAGATCCGCTACACAGTATCAACCCCAGGGTCGGCAATATAATGATTATGAACACCTCACCGGGTGCAATAGAGTTGCGAGCACTTGTCAACGTCACCAACCCATCACCCTACACCGCGCACATCCCTTATGTTAATGCTCACATCCTCTGCAACGGATCCATCATCGGCGAAGTTACCGCGGAAGATCTCGACATCTCGAGGGGTAACAACACGAATCTCATCGTCACGGCGAAGTGGGATCCGTCGCTAGGCGGTGAGGAAGCGAAGATCATCGCCAGGGATTTGTTGTCACAATACCTGTCTGGACGGAACACGTCGCTCACCGTACGGGCGCACCGCAACAGCATACCATCACAACCAATCCTCGGCGAAGCCCTATCACACCTCAACCTCACGGTACCAACCCCACGCCTCCACCTCCCCGGCGACGACGATGGGGGCGGCGATGGCGGTGACGGTGGTGACAGAGTAGGTCACTTCATCCGTGGGGCGACGTTCCACGTTATCTCCTCTACGGCGACCTTCTCGCTCGTGAGCCCGTTGCAGTATAATACCGTGTACATCGAGCATATCAATGCCACCGCGTTCTATAACCATACCGAGCCAGTGGGCAAGATCATCTACGACTTGCCCATTGCTGCGCCGCCTGGCTTGTCGCAGACTCCACGGCTGCCGGTGGACTGGAGTATTGGCAACGGTGACACGTATGACAAGATCCGGAACGCGCTTGGTGGGGGCTTAAAGCTAGACGCGAAAGCCGTTGTCGGGTTGAGAATAGCAAACTGGAGAGAAACGGTTTGGTACGAGGGTCGGGGGATCGGCGCAAGCGTCAGGTTGTGATCAGATGATACGGTTTTGTTTTGTCCCCTTTCTATATTGGTTTCCAACAGAGGTTTGGTGGCTGTCTTTTTGATCTCGGGATGGGCAATAGGTAAATAACCACCGGGCGGCACTGGCGTTGAATTTGGCGGCCCCGAACTCTCACGAGAGCAGGTGTCATTCAGTAGATGAGAATTGAGCATTCGCCTGTACAAGCCTGGCCAGCCCAATCCAGTCCATTCTTTGTGCAGTCGTTCTTCATTTGCCGCTTTACTTAACGGGCCATACAATTACAGCCACAGTGCAAATCCCGTTGTGGACCAACATTGCCACACCCAGAAGCAGCCGTCGCATATGGAGAAGCGCCCTTTGACAAATGCTAAGTTACCTTGTTGCTACGGTTTTCGTGCACGAGCTACATATGTAGACTGCATCTTATTTCATTCAAGTACGACGTCAATCTGCACGAGTGACGAATGACTACTTGCGACTGCGTGATCTCGGGAAAGTTTGCAAATGTGCAAACAATAATTCAAATTTCTCCGGCCCGTCGCCGATGTGCGCGCCTCGCCGTTCCAGGCACTCGTCGAAGGCTTTTCGTCGAGGAACTGCCTCGAATAAATCCTGAGCGAGCTGTTCAGACGCACAGAGGCAACCCAGATCTGGTGAAGTGGAACTGCAGGTGTCAGTTCGGCTCGGGCTGCCGCTGTTGCAATCACAGGCATTATCCGCCACGAACACATGGGATGCGGGAATACTAAGGATTGTCAGCCCTATCCGACGGCAGATCATCTGTCAGATTTGCGGGGTGCATTAGCCCTGATCGCTCGGATTCTTCCATCGAACGCCAGGGGTTTAGCATTTGGTACGACCCAGGGTAGGAACCGGAGCGGACATATAGTACAGTTTCATTAGAGATGCGCAGACCTCTTCACATTACGGGCACCGTTACCGTCGTGTAATTTATCATGGAGGTAGGCATGAAAAATCCAGAATCTGGCGACCTAGGCTGCTTCCCCGAAATCAGTGGCACAAGGCTTTCTGGTAGTTGACAGCCAGTACCTGGACAGAGGTGTGAATAGTGACTACATCAGGAGGCATGCCTCTCTTGATCTGGTCTCCTCGACACATCAGTGGTGGCAATCAGAACTTCTCTATCCTCACACGATGGGAACATTTGAAGAGAATGCAAGGCCAGGAAAATGGACATGTGTATGGATATCGATTCTGGACAAACGCGAGACGCCTCGATCTCCTCCCGTAAAGTCTAAGAGCAGAAGGGAATACCAAGTCACAGTATGTCTCAGGCAGTGGGTTGGCTCTCTGACCCACAAGGGCCTTTCCAAACCACTGGGACTGAGGCCCGTTGGATGGGACACTGCAGCTTAACTGCCGGCAGCCTTTGTGTCACGGAGAGAGTTGTAAGGTACAGCGAAGGGATTCACTGCGAAACAACATCACACGGCTACTGACGTCAAATGCGGCCAAAAGTCGAAAAGTCGAGAGAGGTACGAACAGGGCAAACAAACATCTTGGGCAACCAACACTTGTAGTACCCTCCTGCTTCAACTGCACCGTACCTTACCGTGTATCCCACCTTCTTTCAAGTCGACCTACCTCGTCGACAAGAACGGTCTTTCCTCCAACCTCGAAAAGTCGTTCTGGGCGCCACCCTACCCCTGCCGTTTCGATTCCACGTCGACTTTCCCACAGAAAGGAGACTTGCCTGCCTCTTGCACCCTTTGAGACGACGCCGACAAGTAGGCTTGCCTTGCCAACTTGGTCGCCAACAGGGAAGGAGCGATCCACCACCCACCACCTACCACCACCTCTCACTGTTCACCTCCCCACCTTCCCAAATTGACGATACATGTACATCGGTGCAGGCAGGGAAGGCACGACCGACAACAGATACCCAAATAACAATGCATCCTCCTCGGGGCGCAGCCAAGATGGATGCCTCTCTTCCGTCCAGCTCCAAGGCGACCAAGAAGGGTGGATGCCAATCCTCCGATCCACCCCTCAACGACGCTGGGTATGAGCCTGACGCAGACGACTCGCTCAATGAAGACACCGAAGTGGAGGTCATCATCAACGATTCCGATCTGAATATGCCTTCCAACCGTCAACGCCCTCCGCCCAGGCGGGAGGCCGATATGAGCTCCATCATCAACCTGGCTCAGAAGACCGAGCTCACCACACTCGTCGAGGCCATTATGGACAAGATGAGCACCCAAGTCCAGAAACCCTTCACCTTCCTCGGTCACCAAGTCGCTCAGAAGAATCGTGCTCAGGTCTGGAACTACGCCCCTGTAATGGAGGCTGCACTGGCTTCTGTCGATCCTGTTGCTGGGCCTCCAGCCAACGGCGTCGTAATTTATGGATACTGCAAGCTTAGCAAGTCGGTCCAGGAGCTAGACGATGCCGGAGCCACCCCAGATCCAGGTGAGACCGGAGCCAATCCAGACCCCGACAGAGCCCAAGGCCAAGACGCAGGCAATGCCGATGGTGTTGCTGATGACGATGGCAAAGCCCCTTTCGTTACCATCCCTGAAATCGATGCCAACAGTGTCGAGGCCATGGTTCCGTCCATGTCTGAGTTGCAGAAAGATGTCAGCTCCTACTTTGGCAAGTGGAAGACCGCATTCCAAAAGCGATTCAACGACTTCGTCGTGCCCAAGTTTCCCAACTTCAACGCCGGACCGTCTGGGCAAGGCCAGGGCCCTTCCCGTGGAGGCATAGTTGGAACTGGCTTTTCGAGCAGAACCCAGCAGCCACAACAAGGTAAGCCACAGTCGTCTCTCCTCGAATATGGGTCACTATCGGTGATCCGGCTTTCTGTACGACCCTGTTCGTGAGCCCTCAAAACAGAGAATTGATGGTGATTGGCAGAAATTTGGCTCAAGGTGGCAAAGGACGAAATGCTAACAACCCACAGCGATCAGAGGCATTGCCTATCAGGCCGACTTGAATCTGATACGACGTTTCCCGCCAGCTCAAACACCCCTGACCACTCTTCCCGTCGATAAGAGACGCCTCCTTCTCCACGCTATAATGCTCATGTTGCTGTCTACCGAGCACTACATCGCATACTCCCGCATATTTATGATGTACCTCGCATCCTCCCTGCACGTTCCCATGTACGCCTTCATTGAGGACGAGAACCGAGTCGCCCGAAGCCTTGGAAAGATCTACAAGACACTTTGCGATGAGTCTGAGAGATGCGAGGCCGAGGAGCAGAAGAAGCTTGAGGAGCTCAGGAAGGCCAACGAGTGCAAAAAGTCAGATACTCTCGAGAATACCGACACCACGGACGCCGAAGAGACCAAAGCGGTCCAGGGGACCAAGCAGGCCCAAGGAACCAAGCCGGTCAAGGACACCAGGCCTCTCAGGAAGTACCGACCGGTCACGAACCCGGCCCAGGCCGGTGCTGCCCTCCTTGCAGCTGGACTCGGTATGGTCCCTGCTGGACAGGGCCTCCCAGCAATCAGCCTCCCGCCTGTCACAGTGGCCAACCTACTCGGTTCTTTGAGTGATAATGAGAGTGCGCTTGCCACGTTTTTCGGAGTTAACCCCAGCCGGCCGTCCACCAAGTCCATTGACAGCTTCGCTCTCACTCTCCAGGATATTGGTTTCATCCCACTGCACTGTGTCAAGGAGTCTGGTTTTCAGAACCAGAGAGATATTGCGCCAGAGGACCGACGCATGCGCCTTATACTATGTGTCAATGGACTTCTCACGAGTAAGGACGATGTTGGCAGTCCTTGGAAGCTCCTAGGGTCTCAGAATGAGGTTTATGCTGTTCGTTGGGAGACCGAGACTCTTGAGAAGATTGGCAGCGCTTTTGAAACTTTGCTCAAGAGCAAGGCCTGGGCTGAGTGTCAAAAGGAGCTCGATCGCACACCCAGTAAGCTCAAGTCGCCCCGTGTAGGTTGCCGTATGCAAGCTAATCTGGGAACAGTTCTGACTAAGATGCTCCTGTCCGACTGGCCGAATGCTCTCCTGAGATCAAGCAAAGTTGTCGACAACGCTTGGATCATGGGCATGACACGCAGCACCAAACTCTCCTCTTGCCTGTCTGACTTGATCACAGGGCATCTCCACGGAGAGCGAGGTCTGACTCTGATCGGATATGGTGTTGGGGCTCGTGCGATCTACCTGACCCTGACGTACTTGGCTGAGCGAAAGCTTTATGGCCTGGTGGACTCTGTTGTCTTGATGGGCGCTCCCATCCCCGGCGATGCCGGTACCTGGACTGCCCTGAAGAGCGTCGTGACGGGTCGGTTTGTCAATGTCTTCGCGAAGAACGACTACATGCTGGCATTTGCGTCGAGAAGTGGACCCAGCTACTTTGGTATGGCCGGCCTGGGCTGCATCGAGGGGGTGGGAGGCGTTGAGAATCACGACGTATCTGATATCCTGAAAGCGCATGTGCAGTATCCGTCCCTGGTCGGTGATATCTTACAGCGTATAGGCTGGGATGAGCTTGCAACTAAGACTCCTGCTCAACCAAACCCGGGCGGCCAGCCCTCTACTGCTGTGCTCAAGGCGCCTGCTGCTGCTGCTGGTGGCAACCGACCTGGCCAAGCTCAGCATCCTCATGGACAGGGACACGGTCGCGGACGCGGACGCGGGCAGTTTCCGGGACATTTTGAGAACAAGGAGAACGCCCAGCCACAGGGCCGTGGTGGTAAGAGCGGTCGCAGCAACAGCGATAGACGCCTCGCTGGTCAGGTGGGAAAGATGAGCCTTAAGTAGGACGGGCATCGCAAACATCCTGGTCACAATGAATGGATGCCAGATTTTGGGAGGGGTCGTGGCCGTGGCCATGGCCGTAGGTGCGCAGGTGCTTGGGGTGGCCGTGGCGGACGTGGCACTGCTTTTTCAGGCCGGAGTTGGCAGTACTCAAGGGCGCCACCGCCAGCAAATGACACGCATCACGACTCGACGACTGCAACGAGGAGGCGATCTCCTCACGTTTGACACTTAATCCTGACTTTGTACATTAACCAAAAAAGAACGACTCAAGACTGCGGCTGCAGGATCAGGCACCCTTTTGCGCCTCTACTTACCCTGTCATTCCACCTTAGGGCATCGAATCGCATAGCATATTCGGCATCAGCAGGGAGTTGAAGAACAGACGTCGGTTAGTTTCGGAATGGTGTAAAAATTGGTTGTAGCATCAGGCAAGGTTTAGCATCGAAAGGCTTGGTTTCGAGGGATTGAAGTTTCGACTTCAAAGAAGTTCTAGTATGGTGAGGGAAGGCGTGAAGAGTTCGGTATGCTTTCGAGCCGTGAATGGCCACATATACCAATTGACTCAAATACCTCACTATCCCATGATTATCCAAGAGGTGTTGAAATTGTAGCTCCGGATTCTTCGGTTGGCCTGGAGAGTTTCCTCCTGTGACCCTTCCAACACCACGAGGATGGGGTCTCGTCCCGGATTTGGCAGATTGACGGATGAGGGCACTTCTCGGAACGCGTATGCAGCTGTGCTCGCTCATTTGTCCTCCTACTGAACCTTTACTCCTCTTTCTCACCACCTTTACTACTAGCAACGACAAAATACCTATTGTCTCTCCTCCCCATGGTCGCGGCTTCAACAAGTCGCTCCTCTTCGGACTCCCTGCTTGGTTTGACATCCTTGACCCTCCGCGGTCTCCGCCTGTAGCCGACCACAGTCTCCCGGGACAGTGCCTCTCGCAGCACGTCCAGGGTGACGGTCGATTCGGCCACGCCCGCGGAGGTCTCGTCCCGAATGCTCCGCAGGGGCTCCACGCCGCGGGTGTCGACGGACTGGATGTCGCGCACAAAATGCAGCTGGGCCTGCAGCGTCCCGAGCATGCGGTCCTTCTCGGCGGACGACCTCCAGGCTGGGAGAGCGGACAGGCGGAGGAGATGGCGCAGTGTGGCCGGAGTGATCTCTTCTGATGAGGGAGCTGATGAGGGGAGAAGGGACCGAACGGACCAGGTCGGTCTGGCGAATATGGAGGAGAGGTCTGAAGGCTGTGATGACTGCGGGTGTGAAGACGAGTGATGAGGCTCTTGGGCCTTGCTTGACTCTTGGCCTATTGACGGCTGAGATGATTCGAGACCCGTAGCCGCTGCTCGTGGTTGCGGCGCTGATGCTGATGATGCTGTTGGTTGTTGTGACATGCACCGACGGCATATCCATGCTGTTGGTCCGGCAGGGCTGGCCGCCCCGTGGGCTTGACGCCGGAGGCCAGAGGCCATGAGCGGGCTCTTGATGAGAAGTCGACCCGGACTCATGGCTAAGGGTTTTCAAGTCCCTTCTTGTAAGCCTGTACGAGATTTACCTCGCAGGAGGCTGAGTGACTGCCTATCAGACGAAGTCCTAGAGCTTGTCATGTAGTAGTCTTTCTTTGTGAACTTTGCCCTCACGCGTCTGGAGTCCTGAGAGAGGCATGCCGAGTGCAGGCCACGGCCGAGCTCAGGGTCGACGTTGGACGACCAGTCTGGAATGGTATGTTATGATTGGTCGAGAGTTTTGCTGGGACCCCCAATGTCGTGAGCGGGAAAAAGGGACGTACTAGCAACGTGAAACAGGTGCACTGCAGACCAAGAGGAGGTACAGCTACTTCAGGAGGCGGAGTACGATGTGACCCCATCTGATGCGCTGCGGCCGTGGTGCGGCGTCATACCCTAGCTTCACGGCCCAGCCAACAACAACCCACTCTGTCTCCCAAGATAGACCTGCAACATCAACGCAAGCCCAACTGCCACCTGTAACCTTTTCCTAACCGACGTTCTCGTGTCCTCCAACAGACGACTGCTTTTCTTACGACCCTCAACCTCCTGCATCCGGCACTGAACACGCAGCGCCTTCTGATCCCGAAGAATCCCAACCCCACATCAACGACAGACCTCTGAACACTTTGCGACAATGGCGCAGGATCCCCGTGCATTGCTGCAGAAGGTACGTTGGACCCTCGCCCCAACAGATCGAGGGATGCGTGCCATGCTAAGAGACTTTTTCAAAGGCAGACAAGCTGCTCGCCAGCGCGTCTGGCGGCTTCGGCTTCTTTGGTGGCCGGGAGGACAAGTATCAGAATGCCGCAGACCTCTACAGTCAAGCCGCCAACGCATACAGGATGCAAAAGAACAGTGAGTCTTGATGCCTGGACATCTCAAATAGTTTTGGAAGCATGGCAGGAGCTGACCGCCACAAAAGACCGAGAGGCAGGGCAAGCATTCGAGAAGGCTGCACAAGTCCAGATCAACAACCTGAAAGACCCCGATGATGCCGCCAACACCTACGTCGATGCGTTCAAGGTCTACCGCCAGGATAACCCCGAGGATGCCGCACGATGTCTTGACTTCTCCATCAACCAGTACTGTACAAAGGGCAACTTCCGGAGGGCCGCATCGCACAAGGAAAACCTGGGCGAGCTGTTTGAGAACCAGTTGGGCGACATGAAGCGCGCACTCGAGGCGTACGAGGCGGCTGCTGGGTGGTATGAGGGTGATGGAGCTGCTGCGTATGTCCATGCTTCTTCGACAGATGACGTTCGTGACGTGCACGCACTGACAGTCCCTTGTCTAGCCTTGCAAACAAACTCTACCTCAAGGTCGCCGACCTCGCCGCCCTCGACGGCGATTACCACAAGTCGATCGAACACTACGAGAGGGTTGCGCAACAGTCCATCAATAACAACCTGATGCGCTACAGTGTCAAGGAATATTTCCTCAAGGCGGGTATCTGTCACCTCGCCCTCAACGATCTGATTGCCACCAACCGCGCCCTCGATAAGTACCGCGACATGGACCCCAGCTTCGGGCAGCAGCGCGAGCACCAGCTTCTGGTGGACGTGATCCAGACCATCGAGAACGGCGACAAAGAGGCCTTCGCCGACAAGCTGTATGCCTATGACCAGATGAGCAAGCTCGATAAGTGGAAGACTACTCTACTGCTCAGGGTGAAGGGCAACATCGAGGAAGCCGACAACGACGAGTTTTCCTAGGCTGAGAATAGATGGAGAGCTAATGGGTTGATATATTTTTCTTTCCTTTATTTTTGCTCTCACGGCGTTGGGATTGCGGCATCACAGACGTTCACTCAATTGTTAGTTAGCTGGACATTCATATCCATATTGATGGGAATAAGCAACCTTCATCATCTCTACACGAGGTGTACGCTCCACTCGAATACCGTTCATGAGGAAGTGACTTAGGCATGTGAAGTGACCTGGTGCCGGCTCATTACAGAAACGCGAGGTGCGTCTGGCGATTCCAGGTTGCTTAATCTACGACACTGGACTGATCGAGATCTGCTCTCCATAATGATCACACAAACATGGCACATAGTGTATCGAAACCTATGTGACTCACAATCACATTAGAATATGGGCCTGTTGCCTAACTTAGCGGGTCTACGGGCGTGAGCAGTACATATGTACAAGCTTGAAGTGAGGGCCAAAGACCTCCAGAACTGCACCTTTGGCAAACGGAAAGTTGCGTCGGGTCGATGTTGATCAAATGATGACAGTTATAGCTTGGGTGGCGGATGCTTGGTGGCAGCCTGGGACAAATCCCCAGAAAACCCCAAGACATTAGCTGTCAGTTGTTTAGGCACCATGCATCCAACATTCTAGTAGGGCATGTGCTTATTATGATATATTTGGGCTAATTGTGACTCAAGTTCAAGCGCAGTTTGGGAAGGCGGTCTCCGTCTTCTTCACATCGCGGGCAAGCCCACGATTGTAATGAAAAGGGTGATTTCGCGTCGCTCGGAGGCAGTGTGATACCGAGGACACAGTGGAGGTCGTCCATGAGCAAGCTCAGAGGGTCGCCCACCCGATTTGCAAAAATGAGAATAATCACTTGGTGTCCCAGTGGAACACTTCCAGAGATTAAACTGAAAAGAACAGATACTACACTTGATCTAAGCCAAAGGCAAAGAGAGCTGGAGAGGAGAGAAGGAAAGGGAGGGAAAGAGAGGCGAGGGGTCCGGTCTTATGTAGTAAAGGGCTTAGGATTCTGCCGCTGAGGCGGACGTGTTTTCACCGCCTGCCCGGGGCGGCTGCCTAGCAAGCCTAGCAAGCCTAGCTATTGCCGCCTAGTTGGTCAATATTCTTCAACTTCTGTCACCGCCTTAGGCCGCCTTCCCTTTAGACTGGGGACCCGGCAGAACCCTGTCAAGCTTATCGAGGATAAGGCCCCACCGCCAAAAACTTTCTGGGTCTCTTCAGTCCTGCGGCGCAAGATTGAGGGTTTGCGAGATCAAACAATCCTCATTTTTCCGGCCAAATATCACGATGTCTGCCCCAAGTTTGGCCGAGAAGCTTGAGAAGATTCGGTCTCCGAATCTTCAAAGCCAGCAGCAGGTGAGTTTATTTCCAAATTTCCCAGTTCTTGTCAGGCCTCATTGCGCAGTGAAGTAATAACTAACACTCCCAAGACGTCCGTTATCTTGCGAGCGGTCGAGTCCACCCTGAAAGACCAAAACTCCGAGCCCACACCAACAGCGTACTTCGCCGCCCTCCTTGCTCTTCTGGGCCAAACGCCTCCCGGTGGCCAGAAGAAGGACCTCGCAACGGCCCTCGTATACCTCCTCGACGTCGTTACACCCTTCGCTCCGCAACCACTCCTCCGCGCCAGATTCACCCAGATCCTACAGCTCCTCGCCCCTGTGGTGTCACAAACGGAAGCAGATGCGCCGCTCCTCAGGCCGTCGATAGGATGCTTAGAGTCCCTTCTATTAGCGCAGGACTCGACATCATGGGAGCTCACCGTCTCAGAAATGGGCCCTCGGAGTGCCGTCTCTGGTCTTTTGAATCTCTCCCTGGACCCGCGTCCCAAGGTCCGAAAGCGAGCACAGGAAGCCCTTAAGAATGTGCTCAAAAATCCTCCGCCCACACCGTCCCTCGATCATCCTGCGGCCGATATGTGCGCCGAGGCAGCTATGATGAGCCTGACTGAGCTGGCAGAGAGCGCGGCTCGCTCACGCAAGGAAAAGAAGTCCAACGACACGGCCCAAGATCCAGTCACAATTCATGCGCTTCAACTAATCAAGGCCATTGCATCTGGCAGTGGAGGGTGGCCAAGCAAGAAGATAGAGTCACTATGCGAACTCCTCATTGGCATTGCTCGAACTGGAAATGAGCACATGACCATGGCTATTTTCGAGATATTCGACATGATATTCGAAGGTATGGCAGCAGACGAAGTCGCCTCAGCAAAACTACCTCGATTGCTCGACATCATCTCCGAACTGCGCCCTGCGTCCGATGACACACAACTCCTGCCGTCGTGGATTGCTATACTGTCTCGAGGATACGAAGTCTCCGCTCAGGTCGAGCCAGAAGACACATTCATGAAGCTCCCTGAGCTGTTCCAACTAGTATCACAGTTCCTTGAGTCTCCGTCAGAGAATATCCGAATCTCGGCGTCCGAGTGCCTCGTGTCGTTCCTTGCAACCTGCGTACCGAACCAGGTCATATTAGATCCTTCTATCTATGACGAAAAGACACTTGAAAAGGTCGTCAAAGTTGTAGAGGGTCTTTTCCGCGTCAAGTATCAAGCTGCATGGGCTGAGACCTTCCACGTAATCGGAGCCATGTTCGATTGTCTCCGGTGGAGGGCTCATCCTTACCTTCTCAACGTGACGAAGATAGTCGGGGATATGAGAGGGAGCGACTCTTTTGCCAACAAGCAGGAGGCAGATGAAGTTCTTGGGAAAGCTATCAGGGCGATGGGACCAGACGCAGTACTCGAGACACTTCCCTTGAACCTAGCGAAACCCGCGAAGGGACAGCCTGGAAGGGCATGGTTGCTTCCCCTGCTAAGGGATTACACGGCAAATACGAATTTGGCACACTTTCGTTCCGAGCTCGTGCCTCTGAGTGAGCTGATGTTCCAAAGGGTCTTGGATCATGGGGGTTCAGAGAAGACCATGGAAGTCAAGATCTTTGAAACTGTGGTTCATCAAATCTGGTCTATCTTGCCCGGATATTGCGACCTCCCACTTGATCTTCGTGAGGCCTTTGACCAGGCTTTTGCCGAACTCCTAGCGAACCTCCTCTACCAAAAGGTTGAGCTTCGTCTTGATATCTGCAAGGGCCTCAAAGCGCTTGTGGAGTCAAACCAGGCCATTGCATCAATTGAGGAAGAGGACGACCTTATCCTCCAAAGTCGTGTTACCAAGCAGCAGGCACGAGAAAACCTCGAGTATCTGGGCTCTTTTGCTGGCAACTTCCTGGCTGTTTTGTTTAACGTCTATGGACAAACTCTCCCACACTCGCGCGGATCGATTCTGCAGACCATCAATGCTTATTTGAGTATAACGCCGTCGGCCGAATTGATGGAGACATTCGACCGAGTCTGCAAAATGCTGGCGTCCTCACTCCAAGAGGCAGCTACAAAGACGGAAAAGGATGGAAAGAAGGGAGGGAACGAAAAGATGCCGGCCACTACCCATACTCTCATGGATCTTGTCATTACCATGTCCATCTATTTGCCCAGGGACAGTTTTGCAGCACTATTCGAGATTTCTTCGGTGGTCATCATGAAGGACAGCGACCCGCAGCTGCAAAAGAAGGCCTACAAGCTCATTCCTCGCCTGGCCGAGTCAGACACTGGAAAAATTGCTTTGCAAGAGCGGCATACCGAGCTGCAGAGCTTGATATTGTCAAGCGGCGAGAAATGCTCTGCCCCAGCCCGCCGCGAACGGTTGGCAGCGATGTCTGCTATGGTTCCGTTCATTCCAAACGACTCGCTACACTTCATTCCAGCAGTGTTGTCCGAGGTTGTAATTGGATGCAAGGAGCAGAATGAAAGAGCGAGATCCACAGCCTTCGAGCTCTTGATTCTCCTGGGAAAGAAGATGGAGTCGGCCAGTGGTGCAACCATTGACAACAGCAAAGTTCCTCACATGCCTAAAGATGCCCCATCGGCGACCGCAAACATTGAAGAGTTCTTCACGATGGTGAGCGCTGGTCTTGCGGGTAGCACACCGCACATGATATCCGCCTCCATCACCGCAATCAGCCGCATCCTCTACGATTTCAAAGAGTCGTTGAGCCCCGAGACCCTGGCCGAGATCGTTCAGACTTTGGACCTATTCTTGACGTCGAACAACCGTGAGATCGTGAAGAGTGTCCTCGGCTTTGTCAAGGTCTGCGTCATCAGCCTTCCTAGGAATTTAGTCGAGCCAAGACTCGGCACTCTCATCCCCAACCTCATGATCTGGAGTCACGAACACAAGGGCCACTTCCGTGCCAAGGTCAAGCACATCCTGGAGCGAATGATTCGCAGATTCGGGTTTGAGCCTGTGGATAAGAACTGCCCAGAGGAGGACCGAAAGCTCATTAACAACATCCGGAAGACGAGGGAACGTAGCAAGAGGAAGAAGGATGCCGCCAAGGAAGACGGCGAGGAGGCTGACGAGGAGCCAAAGCGAGGCAAGAAGACCTTTGACAGCGAGTTTGACAAGGCCCTGTACAGCAGCAGCGAGGATGAGGCAGACTCAGACGAGTCCGAAGATGAGCGGGCACCCAAAGGAAAGAAGGGCAAGCAGCAGAAGGGCAAGGCTTACATCGTTGAAGACGAGGACGAGCCTCTCGATTTGCTAGACCGCAGAGCTTTGGCAAACATCTCATCGACAAAGCCTGTCAAGATGCGCGGTCCGACCAAAACGAAGGCAAAGCTTGACCTCGACGGCAAGCTCATCCTCGGCGACGAGAAGGCGGGTGCTGACGACATGGACATCGACGCTGCCCCGGCTGGGGAGAGTGGTGTCAATGCTTACGTCTCCGCACTCAAGGGCAATGACGCCCCGAAGAAGGGGCTTCGTGGTAAGCTCAAGTGGTCGAACAAGAAGGGCCAGGACGACAATGACGAGGAGGACGGCATGGACATCGATGAGAATGATGCCGTTGCTATAAAGTCAAAGATGACCAAGGGGAGCAGCAAGCCACGTGAGGGTGCTCCCGCCCGCGGTGGCGCTCATGCCCGTGGGAACAAGGCTGGGAAGGGCATTGCGGCTGGGCGGAGAGGACTTGGTGAAGACAAGCGGCGGGGCCCGCCGGCAAACGGCAGGGTGGGCAAGCCTAGAGGAGGCCGTAGGTGAACGACATCATCCCCTAAATGATGTTAGGCTTGCACATGTAGGGCACTAGACGATGGTCTTCCTACTCGGGATGAAATAGGATCGCATCATATCGACGCGGGAAGTTATTTATGAGTACCGGCGTTTTCAGAGATAAGTGAATCAAAAAAGTCATATCCTTGTTCATGTCGATACTGCTACAGTCCGGCTGCATCCTTACAGCCATTGTTTGTATTCCGATCGAAAAGTACAGTAAGATCACCTTACACAACGCCTTCGAAGAACGCCTTGACCTAGCCACTTATACCCAGCCAGGCAGTTGTCACCCGCTCGCTCGCTCATCGAAACTTGCTGAAAATAACCGCAACAATCAAAAGAACCAGAATGGTGATGATGGCAATTGTGATCACCCGATTTGTAGCCATCCTGTACACACTGGTTAGCAGGCCGACAAGTTCCGATATTTTGGGGGTAATCTAGGAGCGTCACAGTACCTACGCGCCATCCCCCTCAGCGTCTTGACACTCCGGTCGACATAGCCCTCCGATTCCAGCAGGGTGTTGTTAGTATGCTGGATGGTCTCGCGCTGCCGGTGCAGGTCCGCCAGGGTGGAGGCGCCGATCGACTCGGTCTCGTTGGCCAGCCTCTGCGAGGCCTTGAGCCGCTGGGTGCTGCGGTCCAGCCTGTCCGAGCCCTGCAGGAGCTGCTGCCGCTGCTCGAGCTGCACGTCGTTGGGGTCGTCCGAGTACCGCTCGCGGGCGCCGAACAGGGCGGACCGGTCCTCGGCGAGGGAGCGCAGCTTTCGTTGGGACTGGTCGATGGTCGTCTGCATGTCGCGGAAGCGCTGGTTGGCCTTTGTGCGGGCCGAGGTAGGTATGTTTTGCTTTTCGAGCTGCATTTGCCCGAGCTACAGTATTTCTGTCAGTCGAATCCTTTCTTTACGTCTGTCTGCCTCGCCAGCCTGGCAAAGATATCGGTTCGAGGGATGGGCTACTAACCAACTCCTCTGCCTCCTCGAGTGCCCGCTCGGCCTGGCTGATGGCGGCCTTGCGCGGCTCACCGCTCAGCTCCGGTATCTGGTCCAGCTTCTGTTGCAAGTCGGCCTGCACAAGCCTGAACTCGGCAGAGTAGCTCTCGAAGAGCTCCGACCCGGCGTCGGTGTCGAGAGGATTCGACATGATTGAGTCCGTGTGGCGAGTACGGAAACGGAAGGGGGCGGAAGAGGCAGCCTGTCTGTGAGTCGACAGGCAATGTGTGAGCGGACGAAGCGCGAGGTTTTCTTTTGCGTTGTTCGAGGCGGAGGGCGACGAGCAAGTTGTGATTTTTGGTTGAGGAAGAGGATGAGGCAAGGCATGGGTCAATCTTTCACAGGAGGTGTCAATGTTGAAAACGGCTGTTACGCTTTACACTGTCGCCTCGTCGTCGGTTGGGGTCCCGGTCTGGGAAGTGCGTCAGCAGTGAACCGCTGTGCCTGGACAGCGTGCTCAGGGGTCGCTCATTGGTAGGAGCCCTCAAGGGTCTGGGTACGTGGTTGGGTGCTTGGCCAGCTGATTAGCAAATATCGACTAGGCCGTAGACGGGGCAGGTGGGGTGGGCATGGTGGGAAAGCAGCCAATGAGGGCACAGCTGCAATTCCCAGCAAAATGCTACTACTATATCACCTCCAGCCGAGTTTTATCCTTTCCTCTCCTTTCTCTTCTTTCCTCTTCATAGAAAGTTGAATCACCCCGGTGCAGAAATAAGGCTCGACGTTCGCGTTCTTCGGAGCACAGTGATGATTGTCGAGTTGAAATAATCCGGGCAGAGTAATTTCGGCGCTCCTAAGAATTGAATATGCTCGTTCCTCCCTGAGTATTCGATCCCGTTGGGTCTCGACATTTTTTTTTGGCATCATGGCCTGCAACTGTCATAGTCTGTGATCTTTTTGGACTAGGGGCGGCGACTGTTCTTTCCAGACTGCCCGTCAGGCCTGGTCGGCAAACCGCGACGCCCAGTTCCCGTCAATCCGTCCAGCTCAATCCAGCTCGCAAGCTTCATCAGCGGTCGCTCGACTTTTCGCAGCCACCCTGGTCCGTCCGACCTCCCGAGGTCGCGTTGACCAGCCACAGGTGGCTCCCGTTTCATCTCCCTTGATACGTAGACTACCTCATAGACTATCTACCCGATCTGACTTAACTTGGCTTGACTCCAGTTGGAATAGCTCGGACATGCCATTATTGATCTCCCTTCACCTCTCTCATCTACACTGTCCGCCGCTGTCTATCGTGACCAGGACAAGCTCATCACTTCTGTGTCTAGTAGACTGCTTCTGCGCCTCTATCGGTGTGTACAGCAGGTCAAGTGCCAATTTAGCCCAGTCCCTCAACCGTTAGGTCGGAAGATGGCTGCAGAGTAAGTCGCCAGCCGTCTCACATGCTCCTTCTCCAACCGTTTGCCCGCACACCACGCTCTCTCGTCGGCCCAGCTCAAGGAGCTTGACTAAGAAAGTAGCGTCATGGCGGCGACCTGCAACACACCAGAAGGCTGTTCCCTGAGCTGTCTGCACCGTCATAAAACGTTGTCCTCACTTCTGCTGGCTAACCAGCTCCATGCGCGTCATGACCTGACTCTTGTCACTTCATGCACATGTTTCTGATGAGCTGGGAACCCGACCAGCTTCTTCAACGCATTCTCCTTAACACTTGAACCAGTTGGCTTTTACCACTGGAATGTCACCCAATCTGAGGAGTCTCACGCCGGCAGCCCCCGTTCAGCACCGGAAGTAAAGCCACCAGTACTCTCGAGGTCCGCGGGGGCTGAAAGCCAGCCCGTCTCAAGATTGGATATATCACCAAAATTTCTCGCAATCGTCTCCCTATGAGCCGGCCTAACTCAGTCTCCAGGAAGAAGGTAGCCATCGTGGGCAGCGGCTGTGCGGGCATAGCGGCTCTCTGGGCTCTCAACCGCACACCCCACGATGTCTACATGTATGAGGCCGCCGAGCGCCTCGGCGGCCATACAAACACCGTGCCGTGGACTCAGGGGAAATACAGGACAGCAGTTGATACTGGTTTCATCGTTATGAACTCGGCGACATACCGTGAGTTTGTAGACCAACGTGTTCTGCTATCATACTCACAACTGCGACTGACCGCTTGCGCATAGCCAACTTCATCAACTTCCTCGGCAAGGTCGGCGTGCACACGGAGCCGACGGAAATGACGTTTGGTGTCTCTCGCGATCATGGTCTGTTTGAATGGGCCGGAACCAGTCTGGACTCAATCTTCACCCAGAGAAGGCACATCTTCTCTCCCAGGATGTGGCGCATGATCTTCGATATCGTTCGATTCAACCAATTCGCGCTGGACCTGCTGGCCGAGGATGATGCCCAACGCACTACAACGTATCGGGTCAACGGTCACAGTGACGGCAATGGTGTGTCCACGCCCAAGCTGCGCAAGGTGGAAGAGACCATTGGGGACTACCTCCTGAGGGAAGGCTACTCGGATGCGTTCCGTGACGACTATCTCATCCCCATGACCGCTGCGGTATGGAGCACGAGTCCGGACAAATGCACGCTGGAGTTCCCTGCTGTCACTCTGGTGCGCTTCCTCTGGAATCATCACCTACTATCTACGGTAGCGTCTCGACCCTCCTGGCTCACTATCAAAGATGGCTCCCAGAGTTACATCGATGCCGTAATGAAGGGGTTTCCGCCGAACCACTTATTCCTGAACACACCTGTGAAGTCGGTCACGAGTGAAGGAGATGGGCGCGTGAGGCTTCACTTGCGTGACGGCAAAAGCGAGCTGTACGACCACGTCATCCTCGCAACACACGGCGACCAGGCTTACCAGATCATCAAGGACACTGCAACTGCAGAAGAGAGGTCCATCATGACCAAGTTTCAGACCTCCAAGAACACAGCCGTCCTACACTCTGACCTGACGCATATGCCTGCTTCTAGCAAGGCCTGGTCAAGTTGGAACTATATGACCCTCTCATCTCCTTGGTCAGGGAAGTCCAACATCGACCAGGTCTCACTCACCTACAATATGAACATCCTGCAGCATATCCCTCGCTCGACTTTCGGCGACGTCCTTGTCACCCTCAATCCTCTGCATGAGCCGGATGCCAAGACCGTCCAAGGCCGTTACGAGTATGCGCACCCCCTGTATAACGGCGACTCGGTGCGCGCACAAGCCATGCTGCCAAAAATTCAAAATCGGAGAGGCATCAGTTATGCAGGAGCGTGGACCAAGTACGGGTTTCACGAGGATGGTTTCAGCAGTGGGCTGCGGGTGGCTAAGGACCACTTGGGCGCCAGGCTGCCATTTGAGTTTGTTGACTCAACATACAGCCGGGGCCGGGCGCCGGTTCTTGGGCTGGCGGCCCATCTATTGAGGCTGATCATCTTGTTGATACACGTGTTTGTGATATTGCCCATGGAGAGGATTGTCGCAATCGTGGGCTCAATCGAGAAGAGGGCCGTTGGTCATATCAATGGGCACTTGGGAAAGTTCAAGGGACAGTAATGAGATTCATGACCAATCTATGCATTCTTAGCCATAAGATAGATACAATTTGAACAACCAGGCAACATGAGACATTAAGAAAGGAATGCTGCGTCGCAAATGTCTTCTTTTTTTTCAAGTGCCTGTAGGCGACCATGAATTCAGGACTATTTCTCTGAACTGCAGGGGAGGGTGGTCCCCCGGAGACACAGGCGCCAGGGTTCGGGCAAACATCATGCGTAATGGATCTGGTTGAGCCTTCGAACCGAACCACTTTGCAAACCACGACTCGACAATGTTATGACAACGATGTCCAGCTTCCGAAGTACAGCATGGAGGCTACAGAGCTTTGCTGCGGCGCTATCGCGCTCAGCTTGCTCACGTTCCGGCGCTCGACCTGGATCTGAGCTGCCGACCCTGAGCTGCCGGCAGCATCTGCGCAGCTATGCGACCGAAGTCAACCACACCACGGCTAGTCGAAGAGCCCCTCAGCAGATGTCACCGAGCATGCAACAGGCGCGCGAGGTATACAGGAGGAGGAATCGGACAACAATGTGCGTCGTCGCTGGCTCCAGGACTGGGGTAGAACATGGTGCTAACCAAACGGGATTGTCCAACAGGTTCTACACGCTGAGCATTATACTGGGCACAGTCGCACTCTCCTATGGGTCGGTGCCTATGTACAAGATGGTGCGCCACATTACAAGTCGTCACTGAGACAACAACTGACCGCAGCAGATCTGCCAAACCACCGGTTGGGGTGGGCAACCCGTCCGCGCGCCCAGCCACGGCGGCTCATCGGGCTCTGAGGACGATCTTGCCTCACGACTTGTACCCGTGGAAGGTGCCAAGCGCCTCCGCGTGACCTTCAACGCATCCGTATCCGACGTCCTGCCCTGGAAGTTTACACCTCAGCAACGCGAAGTGCGAGTCCTCCCAGGCGAGACCGCCCTCGCCTTCTATACAGCGACGAACAACAGCGACAAGGACATAATAGGCGTGGCAACGTACAGCGTGACACCTGCGCAGGTGGCACCGTACTTTAGCAAGATCCAGTGCTTCTGCTTCGAGGAGCAGAGACTCAACGCGGGCGAGACGGTGGACATGCCCGTGTTCTTCTATCTGGATCCGGACATGTTAACAGATCTGAACATGAAAGGCGTCGAGACCGTCACCTTGAGCTATACGTTCTTTAGTGAGTTACTCCAAGCTATTTGTGTGGCCATGATTGGTATTTGTAATCAGTGCTAATCGCCTGGAACAGAGGCCAAGTACGATAATAACGGCAACATAAATGGGTTCCCAAAACCGTGATACCTTTGCGGGGAACGTCGTTTGGCATTTCGCACCGAGATCTGATCAACTTGCTGGAGTCGCCATGAAAGCGCCAATGCCTCGCAGCAACGCCCAGCTGCCTCACCAGAGACTGAGTCGAGGTCGATAAAATCGACCTCAATGTATGGGGTACTTCCTCAAGCCTGACTGAAAGAGCCTGGAGACCCAAAAAACCGGTTGGAACAGCTTCTGAACTCAATGCACGCAAGTTTATGCTGTGCTTGAAGTTGCTGTTAAGGGCTCTGAAGCGGATTACATATTGCACATGTCAGAGAATAAGCCAAGCTCACCACTCATAAACTTTAGAGCCGTACTTAAGCAATTATATATTTACACTGTTCTTTGATGCATTACCATCCCAGTCACTCCACGGGCTTTCGGGAGGCCAAGCCTATGAGGACCCCTACATGATCCCTGCTAGGGGGCCGCATGTCAGGTTAGGTAGTTCAGTACTTAAGTAGGTATCCCTGTACTTGTCAGGTGCAACCCGTTGAATGACGCGAGCTGTTCAGAGCTCCAAGTCAGATCTTCGTTAAACTACAACGCCATCTTCATCGCGGATTTCGGTCTGCGCTTCTCCTCATTTCTTTGCCTGCAGGTCTCTCCTAGAAGAGGAGAAGGGCTCCGCTTGTTTCTGCACTACACTTCATCCCTTACATAGCCTTGCCGTTTCGTCTGCAATGTTTGCTCCAATTGCGCGGCCCTGGTAGCATGAAGGTTGTCCTACCAGGAAAGCCAGAAGCCAGGCTTCAAGCTCTAGCTACTGGCTTCTGGAAATCAAGGCGCATCATCGTGAGTGGCTTCAAATCTTGTCACTCTGACTGCTAGTGCTGAAAACCTTCATCAGGCGTACATCAGTGGCAATGCCATTGCAATCCTGTCCGACCACCAGACCCTCTTGCAGACCATCTACGATGACGACGAAACACAACTCGAATCCGTCGCATTAGACGAAGCCTCCGGAAAGATAGCAGTGTGCACCGATCGTACCGTACGGATATACAGACCATTCGCACATGAAGATGGCGTGCTGAAATGGGCGCTGGAAATGTCTTTCTCCCCGAATGTTGATGACGAGCAAACACGCAATGGCGCGCAACACGCCATGGCCCTTTCATGGGGTGGCTCTGAAGAAATCCTCGTGTCTCGATCCGCTGTGACCCTTCATCAGACGACTCCCGACCTTGCCTGCACCTGGCGCAAAGTCCTGGCAAGCCCTGTCAAATACGCCGATCTGTCGTACGATTCTGCGTATGTTGCCTCTGTGGGATACCATGACCGACTGGTGAAGGTATGGCGACGACTCAGCTATGTGTCCGATGAGGTCCGCTTCGACTTCATGTACCTGTCACACCCTCTAGCCGTCACGAGCCTACAATGGCGGAAGCCTTACCACGTCGACCAGACCGTGGACAACGTTCTTTACACCATATGTCTCGACAATGTGCTTCGGATATGGACTGGCTCGGATAATCTCAGCCATCAGCATTTGCAGCTTTGGGGCAAGATTGATCTCGCTAAGTCGGCTCCTGGACCAACACTTCGATGGGCCGCAATTGTCCATGGAAGGGACTTCTCGGCCGCCACAGAGACAGCGGTCCAGGAAGGGCCTTCTGAATATGGCAAGGGAGACGGACCACTAGTCAATGCGGTAGAGCTGGCTAATCGGAACCCTGAAATCTGCATCACGTTTGATGGGCACGGGAGAATGTCCGCCTGGGCTATGGAGAACATATCGTCTAAGTCGCGATCAAAGTCAAAGGCGAATGAGCCAAAGGTTCTGGCTCTAGTGGTGGACATCTCCTCGAGCGAATTCGATTTTCTCAGAGACACTTCACAAGGAAACTCGTCGCACGTTGAGATCCACGCCTATTGCAACAAACCCGACGGCCATTTGAACTTTCTGTTCCACTTCTTTGACGGTAGGATCGAGATTTTTGAGGCTGATTTCCCTCGTCTTCTCGACCCCATTGCTGGCAAGAGCCGTATCAGGCCAAGATGTGTGTGGACGGGCCACTCGGCATCAATAGCGAAAACAGTCAGAAACTATAGTGGCAGATCGGTTGTCTCGAGGACTACCGGGGGAGAGGCCATCGTATGGAAACATCCTCTCTTCGCCGAGAAGACAAGACTCGCGCGGCAAAGCACAATACATTCGAAGGACCACATTCACCGAATATCAGTGATAAGAAAAGGCCGGTTTGTTGTCTTTCTACACCACGACAGACTGGCTCTCTGGGATTGCAGACAACTTGCACCGTCTTTGGTTGCTCAGATCGAGTATAAAATCTCCGGAAAGCCACTGTGCTTACTGGTCCTCCCAAGACGAACTGCTGAGCAGTCCTCGGTGGCACACATCGGTACCATCACTTCGGAGAAGAAGGGTTTAGTTTGGGAAATCAAGCTTCCGTCCTATGACTCTTCTGCAGCAAACGGTGTAAAAGAGAATGGTGGTACAAATGGCCATGAGCCCCCGTCAATCAGAGAGTTCCACAAATTTGAACTGCATGACGCCGGCGACCTATCCTATGTTCTCCCCGTGGACCCAGCAGGGTCTGCACCGATGGTCCAGGGCTTTCTCGACGTGTTCGCGCGCGATGTGGCGATCTCTTACACCCATTCTGGCCGGGTCGAGTTCTGGACGGCTCGCGTGGGTGATACCAAGGTGGATTGGCTGTCAACCGCTTCCATGGAGACAGGCGTCTCAGAACCTGCGCTCGCTAGTGGCAGCACCATGAAGAAGGCGGCATTGGTCAACTCCAGTAGGAGTGCTGTCACAATTTGGGACATACGCGGTGGGCAGCTTGAATACAACCAGCAATTCGAGGCACAAAACGCCATCCAGGATTTGGACTGGACGTCCACTCCAGATTTACAGTCTATCCTGGCCGTCGGGTTCCCATCGCGCGTCTTACTGCTCGCACAGATGCGATTCGACTACCTGAACAAGGGCCCGGCATGGGCACCGGTACGAGAAATCAACATCCGGGAGTTCACGCCACACCCCATTGGCGATTCAACTTGGCTGGGCGATGGGAATCTCGTTATTGGTGCTGGCAATCAACTGTTCGTCAACGACCGCAAGTTCGATGCCTCCAGCGCACTGGTCAAAGATGTCTCCCTTCCGCACAAGAAGGACCGGAAATGGGACCTTTTTGACGTCGTGCAGCGGCTGAATGGTCCGCTGCCTGTTTTTCACCCACAGTTTCTCAGTCAATTCATGCTCGCTGGCAAAGTGGTGGCTGTACACCGGATTCTTATGGCCCTTCACAAGACTCTCAAATTTTGGGTCGAAGGAGATGAGTTTGACGACTATCTGGGACTGGATCTGGAGGAGTTCTATGTTGGCAAGTCAACGCCAGCACTCACGCAAGGGAAGGAGATGCGCTCTTATTTCGACGAGCGCACATCACTGGACGACGACGACGAAGTCTTCAGCGAGGATATGGCTCAGACCATTAATGAGAAGCTAATGAACATTGCCTTGCCGCAAATGTCAGGCCATGAGCAGATTCAGCTTGTGGACATGATTGAGTGTATAGGCATGGTAGAGAAACACCGCCGGTCAATGGATGAAAATGGGGCCAGATTCACGATATACTACAGACAACATAGCCTTCGGAAACGACGCACGAACGAAGTCACGATGTCATGGAGGGAGATCAACTGGGCATATCACTCTGCTAGCCAGGACATGCTGACCGACTTCGTGTCTCGGCAGCACCACGGGAGTCTCCTGTGGGAGCATGCCCGGGAGAGTGGCATGTTCATGTGGCTGACAGACAACGCGGCCGTGGTGAGTCTCGTCTTGTCTGTAGTAGTGGAACTCAATATCGCTGACTTCTGCAACAGAAAGCGCAATTCGAAGTGATCGCTCGGAACGAATACACCAAAAATGAGGTCAAGAATCCCGTGGATTGCAGTCTCTACTACCTGGCGTTGCGGAAGAAAGCGGTACTCCAAGGTCTATGGCGCATGGCCTCGTGGAATCGGGAGCAAGCCGGCACACAGAGACTGCTGGCCAATAATTTCGAAGACCCGAAGTGGAAGACCTCGGCGCTGAAGAATGCCTACGCCTTGCTCAGCAAACGACGATTCGGTGGGTGATCCATGCTATTATCGTGGTGTTGCTGTGTGTTTTCTGACAACGTTTACAGAATATAGTGCGGCCTTCTTCCTGCTGGCCGACAGGCTGCAGGATGCGGTGAATGTGTGTCTGAAGCAACTCAAAGATCTGCAGCTTGCCATCGCCATAGCTCGGGTCTACGAGGGAGACCAAGGGCCTGTCTTGCGCAAGTTGCTAGAAGAGGAGGTGTTGAGCATCGCTGCACAAGAAGGCAATCGCTGGCTGGCATCGTGGGCATTCTGGATGCTCCACCGCAGGGATATGGCTGTGCGCGCTCTGATTGTAAGTATTTTCTTGATCCGCTACTGTCACGAGATATGGCGCTGTGATGACGTTAACAAAGTGCGCAGACGCCAGTATATACGCTGGTTGAGACGCCAATCGCGCCGAATATGAACTCGAAGCTGTTCCTCACAGACGACCCGGCCCTAATAGTATTTTACGCACAGCTACGACAGAAGACGTTGCAAACCCTGCGGGGCGCGTCGAAGGTGACGCCAAAGGTGGAGTGGGACTTTGTCCTGCACAACGCGAGGCTCTACGACCGCATGGGCTGCGACCTGCTCGGCCTCGACCTCGTCCGCAACTGGGAGTTCCTCCTCCCCGGCGCGAGCCTGAAGCCGGAGCTGGGCGGCGAGGTCAATCCCCTGAATCTGCTCAAGCGCCGCAGCTCGCTGGTCGTCCAGGACTTGCCAGTCTCGCCGATATCTGGCAAGGGCACGTCGGAGATGAACATGGGAGGGCTGCTCTCGCCTACCGGGGAGAAGAAAAAGCCGCAGCCGCCGCCAACGATGTTTGAGGAGCCGGATGCCGGCTCCTTGCTGGACAGCTTTGGGTTCTAGAAGAGCTGAACGAGGGCGTCTGCCTGATGTTTGGATACGGGGAGGACCTTTAATGTGCTATTGGGGGAAAGCATGATCAACCAGCATAGCCGCGTAGGAGGGAGTTTACACAACGGGATGCATCAAGCAAATAGTAAATACGCAACATATAACCCGACCAGGCATCGTCTGTGTTTCGAAGAGGCTGAATCGCCACCCGGGAGGCAGAGTCTGGCGCCAATTCACTTATAGACCGTGAATCGGCCTGCGTGTGTCTTGTCATGATGATTTAGGCGCACAAATCGGAATTCTTCATTTCTCATTACCTGCACCAGCCGTTGGAAAGCGTCTACTCTCGGAAGAGGAGCCATAGCAATCATATCGCATTGGAGCTCAAAGATTGCAGTGCAAAGGAGGCTGATCGTGGCATTGCAAGGTTCAGTGCCAGTTCCGCCAATGAGGTGCGTGGCAAGCACTAAGTTTTGGATGAGGTCCAGTATCTATGTGCCCTTAGCACTCCGCCTGCGTCCAACCCACAGACACTCGCAGTGAACGGCCCTTTGGTCTTGATATCCTTCATGAATGGTTAAAGACATTTGGAAGTGGTTCACCAAGGTGCCGGAACTGATAAAGTCGGGATTTCTCGTCGTCACGCTGAGAGAGGTATCTATGACTCTTTTTGGACCTGCATTGTGCACATGGAGTACTGATACCATATTGTATAAGCTCCTGGCAACGTGATGGCAACGCGGGCAAGGGGGAGGCCCATCGTTGGCTCCCACCGCCAGACATCGAGAAAAGATGCGATGAGGGTGAAGTCATGATTGTCCCTGACAAGTCCACTTGCAGGCCACTACTCGAGCATCGCCGTAGATCAAAGGTTAGTTATGTCCGTCACGGTGTACGCGAGGATAGTGATAGATAGCTCTGAGTAAGGAGGGGGTGCCATTTCGCAACGTGAATGCACCCTATCAGAGTCGACAATAAGGTTCTGTGTCTTAGTAAGGGTCAACTTTATGTACCGGGCGTTTCCCAGCTCCGTTGATATGATTTCTAGAGTCGACGACAATGTACTTCGTCATGGCCTTGCCTAAACCGTGGGCCTCTTGTGTTGTAATAACGGAGAGGACCATGTGAGATTAAGGAGCGTGGTGTGAGATTGGGGCGCCTAGTCGACGATGGTGTTGGCTGAGCATCGGTTGGTTGGCTGGGTTAGTTGCGATGATGGGACATATTGGACGAGAATATGCTACCATTTAACATTACCAGAGCCGTGGGACAGGACTTGGGTGCGAGCATATTTGAGTCATTGCCAGCAAAGCTATGTGATAAGGAAGAACGAGTGTCAAGTCAGAGGCCAGAACCAAGAGTGTGTTGTGCAGAGCAGAGTAAGTCTGCCTCGGCCTCGATCGATGGGAGACATTGTGCCCAGTGCGTGCAGTGGCACGAGTAAGATGCGGACGTCTTGAATGCGGGCGGTTGAAGCTTATACGACAAGATGCACTGCGTTCTGAGTAGGTAGACTCTGTCGTGCTGCGAGCTGTCCGTCTGTGCCTGCAGTAGCGGATCAAGGGCAGTGCGAGGCGAGACGTGGGACGGCATGAACTGGATGGGTGGAGTGGTATTGAACATGTCGGGCCGGGAGAGGTTCGTCGTCGTCGACTGGCCTATCGCACGCACCAGCAGCCAACCCCACGCCCAGGGGGGGGCTGCGCTGTGTGGTCGACACAGCTGCATAATACACATACTATGCATATTGTACATGTGAACTGAAGACAGACAAGACAGACCACGCTGCGGCGCTGCATCATCATACAAGCAAACTGATAATGAGGAACCCAATGGCACATAATATCTTCCGCCGTGCAAGGCGAGGGTACAAGGCCGCTCCCGCTGCACATGCGTGCAGTATAACGGATCCAGCCCACTCCGCGGCGTACCAGTCGACGTTTTTGGAAAGTGGGGGAAGAGACTCCGGTACTTAGCAGTGCCTGCAACCCCTGCCACATAATATGTAAGGCTAGTGTAGAGCAGAGAGAGAAAAAAAAAATAAACGGCCGTCCGATCACGGTGGAGCTTGGCTGCGTGCTGCTGGGGTTATTACTCAACCGACAGCCCTGCAAGAGTCATCCCAAAGGAGACCCGAGGAGTCACCGCAAAGAGCCACCGTGGGCACACACCATACCTGCATACTATCGTACTCACTCAGTACATAGGTGGCCCGGTCAGTCCACAGCATCTCTCAGAGTACTCCTCGTCTGATGTGATCTTTCTCCTTGTGCTCCCGTCCTCTTAGCTCCTCGCTCCTCGCTCCTTGCTTCTCACACTGCATCCTGCCCTTCCATCGCCTTCCCTTCGTCCTTCGCTGACTGGAAGCCGCAGGACACGAGATCGGCATCATTTGTCACTCTCGTCACCTTTGCCCTGCCCTGCCCGACTCGACCTTGAGCTGAGCAAGCTGCGGGCAGCTGACCCGGACCCTCACGCCACAATGGCTGCCGTCAATGGCGTCAATGGCATCAATGGCACAGCGCCCCTTGCCAATGGCACTGCCAATGGCATTGCGAACGGCACATCCTCGAGCCCTACGCGCATTCCAATCCTAGGCAAGGAGGACATCATAATCGACTACGGCCTCCTGCACAACTTTGTCGCAAACGACCTCCTCGAGAATACTCCCTCGGCCACCTACGTCCTCATCACCGACACAAACCTCTTCCCTCTCTACGTCCCATCCTTCCAAAAGACCTTCGCCGCTGCCGCTGCTGCCAAAAATGCCGGCAACGTGCGCCTCCTCACCTACGCGATCCCCCCCGGCGAGAGCTCCAAGGGCAGGGAAACAAAGGCCGAGATTGAGGACTGGATGCTGTCACAGAAGTGCACCAGGGATATTGTTGTCATTGCCCTGGGCGGAGGTGTCATTGGTGACATGATCGGATACGTCGCCGCCACTTTCATGCGCGGTGTCAAGTTTGTCCAGGTCCCTACCACTCTCCTCGCCATGGTCGACTCGTCCATTGGTGGCAAGACTGCCATTGACACGCCCCTGGGCAAGAACCTGATCGGCGCCTTCTGGCAACCCAGCCGGGTCTACATTGACCTGGCTTTCCTGGAGACCCTGCCAGCTCGGGAGTTCATAAATGGCATGGCCGAGGTGGTCAAGACGGCCGCCATCTGGGACGAGACTGAATTTACCGCCCTCGAGGAGAATGCGCCTACCATCCTCGAGGCCGTCAAGTCAAAGGCAGACAACAGATTGGCTCCCATCCGCCACATCCTCAAGAGAATCGTGCTCGGATCGGCCCGAACCAAGGCCGAGGTCGTTTCCTCCGACGAGAGGGAGGGTGGCCTGCGGAACCTCCTCAACTTTGGACACTCTATCGGTCACGCCTACGAGGCCATTCTCACACCCCAGGTGCTCCATGGCGAGGCTGTCGCCATCGGTATGGTCAAGGAGGCAGAGCTTGCCCGCTACCTCGGCATTCTGCGCCCGGCCGCGGTGGCTCGTCTCGTCAAGTGCATTGCGAGTTACGAGTTGCCAACCTCGCTGAAGGACCAGCGCATTGTCAAACTATCCGCTGGGAAGAAATGCCCTGTGGACGTACTGCTGGACAAGATGGCCGTTGACAAGAAGAACCACGGCACTAACAAGAAGATCGTCCTCCTGTCCGAAATCGGCAAATGCCACGAGCCACAGGCGAGTGTGGTTGACGACCGCAACATTCGCATCGTGCTCACGCCTGCCATTCGCGCCACGCCTGGTGTGCCCAAAAGTCTGAACATCAGTGTGACCCCTCCAGGGTCCAAGAGCATCTCGAATCGGGCTCTCGTGTTGGCTGCCTTGAGCGAGGGTGAAGTTCGCATCAAGAATCTCCTTCGCTCGGACGATGTTGAGTACATGCTTTCTGCTGTCTCGGGTCTGAATGGAGCCACGTATTCCTGGGAGGACGGCGGAGAGATTCTCGTCGTGAAAGGCAAGGGCGGAAAGCTCGAGGCAAGCCAGGAGCCCCTCTACCTTGGCAATGCAGGAACCGCATCTCGTTTCCTGACGAGCGTGGCTTCTTTGGCCTCGCCATCCTCCGTGTCGTCGACAGTCTTGACTGGCAACTCGCGAATGCAACAGAGACCTATTGGGCCCCTGGTCGACTCAATGCGTGCCAATGGGGTTCAGGTCAAATACCTCAACCGGGAAGGCAGCTTGCCCGTCCAGGTTGATGCTGCAGGCGGCTTCGAGGGTGGCGTTATTGAGCTTGCCGCCACTGTTTCCTCTCAATACGTCTCATCGTTGCTCATGACTGCACCGTACGCGAAGAATCCAGTCACATTGAAGCTTGTTGGAGGCAAACCCATCTCACAGCCCTACATTGATATGACCATCTCCATGATGAGTGCGTTCGGTATACAAGTCGAGCGGTCCACCAAGGAAGAAAACACCTACCACATCCCCAAGGGTGTCTACCAAAACCCAGCAGAGTATGAAATCGAGAGCGACGCAAGCTCGGCTACTTACCCCCTAGCCATTGCCGCCATAACGGGTACTACTTGCACAATCCCAAACATCGGATCAAAATCTCTGCAAGGCGACTCACGGTTCGCTGTAGAGGTGCTTCAGCCGATGGGCGCCACCGTGAAGCAGACGGAGTACACGACCACCGTGACTGGCCCGCCAATTGGGCAATTGAAGGCCATCCCACAAGTGGACATGGAGCCCATGACCGATGCTTTCTTGACAGCCTCTGTTCTGGCTGCGGTTGCCGATGGGACCACAAGGATCACCGGAATTGGCAACCAGAGAGTCAAGGAGTGCAATCGCATTGCTGCAATGAAGGATCAGCTCGCCAAGTTCGGCGTGCAATGCAATGAGCTCGATGACGGAATCGAGGTCATTGGCCGGCCGTACGAGAGCCTGACGGAGCCAGCCGACGGCATCTACTGCTATGATGACCACCGTGTGGCAATGAGTTTCAGCGTGCTCTCTGTGGTCACGCCCCGTCCTACTCTCATCCTGGAGCGTGAGTGCACAGGGAAGACCTGGCCGGGCTGGTGGGACGTTTTGTCCCAATCTTTCAAGGTCACTCTAGATGGCGAAGAACCGGCGTCAGAGCATCCGCACCACGGCCAAGCTCCCAAGCCCAAGTCAGACCGGTCGATCTTTTTGATTGGCATGAGAGGCGCAGGAAAGACGACGGCAGGAGGCTGGTTGGCGAAAACCATGAGTCGGAAGTTCATCGACCTCGATGAAGAGCTAGAACGAAGGATAGGCCAAACGATCCCAGAGATGATCCGCGGCGAGCTCGGCTGGGATGGTTTCCGAAAGGCAGAGTTGGATCTCCTGCAAGACATGATGACGAACCACGCTCACGGCCACGTCTTCTCCTGCGGCGGCGGCATTGTCGAGAGCTTTGACGCCCGGAACATGCTGATTTCCTACAAGGACAATGGCGGATATGTCCTGCAGGTGCATCGTGACACGGACCAGGTGATCGACTACCTGCTCATAGACAAGTCACGGCCTGCCTACACAGAGCAGATTCGTGAGGTTTATGAGCGACGTAAACCCTGGTTCGAGGAGTGCAGCAACTTCAAGTACCACAGTCCTCATCCAGCCGGCTCCACAGCCGTCCGGGAGGCGCCACCAGATTTCAGGAGCTTCGTCTCTGTCATGTGCGGCCACAGTGATCACTTCGAAAAGGTGAAGAGGAAGAAGCACTCCTTCTTCGTCTCGCTCACTGTGCCTGACGTGTCGGGGTCCCTGGAGCTACTGCCTCGAGTGGTCGCGGGATCAGACGCCGTTGAATTGCGGGTCGATTTACTGAAGGACTACTCAGCTGAGTTCGTTGGTATCCAGTTGGCTCTCTTGCGAGCTACAGCCAAGATACCAATTGTCTTCACGATCCGCACCCAGAGTCAAGGAGGCAAATTCCCGGACAACGACTTTGCAGGTGCAGCAGCGCTCTACAATGTCGCACTGCGCATGGGATGTGAATACATTGACGTCGAGCTGGCCTGGCCGGAAAATGTCATCCAAGGCGTGGTGGCTGCTAAGGGTTCTTCTCGTATAATTGCCTCACATCACGACCCTGAGGGCACATTGTCTTGGAAGAACGGAGCCTGGATACAGTACTACAACAGGGCGCTCCAGTTTGGCGACATCATCAAGTTGGTCGGTGTCGCTCACAACCAAGATGATAACTTCGCTCTGGCGAACTTCAAGAAGCGAATGATGGCGGCTCACGAGACTCCCATGATCACCATCAATATGGGTCCTATCGGCAAGCTCAGCCGTGTCCTGAACAGCTTCCTCACACCAGTCTCACACCCAGCGCTTCCATTCAAGGCTGCGCCAGGCCAGCTGTCTGCTGCTGAGATTCGCCAAGCTCTTACCCTGATTGGGGAGCTAGACGAGCATGCCTTTTACCTCTTCGGTAAGCCCATTGCTCAGTCAAGGTCTCCAGCTCTGCACAACACCCTGTTCAGGGCCAACGGCTTCCCGCACGTCTACTCACGGTTCGAAACGGACCATGCGCCCGACGTCAAGGAGCTGGTGAGATCTCCCAACTTCGGCGGCGCCTCGGTGACGAGGCCCCTGAAGCTCGACATCATCGATATTATCGACAAGTTGTCGGACGCGGCCAGTATTATCGGCGCCGTGAACACCATCATACCCGTCCCATCCGAAGACGGTAGCAAGCAGACTCTGCTAGGCGACAACACCGACTGGATGGGCATGGTGCATGCCCTCCGCCAGGTCGGTGTCGTGGGAAACATCCGCACATCGTCTGCAGGGGGCCCCGGAGTGGTGATCGGGAGTGGTGGCACCACACGCGCGTCCATCTATGCGCTGCACTCACTCGGCTACTCGCCCATCTACGTCGTGGCACGCAATGGCGCCAGCGTCACCAAGCTGGCCCAGATGTTCCCCGCTGACTACCACGTACAGCACCTCTCAAGTGCGGACGAGAAGGACTTTGCGGGACCGCTTCCACGAGTGGTTGTCACTACGATTCCCGCAGACCTGCCGATGGAGGCAGGGATGAGCGACGTCGTGTCCAAGGTACTGAACCTCCCCGACCACGAGGCGAGCAGGAAGAATGTGCCGAAGAGGACGTTGCTGGAGATGGCGTACAAGCCCCGCCGCACGGCCGTAATGGCGATGGCAGAGGAAGCGGGCTGGCAGACGATTCCCGGGCTGGAAGTTCTGGCTTCCCAGGGGTGGTTCCAGGTGAGTTCGCGTGTTGAGAAACCTGCTCTCCGAGCACACGAAGCTGACTGCCGACATTGTAGTTCCAACTCTGGACGGGGATCTCACCCTTGTACACGGACGCGAGAGGGGCGGTTATGGCCGATGAAGAGGCGGAGACAAACGGTACTTCGTGATCTGACCGAACATATATATGGTCGAGCGTACGTGTGTGAAATTTACAGCATTCGTTGAGTGGGGGCCCGTTTAAAATGCGAAAATTGCACGTCTGGAACCGGATTCGGCTCATGTGTTGATGTATGTCAGTGTCACTACGGGGTCATTCGTCTCTTGAAATTTCCATATATGGGATGATCTCCGATGATATAGAGGACTGTGTGCGTGTATATGGGACCGCTCACCCAGTGGCAACTTGACTTAGAGTATTGTTACAGGCCATCCCATCGATTGAAAGCTGCCACAAACTTGCGCCGGGATCGAATCGACGCGACCTGAGAGCAGCAAGAGACTTCGAGAAGCTGTATCCCGGCCTGAGCTGGGTACATGATCTGTGGGGTCGGAGTCATGTTCAGTTACAGTGCATGATTCTCCCTGGGCCTGCGCCTTTCCTTGGAAAACGGAGCCCGACCATACTTTTTGGCCCTTCGCCCGTCCCCCCGAATCAAATCGTCTCCTGGGATTCACCAGGGGGAATGGGGCAACGGCGCTGGGGGGCGCGGCTGTCTTGTCCAGGCAGGTACAGCCCCCCCCCCCCTCTGAAGGTTTGCTGCGACGAGTATAAACAAAGCAGGACATATAATACTGTACGCTGAGGGAGGAACTCTGCACAGATGTCGCGCGTCGGGCGGCAAGGAAGGACACGTCGGTGTTTTGCCGGTCTGAAGTTATTTTCCCCCTCCCCCCAGTGCTTTGGAAGGGGGTTGAGCCCCCCCCGGTCTGCGACCGACCCTGTTCGCACGTATCTTGGACAGGCAGACTTTTTTTTTCTCCTGCGTCAACCCAACCTACCGCGGGGTGCCAAGCTCGAGGTCGAATGTTGACATGGAATCCCGATGCGATCAGCCCACCGAGGGAAGAAGAAACGAAACGCCGGCGGCAGCTTGCTCCCGGACGGAGAGAGTGGGGGGACTTCAGGGCGGCCGGACGTGGGAGGGCGTGATGCTGCCCGAGGACAGTTGACCAACCTATCTCTGTGACATTCCCCTGTCGATCGCCTGCGTCAGCCGTGAGATGAAGAGGCAAGCGCAGTGAAGACACCTGCGCTGTGCACGTTAGAGTTTGCACCCATGTGCAAAAGATACTCCGGGCCGACTAAGCAACAGGCGTACACTGATGGCCAGGCGCAGCGCAGAACCAAAGCGATAAGACTTGCCCAGTCTCACTTTTAGTGACTGACTGACTGACTGACTGACTTACTTACTTACCCACCCGCAAATTCACTTATCAGCATGTAGAAGACCTCATTCTCGCGAGGAAAGGCGTGCGAGAGTGGTACAATCAATGTATGCATGGCCAAGAAACGGAATGGGGACAGCAACACCCTTGTCCCGTTGATATGCGCAAACGCAAAGGGTGTGGAATGAACAGCCCTGCCAGATCAAGAAATAGGCCGCAACTATCAAACCTCTCACGGGTAACAACATTTGTACAGCAGTTCTATTACGAACCACAGACCTGCAGCAAGGAAGGGCCCAAGGATGGAATTCCCGGTGTCCCCCCCCCCCCAACTTCACCGACCTGCCAACACGTCAGGCGCGGCGGGGACAGGGAGTGGAAAAGATGGATTAGAGTTGGAAGGATTCGGTGTTTCGAAAGAGGTCCTACACAACGAACAAAGTTTATTTCACAATTTCCAATCAAACTGTTTGCCTGAGAATCCTGAATCGCTCAGCTCGCTTGCTTGTTCGCTTGTTTATTTGCCTGATTCTTATTTTCAGCTTCTCAAGTGTTTCTTCTATTCCTATAGTGGTATCTTCCGCCTGCAAAAAAAAGAAACCATGCCTTGCTCAAAGTGCCCTGCCCTGCCCTGCCGGGACCCCGTCCGCTTTTGGGTGTGCCCGATTCCTGCAAGTCGTCATAATGCTGCAGATCGCGGGGTATTTATTTTTCAAGCGCCGGAAACAAGTGACCAACCATGCCTCCAAAAAGAAGAAAACCAATAGACACAACCAAATCCCAGATGCTGGCCCTATAATCGTGCCACCCCAAATAATCCAAATAGAAACCCAATCTGAGTGAGGTACCGATGCGTTCTCAAGTTTTATTTCCATATCCCTGCAGCGACCGCGGAAGCAGCGAATGTTTTTTTCTATAATCCCCTGACTTTGTTTTTGAGTTCCGTGCCAGCCTAGAGACATCCGACGATCATGACACGATGAGATTAAGCTAGTAACATGTACAAATGCTTCGAATTGACCATGAGCAAAAAGACCCAAGTAACTGCTCTATGATTCCACCAGTGCGCCGTGCAGAACCCCAAAAATACAGATGTCTATAAACCCTCCGACATAGTAATAATGATACACGACTAATCGCACAGGGTGCACATTACGGTGACGTCCGCGGGTCCCGTTTTAATTTTCTCGTTTCGATGTTTCGGGGGTTGAAGGTGACCCAGCCCGCTGGTGCCAGTTGATCGGGTGATGGTGCTGGTGTTGGGTGGTGTGGTGTGATATCATTCCTCCCCCCAAATGCACAGGGCGGAAGATGCCGTCCCACGGCATCCAAAACCGGTGCATTGGGACAGGTATGGTGGTTATGACGACGATGATGTTATGGCGCAGAGCGCGTCGGAGTAGCGGCCGAGACCGCGACGAGACAGAGCGGAGGACGAGACGCCATGTGGTCATGATGCTTGTCCCACTGCCCGGATCCGGTTCCCGGTCCGTTCCATAACCCAGCCTGTCCCAGGATGGGCAAGATGTACAGAACAGATAGGGACATATCGATCATGCCGGTGTGGTAAGGTGCCGCGGTGGGGTTGCAGATGACTTCAGACTGTCGTGCCCAGGCGTCCCAAGATGCCCAATTTTGGAATCGGATGTCGGGTCTGGCTGGCTTGTCTGGGTCAGGATGAAATCAGCGAGGACCCTGATCGGCGCTGCTATGACGTCATGGCGCGGACGGCCTTCGATCCCTGGCCGCAGGACCCTTAGGGCAGAGGGGATGACGTAGGGTGATGCGCCCTGGCATCCGCGCGACAGGGATTGGTGCCGCATCCCCGCCATCCACCCTGGTGTAGCGCCTGCAGCATGCATTGCGGAAGAGCCTCCCCCCACCCTCCATCTTCCAACCACATGACGCCAATGTCGTCAAAGAACCTTCGACACTGCGGCCATCGACTCAGAGCCCGTCCAATGCGCGCCCACCACCAACCCCCCCTTCCTTGCAGGGTGGGTGTGTCGTTAGCGCTGGGCGTTTTTTTGTTTTCTGCTTTCAGTGTCTGAGCTGTCAAGCGCACATATGCACTGCGGGCAAACCAATATCGATCGATCAGTGATTGGGCAGACAACACATATCCGGAATCGGCTCAGGTGGTTGCGCCACCTCTCTTGCGGTGCTTTCCAGGGAATTCCAGGTCGGGGTGACAGACGCGGTAGTGTCGTGTAAGCGCGTCTGCGCGGCTAAAGGTCTTCTCTTCGGTGCACACATCGCACCGGACCTTTTGCTTGCGTGCGTTGTGGATGGTGTCTTCATGACGCGTCAGATCGTAGGGCCGCGAGAATACTGTGTTGCATGGTTTGCCTGTGCTTGGGTTGATGCGCTCGCACTTGTGAGGCCCGGCTTGAGTGTTCAGGAAGGTGGTCGGAACCGCCTCTGGCCTGCGCAAACCATTCAAGCCATGTGCTTGTCGATGACCCTCACGCTTGTGCTTTTGAAGCAATGTTGGTGACTCAAATCTCATCGTGCAGCCGTGGTATGTGCATGTATATGTACCACCTTCCGCGCCAACTGTTTCCGGCCGCTGCGGGCTGCCGAGCGATGTCGAGACAGGTGATGCAGAGGTGCTTGAACCAAGCCGGGTAGACACCGAATAAGATCCGCTGGTGGATGGCAGGCTGCTCTGTTGTCGGTGCTTCGTAACGAACGGGTACTGCTGTGGTAATTGCATTCCCGAGGACAGTTGCGACGTCAAGTAGGTGTCGAATGAAGTGTCTAGAGAAAGACCACCGAAGTTGTTGGATTGAGGTGTGACCTTCGACATTTGACTGGCGTCGAATCCATTCGAATCCTGCGATGAGAACAGTGGGAAGTTGTTGTTATTGTCCGCGTCATTAAACTCCAAGACAGCGTCCTTGGGAGAAATGGTTTGCGGCGTGCCAGTGCTCGTGCTCGGTTGAGCCATGGCCTGGCGCAAGGCTTGGGCGGCGTCCTGCTCGGCCTTTCTCTTCTCCCTCATGTGCTGCGCAGTGTTGAAACGCATGTTGTTCGATGCCTGCTGCGAGAAATCATGGGCCGGGGTAGGTGCCAAGGGTGAGCCCTGGCGGAATGGCGAGCGGCCCCTCGATATCGTCGAGATCGGGGAGTGCGTTGCGCTGAGGTGCTGGCTGTTTGCAGCCTGTAACCTCTGCGCGAATACCTCATGATTCGGCGACATTGTTGTTTGACTGGGCTGCGAAGGCGACATGGAGGTGATGGAGAAGTTGGGGTTGTACAGCTCGTCACTGTAGATGTCCGTCATGGTGCGATCCAACTTTGGTACTGTGTGGAGTACTGTTTGATTGAGAAGGGGTAAGTCTGTGTACTCGTCTTCAAAATTCAGGAAATCGGCCAGGATATAGTCCTCACCAGTTTTTCGCCTCCTGTCATCCTCGGGTTCCGGGGCGGCCGGCGTGACTGGTGAGTCACTTGCGACGGAACTCGCCACTGACACGGGACGTGAGTTGAGTGAACCACCGCTAGGGAAGTCTGGTGGAGGCAGCAAGCCGCTGCGGTCACCTCGCTGCCTCTGCGGTGCAAGGATATTTGCGTAGTTGTGTTGGAGTGATGGTGAATCCGAGGAGTAAGAGGAGATGTTTGCGTAGAATGTGTCGTGGGGTGTGGAGTTGGGTGCCTTGCCGGTGAGGTGGTACGTCTGTTCGTCGGGAATGGGCAGGCCGTGATACGAGTCGCCAGACTCATTGATGGCAATTTGTGGCTTTGCCGAGTTGAAGGAGAATGGCGAGGCCGGCCCAAGGGACCCGAGGGACGAGAGCGAGGACTCGCGCTGGTGCATATTCCTGTGGTTGTTCTTGGGCGGGAACTGGTTGTTCTCGCCCAACCATGAATCTGCATACATCATGTTGACGGGAGGCAAAGCCTCGGCCGAGGCCTGGGAGGAGGGAGCCGAGAATCTAAACAGTTCGCCGCCTTGAGGTGTTCGCGGGACACTTGCAGCGGGCACGCTGTCGAAGGTTGACAGTGGAAACTGTGAGAACGACTGTGGCGACGAAGATGCGCTCTGCGACTGTGTCTCGGAGTCGATGTCGAGGGTCGTATCTGAGGCGGTGTTGGTGGGATAAAATGCTGAGAGACGCTGGTTGTGCTGTGCGTGTTGTGCTGCGTAGTATGGCTGCCGTTGTTGCGAAGAAGTGTTGTTATATGTTGTTGAATTGTTTTGGGCTAACCACATCATCACGGCGGATTATATGTATAGATGGTGTAAGGGTCTAGACAAGATGGTGAGATATCGAGGGGGGAGTGGCGAATTTAAAGTTGGCCAGTGCCGTTGTGGTGACGGGGAGTTTGTATATGTAGAGGGAACGGGTAATGGGGTGTGGGCATGGGCCGACGAGTTTGTAAGATGTGGTATGTCGTAAGAGCAGTCAACGGGAAGGAAGTACCCTTGTCGCCTGGGCCGGGATGCGCGGTACGTACTCCATGTACCTACGTACCCATGGTGTGTGGGTGTGTGGGCATGAGTGCATTGCTCTGTACGCACACTCTCACCCACCCGAAGGGCCCTGGTGAAGCCTGGCCCCACCCCCGGGAAAAAGGACCGGATTTACTGTCATAGGCACCGAGTGACAAATTGGCCGCCGGAGGCCTACAGCTCGCTAAGCCTAAAGGGGTATCGTACCCATGCCTAGCCGCAACATCGCTAACCGGATTAGCCTTTGGGTAAGCCATGCAAGCTCTCGACGGTGGAGTGGTCATCCATCAGTCATACCGTCCGGCCACGGCTCTGTCAGCCGTCATGTCAGGAGAGTCATTCCTCGTCCGGCCACTTGCGATGGCTTATTGATACTGATCGAAGCCTGGACATCCGATCAAGCCAACGCGTATATGGTCGGGTGACAGGTACACAGGTCAGCACAGAGTCTATGGGATTGGAGATTGCCTCGCCGTCGTCGCCGTCGTCGTCGTAGCCGCTGCTGGCGGACGCGACAGAACATGCACGACGGTGTGCGAGGCTACCTGTGCGTCAGACTGCCAGGTACGGGGTTCTAGCCTGAACAATACACACAATAGTTCACAATAGCGCTTGCTGACAGCTTCCTGTCGATCCGTGGAGACCCGGACATAGGCGTCCGCACACCTGGGCGAGGCCGGGCTGACGGATAGTACTACAACCAAGTTTGTCCTCGAGGCTGACCTCAACCTGATGTGTGCGCCGTGGATGACCAGGCTGGTCGTTCGTTCGGGGCCGGTCACATCTCAACAGTGGATTAATCTTGCATGGTATTAAGCTTGGTGAGATGCACATAGTGAGATGATCTCGTCTGAAGGAACTACCATCTTCCCAGCTCCCTCGCGGCAGGTACTGCTAGCATGATCGGCAGGTGGGCCAGCTCTGAGATGTAGAGTCTGGGAGACAGGCCTGGACGATCGGACTCTCTAAGCCGGCCAGGTCAGTCTTTCAAGAACGTGTGCCATGTACCGTGTGGCCCTTCGGAATTATGCTACGCATGACTTGACTGCTCTTTGTGTGAGTGTGGTCATCCCCAGCGCCGACGGGTTTGGTGGCTGATGCTTTCACCCGCGTTCCCCATTTCCCCCTCTGCCTTTGTCTTGCCGATGATGTGATGATGCTGATGCTGATGGAAATTCAAAATGGCGATTGAGAGGGACCCAAAACAAGCCACCTAAACCGTAATTCCTGGACTGCGTGCAGACGGCCCTGGCACATCCAATCGAGGCGATGTCATACATAATCTAATTCCATCCCAAGCTCTCAGGGGGCCCTGATTTGCATATAATTTGTGTGCCAACCCTCGTGGAGGGGGAAAAAGCCTTGGGGATCTGTTTCCAAATGAACAACGATCGTCATGGTTTTCTCTGCTCCGAGGACGATAGGCGTCTGATTCGTCAATCGGCTGCGCTCTGCGTGTCCATCATGCAGTGATGACGTCGCCAGTGGTAGGTTGTGCTCCCCCAATACCCCAAAACGAGGGAGGGAGAGCATAGCACTTTTTTGGCTTTTCAAGGGTCGTGCGCCTGCCCCTCGGGTTGATCGCTGCGGAGCCGGGCCGTTGAAGGTTGGAGTCGTGGCTCATTGTGTTAGGCACACCGGGGGTGTGGTAGTGCTTCTCGGTGGTCGAGGAGAGGGGGGGGCCAGACGGGGTGAGCGCTGCACCTATTGCACTGCGCCTGCCACTTACACAGCAAAGATACCCAGGTACCTAGCGGATGGTGCAGTGCATGCAGGATTACACACAACGCCGAAAGTCCGACCCTCTTCCAAGGTTCCGCTCTGGCCGGAGCACAATTGAGGCTTGATTACAATATCCTCCACCAAGACCAGGGCTGGCTGGCTGCCTCTGGATTTGGGAGAGAAAAAAATCAAAAGGATCTGTGTGGTTCGTTACAAGGAATATTGTCGCCGACACTGCAAATAATTGGTGCATCGACCACGGCGAGGCCACCGGGCCCAAGACAGGTTTCTGCTATACTTTCCCCTTTAGGCGTCGCTTGGCCGGCCGCTGTGCCAGTTTGCCAGGGTCAAAATCCAGGGTCCTGACCACTGGACCCTTACACTGTTAGATGCCGAGGCTGCCCGCTGCCATTTGTGCCAGTGTTCCCTCCCCCTGCGGGTGATCCTGCACAGCCACACATTAGGCTTGCAGGCTTGTTGAACTTTTCCATTCATCGCCATGGCATTCGACGACGGCGGATGCACAATCCACGTGGTTCCTCGGACCCAAAAAAGAAATCATCGACCAGTGAACAAAAACAGGGCTGAGATGCGCAGATGCTAGCCCTTGCTGCATCTGGCTTGGACAGGATCAGTGGGCATCGGCCGATGATTTACCGTGATCCAGCAGTACACTAAAGCGTGCTGCGTTGGCCCAACAGACCTGCGTACGCACCAATTGGCGAGACACGCGAGCAACAAAGACTCGGCTGAGCCACACTACCAGAGGGTCCCAGACCCCGGTCAGACAGCCGTACCCGTACCCGTCTCCGGGACCCGGTTCTCTCGTGGCCACTGAGGATGGACAGAGAGCACCGCACCCGCATACACATCACATAGCTGCCCCGGCCCCGGCCCCTGGCACCTGATCTTACCATCTCCCCGGATTAGACTACTTGCTAGTGATTACCATTCCAGGAACAATCGACACGCATGCAGGCACGAGCTGTGGCTTGTACTGATTACAGTATTCGCCACACCCAAGGCCTCTCTGTCTGTCTGTCTGTCTGCGAATCCGAATTCGCATGTGAAGGACCAACCACATGTCCCACCCGCACACATGGGTTTTCCCACATTGCCATCCCATGCCGTGCTGGGATTTTGCATGAGTGCCACGTCGACGAATAGCGTCCAGGCCAGCTGGGTATGGGGTACGTGTACGCACATGTCTTGTGGCTGTGCCTGTCGATGAGCTACCAGTTCGGTTAAGTTCTGTTCAGTCCAGTCCACAAGCTCAGATACAGCAACAAGCTTGCGAGGTTACAAGACCGGATGGAAGGGCGGCCAGGACGCTACCCGGCACGCATAGCATGACAGACACCTGTCCGTTCCCGGCTTGCGCTTGACACTGACACTGACACCTGCACTGACCTCTGCACAGGGGGGGAGAGAGAGAGAGAGAGAGAGAGACAGGTGTGTTGGCAGCGCTGCAAGCCTCTGCCAGCCCGACGGTTGTGGCTCAGTTCGTCTTTTTTTTTTTCAATGGTGCCAGGATTGCTGCTGGCATATCTTCGGCACATAGCAGCCCCCTGTGGGCCTCTCCGTCTTTCCCCACAGGCGCCCGCGCCCGACCTGCTGGGGCTGGCGCTCGGCTGTCGCCCCAACGTTACCCTGCCGGACGGCTCTAAATAACTGATTAATCAGGCCAGTTCGGAGCAGACCCGAGAACGCGGAACGGCGGGCGCCTAGTGGCCTCCTGGTCACTCAATTTTTTCCCCCGGTTCCTTTTCTCGCTTGCTCTTCTCATCCCGTGGTCCAATTAGTCTACTCAGCCCTACTGCCAGTAATGCATAGCGCGTACAGTCGCATTGTGCTCTCTGACTCCACAAAGGCTAGGCCGGGCTACCTTGGGCCTGTACGTGTGTCCTCACTGCCTAAGCCGTGGGTCACGCGCTCGCGTCTGCATACGAAGCCCTCAACACGGATGACTCATATTGTCCGTGAACAGTCCGACGTGCCTCGGTCGAGTTGGGATACTGGCCCAAACTTGGCTGGCTGGTGGGCTGGGTGGTCGTCGGATACCTCAATTCTTTCCCTCGCTGCAGCCTGCCTGTAGGTATGCTGGGCACATCTTGTCGTCGCATGGTCTTCTCAGACAGACCCCAGACCCGACGACCCAGATTCAAGACCACAGGCCCCAAATGCAACCTGCCACGCTTTGGCCCGCGGGTCTTGTCGCTTTCATGCAAGGGCAGGCCGAGCTGCGCCGCGCGCTTGTACGACGTCTTACTTGGAGCTCGGCTGGGGCCATCCAGGCTACAGGCTGCCAGCCGTTGAACTGAACAGCACAAGCACAGTCTAGTCCACCATCTATCTGTCTGTTGGGACAAGGAGCCTCGGCAAACGCGTGTCCGGAACATGGCGGACATGCCAGCTATGTCAGCACCAGCAGCACCAGCACCAGCACCAGCAGCAGCACTAGCACCCAGAATGCACAATACGCATAGTCCACTGTAAGTACTGGCAGCGGCTGATAAATGTGGGGATCAAAGAAATCCCCCGTCTTTACGATCTGCAACTAGATCTAAGGATTTCTGCTGGGGCCTAATAAAGTCCTCGGGAGAAAAAAACGAGGCCGCTAACCGCGATGATAGCGCTAAGGCCGCTGTCTCGCTCCCTCGCTCTCACGCTCGCCATGATTCATTCCCATCGGACCAGCTCATCAATCCTCAACACTTCGACCGTGCTCCAGACCCTTCTGTCCGCTTCTTCCCTATTCTCTGTTCTCTGTTCTATTTCCTAATCCTGACCAAGACGCTGTGCATGTGAAACAAAACACACGCCATGCATGCATCGGCGATAGGTCGGTCTGTCGAGGCTCGTTCCGGAAATGCACGATGTTCCAAGAGGTGGGAGGGAAAAAAAAGACTTCCCGCAGCAGTATTGGCCAATGACTTGTGTCCTCGGCCGAGTTCGCAGTGGGACCTCAGCCCAGCGTTGGGGGTTTCTTTCGGCGGCCCCGATGCCGACCGAACCTATCCCACAATCCCACAATCCCACACCGGGAGAGTGGTGGGCAGCCGTATAGTCTACAGGGGGGCTCAGTCGAGACATTCTCTACCTACGGTATCGCACCCCATCGGCCCTCGCGCGCTTCACCTTGGCCAGACCACCAGCCTCGACCCGAAAACGAGTCTCGTTCCGCTCGGTCAGCGCGACTGCAGTCCCGGCGTGGATAAGGCAAGGGAAACCGAGAAAGAAAACAATTAAAAGAAATAAAACGAAACAATCATCGATAAATTCGGTAAATTCTCGCGGCCACAAAAACTGGATGCATGTCACATGAGCCACCCGGTGTGACCCAAGGATTTTCCCGCCCGCCGGGCCCCCGGAGATATTCCAACCTCAACCATACTCGTGCAGAACCGCATGCTCATTCAGCATGCTGTAAGTCAACGGGTCTACAATTACCCATCTCTGGGTCCCCGGCAACACAACGCCACACCAGGACTACTTCTCCTTTGTGAGGATTATTGAAAAGGTGTGCAAACATGAAAATTAAGGCCCGCGTGGAGTTGCGCGGCCACGGCCCAGGCAGAAGGGAAAACAGTTCCCCTGCGCCAGATCCTCCCAGAGCCTCGAAATCCCCCGAGGACGCGCAATCGTCTCTCGGATATACAATCGAGTACATGGCACATGAGCAGGACTTCGGATCTGTTGATACCCCGTGACAAGAAAGGCGGTGTCGCAAGGTGGCGACGGAGTAGTGTTTACTTGATGTCGATATCGAACACGCTCCCCGAATGAACAGCGGCGCTACAGCGTAAACATTACTCCAGCTGCAGCAGCACCACCACCACCAGCAGCTGCAGCGGCTGCAGCAGCATCCTGCAGTGAGTTTGCGGTCCTTGCGCCCATTAGACTGCCAACCATGAAGCTGTAACCAGACACCCGCCGCTAGATACGAGGAAGAGAGCACCATCCTGGGAGCATTTCAAGTATGGCCTTCCCTGTTCTGGGCCGGTTGGGACCCACATGCCGTCGACCCTCCCATCCATCTGCCCAGAACAAGCAGTGGCCTCGACGTTACATGTATGCACGCTGTGCCACCGCCCCTGTGGACAGGCAAGCAAGTAGCCCCAGGCTTGCGAGGGAAGGAGGCTGCCGTGCTGGTATAGTGTATGTAGGTGTAGTGACGCAAAACAAGAAAAATTGAAAAGAATATCATGGTACTCACTTCAGGTTTTCGGCCATATGCAAGGAGAGCAAATCCCTTCTACTTCTGGACAGATAGACTGACAGGCCATTCGGCCGTCAATCCGGGAAAGCATTCGCCTGTTCCAAGTCTAGGCTCAGCCGCTTACGGGCTTGCTGGAAGAGAGGGTGGGGTGTCTTGGTGTGTATGGTCGTATGTGGCAAGACTAAGAATAGCAACCCTTGTCGGGCCTCTTCCGCAGTGGACTAGGTGCAGGACGTGCTGCATGAGAAGCAGTGCTACAGCAGACTTAGCCCCATACAACGCCTAGGACAAGAGATTTATAAGAAAACTTTTTGTGTGCGTGTATGCGTGTGCAACGGCGAATAGCACCTGGGGAGAGAGACACGATAAGATCGGCAACGTCCGGCGTATAGGGCTGTGGCGATATCGTGGCTTTCCAAGTCGCATCTTCGCGCCAAGTTGCCCAAGTAGGAAATTTTTATCACTCACGCATGGGCATGCACATGCAGCAGCCATCATCAGCTTCGGCTGTCTGGGATCACACAAGCAGGAGAAGACAGGTTGTGTGTGCACCGCTCTTCCCGTGCACACATACACACGGGGGAGCCAATAACCATTCAAACATCGACTTATCGTCAGGATATCTCTTGAGTACAAACATCCAGCATCGCGACTATCAACAACGTACTGCCACCGTTCTAACCCAGTCCGTACCACTCCCACAACACCCTCTTACATGATGGTCGCGCAGCCAGGTCCAGGGCTTTGGCGCGCCTCATCAGACTGTTCATGACTGCCGTCGTGAGACTCGAACCAGGTTCGGGTTGTGCGGACACGAGCAACCGTCCAGCTGCTCAATATGTCCCGGCATTAATTATCAACTAATGATCAGTAATTATTAGCATGTCTCGTCCAGTTCCCGGGTGGCGAGTTGTTGGTGGTTGCCCCAGAGGGCTGGGCTCGCTACTCACATCGATCAACTTCTCCGTCTGCGCGAAGCACGCCTTGTCTGGCTCCTGCTGCGGGTTCAGCGAGCAGAACCGCCACAGGCCTCCGAACCCTATGTCCTCCAGGATCTCGTTGAGCCCCGACGCACCGCCCGACTCCATCGCCGCGGCGAACTTGGGGTTCGACGTCAACGTCTGCAAGAGGCCGTGAGCCGACTCGAGTGTCGCCGAGTTCTGGCAGTGCAGTAGTGTCTCGTCGAGGATGGCTAGTATCGGTCCGCATAGGTGCATGATCACATTCGGCCGCCCGGTTGCCAGTTCATCCATCCATTGTAGTGTGCGGCTCTGGACCGCATCCTCGAGGTACGCAAAGTCGATCAGCTCGATGGCCGAGTTCAGCAGCAGGTCCTTGTCCTTGACTGTGCTGAGCTTCTCAGGGGTCCGCGCTTTCTGCACTCCTGCCAGGCTTGATGGTGGCTTGATGCCGGCCAGCCAGAGGGTGTCTTTGAGCTCCTCTGGTGTGACCACTCGCGACAGGATGAGTGAAAGGTACGGGGAATAAGGCACGTCCTTCAGTTTCTTGGACCCGCCTTCTGCGCCGTCACTTGCACCCGCGACCGACCCCGTCATATCAAGGAATGTAGCCAGCACATGCAGAGCTGTGGCTTTCGTCATAGTGTCTGACAAGCCGCGGGCAAGACATGCGCACACTGCAAAGTGGAAGTTCTCAGCTGTGAAATGAATCCCGTAGAAGGCGTCCAGCGGAAGCGCCACCTCCTCGAGCTGCTCACGGCCCTGCAAAAGGTGTGCTACGAGCTTGGGGCCGCGAGTGTCGCCTGAGGTGTTGATATTTGTGAGCACCGATTCCAGAAACACCGCTGCACAATTGAACAGGTTGGTCGGGACAAGTCTCAGTAAGAAGGTGGCGAGCCAGAATAGCTGCACACCGTAACGGGAGGTTGACGGGAGCTTCGCCATCATCCGGGAAAGTGCTGTGACAATCGCTACGAGCATCTCGCTGTTGCTGTCCTCGCCGCTGAAGCGAGTAATGCTGATCCGTAGGGCTACGAGGACCTGGTACAAAAGGTCGTCGTCGACCTCTTCCCTTGCGAGGCAGCCCATGACGGAGAAAGCACGAGGCTGAATGGCTGGGTTATTCTGGAAGGCGGTGCTGGCCACGAGGCTCATCCAACGCGATCTCCAAGCATTAGAAATGTCCGTGGAGATGGCTGCGATAGAGCATATCTCGAACATAATGCCAGCCAGAGTCTCTGTTGCCGCTAGATTGGGGCCATACTCTTGTGTCGTAGACATTGACGCCCCATCGCGCCCGGGAAATGCGGGCGTGATGCTCCAAATATCAGTCCTGGTTTCCGACAAGGACTCAAGGATGCCCCTGAGCTTTGCCTGGCGCGCCTCATCCAGATGAAACGACGTACAGGCTGCGTGGATGGAATTGACCAGGAGCCTGTGCACCAGAATGCGGATATCTGGCGAGCCCGTGTTCGCAAGCATCGTCACGATATGGAAAATCTCAGGTAGGTACATCTGTGCCTGGATACCACTGTCGAATGACAACGATACGCAGAACTGCAGCAAAATGCAGACCTCCGGCCAGACCACGTTGTCTGGTAGGTACTTGCTTTGCCGCATAGAAGACCGGTTCATGGCCTTCCGTAACCGGGTAATAATCTTGCCACGGAGTGTGATGCTGCCGATTGCCGTGACGATCGATGTCAACGTCTCTGTCTGTTCATCGTGGAGGCCTATACTCAACGCGGTCTTGATCACTTCTTCGAGGAAGATATCGAGAAGAACCTCATCTCCGTGGATTGCCGGCCAGACTGTCTGCTCCAGTGTGAAGCTCAAAGTTGGGTCGGAAAGGGTTACGTCGATCAGTTTCCGGAAAAGACTCGCAATTTTGTCGCGACCCTTATCACTGTCGGGCTCAGCTGCCAGCACTGATGATCGAAGGCCAGGTAACCACGGCGCCAGATAAGCCAAACTCAATGGTTTCTGCTCTTCAGAAAAGCTGTCCCAGCCAACGAAAAATTCATTGAGGAAATCCGAAGTCAGCTGTGGCTCAGCCTGGGCGAGTGTCTTGCTGATTTCCACAATGAAACGTGACGGATCTAACGGAACCGCGATGTCTAGAAGTAGTCAGCAATCAGGCTCAAAGGCTCGGGTCCAGGGTCTGTGGCTTACCTCGTGTGCACACGACCTTTGACGCCACTGTGAAGTTGAAGGCTTTGCACAAAGCCCCGAGCAGGTTGTATGAAGACAGTCGCAAGACATGGTCTGGGCTGGCTAAATTTGTGAGGGCAAGATTCAAAAGGGTACCAGGCACATCTTGTGGCCGAATAAGTCTTTCAAATGACTTCAATGACCGCGTGTCCTTGCCGTATTTGGCTTTCGCGGCACGTATTGTCTGTAAAATCTCCGCCTTCTTAGGGCTAGTGAAGTACATGATAATTTTGCCATTGTCGGCTCGAAGGCCGAACGCCGATTCATCATCGGGCTTCACATTCGTGGGCGCCTCATCGACGTCGCCGAGGCGAAAGATATCGTTGATGGTGGCGCTGAGGCGGAAGTTGGGGTGTACCTCCTGCTTCTCGGCTGTTGTTATCTGGACGAATTGGCTTCCTACCATGACCCTGCAGGCGATCCTTCCCTTCGTTTTGGACAGTCGTACGACTGGCTTAAAATCATAGCGCGTGTCCGCAAAGACGCTGATCGTTTCCTTCGGCAGGTGAAGCTGGTTGAAGTGGAAATGATTTTGCAACTCCTTGATGCTGCCAACGAGATGGTACTCGATGTTGTTGGGGTTGAAGACGCTTGCGTCCTTTCTGGTCGAGACGCGGAGAACACGGCGTAGGCATTTGCTGCATCAGCAGTCTTCTTAGCATCTTGTTCACAGTTTGAATAGTCAGCAGTCTACTTACCGGAATGCACTGTTCATGTTGTAGATATAGACGCGGCTAAGCTGCTTCGAGAGCTCCGTCGGGGTAAGGAGCTCCAGCTTGTGGAAGAGCTCATCCTGGGGCTCGTCGTTCTGCCCATTGTAGCAGGTTGCATCGATTAGCAACCCGAAAGGTCGATGCCACAGGCGGCTTGCGATCTGGTCGCGGTGTCAGTATGATGACGAATTCCGGGCGGCACTCTCAGCCTCGACCAGCAGCGCTGCGGGCAACAATGAACAGTCATGACGACGAAATACTATCAACACTTACCTTCAAGTAGCAGTATATCAAAGTATCATAATCAATATTCTCGTCATCAATGTTCCTCAGTATAATGCAGATGATAGATAAGCCGTCCTGAAGTCAACATGTCAGCCGTCAGCCATGGCTTGTAGGGCACGCGTCAGATTCATTGTAAGGTGTTTTTGGGCTTACCTTGCTCTCTCCACCATCGTACACAGCCCTGGCCGTGACAAACGATTCTGTGCTGCGGAACGCGTTGCGAAGCATGAAATTTTGGAACCTAGAATAAGCTGGCGGACTGTTGGCTGAAATCAACGGCCTGTTCCAAGTGACGGCCAGTGCTGGTGGACCAAGGTGCGAGATGAGGTTTCTGAGAGGCTCAAGGACAGGGGAGCGCATGCGGGAGATCTCAGCCGGAGTCCGAACAAAGTCTCTTCTCTCCTGGGAAGCCAGGCGCTGCCGTACTTGATCCCAGTGATCGTAGAGGAAGCGATGTAAGGCCACGCAGGAGCCAAAGTCAAAGGATTCGTTCGTGCTGGGAGGGTCTGTCTTCTCGGGCGACACAGAAATCTCGCGCAGGAAAGTTGTCACCCTGTATATGTTCTGCGTGAGGAAGTCGTTCAGAGGGAACATGTATGGTTCCTTGGCCCCAAAGAGCACGTTGTTGGCCAAGTTTTGGACAACTTTCGCAATAAGAAGCAGCCCTCGGCGCATCTCTTTGGATGGTGCAGTCGACACTAAGCCCTCTACTTCAGGTGCCACAATAGCCGGGCAGAAGAACCGGAGGAAGATGAAAGCGCCTACGGCAGTGTACTTGGCCTCTGGGAATCTAGGCATGACCGCCGAGGATATGATGCTGCAAATCTTCCGGAACGGCGACGGTATGTTCGCCGAGGAAGCACAAATATCGTCAATGAAGACCTTCGCTACTATGCGAAGTTGTAGCGCATTCTTCTGAAGCTCATCTTGTGACGTGACACGGGCTGGGTCCAGTTCAAGGTCCAGGTCCTTCGAAGTTAGCATGAGCCGCTCCACGACTTTTTGCAACGTCGCTTTCAGGTAGGCCGTGCCCTTCCATTTCGCGTAGATTGAGAGCATCTTGGTGGCCACACAAGTTCTCCGCAGCAGCTCGGATTCGTTCTCGGTATCCTCAATTTCTTGCTTGACGAGAGCTTCCAGCAAGGCGAAGCTCATGCCTCTAGTCTCAAAGATGTTCAACAGTGATATCGTCACCTCGTCAACCTCGCTACTTGGACACACTGCGCTGATAGCAGCCGCCAGAGTCGTATCAGTCGTCAGTAGATCTAGCAACTCGTCGTACTTCTCCGTGACAGCAGTGTCGGACAGGTTGTTGAATTCAGTGCCTTGCATCAGAATGTTGTACAGAACTTTCACGAAAGCTGTTCTTATCTCAACGTTCTCATGATAACCTATGCTCAAAGAGTGCTTCAGGCCCACATCGATGTTCGCACTGAGAAGATTGGAGAGTACAGTGATGGCAAGCTCAGAGCTCGTGATACTGTCATCCCTGGCTGTAGTGCCGTGGTCATGCCTGCTCGCCTCGGCCGATTCAAGATTTAGAAGCGACAGAAACCGGTTGAAGTAGGTATGGAACATCTGCGACTTTAGCTCACTTGTTCCGACATCTGACTGTCCATCGCCTGGTTGCAACGGGAGCCGGTACGTCAACTCGGCCAGGGACCTGAGGCAAGCCCTGTCGAGATCTCTTTGTATTCTTAGTGAGTCATCCGGACGAGCAGGTCCAAACGCTGCGGCAGACTCCGTACGGGGAGATCGGGGCCTTGCGATCCAGCTGAATATGTACTCAAGGAGCTGGTTGCGAATGCGAACGTCATCCCTCAAATTAAGGTGTTCCTTTTTCTTCACGACGGCCTCACAAAGCTGACAGACTTTGATCTTGACCATGAGGCTGTTCTTGGTATCCGGAACGCCGTCGAGGAACTTTGCAAAGTTCAGCGTGAGGGCACCCAGATGCACAGACGACGCCGCTCCCAGATCGGATGGGCCGTCCAACCTGTCCACCAGTGCGCGCAACAGGGAAATAGACTGCTCAGCGAAGATGATCTCGCTGTCAAGACCTTTGACAGCTGATTCCAAAGCGCCTGTGAACAGGATATCCAGCTCCGACTCAAGTGCCTTAAAGAGAGGCTGGTACAAGGCTGGCGAAATATCCGAAGAAAGGACCTCGCGCGTGGTTTCCCTCACTCGCACGTTGCTGCAAGCAAGAAGCTGGATGCTGAGCCTTAGATACCTGTTGAGTATTGGCTCCTCCTGGTTTTCAGAAGAAAGCTTGTCGATCCATTTTAGACCTCCAAGAGATGGATCGTCAATAATCGCAGTCTGGTCGGCTACGCAGACACCACCGAGAGATGCAAGGAAGCCAGAGTAATTCCGCCATTCAGCCACTGACAGTTCAGATGTGGTCTCCACGGCTATGGTCGACACATCTCTTGATAAATGCAGCCATCTGTCAAACGCGAGGGCCCACGCATCCAATATGCCTGCGCTCGGATATTGCATTCGCCGTAACAGGCCGCGGATTCTTTTCTGAAAGGCGACAAGCCCGGTGAAGCGGAACGAGCGAGAGCCGATTTCTCGGAAGATATCGCCATTTCGAAGGAGTGACAACGCCGCCTTCGCGGTACTCGAAGACGCAGTCTCGACAATACGGCATTCCTCGAAGAAGAGACCGAAGCAGCTGATGACTAGTTGGCATGTCTCGATTTTCGCCGAGCACAACGAGACCAGCAACAGGGTCTCGAGCCTCGTAGTGATGGCCGCTCTTTCGGGTATCTCCTCGGGCAAGTTGGCCAGTTCCGAGAGTTTCCGCAGCAAAACAAGTCTGGACTCAAGGTACCCGTGAATTGAACTGATACCGGCACCAAGGTCCTGGGAGTCAACCTTGTCGAAGAGGTCGCTCAGCACAAGTGAGGTCAGTTTCCAGAACTTTTGCTTGAATGCCAGAGAGCAAATCCTTTCAGAAGCACGGAGTGACTCCATAATGATCGAACTGCCGAATCCGCGCACTGTGACCTGCGCAGCTAGTCGGCGCACTTGCTCGTTCGAGGTGACGAGGCAGGGCAGGAAGAATTCGAAGCTCTCTTCGAAGAACTCGTTCTTGTTTCTATGCTCTGGAACCTTCGTGAAGACGTCAATTGGGCAAACACCGAGGAACGAGATGATATGATGAAGCATGCTGTTGTTGTCGACTAGCTCCAGTGCCTTACGCGAAGACCCGTGGTCGCCCACGACAAATATTGTCGACATAGTCTGCCAGCAAAGTCAGCACTGATTCACATGTGTGATGGGTTTGTGCTACGTACCTTTAGTTGAGCCAGCGTGAACTCGTACCCAATGGTATAGAGCTGTGTGTAACGGTCTGCTTCTTGGAGTCCTGCAAAGTGCGAGCATGCCTGAATAACAGCAATTTTGAAACCAAGCGGAGTGTTCGGGGCAAGGCAGGACGGCGCTAAGGACTCAACACAGCTTTCGTAGTTAAGATCTGTCAAGCTCATAAAGGCAGCTGTCATGATGTCCTGGTCAAACAGCCCGCTATCCGGGCCCGAGCTGTTGCGACGGAAGACAGCGTCGCGGATCTCATCCTGCACGTCCATGGCGTAGCTCATGAACGCCGAATCACTCTCGAGGTCGAAATGTCGGGCGGCACGCAGAAGTAGCACGAGACAGTACGCGGCCTGTTCATTTTTGTTCCTGAGGGTTTTCCTTAGACCATCAAGAAAAGCAACTTTCTTGGACATGCTCCCACTCTTAGCCTCTCGCAGATTGCTGGCAACCTCAAACACATCAGGAAGGAGGAAGAGCAAGGTAATTTGCAACGGGTAGAGTAGAAATTTGCGCTTGACGCCATCGGCAACCGAGTCTGCCCTTCCATTATCATGCACAACGGTCTGTGTCATATCAAAGAGGGTGTCTGGCCCGCCGTCTAGCCTCTTATGAATCGTGTGTAGCTGAACGAACTCATCGGGATAGCGATCCAGCCATCTTGTAATCAGAAGAGGGGTGACGATGGCAATGGTATGTTGGAACGGCCTCCGAAAGTGCAGGTAACTGGAGCAGATCTCCTGGATGATCAGGCCGAGCTTTTGACTGTCCACCCAAAAGCATCCTATCAAGCGCAACACGATCAACGCGGTATACTCGTCATCCGCGCTCGTCGGCGTTTGGACGGTCGCGATTTGTGCAGAGGTAGCGGTACGGACCATGTAAATAAGCTTTCTAAGATACTCGAACGAGCTCGTCCAGTTAGAGGCACTGACGAACTCGGCGATGGTCCTGCCCTGGCGCTCCAAACTTTCTATTCGAGAGTCAAATAGCGCCTGGCTCTCGACCGGTTGCTCGCTGCCAGCGGGGGGCAGAGGGGCGGCCGGTTCGGGGTGGTCTGCCACCACGGTGCGCTCGGTGTTGAACTCATCAAGGAGAGTCTGGGTCGACAGACTGTATCCTTCCGGCAGAGGTCGAGCGTAGAGCCTCAGTATGTCCAGGATCCTGGTCACCAATGCAGACTCAAGCATCTGCGGAGGAGGCAGCTTAGCCCGCTGAGCACTTCTCAGCCGCCAAGACTCGGGCTGTGACGGAACATCGCCCAATGCGTTCCAATGGCTGGTGCAGCAGTCGGCGATCAGACCGAATATATAGATCTCGGATACAAGGACATGAGGAGGGTGGGTGAAGATGGCTCCGGCCTTGTAAGGTCGTCCTAGGTCCTCAATCAGGCCCATCAAGGCGTCGAGGACGACATTGATGGACCCGGCGCTGACCTTCAGCAGGGTGGCACGGGTGATGAGAACGATGTCATCTTGAGCGAGATCTTGGCTGGTGGTGCCAGTCCGGTGTGGAAGCTACATTGGGGCGGACAGGATGTCAGCACGAGTGTGTTCTCTCCCCGTTCTCTGGCCCATCCTTCGCATGCAGACGCGGAGCAGCTTCCGATTCCCTCCTCGGCCGCTCCTTGCCATGGTCTCCTTACCCTTGTAGTAAGCCTCTCCACGAGACACCGAACCAGACTGCCATCACCGTTCATTGTGCTGAGAGACATAGGGGTGTGTCTCCCTCTTTCGCATATTTAAAGCAGCATGCCCTCTCCTGGGCAGTATGGGATCGGGCTGCCCTCTCGGTGGGGGGGGGGGGGATCGACTGCAGCGCAAAGCAGTCGACGAGCTTGAAAAGAATCGGAGCGGCTTGGGGTTCGCGGACGGGGACCAGGGCGAGTATGCTGTGAGCTTGAGCGATTGAGAGCGTCGAGACAGCGTCGGTGCTTGGGGACGGGTCAGGCTGGGAATCAGCAGCAGCGGGCGCTGACTCGATGGAGCTCGCGATGGGGTTTGAAGAGTGGAGTAGACGTGGTCTCTCAACGACAAGCTAGCAGAAATGGATCGGCACAAAGAAACAGATGATGGCGCCCTCGATTGAGCAATCGGTCGTCTGGGGTTTGCGAAGGGGTGCGTCTGGGGTCGGATGTACTGTAACGGTCGACGATGCATGAACACGCCCTTGGCCTCCCTCAATTCGCCCAATGGAACTGTCTTGCAGGTGTCCTCGACCTCCCAAGCTGGACCGGACGGCCATGTACGGAGTACAACCCACACGTACCAACCTGGTCAGGGCCGCAGGGCAGCAAGGCGCGGTGTGCATCGGTACCGCGGCATGCGCTAAGGCTTAAATGGTGCACCAGCTCGGTAGTGGGGAGGTCGAACCCGGCGTGGGAGCAAGGCCAGCTGGGCTGGTGGGCTGCGGGTGAGGCGTCTCCCTTATTTACCCCTGGTCCCTTGCAGTCGACCTGGGAGCCCAAAAACCCACCTTTTGATACCCAGCGACCACGGCACATTGGGCCAGGCATCTGCTGAGCATCTCAGCATCTAGACCACAACTGCGTGCCCATTGCACTGGAGTCTATCTTCATACAAGGAGCTAAGGTATATTTCCAATTGATATTACCCGGTCATGGCCAGGTAGTCTCGATCTCTGCACATCAATCAGACCCGAGACTACCCAAGCTCAAGCCCAGGCATGTGACGATTGCCCATTTCCCGAGAGAACAATGGAATTGCCATGGACTGGACTGGCTGGTGCTGATCTCAGCCCAAGAAGCAGCCCAAGTCAAAGCCGAATAGGGCTGTGCGCGCCCGAGGTAGCCAAGGACTCACGGTCACGGTCACATCTGCCGAAAAGGGATACCAAGGCTGCATGTCGACTGGGGGCGATCTCAAAATATGACGGAGCCTTATCAAACATCTTCAGAAATTAGCATGAGCATTGCAGACTCTATAATAACCCACAGCCGGCCAACCCGTCGTCTTCACGAGCGCGACAGCCTCCGAGAGTTAGTTGTTCTCTCAATGATACGATACTACGCGGCCCGGCACATCAGTGGAAGGATTGCTTGGAAGCAGGTCATCTCCAGCACAGCCACCATGACCATGACCATGGCTCCTGGTGTATGTTCTATTAATGGGCAAATTTCAGCTGCCTCCATTTCATGTCATCTTAACCATATAGTCAGTCTATTCTGCCACGCGTGAACAAGTCTGTCCTGGTCGCTCTCTACCTCTGATTGTACCATTATTCCCACAAATCTTCAAACAACCACAAATCATTTCCTCACCCGCAATGTTCGCATGCTGCTTCTCTGGGGGAGACTACGAGCAAGACACACAACACGAGACTGCACGCCCTCAAGCAAATCAAACTCCTTCGGAAGAGATGTCTCTCGCGCCGAAACCACTCACCGGCAGGAGGAAACCTTCAGACGCAGCCCAGCGACCACCAGCACAGCCGGTCTCCTCACCCAGCCGCAGGAACAACAGCAAGATCCAGCCGTCAGACTATCTTTACTTCGGCGAGGGGACCTCGGTGCACCATGTCAGACATGCCATCGCGAATAACGCATCTCAACAGGGCAGACCCTCTAATGGACCGAGATATACCAAGCCAGCGTCAGGAAACCCATCAGGACGGGACGACAGCGGATATCAGCCAACGGGCATCAACAACAATTCCCAGATGGGATATACCTACCTGACGTATGGGGGTTCGCTGCAGTACAACTTTGCTGGGACGCAACCGATTGGGGTCGGAACTTGAGCACTTTGCGGCGTAGCATTGATACCTACAGTCCACCGTGCGCTCTTCCCAGCGCCGAAACGCTGCCCTTCCAGCCTCTTTTACGTCGCTCAATCACATCCGGGCGATTGATTTAGGAAGAAGGACATAGGTGTGCTGGTTATTGGGACCAGCGCGAGGCTCCCTAGTCGGCTCTCCTACACCTGTTCGTTCAAGCAAGCATGGCCAAGAAAGAGGGCGGGCTGTTTGGAGGCCCCCGAAAAGGTGCGCTTTGGCCAAGTACAGAGCCATTTAAATTTGTCAGAGACGATCACTTGCTTTTTGAGCAAAGTTTGGAGTCTGCTTTGGGCAAACTCAGGATTGATACCTCTGATGTTGGGAACGCCCTCAAGTATTTGTCTTGGTCCAAAGCAGACTGCATTGCAATTCTCAGGGGTTGTCACGGTCCGAGTGTGATTTTGCAGGGGAAAGGAGTTATTTGTGTCGAGATGAGGCTCAACAACATCCCAAATGCCTGGAGCCAGTTTCCCCGAGAAGATGGTGCCGATCCGAGGCTATCCAGGAACCACACTCGAGAATTGAGGCGCTCCATGGGCTTCACGGCCTGGGCAGGGTCACCTAACTGGTAGCCTTTGCGTCGCCAACCCCACCTGCTCTTGTTTGAGGGATTCGCAATATACCCTGATATTATCGTATAAGTAGCTACTTGGACAGGCTACCCTGCTAGCAGCGCACACATAGTCCATGGCATACCCGAATAATCATCGGGGCCGGGAGACACATTGCACGTCCGAAACCGGCCTTCAAGTTCTCCATCTCAGGCTGTAGCATTTGTATTAGTAGATGTACTGCGCTGGATTTACTACGTAAATAGGGTTAGCAAAAGTAGAATACGCCTTGATGGATAAGACTTAATTTATCAGCTTAATTGTAGAGTGGTTATAATCTTGCTTATTTATTATTGGAGGTTGTCCTACAGGATGTTATACTATACGATATTTTCCTATAGGATGTTATGCCATAGGGGGTTATATAACAAGAGGTTATCCAACGGGAGGTAATCCTATGGGATGTTACCATACTGGAGGTTGCCACACTGGAGGTTGCCACACTGGAGGTTGCCACACTGGAGGTTGCCACACTGGAGGTTGCCACACTGGAGGTTACTATATTAGAGGTTACTGGATATCCAGATTAGCAAGACCACTCTCTTTGCTTGAGCCGCCCTTTGCTGAGACTTCGAGCACACACTTATTTTCAACAGCATCATGCAAGTGGTCCGCAGAGAGTGGAGGATTTTGTCAAGTAGATAAGAGACACAATTTTTAGTTAAGTTCAACAGCTTTTCGAAAAGCTTTCCATCTAAGATTTTTGATGGCGCAGAATAAAGGGGCAACAAGCACTAGGGACTAGGGACTGGTGCTCCATATGTACGAGCAGAAGAGCACGGGACAAGCAACCTCCTACAGAGGCCATCCAGTGAAACATCGGTATTGCTCAAAACTGGAATGTTGAAGCACAATTCACCTTGCCGAGGCAATAGACAAGGTGTGGATCCAGTTATTGTTCCATCTGGCGCCTTTGTGGGATCATACTTCCTGAAGCCGTGCGCAGCATTTTGAAGATATTCTCAGACCTAACGACGATAGCCACGGCCATTGCCACTGTATCCACGATCGTAGCCCCTATCCCCTCCATAGCCTCCTTGTCGACGGTCATCACGACCAGAGTACGGTGGCTGTTGATACCCACCTTGATGGCCTTGATAGCCTCCTCCTCCTCCTCCTCCACCTCCACCTCCATAGTACTGCCCGGGTGGCGCACCATAGCCTCCACCATTGCCGTAGCCCTGGTTGTATCCGCCCCCCTGCCCACCGTATCCACCGCCATTGCCATAATGAGCAGGCGGCGGCGGCGGCGGCAGACCGCTACCGAAACCCGCGGTTCCAGGAGGAGGTGGCACCCAGTTTGCCGGCGGTGCTGGATAGCCACCCCCATTTCTGGGTGGAGGGTGGCTATCGCGCCCACCACCATAGCCTCCTCCTGAGCCTCCCCGACCACGACCACCTTGATAGCCGCCACGCCCAGGACCGTAATTGATGGGCTCAGTACGGCCATTTTGATAGTTGTGGCGTCCCAGCGGCGCGCCACCATAGCTTCTGCCTCCCCGGCGACCCTTCGATCGAATCTCGTCCATATCGTTCCGATCAAGGGCCGGTGTTGGTAGCTTGACACCACGAAGCAGCATGGACTTGTGCGTGTGAGCGCTGCTCGGCATTTCGTAGTTGACACTGGTCCCGTTAGTAATCTGATCTACAACTAAGTACAGAGGAGAAAGTGTGATGACATACCTTAAGGAGCGGTCGTAGTCAAGGTCAGGCATTGACTTTCTTTCAAGCGGATACGTCAAAGCACCATGGGGAAGATAATCCTCTATCTTTTCGACCTCACCCGCCAGACCACCACTTGTCCTTGGGTCGAGCTCGTGCTTCGGTGCACCTTGTTTCTTTGAGTAGAAGTGAGTGATGATATCGTCGTACAAACCTGGGTGCGCTTCTGAAATAATGAGAACGTCTTGCCCAGGCTCATTTCGTGCCAAAGCATCTTCACTCAACAGGGGGTATTTCTTTGCCATGGCCTCGAGGAGCCGGGGCATATCGATGAACGGCAAAAGCGCGACGCCTTGCCAGGCCATCTTCTTCCCGTTCAGGTCAACCTCGAAATCCTCGGGATAGAAATCGATGATATCACTGTCTTCGTTGGTCATGAGGTCATGGAAAACTTCAGGAATGGCGTGCCTGGAAGCTGCAGGAAGAACGCTCATGAGCTGTTCGTATGGCTTGGATATCCTTCCTTTTTGGAACTTGATCTCGACCTTGTTCAAGTCCACGAAGTCCTGAGCGAAGGGTGCATAATGATAAGGATAATACCAATCCCAAGACGGACAGCCTTGGAAGTAGTACATCAGCACCCATGCCAGGCCCTCCACATAGGCGCGCCCGACTTGGTGACGGAATTCAACGTCATTACGGTCCACGTGAAATTTCTGTTCGTAATACCTGTCCGCGTATCCGTCCTCCCAGAGCCTCACTGTGTCGACTGGCCCCTCATTCTCGGTCGTAGTGGATGGGGTAACGGCGTCGGGACTGTCAGTGCTCGGTGTACCGGCTCCTTCCTGCTCCAAGAGATCTGCTTTACGCTTGAGTCCAGCTGAAGGAGGAGTTTCCTGTGTCTGCGAGCTTTCTTCGCCCTTCGTTGCCTCTTCGTTGGATTCAGTGGGCTTGTTCATTAGACCTTGGATCTGGCTCTTCAGAACACTCGCGGCGCTCTTGTTGGCAGTATTTGCACTCTGCAAAGAGCTCCTGTTAACAACCATGTCGTGCGTGATTGCGCTGTTTGGCTTGGACAAAGGACCGGGCAAGCTCGAGATTGGCACGAAAGCTGCATCGGGAGCAAGGCCAGGCACCATGTTGTCAACCTTCTGGTGCTTGTTCCTGCCTTGGGGGCCAGAGTTGTTACGCCCACCTCCGCGAGCTTGCTCAGCTGCCTTACGCCTTTTAAAGCTGGCTTCCCGCCGGTCCTCTGTCTCCTTCCTGCGGCGGAAGATCGCATCCTCTTGTTTCCCGAGCCCAGCCAGTATGAGTTGCGCCCGCTCCAGGTCGCAGTGTCCATCCTTGGTAAGGTAGCCGCCCATGAAAGGCAGATTATCTTTCCAGATGGCAGTAAGTGTATCAATTCCATTTTCCCGAATCTCAAGGGCAGGCAGATGGGGCAGGAAATCGTTGCCGACGAAAAAGCACATGAAGACCCAGTCATCAATAGCGCGCTCAATGTCCCAACGAAAGGGAAGATTGGGCACATCGAGTTCGACAGCGAGATATTCGCGAAGAACAGAGACATGGAGCCAGATGAAAGGCTTCAAGGGGTGGGCGTTGTCCTTGCCGTCAAAGTCGGTATCCTTATCCTTCTGCTCTCCTCTGCAGTTCTGAGCATCATGGCCCTTTTGCCCACACAACTTACACATTTTGACCCTGCTATCTTGGGCGAAGACATCCTCACGTAGGACTCGGAAATGAGGCTCATGGGTGGCAAGACCAAGCATGATGAGATCGGCATCTAGACCATAGATAACATGGCGCGTGTTTGGGTCATGTTCGGGCGAGGACCGCTGGGAGCGGACAAAGTTCATGATCTTGTGTTCGCCTTCTCCAGGGACAGTTGCATCTGATATGATGACTTTGATATTCGCCCATGCTGGATCGGTATTCAATTTGTAACTACACCAGTATCTCAGACTGGCTGCCAGGATTTTCATGAATGGCGTTCCGGGCGTGATGGAGTTTGAGTCAAAAGCTTTCTTGACAACTTCCTCGGTGGTCTCGGCAGGATGGGTACCACCGTTCTGTCGCTTCAGGAGTGTGAGCAATTGCTGCTTGTCTTCTTCCTTTTCCTTGGCTTCCTGGGCGGCACGGAAACGACGGGAACGCTGCTGGTTCATTTTGGCACGGGGAGCAACACCATCTAGAGAGCGTGAATAGGTCAGCCAAGTTGCGAGGGTGGTGGATTTGGGGCAGTCTTAACTTACCGACAGCAATCATGAGCAGCTTGCGCGGCCTTACCATGTTGACCACTCGGTCGGTGTACTTGAAGACTTCGACCATCATCTCCTCCTCATCCTTTGGAGGAGGTCTGTCCTCTGGATGTGAGCAAGGGTGGACGATACCGTTCATATCCAAATAGAGATTGTCGAACTCTTCACCATTTGGGTTCGGCTGCGTATGGTCCACAGGAATGACGGAGCCATCGTCCATGGTCAGAGGCTGGTCCTCGACGACCGGAGATATGATCTTGGGGTATTTGGTGGAAAGCCACCGAAAGGCCGCGGGAATACCCATCTTGTCGTACGTAGATAGCTAGAAGCTTTGCCAAAATGTGAAAATTCGCGGATGGTGGGATGCAGCACCGCAAGTTGGATGTGTGCTCAGTTGAACAGTGAGAGAGGGCTCCTTCTTCGACTGCAGTTATTTCCGTGCGGGGCGATGTTTTTACAGAGGGGCGCGATGTTGATCCTCTCTTGTTGCTGTCGTCGCGACGGTTGCGCCGAGTAGCTGACCAGGTCAAGGTATTCAGGTTTCTGCCTGCAGTCTACGCGAATCAGTCTGCGACGAGCCCTGGCACCCAGAGACCACAGCAGTGTGCAGGCAATAGTGTCCACGGGAATGATCGGGCTGGAGCCGGTTGTTGTGAACCTCTGGCGTTGATGGACGTGACCCCAGAAGACTCGACGTTGATGGCGAGGGAAAATGCGCCGACGGCCTTGCAGAATGCGATTCCCACCTGGTTGTTGCGAATTGCATGCGGCTCCCAACGCTCGGACCCGACGCTCCCAGAGACTAGGGACTAGGGGTCTTTCTCGATTCGGCGGCGCCTATGTGGACAGGTACCTGGGTACCCGGGTAGCCCACAGCCAACCTCGGTTGGGACGCACTTGTATATGAATGCAGATGCCTGGTACTTCCGGCTTACCAGCTAGACTAGCAATATTTAGGGCGCCGTCTGGCCTCCGGAGGTGCTAAGGACAGATAAATAGCTGCTTTGAAGATTAGAGCAACTTATTCTCTTGAGTGCAACTCGCGGCACGCTGGGTGATATCTCAGAAGTTCATGCATTGACAGTTCTTGGCAGGCGGCGGCTAGCCGTGGCAGTACACAGGAAATAGGCACCCTTTGATTTGGGGTTAGCGGCCGGTGAGGGCCTCAGGGGGGTCACCCAAGTGTCCGCCCCTTTTGAGAACAGGTCGAATTGAGATCTGCCTTTGTCGCAACAGGCTCCTTCGATTGGCGGTTGCCCTCTTTTTACGATCTTTCACCGTCCCTCGCCTCCCAGAAAGTTCGAAAAGCCCCCTGCGACAATGAAAGCCATATGAGACGCGTGCTTGAAGTCTATTTCATTTGCCTCGTCCCACTTGTCACTCTTTTGCACTATTTCATGATACCCTCAGCTCGCTAGCCCAGGCCAGGACCCACTCACCTGTCCTCGTACTCGTCGCGTCCCTAACCCCTTGTCCAACGATCTTGTGACCGGCATATTTCTAAGTTCGAACTGTCGTCCTTTGTGCACCCTCGCCAGTCATCGATACAACCTGTTCTCTAGACACTGTACCATGCATTGACGGCGAGTCATCTACTGTAACACAGCTGCGAGGCCAGAATGAATGGGAACTATGGCAACAACGACAGCCTCCTTTCCCCTACCCAGGCTGTGGGTCCGGGCGGGAGACAGATCATGGAGGGATACAGGAGAGACGTCCTGAACGGATTCGCGCAGGACCAGCCGCGCTACAATCCTGTTTGTGACTCCGCGAGCGCCCCTCCGCTGGCCCCAAGCTAACCGGACACACAGTTGAATATAGACCGAACACAGAGCTCGCCTCACGTCGACCTCAAGGACCCCATCCAGGTGCACCTGCTCACCGAGACGGCCCTGACTGACAGCAAAGAATGGGAGATATTGGCGCAAGAGGAGGTGGACGACCTCAAGAAACAGATCCAGTCGTTGACGGTGCGCATCGAGCAGGCGCGGGCAAACCTGGCGATACAGACGAAATACCGCGATGCCGCGATATCAATGTCCAAGTTATATACGGCCGGGAAAAGAGGCAACCGAGCCACTGCCGACCCAACGGCCCAAGAAACAGCGGTTGAAAGACAGGAAAGCGAAAGGAGGTGTGAGGAACTGTCGACGGAACTGTTCAACCTGGAGAAAGAAATATTGGCGCCGCAGCGCCGTCTACTCCAGCATACGGCTGCGATCCTGCAGCTTACGCACAAGGCATCCTCAAAGAGAAAGCCACCTCCAGCCATGCTCAATGGTATGCCTGGAAGTCCGGAGAGTCTTTACACGTACACAAATGGGCGAAACAGCATGCAGTTTCCCAGCGATGATCTGGATCGGGACCTGTACTTTCCTCTCGATGAGCCTGAGACCTTCGGCCGTTCGCTGAAGAGCGATATACCGATACCGCCGCGGTCACCGGTGCGGGAGCGTTCGAATCAGTTGCGTGATGAGGTGGAAACGTTAAAAAAGCAGAAATCCGGGCAACTGGATGTCATTACCACTACGGAGCGAAGTCTTGAAGATCTTAACAACCGTCTGCGAGACTTGGTAATCCAGATCAACCCCACAAAGAATGGAGGATACAGGCCAGCCCCTTCCGGAAACTACGAGCCTGGAGAGTTGGTCAATAGTCAGCTCGATTATCTCGCTGAGGGCTTGGCAGCTATTCAGCGGGACCAGGAAGGACACTCGCGCTTGTTAGCAGACAGCAACAGGAATTCTGACAACTCCGCGGCCATGCTGCTTCAGGCTGAGGAAAGACTAGACGCGTTGAGTCGTCAAGTGTTTCAAGCCGTACAGTCTGTCGACGAGGACCAGCCGGCTCCGCCTGCGGCTAAGGATGCGGGATTTCAGGAGCGTTTCGACTGGATAGAGTTGACGCTGCCAGTCTTGCAGAATGCTTCCTCGGCATCCGACGGAGCACAGCAGGCCGAGCAGATCGAGACCGTCCTTGCTGGGTTGTGGGACATTATCCAATCAGGATATGCTGATATCAACCGACAACGGGATGCTCGAAGACAAGTGCGTCTGGGCAAAGGAATGCCAGATGACGAGGACGATGTATCCGCGGACGAATCCTTCGACTACGATGAACCTTACTCGTTGAACGCATTCTCTACGAAGGTGCAGTGGCTGTTCCGACAAGCAACGGGTCTCAAGGAGCAAAAGTCGGTGCTCAAGAGACAGATCAGGCAACAGCGCGATTTGAACAGCAAGACCGATACCGAGAAGGACGTGGAGCTACGGAATAAGGTCGAGGAGCTGAACCGGACCAAGAACCTCCTAGCGTTCTGCGAGGAGAATGCTCAGCAGTCTAAGACGGAGGCCGAAGAATCTCAACAGAAGCTGTCCCAGGCTCTCGCAGACCTGGACTCATTACAGGGTACGCAAGCAGCTAACGAGACTGCTGCCACCTCAGCCGTACAAGATCAACTTCGGGAACGGAACGCCAAGATTGGATCTCTGGAATCAGATACCAAGGCCCTGCAGGACAAGCTGGAGATTATTGAGGCCCAGCTGGGCAGTATGAATGATCAGCTGAAAGAGGCAGACGACGCCAAACAAGCCGCACAGGAAGAGAAGTGGAAACTTGAGGAGCAGATCAAGGTCAAGGACGAGGCGATGGAGCAGCTCAACGTAACGATGATCGAGGTCAAGACGGAGCTGACCATCGCCAGGGCAGAGCTTGAGGGAGCCTACGGGTCTCGCTCAGAGCGGGCAGCCGAGGCCGCTGCGCTGACTAAAAGCTCTCAGATGCAGAGTGTGGTAGAGCAGTCAGAAAAGCTCAAGGCCGAGCTGGCCGCCACGTTGAAGGATCTTGAGGAGCTGACCAAGGAGACGCTCGCAGCGGAGAAGGAGAAGGTCGATCTGGAAGGCCGCCTGGACGATGCCGAGTCGACGAGGTCAACGTTGGAGGGAGACATAGCCGCGCTGAGGACCAGGTACAACTCGGAGATCACGAAGCTTAAGGAGCAATTGGACGCCGAGAAGTTCAAGGCCGGGCCGAATGCCTCGGGCACGGGTCCCAGGGCAGGTGCATCTATGCTCAGTGAGCAGTTCAGGGCGACGATGAAGGAGGAAAGAAGGAAGTTCCAAGAAGACCTCAGAGTAAGTACGTCGACTGTTGTATTCAAGCCCAGAACTAACACCTTCGCAGGAAGAACAGAGCAAGCGCAGGAAGCTGGAGGAGGAGCTTCGAGCGCTCAAGAAGTCCTCCGGAGCGGGCAGAAGTCCACTCACTCCGCGGTAACGACACTCAAAACGGCCCAGGCACCGACGCCCCGGGTCAAGTGCATAATATCTATAAGCTTTTTCAAGACCAATGCGGCGTGTATGATGTTTAATCGCTCTACCGATTTTTTCTTCTTGGATATTTTTACACGCAGCACGGGCGAAGCTTTCACATTCATAGCAAGGGTTGTTTATCTTGTACATTGGAAGGGTGCCCTCATCGGCAATAAGTCTATTATATACAATTTCTCTTGGGGTAGTGACCTGCCTTGTACACGACACCCGTCCCGGAACGGGGCTCCGTCCTTTAGATGATATTCGACTCCGAGAGCTTCCTGATCCGCTCCTAGACCCCAGACATCTGGCAAGTGCGAAGCGACAGGGGGCACCCAGGCTGCTTTCGCAACCGGGCCCTTTTACTCCAAGCAGTCTGGCAGAATAGCTCGCGGTGGTCTACTCAAAGAGAACACCTATTGAGAAAATACACTCGTCAACGCCTGACCATATGAGGCATATGAAGACCCCATCTTCTCGACGTCGTAATCGTTCCAATACCCTCCTCCATCTACGGAATATTGAGCGTTCCAGTTGGTAAACTTGGCCTGCGCCTGCTCAGGAGTGTTGCCCTGGCTCGGCTTTGCGTCGTTGGTCACCCAGACGAGGGGTGTCACCTCAAGGCCGAGAGCATCCTGCCAGGATCCCGGGTTATTACCTGCACCGCCGTCGTAGACCTGGAGGTAGACGCGGTCGAGCAGGCCGGGCAGCTGCTGCACGACGCTTGTCCAGAAGCTGGTGCTGGTGTAAGGCGCGATGGAGTACTTGTACCCGATGCCGCCGAGCAGCTTGGCAAAGCTCACCGTGCTGGAAACGTCGTAGACGGACTCGTCGTCGTTGTTGAAGGCGTCGAGGTCCCAGGCCGTCCTCAGCACGTCAAAGTTGGTGTACAGCGGTGTGTCCGCGCCGGTGCCGTTCGCGTTGATCAGGTTGCGGATGTTCACGAACGTCGCGTCGTGCGAGACGAGCGAGATCTCCACGCGGTCGATAAGGGTCTGGCCGGTCTTGAACGACTTCACCTTGTCGGCCAGGGCTGATCCTCCGACATATGAACCCCCGGTGACGACGGGGGCGTCGACGGCTTCGCCGGCACTTCCAGTGGAGTAGTAGACTAGGTCGCCGTTTTCAAGCACGCCAATTCGAAAGATGAGCAGGGTGTTGAAGCCGGACGTCTTCAATGCCGTCGTGTTGGACTGCAGCACATCTTTGAAGAGGAAGATTGCGGTTGTCGAGGCTGCGTTGACGGCATTGAAGGCCGCGAAGAGCAGAACTGAGAGCAGAGTGTATGCCAAGCCCTGGCACAGCATCTTGACTGGTATAAGAGAGGGGACTTGTTGTTATTATCAATTCGAATTGATTGTCAATTATCAGGGAGGTCTAGGGGACTACGCCTATCCGCACTTGACAGAGCTGAGGCGCTCATGTTCACGTCTCTCGCGGCTTATACACAGCCATTCTTATAGTCGACTCACTCGTATGGTAAGCGGGGTTGTTGTCCTGCTACTACTACCTTCCGTCTTTGCCAACATTTTCCTGGGCATCCAGAATATCACGTTACGTCCAAGTGCCCATCATTGTCGGCTTTGGGGTCTCGATGGAGCCGAACCCGACGACTTGGTCAACTCCCTCCCGCCGCTATCTGCGTATTTGGATGTTCAGGACGGCAGATGCGTGAGCAAGCCATCTTCAGGTTGCAACGGAGCGCATTTCTCTTGCGATGAGTTGTGGTGGAAGAATACATGTCCTTGCAAAATTGGCTCATTGCGAGCAGGGTGACGTAGAGGAACAAGAAAAGTATTTCGTAAGCATTGTGATGCTCGAATCATTGGGATTCAGAGTTGAAGATATGGGTGCTTACTGTAGGTAGCAGGAGAGGGATCCATCTATGAAAGCTGTCCAGACCCCTGGACCCCTACCCGTGCTTTGTACCCATGTTCCTACCTAGCCGCTCTACAAGAACACCTCACGGCCCTGACAGCTCGTCCTACAGGATGGAGATTGTTCCATAGCGCGTTGTCCCACAGGCTGCTGTCCCTCAGGAAGGCGCGGAAGGGTGTGCTACTCAACCCCGTTCAAGCTTTAGGAGAGGCTCTCCCTGCTTCTGACAGGGCCGGTCCCTGCCAAGCGCTGTTCCCAATTAATTTGATCGGCCTCCACCTGCATAAAGGTGCGCATCTGCTGGCTGTTGGCTGGCCCGGGCCTATATCGATTATCACCACTGCAGCCAAAGTGGGCAGTGGCACACGCAACCTCGTCCCTCTTCTCCCTTCACCAACCGAAACCAAAAATAAGAGTCCAATCCTGTCTCTCTTTGTATTCAAAGCCCACAGAAGGCATTCGCGACTCCGCATGTTGTTCTCAATACCCATGGCTTGAGCGCTTGTTGGAATCCTCCGGATGGGCACAGCCGCTCGCTCCCTTGAACAGCAGCGCCCTTTGATTGTCTCGCATCACCGCGTCACACTGCCCGGCCTCGGCCAGAAGGCTGCCCACTCCCAACCTTCAACTCCCGCACTGCTCGCCGCGTCCTTGACCACGCCGTTCCAAACCACACTTCCGAACCTTCACGATGCCTAAGCAGCACGTCATCTTCGGGCGGCCTGTGCCCCGGCTCTCCTCCCGTCGCATATCCGTCCTGCTGGCCAGTCTCGCCATCTTCGCCGTCTTCAGCCTCCTCTTCACAGCCCCCTCTTCAATCCCGGGGCCGACGCTCTCCATATCCGACCACAAGTTTTCCATGTCGATACCCAAGTGGAAGTCCCTGCCATCGTGGAACCCTTTCAAATCGCCAGCCCATGCCCCCTCACGACAAGCCAATGACACCGACGGCCAGTCTTCGTGGTTCTCCGACTGGAGGTGGCTAGCCATCCCGTTCAGCTCGAGTTATACCCTGGATGAGACTAGGGCTCTGTTGCCGTTCATGCCAACAAGGACCGAGGTATACTGTTACTATGATACCACAGTCCAGAGGGACGCCACGACCAAGCAGGCCGAGAACGAGATTCTGCTGTCGTGGAGGCGGGCATGGTGGGCACAAGGGTTCAAGCCCATCATTTTGAGCGACGCAGAAGCAACGAGCAATCCCTTGTACGAGGAGCTGATGCGTACGACAAAAATGGATCCGGCCTTGAAGGCGGACTTGATGAAGTGGCTCGCCTGGGAGAACATGGGTGGCGGGCTGCTGACGCACCACCTGCTGTTCCCCATGGCGGCCCATGATGACCCGTTGTTGACCTATCTGCGCCGTGGCGAGTACCAAGGCCTGACACGGTGGGAGGATCTTGAAGACGGGGTGTTTGCAGGATCCAAGCAGGATATTACGGCCGCTATCAAAGCTGTCTTCGGCAGCTCCAAGGTGGACCTTGCTAAGGACTTCCTGTCTGCTTTGCCGGCTGAGGAGGATGGTGAGAAGAAGCTGTTCTGGGTGGACAAGCCCCCCAAGTCGTTGGCCTACTACAATGCCAACACCCTATCTCAGAAGTTCGACAAGGTTGCCAAGGCCATCACTAACAATGGTGCGAAGGGCTTAGACAGCCTGAACCAGCTCATCACCTCCCACTTACATCTCACCTGGCAGAACAATTTCAAGAAGGGCATCGCGGTGCTGAAGCCACTTCCACACCACACTACGACGATGGTCCAGCCGGCAGTCGAGCTGGCCAATCGGTTACAGAAATGTACCGAGTCACCCTTACAGACCTCTTGCCCACCCAACAACCCCAAGTGCGCTCCTTGCGTCTCATCCTCGCCCCTCAAGGTCTCCAGTCCGAGTAGATATCGCAACACAACCGGCTTATACACCATTGGCACTGTTCCCCACCCTTACACCCTGCACACTATGAACGAGCTCAAGGACAACCTCGATGTTCCCTGGATCCGCCGCGACTGTCCGCGTGACATCTGGCTCGCCGAGGTGACCAAGGAGTACCTCGGGGCAGGGGTGGGCGGAGCCCCGCGCGTTCTGCGCTTCAAGGAGGCCGTGGCGGCAGAGTTCGCAGCCTCAAAATCCATATGGCTTACCGCCGAGCAGAAGCTGCCGGAGGACCTAGACTGGCACTTTGGCTTCGACGTCCCAACGGAGGGTCTTGACCAGGGGAAATCAGAGACACCAGTCCCTGGGCCTGAAAGGAGACCGCAGCCGGTGCACGACCCTACCGACGGCCCCGTCGCTAAACCGGAAGAGCTCAAGAAGGAACCGCAGCTGCTGAAGCGGGCCAAGGATGTGGTCGGCGCGACCAAGGACAAGAAGAACCTAGCGCTGAGGACCGCAATCGAGGCGTGGAATCTGGCGGACACGGAGGCTTGGAAGTTTGCGAGGGCGTTCCTGGCCAGGGAGGGGATGGAGAGGAGGAAATTCTCCGAGGAGGAGAGCAAGTATGCCCATGGAATTGGCACCGAGGTAGAAGCAAGGGACGGCCCCGGTTGGGGCAGGTGGCTCGACAAAGGGCACTCGTGAGCGACGCGGCTTTGAGGGATGACTGTTGTATTCATGTGTGTAAAATGATGTGCGATTGCGGTTCAGGGCGAATCGCATAACGGAGTTTTGGCGGGCGATAGACTGAATATTTACTTGCTATCAAATGGCTTCGTGGCTCTGATCCCAAGCTATGAGGCATATATCTGATCCAACCCACCTACGTCGAGTTTTCATTGTAGCCACAACATTGTATTACATGTCTATGTTTTCTGGGCCAAATCTAATTGCATTTCAAACCTACTGTTATTAGCATTGTTTGTTATCAAACACTGGGTGTTGAAGTGTTTACGACTGTATGAAGGGTCCGCTTATTAGAGTGTGTACACGGATTAAAGACGAAATCATTTATATTATAAATTTCTGGATACTGCAAATGATGTGTGGTAAGTCGCACAGGAAGTATGATGAGCTGCGTCTCAACAATGATCTGGATGAGGTCACTCGTGCGCCAGATAGCGCGTAAATCTCCAGCTTATCAATTAGTAGACTAATTCGGCGCAGACAAGAGAGAATAAGTGTTGCAGCATCTTGTGCAGATCTCGCGCGTAAGCTGGCGCGATAGTAAACTATGGTTTGGCTGCGAACAGAAGGCACGCGAGGGAGGAAAGCGCAGAGCCCTTCCCTCCAGCTCTATGGGACATGGGCGTCTAGCAGTGTCTGCTTCTTCGAATTGCGAGCTGAGCCGAGGAAGTATGTTTTTTATTTCAATTCTGGTTCCTCTTGTGTGAGAGAGCTATTCCTACCCGGAAGCCCTGATCCTGCGTGTCTCTGCACAACTGTATGACCACCCCCCCCTCCCTAAAAAAAAAAAAGGAAGAAAAAAAAAAGAAAAACGCCGTCGCTATGCTCGTTCATGAGATTCATTGGTAGTGGGACGGATGTGTGTCGAGAAGGGTACCGCTCGTCCCTTCGTGGCCCGGCCGCCACTCAACAACCCTTCTAGACCCTGCGGCCGCTGGCGCCAACGAGTTCCGTGTCGTCCACATCGTCCATCTCGCCCAGCTCCTCGTCATCGACACCATTGGCGCGGGCGGCGCTCCCCCCCGCGCCGTTCGCCTGGCTGCCCTCGGCGCCACCCGGCGCGGCGCGTTTCCGCCCCCTGCCGGGCCCGCTGCTCCCGGCGGCGGGGCCGTTGGCGCCGTCGCCGAGGTCCTCCTTGATCATCTCGTCCTCGTTGAAGACCTTGCGCTGCTTGTCGATGATCTCGCGGAGCTCCTTGTTCTCGGCGGCCTTGCCGAGGAAGACGGGGTTCTTTCGCATGGCGAACTGGAAGTCCTCGTACTTGACCTTCTGGCGGCCCGCGAGCTGTGCCACGCGGGTCGCCTCGAAGGACACGCCCTGTATGAACTCGGTGAGGATCTCGTCAAGGACGCGGATCGTCTCGGGCAGGGGCTGTCGCGAGTCGCCGTGGGCGATGAGGAACTGGGTCACTGCGGGGGTGGAGGGTCTGGGTTAGCACAAGGGCACAGAGGTGAGTCCCGCAGAAGCCTCGTACGCTCTTGAAAGCTGAAGTTCATCTTCCCGACATTCTTGCCGGCTCGGGCTCGAGGCTCCATCTTGGCGAGGGCCCTGGAGGGTTGTGGTAGCAGTTGATGAAATGCTTCGGCGGGGTCCAGAGGCGACGAGGCACGAGACAAATGAGTGCAGTCTGCAGCGTGCCACGCACGACCTGCGATTTTCGAGCTATGCCTGGAGCCGAGACCAAAGAAAGCCGTCCAAAAACCGTGGGGATGATGCGCCGTCGTCGAAATGTGAGACTTCGAGACGTCCGCTTCGAGACAAGGCTGAACTTTGTGTGACGGGCAAGCCTGGGGGTGAAGCTTGCTCGACTTGTGCTGGTGGAGGTTCAAAGGTGAGAGCGTATTGATGGTCAACGAATCGAACGGCCGCCGGGGTCAGAGGTGGGGCCGTGCCCCGAGTTAGCTACGTATCCAGGCACGGCGCATGCAGGAGCTTGCAGGGATGCTAATGTGAGTGGATTGCGGTAGCCGCAACCACATGCAATCAAGGGCGCCAGGCAGGCCTTACGAAACCTCTGCCGTCCAAGGACTCGGCATCCAACACTGTGTCCAGAACAACACAAACTTCGACGCTTATTACCTACGACTGTCACCACGCATCGTTCCTGGGACCAGCAATTGACACCGTCCCTTAAATACGAGACCCGGCCGAGAGTGACAGCGAGCAACCATGGTATGTCCGGACGCCCCAATCCCGTGGAGGTCAACGACGCCTGTGCTAATGACAACCGCGTCGCTTTAGTCTGCCCTCTTCAACTTCCAGTCCCTCCTCCTCGTCATCCTCCTCCTGATCTGCACATGCGCCTATGTGCACGACATGTTCCCCAGCATCCTTGACAGGAAGAAGGACGGTCCCATGGGCGTCTTCTGGAAATGCGCCCGAGTAGGGGAGCGCCTAAGCCCCTATATAAGTATATGCTGCGTCGGCATGGCTGTAAGTTGGAAGACAAAATGATCCATCTGCGCTTTCTGCTCATCTAGGCCACACAAAGTTGCTGACATGCTATAGTTGTCTTTCATGGTATAGGCTGAAAAGACTGCACGACAGCATTCACAAGATTGGCGACCTGATATCATTCCTATTTTACCGGCATACCCGATACGGAGCTCACAGGCGTTTATTAGGATTTCGGATAGGCTGGGGCGACCAGGTGGCGTGATGATAGCTTGACGTGTGCTGGGCAACACATCTGTGATGGATGTCACTTGGATGCTACTTGGAGGCTTCGCTTTATTGGGGGCACGGAACATCATCCACTGCTACGGGCGAGGGCTTAAAACCACGACAAAGGGGGGATATTCGAGGCAAGGCCAAGGCGACCGTTGCGTGTCGCTCGGCGTCCTGCGATCCGTGTCATGACGAGGTTGTAGCCCCAGTGTTGGGCTTGACGTGCTCCTCGTAGAAGGTTTGCTTCTTGCCTGCGGCAGACCAATTTTGAAAACGCATCTATCATTGGGCCAGAGATCTGATGTTCTTCACCTCGTTATCATCCCTATCCGCCTGTATCGTCCCGTGGTGTCCTCTCATGTCTACGTGGCATCAAAGATGCCTTCTCGGTGCCTGCTCTTTTCGAGCCTTCCATCGATTTCTCAAATATGGTTGGTCGCGAGGATAGCAATGAGTTCCTGGCTTGTCTTCCTCACTGCTCATCGTGAATTCCGGTGAGATGGGAGCATGCGACGCTTTGTGTAACTCAACGCCAGCTAGCAACACCTCGTAGATGGTACATGACGGATACCTATACTCCCCGCGAGTCCTGACCCTGCGTCAATGCAACTGTCACGCGCCCGAACGCTGAGCCAGTTGGCGTTTCTGCTGCGGCCACTACGCACACTGGTCAGGTCAAGTCATGGAGGGTGTGGACGGGTGAAGCAAATATGAGCTCACAGACGTGGTTGGGCATGAAAGCATGCGCAGTGGGCTTGCCCGTACTACACACCCAAGTTGGCGTGGATGCAGGATGGGACCACTCTGCCCCAACATTCTTTACATGTTCATTGTTCAGATGAATTGTATCACCTAGGACGGCTTCGTCTCAAGTCCACCTGTCTGCTGTGTGATTACGTGCATGGAACTCAGACCGCTGCATGTGAGACTGATACCATCACTGTTTGCTCAACGTGAGAGCCAGGAGTTTCCACAATCAAGACAGTCATGAGTGACCATCAATACGCCTCTGTGGATACTCGTCAAGGCTACATTTTCACCAAGCACTGCAACGACGAGTTGTATCAGCCGCCTCAATCGAGTGAGCGTGGCGAGGCAAGGTCGTGTGAAACCATGGCGTAGTGAAGCTCCCGAGGCATCGTAGCGCATGTCTCCCGAAGTCTGCTCGAAGTCCTCGCATTCAGATATCGCCCTTGAATACCGGATAACAACTGATCATCGCCCCCTCTGACTGCTGATGAGAGAAGCTCCTCGATCGGTCTCGTCGATTTTTCCCCCCAGAAATTGCAGCGACGGCAGAGTAACCCATAAATCCAGAATTGACCATATTGTGTACTCAGATAGGATCGGGAAGAGGTTGCTTCTCGTGGTTTGGCAAGCAGAGAGCACGATACAGTGTCTCTGAGCCACCGTTGCTCCGCAGCTGCTGGCCTCGGTTACCACGTCTGTCCCTCGCACAACCTCGAGTCTCCTCCAAGAAACAAACTTTCCGACTCAACATGTTACAAACGGATCAAGAGGTTGCGGTCGATTACAGCATAGTAGTCGGGCCTCCTTCCAATTCAGAATGAGGTTCATTGGGTGCCGATTCAGCATTGAGAAGAGGCAGGAGTTTTGTGATGGCAGGAGGAGACGTAAACTCTGCATCGGCAACAGGCGGGCGGACCCGTTCACAAAACAGCCAATCGCGATGCTTCAGCAGCTGGCCTTGTCGCAGAGGTTCAGGTTGTCCGTACATGGTTCGTCGCTATTTGACCCAATGGAAGCTGGCAACCGGCATCCTCCCTGTACAGCTCAGCCTGGAGTTGCAACATGAGGCGAAGCCGAGTGCGTGTGGTCACCGCCACGACCACGTCGTCACTCCTTCCTATGTGCTCAAGGCCCCGGAAAGAGAAGGATCCATGAATGCCTCAGACAACGGGAAAGCCACACAGACAATTCCAATGGCGTAATGTTTCCGAAGGCATGGTCAGCTCATAGTAGCGGTCGAGACGCAAGACGCAGGAGTGTGTGGATCATTCTAAGCGTCCGCAGGATAAGCCTCGGCGGGGCGGTACTGGATGCGTCAAACCCTTCCAGAAGGTCGAATCGAAGGGTCACGAAGTGGGACGCTCCCGGGCGGCAGGGTTCAATGGGGGCAAGGGGGGGGGGTCTGCAGCTACTCAGATGGTAATGCCCCCCCAGCTTCCCTCGGTGTAGCCCACGTCCCCATGGTTTTTTTGATTGCTAATTTTAACACCTCGGTCCCCTGACCCTGGGATCGATCCGGGCCTCCGGAGACGGTCACCCTTTGCACTAGGAAGTCTTCCGATGCCCACGGCGTCGAGGGCCTCCCGGGTGTACCACGCCACGCCCGATTGTGCCGAAGGTGAGCGTACTGAAGGGCAAGGTCTCGCCCGGGGCACAGTGTCAACACCAGTGAAGTGTCATATGAAGCAGCTCGAATCGCCAGTGAGGTTGGTGAGAAGACCATGAGTGTTTGGTTGGGCTGAAGCGTCCTGATGATGAAACGCCTCCAGAGCGAGGGAAATCTGCACAGACGAGTCAGGGCCTCATGATCACCAAGACCGCACTCGCTAGACATGTTCCGAATCAGTGACTACATGAGGCAAAAGACCAAACTTCGGCGGGACGACCTTCGCAAAGTCTGTTAGAACCGAATAAAGGTGGAGTAATATGTTGTGCTGGCTACGCGGCTCCGGCTGTGCGCCGATGTGCCATCGAGTTGTTGTGTGATGAAATGACGACTCCTGAGACAAAGAACCGAATTCCCTACTTCTCTCACCTTGCAGTCATCTTGGCTAGCCTCTGAAACAGCAGGAGCGCCTCTGAATACCACCACGGACAAACCTAGTCTGTGCATTTCCACGTGCCTACGCGGAGGAAAGTTCAAGCTAAGTGCTCTACGACGGCGGTTTGGCTGACCCAGAGGGCGGCGGGGGCGGAGGGCTGAAGAGCTCCCGGGGTCAAAAAACCCGGCCCCGTGTTGGTTGGACATTGTGATAGTCGACGGCTGCCAGCATGCCAGTATAGCGCTCGCCATCGCGCTCGGCTCTGCGCCTCGATTGATATCTCGTGCACGCGACAAAAGCCACCACGCGCTGATGCCGAAGAATGCACGAATCGTGGTGTGTGCTGCGAACGTGAACACGTAGCTAAGACCGATGCCGCTGTGGTAGGTGTGGATTCGACGTTGACGACTGTCGTTGCCGCTTGGCTGTTGTCACACAGAGATTGGGTGACGATGCTCAGTTGAATTTATGGCTTCGCGGGGTAATATGCATGTGTAGGCTCAAGCGCCGAACAACTGGCTGTGGCTGGCGGTGGATCATTGCATGGTCGATTGTCGGGGCCGAAGATGCAAAATTCGCTGGCAGGCGGCCAACACCACCGCTACCCTGAGGTCATGTGTGATGATATGTCTGTCGCTGTTGTTGGGTCGCTTCGTTTATGCCATGCAGTGCTTGAGGTGACTGCAATCTGCGGCTGCACAGTAATCTTTCTGAGACCTCCCACTGGACCATTGGCGTCGGACTTACATTGGAAAGGGCAGGGTGGCCGACACGGTAATACCGATGCCGACCTTGCAATGCCACATGGCCGCTGCTGGGATCAGTGGTTGTGAGGCGGCCAACGTCCAGGGCCGGGTTCAGCGGCATCCTCATGGCCCCACCCAACTGGAAGAGGCGGCAGCGATCTCAGCCGTGGTGTCGAGGCTGGTAGAAGGGGTGCCATAGCCTAGGATGCACCCTGGCCCGTCGAAGGCACGCTGCACATGGTACGAGCAGTCAATGCTGGATGCGCAGAGCCTCTGCACTCGTGGCTGTGAACAACGAGCCTAACATGACGCCTTCGAATAGTGGCAAGCCAGCAAAAAGAAAAGTCATTTACTCTGCTTCGTGGTGTTTCTCGTGTCGCCCCTATGCAGATGACGGTGCAGAAGCCATCGTTGGATGTAGCTAGCTGCATGCCTGGATCATCACAGCCGCCGTATCACTCACGCCGTAGTGTCGAAAGCATCACACCGTAGCACCCGACGTTCGCAAAGACGAAATGCTTTGTTGTTCATGCTCGGCTCGAGCTGCATGGCATAGATCCTCGTTGGCCGGCAAGGAGCCAGAGAAGGGACGCGAGAACAGACTCCTGAGACCCAATTGATCTGCATCCACAGCATCTGTCTCGGAAAGTGGGTGGTGGGTAAGGACCAACCGTGTGCGTGCCGAACCTTCTGGCTGTTGGTGTGGTGTAGGAATGAGGACCAAGAGGCTGGGATGGCAAGATGGTTAGGCCCGAAAACTTGCGAAATGCAAAACAAAAAATAGATCACGCACTGCAACGGTCAACATGGTCCAGGGCGTCTTCTAGAAATTGAAACAAACGGTGCGAGCGTTCCTCAGATCGGCCCTCGTCCTCCCGTTCTGGGTTGGGCCGAATCCGACAGACCCCCCTGGTGGCAGCCTCTTCGCCTCTGCCCATTCGCCGTCGCGACCCAGTACCGAGGATCTGGATCCGAGGATTTATTCAGCTTACGGGGCTTGTCCGTGATGGGATCAAGGGAAAACCCTTGATCCCTAATCGAATCCAGTCACTCAAGCCGTGGATTACGGGTGGCCGCTGTCCGCCGCTTGCTTTTATCACCAAGGAGCCCATGCTGAGACCTCATCTGAGCGTGGGCTGCTTAGGCTGCTGCGTCTGCAGACCAGCGAGGCTATGCGTGTTGTATCATCCTACACAGGGACGATTTCCTGTTTCAACTCCCGCCAGCCGTCCGAGGTCGCAGTCTGCGCGGTCCCATGGCCTTGTGATCCTGTCGGTTTCGGGTCCCGGCGAACGTGGCCCAAAAAGGACCCCAAAACGAGGCTCTCACGCCGTCCCGGGCCATCGTGATGCTCAGTCGTACACAGCAGACAATAATGGTAAGTAACGTCGGCCATCCCAGCAGCTTGTTCGAAGATCCCACGGGCTGGATGGCACCCTCTTGCATCTCACCATTAGAGATGATCCATGGAACCCAAGCATGCGAGAATGCGCAGGCGGTCCATGTTCGATTTGGATCTTCAACTTGGCCCCCCCGCCCGGGGATGAGGGCGCCACTAGTACGACTCACACCTGCGACCAAGGCGGAAGCCAATATCTAACATCATGGACACGACGCTGCACCAATGTGACCCGTCGCCGCCCGTGCCTCTACTCCGTGATTGAACGAGCTTAGTCGTGAAGGCACATGCGGCGTTCCGTGCGGTTGGACCTTCGGGAGTAGTAGCAATTAATGAATGCGACCGGTCCAGCCCAGCTCTGTCGCATTGTCGGAAAAGTCATGAGGTCTGGAGATTGCATACCAGACTGGAACGTGTACAGACAGCACATACTTGCTGCGCGCTGCACGCTCACCGTACTTCTGCGGTCTTCTGCATGGTGTCGAGCCCAGAGCTGCCGGCTTCGGGGCCAGGATGTCCAGTGGGTTCTGTGGCGACCAAGTCCTGTTGACCGTCCTGTCCGATCCTGTCTTGTGGTGGCCAAAGTCAAATTGAGTCACAGTCACCGGCATCAAAACGCGCGCCCTGCTGTGGAAGTACAGTAAGGCCCGTACTGGGATCCCGTGATGACCTCAGCTGTGGTAAACCTCTGCAGTGCTTGATGGGAATTGCGCTGAGTGTGAGATTTTGGCCCCTGCCCGGCGCTGGTTTGTGCAGTGTCATAGTCAGTGCGCTGGGCAAGAGCTTGTCGTGCCAGGAAGTCGTGCTGCCCAGGCCAGGCCTGGGTCATTTATCAGAGATCGGCGCATGGAGTTGGACCATGATTCGAGTGCGGGTGCGGGCGCAGAATGGTGCAGCGCCCGTGTCGTGCTCCTGTCGTAATGGGTGACCAACAAGAGAAGGATGGGATGCGGACGAGACGCGGGCTCAGGCTTGTGCTGGCTTGTGCGGGCGCCATTGTCCTCATCTTCATGCCCAGTCCCAGTCGCCCTACAGCATCCATCAGCGTCAGGCCCGTTCTTCGTTTCCCTGGAACGTTCCTTGTTTTAGGGTTGATGAGGATCGTAAGAATTTTCATTTTCCAAGATGACCGAGCTTGGACGTGCAATTAGTCAGACAGCGTAGTAGTCTACGTGGTACACAACGCCGGCAGACTGAGCATTCAGGCACTCTGGCATGGAATTGTGACCCATGTGGGCGTGGTCATCTGTGTGTGCAGGGGTGAGTGGCTTTCTCAAGTAGGGGAAAAAAGGTGAGGACTGGATGGTGGATGATGATTGATGATGAACCTCAAATGGCTGCCTACCCTAGGGTTGAGTGCTTGATCCTACCCTACTGCCCTACTACACTTAGTTGGCTCTGTTATGCTCCATAGTGTGCATCCCTGGGGGGCACTCTCCCACTCTCTCTATGCGCCTGTGTCTCTCCTGCCGTCTCTCGTTCTTGCCGAGGAGAGAAATGATGGCTTGCTGCTCAGCTGAGTCCCACGCCCATTCCGTGGGGGGTCAAAGCAGCTGGACCGGACAGCCTCATTTCGAATGACATCAGCCTCGAGTTGGCGACCCAGCCTGGGAAGGGGCCGAGGAACAGAATCATCTCTCATCCCACCACCACCACCTCCTCCTCCACCATACCCGTCACCACCATCACACCACCGCCGACTGACCCAGTCACCGTTCGGACCTCACCTCCATGCACGTCACATTACCTTACTGTTTTGCCTTGCCATCTACAGTACAAATGACATGACATGATATGACATTGCATTACATGACTTTGCTTTGCATTGCTTTGCTGTGCTCTGCTTTGCGCTGCTCTGCATGGCTTTGCATTGCATTGCTCTTCATTACATCGGCACCATCTCGATTGAGACGTGCCTAGTTTCCCTACCTAGAGGCTAACGCCGTGGCTCGCGGACCGAGAGCTATCGGCTCTCCTTTTGGGCCATCCGTGCAAAGGGACACCATTTCTTCCTCAAGCCACCATTGCGTTGCGTTCCAGGCATCCTGCGCATCCATTCCATCCCATGGGGCAGTGAACCAGCCCAGCGAAGATCATGGTCCGGCCTGGATGGACCACAGTGCCCACGGTGGAATTCCCATCCTCATCCCCATTCCCATTCCCATCCCGACCGGGACTGGATTGGATCTGGACCCTCACCTCGCCTCGCACTCGCACGTGCCGGTACCAAACCCAGAACCAGGACCAGGACCAGGACGACCGTCATGTGCGTGTGGTCCGCAGGCAGTCCACAGTCCACACACACACACACACACACACCTACACTTGCTGTGGCTCCACAACAACAACAACAACAACAACAGCTGCCACGGCGATCAAGCCCTCATCCCGTCGGAATATAGCGACGACGACGTTGAGAGTTTGTCCTTCCTGGGGATGGGACCTTGTGCCTGTGCCCTTGTGCCTGTGCCTGGCCGTGCTGGCCAGCCCCCTGCTTCCCCATCCTATCCCTCTGCTTCTTCCCGCCCAAGCCCCAGGTTCCTGGATCTGAGGTTGAAATGTGGTTAGCCTCAGCAGGGACGTCGCGGGCAAGGCGACCAAGAGAGTTACATCTCAGCTGGGGTCCCTTCAGGTCAGTGGGGACTGGGGGGTGTGCGCGCATTGACGACGCAGCATTTCATTTTCCAATGCCCCCCTACCCTGCCCTGCCCTCCTCTGCCATGCCCTGCCTGCCCTGCCCTGTCCTTCCCTGCCTTTGCCAGCGCCCTTCGCCAGCCTGGCTGCCCTGGCTCCATGATTTTTCTTGGTGCTTGGGCCCGGGTCGTCATTTACTAATTAAAATCCAATACACGCCGCATCCACAAACACAGCGCACGCATCCTGTAACCGGACCAGACGAACAAGGCATGTACCGCCTAGCTCGGACCACTGGGCGGTGGGCAAGGTGGGCAGGTACACGCCCAGGTACCGTATTACGCCCAGACAGTGCCGTGCGCTGCGGTGCCGTGCCCGTACGGTACTCTGCGGTACACGAGTGGTACGCTCGGCACGGCATGTACAGTACAGGTAAATGCAGACTGACTGACTGGCTGGGTTGGGACTGACTGGATCGAGGCCATTCCCTTGCTCGCTCATCAGCCTGTCCTTTCTGGTCGCTACGCAATGCAATGCAATGCCATGCATGCACTCTCCTGCACTCCCTTTCTTCCTCCTCCATTCTGACTGACACTCTCTCCATTTCGCCTTCATGCTTGACTGACTTTTTTTCTTCCTTTCCTGTTCGACTCCTTTCCTTGCCTTTCCGCCCTTACCTTGGGCTCCATCCGCTTAGCTTGCCTTACCGCACATCATATAACCCACGGATACCTCGTCCACTCACTCCTCCTGGGTCACTCTCTTTGACTGGATTTCCTCTCTTTTCCTCCTTACTCCGGCTGCCTGTCTCCTAGAGCCGTTTCAGCACCGACTGTACATCTAGTCTACCGCGAGAGCACCCACGGATACTTGATACGCCTACGCTACCTTCGCCTTGCCTTATCCGGGCAGCTCACGCCTAACCAACCTCATCGCCTCTTGGTCTGAAGTGTGCCCGTCCGTCCGTATATGTATGAGTGACTCTTGTGTTACTCCAAACATCGTTTCCGTTCAGTCTGCAAGCCGCCCTCCCCCCTCCCACCAGGGGCCCCGATACAAGACTCCCGTCCGTACTCCCGTGTCTACTTCCATCCCGTGGTGATAACCAGCTTCACCTCAAACCGCCCTGCCTTGACCCCTATAGACACTCAGGGGCATTCACCCTCATTGCACGGACAGTTGGTTCTCACTCCAAAAACCTAAAGGCCTCCTGTCCTGAAAGGTTGTCCGGCTTGCGTCGCGACAGGACCAGCGCTTCGTTCCATCCGGGCTCGGTTTCCTGCTCTTTGTTCCGCACGCTCCCGCAGCCATACCAACGCTGCTTCTGTTACACGCCGAACGAGGCCCGCCCGGTTCCTCGCCCCTTCCTCCCTTCCCGATAATCACATCTGCCTCTCTGCAAACAGAAAAGACAACTTGTCTTCATCCGTGGACCACATTGCTTCTCTGGACCACACGAGCCGACCTCGACACCACAACTAATCGAACATATTGCGCCTCTTGTGTTGTCGGATCCGCGGACGTCGGCGACTAAGGAAAGCTGCGAATAATACCCGCCAAATACCCAACACTTTTGCGACACACCGCAGGTCAGTAAATAGCCCTGCCGTTTCCGTCCGCTCTGCTCGCTTCTTCTTTGAGAACACAACACCATTCTCCTCGACGCTCATTGCCTGCCTGCAGGTTTCCAGGGCACGAGAGGGGCACTCCTGCGGCCAACCGCTGCATGAGATCTCACTAGTCTGGCAGCAAGAGCGCGCCGGTCCACAGACCTCTCGGAACAGAAATAGTTGAACTGACCCGCGTGCCACTGCTTTAATAGCCACAGTTATTTGATCAAGGCCTGCTCTGCCGTTCTTGTCCTCGATATTCCTCTGTTGTTCCGTCGATCTCCGGAGGTGGTCATTTGGTCAAATTCGGCGACTCGCTCATTACCAGACACCAGCTATTCCTCTGTGTGATCCTCTTAATTTCAGTGTCACCTTGTGTAATCAGTGACTGGACCAGCCGGACTGGGGAAAGTAACAGGAGACATGGCCGACCAAGGCGCCGGTGGGCACATCTCGCAGCACTCAAGATCGGAATCTCAGAATGAGACTGCGCAAACAGAAAGATTAGTGGATACAATAAGTACGACATCGACCGATCCGGAAGACCACGTACTACAGCACCCACGATCAGAGTCCGACACGTCCCAAACGTCAAATACATCGGGGTCTTCGGCCCCATCAGTGGCGTCATGTCCACTGATCCAGCCCGAAAACATCCCGGCCCGTCAGTTGGCTCCTACGAGGACGCCCGAACCAAGGAGTCACATTGCTCACCCACCTCGGCCGCTCGAACCACCTGTGACCAAGGCAACATTGAGCGAGTTGGACGTAGGCAAGATCATACACAATCCTAAACTCCGACATGACATCAACTTTGATCCGGAGCTTCACTTCCGACCGAACCTGGACGGAGACAAAGGGCGAAGGAAGCAGGAAAAGGCAAACCAGTTCTGGACGACGCTCCGTGACCAACTGACTGCGTTTGTGGTAGATCGGGAGGCATTTAGAAGGGAGTACCCCGCTGGAACCGACTGGTGCTTACCGATTCTACTGAAGTCCGTCAAGGAGATTATTCAGACGCTCGTCCCCCAGAGGGACCGGGAATTTCTCCATGAGGGTTTCAACGTGGAGCTTCTGATGCAACAATTCAACCAAGGGATGGCAGATTTGGAAAAAGTGGCCTCCTGGCTGTCAGGTGTCCTCAAGCTTCATTGCGCCCCCATGCGTGATGAGTGGGTGGATGAGATGTACAACGAACTTTCCCACGGCAACAGCAACAACGATATGGCCGAGCTCGTGAAGGGCATGCGAAGTCTGCTCAGCGTCTTAGAGGCGATGAAGTTGGATGTTGCAAACCACCAGATACGATGCCTCAGGCCGATGCTGATCGAAGACACTGTGCACTTTGAGCAGCGATTCTTCTACAAAAAGATCGCTGCGAACAGGTTGGACGTCGGTGGGGCACGGCTGTGGTACACGGAGGCGTTGCGGTGTAACTCGGCAGCGCCTCAGGACACTCGAAGTTTTGGGGAGACGGCTGCATTCTTTGCGGCTCTGGCGAAACTGATATTACCCTCGACAGCCAAGGAGACCATTCCAAACACCTTCCTGTTCGATGAGGAGCGCATCGTCAAGCTTCGTTCCGACATGCTCGACGCCATCAACCTAGAGGTCTGCATGAGGCTGTACGATGACCTAGACCGCGTGTCCAGAATCACGTCTGTCACGTCCTCATTCGCCCCACCTCCCACCTCGGTCCCGTCGTACGTGGTGGATGAAGAATCCAGCGTGCACAGCAATAGGAACTCGGGCGACTTCAGCTTCCTCAACACACCACCATCGCGCCCTTCCAGTCTCACCCTCTCCGCCTGCGGCTCCGCGACTTCGTCACCCCGGAGCTCCGGCTACATCACCCTCCAGCCGCCGACCTCAGCCGATACGGCCGAGTCAAAAACTGACAAGGACAATACTGTCTACGACTCGCTGGTTGCTCTCCTGAATACGGCCCCGCAGAATCAAAGACCGCAGCAGCGGTGGCAGGGCCTTGTTCCTTCAATCGCGATACAAATCTTCCGGTATACGAACGCTCCACATGACTTTCTGCCCCGGTTCGAAGCCAAGCTTGCTCAGCATCTTGGCGAGATGAACAGCGATCTATACCAGGCGGTAGAGGCTGCGTTCCACCGCAGGATCATGAGATCACTCAGTGGACGAGTAAAAGACTTCAGAAGCCTGAGCGGCGTTGCACTTTTCTCTAATGCCACCGGCGGGCGGATGGGAAGCTCCGGATCCGCGCGAGCGGAAGGAAACGGTTGTGATCTTTCAATGACTTCCGAGACGGGACAAATGTCGAGGGAAGAGGGAGCGCTGCAGGAGCTCGTCGAGGATATGGCCGTGCGGCTGGCCCACCTTGGTATTCTACATTGGAGGGTTTGGGCTCAGCTAGCCTACTTGGAAGAAGACCCGGACGAGATGGACATCGAGTGAGGAGGCCGCTGTTCCAAACAGAGACTGGCAATTTGGGACCATGGCATCTGTCCTCAGCCACCCCGATCAAACGACTTAAAGGCCATATTCTCCACGCACACCTCGACGCAGACACTCGAGGTTGCCTTGGAAACAGATCTCACGAGAGCTATAATCACCCCAGCGCCTGCCGCTGGGGAAGGGAGGAATTATTTCACATTCAGGTGTCAACAGCTGCTAATTTCCTTTTAAGCTCCTAAGACCCCAGCATTGTAATATTTGCATTTCTAAGCTTGCATATCAAGTTGACAGTTACTCACGGCGTGGGTAGTAGAAAGGAGCGGGAACAGCGATGTCGAGAACACGGCGTTTTGAGGGCACGAGGCGGTTAGTTGCATTTCAAGTTTGCGGGAGAATAAGCAAATCACGCGGGGGGTTCTTTGGTTTTATTGGGTTTACACGCGACAGTTTTTCCATTGTACGTGGTTGCGTGGGCATCGCAGGAACAAAAAGGCGCTTAGTCCACATTGGTTTTAGAAGAGGCTCTGTTCGCACTATTACTACAATATTTTGACTTGGCCCGGCCTGCCCATCCCATCCGACATGGAGAATGTATTCGCGGCTGTGGAAAATGGAGAATTTGTCCATAGGCAACTATCAACAGACCCACAACAGAAGAAGACGGGCATTAAATTGTTATTGAAACCTGCCGATTTCTCGCCCGTACTTCGCCCGATATTCAACATGCCCTGCTCCCCCATACATTCCAAGATGCCCAAGTCCAACCACCACAGATGGATCGCAGATGAAGCAGTGGACCCCCCCCCCTCGGAGCACACTACCCAAGGGCAAGGTGGCTGACCGCAGTCGAGCCGACAGCCAGATCAGAAGAGAGCCGCATTGTGCTCTGGCAGCCCCAAGAGGGCAAAGACAAAAACTCTGCCCAACTTTGTGTGTTTCCAGGCTGAGACGACACCTGCCGGGTTCCCAAATATCAAAGCCGGGGTGGGGGGGACCGGGGGAAGGGGAGGAGAGGCGAGAGCGGTCGTCCAACGGTATGATGGGTTGGCCCCGGCATTTGGGCGGCTGAAGATTCAGCCCCTTACTGTAGCATTCCGCCGCTTGCCCCCTTGGCGGTCAACTTCCCCGGTGAAATGCGACGTTGGGCTGTTGATGGAACGGCAACGACACACATGCCACAACACACACTCACACGCCTCGTCGGGCTCGCCCGGTGGGCTAATTGACTTTTTGTCGTGGCGACCGGATTGATGCGTGGCTGTCACCTCGACCACAGGAAAAGAGGACGGCGTAGCAATGTGTTGGAGCCCAAGCAGGCATTGCAAAGGAATGGGCCTAGGTGTATATAGTGTCACTTTGTATGTATTCCCATGTCACCCATGCTCAGGCCTGGTTACGATTGTTTTTGGCAAAAAGGCACTTGTGTACCCTGTCGGGACATTTACTGCACCTGGGGCACTTACTTAGCTGTCTCATAATTTATGAGTGCTTATTAGCCCAGGTTTCTTTGCACCAGCACCGCGGAGAAGGGGTCGAAGCAGCAGGGTTAAACTTCGTTGGCTAGTGCGTTCCATGGTAAACATGGCTGCATGTGGGTTTCGAGGCTGAAGGGCTGAGGAAAATCTTCCGGACGCGGCAGCATGCTCAGCTATTGCTTCTACCGACGGAGATATGTTAATCGGCATGATTAAGAAGCTGTCCATATAGAAGACAAGATTCACATGTCCTTCGTCTTGGTTTGTCCAGAGTCTTGATCGGAACAGCTTGAAGCCGGAGCCAGAGAACAGAGATTCTCGCATCGTCCGTGTAAAATCTGGATCACTGGCATTGGTATAGACTTGGGGATGAATTGCAGTACAAACCGGTGTGGCCGAACTTCTGCTTATCAGAGTCAGATTGGGACACAGGACATCGTACTTTCCTGAAACTGGGGCTTTTGCCACCAATGGGAACCATCATGGACCACGGCCGGCGAGGCTATATCATACAGACCGTCGATATTGCAGAAGCAGAATGCTCCCACAAGAGTCAGTTCCGCTACGGCTCATACATCGGTACTGGCCCCTCAGCCCCTCTGCCCCCCAAGAAGCAAGTTCGAGGGCAAAGGTTGTGACAGATCACCATCAGGGTAAATCACCATGGCTGATAGCATTTGGAAACAAGATTTCAAGTTTAAAGAGTGCCAGAGGCTAAGTACATTCAAAACAAACCGAGAAGACCAGCACGTTTCTGTGAAAGAGGTACCACCATACCGTACCAAAATATGTTTAGAATTGCCCATATTTTTGCCCGTTAGAAGCTAGAATAAATTTCCCTCTAGACTGTACTTTGCAACGAGTAATCCACTCATATCACTCATGTCAGATGGTCAGAAGATATGCCCGAGTAAGTAAGACATTTACCACTGAAGGGGGCGTGTCGTTAGTGCCCCACTTCGGCGAATTCAACGACGGAAGTGAGCACCGTAGACTCCTGCAGTGACTGGACTGGACTGCACTGAACTGAACTGAACTACCCTACTACCTCAGGTTACAGAAACCGACAGGACATTTATACTTTAAGGCAGTGTGTAGCAATCAATCTCAGCCCAACCCCCCCAGATCTACCTGCTAAGACTACCCCAGACTACGAACCTTCCAGCCCTCCATCCTGCCAGGGGGTTGTGTCGATCGGCAACAAGCATGACCGAGACAGAGATGAAGGTAGATGCCGTCAGAGCCAAGGCTCTCGTCTCACAGCTGCAAGAAGTGCAGCACAGGATTGCAACTGTCGCCAAGGGCCGGAATGTAAGTTTTTATATTTTGCCTGGGGTGGGTGTGCACTGCAACCTGGAGCCCTTCAGCCCTCGTCACGCCTGAAAGCCCGAGGCCCCCCCCCCCCGACACCAGACGGGCCGGCCAACGACGACTCGATGTGGAGGACGGGGCAGCAAAAGGGAACACGAAGTCTACCATATCAAAGGGGGGATAAAGGAGTATGCGAAGACTGACGCCCTCCGCCCAACAGGTCAGGCTGGTGGCCGTGTCCAAGCTGAAGCCAGCAAACGACATCCTCGCCCTGCACGGCGAGCCGGCGCGCCAGGTGCACTTTGGCGAGAACTACGCCCAGGAGCTGAGCCAGAAGGCCGAGCTGCTGCCGCGGTCCGTGCAGTGGCACTTCATCGGCGGCCTGCAGTCGACGCACTGCAAGTCGCTCGGCAGGATCCCCAACCTGTTCGTCGTGTCCAGCGTCGACAGCGCCAAGAAGGCCCAGCTGCTCAACAAGGCCAGGGGGGGCCTCATTGCCTCCTCCTCCTCCTCCTCTGCCTCCGGGGCCGCCACCGAGGAGGCCATCCCAAGGCTCAACGTGCACGTCCAGGTCAACACCTCGGGCGAGGAGAGCAAGTCGGGCGTCGCCCCCGGCGCCGACGTCGTCGCCCTGTCCAGGCTCGTGCTGACCGAGTGCCCGCACCTGCACCTCCTGGGCTTCATGACCATCGGCGCCATTGCCCGCAGCGTCGCCACCACGGCCGACAACGAGAACGACGACTTTGTGCGCCTCAGGGAGCAGCGGGACCTCGTCGCCGCCGAGCTGGCCGAGGAGCTGGCCGCCAGGGAGGACCAGGGCCCGCTCGAGCTGAGCATGGGCATGAGCGAGGACTTCGAGGGCGCCATCGCCATGGGCAGCAGCGAGGTCAGAGTCGGCAGCACCATCTTCGGCGCGAGGGGCCCCAAGTCAGAGGCCAAGATTCAGGAATGATAGGGAGAGAAAGAGAGGCTGAGAGAGACGACCAGGATGGGTCATGAGTATGGCATGGGATACGGGTGAGTTCTTGGTACAAGACTTACGCGGGCGGAAGCATTCCCGGACGATCTGGGATGCCTCTTCAATGCAATCACAGGCTCATCAAATTGAAATATCAAAAGAATGGTGAGAACGTTGCTGAGATAAGATGATCGCCGTATGCGACGGGCACTTTGCTATTAAATTCCACATATATCAAGACGCTGTCCTCAACCCGCGCGGATGGGATAAATAAACATGGAGTCGGTCGCTGCAGCGCTGGGCATCTCGGCCGAAACCAGGAATTACCGCATCCATCGACGCCACCGTCTCAGTCAAGAAGCGAAATGGAAAGAACCTTGCCGATGCTGTCCAAGAACGCCTTATGCTCGATTGTGGTGTACTCCACCCAACTCAACATGCTGTCGCACGACAACCTGCTACTATATACTCCCCAAAAACCTTTTGTACTATCAATCACGCACCATTATGTTGGAGAAGGAGTCAGATATCTCCCTTGGCGTTGGGCCGAAATGGGTCTCTGGTAGAGTCGATACTCCGGCCCCGATCCTTTCCTCCATCATTTTCAACATCACACTGGGCACACTCTCATCAGTAGCCCGGATTGTGAGACGGACCATCTGGGACACGGGTCAGCTTTGCTTTATGGAAACGGTGCGCGTAAACACCTGGGACAGTTGTCATACCTGTGTGCTGTAGTTGGGCTCCAGCCTCATCAGACACCCAAATTTGCCGCCTTCTGACGTATGCAGCACACTCGCGCCGACGAAATTCTTCCTGTTGGGGTCGACTCCGTCGAGGATACCCCACCTGAAGCCAGCCACTACCGAGCGTACGGAGCTGTCAGTCATCTCTCTGTCGCGGCTACCAGGAGCCAGTCCGACAATTTTCTGTGCCTCCCTTGGAGCCCCACCGATCTGCTTCCACCTCTTGAAGAAGTCTTCGCCGGTAAGCTCTGCAGGATCCATGAATTTATGAGGAGTGACAGGCAGCTTCAAGGTAAGAGCCTGTAGCGCTCCGGCGAGGTAGCTGACGCGCATTGTGGGGCTTTTCGTAAACATCCTCTTCGCCTCAAACATGATAACCTGTTGACACTGGTTGCCTTGGGTTATGGTTGTATCGGGAAGACCTTTGATGTCCCACGTCAAGTTGCCCTTGTCGCTCTCGTCCAGGTCTAAAGTCGTGGTGAATGAGCTCATGATGGTAGGGGTCTTGTTCATAAAGTACATTATGAGACAAGCCATCTGGCCTCGATACTCGGATCGAACGCCGATTTGGATCTGGCCGTCCTCGAACAAGATGCCGTCGGCTTTGAGCAGCAACCGATTGAAGCCCTTCTCCCATCCGGGCGACAAGTGAGCCGCACTGGCCAGGTTTGGTGGTTTCGTCTTGGGTTCTGCGGACCCAAGATTCGCCATGTCGAGCCCAGCAAGGTCACTAGCAGACTTGAGTCCATTGGTGCCGTTCGCCCCGTTGGCATGCCCGTTGCCGTTAGCTTGGGACTGCGTGCTGAAGGTCCTCTTGAGCCCTGGATTCTTGGCCATGTTAAGCTCCTGGGCGTCAGAATTCGCGCTCTTCCCGCCAACAACCCATGTGCGCTTATCACTAGTATTTGCATGCTTTTGGTGTAGGCGAGAGAGCAGGGCTGACTGTCTCTCCGGGAAGGGAGGCATTTCGTCGCAAACCGTCCGGAGAAGGTCGTCTGTTGGAAAGGTGGCTAGGGTGAGATACTCGCAAGCTCGCTGCTGGAGCTCTGAGTCGAGCGTGTGGCTGTAGATATCGAAGACGTGGAGGAGTTGAGGTTTGATCTCGGGGAAGAGGTTGACGTATTTGACGAAACAGGACAGTATCATGGCGCGTGTGCTAGAAGAACAGGCGGGTAGCTTGCCATGCAGGCCTAAAAATTGCTCGATGGGGCTGCAGCCCTTGTCCTCAGCAATGAGATGCCCAAATTCTCCGAGGATGTATGCCCCTATCTTGACGAGGGTCTCGTGACAATGATCTTGCTTAATGTACTGCAGGGCGTTCTTTGCCGCGTATATTTGCAATTCCTCGTTGTTTGTCACAATCTGAATGACACGCTGCCATACTTCGTCGCTGACATGATCGCCAGCCATGGCGATCAGTCTCAGGGATATGTCGACATACCACTGCACATCTGTTGCATACTTTTCGGTCAGAATTGCGATTTTGAGTACCATTTCTTCCCTGATGGCAAAATCGGCGTTCTGCAGATAATGTAGCAGCTCTGCAACGATCGGTTGAGCGTTGGAAGCATCGCACATGCTATAGAGCAGGTCGAGTCCCTTCCGCCGGACACTGATGTCCCGGTCTTTTAACGAGCCGATGATGATGTCCTGATGTTGCTTGATGGGATCTAAAGTGTCTGCTCGTGCCGCAAGATGTGTCATCGCCTCCAGGCCGAGGTACCGAACATTCGTTTCCCTAGACTGAATGAATTTGCCAAGCCTCTGAGAAATCTGCCTCATTAGGGCATGTTCCGTTTCTAGGTGGATGATGAGGTCGATGGCTTCAAACAGAACCGCGTTCTGCGCGTTGTTCTGCTGGACGTTTTTGTTGGTCTCCAAAGCCAGATCCAATATCTTTTGCACAGACATCCTGATCATTTCTCGCACATGGCTGTCGTCTGCGGAGACTGTCAATTTGGGGTCCAGCACGAGCAAATGGCATGTGGGTGCGAACCTGAAGGTGGAAAGTATTGAAGCAGCCTCAGAAGCTTCACCTGGATCCAAGGACAAGGTACCTTGTAGTAAAGGTAGTCGGCGGCGTAGTCTCCGTCAATCAGTATCCTCTTCAAACGTGCAGCAGCCTTCGCATAGGCTCCTCGGTATTGGTCTAGGTTATCTTGCGCCACTGCCATGACAAGCGACGTGACGGATAGCGCAACCCCTAGATCCAAGTCGTCCATCAGAGAGATGATTCGCTCAGCCCACTGCGGCTGGATGATGTCGGGGTGTTTCCTGTACAGCCGGAGAAGAGTAAGTGCGGCCTTCTTCTTCACAAAAGATTTAGATGTCCTGTGCCCGCAGTCAGCTCCGGTCACAAATGTGGCGAAGGTAAGTCGTACGGTGAGATCAACAGCCTGTGTACCTCGGCGCTCAAAGCCTCTCCCATCTCCCTGCCACCAACATTGGCGATCGCGTGCAGAGCCAGACAGTTGAACAATTCATTGTGGTCGAGGAGATCCTTCCTTATGCTGTTGACGACAAGGTGAAGCAGCTCGTGCTTCTCGTGAAGGAACAGGGTCATGGCCAGGTACCCGATCTGCTTCTCGGAGTACTTGTTCGCGGAGATCAGGTTGACGGCCTCGAGATGGCCGAAATCAACATTCCAGCCGAGGATGTATATATATAACAGCTGGGCCCAACCGTCAGCCGCTTCTCTTACACGGGGTAGAGACATTCTTTCTGGCGCGCACCTTGCAGACATATTTCTTCTTGTGATACCCGCTCAGGCTCCCATCTATTTCGAGTTAGCAGACTGATCGCAAGGAACTTGTCGTTAGCGAAAAGGATCGCAGACCTTTGAACTTTTGACTGTAAGCAGCATTCGAGGGTTAGCAAGACACTGGGACGTGAAAAGGGGCGGTCTCTCGACCAGAGCTGCGTTGAGACGCGTGCGTCCTCACCGGATATTGGCCAGTTCCTTGTTGATGCGCTTTTCTTCGAGCTCACGAGCTCGCGCATTCCTCAAATCTGCGATAAACTGCACAAGGCCGCGCATGTTCGAGTTGTTGCTACTCGACCGGCCCAGGAAGCCGGAAGTCGAGGAGGACGACATTTTGGGTGTTTAGGATCGTGTGCGTTCGATATCGTCTCGTTGTGATGATCAGAGAGAGGGACCGTCTTGATCTTCGTGATAAACCAGAGGGGTCCGTCGTCAAAGTGGACGTTCAGATTGATGCGTGTTGGACGCGAGGGCCGAATTACCCATGAGGGACCGCGGCGGCAGTGCGGGAAGGCGGGAAGGTAGGGGGTCGATGCTCAGATGATCGTGAATTCAGTAGAGGGCCGGCATGTTGGACAAGGTTGGGCAGGGTATCTGTGTCCTCGGTTGAATCAAGCAGAGTTGCAGTGGGATTCGATGCGAATGGGCGGGACGGAGGAGGCTCGATGCGATGTCCTCAATGTCAAAAGGGGATGGGATCGATGGTCGGGCTCGACGGTGGAGTTATGCGGGCCGTCTCGAGGTTCGGCTCTGCATCCTCACTCACTCACACACCCACGGCACCTGCTTGCTTGCTTACAGTAGCGTATCCAAGCACAGACCCTTGAAGTCGGCCTGCAGCTTGCTGTCTTCAACCCTGCTGGGGACTTCCATGCTCCTGGAACCAGAAACCAGGACTAGAACGAGAACCCTCAGCCTGTGCCAGCCCTGAAGTTGTCCTGGGCGCGAGGTCATCAAACCAAACGTGGTACTCTCCAAATCGTTCTGACTTGTGTGGATCAATGTCGTGCAAGACAACACCCCAGGCAATCTACTCTCTTGCTTATTGGACTCGAGACTGGGACGAAGACTAAGCTCTGTCTCGCTGCCTCGGCTACCATCTTACACATCATTATTCGAGGTGGCCTGTCGTCTTGCTAGACCACCGCTCTGGGCGCGTTCAAGTATTTAACATGCAGTCAAAGGTACTGTCAGGTACTTAGGCTTGTATAGTTTGTGTCTAGAACAACCTAATTGACCATGCAGCAGGCTGCATCAGTGGCCCCTGGAGCCGGTGAAGTGCCAAAAGGTAATAGTACAGAAAAAGTGCATGACGTCTTGAGCTTCGGCCGTTTGCTTCCCGACCCCACCGCGCATCAACAACAACCTCCAAAACCTTCCTGCGACAACAACAATGTCCATGTCTAAAGATGAATCCGGTCCTTCCAAGAGTCCGCGCAACGCAGCTCCCTAGAGTGGCAGCCTGGACACGCCGAAGCTTCGCCTCACAGGCCCCGGGATCTCCTGTGTTCGAGGTCTTCAACAGGCGATCAAAATGGCTGCAGAAGGAGAGGGCTGCAGCTGATGTCGAGAAGAGCCGCCAAGCCGACTACCTCAAGGACGAGGTGGCTATCAGGCTCTGCGAACGACTTCTGGTGGGTTCGCCGGCCCCAATGACTTGCGCCTGGGTCTCAAAGCGCTGACTTGCCTCCCCCCTCGCGCCGCAGGACATCAAGCGACACTTCCCTCGCGCCCTCGACCTCGGCGCAAACACCTGCAATGTCGCCCGTGCCCTCGCTCGTGAGAACCCGGACCCCGACCCTGCGAAGCCCACCTCCCCGCCACTTGCGGATCGCATCACCGAGCTGGTCGCCGCGGACTCCTCGCACGCCCAGCTGTACCGCGACGCAGACCTGCCCTTCAACAAGGACCTCGCCATAACGCGCCAGGTCCTGAACGACGAGGAGAGCCTGCCGTTCGAGCCTGCGTCCTTCGACCTGGTCCTGAGCAGCCTCAGCCTCCACTGGATCAACGACCTACCGGGCGTGCTCTCGCAGATCAACCATATCCTGAAGCCAGACTGCCCGTTCATGGGCGCCATGCTCGGCGGGGACACGCTTTTCGAGCTGCGGACATCATTACAGCTGGCAGAGCAGGACCGCAGGGGCGGCGTCTCACCCCGGGTGTCTCCGCTCGCAGATGTGAGGGACGTCGGCGGCCTGCTGCAGAAGGCTGGCTTCAAGATGTTGACGGTCGACGTGGACGACATAGTCGTGTCCTACCCCAACACGTTCGAGCTGATGCAGGACCTGCAGCTCATGGGTGAGGGCAATGCTATCCTGGGTCGCGAGCCGGGCGCCATCGGCAGGGATGTCCTCCTTGCGAACGAGGCCATCTACCGTGAGCTTCATGGAAACGAGGATGGGTCCATTCCAGCGACGTTCAGGATCATTTACATGATTGGATGGCATGACTCTCCTAATCAGGCCGGGCCTCTCCCTCGAGGCACCGCGGAGATCAACCTCAAAGATATACTTGAGAAAAAGTAGTAAGGCCGGCTAATACATATAGAAGTCGCACGGTCATTAGGTCGTCTGCAGAAAGTCAATTAGCTCACAGAAATCTAGTTCAATTCACCAAAAATTACCACAAGTTGGGAGTCTGAGCTTGAGTTAAGCAACGGCCAGGAACACTTTTCGTCTGTTGTTGTTGTGAAGGGTAAATTACGCCGTCAGGCAGGCCACGAAGTTGTCTGAGTTTCTCAGTGGACAGAGCTTGGTTGAGCTTATCTCAGTATCTCTTGCTCTAACGCAATACATACAATGTTAATGTCAAGGTCGGATAGCAACTGATTTCAACAAATCACGCCACGGCGTGATTGTCCACAATTTGCTGAAAGTAGACTACATCTCGTGGTATTCCATTGCTGGCCACAACGCACCGCAGCGTTGAGATTGGCGGTTACTGATACTGGTGATGGTAATGATTAAGGGACTGCAATGATTGCACTCATAAGCTATAAGCCGACAGGCGCTGACGAGGTTTCTGTTTTCGAGTATAATGTAGTTGTGAGTGTGAGCCAACATCAATGAGTGAGGTGAAAGTCGATGTCAACTTCAGAGGCCATATTATCGTCATCTGAAAGGGAAAACCCTCGCTAGGGCAGGCTCATGTTGGTGAATTTCGAGTTTCCAGACGCCGTGGGACTTGCATTGGACAACTATAGGATCTACTAAGGCAACGTTCCCTTCGCGTGTTTCTAGAATATGCATTGCTCCCCTCGATGAGGATGTCATCCAGTTGGTCTACGCGAACCGGACAGCTTCGAAACAGTGGTTTCCAGCTGTCGTCAAGCACCCATGCCTTTTCTCTTACACCCTCCGCCAGTCTGTCATCGTCCGTCCTATGCAGCCAAGTCCAGCTACGTCCACCACCTTCTCGTGCCAGCTCAACAGCACACTCATGCCTGCGCCTGCAGATTCGTTTGCTGCGCCTGGTCGGCCGCCGGCCTGACTGAACCCCGTGGCTTGGGGGGTCACTTTGGTGGGCGTCCGCGGAGCGCTGTTCCCAGATGTCGATGCCATGCCCTTGTACCTGATCAAAGAGCAAAGAGGCCCAGGTCAGCTCATATTTCCACGTGTACTCATGCTGAAGAAACATGTAGATATCGGCACTGCCGAAGGGGAGCAACCCACAGATACTTCATGAGCACATCCAGCAGCTCGCTACCGCCGTCGGCCTGGTATATGCGCTGGAGCATGGGCGTCATCTCGCTCGCCTTGATCGACTGGAGGACCTCGACGACGGTCTGGAGGTGTGCGTCCTGTGATTCACGTGTCAGCACGAGCTTCGTCACATCACATCACATCACATCACATTCGCCGTCCCCACACTGTCTTCCCTTTCGCCCTGGACCTCCTTTTCCCCAAGAACCCACTCCTACCAGCGTTCGAAGGGGCAAGGCGGGATCTCCAGGGCTCTTCATACCTTTGCGAGGTCGTTCCCGTTGTACACCGGCATCTCCAGGCAGCCCCTCAGCGCGCCCTCCGCGTCCCCGCCGCGCAGCAGCTGTCTAACCTGCCCCGCGAGCGAGCGCACCTCGGCCTCTCCGATTTCGGGTAGGGGTGGGTGCAGGGTCGAGGTGTCGAAGTTGACGGACGAGTCCTCCTGCAGCGCGTCGATGTTGATGGTGCGCCAAGCATCGCTGAGCGACGCGGATGTGTGTTGCTGTATGATGGACATGGTGGCGGACGAGGGCCGGCGATGTGTTGAGGGGTTGCGGTTGACGGTTGTTCGGGTGTCGGAAACTGCTGGCTAGAGCAGCTATTATTACGTTGGGAGCTCTGCAGGCTTGTCTGCTGTGACCAATTGTTCGCCGTCTATTTGGGTGAGGTTAGGAAGTTGATGTGGTTGTTGTCGTTAGATGGATGCGGATGCGGATGCAGGCACTGTACGTACATGCGCTGCGGTGAGCTACCTAGTTGCCCATGTGGAGGAAGGCGTCACCAACCAGCTCAACCGAAGTGGGGCACGCGAACCCCCCCCCCCCCCTTACTGTACATACCTGCCCCTGCCAAACGCCCCTGTGGTGTGTGGGCAGGCTTGCAGCAGCTCACCTTATTCTTTCTCCAGGTGAACTCACCATGCCATCTAGACCCATGGATATCTATTTACTACACTGTATCGCAGGCTTAATAAGTAAGCCTTCACTTACGTGTACAAACTCAATTATACCAACTGGATCTCGATTGCCCAGAACTCTTTCCTGATTCTGATGTTTGGTGTATATGAAGATGCACCCGGCCGAGCACTCCATGGCCTTACTGAGCCCAAGCTTCGTAGTTACTCGGGGGTCTGTTCTCTGTAGGATCTTGTCATGGCGCCACCGCGGAACCTGAAGCTTTTGCAGTAACCCCCGGGTAGCTTGTGCTAGGACTTGGAACATGCTACACTGCAGTCGAAGCAGCTGGGGCGCTCCCTCCAAACCCAAAATCTGCGCTCCTCCCGTATCCAGCGGCCCCAGGCTCTGTGCGCGCTGGGCTGAAGAGGTTAAAGTTTTCCTGTGGCAGTGTTTCAAAAGCCGCCTTGTACAGGGCGGCCGATCTTGACTCGGCCGGCACTCTCGAATCAGAGGCACACAAAGTTATCGACAGATCCAGCCCGTCTTGCTTGACCTTTGATGAAGGTTGGCCTTCTCCCTCAAGAGATGACTCGTGGCGCTCGTGCGGCTATAAGGCCTGGCCTGCTCACCTTGACCTGGAAAGCCAGATTCTGGAACAAGGCGAAGCATTCCTGAGCGCCCGCCTTAGCCCATCGGAAGCGGATGTCTCTCCGAAGCGGAGAAGGAATATCGCGTTCTAGAACTTCAATGCCCGTGGGGACCAGATAGCGGCGCAGTCGCCAGCATCCAGCAGGGGGGGCTTTCGCTCTCCTCTATGGGTCACGGTAGGCGAAGGCATTCGGTGTCTGGGTGTGTCGTTGAGTCGGAGTGATAGGGGCTCGCCGTAGCTGACTCTGAAACCGCGTTCATGTGGTCTGAATAATGCAGACCCAAGCGTATTCGCGTAGTGCCATTTGTGACAGATGGAATGGAATTGCAAGGTGAAGTCCGGGATGAAGATAAGCTCTGCATAGAGATCAGTTGGAAGTCAAGCAAAACGCGGGAAAGTTGTTCGATTATGGCAATCATCTTGGTGCGAACCCATATGCTTCCGGAATCCATTGCCTGTCAGGCCGGATGGTACTGCATGGCTGTCGCACTCTCTCCTAGCCTCCGGCCACCTCGTGTCGCGCCCCGGCGTTGCGTCTCGTTGCAGGAGTCGGCGAAACAGGGTTGCAAACGTCGGGGGAGACAAGCCGGACACCTAACCCAGGCTTCTAATGCGACCCAGTGGCCCCAAGGGCTGCCTGTCAATTTGATCGCCCCTCGCCCTGCAGCAGCCAGCAGCACCGTTTCCCAGGGCCGTTCTGCAATGCAACCGTTCGGAGCCGAGGCCAAACCACGTGCGATGTGCATAATGCCAGGACTATAGAGGGCTGAGTAGCACCGAGACCCGGTGGGCATCGCCCTGTTGCAATATGCCAGCATTGGTGATGTTTCCTTTTCGCAGGGGGCCCCGACAGAACACCCGCCGTGACAGGTTCGACCGAAAGCCTGCCCTATCCTAGCATTTTGCTCGTACTGGCTTGGGATCCCCAGCCTCCGTCGGGAGCGGGCCATGCTCTGTGCCCACACAAACGGTGGCGCTCCGTATTTCCTTCCAAATTAGCAGCCTTCGAGAAAAGATGAACCGCATGGCGGCAAGTGGAGCGGCATGCGAAGCCGGAAGATTCCCCGGAAACCACGAGGTGGCCAGCGACAGGGATCTCTCATGCACTTCTGACAGCGCGGCTGGGCTTCCGGTACAGAGGCGCCCGGCACATTTGTTTCCCTAGTACTCGCTAGATGGCTGCTGTCTGTTGTTGTTGTGCCAGAGAGGTGTCACCTACTTGGAACCTTTCCTTGGCAAGCGGCTGAATTCAGAAGCCTCGCGAAAGCCTTGAAGATCCTTGTTCCAGGTGAAAGCCAAAGGAAATAGATAGCCAGTAAGGCTGAGTGTTGTCGATGCCTCAACCTACACTCTACAACTCGCAAGCCGCGCTCAGCTGAGCGCACTACCGAAGGCTCGGACTGGCTGGCTGGGTGAGTAAGGAACACGGGGTTCTGGACACACTACCCACGGGTGCCGTTTGCGGGACTAAGCGAGTCCCTGAACTGCCCAGCGTTTCGGTCTAGACAACAGATGAGGGACTGGGCCAACTCCTGACCCTTGCTCACCGAGTCTTCTCGGTGAGATTGACCACTGGTCAGAGGCCCACTGTATGCTGGCCTAACCCTTCTCTCGGCACTGCCGCAGGGCCCGGTCCATAACGAGCCGGGTGCTAGGTGCGATCCACTGCCGTGCATTGTGGTCGCGTGGCTGGTGGGTCTCTATGTAACTTCGTGTAAATGGACTCATGATGGGTTGTGAAATTATCTCCTATCATCATCACGGTCAATCACGATTACCTCACAGGGCTGCTGGCCGGGGAATAACAAACTGTCTTCCAGAAGGTTTCGCGGCGGCCCACTGAGAGGCAGGGGAGAGGCTCGAAGAGGCCCGCTGGAGTAGCCCACAGTCTCTGAGCGCTCCACACCTGTTCGTCTTCGCCGAAGATGCCCACTTGGCGCGACTGTCAAGCTACCGTAGCAGGTGCCAACCCACCAGAAGAAGCTCGCTGCTGCGTGGTGACAGCACGGTATGGGTCCGTTCTGCCCCGTCGGCAAGGCTGTCAAGGCTGAAGTTTGAGTCCCCTCGGTGGCATGGAGTGCTCCTGGGTGACGGCGGTATCTTATCTCTCCAGATCGTCGCCCACGTTGCAGTGCTTTCACACCATGGTTCTCGGCACTTCCTGCGTGGAATCGTGCCATGGCCCAGAGTGCTCCGAGCCTCTTCTGCCACGTGCAGTCAACAAGGAAAATCCGTGGAAACGATGCAACTAGACTTCAGGTCCCTGTTGGCCAGACCCGTTGCACTGTGCTCCTTCTGTTGTTGCGCCCGCTTTTGCGCACTGGAAGAAAAGTCTGATAGTGGCACTGGATCCCTGGCAGCCTTTCTGTGAAGATCGGTGAACGTTCGTGAATAGTGTACACCGAAGACTGGGCGGCCTACCCATGGTGGATCAACCGGGCAGTGGGTGGTCAACCGGGGACCACGGAGCTGCCGTTCCAAAGGGGTGCGTGTGTGGAAACAAGGTGAGCAAGTAAGTCCATTCCGATGAGACGGCTCAATTGGGTTCCATCGTCCATCGCAACAGAGCTCATGGAGAGGCGGATGGGAAAGCACGGCTTGTTTTTTTTTAACGAGCTTTTTCGATGAGGTCACAACCATACGACGATCTTGCTTTTGCGCAGCAAAAGCGGTCCCCCCTTCGAAAGATGACCGCCTACAAGAAACTTCATGACCTAGGCGGGCGGGTGTGGATATTTGTTCCGGTTGGCAGCTCAATGATACGATGGCACATGCTTTTGGGGATTGGCGAATTGGAAGCATTCCGAGCCGCTGTCACAATCGGCAGACGCACAAAGTCCAAACGGCTCATTTTGGCTGCTTCATTTTGCATCTGAGTTGACGACGCAAATGAGACGAGGCCGACCAGAATTCGGGTGGCTTGCTGGACTGTCCTGTTTCATGACTGTTTTTTTCCTTCTTACCCTACATATAATGGCTAGCAGCCCAGGCACTTGAAAGTCGCGCCCGCTAGAGGGTGCTTGCTCCCTTGGACGGATCTGGGTGACCAGGCAGGCAGGAAATCGGGTCAATTGTGAGCAAGCCTCTTTCATAGATAGAAATTTTCGAAAGCTGTGTGGGCAGATAGACGGCGTGGTGACATCGTGCGTGCCACTGCAATCAAGCAATGCACACCTTGAGCAGGAAAAAAAAAGATGATGCCAGCCATCTTGCACAAGCAGCCAGTCTCGGTCAAGCAGGCAGTTCAGGCTACGTAGTCCCGGCCCGGAACCTTGGAAGGAAAGTGCCAAAATTGCTAATGCAGGAACGCCTCTCCTTTTGGGAATAGCGCCGTTTTAGCCTGCACTCCAGGTTCTCCATGTGGCCGGCAAACCGCATAATGCAACCGACCGGGCCCATCTGCTGGTGGCAGGTACCTCGAGCATGCCAGTAAGTACCTGTGGGCCCTGGGCTGAAGTACCCGGTACGGTTTGAGGAGCCGGGAATACCACGGTTAGCCCATGCTTTTGACATGCTTGGTGTCGCCGAGCCCTCCCTTCCTCATTTGGGCATTTTGCTCCCAGCTCTGGGGAGGCCCGTGAGACGGTTTTGGTTGGGGCGGCGGGACTCTCAGGTGAGCTCGGTCAGGACGCCTTGTGTCAGCGTGTCTGGCGGTGGGGATTATCTTTGGAACAGTAGAGCAGCTGCCTGCCTCGTGCGATTGGCGGCGGGACGAGGTTGTGCTTGTGCCTGTGCTTGTGCCTGTGTGCATGTGTGCCTGTGGATGCAGGCCGGACGGAGCCAAGAATCGGTAGAGCTCGGCTGGCTACCCTCTCAAGGCTTGGTTCGGTGGCTTGATGATTCACAGCACGCAGGTGAGACAGATCAGCCTGTGATGTAGCTGACAGCTGTGTGTGGTCCATCGGTCCAAGCCGACGGATTGAGCCTCGGCTGTGGCCAGGGCATCATGGTTCGGCCCTATTCTCTTCCCAAAACACCATTCCCCGGAGGCGCTGCTGTGCTGATTTGCTCATGACGGCAGAGGGCTGCCTCACGAAAGATACAGCCTGTGCCGCGGATGATGTCAGCTGTGCTGTGCTGGTTGGACAATCGTACCGTGCAGGATCGCGGGAATGTCAGCCAGCCCACGGCCCTTGCGTACACTGCAGCCCAGCCGTGCTACACAACAGCATCTATTCTGAGAACAGTGCTCTTCTTCCTGTCGCGGACTTATTACGGGTCTCGGAACATATCTGGGCATCCTTTGCTGCCGTCACGAACTGCCTCCAGCGCACCCGGTACGAGGCGGATTGGAATCTCAAAGGGGCCCTGGCATTGATCATGACAGCTTGCCTCTGGGGAGATGAAACGGAGGTCCTAGTCGTGGGTCGTGCCACACAATTTTGCGCAGCGACCCACCCAGCGCCAAATCCGACCTGTCAGGGAGAGAATCGTTCTAGAAGGTGTGGATGGCTTCCGCCCGGGGGGCAGGGGTCTCAATCAGGTAGATCGACGACGGGATGAGTTTTTCTGATTTTTTTCGTTGTTTTTAAATTGTCATTTCGATTTCCCACAACGGTGCAAGGGCATCCTCGCCGACTAATCAGTCCTCCATGTGCACTATTCCGGCGTTCCCACCAGGTTCAAGCAGACCAAGAGTGAGAAGTGACCGATGCGCGGGCCTGTGCAGTAAATCCTAGAACCATCGGGGTCTGGGAGTGATGAATCGCGAAGGCCACACTGAGGTCTGTGGGGGTTGGATGCGTCTGAGCACCCGCTTGTCACAAACAAAAGCAAACTTGAACCCACTAGACTCATGATTTTGGCTTCGCAGCCTCACCTGAACAGCCACCACCACTGACAAACGGGATTGTGAGACAGATCAATTCACATCTGCTGCGAATCGCGGTCACGGGGTACAGGAGGGCCTGCTGGCGGCCGACATGGTGCGGCTGGCTTTACAAAGCTTGCCCCCCCCCCCCTCAACCACCTCCACCCTCAATATCTACGGAGGTTGTCTCGGGAGGCCGTCGGGTGCAGCGAATGAGTCGGCCCAAGGCCAGCTGCGTCTCCGCAAGTGAGCGACCCAAAGAGGGCGAGGATGGGATGGGGAAGACCATCGCCATGTGCACGAGATTGGCCCTTGACGACTCGGTGAGTACGTGAATGTCTTTGTCTTCGTCCGACTAGCGATGGTCCCGGAGAGTCACCTCGAGTCGTCGCCAGCCGTGCATCCCCGCTGTTACACCGCGGAAGCGGACCGAACACGTCGCTCCCGACTCCTTGGGAGTGGGAGGGCTAAAAAAAAAGGGGGGGCAATAGGGGTCTTGTCGTCTCTGTGGTGGATGTACATAGTCTACTCGGGACTGTCCCATCGTATGTATGCAGGACGGCAGGCGGGACGATCTGTCTTTCAGTGGCCGGGCCAATCAACCCGTCAATGCAGGCCAAGGCGAACACCCTTTGTGGCGAAGACGAACGCTGCGTCCCGGGATATGTTTCGCCCAGCTGAGCTCGGAAGCTGTGATCGTGCATGTCGTGAATCTCGTGCGGAAGGACGGCGGTGGAGCCTCGGGAAGCTATCAAGGAGACCCCTTACACTCCCGGCTATACTGCGCAGCACACGCACAGATGCTCCCCCGTTGCTGGAGGCGACTCGTGTTTAAGTTTTCGCCCCGTGCAGACGAGGCCCAGCTGTCCTGTCACAATTGACTCGTGGCTGCGGCATCCTTTTTCGCCCAACACACACCCTTGAGCCTGCCAGGGCTGGCAGCGCCGTGATGGTGGGCTCCCGGGGAGAGGTCAAATCTGCGCTCGCTGCTCGTTCCCCTTTCAAGCTTCCGACGCCCCCGTTCCACAAATCACAGCTCACAGCCATTGCTCGCTTGGGTCTGAAACAGTCTTATGGCGATGATCGTATCCACCACCAGCGGAAGTCACCCAAGGAGACAGATGCAGATCTGACAGTACAGCAGACTTGTCATCACCCGAATGCAGCGGGTGGAGGAATGGGGGTGACGATGCTCTCGTCCATCGGTCAGGCTTCCGGTGCGACAGACGTCACAAAGGGCTGAAGGCTGAAGGCTGGGGGGACGCCCTACGAAACCCACCGACCGGTCAGTGCTTAAGTAAGACGTGCTGACACAACCAAGGCACGCGCCTCACACGTGGGGCTTGCCTACCAACGTCTGCACCAGTATCGCTCCTCCTCATATCACCGTCCGTCGTCACGGGCTTCTTACATGGCGCCCCGGTGACCCCGGTGCGGCGTCTGCGGCAGGATGACTGGCGGTCGGGCTCAAATGCTCGGTGACGGTGATGATGACAATGACCATGCTCCGGCGGTGAATCGCAGTGACTCATCAGAACTGTGGTTGTGGTTGTGGTCGTGGTCGTGCCTGTGCTTGTTGCACCATTCTAGGCTGCCAGATTGTTGACTGCGAGCACAGCCAACAGCTAGCCATAGGGCTGACTACTTCCTGGCGGGACAGTGGTAATCCGGAGCCGCCATGCCTTCTGGCTTGGTATTTCTCACCCGTGAATGCACCTATCGACGCCTCTCAGGGGGAGTGGAAGAGGCTGTGCCGTTTGTCAGCTCAGATGCAGATGCACCAGCAGCACTGCAGGCCCGGATGCAGATGGTGGATTCACGCAGCACCGATCTGGAACATCAACCCGAGGGCCTGGGTGACATGTCCATCGGCGACAAACCATTCGCGAATTTTTGGACGAATTGCAGCTCCTGCCCAGCACTGCAACCAAGAATAGACGACGGCCCGGCTGCTGTGGCCTCTTGTGCCGCCCACCACCACCACCTGTTCCATGCTGGCGCCGTCCTACCATGCAGTACACACGCTGGTCTAATAAGCACGGCTTTGAGAGCTCCGATATGTCGTGCATCTGTTGCAAGACAACCCAACTACAATTTTGTTTGTCACAGCTGATTTTCGCGATATTCATTTGCGGCGGCAACGTATTACAGGTCGGGCCCCTTGGGAAAGGTCCGTCCACCCGAAGAAGGCCTACGAAGGCTGCAATACATTTCGTCATGCGAACTACGGATTATTGCCATTTTCTCCTATAATCTTTGTCGACCGTCTGAGACAGGGGGGGGGCAGGATTCGGTCACTTCTCTTACCGTTCCAAGACACCAGGTACCTCCAGGACTACGACTACATACAGCTCGGCGGCGCAGTAGATAGCAATGTCCAAGGTGACCGGCGTCAGTGTTAGCCTGAGGCAAAGCCACTCGATCTTACCACCCACCCATCCGTACATCCATCCCATCCCCTCCCACCTGCCACCCATGCTGCCCACGTTTTTCCCCCACGCCTCGCGGCTTGCTGACCTGAGATCGGCCCCTTTATCGTGGCACACTCAGGTCACCAGGAGAGGTCGCATGTAGTGGCGGACGAACCCCCATGGGCTCGCAAGTTTGCCCACTCAACCGACCTGCCGGGTCCTCTTCGTGCGTGGGTGGGCTTGAATGTTTGAAAGTGGCCATGCCAATGTTGTGCGACACCCCCAATCTGATTTGGCCTCGCACAGAGACATGGTTCTTTTGTGTATTGGCGCCAAGTAGCAACACCGCCCTCAACAGGTGCCTCTGCTGATCTGAGCAGACCGAAAGGAAGCATGTCGAAACTCCTTGGGTCCGATGCAAGCTTCGCTTTGCGTTGTTGCTTTTCTCACCGGGGATCACGGCTCAGCACGATTGACACCGAGTGGGGTCGATACGGACAGAAGTCGACGTTAAAAGTAAAGTTGGAAAAAAAAATAGACCACAAAAACAAAGACCAAAAGAAACCACTGAAAATATGATCCAAGCCATAGAAGAAGCATGAGGAAACTGAGTACTCTGGTGCAGGGTAGGCAGGCCACACATCGTTTAGAGACGATGCGGAATGGCTTACCCGGGCGGGCGGGTGACCCCGGTCCCCGCTGCTTGATCAGGGGAGGCATTGAAATGAAGCATGAGAGAGATGCACGCAAATGCGTCGTGTTTGATTTGAGCTCTCGTTGGCCTCCAAGCCGTCGGCGAGATCCACCTGCAGGTCCAGGCCCGACGACAACACCTAATCAATTAGGAACCCGTGTGGCATGTCATTTACGAGTCTTGACCACCACCGGGGCCACGAAATGAGAGTGCGCGGACTTGCAGGCTCGCAGACAGGTCTTTCAAGCACAAAGAACGAAGCCAAAATTCAGAACAGATTAATTACCTGGTACAAGATCACACCCAGCAAGACCTGACGATGAGTATCACTGCAGTAGGCCTTCAAGACCGACACACCCCAAAACGGCAATGAAAGTCGCGTGTCAACAGGAAGTAGTCCACTTCTGGGGTTGGCCGCTGGTTCGTTTGAAGCACTTAGGGTCCCCCCTGGTGCCCGGGCTGGCGCCCCAGCCCCTGCAAGTGCAGAGTGCCCACCCTGGGAAAAATTCTGGAAGATTACCCAAAGCTCGTATGTAAGCGAGAGCATTACGAAATGAACAAAAGAATCATCCTCATCATACCCAAAATCTGGACAGGACAGGCCAGACAATGACGGCGCACCCACAGCCATCCCGGATGTTGCCTGTACCTGGTGGGTGGGTGAGAGAGAGAGAGAGAGAGAGAGAGAGACAGCGGGTGGGTGGGAGAGAGGTTCCACGAGCTGGGACGGCAACTGAAGTTCCATTCAGTGACGATGCATTCTTGTTGTACACTGGCTTCACGCACGCTCACACAGAGTTACGTTTACAGCACGTTGTAGTGATTTATCCCGGTGGGTAGCCTACCGTTCCTGGGTACCTGGCTATTTGTGTGTGTGTGTTTGTGTGTGGTGTGTGTAATGCGTACTGTGGTAGCAGCTTGTTCAGCCTGACGTTTCACGGAGGGGAGGTACCGAGTTGCGAATGATGTGCACGCCTGCAACGCAAAACGGCGCCCGGACTGAGCGGATCTCCACCGTGTTGTTCAGGCCCAGGAGTGGTGCGCAGTACAATGCTGGATTACTGCGATGTGCAAGGTACAGCGGCATGTACCATGCTGGACCCATGGGGTACCTCAGTGACGTTGTGGGACCCATGCAGGTACATGGGGCCCGCGCATGGGGACCTGACTCTGATACATGACGACTGTTGCTTTCTCGCCTAAGGTGTGCTTTGTCTTCGGGTACCTGGAACATGGCTCCGAAATTATCTTCTCGACGCCAACCCAACTCAATACTTGCCAGAATTCCCCGTTGAACCCTCCCTTGCTAGCCTAATCGGGCCCTGTCCCTCCTGTCCCTGTTGGGCCCTGTACTTAGACTACGCCCTGGTAAGAGTGAGAAAGAGTGTGAGGTGAGAAAGAGACACGCGTAGTAAAGTTCCTACACACCTTAATTGAGCCCACTCTTTTCCATGTCAATCGCATCCATTCCATCCCATCCATCCATCCCTTCCCCTGGCTCCCCGTCCGCCGCTCCCCTGCCCTCTTGGGCTGCCCCTGGCGCTGCCTTGCCTTGCCTTGCCTCTCGCCTGTGTTCCCAGCACTGACTGGCATAGCACAGCACAGCACAGCGCCAGTCAGAGAGGAAAAGGAAGGGGGTAGACAGGGACTGACAGGCAAGGGCCGAAAAGGCAAAGGAAGACCAAAAAAAAAAAGTGATGTACCTCCTGGCCGGAGTATCAGTCACCCTCACCTTCGCACAGGGCTTGCACTCTGGGCTTTGCTTTGGCACAGCGCGCTCAGCTTGAAAGTCTATTATAAGACGCGGACGGCCCCCTTCCCACACTCGAAACGCCCTCCCTTCTTAACTTCCCGACCCAAGTTATTAATCGTCTCTCTTGTCCTGTACAATAACAGAGCGCTTCTTCCCTCTTGTTCATTTCCTATTTCTTAAGCTGCAGCGTTCCCATCTTGAAACGCATACCATCTGTTGTCTGCCCATCCACCAGTCAACCTTGCTTGCCGCCATCGACACCGGCCTGCTGCAACCTGTGCCTGCACCCACCTGCATCTCTATCTGCACCTGCACCCGCACCTGCACCTGCTCCAACTCGCTTCCCCAAAGTCCACACGTTCCCGAAACAGTGAGCGCCACTACCGCTGTTGCTGCTCCTCTAGCGATCCACTGAGCCTGCGACTGGACCATCCTTGGACAGAATCCGGCCCTACGATCTGCAGCGTACCTGACATCAAGGTGGTCAACCTGACAAAAAAAAGAGCCGTCAACAACACCCTCGCGGTCGCCAACAGATCCAGATACGCCCTGGTCCGTCCGGCTGCACACCGACGACAAAGAAAAGAAGAACGCATCCCTTGCGCATTCTAGAACCACAGATCCCACAACACCCGGCGGTAACTCTGGCTGCTGTCTCACCACACCACACACACCACACCACCACCACCAACATCAGCGTGCATAAGTCTGGGCCATAAATAACCAGGCGTCATCATCACGCTTTCGGTGCCGTCTCCAGCCCTCTCAGGTCCCACGCTTTGCACCCGCATTCCCAACGAGACCCGACCACCTCTGGCGACACCTCTGCTGAGCTCTCCTACGATTCGGCAGAACTCCCGGCGCCCCTGCAACCTCGACCTCGCCCCGTCACCCTTCACCAATCCCGCGCCGCGCCGCACCTCCTGCGACAGCTCCAAAGCTTCTGAAAACCACAAAGAGGCCTTACGCTTCGCAGCCCAGAATCCCGCTACTAATTGTGAGTCACCATCTTCCTGTTCCTTCTGGCCTCATCTCGGTGCTTCTGCACCTCGGGTCTTGTGTGAAGAGGTTGCTGCCTTGCAGCATGCCACCCAACAATTCCGTCTTGCCCCTGATTTCACACACCCCTGCAACAATCTCATTACACGATGCATCAGCATAATACAACACCATTTTCCTTTCCCGAATCATTGCTAATCATGGATCTCGCACAGCACCGTCAACCTCGTTGCACGTTCCCCAAAAGTCAAAATGGTTACCAGAGAGACTCCAGTGTTCGCCAACCAAGGCCGTGGAGCCTATGACACAACTGGTGTTCCAAAGCCACCACCGCAGCCCAAGCCGCGATAAATGTTGTCGCTATGCCATCCCTTGGTTCGGCGCCTATCACTCGAAACAATGGCCGCCATCCCGCGCTAGTCCGCCTCCCGAGAGAAGAGGAACCCACGGCAGACCAAAACCGTGGCGCTGGACTATTCGCTCGGTCGACTTCCTGGTCGCGACGCCAACAGCTCGGAGCACAGCCCTTCTCAAGGGAGCACGGGCAGACTTCCTGCTTCTCGGACCCCTGCACGCTTTCGAAAATACGACGAATTTAATCACTGCGCCGTCGCGGCGCACATCTACCGTGTAACAACAGTCTTCTTTTTTCATCTTCGACTACAGCGACTGGATGGATCTCCATCCCCCCCAATCAATCGATTGCATTCCGACACCGTACATCATTTAATACGCATTCCTCCGAAAGAGACGACACAATGTTATCCTGGCTCGCTGCCACTTGGTTTTCCCAGTACGAAAAAGGTCAGGGGCGAAATGTTTCGGTTTTTTTTTTCTCACAAAAGGAAGAGGGTTTCACACAGGGCGAGAATCTCGTCCCGGGGCTGCACACGGCGTTCAACTAGATCGGATTGGGTTTTAGATTTGGAGCAAGTCAGCTTGCTTCTGTCTGTCAGACGTCAACATTTTCACACATTTTCTTTTGCACCGTACACCGCGAGCGCGCAAGCCTTCGGTGAAGACGGCGTAAACGAACAGTCTAGCGATTCCTGCGTCTCTTCTCGGCCATACGACATCGGCATTCATGTGTGGACGAGCAAGCCGCGTCGCCTCGGCTGCATTGTTTGACAATTTTTCTTTTACCTGTCTTAGTTTTGGGGCATGATTGGGGCTGGGTTACAGAAAAAAGGATATGACTAGTGGGCTGCAGTTTTTTGTCTACTTCTTTTTTGCTTTATTTGCAGGTGCTATGGAAAGAGATGGGACGGATCACAAAAAAAGGGTTGAGGGACTTGGAAAAAGAAAACTGGCCGGGATGCATATAGACCTGTTTTTTTTTTTTGGCTTCACTGCCACTGCCACCACTATCCTCCACCCTCTTCCACCTTCGTTTTTTGTTTGTTTTCCTTCTTCACTTCACAGCCATTTTTTTCCCAAACGCTCAAACAATTTTGTTGTGTTTCATAAGTGTACACATACTGTCGAAGGAACTGGACGAACTTCGATAATGGAAGGAGAGGTTGTGTCTGGCCAGCTGGGCCCCCGGGCTGGCACCAGGAGGAGAAGAAAGATACCCCGCGGATTTAGAGGTTGCCTGTACAGAATAGTAAGAAGCACCAGCTAGCTACACAGCGTTTTTTGCTTTTAACAACGATATTTCTCAAACAAGTGGTTCACAAGATTGAAATTGCCGTTGTTCAACCTCGGTGTGATGACGGTTGCAAGGCGTGAAGATTGGAGGCAGAAAAAGAAAATACAAGCCCCAATCAATGGACGCCACATGCAGGTCTCAGCATCAGAGATAGGCGAGGTGATCCCGCGGGACGGTGGCGGATGGCGCCGTATGTAAGGGCAATCAAGAAAAAAAAGCAGAGGCGCATCGTACGTCTCTGGGCATGCAAGGTGAATCATACCGGGCGACTTGTATGATGGGCGATCTACAACGGGGTAGGTCTGGGGGCTGGGTGCGTCTCAAGCCGGTGTGATGATTGATATTGGGTTGACGGTGAGAGAAGGAGACACAGGCAGACAGGATGGATGACATGGTTACCTCTTCTGGCGTGCAAGCTTCTTCTTCCTTCTTCCTCGCCGAAGTGTCCTCTCCACTCCCACCTCTTGTACGCACATTCGAGACCAGGACCCAAGTAGAGACCGATCGATCTCGCCTGAAGGAAAAATAACGCTGCTGGGAACCCGCCATGCTCGCCCCTCCTCCTCTCAGCCTCGTCCGCGAGGCGACACACAAACACAAACACACGACAGCACCACCAGTCTGGGGAACAACCTTTGTTGAAAAGAAATGGATCCCGTTCCCGTTCCTGCGGCAAGGGTCCTCCCACAGGGGGCACTACTGTTCGCTACACTAGTCAGGCATATATACTTTGGTCATGTACTCCCCAGGCCGGCCGGGCTAATGCGAGTGAAAGAGGGATCCGCCGTCCTGGGTCGGCGAATGAGAGGGTGGGGATTCGAGGGTCGCTGTGGATGTGGCCCTTTTGGCGCTCTGCACCAGTGTCGGCCTGGGCCGCGGTGACGAGTGGGCTTTCCCTCCCTCCCTCCATCTTCCTCCTTCCCTCCGTCACCTGGCATGCTGGCGTTGGTGCTGCTGCCAACCCCCCCCCCCTTCAGCACTGTCTATTACCTACCTAACCTAGTCAAGGGGGCCATCTCCGGGACGATGCATGGTGCATATTGGACTACTGCACTGCAGGGTCCGGTACATATGTCAGTTCCCTCTCCTCTGGCCTACGCTATCACGGGCAGGGCTTGGCTTTCTGGCTAGCAGCCGGGCTCCACCTGCTCCACTGCTTCTGGAAGACTATGGCCCCCCCGTGTGTGTGTGTGTGTGTGTCCCTGGGCGCTGGCTGGCGCTGGCCACTTCTTGTTGGTTGAGCTTGACCGAGCAACAGCCAACGTTGTGGCGAGAATGCGGCGCCATTTGACAAAAAATCCATCCAATCTGTAGACGCCGCATTTCCAACAGATCCCTCGTGTTTCAAGGCGCAAAACAATGCTCCTGTGTTTGGGGGTTGGAATTGGACGAGCGCGCCACTGACGGGCCTCCAACCCAGCAAGCAGGCAGGCCGTCCTGGCGCCGAGTGTTTTGTTTCCTCTCGCCCCCCTTGATGAGTGCGAGCTGTGTCTGGCCTTGTTGGGCAGGAATTGAATGTGCAGGATCCCCGGAGCCGGTAACATTCAGGCTATTCAGCATCTCACCAACGGTATAACAAACCGACCCTCGCTCTTCTCCTCTCTCACCGGCTTACCCCGGTCTGAACCTCGTCGGCCCTTCTCGAGGGTCCCCAATCCTCCTTGGGCGCTGCCCTCCCCCTCCCCCTCCCCCCCCCTCCGCTCCTCCCCAAATCTTCCACCTCCAGACCGGTACATCCTCCCAATCTCCGTGGGGGTCCCCTACTTGGGGGTTGGTCCCGTCAATCGTACCGCCGCCTTCCAGAAGGGGCAAGGCGAGGGCAGAGATCGGAGCCACATCGTCCAGAACATTTCCCCCTTTGGACGGGTGTTGGCACCGAACAAAGAGAGCTGCTGCTTATCCCATCCTTCCAACGCCTTTCCCCTGCCCTGACCTGTCACTCACGCTGCAGAAAAACCAAACCCACCAAGTCACCCCCGGCTGGCCAGGTGGTCGGCGTCAAATTTCCTGGGCCACTCTACCTGGGATCCTAGGCCTCCGGCCCTCTCTGTTGGTCATCTTTCTGAGACGTGCGGTACCTCGGGGCTATGCACCGAAATAGAAGAAACCGACGAGCCTGATTGACACAATGACGACGCACGCATTTTGCACACACGCGCGCACTGCCCAGCGTCCGTTCAAGCTGTTCCCCGACGGCGATCTGGTGAGGTGCCTGGCCTCGGTATCTATTTTACCGGGTGGTGCCCGCCACGCAAAAACAAGGGAAGGCCCCAGGACGAGAGCGGCGGAGCACTGAAGACCGAGTGGTTGGGCTGAAGAACGTTTCTTCTAGCGTATTGGTGGATACAGAAAGTAGCAGCAATCATACCTGTTCCCGGTTTTTTGTTTCTTAAGAACCTGGGAAAAAGATACTCTCTCGAGTGAATACTGTCTACGCAAGCAAGACCGGGTCTACTGCAATTTCTCCAAAACGTGCATGGCCGTTGTGGGGGGAGCATCTGACATGCGGCATACTACATAGTGGTCTACATACTCTAAGTATCCAGCGCGCAGAGACACCCTGCTGTCCACGTCTGCGCCTCTTTATCCTTTTGAATCCTACGACTCCAAAGGCAAAAACCAATGGCCCCTTTTTACAAGTGAGCACGTTTCAAGAAGATGCCCAACTTAATGCTCAGAAATTGTCGTCGCCGGATTACGTCACCGCACACGCGCACATCACAATCAAACCCTCCCCATCAGGTGTGCGTGTGTGTGCGCGCGTGTGCGCCGGTGACAGGGCTGTGTGTACCACCACCAGCCCATTATGATGGGCGAGTTTTGTTGCCTATTCTGTGAATAAGTCATATCTCGGGAAAGACGTCCCTGGCACAAGTTAGCACTGCTCTGACACGCACATACAGTAATTGCTGAGCAGAATGTGCCAGGCGCCACGGCTGGATCAGGCACTTCGATAACATGTAACGAGATGTGAAGGCCGGACTTCTCGGGTACGCAAGAGGGCAAAGAATGGAAACGAGGAAAGACTCACGTTCTTCTGGCCAGCGGCATCCTCTCCCGAACACTCTCCCACTGCCCCAGATCAATGTCCACCAGGCCCAAAGCTCCCACCGCGCCATCCGGCACAGACATATCCCCATCCTCCCGCTCCTCCACCGCCGGCAGCGCGCACCTCACGCGGCCCCACGGGTCGACGACCATGCTCCCGCCGTAGCTAACCCTGCCAGCGCCGGCCGCCACCACCCAGCACTGCGCCTCAATGGCCCGCGCCCTCAGCAGCGGCTCCCAGTGCGTCGCGCCCGTCGGCACAGTGAACGCCGACGGGAACGTGAGCACCTGTGCGGGCCGCCACGGGGGGCTGCCGCCGCCGCTCCCACCCCTCCTGGGCTGACCCAGCGCCAGCGCCGCCTCCGGGAAGCGCAGGTCGAAGCAGATCAGGCTGCCCACGCGGCCCACGGGCGTGTCGAACGGCGCGACGAGCGACGGCCCGGGCAGCGTGTGCGCCGACTCGCGCAGGCTGCCGTAGTCGAACAGGTGCAGCTTGTCGTAGCTCCGCCAGGCGTCCACCTGCCCCGTCGGGAGGATCCAGATGGTGCGGTTGAGGAGCTTGGTGGTGGTGTTGGTGGCCGTGGGGTCCTGGGCGCCGTCTTCTTGTGCTGCTGCTGCTGCTGCCTCTGCTGTGGCTGGGACGGGGACGTGGATGCCTACGTGGATGTGGATGCCGTGCTCCCTTGCTGCGGCTTGTAGACCCAGCACGAAGGGTGACTCCGATTCTGGCCTGGCGAGAGATAAGGACTCCTTGGGCGACGAGGCTATATAGTCTGATGCTTCGGGGAAGAATATCGCCTAGAGACGGGAGCTTGTAAGCCTTGGCCCGGACAAAACAACTGCTTCCATATCCAGTCGACCTTCTCTCCGACAGAATGTCAGAGTTGGAAAAGTGACGAAGCTGTGACAAAAGTGACGCCCGTCTTCTTCGGCTGCGAAGCATGTTGATGGTCGTACCCATAAGATGAGAGCACCACGCAAATATGCTGGTCAACCTCTCACTAAAGAGCCATGGCATTTTCGGTTGTAAACGTCCAACCTCGACATGGACGGGGAATCCGTAGCCCTCTCACCTTTGCTCCAGCCTGGGCAGCCTCCTTTACCAGTGTAAGGCACTGGTCAAGGTTGTGTGCCATGTTCGACGTCGAACATATTTGCCCAACCGCCTGTTCGTGTCGTCAGTAGACTCCTCAATCGTAAATACAGGAACAACACCATCTCACAGCAACCGCCATATTCGAAAAGGTGGATGAGAATGGCCGTGCTTTCGACAAGAGGCGAGGGGGCTTGACGGTGTTGAAGTGTGCGTTGCGGCAAGTTGACCGAGTGGAGCTTGACAGATATTGCCCCGCCAGTCTATGTATTGTATACATGAGATTGTCAACCAGACTTGTCTTCTACTTGTTCATTGACTGCATGTATGCATTTCTCCTCGCAGGGTGATGAGAACTACTTGTGGTAGGACTGCATTATCTCGGGAGAGGGACCACCAGCCGACGTGGATCAGGAGCCAATGCCGTCATTTGTCAACATGCATCCATTTCTGGTCTTATCTCCGAAGCCCTCTCCAGCTTCGTTTTTGACTCCTGTGTACGGCGATATCGCCGACTGGACGCAGTCATGATGCATTTAAAACAATATCGATGGGTATTTGCTATCCGTTTGAGTGCAGCTAGCGCACTGGTAATCTAACAATCCTGAGAATCCCAGCCTGCCTCAATCGATCAGTCTTGATCCGCCTGTCCGGGCGGAAAAGGAGTGCCCTTGTCCTTGATGTCGTTGGGAGGCCGGAAGTGTAGAATATAAAAAGACCACCCCCTCCCTTTTTTTGTGTGTGTGTGTAATCACCAAGCGGATCGATGCGTGCCTTCCCTCCGTACCGATGCCCTCTCATAGAACGCCAGGCTGAAGTCATAAATCAACACAATGCGAGGTATTAGTCTCTTTGGAACGAGATCCTTCTGATCCGCTGCTACCGCGCACCTTCAATCCGTCCTCATTCATCGTCTGCTTGTGGCCCCTGTTTTTCTTGGCACCAGCACTTTCAAAGCTGCTACTTGCCATCCAGACCAGACGGCGAGTCGTAAGTTCAACCCCCTGAGGATGTAACACGCAGCCAAAGTGAGGTGCTTCTCAATGGAACCATACTGCCGATCTTGTGGTGAGAGAGCCCTCGTCCCCAGACGCTTTTCACGGTTTCTAATGTTGTCGGGCACTCTTTTCAGTCAACTCACACAAGGTGCCTGTCCGTCGTAAGCATTTCGGCGCCTGAAGCAGTTTTGCCAACACTTGCTCGAGTGGCAGGCTCGGTTTCCTTCCCGCATGTTGCACAAATTGCTCCGAGGAGGAAGTGCATTCCATTCGACGGCTGTGATGCTTTACCGAGGCTCAGATGCGTCGAGCTTTATATATGCATGCTGCAGGGCCAACTTCTCTCGGGCATCACGTTCCAGGACAGTGATCCAGTCCCTCAGCTGGATATCTTTGCCCTTCTCGCTGTACTCCCGCCAACTTCCTAGTTTGTACCGACCCTCTTGGGTGAGGGACTTGCTCTCGGGCGCCTTTGATGCCGAGTTAGAGGCAGAAGCGGACGCAGGCGTACCTGCGGCACTAGCTGTTGGCTTGTTGGGCGTGGCCGGGGTGTTTGCTCCCATCGACATCCATGAGTACTTCTTCTTGCCACCGCCCAGAAATTTCATCGTTGTCTTGTTCACATTGTCAGCTGATGCATCGTGTTTCTGCGCAGCGATCTTCTTTTGCTCCTTCTTGGTCGGTGCCTTTTCAGGCTCGGGGGCCGTGGAGCCTGGTGTTCCGGGCGCCACTGAGCCTGCGCGTGATCCATTCGCTGCGTTATCTCCAAGCAACCGCTTCTGTCGCTTCTTAAGACGCAGCTCTTCTGCCTCTCGCTCAGCCCTGCCCATCTCGCGCAGTACCTGAGCCAGATGGTTCGTCGCCGGCACGCTCGGCCTTCCGTTCACGCCCACAGCATTACTTGCGTCGAGCGAGCCTGTGCAAGAGCATTAATATATTGCCAACTTGGCCGTTTGAAAGTGTCTGTCAACTCACGCTTGCGCGGATTGCTGCCGCCGTTAGCACCATTCTCGATGGCTTTTAACGCAGCGTCACCACCATGAGCAGGAACACCAGCGCTATCCAACGGCGCGGCAGAATCAACCCAATCTGAAGGGATCACACCATGTGAGGTCTGCTGTCGCGTGATTGCGATCTGATCCGCATCTTCGAGAAGTTCCCGGACCCGGTGCTTAGTGGCAATAGACAGAAGGGCAAGCTGGTCGATCAGGTAGCTATCGGGCGGTAGCACTGAGCCATAAACAGACATCATCATACCATCAGGGCCTTCTTTAGTTGTGACGTTGACCTTCGGTGTGACGGGGTAGTCGGCTGGGTTCCTGGATTTCTGAAGTGGCTGCGTCTTGGTATCAAGATTCAAATCCAAGTTGTACTGCCGAGCAACCCTTTCTGCGCGCGCGTGCAGATTAGCCAATTGCAAGAAAGGGCTGTTCTGCTCGACAGCTCGTGTTGCCGATAGACGAGCTGCGGATTCATTCCACCTCTGCTCTGCCAGTGCCGCCTCAAATTCCTTCTGACCAGTCGTTGCGGGTGTACCGGGTTGATTGGCGGGGCCGGCGCCATAGAATGATCCTCGATTGCCAGGCGCATTGGCGGGAAAGCCCGTCCTGGAGTCCTGGCCGAAGGACCCAGCATAGTACTCCGCGAGCGCGTTTTCCTCCTCACGAATGTCAACTCCTGTGCCCAAAAGACTGTCTGTAACCTCATATTCGTAAGTTCGCTGCGGCCTATCTTTTGCTGGGGGTGGCCCCATCGCGCCGGTGGCGGGCTGTTGGTTTCCAGTCGGTGCGAAGCCCGCGTTGACATATGGGACCGCGCCTGGAGTTCCCGGAGTGCCCGGCACGGGCGTCGAAGGGCCACTCATGGTAGGGGTAAGCGGATGGTTCAGATGAGGATGGGCGAATGGAGGGAGTGAGGGCGTGTTTCCATTCGTGTAAGCTGCTCGGTTGTATTGCGGTGCTTGTTGAACTGGCGCGGGCGCGGGCGATGGCGCGGGCGCTGGCGCAGGGGTGTGCGGAGGGGCGGGAGACGCAGAGGGAGCAGGCTGTATGGGAGCATATGAAGGCGATGTTGCTGAGGTAGGCGTGCCGACATTTGGACTCGCGGGATACGATGGTGGCGGGCCGAATGGCGACGGCGGGTTGGACTGCGGACCTGGCGAGTATTGCAGCTGCGGTCGTTTGTTCATGTTCTGGCTCGAAGATGGCAGGGCAAACCCAGGCTGGGTCGCGGCAGGCGACGATGGGTGTTGGGCAGGAGAGAATGTCCTAGCGGGCACCGGCACCGGCTGAGACATCTGCTGGGGCATCTGGTGAGTTGGTTGAGCCATGGCGACTGTCCTGGATTGGCTGCCGTCAGTTTTGCGAATGAAGGACCGGGAATTTGGATCTGTATGGCGACCAGGGTCTTGCGAAAGCTGTAGTCGGAGCGCGCTGAGTGGTCGCCGGCCCTGGGTGGTTTGGTCGCGGTGGTGCAGACTGAGGCAGAAAGCCTGCCTAGCCTGTCAAACTTCCGTTACCGCCGCCCATCCGCTTTGTCTGACCGTCTCGAATCGACCTATATGGTGCTTTTCGGTTCCGTGGATGAAGGAATGGCGAGCGCGATGAGCGCGATGGACAGAATGGTGGTGGTAAGGCGATTAGTTGGATCACTCCATCGGGTTGGTGATGGGTCGAAGTTGCCCGCCTCCGCTTTGGATAGCTCCTGGACATCGGCAGATTTGATCACGTGGGGGCGCAAGAGCGTTGTACGTACATATGTAGCTACCAGGCCAGTCTCCACAGTACGGTAGCCTGTCCCGTCCTGGTCCGTGCACCACATTGCATTGTTGCGGCTGACGGCCATTTCAGACAACCACCTCCAAATCTCTACGTCGAATGGCTGCCTTTTCATGCTGCCGTGCTCCCTCTTTCTCCCTCATCACAGAATCCCTCGTAGAGTCTACCAACCTGCCCTGTGGGGCAAAGCCACGTGCCAAACTGATTAACTGACAGCAAGTCGACAAAGAAGACATGATCCGAGATTCACTTCCAATCAATCATACGTCTTGAGTCGACCAACATAGATGCGAGCCAAGAGTGGATTGCTGCTGGTCCGTTGCCCACCTCTTCTCTAAGGAGCCAGGCCTTGTTATACAAGACTCATCATCATGGCGTCCAAACGCAAAGCCTCGGCAATGGCCAATGCAGTCAGCGAGGAGCCTGTCGACCCAGCCGACGAGCTCAAGTTTCTCTGTCTTGGCGGTGGCAATGAAGTTGGTCGGTCATGTCATATCATACAATACAAGGGCAAAACCGTCATGGTGAGCATCTTCAACGCGTCGCACCTCAAGAACACGGCCCGAAAATACTGAAATACGCTGCAGCTTGACGCCGGCCAGCATCCCGCGTACGACGGGCTGGCCGCGCTCCCATTCTTTGATGATTTCGACCTTAGCACTGTCGACGTACTTCTCATCAGCCAGTAAGTCCTCTTAGCCCTCCTGGGAGCGGGCAGGTTCGCGTCTTGGTGGATTCACTTGGGTATGGACTGGATACATGGCGCGTTGCTTCGTGGCCAAGGCGCTTGCCAACCCAGCTCTTGAAGTTCATCATGGGATCGCCACGTCCTCGTCCACCTCTATCAGTGTATCCAGAGATCAATACAATCTACAACAATTTGCCAACCCTTGCCGCCTTTGTATTGAGCCCTCAGCGTCGTGATTCCACGCCTGCCCCTCCCTCCTGGTGGTAGCTAGACCACGGACTGTGCCACCGACATTCTCTGCCCGACAGGCGATGATATACTGACTACCTCCAGTTTCCACGTGGACCATGCAGCATCATTGCCATATGTCCTGGCCAAAACCAACTTCAAGGGACGTGTCTTCATGACACACCCGACAAAGGCCATTTACAGATGGCTCATACAAGACAGCGTGAGAGTCGGCAATGCTTCATCCAACGAATCATCGCAGCCTGTATATACGGAGCAAGACCATGCCAACACCTTTCCAATGATCGAGGCCATCGACTACTACACTACCCACACCATCTCTTCAATCCGAATCACACCTTACCCGGCAGGCCATGTCCTCGGCGCTGCCATGTTCCTGATCGAGATCGCTGGACTAAACATCTTTTTCACGGGCGACTATTCTCGAGAGCATGACCGACATCTCGTTTCAGCAGAAGTCCCGCGCGGGGTCAAGATAGATGTATTGATCACCGAGTCCACATACGGTGTTGCCTCACATGTGCCGCGCCTCGAGAGGGAACAGGCCTTGATGAAGTCGATCACCGGCATTCTGAACCGCGGTGGGCGCGCGCTCCTACCCGTCTTCGCACTTGGTCGAGCCCAAGAACTGCTTTTGATTCTGGACGAATACTGGGTCAAGCACCCCGAGTTCCAGAAGGTCCCGATCTATTACGCAAGTAACCTGGCCCGGAAATGCATGGTTGTGTATCAAACGTACATAGGAGCTATGAATGACAACATCAAGCGCCTGTTCCGGGAACGCATGGCCGAGGCCGAGGTTACCGGAGACGGTGCGGGTAAGGGTGGTCCATGGGATTTCAAGTACATTCGGTCTCTGAAGAGCCTCGACAGATTTGAGGATGTCGGAAGTTGCGTCATGCTTGCCAGCCCTGGTATGCTCCAAAGCGGCGTGAGCAGAGAACTCCTCGAGAGATGGGCACCGAGCGACAAAAATGGTGTCATCATCACCGGTTATAGCGTTGAGGGTACCATGGCCAGACAAATTATGCAAGAGCCTGAGCAGATTCAGGCTGTTGTTACGAGAAATGCTGCCGGGGCTCGTAGAGCTCCTGGTGGCGACGCTGAGAAGGTGATGATTCCTCGGAGATGCAGCGTCCAGGAATACTCCTTCGCGGCTCACGTCGATGGCAACGAGAACAGAGAATTCATCGAAGAGGTTGCTGCACCCGTGGTGGTAGGTTGAATCACACTCTCTTCATCCCAATCCGAGTTTACTAACAGCCGGCAGATCCTCGTGCATGGAGAGCAGCACAATATGATGCGACTGAAGTCCAAGCTTCTATCACTCAACAGCAATAAGACCGTCAAGGTGAAGGTCTACAGCCCAAAAAACTGCGAGGAGCTCCGCATACCGTTCAAGCAGGACAAGATAGCGAAAGTCGTAGGCAAACTCGCCTCGATCCCTCCGCCCACCCATCTCCCAACCCCAGAAGACGACACCCAGCTGGTCACTGGCGTCCTGGTACAGAACGATTTCAAGTTATCGTTGATGGCCCCGGAGGACCTACGAGAGTACGCAGGTCTCACCACAACAACCATGACTTGCAAGGAACGCATCCGACTCAGTGCCGCAGGCATCGATCTTATAAAATGGGGTCTTGAGGGCACTTTTGGCAAGATTGAGGAGCTGCCAGAGATGAAGCCCGACCTGGAAATCAGCAACGGCGCTGCTCCCAACGGCGACATTGAACCCGCCGACGAGGAGATTAAGAAGCTTGTCCCAGCCTATCGTGTGATGGGCTGTGTGGTGGTCCGCTACCACAACAACGGTGAGGCTGAGCTCGAGTGGGAAGGCAACCTGCTGAACGATGGCATTGCCGACTCCGTCCTCAGCGTGCTGTTGTCGGTCGAGAGCAGCCCGGCCGCCGTCAAGCGATCCGCGCAGAAGCACTCCCACTCGCACGACCACAGCCACACTGACCTCCCACCCCGCAACCCACACGCCAACCTAACACCAGAGGAGCGCCTCGAGCGCCTGTTTATGTTTTTGGAGGCTCAATTCGGTGCAGACAACGTGGCGCCTATCGCGGAGCCAAAGCTCCCTCCCGTGCCCAAGGACACCAAGAAGAAGGAGCTCACCGACGGCGAGGGCGGGGATACCTCCATGGAGGACGGCGTGGAGGAGGACGGACAGCAGGAGGAGGAGGAAAGGGAGCTGGAGTCACGCAAGAGGGCGGAGCTAGAGCGGCTGCACCGGCTCGGCATCCCTGTGCCCGGCGTGGCGATCAAGGTTGACAAGATGGCGGCCAAGGTCTGGCTGGAGGATCTGGACGTTGAGTGCGGCCACAAGGCATTCGCGGATCGCGTACGTAGTGTCGTGGACCGGGCTGTGGAAGTCACTGCGCCGCTGTGGGCCTAGCAAGTGACAATCGAGACCCAGTCGTATGGCTGTCATTGTCCTGAATTTCATGTAGAGTCACGGAGAGGATGGTCAAAGGCTTCGTCAAATAGAGGATGGATTTGAGAATGGTCTTGCTGGAGTAGGAGTAGGAGTAGGCATCAGAACTACTATTTTGCAAGTAGAATGCACAGTCAAAACATCTCTGTTGTTTCACATGAATTTCCCCAGGTAGCAACATTGGATTAGCCATTGAGTCGTTGCTGGCAAACATCTTGCCTGGTCTAGTACCCTAGCTGTACTGTTCCCATGTCCGCATTCTCGCACTCGCGACGTAGAGTGCACGCTATGAGTGCCTCCTCTTTCTGCAAACATGGTGTGCCCTAGAGTGCTCCTGATCGAAACCAGGGTGATGCACATGCCCACTGACCAAAGCCCCCAGAAAGAAGGCATACCAACCTCCTCAAAGCTCGAGGCACCAAAAGACGAGATCAAGTGTGCCATGGCAGACCTCACGCCTTGCCCTTGCCCTTCTTGTCCTTCTTCTTCTTCCCACCGCCGTCCTCGCTCGCGTTCCCGCTCCCGCCGCCCCCCGCGCCGGCCAGCATGCTCGCCATGTCGCCGCCGCCCTGCATCTCCTTCATCATGTCCTTGAACAGGTTCTCGCTGACGCCGCCGCCGGTCATGGCGGGGCTGTAGTAGGGCAGGTAGTCGCCGATCTTCCAGCCGCGGGGCACGGCGGGCCGGGGGTAGGGCTTGCTCCTGTCCGGGGCGGGGGCGCCGGGGACGCGCTCCCACAGGGCGGGGCTCTTGTCGCTGGCCGGGTTGTTGCGCAGGTGCTGGGCGATGAGGATGTACAGCTGGTGCTTGTTGCGCACGCCCGAGCTGGGCGGCTGCACCGTCCGGCCGTCGCGCACCACGGGCTTCAGCTGCACCTTGATGCGGCCCGGGTTCGCCCAGTCCTTGGGGTGCATCTTCTCGGGCTCGAACAGCGTCTGCAGGCGCAGGTCCCGGCACGCGTTGATGATCTCGCGCGCGAGCGGGCTCGGCACCGCGAGCTCCTTGGATATGCGGCGGCCCTCGGCGCGCGTGCGGTTCGCGTCGAAGTAGAGGGGGTAGAGGCACTGGAAGCCGGCGTAGGCTTTGGGGTTGGCGGTGGTCTGGATGTCGTCGCCCTGGCCGGGGCCGCTCGAGAGGGATGGTATTTGCGACGGGTTCATCAGGTGTGATTGGGTCGCCCCGGCCGCTTGTTGTTGTTGTTGTTGTTGTTGTGCAGCCTTGGTGGGCGGTTGATTCTTGTCGGTGCGCGAGCGAATGATGTCGGATTCGACGAAGTCATCAATGTCGTCTTCTGAGGGGTCGGACATGTCGACATCGCTCTCCTCGACCTCCTCTATCCTTGGGTGCGACATTGTTGGGCTGAGCTGCTGTGAAGTGAGTGCACAGATGGCTTATGTTCAATGCTGGAGGCTCGAGGTTGTCGGAGCTCAGCTTGCAGGTGTATCGAACGGAACCGTTGTCGACGTGGAGCGTCTCTGGTGGGGCGTCTTCTTCCCGATAATTCGTTTTGCAGCACAGCACTCATTAGTTTAGACTAGAGTTCAGATACCTGACTTCCACAGGCTGGCCTAAAGTGGTGTCTGTGCCCAACGGGGCAGAAGCTACCCCTGCCACCCTACCTAGGTACCTGTAACCAGGTGGGCAAAGCAACCCGCGGCCCACAGCCCACGGCCTAGTCCACTGGTGTGGGGTGTCTGGGTTGGGGGCCAGGGCACCCATGGGTCAACATTTCATAGGACCAAGGGTTTGGTAGCTACCCGAGGGGACATTTGGCGACTACATATAGTTCGAGCATAATCCTCCCTAATAAACACGCAGTCTGTGACAAAGCAGTTCTATGAGCATGGGTATCAATACTCACTCAATGTCGTTAGGCTGAACTTCACCTATCTCGCCCGAACTGGTAAGGCATAAACAGCTGTACCGAAGTGTCGGGAGGACAGGCGGCTGGGGAAGATCACTACTGAGCAGACGGAATGGCACGCATTGATAAAAGAGGGGTGGGATGCCCATATTAAGTAGCCCGTAGAAAGGGACGATAGCAAATACTAATGGTGTGGTTATCACTGTTTAAGAAACCCATCCAGTGCCCACAAAATCTTGCATGGGCCCTACTCCTCATCCAGCCATTGGTATGTCTGCCTGAACTTTGTCCCAGGTGGATGCTCAAACACCTTGAACTTGCAATATGGATGCGTGCACAGGCCGTCCCGGGTGCTTGGGCACTGCAGAGTATGTCAGTTCACATCACAGCAAGATTGACTAGACTTCCTAGAAGCAGTATGCATGCAGACTGGGCTGGGGCTCACATGATGTCCGTAAATACAATCCTCGACCTCGCAGTCCTGACCATTAGTGCAGGGATTGAGGCGAGCCAGAAAGGCTATGGCAGTTTTTTCCGCTTCGTTTGGTCGATATTTGTGTTCAAAACAACACGAGTCGCCCTTGGCACAAGGGCCCCGCAGGTAATGATTATTGCAAAGTTTGTTGTTGTCCTTTCGTTTCTTGATGTTGTCCAAAGCTGCCTGGTTGACCTCCAATGGCGGATCCAACCCCCTGAGTCCCGGGTTCCAAGCAGGAAGCTTCTCGCGCCGTACCACTGGCGTCTTGACAGGCTTCGGTTGGAACGGGAGGGTTATCTGCGGGGGCGGACTTGCGCTCTTGATGGCGGTAGCATAAGAGGACAATGCGCCTGTAGCGGCACTAACTGTAGAGGCCGAAGGAGGTGGTAAAGGCGACATTCCCGCCACGACAGCGACCGGAGAAGAGACGGCCGAGGGGGGCGTAGGATCGCGGAGCGCCTTGTCCACGAGCTTTTCAGCACGTAACAAGTCGGCGTTGAGATTCAGCGTGTTCAGGTTCGCAGAAGCCAGGTCCCTGGTCGAGGGGGTCCCCTCAAGGATTGTGATGCGCCGCCGGCTTGCGTCGTCGCGAAGTATTTCATCCAAAAATGGGGCGTAGCCAGCGTCGTGAGAGACCCCAAGCACAAGTTGCTTACAATTGTGATTTCGAAGGTTCCATCTAATCGCCTCTGTGAGGCTGTCAGCAATTTGCCGGTGGACGTTCTCTTTTGGTTGGCTTACCTTTAATTTTGGTGTCAGTCCGCTCTTTTCCGTAGCCAACGTCAATAAAATCAAACGATGCCATTCCCTGGCTGAATCCCAGGGCAAAGTCCTTCAACCTGGACTCGTGGTCTAACGAGCCATCAAGTCTCATGGCCTTGGCGAGGCCCGAGAGGTTGGCGACAACCCTAGCTATAACTTCGACTTCGCCAGCAAGGCTGTGGCATTCCTTTAAAATGGCAGTGCGAAGAGCATACGCGGCCTGCTTTCCGCCATCAATGCCCTTGTTGACGTACTCTTGTTTGAACTGCCCCAGAAGGTCAGTCAACCGAACAGTGGCTGGCCCAGACGTGGGGAGTAACTTGCATGGCAGCCGTCACCGTCGATGAGGATGACAACGTAAGGATTGTAATTCTGGACGTCTTCAGCGCACGCCCACCAGTCCGATGTGGGCAGCTATCTACCTTTAAATGATCATTATCCATGGTCATAAAACCTATTTGATGCTCCAGCTCTTTAACGCGTTGCTGTAACTCGCGCCTGGACTTAGTAGCATCTGCGAGATCGAGGTTGGCATCGCTAATCTGGGAGTGGAGAAGTTGGTTCTCTTGTCTCAGGCCGGTCTCGACACGTTCGCAATAGATCAGAAGGTCCTGGGTGGTGGACAAGAATTAGCAGCACGCGATACATGGCAGGGGAGCCGGGCAGAATGCACTCCAATTAGCTCTCCAGAGGGAATGGGAGGGGGGGCAAGGACCCCTCTGTCTGTCGAGCTGTCTGGTGAGCAGTTCAAGCAGCAGGCAATGCCACACGGGTCTGCTCCTCCGTGGTGGACAGCTAGAGGGAAATTGCGCGGAAAGGATATGCTCCTGTATAAGGCCAACCAGGTGAGGTGGAGACAGAACTCGTAGACGGCCAAAACTGACACATGGGAACACAGCTTACCTTAATTAACTCGTCGCTCGTATCGCGTTGGTGCTGAAGCTGCTGGAACCTCTGGACAAAGTCCATGAGGTTGCCGCCATCCATGGTCTTGCGGTTCATGAGATTGCCGGGCAATAACGAGTCGAGTTATTGTGTAAGTGAGAGGGACGACAGGCCCGGTCGAAAAGGAAAAGACCAGGCAGTGGGTGAGTCCCACAGGAAGAGTGCGACAGTCGGTTGATCGGTCGGTCGGTCAGAGCAGGTTGGGTACGTATGGGCGGGATAACGTGCCGCTCCCGAAGTTCTTTTCTCCAGCGTAGGACTGCGTCTGGCGGCGGACCAGGAAAGTAGAAAAACTCCTACGGTTGCACTCGCCGGGGGGGCCAGAGGTTTTGTGTGTCCCAAGGCTGGGACAGAGAACAGAATAGAATGCTGGCTGCAATGCGACCGCTGCACATGCAATGCAGACGGAGAGTACTTATGGATACCTGACCTAGATGTGCAGTGCGCATGGAGGGAGATGGGAATTGGAAGCGACGCCCTCCACGGTTCATAGTTTTTGTGGGGAGCGTCAAGGAACTGGGATCCAATGCAACGGTGATGGGCAGGACGGGGGGACCTCCAGCTGGAAAACCTCCAGCGGTGCCCAGGTCGATCACTGTGGGTCGGCCGGCCAGGCGCGCAAGCCACCCAACGGGCCAGAGCCAGACGGGGACGAGGGGCGTGTGCAGGTGTGAGCTGTCCCGCTGCAGGCTGACTACATGCATAATTGACTAGTCTACAGAATTGATTGATTACCTACACTACTAATAACAACCGTACGTTTCCTGCCGTCCGCTCCAGCAACTGCCAATTCTCTCTGGGAAAGCTGAGGACGTACAGCAGGCACAGCCCTCAATCAGCTCGCTTGTCTCAGCCTGCACACTGGCACACTCACGGATCTAGGTTAGGTGATTAGGAGAATGGGGGGGCGAGGCATGTGGGTGCGGCCGTAGGTCAGCTAGCATGAACTGCTGCCTCGCTTCGCGAAGTACAAATGTAGACCTAGTCTGCCACAGACTACTACATGACTAGGCCACAGTGTGTTCGGTCTGTACCGTCCGTACAAAGGCAGTCGGCAGCGAGTGGTGAGAATTGGAAAAAGCAGTGGCCGCCAAGTCAATGTCAGACTGCCATGCATGGGTACCTAGCAGCGGTGGTCGATACTTATTAGCCGCCCGCGAAGGAACTCGGCCATGAAAGCTTGAACCCCTCACCTACTGAGAGACCGAGGCGTGTCCTATTGGCTGCTCCTCAAGCCATAGGAGCACACCTTGGGTCGCACGACCGTCCGCTAGGGAAATGCTGTCATGTGTGTATGTATGGGAGTTGTGGCGCAGAGGGCCAAGAGTGGAGGGGACTGAGGAGGAATGATGAGGACTGAGGAGACTAGAAGTGGACGACGGAGGCAGGACTTTGCTCGTCAATCCAAGATCGCATTGATTTTGGCATTGGCTAACCACCTTACCACCTTACCACCTTACCACCTTACCACCTTACCACCTTACCACCTAACAACCTAACAACCTAAGCACCTAAGCACCTAAGCACCTAATCACCTAACCACCTAATCACCTACATAGTAACCACCTTCCCGCTCTCCCGCTTGTCACCCGCTTGCCCCCTTTCCCCAGCCTCTTGGCCCCTCCGCCCCCGTTCAATCAATTCTCGGACTTAATAAGGAGATGGGTATTGGTTCAATAGACTCCAGACGCTGTCATTCCCAAAGTCACCTCCGAAAAGCCAGGGCTGAGATTCACCCCCTCCTGCACCACCACCAGGAACATCGTTCAACAGCGGTGTTCCCCCAGCCCAATTCGGCAGTGACGACGTCGTTGCCCCGGCATTGTTGCTGCTGCTAATACCCATGAGGTCATTGTAAGCAACGTCAGCCATCGCATACACGGGCTGTATCGAGCTCCAGTGGAATCCCTCAGGCAGTGTCCAGTCACTGGCTGCCATTCCTGAGAGGCCAGGATCAATGGGCGCAGCCCCTGACGGGCCTGATACAGACCCGAATGGGTCGCTCGGGCTGGTAGAAGTTGTAGAGCCGGCCGGCGTGAGGAGGCTGGTCTTGTTGTTGGTGTTGTTGTTGCCACCGCCGGCCATCGTAGAGAACGGTGCCGGGGCTTCACCGTTCAAGGCTGAGGGTGCCGACTCTTGAATGTGCTGCTCGGAGCTTTCCCCATCCGACTTCTGCGTCCCCTTGAGAGCACTTTTGAGCCGCATGTACACAGCTCTGAGGACGTTCCGTGCCGCCGCCGCCAGCTTGTTCCTCTCCGACATGGTTTCGAATCGTTCCATAGCCCACTGGAAATGCTGGAGCGCCGATGAGACATACTCGGTGTTCTCTTTGGGAAACAGTATAAATATGCTTGCCATGAGCACAATTGCGTCGAACGTGCCGAAGAACAAGGTGAACCTGTTTTGTAGAGAGGGTGAGAAGAGAATGGTAACGATTTGTACCATCATGATCTGACTGGACGACTGCTCACGTTTTGTATTGTTTCGGCCCTATGCTCGCAAAGTGGTCCCTCTGAGCCTCCAGCATCCTCAAACTCGCTTTCAGTGCCTCCTTCCGGCTGTACGGCCTCGTGAACACGTAAGGTCTGTGCAGAGCCATCTTGTTGAAAGACAGAAGCAGAGGTACTGTCCCGCGGACCAACGGCACCCAGAAGCAGTTTGGCAGGTCGTCGTACCTTGTGTCCGGGTTCTCGGTACGGAAGAATGCTGGCGTTTGAACTTCGAGCTCCTCGAGACTTCGATGGACCTTGTCTACTTTGCTGAAGTCTTTGGGACATGGTCCATCCCTCTCCAACTCGATGATGTCTCTCAGCGCCATTGTAGTTCGGTAAACCCACAAAGTTCGTGTCAGGGGCGATGGAGGGTCATTTTCTGACCGCAAAGTCACGGGCACTTTGGTTGGATCGTCCGGCGTAGGCGCGTCGAGCGGTAGCGTATATGTGAAGCTTGTGTCGATACTCGTCGGGCGACCAAGGACAATAGCTGTGTGAACATCCCAGCTCATGAGGATGATCCAGGTCTTGCGCCTTCGTTGTATCTCCCATTGGTTTTCTAGTATGTCTTCCAGCTTGTCGCTCTTTGGCTTAGGATCAAGGCTCGTACGGTGCAATCCGCATTCTTGTCCATCTCTTATCGCGCACCCTATCGCGTGCCTGCCAAGTTGTCAGTAGAAAGTTGGGAAAGAGACTGACTGTCGCATAATCAAAATGCCCACAGCTGTCAACTGCGAACCAAATCCCATCGTGCCGTACCTTCTTCTAATACAGCTCGATTCTGGACAGGAGAAAGACCAACGGAGGTTGTGAAGGCTTGGGGGTTTTACTGACCATGCCTCGGTGACAAGCCCGGAATACTTCAGGAAAGCAGCCCTGACAAAACCAGCAATAACTGCCGTGTGGGAAACCTGTCTCTTGCCCAGCACTGATATCAGTGCCACGCCGGATTCGGAATAGTCGAGAGCCAGGTCTTCAAATGTCATATTGCTCCCGGCATACTTGAGTGAATCGAAGGTCGGATCTGGGCCCGGGGGAAGATTCAGCAGGGCCGTAGCGATCATGTGAAAGACAAGAGCTGGGAAGGCCCTGAGATCAGGTGGAAGCGCTTGCGGGCCTTCTGTGTTCAGCACGCTGAAGGGCAGGCTGTACCATTCAGCCATCTGCTTGTCAAAGACCCACGGATCGACTCCCTGTAATGGCTCAGCATGTTGCGTACATCACATTCGATTAGGGTGAACTCACATTATACTGCCAGTTGAAGTCCTTGAAGTATATGTCCACAAGCTTCTCGGTATATGACCTCGCCGGCAGCTGGCGGATAAGACTCTTGTATCTCTCCCTCGTTCCGAAATGCTCGCCACTGTTCTCACGACCCATGGCCATGCTCGACAGTGAGGCCCCATCAGCGTTTGTGCCATCGATCTTGCTCAAGAACCCCAGCGTCGAGGAGCCGCCCGTCGACGAGTAACCAAAGTTGGTCAGCTTGGCCGAGATGCCTGTTCCCGTACCACCGTCGCCCTTGAAGCGAGGGTCCAAGTCATTGCCACCGCTCGCAAGGCGCTCGTCTTCCTGTGCGTTCTGCGACTTTGCAGTGGGTCCTCCAGATTCATAGCGACATGAATCTTGCTTATTTCGGGACACACAATTGGCGCAGGGTAAGCCCCTGTCGCACTTCTGCTTTCTGCGGTGACATTCCGTGCAGGAAATTATAAGGCGTCTTCTCTTCCTGGGAGGAGGCCTTGCGGGGGCGCCAGCGTCGGCCTCCTGTTGCTCAGGACCCCCGGACGAGAGGGTGGAGGCCGGAGATGCCTCATCCTCCACTGCCATCCTGATACAACGTTATCACTAAAGAATGGATATAAGTCGAACCTAAATTGGATTGAAGGGCCAGGCTCAAAAGAGGTTGCATGATGGGGTATGGATGAGAGCGAGTCCATCTTGAGAGGTTGCGAGGTTAGTCAGCCTAGCTTCGGGGCTTAACTCCAGTAACTCCGGCGCGGAGGAATGAAGGAACCCTCACCCTCGATCGGCATCTGTCTGATTCGACTCCACTGGGGGCCGCCTGCGTCGCAAAGCTTGAGGAGTTTCACCCACGACCTTTCTGGTTCTTGAAATGGTTGTATGCTACGCTAAGGGGTACAGTCTATGGTACATGGACAATCAATCACTCAACCCAGATATTCCTTCAGCTCCTCCGACTCCTCCAGCATATTCTTGAAGGAGAAGGGCGCGAACGCCCACCCGTTGAACTCCGCAAATTTGGAGAACGACTCAACCCAGGCCAACCTGAGCGAGTGAAGCATGGCGGACACACCCTCCATGATGATCAGAATGATGACGCTGAGAAGCAGGAACGCAGCAAAGAAGATGACGATGGCAATCACGCCTACCACGCCGGACATGCCCAGAGCTGGCCCAAGGGTCATGGACCAGAGCACAGCACTAAGCTGCTGGTGAGCCAGCGACAAGGCCCAAAGACGCAGGTACGAGGCTGTGTGAGAAACGCAGTTCAGGCAGAATTCTGTGTCGAGTCAGCAAATGCTCGGTCTGTGATGTGTGAGCGGGACAGGATCGGTTGTCTTACCAATAGTGTGAATAATCTGGTGGATCATGACTTCACTGAACTCAAATTCTTCGTGCTCTTCCTCGTCGATATTCTGTGTGATCATGGCGACGCCCTCGTCATCGCTGTTGATACTCGGCCTGCCGTTGATCGCATGACCATTGTCGTCCTCGTCATCGCCATCTAGAGCACTAACGCGTTGAGTCTCCCCAAGACCGCGGTAGCCGTGCGCCCGAGCCTTGTTGTGCTCCCAGCGGAGGTAGAAGGGCTTGAAGAAGAGGAGAATAGGAACCTGTACTAGCGCAATAAGTAGCAGCAAGACTTGCACGGTACTTTGTCCAGGATACAGTTGCTCGTCGAGTGTGCCAGGCTGCAGAAACATGTAGATCAACATGTTCAGCAGTCCTGGAGGCTGCTGTCCGATGGCGAACCAGTCCACCGTCCACTTGTAGATGATGCAGATAACCAGGTAGCCAAAAATGGATTGGAAGAAGATCATTCCGGGAATGAAATTCCCGAAAATGTCAACCGGCTTCTTGAAATGCTTCGCGTTGATGTAGGAGAAGCAAAGAGAGTACGTCATGTGGGCCCATCCAAGAATGATACTCATCTTCATCTTATAACTGTTCGAGAAGAGAAGATCATTGTCGGTTCCGTGCCACATCCAATCCAGACCGAAAGGATAACGGTAGTCGCCCTTGAGCTTGGCGGTGATCTGCTGGCCTTCAACGTAGTTGTCCGGAGCATCCCACTCCCACTGACTGGGGAACAGGGTCATGGACTTCGAGAAGACATCATTGTAGATCAGACCAGTGAACACAGAAAAGACAGCCATGACGAGTGCAATGTAGCGACCATAGTAGACCATGGCGAACAGCTCAAAAGTGACTTTCTTGAGCGGCTTCTCCCAGTAGATCATGGCCAGAGCAGCGGACAGCATGATGCAGGCGTGGCCGAAATCACCAAACATGACGGCGAACAGGAAAGGGAACGTGACAATGACAGGGATGGCAGGGTTGACCTCCTGATACGTCGCCGTACCGTAGGCATTGACAATGGTCTGGAAAGCCTCGGTGAACTTGTTCGTCTTCAAATAAGTTGGTGGGGTCTTGTTGGTGTGAATGACGTTGATGATGGATGGGACGGACAGGCCAGCTCGGTTGTTCACATCCTGAAGCGTGGACCTGATGAGTGGCAGATCGTGGGTGGGGGACCAGCCCTCTGCAATCAGGGTGCGCCGTGCTCTGTCGTAGGAGAACAGGTTGAGCGTGTTGTAGACAGACTTCTCCTTGTTGACCAGCACCATCCAGGCGGACAAAGACCGCGAGATCTGGGAAAGCTCGGCGTTGAGAGTCTGCTGGGTGTTTTGCAGGACGTTCTGAACGTCGTTGAGCCGAGCGTTGACCTCGTGGATCTGGTCCCGTCGGAGGTCGCTGTTTTCATCGACGTTGTACACTTCGGCACCCATCGACTCAGAGATCTTCCTGATCTTGGCCAGGATCTCCTTTCCATGAGCGAAAATAACGAAGACGTTCTTGTTGACCGGCTCGTTGTTGCTGGGATCGATCAAAGGCTCAGGAATCTCGGACTGGTTCATGTACAGGTTACCACGCAGGGTACGCCACAGGATACGCTCGAAAGCCGCAACACGATCTCTGGAGATGACGCCGGCAACGAAGCCGATGTTCAACCCGGAAAAGGACCTCTCGACGTCGAGAGCGGAGTTGTTCTGCTCGACGTCTTGCAACAGAGGAGCATCGTCCTCGTCAGTTGAAGCCCGAATCTCTTCGACATTGCCGTGAGCCCGATCGAAGAAGCCACCAGCCTCGCGCAGGACCCATCGCCATTCCGTCAGCTCAACCTCCCTTTTCTTGAGAGTCTCGTAGCTGTCGTTGAGCTGGAAGATACGGTTTTCCAGGCCCTGGCTTCGCTCGGCGAGCTCATCGATCTCGGTCGTGGTAGGGGCGGCAAGGGTTTCCAGGTCAAGGTCCAACTTTCTCAGGGGAATTCCGGTCTTTTCCATCTGTGCATAGAAGTATCGGAGTTGACGTTCAACGTTATCGAGTCGTCGGATCTCTTGGGTAAATGCTCGCTGGAAGGCGCTGAGTTCGCCGTTTAACTGTATCCAGGGCCAGGTCAGTCACAGATGTCCACAGACAGGTTACGATGGCCATGTTGCAATGGCTGGGCTGGACTGGACTCACGTCTCGGAACTGGACCAGGCCCAGCTCGCCAAGGGCGTTGACGACCTCTCTTCCTATTTCATTGGAAATATACAGCTGTACCATGCTCATTTCCGCAGAGCGGAACGGGGTATCGCGTGTCGGAGCCATGGTGATGGTGATGGTGTAGCTCACGACGAGCTCTCTTTTGGTTATCGTCAGCGATTTAGGTGGACGGATGGAGCTTCCAACATCGTCAGCCACTTGCTAAAATTGGCCCTGCCAGGAAGCAGAAACGACGCTAAATGAATGACTAAGCAGCATACCTACCTACTATGGTACTCCGTACTCTACAGAATGCACACTAGTAATTATGGACCCCATCATTCAGATTATCCACACGTAAACTCTCCAGCCAAAACACGGCATCTGGCAACTTTGAATCGAGAGGTGCTCGTCACAGGGCAGATGAGTCTATCTCAACCTTTCAAGGTCATATATCTCCATTTCGTCTTTGTCTTGAAAAACTTTGGTCTGGCGAACTAGCCGAATATGGGCCACAAGGATGGCTACTGGGAGCGACTCGTGCCTGTAAAATGCAGATATCCGGTTACTTAATAATATTCGACGGTTGAGAACATTTTGCATATCAATACATAGGATGATATTACACGGAAGGCCGCGTTGCGACATCATAGCCTCAGAACTGTTTGCAACTGTTGACGAATCAGACTTTGGACCCTAAGACATCCTGGGCATTTCTGCGAATTGCATTTTGACAATCCGTTGAAAGCCTATGAAGTGATGATGGGAAAACACCAATAAGGCTCCTAAAGATGCATCATACACAAGATGAGGAGGCTTTCCCCTTGTCGATGGTTACAGGTATCAGAAAATTCGAAGTAGAAAATAATACAGGCGTACAAATTCAAGCGGAGGCATTCTGTCTGGTTCCAGGGTTCTCAATAAATGTGTACATCGACATCTTGCACCTAAGCTTGATTTTTATAGAAAGACATTTAGGGCTTTTGACCGTCCTCGACGTCGACACACTAGTCCTGGAGGCCGAAACCAGAACAAGAACGAGTTGAAGAAGCTGTGCGCCTGTCTAGATGAGCCCGCACTTCTGCCCATGGGAACGGCATCTGGAAGTACTGAATTTACGTATAGCTGCCAAGAAGGTAGGCCTTGATGTATTTTTTTGCCAATATTCGAGCGCTCAATATCCGGTTTTGATATTGAGTTCAGCGCGCTGAAAGATGAAGCATTCGTCGATGCAGCCACTCTGATGTCTCGGCAACATCGATGCTTCAACCGCTTCTTCGACCTGTGCGTTGCCGGTCATAGAGAGCGCCTTCACATCAGCAGGCCCGTTGATCCTGCCATAACGACTTTTCAAAACAGTGCTTGCTCTCCGTACAAGTATCGGCCGTCGTCAGCGGGCTTTGAAGCATTCAATACTCGAAATTTTCTCACGTAAAGGGCGTCTGCTGCTCTCTTCCGCAGCCGCAGTTCTATTAAGGCAACAATGAACTCATCCACAGCCTGTGTTGACTCACTATCCCACCATTATCACAAGCAATTCGTTCTGGTTCGGCAGCGGCTAGGTTCAGCGCCGATCATCCGGGAGCCTCCCGATCTCGGTCTACTAGGACGGCTCGGGCAGGTCTACCGGTACCGGCAAGGCATGCCTTGAAGGGCGCGCAGAGACGGCACCCTACAGCGAACCGCCGCGCTCAAGCCATTCTTGCCCTTGGCCTGCAGTAGTTCATCAATCCAGAACTGCCGACTGGCTGCAAGGCCTTGGGTTGATGCAGGTTGTTGAGGAACGGGTGTGTATCCACATGCCCTACGAATTTCAGACAGAGCGAAATGGGACAGGAGGCATGTTGCCTGCAGCTGCGGGCTCGATGACACCAGTTATCCAGAATATGAGTGCTCGACTACGTTAATGTGAGCCTATGCCACTCGCCCGCTGCGTTGCAGTTAGCGTTGACCGCGGTGCACTGTCAAACGCGGGGCGATTGGTCATGACATTCATCTTGCAATGGTTATAAGTCGGCACAAGCCGCTCTCATCTGTGACTTCGGCCACTACTTGTGACATCAAATAATCCTGTTGTCCCTTGCTCAACCTCACAGTGTTGTGCTGTATTGTGGCTGGCCTGCACGGACTGCTGAGATTGTCCACAACATCCATCAAGTCATTCGTCCCAATTCGAAAACCAGATTCCCGTCCTCGCCTGTCCTGTCAAGCCATTCGACGAGCTCATTACATGATGGCTGCCTGCGATGAGAGTATCAAACCGAGCTATAGTCCTCTCATGCAAGAAGACATGGAAGGCTCGTCCTCCCACGGCCTGGCTGTACAGGAGCACCCGTCTCCCAAATCTAGTGCTCCGATGCCCTACTCGGACAAAAGAATGGGATCAAGCGGTCAAGACTCACCCCAATTGCTAAAAGCCCTTGGGCCATGGCGATCTTCGACCCCTTCCCGTCCGGAGGATGACCATCCAAGCCGGTTGCACAGGGGACAGACGACAGTGAAAGCGAGGGTATACTCAAGAATACAGCGATTCTGGAAGACGAATCGTAGCTGCATGTTAGTGGTGACATCGTCCGTGTTTAGCTCGGCCATGGCTCTGTTTACCAAACTCCTTGAGCTTGACGACGATGGTATGGACGCATTCCAAATTCTATTCATCCGAATGGCGACAACGACCATCTGGTGCACCGCATTATTGTGTCGGGAAGGAGCACCCAATTCTCTAATCGGACCTAAGGAAGTGAGAGGGCTGTTACTGCTGAGGGGAGTCTCGGGCTTCTTTGGGATCGTCGGCATATGGTCCGCCATAAAGTTCCTCAGCCTTGCAGATGCATCCGTGGTCACCTTCTTGACACCCTCAATCGTGGGGTTCTATTCCGCCATCTTCCTTCGTCAAACTTACACTCGCAAGGAACAGCTGGCATCCCTGGTAGCTTTGGCAGGCGTTGTCTTCATTGCTCGGCCTTCTTTTTTGTTCGGCGATTTCTCGCCAAGCGGTCCCTCGTCGCCGCCGACAGGCATCGAATCGCCAGCCCCAGTCGTCGCAGTTGGTGGTAACACGACTGCCCAATATTCTGCCGACGAACATGAGAACGCGACTCATCGCCTGACGGGGATATTGTTTGCACTAATGAGTGCTTTCGGGGGTGCCGGGGCGTTTATTGCTATCAGAGCCATCGGTGACAGGTGTCAGGTGCTGACGACAACCAACTTCTTTGCTGCATGTTGCACATTGATTAGCGCAACGGCACTCGCCATCGCTCCTGTGGTCGGATATGACCAGCCTCATGTACGGTTTGGGCTTCCGCACGACTCGAAGCAGTGGATTCTGGTGTCAATGATCACATCTTGCGGTTTTCTGGCCCAATGGTTCCTGACTGCAGGTTTGGGCAGTGAGGCAAGGTCAAACAAAGCGCCAGCTATGGTATATACGGGGATGTTGTGGACGGCTGGGTTTGACCGGTTCTTCCTTGGACAGGATATGTACTGGTCTAGTCTCCTTGGGTGTGCCTTGATTGTAGGAAGTGCTGTTTGGGTGGTCGCAATGCCCAAGCCTCAAAATACGCAAAGGGAAGTTGTCGATGTAGAGAGCGCTGCAGGGGCGAGGTTCCATGCGATCTCTGAGATCCAAGAAGACGACGCGCAAGAACCGGTCCAGATGCGAGTCGTCCGGTGATCGCTTGACATAGCGTAGGCCAAGAACTGATTAAAGTAGACATAGATCGGTAGCTCTACACACCTGGTGAAGTGTGGATAAACATCTTTAGATAAATTTCGCTGCATAAGAGTGAACCTAAACCGAGTGAGTGTGAGTAAGGCAGGGAGGGTACTTACACAGTAGGTCACATAAATGCTGCCGGAGGAGCTCGCGCCTTCGGACGGCCCGTGCTTACGCGTTTAGATCCCCCAAAATTTGGGCGGGCGCAGGTAGTTTGCAAGCTCCCGGCTCCTGCTGCGCTGCTGCGCATCAGAGAGGACATCCACCCCCAGATTCCCGCTCTGCCAGCCTCGTTGGCTTTCTGCATTGGCGACATTAACAAACAAACACCCGCTTCTTGTATCCTCTCTCTGCTGGATCCCGGGTGACTCTGCATCTCCTTTCTCTTGATTTTTTCCACCACCCCGCCCCCCAGCCGTATCCCATCCCTAAGATCTCGCGAGCAAAATGGTTCAAATAAGCGAGGTTAAAAACCAAGGTCGCGACAATCGCACCTCGGCGCACACCCACATCAAAGGTCTGGGTCTGACGCTCTCTGGCACCGCCGACAAGCAGGCTGCAGGATTCGTTGGTCAACAGACCGGGCGAGAGGTAAGATATGTGACAAGGCCATGCCACATCGACCGAACTACTCGAGACTGACCCTGCAATGCGACTTCTAGGCATGCGGTATCGTCGTCGATCTCATCAAGGCCCACAAGATGGCCGGCCGAGGGGTGTTGCTTGCTGGTGGCCCTGGCACAGGCAAGACGGCACTTGCGCTCGCCATTAGCCAAGAGCTAGGAACCAAGATACCATTCTGCCCTATTGTTGGCAGCGAAATCTACTCATCGGAAGTCAAGAAGACGGAGGTCCTCATGGAGAACTTCCGGAGAGCCATTGGTCTCAAAGTTCGGGAAACAAAAGAGGTGTACGAGGGCGAGGTCACAGAGCTCACACCAGAGGAGGCGGAGAACCCACTGGGAGGCTACGGCAAGACGATCAGCACGCTTCTGATCGGCCTCAAGAGCGCAAAGGGTCAAAAGAAATTGCGATTGGATCCAAGCATCTACGAGGCCATACAAAAAGAGCGAGTCACAGTTGGCGATGTCGTCTACATTGAGGCCAACACTGGAGCTTGCAAACGCGTCGGTCGATCTGATGCCTACGCGACCGAATTTGACTTGGAGGCTGAGGAGTATGTCCCAATTCCCAAGGGCGAGGTGCACAAGAAGAAAGAAATCGTACAAGACGTGACACTGCATGATCTCGACGTGGCAAATGCGAGGCCACAAGGTGGCCAGGACATCATGTCAATGATGGGCCAGCTGATGAAGCCGAAAATGACCGAGATTACCGACAAGCTGAGAGGTGAGATCAACAAAGTCGTCAGCAAGTACATCGACCAGGGTGTTGCGGAATTGGTTTCCGGCGTCCTGTTTATTGACGAGGTGAGTCGACTTGACCAGACTCCGTTTGACCGCCTGACTACAGTACGAGCTGGCACTGATTCAAATCAAAACTAGGCGCACATGCTCGATGTCGAGTGTTTCACATACCTCAACAAAGCACTGGAGTCGCCAATCTCACCAATCGTTGTGCTCGCGTCAAATCGGGGCATGGCAACCATTCGTGGTACCGATGATATTGTCGCGGCTCACGGGATCCCTCCCGACTTTCTGGCCCGTCTCCTCATCATCCCCACCACACCCTATGATGCAGAGGAGATCCAACGGATTGTACGGATCCGAAGCTCCACCGAGGGGGTCTCAATTACCGACGCAGCCATTGACAAGATTGCGGAACACGGGGTGCGGATCAGCTTGCGGTACTGCCTGCAGCTTCTGACACCCGCAAGGTGAGCGGCCAATTGCCAGACCCCAGACCTGCAGGGGACACTCTTCAGCTAACAACGACAAAGCATCCTCGCACGAGTGAACGGCCGCAGTCAAATTGACGTCCAGGATGTTGCCGAATGCGAGGACCTGTTCCTCGATGCTCGGCGCAGCGCAGCCCTGCTCAGCAGTGAGACAGGCAAGGGATTTCTGCCTTGAGAGCATTGATGTATCCGGTCCACAGACCTCTCTGCACGCCTCGTGCGCAGACTCGTCATATTTCTAATTTCTCTAACAAGAACCGGTGTTCAGCGATGATACAAATGGGATTGATGGTCATGAGGGAAAAGGCTGGTTGGGAGTCGGGGTGTGCGTTGATCTGGTCCAGGGACAAGGTGTCTAGCTGGTCGTCCGTTTGCCATCTAAGACAGTGCACCCTCTCACTCGGATTCACGTTGCTTGCTGAGATTAAGACAGAAAAAAAAAAGTAAGATCACGTGGATTAGAGAATGGAAAAGCGTGCGGATTGCCGTATTTCGGCTGACATAGTCTTTGTTTCCAGCTTCAGCATTCCAGCGGCAGCCCACAACTGCCGCACCAACTGCTGCGCATTCCGATGGCCGTTGTCGTGGTTGCGAAGCATTTAATGCAATGTATTGTGCTGCAAAATCTGTCACTTCGGCCTGGACGCCTGGGAGGGTCACTGCGAACGGAATTCGCAAACGCTGAACAAAGAACTCGCAGTTGGCGCCGTTTCGCTCTCAGTAGTCTCCCGCTCCTCTCCCGAGACAAAGACTTCCCCATTGCGCCCAGCCGATTGCCCCATCATCCTCACCACCACCACCCTCATAATGGGCAGCCAGGAAGCTCAGCCATAAGGCTATTGAGAGGGAAGAGAGCTAGTCTGGTCATTGTCAGGTCGCCCGTGAATTGGTGAAGAGGGGGAAGCATCTCACAAAGCGGACAATCCAACAAGACCTTGGTCGTCATTTGCCCCTACCATGAAGTTGTTGAAAGCCCATTTCCTTCGTGGACCCCAAGCCTCCTCCATTCGCTTCACCCATTGCTGAAATTCGACTGGCGGTAACCGCTCACCTCACGGGCAGCGACCACTGACCGACTCTGGGCCGACAGGACTCACCGAACAATCCCATTCCCCCCTGAATCTGGGACTTGTCAAGTCGGTCTGACTTGTCTCCTGCCTCCTCCCAGCTGTTCGAATTGCGATCCCGTTTGCCCCTCAGCCGGCAGGTCTTTTGCAAAATGACAGACGTAGCCACCAATCCTGCCCCTTCCTCTGCCCCTTCCCCTTCTCACCCACTCACTCCTCCTCATGCTCTCACGTCACCGACCAGCACTCATGCCATGTCTACAAGATCTAGCGGCGGTCTTGCGAGACAGCAGCCACCGTCTGAGCATGAGCAGCGACCACAAGAGCAGCAGCAGCAGCAGCAACAGTTCACCCAGCCCAATTCGCCCCCACGAGAAGCCCACGGGCTCCCTTCAGTTCCCGGGCGTATCACCAGGAAGCGGGCCCAGTCCATCAACATTGAAGAGGCAAACCATCCCAGGATTGAAGGGCTGACCATCCGGTCCCCAGCGCTGGTGGGCACACCTCCGCCTTCAGCTACCTCGACGGACCTTATATGCATCTGCCCAGCGCCACCAAAGGTCCCAAGACCTCGCAACGGTATGTTCTACCATTAATCTACAATTGTGTGTTCAGCCCTTGCACGGCGTATTCTGTTGTTGTCTTCCTGACGCTGCTGGTATCCCGTTCCCTCTCGTCTGTCCCTGAGACGCAACTCGGGCCTCATCTTCTTTGTTCTTCTGAGTCACAAGTTACTGTGACAACCCAAGAATCATCATTGGCTGATGTGTAGCAATTTCTGTGTTTTCCTGTGAACAGCCTTCATCCTTTACCGCCAACATCATCAAGCCGGTGTGGTCTCCAAGTATCCCGGCCTAGCAAACCCGGATATCTCCAAGATCATTGGTGAGCTGTGGCGTGAGGAGACCGAGGAGGTCAAGAACTACTGGAAACGTCTTGCAGAGGAAGAAAAGGCCCGACATCAGCGCCAGTATCCACAGTACAAATACCAGCCTCGCCGCGGCGGAAAAGGTGGACCATCTGCCAGACCTGCTTCTGCGTTGGGGGAGGATCCAGGACGGTGCCCAAAGTGCCAGGGACGGTATATCGCGACGCCTAGGACCCCTTCGACGCCCTTCATGCCGGGTGGCCACCACGGGCACCTGTTGGGCCCATCTGCAATGCAGCCATTTATTGCCAATAACCCGCGGGTGATTGAGCAGATCCCGCAGCACCACAGACCTATGATGGAGATGGGGCCTCAGCAGCATGGAGGAGATCCTCGCCGCGTGTCGTACTATCCACAGAACCAAGAGCAGCTTCGAATGATTGAGGAGACCTATGACGGGATGTCCCCTCAAATGTCAAAGAGAAGGACCGCACATGATGACTATGATGTGATGTCGCCGGCGGACGCAAAGCGACGGCGCGTTGGCGACCGCGGTCGCTCACCTGATCGCTCGATAGCTCCTTCGCAACATCCACAGCACCACCACCAACAAGGCATCTCATCTCCTGTCAACTACGCTGCCCACCACTCAGGAGGCCGGCGAGCCTCTTCCATGAGCAGCAGTGTTTACGCTGGAACGCCAGGAAGCAGCACATTTGGCCCAGGCCCCATGGCTCCCCTTCCGCGTCCACGCCTGCCCACAGGCCCGAGCAGCTTGCAGCAAGACAGCACAATGATGGCTCCGCCTCCTCGCCCGCCTCGACAATTCAGTACCGGTGCACCACCGCCATCCGCAGGCCATGCCGCCCGCGCCAACTCCACGTACGACGAGTCTCTGACACTGGCACCTCTGCAAATTCCCACGTCGCCCACACAAGCCTCTGATGCCAGCGGCGCCCGAACGCTCTCAGGCGGTGGAGGCACTGGCCTTGGAATCATGAACCAACAACAAGGGCTGCCAAGGGACAGCCAGGCGAGAGGCATCGAAGCAATGGTGATGAGCATTCCATACATGAACAAGCTGGATGTCTTGAGGAAGATCAGCCCTCCTCTGGGGCCACCTGCACCAGGCAGCCCACTTGTCGAGACGAGGGGACCGGTGATAGCAATCGAAGGGGCAAACACGGCATTGATGCGGGAAGTCATGCCCGTGATCGAGAGGGCTTTGAGACAGTCTGGGGAGTGCGAGACCAAGATCTGGACGGACTCATCCTCAGCACATCAAGCGGTCCTGTCCGATGCCCGTGACTCTGGAAAGCAAGGCGGCGGTGAGGATGCTGAGATGAGTGGTGCACAAGAAAAGGACAACGGCAACACTGAAAGCCGAAGTGGCAGCCTTGGCAGCGGCACAGGCTCAGGCACAGGCAGTGTCAAGCAAGATGCCAGTGGAACTGTTGGTTCTCGGTCACGGGCGATGGGAACATTCAACTACCTGCAGACAATCATGGAGTGGCACACCAAATCAGCCGAGATCATCAAGCACATCACGACCAAGCAGTCCGCCTCTTCTCCATCGTCCACGTCGCCCAAGCCCCTCCTCCCCGTTGCGCTCATACCCGATGGGTTCAGTCTCACACTCTCCGACAGGTTTGCATCCACGGTGGCTATCACGGACCCGTACTCGCCCGTGGATCACTGGCAGTGGATGGCAACACTGTGGCGGGGCATCGTGGGACCGGACCTGGTAGTGTACATACGAGCCTCGACGTCAGAGGAGCTGGCGAGGAGCGGTTCCAGCGCGGTTGAGTACCGGTCCCCTGGTATTATGATTGTGAGGGTCGACGCCGAGAAGGGGACAGTGGACGAAAAGACGGAGAGGAGGCTGGCTTTTGAGGTGATGGAATGGGTCAGAGCGGGGAGCTTCAGAGACGGGTATCCCTTCGGAGACGAGTGATTGAGTGATCACAAGCAGCATGTAGTGTAGTCTACAAAAGGGTGTCATAGGAAAAGACAGGGGAGGAGCGACGATTGGGTGTAGGGTGCAGACGGGACTGGTGGTGACGATGATTGGGATGGAGACAGGCGATCTTTCGTCATCCCATTCATGTGAACAGGCTACGGATGTATTTAAATTCGCTTTCCTTACTGTAGCTATTGCAAGGCTCAAGAATAATATTGTTCAAAATCGAAGGCACTTCGGCATTGCATTGCAGCATCTCTTGAGATCAAATCGAGAGGTGACAGGGGGACGGCAGTCTGCGGTGCCCGCGCTTACATAAGGAAGCTCTCTCAACCGGCGTTGCAGCCTCAGGCACCCGCTTCATTTTGCCGAAGACGTCGCAGCTCCGTTCCGGACCAAGTTCGTCAATTGAAATCTCGACGACCTCCGATCCAAGACCCTCCCCCCACAGTCAACATGTTGTCGAGACAAGCCCTGCTCCGCTCAGCTCGTGCTGCAGCTCCCTCGCGGGCCATTGCCTCGCAGGTCCGCTTCTACGCCGCCCCCGCCGCCACCGAGACCGTCAAGCCTCCCGTCGCCCTGTTCGGCCTCGATGGCACCTATGCCACTGCCCTGGTACGTCACCGCGCCGAGTCGTCCCCGGCGCAGAGGGGATGATGCCTCAATTGGGAGATGGAAGACTTGCAATTGATGCGCCGAGGCCGCGGGCAAGCCCAGCAGAGTGCATGGAAGCTAATGCGTCATTTTGCCATAACAAACAGTACACCGCGGCCGTCAAGTCCTCCTCGCTCGACCCGACCGCCTCCGCCCTGAACAAGCTGGGCGGCCTGGTCTCCCAGGATGCCAAGCTGGCCACCATCCTCGAGGCCCCCACGCTGACCCCCGCCGACAAGTCCGCCATCATCGCCGAGCTCGAGAAGACGGCCGGCACCAGTCCCACCGTCAAGAACTTCCTCCAAACCCTGGCCGAGAACAACCGCCTGTCCCTCCTTGGCGGTGTCTGCACCAAGTTCGGCGAGCTGATGAGCGCTTCCCGCGGCGAGGTTGAGATGACGGTTACGAGCGCTACGGTATGTGTGCTAGCTTGTGAGGTGGAGGCACGATGGCTACGACGTGCATATTCAACGAAGCACATTCAGCAATGGCGTCATATCCTAGGGAAAGGATTGTTTGAGTTTGAGATGGGAACATTATGCTGACGCATTTCCACGTTGTAGCCTCTGGACAACCGGACCCTGAACAGACTTGAGACCGCTGTGTCCAAGTCCGCCTACGTCGGCCAAGGCAAGAAGCTCAAGGTCACCAACGAGGTAGGAGAATGACATGGAACCGTCTAGATTATATCCCATATGCTGACGCGACTAGGTCAATGCTGACATCCTCGGGGGCCTGGTTGTTGAGATTGGCGACCGGACCATCGACCTCTCTGTCTCTTCTAAGATCGCCAAGATGAACAAGCTCCTGACTGACACTCTGTAAATTACTTCTTTTGTGTGAGACGGACGGGGGCGAGGAAAGATGACGATGGGGGGTGCATGGGATTACCAGTACGCCGCCGGGCTAGGGATACTGGCCAGCATCTGTTGTTGAATTGAGCCAAAATAGAGAGACCATTTATTCCACCTTGCAGTGTTGCCGTTTAGGCTTCTCCCGTCATCTTTACCGCGTAGCATTGCGGAGTGTGACGAGTACAGGGAAATGCAAGGACACTTCAAAATCGGCAGGAGTTTCACTATCCAGTGTGCTTGAGCTACGAGGCTGCGACAAAGCACGGTTTGGTATGGCATCGCAAATGTCATGGTGCAGCAATGACTTATACCTGCTAAGATCTAAGTCCTCGTCGTGTCATAATCAACACATGCTGGAGTCTATGACAGTCGAGTCTGCAGCATATCGTGAGCCCCAGCAGGAGCCTATCCCGTACATGCCTGGGAAGGAAACGCCTGGCCCATGAGCACTCTACCCAGCACTGCATCCATTAAGTTTTGCACCTTTGGTTATGCCAGCCCTGACAAGCACAAAACCGTATTCCCCAACGCCAGCTTCAAGAACACAAACATCCGAACCGCGCCTATCGTACAGCCCGCGCCAGATCAGTCACTACGCAGCATGCTGTCCACCAGGTCTCCAAGCGGGCCCCAGAAGTCCTTTCCGGTCGCCAAGTTGTGCTCGTCGATGAAGAGCACGTACTGCTTGAAGCTGGTGTTCAGGTGGGGCTCGAGGCCGAGCTCGCGGATGACGGGGTAGTGGTGGCAGTAGATGTGGGCGTAGACGCGGTACATGCGCTTGAAGATCTGGCGGACGAGGGACGGGAAGGTCTTTGGGAAGGGCACGCCGATCCGGCTGGGCATGACGGCCTCGTCGTCGATGCTGCTCTGGACCCAGGTCATGAGCTGCTCGATGTAGGCCGGCGCGGGCATCTTGGTGGGGCGCTTGTAGTTCTCGTTGTCCTGCCAGAGGTACTCGAACTCATCCGTGGCCTTCATCTCTGGACACGACTGTGGCGAGCAAAACTCTGTGATGGCGCCGTATAGCAGGTTGATCTGGTTGTAGAAATCCACCACTTTCCAGTCGAGGGTCAGTATGCGGTCGAGTCGTTGCGCGCGGTGCGGTGCAGTGCAATGCCATGCCATGTAATGAGGTGCTTACTGTTGACAGCGTACCACTCATTCTCATCCTCCCCCTCAGGCAGCTTCACGATCTTGCGTAGGCTGCCGCCTCCCAGAGTGGCCTCGGCATATTGTCGCAACTGGTAGCTGGTTGTTCCCTGCTTGCCGCCGGGTCGCGGTCGGAACTGGTTCCGCCTGTTGTTGCTTCTGTCTGAACGTAAGCCTGTGGCTCTCCTTTGTGTACGGTCTTTAGGCTGTCGGTCTGATCAAGGCCCATCGCGGATCGGTACGAAACACTCTGAGTCGAGCATGGGGGAAAGGAGCGACATACACGGTGGCGATAAAGGAAGTCATCGTGGTTTTGATTGTCGCGGGACACGAGTCGGGGATGGGTAGAGTTGGGCTTCACAACAGTCCAATGTCAGTGGGGCCGCTGCAAACGGGGACTCTCATCCAGTGCGCCTGTCCGATGTTCGATCATACCTGAGTTTCAGCTGACTGGCGCGGTTAGGCCTTGGACACACTACCTATGTCTCCAAGTCGGATGAGAATAAAGGGCCTGTCTGGTGTTTTGGTGGTGAGATCGGAATGTGGTCGGGTCGCAAGCTGAGGACCTGGAAAAGCTACTGAGCTATGATGATAGAATGAATCAACAAAACAGCATGCGTTGCCGTTGCCGCGGCGCGTTTGCATGAGCCATGGAAATTGGGCAGCCCGGGTTCAGGGGCCTAGAATTAGCGGTGGTCATAGCGCACTCCAGAGCCTCGGGCTGCGGTGGATGGAGGTCTCATTAGAAGCCGTGGTGGATTCTCGGTTCGCACGTATCTAGCTCACACCTGACATACATTCAACTGCTCCCACCACTTTCGAACCTATGCAGCCTTCTAGTCGCGTGGAGCACTCACATTTTCACAGCCATCATCACGAATTGAGGATGCCTGTCGTATCCTGGCTCCCTAGACCATGTTCTTCCCTCCGCGACTCACGCTTCCGAGATGTCCGTGGTGGAGTAGCATGCGAATTGGATCAACCAGCCCGTGATGCACCCCGGATTCTCCGCATTTCTGTCTGCCGGCTGAATTAGCAGATTTGAATAGCCTCAATCCAATTGGGGGCCCGGGCTAGTCGTCCAAGTAGACACTTGCAAACTCTAGATATTAGTTAGTATGTTCGTCACCCCTCGTCCTTGGTTGCCGATCGATCCATTCCCTCGGGTCAACGATGCGCGAATGGAATCAGCTCAACAGCTTTCGCGGCTCCAGCATAGACGGGCATCCGGATATTAGATTGCACGGGACGGACTGTCGTTGCAAGTTCAACGAGCTATATCTCATTTTCTTAACTATTGTCGACCTCTCCTGACATGACAATTTTGAAGCCCTCTCGTCTCACATGACAATCTGTGTTGTACATTTGCTCTTATTGTCTTGTACCCTACTTGACTAGCTTTTCCAATCTGGCTTTCCTTGTTCTCTCCAGCCTAGCAGTGTCACTTATACCCAAGGGGAAGTCAGAACTCGGTTGCCACTCGAGACCATACCTCTCTGGCAGCCTTTGCTTTGTCCAGTCGAAAAGAAGACATACCTTCATGCGCGATGCATAGCCTCAGGGTGCTAGTGCCCTCTTTCCTTCTTGCCTTGGTTGAAGCCGCATCACCCATACAAAGACAGCAAGTAGTTCAAGCGTTCAACGTCCGTCGAAATGCGAATTCAAACACAACGCCCCTACAAGTTGGAAATGGCAACTTTGCGTTTGGCGTGGATGTGACGGGACTTCAGACCTTCAAGCCTTTTGCAACTATGTCCACTTGGGGTTGGCACAACTCCTCTTTACCAACAACCACGAACCAGACTTCTGTAGACGGTGAGGCCAGTCCACCATTACCTCCCACATGCGCGCTTCATGCTGATGTATATAAGATTATACTGGACTTGACTGGTGGACTCCACCGCTTGATTTCTCTGATGATGGGCGACTCGTAAACTACGCACAGCCGAACCCTGCTGAGAACGATATATCGACTTGGTTGATCCAGAATCCCCAACGGCTGAATCTTGGGAACATAGGATTCTGGTTTGGCGGTGAGAATGTTACCGAAGATGACCTTGAGGACGTCTCACAAGTCCTTGACCTGTGGACCGGAACGATCTCCTCCAGCTTTACATACAATGGAAGCAAGGTAACGGTTGAGGTACGGGCAGCGCCCGATACTGATACTGTCGGTGTCAGCGTTGAGTCTGATCTACTCTCCACCGGCCACCTCGGTTTATTCTTTGATTTTCCATACTCGGACGTCAACAAGTTTGATGCTCCTTTCGTGGGAGTGTGGAATGCTACAAGCAACCACTCAACATCCCTTGAAGCAGTGGAAAATCAGGCCATCATCCACCACCTTCTTGACGACGCTAGCTACTCCTTCACGGCGCAGTGGGAAGGCGACGGGGAGATCACGGAACCAGACGATGGCACTCACCGATATCTCCTTACGGTCTCTGCATCAAGCCAGTTGAGAATGACCGCGACCTTCTCTCCGGATGCAAAGACAGCTCAGACATCGCTTGACGATTTGATAGCCGAGTCGGGGTCTTGGTGGGAAACGTATTGGAACTCTGGAGCTTTCATAGATCTGACCTCTGTTGACACGGCAAACGCGACTGAGCTACAGCGGCGAATCATCCTCTCGCAGTATCTCCTGGCCGTAAACTCGGCATCTTCCTTCCCATCACAGGAGTCCGGGCTTGTCAACAACGGATGGTACGGCAAGTTCCATCTCGAGATGGTATTTTGGCATCTTATACATTTTGCCCGCTGGAACCACTTTGACCTGGTATGGCGAAGCGTACCAAAGATGTACGACCAGTTTCTTCCATCCTCATTTGAAACGGCCGCCGAACAGGGCTACAAGGGGGCACGCTGGGGCAAGATGACCGACCCAAGCGGGCGCAGCGCACCGGGAGAAATCAACTCCTTGTTGATCTGGCAGCAACCCCATCCGATGTACTTTGCCGAGTTAGAATACCTCTCATTCCCCAACGACACGACTTTGGAGAGGTGGGATGAGGTACTCACAGCGTCAGCCGATTTCATGGCGTCCTTTGCTTGGTTCAACGACTCAACTGGTGTTTACAATCTTGGGCCGCCGATATACCCCGTGTCAGAAAACACAAATCCAAATGCGACAATCAACCCGACTTTCGAGCTGGCTTACTGGCGATTTGGGCTTGACGTTGCTATCAGGTGGAAGGACCGTCAGGGACAGTCCGTCCCTGATGACTGGATCACCGTCAGAGACAAGCTTGCGCCTCTGCCTGTGGTTGACAATACATATCCTGTGTACGAGGGTATTCCGAACATGTGGACCGACAATGCAACCACTAATGATGTGAGTAATATCAGCAATCAATTCAGCTCGTGCTTTTTCCATGGGCAGTCTCTCTATGACTGGCAGCCGCTAAAACACACGACCGCAGCATCCGGCAATGGCGGGAATCTACGGCTGGCTGCCGCCTCCAATGAGCGGGCCACCCTTGAACCTGACAATTGTCCAGAACACGGCCGACAAAATCCTGGAGCTCTGGGCCTTGGAGGATTCATACGGATGGGATTTCTCCATGCTGGCTATGAACTCTTTGAGGCTGGGAGACGTGGATCAAGCTGTTGCATACCTTCTCCACCCCGTCTTTCAGTTCGACGACGCAGGATATCCCGTGGGAGGATCTCGTGTCCCAACACCCTATTTTCCCAATGCGGCATCTCTGCTACTCACTGGTATGTATCTGTCCATCAACTTAGCGATGTCTTATTTTATACCCAGAAACGCTTCTGGGAACCACCACTTCGGAACTACAGGAAGTTGCTAACACGAGGCAGCATCCATGATGGGAGGGGGATGGGATGGAGAGCCAGGCCCTCATTTCCCAGAAAGTTGGGATGTAAAGGTTGAGGGGTTCACGCCTGGATTGTAGCCTAGCAGATGTAGAGGCCTGAAGGGGAAAGCCCAATTTTGTAGATTTATCAGACCGGTCCCCTGCATATCGAGAGTGATAAGCATGCCAGTTACATGTTTCAATCCTCGGAAGAATTGTTCACGTTTCCACGACCAAGGTTGAGTGTACCGAAAGTGGCACTATAAGAAACGCGCAAATCACTCTCATTGTGCAGGTTTGAATGGTTTTCGCAAAAGAAAATCCATGTTTGAGGCGCTTGCTGAGGCGCAATGGTCTGAGATGTTCGACCGAAGGTCTAGTTGATCATCATGATACCTCTCATCGCATCATGAGCCAGCCGCCATAAGACCTTCTTGGGGCCCAATAAAGTCGTACGCGTGAATGACTGCCCGAGCATTTCACAATATATTCTGCTCTTGCAGCCAACCGGCAATTAAGACTGGTTGCATCTTTTCTTGCAACCAGCGAGGGCCTCGTCATACGAAGCCAATTCAAAGAAGAATGGCGTCACCCATGCTCTCACACTCGAAGCCAAGAGCAGACAGGTTCTTCTGCTTCTTCTTATCCTTTGTCTTGTCCTCTGCTTTCCTGTCCTTCGCAAGTTTCTCGACCAAGTCGGGATCGGCCTTATCATATCCAGGTGGTGGGTCGTCGTCCTTGTCCAGGTCAATCTCGCCCAGGAGCATTACGTTCTCGCCTCGGACGAGGTACATTCCTCGCTGGTAGTCGGCGTATATTCCTCGCTTTTCTTGCGCGCTAGGATGGTCCGCGGGAACCGCGTCGGGTGTCACGAAGATTCTCTCAACTGTCGACTGCAGGACCAAGTTTGCTGTAGCCCCAATGTTAACTCCATCCCGTTGTGCTGAGCCTGCCCAGTTGAATCACCATACCAAATTGGTCCCAGCTTCGTAGAATCCCCAGCAGTTTCCGACCGTCGCGCAACGCGACCATCAGCTTCTCTGAAGCAGTTGTCAGCTTTGCATGCAACATGAACTGGTCAGCCAGCCAGGATCCTTACTGTCAGTCAGGTCGAGTAGCGATGCCGAGGTCGTGAACATCTGCACGGGCAATTGCTGAGGTGGGGGAGGAGCTCGACCGAGGGTGGGAGGCCCTTGTGGACCGGGGCCTTGAGGAGGAGCTCCGCCTCCTTGGCCAGGAGGATCGTTGAGGGAAAGATGCTCCATTGTTACTTCATGAGCATTGATCTTGGTGTGAAGTATAATAGGAAGGCAGTAAGTCCATGGGTGTGTGAGAAAAGAAACAGAGGAGGCCAGAAGCACACCAAATCGCGGTGGCTTGTGTAGATGTCGTGACGAATATCGAAGGGTCAAGCTCTCATGCAGAAAGTCACCACCTCCAGCTGCTTGGGGTCTGGTCGCGGGTCGCCGTGGGGCTGGCCTCGTTATCGCCGAGGTACGTCACTCTGGATAACGGATCTAAGTTGGCCGATCCTCCGTTTTCCTGGGCTCGTAGCCAATTAAACCTCAAGCCTTGACCGGGAGTGTAGCTTGTGCAGCGAAGTAGTTGAGCCTTGGTCACAATGCCGATAGATCACCCTGACCACCCGCACCCCGGCTGGAGACCTGGATGGAGTATTCTGAGCTCGCCTGCGTTTTCCTCACCTCCCACGCCCCTCTCCCTTTTCAAACGATTGGACGCTTATTTGCGAGCATGACCCGTCAGATCAAGTCTTCTGGAATACCACGGCTGAAAACACTCTGACATTCATACATGCGCATGCACTGTTTTTGGTTGCCTTCTTACCTACCCTCACTCTCTAGAATTTGCTCGTCTCCAGCCACCCTCCAACTACACAATACAATACCGATCTCTTGAGAACCTCTCTTGTTTCTCGACATACACACCTTGCATCTGCTGCCGAGGACCACATAAACTGCTCCCACATATCATCCAGCTCTGTCTAGCAAGAGAGCTCGCCATTACCGTCGAACTCCTTTATTGAACTACACACGACACCTGGAGGAGCCCGAGATCCTCGAGCCCGTTCTCTTAGAAGATCCCACCCAGGTTGACACAGAACCGACTACAAGATGGCTGCGAATTCGGCTGTGTCGGTGCATCATGAGCCCGCTCCTCCAGCCCGCAATGAATCCAAGCGCGAGAGGAAGCGCCAACTTCTGCATGATCGACTGCAGCAGATGTCCGAGAACTTCTCAAGAGGTCGCGATAGTGCCTACCGCGAGCAATTACAGAAGATCCAACTCGACACCAACCTCATCATGCGGGTTGACCCCTACTGCGAACGCCCTCTCGAGGCCCTCGACCTAGAGCAAACCGATCCAGCACTGCTTGGAAATACAGACCCTGCTACTGCTCGAACTCTGCTAGAGATGGCTGGTCCAAGGTTTCGAGACTTTGTTCATGACATAGAAGATCTTGTCGAGGAGCGCGACTATGAGATCACCAAGCAAAAGGTTTGTATTTTCAATTGACGCTGGACTGCTGTCGCAAGACACTTCTGTGCTAACAAATCCGCCCAGGCTGAATACGACCGCAAATGCCAGGAGCATCGAAATGTTTACAACTACAAAGTCCTCCAGGCAAGACGAGAGCACCATTCGCTAGCCTCCACCGTCCGCGATCGTTTGATCAATACCATAGCAAGCAAGAAATATCGCCTCAGCAAAGAAAAGGAGGCGCTCGAGATCAGCGATGCATCCGCATTACTCCTGCACCCGAATCAATTTAGCATGACCAACCCTGCCAGTCCGGGAGGGACGCATGGCAAGAGGGCCACCCGACTTAGGAGAGAGATGGAAGAAATGCCCGGGTTCTCGGAGAACAAGAAGAGAAAGAGGAACGCCAATGACGACGATGGCTCACCAGTGCCCCAGCGGCGAAATCTGGATACGAATAATATCACCCCCGTTTGGCAGAGTGATAGGCTACGCTTCGGGAAGAGCACCGGCCCAATTTACAGCATAGACAAGCTCTTCACCGACAAGGAGCTGTCAATGACATACAACAGCGCTGCGCTTGCTGCTCACAAGTACATGCTCCGGCACAAGTCCAAGGATGGCGTGGTGTCATCGCCTTCGGAAAGCGGCCCCGACGAACATGAGGAAGGTGAGGACGGCACAGAATCCGTCCCCTCCGCGCCCGTCATGGAGCGCCAGGTATCGCATGCGACCAGAAGTACGCGAGGCGGGACACACAACCCCAATTTCTACGACAACAAACTGGTGGGAATAGAAGCACTTGCCAACTTTGAGCTGCCCGGCAATCTTGAGAGGCTTGACGCACAGGAACCCAAGCTTCCACCGATCGTTCCCGCCCCCTACAACAAGGCAAAGCCCATGACCGAGGCCAGTGGTCCAGCTCCTCTGGCCATAGACGACGCTCTTGCGGACTTGCAAGCCATTTCTGTGCTGCGTCAGTACGAGCAACTTCACGGCGTGGGCTCAAATTTCGACGTCCCCAACGGCGGTCGAAAAGTGCTAGAGGCTGTTGCTGCAGGCCCTCGGGAGGAGAAATTTGTTGCCTACCTCCAGGGAGATCGGCCAAGCACAGACGACCTCCGTGTAGAACTCAAAGTTGAAGTAAGCAATGTGCGCAGCGAGCCAGGGCCAAGTTCTCTGGCACCGGCTATGGCTGGTGTTCCTATGAGCCGCCAGAACTCGGGTGGAGTTGCAATGAGCCGTCAAGGAAGCAACACTAGAAGAGGCAGACGAGGCTGAGCAATCCACTCGATCCAGACTGGTGAGGGAGTGTGGACGCTCCAAGCAAGCATAAGAAAGTTTGTTCCACTGAAGAGGCATACACATGCATTGAATAAACTGCGCTAGATGAGTTACGTTTAAGCAAAACCGATTATCCCTCGGAATTACAAGATCAGTCTGTCGCTTAATAGTGCCATAACTACTGCCAAACTTTTTATGGCCCGAAGACTAGTGTTCTGACCTCGATACTCTCGCGCCCTTCTGCATCAGGATGAGTCCTTGGATCCTCAAAGGCTGTATGAGCAAGCCTACCACCCTGCACCTTGGAACCCTCCTTCAGAGCCTCACTGTCGAAGCACTCCAGCAATAATCGCTCGTCACCAGTCATACCACTCAAGTAATTCCACTTCTGGTTTGGGTTGGCCCTGATGGCAGCTGTGAATCCAGTGTAACCGCTGTTATATCGGTGCTCGACGGGAATGATATCAGCATCCTCGACGCTGTACGATGACGCAAAGGCCAGGGGGAACGACTCGACGGGCTTCTTATTCAGCGGTCGCCATACGTTGATGATGCGGTACCTCCCCTGCAGCAGCTTGTCGGCCTCGTCGCCCAGGTGCCTTTTGACACGCATCTCGGACGAGGCGGCGGTCTGGTCGATGTGCGTTCTGGTGACAGGGGCGCGCTTTGCGTTGGGGTTCGCCCGGCGGACGGTGTGGTCGAAGAAGACGACCTTATTCGCGCCGGGGATGTTCTTCAGAAGCAGCTCCTCGAGCTCTGGGTAGTAGTTGGCTTCAATGGATGCGTCGTCGGTGAAGTCCTTCTCCTTGGACTCCGGGACATTGCGGATGACCTGGAACGCATCCTTGTCCAGGCTGTAGTCGGCTTCGCTACCCCTGATGTCGTGGATGAGGGTGTCAACCACCGCGTCTGTAAAGTTACGCTGCGGTAGGCCCTCTGGTGGCGTGTCGACGTGGTTAAAGGGCTTGGAGCCATCGGCAGGCGGGCTGAAGTAGTTGAGCTTCGCCGTGACCGGTCCGCGAGGAACGTTTGATGTGATGGCCATTATTGGCACTATGATCTTTCTGGGGGTGGGTATATGTGGATGATGTGCACTGATGGAAAAAGAGTTACAGTTCAGTCCTAGTAGGCAGAGGACGTTGTTGGGTTTCTGACGGGAAAGACTTTGGACTTGAAGTTTAGGGTGGACAGGAAGGTGAGGGTGTAGATATTAGTGTTGCTAGTTCAATGTTCAGTATCGAATGGCATCAGATCCAAGCCAACGACGAGCATTCAAGTGCAATATATACGTGAGCCCTCACATCAGACCTGACAAATCAGTCACGGCCAATTCGGCGGTTGGTGTGTATTTCAATTGCAAATAAGGTCGTAACTTTTGCAAGAGAATTGATCACGTCATTGTCAAGGGCGCCCTCACGAGGAGGGCGTCGAGGTTGGAGAAGCGTGCGTCCCAACTTGGGCCATGCTAGAAAGGCGAGGATTGACTAATGGAATATGACTTTGTGGTACGAGCAACGATTACTCAAGCATTCGCTGGATATGCAGTATTAGAAATGCTCGCCGCGGGCTCTGCCGCTATGACCGGGTTCCTTCAGATATTCATTCCCCGGATTATCGACGAGTGAGGTCATGCCGCACATAGTAATGGCGGCGTTAGGCATCCAATGGCTGGCTGACCAAGTGAGGAAGATCATTTCGCCTCCCCATGAACCAATGAACAGGACTGCAAGGCAGCAAGGGAGCGGCGGAGGAAAAGCGGGACAAAACGTGGGCAGCCGCCAAGGGTCCGTTTTCGGCCAGTTCGCTGAAGAACCATGGTGCAGGGTACAAAATACATTGCTCGGCTCCTCTAGTGTCCTGTTGTACCCTGCCTGCCTGCGCGCGGCTGGCCCATAAAATGTGGCCCCTGGCAACCAGCAGGACTGGAGCGTGTAAACAAGGCCTGCTGGTAGGAGCTTCCCAGTCCCGTCCTGTGAGTTCGTGAATTCGACCTACGCCAGATCACACACGGTCGCCCGCACCCGCGCCCACACCCACGCCCACGCCCACGCCCCTTCGCACTGTCTCCCTGGTAACAACGCGTCAACCGCAGGCCACTGAGACCCTACCTTTTGCTATTCATCTGTTTTAGCTCTTGATATTCCAAATGCGCTTTGTATGTCGAGACATCGCCGGCGATCATATCGAGATTTCGCCGAGATGTCGGGCTTCGAAATCGAGTTACCTTCGTCGCCCGACCCCTTGGGCGACGAGTCGATAGTCATTCCGCCCGGTTCCGTCGCGCCGCCGCCGCCGTCTACCACGCGTCGCCCTTTCCAGAGCGCAGCCTCGTCCCGATTCTCCGCAATCCCAGGAACGTCGCCTCGAAAGCGCATGTTCGCCCTCGATGTTGGCAACGAGATCACCCCTCAAACAATCTACGTCACCGTGGAGGCTGGCCCGGACGGCAACCCCATAACGAAGCCTGGCGGTGCTGGCAGCGGAGGTGCGAATGTCAGGCGGCTCCTGTTTGGCTCACCAACTCCCCAGCCGAGCCCGCGTCGAGGAGCGCGCACGACTACGACAACCGTGCCGCTCCGAGGCTTGACGGACGATGAACGCGACCCGACACCGCAAAGACGTCGGCGCTCGTCAGGGAGACCTGGCACACCAGCGACAGCCGGCGCCAAGAGGAAGAAGAAAGGCACCCCAACGCCTAAGGCGACGAGGAAACCACGAGGCACACCTGTTGCTAGCAGTGACGCTCTGCAATCAGAAGCGCCCGCCACGTTAGAGAAGCCCAGGAGGGGTAGGCCGCCCAAGCGCAAAGCAGAGACTGCACCCTCAGACCACAACACACATGCCCCGCCAGAAGCTTCGGCAACCAAGAAGCCAGGTCGAAAACGCCGGAGGTCGACCCTGGCGGATGACACTGACGAGCTCACCACCACTGGCATCAACTTCGAGCCTCAGACCTACGACCGGCAACCTTCACAGAATGCAGACCTCACCCAAGATCTCTTACCAAATCAAGCAACTGGAGATGGGGATGCTGGGTATCAGGATGAGGGCGATGAGGAAGACCCATTTCTGGCCCAAGTATCAGACCCGCCTCGCGATGGGCAACCCTCTTCGATAGCAGGACAGGCCATGGAATTGTCTGAGCCCGCTGATCAAAACGGATATGAGCAGGATTCTCAATTGGGAGACCAAGGACCGCTTCCAGGCGAGTCGGACGACTACGCTCCAATGATGGACTTCGATGATAGAAGCGACGTGGAGCCACACTATAGCTTGCCTCCGTCTTCAATTGCGCAAGTCGAACATGGAGCACTGGAGTTGGAAGACCAAGGACCTCTGCCCGGCGAGTCCGATGATTATGCCCCTATGATGGATCGCGCTGAAGGGAGCGATATACAATCACATCCCAGCGAAGCTACACCCAGAGCTTCGCGGCATATCGGGCACGAGCCCATGGAACTAGAAGACCAAGGACCTCTACCGGGCGAGTCCGATGACTATGCGCCTATGGTGGACTATGACGATAGAAGTGATGTCGAGTCCAATCACAGCTTCCGACCAGCCAGGAGTGAGGACGGGATAGACAATACCGTGGACCCAGACACATTCACCATGATCGGCATTGAGACAATGCCGTCTTTCCAACGGAGCAGGGGTGCACCGACGTCGGATCTGCCCGAGATAGGAGAGACGACAAGCTTGTTCATCAATAAGACACTAGAATCGCTGAGACAAGAAATAGTTGCGACCGATGAAGAGAACGATGAGGTCGACTTGCTTGGCTCCAGGGAGCAGACACCTGCTGAGGCCGAACCGGAGAGGCCGTATGACATTCCATCTGCGAAGGAACAGAGCCTCCCTCAAAAGAGAAGCCAAGTGCCACAGTTCATAGCAAAGCAGTCTCCTGAACACGCCTCGCGACCTCCAAGAGCGAGTACTCCACGGGACATCACCATACAAGAGCCACAACAGAAGAACAGACAATCTCCTGCCCAACCCCTCCGAGTGCAGGGCGACAACAGCATCACAGGACTGAGCTCCGACGAATTGAACGCCGACGAGGACTCTTTCTCAGACATTCCGGAAGAAGTCTTTGCAGCTGTAGAGCCCCAAAAAGTGCCGCACTTTTCAAGAAGTCCTAGTGAAGATGAACTCAGCATGGCTGTGGGAGACGCTCAAGATTTGGCGCCGAGCGTGGACTACAGTCACGAAAACGTACCAGTCGAACCAGGGAACAGCGACCCTCCCGAAAGCGCGCAGTTCCCGCCAAACCACCTCGGCCGCGGCGGAACCGACGATGTCGACTTCCTCCAGCGCTCTGCGTCCCGCTCCGCCCAGTCAGCGAGACGGTCCAGCCAGGCTACGCAGAAGAGTGCGCCACCCCACCCCACTCGCTCTCTTTCAGACTCCAACCGTTTGTTGACTCCTCCAGATGAGCCGACCCCTTCCAGCGATCAAAGCATTCCCGCAATCAATCAACCTCATGAAGAGCAAAGTGTATTTATCGACCACGATGAAGAGATAGGATCTTCCCCGCCAGAAATCACAACCTTCGATCAAGAGGATGAACAACCACAAAGCTCGCGGCGAAGCTCGGACACGCCCGCGAACCCACCTCCCTCGATCCATCTGCAGCCTGTGCAAGCAAGGGAAGCCAATGCTGCAGTATTTCCCTCCCAGTCGGCCGGCCCACGACCATTTCTCTCCCCCATTGTGCGCGTTGGGGAAAGATTGCAGAACATCTTATCCGATCCTCCCTCTCCATCTGCAAGAAGTAGTGTCCTGGGGAGTCCTTTCAAGGGTTCCGTCAGGAAATCGAGTTTGGACGGGCCGTCAGACGAAGAGGTTGTGCACAGGGATACGTCTTCGAATACCACATTGCAAAATCCTGCAGCACAGATCGAATCACCCAAAGGCTCATGGGCTCAGTCTCTGTTTTCACTCAGCCATTTGAAAAGCCTTGTTACAGAAAGGGCACAGAAGATAACTTCTCCCCAGGTTAACGTCACGCAAACTTGGGAGGATCCTTTTGGGCCGTCGTCCCCTACTAAGGACCGAGGTGGAAAGGCTCGCAACTCGGCCTTCATGGATCGAATTAGGCAGGCATCACGTGAAGGTAGTGTGCACAGTAGCAGGGCAAGCATCGCGAGAGCCACTATAGGAGATGCGGACGACAGAAGCTTCTCAGGCGACCCAGCGCCTCGAGGGCCGAGCAGTAACTGGAAGGGTGACAGCTCACAGAAACCTGGTCTGTCTGGTCAGGACATCTTCGCCGGCCAACTACATGCTGGATTGAGCAACGGATGTGACGGGGCGGCAGAGGAAGAAACAGAAGCAAGGATTATAGACCGATTACCAGAAGAGCCTCGTACAGATGATACCCTGCTTCAGCCAGCCGAGGATCAAGCACCGGAAACTGGAGGCGTTCAGTACCCGATACTGCATGATGAAGCAGCTCAAGAGGGAGAGGACCAGACTCGACCGGAAGAGGATGCAATGCAGCTTGACGAGGCGCCGCTTGATGGGGACGGTTCTGAAGATGACGATGATGACGTCTGGGCCATTGAGGCAGACAGGACAGCATCCTCTCCGACAGCTCAAAAGCGGGCGAACGAATCAAACAACGAGTCATTCAATGCGTTTGCAAGAAGCGGGCTGTCAATCGATTGGGGAACGCGAAGCACCATCTCCCAAAACCTGCCTCCTGGCAGGAGCCCAGCTTTCAAACAGTCAATGCGTGGCGTTCCTCAAGACGCGCCCGAGACTTTGGAGGACTACTCACTTCTCAGTCTTCACAGTGGAACTTCCACCCAACCATCAGCGAAGAAGCCCACACCGGAAGCTCAGCAGCCGCCGAAGAGGGTAGATTTGTCAGACTTCTTCTCTTCGTCCCCCAATTTCATTGAGCGGGAACGACGGGCCAAGACAGCATTCAAGGCTGGTTTCAATGCCCAGCATTCGGCTGAGGGTCGTGCCACTTCGCCAGAAAGAACACATGAGACCCAACATTCGCAGCTCCCGCTCCAGGGGCAGCTGTCATCAGATGATCAGCTCTCAGATGAGCTGAAGTCACCGGCAGCGGGAGGTAGCCAGCACGTTGGGCACGATGCAACGGGCCAATGGTCATCTACGCCCACGCCGGAACGAGCGCGACTTCCACAGCAGCGGTTTGCTCCCCGCCATCCAAATAATGACGCAGCTTTATTCGAAAATTGGGAGGTTTCTTCGTCCAGAGCACCAACGGAACGCTTATACCTGACGGATCCCATAAGTGACGCGCAGCCGAGTTCTCCGCAGGTCATTGAGCGACCGAGCACTCCTCAGGATCCCGAGGAGTCCACGTATGACGCTCCAACACTCAAGCCACTCCCTGAGCCGACCATGTCACCGTCAAAATCTTGCTTAAGATCTCCATTGAAGCCCAAAACGCCCGGACGTGTCGTGGAGTTCACGAGCAGCACCCTCTCACCAATGGCACAAGGCCAGGCGCGAGCTGAAGCCCAGAGCAAGAACCGGATCACTTTGGCTCGTCCCCCTCCACTCTCGCCCCGCCGCTCCCCCAGAGGCAAGGAGAACGAGCCGTCGGCGCTCAAGTCCTATATCCACTCCTCGCCACGTCACAGGCACTTGGATTCCACCCACCAGCAACAGGGCCAAGAAGAACCGTCCGACTCGCCGCTCTCGCAGACCAAATGGTCCAAGAGGCACTGGCTTCTTATGGACGAGCTTCTGCAGGCCTACCGGGGCAACCCCCTAGACTTCCAGCTCCGGCACAGCGACGCCGTGATGGCTTCGCCCAAGAAGCGCGCGTCAAACTCGCTGCTCGGGAAGATGGTCACGTCCCAGGGCGAGAGGATGGCGCTCGAGCAGTGGCACCTGGATATCGTCGACGCGTTCAAGAGGGAAGTCGGCGGGTGGCCCGAGGATGCGCTTGCCAAGCGGCTCTTCTCCGTGATTGTGGGCGAAGAGAGGAGAAGGGTCGGTTTGGTGCCTAAGAGGCGCTGATGCTTCAATTTTCCTTTGTTTGTTTTTGTATTGTGTGCTCTTTTCTTGAATGATGATGAGCATAAGTGGATGGTGCATAGTCCTCGGACGTCATGTTTAGGACGGCATGGTGGACATTGATTGAAGGAATTGTGCAGGATACCCGGCTTGAAAATAAGCCACTACAAATAGCATCAGATTGTACAGTGGCAATCGTTGAAGGCGTCAAGGGTCACTTTGGTCAAGTCAAATTTGATATCATGCAGCAGATGAATATACGTAACGATGGTACTTCCGAATTGTGGGAATGATAGCATCTGTTCATCACCAATGATCTAGCGTGGTTAATATTACAATCGAGCTCGTGATCTATGTCCGGCTACTCCAGCATCGATGCCTGGTTGGTGTAGAGCACATCCACCACGTTGCTCAGCTTCTCGATCGTCGCCAGCGCGGAATCGTATGCCTCATCCCTGTGCGTCTCATCAAAGATAATGAGGCACCCAGCACCCTGGTCCAGTACACCAATGATGACCTTGTCCAAGATCATCTGCGACAGCTTCTCCTCGACCTGAACAGGGCTGAGCTTGACCATTTTGGCGACGTGGTCAATCTCAACGCGCGAAAACGGCTCGATCACCTTGATGAGGTTCTGCTCCAGCATGGCGTCGTACAGCCGTCGCAGGTGGCCCCGGATGAACGTGTCGCTGCCTAGCTCGCGCTGGTACGAACCAAGCACGCTCTCATACTCATCCAGCGACCGGTTTGAGTGCGCACGCGCGATAGCCTTCATCGCCTCCAGTGACTTGGTTGCGTACTTGGTCGCCTGCTTGGAGCTCATGAGCTGGTTGACGTCGTCAACTTGGTTCAGCATCACCTTGCACAGGAGCATGTACTGCAGAGCTGCCGTGGCCTTGACGGTCTCGTCGAGCTGGGAGTATCCGTCCAGAGCTTCAATGAAGTACGAATACGCGGTGGTGAAGTCCTTATCCTCTGCGTGAAGCATGCCCGCTTGCATGTCCAAGTTGGCCTGGAGCAAGGGTGGGGTGTAAACGGAGGCAGCGGATGTGCGGGCACTTGTCAGTGCAGCGCGGGCCTTGGCGATGTTTCCGAGCGCGTGATACACCCGAGACTCGAGCAGCTGCACCTCAACGAGCACCAGTTTGTCGTCCAAACGCTTGAGCTCGCGGAGCAGGCTGTTGATCAAGGTAAGGGCGTCATAGTAGGATTGCTTGGCCATGTACAGGGTGACGAGACGGGTCTCAAGGTTCTGTCGGAGGAAGCCGCGACGCTCTGATGTTGCCCAGTCTATACATGACTTGGTGGTCGAGATCTGAAGTTCGTTCGTGTCGGGGATGTCGTGGAAGAGGTCGAGGAGCTGGCGGACTGTGGCGGGGACATAAGCATTAGCGATGTCCGATTCGAGCTGATAGAGTGCACTTCATAGAAGCCCATACCTAACTTTGCCGTCTTCGCCTTGGCAAATGATGAAAGAACAGTGCGGCTCTTGGTCACCAGCTCAACCAGCTCCTGGGTGTTTCTGTTTACAACGTCAGCGGCCTATCCCGTCATAGCAAGCGGATGTACAGTGATGGCTAACTTTTGGTCCCGGTACAGCTCGCCCAAGCTGATCAAAGCAGTCTCGTATTCCCGTACTGCAGCGTCAGTGAGGGATGGTGGCTTTGAGACGATGTCCTTATAGATCTGCTCGGCTTTCTTGGGATCGCTGGAGGCGACCTTCTGCGCCTCCCGCACTCTCTCCGAATCTCCCTGCGCCATTGTATCTCGTTGATATCTGAACAAGGTCAAGTTGCCTTCCGGGTGTATTTCAGAGGTGGAGATGAAGTTCGATATCGTTAATCGGCGAAGAGTTGCGGTTGTGAAGCAGATCGATGGTGGGTGGATGTTGACGTTGAGAGTTTCGGCGGGCAAGTCAGCCTCTCTGTTGCTGCACCAAGCTCCGTCCAGGTTGCCGTATGCATGCGCAAACTTGCCCGCCGGTAGGCCTGGGTGGTAGGCCATGTAGCTAGGTACCTTTCTCTGTACCCAGGTACCCTGCCTACCCGGGTGGGTCCCATTTTCACTAGGCAACTTTCTTATCGCTTATCGCCCATGCCGCCTTTTAGAACTGCGCTCCATCCCTCGACTTTTTTTCTGAAGCCGCATCTGAAGTTATTTGAGGTTTTGTTCACATCCAAACTTCCGAGCCAGCAACCATGAAGATCAAGGCGCTCAGTCGGTCGGTAGCGGCCCATCAACCAGCCGGCTCAGATGTGGCCAAACAACCAAAAAATATGGACGCCAGTGTCCACCCTTTCGAGAGGGCAAGAGAATACAAGCGTGCCCTCAACGCCGTCAAGATGGAGAGGATGTTCGCGCAGCCCTTCGTCTGTCAGCTCGGTCAGGGTCACGTGGACGGAGTATATCAGCTCGCCAAGGACCCGAACTCCCTGAACATGCTAGCAAGCGGCTCAGGCGACGGGGTGGTCAAGGTTTGGGACATGGAAAGCCGAGAGCAGCGGTGGCATGTAAATGCGCACACGAACATCGTCAAGGGCTTGACCTGGACAAAGGATCGAAAGCTGCTTACCTGCGGGACCGACCGGAAGATCCACCTATTCGACCCATCCACCGCTGCCGAATCCGCTCCTCTCGCAACCTTCACCGGAACCAGCGCCTTTACTTCTCTCAGCCACCATCGATCCAAGAATGCCGTCGCCGCTGCGTCGGGAAGCAAGATCCAAATATACGACCTCGAGAGCATCTCGGGCGCTCCCGAAGAGTATAGCTGGCCCAACGCTACGGACACGATAAATGCTGTCAAGTTCAACCAGGTGGAGCAGTCTGTTCTGGCATCAGCTGCATCCGACAGGTCGATAGTGATTTGGGATGTGCGGCTTGCCACACCAGTCGTCAAGACTGTCCTGTCGTTTGCGTCGAATGCAGTGTCGTGGAACCCAATGGAGGCGTTTAATCTCGCTGTGGCAAACGAGGACCACAACTGCTATGTGTTTGACGTGAGGAAGTTTGACAGGGCCCTCAATGTGCTGAAGGGACATGTTGCTGTAAGTCGCTCCATTTCCACCTCCTTGTGAAGTCGACCGTGTGAAGGCTCGATCACTGGTCCGCATGGCTCTAACGGCAATGCTAGGCCGCCATGGATGTGGAATTCTCGCCGACTGGTGAAGAGCTCGTAACAGCCTCATACGACAGGACGATCAGGATTTTCCCCCGCGACCAGGGACACTCGCGCGACATCTACCACACCAAGAGAATGCAACGCGTGTTCGCTACGAAGTGGACACCAGACGGCAAGTATCTGATTTCGGGATCAGATGACGGCAACGTCAGGTTGTGGCGGGCAAATGCTTCCAAGAGGGAGGGCGTCAAATCCGCGAGGCAACGCCAAGCTGAGGAATACAACTCAAAATTGGTGGATCGCTATTCACATATGTGAGTACTGCCTGACTTTTTGCGCTTCTTATTTTGCGTTTCCATTGGCATCATTGGCATCTTGGGGCACCGAAAAGTTTCTCAGTACCTGCTTGAGCTCCTAGATCAAGACAGCTCTCGGGCACATGTGCAGGGGAGTTCAGATGTCAAGTGGATAATGACGCGTTTCTGTGATACCTGCCCTCCTTTCCTTGAGAAGCTGACTAAGAGATCATATCCAGGCCCGAGATTCGACGTATCAAACGTCATAGACATGTTCCCCAGATTGTGAAGAAAGCTGGCGAGATCAAGAACGAGGAGTTGAAGTCGATCAAGAGGCGTGAGGAAAACGAGAGAAAGCACACCAAGAAGCAATTTGAGAAGCGCCGGAGCGAGCGGGAGAAGATGATACTTGCTCGTGAGAAATAACAAGCTGTAAAGTGGGAGCACAAATCGTCATGAGATTGGACATGCATTGCAAGGCGTTGGGCGGGAAAATCATGATATCCTGGTAGGCCGATCTGGGAGACGGTCAAAATAGGTGGTCATCACAAAAGCAGATTTGAAGTGTAGTCGATGTCATGGGAGATGAACAAGACGTTTATCACTTTCTTCGCGGTGCCAGCGCCATGTTTCCAAACTCTAATGTGATATCAGATTACGAATACACATGCGATTTTGTTAGGATTCAGCCACTACCGAGAGGCGTCAGGCTTAGAGCAGCTGAGCGTTGCGGACAGGATCGGGCCCAGCCGAAACTTGCCCGTCAGTCGTTCGAGTCCACACTAAGCCAGTGGGGCCAGGACGGGGGTGAGCTGGAGCTCTCTCTGGGGCGGGCATCATCAGGGGTCCGAGCTGACACCCGCCTGGGGCCAGTCTATTGTTTCAACATGTGAATCTTGCGTCAAGGGGAACTCCTCCGTTGTCGCAAGTCATCTGCCCTGACCTGATTGGGTTTTCTTGTTGCTGAAGACTCGACACTGCTTTCCTTGACACGTCTTCAAAAGCAGCGCTTGAGAAAGTCTCAGAAGGACTCGTTCGTCGTCCACGAGAAACAATCATATTGACCCGGCAGCGCTGAGATACTCGAGCAGAGACTCAAGCTCATCGACCCTCGACCAAGCATATTCACATCTGGAGCTTCATCATGGCCTCAATCGGTGGCTTCGACCGCCCACCGCAGCGAGACTCATGGTTTGCGCCCATATCCATCGACCTCTTTCTCAAGGTCCTCAATGTGACCTTCTTCCACCCCTTCGTGGCCTGGATGATACCCCTGTGCTTCCGCGCTGAGCACATGGACTGGGACAAGACCCCGATGCAAGTGTCTATATACTACGCCTGGGCAATTACCGCCTGGTACATCCTCGGCGAGATCAACAAGCGTGTGGCGTTCGGGCTCCCCCGCGAGGTCAATTTGGATGACGAAGTCATTGTAATTACCGGCGGCGCGAGCGGCCTTGGCCTGCTCCTCGCCGAGGTGTATGGCATGCGCGGCGCATCCGTCGCGGTTCTGGACGTAAGGGACCTTGAGAACGGAGAGGCCAGGGGTGTCACGCACTACAAGTGCGACGTCACGGACAAGGCAGCGCTTGCGCGTGTCGCGAGGAAGATTGAGGAAGATGTAAGGCCTAATTCCCCCAGCCCATGCGAGAGAACCAATGACTAAACTTTGCTGCAGCTCGGCACCCCAACGGTCCTGATCAACAACGCGGCCGTCGTGGTAGGCAAGTCACTCCTGGACATGGACATCAGCGAGGTCGACAAGAGCCTCAGCACCAATCTGCTCTCCTGCTTCTACACCCTCAAGACCTTCCTACCCGCCATCATCCGCGGCCAGAACGGCGGCACGGTCGTCACCATATCCAGCGTCATCGGGCAGGTCGGCGCGGCGCAGCTCACCGACTACGCCGCTGCCAAGGCCGGCCTGATCGCGCTGCACAAGTCCCTCACGGCGGAGCTGAAGCAGTCGCACCCGGACATCCGGACCGTCCTGGTGACTCCCGGCCAGCTCAGCACGCCGCTGTTCTACGGCGTGCAGACGCCCAACTCATTCCTGGCGCCCGTGGTAGAGCCCGTGGACATCGCAAAGGAGATCATCAGCGCGATTGATAATGGCAAGGCGGAGTTCATCAGCGCGCCGCTGTACGCGAGGATGATGGACTGGTACAATGTTTTACCGCTGAGCTTGCAGACCGTTGTGAGGAGGTTGGCAGGTGTGGATACCGCAATGAAGAGCTTCATCGGCCGCAAGGGTAACGAGCTTCACGAAAAGAACGGGAGCCTGATTTGACGATAGCAGCACAAGGCTTGAGGCCGGCGTTGGGAGACTTAAAAGACGCATATATAGGAAAGTGTTACCTGGTGATATATTGTTCCCTAGGCAGGTGGAACGTGTTGTACGATATATCCATCTCTAATATAATTGTACTTTGTTCCAGGCGCAGGAAAGCCATGGAAGTGAATATTCCAGGATTCAGACACACTACTCGTTTCTTGGGTCGGTTGTGGTCTAAAAAAATAGAATGCTCTATCTTTACTCCGGTCACTTCCCCTGTCAGGTAGTCGAGCATTCTCTGGGGCGTCCAGGAGCCTATTCACGGTCCAAAGATGGCAGCGCGCGCCTCACGGAGCATGAACCATGGTGCGCAGATCAACTGGCCATTGTCAAGGGGTGAAGGGTCGCGACGCGCAAACCTGAGTAGCAACCCCAAGGGTAGCACATCACTATTGGAACAACACCGCCACACTGTCTAAAACCGCTCTGATTGGTCACTTAAGAAAGCAATAGCGTTATTACGGAGCCCCTATAGCTTACTTAAACCCTATAAGTATAGTAAAACTAGTCTTATAAACCTATTTAAAGTAATTAAGGTTATACTTAATTATTAATATCTTTTAATAAAGTAATATACTTTATTAATAATTAATAATTTATATTATCTTAATAATTAAATATAAAGGTATAAATTTAAATACTTATATTTAAAATTAATAATATAAGGTATTTAATAAATTAAAACCTTTAATTATAATATTAAAAAAAGTTATTTATTTAATAAATAACTTAAATAAATTAAAGCTTATTTTATTAAAATTTTAAATATTTTATAAAATTATTAATTAACTTTATATACTTATAACTTTAAAAAGCTTTAAAAGAAGGTTAAATTATAACTTTTAAAGTATTAATAATAAGCCCTTTATTTATTTAAAGACTTATATATAATAATAATTTAATACCTTTTTATATATAGTTATTTAAATAGGAGTTTAAGGTAGTGTTTTATAGTGTTATATTTTATAAAAGTAAAATTAAGAAAAGTACCTTTTTAATATTTAAATAAAGGTTTTAATTAGTTAAAATAATATTATATTACTTATAAAGGTAAGTACTTAGGTATAAAAGATTAAGGGTTTACTTTATAAGTAACTTATTGTCACGGCCCTGGGCGGACTGACCCCCAGGGGCCCCCAACCCAGAGGGTTGGGGTCTGATCACGTGAGCTGCTAGCTCTGACAAAACTCTGTAACCTTTCCTAAATCCTGTTTCGTAGCTCTTTGAGCTACGTCTTGTCAACAGAGCCTGTGCCTACTGAGGATAGAGCCTATACGTAGTAAATAGAAGACCTGTCTGATTACCCTACCGCTCGACGTCTACCTGCCTAGGATCACCTGCCTACTACCGTGACACTATATAGCTCCTCCCTTAGACATCGATACTATGTTAAACCGTCTATAGCCACCCCTAAGTATTAACTCCCTAAAGGAGTTAACCTACTATATTACTAAATACCCCTCTAATTAAATAATATATTTATATAACCTTAACTAATATATATCTACCCTTAAAAAAGATATCTTTTTTTTTAAATTAAAACTTTAAATTATAATATTATAATTACTACCTTATATTTTAATTTATTTAAATAAAATAGAGTAATTAATTATTAAAAAATTTTATATAATACTATTTAAAAAAAGGTTATTTATTTTAAAATAGAAAAACTATAACTTTTAAATACTATTATACTTACTATATAAACTTTTATTATTAAACTTATCCCTATTAAACTTTATATTAACTAAATTATAAATATTATACTAAAAATAACTTTATTTACTCCTATTATAAATATTAATTTTATTATTTTTAATAAAAAATTACTTAATTTAAAAGAATTTAATAAATCTTATTATAACCTTTATTACTTTATATAATAAATTTATATTAAAATAATTATTAATATTAATTACTTTTTTATAATTATTACTTATTTAACCTATATTATTAAATACTTTATAGAAAAGGTATATAAACTAATCCTATTTAAAACTTTATATAATATCCCCTAATTTATAAACTACTTAAACCTATTAAAGTATTTAAAAAAAACCTTTAAAAACTTAAACTATATTTAAAACTTTTAAAATAAGTTATATTAATTAAAATAATATAATTAAAACTTTAATACCTATTTTATTAAATTCTAATACCTTACCTTAAAAAAAAATATTAAATATTACCCTTTTTTTTTTACTATTTTAAAGGATTTTTTATAAACTTTAAAATATATTTTTATATAACTTTATTAACTTTAATAAATTTCAGCCTTATTTTTAATACCTTTAACTTTTAAATAACTATTACTATTAATATTAATAATAAGTCTTCTACTATAAACCTATCTTTATACCTACTTAAACTACCTTAAAAATACATACTACTACAATTAAGCCTATTACCACCTTTACCTTAAAGTTACCTATACTACCTTTCCCTATTAATAATTTAATAAATTTAAACTTTTAATATTAGGTTAATAACTGTAAAAAATACTATAAATACTACCGTTATAGTTTATTGGATTACTTTATTACTGTCACAGCCCTGGCTTCCCGCCCCCTGTGGACGCCTAGCCTGGCGGGTTAGGGTCCAGTCACGTGAGCTGTTAGCTCTGACAAAACTCCGAATCCTGTCCTGAATCCTGTTTCGTAGCTCTTCGAGCTACGTCTTGTCAACAGAGCCTGTGCCTACTGAGGATAGAGCCTGTACGTAGTAAATAGAAGACCTGTCTGATTACCCTGCCGCTCGACGTCCACCTGCCTGGGATCACCTGCCTGCTACCGTGACAATTACCTAGTATTACCTACCAAATAACCGCCCGCCCTATATATAAAGCTTCTACCCTTTTCTTCCCACCTCCCAGTCACCTTCCTACTTACCAGTTCGTTCCGTATACCACTTACCCACTTACAGACGTAACAATTCCCCTACCTAAAACTTAATAAATAGAGTAAACCTAAGGTAAGTTACCCTTAAACTCCTTACAAATATACCCTATATATCTTTACTACTACTATTATTAAACTAATTATTAAGGAAGAGTAAAATTAGTATTCTAATATACTTATATTACATATATACTTAATTATAAAAAAAAGGAATTATTTACTTATACCCTAATTAATATTAAAGTTAAGGAAAAAACTTTTATAAATAAAAAGTAGGTTAAGGTTTATAAAATTTCCTTATTACCCCTAAAGAAATTATTTAACCTAAAAGTAATTAATAAAAGGTTTTTTAAGGATACTATTACCTATTATACTTTAATTTCCTACTATATTAATAACTATTTTTAAGTTATTATAATAATATTTATTATTTAGTTAACCTATTATCCTATTATTTTAAAAATATTTTAACTAAAATAATATAACTTAATTATTTATTTTACCTTTTATATAATTATATTTAATAGTAAATACTATTATTATTACTATAATATCCTTAAGAAATTTATTAAATTAAAAGTATTATAAAATATACTAAAAACTATTTAAACCTATTACTCCCTATCCTACCCTAATATTTTAAAAAAATATAAACTATATTAGGTTACTTTAAAAACTATTACCACTTACACCTATAAGGAAGGCTACTACCTATTTACTATATCCCTAAAATAGATTAATAATATTTTAAAAACTTAATAATTAAACCCTGCCTATAAAAAACTTAAACCTATAAAAACCTTATTTAAAGAATTAAAAAAGTTTACTAATATCTTTTTACCTAAGAAGGCTAAAAAACTACTACCCTATTATCCATATAACCACTATATTTAGTTAATTAAAAGAAAAATACTACCCTTTAACCCATTATACTTTATATCCTAAAATAAATTAACTACTTTAAGAAAATAATTAAATAAAAACCTATAAAGGGGATTTATTTAGTTAAATACCTTTTATATTACCTTACTAGTTTTATTTATATTTAAACCTAGGGAAGGATTATAATTCTATATAGACTATTAAACCCTTAATAATATTACTATTAAAAACTAATACCCATTACCCCTAATAAAAGAAACCTTAAATAACCTAAAAAGAATAAAGTATTTTTTAAAAATTAATATAATTATTACCTTTAATAATTTCTATATATATAAAGGGGAGGAGTATTTAACTACCTTTTATACCCGTTTTAACCTATTTAAAATATTAATAATACTATTTAGGTTAACTAGGGCCTCTTTAACCTTCTAAAGATTTATTAACAATACCTTAAGGCTATACTTAAATATATTCTATATAGTATATTTAAATAATATTTTAATTTATAACTATACCTAGTTTAAATATAAAGAATATCTATAATTAGTTTTAACCGCTTTATAAAAAACCAGCCTATATATTAAAATAGAAAAATATAAATTCTTTATTAAAGAAATAACCTTTTTAAATCTAATTATAGGTATATATAATATCTAAATAAACTTAAAAAAAGTTAAAACTATTATCTTATAAAAAACCTTAACTTACCTAATAAATATATAAACCTTTATTAGGTTTAATAACTTTTATTATTATTTTATTTAAAACTTTTTTAAGATAATTTTACTATTAATCTACCTAATAAAAAAGGAAATATAATTTAATTTTAACTCCTCTTATAAAAAAGTTTTTAATAACCTAAAAACTATATTTATATAAATATCTATATTAACCTATTTTAATTAAAAAAAGAACATTATATTAAAAACTAATATATCTAACTTTATTTTTACTAAAGTAATATCCTAATATAAAGATAATAGAATTTTATAACCTATTATATTCTTTTTAAAAAAGTATTTTTTAATAAAATACAACTATAAGATATATAATAAAAAATTGTTTACTATTATCCACTATTTTAAAAAATAATGTTTAAAGTTGAAAAGGGCTTTATCCTTAATTAAAGTTATTACAGACTATAAAAACCTAAAGTATTTTATAATAACAAAATTATTTAATTACTATTAGGCCTATTAAATAAAATTTTTATCCTATTTTAATTTTTAAATTATATTTCACCTAAAAAAATAAGGTATTAAACTAAATATACTAATTAAAAGGTTAAAAAATATACTTTAAAAAGGGGATAAAAAACTACTATATTAAAGCTAAATTATCTTAAAAAAGGAAAACTTAAATCCTATACTACTATTAAAAAAAATTATATATTTTTTAACTATAGTACACTACTAAATAAAACTAGCTTATTAATTTTAAGGAAAAAAAATATCTACCTTATTTAAAAAAGGATATTTAAAAAACCTAATCCCCTACTCTACCCTAAAAGCCTTAAAAGAAAACTTTCCTTAATATCCGTTATTAATTTTAACTAAATATAAAAACTGTTATAGATACCTGTATTATAAAAACTACTTATATATCCTAAATTTACCTAAGTTAAAAGTTAAGCTTCTAAACTCCTATTACAAATTACTAATTACCGGCCACTTTAAATCCGTAAGAACTTATAAAATCTTAAATTATAAATACTATTAGCCCTAAATACTATATTTTATGTAATAATAGGTTATAAACTGTTATTAGTATTGCCGGGCTAAACCAAACTAAAAGGGCCACTAAGGCCTGTTAAAGCCCCTCCCTATCCCTAAGCATACCTGAAGGGACATCTTAATAGATTTTATTACACACCTACCTACCAATTAAAGGTACAACACTATTATAGTTATAATTAATTACCTTATTAAAATAAGGTATTTTATTACTTATAAAGAAATATATAACTCTAAAAAAGTAGTTTACTTATTTATTAAATATATTTAAAAACTATATAGTTTACTAGAGATAATTATTTTTAATTAAGACCCTTAATTTATTTTTAAATTTTAAAATTACTTTACTTACTACCTAAAAATCTTTATTATACTCTTTACTATATATTACCTAAAAACCAATAAATAAACAAAATATATAAATACTATCTTAAAATAATACCTATATCTATATATAATATACTTATAAAATAATTAATTAAATTAACTTTTATTAACTAAGTTTACCTTAAATAATATTATTTTTAAAACTACCTTTATTATACTATTTTTTAAAAACTATAAATTTTATTTATAACTAGGTTTTAAGCCTTCCCTACCCCTTAAAAAGCCCGCTATATATAATATTAAAAAGTTTATTTCCTAAATATAAATAATTATTAAATATATAAAAAGTAAAATATTTATTACTTAGGTTTATTATAAAAAATAAGTAAATTATAAATACTATTTAATTTATTAGTTTTAAATTAACTAAAAGGTTTAACTTAATACTTATAATATTAAAACTTTATATCTTATAAAAAAATTAAATTAAAAAAACTATAATTTATTTTAAATTAAAAAAGTTATTAACCTATAGGTTTATTATTTAATCCTATTTAAGTTTATAAAGATTTACCCTATTTTTTATATTAATTTATTATAACCTATTATTAATAATCTATTACCTATTTAAAAAAATAAACCTTTACTACTTATTAAAGTAGATAGATTATAAGAGTAGGAAATTAAAAAGGTTTTAAATTCTTATTAAGATTACTATAGCTAAGGCCGCCCCTGTTTAAAGTATATAGTTAAGTGGACTAAATATAACAACCCTAAAAAGGTGCCTGTATTACACTTAGAGAACACTTAGGAAGTTATGTGTAACTTTTATAGGAAATACCTATATAAGCCTGGCCTATAAATCAACCTCTTAGGAGTTCGGTCCTAAAGGAGGGGGTACTGTTACAGCCCTGGGCGGACTGACCCCTAGGGGCCCCTAACCCAGAGGGTTGGGGTTTAATTACATGAGCTGCTAGCTCTGACAAAACTCTGTAACCTTTCCTAAATCCTGTTTCGTAGCTCTTTGAGCTACGTCTTGTCAACAGAGCCTGTGCCTACTGAGGATAGAGCCTGTACGTAGTAAATAGAAGACCTGTCTGATTACCCTGCCGCTTAACATCCACCTGCCTGGGATCACCTGCCTGCTACCGTGACACTTATATTATCTTAATAAGTTATTATTATTAAATATTAACCTTCCTTTTTTTCCTTTCCCTTTCTTTTTATTACTTTTCCTTTATTTTCTTATTCCTTTATTACTTTATAAATAAATAAATAAATAAATAAATAAATAAATAAATAAATAAATAAATAAATAAATAAATAAATAAATAAATAAATAAATAAATAAATAAATAAATAAAAATTTTTACATTTTTTTCTCTCTTTTTTTTCCCTCTTTTTCCTCCTCCTCCTCCTCCTCCTTCTTTTTATCCTTTTTATCCTTTTTCAAAAAAAATAAAAATAAAAATTTTTATTTCTTTTATTTCTTTTATTTCTTTTATTTCTTTTATTTCTTTTATTTCTTTTATTTCTTTTATTTCTTTTATTTCTTTTATTTCTTTTATTTCTTTTATTTCTTTTATTTCTTTTATTTCTTTTATTTCTTTTATTTCTTTTATTTCTTTTATTTCTTTTGTTTCTTATGGCTGTGTAGCGGACACCTAAAGTAAAGCTCGTTGCTTCTGAAGGAGAAGCAGTGTGCTTCCGTGAATGACCGATAATACAAAGTATAGGCCCCCCCGATCGTCCCGTCCGGCCAGGCGAGGTCAGGCCAGGCCAAGCAGCCGAGCTCGTATCCATGTCAGCGAGCCGGAAGCTCGTGTGTGTTTGTCGGAACGTGGCAATTGCGATCGGATCAAGATCGTGGAGCATTTGTTTAGAACGAGAACCTTGCCAGCCACATGCAGCCGACCCCCACATGGGCGAGGAGGCCTGGCCAGCGGCGTCGTACTCGCAGGCAGGAGACGGGCAGCCGAAAAGTTGGGGGCGCCGGGGATCTCGCCAGCACGGAAAAGCAAGGTCCTCATTCCATGTCCCGTCCCCATTTCACAGGATATTACCGTCTATTAGGTTGGACCTCGGGAGGGATAAGGTTCAACCGCCAAGAGGACTGCGAAACAGCAGAGCAAGGCAGGAGGGTGTCGAGCATCCCACAGACTCGGTCCCACTCTGATGGAAACAGTGATAAAGGGCCAAGGTGAAGGGCGTGCATGAGGAATCGGTTGGTAAAGCAGCGATTTCACAACCCGCGAGCCCGAGAGGCTGAGATGCCGATCTCCAAGGCTCTTATCTACGGCCACTGCCCTGCCCTGCCTGAAGGAACCCCACCCCTGTCCGCATGGCAGCTTAGACGGGTGGAGCCCACCCGACCTGCACCCGACCTACCCAGATACCCCTAGATACCCTACTGAACCTGCTCTGGCCTCGTCCGGCGACGTCAAGCTTTCAGACGCCTGTCTCATCCTTGCCCACCCCAGCCCGCAAACACATTCCCTCTGAACGGCCCCAGAAGTAACACTTCGCCGTCTTCAATCACCATGTCAAAAGCAAGCAAGCCCGTCTCCATCTGTGTCCTCCCCCAAAGGAGAAGCAGAAGCAGAAAAACGCCCTCACCCTTGGGCGACCGTCTCCTTCACTTGAGCCTCGGGAACCCAACGTAGTAATCTTCGATCCGGCCCTGGCTCTCAAATATCATCCTCGGACCTACGGACTCGTCAGCTGTTTTTGTTTTTTTGGGTGGACTCGAACATCTCACATACTTTGCTGCTTGCTTACATGACACCCGATCCGTTATCAGCAGTTCGCTGGACACCTTGCCGGGCATATATCTTAGACTACAAGAAAGACACAGGCTGCTGCTGACCATCAACGGCCGCCCGAGGTGTTCTTCGCTCCCACCCGAAGTAACCCTCCCCTCTGTTCCTCAACCACAGTTGGTTTCCACCGGCCCCATATCCTCCGCAGATGTGACAACGAGGCGGGTCAATGCCCATACTCCCTTGTTCAGCCCTACGGGTAGAAACACGCTCGTGGTCCAGTGTCCGCCATGGACCGAGTCATGCGCTTCGACACGGCACGCATCGAAAGGACCGTAACGAGGCAGTTCGTCCACTCACATCTCCTCCCCGATGAGATTGAGCGCCTCGATAAGCCCCTTGCTTTTGGTGACGGTCTCACCGACTGCACCTATTGGGAGTGGATAGAAGGCCACGCCAAACGGCTGTTCCTCATACTCGTCGACCTCGGCGTCCCGGACCAGATATTCGGCGTGATTGACGACTCCTGGGAGGATGTCGATTTGCCAATCGCCCTGGACCAGGTCGAAAGGCTCTGCTTGACTGCTACCAAGGACTTCAAGGCAGAGAGGAGGTTCTTCGACCGGCAGTTCCACTATCTGCTCAGGCCCATCAAGAAGGGCGAGCACATCGACTATCAGGACGAGGAAATCGTCCCTCTCGATGTGTACGATAGAAGGCCAGGCTTGGCGCAGAGCAACGATATAGACAGGATCGGACTCCCAAACGTCCCTGGTGAAGTCTTCTGCAGGCGTCGATTCCCAATAGGGCCTGACCAGGGGTGCCTGACCCGCGAGGATTTGATGTTCGAAGTCAGCTCCATCAGCGACCTTCAGAATGGCCACATCGTGTCATATTGGGCGTCATATATCCACCAGGGATTCGGGTACGTCGTGTTCACCCCGGTGAGCGAGTACAAACTCAGCTCGTACCTGACCAACACACCACAATCAATAAAAAACGTCGATAAGACGGCCAAGAGACAATTGGTCCTGGACTGGATTCTGTGCCTCGTCGACACCCTCTGCTATGTCCACAGCAAAGGACGATGGCTTGGCAACATCAAGCCATCCACAATTTCCTTCACTAATACGAACCACCTACTCCTCTCCAGCCCCTCACGACTCAACCCTGACGCCTCCTCAAGCCAGGGGGCCTTCTTCGACAAAGAATCATACGATTACGCCGCCCCGGAACGGTGGCCCAAGTCAAGCAAGTCCCCAACGGCGCCGCGGATCAAGGCATCAACCCCTTCCTCATCCCGGTCGGCCGCCCCGTCCATCAGGAGCGGCAAGAGCGGCCACACTGAGCACAGGGCGGCGCCGACATCAGCGCCGGCGCGGCCGGACCCCAGCCCGCGCCTCGACCCGCAGGCCGCAGACATCTTCTCCCTGGGCTGCGTGATCCTGGAGCTCCTCAGCCACGGGCTGCTGAAGCGGTCGGCGGGCGCCTTCTCTTCCCACCGCAGCGCGAAGCACAAGAACGCCGGGCGCGGCGGCGCGGTGCTGGACTCGTCCTTCCACAAGAACCTGGGCCAGGTCGAGGGGTGGATGACGGGGCTGGCGCGGGACGCGTCCAAGAAGGCGGACAGCAGCGACAAGGGGCAGGTCTTCGGGGGCGTCGCGCCGCTGCTTCAGCTCGTGGCGGGGATGCTGGCGCCGCAGCCGCCCGACCGGCCGTCGGCCTTCGACGTCCAGCGCCAGGCGTACCAGATCCTGACGCAGGCGTGCGGCATTAACGAGCCGCACTGCGTGCACCAGTACGACGCCTGGAACCTCGGGGCGGTGGCCTCGGGCGCCATCAGCACGGGCAGGAACAGTCTCATGACGACCATCGAGGAGTCGTCGACGCCCGAGGAGGCCGGGACCCCGGCGACCACAGCTGCGACGACAATCGCGTCACTCTCGAATTCGTCGAGCTTCTACGAGCACGAGGACGATGACGACGAAGACGACGACGACTATGGCGGTGGAACTGAAGAGCCGCCCGCCACCCCGAGCGCGTCCAGGTTCGGGAAGCGGAGCAGCAGCGGTCTGCCCGTCATCGTCGGGCAGCGGGACCACAGGCGACAGACCAGTGACGACAGCTCTGGAAGTAAGAGCAGCGATCATGGTCAGGGTCAAGGCCAGGGAGAGCGGTGGGAGCTGAGTAGCGGGCTGAAAGCCATTCAGAACCTGCGTATCAATAGGTCAAGGCCGTGGCAGGCTTCATAGAAAACTTGGTGGATTGTTGCACAGGGCCGATGGGGCAGATATACCTGGAGACGAGAGGCTAGATTGCGGCACTGTCAAGATTCTTGAGCAATAAGTGTGTGACACATAATTTTGTAGGACTGGCATGATCTATGGGGTTAACGAGATATCTCGTGCTTGATAACGCACAACACAGAACATTTGGGATGCTTCCATCTTTGCAACCACTTGCACAGCCCGACAAGTAGTCCTCTCCACCATTCATAGACCTCACTGCGAACTTCACTATTGATGACGTGAGCTTTCCATGTTCTAGATATGTGGAGCTTAGACTGTCTACCATAGAACACCAGCCAGTTACCCTGAGTGATGCCCAAACAACCACAATCATTATGCTCTGCCACCATCGACTGGGAGTACGAGATCTCTGTTGCTCTATTTGTTCCCTTTCGTGACACCAATGACCTGCACCGAGGCTTGTGTCCCCATTTTCGATGGTGAAGCTACGCCATCACCCTGAATTTCAAATAACATCATCTTGTCATGTTAAACGGGCTTGAACAAGATGGGATGTGTATGCCCAATCGTGCAATGTCTTCCGCGCCAAATCTTACGAATAAGGGCTCGAGTCGTAATTAGAAGAACGGCATGATGTGTATTCTCATGTATCTAGCGCATGTGATCCTTCGGCTACCACGCCTCGGGTGGTCGCCTGATCACAGCATCAGCGTGAAGGACAGCAGAAGACCCAGGAGTGCAGCAGTCATCTTCGTGAACTGCACGCTCAGACAGGCAGGACTCTTAGAGCTCGACGTGGCCGAGGCCGAGGAACTTGTCGAGTTGGCATCCGGCGCACCGTTGGAGGGCAATGACCCAGATGGTACAGACGTTGTGTAGGTAGTTCCGAACAACGTCTCGCCGACTGTGGGAAGCTGGACATCGCCGTTCAAAAGCCAGCCTTGAGTGCCGGTGCTCGATGCGGGGCAAGGTCTCGTGGACAGAGATTTGGTGTCCATGTCTGAGCTCTTGATGCCCGTCGGGTTGAGCGTGGCCCACTGCGCCTTCAAGTTGGAGAAGTCCGGAGACACAGGCGTCGGAGTGCCCTGTCTGGTGTATCCGGCAATGATGTTGCTGCCTGTAGCTGTAGGATCGGCAGGCGGTCCGTACGATATCAGGCCATAGTCGTTCGTCTCTTCAATCCACTCATAGATTATCGAGCCGCTCTGCCATAATTTGTCAGTATTAATCTCGCTCATCCGGGGTTGCTCGCCATGTAGCAGGAGCCCTTTGGGCTGCCTGGGTCTTTACGCGTGGCACGTAGCCTGTGCGCACTGAGCAATATGCAACAGCAACATGTCTCATGATAAATTTGTCTCACATGATGACGTAAAGTGGTGTTGAGGCACAACACAACATGCCATATATGGAGATGGGGATCCTAGGAAGACTTACCCAGTCATTGATCATCTCTTCACCGAATACCGCAGCCTGGTCCTCGAACGTACGAGGCCGAACAGTGTTGCAGCCGGTCTCGGAAAAGAAGATGGGGACAGGGAAGTTGGCAGCTCCGGACTCAAGGTTCGCGTAGCCGGAGGTCTGGAAGTCCACTTCGCCACACCATTCGTAGCTGTTCAGTGCGAAGAAGTCGATGCTATCTGACGTATTGCCACCGCAAGTGAGGAAATCCTGCAGCATTGGCCGCAGCTCGGCGATGTCAGCCGCAGAGTAGCCAACGGGGATATTGCGATAGCCCTTGGAGTTGCGGTATTCTTTCATATCGCGGGCAGCAGCCTTGATAAAAGGGGCAGCCAAGCTTTGCGACGCTTGGGCAATGACCTCGTTTCCGACGAAAAAGCCGAGAGTATTGTCATACTTTTGGAACTCACTGCGACAAGTCAGCTACATGTAACCATTACTGAAATGGTGCAACCTAGGAAATTTTTACAGTGCATGGAACTGGGCACCGGGGCAGAAAAGAGCTCATACGTACTCCATAACCGCAGTGAACCGTTCATATTGAGTCTGATTCCACCATGGGCTAGTCTACATGATGAGAGTTGCGTGTTAGTCAGGGGCCAAGATTCAGCCAAGAACGACAAGAGTAAGATCCACATGGCGGGGGAGAAGGGGACGGGCCGTACCGGAAGTATGTAAGTATCGAAGGTGTCGAGGTCGACGAGGAGATAGATGCCAGCATCGGCCAGGGTGGACATGCACTTGGAATGGTCTTTGGAGGCGTCAACGTGGTAGACCCGAATTGAGTTTGCTCCCAGCTCGCTCATCAACGCCGCATCGCGAGCGCATTGCTCCGAGTCGACAAGAGGGTCATCCTCCGTGAGCTGGTAGGCGACACCCTTGAGGAAGAATTCTGTTTCGACATGGTCAGTCGGTCAATCCTGTGGCAGCAGGGTCAAGAGGGGACGTTACGGGTTCCGTTCTCGTAAAAGAACTTGTTGCCATAGGCCGAGATGGTCGAGACGGCGGCCTGCACAGCGCCCAGCAGGGCCAGGGGCACAACGTATGAGAGTCTCATGATGGGATTTGGAATGGTGGGCGTCCAAAAGGAGTATCCAAGTGAGCGTGATGGGATCGGATCACAAGGGCATGTAAGGATGGTGCCTGGTCGTCAATGTTTCGATAGGCGTACCAAAAAGGTGGCACACTCAAAGCTTATTGAGTGAAGTGGGCAGGGGGAAGTCGAAATACTGGAGGTTCAAAGAAAATCCAAGGATGTAGGCAGGCCAACGAATGTTTCGACGGAGGAGAGTCGGATGATGATGGGGGACCTGGCAGTGACAAGCGGCGAGTGGGTAAGGTCCTTCCCAAGTGACAGACCCGCTCGATCGAGGTAGAAGGGAAAGAAACAGGGGGGCAACGTGAAGGCGCAAGCAGACACGGACGGCATCCAAACAAATGCAGAAAGAGGGATCAAGATAGTGCCGACATTGGGAGAAGAAACCGTCGATAGAAGGGACAAAAGTGGAAGGCAAATCCACAGAACAGAGAAACGATAGACGCGCAGTAGCGGACGCGAAGATGCACAGCATGTTGGCAGTTGTTGTCGACATGGGTCGAACTACCTACCCTTGCCACCATGCTAGCAGTAGCAGACCTTGGTTTTTCCTCTCTCCCATGCTGTGCAGCGCTTGTGCTGGCTCCTCTAATGAGCTCGCCTCAGACGCCTAGATGTTTGCGTGCACAGTTACGCTTGGTCACCCACCGGTATATGGAATGTCCAGTAAGTGCTTCGAGGCCTTCATAGGTAGTGTAGCTCAGAGCTGAGTACTGTACGGCCTTGATGGTCTGCAAGCCTCCAAGGGCATCGACATCTCCATGGGAACACACATTAAAAAGCACACGCCCCTTCGCACGTTTCGCAGGTGTGGGGCGTGGCAGCTGCCGGGAGCTGGTTGAATTGCAGATCAACTGCAGGTGCAAGCTCCTTCATTACTCTATGAGTCGCTTGTACGAGGCAGGTTAGACCACAGTCGATATGCGGACGTCAAACCAGGGGCAAGGCCGGAAGCAGCGACCAATCGATCAAATGCCCGGGGCTGGCTGGGCTGGCTGGGCTGGCTGGCTGGTCAATTGGAGAGATTTGCTGCCCTGTTTGTCTGGTACCCCCCTGGCTCCTGCAAAGATGAGGATACGAAGGCAGGCCCAGGAGCCAGTGGTCAAAGATGATGGAATTGATGAAATTTTCCTGGAATGAGATATGGTAGACGAGCCTCCCTTCCCTATTAACGTGAAGCCGCAAGGTTCCATCGTTCCCGTTGCATCAGAGTTTGATCCGCATGACAGCTGCAGTGGGTTTGGATTATTAGCTGGGCTTGACCCGAGCTTCATCTGGCAGCTTCCGGCTTCGTCTTCGTGCTGCGGGCATTGCTGCGGTTGGCTCTCCCCACGGGGATTCGGTCTGCTCGAAGCTTAAACAAGACGATCACCTCGGGGTTCCCATACACGCTACCTAGGTATGGAACAACAGTCATTATATCAGAAACTTTGCGTACATCCTGCGCCCCATCACCAGGTGTAGCAGGGCTTAGCATGGCTTAGTATATAAACTAGTTAGTTATTATTATTATAAAGGCCTTGTAGTTTTTAAATAAAATAAATAAAATAAATAAAATAAATAAAATAAATAAAATAAATAAAATAAATAAAATAAATAAAATAAATAAAATAAATAAAATAAATAAAATAAATAAAATAAATAAAATAAATAAAATAAATAAAATAAATAAAATAAATAAAATAAAAAAAATAAATAAAATAAATAAAATAAATAAAATAAATAAAATAAATAAAATAAATAAAATAAATAAAATAAATAAAATAAATAAAATAAATAAAATAAATAAAATAAATAAAATAAATAAAATAAATAAAATAAATAAAATAAATAAAATAAATAAAATAAATAAAATAAATATTATAAAAATAAAATTATTATTATTTTTTATTATTATTTTTTATTATTATTATTTTTAAAAAAAAATTATCTTTTTATTTATTTATTTTTCTTTTTTTTTCTTTTCTTTTTTCTCTTTCTTCTTTTTTTCCCCCTTTAATTTATTATATGGGCATTAAGGAACTCCAAGGTCGATGTACACATTTCATATCACGCAGCTGTGTCAGTAAAGTCTATGGCCACAGGAAGAGGACTTGGGGCAAAACACCATCCCAAATTGTCGAGATCCTGCAGAAAGCTAGGTTCTTTTCTCCGGATACGACAATCTAGGAGTGGTCGACATCAGGATGTGATCTCTCAGCGTTGAAGAGTTTACCGGTGTGGAATATCGTGGGAGGCAATTCAGAGTATCCCTTACCGGCACATGAACACAGCGCTCTTATTCTGGCACGAAAGTTATTACCAGGCATATTTTCTTACAAGTTGGGCGTTGTTTATGGGCTTGCTTTTCCAGATATCACCAACTTAAGGGCTCACATGAGCAAGGCGGATACTATTATGTTGAGGGAGATTTGCCAGAAAATGGTTGCTTTGGACTCTCGCGTTGCTAAATAGATGACAGGCCATTCAATCAACTCTCGGGTTACCCAACAGCACGCCCAACAAGACACGTATCGCAATGCGACTGGCTGGCTAATTAGAGATTGTTTCCTTGGATTGATCGTCGGCAATGCCATGAGATTCACACGCAGCGGCATCTTGCAACATGCATCCGTGCAACCAGCCACCACGTACCACAAGACAAGCCACCATATGGCAAAATCAGGCAGCTGGCATTGACGTTTCTGCATATGCATGCTGCCTCCCGCCCGGTGCTTGTGTTGCAGAGATGGCAGATAGTCTATACAAGCTTTGCTTTGGGTGTCTGCTATGTAGCTACAGAATCTATATCATAGTCCACCCGAGTAGAGATCATTTCCTCACCATTCGCCCGTACAACTGTAAGATCAAGTGGAACATTTTGGGGTGACAACCACACCCATTCTGCATCTGTAACAAATGTTTTTGATGGTCTGTTGAAACCTTGTGCGAGTAAATGGAGAGCTGCCTTGCCTTTTGGATCAAGGTTTGTCGAAGGTCTGACCACCACCGAAAGCGGGGATTTGTAAACTGTTTATACACCTATTTTGGGTAATGTCCGTAAAAGGCGGGAAAACATAAAGGTCTAATTACAACTAGTAATATATATATAGCTACTATACTTAATAACTTAAAAAATTTAGATATATAAAGTTCTTAATTTACTTAAAAACTTTTTAAAGATTTTAAATAAATAATTTATTTATTATAATATAATTAATATTAAATTATATATTTATAATAATTAAAATAAAGATTTATAAATTATTTAAATATTTATTTAAAGTAATATTTATTAAAAGTAAGCAGAGTAAGAGATTGTAGTAGTATAATACTACTACAAATTTACTATTTTAATTTTAGCTTTATAAGGGAATTAATTATAAACTTAAAAAGTATAAAATAATTTACACGGATTTATAACGTACTTAATGGTATACTTATTTAGTATCTAGGGTTAGGGTAATACCCTTAAATATAGCCTATAATAAAGTTGTAGTAGTTAAGGTTTTTTCTTGTAGTAGTGACTACTACAGCTAATATTTAGGGTTTGGCTCCTACAAATAAGGTTTTAAAATTACTATATATAAACCCAATATATATTCAGATTATTTCAAAAACTCTCCAGTAAAATTAATTTCTTGTAAAAGATATCTTTATTATTCCGAAATTTATAGTAGTACTATAGTAACTACTCTAAAAGTAAGAAAATATAAAGGTTTAATTAAAATTAATAATATAATTATAATTATTATATTTAAAAATTAAAAAATTTAGAAATATAAAATTCTTAATTTATTTTTTATTTTTTATTTTTTTAAATCTTAAATTTTAAATAAATAAATTAATTATTATTAATATAATTAATATTAAAATATATATTTATAATAGGTAAAGTATTTTTAAAGGGCTTAGTTATTATATGTTTTTATATTTTTAGGTAGCTAATTAAAGCGGGTTCTGATAGTATAGTGGTGTTGTTCTAATAGTATGGTGATATGCTCGGTGGACCCGCTCAGGCTTGCAGATCTGTCCGAGCTGAGTCTGCCACAGGCAAGGCGTTTCTAAAGGCTTACTGAAGATCATTGCTCAGGGCATCACACATGTGGCTATACTGTTGATCCACCGCCAACTGACTGTCGAAACGGAAAGGACATACCGTGACCGGGCCGTAGGCAGATAACACACCAGTGAACCCGGGTGGCCGCATATTGCCAAATCTCTCATTCCAACGGTCTGGTGTCGTGGACGGGAAACCAACCTCTTTCCATGCTTGCAACATCTTGGCCGAGGATGGACAGACAGGAACAAAACCTCTGCTCAATATCCGGTAGTCCACCTCTACATGCCTTGATTCGGGCCGTCGGTCAGCAGCAGAGCCTAGGACAGGAGCGCTCAGGTGGCCGACTTTCAGAACCATCCAGCCGTTTGTTTGCATGTTCATGTCTGAGACGCGCTTGCCAAGCCACGAATGCCCTCGCAGCCCTCTGTCTTCGATGCCCTGTCTCTCAAGATCAAATCTGTCCCGGATGGAGGACAGCGACAAAAACCAAGGACTGTCTCTCGAGGATGTGAAGATGGGCGCAGCAGCCAGTTCAGCAGCATTAGGGCCATGCCACAATCATGGATTCGACCCGTACAAGACTCTTGAGCGAGCCCTGCTTCCTCCCTCAATCATACACACGCATGCTGTTATGCGAGTTTCAAATATTTTCTCTCTTTAACCCAACGCTGAGCTGTGATGAAGGGGCCTAACATCTGTCAGCTTGGGTGACTGCAGCTTTGGAGGAAGACCCTCTCGAACTCTTGGATACCAAGACAACATGTACAGATTCAAGCTCCTGGAGGGAGGTTTATGTCGATGATGCCACACTTTACCTCCGGACCCCTCCCAAACAAACTTCACTCCCTTGCTCACCATGATGAAACCCTTTCACATTTGACATCGTAGCGTCAGTTGACACTCGTGTTCGGGGGTCCCCAAACTGCTTCGCCGCCGGGCCTGCTATTCTCTAGCAACACCATGCCAGCCCCCGAGGCTTGCACGAAACAGGAGGATGGCAATCCCTCAGATCTCCGTCACATCCCACTCGCAGTCCCAGAATTTCGCATAAGCGGACTGTTGAGGACCGCGTGGCAGTAAATGCCCGAGCCATACCCGAGCGCGTCGGGGCTTTCATCGAGGGTCAGACAAAAACGATGCGGGTTGCGTTCTCACACACACCTCAGGCCTGGAACCTTCTATTTCATTCTCTTGTTCACCGTATGTGCGCACTGAGATGAGGCATATAGTCGGTCGCCCTGGCTCATAACCAGTGCAACAGGGGCTGATGTGAGACGTGAAGGTACCACTGAACTGCACACCACGGTACTGCAGGGGTGTTTCTCGCATGCGATTTGGTGATCAAAGATCGGCTGAACTAACCGGACAGGCTAGCGCACAGACGCCACATGGGGGACGAGCTGCTGTGGTAACGGACAAAGTCTATCATCCCAATTGTGACTGACAAGGTCGTTCGGATTGAGCCGGGGCTGGGTGGTGACCTGCGGGTCATTACTGAGGATGTTTCAAGTATACTACCCCTGGAACCCATCGGGCTGACCGGCTGGGGCTCTCTTTCTGTCTCTCCCTCTGCAGGGCTCGATCGAGGGCGCCTACGACACTCAGCACTCGAGAGACGGCTTCGTCAAACTCACAACCTGGGTAGCCCAGACATTTGGCAATCCAGAATGCCGACTGAGACAACCAGAGATGATGTTCAGGTTTACGGATTGGCGGATGCTGGCAGGGCTGAACTTGTATGAGAACCACCCAATTATCAACAAGCCGGCTCAACTGTTGCCATTGGAGCCGTTGAACCCAAACAAGATGCTTTAACCTGTCAAAGTGCTGTCAGCTGCACGGTCCGCCGAACCGCATTGAACTGCGCCTTCGTCCGTTGCCATCGACCCAAGATGCGCTGTCAGTGAGAAGATACGATTGGCGGTCCAGTCGCGCTCCGATTAGGTTTAACACATGCTGAAACGCTGTGGGGAGGGCGCCTCCAGAGACCGGGACACACATATCAAGTGCGCCACTTGAGGCTCCCGCACATCCGGGTTTTCAGCCGCATAAATGATCCTGTTTCCTGGTCCCGTGTTGGATCCCGAGGACACATCCGCCATTCTTACCAGGCGACTGGCTGGCAGGCTGGGTAGGACGCATCATTGCGATGGTGATCACACATCGACCTACCCGGCCATGGGACACGTCGCTGCAAAGAAGATAGATCTGCAAGAGATCTCCCCCAATAAGGCACACTGCTATAGAGACGGGCCACATGTCTGAATCGAGTGATACCGGCGCATTTGGTGTGATTAATTCACATCTATATGATATGCGATCCAACTTCTGCCTGGTTTGAGCCGCGTGATGACAGCTTGGCTGACACCTGTGGCTATCCCAGACCGACACGCGGCTGGTCACAGAACTGAGTCTATCCATGATCAGAGTACCTCCTCCTCCAAGACTCACACACTCCTGCAGCGAGGAGTTCCGAAGGTACTTTCACCGTAATCCAGGTGACTTTCTAGCCGCCCAGGATCAGGGGCCTCACTCTTGCTGCATGGCTGCCACCAAGTTCTACGCTGAGATGACCGGGCTTTGAACCTCATGTCGTATCTCACCTACAGGGACGTGCGGAGTGTTTCTCACTTTATGTTCATCCTGCCCTGCTTCCGAGGCATGTTCCGTAATCCCGCTCCCTCCTACATCTTGCATCCTGCATCATGCGAACTGAGTCGCAAGCTGTCACTCTTGAGCTCATGCGTCTAGGCCTGTTCGTCAACGTTTGTTGATGCTACAGTTCCAAGCCAGCAACCATGATACCAGAATCAGAGATCTCAAGAGACATACACAATATCGAGGAAGGGAAACCGTCGCGGCGGTCGAGGCTGCCATCGGATCTTTCATTCGAACAAGTGGTCAAGAACACGACTGCACCAGTGAGTTCCATTATCTACATCCGGCTCGTTACACTCATGTCTGTGACCATTCTCCGAGCTAATCATCGTTACAGCCATGCTCCCTTGGCGAGTTCATGGATTTTTTGGTCTACGAAGACCGTAACGCCGAGTTACTGCAGTTCTTCCTGTGGTACTGCGACTATATCGAGCGATGGAGTGAGTTGTCGCCTCAACAGAAATCACTGTCGCCGCCATGGGAGCCAGACCGACAACGAGGACACAAGGGGCCGGCTGCACACACTCACAGACGAGATGGAAGCGACAAACTGAACCAGATATTAAACATTATGGAGGTTGTCAACGCCAGAAAACACCCAAATTGGTCGTTGGGAGGAAGCGAAGCAAGAGTCAACTCGGGGACAGCGAGCATGTCATCAAGTGAGATGAGCGTCCCAGCTGCTGCTGTACGGAAGACAATGGTCACCCAACAGGACGCCCAACGAGATACACGCATCGCAATGCCTCTGAATTCCAATCCGATCGACGAGCAGTCCCCAGACCAGGAACAACCATTCCGCGACGAGGTGACCATGATCATCAAACAATACATTACAGATCAGGCGCCGCGGCGGCTAAAAATATCCGACGAGGACTTGGCAGCTTGTCAAAAGGCTGCAAGCATAACCACACACCCATCTTCCCTGTTGCGCGCCTTCACGGCTTCTGAAGACATTTTGAAATCTGACCGCTTCCCTCGTTTCGTCCGCAACAGCCAGCGGAACGCCAACAAGCCGCGTCTGGTGTTCATTCGGGTGATTGCCATCGCCATCATAATGCTCGGCTTCCTGGCCAACCAGGTACTGGTTCTGTCGAGCCTCTCTCAGTTCTATCGCGTACTGAGCATAATACTCTGGTGGCCCAGCTTCACCACCCTAATAGCAGCAATACAGGGGCTGTGTCTCATATTACAATTAAGAGGCCTCCGCCAACTACGACCATGGGAACAAGAGCACCTTGTCGAGGACGTCGACGCGGACAACCAAGGCCACGAGCTCAACTCGGCAGCCGAGGTCACGACGCACATCAGCTCGGACAACGACAGGCGGAGGTCGAAGCAGCCGGCGTACGGAGGGGCGATCCGGGTCACGAGCCGGCTGTCGTCGAGCCGCAACGACGACCCTCTGCGCAAGCCGAGCATGCAGACGTTCGGCCCGGCGAACAAATACAGGAGGAGGGCGTTCGTGAGGGCGCACCAGGCCAAGCCCCTGGTCCGCAAGATTTGGGACGACGCCGTCAAGACGCGGAACAAGAACATAAAGATGCTGCAGGACCGGACTCTCTTTCTCTCAATATGCTGGGGCGGAGCCATATCATCGGCCCTTACTGTGGTGTCTCTTTTTATCCCGGTGATGAAAGTCTTGTGACGGCATTAATTGCTATCGATGCTTTTCTGGCGCTCGCGGAAACCCGTGCTTCACACCGGGCTTGGTGCTCATTGGCGTTATAACGTGAGAGGTTGTTCAGGTGAACATACAGTCCTTACCGCAGTATACCCCCTGAGATCTATCAGGATTGCGTCTGAGGAACATCTGGAGTGGGGCATTGAATAGTGCTGATGCGGACGCATATGTCATGGGTGGATGCAACAGCGTTGGGCGGGTGTAGTTGATTTGAGGCAACAATAGATTACCGCAGCAAGACCAAACAAGGGACGTACTTGTAGATAGATAGTATCGGACATGTGGTAGTGGGATTAGCCAATACTAAATTCAAATGGAAGAATCTACGGTGGTATACAAGTGACTTCTAGAATACAACGTCAGGGACGCGGCCCCCCCCCCCCAACGTCGCTAGAACGGTGCAGGATTGGCCAAGGCAGCCCCGCGTGCCGGTGTCTCGGGACCAAGGGTCCTCGGCATTCGTAGGGTGCCCCCTGAACCCGCGTCTTGGACAACGTTGAACCAACCAAACCCAGGGATTGCAACCTCATGGTTCAACCTGTCCCAGTATCACCTGTACCAGATGGAAACTGTTCTGCTTGGTCACTGGCGATAGCAAACATTGCACACGGAGAATGGACCACCCAGACAACCAGCAACAAGCCCCCCTAATATCCAACCGGGACCATGAAGAAGACTACGAAGACGGCCTCGATGACGCCGCCGGACGAGTGACCTCGCTCGGGGCCAGCAAGCCCTCGTCCCCGGGCCTGTTCATGTGGCTGTTGACCTTCTCGGCTGGTATAGGGGGGCTTCTATTTGGATGTACGAAGAAATGATCTCCTCTGCTTCTACGACCTTCCTTCTCCCCGTTCTGCTCCCCCACAAGCTTTCGTCCGCCAGCTAACAAGGAGCGCCCGGGGAAACAGACGACACAGGCGTGATATCCGCAACCCTCGTCTCGATCGATACCTCCCTCTCCAACCGGCCGCTCACCTCCCTCGACAAGTCCATCATCACATCCGCGACCGCCCTCTTCGCCGGCCTCGTCTCCCCAGCCTCCTCCGTGCTCGCCGACCGCCTGGGCCGCAAGCGCGTCATCCTCTTGGCAGACCTGCTCTTCGTCCTGGGCTCGGCGCTGCAGGCCGTCAGCAACAGCGTCGGGGCTATGGTCGTGGGCCGCGCTGTCGTTGGCGCCGCTGTTGGCGCCGCCTCCTTCGTCGTGCCGCTGTACCTGGCGGAGCTGTCGCCCGCGGCGTTCCGCGGCCGCGTAGTCACAATGAACATCTTCTTCGTCACGCTGGGCCAGGTTGTCGCGTACGTGGTGGGCTGGGGGTTCGCCGAGTTCGGGTCCCCGGCCACGGGCTGGCGCTGGATGGTCGGGCTCGGGGCCGCGCCCGCCGCGCTGCAGCTGACGCTTGTAGCCGGCATGCCCGAGACGCCGCGGTGGCTTGTGAAGGCTGGCCGTGCCGGCGAGGCGCGCGACGTGGTCCGCCGTGTCGCCGGCAGCGGGCTGGGCGCCGCGGCCGAGGCGGACGTGGTGCTGAAGGACATCGAGGCCGAGGTGCGCGAGGAGGAGCAGGCGCAGAAGGCGCGCCGCAGGTCGCCCGCGCTGGGGCCGCGTGCCCAGTGGCTCGACGGCTGGGACGAGCTGCTCGCCGTGCGGAGGAACCGCCGCGCCCTCGCGATCGCATGCCTGCTGCAGGGTCTGCAGCAGCTGTGCGGGTTTGTGAGTCTACGATCCGCCGCTCTTGGCCGGCTACGCGTGTGTGCTTTGCAGCTGCTGACCGCGGCGCTCTACAGAATTCGCTGATGTACTTCTCGGCCACGATCTTTAAGCTCCTGGGGTTTGACAGCCCGACGCTTACCTCGATGGTGGTCGCGGTCACGAACATGCTCTTTACGGTTGTTGCACTAATGGTGATCGACAAGGTCGGCCGGAGGCGGATCCTGCTCTACTCGATCCCCTTCATGGTGTTAGGGCTGCTCCTCTCCGCATGGGGATTCTCGCTGATGAAGCTGTCGACGTCGGCGTTTGCGGACACCCCGGACGGCGCGGCGCCACCGCCGGCGCCGGCGCCGAACCACGGGGCGGCGGTGGTAATCCTCACGTCCATCATGCTCTACGTGGCGGCGTACGCCATCGGGCTGGGGAACGTGCCGTGGATGCAGAGCGAGCTGTTCTCGCTGAGCGTGCGGTCGCTGGGGAGCGGTGCGGCAACGGCGACGTGCTGGGCCGCCAACTTCGTGGTCGGCCTGAGCTTCCTGCCACTGATGGACGCGCTGTCGCCGACGTGGACGTTTGTCCTCTACGCCGCGGTCTGCGTGGCGGGCAACTGGGTCGTGTACCGCGTGTACCCAGAGACGAGCGGACTCAGCCTGGAGGAGGCGGCGGCCCTTTTAGAACGGGATGACTGGGGCGTTAGTGCCCGATGAGGTTACTTCTACGCTACTGCCGGTGTACACATAACTTGGAATGCCAGATCCACCTGCTGCTTACGAACCGCCCACATTGCCCGGTGGGGCGGTTGTTTTCTCTTCACGACGTTGCATTTACCGTGCCTGCGGATAGAAGTGGGAATGGAGCCACTAGGCCTCGCGTGCCGTAAAAATGCAGTACCCACGGCGGCAGGGGTGGTCCAACAAAAAGGAGAAGATGGATACCGGGCGACGGGTTTGAACGGTAAGCAGCGGCAATAGGCTCTTAACACCGACTCAACTTTGCCCCCTGTGTCGGATCATGAATATGTAATTGCTGTCCAGGCACCCATGATGGTGGGCAGTAGAGTGACATGAGAGGCATGAACGGGGTCTGAGTCTGCGTCATGAATTATTTTCGGCCCGTATTTGACAGCTTCAGGTTGAGTTTGTCTGGCGGCTGGGGCAATGCACATTTTGGGGTCCGTGGAGGATCCGAGTCGGGATTGGCATCTTGCGGTAAATCCCTTGCCCGGGGGTGTGTTGAATAATACCCTGCAGACAAATTCCTCCTCTGATGCCGAGGCACCAACCAGGCTTGCCGTCGATCTTGTCAAACGCGAGCAGCGAGGGTCGGGTCGGGAGCTTGTCCTGGTCCCGGCTCCGGGCCTGAAGGCAATCTCTCGTTTATCTCGAGGTCCAGTAGATCATGCAATCTACACTATATGATAGGGTTTGAGTTTGGATTTGAGCGTGTGATGATGCGACATGCTGGTTGATAATTTGGGTGCAGGCGCGTTTTGAGACAGAGCGATTTGGGCCGTATTGCCACTGTATTAGGGTAGATTTGATCCACGACTGCTGTCTGTTGTGTGGTCATGAAGTGTGTCACTGCGTTGGGCAAGTTCTTTTGGGTCCCAGTCATCCGCCCCATCGAATGAGACAAGCTTGGAAAGCTGCAGAAGCTGCCTGACTGCAGGCGTGGGGCCGTTCACACTGAACTGCATCCACCTGCTGGATGATCCCCTGCCCACCTACCCGCCCGAGAGTCCGTCCGTCTGTCAGCCCGTCAGCCCGCCAGCCCAGGCCTGCTGCAGTTGTCATAGGGCATAAGTCAGCGACGGCAGCGGTAAGACGGCAAAGGACGGTGGTGGGCTGAAAGAGCGAAGCAGCGAGATCCGACCACACCACCGAGCGCACTACACTACCTAGTCCACCAGAGGTGCTAAGCCTTGCTGTCTGTTGTGTCCGAGTCAACCAGAGCTTGGCATTGGGATCGGAATTCAACAGGCCAAAAGGCCGCCCGGCTTACACCAGCACTTGCTTAGCAACCGTCTGCCGCCAGGATCCATGCACGCCTTGTGCGCCCGGCCCTGGATCTGGATCTGTGGTCTCGGATTCTCCTAGGCTCTGGGCCGAATCATACTCCACTAGTGTAGTGTTTTTTTTCTTCGTCGCCCTTGTCCGTCCAAGCTCCCTGCAGGAGGGACAGACCGTAGAAATTGCACCGTCGCCCCAGTCCAAGTGGGCATGGCCGGTGGGATGCGTTCTAGAATGCGTCCCCATCCTCAACTGACTACTCTGGAAAATATATATATATCCATATCTATCAGGCCGGACCGTCTCTTCGGTGACCTGTCCCATTGATCAATTATTTACATTACATCCGACCTCGAGCTTCCATCTCGACTCAATTCAAGCTACGTCATAACAGACCTAGCTACGATAATACACACAGCGGGCACACCCACACCCACCCACACCACCAACCCCTATATAGGGGCATCTATCTCACCGATAGGAAAACCAGAGATACACCTACACTCAGCGCAGGTCTCTCACCGCCATGGCCGAGAACAAGCGCTGGGAGGATGACCTCGACCGCCGCCTCTCCGACGCCGAGGTCGACGCCGCCAACTTTAACGGTCGTGCCTCCCACGAGATCGAGCGGGTGCTGAGTGCCTCCTCCGTCTCAACCTCCTCAAATGGCTCCGTCCGGGGCCGCCCCATTACCGCCGGCGGGATGAGCAGGGTATCTACACAGCGTGACCTGGAGCGCCACCCGACCGAGCTCGACCGCATCCAGACGGCCAGGAGCCAGCACAGCGCCACCGTCGGCGCCGCCGCCTTGGGGAGGAGCAACACACGCACCCGCGACTCGAAGAGACCCATGCCCCCGATGGGCGCCGGCAAGACCTTGCCCGCGCCCCTGGACACCGACCAGTTTGTCGTCGAGTTTGACGGGCCAGACGATCCGCTCCATGCGCAGAACTGGCCGCTGAACAAGAAGTGAGTATTGTCGGCTACACAGCGGAATTGTTCTGCTGGCAAAACCAAAGCCAATGCTAATTGAGACATGTACAGGATCCTCACGGCAGCAATGCTTGGCTTCACGACCCTCACGTCCGCCTTCACCTCCAGTATCTTCTCCGCCGGCACCCGCGCCATCGCCACCGAGTTCAACGTGTCCACCGAGGTGGGTATCCTCGGTGTCTCCTTCTACGTCCTCGGTTTCGCCTTTGGGCCCACCCTGTGGGCGCCGCTCTCAGAGCTCAAGGGTCGCAGGATGCCTCTTGTGCTGTCCATGTTCGGTTTCTCCATCTTCACCATCGCGACCGCCACCGCCAAGGACCTCCAGACCATCCTGATTTGCCGCTTCTTCGCTGGTTTCTTTGGTGCCTGTCCGCTCGCTGTGGTGGCCGCGGTCTTCTCCGACATGTTCAATAATGCTACCCGAGGCATTGCTATCACTATCTTCTCCATGGCCGTCTTCACCGGCCCATTGCTTGCCCCATTCATTGGCGGCTTCATCGTGGAGAGCTACCTTGGCTGGCGCTGGACAATGTACATCACCAGCTTTATGGGATTCACCAGCTTCGGCCTGGACCTGCTGTTCCTTGAGGAGACCTATCCACCGCAGATCCTGGTTGGCAAGGCTGCCGAGCTGCGCCGCAGGACTCAGAACCACTTCATCCACGCCAAGCAGGAGGAGATCGAGATCGACTTCCGTGAGCTGGTCGAGAAGAACTTTTCGCGTCCTATGAGGCTTCTTTTCCAGGAACCAATTGTGCTCCTTCTCTCTATCTACATGTCGTTTGTCTATGGTGAATCTTGACCTTGGAATACTCTTCACACCACCAACAATTACTAACGAATTGTCTATCAGGCATCCTGTATCTCTTTTTGACAGCTTACCCCCTCGTTTTCGTCGGTGTTCACGGCTTCAAGTCCAGCAGCTCGGGCCTCTGCTTCTTCGGCATGATCATCGGTGAACTCATCGCCGGAGTCGTTGTCCTGGCGCAGCAGCCCTGGTACCAGCGCAAGCTGACAGCCAATAACGGGATCCCCATCCCCGAGTGGCGTCTACCTTCCGTCATCGCAGGCGGGGTCGCGTTCATGGGCGGCATCTTCTGGTTTGGCTGGACTGGCTACAGGGCCGACATCCACTGGATCGTCCCCACGGCCTCTGGGCTTCTGACCGGTTTCGGGCTCATGTCCATCTTCCTCCAGAGCATGAACTACCTCGTCGATGCGTACCTCTACTTCGCGGCGAGCGCGATTGCAGGCAACACCTTCATGAGATCGCTGTGCGGCGCTGGGTTCCCCCTCTTTGCAACATACATGTTCAACGGCATGGGCATCCAGTGGGCTTCCACACTGCTGGGATGCGTGGCCGCGGTGCTGGTTCCCATCCCGGTGATCTTCTACCTCTACGGCCACAAGATCCGCGCCAAGAGCAAGATCGCTCCCTCATTCCCGGCCCAGCCTCAGGCGGAAGCTTCTGACGACGTTGAGTCGGAGAAGGACAAGGAGCGGGCTGGCAACGATGCGGTGACGGCGGCTGTGCCGCGGAGAGATGGCGACAAGGCCACCGAGGCAGTCTAGGGGCTGCCCTATTAACCTGGCTGTAATAGAAAGTAAAAGTGCAAATGGTTTACGGAAGCGGATACGGAAGCGGAGTCCATGGATATGAGATTATGAGCTGAGCGGTTTGCATTTTTTGATATCCACTCGAGTTTATGTATATAGATCTGGGTGTGTTTTTGGCATCGGCATAGGATTTGAGCCGATTGGACCATGACGATTTATAAATCAATAATGTCTAAGTTACACCCCCAACACATGGCTTATATACTCAATAGAAGGCAAAATGTGACATATGCCCACCTCTGCAGCGTGGATTGTATCAACTCATAAAACAGAAGCTGCTATAGAGACATGGGAGACATGGAGTGAGACAAGCGCGAAGAGAGACATCAGATGAAAGGCGCGATCATCTCATGGTATCAAAATTGCACACCTGGCAGAGGATGACCTCTAGGGGGGGTCCAGATGTCGGGTTGTGCTGCAGGTCGTTTGGGTCTCGGAGCAAATGCTGGCGTCTAAGCAAGACACACTGTAAGTGGGACAACCAGCTACTGGATAAACTCATGACATGACGGAGGTGAAAAGATCACGTCCTCCTAAAAACCTTCGATCCCCAATACTACGTGTGGACTAATGGTCCCAGACACTAGTGCTGACTCCTTGTGTGAGACAAACCTGCCTTTCCCGTGTCGGCACGCCCTTTGGCTGTGGGTCTGTCGTGAATCCTATGCGCGCTTACACACTTACACATTCACACTATCCACCCCGCGACCTCGTGTGTAGTTGCCTGGTGGCGAGACACCAGAGTATATCTGGAACAAATGAGCTGTCACCCGCATATTACCTATATAACTCTGGGATTCATGCGTAGATAAATTCACGGTTGACCGTTTGTTGGAGTATTCTGATAGATACAGGCTTGAACATCTGTTTAAAGAGACTCCCCCCCCCCCCACCGAGCAACATTGAACCTATCCACTCTAATTGAGACGCAACAACAACAACACCAACTCTCTACTGCTCAAACCTTCCTCAACCTCCACCTCATCGCATCATGTCGACCGAAGCCGTGGCCTCTGAGCGCAAGCCGAGCCATACCTACGGTAAGTCTGGGCTGCGCACCACCAACACTTGGTGATATCGGAGCTACCACACCACGTACACAGCTATAAGAACTATCGTCCAAATGCTGAAATAGAAGAACAGAAGCAGGATGTCATTGCGGATACGTAACTTTCAGTGTCACGCTCTCGCCTCCCCTGCCGGAATATAAGCCCCTCCAGTGCAACTGCTCAGCGTGCCGCCGGTTCGGCTACCTGCTCGTGTGTAAGTCCAGTCCGGTCTCGACCCTACCTGCCTGAAACTATGCACAAATCCAGGGGTATGGCTGCTGACACTACGCAAAAAAACAAAAAGACCCCAACCGCGAGGACGTCAAGTTCCATGGCGATGGCGAGTCGCGGGTGCAGAGGTACCGCTTTAATACTAAGGAGAAGGACCAGATGTTCTGCGGCAAGTGCGGTGCCAGCCTGGGCATCGACTTTAGGGACTTCTTCAAGCCAAAGATGGTATACGGGATCAGTGTAAGTTGCTAAGTTACTACCGGGGGACGGGGCCAAAGAGCCTCTTGCCTTTGCGCGCGCGGGCTATGGACTGAATGTTGCTAATGCTGCAGCTATCACAGGTCCGCACGTTTAACGGCATTGACCTGGACACTCTAGAGTTCGAGAAAAGCGATGGGCTGCAGTTGGTTTCACCGGCCGGGGACCTGTCTGGGATGTGGCATGAAGAGGGCGCGGAGACAGTCACTAAGACTGTTTGATTGATCGAATGATCATTCTCTTTCGCGAAGATGAGTTGGCTACTGCGTCACCAAAAGGCAAGACTAGCTGTGGGATCAATTTTCTATTGACTCTTCCTTGAGATATCGACAAGATGCAAAGTGCAAAGCGCTTGAATGAAATCCCATAGTTGCGTGAGCCTCTATTGATTCCCCTTCCCCTGACGCTGTACGTAGATCTTCTCGGCAGAGGTGATGCATTGCATATTGGCGCCAAGCTTGTTCTGTGAATGGGTGTCAGAATTGGCCTTCTCTCCTTTTTGACCTCTACCATATTGGGGCTGATGGGGACTTTGATGACTCGTATTATATGGTGTTTGAAAAATGGACATGCCAGGCAAGCCTTCGAGAAGTTGTAGATGGTAGTTGGGATTCACTTACTATTGTCTCCACCCACTCATCATACGGATCTGAATCGAAAACAATACCGCCGCCTATCATATGTTAGCATCAACAGGCCATCATGAAAAAGCCTGCATGTCTTCTTCTTACCAGCTTGCAAGTAGGCTACACCGTCCTTGGTCATCATTGTGCGAAGAGCAATGCATGTGTCCATAGCTCCCTCCTTCTCCTCCCCGGCTGCAGTCACGCTGCCGTAGCCAAAGTATCCGACCGCACCGGCGTAGACGCCACGCTTCTCCTTCTCCAGCTCGGCGATCAGCTCCATGGCCTTAACCTTGGGGGCACCCGAGACCGTGCCCGCGGGAAATATGGATCGGAAGGCGTCAAATCTCGTCATGCCTGGGCGGAGGACGCCCGAGACCTGAGACACAAGGTGCTGGACGTGTGAGAACTTCTCTACCACCATCAGCCTGTCGACCCGGGTTTCCAGTGGATCGCAGACACGCGTGACATCGTTGCGAGCAAGGTCGACCAGCATAACATGTTCTGCGCGGTCTTTGAGGGAGTTTGCCAGCTCGGAGGCCAGGCGCTCGTCCTCCTCGAGGTTCTTGCCTCGCTTGACGGTACCGGCGATCGGATGGGTTATGATGCGCCCGGCCTCTTCCTTGACGAGCAGTTCCGGAGATGCACCGATAATCTGAAAGTCTCCGTTGTCAATGAAGAAAAGGTATGGCGAAGGGTTGACGGTACGAAGGTGCCTGTAGATGTTGAAAGGGTGCAGATCCGTGGGCCGGGCGAAGCGTTGGGAAGGGACGGCTTGGATGATGTCTCCAACCACAATGTGCTTCTTCAGGTTCTTGACGTGGCCTTCGTATCCATCCTGGCCGATGTTGGACGTGTATTCACGACCAAGCTGAATGGGTTTCTGCTCTGGCAACGGAGTCTCGGGGGCCTCGAGGACGCCGATAAGATCCTCGATGACTTTGACCGCCTTGGAGTACTCGTCGTCGATGTCACTTGAGTTCTCTGGCACTCGCAGGTAGGTGATGACCTTGATCACGCCAAAGAAGCGGTCGAAGGCTATTATGGTGTCATAGAAGTGAAAGAGTGACTCGGGAATCTGCAGGACATCCTTCATAGGCCGAGCTGTCTTGGGCTCAAAGTATCTACAGTTGTACATGTTAGTGGCATCACTCATTTCGAGTTCGCGTAGCTACTTGCCTGACACAGTCGTATCCTATATATCCAATCGCGCCACCCGTCAAAGGAGGAAGCCGCAGATCCGGGACCTCTGCAACTACATGCTGAGAGAGCTCCTTCTCCAGCGCAGGGATTGGATCGCAGGACTCGCCGTGGCCCTCGCCGGTCTTGAGGATCTTCCTCGGACCTGCGCCGACAAAGCTGTACCGGCCGACCTGCTCCGACGCAGCACTCTCAAAGAGTACAGAGTACGGGGACTTGGTGTGTGCCACGACCTTCAGATACGCCGAAGAGGGCGTGATCAGGTCCGAAGAAATCTGGCCGTACAGCGGCACGAGATTCGGTTTCTTCGGCCCCTTCTGCTTGGCCAGCACATCCTTCACCGTGTCCAAGGACGGGACAATTTGGTCCTGGAAGTTGGGGTTAGTCTGAGCCATCTTTGTCATGCCAGGAGGAAAGTACTGCGAATAACTCACTGGAACGCTCATCTTTTTTGGCCAGAAATATGGGCCCCTTGACGGAAGGACTCACTGAACTGGCGTCGTGAGCGCGGTGGGTTCGGATTTGCGCTGACTCACTCGCAGCTTGAGTCGATGGATAGGCGTGGGCTTGGTGCTGCATGAACCCGCTGGTGTACCTGAGGTCCCTCGGGAGGGTCCTCAGTGGCAAGCATCCCCAGGGTCCAGGGCGCTAGGACATGGCGAGGCGGGGCACTCGGGCACTGAACAAACGGTCCATCGGAGGGACCTCTGAAGGCTGTTGCACAAGCCACAGACGAACTTCCTGGGGGCAAATTCACGAAGCATGAACAGGGCCAACAAAAAGCACCGGCAAGCAAACTTCGATGTGAGACCTGCGTGTTGTTGAAATCAAATGAATATTTAGGTTGAATCCGCTCATATGCTCGTATTCCATCTGCCAATGCCTGAAATCTTGCCAGTCTTCAGCTCTCAATCGCCAGAGCCTTGACGCCCACCAGCCTGGCATTCTTGTCGTCCCCTGCTCTCGTCACTACAAAATATTCCACTCTAGAGTTGTCCTTAACAATGCGGTATACCCGGACGTCATTGCCCTTCCCGGCTTCGCGGACCGCATCAATGACCTCCTTGTACTGTCCGTTCCTGTCCCAATCGATCGGATCCAAGATCTCAACCTCGGCCTTCGAAGGCTCCCAGTGCTCGACCAGTTTCGCAATCTCCTCTGTGTAACGAAAGGCAGAGTCAGTCAAAGTCTCGTCTTCTTGGTTATACAGAGTAGGGGATCGAAGCGCGAGCCTCAACTCGAGAAGACGAGGGGAAAGTGAACATACCCTCATCTGGCAACCCTTCGCCCTTGTCCCAGGCCAGCGACACAGGCACAAAAGGCTCGTCCGAATCAGACACATAGAAAGCGTCCTTGGTGGCCTTGATCAATGGCTGTGGTATGTCTGCTCCGTGGTCCGCTGCTTTGAGCTCTTTCTTGCCCTTGGCCCCTTGTGTCTGGGCTGATGCCGAGCCCTGGCCCGGGTCTTCGTTGGCCTTGTTCAGAAAGTCCATGTACTCGTTGTCGTTCGCCATTTTCAGAGTCGTGGTGGTGAACAGGCTTCTTTGACCAGGACCTGCGAGTGTAGCGCCGTTGGTATCGGTTCGGTTCTGGGTGGTGGTGCAGAGTGGTAGGCGGCGCCGGGTGTGTTCGTCGCGAAGATGGTGGTGAAGGGTGGTGGGCCACGGTTTTGAAGTTGGGCGGCAAAACAGCTGTCTGTTGTCTGTAATGATTCTGTTGGACTTATGTCTTCCGAGCTGAGAAGCCACTCGTTTGGTCCCAGCCGGAATGGCGACCATTTGCTGGCAAGGAGGGGCGCTGCGAAGTACTACTTCCAAGGAATGACGCAACCTTTCTCCAGGGCTCAAAGCAATAATTGGATTTAACGATCCTAGCACCAACCTTGCAATCGGCAAGACTTTGGCCTTGTTTCACAAGATTCTTAAACATTCGAGTAGAATGCAGTCATGTCGCCTTGCTCTCGACAGGTTTTGTTTATTATGTCTATATAACCGTCAAGCCAACTTGGGCCTGCGCACTTATCGATGCTGCAGAGGGAGGGAGCTGCGCTGGTCTTGGTGGGTCCATGTTGGGAGAACGGAGCTAGCCTCGTAAATTTTGTCTACTCCGCTGGACATGGACTTCAGGACGCAAAAATACACAGCTAAAAGCGCACACACAAACAACACACACATATACACACACAGATATCAAAGAGGTGGTATCATTCATTTCATGAGTAAGTTCGTCACGATTTTATTTTCCACTGACGCCAGTGAGGGCTCATCGTGAACCTTCTGGGACTTTGGCCCCTAACGAGCTTCTATTGAGCCCAAGTACCCATTAACCAATCCATCCATGCAGCAAAGAGAAAGCCGTGACACCACGCCGTGAGAGAGAAGCAGCAGAAACCTAAGCGGAGGCGACATCCTTCTTGAGGAGACCTTGGTACTGCTTCTTCTCGGCGGGGGTCTGGAAAGCACCGTGACCGAACTCGGACGACGTGTCGATCCACTTGAGCTCGACCTTCTCCAGAGCCTTCCTTGAGGTGTGGGTGAACATGGACTTGCGGAGGGTCATGACACGCTTCTTCACACCGGGGATAGAGCCCTTAACCATGACGAAGTCGTTCTTGACCTCACCGTAGCGGACGAAGCCACCCAGACTGTTCGCCATGTTAGTAATGTTCCTCTTGCTAGTCGAGAAATCAGGGAGTGAAACTTACGGAGTGATGGTCTTCTTGGTGACATCAATCTCAGTAGCGGCGTTGTCGTCGGCGTCGCCCTTGCCAATGCGGTAGACCTTGTGGTTGACAGAAGTACGGTGGTGGTAACCCATCTGACCAGCACGGCCAACAGTCCACTGGACGTGGGACGGATGCCAGGCACCGATACAAGCGACCTTACGGAGACCCTTGTGTGTCTTACGCGGAAGCTTCTTGGTACCCCAACGGGCAGTGACACCGTTGAAGCCGTGACCCTTGGTGACAGCAATCACGTCGATCATCTCGTCCTGCTCGAAAATGGAGTCGACGGAGACGGGCTTCTCGAAGAGGCCGTGGCCGAACTCGACCTTGTCGGCGATGGAGCCGCCGTTGATCTGGACCTCCATGAGGTGGGCCTTCTTCTGCTTGAGGGGGGTCTTGCGGATCTGGGTGTGGGCCAGGACACGGACGACGGAGCAGTACTTCTTGATGCGCTCGAGCTCGCGGGTGAAGGAGGAGGCGTTGTCAGAGTGCTTCTTGGCGTACTTGGTGAAGGCCTTCTTCTTGCTCTTGTACCAGTTCTTGTAGAATCGTCGCTTGATCTCGTCGCTCAAGTGCTCAGCCCAGACGGTAGTGAGGGATCGCAGGCCACGGGGGGTTTCGATGTATCCAACCAGACCAACAACGATCATCTGTGAAAGATGTTAGCCATTGGCTCAATTGCCAAGCGGGCTGCATTGTTCGTACAGGTGGCGTGTCAACAACGGTGACGGCCTCAACAACTTCCTTCTTGTGGGACTTCGCGCCAGGTCGGTCGAGGTCGCGGACAATGGTGGTCATACCAGCCTTGTAGCCCATGGTAGCGGTCAGGTGGACAGGCTTCTTGGGGTCGTCCTTGGGGAAGCTATAGCAGCCATGATGATCAGCAGCTGCCTTCGCACCAAACCCATCGATTGCAGGTGTACTGGGGATATTTCCGTTGCCAAACTTACGACTTGACCTTGCCTCGGTGCCTGGCGGCCCTCTTGCGGGGCAGGTAGGCCAGAGAGCCATGACGAGGAGCCTCGAACTTACGGTGCGACATATTGGCGAACTTGAGCTCTTTGTCGCGAGGTTGTCGTGGAGGATGGGTAGGCGGTTGATGGGTTGGGACAAGAAGCTGCAATCGAGGCAGGTCGCGGCAGCAAAAAGTTTCACCCCTGGGGTTTGACGGTTGGTGGGATATGTGGGGCCATCACGTGAGCTTGCCAGCTGGCCCAGCTGGCGCCAGCTGTCGACCCAGCAGGATCCCTGGGATCAACCAATCAACCAACCACCCCAGACTCCATTCTTGGGGGCGTGAAGACAACCGAATACCGCTTGTCTACCAGAACACAAGCATGGAGCAAGGCATTCAGTATTGCATGTATCAGATATGTCAAGGCATGGTCTATTAACCTTGGATACGCCATCGCTTCTGTTGCGCTGTGTGTCTGGTCGCCGAATTGCGAATAACCATTCTGGCTAGCGACACTGGATTGCCATCCCACTACTCACTTATACATGTTATTCGACGCTGCAAAAGGGCTTCAAACATACAAGGTTCTCTGAGGAGCGAATTATGTGCTGTCTTCGTCATCTTGGGTTCCTATCGATCTCGAAATGCAGTCATCTGCCATCCAGCACGTGGTGGAAGCAGCTGTCTGGTCCTCCAGCCAAATGATGTGTCTGAGCTGTGGCCGGCAACACTTTTCCGATGCGAGAAGAGCATGCAACACAACAATCGGCCCGGTAGCTGGCTCGGGAAGCCGACACCCAGGCTTGGAATGGGCTATCTGGCGAACAGATGGAGAGACAAATTAGAGTAGGGGCAAGCAGCCCATTGTCCTCCCTCCCCACCCTCCCACCTTGTGGGTTGAAAGCATGGACGGGGCGACACTGCCGTTCACAAATTACAGTCACAACCGTTACCGGCGTCAAGATTGCCGACGGAGACTTTTTTGTGTCTCTGTGTCCCAGCTTGACACCTTTCGGATGAGCCGTGTTGAATTGTGCTGTGCTGCGTGGCATGCGTCGACCTCAGACATGAACACGCTGCACACGCAATCTGTGTCTCAGTGTAGTGTGCACATTCCACGAGCTTGATCATGAGTAACAGAGTAACGGCGGATCGGATGGGCACATCGTTGGTGACATTGCCGGGCGTTTCGCCCATCATTGGAGGTTGGATGGACCAGCGCATCTGCTCATCTGGAACACTAACTCGACAGCTGCCGGCCCAGGACTTTCGGATCAATATCTGCTAGGGCCCCTGTCTAGGATGGAGGTGACGGAAATGTGGCGCGCTGCCGATCTTGAACACACACACATGGCTGCGAAGCTCGGCATCTCCTGCTTTCTCCCTCCCTCCAGCCAAGCAGCTCGGTACTGTGTAGATTGACTCTCGCAAATCGGTCCACGCTGCCTGGTTGGCCGGGTGCTGTCCAGGTTCCGCGAGTGCTTGGACAACCGGTACGTAGTGCAACGGGTTGTCCTCTGTCACAGTCATTCCCCTGCTTGTCAAGCTGGGTAACCTTACACCAAGTACTCGCATCTCATGGTCAACCGAAGGCGAGTAGACATGCAGGCCGCAACCTTAGCTACTGCGGTAGGAGTTGCTGATACTGTAGCCGTCTGGCCGATGGTGCACCAGACATGCGCGCATCTCCGGCTACATCACTGCGATCTATCATGCTGAGTATCTATTGGACCGATCGTGCATTCCTGTCCCAGGCGAGGGTAACCTACTCCCAACGTCGAGGGGGGAGAACGTGCCTATGTGAGCCACCAAGGTCGTATGCACTGCACAATACCTGTCCTTTCCCGCGGCGCACTCCTCGGCAAAAGAAGTTTGGGTCAGACTTGGAACTTGCTGCTATGTGTGTAATAGAGCAGCGTCAGATCGACAGTCTACACACTCTAGTGTTGATTCGGCCTTGACGAGGATACGACCGCGAACCTCGGGAAGCTGGGACAGGGCCTGATTCGTGACGGGTGACAGAAGACAAGGACCCAGCCATGCATCCTGTTCCGAAATGATGAGAGCCGGCACGAGAGCGTGCGAACAGTACTGCCTCAAGGGGCTAGCGCATCTGGACCTCTTGTCCGGGCGAGTCTGTCGGAGCAGAGACACAGCAGCCGTTTTCCAAAAAGCAATCAAGCATCAGAAAAAGCAAACCGAAACAGCGGCTGCTGAAGCGACAGCAGCCCACGGTCTGCTCACGCGTCAATTGCCCCCGGAGTTCGTACACAACGACCAATATCAGCCCCATAGCCACGGCTGGCCGCGGCCAAGCGATGCGGGCAACGATGCACCTCAATCACAAGATGCAGATTACGGCAGCACAGCACTAGGACGAGACGGGGTGAGGCGATCACGGCCGTCGACAGGGTGGTGCATCACATCCTGAACCCCCCGAGGTTTGTCCCACACACCTACCACCACTCTCAAACATACACAGTACCAAACGCCAATCGCCCGGCCATCCTATGGTCTTTTGCTCCCGTAAACCACAGCCCTCGAGCTGGCCGCCTCATGGTACACCAACAACACTATAATATAGACAACAGTGCGTCGTGTGGTAGGTGGGTGGGTGGACGACCTAATCCGGGGTCCCATGCATCCGCGGGATGGCGAGAGCCACGCTCAATACCGCCGCATCGACGACCGCCTGCCTGCATGGCACATGCTGCAGTCGCAGAGGCTGCTGTTGCATGTGGCGCACCATGCATTTCCCGGCTGCTTCTGCAAGTCACCGGCGATGACTGCTCTTTGTCCGGTGCACACCTCAATGTGCAGGCGATCCTTACAGGCGCCGCCAGGTGGCAGAACGGTGGCTGTCGACGAATTTTCCCAGTCCCGCATCTCACACCTGATCACCATATATAGAATCACTGTGCATCGGTCACCACCATCAACGGTCATCAAATCCTGTCACCCGCCCAAAGCGGTGGCTCTGCGAATGGCGAGCATCTGCCATGTCCAGGGCGCATTAAACCCACCAATGGGTTACACCGATCGTCACACTCGCCCATCAGATACATTATTACCCAAGGCCCCGGGCCGAACGCAGCTTATCACTGCTTATGGTGGAAACGTTGTAATGCGTGCGGCTAGATTCTCGAGCTCAAGCCAAGATCAGCCTGGCCATCCTTCGATTTGGTTCCGGGATGTATGCGTTTCCCTACGGAAGCGAGAGGTAGATAGGTGCTAGCATGAAGGTTTGAGGGGTTTCGAAAAGTTTGACGAGGCGATTCAAGATGCAGATTGTAAATGGGCAGGCGCGATGCGACAGAACCATATTTGGGCGCCAGCTCGCATGACGAGCTAGGGAAGGCCTCACATCAATCCATGGAAAGACGCACAGAAGCCAGCCGATCGAACGGGTCCCCGCTCTGCGCCGGAAGTGAAACCGTAGATCATCTCACACTCGTCCCGTCATCGCCACCAGGGATCACTTGCCTTTGTTATTACGGGCAGTAGAAATATCAGCAGGAAAATACCCGCGGCCAACCCCTACAAGATTTCGACGCGGCGGTTGAAACAGAACGGATCGCTCGACACGGACAAATTACGATGGGCTCGAATCCTGATAGCAGGACTTGGAAAGGCCCCTGTATCCAGGTCTTTTGCCCGTGCGAGCAGAGGCCCCGTCCGTCCGTCCGTCTCTGTGGCTGGGCCATGCTGTAAAAAAAGGAACGAGCCGATGCTGCGAATTCCGCGAGATCCACGTGGAAATCTCCCTACGGTTGCTACGGACTGCTGAATTGCGATCGCACACGGCCCCTTTACCCCGGCTTGGACATTAATAGGCCCGAATGTACTCCGATAATAAGCTGGGCTCGGCAATGCAGAGCATGATGATTCGCCCTGCATGCAGCTCCTCTCTCACTGCCTCACTCATCCAGCCGTCCTCTTTGGGCAGCTTTGTCAAAGTTTTACGCTGGTGCTTAAAGTCCTGAGGCCAAGGGAATATTCGTGATCCTCAGTGTCAACCATGTCCAATTGCCGCCGTCAGGCACGAACGACATTAGCTGTGCACACAGGCCGTAATAGTGTTGGCTTCCGCAAGGCCAAACCCAAAACCGCGAATGTCACCTAGTGAGCAAGCGTGGTGTGACGCAAGGGACTGCCCGACCGCTGTTCGGTTGGTCGTTGCATCGGCCCCTTTTTTCTCTCTCGAAATGCTGGGCATGACTTGAGCCGACAGCGATGCCCTGCCCTCGGACGCACATCGCACACGTTTTGAAAGCGCGGGGGGAGCATTTCCTGCCAATGTATCGCATAGAGTTAACTTGGGTTTTCATCGCATCATTGAGTGATGCTTCATGTCTGACAAGCTGCTTAACCGCGGCACTGCTTGGAGCTGCGCCCATGACATAGCTGCCAATTGCACGAGGCAGTCTGGCCTTTTTCGAAACATCGACTGATCCCGCACGCCAACGTTCAGTCCTGGCGGCCTCGCTAGGCGCTTTTACCGCACTGCCGAGGCCGACACCTAGGAGCGGGTTTCGAAAGTTCTTGCAGGACCCGCAAAACCGTTCGTCCTGCGTCCGGAGATGCAGGGTCATCGTCAATAAGCTCCGCCGACGAAACGATGAGCTTATGTCCACTCTCTCCGTCACTAGCTGTGCTCGCCTGAGCTGCAGGATCCTCGGGAGTGGAGCGAGGGAAATGCAGCCACGCATTTTACGAGAGGGCCTGTGACGACACAGCTCATTGACCTGACCAGGCCGCCGTGCGGATCTAGTGTAGATCTAGACTGTCCAATCCATCTCATGGCGCCCCTGGGTCGGGGGCGGAATGAGCACGGCCACCAAAAGGTTGCTATTAAAGCTCGACGAGGCCGGCTTGGGACGGCAGGGAGGTGCTCGCCGGCATGCTGGGACGCCTCGATCCAAGCCCTGAAGGAGCCAAGATCGGTTTGGAGTGCTGGAATGACCAAATTGAGATGGCCAAGGCGCGCGGCGAACAGGCGAGATGCTCGGTCGTCTTCGTGACAGAGGATCTGGGGCTGAGGCTTAGTGGCTGGCCGGCGCCTGCAACGGAACCGACCGCCTAGGGGTGTGGGTAGGAAGTCTCGATGGAGTTCAAGCAATAGACGTTGTCCCGCAGGTGATTATCCCACAAGAGATAGGGGATTATGTCACAGAGGATAGGAGGTTATCACACAGAAGGTTATCACACAGGAGGTTAATACACAGAGTGTTTTCCCATAGAGACCTACTACATGGAAGGCTACTATATAGGAGGTTACTACACTCGAAGTCACTACCTATACTCGAGGTGCACGCTAGCCTGCCTAGGGCAGCGCTCTTTTTTGTTTTCATTGCTATACACTAGAGGAGACCCAGGAAAATACCATGAGGAATATTCCCGAAGCGAACCGGGTTAGGCTGTGCGCGGGAGGGGAGAGGGGAGGGGATTGGCGCGTGGTTTACGAGTAATGTGAAGCCCCATCGCATCCATCCTGATTACCGTGGATGTTCTGGTGCAGCATGTACAGTATGAGCAGCGCAGGCAGGATTCGGATGGTTGTGGGAGGAGGGTACGTACCGGTGCCCTCACCAAACGGTCCGTCCTGTCTTGAGTCTTATTACCCGTTTTATGTTCGGGCGGGCCCAGCATCCGTCCTGATGCACGGGGGGGCTGCAGGAGCCTGGCGCCGAACAGAAAGAACGATTGCCATTCCCTGCGGCCCCAACATCTGCAGCTAAGCAAAAGGCGTCATGGCGTACCGCGGAGGCACCCCCGTTTCTGGGAGGGCGTGAGGGGGAGGGGTGGCGGCAACCAAAAGGCCAAGGTCCCGGTACCGCCATGTTCAGATGGAAGGGGTCCCGACACGTACTCGGTACTCCAACCCTGCATGATGCACGAGTCGACCGTGGTGGGCCTGTCAGGGCCCTGTCATCACCAGCCGCCCACACCTGCGCACGCCAGCCTCGGAAATCAGTTTAGATTTGTCCCCATCCCCATGCCTATCCCCCAATCCACACATGCCCCCCATCCCCACCGTGCAAGGACCCGACGCGCGAACCCTAACCCAATCTCACGGGGCGGCACTGGGAAGCTGGGCGGCGCCCTGCACTGCACAGCACATGGGCACGGGCGCTGGCAGGGGGGCCAGGAGGAGCTCAGGTGCTGCAGCTTGCAGCAGCAGCATGACGGGTGTTGAACCTGCGCTGCCTCATCGCCCATCAAATCCATCATTCGGATGCAACAGCCATCAGGCAGACTTGGGATGAAACAAACATCTGGCCCTTTCTTACCGCCTAAACCCCGCTTGCGAGTCGACATTGCACATCGGATGGAAAGGAATCTTCCACACCGGTCACACTGACCTCTTCTTCTCCGTGTGCAGGGTCGCGGCAGTGACCATCACGGCCTCACTGCAGAACGTACTGGAGGGAAGGACTGGAGGGGAGAGGAGGCCAACAGCCAGGACTACAGCCTCCCTCTGCATCATCATCATCATTACCATCACCGGACTAGGACTAACCGCACATCACGATCCAGCATTTCCCGCAGGCTTCAATACGACACATTTGTCTACCGGGAATGACTCCCGAGAGCCGACACTGCAAGGCTCAATGTATTTGCTCAAAGAGACATTGGACCGAGATAGGCCAGGCATGATGCTATCACCATTGACAGCGGACTATGCGCTAGACAGCGCCATCTGAATCACTTCGAGCTGTCGTGGCTGGCAGCGGGTCAAGGCCCCTACTGTGAATTTGGCGCCATGCGGTCCACTCCTAGGTTGGAAGGGAACGGCGTCATGAAGGATTCCTGCGACAGTAGAATTTAGTAGACCTAGCCAACGTCTCAAAGAGATCGTCCCAGGCAGGTATATAGCCACTAAGGGGAGGGGGAATATACGCAGCCGACACGTCTGTTGCTTTTGTCAGGTTGTCACACCCCCTGGGCCCCCTTCAAATCAATCGACGCACGACAGACAGAGCATGGCATAGTCTATCTGGCAGCAGTAAGCACAGTACTAAGTAGGTATGATCACGCACCTAGGTGGTCTAATCATTAATCATTCTTCCGCCTGTTACTGCTGTTAAGCCTGTGCGGAGAAGCCGCACGTCCCGTCCCCTTTTGTGGCAGGTCCCAAGAAACCCGAGAAGGGCCGTGCGTTAGTGGCACCTTCCCTAAACCATTAGGCCAGTTGGGGGGGGAGGACCCCCCTACCCCCATGCAGGCGGCCATGATCCCAAAAAAACCAAAAGACAGAGGCTTGTCTTGGGCGACCCGCTTTTGTGCAAAGGTGGGGTGGGAGGGGTGGCTTTGGGCTGCGGGCTGCAGGCGGGCGGGTCTGGGCCTGGGTGTGCAGGGTGCGCAGGCGGTGGTGAGGCATGCAACCTTGTACCTCCGTACCCCCTTCCCCCGGCAGCCCCTCGTACCTCCACACCCCTCTGGGGCCAATGTCAGGTAGCGTGGACTCCTCGCAGATGGCCCGAAGCTGGAGCCTTGTATCGAGACCAGGCGCTCAGCTGCAGGACGTCGTCACCCTGCCACCTGCCGGCTGCTGCAGCCAACCCCTGACCCGAACTGCACAGAGGTGAGGTGTGTGAGGGACTGGGCTGGCGGGCGGGCTGGGTACGTACCCATGCGGTGCGTTAGTGTTCGGTTCGTGTGGCCTGGTCTGGTCAGGATTCCTTCATTTGTTTCCACGGCAAGCAGCTAGCTGAACGCCCCGCCGTCCCTCAATCCGTGGGTAAGGGGAGTTCGCCAGAGCTGCGTTCTCATCTGCTCCCATCCCCCGTTGGTTTTTCTCCTCCCGCCCACCGATCCAGAGAGCCGCTTCGACCTTCCACTCTTCCCTTCTTTTCTCGCAGTCTCGCCAGCCCGCCGCACACAATCCGCGTCTGCCTCACCCGGCCACTGGTGCTCAATTGTGTTCCTCCCACACCGGCTCGCACTCACCTTCACACTTCAATGAGGCAACCTGTTGACAGTTGCAGCGGCTGCTTGATTCCGTAATTATCTCTCGACCACATCACATCCACACATAGTCTGTTCCCAAAATCTTTGTCCTCGGCATCGCTTCTTCTCCCCCTCTCCAGTCAAGCCCCTTTCAACCTGATGGCTGCTCCGGCACACCACCAGTCGCCCTCGATGCCTCTGCATCATGTGGTGGGTGCTCCACCTCCGCCTCCGCCTCAGGGCGCATGGGCACCGTCGCGACAGATCCTTGCCATGAACGAGGCTGTCTGGATGCAAATAGGTATGTCCGTCTCGTGCACTTCCCACGGCTCATAGAGCATCCGCCAGCTTTTATTTTTGATCGCGCCGGCGCAACTGCCGGCCCTTGCCGCGCCGGCGATTCTCATTGTGATGCTCGTCATTGTGCCGGCTGTCTGCAGCTAGCTGATATCCGTTATAGGCAGCTTATCCGAGATCCTGGGCAACGTCGAAGACGCCTTGTTCGCCTACGAGCAGGCCATCCGCGCAAGTCCCGGCTCCACTCAGGCCATGAACTCCATTAGCGCCATCCTGAGGACTCGCGAGGATTTCCCAAAGGCCATAGAGTACCTCAACCAGATCCTTAAGCTCGACGCAGCTAATGGCGAGGCGTGGGGCAGCCTTGGTCAGTAAACATCCTCCGATTCCGAGCCAACGTCTCGGCGCGACCGTGCGGGTGATTGACACATTGTGCGCAGGACATTGCTACCTTATGATGGATGATCTGCAACAGGCTTATGCGGCTTACCAAAATGCTCTGATTAACCTCCGCAACCCGAAGGTCGGTAAACACCAGACCGCCGGCTTTGTCGACAACCCATTGACTCCAGTCTCGCAGGAACCGAAGCTTTGGTACGGAATCGGCATCTTGTACGACCGCTACGGATCCCTGGATCACGCCGAGGAAGCCTTCTCCCAAGTCATGCAGATGGAGCCCGGGTTTGAGAAGGCCAACGAGATATACTTCCGGCTTGGCATAATATACAAGCAGCAACAGAAGTATGGCCAGAGTCTTGAGGTGTGTAGAGTATCCGGCAATATTTTCACGTCGTGGATTCGCTGACACGCTCCTAGTGCTTCAAGTACATTGTCAACTCGCCGCCACCGCCACTGACCGAAGAGGACATATGGTTCCAGATCGGTCATGTCCACGAGCAGCAGAAGGATTTTGACAGTGCCAAAAACGCCTATCAGCGTGTACTGGACCGAGATCCAAACCATGCCAAGGTTCTTCAGCAGTTGGGCTGGCTGCATCATCAACAGAGCAATAGTTTTGCCAGCCAGGAGAAGGCGATTGAGTTTCTAGAAAAGTCTGTCGCAGCTGGTAAGCCGCCCATTGCCGCAGATTTCGTTTACCTTCGCACCGTGCTAACATCGTGAAAAGACAACAGCGACGCTCAAAGCTGGTACTTGCTAGGCCGATGTTACATGTCGCAGCAGAAATATCCCAAGGCCTATGAGGCCTATCAGCAAGCTGTCTATAGAGATGGCCGTAATCCCACCTTTTGGTGCTCTATTGGAGTGTTGTACTATCAAATCAACCAGTACAGGGACGCCTTAGATGCATATAGCAGAGCCATTCGGCTGAATCCTTTCATCTCTGAGGTCTGGTATGACCTTGGTACTCTGGTGAGTCGCAACAAGTTCCACCGTCTGCATCTACAGACTATTGACATCATCTCCAGTATGAGAGCTGCAACAACCAAATCAATGATGCTCTGGATGCCTACCAGAGAGCGGCCGAGCTGGACCCTTCCAACCCTCACATCAAGGCCAGGCTGCAGCTCCTTCGCAATGGCCAGACCAACGGCGCCGGTGCCGCTCCAATGCCTACTGATGTCCACCCTCAGGCATACCAGCACCAGGGAGCCATTGGACCCCCAGGTCCACAATGGTCGACCTCGGGACCTGGTCCCCAGCAAACCCAGCCCCCGCCCGGACCTCCTCCGGGACCAGCGGGCAACTGGGCGCGGCTTTCGGAAGTGAACCCTCCTCCGCAACCGCCGAATCCTTACGAGCAGCGCGGTGAGCCTCTTAGGGGACCAGCCCCACCATCTTTTCCTCGTCAGCCTAGCCCTCGCCAAGAGCAGCAAATGAGACAATACCAGGATCCCACGCGGCAAGGTGGTCCAGCAGGCCCCGGGGTCCCGATGATGAGAGCGCGAACACCGCCTCCTCTGCATTACCCCCCACCGCCACCGCCTCAGCAACAGCCCCTGCCACCAACTTCGCAACCACCACCTCGCGTTGCTAATCCTAACTACAGCGGCCCATCCCCTGCCTCTGCTTCGGCTGGGCCTCCTCCGCCCACCAATGGAGTGAACGGACCGCCACCGGGACCAACCCCGCTGATGGCGTACCGGAACAGCAGCCCCAGGCCCGAGTTGCGTCCCATGCACGACAACCGCATGCCGTCGCCAAAGTCGGCTTATCCACAACACCAACCGCCGTATCCTCAGCAGGATCCTGCCGGGCCAAGCAACATGGAGTCTGGTGCTCCACCTCCTCAGTCTGCCGCGGCCGCTGCTGCTGAGGCCGCGCTCCATCGTAATGAGCATGACAACCGCCCCCCATCCGTCGGTCCCAAGCGTCTACGCGAGTGGGAGGACGAGACGTCCTCAAAGAAGCCACGCCCTTCCACGCCGGCTCGAGCCGAGTCTTATCGCCGTGAGTCCTCGGAGCACCGACGCGCCGAAGAGCCGCGTCCCCATGCCTATCACCCTTCGGAGGCAGCGCACCACCCACCTACTCACAACATGCCGGGCCAGCTACCTCCCATGCAGGGACCGCCGCCGCCGCCTCCTCAAAGCCATGAGCCTGAACGGGCCGCCAGGAAGATGGAGATTGATGAGGAATACGACGATGATGGGGAGGACGATAAGAAGAACGTCCATCCTGCGTCCGGCCCCGGCTCTACTGCGGGTGACCTGAAGAACAATACGTCGCCTACGGGCTTGATGCAAAATGGCGGGCCGAAGACGGAATAGAGGTGCAGTCTCTGTTGTCTGTGTTGGCAGCCAGCACGATCAGCTGTTGTCAGTGGCCATGGCCAGTGGCCTGCAATTGAAACTGGTGCTTGGTGTGGGTTGTCCTTTTGTCAAGTGGTTGTGTTCGAATCGATGCTGCTTGTTGATTATTGTCATGTTGACTTCATTGGTATCTATGTATTTTTGAGGTTATTGGATTGCGCTATACCTGTCTCAGCTTGCTCACGCAACAGCCAAAAAATTCACCCTGTTCACAGCTGTAAATCAGTCTCTTTGGCTGTCAGAGCGGAGGAGGAGGAGAAATGCAAGCAGAAAAAAAAAAAATCCGAAATACTATTGATATCCCTCTCACGTCGCATGCATTCAGTCCAGTGCGGGACTCGGGTTTGAGACGTGGACTTCCTTATCACTGCAATTCAACCGCTTCTGCCAAAAGTCCATAATAACCAAACATATATCTTGATTATCGAGTGATTTATCGAGTCGTGCTGTCACAGGGCGTGGAATTAGGTTACTGGTGAGGATAGAGAAGAAGAATTAAACCTGAACGTCAAGTGATACTACTGCTTCGAAACCAGGTGAAGCCGTTGAGCATAGCTGCACTCTTCCAATGTTCTTGATGTTATTATCGATCATCCCCCTCCCCCCCCCCGGCCCCACCAACAGTTCAATGACTCTGTTTATCAATCTAGAGACGGGTGATGAGCTGGAGTGTATTGAACTCGGACCACAGACACGTAAAATGCACGATGAGGCAGCATGTGATGCGTGTGGCTGCCATGCTGTACTGCTCTCGAAGAATAAACCGATGCTAATATTTGAGAAAATTTCAAGCACAAAGTCCGGTTTGAGCTAACCGTGATGCTGCCGGGTCTACCTATCCGCCGAATCACCCCCATTAACACCGTCGTTGAGACCCTGCAGTGAGTAGTGGCCATTGTATACACGAGACGCCGCAGCCGCTCGGAAACGCCGCGTGAGGACCAAACGCAGACCACCGTGACCGCCTCGAAAACCAGACACCTTCATCTTCCTCAAGATCACCGCGTCTTATACAGTTACATCCATTTCGGCGGGCCTAGTCGCTCTACATCTTCCCACCTGACCTCACACCCAAAATAAGGTATCTGCGAAGGTTCTGTCCAGTCGGGGTACCCGCACAGTCACCAGGCCGGCGAAGCCCTCTCGACCCAATCTGAATTATGCCTCGCTCTTGTCCCCGTCATCGTGATCAGGTGTATACGTCGTCTCTCCCAGCATGCCGTCGCTCGGACGCGATGTCATGGCCGTCTGATTGTTGGACACCGGTTGTTGCAGCACCGTGGGACCGGTCGTCGGCGGAGGATCCGCAGTGACCGCAGGTGGAGGGGGTGCGGGCGAGACGGACCGCCCACCTGCGCCCGAGGCCCCAGCACCAGCACCAGCAGACCCTCCTCGCCCGGCAGTCGCGGCGTGGAGTTTTTGATCCAGCGCCCTGAGCGCGAGCGCTCTACGTCTCTCCGCCTCTGCCCTCGCGCTGCCCGGAGCCGCGTTGCGATGACTATAAGGATGGTATCCCCCGGAGCCACCGGCAGCCGAGACCTCGGCCTGCGAGAACGGCGTACACAGGCGCAGCGCCACGAGGACGTTGAAGACCTGGTCACTTAGGGCGGCTACCAGGGGTTTCGCGGGGGCGGGGAAGAATTCGGCGAAGGCGAATGTCTCGGAGGCGTCGCCACGCAGCGAGTAGGGAGTCTGCGAGGAGTCGAGGTCGGGGAAGACGGTCTTGTAGAAGCGTAGGTAAGTCCAGCTCGTGACGAGGCCGAACACGGCAAGGAGGAACGACGCGACGGTGAGCAGGGGCGTCAGGCTGAGGACCAAGACCAGACCGAGGTAGACGAGAGGGAAACGAGGCACGCGGAGGGACAGGATGCCCCTAAATAGGGTGACTGTGTGGGCTGGTACCAGCTGGCTGAAGGCGACGAGGAAGCTGATCTGGAGAGGGATCGTGCCGGCGATGGTTGTCAACCTGGGGTACGTAGAGACGCGGTCAGTCACTTAGATGGGTAGCTCGAGGCCCGGGGAGGAGGGGGGCGACATACGTCCAGCTCTCATTACGAGTGACGGTGAAGAAGGTCACCATCACGCCAAAGCACAAGGTATTGGGTATCAGGGCGGTGATCAGGAGGAACTTGGCGAACTCCTTAGACGACCAAGCCCTCTCAAGGTAGCGGCCTCCATGGTAGAGGGTGACGGCGGCAATGGCCAGAGTGAAGACGTTGCTCTCGACCAAGGTGGTTGTCAGAAAAGTCCACGGGTATATCAGAGAGAGCTGTGGGATGAGGTTGAGGTAAGGGATGACGATCTCCGAGTTGGCGGTCCATTGCTTGTAGCGGATGGCGGCGCCGAGGATGCTCTGCAGACCGAGGGTGATGAGCAGGATGCGGGTGACGGGTGGGATGTTTATTCTGGGAGGCATCGCGGCGGTGCTGGCTGAGGGCGCTGGCGCAGGTGCAGGGTGCAGGTGTGCGCGCCTTGAGGGCTTGAGCAGCTCCAGGTGAAGCTCTTTGGGCCCAAGGGTGGTCAGTCAGTCACGATGCTGGCTCTGGGGACTGTCAAGGGCCACTTGAAGCAGGTGCAAAACGCCCAGAGACGACCCTGTCCACGCACGGTCTGCTAACTGATCTGTGCTTGAGGAAGAGGACCCTGAGATTCCAGCCTTATCATTATCGCACCACCGCTTCGGAATTGCGAAGCCAAGCAATCACCCAGGATGCTGCAGTGAGGGCAGAGGAATGCTGCGCCTGCTATGAAGATCCGGACCGCGACCACATACACACACACAGTAGTAGTCGTTCTCGAGCCGATAGTGGGCAAGAAAGCAATAGACTGCTTAGGTTGTAGGCCTAAACAGTAGGCATTCAGATCAGCGTCAACGGGTGTCTAGCTAGTCATGATGCCAAATCAACACCACACTATCTACTAGTTCTTGTTGGCAGAAGAGACAGACTGGGGCTTGTCATGGATACCTAGGTGCAAGTATCCAAATCCTATGAGCACGATCGATACGCGTACATAGCTAGGATCATTGTGGTGCTCAGGGACAGCTGATGCCTACCGTACCGTCCGCGGAGACTATGGGTATCTAGCAACGGTACCAAACAAGGTTCGCGGTGCACTTGTCGCTCAAGCCCTTCTCATGACGACGGCGGTGACTTCTCCCGCGCCCCGGATGACGCCCATCCTCAAGACCGGGTCCTCGAGCCTCGAGCCACCCGCGGCGAGCCACCCGCGCTGTACCGATCAGTGTTGCACCGAGACCGACGGGTGTCTCTGGCCTGGGGTTGGACGAGCCACACTGCAGGATAAATGGTAGGTACAGTAGATACGTACATAAAGGGCAGCATCCCCTTGAAACATGCCTGTCGGGCATTTCCCCAGGACGAACGTGTGCCAATGAGGCGAGGCCAATAAGAGTGCGCCGACGCAGATCCAAGTTCCCGACCCATCCCGTTGACGCTCATGCACCCTTGCAGGTGTGCCCACCAGCTGCTGCTGACCACAGTAGGCTGCGCCGGCTGGCCCCAAGCTTCTAGGAAACGTGCTGCCCTAGATCGACCATAGTATAGTGCATAGTGTGGTGTCCCGGGAAGGCAGTGCCGACCTTGTGTTGATTCAGAACCTGAGAATCCGGCCACCCAATGTTGACCTGAATGCTTACAGGAGCTGGGGAGCTGGGCAGCGCGTGCCAATGGGGAGATACGGCCTTGCTTTGTCGTCCACGCCATCCTTTGGCATGTCCTGGCAGACACACCCTTGTCTGGAGAGTGACACTCTGCGAGCTATGCGTCCCTCCCCCCCCTCTTCCGCCACAAAGGCCACAGGGGCCAAGGGATCATCATCTCCCAGCTACGTCTTCTCGCTTCCTCACACCTCCCCACCTCCCTCAAGTGACCAAGACTTGGGCATGCTAAGAATGAAGGGGATGCAGGAGACGACAGCGGGACGTGCTAGAAGCCGAAGTAGTACTCGGCATGTGGCGTGTGGCTGGCACCAAAGGGCATCTCGAGAGGCCCCATGCTCCCAAATACGTAGTTGAGATGGCTGCTGGGGACTGACACATGCCCAAAGTAGTTAGCGGGCCAGCGGTGCTGCAATAAAGTGACGGAGCTTGTGGCACGATCGCGGAAGCGAATCACCTGGAGCCTTTTTGGGCTGCCGAGTAGCCCCCTGGTCAACGTGCCCCACACCCCTTTTGGGGCCGCCCCAGAAAAAAAGGACGAAAGCCCACAGGAGCAGCGCTCAAACAGTTTCTGAGATGGGCCGGGGCCGCATTGCCCGGCTGCAATGCTGGTCTCTGGCGGCTGACGGGGCCTGACGGGGCAGATGCAGAGGCGAGGCAAAGGCCGAGGAGGGAGGCGATTGATTGACGTCCACCGCACGAACGCACACGCACAGTCAGGATACAATACATGCGATGCATAGCATGTGGTGTACCTCGAAATGACGGTGCCGGCGCGGTGACACGGCGTCCGCAGAGCAATTAGGCCTATGTGCACATGCCCTTCGATTGAGCACCCATTGTTGATGTTATGCTTGTAGTCTGGATCTGGATTCTGTGCCCGTTCCTTGCTTGCACTGCACTGCACTGCCCTGCCCTGCCCTGTTCTGTCCTGAGCTGCGGGACTGATGACGCCGAGTCTTTGAAGCCGAGATCCTTTTTGAGTTTTCGGGGGGGTTGTCGCCAACAACGTCCATCCCCGCATTGACAGCACAACGGGCTTGCATTGTCAATGTCCGATCCGCCAACGAAGTGGATGGGGCAGAAGGGGGGATGACTTTGCAACCAAACAGGACGGGGTGATCTGGCCTGGCCCTCCGATCCGGCTCGCCTGCACATCATCTGTCGCACCGGACAGATTTGTCTCCATGCGTATGTACCGCGGGACCAACGGTGGTAGACTAGACGCTGCTGATCTGGAACTGAGGATTGTGAAGCTCAACCCCCGAGTTCCCTAGGGCCATCAGGTCCTTGAGAAGAGCAGTCCCTGCGGATGGCGGCAAGAGAAATCGACTTGTCATGTCATCAGCCAGACCACAGCAGACTAGCTCGGCGATCGTTTGCTCAAGGCTAAAACAGCCGACTCAGACTCAGACTCAGTCGCAGACGCGGCCGGCCGACACTCAACCCAACCCAACTTGAAGCGAAAGTCTTCTCATCCCATCCGAGCCGACTGTCCAGGGCCAGGGCCAGGGCCAGGTCCAGGCTTGCCCAGGACGCCCCCTGGGGCAGGAAGCAGACTCGTGCTCCATGTTCCGTGATCTGACCCATGCATACCCGCAGTTCCTCCTGCCTGGGCCGTCCGGGCTGCCATCGAGCCCAGCCACTCATTCCGCTGAAACCTAATACAGACACACACACACACACACTCACACACACTCACAGAGCTGCAGGTGGTGGCGATGGGCGGAATATCTGTAGATGACTGCCGCCAAACCAGGTTTGGTCGGACGGGCGGGATACATGTATGCCTCCAATTGTCTGATCGGCGAGGGAGCCTCATCTGTTCAGGCTGGACTCAGACCTGAGCACAGTATTGTGCTGGCTCGCAGCCCCTGCTGCCGCCCAGGTAGACAGCACCGTACCGTAAATCAGGAAGCGGGAACGGATACAATCGAGTGTTTGCATGGAAGAGCATCGGGCAAAGATGCTGTGCTGATTACCACCATGCAGCAGCAGAGGTGCATCAGAATGCATGCAGGCACTCTCCCACAGTGTGTGCCAGTACCACAGGACCATGACCATGACCAACCGCAACCATGGTATCTACCTAGCTAGGCGGACCAGCTAAACAGCAGCAGGTTCGGAAATTTACAGTGGGAGAGGGCATCACAATGCATCGGCTAACCAACTGCAGGATAACCCCACAGCATCGCCAATTGCAGAATGGAAGGGCTGCATCGAATCATATCTCGTATGAAAGGATACTTTGCTCACACCTATGTATACTGTAGGTTGGAATTGAGCACCCGGCGGATCGAACTGTCCTACCCAGGCAGAAGTGTTCTCGAGCACAAGCACACACAGAGGGCAAGCGGGTGTTGGGGGGGGGCCACGGGAGTGTGTGGCAGACCCCTGCCCCCCGAGCATCGAGCACATCCAAGCAGGCCGTCGAGTGTTTGGTAAGATCTGCCAGCGGCAGCCCACTCTTTGCTGCGTAAATCCTTGAATGCGGACGAATCCTAGATTAGCTTAATGGATCATGTACCCCCGTACCCCCGGTACCTGGGTACCTTCCTGCCAGCCCATCATCCATACCCATGCGTCTAGTGTTACCAGCCAGCGAGCCAAAAAAGGCCTGCACTCTGGCAACAGCCCTCTCTCCTGTTCCTCCTGCCCTGTGCTGCCCTGTGCTGCCCTGCCCTGTCTGGCCTTGCCCTGCCCTGTCCCGTCTGTCCACTCCACTCCACTGGACTGGACTGGGGCTAGCGAGTTTTGGAGTTGGGGACTGGAGTCCCTTCCAAAATCGACCATGTCGACGTAGATTCGTTCTTTCTTCACCCAACTCGACCGGTGCGTCTCTCGACAAAGCCTCAACTCGCAACTTTGCCGCCCTCTGCAGGCCCTCAGCACCTCTCGGACGCTCCCAGACATCGCTCGCCAGCCTCGAATCCGGCCCTTGAGCCCACCAGCTCTCCCCTCCAGCCATTGCTACACCGCCAGCCGCCCGCGATGAAGGAGTTACTCGACTCGGACAGAGTCAACTATCTCATTTGGAGGTTCGTTTCCATCCGCAACGCTCCACGCCCAGTTCCACGCCTTGCGCCCACAGCCCAGCCAAGCATAACCGCCCTCGCCCGTCCGCCCGCCCGCTCATGCTCACATTCACCCACCCATTCCCTCACTCACTCTCTCACTCACTCACCCACGATGTGATCTGACCTCACTCATTCCTGGCCTGGCGTCTTTGCTAACCTTGCCCGCCGCACCCGGGATACAGATACTTGCTCGAAGGAAGTATGTGCACCACCCGGCTTGCTGAGCCTACCAACTTTCACCCTCCCTCCCCTACCCTTCGTTCGTCCTCTGTGGCCAGCTGACCAGGGCATCCGCGTGGCACCGCAGACTTTCGAGAAACCGCCGCCAAGTTCCAGAAGGAATGGCGCGTTGAGGCTCCTCACCGGCACTTTGACTTCGCGCCTCATGTTAAGAACTACGCCCTCGTCTCCGTCCTCAACAAAGGCCTAATCTACCACGGCCTCGAGCGGGACTACGCACAGCAACGGGTATGGAACAACTTGACCCTGCTCTTGTTTCTGAAACCTCGTTGCATCCCGTCCACTCGTCTTCCGGAGCTGGCGCTGTGCCGTCTCTCACCATCAAACCAATCTCTGCTTCTGCTTCTACTTCTGGCTGAGCCGCAGGTCTGTGGCAGCACACTAACAATTTTACGTGCAGGTACCAGCCGACGCTGCGGCAACGGCCGACAAGCCTCAGTTTGGAGTCTTTGGACCCCTTGTGCTCCAACACCCCATCAATTACGATGATCTCGAGGACGAGATCGAGGTTGAGGAGCTCCTGCCAGCATCTCAACCACCGCCAGTCGCTGATAAGGCCGACAAGTCGTCACTGAAGCGGCAGGTCGACTCCCAGAGCCAGCTGGCAAATGGGAACGCCCCAAAGCGACCGAGATTGGGCAATGCCAACGGCCTCGAAAATGGGGCGGATGCAGCCACAAGCCCCATGGAAATCGATCAGCACCAATCCGACAACCACGCTTATCCCTCCCCCCTGGAAGGCGAACAAGCCCCAACCCCAGCTCCCCGAACAGAGGGCCCGGATCACGGTACTCAGACTGACAAAGTCGATGACCTCGAGGCAAAGACAGTCTATCTGCGCCTCGCTCATGATGATTCTTCCTCACTCGCAGCAACCCCGATCGCCGACGTGTCGCATCCACGCGCTAGCCAAAACCCAATCCTTCTGCATTGCGAGTGGAACCCCAAGGACCCATCCCGCCTGGCGGCTGCCGGGACTGACGCACTAGCCCGCGTTTGGACCGTTTCGCGTGCTACCGGTCCGGAGCAGGTGGCTGATCACGTGGACCCCGACTGGCCCTCCATCAACCTCGTCACCGATGATTTCCCACCCCATTCCAAAGTCACCGTCATGGCCTGGGGTTCCGATGGCAAGGAGATTGCCGTCGCCACGGATGATGGCCACAAAGCTCGCATCGACCTGTGGAACCTCGACGGCAGGCAGATGCACACCTACACTGGTCTCGAGGCGCCCATCGTGAAGCTGCGATGCAATCCTGTCAGCCGCAAGGTCTTGAGCATCACACCCATCTCAAATCCCTCAGGCGACACAACGGGGTGGATGGTTACTGTCTTTCCCTCGCCGAAGTCCAGTCCTGTCGAATACGAGCACATCTTCGCATCGGACCAAGACGTCGATGCACAGCAACCAGATGCCGTCTGGGTGGACGAGCATGACTTCTTACTCAGCGTGGGAAACAAGGTGATTAGTCTGCGATGCGCGGATGATACAATCACGCAGACCAAGGAGCTCTCAACCAGGACAGACGATCCATTGACGCAGATCCAATACGACGGCACCGGACACTTTGCAGCCGCGACGCTGAAGGGAGACATCGATGTAAGCCTGAAGCCCAATGCTCCCCTTCCTGTCACCGAAAGTTTTGATTTTCCCTCCTTATTTTTGCTTACTCTGCCCAGATTTGGGACCCTAGCGGCGCACGCCGAACCATCCATGGCGCCCACGATGGCCAGATCACCTTTCTGCAGTGGCAACCGGTTCAAGGCCGGGCGCCTGACAGTGAATTATTACTAGCGACCGGGGGTGAAGATGGCACAATCGCCATGTGGGATGCCCGCTCGCCCGACAGCAGGCCCAGGCTGCAACGGACTATAGACGACAATCCTGTCGTTGGTCTGTCCTTCACGCCTGACGGTGCCTTCTTCGCCGGCGCCACAAGAGACCGAATCCTAATCTTTAAGGTTGGCGACTATGCTTTCCCTCGGGCGGCTTGGAAAAGGAGTCTGCCGCCTGGTGGAATGAGTCCCAAAATAAATGGTTTGAATGGCGAGCCAGAGACAGAAGATCAACACTGCTTGAGCTGGGACGCAAGCGGTCAGAGACTCGCGTTCGGCGTGAACGGATTGGTATATCTCCCTACAATGCTCAATTGGACTCGTGTTGCTAACCTTGTAAAAGCTTGCTGTGATCAATTTCCGATGATAACCTTGGATCCCGTCCTTCGATCTCGATTGAACGCCGCGCTTCGAAAATTACGAGGGACTGTGGCCATTTCAATCTGCATCCACCGAAGAAAAGACGGACTTGCTCGAGCCCGACAGAATCCAATTAGTTCATTGGAACGTCCTATTGATCCGCTCCTCGCGACACCTGCCACGCAGCCAGGCAGGTCAAGGACGCAATGCTGCTGCAGACGTTGGACGCCATAAAGCAGCAAGAGGCGATGCTTAGCATCATAATCAGAGCAGATGTTTCAATGCATCACCACAAGCTGTCATAAGAGTATGAATAGCCAGCGTTATTGGCATGGGATATTGGATAAAATAGGAGGGCACGCGGGGTTAACACAACAAGCATTGATATACGATGTCCCGCACTCATCGATAAAGTGGGCCTGGTCCACCCGCTCGTGTAGTTATATGTGGGATTGGCGCGTGGAGGCGGGGATGAACCAGCTTGGCAACCGGCGTTGGGGAGTTATCTTGTGAGTGTCTCGGAACCGAGAACAAAAAGGCATCTGCTTGATAGTGTAGTACAGTTCGCGATCCGTCAGGGAGAAATTCCCTGTGGTGGGCCGAAAATATTCTGATATCCTACAACATATACAGAAAATACAGGATAGAGGCACCTCAACAATCGCAACTTTGGCCCCTCACATGTCTCTTGTATCTTGTGCATTGCCGTGTTTGTTACTCAACTCTTGTGAACAAGCACAAAACTCACCAAAGCAGCACCGAGTCTGCGCAGTTGACGTGGTCTTCCTCCAACGACTATTGCTGTGGCTATTTCGAAAACTCAAATTTTGCTTCGTTTGTACCCAGCCATAGAGGCCTAATGTCAGTCAGTACCAGGTTATATTTCCTGTGGGAGCCGTGTCTGTGAAGCTCACCTTCTGGGCGCGGGTTCTGATATCCCCGGGGCTTCCCTCGGACGTGGAAGTGTCAAATCAAGTTCTCCAGGGCTTCATGTATTAACGATTCTAGTTGGGGACACCCAACGAGTACGGATCTCAACGGAATATTGCTAGCCGAGAGTGTACGTCGACAAGCAGCTGTGAAAGATGCACGAGAAGGTCAATGGATGAGCACAACTCTGGGAGTTGTGGTAAATAAAAGGAAATGATGTTTCCGGAGAGATTTTCAACCCCCCCCCCCTCCCGAGCCTGACAGCGAGATGAAACGTGCTGTTTGGTTCGCATGGCCGTTATAGGCGCAGAAGTCTTGGTGGAGGGGGGCATATGATGGTGTGACTTGTGGCAGTCTACGTGAGCCCTGTGATGACAATAATGACGGCATAGATAGTGTTTTCCCATCAGAAAGAGAATCAACATTTCATTGTCCTGATTGCTGAGGTTTCTTTGAGCGTGTGCTGTCGGGGTAGAACAGGTAGCAGAGCAGGCCGCAACACTGGACGGGGAAAAGGACAAAGCACAGATTCATATGACCCAGCCAGTCAACAAGCAGTAGCAGGCAAGGTGGCTGGCGGGGACATTGTTATTCATGCATCCTGTGTTGGCCTCTCTTAGCGCTGGAAAACTGCAAAGGCTTCGTGTCTGGATATTGATGGGAAAGGTCTGGACCGGGTCGGGAGGCGACCCCCGGAATGGAGATGGCGACCGCTGCAAAGAAATCAAGCGGCTTCTCCGGTGGAAAAAGTGATTTCGGGATTGGACAGGGGGCCAAACCTGGTAGAGACAAATATGAGAGGAAACTGGCAGACTGATGAAATCCTATGCGGTGGCGTGACCATGTCGGAGGCCGCCCGAGATGTTACGGACTGCTTCTTGTCGTGAGTTTCATGTGTATGAAGATGCATAGTTGTCGGCCCGCAGGAGGACACCTTGTGTGGGTAGCGCAGGGCAACTGAGATGCTGCACTGAAGGGAGCATCATCAGGTGTGCTTTGGCTGTGACACAATAGCAGGATAGTTTAGAGGTTGTGAGTGTTCAATTATAGTAACAACGGTTGTTAACACCGGGGTATATACGGCCTCCCAAGTCCAACTTTGACTTGAATGACCATTTGATACACGTAGAACAAGGACCCAAGATCCCTTCGCGCCCCGACTAGAGTTTATCCAAAATACCACACGGACGTGCTCGAGATTTTGCTCGGCCCACCTCTACAGCTTATCAACATGCTCCCCGTGCTCCCCATGCCCAGTCACGTTGGACTTCTCCTGAATCTCGCCTGCGCGCCTCTCGAGGTCGGCGTTGAGGTTGGCGGTGTAGGCGCTCTTGTCGGTTCCCGGGACGATCCAGGGCGCGTTGGTGAAGAGATAGTTCATCTCCTCGAGGGGCAGGTTCTTTGTCTCTGGCAGGGTGAGCCAGAAGAAGAGGGCGTTGGTGAAGTTGCAGATGACAAAGACCAGGTAGTAGCGCCAGCCGACGTCCTTGATGGCGAGGTCGGTGACCTGGGCGATCATGGTGTTGAAGGCGAACGACACCATGGTGGCGATGGAGACACCCTTGGACCGCGTGTGCGTGTCGAAGATCTCGGCCGGGATGATCCAGCTGAGCGGGCCGCACGTCGCCGAGAACGAGATGTTGTACAGCCACGTCACGATGATGAAGCCCCAGCCCGCCTCGCCGCCCGGGAACTTGGCGATCAGGATGGTGGCGATGGTGAACATGAGGCAGTTGAACAGGTTGCCGCAGATGAGCGGCCAGCGGCGCCCGACGCGGTCGATGAACAGCACGCACGACGCCTGCGCCAACAGCGCCAGGATGTTGTTGATGGCCTGGTACTTGAGCGTGTCCTGCCCGCTGATGCCGACCTGCCCGTAGATGGTGACACTGAAGTACTGGATGGCCGAGACACCGGTCATCTGGCACGCACCCTGAAGGGAGCAACCGATGAGAAGTCGGCGGAAGGAAGACCTGGAGCAAAAACCAATATTAGTCAAATCGCGTCTTCCGCTGCACGAGGTGGCAGAAGGTCACGTACCGAGTCCTGAACAGCTCCATGTAGCTCTTGGCTTCGTGCTCGCGGTCAAAGGAGATGGCCTCTTCGATCTGAGAGAACTCGGCCTTGACCCATGCGTCCTCGGTATTGCCGTTGGAGTGGAGTCTCGCAAGTGTTTTCAGACCGAGCTCGGAGTGGCCATGGTCGATGAGCCAACGGGGGCTCTCTGGGAAGGAGAGGATAAGGGCGGCAAGGACGACGGCAGGAATGATCTGAATGCCCAACGGGACTGTATAATGAGACCAGGTCAGTGATGGTCAACGAGGACAGGGCTGCGTATGTGAGCACGTACTTCTGTAAGCTGCCGAGCTCGGGATGCTAAAAGTGCCGTAACTGAGCCATCCAGCGATGAAGGCACCGATTCCCAGCATAAATTGTTGCAGACCCGTCACTCGTCCTCTGATGCTTGGATGGGCAATTTCACCCTGATAGACTGGGATGATCATGACCAAGAAGCCAACTCCAAGACCAGCAATGGCTCTACCGCCCCACATCCAATGGATGGTCTGAGCAGCCGTCTGAAAGACACCACCGATGATGAAGATTATCGCTCCCAGAAAGATGGTCCATCGTCGACCTATACGGTCACCGGCAGGCCCGGCGAAGGCAGCGCCGAAGAAGGCACCTCCAGTGAAGAGCGAGACAACAACCCCTCTGTTTTAAGGCCATTGGGTCAGTAAAGGGGACGTGATGATATATATCGTGGGTGGCAGCATGGATCAAGAGGACTTCTCTTACGTGTCGACTGAGGTCGGGTTGTTGAAGTCATCCTTGAAGGGCTGGCAGGAAATGACTTCTGCGATCACACCGAGATCATAACCATACAGGATAGAACCGACCGAGGCGAAGACGCTCACGAGGAACTGTCAATACAGCAGAGCGTCAGTCAGGCATGTCTGTATGTGCTGGGGCACACGAGGCGAGGTTCTCCTACCTGGTATGTCTTTGGTGCGAGCACCATCTTGACAAGCTGTGCCGGTTGATATCACGGCCAGGCAGGAAAATATAAAAAGCAGAGGGGACCCTTTCAGTGCATGAAAGGTTGCAGTGCTCCGAGAAACAGGAGGAGATCGACTCACCGTTCCTACCTCGGAATGGCCCCCGACATATATATAGGTGACACTGCAGTCCAGGCCGGTCTGGTATAGTTCGGGGCGCGAGTAAAGGTCCTGCTCTCTGCCCACACGCTCCTTCGGTATGCTGCATCCGTGGAGACGCCCCTGCTGTCCCAAGGCGCCCGAAGCCTTCTTTCCCCTGTCCATCAAATTAGCGACGGGGGCCCAAGACTCGTAAGAAACAAAAAGTTCGGCCGCTACCCCAAACCCCAGATAAACCCCTGTTGGCACTGATGCGGGGGAGGGTGTGCACGGTCTGGGGCGCCTTGGGGAGAGGAGACAACGGCCCAGCTGGTGGGCGGCACGGATGGATCCCTCGTGGACGGGACCTGTAATGCGCAGCAGACTGTGCTGTAGTATCATACGGTACCGGGGCGGTGGGCCTCGAATGCCTTCGGCCGGGGGGAGAAACCTCTTTTCCTCCTATCACGAGCCTATCCGCCGGCAGGGGCGCGGCGCGACCTCTAGTGAGGATTCGAAGGCGACATGCGCAAGATGCCTGTTGACCAACAAGTCCGGAAAGGATGACAATGACTGCATGATCTTGCTTCGGGGTGCTTTGCTCGCAGGCCGACCGAGGCAATCTCGTCCAACCTGGAGCGATCCGTCAACCCACGAATGACGCTCTAAACACATGACCGGCTCCCCCGGTTCGAAAAAGCTTCTCTGCCGACGCTGGGAATGCGGGTGAATGTCCCTGTTTGGGACCCGGCCGCACGATGTCACCTCCCACTGCTGATGCGCACCAATCACCAGCGGCGCCGGCTAAGCGACCGGGACAAGGCCGGGCTCGGGCGAAGATGACCCATGCCGCATTGCATATCGTGGCATGGCACCTGTTGGCGCTTGCGAGCATACCGTGATGCTCGGGGTTTCGAAATTGGGGTAGCAGAGGGGAAACTCGCGACGGGCGTGTAATTCTCCAAACGAGAGTTTCTCCTCGTGGGTCTTGTCTTGGTATGCAGAATAATTAGAGATAGATAGGTAGTGCCCAGCAGCCAAGGAAATCTCAGTGAACTTGGGATCTCTCTCCTCTATTGCAGAGTATCGTCGTGAGCTTCAATCGCAAAAATGACGACGTTTACCAAAGTTTCAGACGGCGAGAAGCCTCTTATCGAGGTGGACGCGGACAAGAAGCTCTCCAAGATAGACCCCATGACTTATGGCGGGTTCACCGAGTATGTGTAGTGCCCGTTCGATCATGCCGTTGCTTTCTGAACATCTATCCTGGGGTGAAGGCTTCATGTCTGCTCCGTGCCGTGGCGTACAACAATAAGGAACGAAAATGGCGTGTAGCTGACGAGACTCAATCCAGACACATGGGACGCTGCATCTATGGAGGTATGGGCAACATAACCCTTCCTTTCGACTCTCTCTCGGAGCCGAAGAGACTCTCTCTGAGGAAAGTCTTTAAGCAAAGCAGCCTCGGAGAACTCACCCTGTCTTGTGTACTATATTGCAATACCGCAAGATACTGATGGAAGATTTTTCAGGAATCTACGAGCCCGGCAACCCTCTGTCTGACGAGAAAGGCTTCAGAAAGGATGTCATCGAGGCATTGAAAGACCTCGACATCCCCGTGGTCCGCTACCCAGGCGGCAACTTTGTGGCGACCTACCACTGGCTCGACGGCGTCGGGCCCAAGGACAAGCGGCCCAAGAGGCCGGAGCTGGCGTGGCTGGGCACGGAGCCCAACACGTTCGGCACGGACGAGTTCATGGAGTGGCTCGACGTGCTCAGCGAGGGCAAGGAGCAGCGCGTCGAGCCGTACATCTGCCTGAACATGGGCACCGGCACGCTGGACGAGGCGCTGGCTTGGCTTGAATATTGTAATGGTACTAGGGACACGTACTATGCCAACCTGCGGCGGCAGAACGGGCACCCGGAGCCGTACAACGTCAAGTACTGGGCGCTGGGCAACGAGATCTGGGGTCCGTGGCAGGTCGAGCAGATGACCAAGGAGGACTACGCCAAGAAGGCGTTCCAGTGGGCCAAGGCGCTGCGGCTGCTGGACCCCAGCCTCTGTCTGATCCTGTGCGGAGAGACGGGCCACACGTCGTGGGACCACCACGTGCTCAAGGAGTGTGTCTCGGTCGTGGACATGCACTCGATACACATCTACACGGCGTCGGCGAAGCACCTCCACAACGTGACGGCGCCCCTGTCGGCCGAGCGGGCCATCCAGACGGCGGCGGCACTCATCGACATCGCGCGCATCGAGAACAGCGTGGCGCCGACCAAGCCCCCGGTCAAGATCTGCTTTGACGAGTGGAACGTGTGGGACCCCGAGCGCGCACCCGGCGAGCAGGGGGCAGAGGAGAAGTACAACCTGTCGGACGCGCTGGCTGTGGCCATCTGGCTCAACGTGTTCATCCGGCAGAGCAAGTACATCGGCATGGCCAACATCGCGCAGACGGTCAACGTCATCTCGCCGCTGATGACCAGCAAGGACGGCATCGTCAAGCAGACGATCTGGTGGCCTCTGCTGCTCTTCAGCCGGTACATGCGCGGCTGGACCGTCGCTGCCCACGTCAAGTGTGGCTCGTACAAGGGGGAGACGACGCCAGCGTGGCTGCAGGGTGTGCTCGAGGACGGCGCGCCGTGGCTCGACGTCAGCGCCGTGGTCGACGACAAGGGATACGTCAATGTCGTCGCGGTGAACATCAACGACAAGCAGGACTTTGAGACGACGCTCAAGGGCGTGTCCGGGAAGGTGGAGGTGCACTCGGTCAACGGCAGCGACCCCGGCGTGGTCAATGTTGCGGGCAAGGAGGAGGTCGTGGTCAAGCAGACCGAGTGGGACGGCAAGGGCAGCTTCGTTTTCCCCAAACACTCGATGACGCTGCTGCGGTGGAAGTCTGCATGAGACCAGGACGAAATTGATGTGTCATTTGTGGGAGTTCCGGCAGCTTAGATAGACTACTGAATAGAGACTCGGCTGGAGACGAGCTGGCTGGTTGGTTGGTTGATAAACTCGAGGACGAGGATCTCGGTCCTGTTGGCTCGCCCCGGCCCCGACTTATAGAGCGGCTGTGCTGCACAATGCCATTGTCCAAGTTTTCGAGTCTTCGCCCATGTCAATTTGCAGACCAAGGTAATGCCATCGGATGTGAGAATTGTGATGAAGTGCCTCGGACTTAGTGAAGCAATATGTTGAGGTCAAGACAATGCTCACTTCACATGTGCAAGGTGAAACTGGAAACTGGAGAGCCTATAGGCCTGAAGCAGAAGGGCTTCGATGTCTCGCCCTGTTGCCCGTTTGTCTGTGGGCCGTTGGACTTGCAGCAAGCAGCAGCATGATTGATAGATAACTGGCTGATGCCGCAGCGGTGACAGCATGCAGATGCCGTGCCGTTTGATGTCAACGGGGAGAAAAGCAAAGAGGAGTTGAGTCGTGGCGTGGCACGGCAGCTGCAAGGCCACGCAGCTAGACGGTCAGTTGTCAGTCTGGATAGTCCATCTGGGCCTGTCACCGCCGGGAAACCAAAGCGTGTTAGTTGCCTCTTCGGTCCCAACACCACCTGCCTGCAGCACCGCACCCACCTACCTAATCGACAATCTAACAATCTGACAACCGCTGCTCACCTCTCACCTCTCTGACTTCTGGTCTCTGGCCTCTAAACTCTGACCCTAAACTTCTCCCACTCCCACTCAAAGAACAGACAAGATACCCACCCGTGCAGCCCTCCAAACCCCATAGCAAACCAAAACCGGGGCCATGTCATCCTCTCAAAACCCCTTCTCGCACGCCTCGCGGAACACCACGGCACGCCTTTCCTCGACGTCGTCGTCGCCCCACGGCGGGCCCTTCCACAACCACGGCCACTGGGGCGGCTCCCCGGCAGACATGATGGACCAGCCCTTCACCGGCGAGATGCGCGACCTCCAGGCCCGCGGCAAGGACCCCTACGCCGGCGACGCCTCCGACGGCAGCGACCTCAGCCCCGAGCGCATGGGCGGCAGGATGGGCGGCCATCACCACCACTCTCACCACTCTCACTCTCACCATCACCACCATCACCGGGCTGCTTCCTCGAGGTAGGTTCCCTGGCGGTCGTTTGCTACTTATTGGCCCCGGATGAGATGAGCCCGTGGGTGAATGGGAAAGTGAATGGGCAGCAAGAAGCCCAGGCGCTGACAATAGAACACCACACATCCAACAGGCAACCCAAGGAGCCCTTCACAAAGATAGAGAGGCGCGACTGGGCCGAGACAGTACTGGACAACCCAGAGCTGCTGATGATGTACGCGCAGAGCAGCGGCGCCGTAAGTTCAAGGAATTTTCTAAAATTCGACTCAACCACCTTCAACTATCTGCTGTACATTTTCCTCATCCACAAGCCCCTGCACATCACCCCGCCACCCATTCCCTTCTCATCATCCGTAGCGGCGCAAACCCCTTGCTTACACCGAGGTCACGACGGGCCCCTGCACAGACACTACCCGCCACGCGCTTCAGGTTCAAGAAGATCATGTGCGGCCTCGAGGAGGAGGATGATGAGGACGACGACGACGACGACTCGATCCCGGATGCGCGGGGCTCCGGAGGCGGCTACCAGCAGCAGAAGTACCAGGGCCAGAACCAGCAGCCCCTGCGCTCATCAGCCGCTCAGCAGCAGCAGCAGCAGCGTGGCCGCGGAGATGGTGGCTCGAGAAGTGGACGGCGGTAGGCAGGGCAGGTGGGAGCTATTGAACTCTGTATAATAGCCATGAATTACGACTTATGACCATATTTTGAACACCATAGCGAAAGGCACACTTCACCAGCCCATACAGGGGGTTTTGTGTCTGCTGAGACGTGGGAGTTTCTCCGTGAGACCTGAGCATGAATGAAGCTGCCACGTTGCCCGAGGAGTTCTCTACAGACAGAGTGAGGCAGAGTAAACAATATGAATGCATTTGACAGTAAAATAGCTACAGTATAAATAGATACTGTCTCCAGGTATTCCTGAGGGCCTAGCCAGGCCGTCGTCCCATTCCCCAGCAATGCCCATTGAACGCCGGTCTCCGTGCAGGTAAAACAAACACTTGAAGCTTGCCCTCCCTGTCTAATGCCGCGCAAGGCTTCCTCTCGTGTCAGTCGTGATTAACGACGGCCCTTCCGTCGAGTAGTGTAAAAAGTCGACTCGTCCGGCAGGGTGGGTGTCCCTTTCTAGGCGTACCGCGCGTTCCGGTACGGCTGGTTGCCCTGACCATACGCCGGAGGAGGGGGTCCACTCATATATACGCTTGGGTTTGATCTCGGCCCCCTGCTCATGGCAGGCGGCGGCGGCGGGATATATCCCCATCCAGGCGGAGGTTTGGGTGCCCTCGCAGGGGCGGCCCTCCTTCGACTGCTCCGACGACATCTTGAGAAGATGCAGGTAACAATTGCCAAGAGGATGAGACCGCCCACCACAGCCACGACTGGGATGAATATCTGTTTGTTATCATTGATCCACGACAGAATCTCGCCGCCGGCGCTGGCGCCTTTGCAGACGCCGTTGTTGCACTTTCCGCCACCCCCACACGTGGTGCCGTCAAGGAAATTCTGATTCAACTCATAGCAGACGTTGTTGTTGAGGCATTGAATCTGGCAACTTGAGGAGCCACACGCTTCAGTATCGTTGTTCGTGACCAGGGACCCCATTAGCGACTGGCACTGCTGATTTCGGGATGTACACTGGCCCGTGGCACATTGCAGACCGTCTCCGCAGCTTGTGCCGTCGGGCGCGTTGTCGTCAGTTGGACACGAAGATGAGTCTCCGGCGCAGGTTTCTTCCGGGTCACAAAGACCTGTGCTGGCACGGCAGACGGTGCCGTTGCTGGAAAACTGGCACTGATCAGTGCAACACTCTTCATTGGTCGGGTCGCAGACTGAACCTGTGGTAAACTTGCAAGTTGTAGGATTGCAGCATGAGTTGTTGCCACATGATGCTTCTCCGCCACAGTCACACTCTTCTCCTGACTCCACGATGCCATTGCCGCACTGGCTTCCCGTGATGGTCACAACATCTCTGTTGTTGGTCAAGCAAGTACTCTGGACACTCTGGCGGCCCAGAGCCGAGCAGATGTTGCCAATGCTGCATGCTGAGAATTGCGTGATGCCAGTTCCCGTAGATGGATTCATGAGAAATCGACCATTCGCGTCACAGGAGCTCGAGCTGAGCGGGCAACACTGCTGCTTAGTTGACGTGCCGTCTGCACACGACGTGGAGGTGCAATCGTGGACGGCACCGAATGTGTGCCCAGTTTCATGGGCAAAGATCTGCCACTCGGTGGATCCATCTGTTCGGACGACGACATTGGCCGCTGCAACTGTCTCGTTGCCCCCGTTGGATGAGGTCGAAGAGCCAGCCATGCAGAGTTGACCGAGCCAAGCCAGACCAACAGCTGATCCGGTGCCACAGGTGCTCATCAACGTCCAGTAAGCATTGTTGTCTTCATGCTGGCCACGCCACTCTGAAAACAAGATGAGGCGGTCGGTGATGGAGACGGAGTCGGAACAGGCTACGTTCCATGGCGCGTCAGAGCTGGCAGTGGACGGACAAGCCTGGGGGCTGATAGTGAGGTTACGTATCCCCAAAGAGATGTCGAAGGTACTCTCATACAGCTGAGACGCCGTGTTGACCTGGTTGATAATGTTGGATCTGATAGCTGTTTCGTTGCCGTCGAATTCGGCCGTGTATGTGCAGTCGGTCGCAATGCCGATCAAAGCGACCTTCCTGGCCGTCGGGCAACCCGAAGTCGAACCGATAGTCGAGACCAGGTTAGCACCCGCACCATTTCCACCCGTGGTTCCGTCCATCTGCCTCCCGAACAGCATGTTCGAAGCCATTGAAGACCACGACGACCTTGATTCGAGATCACTCAGACCGTCCAAGCCGTCGAGGCTACGATAGATGGGATGGTTCTCATCTGCGTTGTAGTCAAGCCGATCGGAGGTACATGTCTCCTTTTCTGCCAGGGCTCGCTTGAGCTCGTCGGGGCTGTAAGCTGACAGGTCGTCGCCTTTGAGATCCGAGTCCCTCCACAACACCAAGTACTCGTCGGACGCCTGTTCGATCTCGGGGTCTTGGCTGAGCCGAGTTTTTTGGTAGTTGGTGTTGGTCTGAATGTGGTGATGGTCGCCGTATAGCTGGAAGGCTCCTTCGAACAGGGGCTCGGGCCCGTCTCTGTGGACGTGTATTCTGGCCCAGCCGGCATTGACCCACTCAGTCTGTCCCGCATACTGCACAAAGGCGCTGCCCTTGAATACGCGGTGATCTAGGCGGTCGATGGGCACGGTCTTCTGGATCTTGCCATCGGCGCCCAGGTAGGTGATTGTGGCACCCTCGGCAACGACATCGTGGTTGGGCTCGAGCGATAGCCTCACCTTTTGTTGCGAGTCGGCGAGGGAGAAGATTGCCTGGAAGTGGGAGTGGGCATGGACTCGATGTGACGGTGCTATGAGTGTGGGAGACTCGAGGCGGGTCACGGTCTCGAGCGGGTTCCGCTGTCTCGATTCGGCTATCGCAGATGGTATTATTAGGAGACTGGCAATCGCAAGCGCGAGCCTGCCAAAGGGCTTCATAATCAGCCCCAAGCCTTCCGCTTTTAAGACTTGAGCGCCGGATAGATTTTCGTCAACATAGGTCTAGGTGATACTGTAGATAACAGGGGTCTGGACACCACGCAGCCGGTCCTTTGGGGTTGATCCGTTGACAAGGGAGGTATTAAACAGGTGAAGTAAGGCGCCTCCTCTCCTGAGTAGGACTGCGTGTTACTTTGCGCCTTTCTGGGGGAGGTTTCTGGGAAACGAGGGTATGGTCGGCCAAATGTAAGTAAAGACAGAATGTAGCCTGCCTGGCGGTCAGACTTGTTGGAGAGGTCGAGCAATGCCGTGTATTGTAGTTGCGTTGCGCAGGAGAGTGAAATGCGTTGCAGGGCGAGGAAGGAGAAGCAGGAGACTAGGACTTATTAGGTCGGTCCGATGTTGTCGGGATGAGCCAGAGGCAAAACGCTGGGGATCTGGGCAATGGATTAAAGTGAGTGGGCCAGCGGGCGAGCAGGCATATGGGAGGTGGTTAGGGTGGGCTGGCGGGCTGGCTGGGGGGCCCTCTTTCTTTTTCTCGTGCCCCCGAGGGCCCCAGTCTCTCATTTGCCCCGTCTCCATCTGCTCTCTCCAACAAGTCCCAAGGCGGCCTGCTTCGCTAGGCGAGGCAATAGGGAGGCGGTGCATCATCAGAGATGTGCACGTTTGTTGGCCGAGGGATCTTGGCAGCATGGACTAACAATGCACAGTGCACAGGAATGGACACGGCGACGAAAAACACTATACGATGGGGTCTCGTGTACTGCACTCCCGTTGGTGGGTAGTAGACTAAATTAAGCAAGCAGGCAAGCGAGTACGTGTATCTACGGACGCACATACAAGAAATCTAAAGTCCGATAACCTTAATGTGGTGTGCTTGTGCACGAAGCAGCCATCGATCTGTCGTGATGGCCATCAATCAATCATCCAACCAACCAGCCCATCACTGCCAGTCGCACTCGACAGACAGACCTGGGCGACGTCGAGACAGGACTCGAACCGACAATTCGGCTCGGTACATGGGACGTGTGATTCGCATGTCTCGTCGGGCCTGCCCTAGGGCACGGCGACTAGGAGGACCCCCCGACGCTGCAGGCGAGCCAGCCAGATTCTTCAGACGAGATGACACGAAACTCTGGGGTCGCCAGTCCGAACACACCCGCATAATCTTTATCTAGGCGCCGCTTCCTCTCTTACCTGGGCGCGTCTGCAATCCACCGTACTACACAGTCCCACGTAGATGGTGAGCATACAGCTAAACGAAGCAGAAATAGCCCAGTAGGTACTTTGGTGTGCACGGTACTACACTTGCAGTTTAGCCTCAAGGCTTCGGGCCGCCCGAGCGATGCAACTGCCCGATCTGTATCTGCCGAGGCTATGAGGGAAGTAGCAGCAGCAGCAGCAGCAGCAGCAGCAACCAGCGTTGTGCTCATTGAAGCGGCCAGATGTAAGGAAAGCCACGAGCCATGTTTACGGTTGGAATATGTAGCCGTTGTATGTACATGGTCCAGACATGCAACCACAAGGCTGTGGTTGAGCAGGCAGGTCAGAGGGGGGCTTGGCAGGGATGGGTCTGTCGCTTAGGCGCAGATCAACCCTGAGCTTCGGATGGGTTTCAAGAGCCGTCAGCGAGAGTACGAATGTAACCAGGGCAAGCCAGACACAGGCATTTCCCCCGACAGGAGGTGGTACTGGCCCTCTTTCGGAAGGGCAAACAACCAACAAGGCCGAATTATATGTAGTTGTAATAGCAAGTCCTGGGTGTATCACTGGATACCACAGAGCAGTCGGCCGAATACAATCCAATCCAAGCACTTACACACCAATCAGCATCCCGGTTGCCCAGGCCGACGTTGCTCAGCAAGTGCCAAACACCGCCAAAACCACCTGGCCGCTGCCCAGCATCACGCCAGACACTGCCCCATTCGCCATCTTCCTCATCCTCTGCCATGAATCCTCACAGTCCAATGACTGCCCTCGCTGCGCTTACAAACCCGAATCATCCGGGCAAACACTCACGGAGTTTGTGATACGCGGGTCCGCCCTTCCAAGCGACGGTGTCGAGCACACTGTGGACCTTGTTAGGACCGAACCACGCAACCTGCATCTACACAGCCACCGAGGGAGAGCGTCGAGCGTTCTTGGCTCTCCAGCTATCTACCAACGAAAAATCAGCTTGCTTACTTCCTTCTGGCGGGGGAGGGGGAGAGGGAAAAAAAACCTCCCAGAACCGAGTGGTGACGGCAGAATGCGGCGGGGCAACCGGAAAGCTTGGTGGGTGAGAAAGCGGCCGGCCTGGCGCACTCACGTAACCCCCAACCTGGCTCCCAAGCTCACTACGGAGGCTGGCCGACTGTTGCCAAGCAGGGAGATGACGAGGCCTGGGAGGCACGGCACTTGATCCATTTGCCCTTCTTTGTGCCCGTGCTGTGGCTTCCAGAATCGTTTTGCAGGGGAATGATGATGCCGCCCAGCCAAGATGGCCGTAAATACGCTCAAACCACGCGAGCCACGAACGAGACACCTGTCTTCGGTGCAATCACATGTGTTAAATCCGGGTGAACGGCTTTCATAATCAAGTCTCTGTGTGTATGAACGTAAGAAGTAGATTACTCCACTCCAATCCACCTCCCCGAAAAGATATCGTATCGATATTACAAAGCATCATCACGTGTAAATCGTCCAAGCACCATCGTTCACTTCAAGATTGGCCAGCAAGACCCAAAGACCTGTTCAGATCCGCTACAACAGGAATGCCTCCCTCGCTCACTTCTTCCGGTCGCTGTGAACTATTGTGATGATCTTCTCCACCACCGATGGGTCTGAGAGGGTCGAGATGTCTCCCAGTTGGTCCTCCTCACCCGCCAGGATCTTCCTCAAAATACGCCGCATGATCTTGCCCGACCGGGTCTTGGGCAGGTCCGGCACGATGTAGACGGCCTTGGGCGCCGCGAACGGCCCAATGCTCTTGCGTACCTGCAAAATGAACTCCTTGCGGAGGGCATCGCTTGCCTCGCTGCCGTCTTTGATGGCCACAAAAGCATTCACGGCCTGACCGGTCAACTCATCATTGATACCCACGACGGCGGCCTCAGCAATGGAGTGATGCTCGATCAGCGCAGCCTCGATCTCAGCGGTTGACAGACGGTGGCCAGAGACGTTGACTACATCATCAACACGGCCGCGGATCCAGTAAAAGCCCTCGTGGTCTCGACCAGCACCGTCACCAGTAAACTACAGATTATTAGCGAATCATCCTTACGAGCGAGGTCGGAGTTGTGCTTACGTAGTAGCCCTTGTACACATTCAGGTAAGTATCCATATAACGCTTATGTGCGCCGTATACTGTACGTGCCATACTAGGCCATGCTTGCTTGAAGGCCAACACGCCCTCGACGTCATTGCCGTGGATTTCCTCGCCAGATACAGGGTCGATAATAGCAGGCTCGATACCGAAGAACGGGAGGGATGCAGAGCCAGGCTTAGTAGGCGTAACACCTGCAAGGGGGGTGATAACGTTGGACCCCGTCTCGGTCTGCCAGTAAGTCTACTCAAAAGTCAGTACCCTGATACAGATAGATAGCATGGTTCTCGGGAGCTTACGTCGACGATTTGTGCCTCCTCCTTTCCGACAACCTCAAAGTACCACTTCCACACCTCAGCAGCAATCGGCTCGCCGACAGAGCCAAGGACTCTGAGATGTTCCATCTTGCTCTGCACAAAATGGTCGCCAGCACGCTTGAGTAGCCGCAAAGCGGTCGGGGCCACATAGAATTGTGTCACCTGGTGTTTATCGATAATCTCCCAGTACCTCGAGAAGTTGGGGTATGCGGGTGTTCCCTCGAAGACGACAGTCGAAACACCGAGCAGGAGAGGCGCATAGACAACATAGGTGTGTCCCGTGATCCATCCAACGTCTCCACCACAGAAGTAGCGATCTCCGTCGTGGATGTCGAACACATATTTTCCTGTCATGGCGGCACCTAGCAGGTAGCCGGCGGTTGTGTGCAGGACGCCCTTGGGCTTGCCAGTCGAGCCGGAAGTGTACAGCAGAAATAGCGGGTCCTCAGAGTTCATAGGCTCAGGGGCAATGTATGCAGGCCACTTCTCAACCTCCTCGTGCCACCACCAGTCCCTCCCCTGGGTGAATGGCACGTCGGCTCCAGTGCGCTTATAAACGAGTACGTGGCTGACATCGGGACATTGCTTCAGGGCATCATCCACAATCTTCTTGGTGCCGATGAGCTTGCCACCACGCTTGCCCTCATCTGTGGTGATGACGACCTTGGACTGGGCATCGATAACACGGTCACGGAGAGAATCTGAGGAGAAACCGGCGAACACGACGGAGTGGACGGCTCCAATACGAGTGATGGCCAGCAGTGCAATGAGAGCCTCGGGAATCATTGGCAGATAGACGGCAACCGTGTCGCCCTTCTTCACACCCATCTGCTTCAGCACCCAGGCTGTCCTGCAGACCTCTCGGAGCAGCTCGGAGTAGGTGAGATTCCGGCCTTCACTCGGCTCGTCGGCCTCGTAGATGATAGCGACGCGGTCGGGGTCCTTGACGGCATGGCGGTCCACGCAATTGTACGAGGCGTTCAGCTCACCCTCGAGGAACCAGGCATTGTCGCCATGCTCGAGGGTTCCCGTGTGCACAGTCTGGAAGTCCTTGGACCAGGAAAGGAGCTCCCTCGCCTTGGTTCCCCAGAACTTGTCTGGCTCCGTAATTGACTGCTTGTAGAGCTGCTGGTAGTCCTCCAAGCCTGATCCACCGTCAGCGGTGACTCCAGCAGTGGGGTTTCATTTCCCAACACATTTGTAGACTTACCAGACAGGTGAGGTTTGCTGGGATGCTCTGTAGGATTGCAATTAGCATGGAGTTTACCCGGATGCGCCCACTAACCACAGTGCACGTACTGTCAAGCATCTTCTGAGGGGGATCTATAGCAGCGGCTTGTTAGCGTCTAGTCAACAGACTCCACGTCGTCTGAGCGCCCAGAGCGGCCGGAACACCAAGCAGACTGTCTCAGGAGGTCGAGTGACGGCAGGACTCACGGAAGGTGTCGACCTCATGGGCCTCGGCGACCACTGGGGCCTTGGGCGCGCCTTCAGCCATGATGAGCAGTGGCGCGGCTGGGTATCTCTGGCGGTGGTGATGGCGGGGTAGCTATTGGGGATGAGAGCCGGGGACGTGAAGGTGCTTGGTGAGGGTCTAGACCTGGGTCTGCTTCCGCAGGTCTCAGCTCCAACAGCTGCAGAGGATGAGGTTCAGGCTTTCCAAAGCTGGTCGAGAGAAGATGTAAGAGGAAGTGAGAGAGGGAGAGAGAATTCTGTAGTCTCTGGACGCGGAAGAATTGTAATTGAAAGACGGAGGGGTCGAAGGCAGACCAAGGGCCCAGACACGGAGGGCGAGGTCAGGGGGGTAGCTTTGTATTATTTTGCTAATGGGAAGCCAGACCACTGGTCCCGGTCACTGGTCGCTGGCCGGTCGCTCAATTAACTCACTCACTCGCTCACTCTTCTGCCCTCTGCAAGTACGGAGTACCACAGTATGGACGCAGGACCCTCGTCCCTTGTGTCCGAACACTGCCTGTTCGGGAATGATCCCATACCCACACGGACGGGGGTCCTCGAGCTAGTGCAGAGGGATTCCACCCGGCCGGGATTGACTCCCCACAGCCATGAGGTGAGGTTCGAGGGTTCAGAGCGACGACTTTTCCGTCTGTCCGGACTCCGTCGACCTCGTTCGTTCGTCAGATGAGCCCCTACCCAGGCCTGCGAGGGACTCGGCGGGCTGGGGTCTGGCCGCTCTTCAGCATGCAGCGACAGAGCTCTCGAGACACAAAACACTCTCCCCCATGCTTTGTTGTTCTGCAGCCCGAGGACGGGCTGCTCACTGCCATGACAATCGTAACCTCTCCGGTTTTCCCTCGGGCTCTCTCTCTATGCATCGCGACTCAACATCTGAGACCGAGAACCGAAGGCCCGAAAACCCCATCACTCTGGCGATTATCTGGCCATGAGCTCCTAAGTCGGCCTCCGTCTGGTTGGGACCTGTCGTCTGCGAGAGGCATTGTTGAGTTGTCTACGAGATTGGCAATCCAGCAGCAGCCTTGGGATGCGTCACTCTACCTGGGTAGCCTGGCCCCATCGCCAGACTTTCAGTACGAAAGTCGTTCGACAACAGCCAGGCTAAGCCCCTCCCCCCTGGTACTCCGGCCAGACCCCTGTGTCCCTCCCCTCGGTCCCTTTCCCACCTGGTCAGAGTCAAGAGGACTCCATCATCGACAATGCACGCTGCGATATCGCCACAGCGCGGTCGGGAGCTGCAGCTTGTAGAACCAGGCCGAACAGACGCTCGGCAAAGCAAGGCGCCTAACCGGCCACAGACCATGAATTCCAAAGAAGCTTTCGGGACAACGGTTGGAAGAAGGTTCGACGTCCAGCCCGCAGATACGTGACCCTCCGCAGGCACATGCAACCCTCCCCCCTCCCTTTCAGCCCCAATGCCCGAGACAGTGCTTGATCCAGCCCATCCAGCCGCTAAAAGCAGCCACGAACAAAGCCGACACGCCAAGCTGCTCCCAAGGGCTCCTAAGCTTCCCCGCATCCATCCTTCTGGCCTGGGGTAGCGCAGACGCGGTAAGAGTGGCCGAGACGAATCGTGGAGAGGTGGGCACGGGGCCTTGGACTGGACCGTCGCCCCCCCTAATGCTCATTGCGGTAGCACGAGCGTGTAGTCTGCGGCATGCATGTTTTTATTCAAATATCGATGACCGCGCAGATCCCCTCGCTGGCCCGAGAGCCGGTCTCTGGGCCTTGGGCTCTGGGCTCTGGGCTCTGGTCTGTGGTCTGTGGTCAGACCAACGGTGCCGTAGGTACATAAGTACAGCCGAGAGATCGTCAGCCAGCAAGGACTTGACGTGCTGGTGGGGACGGCAACTTACGTGGGCTATCGTCAGGAGCAACTGCAGGTATTCCGTTGGTTGCACTCGCTAAACGGCCCGTATATACTATACTGTCCATTTGGGTATTGGCCCCGATCATTAGCCGCTGGATGCACGGGATCCCTCCCAGAAGACACACACGCACACACGCATGCATACACAGAGGCAGATATGCAGACAAATGCACAGGCTCGAGCCCAACAAATTGATCACAATGCTCCGCTGATAGTTCGCTGATAGTTCGCTGAAGCTCGCGACTTTGTAGAGAGCGAGCTGGGGCTCTCTGCTGCTTGAAGCTGCGGATGTCTGACGGCAACAACCGGTTGTCACAATGCAAATCCACTGAGTGTCCGAGGTTAGTTGAACAGTCAGTTGGTGAGACTTCCTGCCACCCGTGTCCCTCGAGCTCCCAGGCACCGCACCCCTAGGATCTCCCCCGCCGTCGCACGGCCCAGCCAATGACTTCAACCCCGGAGTTGGCTGGTACGACGGCTCGAGGGACGGCCGTGGACGACTTCTGACGAATGACCGCCTTGCGCCCAGACTCCCGGGTCTGGGCCCAGCTGCGCTGGAGCTGACCTGGCGGCCGGAAAGCCAATTCGGCGCAAGGATGCACCTCTCATGGACCAAAGGAAGCCAGCACCCCATGCAGGCCCAGGCAGCGCAGCGTGTGCGGTTTCACCCCTGTCCAACCTGTCACAGGGCTGGGCAGCCAAGCTGACGAGCGACATAATTCTTTCGTGCGACGGCATAGCTGAACTTGGGCTATCCTAATAAGCCTTCGCTCGGTTGCCACTGATGCCGCCGAGTTAATCTGATAGCCGCAGCTGATGTTCATCGTGCACGCCAACAGAAAGTGGAAACTGGCTTGTTTCGTCTAGGTCATTTATTTGTTCACAGCCATTTCAGCCCTTCATCCAGCCCGCCAGCCCTCTTGTCCCGCGTTCTTCAACCCATGTAACATGCAGCACGCGACTGGGTTGTGTACAACAGATCCACAGCGTTTCCGCTGCGCAATCGGACCTTATGGGGCTCGCTCGAGCTGCACAAGCAGTAGCTAGTCGTCTGTAAACAGCCTCTTGCAGTGCACTGCATATTCTCCGCAGAATACAAAAATGTGCGCACGACGCAGCTCAGTGGCACCACCCCCAACAAATGCAAGGCTGCTTGACCGGTAGACTACAAGCTTCTCGCTTGTGCGACGTGGGTTCCGTATCGAGACGCCTCTGATTGATTCCGGCTGGCGGCTCGCCGATTGCTAGCAAGCTTCAAGCAAACCTTCCCCCCTAGTACTTTTACCGTTCTCATGAACGCCTTGATCCCGAACGCCTTCGCGTATGATAAAATTGGTCTCCCCAAACAGGACCATCTGTTCCTTCGACCCGCGCAACTCGTGAGATATCCCCTGTGCGCAGCGCCTGGTCCCTCGATCTATGCAGCTATGCTTGTTGTAGCAGCGTCCTGGCAGTCACCACTAATACGACTGTCAATTCCCACCAGCCCTACTGCATCCTTCAAAAGTCCATGCTCATAAGATACATCTCCAATATCCGCATGAACTTCACCACAAAGGCCTCCAGGTGGAAAATGACCTTGGTGCCTGTCTTGATCCGGTGCTCGTAAAAGGCAGACCACTTTATGACGTCCGCTTTTAGGGCATCGTCGATCAAGGGCAGGAGCTTGAACGTGAGAGTCTTGAGGATGGTCGTAGCCGGGATGCAGTGCGAAAGGAGATCGTATAGCTTTGCTCGAACCACCAACACCCGGGCTGGCGTATGCTCCTCCATAATTTCTCTGGCAATTTGGTGGATCAAAGCCTCCCAGTCCGGAGGTGGCAATTGTGTCGCGTCGGTGACTTTCTCACTACAAGACAGCGGCATTAGCAGGGGTCGTCTCAGGTTCGACTTCAGTCTCGAGATGCTGTATCAACGTACTTTTGCGCATGAACAGCCTCGTACATCAACAGTGCCCGACGCAGATTCCGGCCGCTCTCCTCCGCTATGCGCTGGTGCAGACCCTTGACCACAGGCCAACCCTCCTTCTTCGCCGACGACGCCAGAGCATCACATATCTCCTCGTGCGAGGGAGCTGCAACCCGCACCAGCAGCGTCCGCGACCGTATAGGCGCAATGATATTGGCCGTAGAGTTGGCAAGCAGAATCAAGCGTAAGTTTGGGCTGTACTTCTCCATGGTCCGCCTCAGCGCCGCCTGCGCGTCCCGCGTCAGGTGGTCTGCCTCGTTGATCACGACGACCTTGAAGCGCTGCTTGGCCGCCTGATCGACCTGCTGGGTCTGTGCGACCTCCTTGAGGAGGTCCTGCACCACCACGCGGTCGTAGTTGCCCACATCGCTGGGCGTGATCTCGAGGTGGTAGACGGAGGCGACGATGTTGAACTCGAGCTTTCGGTTGGAGGTCGTCTGGAACACCCGCGCGTCGATCTTGATCTTCTCCACGCCGGGGCCGAAGAGCTCCTTGAGCGTTGCGACGATACGGGTTTTCTTGCCGGCGCCGGACGGTCCGTAGACAAGGAGGTGAGGAAAGTCGCCGCTTTGAGCCTGGTGGGAGGTTCGTGTCAGTAGAGAGTCGTGCAGTCAGCCATCACCGGTGCTGCGTACAAGTGATCTGAGCCGCTCGGAGAGCTCTGAGTGGTATGTCAGTTGGTCCAGAGACCGTGGCCGATGCTTATCGACAATCAGCGCCATGTTGGATGTGCTGCCCCTTTCTGATCGTTTAGGCGTCACTCGACAGCTCTGTCGACGTTGACAATTGCGAAGGTGGTTGCAAGGTCCTGTGTTGGCTGCCGAAATATTGGGGGAGGGGTGACATTGCTTCACAAAGTTGAGTCGCGGTTTGCGCGACGCGTTTCTGCAGGCAGACGAGCCAGCGGGTTAATTGAACCTTCCCGCAGTTGAGCAGGGGCTCCCTTGTAAGTGGGTTGCCCCAATGGTATACTCCGTACCTAGGTAGGTACCTACTTTACAACACGGGCATATACTGTACATTATCTACATCTTTCAATCAGCGTTTCGATTTTGAGACCAGCAGAATTCATTAAGCAGAGCACTGTTACTATTTGATTATCACCGGACAATTATGAGAACAAGATAACGCAAGGCGGCGGTAAGGAGCTGCTTAAGAGAGAGAGGGTACCCCTGACATTATGTACCTAGCTCGCTGACCCCGTGAGATGTGGGCAGCTCTCGTGTCCCGGAGGACCAATGTGCACCTTTGGGCTCTCCAGCGTACATTTCGCTCTTTGCTACTACCGCGCCACTTGTATCTGCTTGGACCGTGGCTTGATGTGTGTGTTCGGGCCAGATTTCCTTCTGTTGCCTCCCCATTGTCTCTCGGTCCTCTCGTCGCAGTCGCCTCTCCTGGGAATACTTCCGCCACACGAACATCAGTGACACAAGTGCGATCAAGATAATGGTTCCAAGTATAGCCCCTATTGCGATGATGGCATTCCTGACAGAAGTAGGCAGCCCAGCTGTGTCACCGGCGCCGGCGCCGGTACTGGCAGATGCATCAACAGAGGGATTGGCTCCAGAGTCCGCTGGCGTTGTCGAGTTCGAAGCTGTCGGTTTACTCTGATCTGCGCTAATATACGCGCTCAGGCGATTCGTGCCGTCGCCATTTATGACCGCTTGTATGTATCCGGGGGTGAAAGTGAACGTGTTGCTGGTGTCGTTGCAGCAGCCCGAGCTAGGGGCATCCGTTACGCAGCATGCCATCTTATCTTGCAGGCTGCAGGACTGAATCCAGACTGCGTCTTGCAATTGATCTGCGAGCGGAGACGAGCTCATGTCAGCAACAGATTCTCGGGTTTGGGCTGAATTCTGCATCTTGGATGCCAACATACCTTTCTGGAGACAGTACTGTGGGCAACTCGGATCCTTCCAGGTCGGGTCGGTACAGCTTTGCCTATACATGATTCCTGACCAGTCCTGGAAGCAACTGCCGCTCTCATAGCAGGCGTCGTTGTGCAGGCAACATGAAGTGTGCCCGCCTTGATCCACTGAAGTGGTGTTGCATTCGTATCCCTTTGTATCGACGGACCCATTCGGCCAGTAACATATGCCGACAGCTACTTGTGCTGTGACTATTAGAGAGGCCAGTGTGAAGAGCATGTTGACAGGATGTAACTAGGCTTGGCTTCTAGTGTTGCATGAGCTATGTTGAGAGGCTATTCGGTGGATGGTGGCCATTCCGACTCCATCGAACCAAATCTTGATGGCGCACCCTGACATTTTAAACGGCAACAAGCGCCCAGAACTTTTGGGGGTCTTCCTTAGACAGAGCTCATTTTCCACGCTGATTTGCAGAAAATCATTGTGAGGGATTGATGGTGCCGTGTCATCTGTGTATGAGAATTGACCGCAGGTTGCTAGCATGCATCAAAGTGACCTGAAAGGCGGCCACGTTGGTGAACTCTGCACCAGCTACCCGTCTGCCTGGGCTATGCCGATCCTCGAAACCCGTGGCGCTTACTGGACACACTTTCTGAAAAACTATGCGTGGGAAATACGGATGCCTGTCCAAGCCCGTCTGAAGTCACAGAATGAATCTACACCCCCCCCCCATACCACATCTAGTGTCATGGTAGCCATCACACCTCAAAATGTGAGCAGAGCCTCTATGTATAGACTGGTCATTGGCCGAATTGCAACATAAGCCATGTCTCTTTTGTGGATGAGCGGCATAGAGTGGAATTCGATGCCATAAACTTCCATGCTATATTGCACTGGAGAAGTGCCTTTCTCGTGTGAGACGCAGTGGAGTGGCTTGGCTGCCTCCCATCTTCAGCAGGTAATTGCCAGCTCGTCAAGGACGAGCACACATGCATCTCTGTTTGATCTGGGGAGTCCCAACCTCGTTGAGTCATCTGCTCTAGCGACAGCAGCCCAGGGTATATCCATTGTACAGCTAGATGTAGGTATGATACATTCAAAACCATGCGCACCCTTCATGGCGCTGGAGGCGTTGATGGAACAGAGGACGGAGTTGTCGTCACTGCTGGTGACACATTGGGTGCTTCCGCAGTTGGCAACAATTTTCGCGGTCGCTTCAAGTCCTCAAGAGTGACTCCATCTAGCTTTGTAATTCCAACAACAGCCGGTTCTCCCTTCTTGATGAACTCGTACTGGCCCGGCAGCTTGTTACCAGCTAGTCGAAAGGCGTCACGGACAACCTGCTCGTGCAATGCTCCTCTGATTTCGAATATGACACGGTTGACAGCCACTCTCGCCGCCCAATGATCAAAGGAACCCTTTCCTTTGCCCATACGAACCTGTTGGGTTGTTAGTCGTCTCGCCCTCAATACCCGCATTAACAGACAGGACCAAACCGACCTCATTGCCGCTGATGTAGACTCCAATATTGCAGTTGACTCTTGTGTACAGCCGGTATCTTTGCCCACGAAGCCTTTGCTTAATGGTCGCCTCCGCGAGCTTCAGTTGCGCCGCACTTATCCTCCTGTGGTGGTCGACCATTCGTAGGCCGTAGTCCCCAATCATAATCGTCGTGCCTTTTACAGAGCCTCCTGTAGCCACTCTTGGTCTCCCCTTCATCTTCTTTTTCGTCCGGTCGATGAATGGTTCCAGCCATGATCCCAATTGGGGGGCTGTTGATGTGAATGTCCTGGCAGCGGCGGCCAGGCATGGGAGCTTTGCGGCGTGGAGAGGTTGTAGAGGGGCCGCTGTGGACACCCTCAGCCCTTTCAGGGCATTGATAAGTGTCGATGGGCCTTGCCGATTCATCGTTGTCGATGTCTAGGTTTCGCAACCTGAGGTGCCGCTGGAGGGGGGGGGGGCTGGATAATTGCCCCGTGCCTGTTTTCCCGACGTCAAAATCGGGAAAATGCTAGGCAGGCACGGAGGTGAGAAGCTCGGGCCATGCCTGCCTAGGCAGACCCACTTCTTTTTAAGTGAATCCGAGCAATCAGCGCGTCACGCACGCGTCTCGAGCTTCCTCCTTTGACTCTGCCTCTGCCTTCCTTCGACAAACGGGTACTCGGACCCCCAGAGGTCTTCCGCCAAACCAATTGTCCCGGTGGAAATCTGTCTCACAGGAGGCTCTTCAGAAGTCTTGATTCCACCAACCCCAGAGTTTAGTCATCTTTGCAGTCACCATGGCTGACATACGAAGCTTCTTCACCCCGAAAGGTGGTGCTGCCCCGGCCAAGCCTGCGCCTAAGAAGGAGGAGGAGCCTGCCAAGAAGGGCCGTGGAAGACCACGTAAGGTTGTTGACGATAGCGAAGAAGATGACGAACCCATCGCACAACCGAACAAGTCGGCGTCACGGTCTACGCCAAGAAAGAAGAAAGCCTCAGAGCCAGAGCCGACGAAGGGGAAGGAGATCTCTGCCGACGACTATTTCTCGGGTTCCAAGTCGAACAACAAGAAGTCCGAGTCCACCCCCAAGAAACCCAGCGTGCCAGTCCGCCAGAGTCCCCGGAACGCCGCCACCAGCGCGGCAGCAACCACCAAGAGCAAAGCTGCTTCTAAATCCAAGACTGTCGCGTCTCACAGAAAGGTCAATATGAACGATGACGAGGATGCGTATATGGAGGACGGCGATGAAGATGCAGATGACATCTTCACTGCCGATGCGAAAAGTGGAAGTAAGAGAAAGAACGACGAATACCTCGAAGAGGAGAGCGAGGAGGAAGTCTTGCCCAAGCCCAAGCGGGTTGCTTCCCGAGCCAAGCCTGTCAAGGCAGAAGAATCCGAGGATAACGACGAGGACTTTGCACCTGCACCAAAAAAGGCTGCCAGCAATCGAAGAAAGCGCAAGTCACCAGATTCTGATGATGAAGACCTAGAGGAAGAGGCCCCGCGGAAGAAAGCGGCTGCGTCGAAACCTCGAGCGCCTAGGAAGAAGAAGGAACCGGAGCAAGAGGATGCCACCTTTCAGGCGTTCATTGACTCCGTGCCTACGGTCAGGCCACCAACTCCGCCTGCCAAGGATCCTGATGCGAAGTTTGACTGGAAAAAGGCGGCTGCCGGCGGAGGCAATTCAGGGGCCGCACCTATGGCGGGCACAGCTGATATCCCAGAGGGCGAGGAAAGTTGCCTGACAGGGATGACATTCGTTTTCACAGGTCAGCTCAAGACCATCGGCCGGGAGGAGGGACAAGAGCTAGTGAAACGCCTCGGTGGAAAAGTTACTGGAGCACCCAGCAGCAAGACCACTTTTGTGGTTCTAGGAGATGACGCAGGTCCCTCAAAGCTCAGAAAAATCCAAGAGCACGGAATCAAGACGATCGACGAGAACGGCCTGTTCGACCTGATACGGAAAGCACCGGCAAATGGCGGATCTGCCAAGAACGCTGCGAAAGCCAAAGAAAAACAAGAGGCCGACGAGAAGAAAGTCAGACAGGCCGCTGCGGAGCTGGAAAAAGAAGAGAAGGCTCGCCAAGTCGAGGCTGAGAAAGCTCGCAAGGCCGCTGTCGAACGAGGCGCGGCTGCTCCGGCACGAGCACCTGCCGCGAACTCACAGCTATGGACCAGCAAATATGCGCCGTCTCAGCTGAATCATATCTGTGGAAATAAGGCTCAAGTCGAAAAGATCCAGAATTGGCTGAAGGCTTGGCCCAAAAACCGCAAGTACGACTTCAAGAAGTTTGGAGCCGATGGCATGGGCGGCTATCGGGCAGTCATCCTGAGTGGGCCTCCTGGAATAGGCAAGACGACTGCAGCCCATCTCGCAGCGAAGCTGGCGGGATTCGATGTCATCGAGAGCAACGCCAGCGACACCCGGAGCAAGAAGATGGTCGAGAACGGAGTCAGTGAAGTGATGAACAACACCTCCCTACTAGGCTTTTTCGCCGGTGATGGCAAGAAGGTTGAAGATGCCAAGAAGAATATTGTTTTGATCATGGACGAAGTTGACGGCATGTCAGCTGGTGACCGAGGTGGTGTCGGAGCGTTGGCCAAGTTTTGCAAGAAAACAGAGATACCTCTCATCTTGATATGCAACGAACGTAAGTTGCCAAAGATGAAACCTTTTGATGGGGCGGCCTTCGACATCCAGTTCCGACGGCCGACAGTGGAACAAGTTCGATCTCGCATCATGACAATCTGCCATCGAGAGGGCCTCAAGCTGCCACTCCAGGTTGTCGATGCCCTCATTGAGGGAAGCAACAAGGATATCAGGCAAATCATCAATATGCTCTCAACGATCAAGCTTGATCAAACATCCATGGATTTTAGCCAATCCAAATCCATGTCCAAGGCGTGGGAGAAGCATGTCGTGCTCAAGCCCTGGGATATCTGTCAGAAGTTGTTGGGTGGCAATATGTTCAACCCAGCGAGCAAGTCCACCTTGAACGACAAGATCGAGTTGTACTTCAACGACCACGAATTCAGCTATCTGATGATTCAGGAGAACTACCTCAAGGCAAAACCAGCGGGACTAAGCGGCAAGGGTTACAACAGCAGGGAGGCGAACATGAAGTACCTTGAAATGGTGGATCAGGCGGCCGAGAGCATCAGCGACGGCGACCTTGTTGACCGCATGATACACGGTCCGCAGCAGCAGTGGAGCCTGATGCCGACCCACGGGGTGTTCAGTACAGTCCGCCCGGCAAGCTTTGTTGCTGGCCAAATGATTGGTTGTGAGTTCACAAAGTGGCTTGGAAACAACAGCAAATTAGGCAAGCTTGGCCGCTACGTCAGAGAGATCCAGGCGCACATGCGGCTCAAGTCGTCCGGAGATGTAAACGAGATTCGTCAGCAATATCTGCCTGTTCTGTGGCACCAGATTGTCAAGCGTCTCGCTCTTGAGGGCAAGGAGTCTGTTCAGGAGGTCATCGACCTGATGGACAGCTACTACCTCACGAGAGAGGACTTCGACGCCATGCTTGAACTTGGTGTCGGCCCTCAGGATGAAAGCCTAGTGAAGATCGAGACCCAGACAAAGGCCACCTTCACGAGAACGTAAGTCGAACCACGGACAGACATGAGCTGCTGGAAACTAACATTAACAGATATAACTCGATGCCCCATTCTGTGCCATTCATGAAAGCCAGCACTGTGACAGCGCCAAAGAAGGCTACAAAGGACGTACCTGACATCGAAGATGCTATTGAAGCAGATGATGATGGAGCTGAGGTTGTCGAGCCGGCGGACGACGACGACGATGAGATTGATCTCAAGAAAGACAAGTATATCAAGGCACCCAAGGCCAAGCCTAAGCGAGCTACCAAGAAGAAGGCTGCCGATGGTGAAGATGAAGATGATGGTGATGCCAAGCCTGCGAAGAGCCGTGGAAAAGGCAAGGCAGCCACGAAGGGCAAGGGAAAAAAGTGAGGCAGTGAACCATTGGTGAAGGTCGTGAGGAAACCAAGGTATGATTGGCATTATTTTGCTGCGGCATCTTGGAGCCAACACGGGAGTCAGACTATGGCATTCTTCCTCTGGCATGTTTACCATTTCATAACTCCTCACCGCTGCGGCCTGCCTATCGAGTATGCTTGATCTCAGAAAATGAGGCGGGTGCCAGCACGATGGTAGATTGGAGCACAAATGCTTGCTATACCCAGGCAAGACATAAAGAATTGTCCCGAGACACACTAGAGCTTAGGAAATCATTGCTGAATCCGAATTTCTCAAGTACAGCATGAGCACGGAAATGGTGCTGTATCTCGGTGCTGCTCGTGCTCTTCTCGTTTGTTCCTTGTGTTGTCACCGCCCTGCCTGGTTCGCACAAAATATCTCGTGACATTATTTCATATGTTCCCCTCGCATATGTTGTCCTCGCATATGTTCCCCTCGCATATTTCCCCCTCGCATATGCCCCCTCGCATGTGCCCCTCGCCATGGCATCAACGTTTGTGGCACTGTTTGACCTTTCAAACAAGCAAAATTTCAGCTCACCCAGAGACCTTGAAACCTGACGTCGAAGGCACGCTCTCACTACCCAAATCCAACCCACATCGGCTGCCCCCAGGACCCAAGCATAAACCCGGAGACAGTGATCATCTTCTCCGCCGCTCAAGTCCTCACGGGTCCCAACTACTACGCTGAACTCAATCTTATTACCAGCCTCGACTTTCCGAGGCAAGTCTCTCCATGAGTTCAATAAACGGCGAGCCAGCCCAGGAGAAGGGCACTCCTGGCACGCCACTTCAGGAGACGAAGGAGTTCGTACGTGGACTGACACGCGCAGCAAATGTCGCGTCACGGTCTGTCCTCGCAGGGTGTAGCGAGGGCCAAGACTGCAATAGAGCGCAGATCGTATCGGGCACGACAATGCAGGCCTACATCGCCATGAGAGGCCCAAGTATTGACTTGCAAGATCCGTTGATGTCATGGATTGCCAGCAAAGAACAAGACAAGCGTGTCGGGGGAGAGCTCACGTATGTTCCATCACCTGGCGGCTCCCACTTCGCCTCGGATTGCTAAATACATTTCTTTATCAGCATGCTTGGCGACATTGAGAACTCGATCAAGGACCGCTTCGATTGGAAGTCGCGAGGGCCATCTAAGTACGATGATGAAGACCTACAGCGCCAGTCAGTCTTCGCCTTTCGCCGTCCCAGGAACGAGCACCTTGAAATTGAGGATCTAGAGCTGCCCCGGGACCTTGACACCGGCACACTGGACGACACATACCAGGGCGGCGACTATGCGGCAGATGGATGGAGAAAGTACGCGGCCAGCGTTGTGTCGGACGACGGCGAGGGTGACCCTGCGGATGGCCGAATCTCTCCCTGTACTTTCGCACGATGGTCTCGAGGCACGAAGCGATGGGATGCACCTGGTGACAAGTACAAATCGATAACGGAAGAGCGAAGGACTTACGATATCCCTGTGAGTGAAGATTGGAATCGGTCCAAACGATACCATCATTAGCTCGTTCCATACATGTACTCATCACCTCCACTTTCATACTGACAGGTGAGACGCCAGGATGACCGCCAGCGGCCTCCCACTCCAACAACTCCCCTACCATGGCATCTAAAGTACCGCACAACGCAGAGCCTTTACGACGTGGAGGACGGTATTGAGATGAGTCCGGTATGTAGCTCTTACGCAAGATCTGAGCCTAGCATGCTGTGGGCGCCACCATGTGAGTTTTGCAATCCCATGCTCCTCTTGTGCCTTTTTTATGGGCCTGGATGCTGAGAAAGATGTAACTGGACAGTGATCAGCCCTCGCCTCCCCCACAACTACTACAACCACGTCTTCGACCGAATGGATCCCGAGCTGATGCGCCTGGTCCGCATGAAGAACGCCTCCACCGAGCCTTCTTGGGGCGTAAAATCCGCCTCGGAGCCCGAAAACTACACTCCTTCCGAGATCGACGCCGCGGCCGAGAAGTACTGGGGTCTCGCGACCGCACAGGACATCATCGCCGCCAAGCGCTGGGAGGTAGCCCAGCTGGTCGACGCCGAGGAGCAGACCAACGCGGCGGCCGACAGGCTGCGCCACGAGGCCAAGCGCCTCAAGCACGAGAACCGCAAGCTGATCGACTGCTTCGACGAGCACCAGAGCACGCGCGACCGGCGGATCATGAAGCAGGTCCAGCGCCACATCCGCGAGCTCAGCTACGTGGCCAAGGCCAAGTTCTCCGAGGTCAAGGCGCGGGTGCGCGAGCGTGATGCGCTGCAGCGCGAGCGCGACGCCCACGAGGACGTCCAGCGAAAGCTGCTTGCCGCCTTCGGCAAGGAGGCGCCCGAGGAGGTGTTCGCGATGTTCCCTGACATTTGGGATTCGGAGGAGGTGAGGAAGAACCGCCGGAACTACTCCTGAGGGGCTTCTGTGCCGAGTGTCAAAGCCTGAACAAGATCGGCCAACGGCACACATCCACCAACGGCATAAAGCAACAAACGAAGTGTCTAAAGAGATCGAAACTCAGCCAACGTGTCTGCATCCGACGAGAAAGGGCGGCCCGCATTACAAAGTGAACGGTGTAGCCGTGATGGTTCGGGAACTGGAAGGTTGAAGTGGCGACGACTGCTGTAAAACGTCCATCTGTTGAAAATTGTCAAGCTCTACTTCGACTCGGGAGCACCAAAAGCGAAGGGGACGGGGTTGGGATTAATGTCTAACAAATAGCCCAGGCTCGGCGTTGCCACGAGTTCGGCTTTGAAGAGTACTCGGACCAACAATCTCGGGCACGCATACCGAAGTACTGAATGTAGCAACACGACCTAATGAGACTGTACTATCACAAGCTGTTATGTATTAGCAACTCGCAGCCTCGAGCACATGACTCTTCGAATCTTTGCCATACCGCGCACATCTGGCCAGAACTGAAGTCCACCATATGCGGACATGACACTCCTCCATGATCACAATCCATCAATTGGATGCACTTATATCGATTTCACCGTATGGTCCTGCTCAGCATCAAGTTCGATCCGTTTGAACTATACCGCAGCAACAGAGAATCGACATGTTGACAGGAATTCGGGGTGTTCCGAAAACAGCAAGCCAAGCACTCAGATATTACCCAAACATTAAGTAAGTGAAAGCAGGGTTTGTCTTGGCTTGTCAATATCTTTCCATGGCCCACGTTTGGCAGGCTTGGAACTGGGCATCTTGATTTTAGTCGCGCAGAGAACCGTATGGGCCGCCTTTCGTCAGACCCAGGAGGTCTTGTCACATCGATTCTCCCAAAACCCCAGGTGGCAGTCTGAGTTACTACCCATGTGCTAGGGAATTGCCAACCATCCGCCCCCAGACCAGTCATAATGATCAAGCATGGGTGAGACAGTGTCTTTCTGATTGTATGAAGTATCATCGCTGGGTAGCTCTCAGCTGCCCTGCCTGCATTCACATCAGCTGCCCTGCCTCTCCAGCCTTTGGTAATATTTTGAGTCCGGAAAATTCATCCCGTATTAATGTGAGGTGGTGGTCTCTATATACAAGAGTGGATTATGCAGATCCTTCGTCTAATTTCGTGAACGTGACCATGCTATCATCCATAAAGCTTTTTTCCCTGGTGATCGTGAGAGGAGCAGTCATCATACCTAGCCGCCTGAACGCCAGTGCCAGACTCTTGGTAACACATGAGTAGTAGTAGTAGTAGTAGTAGTAGTAGTACAAGGGGGTATCAAGCAGCGCACGTCCTGCCTGGTCTGGGTCGTGGTCCAGCCTATTTGTTCTTGACGACGCCGACCTTGGCAGCGCGCAGCACCCGGCTGTTAAGCTTGAACCCCTTCTGCTGGACGTAGAAGACGGTGTTGTCGTCCTTGCCCTCCTGTGGGGACATGAAGGTAGCCTCGTGCTCGTTGGGGTTGAACTTCTCGCCGACGGGGTCGAAACGCTCCAGGCCATGCTTCTTCAGGGTGCTCATGAGGATGCTCTCGGTCATCTTGAGACCCTCGTGCAGCTGGGTGACGTCCTTAAGTTCATCATTCTCTTTTGCCGCCTGCAGCCTCTCCTCGGGGACCATGGAAAGCGCACGGTCGAAGTTATCCACGCTCTCGACCAGGTCCTTGGCGAAGCTCTGGATAGCGAACTCGCGGGCGTTCTTGACCTCGCGCTGGGTTCGATCTTGGAGATTACGGAAGTCCGCAATGGTGCGCAGACATTTGTCCTAGAAGCAATGTAAGCCCGGGCGATCATATATTGGCCTTTTCCCGTGGTGCGCCCCGTACCTTCCAGTCTACTGCCTCCTTCTCTTTGGTCTCCAGCTTTTGCTTCAGTTCTGCCACAGCCGGATCCTCAGCTGCTGCTGCCTCTCCTTCGGGTGTTGGCTTGACCTCTGAGTCTTCCACCTTCGTCTCGGCGTCTTGCGGAGCCTTGGTGGTTTCGCTGTACCATCTTGCGGCAGCTGGTTGTGCCCTCCTCACTGCCAGGGGAGCTATGATGTTCTGGGGCCGGGCCAGAGGTCTCTGTGCGATTGATCGGGCAGATGAGCGCAGAGCTCTGGAAGGGGTGATAAGGGCTTGTCGGAGCATGCTGGGCTTGGATATATGGCCTCGAGTGTCTTGAACTGATGTGGTCTGGAAAGTATGTAAAAGTTTTATGACGCAAGGGAAATTTTATTTTTGCCTTCCCAGCACAGCAGAGTAAGAGTCCAAGGTTGCACCACTTGCACCTCGGAAGCTCCGAAACCGCCGATAAGCCACCCTGTAAAGCTCTGTCCCACTCATCCACGCAGTGAATGGGATACGCGATTAGCGCCTCAAGCACGTTCCACCTTGGAAGTATCCAGGTACCATCATTACCCAGGTACCCTGTCCCAAGCTTTCAAAGCCGTCAGTTGAAGACAAGGCTGTTGTGCCGATTGCATCTTTGCCATTCACAAATCCGACGCGCCTCTTTACCCACGAGCAGTTGTTGCTCCTTTGTGCTCCTGCGTATACTCAAGGCTCTTTTGGACCCTGACAGACATAACTCAAATCATCTAGCACACAGCCTTCTTCCTCGGAGCTGGGGCCCGCAGTCAAGATGGAGTACGACCCTATGAACCTGGATGGAAATGGCGAGTTGGCACCAAAACAGATGGAGGTCAAGATCACAGAGGTGAGCAGAAGGCGCCCGCGCCAAGTGGACGCGCATCAAGGCCCAGCTGCAGTGTTCTAATCCTATGTGGCGTCGGTAGGCAGATAACCACCATGTCAACTTCAACCTTGCCAACGTCGATCTCTCTCTTGCGAACGCCCTGCGCCGAGTCATCCTCGCCGAGATACCGATCATGGCTATTGACCTGGTGGAGATAGAGGAGAACAGCAGTGTCCTGGCCGATGAGTTCATCGCGCACCGCCTCGGCCTGCTCCCTCTAAACTCCAAGAATGCCGATGATGTCCTCTACACCCGTGACTGCGAATGCGAACAGTACTGCGAAATGTGCAGTGTCAAAATCACCCTACATGCGAAGTGCACCACCGAGGGCGAAATCATGAAGATCTATGCCCGCGATCTTGTCGTCGGCCCTATGCGCCCAAACGAGTGGGTTGGCAACCCTGTCATCACAGACCCAGACGGCCAGGGGCCGCTGATCGCAAAGCTGCGAGAGGGTCAGGAGCTGAAATTGACATGCATCGCCAAGAAGGGGATCGCAAAGGAGCACGCCAAGTGGGCGCCTACTGCGGCTGTTGGATTTGAATACGACCCGCACAACAAACTTGGGCACACGGACCTGTGGTTCGAAGGCAAGGGCGAGGGCGCAAAGGCTGAGGATGAGTGGTAGGTCTCCACAGGCAAGCAAGGTTGGTCGCGCAATATTGACATCAAGACAGGCCGGAGAGCAAATACGCCGCGTTCGAGGAACCAGCCCAGCCCGGTGAAGCCTTCAAATTCGACGCTGTACCTGAGAAGTTCTACTTCGAGGTCGAGAGTGCTGGTAACCTGGAACCGGATGCTATCATCCAGCAAGGCATCATGGTCATGCAGCAGAAACTTGCTGGCTTGATACACGGTCTCAGTGAGGGTGACAATGCTGGTGACTACGGCGGCCCTCGCAGCCCCGATGGCATGAACGGCGGCGATCCTTGGCAAGATCAGGGCTACACCACGCCTTACGGCACCGGTGATTTCGGGGGAGCAACTTCCTACGGCACTACCACACCCTACGGCCAGCCAGGACAGAACGGTTACTAGGCACTCGTCCAGGCGGTAGCTTTTTGTCTGGGTTGAATGAAACCCAATAATCTGACGAGCTTCTGGTCACGTGTCTGCGGTGTCGTCTTCAGGCGAGTCACCGACCCGGAACGTTGGGCAGACTGATGTGTCGGTTGAATTAGCTCCGCGGTTTGGCAACGCTCCAACGCCCATGACCACATGGTTGGTATAGGTCCTCGATATGATCTGTGAGGCAGCGAGAATTCCACCGCAGTTGAACGCCTACAAAATTAGGGGATTCAAAACCGACAAGAAAACCAAAAAGAATGTAGGGACGCCATTGAAAGACAACCCACCCACTTGAAAAGCGATCGACAAGTCTTGCATTACCAGCCAAGATTTTGGCGCCAGCGGAAGAAAAGCTCGACAGACTATTTGCATTGGAAGGCGTTGGGCTCCCTGGGTTTCGGTCACGGTAGGGGATTAAGCGGGGTCTGGAAAACGCAGCTTGTGGTGTGGCAGAAGAGGCGTCAGTAATGAGAATACCAATGATTGCGATTCATGATTGGAAGCAGAACAGTCAAGCCATGCCGTCCCATCAGACTGAGAAGCCACTCTATGAGAACGCCCTGATAATGCTCTGTAACCAATATGCCCCCGTCACCAATGCTGTCGCTGAACGCCAACAACTGTTGTATCATATGTACTGTTGACCTGGCCATGCTTTGCCTCAAATCGAGAGACATTCTCACTGCAGATCATCCAGGTCCTGCACCTTTCTATAGGCCTTGCGGTGCATCTCTAAGAACACAAAAGTACAGATGGTTTGCCTGTTCGGAGTTAGCTTAGCACGATGCTTCTGTCACAGCCTGACAATATGACGGAGACACTTACGGTCCAAGCCTCAAGAAACTGGGAACCCAGCCTTTGAACATCCATCCCATCCCCTCCGCAGCAGTGATGTCCTTCAGCAGCGTCCCGATTCCCACGCTCTTCCCGCTCTGGGACATTACCCTCGTCTTGATAACATCGATCGGACTGGTTACTGTCGCGGCCGTCACACCCGCCAGGAATGAGGCCGTGAAGTGGGTGCCGAGGTTGTCTGACATGGGCGTATACCCTATCAACAGCCTCTTGAAGGTGTCGTAGCTCGCCAGCTGGCTGGCCGTCATGGCAGCGGCGCGCATACTGTTTGGGAGCACGCCGCGGAACCAGCTCATGAGCCCCTCCTCCCTGGCCATGCGCAGCATGCCGTCAAGAGCGTGCTTGTAGTTCCGGCGCTTTTCGGGGCTCAGGGCCGTATCGTGCTGCATCCTGATGTTGCAGATATCGGCCGCATTGCCTGAGATTCCGCCTATGAAGCCCGCGCCCGAGGACAGCGCGATGAGGACGGGAAAGGAGGGCTGCTTGCCGCCGTTGCTTTGCGTCATGCGGTTCTTGAGCTCCTCGTATATTCCAAAACGGACCGTCGAGTAGGTGAGCTGGCGGAGAAGAGAGGCGGAGAGGCCATTATACAAGCCCAGTATGCCGTTACTGCGGATGATGTATTTGAAGGTGCCCAGCATGGACTTGGGCATGTCGCCGGTGCGCATTTGGAGCCGTACCTTTTGGCGCATGTCAGATTACGGTGAAAAGGACTCATGAAGGCAAGTACGTAGCTATGTAGGCAGCGTAGTTGGTGGTGTAGATGTATGTACCTTTACTGTGAACAGAAGGCCGTCAGTCCCAGGTGCGACTCAGGGGCCAGACAGCCTTCGGTCAAGACTCACCTAGATCCAATGGGTGCGTCACGCACGCCGCCATGGAACTTGCAGATCCTCCAAACCAGAAGGGATATCGAATTGAAGGGCCATGGCTCTGGGTCTTCTGTTTCGGAGCCAATGCTTGCTTGCCCGGCGCCGACGCCGACGCTGAGGCCGCTGCCCCTTTTTGCGGCTGCATCTCTCGTGGACAAGATTATTGGGACATTACCCCGTGGTGTTAAGCAAAAACTGAACAAACGCAAGACAGGAAAGGACCAGGGCGAATGGGGCCTCAGGGTACGGTAAGGAAAGGGGACCGCGACTGTCGACGATGACGACAAGTTGAATATAGCACGGCCACTCAACGGCTATGTGCTCCGGCCGAACCCCAAAGGAGGATCGAGTTTTTGACCGTTTGTCCCGGCCGTCTGTCCTAGACCCTCCCACTGATCCGATGCAGGGTCGTGGTGGAGTGACGTCTGAGGTGCAGGGACAGGGGCTACAACGGGCCGGGAGAAAGTGATAGCTGCATGCTGTGGAACTATTTCCGCTGCAGCTAACAATATTTGTCTGGACGTCGGCAAGCTCTCCCGACTCCAAACCTGCTCACGCCCACCCTCGCGATCCTCAAGCTCCATTCGAGCTTCTCAGCGGGCTGGCTTTCGGATCAGGGGGCGGGTTCCATGGATAATGGGCATGACGCCATAGAACAATAGAAGTTCAAAATCCCAAATGGCTTCTCCTTGTCGAATTGCATTTCGCGTGGCTCCGTCCAAGCTGGCCGCGCCGTTCCGCCTCCCACCGTCTCAGTACCGTTCAACGGTCTTCAAGTCCACAAAGGTCCCCCATCGTCCTTGGACGGCCTATTCGACAGGTGAACTCAACTCGCAGTGCCTCAGTGCTCTCCTCGCGATCCAGTCCCGCTGACATGACCAAGCTGCCGCATCCGCCGCCACGAGCTCCAGCACCATCCCATCGGTCGAGATCGATGGCCGGACCTACACCAAGGACAGCTGGTATAATGTTCCCACCAACGTGATCGGCGCAGCGACTCGCAAGCTACACCTACAAGAAGACCACCCTGTGTCAATCACGCGGCAGATCATCGAGTCCGTGTTCCCCGCGCCGACCTACAAATACTACAACAACTTCCACCCCGTCGTCTCGGTGCAAGAGAACTTCGACTCGTTGGGCTTCCCGCCAGACCACCCAGGTCGCGCCCGCTCAGACACATACTACGTGAACGAATCGACACTGCTGCGAACCCACACAAGCGCACACGAAGCAGCCATCTTCAAGGCGAACGAGAGCGATGGCTACCTCATCAGCGCGGATGTCTACCGCCGGGATGAGGTCGACCGGAGCCACTACCCTGTCTTTCACCAGATGGAAGGCGCACGCCTATGGGACAGGTCTACGGTCCCCAATGGTGACGTGGCAGCCGCGGTGTGGGCTGACGTGGAAAAGCTGCCCAAGCACAGCATGAAGGTGGAAGACCCAAACCCGCCGTTCCACGCCGAGCGCAACCCCCTGCAGGTCGAACACCACTCGCCGGAAGAAGCAGAGGCCATCGCGGCGCACCTCAAGCGCAGCCTGGAATTGATGGTCGTGGAGATATTCACGCGCGCGAAGAATGCGGCCGCCGCCGCGGACCCGGACTACAAGGACGAGCCTCTGCGGGTGCGGTGGGTCGAGGCATATTTCCCTTTCACCAGCCCCAGCTGGGAGCTCGAGGTCTACTACGCGGGCGACTGGCTCGAGGTGCTCGGGTGCGGCGTCACGCAGCAGAGCATGTACATCAACGCTGGCCAGCCACAGCAACTGGGGTGGGCCTTTGGCATCGGCTTGGAGCGCATCGCGATGCTGCTGTTCAACATCCCCGACATCCGGCTGTTTTGGTCTAAGGACCAGCGCTTCCTGGGCCAGTTCGCGGGGGTGTCCAGCAACCTCGACCTGGTGCGGCGATTCGTGCCTTTCTCGCGACACCCCGAGTGCTACAAGGACGTCTCGTTCTGGCTGCGGTCGACATCCGCGGCCGGCGGGAACACCAAGGCCAACACGCACGACTTCCACGAAAACGACCTCATGGAAGTGGTCCGCAGCGTGGGTGGCGACGTGATCGAGGACGTCAGGCTCGTGGACGAGTTCACGCACCCCAAGACGGGGAGGAAGAGCATGTGCTACCGCATCAACTATCGTAGCCTCGAGAGGACCCTGACGAATGCCGAGACGAACAAGATGCACGACGAGGTCACCGAGGCGCTGGTGGAGAAGCTGGGTGTTGAGATCAGATAGCGTGCAGCGGTGGAGGACCGTACGCGCAAGCGCCCGTGTGTGGATCCGAGGGCTTTTGCTATGCGCTCGGGGAGAAGTGGGTGCAAATCACAACTATTAATCTTGTACTGACCAAGGCGACCTATCTCAAGCTCCACAGTGCTATCAACCCCGGATTCGGTTCACGGAGTGATAGGACACAGCAGTATGATGCCGAGCAGTATTCTCATTTCTTGGGCTGTCCTGGCTACACGGTACATTGGGACAAATCGCGGCTATCGCGCCCTCAGCATCTTCATCCATGTCAGGTCATCTGGAGTGGTCGTGAGGTCGAGTCAGACCCCAGCGGAGGGCAGGGGCATCTGAAGTGGCTTCTGCCGATCACTCAACGCGCAGGAGGGCATGGCGTCAATGCCGTATCACTCGTGAAAGCCGTTCTCGTATGGACTTAGTATCATGCCGTATCCACTGTGGTTTCTCCATACCGTATACAATGGCTGAGACTGCTCGTGGGCGCTTGTAAGGACACGATGTAGAGCTCATGCGCGTCTTTGACACCGACCGAGAGTGTAGTTGAGGTCGACTGGTCTAGTCTCGTTCTTGTAGCACTTGGATTGAAATCTATACAGGGCAGAATCGCGACAGTGGAACTGCATTGGATCACTCCACGAATTTACAAGTGAGCCGGGCGAGAGACGCAGTCGGCTGCGCGTACATGCAGAGCTCGAAGTGATACAATCTTCAACCTGGCACCACAAGAGCGGAGTATTTCCCGGGTAGAAGCAGTCTCTGACCGATCCAGAACAGGAGATATGAATCGCTAAAGTACCAAATGTTGGCCTGTAACTTGTCCAGTCCTGCGTAAGCTGTTCTTGAGGTCACTCTCCTCTCCCTCGAGCATGGGCGCTTCTACCCACTCAATTCGACGTGAATGTCTCTCGTCCGTGAATCTACGTAGTCTCAAGCACCTGTGCGCAGCCATGGGGTCTAAAAGGCTATATGCGCTTTTCCCATGTGGCTCGGCTTCAAAGACTGGAGACAAGGGGACAGTGCTCACACAAAACAACTGCATCCTGTACATAAACACCAGAAGCAGGACCGAGAGTAACTTGGCTTGGTGACGCTGATCCATAACCTTACGAGAACACATCGAGCACTGCCATCGCTGAGCTCCCCGTGCCCCTCTTTGCGCAAAGGCCCGGCAAAAGTCAAGACACTCGCCGGTCCAGCAAACAGTTTCGTCAGAGTCAGAAGAGGGGGAAAGTGCTTTCAAGAGAATGGCGCAGGCTTGGTGATGCACGCGTGATGCTTCAGGACCGTCAGAGGGACGGGCTGAGCCACTCTCACCCGGGCATCCGTAACTCGCCGCGAAGGCATTGCTCACGTTATCGTCGCACAATGGTGGGTGATGGCCGCATCTAAGTGTCTCGCAAATGCTACCCATGGGTGTGGTCCCCGCAGTTGCAGTTGCAGTTGGGCGAGAGTAAGGGACGTCGAAGCAGAGAAGCCCTGAGGGCATCTCCAGGCGGGAGACGTCAAACTCGGCAGAGCCCCCCAAAACCCCTCAATCCAAGCCCAGCGCTGTGCGGGCAGATGACAGATGTTCCGTCACGGAACTGGCAAGCAGGGACAGCTGGTTGGCTGGGACGAGTCAAACGAGCGAGGAGCTTGAGAAACAAGAAAGAAAGAGAGCGATGGTGACGGGAGCGAGCGTTGGGTGGCTGTGCAGTGTAAACATTTTCTTCCCGGCATCTGACATGAGCTTCTGGGGGGTTGGAGAGGGAAAGCCCTCGATCAAAGGCGGGCCAAGGAGTTTGAGAAATCTCGAGCTGGTCCGGAGGTCTGGAACCGAGCCAAGGTGCGGTAGCTCATGGGCGGGCAAGTCGTCGGCGTGCGACCAAGCCCGCTGGTTTGATAGTAACCTCAACTTTGGAAGATCTCTTTCAACACTGCCTGACTTGGCGGCCGTAACAGCAGCAGACTCCGACGGTGCCGCATTGTTGGCTGAATCTCACTTGAAATTAACGAGGTGAAAAACGAGAGGAGACGCGGCAGTATTTGCTGTGGCTTATCCAATGACGGTGACCTGGCCACACGGCCAGGATAGATCTGTTTGTCTACCTTTCCCGTTTGGATTGTTGTATTGCCCATGCCCAGATTCGGCTTGGCTCAGCCTCGCTCGAGTTCGTCGCGGGTGGACAAGGTGACAAGGAGTTGCTTGGGCAGAGGACGGTCGTGTCATTCCAAGCTTTGAAGACAGTCGAGGGTTTCCCTGGCGCAGGGTGGCCTGCGAGCTATGGGGTAAAGCCGATGGTTGGGTGACTGGCTGAGCGAGGGCTCAAACGTCATCAATCAGACAGAGACCAGGCCAAGAGGGAAGGCTGAGCTTCGTTGTCGTCTGAAAGCAAATTGTCCCCTGAGGCTTATACGTCGAGGCAAGGCAAAGGCAAGGCGAGGCAGAGCAAAGTATGTGTCGTGCCGTCGGTCTGAGGGCCCACGGGCCTGAATCAGGAGCTTAGTTATTACTACGGCCAGGCGGTAGTTGGCTGGTGACGGTGGCAATGACAGGGCGGGCGGGCCTTGGGCTCTGTTCACGTCCAGGTCCTACGTCCCACGTCCACGTTCCTGCGCATGCAACCAGTGCGCATTTCGTGCAGAGGCCGCCTTGGCGAGGCCTTTCCGTGCCCACGCTCTCGGTGCCCACGCTCTCGGTACGGTTCACACGGTACTACAATGTACCGAGCGGCGGCGATGAGGCTGTGTAGTTTCGACCAAGCCAGACCAGACCAGACCAGACCACACACCTCAGACTCACCTTACACACACAGTCTTTGTTTGTGCTGCAAGACGGGTCTTGTCCTGCCTTGACTTTCTTGTCTTGTCTTGTCTTGTGTCGATGGAAAGAGACGAGCCGTGCCAATCGGCCTTATTCTCCCCATTCAAAGTCTCTGCCCGGCTGGTCTTGGCGTTGCCCGTATCGTGTCAGCCAGTAGGCCCTGTAGATAGTCTAGATGCACAGTAGTTCGCTTTCGGCAGGTCGCTGTCTCGTATGCTACACCGTGGCGAGGATGGAGGATGGGAGGCAACTCGTTAGCTAGGTAGATAGTTGCGGGGCCCGTTGGCACGAGGATCAGGAGCAGGAGGCCACTGACGGGGGCTCGGTGCTTTGGGTACGTAACAGCACAGCGCAGCAGAGCACAGCACTGCAGGGCATCCAGCGCAGCACAGCACAGCACAGCACCAACTCAGAGGCCACCAGATCCATCCAGATCGATGGATCCTCTCCTCATCATCTGCATCCTCAAGCCGGATCCTTGCGCCTGCATTGCCGCTTTGTTTCTGCGGACCTGCGACCTTTTGCCCGTCTAAATGTTTCATCCGGCCAGGTCTCCAAGGAATCACCGCCAATACCGCCCCTCGTCGAACCCCCAGCCTGCCCCCCGCTCTTCTGCTCTATCCCACTTTCCGCGCTGGCTTGGTCGGCTCGCTTGGCGCCCATTCCGGCAATAATTGAGGCAAATCACTGACTTTCTAAGCCACACTCCCAAGCTAGCCATCCCTACGCACTCGGGACCTGCCTGAGTCTCCATTCCGTCGTCAACACGAACGGCAAACCCAGACTCCAGACGCCAGGCGTTTCTTCCCATCCATAAGAACTACTTCACATCCGCGCCGATTCCTTTCTGTCTCCATCCCCAGACACCACCTCACAAGCAACAATACAGTCACAACCAATCTCCCTCACCCTTACACCTGCACGACGATACCTGATCTCAACAGCTGCAGAGTCACGAATCGGTCGTCATTCGCCTCCCAACCCATACCCGGGCGCAAAGCGACACTCGATCCATCACGACTTGCAACACCTACACGCATAACACACCCACACAACACCAACCAGTCAATATGGCTTCCACATCTCCAGAGCAGAGGCCGCAGTCCTCGTCGCGAGCATCCAGCCGCGCCTCCAGGAAATCACTCACCCTCGACCTCTCCAACCTGCCAGCTCTTCAACAACCAACACCGGCAACCAACACCCTGCTCATCACCAACCTCCAGGATCTCTCCGCATTCCAGCCCGACAACCTGCAAACCATCAAGGAGCTCATCGCGAAGACCGCTCTTATCCACACCTGGGCACCCCTCAAGTCCTTCCGCCGTATCCTCGTCTCTTTCTACACAATATCTGATGCCATCGCCGTCCGCTCCATATGGGATGGCGAGGCCATCCTGGGCGAGCGATGCCGCGTCTACTTCGGCCAGCACACACCTGTCGATATGACCCCCAAGGACACACACCTGGCGCTGCCCGACGCCGGCAAGCTTTTCTTCATCTCCCCGCCACCATCCCCTCCTCACGACTGGGAGCAAATCGTTGAGGGTGCTCCCAACAAGCAGGTGCACGCCGAGGACCTGGCTGAGGCCCTAGCAAAGCTGCACCACCACAAGATTGTGGCAGACTCGCCCATCAGCCCTGTCGAGGGGCGGTCTCCCGGAGGTTTCAGCGCCACATCCGGCCGGCAGACGAGGAGTCGTAGCTCGACGCTGATCTTCCACCCCGAGAACCACGGGGGCAGCCCGAACCTGCCGTGCGTCATGGTCGACGACATGACCGATGCCCCTGTGGAAGACATGAGCATAAGCCCCATGGACGTGGACCCGAAGCCCATCATGGCGCATACTTCGCGGCCTCCGGTGGAGCTGATGAGCGACGCATAGGTTGCGGACGAGGGGCATTGACGGTCTTTACTGTTGCGAGGTGTTACGGTCATGGCGTTTAGCGGCGTGTTTTGGTCACTGCCAACTGCATCACATATCAGGGAGCATCTGTTTGTTGCACGGGTTATGCTGCCACACTTGGGTGGCATCACGATAGAAATCGGTGGGCAGGCGGCAGCTCTGATTGGACTCTACTAGAAGAGGAACAAGGGTCTCGGATATGATGACGATGAGTGGGAGACATAGATTTGTATGTACGATACCATTGAGTATGCACAAATGCTTGAAGCAGAAGCCGAGAGAATGATAAGCGATGCTACGAGAAATGCCCATCCCAATCACCAGTGCTCGTCCTAATGAAAAGTACGTGAAATCCATCGTGCCTGAAACCCCTCCAAATTTCCCCTGTTCATGGAATCGAAGCAGGCATCTTGCAAGACTGCATTAATCCATTACTTCACGAAACCACGTGCACGGCGGCCAAGAGGCCCGAGGCGGCCCTGAACCCAGACCAAGCCACGGCCGCGACCAGCGCGGCGACCAACATGAGAGCCGTCAACCCCTGACGCTCAGAGGCACCGATCCGCAGCCTCGAGCCCGCCCGTTTGCCCAGCTCCGTAGTCCGGCCTAGCTGCGGCACATACTTGAAGTTGAAGTTGGTCTCGCGCCCGAGGCCGATCTCCTTGCTGTGCAGAAGGTGGAAGAAAAACTTCCTTGCTCGCTTCAGGCAGAAAACACCCCAAAATTAGTCTTTTTTACATCACTATTTTACCCTAAGCGGCAGGAAGGAGGAGAGAGAAAAGCCCCTCAGGTGAAGCGGAGGAATGACCCACCTCATTCTTGCGCTCATCCCAGTGCGGTATTGAACGGTATAAGTAGCAACTAGCCATGAAGTAGATGCACTGCCCAGCCACCAAAGCCTGGTGCCAGAGACTAGGCCTCTCAATCCCCAGGGCGCGCGAGAGCTCCCACCCGTTGAGCCAGTACGCCTCGGCGCAGAGGAACTCCCGGCTCACGAACGTAGGCGGCTGACAGCTCAGCCCCGTCAGGATGTTGTTAGCCAGTACGGCCGAACAATCACTGGGGTTGATATCCGCCTCGATCAGCGATTCAAACATGATCTTTGACCTCCGGTAATCCACAAGCCACGAATCCGTCGGCGTGCCGAGGAGGTAGCCCACCCAACGCCACAAGGCCGAGTAGTCGATTATCTCTTGCTCACGCAGAAAAATGCCCTGCCGGGGAAGACCGATCCAGATCAGAGCCGAGGAGAAGGACAGCACGGTGCCGATGCAGTCCAGGTCGTTGATGGGCACGCCCCATTCCGCGACGTCGAAGTAGCCGGGGCTTTCGCGCGCGAGGGCGAGGATGCGCCGCCGCACGCTGGCGTGCAGCAGGCGCACCTTGACACTGCTGGCAAAGCCATCGCCCCCGGGCCGGATGCTGTCCAGGTCCCGGGTGACCTGCAGGATGTGCTGAAACGTCTCCAGCAGGCGGCGCTTCGAGGTCTCGGCGCGGAAGCCCCCCGTCCGCGCGAGCGTCTCCACGACGCGCCGGCCGCCCATGCCGCCCACCAGGGACTGGAAGGTCAGGCTGACGATGCTGGGCCCTCCGTACCGGTAGAAGACATCTTGCCCTCGTTTGATCTGGTCCCAGTCGACCCAGGAGGGGACCGTGTGGATCTGGGTCCATAGCTCGTCGAGCTGTGGGTCTGAGGCGTGGTGTTGCTCAAGGAGGGCGTATAGATCGCGGCGTGGAGTGACCTCCTTGTCGTCGCCCTGGGACGGTTCCTTGGTTGCACTGCCGTCCACAGACGTTTTTGGGCCCGGCCTCGATGATCGAGGCGGGCTTATAGCGTCAAGCCGGTCCAGGCAGTCGGCTCCGAGCACATCGTAGCTAAAGGTCAGTGGCCGCATCTGTTCCTTGGTTTGGTGCTCAAGAGTCCACTCATACGTATAGCCCCAGGTATGTCGTATATCACGCTTCACTCCAGCGAAAGGCATCGTGAAGTATCTGCCAAGGCGACCTGATCAATGCGGGGGAAAATGAAGGGCCGGCAGATGATATTTTGCAATGAGCGAGGCCTCGAGAGATTCCAAAGATGCACACCACGACGACGACTAATATCAACGTCTATCAGGCAGGACAAGATTCAAGACGAAAAGGAAAGGGCGAACATGTCAATAATTCACAAGATCGAAAATAGTAGGCTTGCTTCACTTGAAGTTTCCAAGCAAACGGGCGTGTAGGATTATGCGTGTCATTGACCCCCTCGGCTCCCGTCTCTAGCATGTGAGCCATGTGCTAGACTCAAGAGGACTTCTGGGCCAGTCGGGGTCGACCCACGATCCGGCATTGTGGCGACCACCACGAGCTCAACGAGGGGTCCATTAATCCCAACGCGATCGGTTATACGTGCAGTGGATGGCCGCCTTCCCCTGCTGTGCCACTGCATTCAATCCTCAACTGTTTCCGCAGTGAGCTTGCGATTGAGGACCAGCCAATAGTGGCGGTCATAAATAGGGGGGTTACTTCCACAGATTTCCCCGTTATCTAAAGTCTGCTTAAGGAAAAGGACATGGGAGTGGAACGGACTTTCCTAAGTACGATGTTGGAAGAAGTTGTGGTAGTCTCCTGAATGTTGGAGAACGTTGCAGAGCATTGGACGTGAATATGTGCATGTGGGATCCAATATCTACCTAGACAGACAAGACGTCAAACGTGTGTAACGGCCAGTCTATTCGGGAGGGACGGGGGTTTGATAGATACACTAGGCGTTAACGAGCAGCATGCAGCAGCCATCCCCGCCACAGTGGACCCCTGTTTAAGCTTGCGTCGCTTAAAGTGCAGAGCCGTCTTCATCAGGGATTCGCGATGCTTGAAAATTTCCCAATCCGTCGTCCTTTCTTCTATCCTACCTCGACACTGCCGACAGCGCCACTCGTCGGTCCTGGTCATTCATCTTACCACTCGAGACTGCGATCATGGCTTGTTCGTGCCGCACGGCTGCCCTGCAAATCTTTGTGCGGAGCCTGGCACAGGTTCACGCTCCGAAGACGCAGCATGTGAGATCGGCATGGCTCGAGACCCGTCCTCGGCTCCCTATTCGCAACACCTCAATCGCTTCGAACTACCGACGAGCACACTCTTCCGCGAGTGCCTCCGATGCCGTTACAGGAGAAGTACAACATCAACAAGCGCTTCCGGGAGAGCAGCATGTAACCCGGTCAAATCGGGAACCGCCCTCTTCTTCCCAACAGCCCGAAGCAACGGGGTCACCAGCAGGAGACGACAGTCTCTTTTCGATAAAACTTCGCTCCAAAAATGCAATCCGAAAGGCGGCCAGATACCCTAAACAACCCGAGCCACCACTGGCCGCAGAGAGTCAGGTGCAGGCAACTGAAGAATCAAAGAAACAGGACAGAAACTCTTGGGATAGTGCAGACGGGCGTATAGAGCCAACAAAGAAGGTCAAGCATCGGTGGGGGGATAGGGCAGCAAGACGGGCAGAAGCAAGACGAGCAGAGGTACAGGAACGCCAGGCTACGAAGATCAAGAATCAAGAGCCGAAAGTGGACGGAAGGCCAGACTGGGCAAAACAAAAGGCCGCGCTCAAGCAGAAGTTCCCAGACGGCTGGAGGCCACCCAAGAGGTTGTCCCCGGACGCGCTCGAGGGGATCCGGGTCCTGCACCAACAGTTCCCGGACATGTACACCACGGACGCGCTGGCCGACAAGTTCGAGGTGTCGCCCGAGGCCATCCGGAGGATCCTGAGGACCAAGTGGGAGCCGACCGTCGAGGAGGAGGAAGACCGCGAGAGGAGATGGTTCAACCGCGGTGTGAACGTGTGGCAGCGGTACGCAGAGCTAGGCAGGAAGCCGCCGCGGAGGTGGCGGGAGGCCGGGGTGGAGGTGAGTCGCTGGGCGTCACACGAGGAAGATGCGGCAAGGGAGGAGGAGGACGCCGGGGTGAAAGTCGACCGAGACACGGCCACGCGACTGCAGGCCCAGAAGAGGCTGTCGAAGAATCTCATGTGAGGGCGAGATTGGCTGAAGGATGTTGTTGATGGATACCCAAATGGGACAGGCCCCTCTTCAGGCGACTCAGCAGCGTCTTCGCCCTGCTTGTACGACAATACTGAAGCGAGAGAGATACTCCGCTCTACTACTGTGTATACACGCTGGCAGGAAGCCTAGATCCAGCGGAGAGTTGCATTATGATACCCACCCACAGAAACCCCAGAGAATCTCAAAGCTGGCGCGACCGAGTGACGATTTCTGTGGGATAGCCTGTTGAGGAATAGTCTATGCTCCGATAGGATAGTGCTCTAAGTGGCAATTTCTTGCGAGGTCACAATCCAGAATAGGCTCCAGTAGAGTGCCATGTGTTTGATGATCTGTGATGTGATGTTACACCCAGGTCAGATACATATTTGGCACCGACATTGGGATCCCTGGGGAGCCGTAATTAGACTATTCCGAGAGAGAGATTTCAGCATCGACTGCGATGGCGATCACTGTGACGGGAGTGTGAGCTTCATGTGTATGACACGAAGTTTCTGCATGTGGCAGTATAATTTTGCACTGAAAAATGGCACTCCCATGAAGGCCCCTTTCCTTCATCTCCGCGCTCCGGGCGGGCACACCCAGGTCTGCCAGCTGGGGCCCCCATGCCAGCAAACACGCACGCTAGGCGGGAGGATCCCCCTGATGAATTGGCCAATGATCCCACGTCGCCAAATGGAGCTGTGCTGACTTGGCAGCGGCACCCCAGCAAGCTGTGCACCTCCTTCGTGCTGCCTGAGCACCACACGGACCCTTTCTCGACATGTGCTGCTCCTCGACCAACGTGACGATGGAGAGGGGGGAATTTGCTGCTCTACCCGCTCTGATCACCGTCGACATCCTGCCTCTTTCGCTGTGACTGCCCTCGTTTTCTTGGGCCTCTGGCTTTCTTTCCAGGCTTTTGGCTTTTGGCTTCTGGCTTACCTGCCATCCTGACAGCAGCTCTTCGACGCGTTCTTCCTTGATGCCTTCAAGCGCGCTTGCGGACTGATTCTGTCACCTCCTGGGAGCTGTCGAAGCTCCATCCGCTCCTTTACCCCAGTGTACGTAAATAGAGTGTCGACGTTTCGGTAAATTGGAGACTTGTACACATCAGCAGTCACGGCTCCTCAAACAAACGGACCGTGTCCGCTGACTTGCTTCATAGGCTGTCTGGCCTGCCTCTGCGCTGCTTTTGGAGCCTGGACCCCAGCTTTTCTTGCCTTGTTGCTACCGAGCTCCAAGCCAAGAGCAGGCGCACATTTTTGCTTCGCTTGATCAACCACGCGCCGAGTCACCTCCGAGCTCCGTGCTGTCCTTCATCTTTCAGAGAATGCCGTGTCCATGACCAGAAGTCAGACGAGGAAGGACGGACAGCCCGGCAGTCCTCCAGTCATCATGGCATCCACTCCTTCGAACCGCCATCTTAAATTAACGCCCTCAAACCCTCAAGTCACTTCACCAAACTCCAGATTCCCGAGCCGGGGCAAAGCCCAGGATCCCTACTTGTTCCTGAAAAGGGTCATCGGTACGACTTGCAGCTCGCCCACCGGCTTCGACTCGGTCGATCGTTGCTTTTGCTATATAGCTGGAGGAGCTGTCGTGGTGGCGGATGTAGATGGCGGCAAATGCAGTCAACGTTTCTACCGAGCTCGTCCTACGGCAGTGCCTGTGTACAGCGTCGCCCCGGTACAACACGGCTCCTCTGGCCCTTACGCCACTCCTAAGGCGAACGATGCAAGGAACAGGGTAGCAGCCGCTCCGCGGGACTCCCTCAACTCATCGCTGTCTGACCGGGGCGACTCGCCGTCGTCGAAAACATGGACCAGTCGCGAACGAATCAAAGCTGCGACGTGCGTGTCCTTGAGCAGAGACGGCAGGTTCTTGGCGGTTGGCGAAACCGGCTATTCTCCGAGGGTCCTCATTTTCACTCTAAAAGAAGGCTCATCTTCCGACCAGCCTCTGGTTTCGATAAACGAACACGCCTTCGGTGTACGAGCAGTAGCATGGTCTCGGGATGGCAGATTCCTTGCCTCCCTGGGAGATCCTAATGATGGATTTCTCTTCATCTGGAAGATTGACCCAAGGACTGGTTCTGCCAGGCTGTTCCAACAAAATCGGTGCACGGCTCAAGTCAATGGAATGATATGGCTAGCCAACACTTTGATTACCTTTGGCACTCGGCATGTGAAGGCTTGGAAAGTGGTAGACGAGGTGCAGCGGCCACCCTCGCCCCCGAAAAGGAGTCTTACGCCACAAGAAGCCCAAAAGACTTTGACTGGGAGGAACGTCTTGCTTGGGTCCTTACTGGAAACCAGCTTCACATGCGCAGTGGGTTTTGACGAGAGTCACGCGCTTCTTTGCTCAGAAACGGGCGATATATGTGTTCTAGACGACAATGGTGGGCAGACAAAACTCACACGGGCAGCTGAGACAGGATTTCCCATCGCCTGCTGCACCCAACGTGGCTCGGTTGCATTGCTCGGGGGCAAGGATGGCCAATTTGTCACCCTTGACGTTAAGTCATTCGATCTTGAAGCTGCGCCCTCCTCTGCACCCAAGCTCGCCAAGGGAGACTCGGGCTTGAGCGGACTCGCCGTCATGGGCGTCGTGCAAGATCAGCTTGTGACGATAGACTCAGAGCGGTCCATTGAGATTTGGGAGGCAAACCATCTGCCCTGCAAGTCTGCCCAACAGTCGACATCGATCAGGCTAGCAGGGCAGAATGATCCTGTGCTCGGTGTCCAGCCACTCACGACATCTGATGAGACGGACGTTGCTTTCTTCACTTGGTCCAAGTCTGGGAGGGTCCTTTTGTGGGACCTGGACGGCATTGTCAGACATAGTTTTGACTTTCCCGTCGAGGACTGTCATCTGGGCAGCGACATTGACCCACCGAACCAGCTGTGCGTGGTACGAGCGGACGCCAGTGGACGTATCTTTGCCGCTGGGGATAAAGCGGGCGTATTTCGAGTAGTAGACCGCTCAACAGGACAGCAACTCCTGGAGACCAAGGCCCACTCGTCCGAAATAACGCACATCGCGTTCCAATGCGACGGCTCGAAGACCATCATTGCAACATGTGGAAGAGATCGCACAGTTCAAATTTTCCACCGGCTGTATAATGGCTCCTTCGATCTCTTGCAAACGCTGGAGTTTCCTGCTAGGGTAACCCACCTCATTTTATCCTCAGATGACAGAGTCATCACCTGCTCCATGGATCGCAATATCCAAGTTCATGAGCTGGTCACCAAGCAAGGAGAAGCAGACTCGTTGGCGGCAATTTACTCCCGGTCCCTCTCACTCAAGGCATCACCCGTTTCGATGGTGCTGGATTCCGACTGCAGATCAATTTTTGTGTCTAGCCTGGATCGATCCATCTGTCGCTTCGAGATTGAAAGTGGCCGACAAATCAGCACATTTAAGTGCACCGATGAGAACGGTACCGAAAACGCCGTGGTCGAATCGCTCGTTTTTGGTCCGTCCAGACGCGATGGAATTACTACTGTTCTTGGAGTATCCAACACAGACAAATCTGTCAGGATATATGATTCTCGAAGCGGGGCATTCATGGATCGTGAATGGGGCCATACGGAGTCGATCAATGGTGTAACATTGGTGGACAATGGAGAGGCAACCCGCAAAGTCGTCAGTGTAGGCTGCGATGGTACAATCATGATCTGGGCCTTGGACTTGAGAGATCCCGAAATAAGGGCAGGGAGTAGGTCTCCGTCGCCCACGAGTGGATCGAGCCGGCCAGTCTTGCGACGTGTTTTATCAAAGGCTGAGTTGGCGGAATATCCACGTCCTTCTTCTTCGGGACGCCGGTCACCGCCAACGAGGGGTCTTCGTCACCGGAAATCTCGCCAAAACATATCTTCATCCTCAGTCAAGACACCGACCAACTCACAATTTCCCAATACCAGTCCGTCTCGTTCTCGGACAGAGGACACCCGGTCTCACCGTACCTCATCTAGTAGATCTGGCGACTTCCCCTCTCCATCGAGCCCCGCAACATCACGCCTAACTCGAAGACCATCTCTCCCGGCTCTCGGCGCCACACCATCCCACCCGACAGCACGGAAGAAGTCAAGCGCGATCAGCCTGCGGTCGTCTTACGGGATTGGCTCCCTGCAAACAGCGACCGAGCAGACCTGCCGACAACTCCGCACATACCGGAACAAGCTCTCATCCGCAGAGCCCATGTCGTCCGAGATGATTGCGGAGCTAGAAACCGAGCTGCGCCTCACTACTGCTGCCCTGAGCGAGAGAATGAGCAGAGACAGCCAGGCTGTGAGCGAGTCCATGCTGAGCGGGCTGCTTGACCAGTATAGTGAGAGGCTGGTCAGTATGCTTGACGAGCGGCTGCGGCTGCGGCTGTCCGAGGCCCAATTCAACGGCGGCTGGGGCGGCAGGAGTGGGGAGAGCAGTCCTACTCTCTTAACACCTTCCAGTACTTTTGGTATTGAGCGTGTGCGGCCGAGGACGGCTGGCGAGGACACGAGGAAGACCTCTGGTTGAGGAGGCGAACCCACCAGACTCCTGGTAATGTTTCAATATGTACTCCCCTTTGTTTCAATGCATATGGTTTGGCGAAAAGGATCTGGCAAGGCGTCCCGGATATGATCGATCAAAGTGTTTTTACACGATTCCGGCTTTTTTTTAACCTATTTTTGGCGGTGTTCCTTCTATCATTATTGGTGAAGTCCAATTGGGAGAGATGTTAAGCGGCTCCGCGCGGTTGAACACCGACTGTATTCCTATGTAAGAGAGAACAAAAGGGGGTGGGTGATGCGCAGGAAATACCAAGGGTCCTGGAAGCGCTGGGGATGTTTGTGACAAGGGCAAACTTGGTACAGCCTTAAACACTCGGAATATCAACAATTACAAAACATTGGCTGCTACGTAAAAGAACCCACAGTTTTGTCATACCAACGACTCCATTCTCTCAAAGCGACATGGGTGTGCTGAGAAAGCGATCTGCTGGCCGTGACATGTTTTGTGCTCAGCAAAAGATGCCGTGAGAGAATGTCCCGGTTGAAGAAGCCAGGCTGAACCTCACGAGAAACTTTTTTGTTCAGGCTCGCACTAGAGGAATGAATTATTATTGTCCATTGAGCATCGTCGGCAGGACACAATTGACCTTCTTCTCTGCAAGCAAAACATCATTCCGTCACCCGCGTACCAGTTCTTGGACTCCAGATACTGTAATTTCTTCCTCGATTTGCTATACTTTTCTTCGGCATCATCTTATTTAAGAAGTCTATACGCAGGTAGGCTCCCCCTCCCGTTTCCCGACTCATCTTTTCTGATTTAGAGGGACCGGTAGAATTCTTTTGGGCCACATTGAGTCACAAAATATTGAGGGGACATGTACGAGGGCGTTTGACCAAAAGCCAACAACAGGCTATCTTGTGCAGGGACATTAATGAGCTTATGAGGCCAGTAATCGCCACACTTGAAGTCATTTTATAGATTGATTCTATTCCAGAGTGAGCCACCCATCAAATTTTGCCATGTCATCTGTGTCTATGCGTCGTTCCACCCCAAGCCCCGATTGTTTCATGTGCGCCATCAAATGCGGTGCATCCGCTATACTACAAGCCCTTCCTCCAGAGCCTCATCTCTCTCCAGCCGTTCCAGCCCTTTGCACACGGCTCCGTATACCTTCAGCGGCACCGCTACCTCGAAGCTCTCGCAGGCGAGGTTCTCCGCCGCAACGAGGACAAGGCCACCGCGGTCATCGCGAGATATCTCCTCCAAGAGTGGGTGAGGGCCTTGGTGCTGTGGTTTCGACTTCTCCGTAGCAATGAGCCGTCTTTCCTGCCCTTGCTCACCTTCCTGATCGGAGTCTTCTTGAGCTTGGTCTTCTCCCGGGTGCGGTTCCACGTCCTGGGACGGTACAACGAATTCCAGCCTGATCTTCCATTCCAGGCTGATGCCGCTGGTGACAAACTCGGGTGTTGCGGTGATCGGTATGGCAGGATTGAAGACCATGCGTCGGGAGAAGAGCGTGGCCTCGGACGTCGACACATGCACTTTCCTCGAGGCTCGGTGGATGCTCGCCTCAGAGCGCATGGCCAGACCAGGATCCACCCTTTCAGACGTCTCGAGTGCCGCGTGGACTGCATAACATGGCACCTCTGCGCCTGAGAAGTCGACTGCCATCGTCACCACTTCACCCAGGCGGTATGCCGGCCTTGCAAGCATGACGACGCCGACTTTACGTCCATTACGAGCTATTTCAAAGCGATTGACGCTTTGCTGACCTTCCGCTGTGAGGTTGCTCCTAATGATGGCAAGGTCGATGGCGTCCTTGGCGCTGTTCACCTCTTTGAAAAGCGATGGCCGTCTGGATCCAGTAACAGCGGTTGGCGATAGTAGACCTGCGCCTGAACCATGGCGAGAGCTATTCACTAGCTCGTCAACGTAGGACAAGAATCCATTCATCGTAGATCCCGGGTCTGTCTCTTTGCCGGTTCTGTCTCGCGCCTCCGTCAAGCTTGGCCTCCTGTCGATGTATAGGCTATCTCCGATGGTAATGGTCCTTATTCGAGCCTGATCCCGCAGCATGATGTACGGGGACATAAGATCGTGCCCGAGGATCTCGCCGTGGTTGTTGACACTTCCTAACACGCGGAACGGTATCTCGACCGACTTGACCTGTTGCTCTTTAGTGCCACCAGGGCGTTGTGTTCCTATCACGAGGCTGTATGATGTTTTCATGGCCTTTCCTTTGTGCGTTGGGGGTAGGCCCTTGGGCAGCCTGAAGGAGTACTCGAAAGCCTTGCTTTCCCCAGGAGCCAGCTGCAAGTCCACAAACAAGATGGACTGCGGCGTAGATAGTAACGGCACAGACTTGGAACTAGCAATTCCGCGCATCTCCTTGATGCTGCTTAGCTCGCCAGCGCCCAACAGCTCCCCCAGCGAGTTGGTGAAGCTGCCCCAGCCAAAGCCCCGCATGAACCCGTTCTCCCTTTTGGAGGAGGATTCTATGCCAACAACACCGCCTCCCTGCCCTCCTACCACGGCCTTGCGCTTGACCTGCTCGAACGGCGCAAGACTGACCAGAGAGCCATCCAGGGTAAACGAGCCCTGGATCTGAGCGTACCCCATCATCAGAGCTTCGGGTCGTTTGGCCTTCTGAGGGGCGAATGTTGACTTTTGACGTAGGTGCGGCGGCCGCCCGTGGGTTCTCAAGGGCTGGTGTAATACGTATTCGGAGGCTAAGGTTTCCGTAGAATTATTGCTCATGGAATAGAACTCCCCACTGCTCCTTGGTGTGCCAGTAATACTGCTCGTCGACAAGACTCTGGCGACAGGGGTGGTGATTTGCTCATTGATGATTGGTATTGGGTCTCTTGGGCGCATCGGTATATTCGCAGGCTCTCCAAGAGGCGTGGCAGCACCCTTCCAAGCGGTATCAGGCGTAAATTTTGCAGGCACAATAGTCATATCCGAGAGAGGCGAGGGGCCCATCGGGAACCTGAACTCCGATAGGGCGGCTGACGGCGTTTTTGGGGAACCCAGGGAACCGATGCCAGGAGTATTTGGTACGGTAGATGCCCCTGAGGGCCGATGGAAGGGAGAACCTCGGTCCGGTGGGTAAGAGGCATTATACAGGGGTGAGGTCGGGGAATTGAAGGGTCGCTGTGGGTGTGAAGCTACGGCAAGTCAGCGCTACAAGATACCATGCTCATGTAGTGATTGTCACCAACCAGATCTTGGGCCGGGCATGACCGAGCCACGAGAGACTATCTGGAGACTCGCGGACCGGCCATGGCCGCGGCTGGGCCGGGAGACAGTTGAACCGGCGTTGCTCGTAGCATGGCTGTCGGCTGAGTTGACGGACCCGATGGAGACGATTGACACAGATCGCCTGTGACTGTGACCCTGACCCTGACCATGGCCATTACTCGACTGTGTGTCTGGGGGATGGGATGGCAGCGTCCATGGAATGGAGCCTGCGCGGCTGCGGGAGGTCTTCGAAGCGGGTAGGCTCATGGACGAGCTGGGGCGATGCCCCCGACGCGGCCCAGAGGTGGACGTCGAGGGGGGCGGGGCCAGACGGCTGGAGGCATGGTGAATGGCGGCACGAGACTGGGAGGGAGGAGGTCTCAATTGATGATGGTTTGAACTGGAGGAGCCGGCGCTGGTGGGCGCAGCCTGGGCTACGTTCTTGAAGACGACGGTGCACTTCAATTCCTCGCCGGAGAAGAGGGTGGTCCCGTCATCGTCGAAGCGAACGAACACTCGAATGTTGCCCGAGTCCGGCGACATGGTGGAGCTCCTTCAAGATGAAGGAGTGGTGGGAGAAGCCTCATGAACTCGGCCTGCACATCGCTGTGGTGGAGGAGGCGGTGATGGCTTGCAGGTGGTTTGGAGGTTTGTACGGCGAGCAGGTGTATTGCAGGTCGGGTCTAATGGTATGGGTGAGGTAATATTCCAGTGACAATAAGAGTACAGACTCCAGTATGCTGCACACGGCCGTGACGACTTGGTCGCTCCTGCATGACTTGGGGGACCAGGGGCCAGGGGCCAGAAGCTGCTTACCTAAGTCACCAGGGCTGCCAGGTACATTGCTACAGAGCGTGAGGCATCTATCTAAGTGCTTTCGTATGTACACACGATTATGATTTACGTATAGAGTCCGGGTGCAGTGAAGTATGCCTGAGACCTTGTACCGGAAGTTGGTAGTCCCAGTTTTGAGGTTTCATTGCACTGCGCGTGTTCCTGGGTTGCAGTGATGCCTCAGATATGATTTGGGTCAATGTTCTCTCTCTCCCCTTCGCCTATGATCCAAGGCAAACCTCTATTTGGAGACTGGCATCTTTCCTGAATCTCCCAACAACAGACAGCTATACCAGGCAGTGGTGCAGATACCTCAATAAATAGCGCGGCTGTTCGCGCCTTCCTACCTCGACTAGACACCCGCCTGTTGGCACCTTTCAATCAAGTCCCAGTCAATTTCAGTAATAGCGAGCACGTCTATTTCGGCGCGTCTGCTTCACGTCGGCTCAACTCTCTGGTCAACCCCTCCGCCGGAGCACAGCACCTGACCTTTACGGATGATCCACAGCTCACCAGGCACTAACTTGTCGTATCCTCGTTGTCGCCTTGCCATTTGCACCCTCACAAGATGGCCATCATCGAGGAGCTGGGCCTGGAGGTCAAAGTCAAGGTAAACGGCTCCACAGCTGCCGAGTACCCAGATGAAGAGCCCGATGCCGACGACAATTCTCAAGGCACCTGCTCTCGTTATGTAGAGTCCGTTGACAACGCCGCCTTCTTCGTCCAAGCTGGGGTTCTTCCGGGACCCAAGGGACCCAAGACAAGTCAGGAGTGGTTCAGTCGCTCACAGAACCACGCCCTGTCATTCACGGTGGCTATCGATGGCGGCCATGCTGTAGAGGCTGTCCTGGTCGACCAAAACTCCGGGCCACGGCGACTGGAAGGCATCCGAAATACAGCGGACAAAACCATGCGCAAGTTTCGCTTTGCCCCAGTATCAATCGGTAGGTTCCAGGCCCTTCTCGCGATTTAGAATCAGCTGACGCCTTTAGTTGACGATGCCACCAAGACACGCGTTGCTACGGATACGAAGGTCGCCCAGGATCTAGGGCTCATTCGGGTCTGCGTCCATCGTGTCATCGTCAAGACCAGAAACCTACACAGGTCTCCACTCACTGAGCCGGAACTCGCAACAGACAGGTTGTCCCTAGCCGAGAAAGCTCTCAAGGGCAAGGCAATATCCCATGGAACAACGTAAGGAAGCCCAGTAACTGGTCTTCTGCCATTCCTGACCAATTCACAGACTGTCCGACCCGATCAAGTGCAACGACAAGCGCTGCGATGTGGAATACGTAGATCCTGGTGCCTCTCCACTCGCTGTCTTCTACTTTAAGTATCGGTCGAAAGGTAAAAGAATCTTGCGGCGGCCTCTCTCATCGCATCAAGTGCTAACTGGTCGCAGAGGCGCTCCAGCAGCTGCTGATCATCACACGCCCAAGGAGCCTTTCCATAGAGTCCGATGTGGAGAACCTCTCCCCTGATGAAATTCGTCGCTTGGCTCGCGAGAGGCTGTCGCAGATGAAGGTCAGTCGCGAATTTCGTGCCGTTCAGATAAAGACTCACCAACCTGCAGGGCAACAAAAAGCGAGCCATCGCGGTCAAGAACGAAGACGATGCTGAAGTCCCCAAGTCTGGTAGACCCTTCAAGTTGGTCAGGATCGAGGGCGGAAAGAAGGCCATTGACTTAACAGGGGACGACTGAGGGCAGCGTGCGGTTTGCTTTTTGAGGTATGGCCTGATGATGGCCGAGTATGTGCTTTCGTGATACCCTTCGTGCCTTATTTCCCGCCTCTTGCGCATTTGCACAACTACTGGTGAGTTACGAGAGAATGAGAGGTCGTCTTGGTATTTTCGGGGAGACGACACTATTTATCTAGCAATGCGACTGATTCTTACCTTGCGATCGAGGAAGAAGTGACGATAGGCCTTTCATTCTCACATAGAACATCCCACGACTTCCGTTTGGTGGTCAGCTTGCCATCGATCACTTCAAACCCAACCCCATACCTTACTTTCATCGATCAGCTGGGCAAGGGCTAATTTCGCCCATCTCAAACCCCATTCCCTGACCACTGACTACTTTTCAAACCCCATTCCCGGCCTATTGCAGACCTGCCACGAACCGCACTTTCCAAATTTCTTGAGCAAACATTCAGACGTTCCTGCGACCATCAATCTCTGGTTTCTTTGTTTCGCCGCATACACATTCCAACATGGCCAACTCGCCCTTGAAGGAGTATGAAGATGAAGAGGTGGGCCCTGCAGATCGCAGCTTCGGTGACGAGACTCGAAAGTGTCGACGCTACGTCGAGGTAGTCAAAGATGCCAATTTTGCCATTCAGTTACATGTCTCGCCAACTATCAACTGCCTTAACAACCCCGAGCAGGGTATCGAATTTGCGCTTGACTTAGATGGCCATAATTCCCTTACGCAGGCGGTACTGGTTCCTTCTAACTCTATGGTGATCAAGGGCGCGTACGAGTCCGATGGCCAGACCACGATGCTGCGCAATTTCAAGTTTGCCACCGTATCCACTGGTATTTACTTGAGTAACCTTGTGGTGCGAAATTAGATGCTAACAGCTCTACAGTCGAAGAAGAGGATGGGGAGCGGGTGGCCAAGGACAGGGAGACTGCCGAGCTTCTTGGACTCATTTGCGTCCGCGTATGGCGTTCTGAACCCATTGAAGACGACGTGCCGATGGGACCAATTCAGGCCGACGTGTTTGATGACGTGGATGGTCAATTGGCTGAGAAAGCCCTAAATGGCAAAGCGCTTTCCCATCGAGCTATGTGAGTTACATGGGTTTAAAGCCCTCTACCTTTGTCGCACTTGACTGACTTTACCAGACTCTCTGCTCCAGTCGAGACCAGAGAGATTTCATTAACCGTTACCACCCTGGTGGATCCCTTAGAGGCTCCGCTTGCCGTCTTCTACTTCAAGTACCGATTGAGAGGTATGCGATTCTTTCATTGGTGTATGTGATGATAGCTGAGAACAAGCAGCTGCTCTTTAGAAAGAGCTCATTATTCCGCGCTCTCGAGAAGCATCCCCTCAGCCCGCCGCTACCGACAACCTCTCCATTTAGGAGGTTCGCCGCCTGGTAAGTGAGAGACTCGACAAACTTCCTCTCAACGAGCTACTCAGCCTGGCAGGACTACAGTCTTTGAATCCCGTGGTAAGTCAAAATGTCATCAGTATTCCCCCAACATGCTAATGTCTTATAGCAGGGCGGCAGTCCAGCCATCAAGCGGGAACAAAGCGAGACTCAGGTATCCGAGCGACCCCGAAAGGTTGTCAAGATCAGTGGTGGCAGGGAAGCCATTGATCTTACCGACGACGACTGAAGTCCAATCCAGCTTCAGTACAGCTACGGATATCAACCACAACGTATCTTGGGACGGGTGATTGCATCGGCTACTATGCAATCGACTTAGAATTGGAAGGGGAACTTGGAATTTCTCTGGTGAAACATGCCCCGAGTTGTGATCTTTGTTGGGGTGTTTTAGCGAAGCCCAGCACTTTGAGAGCAGCATTTGCTTCACATGACAAGGTACAGAACCCACGAGGTAGTATCAATTCAGAAACATAATTTTTGGTAGCCTGCTCATAATCTCTTTTGAAGTCGTTTGGACTCGCAGGTCTTCAACTCCCTGGATATGGCTTCGATTTATCTTCGTCTTCTCAGGAACAAGAATAGCCCGAATGTAAAGCGGCACACCTGGCCGGTCTTCACAGAGACTCTGGCGCACAAACCCGCCGGGAAACCCTCGTATGTAGTAGCCTCTGATGGGTTAATCTCCAGTCGGGTAGTTTCCTGTGGGATGGTCTCATGATCTCATAGAGTAATCACATACAGGATAGCCTTACCCATTTTATGTCCCTCTCATGCCTATCTCTGCAACAATCCCGCAGACAACATCGCCACAGCCTCTGTGGCGGCCCTCACCTTCGCCTCTTCCTTAAAAAGTGCACCGCCGACGTCCACAATCTCACTGTTCCCCACAAACACCTGGCATCCAAACCTTCCATTGGCAGCATCTGCCCCTTCGTGCTCCCTGACCATGTAACTCACCTTCTCAGAGTCGGCCAGCCGGCCCAGCTCTTCTTTTGGATGCAAGACATGCACGGAAGGGTCCTGCCGCAGCCTGTTCAGATACGGCAACAGCCCTGACCTCTCAACGAAGGCCCTGCAGGCGTCAAAGCTGCCGGAGTCCACCCAGATAGCTCCCACCAGCGCCTCATACAGGTCCGAGAAGAACTTCGGCGCGTGAAGCCGTGCCAGGAGCGCCCACGGGTAGTGTGTCCCAGAGTAAATGGCCTCGAGTATGGCCTCGCGTAGTTCAGCGTGGCGCTTGCAGGTGGCCTCTCGCTCAATAGTCAGATCGGTGGATTGGTAGCGCATGAAGGACCACAGGGGGCTGATAGTCTCCACGGGTTTGAGGTCTGGGCTGCGCCTCCCGCATCTGCTGTCGTCTTCGCTCCCGCTCCCGTCATCGACAACGACCTCATTACTTGACAGCTTTGGGCCCCATTCCATGATGAGAAAGCCAAGTATGTCGCCGTTGACAAGGGCGGTCCGAAGCAAGTGCATTTGCCAATTCTCCAGAATTCTAGGCTCTACAGAGTAGAGTTCTTCGGCACGTCAGCCATATATCGCGGAGACTAAAGGGCCTCGTCGGGAAGTTTAAGGGTGTTTTCAGCGGATGAGCTTACACGTACCCTCAACTATAATGTGATCGAGTATAGCGTCTCCCATAAATTCAAGGCGTTCGTACGTGTACACTCCAGAGACGTTGTAACTTGGGTGAGTGATTGCTTCGACGAGGAGTGCTTTCTCGTGGAAGACATAGCCAATAGACCCTTCCAAAGGCTCGTACCACGCAGGGAGAGTCATATTCTTCGGCTCTGCTGCTCCAAATAGCACATCCCTCGTGGACTGGAAATCCCGGAATTGGCCTTCTCCGAGGAACAAAGACATACATTGTAGAGCCTTTGGCAATCTTCCATCCATGTATGAGACGCCAATGATAGACTCAACGACGTCGGCAAGAGTCTTGGACGACATTATCCGCTTTTGTGCTGCAGGGTTCGGGGCCTCGAGCATGTCTGATATGTATGGAGGGCGCCACCGGCCCCCACTTCCCTTAAGTGCAAGTTGTGTTGACACGATGAACTGGTCCAGCCCAGATTCACAGGCTGCTCTGCACAGCCTTGCGTTGCATACCATCCTGTCCTTGAGACGTGACAGCAATCCCTCTGGCAGTCGAAGATCTGACAAACAGTTCAGCATATCACACCATATAGCCCGCTCTTCCACTTCTTGTGTGTTGCTAAGCGAACGACGGCAACATTGACTGAACGCCCAACTCAATAAAGGAATGTAGAAAAGGTAGATACGACTTACTAGTTGCCGCAACATTTACTGTTACACAAAGTTTGAGGATGCTATCTCCGAGGAACTCAATCCTCTCATAGTTCATCGGCGTTCGAGCACTTGACGCGCAGATCGCATCCACGACCATCGAAATGTTTGACAGCCTCAGTGGCGCTAGAAGTGTACTTGAGAGCTCGCTTGCTATCAAGTAGAGTTCGAGGTAGTGTATGAGAGACGGTGTCAGCAGGCCAACTTCTGCATATTCCAGTGAGACATCGTCGATCGTGCTGTTTTCGAGGGGGAGTAGTCGATTGTAGGGTTTCGTGCTTGGTGGTTGTTGAGGAGGCAGTGGTCGGTGGAACAGGCCGGGCCCTCTATGAAATTTGCTGACTGCTAGGTATACCATGTTTTCAGGGTCTTCGTCGAAACCTTTGTAGGCTTTTTGAACAGATTTGACAGGGGGCTTCGACCAGAGGATAGACTCAAACTGGTACGGATTGCGGTATATGTCTCGTACTAGGCCACGAGGTTTGCCATCAGCCACGGCTTCCAAGTCAAAGGGTTTCGTAGAGCACTCTAGCGGAAAGGCCTTGTTGCGAAAGGCTAGTCGCACAACGAAGTCCTCTTGCCTGATATCCAAACGTCGATGAGCATAAGCGGCTGAGAGCAGAGCGTATGTAATATCCACGGAATCGTCAACGTTTTCTGCAGCCACCTTTCTGCCTATGTGAAGATTGAAATGGGTTCTGTGATCCAGGTAAATAGTAACCGGCGATATCTGCGGAATCAAAACAGGAAGGACAACTTCAACTTCACACTTGACGGAATCACTCTGGTCGAGCACTATGAGAGGGTATCGGTGGAGCTGGACGTTCTCTCCATTCCAGGCATGCGCCACGTTGACCCAGGGAACGAACTGTGCAGCGGCTTCCTGTGATGCTTTAGTAAACGACCTCTACCAGATTTTTTGGACGTCAGGCAGCAATAGAGCTGACATGCATTGGCTCGTGAACAAGTGTAATCCGCGACAGGAAATACTTTGTACCCGTGAAGACGGGCGAACAGCAGTCTTCGAGTTGAATATTGAGGATTATTGCTTACTGTCATTCCGGGACGGCCCTCGATCTCAATTCCCAAGGCTTCCTTCTTGAGTGGCAGGAGATTGTCATCGATCAATCCTGCTTTATAAAGTGCTTCGTAAGCCTGGAAAGCAGCATCCTTACAAGCATTTCTTTCGGATATCCATGCCTTCCGACTTGTTGCCTGGCGAACCTCTGGGGGCAGTGACATCGGCAAAAGTACAGTGGCTTTGAGCAAGCACGGGGTGCCCGGTCGCGCATGCTCGTCCACAACTTTCTCAATGAGGTAGTCAGGGGTGAAGTCGACAAATTTCCTCGAAGACAGGGTTGCGCAGAAGTGATCGAGGTGAGATTTCGCATCATTGATGGTGAGGCGAGCTCCGGTGCTTTCGACTCGCAGTTCAGGGTATTCCGGGGCTTCGGATTCCTCGAGCTCTCTCAAAATCTGCAGCTCTCGCTGGTCATCCTCGTAACAAAGTTTCATCTCAGCTTCGAGAAGCCCCCATTCTCGTTTCGAGTCAACGTCTGCTGTTTCCTCGAAAAGATAGAGGTGTGACTCCCCCATTCGGGCACGTCCACGACGCTGGATGAAGGACTTCAAATTGGCTGGGCGGTCCATACACATAACCAGGTTGCAAGCTGGAACATCTATCCCTTCCTCTAAGACACTGGTTGCCACGAGAAGGTTCAGATGGCCAGCGCGAAACGCTTCCAGTGAAATACTGTAGTTTTTTTCAGCCAAGTCAAGGAAGTCCTGCTTGATGCCAGGCACGAAGGAGGTGCCGACCATCGTGCCGATTCGATATCGTTTCTTGATCTCCGGGTGGCTTGAAAGCATGCGTGCTAGAACAACCGTCGTTGCCCTTTCCTTGGCGAAGACGATACCCCTAGCTTCACCTTTGTACTTGATGAGTACATCTATTAGCTGCCTCACCTTGTCTGAGATGATTGAATCATCACAGAAGTCCAGAGGAGCGCCGATTTCGGCGTTCGAGAAGATTCGGGCCAAATAGACCACCTCAGCATCCTTGAAGCTCTGGCTGATGGCGCGTTGTCTCTCAATGCCGGCCAGGAAACGGCGAATCGTCTCGGAGATGTACCAGTCCGCTGCCCAGCTTCCCGAATCCCGACAGATTTCCACGCTCCTCCTACAAAATGTCTTCATTGTCCGTTGAATATAGGTCTCCCGCTTCATAACGGCGTCGTTGAGTTTTCTTCTGGACCGATCGGTGTTCTGCGCGCAGAGCCACTGGACATACGGATCATCTTTGAGGTCCAGGTCTGCAAAAGCTCTGTGAAGCTTAACCATAGACTGCGTATATTCGTGCCGGGGAGTTTTCAACTTGGGATTGTACTGAATGTTGAACATCAACGGGCGCTTTGTATGCGCCAACAACTCCTCTCTATGCCTTGTAGGACTCCGGCATAAGGAGTCTAGTGTGTCTTCAAGCTCCTCAAGGCTGGCGATGTCCGATCTGACCACAGGACTTGCGGTCAAGCCTAGGATATGCGGAATTGGGTTGCCTTTGTCCTTTGCTTCCCGGTAAAACTCTTTCATGATCCTGCTGCCAGGGTGTCGCTTGGTACAGTTGTGTGCTGCGCAAGAAGTATCAGTAATTGAGCATCTGCATGGACTAGGGATCGCAGTACCCTCATCGAAGATTATCAGTGCAAGGGATGAGATCTGCACGAATCCGTGCATCAGTGCGTCCAACAACACTTGATGTGTTGTCACGACCAGCTTTGCGTTGAAAAGGACAGCTTCCCAGGTGGTCTTGGACCAGCTGTCGACTTTGTCGGACCCAGTGACAAGTTTTGGTAGTATCGATGGTATCTGGGTCTTGATGACCGCGAACTGCTGAGCACATAGAGACACAGTTGGCGCCAAAAACCAAATTACCTGGGAATTTGGTTAGCAGGTTCCCAGTAACAGAGTAGCATGAGAATGAATGGAGCTTGATACCTTATCAGAGCGCATTCTCTCGAGTTCTGTTCTGATCCGCAACACAGCGCTGAGCCAAGAACAAATTAGCCCACCGGAAACGATGTGGATCATAGGACAACTTACACTTGGGTCTTGCCAATGCCTGTTCCCATCACAACGATTATATTCTCCTTGAGAGAGGCTTCAAGCATCTCAACTTGATAGGCCCTTGCAGCAATAATGGCAGGGTCCTTTGCCTCCCCTGGGGTGCCTTCGTCGAGCTCAGATTCGGCATGCCATGACGAGCCCAATGGATCGTCCGCCGCCAGGACTTCGTTGAAAGCATTACCGAGATCATCAGAAGACCCGGAGGAGTCGCTGTAGTTCGCCATCGTTGTCAATTGACGGCCCTATCCAGGAGGCAGTACCGGTACGGCAGAAGGTGAGGCTCGATGGCGAGGGGGCCTCTTGCAACCCTTGTGATCAGCTAAGAGGCAGCCACGGTCTCGATTAGGCAGTAGGAAAATCAGGCTGGCTGTCAAAAAAAAAAAAAAAAAAAAGTGGGTGGTAGTCAAAACAGAAAAGAAAGAAAAGAAGAAATAAGAGAATCGAACCGACGCCCAACGTTGGGGGCAAGGTGAAATACTGAGCATCCGAGGCCTGTGGGTTCTCAAGATGCATGAGGCCTGCTCCTCCCGGACGCGGCTGCACCTGCACCCAACTGCTGGATAGGGATAGCACGGGAAGGGCTGACCAACGCCAGTCACATCAGACCGTGATTGCTGCGTTTTGTGAATAGACATTGCAGTGCGACGATTTGGAAGGGAAGCCGAGGCTGCGGTCAAGGTTTGTATGGAATGCTACCGTGCAGCAGCCAGGGTTTCCGAAGCGTTGCAGTGGTGCAGGCACAGGAGGGCAAGATGCTGCAAGGGTTTGCGGGAGCTTGTCCAACAATGCCCTGCTGAATTGTTCCAGAGAATTTTGCAGGACTTTCAAGTATGCTTGGTGGTTACGACAAAGGTACTAGGAGTCTATTCCTATCCTACGGGAAATTTATCAAGGCAGGCTATTTCACGGAAGAGAGCCTAGGTCAAGTTGGTCTAATCGTTTGCTGCTATGTGGGATATGGATGTCTAGCCTCTGGTCTATGCTACAAGCGGTCATCCCAGAGGAGGTTATCGGCGAATTTCCCAGGGAAGTCAACACAGATGAGGTTTTCCTACTAGAAATTCTCCCAGAGGAGACGATATCAGAGGAGGTTATCTCAAGTGATTCAATGGTGCTGGGACAGCTGTCGAAAAGGGTTCTTAGTGAATCAATTCAGCGACTTGCAATCTTGACAGACAGATCCTTGGTCAAATTAGGGGCACTTCTATTGCTAACCATTGCTACAGACCACGCTCATCAACTTTGACGCGACTCCTGCACACGACTCACAAAACTCACTCATTTGCTGCCAGACTGAATCCTGGCAAATGGAGTTGTATGCATCGGGCTTCAATGCCTGGGGCCAACTTCAATTCCGAGTCACAGAGGGCCGTTGTGGGCCAGACGACTTGCGCGAATTCACCTGCGTGCTAACGGGCGATTCCATCGAGTGTCTGCTACCATCCTTGTCGCACACCACAGGTAGGCTGCTAGTCCTTCAGAGCAAATGTTTGTTTATACGGTTTGGTCGTTGCCGTCTGGCCTTTGTATAGTGTCCTTGGGTCGTGTTGAGTGATCTAGGTGGAAAGTCGCTGAAGATCGACCTCCATACACTATTGTGCAGCAATTGCTGACTGCTGGGGGCAAGTGCAGTGGTTGTCAACGGCAGGACGAAAACAACAGGCTACCTGCCCACAGCTCACCAACCACTGTGTAGTGAGGGCTTCCTATGCAAACATACGCTCGTCGAAGCATCGAACGGATCCGTCGTACGCAAAATATCCAGTCATGTCATTTCTAACGCGCCACCAAAACTCACATTAGCAAACAGGCAGTCCTTGATTCGGCAGGCTTGGTTCGCCGATATCAGTCGCTTGATGGATTCCTAAGCCAGGGCCCATATCAAAGTTTCTCAAAGCTTCCGCCATGTCAGCAACTTGTTGCGTACGAGACCGGCTTCGCGGCTCTTACAACCGCAGGCGATGTCTACACCCTAGGCGATGAGCGGTACTCCGCGTGTCTCGGCCGGGAAACATCCCCGGCGAGCCCGGCTGACGAGCCCGGCCTAGTCACTGCTCTGCAGGACTTACCCACGGGACCAATCTCTCAAATAGCTGCTGGCGGATATATACTCGCGGCGCGGACCATCGGGAACGATCTCTACCTTTGGGGCGGCCACCCCGGCAGGAAGAACATTCCAGCAGACATCACGGACGAACCAACGCCAGTCGATATTGAAGAAAACGATATTGCTGATGTTGCTGTTGGCGAAACACATATCATTGTCTTGACGACGGACGGCGAAGTGTTCGTTATTGGCGATAATGGGAATGGGCAACTGGGCCTACCCGGCAAAATACAAGAATCATGGAGCCGAATCAGACTGGATTTGAAGGGCGGGCGAAGAGTCGTCGGAGTGCAAGCCGGAGCAAGAAACTCGATTCTCTTGGTTCACAAGGGAGCAACGTAGTACAGTTCATGGCATCATTTTCGGGTCCATTGCCTTCTATGCATCCATCTGTTCTATGGTACAGTCGTAACGTCCGCGTGGCATCAGGCGGTATAAAATCATAGGTTCGTAAGGTAGTCCTCGATCTCCTGAGGACTCAGTTTTCGGAAACGTGGGCCCTTTGCGCCCTCAACACCCTCCACGCCAAGAAGGTGGTCTGCTGGTGGCCCGACGATACCTGCACGAAAGCGTCAGCAAATAGACTGTTGAAGCAACCTTCACCCGGGAGGATGCGACCTACCAATCTCAATCGTATCTCCGTTCATCTCACCCTCGATTGTCTCCTTGAGCGTCAACAGCGCAATGTGAACCGCATCCTCCAACTCCAGACCCTCGGTGTATCGCTTCTCAAGGAACGTCTTTGCCGAGGTCGCACTCTTGCCAATGGCTGTCGCCTTCCATGGGAAGTAACTGCCCGATGGGTCGACCTGGTACAACATTGGGCCTCCCTTGAGTATACCTCCAGTCTTACCAGAGATCTTCTTCTCACCACCCTCGCCCTCGATTGACTTGGCCGCCTTCTCTACCTCTTCTTCAGGCAGAACACCCTCGTCCCATCCGGCGATCAGCAAGGACACACCGTACGGTCGAACACCTCCTGACTGAGTTGCCTCTTGCATAACCCGCGCGACATCCTGCACCAATATCCTTGTGGGGGGGTACTCGTTGTAGATGCGCTTGTAGTCGGTGTGTGAGACCTTCCGTGCCTTGTCGACAAGAACTCTGTAATCAGGGCCCATGCCCGAGTAGACCATGCCAATGTTGGGCGTGACGAGGCTGATCTTGGACAGCGAGGAAGGGTCGGCGAGGGGCGAGGAGGATTTCTTCTCGGTTGCGAGGACGATACCATTCGTGGCTACACTGCCGTGTCAGTTCCCAAGGCTGCCGCATGGGTAGATGGAGGGGAGAGCACTGACCCTTGATGCCGAGCGCCGTGACGCCCTGGTTGACTGCGTTCAAGGCATACTCTATTCAAAGGCATCAGTAATTGGGCTACTTTTTGAATCAGGCGCGACCCTGATTTAGTGCAGTGTTTGGCGACAACTGACCGATCTGCACCAGCTTGCCGCTGTTCTCTGTGTCAGTACAAACGTCTATGCAATGGCAGCTGCGGATGCGACTGAGCTCACCTGGGCGAGAAGGTGGTGAGAGAGAAGGAGTATCTATCAGCCATGACTGCTAATCAGATACGGACGAGGTTCGAGTACGGTGGATGGGCTGGTCTGCGGTCCTTGAAGGTTCTTGAGTGGAGGGGAAAGATGGACGAATGCACTCGAAGCTTGGTGATGTTGAACTTGCAGCTGCAACCACCCAGGCAGGAGTCCACACGCGTCAACCTGCTGGAGGGAGCTCCCCCAGCCAGCCCTGCGGCAGGCGGGCAGCCAAGCTAGACCAGCTTGCAGGGGTACTAGCTTACCTAACGGCCGGCCTCCACGAACCCTCGGATGCCTGGTGTCAGGTCCAAGCTCCGAAAAGCTCACAACCTGGACCTTTCACTTCACACAAACTTCGACCTCTATCAAGCAGGACCACTTCAACTCATTCCTTTGTGGCTCGCAGACAGCGATCCGTGTAAAACTGGGCATTAATTCGCTTCAACATCTGACCACTCCTCCTTCCGCATCGTCTTTATGAACCGCACAACCCTTGGGTCGATAGCCGGCTCATTCGGTTGAAGATGACCCCAGGCTACTACTTACTTGCTCTGGACTCCTGAACCGATCACCCGCAGTCCTTTCACATATTTCTACCTTAACTCACAGCGTCCTTTCATTTCCTTCTTCGCACCAGGTGCCGCCTTCGTCATGTCCGAATCGCTCGATCCCATGGCTTCCGCGCCGACGTGGTCTTTCGAAAACGCCCGCTCGTCTTCTTCTGGGGAGACTACCACTCCACCCGCAACGTCGGATCCAACCTCTGCTTCTGATGAAGGGCCTGCGCATGATGGCAGTGCGCGAGACGCCACCGAGGAGGAATTCTCACGCGCACGCAGGCGTTACCAACCTCGGACCTGCAGGATTTGTCTCGAAGAGGTCGAGCCGACGTTCGAGGCCCCAAATCTCTCCACACAGTACCTTGGAGGCAAACCGCGTGTAAGATATGTCTCAGAAGACCCTGAGCTGGGAAGGCTTATGCGCCCTTGCAAGTGCAAAGGATCGCAGCAGTACGTCCACGAGGGCTGCCTACGGGCATGGAGGGGAGCTTCGCCCGCAGACCGAAATCTTTGGCAATGCCCGACCTGCAAATATGAGTACAGGCTTAGCAGCTTAAAATGGTCCCGGTTTCTCAACAGCGCAATACTTCGTGCGTTTCTGACTGCAATGATCATGGTCATAGCCTTGTTCATCTTGGGCTTTGTCGCCGACCCCATCATCAACATTTGGATAGACCCCGCTGGGGCTGTTGTGGACGTCGTGAAAGGAGGGTTCGATGGGTTCGAAGAGATACTAGACTACATGCCCGATGACGAACCGAATACCTGGTTCACGCACTTCTCCAAAGGCCTGCTCTCCCTGGGGCTGGTCGGCCTCGTCAAGGTCTTTTTTGGGTTAGGCCCTTTACACTGGTTTAACATGAGAGGTGGTGGCAGACGCGGAAGAGGCAGAGACAGGCTCGAGAATGTCAGTTGGGTACTGGTGTTCATTGGAGTCGCCACATTTCTAGGGGTATGCCCATATGTCTCATTACACCACATTTCCCTTTGCGCCCCCAACAGAGCATTTACTGACTTTGCACAGGCTGTTTGGAAAGGCGTGAGTGCGGCATGTGCGCGGTACCTTAGCAAGGTCAGCGATGACATTATCGACGTTACCGGGGACGACGACAGCGAAGATGAGGGTGATAGTCAAGAGCCGCAGGCAGAGTCCAGAAAGGACCAGTGAAGTCTTCCAGCGCGCTCTCAACCCCGAATCGCAGCGAAACATTTTCTGTAAAGCTCACCAAATGCAACATGCACACTCTTAAGTTGCCTCGGACCTGCTCTTCCGCGCTGTGTCAACTAGTCTGTGTGCAAAGATCAAATCCTCGTTACTACCTAGGATTCTGGGCGTCTTGCTCATTATTCAACATGGGACCAGTACGAGCATGTCAACTTTGAGTCTCTCGGGCCGGCCTTTGGGTCGTGTCTGAATCCACTCCTGCTCTTCAGACCTCTCGGTTACCTTGATGAAGGTGTAGGCTGACTACTGCTGATACAAACACGTCGTAATGCTTTCGGTCTTGGCCGACCACGCACAAGAAGGATTCAGGCTACAATTGGTGTCGTATCAGCCGAGATGCGAATGAGATCAACCTTTGAGAAATAGTGTGGCGGTATCTTTGCAAAGGTCTCCTGAACCTGCACCCAGCTTAATCATAATGAATAAAAATCTCTTGAGCCTTCTGTCTTGTGCTTCGAACCGTCTGACTCATCTGAACCGTAACCTTGAAATGTGCAATGACTGACGTCTCAAAGCCGCAGCTAATTCTGGCTGGGATCATGGCCATTGCGATAGACAAAGATGGGGCCCACTAGGTGGATAAGAGCGTGGGTGTGGAACAGCTCCGAGTCCCAGGGTCCGTCTGCACGAGGGGCTGCTTGCCCCTTGGCCGTTCCAACCTTAATCATGCGTCGCGACAGGATAGCTTCGCGACTGCGTCGTTGTTCGTCCCAAGTTTTCAGCCTAGGGCATGCCGTTGGCCAGGAAGAGATCTCACCAGCGGGTAGCCGATGATGACAGGCGCCTGCACTTATGTACGCAATTATATCAGCCAAGTTGCAATTTCCCGTGTTGAGGGCGAGGCTAAGTGTAGGCTCGGCAATTTCCAGCCCTTTGCGCCGTCCTGCGTCCAGATCTGGACTCATCCTCCTGTGAGACCTAAACACACCACCTGTCTCTTCCCAAACAAGCATATCCTTCCCCCCAACTCGATCGACCCGTCCCTCGCGGGCAGCTGCAACAACGCACACGGTTTTACCATCCTTTTGCTCACCGATTGCTCTTGCTTCGCCCATACTCGACCGAGCTGCTCTCCGGGTTGGCGCAGTCGCGGGGAACTGCCTGAACAGATCAGCGCGCGAGGAATCTTGTAGCTTCCGTCTGCGCAGCTTACTGTCTCAACAGACCAACGAATACGAGATCACACTTCTCGACTGCCGCGTTGACTCACGATAGCACTGTTCACCCGCCGGCTGCATCTCATCGCTCGCTATCGCCCAATTGTCTGAGCCCGTTGCATTTGCTGCCCGGCCCTCAGGGGTTGGCTGGCTCCTCCTCGTGGTCGCCTTGACTGACTGACTGACTGCGAGCCACCCCCACCAAAGTCTCCTCACCACTCGCCGTATGGTTCAGTTCAGAATCCGATAATAAATAATGCATCTACCATACCCCAAGAGGAAATCCTCGAATGCCCAGCCTTTTCTCCCCCGCGGCAGCAACCCGTCCCGCTATGGAGTCGGCTTCTCGATACCACGGCGATACCGATCGCAAGCCTTCGCAGCAGCGGCACTGGTGCTCATCGGTTTGATATGGCTGCTCACACGCGGTGGCAGCTCACAAAACGGCGGCAGGAGCGGCAGCATAGGGATGACAAGCCATGTGCCCGCTGGGAAGCCGCCAGCAGTGATAGTAACAGTCGTGGACGAGAAGAGATTCGGCGCGAGATATACGGAATTGGTGAAGGAGAATAGGAAACTATATGCGGCAAAGCACGGTATGTGAAGATGGGAGGACGGACGCTTCTCAGCCGTGGCCTTTGCCCTGCTAGAAGACGGAATTATCTACGAGCAAGGCTGACAGGATGTTCCCAGGCTACGAGACATTTTTCCCCAAAGTCGGCGAATACAACCTCCAAGGCGCGCCTGTGTCATGGACGAAGGTCGTCGCGATGCGCCACGCCCTCACCACTTTTCCCGATGCCACCTATTTCTGGTACGTCGACATCGACACGTTCATCATGAACCCAGCCCTAGCGATCGAGCGCGACATAATGTCACCGGCGAAGCTCGAAGAGAAGATGATTGTGGATCAGCCAGTCGTGCCGCCTGATAGCATCATCCACACGTTCAGTCATCTCAAGGCTCAAGACGTGGACTTTGTGGTGACACAGGATAAGGACGGCTTGGCTACAAACAGCTGGCTGATTCGGAACTCGGAGTGGTCGCGGTACTTCCTCGAGACGTGGTTCGATCCTACATATAGGAGTTATAACTTTCAAAAGGCGGAGACGCATGCTTTGGTGAGCATACCCCCATTTCCAACGAGAAGAGCGCTTTTTAACAGGCTGGTGTAGGAACACATCGTGCAGTGGCACCCGACGATCCTGTCGAACCTGGCCCTCGTTCCTCAGCGCACTATAAACTCATACGACAAGGCGGAGAAGGGCCACGAATACTCCACAGGTGACCTGGCTGTCCGCTTCGCGAAATGCGCCAAGTCGATTAAGAAACCGACCTGCGAAACCGAAGCGGAGCCGTACGCGGCGGCCTGGAGATCAGCGTACAGAACCCAGTAAGAGGGGACGGGGGCAACGAAGTTCCCAGCTCTCGGCATAGCGAATCGCATCCTCTGTCGCTGGCGTTCTAGGCTAGTGCGCGCGGTGTGGCTCCAGACTCAAGGCCTGATTATGAAACGGCGTTTACGGCGATTTTTCCTTTCTCAGTGGGACAACGTTCACGCAGCATTTGGAGATGGGCGTCTGGGATCGAGGCAGAGCGCTTGTTCCTATGGATGGTGGACCCAGCTACTGGGATATCTAGCAGGATTTGGCGATGACCAAGTAGACTTCAGGGTATTAGAATCCATTTCAGTATGGTTGAAATGTTTTGTATACGGCCACGGAGTCACTCTTATTTCAATGATACCTCAGATTGGTCTCTCGGCCTCCCGTGCCATAAATCTGTCGTAATTCAAACTCACCAACCTAGCGTATCAGAACAGTGTGTTTGCGGACAGGTTTTACACCACTTACCTTATACCACTTACCTTATACCACTTACCTTATACTATTTACCCTATACAATAATTGACATTCACAATCTGTATCCCGCGGAGAACACTTTTGTGCTGCGCAGAATGACCAAATTCATGAGTTCTCTGACCGTTTGACAATGTACCTCAGAGGAATTTCATCTGAAGCCAACACTGGGTGTAATATATGGGTGGGCTTTAACTACAAATAACCACTTAACCTGCCCTATCCCTCTAGTAAAACAAAAAGCAACCCATGGGTATCAATCAAGCTCACACGCCCTGAACCAATACGAAAGCCCCCCCCCCCCACCAATATCCTTCCCATTACCGAGTCGCTGGGCTCGTCAAGTTGGAAAATGTGCCCGACTCGTCACCGCTCACAAACGACGTACCCCGCCTGGTGGCCCACTTGTCCCTGAGGCTCGCCCAGTCCCTCTTCCAGGAGCGGATGCTCTCGTCCAGCTCCGGGTCGGCGCCCTTGGGGACGTAGCCGGCGCACTGGGCCTCGATGCCGCGCAGCTGGATCTTCAGGTAGCGGAGCTCCGACTCGTCCTCTGCGACCGTCGCCTCGAGCTCGTCGATGCGGGCGGCCTGCTCGCGCAGTCGTTCATTTGCAGCTTCCTCTCGCTCGATAGATACTGCGTGTAGATGCTGTTGGCGCGCGGGTATGGGTTAGCACATGGACCAACCACGAGCTTGAGGAGAGAGGGCGGGCGATCGGGTGCGGTGTTGAAGGGACGGAAAAGGGGCGGAAAGGGGGTAAAGGCAGCACGAGGACGCGGTTTAGGGAATCAAAGGGAAGGAAATCACATCTGACTCTTCGCGCCGCTTCTGCAGGCTCTCAATCACGGTCGACATCTCGGCGCATAGGTTCTCGGCCTCCAGGACGATGCTATCGGCCATCTCGGACGAGATCTTGGGCGAGCTGCTCGCCGCAGTGGCCCCGTCGCCGGGCTCCAGCTGCTCGGTCGGCGTCTGGTAGTGTCGCGCCGGCGGCGGTATGGGACTAGCCTTGTGAAGCTCCGAGGTCTCGTCGGCCCTGTCGCGCTCCTCGTGCATGGACGGGCGCCTCTGGAAGTGTGATTTCAGCCACGACGGGCTCATGGGCGCCATGATCCCCAGCGCGTCGCGGCCGTCGCCTCCGGCGGGCAGCACTAATGACATCGGGCGCGAGCTTCCGGGCTGCAGGGACGCGCTCCGCCGCATTGGGGGACGCTGGCGGGCCGGGCTCCTGTGGCGGCGCGACAGCACCTTCTCCATCGCGTCGACCTGGGCGTGTAGGGCCTCGATGTTCTCCGTCCGCACGTTCGAGCCGCTGAGGCGCTGGGCGAGGTCGTTCAGCCGTTGCACAAGCACATCTCTGCTGTCCTGGGTGATGTCGTCGGCTGAGATGTCCGAGTCGGAAGCTGTGGAGCTGGCCATCTCATCGTCGGCCTCTACGCCGTCCACCTCGATCTTGGGCTGGCCGACGTGGAGACCCACCGTGTCATGGTTCGTGCCATCGGGCTCGGAGGGGCTGAAGCGACGGGCGGCGCCTGGGCTCGGGCTGAGAGAACCTGAGAATTGCGGCCGCAGAGGGGAGAGGGGTGATATATAAAAGTTCATAATTCGAAGAAGTCGAGGGCATCGTGGTCGTCACCGTGGGAGCCGCGATGGGGAGGGCGGGAGTGGGGACCTGCAGGACCGCGTAGAGAGCTTGCAGGTGTGACGTCGATCTTGTCGCGAGGAAGTTGTTCGCGGATGGAAATCAGACCATGCACAAGCAGGAAACTCTGGCTAGCACCACCAAGCGACGAAGCTTGATCGGACATGGTCCGCAGGATTTGTGCAAGACACGGCGAGAGGCAGCATTGCACTTCGTGCATTGGGTAGATTGGCGAGCCCCTGAGTGCTGCTGAGTGCTGAGTGGGAGACAATATTATTACGGGTCTTGTTTCCAGAAGGGCCAAAGCGAGATGGACTGATGTGGTATGATGGCAGCGGCTCCGAGTCTGGACCGCCTGCAGCCGCAGCCCCAGCCCTGCAGCCTCCATCATCTGCAGAAGGACGACTTCCGATCGCTCGACATCTGATATTTGAAAAACTTTTTTCTCTCTTGGCCGTATTGAGGCCCTCAGACTGGTCAAGCCGTCGTGCTGTGTAACCAGTCACCAGTCTGAAATCTGCCCAGGTGCCCGCGAGGTCTTCTGCTGCAAATACTGTGTTCATGGGCTGAGACGGGCCTGGCCGACTCGCACACGGTGAGCGAGCTAGGGTGAGCTCTCCTCTATTCTCTTGTTCCCGCCAGCTCGCTCCCTGGTGCATGCAGATCATATCACCCCACCAGAGTCCGGAAACAGTGTAGTGTATTACTGCATACTTAAGTAGTGAGAGAGCTACACCTATACATGAGATATTGTGATCAAGTAGCATGTATGTAATGCAGGTATTCAGCAAGGCAACGCTCTCACCAGAGCACATTATAATTCCAAAGGCGGTTTGTACAGGCCAGTAGACATCCTCACCCCCAGTGAAAATTGCTCTGGAACTGCAAGAGTGAGCGCCGTTGCCAGGCCGGCTCAACGGCTTTCTGCTGTGGTTCTGGCATGTGATGCAGAGTCTCGTTGACCTGTCCCTGTCTGGTGCGTCCGGGCGAGTCCCCGAGGGAGCACGGGTCTAAAAAAGGCCTCATTCGCCGTCGTGCTTGACATGAAGCCAGCGCTTTTGAGCGGTTTCTGATGCTCACTTGAGTCAGTGGCCCGGGTGCTTGGTGGTGTCGCTTGTCCTCATCACGGCTCTTGGCTGCAGGATGATTGTTTGTTGTGACACCCAGAACGTGCTATGCTAGGCACTGCGTAGTAATGGCCCAGCTGCGGGAGGCGGCCGGTAATGCACTCATGTGGGGTCCGCCTGCCCCTGTGAGGTCGAGTCGGAAACATGGAGCTCCTTTCCCCTGTCGCCGTCGCATCGCCTTGCGCACCCAGGCATTTTCGAGGTTGCCCGCCCGTCCTGCCCTTGTGGGGTGATCTGAAAGCCACCACGCTACCTACTCTTGCTGTGCTGTAGCTACACTACCCAGGCTCCTGCATAGATAGGTACTGTGCTGTAGCTGCGCAGGAGGCCGTGACTACCCAGCCGAGTCTATAGCTAGAGACGTGAGGTGACGTGACAGAAACTGAGAGCGGGACTGTCCCAGGTCCTTGACCAGCTGCCGGGGGTGCACTGTGCTGTACATGAGCTCCGTTCGTGTGGTGGTCTGCGAACGAACCAGCCGAGCCGCTCTTAAGCTTTCTTGCCCTCTCTTCACCGAGTCCAAGACGCCTCCTTTCTGGGCAACGACAAGGCTCAGCAACACGTCTCAATTCCTCGTTCCATCTGCCCTCCTTCATCCTCACAGGGACCTCCGAGAGCCTCATGAGCCGCGGACCTTCAGAGCCCTCGAAGCCCCAAAGCTCTCAGCCCTCGTGACCCCCGTCCCTCCACAAGTTAGCGTTGCGTCATTCCCAGGCTTCTCCATATCGATAACTCCCGGCGTTGCCTCGGCTAAGGGTGCACTTCGTGCTGCACATTGTTACGGCACAGATCCGAGAAGACTCGGGATCCCTCCTTTCACATCCCGCCCAGCCAGCCTCAATTCGGGACAGCACTGGACGTCGATGAGGCAATCATAGCCCAACAGAGAAGTCCCCCAAGGCAATCGTGGGAGTCCACGCGTAACTCGTCAAGATGTCGTGGCGGAAGACCGAGAAACTGATGGATACCATCCATCACTATGCTTCCTTCCCAGCGACCGGCGTCAGCTTGCGCCAGATGGTCCAATTTGGCGAGAGGCCCTCTGTTGGTGAGTTCTTGCAGCGCCGCTGACCTCCGTCGCCTTTTGCACGTCGCGGGGGCTGTTGACGGCTCAATGCTCACCCATCTCTGCAGGAACCCTGTTCCGCGCCTCTCAGTTCCTCTCCGAAGAGCTCCCCATAAGGCTGGCCCACAGGGTCCAGGAGCTCCAGACCCTTCCTGATGGTCTCAGTGAGATGCCGTCCGTGAAGAAAGTGCATGACTGGTATGCACAGTCATTCGAAGTATGTGGCATGCCCAACCCCCCCCCCCCTTCCCGGCCATGTTGCAAGTTCATGGTGACTCACATGCCTCGGCGGTGGAACAGGAGATCACCGACCTCCCACGACCACAACTCCCCAAAGACGTTCGCGAACGGTTGATGCGCCCCGGAAAGTCCCTCGGGAAAGGCCACATGCTGCCGGAAGCAACACCGAACCCAAGCATCGAGGAGGGCCAGTACACCTCAATGCCCCAGGGCAACGGCAATGGCAGAGAGAGCTGGGCCAAGAAGTACCAAGCTGCACGGCGGTACTTTGCTATGGTTGATGACACCGGCGATTGGCCCCCGGATCTCCATATGTACAACCAAAAGTTTGCCCAGACCCTTCACAAGATTAAGCGTCGACATGACGGCGTCGTGACCACCATGGCCCAGGGCATCCTTGAGTACAAGCGTAAGCGGCAACGCATGCAGATTGATGGCACGATCCAGTCGTTCCTGGACCGCTTTTACATGTCGCGGATTGGTATCCGCATGCTGATCGGCCAACATATCGCCCTGACGGACCAGGGTCATTACACCGACAACAACTATGTCGGCATAATATGCACAAAGACCAACGTGCAGGATCTGGCTCAGGAGGCGATCGAGAATGCAAGGTTTGTGTGTGAGGACCACTATGGCCTGTTCGAGGCGCCCAAGATCCAGCTCGTGTGCAACCCCAACCTGAACTTCATGTATGTGCCCGGGCACCTGAGCCACATGCTGTTCGAGACGCTCAAGAACTCGCTGCGCGCCGTGGTCGAGACGCACGGCCAGGACAAGCAGGAGTTCCCCGTGACCAAGGTGATCGTGGCCGAGGGAAAGGAGGACATCACCATCAAGATCTCGGACGAGGGCGGCGGCATACCGCGCAGCGCGATACCGCTGGTGTGGACGTACATGTACACGACTGTGGACCGGACGCCGAGCCTGGATCCCGACTTCGACAAGAGCGACTTCAAGGCGCCGATGGCGGGATTCGGCTACGGACTGCCCATATCGAGGCTGTACGCGAGGTATTTCGGAGGCGATCTGAAACTGATCAGCATGGAAGGGTAAGTCAGTCCCGCAGGTCTCACTCCGACGCTTGTGGAAGGAAGTGGGGCGTTTGATGATGAAGAGAAGAGAGACATGGGCGCTGACACAAACCTTTTCCTCCGTGGAACAGATACGGCACAGACGTGTACCTGCACCTGAACAGGCTGTCCAGCTCTTCGGAGCCACTGCAATAGCAATCAGTAGTCATGAGGGATTCGGTTGACAGGTCTCGAGGATTGACGATGGGGTTGAGATATATTTTGCACAAACGATTGAAGAGCCCCGAACAGCTCGAGATCTCGGAAAGGAGACAGGTTGGGGATGTCGAGGACGTGGTGAAGCAGAGTGACCCGGGCATGGGACACTTCCGAGACAAAGGTGCCGACCTGTAGGACTGTTTTGGTATGTATGCTTTGTGGCTTGACGGCGACGATGGAGGGAAGCTCGCTGCATCCCGCAATTGACAGGATGGAGGGTGTAATGACGATGGAGGAGAAGAAAAGGCAGAAGCAGCCTCATTATGTTACAGTCAGGTTCGAACTGTGTGAACTGCGGGGGTGGGAAGGAAAGACGAACAAGGGAAGGGGCCATGGACTGGTGGTATCCGAGAGAAGGGATCTGGCTGCTATCACACTGTCGACCCCGGCCCTGATCCTCGAGCAAGCACGAGCAAGCACGAAAGGGGCTAGGGCCAGTGACTGAAAGGGCGACCCGTATTCCATCCACTATGGGATGAGAGAGTGAGTGTCTGCACATTGGAAGGGCGAGGGGCGACACTGGTTGTTTAATACCCGTGGCTCGGGTGTGTTGCTACCTCAGGATTGGTCACTCCAAAGGAGAGAACAAAATAAGGGGAGGACAGTACAGGACAGAGCAGAGCAGAGCACACAGAACACATCAAATTGGCTCCTAGGAACGAACAAGCAGCTAGGACCGACTGCATGGACGAAGTATGTGGCCTAGGCCCAGGTGGAGTCTACGGAACAGCATCTTACAGGTGGTTGTCAGAAGGAACAGGCACAAGCCCACAGAGAGACAGACAGACCCTCGTTGAGCTGTAATCAGGGAGCAAAGAGCTAGATACAATACAAGCTTCTGTAAAAGAATCCAACTGCTACTGTTGGGTGTGCAGCATGGGAATGATGTTTGCTTCATTCAGTGGTTTGGTATCTGCAGTATCTGCAGTGGGTTTACTTCTCCTCGTACGTGTGTGCTGTGTAAATGTACTGTGGGTGGCTGCGGGCAGAACTGAGATACGCCCTCCCAACGCCGACCATTTCGCCTTGCTCGGTCGTGCCCCTGAAGTACATGTGCGTATAACATAACATGACGCAGTCGTAACAAACTTCAACGAATACCCCCATCTAAAAACGACAGTGTTCATGTGGTGTGCCATGCAATGCCCCCCAGCTTGATGAACGAAGAGTCTCTCTCTCTCGATGCTTTATAGCATAGCCAGAGCATAGTCCTACCCTCCCTCTTCTCCCCTCGCCCTGCTTCCTTCCCATCCGTTATGACCAGCCAGCCTCTCATTCACTCATGCCTTGTACAGGGTGTCCAGGAAGCCGTTGGCCAGCTGCACCATGATGCTCTTGTTGGGCAGGCTGCCGGCGACGCCGTACAGGGCGGCCGAGTCGCCCATGGCCTTGCCCCTGGCGCCCTTGCCCTGGGCGATGCGCACGCGCTCCTTCTCGCGCTCGTCCTCGATGACGGCCTCGAGGTCGTCCGTCAGCTTCTCCCACACGCGCGTGATGGGCATGGTGACGGCCACGTGCATGGCCGGCGGGTCCTGCAGCGAGTTGAGGTGCCAGCCGCGCTGCGTCATGGCGTCGGCGATGTCGTAGATGTTGAGGTTGCGCGCCGTGAAGGCCACCACCGACACCAGCGGCTTGCCCATCACCTCGAGCTCCGCCGCCAGCACCGGCGAGTCGCGCAGCCGCTCGGCGATGCGCTTGGTCGCGCCCACGATCTGCACGCACGCGTCCAGGTAGCCCTCCTCGCCCACGCTCATCAGGCTCGTCCAGCAGCCCGCGATCAGCGCCCCCGGCCGCGACCCGGCGAACCCGGGCGACGCGTACACGCCGCCCGACCAGTCCGGGATGACAAAGTACTGGTACGCCCGCAGCTCGGCCGTGCGGTACAGCGTCGTGCTGTTGCCCTTGGGCGCGAAGCCGTACTTGTGCGTATCGCAGCTGATGGACGTCACGCCGCGCAGCCGGAAGTCGAAGGGCTGCGTCTCGAAGCCGGCCTTGTCCAGGAACGGCACCAGGAACGACCCCAGGCAGCAGTCCACGTGCAGCGGGATCCTGCGCCGCACCGCGATCTTGGACAGCGCCGCGATGTCGTCCATGATGCCGTGCGGGAAGTTGGGCGCGCTGCCCACCAGCAGGATCGTGTTGGCGTTGACCAGCCGCGCCACCCGCCGCACGTCCACCTGGTAGCTCGGCGCCGGGCACGGCACCAGCTGCAGCTTGATCTTGAAGTACTCGCACGCCTTGCGGAACGCCGTGTGTCCCGTCTCGGGGAGAATCCTGCGGTGTGATGCTCGTCAGCAAACCTGGCCCTTCGAGGTGGGTGAGCTAGGCACACTGTCGAGTAGTATACTTACATCTCCGGCTCTGTCACGCCCCTCTCCACGTACGCCTTCTGTCTGGCGCTCAGACACGCCATCAGGATACTCTCGGTGCCGCCAGACGTCGACACACCAGCGGCAGAAGGCGGCGCGTTGAACAGCGACAGCACCATGGCTACCACCTCGGCCTCCATCTTCCTCACGGCGGGGAACACATCCGGGTGGATGGGATTGGCGACGGTGAACTTGCCGTACGCCTCGGTCTGCAGCTTCAGCAGCTTGTCCTCGCCGTGGTACACGGCGCCGCTGACGAAGCCGTCCTCCCACCGCGTGTGGTCCAGATCCGCCAGCCGCACGAGTTCGGTGCGCAGGTCATCGTCGCTCCACCCCTGCTTGGGCAGCGCGAGGTGGCGCGTCTCGTCGGCCTTCACCAGCTTCTTCTGGAGGTTCGCCTTGGCCTCGTCTACCTGCGCCTTCACCTTGGTGCGCACGCCCGGCGCCTGGAGGAACCACCCATACGTGATGCGCCGCGCATCCGTGTACAGCTCGACGAGCGTGCCGACCAGCCCGCGCCCCTTGAGTTTCCAGAAGGAGCGCCGTGTCCACCGGAGGAGGAAGTAGAAGAAGAGTATATTCTTGAGTCTGTAAATCGAGAGCTCTGTCAGTCGGATGTCTGTCCACGTAGCAGAATTGTGTGGGCGCCGGAGGCCCCGGAGACCCAGGGAGCTGAGGCGTGCGGTGCGGCGCAACGTGCAAGCCACCAGGGAGATTGCGACAGCCCCGGGCCGTAGCGACTACACAGGGAGGGGTGGCCGAGAGCTGTTCCGGGACAAAGAAGCTCGGAACACCTGGCAGGATGAGACCGCAGCCCAGCCCCAAGCTTCTGGGGTTGCAGAAGGAGAGGGCCGCCTATCTTTGAAATACTACTTACAAGTCAACGTTGAGAAACTGTATGGGGTTGCCGTGTCGGGGCTTTTTGACACTGTTGAGGCCGTCCCGCAGGCTGATGGGCATCCGCGACGAGCCCGGCATCTTGGAATGGCTTGTTCACTGGCTCTCAGCGGCGGTGGAAGCTGATATTCGGTATTCTAACAAGACTAACACAGGGAATATAAATCGGGGCCGCATCTGCAATGGTCATCAAAAAGCAGGGCGGGCTACCCAGGCAGGAACTGTCGTCGGCCAGCGGCAAGTTTTATGCGATGATGCAGCAGAAAGAGCGGCCGTCCGAGGGGGCCGATCTGCAACAGATAGCTGATAGTGCATTACCTCGGCTGGGGGCGGAAAGCTGGACGCATGAAGCAGCCCGCGAAGGGAAACTTGAGCCGGCACCACGGGTATCTCACTAGCCTTCGGCGACCGCGGACACTCACCTCTGGACTCTCGCCCAGGGCGATGAATATCACATTTCGACGACGCATAAATGCTACGCATTCACCCGGGCTTACTACTTCGCCTCCCACCTGCCTGAACTGACGGTGATCGATAATTAAGCTATCCGAGGTGGGAAGTAGCCAAAGCGAGTGCGAGCAGACCCAAGGACGGGACTTATACGTGTTGCCGGCTGGTTGACTGCTGAGAACATCATTGCCAACCTGTGCAACGGCTAGTCCTCCTTCCAAGGAGAGGAAACCTCATGGATTTACACTGCTTGATTATTTCTGCCAAAATAAATATCGAACTAAGCACACAGAGAATGCCCAGCCTGAATCCCAAAACAAAATGCATCAATTCTCATACAGCCGCCACTCCGTGCTAGGAGGCTCGGTTCCGCGGCGCCCATCGAGGGCCGTTGCTTTCCAGGGGTACCCCTTGGTAACCTTGCCCGTAAGCTGAGCCGCAACTCAGACTCCACCCGTAACCAACTTATGGGCATCGTACCAAAATACCACCTTCATACACGCTTGGTCGGGTCATGCTCAGCCTTCGGCGCAATTGACTTCTCCGAGTGCTGTACAATCTCGTCGCGAGGGACCTGAGGTGGGTCCACGTGTCGCCAAAACACGTAACGGTTGATGAAGTACTTGAACTGCTGGACTGTAGATTTGTCAGCTCCTGAATATCACGCTTAAAACTCAAGGAGCCAGTCCACTGCAGATGTCCATCTTAATCCATGACCTATATATCCGATGCTTCTCACAAACACTAGTCCTCTGGATCGCTCACGAAGGAAAAGGGTTGCTTTGGAGCTACTCACGTCCATATTTGGCGTGCACTCGCAGCGGCACATTGAAGACTGCATCCAGCTCTTCGAGCGTCTTTTCCTTGGTCTCAGGCAGGAAGAACAAGACCTGTCGTGCTCACACAAATTAGCCCACAATTGCAATGATGCCCACGTATACATTTTCCACTGTGGAGATAAGGCGGTGCTCACCAAGAAGAAACCGACAATGTTCCATCCAGCGTACCAGCCGAAGGCTCCTTGCGGCTTGAAAGCCTGTAACAGCGACGGCCATGTGACGCTAAGCACAAAATTGAAGAACCAGGTCGTGGCCGTCGCGAGCGACATTCCGAGGGGACGGATGTAAAGAGGGTACGCCTCGGCAGAGTATGTGAATGGCACAGGACCCTCGCCAGGGGAGTATACCATCCCAAACAAGTAAATACCCAGAGCGATACACTGCAGCATGTCAGTCTAGCCGTCTCTTTTAACAAGTGGAAAGCGAACGCAAGCATTGTATTGTCTGCCATTGCCAGGACTTCAGATACCCAATAATACTGGCGAAGACAGCACAACAGAGTCCAGACTGATTTGCTTGTCACTCACAGCGATCCGGGCTGTCGAACCTTCAGGGATGTAGAAGCTAAAGCCCACAAAGAATACTGTTTCGCAAACATCAGCAAGCTGATCGGCTTCTGGCGCGGGCCATAAGGATTTACTCACGACACAGAGACATCAGCGGAAACGTTGTCAAGAGCAAATTGCGCCGTCCGAACGTGTCAATGGCTGCGAATGGTCAGCTCAAAGGTCCTTGGCCGTGTGGTGGTTATTTGTGCGAATGTGGAACTCACTATAAACAGCCGGGATTGCAAACAGCCAGTTGATGATACCGAAGCCGAGGGAGGCTGCCAGAGCACTCGTCTCTGGCAGATCCGCTTGCAGGAATATCTCGGAGGAGTAATACGCAATCACATTAACCCCACAGAACTGTTGCATAAACATGACGATTTCCGACCCTATCATGGCATTCCGATTGCGCCGGATAGTCAACATCTCCTTGATTCTGTTGTGCTTGCCGATAGACATGGCCTCCCTCTCAGCTTTGAGCCCAAAGTCCATGTAGAATAGGTCGCGGGCGGCTTGGATCTTGCTCAGCCGAAGCTGACAGATTGCCTTGTAGGCATCCAGATGGCGGTCTTTGGTCAGGTACCAGCGAGGAGACTCGGGGAACATTCTACGCTGTATTAATAAATTTTGCGGAGCCCCGTCTGATGGTTTCCCTTCAAAAAAGCAAACGCAAAGTCAACTGCAGGGAACTCAGAACGTACGGAATGAGGCAGCAGACAATGACAGCGGGAATCATTGCCGAGCCCATCATAAGCCTCCAGTTCAATCCCAGCGTAATACCATGGTCAGGAACCTGCATTTCCCAGTTAGCTTGAGTCTAAATTATTGGAACACGCACAATGTAGTTGGGGCAATTTGGATGCACCAAGACCATTCCTATTTCTCCAAGACACACCGGATAGCAAAACTTACGAAGTAGAAGGCTAGATCAGCCACGTATCCCACCATAATTCCAAACGCAGTCCACATCTGCCACTGCATCGTCAGGGCACCTCGCAGCTTAGGCGGCGAGCACTCGGCAGCAAAGATAGGAGTAGTTGCGGACTTAGGGCCAATGCCGAATCCGAGACAGAACCTGGCGATGAACATGTGCCACCAGGTATCTTGGAGCTCAAACCGTCAGCTGGAGGAACAAGCGGTTGAGCTGAGGACAGGCAGATATCGACTCACTCGTGAAACCCTGCCAAAAGCACGCCAGTGCGGAGACGAGGCAGCTTATCCAGACCGTACCCCGGCGGCCGAATCTGTTGTTCATGGGCTCGGTAAGCCAGCATCCGATGAACGCACAGCAAAGATACGGGGCGCTATTTAAGAGTCCCACCAGCCAGGAATCTCGCATAGACTCCTGATCACCAATACCAAATGCCTCTCTATAAAAGATCTGTGCGCCGTTCACGACAGTTTCGTCCATCCCTTGGACAGCAGCGCAGAGAGCCTATGAGGGTTAGTTTAGACGTATAGACACTGTATGTTTTATCAAAATAGGGGTGGCATGACAGGTTTTCAAGCAAGGGGTTGGCGGAGTCGGGCGGACTCACACAAACAACTATAACACCATATAACATCTTCGGGTTTGCCCTCCACTTGTGGTCGACTTCCATCCGAAGGGCCTCCTTCTCGTCGTCCCTCAGGCCATCGATAGTGTCCCACTGGAAATCGTTGCCGGCGATGGCAGCGCCCAGCCGAAAGACACGAAGGTCCTCGTCATCGGTGAAGCCATGCTGGGCGCAAAACTCGTCCGCCAGGCGCGTGACCTGCTCGCGGCCGAGACCAGCGAGTGGGTTTTCCATCTTTGCTGAGGCATCTTGGCGCTGGCGCAGATCCTCGTCTGCAGGGGCGGAGGGCTTGTCGACAGAAGGGCCGCGGCTCTGGTGCTCGACTTCGGCCTTGGAGACGGAGTCAGACGACCCTCTCGGGCGGTGGCCCTTCTCGGGCGGGCGAGTGTCGGCCATTACGGGAATAAGAGCGACTCGAATGGGGGGAGGAAACCACTAATTCTGCAAATAAGCAACTCCAAGACTGCCCAGAGATGACCAAGACGGGAGGGCTTGGTTGTCAAGAAAGACTACAAGTCTTGGGTGCTAGAACAAGCTCAAGCCACTGGGCTGGTATGCCGATAGAATTGGCGTTTGCCAGAATAGCGAGGGCGATGGATGAAGGAGATGTTCATTCACTTATACCTTGCCCACCTACATCGCACCTCCAGGGTTTGCGAAGTGATGCTCACGCGAGCCTTCGGATTCGGTGAGCCAACAAGCTTGGCCAAGACGCCATGACACAAGGCCCGCCGCCGTGGAGGGGGTCGCGGGAGCTGCTGGTGTCGTGGAAGATACCTCCGGAGTGAATGCGTGAGCACTGTGGGAAATCCCCGCGCAGGCTGTCAAGGACGGCCTTGATTCCGTTGGCGAATACCTGGCTACCACGCTGGCCAGGAGCGTCTTGTCAAAGTACCGGACTACAGTGCCAGGATAAGTCTACCTGAATATCAGATGAGCAGTCGGCCGTTGTATTGGAGGTGTACCATCATGGCCGAAGGATTCCGCCCGCGCGGTGATACGACGTCACAATGCGCTGCTTCAAGTGTGAAGGAGGATCGCGGAGGGCTCTGAGTCGTTGGTGGTGAGCGTCTTGGCTACACAAATAAACAACGACCCTAGCGATGAGCTTGATGATCGTTTGTGAGTGACTAGCCCTCTGGGGTTAAGGTGAGAGATGACGTTGCCCTACGCGGGAGTCTCGCCCACAGATGTGCAGTGCCCCAGAGCCCTGGGAAAGCCGCTACGTTCCCCGCAAAATGTCACCTAACCCCACAGACAGGATCTACCAGGGAGTTATCCCAACCGGGTTAGTTAAAACTTATCGCAGCCTGGATGAACTAGGTGTTGAGTCCTGATGCTTTTGCTCTGATGCTTTTGAGGTATGTACCGATTAAAAATTGCTCCCCTAAGGTCCTTGTTTTATATCACTCGCAGCGATAAAAATATCCGCAGTAAAACCCTCAGGGACCAGACGGCCCCTCGATGCATCTGCCATCATCCCAAACCATGGTCTAACCCAAAACCAGAACAGGGAAATCTGATTCTGTCCATGGGACTCGTAGCCCGTTTGCATGCTTATGACCATCTCTGCGGCTGGATTTGTCGGCTGTGCCAACTTGTTTCTTCGACGGGCCATCCTGTCTTGACTGGTCGTCTCCCACCTGCACCTTTTTCTCCTCGCTAGCGTTTGGTTCTTTTCTTAAGGATAAGAGTGCTGTGGTTTCGTTTGTGCTCTCGTCACGCTTTATCTCGAGGTCATCTGTATTGATATCCTCAATGTCCCACGCCACAGCCCTTCTATTCCTCTGCCGGCGCCGACACGTCAACGCGAGACGGAGCCAGAGCATTAAGCCCGGGGTGACCATCAGGGCAATCACACTGCACGCCACCCGGGGCCGACTGAGAGCCAGCATCGGGCCCTCTATGAGCATATCCAACGTGACTGCGCTAACGATCAGGATCGTGAAAGACAGAGCGACAGCAGAACATTTCATGTCATGAATCTCGGTATCGGCCTCGGAGAAGATATGTGTGCATGTCGGAAGATAGAGAAAGGCTTGGACTTGCCGACTCCTGCGCAAGATTCCATCTTGGTGTGCGGCGATGACTTCACCAACAACCACAAACATCGCATATGTGATGCATTGTAAAGTGAGGCCAAGGAGATCGTCACATAAGTGCATTGTGAGGTGATAGTTGATGTGGCTGTCACCAACTGGCGGCGAGGGTCAATAGAAGCGAGAAGTGGGATAAAATTGTTTTATGGGATTCAACAGAGATATAAGATTTCTAAGCGGTGTAAAAGCTAGGCTGTTGGTTTAAAGAGTAGTGAAGTGGATATGGATGCTCGTATGGGTGCAAAGAAGACACGTCGGGATCACAAGAGCATTGTAGACGCGCATACCAAAGACTAAGCACTTTCGACAAGCTAGGTGTTTTAGGTGCCATCGGTGCCACATTAGGCTTTGAACTTGGAAAGTGGCAATTACTACTGGACTTTTCATGGCCTGAGTATACCTACACTGCTGTGGTGTAACCTACGCCCTTCAACATTAGGTCTGCCGCCATACCGTGCGCTTAGGGGTCACTATGACCACTACAGGCCGTAACGCGTATATCCTCACTTCACAGCCTATTTTTATTCCTCAAAATGGTCACTCGGAGCATCCTTTCAATGCGACGGTCAATTTGGTTCAAGTTACAAGATATACATAAATTCCTAGCGATTAGAAACTAGATTTCAAGGGCAGAAGCGTTTTCGAGAAGAATTCAATGTTCCAGCGGAAATAGACTTGGGAGAGAGGTTCCTTCCTTTGGAGTAAATTGCTTCCCAATTTCTCGACGTTGCCCTCCTACTTCGAGATAAAGGCTGACCAAAAAAGACTTCCTTTCCTCCCCTTTCCATTGCTTTCCCCGTTGAATCTAAAGTTTGTTTCTGTTAATTAATTCAATCTGAATTTGTGCGTATATGGTATTGATATTTGGGAGGAAGGTTCTTCGTTTTCCTTCCCTTCCCTTCGCTTTGCTTCCCCTTCTGTGGCGCCAGTATGCATTGACTACTCCGTGACTATTTTCCCTCGCTGTGACCTTTTCTTTCTTTGTTTTTTTCCGTCTGTGGATCTTTTTGTGACTGTTTTTCCTTCCGTGACTGCTTTTTTCCCCGTGACTGCTTCCTGAGAAAGGCAACCCAATAGCTAATAGATAGCTTAGAAATAGGAAGTAATTGTAAAGTAAACTTATCAAAAAGAGTTACATGTAGAGAAAACGTCTGACTAGGTAATAGAAGGTTCAAATGTTATAGTGACCCCCTTTGTGGGCCCCCTTTACACAATATGGCAAGCAGCTTGAGCTTCAAGTGCATGCCTTTTTTGGCCCTCTAGACTCTTGGAAGATAAGACACATTATTAGAAATTCTAATGTAAATTGAGATATAAAAGTTTCTATTTTAGGACCCTCTATTTGGAGGGCTGGTACTTCCAGAGCCTCTTCCGCTCCAACATCCACCACCTGGCGACCTTCTCGGCCTCGTCCGCCCACGTGGCGGCGTCGTGGCCGTACCTCTTCCGGACGTCCAGGATCACATGCACCATGTCCCAGCCCTTGACCGGGTCCAGCTCCAGCGGGTCGGCCCGCAGGTCCGACACCTGGTACTCGATCGAGTTGTGCTCCTCGACGGGCAGCACCATCCTCCACGGCGCGTCGGCCGACGTCACGGTCAGCACGCCCCCGCCCAGGTTGACCACGCCAAAGTTCCACGCCCGCCGGCCGCCCTCGTGCGTCTTGTACGGCCGGATGAGCGACTGGCCCTCATAGTCGTTGGCGAGATCGGCCGCCGCCCGGCCGTCCTCCTCGTTCAGCGAGCCCGTGCTCGCGAGCAGGTCCAGAATCGTGGGCAGGATGCTGATGGACGAGGCGTTCGCCTCGTACTGCACGCGCGGCAGATGCGGGTGCCGGAAGGTAACAGGTACATGGAAATTAGCGACGTGGGCATTATCCAGCGTGCCTGTAACCGACGTGTCCTCGAGGAACGCCTGACCGTGGTCCCCGACGAAGACGACAAGTGTCTCGTTGGCGATGCCCTTGTCCTCGATCAGCTGCAACACCTGTCCGAGCCATGCGTCGTGGTAACGGATGGCGTTCAGGTACTGGTTGAAGTCGTAGTGGCTGACTCCGCCGTGGCTCTTGCCCATGTACCGCACTGTGGGCCAGTCGGCGGGCGTCCTCCAGGGGTGATGGGTCGTCGAGGTAAAATGGCTCAAGAACATCCTCGTTTCAGTGGCCAGAGCCTCGTCGATGAACTCCTCCATGTGTGGTATCAAGTAAGGCTCCGCGTAGCCGAAGTAGTTGAGCTCCATCATTCCGGGGTTGTTCTTGACGTCCTTCTGCAACGTCTTCCTGGAAACAACATCCCTGAAGCCCATTTTTCCGTTCATGACATTTTGTCGATCGTAATCGTCTGTTACAGCCTGCCCGGTAACGTGGGTTAGTAATCGGTAGATCGAAATGAATTTGGATGTCGAGCACCGCGTTCGTCTCGAAAATTTGTGGCTGAACCAAATCTGACCTCTAAATTGGGATGTCTGAAGCCAGATTATGCTTCCGAGTTGACTTACCTGAAAGTACATGTGGTCCCATGGCCGATTCCGCATATCGCTTTGGTCTAGCTTGGTGTTGTTCACCTTCTTGGTGGACAGCATGTCGAATAGATGTGGGAGACAGGGCTGATAGAGCTGGCTCTCTGATTCTTCTAGTCCGTCCACAGCCATGGGCCAGACCCCCTAACCAATATATGTCAATATTGCTGTCCAAGGGCGAAGGAATGCTTTTGAGGGACTTACGCAATGGCTTCCCACGACGGACTTGGTGGATACAGAACTTCCGGTGAAGGCACCCACAACGTTGAGACCCCCGAATCCTTCAGCTGTTGAGTTGAACCAGCTGGGTGTTTCCCCTTCTCGAGCATATGGATGGCCGTTCGAGTCCGTGAAGCCACCGGCTTTGCCGGTTATTCTTTCCGAGTTGGGGGTGAGGTTGGACAAACGCCTGTTGATCTCATCACGGTCCTGTTCCGGGTGTGATTCCAATATCATCTTGTGCCACAGGGATCCTTGCTGCAGGGGAAAGAGCTCCTCACGGAGTGACTCCATCTGGATCATGATCACATGCTTGATGGTCGCCTTTTTGTCCTGCAGCGCAGCTCTCAAGGGCTCCACCGGGTCCAAATCAAGGTTCGTAATCCGGAGAGGATCGTCGACGGGGTTGTAGTTGGCTTGTCGGGTAAGAATTGGCGCACACTCCAGAGTCGTGCCGTTCGCATCGGCAGTCGTTCCGTTGGGCTTGTCAAGCACCGACATTGTGTCCTCCGCGGGCTCAGTCGAGTTCCATCGATAGAAACCCTCGGGAATCGGTACTGGCAGCCAATCAGGTACTCTGTGACGGTAATCCTTGATCAGAGGGCTCATTCCTCCTGGAGCCCAGCCCTTGAAGCTACCATGAGCTGGCTTCCAATGGGCCTCACTGATGAGTTCCGGGAGTGGCCAATCGTTCTCGATAACTCGTTCTGTCGAGCCGCAGGCATTGAAGGGCTGGAATGAGAAGTTGACGAGGGTCAGAAGAGGAAGAGGAAGCGTCGTCGAGATGTGGTTGTACGGTTTGGTCGGCCTTGTCAACAGTAAAACCACCAGCACAGTTGCACCAAAGGGCAGCCACGTCCATTGCGGGATGCTCTTTGCTTTTCTCTTTAAGGAGGTGCGGAACCGGCCAGGCAAACTCGCGGGCAGCTCCTCCGACTTGCCCCGGCCAAATATGCTGTCGCCCTCCGACCACACAATCGTCTCGTCCGAGTCTGAGTAGGTGTCGTCGAGTGCGTGCTCAATATCAATGCCGTCGCTTCGTTCTTTTGATTGGATGGGACCAGCGTCCCGGTTATATGCTACCAGTGTGTCAGCCACCTTCTTTCCTCCACAGCGCAGCACTATCGAAGGAAACTCACTCGCCCGCCAGAGGCCGGCCAAAGCCCTCAGGACGTTACCCGAGACCTCGTAAACCCATGCATGGGAGAACCATGCCAAGGCAAATATTATAACTGCCGGCACGAGCACGCTCGAGCTTTCGCTTAGGAGGACGGCGACTCCATCTTTGTCCTTCGCGACTGTGCGGGCCGCGGACCACTGGATGTCCGCGCCCGTCCTAGTAAAGAATCCGAGTTGACATGATGCTGCAACAAAGGTGATACATCTGTTCGCGAATTTAGCCTTGCTTGCCAGTGTGTGAACGTGAACACGACGGCTTGACGTACGATATAAAAGAACCAAAAAGCAACCCAAGGAAGGAACCAACGCCTCGCTCCCGCCGCAGAAGCAACCGGATGATGATCAAGAGGGCGACATCCGGTATGAAAAAGGTAGGAAGGTATAAAAAGAAAGCCGCTAGAGGTATCGTGCCCAGGTGCAAGGCCAGGTGTAGCACCTTCGTAGACGCTACGGATATCAGAAAAAGAGCAAATAGGAAAGATGTCGACTTCTGAAGAGACATCACGATCGGGAACGCCAGAGAACCAGTATGGGCTCCATGCAGAAAAGAAAACGTACCCAGAGTCAAAGAGAGGAAGATGTCATGGGGAAATTCGCGTGTAGATGAATAGGAATAGGAATAGGAACAGCACAGGACAAAGGTAGGGGTACCCACATTAAGCCAGTCCAAATGCAGATCTGCCCCGAACATGTCAAAGAAATTGTTACTTCAGGAAATGTGTCGCGTGCGGTCCCAGACGTGGGCCAGGTGTGTTTTGGGTGGGTGGATGGCTGGGTTGTGGCCTACAGCCCGCCCAAACGAAGCTCGTTTCTCGTACCTTGCCGGTGCTTGCCCAGCTGCTTGGCCCAAGGTCTTGGGATTTGGTCACGTAAAAGCCGCTGTCTACTTGCAGTAGCCTGCTGCTAGCAGGCAGCCCAGGGGAAACCGACCGGCCGTTGAAGTTGGCGACTAGGAACTTGGATCGAGACATTCCTTAGCAGACAAGACGGGCCTGTTTCCGCAGTTGGAGCATGGTCGCGTGCTCCTTGGCTCCGTGCCTTGCAACTGCGCCACTAGGCCATGTGCTAATTATTGTGACGAGCGCTAGATGCTCTGTACATGGAGATTCAACCCACCCCTTGCCAGCCTGTTGGGCGGTTCTGCATACGAGAAGGATCGTGAATGGGACGGTGAGGCCGGCCAACCGCTGCTGAGCCTCCCCCCTTCTGGAGCCGTTCAGCTGTGCATCACGACATTGGCCAGCGAGAAGGAGCTTCGAGATGAGCACCAACAACAGTGCCGTGTACTGTACCGAAGGCGTGATTGACTCGCTAGGTTTTCTGCTGCGACTCGAAACACGAACCAGAGCGTATCGGCCCACAGCGATCGGCCAGTGCATAGTGAGCCAGAGGGCTGTGGCGAGCTGCACAGCTGGCCCAGCCATGCGTGCCAGGCTTTCAGAGGTCCCGCGGGGGCCCATCCCCCAAGCTGTGGATCCCAATCTGCTGGCTGGGTCCCCCCTGAGGGACCCGTATTTGGTAGTTAACAAGAGATTCCATGCTGAAAGCGTGATGATGTGCAAACAAAGGGCGAGGCTGAGGTGATGTCGGCGGCGGCCCCCTCGGCTGGCCGGAAAGTATAAGTTATAAATACGAGCTCTGGTTTCTGATGTCCTGGCGATGCGACGGCACCGTCTACACCGTGAGCATAGCAGTCCAACTCAGAGGCTGGAGACGGCTGGCAGCCACCCCCCAAGAGGACAGGACCGATTGACCCGGTCTCTGTGAAAAATGAAATAGCATGGCGTAGTAAGAGATGGGATGATTATAAGCATTAGGTCATCCCAATGCACGGCCATCCAGAACGCGAGACTAGCCTGCGAGCAGGATCGAGGCGAAGGCTCTAGACGGTGCAAGGAGGAACCGCGGCACGCTTGAAACGAATAAGCTTATATCAAGCTAATCCAGAGAATGTCCGGGGTGCCTCGGATGATCAGCCCAGTAGTGGGACGCATTCCTCATTTGGACTTTAGGATGCTTTGGGTGTGGAGTCCGAGCTGGTTATCCGCGTATTCGAGGATTTGTTTGGCCAGGGCGGAAGGGCGGCAGGGCGGCCAGAGGGAAGGGGGGGGGGGAGCATTGTAGCATGACAGCACCAAAGGCTGACACAGAAGCCAGTGTTGAGGCTCGAGTCAGGGGAGCAGAAGACTGCATTCCTCCCAGGCTTCTTTCTTATTACACAGTACCAACAAGAACGACGACCCTCCTTTTTTTTTCTTTGCTGCCGTGGACCTGCCAGCTGGAGACCACAAGTGGTCGCCGGCTCGCTTACCGCTCCGCTCTGCCAAGCAGCTCGGAGATCAGAATGACATCATATTCCCCTGTCTCAAGTGGTGTTGGTGAAAAGGGAACCCACCGTTACTGTGGCCGTCGCAGCAGAGGCCAAGCTGTTGGCAGTTCAGACAACTGTGACACAATCAAACTCGGCCCGCATGGATGAACGATCCCACCATGCTGGGCGAGAAATGCACCAAGACGGGAAGGAAACAACCACAGATCAGCTGTCACATCGTAATACTGTTATTTATTTATTTATATATATGTGCGGTCGACTTTCCGTCCCATGTGTGTGTGCTGGTGGTTGGCGGTTGGCATGGGCCGCGGCAGATTTCCATCGCTGGGGGCCCTGCCAAGAGATCGGCTGCACTAGACGCCTGTCATGTCATGTTCTGGAATTCCCAACACGGAAGAAAAGAGTCAATCTCATTCCTGATGGGGGTCTTGTCTGGTCTCTCGAAAGGTCCCTTGCCCGTCTGACAGCGCCACGGGAGTGGTACAAGATTGGATGATGGCGTGAGCTGACAGATCTTGCTACCAACCAAGATGAGACTTGTCTACTGCAGAAGTAAAGCAGGCAATTCAACTTCAGGCTGCCATTGATCCTGCACCTGCGCACATTGAGGAATCATTTCTCGAGATCTGGATAATTGCTCTGTGGCACAATATGGGCAAAAAGGCCCGGAAAGGAGCAGGCTAGCTACCCGCACGCACCAATCCAAGGGCTTCCACACAGCGGCACAGGCACTGGAGAGTACTTAGTACTTACTTACTTACTTAGTACCTTTAACTCGAGGGGAACCCAGCCATTCCACCCTGACTTGACCGGTAATTTTAGGTTCTCTTTCGTACACGAATACCCACTGTAAGATAACCTCCTGTGGGATGACCTCCTGTGGGATAACCTCCTGTGGGATAACCTCCTGTGGGATAACCTCCTGTGGGATACTCTCTCATGAGAATGCTTCTGTGGGATAACCTCAAGAATAAACTATGGATTAATTCGGTAGGCTAAACCATAAGATTGGCATTTAGGGAAGGTTGTTTGAGGTACCTGACCAGCCTCTGGGATCCCTGCAAGCCGCAGAAAAATGAGACCGAGAAAGTCCTAGGCAGGTGGGTTTGTCCTGAAAATATCTTACACATTATCCTTGGCGATACGAGGTTACTACCTTGCAGGAGTTGTGCGACGGGCGTTTTCCTATTGGCACCCATCCCACAGGAAACGCGAACTAGTCAAGCCAGGTCTAGACGTTTGGGAGCCCTGTGAACCACCACCAAAGCACCAAGCTATGGAACACCACTCTGCGGCAGTCCAGTGTCTGGCATCTGTTCGAAACAATCTCAGAATTTGTCTGCCTTTGGGGGTATCCAGCTAGCTATTCAAAACACAACACCAAACATACGGAAAGAAAGAAGGAAAAAAAAAAACCACGCTGCTCCCACTCGCGACAGCTAAAGCTTCGTGGTTATGAAACGTGCCTCATAGACTCATGGCCAAGATTTGGAAAGTATATTGTTGCAAGCAGCCTCCCACAGGCCTTGCCGCAAACCCAATTATTACGCGCTGCGCCCCACCATCCACTTCCCACCCAACGTCCCCGTATCCTCACCCCGACGAGTTGTACCCGGGATCCGCCCGCTTCATGAACGATGAAGTAGACGACTTCGGCGCAGAGCCCTTGAGGTAGTCGTCCCACGTCGGGCCCTTGAAGTCCGGGAGCACCATGCTCCGCCTCTTGGACTGCTTGCTGGAGCTGCTGCTCTCCAGGCCCGCCTTGTCCCTCAGGTTGAACGCCGACGTCGGCGCCCGCGGCGTCGACTCGTCCAGGCTAGGCCGCTTGTCACGGGCATCGCCACCAGCAGCCCGCGCGTCTCGCGCGCCCGTGTCGAGGGCCGGCGTCGACGACGACATGTTGTGGGACGCCAGCTGGGCCGCCGCGGTCGCCGCGCGCGAGGAGGGCCTCAGTACCGCCGCGGCCACGCTCGCTGCCGCGGCCGATATCGAGGCGGACCCGCGCGGCCGGTCGCCCCCAAGGTCGTCGCGGTTGAGGCCCGACGGCACGGACTGGCTGTACGGGTTCCTCTGCGGGCTGCGGTTCTTCCTCGAGGACGAGGACGAGGAACCGGCCGCGGCCCTGCCCGAGCCCGCACCCGAGGACGACGAGGCGTGGGCCAGCCTGCTGCTCGCGGGGGTGCGGCCCCCGGTGTCGAGTGAGTTGGTGCGCCCGAGGTGCCCTGGCCCTGGTGGGGGCGGCATCGACTTCCTCCGGCTGTCGTCGTGGTCGCGGCCACTCGCAGCTGTTGAGGTCGTTCGCCTGTCCCTGTCCTGGCCTGTCCCTCCTTCCTCCGCCCTGTTCTCCTTGGCCGAAGTGTCTGGTATGTATCGTGAGCTTTGCGCGCCGCTCGTCGCATTTGATGGCCGTTTTTCCTGAGTCACGACGATCGGCGTTGGCCTCCCACCGCCGCTGGTGTTGCCGTCTGTGTTGGACTGCGACGTTGACGAGTTGTTGATATCTTGTGTGAAGTCCCTCATCGCCTCATCCACAATCTTCTGCACCTTCCGCACGGGCTTCTCCGGGAGCAGATATCGCGAGATCTGCTTCGGCAGCCTTTCAGGTTTACCGTCCAGGAGACTGTCTGCCTCAATGGGCAATGCTGAGACGACCTTATCCAGGCGCTTGGCCTCCTCGTCCGGATATGCTTGGATGAAAGAGACCAGCCAGTGCTTGAATCCCGCCGGCGTCAAGCCGGGAACACTCGGCCGTGACCTGCTATCGGCCGGGGCGAGGAAGTACTGACATCCGAGATCCTCATATAGGCTTTCCAAGGCCTCATTTAGGTGCTTGGATCGTGACTTGAACAGCACCGCAAAGGGGAAAACCTCCTTGTCCAACCGGTGGTGCGAGTAGAACGCGGCCATCTTCTCGGGGGTGATTACGATTGAACTCTGCGGCATGAACTCGTCAACGATGTATTTGGCAAGTCCCTTGACAACATGTTCCATCCGCTTGGTCGACTCCCCGTCCTTGTCGAACAGTATACCCCATTTCTGGTCGATTGCTGTCAGTTGCCTGGCATCTTTGGTATTTGATGACCTGTGTGTATCGTCGGAAACACCTCGCGGCGGCACAGGCGCAGCCGCTTTAGTCTCACTGCTGAAGCGCACAGTCGAATGTCTTGGGGGATCCTTGTGTTGCGTGGTGGATGGAGCTGGCCCTCCTGTCGTTGGACTCGTTCTTTTCTCGCCACTATCCTTCGACGCGCTTGCAGTAGTGGCGGCGGCGGCAGCAACGGCGGCGGCAGGGAGAACAGACTCCTGCGTGTCTGTCCATGAACGGATGGGGGACGTTGGCCTTGGTGGTCTTGACGGCTTTTCACCTGGCTCGGCCTGCTTGTCCCCCTTGTTCAACTGCTCGACCTCTTCCCTGATAATCTTACGCAGCTCCGTTAGAAGCTCCGGTGATACTGAGCTCAAGCTGGACGAAGGTAGGTTGGGGTTTAGTTGAGGTGGAGCAGCAGTGGGCTGAGTTGATACCCGAGGGGGCGCTGGAGCATCAGAAACAGGACTGGTTTTGGCTGCCCTCTCTTTGGCTTCTTCGATGCGCCTTCGGATCTCCTCTGTGTGTCTCTCACTCAGGGGAATCTCGCCTTTGGACCGTGGCGACACATCTTCAGTGTCCCTTTGTGCCTTGACTTGCCCGTGTGGTGTCTTCCAGTCAGTCGTACTGAGCGTCGGCACCCTTTCCTTGTCCCTATGTTGACCTTTGTCATCCTCGTATTTTGACATGGTCGTGTACTATCTGATCCGTGAGAAGCCGATGGAGAGAGTGTTTATCGATGCATTGCGAACCCAGACATGGCACGTTGGAAAGCTAGTCAAAAACAACCGACACGAATGAGGGGCTTTCAAATCCGAACGACCACACTGCTACCTGCGATGAAAGTGTCAAGATGCCTCGAAAAATGCAGGGCAGGAACTCAGGAGGAGATAGGTAATTGAAGTAGGGCTTGAAGATATTCGTCGGTAGGCGACGCGACGTCACGGGGGCCGGGGCGGCGATGCATCAACCCCACGGTGCTGGGGCAGCCATTTGATTCGCACGATGAAACAGAAAATGGAATGGGAGGGAAGGGAAAACGCAACTCTACAGCCAAGGCCCCCGTGTGCCCGGTCTTGCTGTAGACTACCATCTCTGCTTCTGCCGCCCGCCTCGTAGCAGTTGGGCGCCCTGCCAACGAAGCCTCACGAAGAGGGGCCATCCCTGCTGATCAGGCCTCAATAAGGGGGAAGGCAAACGGCCTGGAAACAGTCAACATGGCTTGTCTGCCTGTCAGGCGACCGATGTGTTGCACTGCACATTAGTGGTGGCTTTTGGGGGTGTTTAGTTCTGTCGATCTCCACGGGTGCTGGAGAATATCTGCGGCTCTACTGTAGAAAGCAACATATTTTACATTCGCCTGTGGCAAAATATGTCTCCAGACCTGCCTCACTTGCCTCACTTGCTTGCCTTGCCGCATTCCACTCCACTCCACTCCAATCACATCCTCACCCGAGAGAGATACACAACAAGGACTGGATATGATCGGTCGCCACAACGGGGCCGGCAGTGGCCGCCACGTGCGGGCACTCGTCGGGATGCCGATCAGCGAGGCCGAAGTTTATTCTTCCAACCTGGGAGCCTGCGACATCTGAGCGGCACTGACTGCACTGAACAGAATCGCCTACGAGATCCGCCCTTCTTGCAGCTTGCAAGCGAGTGGTCAAAAGCGCCGTGGTCCGAATGGAAATTGCACCTGCAGCCAGATGCGGCTTATCAATCCTATGAGGGGAGAAAAAATCTCGCCGTGTTCATTCACTCTATCGTTGTCTCTACCGCAGTGTATCTGGTTTCAATCTGGACTGTGTAGTGATCCACGAAGCTGTTTTCCATCTCCAAGTTTCATTATCGCTCGATCTGCCGCCGATGCGCGAAGCCATCCTCAATGAGCCACAGACACGGCTGCTGCTGACCATTCTCCCAGTGTCGTACAAGGCTGGAGCGCATTCCGGACCGTGTTCCACCTAGCACCCATCTGAGCTGTCATCGTCGTCGTGGGCATAGTTCCCGGCAGCAGCGGGGTTCTCGTTCTCCATGTGTCGGGGCAATGCAGGAGCGTACTTGCGGCCCTCCGGTTTCGCCCAAGCACTGCGGCGTTCAGTGGTGCTATGGGAAGTGACTGAGGTGTTGGGAGTAGCAGGGCCGGCTCGGCGCTTCTGAAACTGGCCGTCGGGGCCGTAGGCATTGAACTGGCGGGCACTACCGGGGTGGGCCGTACTCTCGGTACCAGTGGTGGATGCCGTGTCGGTTGGTGCAGAGGACGCGTGGTAGCTCCCGTCATCGCGGCTAGAGGCACGGTACGGCCTACTGGAGTCATTGTGGGCACGGAGGTTGTTGGCTGTCAAAAACACATTACCATGATCACCAGGTTTAGGGCCTACGACTCCCTGGGATCGCGCGGCCTTGATGATTGCCTGGGATTGACTGGTCCACGGAGCGCAGTCGGCCTGGAACGCATCGGCCTGGGCCTCGGTGGAAAAGTCGCCACGCTCGTCACCGCCGAAGTCACCGTAGTGGCCAGCGTAAGGGCCGCCAGTGATCCCGCCTTTCTGGTTGGCCTCGTACACCATGGTCTCCCAACCAGGCTCTCGAGCGCTGTTGGGGGCCGGCAAGGGGATGTAGCCGCTCTCGTCATGCTCAATCCACTCGATGCAGCCGCGGCATCGTTGACTACCGCCGAGCTTCCGCTCAGCATTGCTGAAGGCCTCAAGCGGTTTCTGCCTGCGGCAGCTGCTGCAAAGCAACTCGGAAACAACACCAGCGGTATGCTTGCGGCAAGTGATCTTGGCGTTGGGGTTGAAAGAGCGCTTCTTGAGCATGTTGTTCGAGAACATGCTGCTCGCCTCCATCTTGCCATCGGCAGCGCATTTGAGCCTGAAAGAGCACATCTGTCAGGCTTGGCCTCCTTGACCGAGTAGGAGGTTTCTTGCACTTACTTCTCTGGGAGGCCCTTGTTCTGCTTGTTACTGCCGTAATTGTCGGCCATCTTGAAGGGTGTGATGGGCGACTTCCAAGTGCGAGTCGAGGTGGTAATAGGTGTTGCCGCAAAACTGTATGGTGCGGTCTTTAGCATGGTCACGAGTAGCAAGCAGTGAGACGTGAGAACTTACCGTGTCTGTCCAGGCGGGCGGAGAGGAGTACTTCGCTATTCTGCTCCTCCCGAGTGGCTTGATGTTGACCACTGATTGCTGGGAGGTGAGGGCACGCGGCAGAACTGCGCTTTCAGGGTGTGCTTGTGAGTGAAAGACGAACTTTGAAGAACGGCAGTGGGAGATGCAGTGGTAGATGGAAGCTTGTGGCCAGCGCCTCAGGTACTTAGTATCCCAAGGTCTTCTCGTCGCAGAAGGGAGGAGCGCAAGTGTTGAGGAAGTCTGGTAGACAGGGGGAAGGTGCAAAGGAATGGGTGCTGATTTGTACCTCGACAGAAAAGGTAGGTGCCTAGATCATACGTACCACGCTTTCGATGAAAGAGAAGAGAACAAGAAAGGCCTGGAAAGCTTTGCTGTCCAATGTAGAGAAAGTCAGAGACGATGAGAAGAACGGATTCTGCTTCTCTTGGAGAGGCTTGGGTGCCTGGAGTCGTTGCTCGTCGCTGCTCGTCGCTGCTCGTCGCTGCTCGTCGCTGCTCGTCGCTGCTCGTCGCTGCTCGTCGCTGCTCGTCGCTCCTCAAGTGCTTGTACTCCACGAAGCCCTTTGTAGAGGCTGCAGAGCAAAGACAGTGGCACAACCTTTGGAAGCAGGAGAGCCTTCGTCTTGTGGGCTCAGTTGCAGAAATGACTGCCTTGTTGTAGGGCAGTGCTCGTGTGTGGTTCCTGGGCAATGCCAGGCAGGTGAGAACTTGGTAAGTGAGAGGTGATGGGAGGGTGTCTTGATGGGAGGGTGTCTTGGTGGAATGTGTCTGCAGAGGTGGTCACTATGACCACGAATTAACTAATAAGCTACTTTCTCTTCAAAGTCATCTTTATAAGGTTTCTTTCTAAGTTATACCTTTACATACAAGTTACCAATTTGCTATTAGGTTATTTTTTAGAGCAAAGTATTTCTTAAAAACAAACGGTCGTGGAGAAAAAAGTGGTCGCGGAGGGAAAAAATGGTCACGGAGTAGTCGGTACATACCACTCTTACCTTAGCGTCAACGACATCTTCGACACCATCAATCAATCAATCATCCAACAACCATCCGACAAAAACCGTAGCGATCCCAAATCCCCCCCCTCTCAACCGGAGTAGCGTGGTGGTGGAAGGCGCCAACTGGTATTAAAAATGGGCAGCTCCAGCTCAGCTCTTCAAAAGCGCAGCGATCACCTCCCCACAACCCACAGTCAGTCAGTCAGTCAGTCAGTCAGTCAGTCAGTCAGTCAGTCAGTCAGTCAGTCAGTCAGTCAGTCAGTCAGTCAGTCAGTCAGTCAGTCAGTCAGTCGCTCCCCCTAACCACCACACACCACAGGAACAACTATCGTCTTATTCATTTTGAAGCCTTGAACTACCCCTCCCGATACAAGATGGTGATGATGAACTTGGAAGTAAAGGGAAAGGGCCTTCGTTCCTTCGCCTTCCCTCCTTCACCTTCCCTCCTTCACCTTCCCTCCTTCACCTTCCCTCCTTCACCTTCCCTCCTTCACCTTCCCTCCTTCAACTTCACTACCTTCTTCAGAGATTCAAGTTCAAATCCAGTCAACTTACTCAATTACACATACACACACACACACACACACACACACACAAGCTTCAAATCTATCAAGGAAAGCCGTGGGAAGGGGAAGGAAGGGTTTCTTTTTCGGCCAGCCGTCGCCCCAAAGCAGAAGGGCGCTATTAAGAAATTGGGAGAGAATCTACTCCGAAGGAAGGAACCCCTCTACCAAGTCCATTTTTAACCAGAAATCTGTTTTTTCTCTGTAACTATTTCCAGCCTTTAAGTCAACTTTGTAATTAATAGGAATTAATTCACGCCTTATAACCTAGATTAAATTGTCCGTTGTACTAAGAGGATACTCCAAGTGACCATTTTTAGGAATAAAAAATGGCCACGAAGGGAGGAAATGTGCTTAATAGCCCGCAGGGGTCATGGTGACACCCTCTGCGGGCCCCCAGCGCACGGTATGGGTATTGCTGAAAGGAAGTGGTATCTAAAGGGAGAGGGCAGAAAGGAGCTTTGTAAATTCTTGGTTTCTGTCAAACACACCTACTGCCTTTCTTGCTTCCAGATGAATGCGCTTGAAATCAACATGGCCCCTTTCTCGAGTGTAAACCTTTTTCCATGTCACCCACAAGCTCCTTGTGCTGCTTGCGGTCCAGCAACGTTCAATGCGGTACCATCAAATCAAAAGGGACAGGCGAGCAGAACACCATCGGCCATATCTTGGATACTGATTGCACAGCTACCATACCGTGCGGAAGGGGTCTGCAGAGGTGGTCACTATGACCACCCATTACTCAATAAGCCACTTCCTCTTCAAAGTCATCTTTATGAGGTTTCCTTCCAATATTCACACTTTGTTGGACTAATGGCGTTGGCTGCAATGCAGCAATGGCCCAGACCAGCCTTATCAATAAGGCTACCAGCTGGTTGCCAGCCGGCTGCCAGCTGCAGCCTTGCAGACCCCTCCGTAGCCCATAGACCTTCTGAAGCAATCGCCCTTCTGGCGATTGCTTCTTCCTTCCTCAAGCAATCGATCAACCACCAGAACCCCTATACATGCGTATGTGAAAGCAAGCCAACCGACACTGATCAGTTGCCAAAAGGCTTCTAATAGCAAGGTTAAGAGACAGTTCTTTTCCTCACGCCCGTTTACCTTCTTAGCAACAATTTCAGTAAGGAAATCTATGCTAATTAAGCAGCCTATAGCAATTACCTAATTCTTACTTTAGAATTAATATATAGTAATTACACCTAACCTTTAATTATATATATTACACACCTTTACTATTCTTCCAGAATAAATTCTTTTAAGAGTAAGTACTTAATATTAAGAAATAAAAACTTATTTTAATTAATTATAAAAATCTCTTTTTTTAATATAATATAAAAAGTAAATTCCTTATTAATATAAACTTTATTAATTAACTTAAAAAAGGCTTTTTTAATTTAACTTTATTAACTTATTTAAAACCTTTATATATAATTAATTTAAGCTTATTTAAAGCTTATAAATACCTAATTAATTTAAACCCTTTTAAAATCTTAATTAATTTAAAAGTTATTTAAAGCTTTAATTAATTTAAAGTATAATAATATAAAGTTTATATATTATTATAATAATTAATTAATAAAACTAATTATTAATATCTTTTAATAAAATAATATACTTTATAATAATAAGTAACCTTATTGTTATAAACTAACACAGTAACGCTCAGGGGACCCGTCCTGGGTACCTAGGGAGCTCGGAAAGGACACCCCGCCGCAGGACATTTGACACTAGACAGCAGAGTCACGGGACACTGCAGATATCAGGGTTAGGGTCAGGGACCCACTAGACCAGGATGGACCGACAGGACCGTCAGCGGTCCCAGCGACAAAAGGCTGGACCGTACACATCGCCAACGGTCCCTACGGTCCAACATAAGAGACGGATGAAGAGTCGGAACATATAAGGACATAGTCATCACCATCAGTAAATAGCTCCCATAGAACAGACTCTTCAGTCGTCAATCTAAATATTCAGTCTAACAACCTGAATAACCTTACAGCTAGTGATCATACTCTCAAATATCGGAACTAAACAGTGTTTTTGTATTGCGAACAGTTAAGTATTACCTTTACGCCAAACTGCTAACATAAACCCTATAGACTACCTACTAGATCTTACAAAGGTTTAGTATGATCATTACACTTATTATCTTAATAATTAGTTTTAAAAGTATAAGTTTAAATACTTATATTTAAAATTAATATAAAATACTTAGTAAAAGAAAAAATTTAACTTTAATATTAAAAAGGGTTATTTACTTTTAATAAATAGGTTTAAAAAAGGTTTTATTTTATTAAGATTTTAAGTATTTTATAAATTTATAAATTAATTTAACTTTTATTATTATTTTAAAATTATACTTAACTTTAAATAACTTATAACTTTAAAAGGCTTTAAAAAAATTATAATAATATAAAGTTTATATATTATTATAATAATTAATTAATAAAACTAATTATTAATATTTTTTAATAAAGTAATATACTTTATAATAATAAATAACCTTATTATCTTATAAAGGTTATTTAAAAACTTAATTAATTTAAACTTTAATTAATTTAAAATATAAATATATAAATAATAAGTAATTAAAAAGCTTTTAATAGTATATTAAAAGGCCTTTTAATTATACTCTTTTTTATATATTAAATTTTATATACTTAAAAAATATAAATTTAAATTTATATAATAATAATTTTAATATTTTTAAGGTAATTAAAAGAATAACTTTTAAAAGCTTTTAAAAAAACTTTATATATTTAATATATTATTAATAAAATTAACTTATAATAATTATATTTAACTTTTAATTATATTAAAATTATATAAAATACCTTTATTATTAATAAAATTAGTTTATAATAATTATATTTAACTTTTAATTTTATTAAATTATATAAAACTATTAAAAACCTTTTTATAATATTTTTAATTAAAATACTTTTTTTAATTTAAATTTTAACCTTTTAAATTACTTTTTAAAACCTTTATAATTATACTTTTAAATAATTATACTTTTAAATTGCTTATAATTATATCTTTAAACTTTTTATAATTATATAAATAAATAAAATAATTAAATATATTAAAAATAAATAACGTTATATTATTTAATTATATAAATAAATAAACTTTTTTTAATAATTTAATTAAATAATATTATAAAGTAAATTACTTTAACGTAGTTTACTAGTTAGCCATTATTATTACCTTACTATCACTTTTTACTAAATATACCAACTTTAACTAACCCTAATACCCCTATAGTACAAAAAGGTTAATTATATTTAGTACTAATTAATACTAAATAGTCTTAATTATTTATTTTTAATTAATTTAATTAATTTAAAGTTATTAGTAGTATTATAGTATTAATTTAAAGTAAATAACTTTTAATAAAAAATTTAACTTTTCTATTAAAATACTAAATTTTAAATATATAAAATTAACTTTATTTTATACTATTTAAATTAACTATTTAAATAATCTAATATAAATTACTTAAAAATATACTATTATTTACTTAAAATCTTAATAATTAAACTTTTTTATATCTTTTTTATAAGTTTTTATATTATACTTAATTTTATTATAGTTACTATATTATTACTTATTTAATTTACCTTAAGTTAAATCCTTAATACTACCAGTTATTTTATTAACTAGCTACTTCCCCTTTTCTTTTTCCTTAATAATAGCCTAAAATTCCTTAATAGTAAATACTCCTTTAAATTATATTTAACTTTTTTTAACCTTTTAGTATTTAATAAGTACTAAATTAGTATTTTAAAGTATATAAATTTATTAATTTATTATTATAAGTAAATATACTATTATTTATGTACCTTTTATTAATTAATTAACTACCTTTATAATTAATATAAAAAAACTACCCTAATATATTAAAATTCTATTTTTAATAAAACTTAATTATTAAATAATTTATTAAATATTAAATAATATTTATAATTCCTATTTAAATATTAATATAAGGAGGGATTATATTAAAGTTTATAAGTAAATATCTAATTTAAAAATAATTAAATTTAAATTTTATAAAAATCTTTTAACTTTTTTAAACCTAAATTTTATATTTTTTTTTATAAAAACCTTATTATAAACTACTTTAAATATAATAAAGAATTTAAACTTAATAATATAGTTAATTAAGGTTTAAATAAAGAGATTAATTTTAATACTATATATATACTTTAATAATAAATATAATACAATATTTAATAATTAAAGTAAATAAAAAGAATATAGTAGTATACTAATAGGGATAATACTATACTCTTTATAATACTATTTAAATTTTATTAATGTAGTTCACTAGTTAGCCGTTATTATCACCTTACCGTCACTTTTTATTAAATATACTAACTTTAGCTAACTGTTATGAACCAACAGGTTGGCACCAAAGGGACCCGTTCGGGCAACCCCGGCAGCCCAGGACGGATACCACGACGCAAGACAACAGGCACTAGAGCGCGGAGTCACGGGACACGCCAAGACTCAGGGTTAGGGTCAAGGACCCACCCCAGGTCAGAATTGATAGGATTAACATCAATCCTATCAAACAATACTATTACCGGTTAATAGGATAATTATTAATCCTATTAAGCTACTAAAAAGTTAAAATATATAAGGATATGGTTATTACTGTAGTAGATAGTTTTTATAAAATAAACTTTTTAATTATTAATTTAAGTATTTAATCTAACAACTTAGATAGCCTTATAGTTAGTAATTATACTTTTAAATATTAGAATTAAATAGTATTTTTATATTATAGATAATTAAGTATTATATTTATACTAAACTACTAATATAAACCCTATAAATTACTTATTAGATTTTATAAAGGTTTAGTGTAATTATTATATTTTGACGATTTTTATTCAGAATGGCTACGTGACTAACCAACTAAACAATACGAAGACACGATGGCATCTTAAACTCCAACCTCCTCCAATATTGGTAACAACAATGACGCCCAGAGCATGGCGGCTTAGATCACAGCCCTCCAGCAGGAGATTAACCTCCTCTACTCGGTTTAATAGGCTAAGGCCTACAAGATAGACAAGCCCGGCCTGTACAAGGGAGATAAAGGAACCCTTTAGGGATTCATTACCTAAAGCTGTGCTTATTTTAAACACTATAGTTACCAGTTTAATACTTATTATAATAAAATTATCTTTATTAGTACTTAATTTAAAGATAACACACTTATATAGTTTAAATTAACCCTTAAGGATTATTTAGAGAATAATAACAGCAATTAGGACAATAATACTAAGAAAATCTTCTAAAGCTTTAACTATTTTAAGTAAGCTTTTAAGGATACTTTTAGAGACTTAGATAAGGAGAGATTTATAGAATATAAACTTATAAAACTTAAGTAAGGAGGATTAACCTCTAAATATATAATATACTTTAAATAACTTATTACCTATATTAGTTAGGGAAAAAATATACTTATAAGCTAATTTTATAAAAAACTTAAAAAGGATATTAAGGATAAGATTTTTAAGGTAAATTAACCTAATAACTTTGTAAAGTATATTGTTATAACAGTATATATTAATAATTAACTATTTAAATAATAATAAAAATATAACTGTAAGAATACTGGAAGTTATTAACAAACTTAAAACCTGCTAAATATAGGAAAAAAGTACTAACACAGTAGTAACTTCTATAATAACAACTAACCTTAATACTTACAAGGATATAGTAATACTGTAATTAAAACCTATACAGAACCTATAAAACTTAATGCAGCTTAAAGAAAACCTTACAATAAGGAATATTATAACTGTAATTAAAAGGGATACTTTACTAGGGAATATTACTAACCCAAGAAACAATAGAAACCTATCCTAAAAGGATAACAACAGGTTAATATAACCTCCAGATAGAAGCTACCTAGGCAGTATAGCTGTTTACTTAACAAGCAATGCCCGGTATACCCGGAAGGTAAAATGCCTTGTATCTATTAACCCAACCTTTATATAGAATATTTAATCTACCCTAACAACTATAAAGAACTAGAAGACTTACCACCTATTCCTAAATAAGCAGCGGATATTAATAAAAAATACGGAGCTTTTAACTAAACCTTTTACTTTAACAATTAGTATATACTACACTTTTTAGAAAAAAAAGCCTTTAATTGGTTCCTAAAGGAACCCTATTAGAAAAGACAGTTAATAATAGAAAAATAAGGACTACTATACAATATAGTAATAAAGGATAGCAACTTAGACTGTTTAAGTACCGAATATGCTGAAACTACTGATAACAAAAACAAAGACCCTATAAAAAACCCTAATAAAAATCCCGAATAGTACCTAGGACGTAATATTCCGATTACCCTAGATACTAGTATAGTGTGTATCGTAGTAGCGGGAGTACCTATTGAGAAGGCCCTTTCTGAATTTCACCATCCCCTAGAACCCAGGCAAGCAGGCGACGAGGTATGCCTCTGGCCTACATATCCAGCATATCACGAGATCTCCTGGATCTCATATATACAGCATATATACAAAATTTACTTCAGAACTAAGGCAACGTACACCTTTTTTCCTAGACGTTTTGGAATAGGACCTATTACTAGGCTATATAAATAAAACAACCTTACCTACTAGGTAATTTATAAAGTTAATTATAGTAAGGTATATACTACCTTTAAATTAAACTAACACTTATTATTAGAATATTTATATAGATAATAATAAGTATAAAACTATAGGTTACCTTTTTACTTTATTTATAGTAAAAAAAAGTTAATAAAATAGTATTAATAGTAAGGAAAAGATAGTAATTATCTATAAAGGGATAATAGTTAATTATAAACTATAGGTTCCTATATACTACTTAAGGAAATTATATATATATTTTACTTAAGGTAAAAATTAATAAAAAAACATACAGCACATTATTAAATAATAATACCTAGGGTAACTTTATATTACCCTGAATTATTAATAAAGATTAGATACTATAGTACTAGAAGGAAGATCCCTATAGGCTTAGTACTATAGAAGGTATAGAAGTAGGATATAGAAACGGAATAATTAATATGGAGACTGATTATCTATCTGTTTTAATTTAAGGATATATAACTTTTATAACTCTGGACATTACGGATATAGTATATTACAAACTGATCTTAAAACTTCTGTGGCTATAAGCTATAAACCCCCAAATTAATTAGACTACTGGCCAGATCTACTAGGATAATGCTGTTCCCTAGGAAAAGGTTATAATCAACAACGCGGAATAAAGTTCAGTCACTGAGGATAGCAAAGAAACGTGCTTAAACAAACTTACAGATACCTCTAGAAGCGAGCATTAGAAGGCTTTGCTTTGGGAAAATAGGGAAGGATTAGGCCACTCAAAGACCAATAGGAAAGGCCGAAGCCGATTGATATACAGCACGATACACGAATAAGAAATAAGGAGATACCTTCTCTACCTTTACCAGCGTAGAGAATAAAGCGCCCCGGTAAGACTAGAAAGAATACCCAGAGAATACTACGAATTTAGGAAAGTATTTTAGGAGGAACTTGATATAGGAATCCCTAAATATAGCCTTTATAACTATAAGATACCCCTACAGGAAGGGAAAAACCTTAAGTTTTCCAAAATTTATAGATTTAATAAAAAAAAACTTAAAGTATTTAAAGAATATTTTAATAAAAACTTTAAAAAAGGTTATATTTAATTATTAAAGTTATTAGTAGGATACCTAATTCTGTTTATATTAAAGAAAAATAATAAGCTATAACTTTATATAAATTATTAATAGTTTAATAATATTATTATTAAAAACTAATATTTATTCCTTTTTATTAAAAAGTTATAAGATTAATTTAAAGGAGTAAAATAGTTTATAATTTTAAACTTAAAAAAAGCTTATAACTTTATTTAAATAAAGGAAAAAAAAGAATAAAAAATAGTATTTTAAACCTATTATAAATATTATAAATATATAGTTATACCCTTTAAATTAACTAATATATTAATATTATTTTAAAAAAATAATTAATTAAGTTTTATATAAATATTTAAATATCTTTATTATTATTTACCTTAATAATATTTTTATCTTTTTAAAAATATTAAAAAAATATTAAAAGTATATTAAATAAATACTTTAAAAGCTTTAAGATATAAACCTTTTAATAAAACTAGAAAAGAACTTCTTTTATATTTAAAAAGTTAACTATCTTAAATATATTATTAAACTAGAATATATTAGAATATAAAAAAACAAAGTTTAGGTAATTAAGGAATAACTAATACCTATAAATATTAAGGATATTAGGTTATTTTTTAACTATACTAATTTCTATAAACAATTTATAGGAAACTATAGCAACATTTATAAACCCTTAACAGATCTTACATATAAAGAATAAACCTTTTAATGGACAACGGAAACACGACAGGCTTTTAAGGAAATCAAGGACCTTGTTACTAAGGATCCAGTACTTAAAGAAGCGGATCCAGAAAAAGAATTTAAAATACACATAGACACCTCCGACGATATAGCAGGCGGAAAACTAACCCAACAAAACAAACAGGGACAAGTTCGCATCATCACAAACTTTAGTAAAAAGTTCAACAAACCAAAAACTTGTTACGCTACCCCAGATAAAAAATTTATAGCAATTGTATATACATTTTAAGAATAGTAATAATACCTTATCGGTATAAGAAAACAGATAAAGCTCTATACAGATTATAAAAACCTAACCACCTTTACAATAATAAAGAAACTTAATAAATAATAAATTAAATATATAAAATTTTTATTACAATTTAATATTAAGGTTATATATATAAATAGAGTTAAGAATATAAGAGCAGATGTATTTAATAGATAATTAGACTATTAGGATAAGGAATTACCTATAAAATGGATAATCTTTAAAACATAAAAAAACAGGAACCTTATACTTAACCAAAAACTTAACACCATAATTAAAATTAATAACACTTTAATAAAAACACCTATAGACCCTAAGGAATAAGATAAATTAATTAAAAGAATTTATAAAGCCCTAATATATAGATACTAAGGTATTATAGTAATAGTTAAAAAAATTTAATACTACTATAATATCCTAAATTTTAAGTAAAGAATAAAGGAAATTATTAAGTAATATAACTTATATAACAAAAATAAAGCTTTTAGGTATAAACTATATAAATTTTTAAAGCCCTTATTAATACTTATAACTATATAGTTATCTATTAGTTTAAACTTTATTATTAAATTACCTTTTTTATAAAAACCTTTAATTAAAGTGCTTTATAATAGTATTTTAGTAATAGTTTATAAATTAAGTAAGTATATATACTTTATACTATATAAGGAAGTTAGTATAGTAAAAAAACTTATATATATATTTTTATAAATTATTATAAGTAATTATAGAATACTATATAAAATTATTTTAAATAAAAATAAGCTATTTATATTAAACTTTTAAAAGTTATTAATAAAATAACTTAAAGTAAAATATAAACTATTAATAATAATATATTTATAAATAAATAAATAAATAGAATAAATTAATTAGATTATTAAATAATACCTTTAATACTATATTAACTAGTTGTAGGATAACTAGGTTAAATTACTACTATTGGCACAGTTTGCTTATAACAGCGCAACAACTAGTACAATTAAACAGTCACCTTTCTTTACAGTCTACGGATACAAACCTTAGGCTTATTACAAAGCACTACCAGATAACACAGTTATAGAATCGGTAGAACAAAAAGTAACCTAAATTAAACAAATTTAAAAGGATATTTAAAATAAACTTTTATTTATATAGGAATAAATAACTAAATATATAAATTAGAAAAGAATTAAGGGACCAATTCTTAAGGAGGGAGATAAAGTCTACCTTTTTCGATGAAACATCAAGACCAAGCGACCCAGTAACAAACTTAACCATAAGAAAATTAGACTATTCAAAATTTCATAAAAACTTTTAAATACTAACTATAAACTATTACTACTATAAGGAATAAGATAATATAATAACTTCTATATTTTACTTTTAAAATTAATACTATAAAATATAAAACTTAAAATATAAATTAAAATAGTTAATAAATATAATAAAGAGTATAAAGTAAAGAATATTATTAATATATAATAATATTAAAAAATAATAAAATACTTTATTAAATAAAAAGGTTATAATATTAATAAAAATATATAAAAACTAGTTAAAAATTTAACTAATTATAAATAAATCCTTAAATAGTATTAGGCCTAGAACGCGGCCCCAGGTAAAATAAGGATAAACTAAGCTACCCCAATAACCAGCTAACCCAAAAGGTCTCCTAAAACCAACAGACCTAGAAATTAGACCAGTCGGGACCTAAACCAGTCAAGACCTAGACCAGTCAGGCCTCCAGCTAACCAAACATCACTACCAATACAAAAACCTCAACCAGTCAGAACAACTTTACCAGTTAACATAACTTTACCAGTCAACACAACTCTACCAGTTAATACAACTCTACTAGTCAATATAACCTTACCGATCAATCCATCTCTACCAGTCTAAACACACAGGACCAGTCAAAGGAAGACCTACCGAACCAAAGGGACCTTACCAGTTAAACACCCACACCTGTGTATTCAATCTACCAGCTAAACGCTATAGGCCAAAACCAGACGACCCACCAATAAAAAGAGAAACGAGACTTACTAAATCACTAACAACTAGGGTACTACCGGGAATTGAACCTAAGCCTCTAACCGTCGATGGTTAACGTTCTAACTATTAAACTATGGCACCCCGGATCTCAGAGATCTTGGCAAGCTTCACTCCTCCCTGACGGAATGGCCGCAAACCGCTACTTATGTTTAGGAACTAGATGAACTACCCATAGGTATATTTCCTTCACTATATAAGTTAGGTATACTAAGAGCAGACCAATCGACACCCTTATTTACTATGGAACTCTAATTAAAGATACTAATATCCCCACCAGTACGGAGCCAGAACTTCTGCACCTTTATTCTACCAGAACCAGGTAAGCTACTACAAACAACTTTAGTAGATTGCTTAGCAATATACTTACGCTCAGCCTCAGCTTCCTCACTTTCCACACGCTCCAGTCCTCCACGTTATCCAAACCACGGCATACCGCACACATTATCTTCTTATACCACATCCGCTTCTACTTCCACAGACAAAGTATCTTTACATTTAACAGTTAAGCCTCCTCCTCGACCGCCTCTAGTTCTTCTTCCAACCGACGGTACTTTACGGTGATCTTGTTCAGTTGATTAGGAGATAGGCCCCGCACGTTGCAGCTTGACAAATTAAGCCGGATATAGGTAAGGCACTGAGAGGATTCCGAATCCGTGACCAAGCAGTCCTTACCCAGGTTATACTCTTTACAATAGGAATAAGGCATTAGGATAACAAAACTAAGAAAGGTAATAGTAGATAACAGGGTAACCTTTTACTTAAATTAAAAGAATAATTTTATAATATAAAACTTAATAACTTTATTAGATATAACAAATTAAGAAAATATAAATAAATATATAAATAATATAAAAAGGACTTATAAATAAACCTTTAAAGATAAAGGAAGTAAGGAGGGAAATAGTATTATAAATTAATAGGTTAGTACTAAAGGGACCTATTTAGGTAACCCTAGTAACCTAAGACGGATATTATAATATAAGATAACAGGTACTAAAGTACAGAGTTATAGGATATACCAAAACTTAAAGTTAAAGTTAAGGACCTACCCTAGGTTAAAATTAATAAGATTAATATTAATCCTATTAAATAATACCATTACTAGTTAATAGGATAGTTATTAATCCTATTAAGCTATTAAAAAGTCGGAATATATAAGAATATAGTTATTACCGTAGTAGATAGTTTTTATAGAATAGACTTTTTAGTTGTTAATCTAAGTATTCAGTCTAACAACCTGGATAGCCTCACAGCTAGTAATTATACTCTCGAATATCGGAACTAAACAGTGTCTTCGTATTACAGACAGTCAAGTATCACCTCTACGCCGAACTGCTAACATAAACCCTACAGACCACCTACTAGATCTTATAAAGGTTTAGTGTGATCATTATATTAACCCTAACACCCCTATAGTGTAAAAAGGTTAATTATATTTAGTACTAATTAGTACTAAATAGTCTTAATTACTTATTTTTAATTAATTTAGTTAATTTAAAGTTATAGTAATACTATAGTGTTAATTTAAAAAATTAAGGTTTAAATAGGTAGGTTTATTTTAGTATAAATTATATCCCTATTTTTTATATTAGTTTTGTATTACTTTACCTATTTAAATATTTAATATACTAAAAATTAATATTTATAATATTAATCTACTTTAAAGAAAATAAAATCTAATTAGTAATTTAGGTAATTAAATTTTTTTAAAAAAACTAAAAAAAAACCTTAAATATAACTTAAATTATTTAAATTTTTAATATCCTTAAAACTACTTTACTTAATAAAATAAATAATTAACTATATTATAAAAAATTATATATTATATAATATAAACTTAATTTAATTAAAAAATATATATTTATTTAATATATATTTAAATAAAATATATAAGGATTCCTAATATAACTTTCTAATATAAAAGATATAACGTGGTTTACCAGTTAGCGAGCCATACCACATAGCGAGCCATTTTTAAGTAAACCACCAACTTTAGCCATCCCTAACACCCCCAAAGGGCGAAAAGGTTAATTATATTTAGCACTAATTGGTGCTAACTGGTCCTAATTACTTATTTTTAATTAATTTAATTAATTTAAAGGTATAATGGTGTTATACTGCTAGTCTAAAAGTTTAAGGTTTTAGTAGGTAGCTTTATTTTTAGTGTAAATTATATCCCTATTTTTTATATTAGTTTTGTATTACTTTACCTATTTAAATATTTAATATGTTAGAAATTAACATCTATAATACTAATCTACTTAAAAGAAAATAAGATTATTCTAACACTCCAGGTAATTAAAAATTCTAAAAAAAATTTAAAAAAACCCTTAAGTATACATTAAACTATACAGATTTTTACTATCCCTTACTTAACTCTTAAATATAAAATAAATAACTAATACTACTATAAAGAATTATATATTAAACTATATAAATTTAATATAATTAAAAAGTATATACTTATTTAATATATACTTAAGTAAAATATATAAGGATTTCTAATATAACTTTTTAGTATAAAGGATATAACTAATCTTTTATTAGTATTATAAAATAGTAAATCTATTAGTAAAAACTAGGTATAATACTTTATAAATATATAACTAAATTTAAAAACTAGGTTTAATTAACCTTATAACTACTAAAGGGCCCTTTATAAAAATCCAAAGGTTATTAGGAACTAATTTCAGCTATTACACAATATAATAGCTAAATATAGAATTACAAATAATAATTTATTTAATTTTAATAAAATTAGCTTTATAATAGGCTAAATAACCTTATTACTGGTTATTATACACTTTAATTAATATAAAATGGTTAAATCTATTTGGCTTAAAAATTAGGAATAGGTAATAGTTATTAAATATATTAATATAAAGGGTTGGTATATCCTACCATTTATAATTGTCTAAGGTACCTACTACCTTACTAACTAAATAATAAAGTTAAGTTTTCTACTAAGTTAGGTTATTAAAACTACTTTAAATAAATAAATAGATAATAAAACTAGTTTTAAATAAATTTAATATTTTAATAAGTATATAAAGTAACAAATAAAGGGTATATATTAAATACTTATCCTTAATAGCTATAAAAGCTATATATTAATAAAATTTAAATAATACTATAAAAAATATAATATTATTCTTATTAATATACTATTATATTCTTTTTATTTATTTTAATTATTAAATATTATATTATATTTATTATTAAAGTATATATATAGTATTAAAATTAATCTCTTTATTTAAGCTTTAGTTAACTATATTATTAAGTTTAAGTTTTTTATTGTATTTAAGGTAGCCTATAATAAGATCTTTACAGAAGAAAATATGAAATCTGGGTTTAAAGGAGCTAGGATTTCCCTATAGGACCCAGATTTAGTTATTTCCAAACTGGATATCCACCTACAAACTCCAGTACAATCCCTCCCTATATTACTATTTAAATAGGAATTATAAATACTATCTAATATTTAATAAACTATTTAATAATTAAATTTTATTAAAAGTAAAATTTTAAAATATTAGGGTAGCTTTTCTATACTAATTATAAAGGTAGTTAATTAACTAATAAAAGGTATATAAGTAATAGTATACTTACTTATAATAATAAGCTAATAGATTTATATACTTTAAAATGTTAATTTAATATTTACTAAACACTAAAAGGTTAAAAGAAGTTAAGTATAGCTTAAAGGAGCACTTACTATTAAGGAATCCTAGGCTATTATTAAGGAAAAAAAGAAGGGGAAGCGGCCAACTAGTGAAATAACTGATAGTACTGAGGAGGTGGTTTGTGGTAGACCAAGTAAACAATAATATAGTAACTACAATAAGACTGGGTATAATATAAAAACTTATAAGAAAGATGTAAAAGGGTTTAGTTATTTAGATCCTAAGTAAATAATAGTATATTTTAAAGCAGTCTATAGTAAACTATTAAAATAATTAATTTAAATAGTATAAAATAAGGTTAATCCTGTATATTTAAAATTTATTATTTTAGTAGGGAAACTAATTTTCCTACTAAAAGTTATCTATTTTAAAATAGTATTAACGTTAAGCACCAATAAGTGAGATACCCTAGTAAGTGAGACACTTTTTTATACCAATAGTACTACAACCTGAATTGTAGTACCACAACAAAAAAAATTAATTAAATTCAATCGGAATTGGAATCTATAGACAATTCTACCTCTTTTTCACAGGTTCGTACATTGTGCCCAGTCTCGCTATAAACACTATATCATCTTTTTAACAGTCTGCTACAGACCGCCGATTTAGTACTACTACTTATTTTACTAGCTGGCCGTTTCCCCTTTTCCTTTTTATTAATTATCTCCTTGGCCTTTTATGTACTAAATGCCCCTCCATCCTGTATATATGTTTTTTTAACTTTCCGATGCTTAGAAAGTACTATATTTACCTTTTAAAGGTTATAGGTTTTTTAGGTTAAAAGGGATACTATATAGGCTAATAATTATATCCCTTTTAATAACTAATTAACTATATCTAAAATTAATATTAGAAAACTTCCTTAATAATAAGAGATTTAATTTTTAATTAAAGTTAACTAAAAAACTATTTATGTTAAGTTGTATAGTATTTAAAAAACTTAAGGTGTGGGTAGTACTAGGGAGCCTAGTTGTAATACTGGTATCTGTATTTTCACATCCAGCTTAGAAAGTATAGTTTCTCAGTCAAATAGGATTAAACCTGCTCCTTTAAAACCTCCCTTAATAGTTTTAGGCTTAAAAACCTTGTTATATATAGTATGGAAGGTAAGAAAGAACTCTATTTTATTAATATATATAATCCGGGCCTTATTAAACTAGTTAATTTCTATATTATATACCTTTTTAAAAGGATTAAAATATTTAATATTAAGTAATTAAAGTAGATAAGATAAATAAGGAGGTATATAAAGGGTAATAATATTTTTAAACTTATAATATTATTTAAAATTTATAAAATAATAACTTTTATACCTATTAAATAATAATAATTAATAAATACCCTTTATATATAATATAATATACTTATAAAAATACTTAATTTATTTTATAATAATTATATTATTTATTTATTTATTTAAGTTTATTTTAATAACTTAGTTATTAAAAAAACTACTTTTAGTATACTAACTTATAAGGTATATTTTAACTTTAATAACTAATATTAATAATTTAATTTACCTATCCTTATTAACTAATTTAATAACTATTATTTATTACTAGTTTTTAAGCTATATTAATTTTACTTTTCCTTATTAATTAAAATATATAACTACTATTTTAAATAAATTAATACCTATTATAAAATTAAATTTATTAAAATTATAAGTATTATAATTTAAAATTCTATATTTATTATATATATTAGTTACTAGGTTAAACTATATATTTATTATATTTAAATCTTTATATAAAGCCCTTCTATAATTATATATACGATTAATATATATTTTAAGATGTAGTTTTAATATAATAAGTTTTTCCGCCTAGTTAATCCTAATAGTGCTGCCGCCACAGTTACGGAGCAGAGAATTCACCATATCTTCCATATCCTTAAGAACAAGCGAGTATCCCCGGAAATCCCAGTTAAGTATGTATTAAATAAGCACCTCCTTTTCTATTTTTGTTAATCTCTTATTATTAGGGTGGGTATCTCGTCGTACGGTTCGGCCGGCCATTCTATAGGCGAGTGTTAAGAGAGGGATCTAGTATTTCTTTAATACACATCAAATACTTAGTTTAGGGTTAGATTTAATAGCTTAAATAGTAAACTGGATATTGCTTTCTTTTATTTTATTTATTGTAAAATGTAGCGTAAAAAAATATATAAAAAAGATGGATAGGACTGGCTAATGGAAAAGTGTCTTACTCGCTGGGGTATCTCACTTGTTAGTGTTTGACATTATAGTATTACTAACCTTTTTAAATTAACTAAATTAATTAAAAATAAGTAACTAAAACTAGTTAGTACTAATTAGTATTAAATATAATTAACCTTTTTACCCTTTAGGGGTGCTAAGAATGGCTAAAGTTGGTAGTTTACTTAAAAATAGCTTGTTATGTGGTATAGCTTGCTAACTGGTGAACCACGTTAGTTAACTTTTTATTAATATTATAAGATAGTAAGTTTATTAGTAAAAATTAGGTATAATGTGGTTGGACAGTTAGCCAATCAGGATATATGCCTGATTAGTTTTGCTAACTTAGCTAACTTTTATCAACTTTAGCACCCACTAGGTGTGAGAATGTCAATTGAAATTAGCACTAATTGGTGTTAACTGGTCCTAATTGCTTATATTCAATTACTATGGTCAATTTGGAGTAGTGGTAAGGTTGTAGTACTAGTTTAAAAATTTAAAGTTTTAGTAGGTAGGTTTATTTTTGGTGTAAATTATATCCCTATTTTTTATATTAGTCTTATATTACTCTACCTATTTAAATATTTAATATATTAGAAATTAACAACTATTATAGTAATCTACTTAAAAAAAAAAAAATTATTATAATATTTTAAGTAATTAAAAACTTTAAAAAAAATTAAAGGAAACCTTTAAATATATATTAAGCTATTTAAATTTTTAATATCCCCTATATAACCCTATACAATAAAATAAATAACCAACTATATTATAAAGAATTATACGTTAAAAAGTATAAACTCAACCCAATTAAAGAGTAAACGCTTATTCTATACATTATTAAGCAAGATGTACAAGGATTTCCAATACGGTTTTTTAGTATGGAAGATATAGCCAACCTCCTATTAGCATTGCGTAATGGCAAGCCTGTTGGTACCAAATGGGTATGACACTTTGTAGACGCACAACTAGCCTTAAAGACCAGGTTTAATCGGCCTTATGACTACTAGAGGGCCCTCTATAAAGATCCAGAGGTTATTAGGAACTGGTTCCAGCTGTTCCGTAATATAATAGCTAAGTATGGGATTACAGACGATGACCTCTTCAACTTTGATAAGACTGGCTTTATGATAGGTGTGATAACCTTATTACTGGTTGTTACGCGCTCTGATTAATATAAAAAGGCTAAATTTATATAACCTGGTAACCGGGAATAGGTAACAGCTATTGAATGTATTAATGCGAAGGGCTGGTGTATCCTGCCGTTTGTGATCGTCCAGGGCACTTACTATCTCGTTAACTGGACTATAGAATCAGGTTTTCTACTAAACTAGAGGATCTATCTTACTTAAAATAAATAAATAGATAATATAACTAATCTAAAATAAATTTAATACTTTAATAAGTATATAATTAAATAAACTAAGGGTAAATACTAAATATTTATTCTTAATAACTATAAAAGTTATATATTAATAAAGTTTAAGTAATACTATAAGGAATATAATATTATCTTTATTAATATATTATTATATTTATCTTATTTATTTTAATTATTAAATATTATATTATTTATATTATTAAAGTGGGTATATAATAATAAAATTAACCTTTTTATCTAGGCCTTTATTAATTATATTACTAAGTTTAAGTTCTTTTTTGTATTTAAGGTAGTATATAATAAGGTCTTTATAAAAGAAAATATAAAATCTGGGTTTAAAAAAGCTAAAATTTCTCTATAGGACCCAGATTCTGTTATTTCTAAGCTAAATATCCGCTTATAAACTCTAGTACAATTACTCCCCGTATTACTATTGAAATAGGAATCATAAACACCTTTAAATACCTATTAGACTATCTAGTAATTAAGTTTTATTAAGGGCAGGATTTTAAACTATTAGGGTAACTTTCCTATACCAATTCTTAAGGTTATTAAAAAATTTGTAAAAGGTGTATAAGTAATAGTACACTTAATAACAATTCTGAGTAATCAGGTCTATACACTTAAGAAGGCCAATATAGCACTCACCAAACACCGGAGGGCTAAACAAAGCCGAGTACAGCTTGGAGGAGGACTTAGTATTAAGGAATCTCAGGCAATAATTAAAGAAAAACAAAAGGGGAAGCGACCAGCTAGTAAAATAGCAGGTAATGGCAAGGAGGCAGTCCGCGACGGACTAAGTAAACGACGATGTGGTAACTGCGGCAAGACTAGGCATAATGTAAGAACTTGTGAGAAAGATACAGAAAAGTTTAGTCATTTAAATTCTGAGTAAATAATAGGCTATTTTTAATCGGTCCGCGGCGGACTGCCAAAATAGATTGTCTGGCTGGTGTAGATTGAGGTTGATTTTGTATGGTTAAGATGCTTTATTTTGGTGGGGAAGCCGATTTTCCTACTAAAAGTTAGCCACTTCAGGCTAGCACTATAGCTATACCAACTACTCTAAATTAACTAAATTAATTAAAAATAAGCAATTGGGACCAGTTGGCACTAATTGGTGCTAATTTTAATTGATATTCTTACACCTAGTAGGTGCTGGAGTTGACGAAAGTTGGCTGAGTTAGCAAAACTGATCGGGCATATATCCTGATCGGCTGACTGTCCAACCACGTTAATATTTTATAAATATATAATTAAGTTTAAAAACTAAGTTTAATTAACCTTATAATTATTAAAGGGCCCTTTATAAAGATTTAAAGGTTATTAGAAACTAATTTTATTTACTTTATAATATAATAGCTAAATATAGTATTATAAATAATAACCTATATAACTTTAATAAAGTTAACTTTATAATAGGTGTAATAATTATATTAATAGTTATTATATATTTTAATTAATATAAAAAGGTTAAATTTATATAGCTTAAAAATTAAAAATAGGTAATAATTATTAAATATATTAATATAAAAAGTTAATATATTTTATTATTTGTAATTATTTATAGTATTTATTATTTTATTAACTAAATAATAAAGTTAAGTTTTTTATTAAATTAAGTAATTAAACTTATTTTAAATAAATAAATAAATAATAAAATTAATTTTAAATAAGTTTAATATTTTAATAAATATATAAAGTAATAAATAAAAAGTATATACTAAATACTTATTTTTAATAACTATAAAAACTATATATTAATAAAATTTAAATAATATTATAAAAAGTATAATATTATTTTTATTAATATATTACTATATTTATTTTATTTACTTTAATTATTAAATATTATATTATTTATATTATTAAAGTATATATATAGTAATAAAATTAAGTTTTTTATTTAAACCTTTATTAACTATATTATTAAGGTTAAGTTTTTTTTTATATTTAAAATAGCCTATAATAAGGTTTTTATAAAAGAAAATATAAAATTTAGGTTTAAAAGAGTTAGGATTTTTTTATAGGATTTAAACTTTATTATTTTTAAATTAAATATTTATTTATAAACTTTAATATAATCCCTCCTTATATTATTATTAAAATAAAAATTATAAATACCTTTTAATATTTATTAAATTATTTAATAATTAAATTTATTAAAGGTAAAATTTTTAATTATTAAAATAATTTTTTTATATTAATTATTTAAATAATTAAAAAGTTTATAAAAAGTATATAAGTAATAATATATTAAATTATTTTTTTAAATAATTAAGTTTATATTTTTAAAAAGGTTAATATTAGTTTTATTAAATATTAAAAGGTTAAAAAAAGTTAAATATAATTTAAAGGAGTATTTACTATTAAAGAATTTTAAGTAATAATTAAAAAAAAAAGGGAAAATAATTAATAGGTAAAATAGTTAATAGTATTAAGGAGGTAATCTATAGTAGACTAAATAAATAATAATATAATAACTATAGTAAAACTAGGTATAATATAAAAACCTATAAGAAAAATATAAAAAAGTTTAATTATTTAAATTTTAAGTAAATAATAATATATTTTATAATAGTTTATAATAGATTATTAAAATAGTTAGTTTAAATAATATAAAATAAGGTTAATTTTATATAGTTAAAATACTTTATTTTAATAGAAAAGTTAATTTTTCTATTAAAAGTTATTTACTTTAAATTAGTACTATAATATTACTAATAACTTTAAATTAACTAAATTAACTAAATTAATTAAAAATAAGTAATTAAAACTATTTAATATTAATTAGTATTAAATATAATTAACCTTTTTATATTATAGAGGTATTAGGGTTAACTAAAGTTAGTATATTTAGTAAAAAGTGACGGTAAGGTAATAATAACGGCTAATTAGTGAACCACATTAATATATAACCCTTATAGCTATTAAGGATAAATATTTAGTATATACCCTTTATTTATTACTTTATATACTTATTAAAGTATTAAATTTATTTAAAATTAGTTTTATTATTTATTTACCTATTTAAAATAAGTTTAATAATTTAATTTAATAAAAAACTTAACTTTATTATTTAGTTAATAAAGTAATAAATACTTTAAATAATAATAAATAATAAAATATACTAACCTTTTATATTAATATATTTAATAACTATTACCTATTTTTAGTTTTTAAGTTATATAAATTTAACCTTTTTATATTAATTAAAATATATAATAATTATTAATATATTTATTATATTTATTATAAAGTTAGTTTTATTAAAGTTATATAAGTTGTTATTTATAATACTATATTTAGCTATTATATTACAAAGTAAGCGGAATTAGTTCCTAATAACCTTTAAATTTTTATAAAGGGCCCTCTAATAGTTATAAGGTTAATTAAACCTAGTTTTTAAGTTTAATTATATATTTAATATTATACCTAATTCTTACTAATAAGTTTATTATCTTATAATACTAATAAAAAATTAACTATATTTTTTATACTAAAAAGTTATATTAAAAATCTTTATATATTTTACTTAAATATATATTAAATAAATATATATGTTTAATTAAATTAAGTTTATATTATATAATATATAATTCTTTATAATATAGTTAGTTATTTATCTTATTAAATAGGGTAGTTTTAAGGATACTAAAGATTTAAATAACTTAAGCTATATTTAAAGGTTTTTTTTAGTTTTTTTTTTAAAAATTTTTAATTATTTAAATTATTAATTAGATTTTTTTTAAAAATAAACTAATATTATAAATATTAATTTTTAATATATTAAATATTTAAATAAGTAAAGTAATATAAGATTAATATAAAAAATAGGAATACAATTTATACTAAAAACAAACTTACCTATTAAAACCTTAATTCTTTAAATTAGTATTATAGTATTATTATAACTTTAAATTAATTAAATTAATTAAAAATAAATAATTAAAACTATTTAATATTAATTAGTACTAAATATAATTAACCTTTTTATATTATAGGGGTGTTAGGGTTAATTAAAGTTAGTAAATTTAGTAAAAAGTAATAATAAGGTAGTAATAACGGTTAATTAGTAAAATATATTAATAAAAATATTATATTTTTTTTATATATTTAAAGTTTAATCTAAATTATAAAGGGTATTATAAATTAAATTAAATAAAATAAAAGTATTTAAATTATTTATTATAATTTACTTATAATTATAACCCTTTATATAGTAAAACAACTTTTTTCCTTTTATAATTTTTTAAAATATTATATTTATTTATTTAATTATATTATATATTATATTAATATATATATTATTAATATTTATTTTATAAATAATAAACTTAATTAATATTTTCTTTTTATAAAATATAAACTTTATTATTATTAAATTTATTAAAATATATATAATTATTTTTTTATTTGTTTTATTTTATATTATTTTATTTATTTATTTAAATATTAATAATAATAAATATTAAAAAAGTAATTATATAAAGTATTTTTTATTTTTTATATATTATTATTTATTAAAGATTATTATTATAATTTATTAAATAATTAAAATTAAAATTTTTTAATTTTTTAATATATAACTACTATTATTATATCTTTTATTATATTTAAAAAAAGTATTTTTATTAATAAAATAAATATTTTATTTTTAAATATTATTATTTATTATTATATATTTAAATATATATTAAAATTATATAACGTGGTTCACCAGTTAGCAAGCCATACTACATAGCAAGCCATTTTCAAGTAAACCACCAACTTTAACCATCCCTAACACCCCCAAAGGGCGAAAAGGTTAATTGTATTTAGTACTAATTAGTGCTAACTAGTCCTAATTACTTATTTTTAATTAATTTAGTTAATTTAAAAAGGTTAGTGGTACTATAGTACCATTTTAAAATAAACAACTTTTAATAGGAAAATTAGCTTCCCTACTAAAATAATAAATTTTAAATATATAGGATTAACCTTATTTTATACTATTTAAATTAACTATTTTAATAGTCTACTATAGACTACTTTAAAATATGCTATTATTTACTTAGAATCTAAATAACTAAACCCTTTTATATCTTTTTTATAAATTCTTATATTATACCCAGTCTTATTGTAGTTACTACATTATTGTTTACTCGGTCCACCACAAACCACCTCCTCAGTACTACCAGCTATTTTACTAACTAACCGCTTCCCCTTCTCTTTTTCCTTAATAATAGCCTAGGATTCCTTAATAATAAGTGCTCCTTTAAACTATACTTGGTTTCTTTTAACCTTTTAATATTTAATAAATACTAAATTAATATTTTAAAATATATAAATTTACTAGTTTATTATTATAAATAAGTATACTATTACTTATATACTTTTTATTAGTTAATTAACTACCTTTATAATTAATATAAAAGAATCACTTTAATATTTTAAAATTTTACCTTTAATAAAACTTAATTACTAGATAATTTATTAAGTATTAGATAGTATTTATAATTCCTATTTAAATGGTAATATAGGGAGGGATTATATTAGAGTTTATAAGTGGATATCTAGTTTGGAAATAACTGAATTTAGGTCCTATAGGGAAATCCTAACTCCTTTAAACCTAGATTTTATATTTTCTTCTGTAAAGATCTTATTATAGGCTACCTTAAATACAATAAAAAATTTAAACTTAGTAATATAGTTAATTAAGGTTTAAATAAAGAGATTAATTTTAATACTATATATATACTTTAATAGTAAGTATAATATAATATTTAATAACTAAAGTAAATAAGAAAAATATAGTAGTATATTAATAGGGATAATACTATATTTTTTATAGTATTATTTAAACTTTATTAATATATAACTTTTATAACTATTAAAAATAAATATTTAATATATACTCTTTATTTATTACTTTATATACTTATTAAAGTATTAGATTTATTTAAAATTAATCTTATTATTTATTTATTTATTTAAAGTAGTTTTAATAACTTAACTTAGTAAAAAACCTAACTTTATTATTTAATTAGTAAGGTGGTAGGTACTTTAAATAATTATAAATAGTAGGATATACTAGCTCTTTATATTAATACATTTAATAGTTATTACTTATTCCTAGTTTTTAGGCTAAACAGATTTAACCTTTTTATATTAATTAAAGTATATAATAACTAATAATAAGGTTATTTAACCTATTATAAAGCTAGTTTTGTTAAAGTTAAATAGGTTATTATTTATAATTCTATACTTAGCTATTATATTATATAATAGTTAAAATTAGTTCCTAATAACCTTTAAATTTTTATAAAGGGCCCTTTAGTAGTTATAAGGTTAATTAAACCTAGTTTTTAAATTTAGTTATATATTTATAAAGTATTATACCTAGTTTTTACTAATAGATTTACTATTTTATAATACTAATAAAAAATTAACTATATCCTTTATACTAAAAAGTTATATTAAAAATCCTTATACATTTTATTTAAGTATATATTAAATAAATATATACTTTTTAACTATATTAAGTTTATATAATTTAATATATAATTTTTTATAGTAGTATTAATTATTTATTCTATATTTAAAAGTTAAGTAAGGGATAGTAAAAATCTGTATAGCTTAATATACACTTAAGGGTTTTTTTTAATTTTTTTTAAAATTCTTAATTACCTGGAGTACTAAAATAATCTTATCTTCTTTTAAGTAGATTAGTATTATAAATATTGATTTTTAACGTATTAAATATTTAAGTAGGTAAAGTAATATAAGACTAATACAAAAAATAGGGACGTAATCTACACTAAAAATAAAGCTACCTACTAAAACCTTAAACTTTCAAACTGGTAGTGTAATATTATTATACCTCTAAATTGACTAAATTAATTGAAAATAAGTAATTAGGACCAGTTAGTACTAATTGGTGCCAAATATAATTAACCTTTTCGCCCTTTGGGGGTGTTAGGGATGGCTAAAGTTGGTGGTTTACTTGAAAATGGCTCGCTATGTGGTATAGCTCGCTAACTGGTGAACCACGTTATTTATTTTTAATTAATAATTATATTATATTATATATTTATTATTATTATAAATAATTATAAATAATAATAATTTTAAATAACAAAATTAAATATTAAAATAATATTAATTATTTAAAACTTTTTTTTTTAAATTATTAATTAAACAAAATTAAAACTTTAAAATATATTAAGTTTTTAAATTTTAAATTATTTTTATTATAAAATTTATATTAATAAAAAATATATTATTTATTATTATATTTATAAATTCTTTTATATTTATATTATTTTTATTATATATTATTATATAAAGTATTATTTATAATTGTTTATAAATCAAATAATTAAAAAAGTTAAAAAGAATATTTATTAATAAATTCTTTTTTATTATTAATATAAACTTTATTTAAAAATACAAATATATTTTTTAAAATTTTAAACTTTTTATTTAACTTTTTAATATTAAATTTAAATAAATTATTATTATTATTATAAAATTTCTTAATATAAATAATATTAATATATTCTTAAATATTATAATTTAAGTTAATAAAATAATTTTAATTATTAAAATAATTTAAATTATTAAAAAATTTATAATTTATATAATTAATTTTTTTATACTTAAAATAAATACTTTTATAAAAAAAATTTAAAAATTTATTTTGATTTAAATTACTTTATTATATATAATTAAATACTTCTTTAAAATTATTAATAGTATTATTAAAATTATTATTAATATAATTATTATTATTATTATTAATATTTATATTTAAGTTATTTTTAAAATTATTATTATTATTTTTATTAATATTATTATAATTAAAATTATAATTTCTTTTTAATATTAAAATTAATATTAATAAGTTTTTTATATTATTTATAAAATTATTTAATTTATTAATAATTAAAATTAAATTATTAAATAATTATATAATAATTATTAAAAGTAATAAAAATATCTTATATTGTTTTTAAATAAATTATTATATAAATAAATAATAAAAATTAATTTATTATATATTTTATTTTTTTATTTATTTTTTAATAATTAATAAATATTAACTTTATTATATATTTTATTTTATTATTTATTTTTTAAATAATTAATAAATATTAACTTTATAAATAAGTTTATTTTTAAATAAAATAAAAATACCTTTTTTTTTATTAATTTAATAAAATTAATTTTTACTTTTTACTTTTTATTTTAATTATTATACTTATTATAAAGTTATTTAATAAATTTATTAAAAATGTTAATATAATTTAAATAATAAATTTAAAAACAGTGTTAATAATATTAATAATTTAATTATTAAAAAAACTCTTAATAATTATAACTTTATTATGTTTTTTAAATAATAATTAAAATTTATTTTTAATTTATTTTATAATTTTAAAATTATATTTTAAAAACAATATTATTTTTATTCTTTTTTTTATATTAAATTAACAATATTTTTACTTAAATTAAATATTATATTTAACCTTTAAAAAAATTATTATTAATATTAATGATTTAATAATTAATTTAAAAAGAAATAATTTTTTAAACAATAATAAAAACTTAAAAAATCTTAATTTCTTTTAAAAAAAACATTAATATTATTTAATTTATTATAAATTTAAAAATATAAAGTAATTTTATTTTAAAAAATATTAATAATAACTTAATATATATAATTTTAAATTATTATAATTATTAATTATTAAAAAATAATATTATACTTTTATATTTTATTATAAAATTATATATATATATTATTTTATTTAATATAAATACTATTAAATTATTATTAAAAATAAGTATTTATTTTTAAATTTAATTACTTATTAAATAATATCTTTTAAAAATTTAATTTTATTTAAATAAAAATATTTCTTTATTGTTTTATTTTAATAATATTAATATTAATATACTTTAAAATACTAATAAATTTTAATAATATAAAGTAAAAAGTTATTTTATAAAACTTTATAATTTCAAATTTCTTTTATATTACTTTAATATTAACCTTATAATAATTTTTAAATATTTTTAAAAAAAATTAATTATTAATTTTAAATCTTTCTTTTACTTTCTTTTATTAATAAAACTTTAAAAAAAATATTAAAATATAACTTATTAAAATAATTAAATTTATTGTTTAAATCTTTATTTAATAATTTTATATTAATTTAATAATAAATAAAATATTATAAAACTATTTAAAATTTAATAAAAATAATAATAATATAATTTATTATATTATTAATAATATTATTAACTTTATTTGTATTATTATTATTTTAAAAGTATATAAAATAATTTATATTATAAAGGGAAAAAATACTTTTTATATATTAAGTAATAGTTAATAAAAATAAATATTAAATAACTTTTCTTTATAAAGTATTATATTATTAATATAAACTATATTAAAATAAATATATTATAATTAAAAGTTAATATACTTATTAACTTTATTATTATTAAAAAATAATACTTTATAATTTAAATTACCTTTATTAATATTTAATTTTTTTTTTAAATCTTTTTAAAAGTAATTTTAATAAATAATTATTAATTATTTAAAAAAATATTTAATTTTTAAATAAATATTTTATTTATTATTATAATAATAAATTAATATTTTATAACTTTTTTAAATTATAAAAAGAATAAATTATAAATTATAATAAACCTTATATTAAATAATAATTAAATATAAATTAATTATAAAGTTTTATTAATTTATAATTAAAATTGTTTTTTTTAAAAAAAAATTAAAAGTTATTATAATTTAACTTTTAAATATTTTTGAAGTTAATTAAATTAATAAAATAAGCTTTATATATAAGTTATATTAATTTTAATATATATTTAACCTTATAACCCTAATAATAATAATATAAGTTTATATATTATTATAATAATTAATTAGTAAAATTAATTATTAATGTTTTTTAATAAAGTAATATACTTTATAATAATAAGTAACTTTATTATTTTAATTACTTTCAACTTTTAAATTTAATTTTTAATTATTAATTTTTTTTATATATTTTATAATTTAAATTAAATTAATTATTATATTAAAAGGATACTCTTAATAACTATTTAAAGGAAGTAAAATAGGTTATAGGGTAAGGAAATATATGTTAAGGCCCGTGGGGGTCACTATAACCCTCTCTACGGGCCCCTATTGCACGGTATGGTAGTTATAGCTAGCTATGGCTGTATGATACCACCCAGCAAATCTGCAGCCTTGACATGACTTGGATAACTCATCCGTCTGTTAACTATCTCCTTTGCTCGAAGCGAATGAGTCTGCCCGCCCCCCTCACTGAACAAAGAATGGCTTTGTGAGGAATACCTCGCGATATTCTTGTCATCAATCGTGTAGAGGGTGCTTCCATGTCATGTATCGCCTTCACAGAGTCAGCTACACTATTCTGCTTAGAGACTGACTGGTTCACTGTCGCACTCACAACAATTCATCAACAATTTTGGAGTCACTGTTCAAACGTTGAGCGTCAAAAAGCCCCTTCAAGAGAAACCTCGTACTGAGAGCTCGTCCACGCCCTGAATAGGTAATGTCATATTGCCACTTCTGCAGCAAACTCATAGCGTAGTGGCCCTATCAGAACCAAGTGAGTGCTTACAAGGCTAATATCAAACCTTAGGACTACTCGAGGCACAATCTTTGGCAGGGTCACGCCCCAACTTGCAGCCATTTTGTACCGTTCTAGAGTGTTGCCCTACCTAGGTAGCCTGGAATCCCAGGCACACTGTATCGAGCCCTCACTGCAGATGTCTGAGTAGAGACGACGTTCGACCTTGAAGTCGAGGTACTTAGGATATCCTACTAGCCGAGCGCTCGTCCGACGCCCTGCCCCTCTAGCCACAAAATCCATTCACCAATGTGAAGGTAGTTCGAGAAAGAGTTTCAATAACACGACAGAGATGCGAGAAAAGCGGAGATCACTTCTCAAACCACGTGCAATCCAAGTCGGTGAGAGCGACGGATCCCTCGACCCGGGGGGCTGGGTGGCTCGGGGCCCCATCGTTCACGACGACTTGTCGTTGACCGCCGACAGCGGGACGTGGCGGTCAGAGGAAAGCTCCGGTCCACGTTGCCGCGTCAACTGTGGTTCGGGGGTCCAAAATCCGGGGAGAAGGGGGCACTTGTTCATCCATCGTCCACAGACCAGCCACCATCATTACGCACGCAGGATATCCCCATCTGCCAGCGCCCAATCGTTCTGCCGTGGGTTGGAAAAGGCGCATATCGCGGCACCTTGTTGAACACACGGCGGGTGTGGGGTTCCCGTCGACCGGCCCTGATTAGGCGATGGAAGCTATCAGAAGGAGTGGATCTCCGATTGACGAAAGACAGGCGAGAACCGAGCTTTCCGTGTTGGGAATCATGTTGTTGACAAGAGCCCACAGCAACCGAAGCGAAACTGTCAAGCGGTGCGACCGAGATTCCCAGGAGAGCGGGTATGGCCCGAAACGACAAAGCGCAATGGGCCCCCCAGGCTCGGAACACGCTCCGGATCGTTGGGGCAGCAAGGACCGACGAACCCCCTTTCGCGGCCAGGGCCCTGGGCCCTGGGCCATTGGGTCCCAAATTCACGAGTTAAATCGTGGTCCAGGTGAATACCACCAGCTCATTTTGTGATGACGGGCAGTGGCTGGCAGTCACGGGCTTCGGAAGACGACGAACCCTCGCGCCTAGGCTTGGGCTGGGTTTGGTATCTGGCAGCGAGTCAGTGCTGATCTGTGACAAGAGGAATAAGACTGGAGTTTCGCCCGCAGGCGCAAATATCATGACCTTGCTGGGTAAGGCATTGAAAAGACGCTGAGACGAGACAAATTTCACCTCACTCTCAAATTTCAGTGCTGCTACTCGAGCCGGCGGAAGCGTTGATTCTGAGGCAGCGCCCGCCGAGAATTAGCCTCGGGAAAAGTTCCCTGGTGGCATCGCTAACAGCTGGACCCCTACCACTCATTTGATCGAGCTACTTTATTAGCCATTAGATGTATGGGTTACATGGACGCAGGACGGCACGGCTTCTGGGGCCTGGGGCAAACCAGAGGCCCAAGCTCCCGTGAGATGAAAGGCGAATCTCCGGCCAAGCATGTTCATCGAAGCGTTTGCTTGCTGGACTGCCCACAGTGCTGGTTTAAAATGAGTGCATGAACAGCAAGACCCACGTTCACACCCGACCAAACCGTCGCATAAACGTCCTCACGGACGGCTCGAGAACCTCATTTGCCCCGGCCAGTCAGGTCGGTCTTAATACCAAAACAATGACTAGCAGCTCTGGACGCGAATAAGGCAAGGGCTTCCCCAGGAACCTTGATCCTGAGAGTCCGATGGCGAGTGGCGCGTGGTGTTGCTGCCCTAAGCCTCACCGAACAGGCGATTCACCGAGGCACTGTGTCGGCCGTGGCAATCTTGATGAGATGGCGACTCGAAAGACAGACAAAGACCTGACCCTCGGATATATGAAGCTGGACAGAATGGAACCCACCTCAAGATGATGACGTCGAATTGCGGTTGCTGATGCCTGCCTCGTACGGGCTTTCTTCAACATCTCGTTTCGTCTAAACATTCGGCGGCAGATTTCCGGGATCCCTTCTTCGTACCGCAGTACGACACCGCTCCACTAATTTATTCCGGAATGTGTCTTCCCATTCTTCTCTGCTTCTTTGGCAGCTCGCCGCTCCCCGTGCCTCGTTTCAACCGGGGAGCTTCGTCTCAACTTGAAGTGGACGAATCTTAAACCCCGCAGACCCTGGGCATCAAAGTATCGATACCTTCCCGTGCACGGCGTGCTCCCCGGGGGCGACGGGCGGAGAAAATCCTATTTGTGATTTTAAATGACCGGTGAACCTACCATCACCTGGACTTTTGCGACGGTATCCGTGGTGACAAAGCTAGGCAAGCTTGTCTGCAAGACGCAACTCAATCCCGACTGCTGTACCAAGGTCTGTGGAACATCCATCGTCTTGGGCAGCAGTCGATCGATCCCAAGAAGGAGAAGACCTGTGGGGAGAGCTCGGAACTCTGGTGTGGTTCCGCGGCCGGGCTCTCGTGTGGCAGCTGTGCTAGGTCAAATCCAGTGATGATCCCCCCTTTTAACCAGCGGGTCCAGACCTGTCGTCTTCTACCACCCATAATAGGATTAGGGCGTCCAGACACGTTTCTCCCAAAGCCCCAAACGGGACAAGGATTTCCAGTAGCGGTTGCTCCTGCAGACGCGGTGAGCTGGCAGCGGACACCGGCAACGCGGTGTTGCCCCAGGCGAAGAAGCCATCGTGAACAACAGTCTGATTGTACAACACATGGTGCCCAACTACTTTTTTCCTTCGAGTTTTTTTTTTTTTTTGCATGATCCGCTTGACGCGCAAATGACGACGCATCTCCTATGCTCTGGCGAACGACAGCATTTGTCACTGCGCGGGGCATACTCGCTCATCAAATCAAGCAAACAAAGTAACTTTAAAGTGGCAATGGAATGGATGGACCCTTCTCTTGATTATATTGGCGGGCTGCCAACAACTGGTCAGTGCAGAAGGCGTCTGTAGCTGTCTGGCCGTGCAAAAGTGATGCCGATCCACCTCCCTCGACACAGTCAGAACAGGACAAGGACACTACAAGTGCAGTCATGATTGAGTCTTCAGCAGGAGCTTGCTTTTGCTCCACCTTCAACGGTCGACTGAGGTGGGAAGGAGCGGGCCTCGGATCAATGGCGATCTCTAGTGCAGTGTCGTGTGCAGCTTGCAGTGTGCAGTGTGCAGTGTGCAGCGTGCACGACCGTCACCGTTGCCTTCACCACGAGAACGCACTGACGAGCTGCAACAAACTGGCGTCGACCAGCCTCCAGCTGGCCCCCAGTCCCCTCACCTCGAATGCAAGAGACGGGCGACAAGAAAGGGATCACCTGCACCAGTTCCTGTTCCTGTCCATTTTACTGCACGTTCCGCACCCCCGTTTCCCCTGGCGCTCGTGCCGCGCAATGGATGGATCAGACGCCAAAAACGTCGTCGCGTAACCGCTAGGATGGTAAATTCTGTTCTGCCGGGACGGATCGCGTTCTACCCATCCCTGGACGTGCGCGGGCGTGGGTGTTTCGAGCGTTAGCTCTGCACAAGCCTGAGCACCGTGTCTCGCCCGAGAAGGACGCGGAGCACTGACCGCTTGTACTGTAGACGCTTAGCAGGTGGTGGGAGCACGCAGGGGCTAAGCTGCAGAGAGAACGTGAGCGCGAGCTGAAGCAGAGCAGGGGCCTCTCCCATCCGACTCTCCGACAGAACGAGGTACGTACAGTACCTGGGTACGCTGCAGCATGTCACCATGTACACAATACGGTAGGTAGACGTGCGAAAGTATGTGCTGCCCGGGCCTGTGCTGCTGCAGTGCTCCTGCACTGCGCTTGCTCATCATGACCCCAAAGAAGCATCGGCAGTTGCCCAGACCCAGAGCAGGAGGAGATGCTGCTCGCGCTCGTCGTCGCTGCAAGATTGCTGCAAGAAGATGACCAGAATAGAGCATTGCCACTCGCTGTTTTTGGGGGCGGGGTCCGTCAAGCAGAGCCCTTTGTTTGTCATGCGATGGTCCTGCATCGCTTCGACAACGACGTGTCAACAAGGCAAAGCAGAGCCGGCAGAGGACGGCCAGAACGGACGGACTAACAGTAGCAGCGCCGTCCATTATGCTCTGCTCGGCCAGGTATGCCACGCTACCCGGGTATCCTGGCCAACCCAGTACTTTCCAACCCAACATTGAGGTACGATGTACTCATGTGCCATGTACCTGCGCACCCAGGCACGCGGTGCAGTGACTGACGGCGGCCCCTAGAGTGACTACCTGGACCATCCCCGTTTGTGATGCATGAACGTGAACCTCACCTCGGCCCTGGGCCCTGGGACCTGAGCACTAGCCACCCACCACACACCATTGGCACTACTGGCCACCACTGGCACATCAGCATCTGACAAGTTGCCGTACCTTACCTAACAGGGCATTCCAAGGTTCCAAGGTTGTGCCGGGCTGGGGCAACCAGTTGCAGCGAGTCTGCACAGCAGCAGGCCCAGGGCAGGCCGCCAGGGCAACACACAGCACTGCTGAGCTCCCTCCCTCCCGTCCGTCCCTTGTCCCTTCCCTCCTTGAAATGCCGCGAGACGACTCAACCTCGACTGCTGCTTGTTTTACAGGATGCAACCTCTTTTGCGCGCGCACTTTGACTTGATTTGACTTGATTTGACCTGATCCGATCCGATCTGATTTGATTGACCTGACCTGCCCTGACCTGACCTGATCGTTACCTGTCGTCAGCACTTTTGTTCTCGCCCTTCCATTCCTCTCGCTCTCCATCGTCTCATCATCTCGCCTTCTCTCCAGTAACCCACAGTCACAATCCCAGCCCACTCTCGCATTGTCATCGCAATGCCATAATCGGCGCCGCCTCACCTGAGAGCACCCGTCCGCTAATCTCATTGGGGTCGCGCTCGACCAGGTGGAGCAATCTTCTTTCTGAACCCAATCTTCTCCTTTCTGCACATCATCTCGCACCCTTCTTCACCGTGAATTGCGTGGGACGGGGTCACAACAACACGACGGAAGAAATACGGGGACAAGCTCGAGGAAACCCTGGTCGTTGGCGCAAATTGGGCCCGTCAAAGAAACGCTGAGACCCGAATCGTTAGCGAGATTGTCTGCCCCTATCGATCCTCCTCGACCACCCCCAGCTACTTTCGTTCATGCTAAGGACCGGGTCTGCCTCTCGCACGAAGCCACCTGCTCGCCAGCTTCTCGAGACCCACGCCCAGTCTGCGCACGAGTCCCCCCCCCCAGTTCTGCTCTTCCTGCAATCCTTCTGGAGTTCTGGAATTGTCGAACCCACCCGCTATTGGATCGATCTGCCTCCTCATCCACCAAGCTCCCCAAGCCAGGACTCACGGGCCCCATCACCGTACAGCCAGCAGTTCACGCCAGTTCCAACAGCGACACCAGCAGACCGGCTTTTGAAATCAGGTTAACCTGTCGTCATCTCAGCGCAGACAAGCTGCAGTCTGGCGGCCCACAACGCACAATTCCTTTCGTCCAGCTGTCGCGGTTGTCTGCTCTGACTGGCAGTGTTTCTTGGCATCCCTCAGCCCGTCATTCCAATCCCGCCCCAGACGCCTGTTACACACGGCGAACGAAGAGCAACAACCACAGCCCAGACCCCAGGGACGTCTCTTACCTTTGGCAACACCTCAGCCGGTCCTTCTTTTCCTTTTAAATCATCTCCTTCGTCCTAGTTTCAAGCGGTTCAACGCCCTTCACGGGCCCCAACTCTGAGTGGGCAGCCTGGCTCATTTGATTACCGTTGGATCCACGTTTATTCTAATAATTGCATCTTCACGCTAATCCCGGAAGCCTCACGCGAAAGTCGAGGTACCTGCGTCAGAACTCCCGGAGCCGCCTAAGGGAAAGGACCCGCATCCCAATCTTTCTGGTCCCTCCCTGCACGCCCATCAATCTCTTCACTTTTCCTTTTAATAATTCCAGGCCCAATTCTTCAGGAGGACCGTCCACTCTTTTTGACCTTTCCTATATCCAATCCCAACTCAAGTTTAACCTGGTTTCCGGCCTACCCTCCTTCAACGTATACATCCCAGCTATCCATTCCAAGTATCGATAACCGGATAGCCACCCCAATCGACCACGACCTTCACCGGACTCGACACCTACAACACCCGCCGAACGCCATCGATTGAATCCTCGACGCTCACTACTGTTGACCCTGAATGCTCCAATTACAGCATTGAGCTCTTTACAAAAAGAGCTTCACCGAAGACTCGACCCATCGCTCTCCATCCGACTGCAGGGGTTGGAGATAGCAACTACTCACCTTGAAACTGGTTTCCACCACCATACACAGTCATGACTGTCGCACACGATCTGACCCACCGAGGGTCGGCTTTGACTGGTTCTAACGGGTTCGCCCTGGAGGACAGGTTCGAAGTCCTCAAAGAGATTGGCGATGGAAGCTTTGGCAGCGTCGTCTTGGCGAGGGTCCGGACCGCCGGTGCCAACGTCGCCAGAAGAGGAACTGTGGTAAGTATTAGGCCGAGTAACGAACAATGAAGAGGAAGGGCTGACCCATGGGGCTAGGTCGCCATCAAAACTATGAAAAAGTCATTTGAGTCTTTCACGCCATGCCTTGAGCTCAGAGAGGTTGTCTTCCTCAGGACATTACCACACCACCAACACCTGGTTCCCGCTCTGGACATTTTCTTGGATCCCTTCAGCAAGAAGCTTCATATCTGCATGGAGTACATGGAGGGGAACTTGTACCAGCTGATGAAGGCCAGAGATCACAAGTGCCTCGACAACGCGAGCGTTAAGAGCATCTTGTTTCAAATCATGCAAGGGCTGGAGCACATCCACGCCCACAATTTCTTCCACAGAGACATCAAGCCAGAGAACATTCTGGTATCAACCTCGTCTCACCAAGATACTTCTAATTCCTTCAGACGGTACTCGGCTTTGGTCACGCCACCCTCGACGCCCCCCACCTACACCGTCAAGATTGCCGACTTTGGATTGGCAAGGGAGACACATTCTAAACTGCCGTACACGACATACGTTTCGACGCGGTGGTACCGAGCTCCCGAGGTTCTGCTACGGGCCGGTGAATACTCTGCTCCTGTGGACATCTGGGCCATTGGCGCAATGGCGGTGGAAATTGCCACGCTCAAGCCCCTCTTCCCTGGCGGAAACGAGGTCGACCAAGTCTGGAGAGTCTGTGAGATTATGGGCAGCCCAGGAAACTGGTACAACAAGGCCGGCCAGCGTGTAGGTGGTGGTGACTGGCGTGAGGGCACCAGACTGGCCGGGAAGCTAGGGTTTTCCTTTCCCAAGATGGCTCCCCACTCGATGGACACGATTCTACAGACACCACAATGGCCCGCGTCAATGAGCCATTTCGTGACTTGGTGCCTGATGTGGGATCCTAAGAACAGGCCGACATCTACGCAAACGCTGCAGCACGAGTATTTCGCCGATGCCGTCGATCCCTTGCGACCCAAGTCGTCCGCATCAAGAATGCTGGGCCGGAAGCCATCGGAGATCGGCCGGTCAAAAGATGCCGCAACACCGCCAACCTCATCCAAGCCATCATGGTTCAGGAAGTCACTTATTGGCCGCACTGACTCGAACGAGGCAGTACCACAACAGGTCGTAAAGGAACCAACTTCTATTCGACCGCCCCCCGTCCACATCGTGCCTGAGGCTGCACCCCTCGTACCCGCGAAGACACGGCCGGCCGCACCCAAGAGGACAACCTGGAGTAATGGTATTTCCAATGTGGCGCCCATGCCAATTCTTCCCACTATCCGCCCTATCTCACCTCTCTCAGATGCCGTGACGGCTCAAGCCAGCAGCCGAACGCCATCGTACAATGATGCCTACGCAAACGGTGCTTATAGACAAGGCCCACAGGACGACAAAGCATCCAAGAAGATTGGGAGACAGCTCTCCGTCCAATCAAATTCTAACCACTACTCCGAGCACCATCGACAACAGGCCGAGCGTGCGCTGAATGGCGGCAGCGGACTGGCATCACCACCGAGTGCCCACAAGGAAAGCTTCTTTTCCCACCTAAGGAAGAGGGCAAGGAGGTTTTCCGGACGGCACCAAACTCCGGTCTCACCCATTGAATCGGACATGGAGGCCCAGGCCGGATGCGGTCCATGGGGAAGCCAGAGATCATCCATGGTAATCGATCAACCACCGGCGCCTGTGCCAAAGGACACTTACGAACCCCTCGACAGAGCCTTGAGAGACGTCCAACACAATGCCGATAACCTGCATGCCCCGGCCCCTCCCGCACACCAGGCCAACTCCCAGAGCAATCTGAAGCGTCACCATTCCCTGCCGCAGCACAAGCCCCGGTCCGTGGATAACCTTGCTGGCGCCGCGCGGAACGGCGGCCCGATATCCAGCCGAACGAGACGCGCACAAGCCGCTCACGGAGTTCACCACTACGACGCTCCCGACGAGGCAGACGAGCTCTTGGATGAGGTCCTCTCGTCAACCCACAAGGCCATGAAACGGATCGAGCGGGACGGCAGGGCTGATAACCAGAGGCAAGCACCGAATAACGCTGGATTTTCCAATCCATACCCAACCCCCTCTCCCTCGGCCAACGGAAACGCATGTCTCTTCGGAGATGGGCAGGAGGTGGTCGCGCCGAAACCCTTGGATCTAAACAGGAAGGTCTCGGAGTACAAGTGGCCGACGCCTCCATACGAGGAGAGCGAGTGGGCAGCGTCAGCGTCGGCCAGCATTTGGGCGGCCAGCCATCGATTTTAAGGCGGCGAAGCTGTGCGGACGAGCATTTTCCGCACTTGGACACAAAAAAAAACCGAATTTGGACCCAGTCATTTTCACACGGAGTTTCTTTCCTTTTTCTTTTTCGGTGTTGAGGAGCACTACCGCGTCACTCTCTTGGACCGGAATCAGGGCTGCGGCATATTATGTTGGGCGGCAGACATGGCATCAGTTTGCATTTGGATTCGTTGACTTCAAGCACCCTGCCCGCGGCAGGGCAGGCTGCCTCTTTCTCGCGAGTTGAAGACGCCGTACAGAATACCCCTTATAGATTGGACGGTTTGACCAAACTACCGCAGACTTTCTTCTTTATTTTGTTAGAGACACAGGGTGGCGTTTGCCACAGTCGCTTCTGGGGAGGTGGACGACCAGTCACAAATTACACTGGTGCCACTGGAATGGGATTATTTGGGGGTCGCGTGGGGCAGGGGCTTTTCTTGGGAGAGGATTTTGGAAACGGGTTTATCCTTGGAAGAGAGGAAGAGAACAAAAAAAACGGATTTCCTTCGTTGTATACAACTGAGTTGGAGTCAGGACAGGCAGATTCTGCGAGCAAGCCCTACACTAATCCACTTTCGAGAAGTGCATCGGTGGAAGAGGCTCAAGGTCCAGGTCTAGGTCTATTTACATATCTGGGTTCAGCTCAGTCTGGCGTACAGGCACCGGACAATGTAATCCAAACCAACTATCTTTGCCATAATGTGCGTCGCCAGTTAGATAACTGTTGTGTGTGTGTGTGTGTGTGTGTGTGTTCATGTGTGTGTGTAAAGTCGCTCAACGCGGCGAGTGGATGGGCTGATGCGTCAACCTGTTCCAGATTATCCCGAGTGGCTGGTAAGAAGTACGCACCCGTCTGGGACCCACGTACAGCAAGAAGCGCGGTGTTTGAATTGAGTTTAGGGAGGAAGACGGAAGGGTTTCGTGCAGGAGCTGGCCGAGGTGTCGTCTAGTGGTAAGTGTAGTAGCATGACCAAGGAATGCGGCCGACGCAGCAGGCAGCAGAATTGTTTCCTGGAAGGATTTGGGATATATACGCGTGGCGTAAGCACGTACCTCTTGTCCCCTTTTCCCAGTGGTGAACTGATAGCATCCCGAGACAGTCTGCATTCACTGCTATTTCTTTTCACAATTTCTCACCTCCCCCATCTCCCTTCACAGGTTGTGCTGTGCTGTGCTGTGCCGCGCGACACGGACGGATTTGCCAGAGCAGCTTGTGTGACTGCTAAACGAGGTACCTGCTGCTGAGGTAGGGGCACTCGGGAGGAACCGACACTCTTTGCCCCACTTTGGCCCAATAAATTGAACCTGGGTCGCCAGAGGCAAGTGTCAGCAACGAGGCAGTCAGCACTTATAACCATCCGTCCTCCAACAAACAGCACTTCAATTCATCAGAAAATCTGCAATCCAGAAACAGACGAGTGCAGAGAGCGGTAACAAAGCAGAAATCTCACCACCCCTCCAGTGGCAGCCGCGGGGTTTCCATATCGCGAACGTTGTGGCCCGCTTTTCACCAATTGGGCCGAGTCTGCAGTTGGTTGGTCTGGGGCTCACTTTCATCCCGCATCCCCATCTTCACGAGGCCTTTCGCGACACCAGCTCTTCGGACACGCCATACCTCGGCCCTCATCACCCAGTGTACTCACTCCATTACCCCTGGCTTGAGCATGACGACACTGTTCGTGAGATAGAACTGAGTTGTCGCTCGACTCGAGCCGCAGCATCGGCCTCCCCCTCCCCCTCCCCCTCCCCCTCCCCCTCCCCCTCTCCTCCTCCCCTTCGCCCTCGGCCACCATGAGCAACCTCAACCTACCCATCCGCACTTCGCCCACAAGTGAGCGCAACCAGCAGAGCAGGAATTATTTCACCAGCTATGCCCTGCCCTCATCCACCGAGGCCATCAATGGGCCTGTTAGGGAACCAATCAGAGACTTTGCGCCCATAGCCGACAGGTTGATCGTCGGTGTTGATTTTGGGACAACCTTCTCGGGGTGAGTTAGATACTTGTCCCAGCGGATGAGGCGTACTATCATTCGAAGAGTCATCGCATACTGATATCCAGCTCCAGAGTCGCTGCCGTCTATACGTCTAATCCAGACGATGTCGAGATCATCAAGACCTGGCCCGGGGGTAATGGCATAACCTCAGACAAAGTGCCCACAGAAATATCCTATGATCTTCCTTCAGACTCGTCATCCGGCACCAAACCAACCGTCAAATGGGGCTTCCAGTTCAAGCCTGAGGAGTCGCGCCTTCGGTGTATCAAGCTCTTCCTAGACCGGTCACAGAAGCTGCCGTTCTACGTGAGCCCGCTCGAGACAGCAGGCCAGCTTAAGAAGTTTAACAAGACAGTCGTCGATGCCGTCAGCGACTACCTGACCCAGATATATAACCACACCATGGACACGCTCACGCGAAGATATGGCGAGTCGTTCATGGCCTCGACAAAGGTTGACTTTGTGCTCACGTGCCCGGCGGTGTGGTCTGATTATGCAAAGAATACTACCCTCCAGGCAGCCGAGAGAGCGGGTATGGGTGCCAAGTCCTCGATACAGATGATCAGCGAGCCAGAGGCCGCTGCGGTATATACGCTGAAGGCCATACAACCAAATCATCTCAACGTGGGGGACAACTTTATAGTATGCGATGGCGGGGGAGGCACGGTAGAGTAGGCATTCCCGGGCAAACCCCACTATATTCGCGACATGTGCTAACCATGTTACAGCCTGATCGCATACAAAATAATATCGCTAAAGCCCCTCAAAGTAGAGGAGTCAGCTGTAGGGACGGGTGGGCTCTGCGGTAGCGCGTTCCTCAACTATCGATTTGAGGAGCATGTCAAGAACCGGCTTGGCAAGACCCGGTTTGACGAGATGAAGGTCAAGAAGGGGAAGACGTGGCAGATGGGCCTGCGGTATTTCGAGGAATTCGTCAAGCGGAACTTCAACGAAGACGAGCACCAGGAGATCAATATTCCCTTCCCCGGCCTTCCGGACGACGAGGAAATCGGCCTCGATTCGGGCTTCCTCGTCATGACCGCCGCACAAGCCAAGGAAATCTTCGAGCCTGTCGTCAAGGAAGTCTGCGACCTTGTACAGGGGCAGGTCGACGGACTCCGCGCCAAGGGCGGCATCGTGTCCGGGATCATACTAGTCGGCGGCTTCGGCCAGAGCGACTACCTGTATCGACGCCTCAAAAAGCATTTCACCAGCGCGGCGCCCCCACCCTACAGCGAGAGGCCGACGCACGCGAGTGCCCTGAGTAGTGCCGCCGACAATGCTTCCATTGAGGTCATGCAGCCGGTGTATGCCTGGACGGCAGTCGTCCGTGGTGCAGTACTCAGAGGGCTCGAGGGCAACATGGTCATCTCGAGGAAGGCGAGGATGCACTACGGCACGAGTTATGCGACTGTGTTTGACGAGGACAAACACTCTGTCAGTGAGAGGTATTGGAGCCCGCTGTGGGAGAGGTGGATGGTGAGCGATCGGATGCAGTGGCACATTGCAAAGGTAAGCCTGTCCCCTGCATGTGGAAACGTTCAGGTGGTGTGTGTGTGTGTGTGTTTGCATATGCTGACAGTGGAACAGGGCGAGGCAATATCGCCTCTAACACCAATTGCGTTCCACTACACGAGAAACTTTAGGCCAGGCCAATCTCTGTTAGTGACGGATGATTTGATCGCATGTGAGGCCGACGAGCCTCCAGCGGCATACACGCGGGACCTGGTGCATGTGTGCAAGCTCACCACGGACCTAAATGCAGTCCCTAGGAGCCTTTTCACCCGCTTGACCACGACCAGGGGCGTCGAGTTTGATAACCTAGACTTCACCCTCGAGATGATAGTTGACAGCGCAGGCTTGGGTTTCGAGCTTAAGGTCGACGGGGTCAGGTATGGTCGTGTGGACGCGGATTTCCAATGACGGGCGTGATCTGAAGGACGAAGGCGGCTTGCTTCGCTACCTCCTGGCGACAGAGTGCTTTGCGGTGCATATAAATCAGGCTCGGGTGTGGAGCATGAATCTAGCAACAGCGACATAATTGAGACGGGGTCTACGCTTCGAAGAAACAAATTGGATCTCGAAATATGTGATTTTCGTGAACTCTGCTGCAGAGGGCCTGCAGCTGTGTCAGTCATGTAGTAGCCAATGCAGCATTGAAATCCGGGGCAGTGAAGTAAGTAAGGATGTGCCATCAGGGCAATGAAGCGATGTCCGTTGACAAGGGCTCAAAAATACTGCGGCTGCTGTAAGATAATTTCTCTTCAGACCACCCAGGCGCCCACTAGAGCAGCCAGCTTCAGCGCCCAGCCCCCACCCCTTCAGCCCCTATCTACCTCAGCACTCTTCCTAGCGGCAGAGCGGCGACGCTTAGTAAGAACTGCACTACGATTTGACGTCCACCTTTAACCGCCAACAGGAAGGAAGCTTGGGAGGCTATGCCACCTGCAGCTCAGGAGCGTATCCGGAAGGGGCGGTATCATGAGGCGAGTCCAGGCACCAATTTAAGGGCTTCGCCTTGAATAATCACCTACGCCCTCGCCCGGAGTCTTCTGCACGATGCAGCTGTTTTGTCGATGCAGCAGCATTCGCTACGGCTACCAGTACCCCTCTTCGACATCCAGCCGGCCCTGAGCCCGAGTCTAGAGTGCTCGCGGCACCACCAGTCAGGCCGAGACAGCAGCATCACGAACTGTTGGACGAGCCCACAGCTCGAGACACTGCCGCTTCGATGAGTCCCCCAGACAAACGCGGAGGAGCAGCTGGTGCCTCCAAGGGGCCGACTCACGTCTTTCGGGGCGGCAGTCCACGCAAAGAACCGCCCCAATCCTCGTCCTCCTCCACCTCATCCGCAGTGCGTAGCAACAATGTCATTGCAGCTCCACCTCGAGCCCAACTCAGCTCATCGCCGAGTCCCGAAAGCCAATCTCGCACGCCAAGCGGCAACGGCCCCTCCATCAACAACAACAGCAACAACAACAGCAACGGTACAGCCACACCCCTCTCCCGGCGCAGCAGCAATGCGCCAAGCACACGGTCGCTCGCGGTCTCGGCACTGTCCTCGACTGAAGCTGGAATGAAGGAAAGAGACACGCGCATAGCAATTCTGGAGCGCGAGCTGGAGCTCATGGAGACCGAGTTCCAGCGGGAGCTCGACAAGCTGTCCCGCAACGAGAGTGAGACTGCTTCGTTCTGGCAGGCCAAGCATAGCGCACTGAATCAGCAGTTCCTGCGGACTGACACTGAGCTGCGTCTGCTCCGGGACGAGATGCGCGCGCGCGAGGCCGAGACCGAAGACCTCACCAGAGGCTGGAGGGACGCGCTGAGGGCAGAGTTGAAGGGCCGGGAAGATGAGATAAGGGGCCTTCAAGCCCAGATTAGGGGCTTAAAGGAGTGGGTCAGCACCAGCACGAGGGCTGACGGCACGACAAGCGACGAGGTATTCGGCTCTGCAATGGCAAACCTGGGAAACAGCCTGCAGAATTGGGTCATTACGTATTTCCGGAAGGTCAGGATTGACTTGTCAAAGGCAGGCGAGACGGCACTGCAAGAGCTCGCCGACCTTGTGCCCATGTACGAAGAGCTGGCACACACTGCGAAGATCCAGCTCCTGCAATCCATCGTGTCCAAGGTCTTGGTGCAAAGGATATTCCGTGCCTACTTCTTTGGTTTGTCACCCGACCAAGAACGACAACTTAGGCACACCGAGAACATGATGGCATCTTACGGTAAGTGGCCGTCAATGTTACTTCTCACCACATAAGTCAGTCGGCCGAGACTTTTTGGGCTTACACGCGTACAGGATCTGACGAGTCCGTCAACCAATGGCGCTCCGTCACCCTGACGATCCTGAGGAAGGAGGCGGTACACAAAATGCAGGTACAGACTGTGCAAACAACCGACGATGTCGTTGCCCACGTAAACAGGGCTGTAGGCTCTCTCACATCGGACAGCGCTGCCAACGCTGACGGCAGCAACGCGGCAGCTAATTCCTCCACGGATGCAAGGGACCAAGCATTACGACAGCTTGTAGGCAACGCCATCGAGCTGTCGCGCCTCCTCGTCGTGCAGAAGGCCGTCTTCGAGGTATGGATGCCCGACATAGTGCCACATCAGCAAATCATGTTTGATCATGCCGCGATGGAGGACATCGGAGGCGAGGACGAAGAGTCGCTCATCCAAAGAGAAATCTTCTGTGTCACCTTTCCCGGCCTCATCAAACAAGGCGACGAGAATGGCAGGCAGCTACAGTTTAGAAACATTATATCGAAGGCCAGGGTGCTCTGTAGCCCGAAATAGACGAGCCTCATCGTGGGCTTGAAAATCATGCCATAATGAGCAGATTCGGCCCGCGGGATATCTGTCTCCGGCAACTCTGCCGGTACTACTCAATTATGCCCACCGCATCAGGGGTTGGGCCAATATCGCACCAGTCGCTTATAGTTTTCCATGGTGACACGGGACTCGACCCAGCACAACTACCCCTGTGTTATCTTGTAGCATTTGGCAGCTGCTACATAACACAAACGTGGCTCGGTGGCATTGTCAACACCAAGGGTGTTTGTCGGGCCCGCCTGAGCACGCAGATGCTCCCGAGAATCGGGCTATGGCGCCAGGATCTTGGTCAATGACCACGTCCGCCAATAATTACCAAAATTCCTCACCGAGGACCCCTCTTTCCGTCCATATTGCGCACACTCCGTCAACTGGTGCTCTTGCTCCTCGTACAGATTGCCGCGAAGACCCGTACGGGTGGACTGGATGGCTCCCAGCCACGCGGGGCCTGACGTGTACTGGCACTGGCCAGAGATCGTCAACTCGGCGAAGAAAGTCAATCATGTGGCTCAGCTAGTCGCCACCGGTGTGACTACCTGAGTTACCGTAAAAGAGAGGAGGACGAGCAAAGGATATCTGATATCGCCAACGGGGAGTCGCGCAGACTCTCCACCCCACACCATGATTGGCCCAAACTGCTGCATATGCAAGCAGCATGAAGCAGCCTTTTAATGGTGTGAGTGGGGGACGACAAGGAGAAGCACGCCTGCTTACTCACGCAGAGCCTCAATTTGTCGGGGTTTCAGCACGACCCACCTGCAGATCGAAGCTCTTCCCCAAGTATGTCTTCCTCGTTCTGCGTGGCACTCCGATGAACAAGGCTGGCAGGCCTGCTGCATATCACATGCAGTAGCTTGTACCTTCCCATAGAAAATTATGCGACAAGGCATCCCACTAGGTTATCCCACCAGGTGGCTTTCCCATAAGCGAGCTGGGCAGGCCATCCATCATCAGGAAGGCAGCCCAACATGATCATGGCTTTCCATCTCACATTGAGGAAAGGAAGTTGTGACTCGGCACGAGTCCTCTCCCAAGAACTCGAGATATGAAAACTGCTTGCAGGCGCTGGGAGCCTCTCCTTCCGGCCTCTGGAAGCAATGCGATGTGCCGGACAGCTCCGGAAACTCGTACCAAGCCGGACCCGGCACCTCAGTGCACCCCTGGACCTACTTCCTGCATGTTATGCAGACCGCTAGAGCTCGACAAAATATTGACGTGGTCCCTGTGCGATTGGTGAAATATGGGAGCATTCAGGCCAACAGCCATACAGATCATGAGCAGTCTTGCGGTGAGACGAACAACAAAAGCCACCAGGGCGCGTATCGAGCTGGATCGGATGCGGCCATGACGCTTCGCAGTCGGAAGTCACTCCCACCTGAGGATGTGGCTGCTCCCCACCTCGCACGGAGGCGGTTCTTGGCTTGACGCACCAGCTAGAGCATGATCGAGGGGACCCACGGCAAATGTGACCAGACTCCCCGGGTAATGGACAGGTAGTCCGACTCTGATGTCTTGGTATCAACAATAATGCGCAAGCATATAAATCCGAGCAAGGCTACTCACGCGATAAAAACAGTCCCTTTGTAGGCGAAGTCCTGCCGGCACCACGGGCCAATCGCCAGGGCGCGGGTGCTGGATGTGGAAGTGAGCAGCTGGATGCGCCAAGGTACCGCACTGGTGGACCTGCTGGCTGCATGTGCAGCAGATGGTGTGCATCACCGTCCACAGGGCTGCTCCGTCCGGTTGGGGTGTGTCAAATGCGGAGTTCCCAAACCCTCATGGTCCAACATGCTTGATCTGGTTCAAGGTGGTCGTCAGCTGGCGGACCGTTTATTGTCTCCCGTCATTTGGAATGTTTGCGTGGTGGAAGAGAGGCCGAGCAAAGGGGCCAGAAGTCAAGCGCCGACCTGCCAAATCGCAAGACATGGCACGACCCAAAGCGAAAATAATCGCGAGGCCGTACAGCGCTCCGGAGTCGTCATCACTTTCCCCTTGGGCTGTCCAACAGTGCTCAAGCGAACGAGTGCTTGCGTCCTTGTTCCACGGTGTTTGGTGGTGCGTATGTGGGCAGCTTGTGAAGCTGGCCGGCAGGGATGGCCCGACGTGGACATCTGTTGCAGCGTGGGAGGGCTGCAGCATCACTAGTCCCTCATCGGAAAAGTGTAGATGTACCCGAGATGGACGATATACATCTGCACGCTCGCTGTTAGTCTTCTCCCCACGAACTCGATGGTGTATATATGCGATCTTACCCCCGTCGAGGTCTTGTGACGGGTTGCAACTCTTCCCTCATCAGCACCAGCGTTTCCCCCTGTTCCTTGCACCACTTGCACACTTGTCGCTGCTTATTTCCAGCCCTGTCGTCAGTCTCATACCAGCAGCCCACCATGCAGAGAGACCGGAGCTCTCACAACGGCAGGGACAGGGACAGGGACCGGGACTATGCGGAATCTTTGGCATCACTCAGCTTGAGTGACTACCATGAAACCTACCCTTCCAATCAACCATACCCAAGTGAATATGACCACACTGTCAGCGACACCTATGGCGGCCAATACTGGGCTCCTCAGACTGGATATCCTCCCGCCCAGTCACCACCGGCGTCTGGTGGTGGTGCAAGCTATGGTGGCACGTACCAAACGAACGCATATGCGTATCCAAGCGCATCTGCCAGCGCCTCCTCAGATTACGTCACAGATTACCCAAGATATGAGTATGACGCCGCGTCTATAGCGAGTAGCTCCACGCCCTCACACTCGGGGAGATCATCGGGTATGTGGAGCGGGGCTCCATCCGTTGGGACTGCGGCATCGTCTGCTCCGTCGACGCGCAGCAACGTTACCGACGTGAACAACACCATCCACCGCCAAGCCCCGCCGAACGAGCGGTACGAGCTGCCATGCGAGTTCAGTAACCTGACGGGTTGCTCGAGTGTGTTCCACGGCGACGAGGAACATGACTGGATTGAACATCATATTGAGGAGCACCTTCGGAGAAAGCTCCCTTCCAAGCTGAGATGCTGTAAGCAGGCCCAATATCGCAGACGAAAAGAGTCGGACGAGGTTTGGTAGCTGAAATACAGTCTACTTCCAGGGTTCTGCGGCGATTTTGAATTCGATGCTAAAGAGAGGTTTAACGGAGACGTCCGCTCCAATTTTACAGCTCGAATGCAACATATTCGGGGCCACATCGTAGATGACGGGTACCGGTTCGAGCAAATGCAAAAGGACGGACATCTCGTCAAGCACCTCCTGAACCAGGGGCTCATCGACAGGAGCACATACGACAGCATTGTCAACCCGGGGACGGTGCCGGGGATACCAGGCAGCCACAGTAGCCACAGCAGCCACGGCAGCCACGGCAGTCACGGCCGTCACAGGAGCCACCGGAGTCACCGTAGCCACCTCCCACAGGTCGAGGAGGATGTTGTCGTCGCATCCAGCAGCAGCAGTGGCAGGCGCCACCGGGACCATGAGCCCAGCTCGCGCTCTCACGGGAGTAGGTCTCGGAGGTCAGGCCCCTGATGCTGCCATGAAGCCGCTTCACCCGCGGAAGGGAGGTCCGTGTGCCCGCCTTCATAATTCTCGTGCGAGCAGGTATCCGACGGGTGTCCAGGACACAGCCACGCGGGCTGGAGACCGCGTCATCGAGCAGGCACGGATCGTACCGGTGGAACCAAAGTCCTCTCTCTCCTGTTCACGATCGCCCGTACACTCTTGTTCCACAGAGGTGTGGGCTTTTCCTGTGGCAGAGAGCCTATACCCTTTTCCCTTTTCCCCTTCATATCTTTTCCAGGCCCTGGTGGTGGGTGATGGGCAACTCTGACGACCGTTGAGGATACGCAGGAACCCGTTGCCCAAACTTTTTGACAGGCGGGCCTGCACCCTTTGTGTAGTCTCTTATTCCTTTCTTCCTTTCTTCCCGGACGGTAAGTCCGAGGTGGCAGTTCGGGCTTGGGTTCTGTATCAGGTGTCACAGCTTCCGGTGTGTCTGACCGGTGTGATGATGGCCCGAGGGAAGGTACTTTTAGTTCCGGGGTCGGCTTTCGGCCCTGGAGGGCAATGGACGAGGAAAGATTTGACGAACGACATGATTTCAACTCTGAGGGAGACTTGGAAATTGAGGACCACGAGAGAAGTTTGATTGCTGAGCGCCAATCATGATGCATACATAAGGACGGGGCCGGTCAGGGACTTGCTCTCAGACGGCATTTGTTTTCTTTCTCGATATTGATTTGATGGGAAATTTTCTAGCCAATCAAATGAACTGAATTATGACTTGACTTTTCTCAGAGGACGTGAGACAGACCACATGATGACTGACCCAAGAACGGCGGGCCAGCAGCGCTGAGTGTCGTCAGCGGGGGGAAAGAGAGAGAGAGAGGGCTAGCTCGCCTCTTATATTTATTTCACTCTCTCCTAGTGGCAAACCCGCAGACCGCCTCGAGAAAAGATGAAATTCTCTCCTCCTGTGCAACTGTGTGCATTATTTTCGTATTGGTCCCAGAAGGAAAAGGCGGAGGAAACAAAAAAGGGGTGGCTGTGTTGAGAGGGTGTCCACGGCGTCCTAGCTTGACTAGCGACAGTCGCCCGACTGGTATGAGGAAACAAAATTAAACCATGTCATTCGCTTGCATTGCAGCCTCTGCCTGCATGGGGCGACCGCGAACCACTCTGGATGCCTTACGCGCACGCGCGCAAGAGGCAGGCGCAGTCGGGGCTTCTCGGCTGGTCTTTCTTCGACAGCGACGCCGCATATGTGTCTTTGCTAATTTGCTCAGTAAGTGGTTCTCTGACGACCATCGACCTGCGCGCGGTGCCGGCGCGGCCAATCGCCTCGAGGCCTCGGGCACGACAGCCTCACCTCTGCGGACCGCCAACGGGTCTGATAATCTCGTGCTACGCTGGGCTTTACGTCGTGGCTTTCTTGTCGAGTTTATTAAGCGTCCTTTTGTGAACGCATAGGTAGACTACATTCTCTCTATTGCACTTACTCATCTTTCGCCCGTCTGCTATCCTACACAGCTGCACGACCTCCGCAGCAGGTAAAAGGTATAGCCTCGGGTAAGCTGGCCCAGGGTCAAGGCTAGGCCACAAGAAATTGTCTCACCAGCGAGATTATTAAAATGGTTCTTCGTATGGGTAACATGCAGGCACACAGGCCGTGACCCTCATCACCGCAGTGTTAGCATGCCCATATAAACAAACCCCCGGCCTATCGTCCGGCTGTGAGTGTTTCCATGTAAGCTTCGCCCTGCTCGCATGGCTCCACAACTTGCAAGAATCGCACGACCGTGACCTCACAACTGGTTGCCCAGGGTTTGTAACTGCTATTAGGCAGAGGGCTTTTAGGCTCGGCCTAGCATTCCATGTCTGTGTCCGGATGCAGTGGCCGCCTCGATATATTGATATCCATGATTTGCTGGGATGTATGAAAGTGGGAATGGGAGTAAATTTGTATCTTAGCCATTCAATTCTGTATTCATTTCTTGATTTTAATTATTTAGTCTATCAATGAGGTGCAGTCAATGGGTCTTGAACCTGCCACATTATGCTCCATGAAATGGTTGCTCTTTGCATTTGATGGCGGAAAACAATCATAGATATAGAATCTGAAAGGCTATCTCACCGGAGGCTGTTCCGCAGAGCCATCCGGACAGGGTCTCAGCTTGGTCCCTTAGCCCTGCTTCGAGCTCCATTTGGGGTCTCTAGCACGTGCCTGGGGCCTGGGTTCAGGGGTCCTCAGGTAGCGAGTGAATCTCACGATACGGTGTGAAGAGTATGTGGTACTGTAAACAGTACGAGAGAAATTGGGGTAAGCGGGTATGTATTGTATAAAACTACTAGGTTATTTTTAAGACTAAATTACTCTTATTAGGGCCCTATAAGTACCCTACTCCTAATATCTAATACTATATAAACCTCCTTTTTATTATAATAAAACCTTAAACTTAAATTATATTTATTAAAGTACTTAATTATTTTAAGGTTTATTACTATTATAATAAAACTTAATTATAATATTAATAAATAAGAAAATTAAATTTTTTATTATATTTTTAAATAATAATAATTAAATACTTTTATTAAGTTTTTTAATAAAAAGTAATTAGTTATAGTAATATTAACTTTATTTAAAACATTTAATTAATTATTAATTTTCTTTTTAAAATTTACTTAATTAAAAAAAATATTTAATACTTTTATTATTATTAAAAGTTTACTTTATTATATGATTTTTTTAATTAAATTAAAAAAAATTAAAGTTTTATTAATTTATTTTTTATTTTTTATTTTTAATAATATTTAAAAGTAATAAATTATTATTATAATATTTTAAATTATTTTTCTTTTTTAAATTACTTTTAATATAAAATAATAAATATAAAAAGAAAATCTTTTTTTTTAATTTTAATAAAAAAAAATATTTTTTTTATTTTTATTTTAATTTTTTTAATATTAAATAATAAATCTTTAATAATTAATTATTAAAATATTTTTAAAATATTTTTTTTTATATATATTTTACTTTTTAAATATTTTTAAATATTTTTTAATATTTTTTAATTTTAATTTACCTTTATTAAATATTAATAAAATATATATAGTTATTACTTTTATTTTATATTTATAAAGTAAAAAAATATTACTTAAAATATAATATTTAATTTTAATTTAAAATAAATTAATTTTTTTATTTTATATAATTTTTTTATTTTATATAATTTTTTTATTTTATATAATTTTTTTAATAAGGTTAAGTTTATTTTATAAAAATATTTAAATATTATTTTAAAAGAATTAAATTTGTTTTTTATTTATACTTTTATAAAACTTTTTAAATATTATTAATATTTATAATTAATTTTAAATACTTTATTTTTAATAAATTTAATCTTTTTTATTATAATTAAAAGTTTATTAATAAGTAAAGTATTTTTTCATTTTATTAAAAAGTTATAAATTTAAATATAAAAAACTTTATATTTTTTTTTTAATTTTAATTTTTTATAAAAAAATAAAGAAATTTTTAATTAATTTTTTTATTTTTATTTTTTAAATTAATAATTAAATAATAATTATTTAAATTAAATAATTTATTAATAATTTTATTTATTAAATTTATTAAATTAATTATTTAATTAATTCTTTTAAAATAATATTAAATAATTTAATATCTAAATATTTAAATATTATTTAAAATTTATTATTTTCCTTTTTTTTTAATTTTTAAGTTTTTTAATTATAAAAGTAAAAAAATATTATTATAATTTTTTAATTTTAGTTTATAGTTTATAATATAATTTATTTTAATAATAAATATATATTAATTTTTATCTTATATAAAATCTTTTATAAGAATTTAAATTAAAAGTTTTTTTATTAAGTTTTTATTTTTTATAAAGAACCTTTTTATTATATTAATTACTAATTAATTATATATATTAACTTAATTTAATTATTAATAAAAAATATAAAAATTCTTTTTATCTTAATTTAAATATTTAAATTACTTTTTAAAAAAATACTTTTTATTTAATAGTAATTTATAAGTTAAATTATAATATATATAAAAAATTATAAAACTTATATTTTATTATCTTAATTTATAAATTACTTATTTAATTTATTTAATAATTAACCTTTTTATATTATTAAAAACTAAATTTTATATTAAATTAATTAAATTCTTAAACTTTATACCCTTTATATAAACTTAAACTTAATTATAAGTTTATTTTTATTTATTTATTATTATATTTAAATATAGTAATATATATATTTATAAGTAAAGTATAATAATATTTATTAATTTATAATATAAACTTATTAAAGCTTTATTTAAAGGCTTTAAGGTTATTAATTAAGTATATAAAAAGTATATTATAATAATTATTAAATATAAAAAACATTTATCTTTAATAAATTATATATAAAGTTTAAATTTATAACTTTATAAACTTATTTTTTATAAATATAAAAGTAATATACTATATTAAATACCTTTATAATTTAATTACTTAAATATTTAATTAATACTTTAAAGTTTTAAATAATTTATATATAGTTATTAATAAAGTTAATTATAATATAATTATTTATATACTAATATTATTTAAAAATAATAATTTTTATTACTTTTACTTATATAAATAACTTATTTTTAAAGCTTTTTTTAAAGTTAAATATAATAAGTAATATATATATAGGTTATACTTTTTAAATTAAATTAAATTATTAAACTAAATTAAGTTAAATTAAAATAACTAACTTTATATAAATAAATATAACTTTTTATTTAAAATAAAAATTATTAATAATAAAAATAATAACTTTTTAAAATATTTATTTATTAATTAATAAACTTAAACTATTAATAATATTATTATTACTTATAAAGTAATATAACCTATAATATTAAAACTTTAATTAAAATAATATAACTTAATTTATTAAAACTTTTAAAGTTTAAACCTTTTTATAAAGATTTTATTATAATAATATTACTTTTAAAAATAAAAATTAAGTATTATAGTTAATATATATTATAGTTTATTAAAATAAGTTATATAAAAAAACTACTTTATTAAGAGGCTTATAATAATTAATTTAAATTTTTATTTTAATTAATTTTTTTATTATAAAATTAAAAAAGTTTTTTAAAATAAAGTAAAAGTAAAAGTTATTATATTTTTTAAAATTATTTTTAATAATATAATTATAATAATACTTTTTTTTATTATAGTAATTTTAATAGTTATTTATAAAGGTATTAAATTAATATAGTAATAATTAATTTAATAATAAGTTTTTTTATAATTAATTTATAATATTATTAAATAATACATTAATAATATTAAAAAGGTATAACCTTTTTTCTTTATATTATTAATGAATATAAATAAAGTTTTATATATTTTTTATTTATTACTTTAAGTATTATATATTATATTTATAATTAAAATTAACTTATTTAATAAAGTATTTAAATTACTTATAAATATACTTTTATTTAATTTAATAAATTAATATAAATTATATTTTTTAATTAAAATTTATATTATTATAATTATTTTTATATTTTATTATAACTAATTTTAAAAAACGAATTTTATAATAAAAAAAGGTTTTTATATATAATATAAATAATAAATATAAAATTAATATTATTAAATATATATTAAATTTAAAAAAGAATTAGTTTATAAATTAAAATAGTATTAAAAGTATTTATATAATAATTTATTAAGTAAATAATATTTATAATAAAAATAAAAATAAACTTTATTATTTTGTTTCAATTTAATAATATAATAATATTAATTATATTATTATTTAACTTTTATAATAATAAAATTAATAATAATATTAAATACTAATAAGTTACCTACCCTAGTAAGTCGCCTACTTTTTTAAATTATAATTATAATAACCTAAATTATAGTACTATATTAATTAAAATTAATTAAAACTAATTAGAAATAAATATATTAAATAATTTTTTATTTTTTTTATATATTTATATATTATACCTAAGTTTTCTATAGTTATTATACCGTTATATAGTTAATTTATAATAAACCACCTTATTAGTATTACTACTTATTTTAATAGTTAACTACTTTCCCTTTTTTTTTAAATTAATTATTTTAGTAGCCTTTTAAGTATTAAATAACTCTTTTAATTATAAATATATTTTTTTAATTAAATAATATTTTAAAAATACTATATTTATATTTTAAAAGGTTTTATTTTTTTAGATTAATAAAGATATTATATAAGTTAATAACTAAATACTTTTTATTAACTAATTAATAATAATTAAAATTAGTATTAAAAAAATTTCTTAATATTAAAAAATTTAATTTTTAATTAAAATTAATTAAAAAACTATTTATATTAAATTATATAGTATTTAAAAAATTTAAGTTATAAATAGTATTAGTAAATTAAGTTAAATTAAAGGTATTTATATTTTAATATTTAACTAAAAACGTATTACTTTTTAATTAAATAAAATAAAGTTTACCCTTTTAAAACCTTTTTTAATAGTTTTTAATATAAAAACCTTTTTATATATAGTATAAAAAGTAAAAAAAAAACTTTATTTTATTAATATATATAATTTAAGTTTTACTATATTAGTTAATTTTTTTACTATAACGTGGTTTACTAATTAGCTATTATTATTACCTTACTATTACTTTTTATTAAATATACTAACTTTAATTAACCCTAATACCCCTATAGTGTAAAAAGGTTAATTATATTTAATACTAATTAGTACTAAATAGTTTTAATTATTTATTTTTAATTAATTTAGTTAATTTAAAGTTGTAATAATATTATAGTACTAATTTAAAAAATTAAGGTTTTAGTAAATAGGTTTATTTTTAGTATAGATTGTATCCCTATTTTTTATATTAGTTTTATATTACTTTACCTATTTAAATATTTAATATACTAAAAATTAATATTTATAATATTAATTTACTTTAAAAAGAAATTTAACTAATAATTTAAATAATTAAGAATTTTAAAAAAAACTAAAAAAAACTTTTAAATATAGCTTAAGTTATTTAAATCTTTAGTATCCCTAAAACTACCTTATTTAATAAGATAAATAACTAACTATATTATAAAAAAATATATATTATATAATATAAACTTAATTTAGTTAAAAAGTATATATTTATTTAATACATATTTAAATAAAATATATAAAAAAATTTAATATAACTTTTTAGTATAAAAGATATAGTTAACTTTTTATTAATATTATAAAATAGTAAATTTATTAATAAAAACTAAGTATAATATTTTATAGATATATAATTAAATTTAAAAATTAGGTTTAATTAACCTTATAATTATTAAAAAACTTTTTATAAAAATTTAAAGGTTATTAGGAACTAATTTTATTTATTTTATAATATAATAATTAAATATAATATTATAAATAATAATTTATATAACTTTAATAAAATTAGTTTTATAATAGATATAATAACTATATTAATAATTATTATATATTTTAATTAATATAGAAAGGTTAAATCTATATAGTTTAAAAACTAAAAATAGGTAATAGTTATTAAATATATTAATATAAAAGGTTAATATATTTTATTATTTATAATTATTTAAAGTATTTATTACTTTATTAATTAAATAATAAAGTTAAGTTTTTTATTAAATTAAATAATTAAACTTATTTTAAATAAATAAATAAATAATAAATTTAATATTTTAATAAATATATAAAGTAATAAATAAAAAGTATATATTAAATACTTATTTTTAATAACTATAAAAACTATATATTAATAAAATTTAAATAATATCATAAAAAGTATAATATTATTTTTATTAGTATATTACTATATTTATTTTATTTATTTTAATTATTAAATATTACATTATTTATATTATTAAAGTATATATATAGTAATAGAATTAACCTTTTTATTTAAATTTTTATTAACTATATTATTAAGGTTAAGTTTTTTTTTATATTTAAAATAACCTATAATAAGGTTTTTATAAAAAAAAATATAAAATTTAAATTTAAAAGAGTTAGGATTTTTTTATAAGACTTAAACTTTATTATTTTTAAATTAAATATTTACCTATAAACTTTAATATAATCCCTTTTTATATTATTATTAAAATAAAAATTATAAATATTCTTTAATACTTATTAAACTATTTAATAATTAAATTTTATTAAAGGTAAAATCTTTAATTATTAAAATAACTTTTTTATATTAATTATTTAAATAATTAAAAAGTTTATAAAAAGTATATAAATAATAATATATTAAATTATTTTTTTAAATAATTAGGTTTATATTTTTAAAAAGGTTAATATTAACCTTATTAAATATTAAAGGATTAAAAAAAGCTGAGTATAGTTTAAAGGAATACTTACTATTAAGAAATCTTAAGTAATAATTAAAAAAAAAAAAGGGAAAGTAATTAATAGGTAAAATAGTTAGTAGTACTAAGGAGGCGGTTTATAGTAGACTAAATAAATAATAATATAGTAACTATAATAAAATTAGGTATAATATAAAAACCTATAAGAAAGATATAAAAGAGTTTAATTATTTAAATTTTAAGTAAATAATAATATATTTTATAATAGTTTATAACAGATTACTAAAATAATTAGTTTAAATAATATAAAATAAGATTAATTTTATATAGTTAAAATACTTTATTTTAATAGAAAAGTTAATTCTTTTATTAAAAGTTATTTATTTTAAATTAGTATTATAATACTATTAATAACTTTAAATTAATTAAATTAATTAAAAATAAGTAATTAAGATTATTTAATATTAATTAGTATTAAATATAATTAACCTTTTTATATTATAGGGGTATTAGGGTTAGCTAAAGTTAGTATATTTAATAAAAAGTAATAGTAAGGTAATAATAACGGCTAATTAGTAAACTACGTTATACCTTTTTAAGTAAATTAAAATAACTAATATTAAATAATTAAAATAGGTAAAATAAATAAAAAGGTATATAAAGAATAATAATCTTTTTTTCCTTATAAAATTTTTTAAATTTTATAAAATAATAACTTTTATAATTATTAAATATTAATAGTTAATAAATACCCTTTTTATATAATATAATATATTTATAAAAATATTTAATTTATATTAAAATAATTTAATTATTAAAAAGGTTACCCTTTATATATTAATTTATAAAATAAACCTTAATTTTTATAACTAATATTAATAACTTAATTTAACTATTTATACTAATTAGTTTAATAACTATTATTTATTACTAATTATTAAGTTATATTAATTTTATTTATTTATATTAATTTATATTAATAATTATTATCTTAAATAAATTAATATTTATTATAAAATCTATTTTATTAAAGTTATAAGTATTATTATTTAAAATTCTATATTTTACTTATATATTTTTAATAAAGTTAAACTATATATTTATTATATTTAAATCTTTATATAAGGCCCTTTAATAGTTATATAGATAATTAATATATATTTTAAAATATAATTCTAATATAATAAATTTTTATATTTAGTTTTTTTTAATAATACTATTATTATAATTATAAAGTAATATATTAGTTATATCTTTTATATTTATAAAAATAAGTAAAAAAATTTAAAAATTTTAATTAAATATATATTAAATAATAACCTTTTTTTTTATTATTAATTTTTTATTATTAAGGTAGGTATTTTTTTATATAGTTTAACCGGATATTTTATTATATAAAGTAATATAAAGGATTTAGGAAATTTTAAATATATATTAAGTATTAAGTTTTAAATTATTTTAAATGGCTTAAAAGGTAACTTTAATATTAACTTCTTTTATTTTAGTTATTTTAAAAAAGTATACAGAAAAATATATAAAAAAGATAAATAGGAGTAGTTAATATAAAAGTAGGCAACTTACTAGGGTAGGTAACTTATTAGTATTTAATATTATAATTAATTTAACTTTAATATTATATAATAAAACTTTTAAATTAAATTTTTCTTTATTATTTTTTTTATTTTTTTAATTAAAATAGTTTTTTAATATTCTTTTACTAATTATCTTAATATAATTTATTTAAAAACCTTTTTAATTTTTTTTAAAATCTCTTATTATTTTTTAACCTTTAAATGTTTTCTTTTTAATAAATATAAAAATATTAAGTATTTTAAAAATCTTAATTCTAAAAAAGTAAATAACTTATAAACTTTATATATATAATTATTATTTTTTAAAAATACCTTTATTTAAATTCTCTTATTTTTAATTATTATTAATAAAATTTCTTTACCTTTATTTTAAACTTTTTATATATTAAATATTATTATAATATTAAACTTTTTATTTAAATTATAAAATAATAATAATATTTTTTTTAAAAATCTTAATAATTTAATTTAAAAATAAATACCTTATAAATTATAAATACTTAAAAATTAACTTTTTTATTTAAATCTTTTATTAAATTTTATTAATTTAATTATATAACTATTATAAATAATTATATATATAAGTTTTATACCTTTTATTTTTATAATTATAATATATTTTTATAAATTTTTAATTTTTAATTTAAATATATAAATTAAAATAATCTCTTTTGTTTTATCTTTTTTTAATTAATATAAAAAAAAATATTTTTTAATTTTATATTAATTAAAATTAAATAAATTATAATTAACTTTAAATTTATATTAATTAAAACTATTTTTATTTTAAATTATAATTATTCTTTTATTTTTATTAATTAATTATTTAATTTTTTTAATTAATTAAAAAATATAATAATAATATCTATTATATTATTTATATTTTTATTATTTAATTTTATATATTTTTTACTATAATCTTTATTTTAATTTAAACTTTTTCTTATTTAATAAATTTATTTATTATAAATTTATTTTTTATAAATAAATTTACTTTAATATTAAATAAAAAATAATAATTAATAATATATTAATATATATTATTAAACTTATAATTTCTATTTAATATATCTTTATTTTTTATTATTTTATTAGTATATAAATAAATAAATGTTAATTTTTAAATTTATTTACTTTTTTTATATATATATATATTTTTAATTAAAAAAAATAAAAACATAATTAATAAATAAATTTTTAAAATAATTTTTTTTATATTAATATAATAGTTTTATAATTTAATATATATATTTAAAAATAGTTTTATTTAACTTATAATTAAAAGTATATACTTAAATATTAATCTTTTAATTTAATTTTAATTTTAAAAAAAATTATTATAATTAATTATTTTTATTTTTTAATTATTAACTTTAAATATTAATTTATTTAAACTATTTTTTTTAAATTAATATAAAAAGCTATATTTATTTTTTATAATTAAAATTATAAGTTATTTTTAATTACTCTTTTTTTATATAATTTAATATTTTTAATATATTTATTTAATTGTTTTTAATTAAATTAAAAAATATATTAAAAAATAAAAGAATTATAATAATATATTTTATTTAATTTTAAATAATATTTATTAAATTTAAATTAATTTATAATAATATTATAAATAAAAATAAAGTAATGAATAAATTTAAAAATAAAAATATAAAATTATTTAAATTATAATAATTTTAAATTTTATTTTTTAATAATAAATTAATAAATTTTAAAATTATATTTTTATAATATTAAAGTAATAATAATAATTATAGTTTTAATAAATAAATTTTATTTTAAATTTTAATTAATTTTAATATTTTTAAAAATAATTTTGTTTTTTTTAGTTTATTTTAAAAGTTTTTTTTTTAATTTTGTTTTTGTTTATTTTATTAATATATATTTAATTATAATTCTTAACTTAATTTAAAAATATAATTATAATAAATTAATTTAAGTTTCTTTTAAATAAATATTAAAAGTATATTATTATTAATTAAAAAAAATATTTTAATTATTTTATTATTAAATATTATTAAATTATATAAAATACTATATTTAATTTTATTAAATAATATAAAATAAAAAAGTTAGGTAATAAAAAGTAAATAATTTAATAATTTAAGTTTTTTAATAATTTTTAAGGTATATATTATTAATTTTTAATAGTTTTATAATTTTAATTTATTAATTTATATAAGTTTCCCTTTTTTTTTAAATTTAATTAGTTTATTTTACTTTATTTAAGTTTAATTTAACTAATTTTAAAGTTTTTAATATTAAAGGAAATACTTTCTTTTTTAGGATTTTAATAGGACCTTTATAAATTTTATAATATAGTGTAAAAAGTATATAGTATTGTAAATAGTGTAAGAGAAATTAGGGTAAGCGGGTGTGTATTATGTAAAACTGCTAGGCTATCTCTGGGGCCGAATTGCTCCCATTAGGGCCCTGTGGGCGCCCCACTCCCAGTACCCGGCACCACACGAGCCTCAATCCAACCCAGGCTTAGATCATGAATATCACTTAGCTATCAACAAACCACCAGCGCGCCATGCGACACCAACTTCTTTGAACGTTTCATAAGGCAGCCAATAGCGCAGCTGGCTTGCTCAACATACCATAACCAAGGCCAATGAGCCGGGTCCTCAGAAGCATCAACAAGATGGCCTCTGCCCACAAGACGAAAGCACCTCCTCTGACACATTTCCTCTGCATCCCTCTGGTGACCGCAACATCCCGGCCCCAGCTGTCTCAGAGCCTCGCGTCCTTCCGAGATGATGTCACTCGGCCGAAAGGCCTTGGGGGGTTCGAGCTCCCCTTCGATGCGGTCCGGCCCGTGGGGACGATGCACCTGACCCTGGGGATGATGTCCTTCCCGAAGGGCGAGGGCTTGGACAAGGCCGTCGAGCTGCTGAAATCGCTCAAGTTGCGCGAAATCCTCTCAACCGTCAAGACGCCAGTGATGCCCGGTGCCGTGGGTGGGGAGGCAGCCCAGGACCAGTCGCAGCTGTTGATCACGCTGAAGGGTCTGCACACCTTCCAGAAGGCCGACAGGGCTACGGTGCTCTTTGCGCCGCCGACCGACCCGGCCGGAGTCCTCCAGGGCTTCTCGGAGAAGATCAAGGCGCTCTTCAAAGACACCGATCTGCTGGCCGCTGATGACCGACCTTTGCTCTTACACGCGACAGTCGTCAACACAATCTACGTCAAGGGGAACAGGAACGGCCACGGCAAGAAGAAGTCGGATCGGACGTTTGTCAACGATGGCCAGGCCATCATGGATCGTTACGAGGACCAGGTCTGGTTGGAGAGTGCGCCTTTGAGGAAGATTGCCATCTGCAGGATGAGTGCCAAACCTATCGAAGAGAACGGGACAGTGGTCGATGCCGCCTACGAAGTCGAGGCTGAGGTTGAATTTTGAAGGAGCATCCCAGCGAGCGCAGTACTACTCTTCACGCGACAGTCAATTTCCCGGACCTGCGATCGTCGTGAGGACATATCAATAGACCAGACATTCAACCACATTTCGCAGAGTGATAGGGCCTCGGACAATCACGCTGGGATAACAACCCTGGGATAAGCACTCTGAGATAATCGCTCTGGGAACAAGGCCATTCGTTGGAACGACCTTGTAGGTTTGACTGCCTGGTGCTTGGGAGCGGGCATTCAACCGGAGTGTGGTACACGCTATATGATCTCTGCATTTTCGGAGACGGCTGTGGTTTTCTACACGGCATTGGAGATAATGCAAGACCATGAGCCCTCTACACTATCCTCGTGGCCGAGGATGTTCCACTTGGAGAGATCTAACCTCAAGCACGCGGAATCGGGGAATGTTTCAGTGTATGGCCAACAAAATCAACTGCATAGTGACCGTCTACTTTTGGACCCGGATGATACATCTGAAGAGGTTTGATGATATATTCCGGGTATTGCTCGCGAGCATGCTCGGCGCTCTATCTGTGGTCTCAGTTTCCTGCACGACTGTCTAGAGGCCGCTGTGGTCTTTTAGCTTACTTAAACCTACATAGACTTCGTATCCTTTGTCGCTTCAGGCCAAATGGGCCCCCAGGACTTGTAATCACTAGCTTGTAACTTTAAAAGACAACTTATCTTGTGGCCGCCCTATAGGATAACCCCGTGTTTCGGGTCCTCCACTCTACGTACAACCCTAATGCTTGGGATTCCGGGAGTCCATATAGTCAAAGTATGGAATCAGTGTTGCAAATGAGACTGTGGTGCGCAAGCACAGCAGCGAGAACAACAGACAAGACAGTAACAAGTACTCATAGCACGGCGCACTAGTGATGTCGCAGGTCCAGTTCGGTAGGATTCATGCTTCTAATGACCGTCTTGGAGGAGTCACAAGACGAGACAAGCTTAGCGGCTGTCCCAAAACGACGCCTTCAAAAGCTGAGTAGGCACAACTACAACCCCCTCCCCCCTATTAATCTTTGAAAAGACTAGAACCTTGTTGAATGCAGGTAGTCTCATAACGGAGAGCCCGCCATGGCTTCTGCTTCACGTAAACTCTGAAATGAAAACATGGTATCCTGAAAAATGCTGTCCAGAGGGAATTGGCTTTGGCCTCTGATGAGACTCAAGCCGATGGGATCGACCTCCAGCCGCGTGGGCGTCCCAGGAACGCGCATCCCTGAAGTCATACCCTGCCGCGGCAAGAGGCTTCCCACCATTGGAGGCGGCTTGTGCCAAGAAGGAGTCCGGTGAAGTGTTGTCTGGTAAGATATCAATCTTCATTGGTCTCGGAATCGCTGTTGAAGAAGACCTTCAACTCCTTCTCGAGCTCGGCGAAATCGACCTTGACAGTCTTTAGAGCATCGGTGATCTTGCTGAGGCAGACCTCCTCATCGGGCTCGTCGGTTCCGTCAAGAGTTTGCTTGTGGCCGTACTGTTGGATGACCTGGCAACTATCTCGAACCTTGTTGAAGCCAAGAGTAGCCGATGATCCCTTCAAAAAGTGGCCAAGGCTGGACAGCTCGGGCAGGTCCTTCTCGGCACTAGCAGAGAGTGGTTGTTAGCTCGATTCCCAGAAAACCCCTCCATGTCAACAAACTTGGAAGAATGGCTTTCGCAATGTTGAAGAGCTGGTTATGCAAATGGGGCGGGGCCGAATCACTCACAGGGCGGTGTCCATTTTCTCGAAGGTCTCCTCAACCTGCTCAAAGAAGTTGAGGACGAGAGGCTTGGAGAACTCGCGCTCGCTCTCGTCCTCGTCCATCTCCAAGATCTGGGAAAATGTGCCCATGTCGACATGGTCGCCAAAGTCTGGCAAAGCCTCCTCGTTCTGCGCGAGTTGTCAGTTGTCAGCTGTCAGTCCAAGACAGCAAAGTGCAGCAGCCAGGTGGATGACTCGGGGCGGATGGGATCCCAGGCTCGGACTACATACCTCGGGCATTTTGACAAGCTCCCCAATGCGCAGCGTACCTGTTGCTACGTTCTTCTCTGTGAAGGGAGGGTGTCCCTAGCTTGTAGAGTAGAGCAACAAATGACAAGGTAGCGAGGGCGAAACCCCGTCAGTTGCTACCAAAATATACGTGGTCAGCCGCAGCGCACAGAAAAAGAACATGTGGGCCCAAGAATGCGGGCCATGAGCAGAAGCGGGCCGGTGTGATGCAAGAGGGGATGGGGCGGGCGCTCAGAGCAGGTCCAGGCAGAGATGCGAAGCAATCCGTCGTGTTCCCAAGCCAATTGCCTTGTAACAAGGGCTTATCAGAGTGGCCAGAACACCCTCCGTCTTTTCATCTGGCTCCCCCTAGTACCGGAAAGGAGTCGCAGGCAGGGCGCCAAGGTGGCCTTGGTGATGGCATTTACAGCAGAGCTTCGGGTGAGAGGGCAGACGTGTGTGGGGGGGGGGGGCACTGAACTCGGAGGGGACAGCAAGAAACATTGGTTGAGAAAGACGAGCGCATAGGATGCCCAGGACTCCATGATGGACGGACATGTCTGTGCTGTGCCAGACTCGACTCACCTATCACTGGCAAGACTATGTGACAAATTGACACGTGGTCCGGACAATGCCGAAGGTCTCACCCAGGGCCGGTGAAATGAGGATATTCAGGACTTCTGGCGCGGGGCAGATCTCGTAGCGACTGTGAGGCCCGGTGGGATTAGCGCTCGAGGTCGGGTGGTGTACGACGAGGTCGACGAGGCTCAGGGCCTTGGTGGCCAGGGTCTCGAGTTCGGCAGCCTACCTGGAGGTACGTACGGTCGTGCTAGACTCTAGATGTTGCAGAGCAATGGACTGGCAGGTGGACTATCCCAGAAACTGCTGGCAGCGGCAGTCCAAGTGACTCAAGATTGGGAGGAGAGTTGTATAGCTGGCCGTCACCGGTGGAGGGATCGGGTGCCTTTCGCTCGGTCATAAGGTTAGCACCAACCGAGAAACGGAAAGGAAATAAAATGTGGGTACCCTGGTAGCCCAGATGTCCCACTCGGTTGAGACTTTGTCGGCCGTGTCGACGTAGGTACCGTGGTGTAGGTAGTCTCTCTAGGATTCTTGGAGGGGCAGAGGGCTGAGAAGAGAAAAGGTTGCGGAGCGAGCACGGCAGAGCACGGCAGAGCAGGGCCAGGGACACGGACAGCCTCGGTGCTGCGATGCGATGCGACAAGCAAGCAAGCAAGCAAAGCAGAGACTGGACACCAGTGGGCCGGCCGTTAAGAGAGGCTGAATGAAATGCGCCAGGGGAATGTGCAATTTTTTTGCTCTCATGCTCCGTCGTGTGGCTAGTGCGAGGGCGAGTGTGGGCGAGAGGAGGAACGGTGTTGGTAGTGCATTGCTGCATTGCGGCCATTCTCAGATTCCTCTGGGTACTTCGCTGCCCAGGTGCCGCTTACAGTCCTGGCGTACCACACGCAGTACACCACACGTCCCGCACTAGAGCAGGCGGATGATGTGACCCTGCTCCACAAAGCATGGCACAGGGTATCGGGGCCAGAGAGGGCAAGACGTCATAGCTTGGGCCCACCTTCCCGTCTAGTCTAGGCAGGGGCATCAAAAAAGTATCGTACCCCATCCCACCAGCCCGCCCAGCCTGGAGCCAGTCCGTCCTGTTAAGTAGCCGACAGTTTCCTCTTCAGCAAACTTCGCCCATCACCGGCAGGGCCTCCATAATGTCATAAATAAAGTCAAGTCGGCACCGCATCACGACCCAGCGCCCCAGCATGCACCCGCCCTCCCCTCCCACCGCAGCCTGTATTGCTGCTCCGGGTCGACCAAGCCATACGAGCCGAGGCGGTGTCGAGTCGACTGGAGTCGAGGCAGGGAGAGACAAAGGGAAACGGAGGGCGATTCGGCCCCAGCCAAGTACAGGTACAACAGAATAAGGATCACACCCAAGGTCGTCCGTCTCTCCCATCGCAACAGCAGACCCTCGTTGATATCCTGCACAGTTTCCGCCCTCGTCCGAGATGGTGTGATCTGTCAGTAGATCAACGAGGCCCGCACATCGCCATGTGCAAATGGAGTCTCGGTGAGCGCATACCCAGCCTGCCCAGCCAGCCAGACGTTTGCCGGCTGTCCCTGTCGTGTGTGCGGCCCCAGGTCTGGAAGCTCCGCCCGAAGCTCGACAGCCTCTGCGAAGAGCGTGCATCTTTTGCCAGACATAAGGCGCATTAATGGCCAATGACTACCACCGATGTGGTCATGATCTGCATCCTCACCATCTTGACTTCATCCGCCCCGACCTCCCCAGAGTACAGGCATCCGAAGCGCCCCGATGCAGCCCACCGCACGACGAGACCGCCCACCACACGGAGGGTCCCCTACACACTGGTCTGGAGGACCCTTTTCAATCCGACAGCCTGCGACCCCACTGTTCCCAGCTTAATGGGCCCTGGTATCACACTGTCCCTGGTACACGGCAATTGACCGAGAACGCCTGGGCTACCCCAGTGCGCTTGTTACTGCTACATTGGGCCGCCTTTCAAAATGACAACGAGTCCAGTCGGTGAGCCGCGGACAAACGCGTGGAAGTCGGTCGGATCATTCTGCCTCTCGGTGCGGTGAGCTGTGTCTCGCCTGCGGCCACGCCGACATTCGATCAACCAAATCGGCATCCTTGATGTGATTAAATAAACTTCAATTCTCAGACGACATACGCCAATGTACTTCAGCCACACCAAATTTCCAGCCCCAGCGAGATGGATGCTACCTCGTGGACAGAAAGAAGACTCTAGCCGACGGGTCTTCTTCTAGCGCCGCTGCCGAAGGATAACGAATTGCCCACAGTCGCCCAGGCAAGGGGACATGGTTGCTGTGGTTTCTCCACCATGTGTCCGCGTAGAAAAGAAGTCAGCGCCCACAGCTTTCTACCCCATTTTGTTTACATCCATCTCGGAGCACTTGTTTTTACGTGATAAAGTTCTTGGCGGCGACAGCAGCTTGGACGGTGCCCCGAGCTTCTTCAAAGCATCGGCCGGAGCATCCCACTGCCAAAGACGTCATGCAGCTCCCGCGTCATACCTTTAGGGTTCCAGGCCTGCATGCAGACAGGCTAAGCCGGCTTGGGTATCCCTGGACTCGGTATTCTGCCATTCGTCCCGGTCTTTTGCAGGGGTTAAAGTACATGGCTACATGCCGGCGAGAACCCTTGCCCAACAAGCAATATCGTCTGTCTAGCTCACGTCTCCAACAACCCCGCGCTTTCGATTGAATGTATCGCATTTCTGAAGAAAAGGGGGCAGAGTTGCTCCCAACGATCCAGTCAGGGCGGACCAAGCCCAGGAAGCGCCTGGAGGCATTCATCAACCATACAATGCTGTAGGTTTCAGTGCGGAGGAACGTCACCGGGGCTGTTTATGACAAGTTCCGGAACAAGCGGCACCTGATAATCGCTTTATATCAGCGGCATGGCTTGTGGCTTACCACCACTCGATTCTGTCATATTCGGCAACGAACTCTCTTCTCGAGCTTCTCCTGCTATTGACCCAGCAAGACGAATCGGATGCTTACAATTGTTGTGGGTCACGCGGTCGCTCTCCGCGCGGCTAATAGTGTCTTTTCGAAGCTCCCACCCCTACGATTCGTCTTGCGGGGTCAAAAGGTCCACAGTTATGGGCGAGCTATGCCTTAATTGCTCCCTTTTTCTGTGGCCTGGGGAAAGGGAGAGGGCCAAATATTGAATCACAGGACCGAATACGGGAGAGCATCTTGAATAAGCCATCGAGAAATCCGTGCGTGAGGAGCCATCTATGAGTCTGTTTACGTGGCTTGGTGTGCAAATCGTCGGTAATAAGTCCCCCTCACCGTTTTTGACAGACGGGGATGTGTTGTGAAGGAAGAAGGCCGCCCAATGTAGAATCATCTCGCCCAGAAAAGTCATGCGCACAAAAGTTGCAGAGTTACACTTCTTCAACAAAAAACAGGTTTTTGACAGATTCTTCAGCCAGTAGTCTTCCCTTGACCCACGGTCTGGCCGAGTCCATATGCAGGCTTTCCGCGAGACCGGTCTGCCTGCCGAACAAGTCTCTACATAGAGGAATCGACGCCCATAGACCACACTATTTCGTACGCCTCTAGGAAGGAAACCGCTGGGCGACTCTGGATGGGGAGGTAGAAGCGATTCCCGGGGGGCGGAACGTGGCTGCTCATTATTACGCAGGGCTCAGGTTACGGGGCTGGGGTCAATCGGGTGTTTCTTGGAGCCAAGGTTGTGTATGTGACCGTGGCAGGGGACTCGGCGGCACCAAGTGCTTGAGTAGGTCCCCAGGCGCCCTACGGCGGGGTTGGGCCCCACGGGCGTGTGGATAAGTCACGCCTTGTGCCGCATTGTGAAAGTGACCGATTGCGTCGTCCTTCGCTGCCCCGTTATCTGCTGACTGGCGCGGCGGCAGTAGCTGGCGATTGAGACGAGTACATGCTTGTACTTGCTCTTTTAAGACCAGGCCACTTTAGACGCAACACTCAGCAACCAGGCAGCGTCTTGCCAGCCGCCTTCCTCGGCTTTAGGGGCGGGCATCCGTTGCTCGGCCAGGATAGTTGTTCCCTCGAAGTGCCTCTCGTGAGGTGTCTCAGGTGCAGATGTCTCTGCCTCGCCATCGGAGCCCTCGCCGTCGGGGTCGTCGTCCTCGTCATTCTCTTCTACAGAGGCCAAGGTCCACCCCAGGATGTTTCCAAACCATGTGCCCGGTCGGGTGTGGCCATTCTTGACGAGCCTCCTCACGTCGGCCTCGTCATCCTGATCAATGTCGCCCTCGAAGCCAATTGCCTCGAGCTTCTCGTCAAGGTTGACGAAATCCGGGCCGGGTGCATAGTCCCCGACCGGACCCTGCGAGGCGAAGTAGCCCTCGATGGAGGCCCTCTCGCCGGGGGTGATCAGCTGGCTACGGCTCCCCGTCCGGCTGGCGTGGAAACTCCCAGTGCGGCTGACCAGCGGCGACTCGTCGCCCTCAAACATACCCATACTTCCCCTCCGGCTGGCGTGCTTGCTCGCGATCGCGTTCTCGCGAGCTATCCTCTCCCTCTCGAACATGTCCGGGTCATTGTCGTCCTCGTCGTCCTCCCGGTCGCCTTGCATGCCCGTCAGGCTGGTCGAGCTCGCCCGCGACACAAGCCATGACTGGCCCTTGGACTCCCTCGTCTCGCTGCTTATCAGCACTCCGGCGCGGAGGAGCCAGTCGCTGTCGGTCCGGCCGCGAACAGACACGGCTTCGTCCTTGTCCTTTCTTGGTCCGCGCCGCTGCCCGCCTGGCGATGTCGTGCCGGACCTGGGCGTCTTACCCCCGGGGGTTATGTGGATGGCGGACTTGCTTTTTGGCAGGGGCGTCGCGGAGCCCTGGCGGGAATGGTGCCGGGTCCTGGAGGTGGCTCGCCTGGGAGAGCGGCTCAGGAGGGAGGGAGTTGTGGGAGCGGACTTGCCCTGGATGTACGAGGTAGAGTAGGTGTGGATGGTCAAGTCGGTAAACATGATCTCAGTGTCGTTGATGGGAAGCTTTGTGGTCAACGGAGCTAGGGAGAGGTGGTTGAGGTTTGTCGAGGAGCGGTTCTTTCGGCGGCCCTGGCTCGAATGCTGGTTATAAGCAGATGCTGCATCCATCTTGACGTGATTTTGGCCTGGGCGGCAGGTCAGGCCAGGTCCTATTTCCGGAGGGGCTCGCGTGTATGGTGTGTGTATGCACGTATTGAACGATCAGGCCTGCAGCAGCCAATTGACTCGCCTGCTTTGCTTGTGGCAGTGACACGCAGAAGGTCGTGTGCAGTGGGAGTCGAGTAGAAAACGGCTGACGTGTGGGCTGATGGGCCTGTGGATTGACTCTTGTGATGTGCCTGTCGTGATTAGCGGTTGGCAGCAGCAACAGGTTGTCGCACCTCCCCGGATTATGAGATGTTCTTGTTTCCGGTTGGGGCACGGGATAGCCAGGAGGGCTAGAAGGTGGGCAGAGGTGGGGTGGGCAAATCTAAACCGCAACCAGGGGTCTGCATTATGTGGCCCGAGGGAGCTAACAAGTAGCCGAACGGGACCGGCCTGTGCCAGTCAGTGTCTCCTCGCCTCAGCCGTGGACCGAGAAAAATTGCCCGTGGTATACCGATCCTTAACACTCTCTTGGGAGAGAGAAAAAAAAAAGACGTATTCAATTTACTAGGTGCTGGGCTGGGTGGGTCATGTCACATCAACCTTGGCCTAGGCCTTGATACACGCAGATTCGAGCACGATGGAATAAAGCAAGCACTGTGCTCTATAGGCAGAGTGTGAATGGTATTGTATGTATGCAATTCGTCTATGCACTGCGTAGCATGCGTACATGTATGTATGTCAGCCAGACTCGGGGAAAAAATTGAAAGGAAGGGGGCCATCTTGCAGCACAGTGCGTGCAGCTGCACGGTACTATCGCACCCAGGCTCATTCGAATTCTCGCAAACGGTCCTGGCATCAGTTCTTCTTTTTACTTTTCTGGTGGCTCTCCACGAGCAAAAGAGTCGGTGTCCAAGCCATCGAGCTTCCAAGGTTCTTGAAGGAACGGCAGTTGGTGCTGGCAAGGGCCTGGTCTCCCGTTGACCTCCAGTAAGATGAGAAATCTTCGCAACATCTGCCACAGAGTCGGCAAGGCCCCGTCAGATATCACGGCAGCATGCTGGGACCCCAGCAAGGATGAGACCCTCGTCAGCTGCGGCCCAAGCGCTCTCGATCAGAAGATCGAGCTCCTGAGAGTGGTCGACGATGCCACCCGTCAGGACCCGGCCTTGCCAATGTGAGTCCGCACAATAGCCATACATCCAGACCGCCGTCGCCTGAACCGCCTACTGACCCCAGTCCAGACTGTGCGAACGGATAGCATCGTGGGATGCGCCAAGCCCGAACCCAGACTTGCCTGTCGACCGCATTGTGAGCCTGCACTACTTTAGTGACACGGCGACAGCATGCCTTGTCCTCGAGGGCGGCGACCTCGTCGCTGTGCAGGAGGGTTTGAGCCCTGGGGATGTCCACATCGAGATCATGGGCTCTATCGATGCCGGCATCACATCTGCAAGATGGTCGCCGGACGAGGAGCTGCTGCTCATCGCCACCAAGGACGGGAACGTGGTCTTCATGAGCCGCAGTTTTGATGGCATCGCCGAGGCAGCCATGACGTCTGCCGATTTGGCAGCGTCCAAGCATGTCAGTGTCGGCTGGGGCAAGAAGGAGACCCAGTTCCAGGGCAGAGGTGCCAAGGCAAAGGCTCTTCGTGACCCTACGATACCAGACAAGATTGACCAGGGAACCCTCAGCAGCAACGATGACGGGCGCACAGTGGTGAGCTGGCGAGGAGACGGCGCATATGTTGCTATCAATACTGTCGAAGCTACGTCAAGAAGGGTCATACGCGTCTACAGCCGAGAGGGCGTCCTCGACAGCGTGAGCGAGCCAGTCGATGGCCTTGAGGGTGCCTTGAGCTGGAGACCGGCCGGAAATCTGCTGGCCGGTATTCAGCGCTTCACTGACCATGTTGATGTTGTCTTCTTCGAGAGGAACGGACTGAGGCATGGTCAATTCACAATACACTCGACTGAGCCTCTTGACGATCCCTCCTTGAACATCAGCCTGGAATGGAACGCAGACTCGACAGTGCTGGCAGTCTCATTTGCCCAAACCGTCCAGCTATGGACTATGGGCAATTATCACTGGTACCTGAAACAAGAGATTCTCCTGAAGTCTCCTTTTTCACACGCATCATGGCACCCAGAGAAGGCTTTGCGCCTCGCACTTGCCGACACAGGTTGCTTAACCCTCCCAAATTCACTGAGAGGCCACTGCTGACTAAGATCAAGACAACATACTTCACACCGAATTTACACTTGTTGTGGCGAGAGGCTCTCTCATGCCACCTAATGATTTCGGGGCGGTTGCCGTCATCGACGGGAAGACGGTGAAAATTACACCATTTCGGACCGCCAACGTGCCTCCACCTATGGCCACGTTCGAGATTCAAGCCAGCCATACGGTCATCGACGTTTCTTTCCCCTCCAATAATGAGACGATGGCTGTGTTGCACCACAATGGTGTTGACTTGTACGAGTGGCAGACGAAGAACGGTCGATCACTGCTTCCACGACTTCTCACTAAATTCGATTCAGAAATGGACGGCTTGATGAGAACAGCCCTTCAAGTATGCTTCGCGTCGAGCTATGAGCCTCGTGTGCTTTACTTCAACGACGGGCTCAACATCTGCCGGCTGAGCTTCAAGTGTGACGCTGGCGATCTCATCATTGACGACCTGACTCCACTTGTTGAGGAGGTGTTCTTCACGCAGACTGCTTCCTTTACGAACGCACCGGACAGTAGGAACCTCGCCGAGGCCTGTGTTCAAGAAAGGTCTGGTAAGCTATTTCGCCTGTCGGAGAAGGACGACGCATTGGGGCCCATGGTTGCCCGTTTCCCCCTTCAGCTCCCGTGGGTTGAGACCTTTGAGGTCGGCGGCGAATTTATCGCTTTTGGCATGTCAAGAAGTGGTCACCTCTACGCAAATTCCGCGCTACTCGTCAAGAATTGTACTTCGTTCCTGGTTACATGCGACCATCTGATATTCACGACAAGCAACCATTTGCTGAAGTTTGTCCATCTGGTCAAGCCGGAAGGTTTGTGCGAGGTAATCCCAGACCTTCAATAGGCTCTATGCTGACTTGGACAGATATCGACCTGCCTGCTGATGACCCAGAGAATGATGAGAGATGCCGAAGCATCGAGAGGGGCGCCAGACTCGTCACAGCCATGCCAACAACTATGAGTGTCGTGCTCCAAATGCCTCGCGGTAACCTGGAAACCATCTACCCTCGGGCCATGGTCCTGGCTGGTATTCGGTCTTTGATCGACGCCAAGGACTACGGAAAGGCTTTCTCGCATTGCAGGACGCAACGAGTGGATATGAACATTCTCTATGACCACAAACCCGACCAGTTTCTATCGAATATTGGCCTGTTCCTGGACCAGCTCGGCGATGTGGCACATATCGATTTGTTCCTGGCATCACTCGGCGAAGACGATGTAACCGAAACGATGTACAAGAACACAAAAACAGCCAAGGAGGCGGCAATGACAGATCTGAACGCGTCGGCTCAAGATGGTCCTACCGCTGGTCATGGGACCTCCAAGGTGAACAGAATATGCGACTCTGTTTTGGACACGCTCCAGGGCCGGAAAGACACAAACCTGCAGAACATTATCACCGCCAACGTCTGCAAGAATCCGCCAGCCCTTGAAGATGGTCTGGTTGTAGTTGCAAAACTGATGCAGGAAGATGAGACGATGGCTGAGAAGGCCGTTGAACACATCTGCTTCTTGCAAGACGTCAACAGGCTTTATGACCATGCGCTGGGACTCTATAATCTAGACCTTGCGCTGCTGGTCGCTCAACGGTCGCAACGAGATCCGCGTGAATACCTGCCATTTATTCAAGATCTTCACCAATTGCCTGAGCTGAGGCGGAAATTTGCTATCGACGATCATCTGGGCCGGCGGGAGAAAGCATTACAACATCTACATGCCCTCAACGTCTTTGACGAAGTCCAGAGCTACACGACGAAATATAAGCTCTACCAGACTGCACTCCGGCTTTATCGGTACGATTCTGAACGGCACAGGATTTTGACAGACCTGTACGCCAATTATCTCGAGTCTCAGTCTAAGAACCGCGAAGCCGGTCTCGCTTATGAATCACTCAACAACTTCGTTCGCGCCACATCCTGCTACCGGGCCGCAGGCGCAACGTGCTGGCGCGAATGTCTCTTCACCGCTCAACAACAGAATCCGCCCATGTCCGGGGACTCCTTCTCTGAGCTCGCCACGACACTGGCCGAAGCCCTCTGGGAGGCAAAAGACTATTCTTCGGCAGCGACGATCCACCTCGAATACCTCGACTCCCTGGAGCAAGCGATCAAGTGCCTATGCAAGGGATATCACTTCGCCGACGCGATGCGCCTGGCTGCGCGCAACAACCGGCCGGACCTCCTCGAGACCGCCGTAGATGCAGGGCTAGCGGACGCACTGTCAAGCTCGACCGAGTTCCTCGCGGACTGCAAGGCGCAGCTGAAGGCGCAGGTGCCGCGGCTGGCGGAGCTGCGGCGCAAGGCCATCGAGGACCCGCTCGCCTTTTACGAGGGCGAGCGGCCGGGGGCGCTGGCGGACCTGCCGGACGACATCTCGGTGGCGGCATCGTCGCGGGCCGCCAGCACCAGCGCGTCGCTGTTCACGCGCTACACGGGCAAGCAGGGCAGCGTCGGCACGCTGGGGTCCAACGTGTCGCGCGCGACGAGCAAGAACCGCCGGCGCGAGGAGAAGAAGCGCGCCCGTGGCCGCAAGGGCACCGTCTACGAGGCAGAGTACCTGGTCAACAGCGTGCGCAGGCTGGTGGAGCGCGTCGAGGGCAGCAAGGGCGAGGCCGAGAGGCTCGTGTTCGGGCTCATGAGGAGGGGCATGGCCGAGCGCGCCAGGGCCGTCGAGGCGCTCATGGACGAGGTCGTCGGCGCGTGCAGGGCTGCCGTGGGCGAGGTCTTTGGGGAGCCCGGGGAGGAGCAGCAGCAGCAGCAGATGCAGGAAGATTCACCAGGGGCGATGGGTGCGGAGGAGTACAGGCCGACCGGGGCCGATGCGGTGCTCCATGCCTCGTTGGACGCCGTCAATGGCCGGCAGCTTGCTCCTGTCATCACGGCGTTTTCGAAGCTGACACTTCTGGGGCAATGATTCTGGATGGGTACGGGATATGCACGGGGGGGGGGGGGGACATAGCATAGCATAGCTGGGTAGAACGAACATATTGTTGCTTGGAGCATCTGGGCGATGTCATTTCCCTCGACCTGTGTAATACCGTCCATATTATGTGGCTTTGCAGTAATGTACATTTATTTCTAATTTTCTTTTTCATACATGATCATGGCAAGGGAGATTCCCCTGTCCCTGGAGGGGCGCCTGTTATGCCCACAGTACCTGATGGACCATCAATCTGCGCAATACCAGATCCAGCCAGTGTGCGATTCCTGTTCCTCGCCATGACCTCCCCAATCTTGACTAGCATGTCCTCGGTCAGTTCGGGCTGGCCGAGGGCCTTCTTCTCCGCCCTGATCTTGGCGTTGAGCTCCTGCACAGGCGTCCGCATCGTCTTGATCGACTTCCTGCGCGCGACCTTCTCAGCCTCCTCGGCCTCCTTGCTGGCGAGGTACTCGTCCGTGTGGCGCGTGCGGAACTTGGAGTAGCGGTTGCGCAGCTCGTCGATGGCCTCGACCGGCATGGGCGGGCGCAGCAGCGTGGGCACGAACGTCTTCTCCTCGACGTCGATGCGCAGCGTGTCGCTCGGGTAGTCCTGGAGAGTCCCCTCCAGCTCATGTTTCTCCGCTTCCTCGAAGGCCTTGGGCCACGGGATGGCGATATTCAGCCCCGGGACGACGCGCTTCCAAGTCTCGCGCCCCGTGGCCTTGTCCTTATAGTAGTCCCGGGCCACGAGCTCGTTGATGACCACATCGCGGATCCGGCCTGACACGGGGTCCTTGAGGGGGTGGACAAGGCGGACTGCCTGGATTGGGGCGCGGAGCTCGGAGGTTTGGGTATAAACCGGCTTTTCTTTTTGCATCTTTGTCATATATTCTGGGACGGTGATATTTTGCTGCGTGGAACACCATGGTCAGTCCGTCGGTTCACCCGTCATAACGTGTGCTGACGGCACCCCATGGGCAAAAGAAGTAAACTCACCATGAGATTCTCTGATTCGAGCGCGACGTACGCGCCTTCCTCGTTGACGTATTTCACGATGCTGATTTTCCCCTTGTCTGGGCCCTCGACGATGGCTACCCGGTCACCTTGCTTGAGGCAGAGGGTCTTGCGGCCGCCCGCCCAACGGCAGGCCAGATCCCTCTGTTTCTCTGGGAGGTTGTCTGCCAAGTTGCGGCGGATACTGACGGAGCCCCAGTAGGCATCGTTGGAGTCCCGCATGGGCGTGTCGCGCTGGGGAATCAGGTTGCCCATCTGCCAATCCTCCCGCCGCCTGCGCGCGGCGTCCTTCAGCGAGCGGTGCGTTTCCTGTGCGCTCCCCATGCGCTGCTTGAACTCTTCTCGCTGTTTCGCCATCTCGCCTATCCTGCTCTGCTTCTTGCTCCGCCGTAAGGCCTGCCGCTCGGCCTGAGCCGTCCGCCGCAGGAGCTTCTGCATCGTGGGTTGGTTCGCGGACGCACGCCAGCTGCTGGGAGGGCTTGTTCTTGCGACGCTGCTCCCCCAATCTGACCAGACCAGGACAGAGCTGTCTGTTCGGCGGGGTCCGAGACTATGAGAGGCAGTTGTTGTCGAGATCCAGCGCTCTGGCTGTCGTCAAATTGGCTGGTGGTCGAGATGGGGTCTAACCTGCGAGGCCGATAGTCTAGATCGTAGCATGGGAATTTTTGAGCTTGGGCCGTTTGGCGGCAGGCAGCTCTATTGGGCAGTCGGTGTCGCTGCAGTTGATCTGTGCAGCCTCTGGCCGGTACCCGAGGCCCCGATGTAACCTCTCCACTGCTCCACTGCTCTTCAATACAATGCTTTAGCAAGAATTCAGACGAATGTATGCATGCATCGTTAAATAGTCTTCCGTCTTGCTGTCAAACAGCATTCATAGAGTTGTCTTCAAAGGATCTCCTGGTGGCCCAGAGCTTCGCACAGGTAGTGAAGAGTGTGTTGCCAGAAAAGCTTGAAATTGTACAGAAACCCACAGATCAATCTAGCGGATACAGGAGTTTCTTCCTGAAGAGGCAATTCCATGAGAGGTCATTCCATGAGATATTATCCCGCAAGAAGTGAATATACTATAGGATGCGCCAGTATAGACCACTCATCGAGGTGGCCTTGTTGGCCCTCACTGGTAGAACAGCCATCCGGGCACACTCTCAATCCCTCGTAGCTTCTTCGACAGGCTGGTGTGCACTCCTAGATCATCGTTCTCACAGACGGCCCATAACCGATTCCCAAGCCCACGACCGTGGTGTTTTGGCTCACGATCAGACTGGGCGCAATCTGAACATGGCTTAGTCCTCGGGGAGGGACTACACCAAGAGAGGCCATGTTCGAAGCACGCTTCTAGAAGGGGCCCGCTGATCGGCACATGCTACGCCGTAGACCGGGATGATGACGACCTCACTTGCGCGCACATCGCTCCTGCGCCTCGGGGTTTGGCTTTCCTGGCCGTCCAAGAGCCCCATGCATGTCAGACGAGAGCCGGCCGAGGTTTCTCACATGATGTCGACTGATGATGTGATGTCCGTCAGGCCGCAATACATATATTTCAGCGGGACCTTGGGCGGTATCTGTGGCCCCTCCGCTGCCGGTGAACGACTCGCCCGTCCGACGTTGTCCCGCCACTGCCGCAGTTTCCCCTTCGTCGCAGAGGGCCCGCGTGGAAGTGGGCAGATGGCGGTGGGCGGTGGTGTTGAGTTGGAGGTGTGAAACGCTTTCTTGCACAGTCCCCAGGCTGCTTGCCAGGAGATGCTTGCGAACTGCAAAAACGTGGAGGTTGGACTTATCAGCGATGCGGCGGGAGGCTGGAGCTCGCCTCGGGACTCAAGGTCCTACCGCCGCATCACCGGCGGAATCGGCTCTGCGCATAGACCTTCCTTGATGGAGGTAGGTGTGTAGTCTGTAGACTGTAGTGTAGGTCTATCTTCTTTTTTTCTTCAGACGGAGGCTACTGGCTGTGTGGCTTCTCACTTTATCGCCCTCCCCCCGCGCCTCAAGCCTTCCCGAAGCCACATGATGACCGTGCTCTTCCCGCTGTCAAGGACGGCACACATGGAAAAAACACATCCGGGGCTGAAGATGAGTTCTGCGCTGGCAGGCTAGGGTCAGCGCTACAAAACTCTACTGGTTTTGGAAGCCAATCTGCAGCCCCAGTCGAGAATTCAAACTTCGACAGCGAGCAGCGGCTGGAAGTCTAGTGACCAGATGGCCAGAATCGCACACACAAGTCCGCGTGGGGGGTCGAATAGTGATGTCGTGTGCGGTGTAGTGTGGTGTATCTGCACGTGTGTGAGAGTGTGAACATGCATGGCTTGTAGTTAGGAAGCACGATAGCAGCACGCGGTCGAACCAACGAACGAACGAACGAACGGCGGGCAGGACGGCGGTCCTTTCTTAGTCAAGCAGCTAGGCTAGACTTCCACAGGGCTGTGTTTGCCGAGAGCTCCACAGCGTTAGACGCGTATACTGCCTGACTGCGTAGCATTGACCGGCGCTGGCGAACGAGGGATGATTGTCAGGCACACGCAAGCTAGGACACTGAACCATTACCATCGCTAGTGCAGGTACTTTGGCCTGATGGCAATCAACCATAGACTACCACGTCAAGTGTGTACCACGCACGGCGGCATTTTGGAGCGCCGGAGCCCGTGTCTCTGGTGTCTGGTATCTCTGGCCACATGTTGGACACGGTTTGAAGCTTGTAAGGATGGGCGGGCTGTTTGCTCATATTACTGCCCCTATAGCTGTCCATGCCTGCTACTGCTGCTGCTGCTGCTGCTGGTTAACCGGGGCCCACCTGCATGCGTGCTGCACTCGATACTCGAACGGTCGGCTTACATCACAGCTAGAAGAGTTCTCCTCAGCGAATGCCATTCGTCCACAAGGGCAGATGCTGGTTTCAAGGAAAAGCAGAGTCATGCCGGTCGTTCTATTCCTCTCGCTAGAAAGAACACTCATCTCCCTCAGCCTGGTTTTGTGGTGGGGTCCTGCACTGGTCTCTGGGTTTCTGCAGGCCATCCATTCCGTCGCGACTTGACTGATCCTTCACCCGAGTGCACACTAGTAAGGACAGCGACAGTGTGTGTGATCTGATCTGCGATCCGAAAGGCAATTCAACCTCGCTGCGCTTTCGCTGCCAGCATCGATCTTCCCCGTTGGCAACCCCTACCCTTCGTCCCAACCTCCCGGTCCAAGACTCCAAACGCATGACTGTCAAAAATTGCCCTATCACACTTGAGACACAGGCCCCAGGGTTCGCCCGACTCTGCCCTGCCTCCCGGCCTCTCTCTCTCTCTACGGTCGCCAGCTCATCTGAACAATCCAGCCTATATGACGTGCACCCGGCAATCCGAGCACAGAGTATTCACTGACACCTCACACTATTGACGGGGTCCACGCCGTTACTCTTGTGCCTGTCGCTTGTGCCTGTGCATGTGCTAATGCTGTGCTGTGCTGTGCTGTGCAGTGCCTTGCCTGCGTTTAACCCACCCCGGCTCAGTAGCCGAGTTTAGTCCCCCTCCAAACATCACTTCACACCAGGCACACTCCATTCATGACTTTTCAACGGCGCATGAAGACGGTGGCTCGACATCCAGACTGTCGACATGAGTCGAGATAAGGACAGGAAGAAAGGATTCTGGAGGACTCTTTTCAGCACAAAGTCTACACCAGTCCGCAACAGCGGTGGCGGTGGTGGTGCCCATTCGGTAAGGATGCCTGCTATTTCACCACGCCTCACTCACTTCACTCCACCCCACCCCGCCTCACCTCATGCGACAGCACTCATCTCATACCACACGCCCATCTACCGTGCAACTCAGCTGCTGACACTTGTGATTGGGACCAGGACAACGAGGACAATGGGGAGGTCAGGGGAGAGAAGCTGAAGTTGCGGCCGCGCAGAGCAAGTGAGGGCGATAACCTGCGCCAGAAGGCCAACCCCTCAAAGTATTTTGAACCCGCCAACGGTGCTCAACCACATGCTCAGTCACGGAATCGGCTCAAACGCCCAGTCTCCGATCCTCCTCCGCCAAAGGGCAAAGGCCGCCAATTATCCAATGGGAATGGGCCGTACAGCCCACCCCATACCCTGACGGAATGGCCACCGTCGGGGTGTGCCAGCGACGAGGAGCTGAACCTCGGCCATGCCATGGAGCTCATATGTCGTGGTGTTCCTGCTCACAGAGGCGTCAAAAGGCCGATACCACACCTCGCCGACCACTTCTTCTCAACATATGCAACCACAGCCGGCAATCGAGGCGACGGCACTGACGGTGTAAATCAGCACGACTCCATGACCCAACTCATGACCATGAGGCTGCAGGGGCCAGGGCCCGCCACCTATCCCTGGGAGACTCTAGAGCAGCCCAGTTTCGCTTTCCACTTTGGCGAACGGCCTGGGACCGTCACATTGAATCAATGGGCCGCGACTGCGAGCGCATTCCCGCCGGCACTCAACATACGCGATTCTGGCGTGCAGCCTCGGGACGTGGATCTGGTTCGGATATTCGGGAGGCTGAAGGATCTGGAGAGTGGCCTGGAGGACGACGACCTCGAGTACATGTACAAAAACCTCTACAGGAAACTTCTGAAGGACCCTGAGCGGGTGCTCAACCCTCACAAGACGCTCGACAAACAGATTACCGATCTCATTCTCGTCCTCTCCCGACCCGATCACTGGATCGATTTCTCAAACCCCAAAAACCACATCATTACCAGATTTATTTTCGACACAGGACACGTGAATCACGACCAATACGTCAAGTTCTTCCATCAGCTACTTCTTAGCATGGAGCTGGACTTGAGGATACATTCCAGGCAACATTCAGAATGGGCCAAGGAGAAGCTCCTGGAGCAGCTCCCTCCTACTATCCGATGGAATCTCGCCCTTTCAAGGAGATGGCGAGACAATGTCAGGATCGAGGCGTATGGGAACACGGCAGATCAAGGTATGAATGAAACCATCTCGACCGGGAAACTTGTCATACACTAACTAGCCTATAGTGAAGTTGCGTTTCAAATTGAAGCGGCGGCAGGTGAAAATGATCAAGCGTTTCGCGCAGATGATGAAGTGGCCCAACCTTGCTGAGACCCTCGCTGCGTTGAGGCAAGGAGACCAGGCCGCAGGCCTCGATGCCGTTAGCTCGCATGCCATGGCCTTCTTCAGTGGCTTGGTGCTTCCCGGGGTGAGAATTGGACACCATTCCTGATATCCCGCCCATCTGCCAATACTGACACTGATTAGCCCACATTTCCCTTCATCATGATGAATGCGTTGATTGATATCGACCCGGACGAAGCCACAGACGACCTAGCTCTACTAATCCACCTCAACCCGAACTGCGGTTTCCAGTACCGCAACAGCTACACATACTGGACCTCGACGTCGATCGTCGGCAAGGTCCTTGGCCCAACCTGCCACGAAGTTGCCGGCTGGGTCGGGCCCGCTAGGCCAACTCCGCACCTCAAGCGCTCTCAAATCGCGCGAATACGCTCCCGCAGGCCCCGGCAGCGCCTCAAGGTGGACGATGTGACGTCCATGTCCGAACGATCCGACCCGCTGGGCCCACCTACCGAGGTGTTCCCAGTCAAGGAGTACGAGCTGGTAGCCCCCGAAATCGACGACATAGTCGACACGGTGCGCATCGAGCTGTTTACCCTGAAACCCTGCGCGGATAGGGCAGGGGAGCCAGGACCGAAGTGGTTTGACGCCGCGATCCAATTCGCCATCGACGGTGTCTCTTGGCCGCTGAGGCTGACTTACGACGTGAGCTTCATCTACGCCTGGCCATGCACGGAAGGGCCACACCCCTTGTTTTTCGACTACGCACACCAGACCGTCAAGGTCGACGAGATTATCGAGATCCGCGACTGGGCAGGACTGTACGGGCCAAAGAGCAGGGCGAGGCTGGACGGTAATGGTTTTGATAATGGCTCGCGCAGTGAGTCGGAGTCGCCGGCCGGAGAGGGCTCGTCGAAGGGCGTTGCCACGGCGAACGGCCACACCAACGGGAACGGCTATGACAGGGACTTCGATGATGAGAAGGTCTTGGTGATTGAGGCTTTTGGTGTGCCTGACAATGAGGTTCTCGCGAGGGCCTGGTGTGCTCACTGGGGCATGAGCGCGGTCGTAGCGGTTATTGGAAAGACCTGGTGAGTGAAACAAACACCTCCCGACCACGCAGGTGATGGCGTGGAGTGCTGACAATTATGGTACAGCATGGCATGTGCCATCCGGGAGGCCTATGCAGCGGCGGTAACAGTTCTCATCTTAGTGGATGACCAGGCCACGGATTATGACGACTGATAACCAGCAAACTAGAAGACTGGATACTCGAAGCGGAGGGTCTCACGATCCCTCAACGTACCTAAGCAGCTGAACGACTTAATGATGCATGTGACGAGCAATCAGGATACGGGGTATATACGGGGCACTTTTACCTGATATGGGGATTTTCTATCAACGCATGATCCCTTTCATTCAGGAAGGAGGGAAAATTGGTAACTGGATTGGATCTAGACGGCGCTGCCCAATACCCCAAACGGAATGGAAATGTTGAATGGTGGAGTTTTTCGGTCTCTTCGGGTTGCACAATCCTCTCAAACATGGCATTTGATGTGCTATAGGCAAATGGGGGAAGAGGCACAAAGAATGCCGTGGTTCTTATATGTATCATACACACATAGGTACAGCCACTTGGAAGTTCCAAGATATGTGCAGATGCTGAGCAATACAGAAAGGCAACAAGAAAGGCCTTCTATTCACGGAGCTTATCCTTAACATTTTGCTAATGATCCTCATTATATGATATGTTTTCTCACATAATGTCCTTCCTAGAAAAAGGGACACTGGGTAATGCAGTCTCTATGCTAATACTTGTGGCCAAAAAAGACTGTAGACTACGTATCTATAGGAGCAACTTTGTTCGATGCCCCCAGTTTTCTGCCAGCTGCGTGCCTAGGTAGTCTGCAGCGACACTAAGAGGACCTTCGGGGGCTGCGCTAAGAACAACGCCGTTATGATGCAACTGAAAAGCAAGCCCACTCTGTACAGTGCTGTACCTGCAGACAATCTGACTCTCCACAACCTCGAGGCCACGCTCACCACCTTGAACAGCATGGTTCCGACGACACCGACCGCCTCCTCATAGCTCTTCCCTCAACGATCAACAACACACCCTCGATAATGGCGTCCCTTCTCTTCGTCATTTTCGCGGTCGAGCTGGCCGTGGCCGTCGTGAACAGCATCGGCGCGGCGACCATTAACGACCTGGTGAGGCGCTGATGTCCTGCCCGGCCCCCATCCCCCCATCCCCCCTTCCCCTGCGAAGCCGATGGTGGCGACAACAACGAGAGTCCGTGAATCTGGTTTGGCTGACCTGTTACTCCTTCCCCGTAGCTATGGAAGCTCTACGTCGCGACCCCGCTGGGCACCTCGAAGCAGATCCGCGACCAGCGCGAGCTCCAGCAGTCCTATATGAAGGTGCGGCGTGATCTGAACGCCACGAGCAGCCAGGATGAGTTCGCCAAGTGGGCGAAGCTGCGGCGGCAGCATGACAAGATGCTGGAGGAGCTGGAGAAAATGAGTGCGTCTCTCCCACCTGCAACCCTCGTGCCGTCCGCGCCGGCCACACACACAATTACACATACAGAATCTTCACCCGGTCATGGGACAGGCGGTGGCATTAGTCGGCGAGAAGCGAAGCTAACAGAACATTCCCAAACGCACAGAGACCGGCATCGACGGCTCCAAGGCCGCCTTCGACAAGACAGTCACGACGGCCCGCTGGCTCGGCACCTCGGGCCTGCGCTACTTCCTCCCGTTCTGGTACGCGAAGTCGCCCATGTTCTGGCTGCCGCACGGCTGGTTCCCCTACTATGCCGAGTGGATCATCTCCTTCCCCCGGGCGCCCATGGGCAGCGTCAGCGTCGCATCGTGGCAGCTCGCCTGCACAGGCGTGATTACAATAGTGGTGGACGCGATCACGGCGCTCGTCGGCCTCGTAGTCGCCGGGAAGCAAGGGGCACAACAGGGAAAGAACATGGAAGAACCCGTGAAGGCTTCTGCGTCGCCTGCGGGCGATGCGAGGTCACAAGGAGAGGACAGCAAGAAGGAATTATGATTTAAGACTTAGTTCTCTGGGATACTGCTGTGCTACGACCTTGGGAACGATACTCGATATTCTAGTTCTAGGTATGGAGATTGTGTATGTCTCTCACAATTTTGACGCAGAGTTCTTCATAGCCGGAGCTGAGACTCTGCAACACGAAGTGAGATGACTCTTGGCAGAGTACTTGGGCTTGCTCTGGGCAACACTTTGACTCTGACAACCACTGAGGAAAAAGATTGCTAAAGCTTCGAAAGTGCCCATATCCGGAGAGTGAATGACCTCCGCGCGAGTGCTGCTGGTCGGATGAGCCACGCATTGCAGCAGCGTCGACCTACCGTGATGCTCGTTCGCCTTCATAATAGAGTTTGGAAACTCAGGAGGGATTGCGCCAGACACATGTTGTGTTCTTCGGAGCATACATATCAGCTCATATGAGGAAGAGACCGTGAAAAGTAGGTTCTGGTGCATAGGATAGACTATGCGGTTGGGTTGTGAAGGACGAAGATACTGCTCGATGAATTTTTGCGCCTCTCAAGTTTTGTAAGCTTTCGGGAGGCCCCACTATCGGAGCTACCTAGGTTAGCGCCATTTCACTGATCCCCTTGCTGTCAAGATCGGCACACGCACCCCGGTTCATTAACAGCCTTGTCCACTGGGATACAACTCTGGGTGGCCGTCATGAACACCTGTACTTCCCTTCTTTACAACATAGCGCTCGTTCAGCAACAGCAGTAGCAGCCATGGCGATATCATGGGGGACGTGAGTAACTACCTGTCTTCTAGACGCCGCTTCTCAATATGATTTACTTTTACAAGCTAAAAGTAGACTGACACACTCTCCAGGATCAAGTCCCTCGTCATCTTCTTCGGGCCCATGCTCGTCCCTAGGGCGATTACATGGTTCAACTCTGCGCGCGCCGCCCAGCGCAACCCAAAGCAGCCCGTCCGGCCGCTGCCCTCGCGCACGCTGGTCGCCGTCATCCTCCTCGCCGTGGCAGCGGCCCTCTTCTCCATCAGCACGCTGCCGTTCCTGGCGCCCGAGAACGTCTTCACCGTGACGCGCTCGAACCCGACCTCGTCCAGCAACCTGATCCTCTCGCGCCTGTCGACGCTGCGGCCCCTGACGCCGAGGGACAACGTCCTGCACGACAAGTTCGAGTCGCGCGCCTCCAAGCTGCTCTACTTCAAGTACGGCCCGGACGCCCTCCTCGGCTGCCCCTTCTGCAACTCCAACGACCCGACCACCTACCTGCTATACGCCGCCCCGGCCGTCGCCACGACCCACCTGCTCAACGCCCTGCTCCTCGGCGCCGCCACCTCGGCCGCGCTGACGGGCAAGGCGGGCGCCCAGTGGCGCGTGCCGGCCACCTACGCGGCGGTCGCCGCCGCCGCCGTGGACGCGTACCTCCTCGGCAGCTGGGACCACGTGGCGGGCAACGAGAAGGCGCGGGTGCTGGGCGAGATATCCTTCTTCTACTGGCGGTCGCGTGCGCTGCGCCACCTGGCGCTGGCGGGCCTGGACCTGGTCGTCGCGGGCGCGCTGTACCTGAGCGGCACACACCGCATGTTCCTGGTGGCGCAGACCGTGTCCGAGAGGGTCGGCGCCGTCTCGGCAGGGCTGGCCAAGACTCGCAATCAGCTGCACGCCGCCGGGGTCATCAAGAACACCACCACTAGGGATGGGGAGCTCAGGGCCGCCGAGGCGAGGTACTGGGCGCACGAGGTCATCATCATGTCTGAGGCCATGGAGAGCGAGGAGGTCGTCGGGAGCATGCGGGACGCTGTCGAGAACAAGCGGATCGACCTGGACAACATAGGGCAGGTTGCCGATAGTTATGCCCGCGATGTGTTGCACCAGGCCATGACGTGATTGGTTTATTCAGATTCCAGACGAAAAGAAATGTCACGATAAGTCACCGCGCGAATCGTATTTTCGATCGTCATAAATGTGATCGTCGCATGGACTGTATTTGGCGGCCCTGCGGATGTCTTTCGAGGGTCATTGTCTAAATCCGTCCTTACATCTTACTCTGCTGTGTCCACAAACACCAACGGAATGCCATTAGAATACCTGCATTTCCAAAGTCTCTAGGAGCCGTAATGCACCATCTATCCCTTCCCACCATCTGGCTTGGTTACAGTTGTCCCTGTCCCCGTACTGCTTGACACGCTCCCTTTCCTCGAATTGGAGCCTAGGGTCTCGATCGGCCGGCCCTCTTCCACGCTACGCTCGAGGAAGCCAGCCCAGAGGTCCGCCAGAGACTCCTTCCCGGACGTCGGTGCATTTTCGGAAAAGAACTCGGTACTGAGGGATGGTGTGCTGGGTGTGCGGTGGAAGGGCGAGGCTGGGAGGCGGAGCGTGCTGTGCGAGGCGCCGGGGCGGGCGAGGCCTGCTTGTTCTTTCTGCTCCTCGGTCCAGGCGAGATAGCCCGCGATGACTTGCAAGATCTGGAACCTCTTTGGGTCTGACCGGTCGAGCGAGAGGAATTGCAGGAAGTAATTGGTGATAATTTGCCTTTGAGGTGTTAGCATAGGATACTCGGGGATGTGGTAATGTGATAAGGAGCTCCTTACCTGTCCACCTGTTCGTCTGGCTTCGTTTTCTTTAGATACCGCAGGGCTTTTGTGAGGTGGTCGTTGAGTATAATGCCCTCATGCCTCAGCTTGCCGATTAGCAAGTTCTTCTCCCTGACCTCTTTCTCGAACGGAGCTGTTCTTTCCAGCTCTTTTGTGAGTCTTTCTTTGGTCTCCTCGGCCTCTGCTACCTTCATATCGGCCTCTTCGACCCGCTTCTTCATTTCTTGGAGTTGCTCCTCCGAGGACTCTACAAGATCTCGAAGCTCTTTTCTCCTTGCTTCTTGAATTTCTTGCAGAGCTCTTTGCAACCCGTCAATGGTTTGCAGAGAGCTATCCCTTTCTTCCGCAGCCCTCTCGTACGCCTCCCTCACGGCGGACAGCTGTTCTTCAAGGTCCGTCGTCTTTTCCGTGAGGCTCTCCCTCACCTGCCGCTCTTCCATGGCAATGACTTCCCATTCGCCCATAGCGCTGCTTGTAGACTCCAGCTCACTCCTGAAGTGCTGCACCTGCCTCGCCATGTCATCTTTCTCTTTCAGCCAATTCTGCTGCGACAAGTTATTCCGGCTCCTCAGCGTCGCCAGCTCGCGATTTGACTCCTGTAGCTCATCCGTAAGCCTAGCTATTTCCTCCTCATGTGATGAGTCGCCATTCTGAAGTTCCTCATTTTGCGCCTCGAGTTCCTCGATACGCTGATTTGCTTCTTCCAGCTCTGCCCTGTCTCTCTTTAGGCGATCGCCAAGTGTTTGCTTGATCTTCTCGACCCTCCCCAATAGCGTTTGGTACTGCTCCTCGGCTTGATCCTTCGCAGACTCGCTTTCTTCGAGGTTTGTTCTCAATTTACCAACTTCGGACGTGTGGGATTCCTGTATCGTCTCGAGCTGCTTTCGGAGCTGTTCTACCTCCTTGCGGAGCGCCTCTCGCTCTTCCGACATTGCCTCTAGCTTTGCGCTTGTGTCGTTGGTGGATGCCGCGTACGTCGAACGGGGGTCGGAGGAGACAGGATAGCCGTTCCCAGATGGCGCTCGAACATGTCCGTTCCCTTGCGTGTCGGGGGCCGTCGCAGAGGTCGACGGGGGCTTTTGGCTCTCCTTTCTGGTATCACTACTCTCCGTCTGTCATATATACATGTCAGAACCAGGGATTCACGTTGCAAAGGAGCCACCACAGCCTTGTGGGAGAGCGACCCTTGTTCAGGATACCGCGGTCCAGGCCTATGAGCTATGTGTCCAGGACTTCGGGTCCGCAAAGCGAGAGTGGGTCTGGGCTCTCTGGGTCGTGCTTCTCAGGCTTACCACCGGGGTGTCTGGCTCTTCGTCGGCTGACAAGTCTCTGTTGCTGTCACGAGGACTGGGCTCAGCAGTGCCAGCGCCATCGTTGGCGCTGTCGGCGGTGCTGGTGTCGAGCGGTTTCTTGGGCTTGTTCTTCTTGTTCTTCTTCTTTTTGGAGCCGGCGGCAGCTTGGCCCTGAGTTGCTGCAATCGCATCTTGTGGGGCCGCCGAAGACATGATATCAATTGGGATGCATGCGTCTCAAACGGAAGGGCATTGGGTCGATTGCTTCAAGGTGCCGGTCGAGTTGCGGGTGCTTGTTGCCAGGTTCCATATCCACCCGGACAGGCCTGGCCCCAGGACGTCTTAGCGAGCGGATAGCGGAAACGGTGGCTCCTTACTGGGTGCTAGAGCTCATTGGCCAGGGTTGTCGGATGAGTGGGCGCCTTGCCCGACCCTGGGTGGGTAGATAGCTCTGCATCTCGGTGCAGGAATTTTTGATGATTTTCTTCTCTTCTCTCCTCACATATTTCCACCTTCGCTTTCCCAGAACTCAACGTTGTCTACACACGTGAGCTCTGTCGCATTCCATGAATGTTGCGAAGCAGATTGAGATTCGCACTTATATAATCCTGATGACTGTCCGAGATGATACATCTCCAGTGGACTCTTCAGGTTCGCTGGCGCGAGATATAATAATTGAAATTTGTAGCATCTGCAGTCCTAATATGCAGTGACAATTTGCTAGGCCAACATGACTTCGACGTCCTACGCCTTTGTCCTCCGTGTCTTTCTAGGCGTCTCTGCTACCGCAGCCGCCTTCTGGGGCGTCTTTGCGGGTCTTCCTCTGCCTCTGGTGGCCTTCTTAGCCGGTGTTGCCTCCACCTCGCCCTTTGGCTCCTCAACAGTGCTCTCCTCGGCATTCTCAGCAGGAGCAGCCTCGGTCTCAGCTTCAGCTGGCGGCGCCTCGATCGCCTTGGGTGCCTCTTCTGGCTCCGCGATGGCCTTCGCCTCGGTTGCAGACTTGAGTTCCGGTGCGTTAAACTCGTAACCCAGCGCCTCAAGCTTCTTCGCTCTAGCAGCTCGCTTCTTGTTCTCGCGATTGATGCTCCTCTCCCACTGCTTCTCAATCTTCGGTCGCTCCATCTCCTTGCCTTGCATCTTGTTCCACGGTATAGACTAGGAACAAAGGTTAGCTAAGTTGGCGACCCAGCATTTAGTAAAGTGGACTTACCTTGAACCTCTTGTTCGAACCCTTGAAGAGATCTTTACGGACTTGTGCCTTGGGAATGACACTGCACTTGAGAATATGTCCAAAAAGCAGATAATTCTGCGCAAACATTAGTACTCAACCCCAGCATCAAGGAGGTCAGATATGACTTACGTCCATGGTCTTGGCCACAATCTCAGCAGTGCTAGCCTCTTCAAACTCCACGAAGGCGAAATGTTTCGCCTTGCCGGTCTTCTTGTTTCTGGAGACTCTCAAGTTGCGTATGCCACCAAATTGGGAGAAGTAATTCTTCATCTCGTGCTCGTAGAAACCATGGGGCAGACGACCAATGTAGATCACCCCAGTCTCCTCCTTGGTTTTCAAGGAAGCCTTGAGGGCCTTCTGCTCCTTCTTCTCCTTCTTGGTAAGCTCCTTGGAGACGTCAGGAATTATGCCCACATCTTGCCCTTGCTCAAAGGTGATCACCCCAGAAGCCTGCTCATCCTCATCTCCACTGTCCACAGTCATGACAAGAGCCTTAGTCTGTTCGTCAATCTCCTCATCAGAGAAGGCTTGCTCCTCAGCAGCGGCCGAGGCATCATTCTGCGCCTCTTGGACGATCTGCTCAGCCTTCTTCTCGGCCTTCTTGGCGGATTTTGCAGGCGTTGCCTTGGCCGGAGTTGCCTGGGCCGGAGTTGCCTTGGCTGGTGTTGCCTTGGCCGGCGTCTTCTTCGGGGTTTTCTGCTGTTTGGCCTTGGGCTTAGGGGCAGGAGTCTCATCAACCACCTCGGTGACGGACTTTGGAGTCTCCTTGGCGGCAGACTTTGGCGTCGCTTTCCCAGCAGCCTTCGGGGTCTCTTTGACGGCAGACTTGGGGGCAGACTTTGACGCAGACTTGGGAGCAGACTTTGGCGTCGACTTGGCGGCAGGCTTAGGTGTCTCCTTGACAGCAGACTCTGGCACTGTCTTGCTGTCCGAGTTTGAGGTCTCCTTGACAGAGGATTTTGGAGTGACCTTGCTGGCGGGCTTTGGGGTCTCCGCGGGGACAGGTTGAGGAGTCTCCTTGGGTTTGGCAGGGGTCTTCTCCTTCTTGGGCTTTGGCGTCGGCTTCTCGGCTACCTCTGGAGCTACTTCGTCCGTGTCCTTCTTCTTTGCTGGAGTCTTTGCCTTCTTCGCCTTGGGCGCCGGGGTCGATATCTCAGCTTCAGTCGGGGTGTCCGCGACGTCCTTGGTCTTGGCCGGTGTCTTCACGGACTTTTGCTTTTTCGTGGCAGTGGGAGAGCCATCCTCAGTTGCTATGAGTTCTTTAGCACAGATTTCTGACCTATCAAGAGGTGGACCTGGTTCTTACCCTTTCGCTTCGAGGACTTGGGGGTTTTGGCAACCTTGGGCTTCGGTGTCTCCTCGACTGCGGCCGCCTCTGCAGACGTAGTAGCTTTTCTCTAGTTAGCGGAATTGAAAGTCTCGGGATTGTGGTTTATTTTGTGCATACCCTTTGACCTTCTAGGTCTCAATTCTACCGGCATGCTGGGCAAACTTTCGTGTACTTAATGTCTTGTTTGACAGTCGTACATTAAAGACAGAGCTTGGGTTGCTGGGCAGTCGTTTTTTCCTCTTCTCCTCGGTCCGGGTAACTTTTTCTTAAATTCTGCCGGGCGGTGGATAGCTAGAACCCGCTAGCGACAGACCCTTGACAGTGCCACGGTGCCTGGAGCAGCCGATTCAATTCAACCCGGATGAGGCGACGTGTTTAGCAGCGAATTGACTTGGCCAGCTCGTTCCTTCACCACCCTTCTACGCTCAACCTGTCCTTAATCACAAAACCGATCCGCCCCATTCTACCCGCAGCTGCCCAGTCTCTCATTCAGTTCCCTCAACTCCACAATCATCTACAATGGCCGACCAAGTCTCTGAAGCTCTGGAGGTGCCCCGGGAGTTCGTCAAGGACGGAGTCCAGTTCAGTAAGTGGCCTCCTGTTGCGCTGCAGGTGCGCCGTCCTGTCCAGACGGTCGATGCTAATGCTTGACACTTTTAGTGACGAGGTGCCAAAAGCCTGATCAGAAGGAATTCCTCAAGGTACGCTTTTCTCGGCACTCTGAATGTCTGACAGCTGGCTAACACATGGTTGTGCAGATCTCTCAAGCAGTTGGCGTCGGCTGTGAGTAATCCCATGAACCGCGAGATGTCGCCCCTTCACTCGACTATTCTGTGTCGCACAATCACCGCGACTGCACCCGAAGATTGCCGACATCCAAACTGCCCGTCGAACTCGACCGCGGTCCCTCCTGCCACATTTGCATGCTGACTTCGTGGGATGCAGTCTTGATCATGGGCTTTGTTGGTTATATCGTGAAGCTGATACACATTCCCCTCAAGTAAGAGATCCCCACAGTATTCATGGCTCCTTCTGGGCTCCCTCAGGGACGACTGGCACTTGTGAGATAGTGTCAGGCGAGTGCCAGGAGCTCAAGGTCACAGATACGAGACCGCCCCAAATATCTACCTTGGAAATGGCAAGGATGAATGGAAATCACTAACGAATCCCCATTACAGCAACATTCTCGTTGGCGGCGCATAGATATCGACATTGAAGAAGGGCACCTAGGAGTGGTGGATGAGAGGGCATACCGGGGCGGAAGATGTGCGGCAGTTGTAAATACTGCGAATGACAGCACATGGGCCACTTTCAAGACCCTGGCAAATATCAGGGCAGGAAGCGTGACGGGACGGCAAGAGTCTGACCAAGAAAACTTCATATACCATATCAGAGCTGTTATGCAGGTGGACAGCATGACGGGTAATCAATTCATTCATGTCCACGAACAGGAGGCACAACTGTGATGCTTTGCGGCGATGACCCGACAGCTTCGAAACTGATTGTCCCTGTCTGTCCAATGTGAATTGTTCCAAAGTGCTGATGGACCCTCGCGAATTTCCATTCGTTGCCAAAGTGTTGCCTGAGTGTCTACATCAGCGTCCGCCATTGAAGCCGTCCATGTCTTACGTAAGGGCTCCGAATCAACTCGTTTGGGGAAGTTACCTGAGCCGCAGCGGAGGACAAGACTCACATGAAATTCATGCATCCCACCAACCGCACCCAAAAATTACACGGCGAGTATTCGAGCCAGCAACAGGGACAATTGATCAAATATTTGATTCAATGACAAGCGGTCATGATAGCAAAGTGTCTTATCGAGTAGCCCCCTGCTAATCACCTTCTGGAAAATCAGCCCCTAGTTGTGAGATGGTCTAGGATGTGAGTGGATGAATACCCATGAGGAGTCGCCTTGCTGACTTTGCGAAAGCTACACCAGTCGTGAACCTAAGTTCTAGGTCTCAGGAAGGAACATGTCCAGGGCTGTCAACAAGTCAGTCGCTGAAGCTCTGAGCAGTGGTGATCCGACGGCAGCATACGAGGCGATTTCCAAGGCCTTGACCGAACACGAAGACCAACATGGCAAACTATTAGAAATTGAAATCCTGGGAAAGAGCCATCCACTTGAACCAGGAACGTTTCTGTTGCAGGACGGAAACGCTATAGCGATTTCCAAATATGGTCTCGTCCAAGCCTTCTTCGTTGCTCGGAAAATCCTTCAGCGCCACATCAGCGCTGAAAGCACTCTGTCGCCTGGCAGACTCCTAGCCGTCACGAGCGTGGTGCTTCTGATGGACCCGGAGCATCTGACGGCCGCGAACGCTCGCAAGAAGCTGGCAACTTCGGCAGGAGCCACTTCTGAGCCACTTCTGCTGGAAACCATCAAGAAGGACAGGTTCTTCATTGACAGCCTACTCGTCAGCCGTCTTTTTAGACACACAAAATCACCGACACTATGGAGCCATCGACGGTGGCTCGTCGAGACGGAAGCATGTCACGGCGTGCAGCATAGCGTCGCTGAGAGCCTGGAGAGGGTGGTCATGGTAGCTGGTCAAAGACATGCTAGGAATTACTATGCTTGGTGCCACGCCCGCTGGTTGACTGGGCATGTACCGGAGGTTCAGGGAGGCCAGGATGGCCATGAGCTGAGGGAATTGCTGGCACTGACGAAAGGTTGGTGCTTCCGCAACCATACCGATATCTCCGGCTGGTCATATCTGGGCTTCTTACTCGAGAAGATCGACGGCCCGGAAGCCTCATCTGTCTTTGAAGAGACCACGAGGCTCGCGGTCTCGTTGCAGTGGGCCAACGAGTCGACATGGGTCTTCCTACGGACGATTGCAGCATCGGCATCCATGGGAGAGAATGAGGCCACTCTCTTTCAGGACACTAGGGTCGCTTTGCTGCAAAAGACTGGGGACTCAGAAGGGGCACGCCCGCTTGAGAAGGCTCAAATCTGGTTCGAGGCAAATCGGCACCGCTCTTGATTCGGATCCTGGGCGCCCGTTTACGGCGGGACGTTGAAGAGTCAGTGGTGCGTGAGATTATAAGACATCTCGCTTGTGGAGAGAGCCTAGAATCACGGCACAAAGTACAAAGATGCAGAAGACCTAGATGCGGCTGAGCGTTGGTAATAGTGGCCTGTTGGCTTGCAATGGGGGTCCGGCCGGAATCTGCAGCTCGTTTGGTTCACAACTGCATTTCGGTTGGTACTAGGGCAGATGGAGAGAGAGGCGCTCATTTCGTGCAATGAATACACGACCTGGACAGAGTCAAGTCGCACAGCAAGCTGTAGCGTTCGTATCGAGGTCGATCTACGCAGCACGACTACAGCCAGGCAAAGCGTCTAGATCTGACGGGCATGTGGTGGTGTGAGGTGGTAAGCTTACAACATCGAATCCGGCGAGGAGGGCAGTCTCGTGATAGGATTTGTGCTATTGCTGCTGTGGAGCTCACCATCGTCTTGACATCTGACATGGCATGCCGACCCCTGACCCCGTCTGTGCCCATTTTGGATGCACGCTTGGCTCTGGGCGAGCCTGGTCCGTGGATGGTCGAGGCTTGGGCCCAATCCATGACCGATTCGGGTTATCGAAATTGGGGTTTCCTCCGTGTCGCGCCCGAAGTTGCCGCTGTCGTCCTGCAGAAACTGCATAATTCACCGAGGGGCGGGTTGTGCAGGGAATATGACAAGTTTGCCAAAGCCCGAATTAGAGTTCTCGTGTTTATCTTCTGTCATGAGCGACCTGACACTGCCTGGAATGTGCCGTGCTGTTGCGAAAAAAGATCGGGCTCCTTGATCTGATCTTTCGAGGATCTGCGATGCCCACTCGGTGCATCTTTCGTCAGGGTCAGTGCCAAGGTCCAATTAAACATGCAGTGTCGAAGTTGCACCCAGGCACAGCAGGCCGCCTGGCCGTGAGCCAAAGGTGAGCCAAATGTTTCGATCTGCAGCCCGGACCAAAAACACCACACGCACTATCAACAGCTGGGCGCGCACCAGTACAGAAATGGGCAAGCACAAACGTCGGCGTTAATTGCCAGGGGACGATCGAGTCTGTCCCCCAATGCTCACAGGCCCGTCCAGAGCTTGCCCCTGGCTAGTCAATTCCTTTTGGGCCTGCTTGGACACGCTGCTAAGCCGTCTTGGGCGGGTATCGAACAAGCAGAGACAGGGTGGATAATGATGGGATGTGAGTGGATCTGGGGTTAAAGCGGCATATCGAGCTGTACTACGGCACCAAAAGTGCAAGCTTGTGTTGCATCCACCAAGCACTCACTGCCAGATCACTTTCCTTTTCTGTCCTGAGGCGCGTTCACCTCCTCTCTCAAGCTCCTCTTGCCATTTTTCCTTATCCTTCCTGGACTGGGGCGCTCCTGTCCATTTTCCTTTCCTCACTCGCTTGCCCCCTCGACTTCTCTCGAGGCCAACGTCGATTTTCCCTCTCCAGCACGTCGAATTGTTCCTCATTTGGCGCGGCATCTTCATTGATTCTGCTTGCAATTTTTCGTGGTTTGCATCTCATTTGCATTGTCCGGTAGCGTCCTTTGTCGAGGAGCGATCGAAATCAGCCACTACGTTCCAGTCACGATAACTATCTCTATCTCAGTCAGCATTTGGGAAACGGTCCAGCTTGTTTTTCCCCACCTCACTCAACCTTTGCACTCCGTCTCGTGTCCCATCCGAGGCCAGTGGAAGTTTTGGGGGATGCTGGAGCTGCTCTCGCCAACAGCCCATAATATCTAATACCTAATCCGGTCAAGAAGAGCCCGAGTCTGGTACTCTCGACCAAGGATTCACTGAGGGCTTCACTGTTCTCGGTCATCCAGCCAACCATCGACTCTGCTCGGCCCTGTCGACTCGCCGCCTTCGGGCTCACGTTCGTCTGGACTCGAATTGCAATTTGAGATGCGTTGATCAGAAGGGAATCAGTCCAATTGTGTCATCATGCGTTGCACCGCTCTTTGGACAATTTTTGCCACGTCTGCTATTGCTTTCTATCCTTTTATTCCGTCATACAGAGAGGGTGACGAACCAACCACATACAAGCTCTCACAGAGGACCTCTGCTCGGAATGGAGGGCTATCAACGGACAACGCAGCTCGCGAAGCCCGGCGCCTGAGTCATAAGTATGTCTCCTCAAAGGCATCCCGCACATCACCCAGCCCGGAAAATCTGGTCGCCAGAGACAACAAGTACACTGTTGCTACGGCGGCAACGCCTTCTGGGACAAACAGTGTTGGGATTGACCAAGACGGCACCGACTTCTCATACTTTATCGAGGCAAGCCTGGGGTCGAGCGGCGAATCCTTGTACATGCTTTGCGATACTGGAGCTGGTACCACATGGGTGATGGGCTCAGACTGCGACTCGAAGGCCTGCACTATGCACTCAACCTGGGCGCCCTCGGACTCGACCACGTCAAAAGCCATTGGCGACGGCTTTTCGCTCAATTATGGCACAGGGTCGGTCAAAGGAGCATTGACGGAAGACTCGATGTCGATTGCGTCCGTGAAAGTCACCATGACGCTTGGCGTGGCCAACACAACCTCCGATGACTTCACCAGCTTTGCCTTTGACGGTATATTGGGCTTGTCGATGAACAAAGGCGCATCTGACAACTTCATGGGGAGCGTCAAAGAGGACAAGCTCCTCAAATCCAACGTGTTTAGTGTGGCTCTCGATAGAGCCGAGGACGGCCCAAACACTGGGGAACTCACGTTTGGTGGTGTTGACTCCAGCAAGTTCACAGGGGACATTACTTACACGTCCGTCAACGCCGCAGCCAACGGAGACTGGGCAATTGCGATGGATAACATTGGCTATGATGGCAACAAGGCCGGTGTCACCGGGAGACTCGCTTACATCGACACGGGAACAACCTATGCTTTTGGCCCCCCGAAGGATGTTGCGGCTCTTCACAAGGTCATCCCGGGTGCTAGCAGCTCTGATGGGGTGACTTTCACTGCGCCTTGCGATAGTGACAAATCCGTCACTGTTACATTCTCCGGTGTTGATCAGAAGATTTCGGCTAAAGATTGGCTGTCGGAACCGTCCAGCAGTGGTGTCTGCACGAGCAATATCTTTGGCCGCGAAGTTGTGAGCGGCGCATGGTTTCTTGGGGCTGTATATTTGAAGAACGTGTATGCTGTCTTCGATATCGACGAGACACGGATTGGTGCGTTTTTTTTATAGCCATTTTTCCTGATCAAACACGAATGTGCATGTACTAACTCATCACCAGGCTTTGCATCCAGGCCCGTGACTACGTCAACTTCGAAATCAAAATCAAGCACAAGCACAAGCACAAGCAGTACAGACTCAACGGCCACTCCAAATCCGTCTGCAAGCAGCACAACAGGTCTAGCAGCCGGCATGGGTGGACACGAAACTTCGCCAGGAGCAACCGCTGCGGCGGAGACAGGTGGTGCCACGACCACGTCTGCGGCGTCATCGCCCAGGAATCATTTAACATCCGGAACATACACGTCACTACTGTTTATTGTTGGCGTCGTTGCTCTAATGGCACAACAGTGATGAAGTGGGGAGATGCAAGCAAGCAAGAGCCTCAAACCAAGTGATACCAGGGGAGCGCCAGTGAACGGAGGGGAGGAGATGTTCGCCGTAGCGATTTCTTCTGATGAGAAGCAAATAGCCTCATTGCAAAAGGAGGCATGATGATATCGGTTTCGTAGCAAGATACCCCCGAACCCTCGACCGGAAGGTATGAGGGTCCGTAAAAGAGGGCCTGAAATTGGGCCGGGCACTTCATACATACATGCATACATAGCACATTGTAATGTGTATATTACGAATATACGCGAAGTAATAATTCAATTCAGAATCGCAGCCCCTATCCATTACCTTATAGACGTGATGTCCGTAGCTTTCGCTGTGGAAGATTCCTGCTGCATCATGACGTGGTTGCTCTGTAGAAGTTATTTTAACAGGAAGTATGACGCAGGAGGCCATACTATAAGAGACTTTCCCATTAGGAAGGTTCTTTATTATGTATGAGTACCCTAGAGCAGTTTATCCCACAGCAGGTGATCCCACAGGGGGAGTCGGAACCCCTGGGGGCTCGGCTTATTAGCCCCACGGCCCTATTCTGAGCTCCATTCGGGGTCGGACCTGGGTTCAGGGGACGGGCCACAGGCCGGATCGGTAGTCGAATAGACCCCTGACCCATCGAATGCATATGTGTACTGCGCACTGCATCTGACGTCTGACATTGACTTGAAAGAAAGACAACAAACAGCCATTCCTGCAAAACAGGTCCGTCTGAGCCGGCAAACACCCTCCTTCATTGTACTTTCGTCGACGCAGTCAGTAGGCTGAAGATAAACCGAGAGATCCGAAGCCCCCTTCCCAACAATGAGCTCGCGATAAGCTCCAACAAACGATGGCCGAGGCCAGATCGCAACACCATGCCGGCAGCGCCGAAGCAGCGAGCACCCGCGACCCAGAAGCCGAGGCCCTGCTGTTCGACGACGACGCAGGGTCCTCAGAAGGGGACGAGGACATTGGGAAGCAGCAACAACAAGACACGACAGCAGCCGGCGCTGCAAATGGGTCAACAAGGCTGGCAGGCGCCGCTGCCGCCGCCCCGGCGCACGGCGCGATGAGGCCGCCCTCGTCGCCAGGAACGCCCACACCACCATCGGGCCAACGAACACCGCGCACGCCCCAGCGAGTCCGCTTCGACCCGAACCCCACGATCCTCCATGGCCGGACGCCCAATGGCACGGCCGACAGCTTCGACAGCCCGCGGCGCGGCTCGTCGTCGTCGGACCAGCGCGACAGCTTCGACGACCTCGACTTCGACATCGGCGGCGGCGGCGACGACGCGGACGGGCAGCACCGGCGGCCGCTGCTGACGGGCATCGAGGCGCCGAGCGTGGCGCTGGCCAATGGGCCCTGGGGCGGCGAGCACGACGACGCCGACAGCTGGGCCGAGAGCGAGCGGCAGCGGCCCAAGTCCGGGCTGCGGTCGGCCTTCATGAACATGGCCAACAGCATCATCGGCGCGGGCATCATCGGGCAGCCGTACGCGTTCAAGCAGGCCGGGCTGCTGTCGGGCGTGGTCCTGCTGGTGGGGCTCACCATCGTCGTCGACTGGACCATCTGCCTGATCGTCGTCAACAGCAAGCTCAGCGGCGCCAACAGCTTCCAGGGCACCGTCGAGCACTGCTTCGGGAGGAGCGGCCTGATCGCCATCAGCCTCGCGCAGTGGCTCTTTGCGTTTGGCGGCATGGTGGCGTTCGGGGTCATCGTGGGCGACACAATACCGCACGTGCTGCAGGCCGTCTGGCCCGGTCTTAGCGACATGCCGGTGCTTGGGATACTGGCGGATAGAAAGGCTGTTATTGTGATATTCATACTTGGGGTCAGCTACCCGTTGACATTGTATAGAGACATCGCGAAGGTGAGGCCCCCCCTCTGTGTCTCTCCTGCCCTCCCAGCCATCTCAGAATATCTTTACACACATTCATATATCCAGACACATGCTAACAGTTGAGAAAGCTTGCAAAAGCCAGCACACTTGCCTTGATCAGCATGATGGTTATTCTACTTACTGTTCTAATCCAGGGCTTTTTTGTGCCCTCAGAAGACCGTGGGTCCTTCAGCACGCCGCTCCTCACGGTGAACTCGGGGATACTCCCAGCAATAGGGGTAATATCTTTTGGTATGTCTCTGGTCCTCCTCCTTGCTTGCGTCGGGCTGCCCTGGTTCTGACTACCTACGAAGCCTTTGTCTGCCACCACAACTCCCTACTCATCTACGGCTCCCTCAAGACGCCCACCATCGACCGCTTCAGCCGCGTCACGCACTTCTCCACCGGAGTGTCGATGCTGGCGTGCATGATCATGGCCCTCGCCGGCTTTATCACCTTTGGTGACAAGACACTAGGCAACATCCTCAACAACTTCCCCGCCGACAACACCATGGTCAACGTGGCGCGCCTGTGCCTTGGCCTCAACATGCTCACCACACTGCCCCTCGAGGCCTTTGTTTGCCGCGAGGTGATGCTCAACTACTACTTCCCCGGGGAGCCGTTCAACATGCATCTCCACCTCATCTTCAGCACGAGCCTGGTCATCAGCGCCACTGTGCTGAGCGTCATGACCTGCGATCTGGGCTCCGTGTTCGAGCTCGTCGGCGCCACGAGCGCGTGCGCCATGGCTTACATACTCCCGCCGCTCTGTTACATAAAGCTGTCGTCGAGGTCGTGGAAGACGTATGTCGCCGTCGCTGTCGTGATTTTCGGCTGCGCTGTCATGGTCATAAGTACTCTCCAGGCGGTGGCCAAAATAATCAAAGGTGCGTTCGCCCTGTACTTCCCTGCCGCTCCTGTTACGTCTTCTTTTACTCGACTTGGAACTAATATCTTGCGAGCCACCAGGCGAAGGAGGTGTTGCCCAATGTATGTAAAGACATCGCGCCGCTGCATAAGATATCTACATCCGCTCGCCGCGGGACTGGCCTCATAGATCTTAGACGAAAGTGGACCACTACAAGTAGGTTGCACTAGGCCAAGGCACCAGACCGGGCAGCACAGCGGGAATCCGCTGTTACCAATAGAAAGTTGGGTTTTTACGAGATATCGGGCCCCAAAAGCCCGAGTGACTGACTGCCCTCAGCCTTGCGGGCGCGCGGTGATAACACCAGCTGCAGCTCAGCAGGTGACGACGCCCACAGGTTACACGGCGTGGGGTGAACAGGGTCGTTCGGATGATGAACTTCAGGAAGTGAGTTACTCAAGAGTGCAAGACAGACGGGGGGATGGGGGAAGGTGGGGAGGGGCTTATGGGGCCACCGTATGCCCAGTCAGCCCACGTCCTTGGGAGCCTGACGGTACAGGAGCGGGCGGTCAGCTGGCGTGGGAGGCGGACTCTGTCCTCGCGGGTGTGACCTTGTTGTCTCTGCGCTCCTTCTCTCCCTCAGCTGCCAGGGCAGTCGCTGTCTTGGTAGTGAGCAGGGACGTCTTCTTGGTGGAAGCCTGTACCCCCAACTCCGAATTGTAGCCCCATGCGCGTCGGCGCGAAGCCGAACACGTACAAGGTGCTTGCTAGGTTATCTAACATAGTATTCGGGACTGACAAGACTGTGGATGGAGATGGGCCCCGAAGCGTGCATGAAGTGTAATCACCACTAGCAAGTAGTCTTAAGTAGTGCAGCCTCGACTTTTCGGGTGCGGCGGGTATATATGCAGCCTCAACTGGATTACCATTTCCTACCCTACCACAGGCCAGCCTGCATGGCTCTAGAGAGCGCGCGGGGGGGTCGGAGGGTCGGAAGGGGGGTATCACGGATTGCCTTGAATCAGATAACGGATCCCAAGACCAGATCTGATCAGATCAGGTCGTTACCACCCGGCCCCAGTCTCTTAACGCCATCCTATATAAGCCCCGCCTTTTGCCGTTGCTTCAAGTTCTGGTAACGGAATAGTAGCTTCACCCTTTAGCCAGAAACAACAACCCTTCAAGGTCTACGACATCGCCCAACACAGAGAAACTCCCGTTGTACACAACAGCAACCAAAGAGACAGCATCAGCCCAACATGCACGGAACTGCCTGCCCAAAGTGCGGAGCCTCATCTGACGGCTCTTCCAAGAGCTGCGGAAGCTGTGGCGCTGTCCGTCTCCTGTTCCCCCACGTCTTGTCTGATGTGCTGACCGGCTTGCCCGCCCGCAGACCTGCCCTCAGTAGATTCATGACATGATATATATGCAATGCTGTTCGAGTTGACTGAGATTGTTTCTTCTGGAGCAGTATCGGTGGTACGATGGCTTGAGAATCTTGTCTCTTGCAAAGGAGGAAGTGGGCTGCGCGTAGGGTCGTTGTCGAAGACATATCTACATACCTCGAGTCAATATAGTGCCTTTTACCACTGTCTGCGTTTCCGAGAATTAGGATGCTGCTGATCTGCCATGTCTCAGCTAATCTCAGGGTCCTACAGATTCCGGCCCTGTGTGAGTCTCCCTTGGCGGGGACTAAACATCCTCATATCTAGCCCCTCCCCCAACAATACCACATAGCATTTTTTTATCTCCGTATTGATGTTGCCGGCTTAAACCGTTTTGAGCCCGTTTGACCCTGTAGAAGTGGAAGAGAGCATTGGCCATGTAAACAGTTACACAAGCATTGTTGCAGGACTCGGGAATCAGACTATTTCAAAGAAGCAGGTCAAAACAACTCTGTGGTATCAATGCGTGCAATACAAATCAAGTATGACAAGGCGTGGCAAGGCAAGGCAAGGCAAGGCAAGGCAAGGCAAGGCTCGTGGTAGTTAGAGACAGGTTAACTAGTATTGTACACAAGATGCGTCCACTAATCGCAATGAGGATCTGTATCACGAAAAGCAGGCTACCTAAAAGAACCGGGCAGCCATCTCCCCAGAAGTTGGAAAAAATGAGGCGACACGACAACGCAGGCAGCCCGTTAAATTATCAAGGAAAAAAAAGTCGAAAAGAGATATAAGGAAACGACCACACAACCCCGGAGGATTCCGGTGACCCGAGAGGACTGTACGCAAGCAGACTCGTCTCCCCCCTTCCCCCGGCCCATTCCTCCCAAGTCCTAAGAGGTATCGAGTGTTTGGTTGGAAAAAGGGAGTGAAATAGCGGATGATGGAGAGATATTTACGACGAGAGCTCAGCCGTGGCGGATCCCCCGGTACGTCAGTTCGTGCCCACCTTACACACAACACGCAGTTGTCCTTGTCTCTGATTTCTGTGATCCTTTCGCACGCACAAGACACCACTCGCAAACCCCCGTTGCCCGTCCAGACCACGCCGTTGTCAGATGCGGGCCAAAAGACACCGCTGTTTCCTGTTCCGAAGTATACGAGCGATTAAACCCCCGCCGTGTATTGCCCCGACCAGAGAGGACACGCCGGTCCGATGAAGATAGGTATGCGGTGATATGAGGCGTGCACGATGACCACGGCCGATTGGTATTAACGCCAGCCGAAAAATAAAAGAGAGACGTCACCCCGGAGACTCTTTTGCCATCTCGACATGTTCCTGATCACTGTCTGTAGATCAAGCCCAAGTGGCTCACGAACCAAGTCATCGACAAGATTCGAGGGACTGTAGGCTAGTCGTAGGAATGCCGATGAAGGGTCACATCACCGGAGCAGCCTGGTCGAAAGGAGCCGTAGAAGACACAGCAAGTGCGGGTCCCTTACAGGACCAGGCACTTGTGCTTCTTGCTGCCACCTTTCCGCTGCAGAAGTGCAGCACGTGTGGCATGCTCGAACACCTCTCGGACACCCTCGTTGGTCTTGGCTGAGCACTCGAGATACTTGTAGGCACCAATCTTCTTGCGGACCTCCTCACCCTGTTTGAATGCATGTTAGCGATCCATACATAGCCAAGACAGTCACATAAGCCAGGCTTGATGCCGCGAGACTGTCACATGGGCAGCAAACTTACCTCCTCAGGGCTGACAGGCTTCTGGCTTGTCTTGCGGAGCTCTTCAATGGTCTTGTTGTCGTAACGCAGATCCTTCTTGCAACCAACGAGGATGATGGGAAGGCCTTGGCAGAAATGAAGAACCTCGGAAATCCACTGCAAGAGGCATCAGTATCAGTAGCTGACTCACAGGCTGTCCGAACACGAGACAATGGGGGGTGGTAAGGGCCTTACCTTCTCCTGCACGTTGTCCAAAGAGTCGGGTGAGTCAACAGCAAAGCAGATCAGGATAACGTGAGAGTCGGGGTATGACAGTGGTCGGAGACGGTCGTAATCTTCCTGGCCAGCAGTATCCCATAGTGCCAGCTCAACGTGCTTGCCATCAACCTCGACATCGGCGACGTAGTTCTCGAAAACGGTGGGGACGTAGACCTAGTAGAATTAGATACGCGCTTGTGATGCTAGATGACATTGTGTATGGTGTGCACAGCGGGATGTGGAGGACGGTGTGTGCGGGCGGGAGCAGTCGTGGGAATCAGATGGCTTGGTGTTGGGTGGTTGTTGTTGACTTTTGCAAGATAGGCGGCCTCGCGACAGGGGAGGGTGAATGGGGGAGATGACGAATTCGGGATCGACGCGGCAAAAACGGCGTGTCTCTTACCTCGGGGAAGGTACCCTTGGAGAAAACACTGGGATTGAGGTCAGCACGGCGAGGGACAACAGAGATGGGGAGGCGTTGAAGGTTGTTGATGGGTAGATGGGCGGTGGCAGATGAAGCAGGCGATAGATAGGCATGGCAGATAGCAGCAGGTCGCAGCAGCAGTAGCAGCTGGAGGAGGGAGTGGCTACTCACATCAACAGACATGTTTTTCCACAAGCACCATCGCCGACAATGACGAGCTTTCGGCGAAGTTCGGCCATTTTTGAGGATGTGATTTGGGCGTTGAAGGGTTGCGGTTATGGGGGAGGATTTGCAGGCTGGTGAGAAGCAGGCGATGGGTGAAGTCAAAGATGGACGGGAGGAGGAAGAACGGCGTGACAGTGTGTTTCTCAATGGATGGAGAAAGAGGCAGTGGAAGTAGAGGTCGGTCGTTCCAAGGTTTGGGTTGGGGTGGCAGGGGCCAAGCGACAGCGAGGAGTGGGGCTCTGGCTGGCCGTGAATAAAGGGGTTATGATGGCAGTAAGAGATTACATTGCCTACCTGCCTACCGTCAGGTCAGGCCAGGCCAGGCCAGGCCGCCTGGGGAGGGCGGGCCTAGGGCCTGCACTGCCTTCCATCTGCCCTGTTCTGTCCTATCCTGCCTGTCCTGCCTGCCCTGCCCTTGCCTTACCCGGACTGGCTCATCTACTGACATGCTCGCTCTACCTACGGAGTACTCTGCTGTGCTCTGTGTGCTCTTCTGTGCTGTGCTGTGCCCCGCTCTGCTGTGCTGTGCCCTGCTGGCTGCTGGGCTCTGCCTCGAGTTTATTTGCTTGAGGCAGCCTGGGTGCCGGCCCCAAGTTGACCAGAAAATCAATCAATCAATCAATCAACTTAAACTCTGGGCCACCTTGGTTTCAGCTGGCATCGACATGCTCTTGACTGAGCCTGATTCGCACGCACATTCATTCGCACGACCCATCCTTAACCGTCTCCAAGCATCTTCTTTGAGTGCTCCCACACGCAATCGCAATCCCTAAATCTCCCTCATTCCTTGCTTTTTGCTTCTTTCAGCACACTTGTCACAGCCACGAGACATCATCACTGGACTTTTATGAGCCGCTGGACGCAATGATACGAAAAGTTTAGAGCAGGGAGGAGTGTGGGGAGGCAGCCAAACAAGCGACCGCGTAACAAACGGCACAGGTAGACTACAGTACATCTAATTCACGGTCAGACTCGCTCGTGCTAGGAGGAATTCAGGTAATGTTCCGTTCCCCGTACCCTGTACCTATCATCATGTCAGCCCTACCTAGTCTACTGGGTAGGCATCTTGGTTTCTAGCCCGCAAGATACAGACAGAAGAATTTGATTCTTTTGATAGGCACTCGATATCACTGATGATGACAGTCTGACGACCTCACCTCCTCGCTGGACCAACGGACGAATATCCTGCAGCAGTTCAACCCTAATGCCGGATTCGGTGCAGTCTGGGGGGGGGGCGCCCCGGAAAGCACGCACCGTATCGTATTTGAGTCGTATAAGCAGTAATGGGACTCTGGTACTGATAGGAGATAACAGCCCGCCCCGTACCTCCGTCGTTGGGCCTCCTCCCAAGGTCTGCCCTGTCAATCTTGCATCCAACTACCTGCTTCCTTGGTAAGGACGGGTATTGCCCAGCGCGACGTTGAGGACGGGAGTACTATGTTACATGGCAAAGTAAGGTAAGCACAGGCTGCGTGGTGGCTGCATAGTCTACGGGTCTGGACCTTCACATGCGTCCAGGGGAGGGGTCTCCAGTGGCAACCCGTGGGACATGCGACACTCTCCCTCCGTGTGGCCGCCACGAACGCGTCCCTTGCTGGCTGACAACAGCGGAATACTCAGCCCGGACTGCCTTTGTGTGTGGCCGGCTGCCGAGCCTGATGACTGCTCAGGGTGCAGCAGTGAAGCGGTTCGCTAGGGTTCGGCTTTCCTTTGTTGCTTCTGGCAACCAAAGTCCTACACAGGTACATGCCACCACACGGACATGTAGGACTTCCCCGGAATCCGGGACACGTGTAGTGCTAGTCTTGGCTAACGTCCGGACATAGTTCGTCATTTGCAGCATTCAGTAGACTACATAGTCTTATGTGTTTAACAAGTAATACTGGTAGGTTACTATAGTTCTTATATTAATTTCTATACTAATAAACTTTACTTTAAATATTTATTATATAACTATAAAAAATAAAAAAAACTTTAATAAAATAAAAATTTATATATTATTAAAAATAATTAAAATTATATTTAATTATTAATATTTTTTAATAAAATAATATATTTTATTAATAATAAATAATTTATATTATTTTAATAATTAAATATAAAAATATAAGTTTAAATATTTATATTTAAAAATTATTTAAAATATTTAATAAAAAAAAATTAATTTTAATATTAAAAAAATTATTTATTTAATAAATAATTTAAAATTAAAATTTTATTTAATTTAATTTTTAAGTATTTTATAAACTTATTTATAATTTTATTTTAATTATTTAAAATTTTTAAAAAAATTTAAAAAAATTATAATAAAATAAAAATTTATATATTATTAAAAATAATTAAAATTATATTTAATTATTAATATTTTTTATTAATAATAAATAATTTATATTATTTTTTTTTTTTTTAAAAAAAAAAAAAAGGAGGAGGAAAAAAAAAGATAAAAAAAAGATATAAAAAAAAAGATATAAAAAAAAAGATAATTAATTTATTTATTTATTTATTTATTTATTTATTTATTTATTTATTTATTTATTTATTTATTTATTTATTTATTTATTTATTTATTTATTTATTTATTTATTTATTTATTTATTTATTTATTTATTTATTTATTTATTTATTTATTTATTTATTTATTTATTTATTTATTTATTTATTTATTTATTTATTTATTTATTTATTTATTTATTTATTTATTTATTTATTTATTTATTTATTTATTTATTTATTTATTTATTTATTTATTTATTTATTTATTTATTGTAAACCTTATAAGAAGTAATTATGTTATAAGGGTTTTATAATAACATTATTACTTTTTTAGGGGACTAATTAGAATAGGTCTCCGATTATTTAATCACTCTTTAATGTCTTTACTTGTTTACAAGCGTCGTCTCAAAGTAAATATATATGTGTAACACTTGAAGTATCATGGATACCGGCCGGATCGGCTAGGGATATACAGACTCGTATAAAGCAAACCAAAAATGGACAATTCTTGCCAAAGTACAACTTCTGGGGCACATTTTTCACATATCCCTCGGTTCCTCAAATGCTCTCGCTACAAAAGGGTTTGCTACCGCACTACAGAGCAGTATTGAAGATGTCATACACCAGATGACCGTCCGCCCTACCAGTCACTGTTTGTTATGTAACAACCGGCAAAGAATGACCTGGACAATCCAAACTTTTGGCGTGACCTCAGATCTCATCACAGCACAACCGTGATAGGTTTCCTTCGCTCCTTATCCCAGAGCCCACCTACCATGGCCGCATTGACCAGCAGACAAGGCGCCTCATTCGCTGAGCGGAACCTCCCTCGCACAATCTCAAAGACCAGCCTGCCAAAGTCTACCATCCTCCGCAGGCCTCTGCTCATCACCACTGCCTCAAAAGCGTCCTGCAGCTCGTCAAACCCTGCCCACTCCTGTCCGTAGCCCTCGTGCACATGCCCAAAGACATGCAGCCTGGGCCGCGTCCGCCACACCTCCCGCAGCAAGTGCGGGCAACCCAGGTGCATCAGGTCGAGATGGGCCCGCGGCGCGCCGTGAGTGACGAGAATGTCCACGCCGTGCGGCACCGTGCCCGCCCACACGTCCTCCGACCTGGGGTACTGGAAGGCCCAGTTGCCGTGCCGGGGCGAGAGCGGACTGCCGTAAACGCGCAGCCTCCGCCCGTTGGCACACTGGACGGTCGCGGACTCTCCGCGCAGGTAGGTGATGCCTCCCCAGTCAAGCTGCGCGCTCTCGTCCTCTGCGGCTCGCGACGGATCGAGGACAGTGTCGTGGTTGCCGGCGACGACGATTTTGTGCGCGTGTGACTGGGCGTTCAGCCAGTCCAGCGCTGCCTGGAGCTCCCTGGGTGTGCCGCTCTGCGTGAGATCACCCGCATGGATGAGTATGTCACCGTCGGGGAGTGCGGCCTGGACGTTATGGGTGTCTGAGACGCACACAACGGTGACGGGATCCGATATGGGGCGATAGGGGACTATATCGCGGGAGCTGTATAGCTTGCGGGCGAGGAACAGCAGTGGCGAGTGGATGAATGATTCCCAGGCGCTGGGCCGCGGTCGTGCTAGGAGAGATTCCATTTTGAAGGCCACTCATGTATGGTATTATTTCTTCTAGCAGCCAGCTCGTAAACTCTCATCTGCTGGGCTGGGTCAGTCTTGCCTGGTTGGTAGTGGTTGTCGAGCCACTTGGCCATTCTCTGCGGCACAGCTGATGGAGTCGAAATTCGTGAACTGTAGCCTGTTGAGCAAAGCTGTTGCCTTCCGCGTAAGAACACATTGAAGTACACCCGATCTCCGTATGATATTCACCCTACGACCGCCTCACTAGACGTTGACTCGAGATCACTGGATCTTGACCAAGGAGATACATGGCTTCGTCGAGGACTGCAGCATTCAAAGTTGCCTATACTTGCAATGAACACTGGGGCGTTCTCACGCCGTGGTGGTCTTTGATCAAGAACAGGGCTCAAAATATTAATGTTGTGTAGCAATGAGGCACATTGTAACCCGTTTGGCCGAAAGCGAGAAGTGTTATCACGACAACGTCGAGGGAGGCGACATTCAACCCCAGGGAGAATAGCCAGGGTGGAGGGCTTGGAGTGAATGCCTCAAGGATCATATCATTACAAATGCCAATGACGGAGGAGGAGCAGCAAGGCCACGTGCTATCAAGTGGCTGCGTGGAAGGAGAGCAGACAGTGACTTGAGTGACAGTGACAGTGGTTAGAGTGGCAAGCGGGCGACTAGTAGGGGCCGACTGACAAGGACCTGGACCTCGGGAGGGAGGCCTACCGCAGCGGGATTTCGGTCTGAGACCCCGTGCCACTGCTGGTTTACAGCAGTAAGCTTGGGGCTGTGCAGGAGACTGTTTCGCATCACCCACAGCCGGACTGCCATCCATCGATTGTCTGGAGGCGTCTTCTTGCTTCTAGGTCCCGACAGCTCATCGACCCAGTCACTCCTGCAGAGTTATAAAGCTCAGGTAAGTCACGGCACGCCTCCCCTGGCGCGCAACTGATGGTTTGCCCTAGTCAAGCTGCATGAGTACCGTACAGAGTGCTTGAACAATCCACTGCATCCCACTTCCGCCCCACCACAACTTACACCTTCGCCAATTGATCACCGTCATCATCACCATTATCGGAATCGCCACCACCCTTCAGCACCCTCGGCAATCTCTAGCAAGAAGCCTTTATCACTCTTATTCGATCTTCTCAATCCTCGATTCTAAACTTCATTCCGCACAGATTCCCGTACCTCAACACAGCTGCGCCGGAACTATGGCAGATTTCGAAGCTCCTTCGGGGCCCCCACCTCCCAAGGTACCCGAGGGTTGGGTTGCCAGATGGAATGCACAATACTCAGAATGGTGAGTGCTCCCGGACAGCCCATTCATCCCTCCCAAATAAAGTGCTGAACAGGTCTTAGGTTCTACGTCAACACCTTCACCAAGAAATCCCAATGGGAGAAACCTACCGAGCCTGCCCGGCCTCCATTCGGCGATGACGCCCCTCCGGGCGCTCCGCCCGCTTACGGCGGCGGCAGCGGGCCCGCCCCCACCGACTCCAAGACGAACCCTTTCACCCCACAGTCCACAGGCTCCGGCGGTGGCTCCAGCTCAATCGACAGGGACGCCGAGTTCGCTCGCAAGCTGCAGGAGGAGGAGGACGCCCGCGCGCGCGGCTTCGGCGGCGGCGGCGGCGGTGCCGCCTCGAGTTACATGAATTCGAGCCCCGGGCCCGGCCAGAGCTCCAGCCCGTACCCCAACCAGCTGCCGCCCCGCGAGGGCGAGACCAAGAGCAAGGGGCTGCTGGGCAAGATCTTCGGAGCTGGTAAGAGCAAGCTCGGCAGCGGCGGTGGCGGAGGCTATGGCGGCGGAGGCGGCCACTACCCCCAGCAAGGAGGATATTACCCGCAGCAGCAGCCTCAGTACGGTTACCCTCAGCAGGGCTATGGAGGCTATCCTCAACAGGGAGGGTATGGTGGTTATCCTCAACAAGGTGGCTACGGCGGCGGAGGCTACGGAGGTGGCTACGGCGGCTACGGGGGAAGGCCCCAGAAGTCCGGTGGCGGAGGCATGGGGATGGCCGGTGGAGCCGCGCTCGGTCTCGGCGCGGGCCTGGTCGGTGGCGCGCTGATCAACGAGGCATTCGACGATCACGACGAGCAAGAGGCCTACCAGGACGGATATCAGGACGGAAATGATGACGGCGGTGGCGACGACGGAGGCGGTGACTTCTGATCACTCCACTTGATCATGAGCTTACGAAGTCTTGACGTTGGCGTTTGGATGGTTATCACTTTTGTAGTCTTTGTATTATGCTGGACAGGATGGACGCATTAGGAATCTGAAGTCGGGCTGTCCAGTTGACCAGAGCCTGGGATCCCTGTGTTGAAGTTGTACCTGCTTGTTCCTCGCAAATATCAAAGGCGAGATATTTTGAGCGGCTGGGTATCTTTCCAGAGCAAGGTATTCCATAGTATGGACCAACGCTACCGCATAAATACAGATTAAGATCCCAGGGGAAATATATATCATAGCAGTCGCACATTTCCCAAACTTTCCTGGTTATTTGAGTACATATATAGTCGAACAACGTACGATCGTTTATGCGAAGAAAGAATGTGAGATGAAGTCTTGTTTCTTAACCCAGTGCACATGTATCAGGAAATGTGAAAAAGAAAATGGAGCAATTACGATATGTACGCCTCAAGACACTTGGACGTGCTTCAGTCTTCTGTCGAGTGCAGGGCTCATTCTTTGTCTGAGGTATTTGTGCTCATCTTTCAGACCAAATATTTCAGCCGATTGAATTCTATATGTGACTCTGGTTGTTCTAATCTTGTTCCACGGGAATCTCCTAATTGAGTGATGGCGTGAGGACCGTGGAAATTCTGTGCTCCGCACGTCTTTCTGTAACTCCTCCTTGTTCCTGAGCCTGGTTCACACCTCTCCAACTCATCTACTACACTCTGACTACTCCCATTGAGCGGTTCGAAACCAATACCGTACACGTCGTACTAGAATCTAAGCCATGCTGTCCCTTTAACGACGGCAAGGAGAAATATATGAATCAACAAACTGTCTCTTGGTACGCAGTGGTGAAATACTTAAGTATCATTGGGCAGGAAAGAAAGCAAAGCGACGACTCAATGAGACGGAACCACGGGCGTGCGAGACAGAACTGCACTACATAGTTTGAAAAAGTGAACAGGCCAATGGGTGGACCACTATATCACCCACTCAGATATGAATGGAACTCTCAGGGTCCCCGAGTCTAGAAGGCTGCGGCAGAAAGACGTTTGCGATGATTTCCGGGTACGACTCTGGATCTTCAGTGGACGATGCTAAGCTCTACTAGCGGCGCCGCTTTGATACTTATAGGCACAACGCTATCTACGTCCAGGGCTCTAGAAGAATTGTAGCTCAGAGTATGACGTGTGCCCTGAGAAACCTTTTAGGTGGAAAGGCGAAAACGACTCGATCTCCCAAGGAGACCGGGGACCGCTGTGACGACATGCCCAGTGCTCCCAAGCTCCAATGCAAGTCAGCTATGTCCTCTCCAGGCTGATGACAAAAATGGGTCTACCGGCTCAGTATTTATAGTAAAGACCTCGCCAATGGGCAGCCCGTTGTGGTAAATTGAAAATCTCATGTTCGTCGAAAGGGGAACTACCTGCCTAAGATTACAAGGTGCAGTTCGCGTCGCGCCTCTAATCACACCGTAAAGACAACGACAGGATGAGGTTCTCTGCTCTTGGGCCAATCCTCTTGGGCCTCGGGGCCCTCGCAATGACACTGCTGTGCCTATTCGCAGGCTCCAGGACGTCTTTCTTACCTGAGTTCTCACTGATCACGGTAAGATGAGAGCCAACCCACTGCTGTCCCTCAATATACACCTACTTGATCTAAACCCTAACACCAGGTGAACACGTCACAAGTCGGTCAAGGAATCCTCAACAGTACCTACGTGGACAGCCACCCCGAACTGGCCACTATCCTGGACTCGATCCCCGACTTCCTGCAAGGCGACGCTGAAGATCTGCTGAACACGGTGATCCAGCGCCTCGGCATCCATGACTTCTACACTGCCAACCTCATGACCGTAAGTGATAGCCCAAGAACCGTATAACCTCGCGCCTTGCCCGCGGACTCTCCAGCGAGTCTCAGACTCAACATGAGCCCCAAGAGACAGGCGTGACTGACACGAGCCGTTATAGTACTGCCAGGGCTACTATGAACCAACAGCGATCCCGAACGAAACTGTGTCCAGTAGCGACATCACCCGCAACTTCACATATTGCAGCCCGCCCAGCGGCAACTTCCAGTTCGACCCCCGCGAGGCCCTCCAGCGTGACCTTAACGCCTCGGGGAACGGCTGGCTGAATGTGTCGGACCTGAACTGGCCCGATGAGATTGACCGCGGCATAGATGCGATCCACATTGTCCAGCGCGTGGCCTTCATCATCTGTGTGTACACCCCTGCCTCCTGTGCCCAATCCCAAGCATTGTCCCACCTGGGCTTCCAAGAGATTTATCCTTCGATAACTAGTACCGGGCCGCTCACATACCACACAGATTGCGTCTCAATTGGTTTGATCGGACTCGCCACGCTGGTCTCCATCGTCTCGTTCTTCTTCTCGGGCCGCTTGTCTGCCTGCGGGAACATAGTCCTCGCGCTGCTGGCGTTCCTGGTGGTCGGGGTCGCGAGTGCTCTCGCAACGGCCATAGCCGTCGTTGGCTCCCGCGCTGTGGACCAATATGCAGAGCAAGTCGGCATCACGGCCTCTGCTGGGAGGAGGTTCCTGGGACTGACGTGGGGTGCCACGGCGGCCATGCTGGTCTGCCTGATCTGGTGGTCCGTGGACTGCTGTATCGGCCGTCGGGGGCGGAGGAGGGGATTCTCGCGTAGCGAGAAGTATACTTCGTGGGACAAGTAATCCGCTCAACCAGAATGGGGCTGCGCCGCTCCGTTGATCTGGAGCCTAGCGTTGGCAGCGATGCATCGTTTGATGCAAGTTTGCCGCTATTGTTTCGGATCCTGCTGCCAATGGGTGTCATGAAGCCATGCCATTTATTCCATCATCAGCTTGATGAGCCGGGCAACTTGGGTGCCAACTCTTAGGCAGTGTACTTAGCAAGGCAGAGGCAAGGCGAAACGAGCAGATACATTGGCTGAGAGATAATTAGCAATGCTGTGAAAACTCAAGGAGAGTGGCCAGCTGGCGGGGGCGAGGCAATGCCGGCGGTTTTGGCTTTCTCAGTTGAGCAAGCCTTGGGAAACTGTCCCCGTGTTGCAGATAACGCTGAATCCGCAACCCGCCCATTTTGACAAGAACGATGTGAGAGTTGTTGTTAAATGTCGACCTGAAATACAGATGTGTGCATCCTGTTTTGTCGATGTTCGGCTAATCGGATATTTAAACCCCCGAGCTGTGAACAGGTCTCGTTAGAGAATGCACAGCACGCAGCGGCGGATGGTCAAGGCATTTCCATTGCTTTAGCTGACCTGCTGGCCAAGTTTTAGAACCCGTAAACAAGAGTCCGCCTAAGTTGAGCCCTCTAAGGTGAATACCCAACCTTCAACGCCGAGCTCACCCTGTTCTATATGTATCGGCTAACCTAACTTTACATGTGAGCACCAGCTTGTACGAGGTGAACGGCTCTGAACGTTTAGAGGACATCACTTTTTGGCACCTTTCTGAGTTTTTGACCCTCCAGCGCCGTTGTTGTCCTTTGAGGATCCAGCCAGGAATGCCGCCATATCGAAGTTGCCCATTGGGTTCTGAGCCGCTTGCTGGCCGCCCATGAGGCTGTTCATCGGGTTGCTCTTTTGGCTTTCCTCCCACTCCTTCTTCATCTCGGGGTCCACTGTTGATTGTTGCATCAGTCCTGTGAGAGTGACAAGCTCGTTCATCGGGGAAGGCTGAGAGACTTACTGTTGTCAACCAGATACGGCATTCCAAGGAATATACCCATGCTGACCAGACCCAGAAGGATCATAGGGTTCTTCAATATGCTCAGGACATTGACTAGTAGAGCTGTATTAGCACCCAAAACTGCAAAGCCCGAGCCTCGAGGCCACTCACATGAACTCCTCTCCACGAAGAAGTTCTTGGACCCCAACACCTTCACCTCCAGCGCTCCCCCATTCGTGACCGTCGCAGACTCCCCCTTGTTGTTCCAGTCGTTACCCCTGTACGTCTCCCAGGCGTTAACTTTCAGCTTGGCCGTCTTCTCGTCCTTCTCCGTCTGCCCTGCGCCGGACACCACCGGGACGACATCGACCCTCAGCGGCGCGAAGGCGTGGGTGGGGCTGTGCACGTCGAGCAGGTAGCTGCCCTCGGACACATTGTGGAAGGCGAAGGTGTTTGCGGGGGACAGGTAGGCGGAGGCGTCGAAGTGGAAGGAGGACAGCGTTGCGTGCGTCTGGGGCGGGAGGGAGCGCGGGTTGGGGAGGATGTGCGTTGGCGGGATGACGAGGTTGATGGTCGTTGCGGTCGCGGCCACTACGGATATGAAGGAGAGGACCAGCGGGGAGGAGACATCGCTACGCATCTTGGCAAGTATATGTGCGCCTTTGTTGGGTGTCTTCTTGTGGGTTGGCCGTCGGGTGTGAGGTCAGTGGTTACTTAGGTAGACTGGTTGGCGGCCTACCAGGGAACATTTAGCTGTTGAAGAGACCCTGCCGGGCTGGCGGGCATTGGAGGGAGCTTGGACGCTGCAGAGTGGCCTCGGCAGGCCCCGTTGGTAGCCATTGCTTCAGCTAGCCGGGAATGAACCTCTGGTGAAGGGTACGTACATCGGTAATCTACATCTAGACCACATGCAATTACGATATAAATGCACAGCAGCTTGTATCAGATTACGTCGGCCATGTCTTTGACCGCTTCAAAGTGAAGATCGCCACCAACTCCCCAACACCATTGCAGAGAGGTCTGGGAGTCTTGAAGAGCCCAAAAAGATTTCCGCATACATGCATATTTCACGCGTTGCCCACGGTATGTATGTATAACCAGGCTGAAAATGTGTGTTTAGGCTTCATGGAGTATCGAATTTGAATAGAAATGACTTTTTAACTCAAAGGCCGGCTCAAAAGGCTAGGAAGAAAGTTCTCCTCGATCACACGACTGTTGGTGCTGCTTCCTGCTCCTTATCCTGGGGCTTACCTTCTTCGCCCTCGGTGGTAGCCGCCGACGCAGCCTTGAACGACTGCTCGAAATCGGCGATGATATCGTCGATGTGTTCTGTACCCACAGAAATTCGGATAAGATCCTGTGGAAGTTGATTGTCAGCGGGTCTACTCTCCCAGACCTCGAATACTCCTGGAACAACGTACCTCAGTTGTGCCCGAGCTGTTCTTCTCCTCGTCCGACAGCTGCTCGTGCGTCGTGGTCCACGGGTGAATCGCCAGCGTCTTGGAGTCGCCCACGTTGGCCAGGTTCGAGATCAGCTTGAACCCATCCACAATCTGGCTCCCAGCCTTGCCGCCACCCTTCACGCCGAAGCTGAGCACACCGCCAGCGCCTCTCTTGAGGTACCTCTTGGCTAGCTCATGGCTTGGGTGGCTCTCGAGACCGGGGTATGATACCCAGCTAACATAGGGGCTCTTCTCAAGGTACTGCGCCAATGCTAGGGCGTTCTGCGCATGGCGTTCTGCGCGGAGCGAGAGGGTCTCGATTCCAAGCAGCAGCTGCTGTGCGGCGAAAGGGTTCAGGCAGGCGCCCAGATCACGCAATACCTCGACCCGGACGCGGATGATGAATGTGATCGCGCCGAATGTCTCCCAGAACTTGAGGCCGTGGTACCCGTCTGAAGGCTCGACCATCTGGGGGAACCGCTTTCCATGCTTGCCCCAGTCGAACTTGCCCGAGTCGACGACCACGCCGCCAATGGTCGTGCCGTGTCCGCCTATCCACTTGGTTGCCGAATGGACGACGACTGCAAACCCGCTTGTTAGCAACCTAGTCCAGCTGGGAGCCATGTCATCACCTCCACCTTGGCTTGTGAGGACCTAAGGGGGGAGAACCTACTGTCCGCTCCGTGATCGATGGGCCGGATGAAGTAGCCGCCCGCGCCGAACGTGTTGTCCACCACAACTGGGACGCCCTTCTCGTGCGCCAGCTCCGCGATCTTTTCCAGGTCCGGGATGTTGTACCGCGGGTTCCCAATGCTCTCAACGTACACAGCCTTCGTCTTGTCGTCGATTGCGGCAGCTAGCTCCTCTGGCTTATCGCCGTCGACGAACTTGCAGTTGATGCCCAGGCGCGGGAACGCAACCTTGAATTGGTTGTACGTGCCGCCGTACAGGTTGGACGTCGACACGATGTTGTCGCCTGCCTGTGCCAGGGCTGCGATGGTCATGAACTGCGCCGCCTGGCCTGACGCGGCGGCGACTGCGGCTACACCTCCCTCGAGGGCGGCAATGCGCTTCTCAAAGACGTCGACAGTGGGCTGAATACGGCGTACTCAGTACATGACCCTTTAGGTGTTCTCGGGCAGCGTGGCTGCTTCATTAACACTTACATTCATTATACGGCTGTATATGTTGCCAAACTCCTTGAGACCGAACAGCCTGGCGCCATGCGCCGAGTCGTTGAAAACATAGCTCTGTAAAGGCCAATTAGTATTTGGTCCTGCGCGCGCAGGATTTATTGTTGGTCATACAGTTGTTGCGTAAATTGGTACAGCTCTCGAATTTGTGGTCGGGTCCGGCTCTTGTCTGCCGGGGATAGTCAGCAACCACTGGAATAGCTTCTACTTATTTTGGAGCTCGAAGTTTCTCACCCGCCGTGTAGTTGAAGAGTCTCAAAGTGCTTGCTGAGTTCCGACATCTTGGGCCTGAAGAAACCTCGAGTATGAGCCTAATTATGGCAGTCGTCCAATTGAGTTCAGTGGTACCGGTGGTGAGTGAGAGTCAATGGAAACTCAAAATTGGTCACCGGCACCGGGCCTATATATCTACTTAAGTACTTAAGCATCAGATTCTCGGCTCCTCACCTGGGCAGCTACTCTCTACTACCTGCGCGGCCGTCAAGCCATCATCTCACCAGTCAAGTCGCACCTCACTTCCCTCTTTGGGGCCCCGAATGGCGCGCTTGCGAAGTGGGGGTCCGAGCACGTCATTTCGACCATCAACGTCGCGTGTGCTACCAAAAGAATTGGCGCCGCGGCGGCTCTCCTGCCGTGCCATAAGCCGGGTCGTGGCCTTCTCGAGCCGGCCGACGGCCGACGGCTTTCGTTGTGTCGTGTCGCATGTTTCGTTAATAAGTGCGCTGTCGGAGGTCCTCGGTCCTGCGGATAGCACAGCGAGGCTTTGGGTCATTCTCGAAGCTGGCATCTGTATCTGTGACTTGAGATTCTGCTTCGTAATTGTCATAGTCAGACACATATATGTATGGCACGTCTAAGTGGTGCCTGCCTACCAAGACGGTAGGAAAACAGTTTCAATGGCATAAAGCACTGCCTATCTAGTTGCCATCTAGTCGAAGTATGGCGTCGTGACGGCTATCCTTGGATCTACGGCGACTGGTGGATCATTTGCGCTGAATGGCAAGAGCCGCATCGGCGGTCGCCTCACGAGATTGTGGTCTGTCTTCTTCTGTGGGCCGAGTGAACCCCAGGCTCACGGTACCGCCTAGGCTCGGGAAGATGACGGCCATAGACAAGGCCACGGCAGGCCGTCCATAGGTACGATGTACGGGGCGGTCATATTTGCGGGCCAACTGCGTTGTGTCCATGAATCCAATTCGGCCCAATTCCGACGTCAACCGTTTATCCAAACCAACCAGAAGAAAGGAAAAAGAGTACGTGCAATATAGTAAATATATGTTCATAGGCTTGTCATTGCAATACGTAAAAATGCTAATACCAGCCCGTCGTCCATTCCAACCAGTGTTTCCCAAGTCATTAAATCGCTTCTATACCGCCAAAATCGTATGGTCCAACACAGCACAGCTGGCGCAACCCATCTAAGACTCGCATCACCAGGTATCACGACGTCCATAACCCTTCCCCGCGACTACTTCTTCCTCGCTCCCGACGAAGGTCGCGATCTCCCAGTCCTCGCTGCTGGCGAGGGTGCTCCGCCTCTGGTCCCACGAGGACGACAGCTTCTTGACTGTCACCTCGAGGGACGCAGTCTTGTGAGGCGGCGTGGCGGGGACGTATCCGAAAAACGAACCGCGGCCATCGGTGCCGTAGTAGGCATTTATGCGGCCATAGCGGCCTCCTTCATCTGGGCGTTTTGCTGCATTGGCATGCCCTGCCCCGCACCACGACCGGTGCGGAGGCCCGCGAACCCCCCCTTCAGCGCATCCTTGATGGTGAGCGCGGCGGTGGCACTCCACAGCGCGAAGTTGAATGAGGAGAACACAGTGGCAGCGCGGGCGGAGCCGCAGACGGCACCACGGCAGAACAGCAGGTGCGTCAGGAAGACGGCGAGGGCGACGAAGCCGGCGAAGTAGAATAGGACGTTGGTGACCTCAAGAGCGAGGACGGCCCATGGGTGGGAGACTGGGCAGGATGTTAGCGGAGTGGATCGCTGGATCAGGGGGCCAAAAACACTCACACTTGGGCATGAACTTTGGGACGGCCTCCAAGTATGCGATAGAGATGAGGGAGAACAGTGGTACAAAGACCAAGAAGTTGACCTGAGAAGGCGAAGAGGTCAGGGTGTCGACATTGTACCAGTTGGCAACTATTGTCATCTCGTTAGCAAGACTGCGGTCTTGAGCTGATTCCTCAACTGCCTTGGATTAGAGGAGCCATACCATATGCCGACAGACCAAGAATCACAACGGCAAAGAGGCCTTGCACGGCGCGAAGAGCGAGCATCAGAGGGAAACCCATTTTGATAGTTTTGGAGTCGTCGATTTACTGATTAGGTGGGATCTGGTGTTGACAGAGTTCAAAGCCTGTGGGATGAGGAAATAAAGAGAATGTATTGGTATAACGGGCAGCCTGTGCACTGGTTTAAAGAAGGAGAAGTAAGGAGGTGGCCCAAAAAGTAAGAAAGCAACCCGGAAAGACTTAATGAAGGGGAAAGACACAGCGTACATGCAGGGCATTAAAAGCATCCGGCCAGTATATAGTAGACTGAAGTCAACTGTGGTGTGGACGCGCATGTGTCCAGGGTCAACCTCGCCTGCACGGAAGACAAGTGCGCTACGATGTACCAACCTGAAGCCTATATGAAACACGGCTCGACAGGGGCATACCCACGACCTGGTGCAGGAGGGTGCGACGAAGCCGTCCAATGTCATGCCCGGTTTGGGGCGCACATTGGGCCTTTGAGGCTATACTTTTAGATTAGCATCAATGCCCCCGGCCGGCGATAAACCTGCACCTGCAGCAGTGGTGGGCACGCGCTGGTGGTGGAGGTACTGCTGTAACCGCCGGCGATGGTTGAGGGCGGTTAGAACGGAGCCAGTGGGTTGGAATCTCACGAATGGGACGAGCAACCTAGTGACTCGACTCATCTTTTCGCGTTTGACTGCATTTTCTCGGAACCATGTGCAGTTTGCCAAAGAAGTTTTGCCAGCAGGTGATAACTGTGCTGCCGTGTCCCAAGCACGGATACGGGTCAGCCTTGGTCCACCGACAAGCTCTACGTAGATAGCAGAACACTGCTGCGCTCGGCACTGGCAGTCTGATGAGCAGAGCGTGATGAGGACCACTTGGCATCGAGGGTACCAAGCTCAGAAGCTTGCACAGAAATAAACCCCAGCCGACTAGGGAGATCGGCACCATGGGATTGAAACAGGAAAAGATGGAATCGGAAGGAGAAGCGCAGGGCAAGTGGCAAGGAAACATGTTTTGCTGGGGCGTCCTGTTTCTGAAGACAAGGCTCTTCGACGCCTTGGCAGTCTCCGGACGGTCAGAGTCCAGCGACAGCAGGCTTGGCTCTCTACAAAAGGCGCTGGCCTCTGTTTCCAGATATTTCGGGTGTGCTCGAGGCCCTCCGTGCCAAGGCGTTAACGACAAGCTGGTTCGGGAGATGGAGTCGTCGTGCGTCTGAGAGATCTCGAGCGCCAAGTGGACCAAGGCGACTGAATCGGTTCGCTTCGGGGCCAAGTGCTCGAGAGCGGCCGGTGAGGAGCGAGATTGGGCGGTTGCATGGAGACTGCGAGACTCTGCTCTGGGGTCGGCCCTGGGGTGTCTGACTTGTCGTCCTGCACGCTGGGGTAGGTCTGTGTGTCTGTGTGCTGAAGTTTGGACCGCCGAGGACCCAGCAAAAAAAGTCAAGCGAGACTCGAGCAATTGCAATCGTGAAGCAAGCATGGCCAAGCAAGTGTCGTCTGGTCGATTGTATTCTCCAGTGGCTCGGGTCGAGTCATTGGTGGGCCTGCAAATGCTTGTGTGCCGGACTACAAAATCAAGGCTGAGGATGGTGCCTTGGTCTGGCAGGTGGTCTAGCTGGCCAAAAGACACAATCTAGACCGGACCCTCACAATAATAGATGGCATAGGGCAGGAGTGGTGAGACACAGGTGAAGAAGTTGCCGTGCTCGGGCGTTGCTTGTGTTGAGTGTCAAGCCGCCGTACACCTCGGCGCCATGCGACCGCTCTCCTGGCGAGGTCAAGACACGTCCGCTGCGCCGGGGTGCGCGGCCTCAAAGCTCGCACCGCGCATCTGGCCGTCGACGGAGCCTGTACCATGGCAGAGCCGGCCGTGACTTTAGTTTTCGTCGTTCATCCGGAGCCCGGAGGAGCTGCTGTAATGGTTGAACTGTTGGATAGTTGTATGTTCGCACGTTTGAAAGAGCGTTTCAACAGGGTCAATCGGGATACACGATTGACAAATAGGGAACACAATTGATAGGCAAGTAGGATACCATCAACTCTCACCAGCCCAAGGGAGACGTTGATCTAAGCTTGACCAACTGGTAGACCCCAGAGGCCGGCCGGGAGAAGGCCGGAACCATGTAGACTAGAGAAAGTTTGAAGGCATTCGAGATGGCTAGGGAGAAGAAGCATGTGATTGCTAGTGTACACTATCTGAGATGGCCCACAGCTCTCGGCCGCTCGTGTTAGTGGCCCAAGCTCCCGCAGCTCTGATCAGCGCAGCTGCATTGCTCAGAGTGCATTAGGGTGGGTCGGCCGCCGGGCCGAGCAGAATGACGTTGCAACCTGGACGAGGAACCCCAAGGTTCGACCAGGGCCAGCTCTCCAAAATGCTAGATATCATCAACCATAAATGCGTAGTCTATCAGTTATAAACGAGACGTTGTTCCATACTAGACGTGGTGCTGATTCTGATCCATTGGTATAAGGAAATAATGTGCGGTACGTAGATGTGAACCTCAGAAACGAGCAGGTCGACAATGCGATACGACACGATGCTATCTTTGCCGAGGTTCTCGGGAAGCCCACTAAACTAAGATGGTCATCTGCCACCGCATGCCCCTTGGCTACCACCGCCCTCCTGCGCCGTCCAACACAGAAGACCAAGTAAAATAGAGTAGAGCAGAGCATTTCTTGAATAATATTGATTCTCTCACTGAGCAATCCGATCCATCTTGACAGCAGGAAAGGCCATCCTTCTTCTTTACGCGTACCAATTTCGGAACCAACAGTCTCCCCTTGCCGTCCTCCCCTCTGTCGTGGTCGGTCCCTTCGGCGTGTTCCCATCTCCAGCCTCGACTCAACACCTTCACTTCACAGACAGCCCGTGCCCTTCGGTTAGTGATCCTGTCCTTGCCCGTCCATCCGCTGCCCTGCCCTGCCCTGCCACGGGCTTGCTAGAGAGCAGCACAGTGACTGAATTATATTCACAGAACCAAGCAACATCCCACCGATCATGCGCTACGAACCTGACGTCAAGGCACTTATCGCCAAGTGCTCCGCGCCGCCTCCCCCAGGATCCCCCTATGGCCTCCCCATCCCCGGCTCCGAGAGCGAGAACCGCACTCCCGTCTACCGCAACTGGGCCTTTCGCGATGGCCCTTTGCTGGAGAGGCTCGAGCCCCACTGCTTGACCTTCCATGACCTCTTCGAGGAGGCATGGCAGGCTCGCCCCACAAAGCGCATGTTGGGCCACCGACCCTGGAACTCGGCCACGAAGACCTGGGAGCCCAAGTACGAGTGGCAGTCATATGCTGAGGTCGCCGAAAGGAGGAAAAACCTCGGTGCTGGCATCGCCGAGCTGCATCACCGCATCGGCGTCACGGCCCAGAGCTATGGCGTTGGTATCTGGTCCCAGAACCGGCCGGAGTGGCAGATTACGGGTCAGTCCATCCGTGTTTTCTTGTTTTTGCCCCCTTGTCTCGCTATCTGGCCCGATATTGACCGTTAGTACAGAGCTTGCCCTGGTCTCGCAGTCACTGTATCCTGTGACGCTGTACGAGACGCTAGGCCCTCAGACATCCGAATACATCATCAACCACGGCGAGTTGTCATGCGTCGTGTGCTCACTGCCGCACATCCCTACCCTCCTGAAGATAGCACCCAAGGTGCCCTCAATGAAGCTCATTATCTGTCTCGACTCGTTGGACGACGGTGAGATGAGCGGGCACTCCAAGCAAGAGCTGCTGAACAAGATGGCGGCCGAAAGTGGGATACAGATCTTCTCAATCACTGAGGTGGAAGCAATTGGTCAGAACTCTGGGCGACAAATGCGTCCTCCCCGAAAGGAAGACATCTTCACGATTAACTATACCTCGGGAACGACCGGCGACCCCAAGGGCGTTGTGCTCACCCACGCAAATTCCGTTGCCGGAATCTCTTGTGCTCGTTCCTCTGGCACCGTCGGAGAACACGACGTTCACATGTCGTACCTTCCATTGGCCCACATATACGGGCGCATGGCTGATCAGGCTGCGTTCCTCGCCGGTGCCCCTGTAGGATATTTCCATGGTGATGTCGCCACCTTGGTCGAGGATATGAAGATCCTGCGCCCCACGGGTTTCATGTCGGTGCCCAGACTTTACAATCGTTTCCAGGCCGCTCTCACCACGGCGACCGTTCAGGCCGAGGGAGTGAAGGGAGCTCTATCCAGGCACGTCATTAACTCGAAGAAGGCGTCCATGAAGCTCCCGCCAGGCAAGGCAACGAACAAGCATATGCTTTACGACAGAATATGGACACCAAAGGTGCGGGCAGCAGTCGGTCTGGATCGTGTGCATTCGATGGTCAGCGGCAGTGCCCAGCTGGATCCAGATGTACATCAGTTCCTGCGAGCTGCATTCGGCAACGACTTCTGTCAGGGCTTTGGCATGACAGAGACATACGCCGTGGGGACAGTGCAGTACAAGGACGACTACACAACTGGCAATATTGGCGCCCCGATGCCTTTTGTGGAGGTCTGTCTCGAGTCCGCGCCCGACTTGGAATATACCGTCGAAGACAAGCCCAACCCGCGCGGCGAGCTACTGCTGCGGGGCCCCATTATCTTCCAAGGCTACTACAAAAACGAGGCCGAGACGAAAAAGACTATTGGTGCCGATGGATGGTTCCACACGGGCGACATCTGCGAGATCGACAACATGGGCCGGTTGAAGATCATCGACCGCAAGAAGAACGTGCTGAAGCTTGCGCAGGGCGAGTACATCTCTCCCGAGCGCATCGAGAACGTCTACATGGGCAGCACACCCATCATCCAGACGGCATACGTGCACGGAGACCCCAAGGAAAGCTCGCTGGTCGCCGTGTTCGGCATCGACCCAGATCAGTTCGCCCCTTACGCGGGCAAGATCCTCAAGAGGACGGTCTCGGCCACGGATCGCGCGGAGCTGAAGGCTGCGGCAAACGACCCGAAGGTCCGCAAGGCATTCATAAAGCAGCTGGACGAATTCGCGAAGAGGCACAAGTTCAACAGCTACGAGAGGGTGCGGAACTGTTACATGGACATCGAGCCTTTTACGATTGACAACGAGCTCTTGACGCCGACGTAAGTCCATCTCTGCAGCCGCTGGCTCTGTTCCCGGCCTTTTGATTCCACTCTCGGCTTGTAAAACCTGTGCTAACATACCATTAGGCTCAAAATCAAACGTGTCCAGACCGCGAGGGCCTTCAGGAAACAAATCGACGACATGTACGAAGAGCTGTCTCGACAGGGCGATTTGACCAAGGCCAAGCTGTAGAGTGTCGCCAGAGCAATCCACAATGTATTTCCACTTCCACGGTCTTGTTTGGTAGATGGCTGGATGAAACACATGGTATTGGAAAAAATAGAATGGGAAGGAAGGACTACGGCACTTGCTAAAGAATGTGTGAATATCAAACGTTGTTGCCAATTCCTGCCAGTTCTGTTTCCTTGTTCCTCCTTCTGCCTCTAGCTTGTTTAGACGCAGCTGGTAAGCAGAGAGTTCGTGATTTACCTGATACATGGGCTCAGGTAGAGGCTGGTTTCTAGGTCAGTGCACTTGGTCAGGGCCACTTTAGGACAGTGTCGTCCCGATAGTGTGATGTACATCGGGTTTGTTGCAATGCATCAAAGCGGGCATCAGTGCTGATTGGTCATCGCGACATGGATCCAGTCGAGATATCCACATCTTGTGGTCCCACTCGCGTAGTGTACATGGCACCTGGGGCTAGACATGTGAAAGTGAGAGGATGTTCTCCCTTTTCTTTAACGATTGAGAAATCATATCTTATCTGTCTAATGGCTGTATTTACGAATGTTGAGAAATTCAATAGTAATTGCGCCAATGTAAGCTAGTCATGCTTTCTTCACAACCTTTTCTCCTGAAATGCCTCTTGCTTTCGGTGAGCTTTGAACAACATTGAAGTAAGCCTTGATACCGTTCAGGAGTGATCCATTGCATGAATGTCAATCATGTTTTCAAATGAAACCAACTGTAATGATCACACTAAACCTTTGTAAGATCTAGTAGGTGGTCTGTAGGGTTTATGTTAGCAGTTCGGCGTAGAGGTGATACTTGACTGTCTGCAATACGAAGACACTGTTTAGTTCCGATATTCGAGAGTATGATCACTAGCTGTAAGGCTATCCAGATTGTTAAACTAAATACTTAGATTAACAACTAAAGAGTCTATTCTATAAAAGCTATCTACTATAGTGATAACCCTATCCTTATATATTCCGACTCTTTAGTAGCTTGCTGGCTCGCAAGGCAAGCTAGCGATCTATTGTGTGAGGCTCGACAATTTACTTGTCGAGCCAGCTCGCTGGGCTCGCTTACGAGCTGGGCGAGCCTAACCCTAACCCTAAGTCTTAACGTATCCCGTAATTCCGCACTCTAGTGCCTATTATCTTACGTTGTAGTATCCGTCTTAGGCTGCCGGGGTTACCTAAACGGGTCCCCTTAGTGCCAACCTGTTAGTTTATAACACTATTTCCCCTCTTACTTTCTTTATCCTTAAAAGTTTGTTTATAAGTTCTTCTTATATCGTCCGTATATTTATTTATACCTTCCTAACTCGTTATATCCAGTAAAGTTATTTGCTCTTAGATATTAAAGTTATCCTATTATTTTAAAAAGGTTACTTAGTAAAATTCCCTTTTTACTTCCATCCTTTATAACATTATTATTATACCTTATTATTCCTATTATAAGGGTTGTAGTTTGGAGACTTATAAGGTCTTTTCCTAGGATTTAAGTTAGTGTACTAAATATATACACTAATAACACTCTAAATGTAATATCCTAAATTTTAACAACTCAAAGGACCTTTTACACATTTTGTCTTAACACCAAAAGCTGGAGGATAAGATCGAGGAGCTGGAGGAAAAGCTCATTTGGTTGCAGCAGCAGAAGCGCATGTGGCGTAATAAGATATCACGGGCCATCCGTCAAGGTCTACAAAATCTGGATAATCTAGATCGTATAGAAAATAAGGAGGCCAAGGCTGAGCGCAAGCGTATTACCAAGCAATCCACCAAAGTTGTTTATAGTAACTTACCTAATTCTAGTAGAATAAAGGTATAGGAGTTATAGCTCCGTACTAATAGAAATATTAGTATTTTTAATTAAAGTTTTATAGTAAATAAGGGTATTAACTAATTTACTTTAAGTATACCTAATTTAAGTAGGGGTATTATAACTAATAATAAAAATTTATTTATTAGTAGGCTATTTAATTTATAGTATTTTTAACTAATAAAAAGAAAATAAAATTTATTAATTTATTTTTAATTTAGTAGTTTTTATAAACTAATAAGGTCCTTTTAATTAGTAAATCCTACTAGTTTAACAGGTCTTCCTTTAACTAATCCTATATATTTAAACTAGTAAAAATAATTTAATTAGTAAGGTTATATTAATTAGTAAAGTTATATTAACTAATAAAGTTATATTAACTAGTAAAGTTATATTAATTAGTAAGGTTTGTTTTAACTAGTTAAGGTCTTTATACTGGTAGCAATATTTAGTTAGTTAGAGGCCTAACTAGTCTAGGTCTTAACTGGTCTAGTTTCTGGGTCTATTAGTTCTGGGAGACCTTCTAGGTTGGCTAGTTGTTAGGGTAGCTTAGTTTGTCCTTATTTTACCTAGGGCCGCGTTCCGGGCCTAGTACTATTTAAGGATTTGTTCGTAACTAGTTAAGTTTTTAACTGGTTCTTATATGTTTTTACTAATATTATAACCTTTCTACTTAACAAAGTATTTTATTATTCCCTAATATTATTATATATTAATAATATTCTCTACTTTATACTTTTTATTATATTTATTAATTATTTTAATTTATATTTTAAGTTTTATATTTTATAATATTAGTTTTAAAAGTAAAATATAAAAGTTATTATATTATCTTATTCCTTATAATAGTAATAGTTTATAATTGGTATTTAAAAGTTTTTGTAAAATTTTAAATAGTCTAATTTTCTTATAGTTAAGTTTATTATTAGGTTACTTAGTTTTAATATTTTGTCAAAAAAGGTAAACTTTATCTCCCTCCTTAAGAATTAGTCCCTTAATTTTTTTCTGGTTTACATATTTGGTCATTTATTTCTATATAAATAAAAGTTTATCTTAAATATCCTTTTAGATTTGTTTAATTTAGGTTACTTTTTATTTTATTAATTCTGTAACCGTATTATCTAGTAGTACTTTATAATAAGCCTAAGGTTTATATCTATAGACTGTAAAAAAAGGTAACTGTCTAATTATATTAGTTATTATGCTATTGTAGGTAAACTGTGCTAATAGTAGCAATTTAACCCAGTTATCCTGCAACTGGTTAATGTAGTGTTAAAGGTATTGTTTAACGATCTGGTTAATTTATTCTATCTGTCTATCCGTCTATAGATGTGCTGCTGTTAATAACTTGTGTTTTGCTCTAAATTATTTTATTAGTAACTTCTAAAAGTTTAATATAAACAGCTTATTTCTATCTAAGATAATTTTATATAGTATTCTATAATTGCTTATAATAATTTATAAAAATATATATATAAGTTTTTTTACTATATTAACTTCCTTATATAGTATAAAGTATATATACTTACTTAGTTTATAAACTATTACTAAAATATTATTATAAAGTACTTTAATTAAGGGTTCTTATAAAAAAGGTAGCTTAATAATAAAGTTTAGGTTAATAAATAACTATACAGTTATAGGTACTAGTAGGGGCTTTAAAAGTTTATATAGTTTATACTTAGAAGTTTTATTTTTGTTATATAAGTTGTATTATTTAATAATTTCTTTTATTTTTTACCTAAGGTTTAGGATATTGTAATAGCGCTAAATTTTTTTAACTATTACTATAATACTTTAGTATCTGTATACTGGAGCTTTATAAATTCCCTTAATTAACTTATCTTATTCTTTAGGGTTTATAAATATCTTTATTAGAGTATTGTTAATCCTAATTATAGTATTAAGTTTTTAGTTAAGTATAAGGCTTTTATTTTTTTATATTTTAAAGATTATTTATTTTATAAGTAATTCCTTATCCTAGTAATTTAGTTGTTTATTAAGTATATCTACTCTTATATTTTTAACTTTATCTATATATATAACTTTAATATTAAATTGTAATAAAAATTCCATATATTTAACTTATTATTTGTTAAGTTTTTTTGTTATTATAAAGGTAGTTAGGTTTTTGTGATCTATATAGAGCTTTATCTGTTTTTTTATGCTAATAAGGTATTGTTACCATTCTTAAAATATATATATAATCGCTATAAATTCTTTATCTAGGGTAATATAATAAGTTTTTAATTTATTAAACTTTTTACTAAAGTTTGTAATAATATAAACTTATCCCTATTTATTTTATTAGGTTAGTTTTTTACCCGCTATATTATCGGAGGTGTCTATATATATCTTAAATTCTTTTTCTAGGTCTGCTTTTTCAAGTACTAGATCCTTAGTAATAAAGTTTTTAATTTCCTTAAAAGCCTATTATATTTTCGTTATCTACTAAAAGGTTTATTCTTTATATATAAGATCTGTTAAAGGTTTATAAATGTTACTATAGTTTCCTATAAACTATTTATAAAAATTAATATAACTAAAGAATAATTTAATATTTTTAATGTTTATAGGTACTAATTATTTCTTAATTACCTAAACTTTATCTTTTTATATCCTAATGTATCCTAGTTTAATAGTATATCCGAGATAATTAACTTTCTGAATATGGAAGAAGCTCTTTTCTGGTTCTACTAGGAGGTTTATATCCTGGAGCTTTTAAAGTACTTATTTAATATACTCCTAGTGTTTTTCTAATATTTCCAAAAAAATAAGAATATTATTAAGGTAAATAATAATAAAAATATTTAAGTATTTATATAAAATTTAATTAATTATTTTTTAAAATAATACTAGTATATTAGTTAGTTTAAAGGGTATAACTATATATTTATAGTATTTATAATAGGTTTAAAATACTATTTTCTATTTTTCTCTTTTCTTTATTTAAATAAGGTTATAAACTCCTTTTAGGTTTAAAGCTATAAACTATTTTATTTTTTTAAGTTAATTTTATAACTTTTTAATAAAAGAAAGTAAATATTAGTTTTTAATAATAATATTATTAAATTATTAATAATCTATATAAAATTATAGCTTACTATTTTTCTTTAATATAAATAAGATTAAATATCCTGTTAGTAACCTAAATAATTGGATATAACCCTTTTTAAGGTTTTTATTAAGGTATTCTCTAAATACTTTAAGTTTTTCTTTGTTAAGTCTATAGATCTTAGAAAACCTGGGGTTCTTCCCTTCCTGTAGAGGTATCTTGTAGTTGTAGAGGCTGTGTTTGGGGATTCCTATGTCGAGTTCCTCCTAAAATACTTTCCTAAATTTATGGTATTCTCTAGGTATTCTTTCTAGTTTTGCCGGAGCGCTTTATTCTCTACGCTGGTGGAGGTAAAGAAGGTATCTCCTTATTTCTTGTTCGTGTGTTGTACTATATGTCGATCGGCTTTAGCCTTTCCTATTAGTCTTCAAGTAGCCTAATCCTTCCCTATTTTCCTAAAGCGGAGCCTTTTAATATTTACTTTTAAAGGTATTTATAAGTTTATTTAAGTGTACTTCTTTACTATCCTTAATAACTAAACTTTATTCTGTATTATTAATTATAACCTTTTCTTAAAAAGTAATATTATTTTAATAAATTTAATTAATAATTTAATTAATTTAAGGGTTTATAGCTTATAGCTATAAAAGTCTTAAAATTAGTTTATAATGTACTATATTTATAATATTTAAAGTTATAAAAGTTATATATCTTTAAATTAAAATAAATAGATAATTAGTTTTTATATTAATTACTCCGTTTTTATATTTTACTTTTATACCTTCTATAGTATTAAACCTATAGGGGTCTTTTTTCTAATACTATAATATCTAATCTTTATTAATAATTTAAGGTAATATAAAGTTACTTTAGGTATTATTATTTAATAGTATACTATATATTTTTCTGTTAATTTTTACCTTAAATAGGATGTATATATAGTTTCCTTAAGTAGTATATAAGGATTTATAGTTTATAATTAACTATTATCCCTTTATAGGTAATTACTATCTTTTTTTTACTATTAATACCATTCTATTAACTTTTCTTTATTATAGATAAGGCAGAAAGGTAACCTATAGTTTTATACTTATTATTGTCTATATAGATATTCCAGTAATAAGTGCTGGTTTAATCTAAAGGTAGTATACACCTTACTGTAATTAACTTTGTGGATTGCCTAGTAGGTAAGGTCGTCTTATTTGTATAACCTAGTAATAGGTCCTATTCCAAAGTATCTAGGAAAAAAGGTGTGTGCTGCCTTGGTCCTAAAGTAAATTTTACACGTATACTGTACACATAAGATCCAGGAGATCTCGTAATATGCTGGATATATAGGCCAGAGGCGTGCCTTATCTCCTACTTACCTAGGTTCTAGAGGATAGTAAAATTCAAAAAAGGCCTTCTCAATAAATACTCCCGCTACTACAATACACACTATATTGGTATTTAGGGCAATTAAAATATTATATCCTAAATACTATTTAAAATTTTTATTAGGGTTTTTTATAAGGTTTTTATTTTTATTATTAGTTATTTTAGTATATTTAATACTTAAGTAGTTTAAGTTACTATCCTTTATTACTATATTATATAGTAGTTTTTATCTTCCTATTACTAACTATCTTTCCTAATACAACTCCCTTAAAAACTAATTAAAGGTTTTTTTTTTTAAAAGGTGTAGTATATACTAATTATAATAACAAAAGGTTTAATTAAAGGCTTTATATCCTTTATTAGTATTTATTATTTATTTAGGAATAAGTAGTAAGTTTTTTAGTTCTTTATAGTTGTTAGGGTGGATTAGATATTCTATACAGAGGTCGGGTTAACAGATATAGTTAATTCTGCCTTCTGGGTGTATTAGGTATTGCTTGTTAAATAAGCAACTATACTGCCTGGGTAGCTTTTATCTGGAGGTTATATTAACTTATTGTTATCCTTTTAGGACAGGTTTCTATTGTTTTTTAGGTTGGCAATATTCCCTAGTAAAGTATCCCTTTTAATTATAGTTGTAATATTTCTTATTGTAAGGTTTTCTCTGGGCTGTATTAAGTTTTATAGGTCCTGTATAGGTTTCTATTATAGTATTACTATATCTTTATAAGTGTTAAGGTTGGTTATTATTGTAGAAGTTACTACTATACTAGTACTTCTTTTTTATATTTAATAGGTTTTAAGTTTTTTAATAATTTCCGGGGTTTTTATAGTTATATTTTTATTATTGTTTAAATAATTAATTATTAATATATACCACTATAGTAATATACTTTATAAAGTTGTCAGGTTAATCTACCTTAGAAATCTTATCCTTAATATCCTCTTTAAGTCTTTTATAGAATTAGTTTATAAGCGTGTCTTCTCCCTAACTAATATAGGTAGTAAGCTGTTTAAAGTGCGCTATATATTCGGAGGTTAATCCTTTTTGTTTAAGTTTTATGAGTTTGTATTCTGCGGATCTCTCCTTATCTAGGTCTCTAAAAGCATCCTTAAAAGCTTACTTAAAATAGTTAAAACTTTAGAAGATTTTTTTAATGTTATTATCCTAGTTACTATTATTATTTTTTAAATAGTCCTTAAAGGTTGGTTTAAACTATACAAATATATTACCTTTAAGTTGAGTACTAGTAAAGATAATTTTATTATAATAAGTGTTAAACTGGTAACTATAGTATTTAAAGTAGGCACAGCTTTAGGTGATAAATCCCTGGAGGGTTCCTTTGTTTCCTTTATATAGGTTAGGCTTGTCTATTTTATAGGTTTTAGCCTATTAAACCGAGTAGAGGAGGTTAATCTCCTGTTAAAGGGCTACAATCTGAGCTGCTATACTCTGAGCGTTATTATTATTGCCAATATTAAAGAAGGTTAAAGTTTAAGATACTATTATATCTTTATATTGTTTAATTAGTTAGTTATATAGCTATTTTAAATAAGAGTTATTAAAATATAATAATTATATTAAACCTTTATAAGATTTAGTAGGTGGTTTATAGGATTTATGTTAGTAGTTTAGTATAAAGGTAATACTTAATTATTTACAATATAAAGATACTGTTTAGTTCTAATATTTAAGAGTATAATTACTAGTTATAAGGTTATCTAAGTTGTTAGACTAAATACTTAGATTGATGACTAAAGAGTCTGTTTTATGAAAGCTATCTACTGTGGTGATGACCCTGTCCTTATATGTTCCGACTCTTTAGTGGCTCGCTGGCTCGTAAGGCGAGCTGGCGATCCATTGTGTGAGGCTCGACGATTCACTTGTCGAGCCGGCTCGCTGGGCTCGCTTGCGAGCTGGGCGAGCCTGACCCTAACCCTGAGTCTTAGCGTGTCCCGTGATTCCGCACTCTAGTGCCTGTTGTCTTGCGTCGTGGCATCCGTCCTGGGCTGCCGGGGTTGCCCGAACGGGTCCCCTTGGTGCCAACCTGTTGGTTCATAACACCAACCTGGTTGAAGAGCCTTACTTTCAAAGCAATAGAATCAAATTTACATTGAAAATTAATACTTAATTATTACATTTAAAGTTTATTTTTAATAAGGGATTTACTGTAAAAAGTAATTTAAAAATGTAGTAAACTTATAATTATAAAATGATTATTATTATTTATAGTTTTTAATTTAATATTTATCTTAACTTCCCCTCCTTTTTTCTTTCTTTTTTAGTTTTTAGCTCCTTAGAGCTGCTTTCTCCAAACTAGCTTTCTTTTAGTGTCTACGGAGAATATGCAATTAAGAGCATAAACCCCAGCTGCTTTCACGACGCGCTTCGTAGAACGACTGCGCCTACTAATTAATCTCGCGTCCGCCCGAGCCGACTTCTCGCCATGACGCTGCCGCCGCAGTGGTCTCCCAAGGAGGTCATTGACCTCACCGGTGACGACGATGACGATGTTGAGCGGCAGGTCCAGTCACCACCCTCTCGACTTCCATCTGCTGTTGCGAATAGCATCGAGAAACGCTACGTGAACGGTATTCCGGCGGGCAACTCACACGGGCACCCGTATGTGCAACCTCGACCTGCGCCAGTACAACCACCCTACCGGTCTCTTACTGCTAGCACTCCTCCCTATGCCTCCTCGCCGCCTGCCAAACGACAGAAGTTGTCAGAGCCACCGTATGGGACAGCGTACGAGGAGCAACTAATCACGGCATCCGTCGGCCAACACCTCTCTTCCTACGCGAGAGGTGCTGTTGAAGCGTTGAATAACAAGGATCTAGACAAGGATAAGCTCAGGTCGGAGGTGAGCAAGCCACCACAGAATAGTAGGAAGACGTATTCTCCATCAGAACTGACAAGCTCATTGCCAACAGATCCAAAGCGTCCTCGCCAAACACTTCGGTTCCACGATCCGACAGAACGGGCGCCTTCCCGATTCTGCGGTCAGCGATGTCAAAGCCCGCGCGAAATCGTTGGCTCAGAAATTCGCTCTCCTGCCGGTAAAACAACATGTTGCTGCTGGTTAAAAGATCAGAAGACTAACACCAACGGCTAGGGATTTCGACGAACGCGGTTCGTTCCCTCCCCCCTGAGCAATTTCCCACCGGCCGAACGTCACGCACCGCCTCCTGCTCGAGCTTCTAGACCCATCGACGTCCAAGCTCCTACTGCTCGGCCACCTGATGCTTCTGCTTCTCGATACCGTCTCAATGGACTGCCCTCTGCTGTCGCGCCCGCTCGGCCTCCGGCGCACATCTATAGCTTGCCCACCACCGTCGGTAAGGCGCGACAGCACCCAGCCAGCGAGCCGCTGAGCGCACAGCCCATAGTCACTCCAGCTACGCAGTCTCGACCTCCAACTACGCTCCCCAGCACACAACCACGTACACCTTCCTCAAAAAGGGCGAGATCTGCTGCGACCACAGCTTCAACATCCCCGGAAAATTTCCGTGCACGTGCTAGAGTCGCGGCCTGGAAGTCCAGTACGGAAAGTCATGGTGTGGAGAAGCGACCCAGCACTGCCTACTGTGCTCTCGAGCATCGCCCATACCGCGATGCAAAAACAAGACAGGAAATACTGAAAGGCAATGGCCGGCTGACCAAGATGAAGTCGGAAGAGCTAAAAACGCCACATGTTTTTCACGTGGATTTCACTCTCGGTGAAGCCCAAAAGGTCCAGCTAGCAGTTCGAAAGGCGGTAGGCTCCGAGAAAAAGCACGATGATCCGTACAAGGACCTGGCCAGGTTGCTTAAGAAGCTCAAGCGCCCTGGGGATCTCATCCGTCTTGCGAGCCAGCTCGAAATCGAGAAAAGAAATGCGGATGACATCAGCGCCTTTCTCGCCGACGTCTTGCAAAAGAAAGCTACAGACCAAGAACCACGTGTGCTGTCAATAGAGAAAGACCAACATGACAGACGCGGCGAGGCTCTTCGTGATAGTCGTCTCTCGTCGCTTCTGATGGCGCGGGAGGTCTCCGGCAATCGCTTCAGAACGAGACGGATGAGAGACCTGACCAATGAGCTCTGTAAGAATCTAGAAGACGGTCTCAGGCTCCGGAAAGAATTTAGCAACTGCGCGGGCGATATTTCTACGGTCAGCTGGATATCGAATTCTGTGTACATCGCCGGTACCACGGCCCACATGGACTCGCACAATCAGCAGTACAACAGGGCTGGGAACCTTGTGCTCGGCTTAGTTTCTCAGGCGCAAACCAAGCTGAAGTCTTTTGCGGATCATCGTATTCTTCGCCCAATTGTTCAAACGGGCGAAAATTCAACTGCTGAGATGCGCGCCTCTCAGGATCTTTGGCTCTACACGTCTGTTGTCTCATCAGACCACGATCCAATCCATCATCGGACGTACACATCTGGCTTCGATCGCAGCGCCAAGGTCTGGCGAGTGGAGGAGTCAGGATCCTCGATGCAATGTGTTGGAACTTGGAAGCACGATGGTATCGTCAACTTCGTGCAGGCTTCCCAGGTGGATCACCCAGCAGGCTTGGTCGCCACTGCTGCCGACGTGCCGACTGGAGCTGTTAGAATTTATACAGTCAAACCGGACGACGTTTCGAACAGCACGTATGCGTCCTATTCGGCTAGGAGGGTGCCGGATGCAGACGGAACTTTCTCGACCAAGTGGACTTACTTCCCATCAACAATGAAGTGGGGCGTTGAGGAGAGTGTCCGCCACTTACTCCTTGTTGGCTTCTCTCCACGTAGTCTTACAGAAGACGAAAATGACATCCCTGAGGATCGCCTGAACACGGGCGAGTTGTGTATGTGGGATGGCCTTACCGGACAAGCGGTTCGCATTCCGTCCGCAAACTCCCAAAATGTCTTCGAGGTTTTATGGCACCCATACCGGCCGGAGTTTATCGTAGCATCTTCACCGGCAGGCGATTTTGATGCTGATATTCGAACGCAAGTCAGAATTTATGTTAGGGACAGGAGTTCTGAACACGACATCCACTTCAAATTCCTAAAGTCCTTCGACTGTACGGCTCTCGACGTCAACGAGCTTACTATTATGCCGAATAGCCCTTCATTTTACTACATCACAGCCGGCTGTACAGATGGCAAGACTTATGTCTGGGATTCAGCGCAACCGGAGACGCTTAGGAGGAGGCCAGTTCATGTACTCGCTCATGGACCCCCTCTGGAGGACATCGCTGTCGGTGATCATGAAGACGACACAGGTGTGAAGTTTACGGCTTGGGCGACGTCCATGGATCGTTTCTATACGGGGTCATCGGATGGAGTGGTTAAGGTTTGGAACATACGCGGGGGCGAAGCCAAAGGCCGAGTCCTCCTTGAGGCACAAGCCCAGATCTCACACGGCGCATTCTCGCCTGACTACTCCAAGCTCGTAGTCGGCGATGCAAGTGGGCGCGTTTTCGTCCTGTCGGTCGACGAAGACGATGAAGATGAGGAGAAACCCGCGTCTCTTGCCAATCTAAATGGGCCTCGAGGTCCTGTTGCGACCAACCGGCGCGGGCCAACGCAGATCACGCCTCACCCGGAGCCACCATCTCCTCAGCTGATTCTGGAGCCCGTCATTGAAATTGGTCGCGCCTACGTCACTGCGCGGCAGCTGCGGTTCAGTGGAGACCGCGCCATGGGAATGGTCCAGGATATCAACTACGCAGACACAGGGTTGTTCAGACGTGAGGCACACGCCGAACACGACCCGACTAGGGAGCTCATGGCCTACGTCGAGTACAACCAGCAGGTTAATTACAGGATGTTTGCCAATGACCTCATCCGGACGAGGCCCGTGAAGAATCTTGGCCTGTCCAACGAGGGTTCTGACGGTAATGTCATTGAGGGAGGAGAGCCCAAGGCGAGTGAGGTGGCGAGGCGGCACGAGAAGAATTGCAAGCTTGACCTGGACTTCGAGGGTTTAAGCTTGGAGACTCGACATGCCCTCGAAAAAGACCGCGTCCCGTTGGAGGAGCTTTGCGACGGCGTGGAGTACTATGGGCTCGAGGAAATTGACGAGGTCGAGGAGAACCTTCAAGAAGGGCGTTGTTGACCGAGAGAAGGAGGAAAGGGATGCCATGGGTTACTAGATAATATTGTGCTATTCTATCAGCTAACCTGTTGCCGCTTTGTGCAACCATCACAACCACAACCATCTGGCGAGGCGGGCTGAGGCCAGACACGAAGGAAGGATGGCCGCCCCACAGGCAACCCCAGAACTTAGCCTCTGTAGCAGGCTCATTTGAGATTGGGTCTCACGGGAGCGAGGCCGATTTTGCCCCAGGTGTTGGCATTACCGTCAGAGACAGTGTTTCTGGTCAAATTACGGGATTCGATTTCATGGACGGGGCGTTCGCAGGCGCAGACACCGCCCAGTAGAGTTTTGTCTTTTTAATCTTGCAAATAGGCGAGCATAGGTTGCTATAGGCTAGACATCCTTCAAAGAAAGAAAGTCCGTCCATCAGAGTCATCGGCGAGGCATACGAGTGACCGTGACAGGGTAATAGCACGAGACCTGTGAAGTCATCAGGGGAAGATGCTGCAGGGTGGCTGTCTAAAAGCCTGCGCATGTGTCTGAACAGCCATCAAAAAGCAGGCAACGTGTGACCAAGGATGAGATGGGTGGAAGGGGAACAGGAAGCAGGGCTAGAGACAGGCCGATGAGGATCCCTGAGCCAGCACAACTTGTCTGAGCATCAAAGCCGAGCATGCCTTGATTTCCACCACATGTTGGAATGCCCCATATCCCAACACAGGATGACCATCACATGCATTTCGGACGTGTTACAATCAGCATCTTTCTTATGCATTTATAGCTCAGCTCAGAACGCCCGCCTGTCTATCTCATGATACGGAATGCTGACGCGGCACAGATCAAAGATAAAAAAGAAACCCCTTCTCAATACTTGGAAACATGTAAATGTCGGCAGCAGAACACACATAACCCTCTTATCTTTTCTCATGCCATCATCTCGAGAAGCGCGAAAAGTTGTGCGTGTGAACCAGCCCAGGCCATTCACGCTGCTAACGCCTATCGCTCTAATGCTTAGCCGTGACCGCCTCGCCAGTCATCTTCTCGACAGCCTGCTTTGCCCTGGGGTTGAGAAGTCACCGTTAGTCTGCGATTCACGTTATCTATGCATTGACCGGGGATTTCTTGACTCACATATCACCGAGCGCGACCATGCAGATGGTCTGCCACATGCCCAGGCCAATACGGGGCGTGACACCGCGGTACAGGCCCTTGATGCCGTTGGTGCCGTAGATGTACCTGAAGGTGTTGCCGACCGTCATCTTCTTGGGACGGTTCGGATCCTCCTTCTTGCTCTGCATCTCGACGCGGATGACCTCGATAGGCTGGTTCCATGCGGACAGGCCACCGCCCAGGCCGGAAGCGAGAATCTTCTCCCCGGAGCTCAGCCTTTCGCCCTCCGCCTTGCCCGTGGCGTTGCGGATGCCGGTCTCGGCAAGGCGAGACAGGCCGAAGCGGGACCCCCAGTTGGTCATCTGGCGGATGGCGACTGCGTTAACGCCCTTGTTGATGCCCTTGATTCCCTCGCGGCGGTAGATGTCGGCAAAGGTAGCCCAGGTGGAGGGCGGCTTGCCGCCGGACTCGACGACCTTGTGCTTTGTGATCTCGACCGTCTTCATACAGGTGCAGAAGCCCATGGTGGCGTAGGCCTGAGCCACGCCTCCCGTGACGCCGCCCGAGATGCCGCTGACGAAATCGGATGCGCCAGCCGCGCGGGCGTAGTACTCGGCCTCTGAGGCGACAAAGAGGAGCACGGCGCCCTTGGTGGAAGCCTCGATCCACGCCCAGGGAATGAGGCCCTGGTAGAAACCGAGGACACCACCACGGCCCCAGATGCGGCCCAGTGCGCTCGTGAAGCCGTCACCACGGTGAGCGGCCATGGTGGTCTTGACGACCTCCAGTGGCTGGCCCAGAGTGGTGACCTCGAACATGTTCAGGCCGGCTCCGAGGAGGAGGTTGGAGAACTTGACGGGCTTCTTCTCCAACGTCTTCCCCGAGGCCGGGGTCGGCACGGTGGCGGCGGGGGCGGACATGACGATGGCGGGAGGTTAACGGGAAGGGGCCCTGACCAAGGGAGACAGGGTGCTTCTTCGCGGGTTTGTGAGTTTGCGACGAGGGTCAACGGGACTCGGCTATGCTGTCGGAGGTGGCACAGGTCAGGTTAGAATGGCATGTGCTGGGCAGGTTGCGCGCTGCAATAGTTGGGCCTGCACGAGAAACATACCTGGGAGTAGATGAAAGATAGACTTCAAGATCCAACTTTGAATATCTGTTGCACTGCAGACTGCAAGGACGGAATGAGTAATCCTGAAGGATTGGAGAAGTGTTCTCTGCAACCCGCACATGTCAGTCAATCCTGTCGGCAACTCTTCGGTGTGCGGGTGCTTTTCGCCGGAGTGCGCCAGCTTGGAGAGCTCCCCCCCCTCCATGTCCGCCTGCTGATGGCTTGGAGAGCTCCGTTTCCACCAGGAAAAAGTGACTGGGCACAGGGCAGAGAGAGGGTCCAGGGTGTGGGCACTTACATTTCTGACTTTAACCTCTTGATGCTGTTGACAATGATGCCGGACTAAATGACGGCCTTTCAAGTGTGTGAGATACTTGATGGACAGAGTAGGATGAGCAGGAGAACTGGCTGGTTCGGAACCTCAGCTGCGAAAGGGACGACGGACAGACAAAGGGCAGGCCAGTGTTCGGGCATTCAATCAGCTCCAAACAATTGGCGATCGGCATGCGAAAGCTCGCTCGGGTACCCAGGTACCCTACCGTATTTGCGGTCCCCAGCCTGGTTCACCCACACACGCGCGCAGGGCCCTGAACGTGCTCCTGCTCCTGCTCGGGGATCTCTCGAGTAGCTCCGCCGGGGCCTAGTAAACGGTACCTAAAAATACTATTTGATAAGGTGCAAGGACAAGGTGTCACTTGATAGTGCCATTTCGGAGCTTCCCTCACTCAACGCCGCTCAACAATGGGGCCCTTTTTCCCAACGCTCAAATTTCGACGACCAGTTGAGGCTTTCACGTGGCTTTGTTCCTCAGGGGTGCATTCACCCTCTGTCCCTGCTTGCGAAAAGTCAAGAGGTTCCTTTTGACCCTCGGCGGAGAAACTTGGCACGGGCGGTTTCGGGCTTCCATATATGCAATGAAGATACGAGCTCCAAGCCACAGTTAGAATCCCGAGTGATACGCTCAAGTCAGCCTGTCAGCGCCAATGCTTGGCCAATGGACGAGCACATGGAAGTTGTCGTACCGAGTACGGAGTACAGAACAGAGATAGAAGGTAGCAAGCAACGGGTGCAGATTGCAAGTTGCAGCACTGCAGAATACTCCCTGGCCAGCACTGTCCGAGGGGAAACATCGCATGACACCAAATGCTGCAATCTAAGCTCGCTGAAACCGAATGTTCATTCACATCGTACAGAATTTGGGATACATAGTATACAAGCGCCAGGCATGGGGTATCGCTCCGTGGTTCTATCTCCCCTGTCGGTATAGCACTCGCAAAAGCATCCCTTTTGGTCTATCGTCTTGTTCCCCTCGTGCCCTGTATATAACACGCCAGTTTGCGATATTGCTCTTGAATCTTCCAAAATGCCAGTATCAACCTACACAATTGCCTCTAAACTCGATTACAGCTTCTTCGTGATCTCGATCCACTTCTCGGTGGAGAAGGACTTGGGCCTGCGGAGTTATGCGTCAGTAATCAGGTAGAGGCCACAAGGATTGTTTCACGCTGAGAGAGCTTACCTCTCAATGGGGGCGCCGACGGCACGGTCGATGATCAGCTGGGGCAGGACACCAATGGCACGCGAGACACCGAACAGAACGGTGTAGTAGTTGGCCTCAGTCAGGCCGTAGTACTGCAGGAGGACACCCGAGTGCGCATCAACGTTGGGGTAAGGGTTCTTGGTCTTTCCGTGCTCGGTCAGGACACCGGGGGCGATCTTGTAGACCTGGCTAACCAGCTGGAACATTGGGTCGTTGGGCATCTTCTCCTGGGCGAACTTGCGCTGGGCCATGTAGCGAGGGTCAGTCTTGCGCAGCACAGCGTGGCCGTAACCGGGGACGACACGGCCAGAGTTCAGGGTGGACCACAGGTAGTCGGTGATGGCCTTGTCAGACAGGTCGTTGCCGACGGCTTTCTTCATCTCGACGAGCCAGTTCAGCACCTCCTGGTTGGCAAGACCGTGCAGAGGACCGGCGAGACCCTGGAGACCAGCGGAGACGGACAGGAATGGGGAGCTGAGGGCGGATCCAACCAGGTGGGTGGTGTGGGCAGAGACGTTGCCACCCTCGTGGTCGGTGTGGATGGTCAGGTAGAGACGCAGCAGCTCGATGAAGTCGGTGTTCTGGCCGAAACCAAGCTGGTTGGCGAAGTTGAAGGAGTAGTCCTTGTCCTTCTGGACAGGCGCGACCTTGCCTCCCTTGAAGACGTTCTGGTAGATGCGAGCGGCAATGGTGGGCAGCTTGGCGATGAGGTCCATGGAGTCCTCAAAGGTGTGTCCCCAGTACTCCTTCTTGTTGATGCCCTTGGCGTAGGCCTTGGCGAACGAGGAGGTGTGCTCGAGAGCAGTGACGGCGAGGGACAGCTGGGCCATGGGGTGCAGGTCGGAGGGGCAGCGGTCGATGAGCTCCTCGACGAACTTGGGGACATCGGATCGCGCGGCCCACTCGGCGGACAGATCGCGAACCTGCTGCTCGGTGGGGACCTCGCCGGTCAGGAGCAGCCAGAAGAGACCTGCAAGATTAGCACACCCTTCTGAACACGCGGGTGGAGAATTTCAGCTCACCTTCGGGCAGGGGCTCGTTGCCGCCGGGGGCCTTGGGGAGGAGGTCCTGGCACTCGGGGATGGTCTTGCCACGGAAACGGATACCCTCCTCAGAGTCGAGAACGGAACCCTCCCAGACAAGGGACTTGATACCGCGAGCACCGCCGTAGACCTGGTCAAGGGTCACCTTGTCGACGACCTTGGAGCCATGTTCCCTAGATGTTTGTACCCGTGTCAGCAGCCACATCCCTCCGAGGCACGCGCGGAAGGGGTCGCATAGGTAGAGGTGAGGCAGAGGTGGTCACTGACTTTCGGAGGGCCTTGATCTCCTCGATCTTCTCGGGCAGGAGCTCGGCGAAGCGCTCCTTGAGGGTCTGACAGAAAAATGTTGGGTTAGCGAGGAAGGCCAGCAAAGGTGCCCCACAGCCCGGCTGATCATCACAGCCGACTCTTGGATTCAGAGCTGCTTCGGTAGCTGCCAATGGCGCTCACATACCTGGGTCTTAGCGGAGTAGCAGCGGATGGCTTGGAAGGAGGTGGTTCCGGCAGAGAAAGCAGGAGCCCTGAGAGAAGTTCTCAGGGCGGAAGAACCGAGGCGCATGGCAGTAGACATTGTGGAGGCGAGGGCAGAGACAGGGAGGGTCTGATAGATGGACTGGAGGAAGAAAACAGAAGAAAGTTGTCGGAATTATAAAAGGCCAGAGAAAAGAACGCAAGGGCGCGCAAAATTCGGCAGAGCGGATGGTGGACTCCAGAGATAACCGATGGGAATTGGTTGGGGGTGCAGTGCTGTCATGTACAGGTACGGCGACGAGGTACCAGAGCAACCGGCCGCTTGGTAGGCCAGGTACTGTGTGTACCTGCGTGCACGGAGGAGGCTCACAGCCCAGTTTCAAAGCTCACGTCTTGCCCTGCAGTGCTCAGCGTGTCGTTTTTCTGGTAATTGACTGGCACAAAAGTATGATGGCCATGCAATTACTCTTTGGTCTCGTTGTCAGGTCTGCTTTGCCTCTAATCCGGGTGCTGCTTCTACTTCCACATGCATCAGACCTGCATGTGGTGCATCGTCTCTCTCTACCAGCGCGGGACTATCCCTATGTATAGTACCTACGTAGCCTCCCCAGGAAGTCGACGACGGGGAAAGATCTGGGTCCAGGCGTTTGTTTTCGCAGATTGACGTCAGCTCCGAAGCTTGTCTCCTTTTTCCCTCCGGACTCCGGGTCGCATTCTTTGATGTTAAACTCTGCTCACTCAACACCGACAACAGTCTTTCTCACATCAGCAGAGAAATTTCGGGGACGCGACGAGGCCAAACGATGTTTAGCTAATGCTGCGCTGCGCTTGCTGTAGATAGGTAGGCAAGGCTGGCAGACCGAGAGAGAGAGAAAAAAAACGCTCACTCAACCCGGGCCCTGGTCGTCTCGTCAATGGCGATTACGTTTCGGGATCGCAGTCCCAGCCATGCCCGAATGCCCAGCTGGTCAGGGTGGTTCGCGATTCCGAGGTCGCCCGTCGCTGCTGCCAGCCAGCCAGCTGGAGCTGGGGCTCAATACCACCATCACCACCACCTTGTGTTATGTATCACAAAAAGCTTGCGTGCTGCACTCCAGCTGGCAGGTACTCAGAAGTCGACCAGAAGGCATCGGCAGGCGTTGCTTCTGTGTATGTATTGGAATCACTCGGCTATAACCCAAGATGTCCAAGAAACCTTAGAGGCTGTCGCAACCGGAGTGCTGCCGGCCAGGTCACAACCACGACATCTTTTGATATGAGCTCTGTGAGCTGCATGTGCAACAATTGACAAGCAACATCAGTCGAAGCTCTTAGGGATCCGATGTCGCATACTGTAGAATCTGGAGCACCCGTGTAAGAGCGCATTACTGGCCTGGCTTCCGTGACTCTCTTCGTTCTCTGCCTGACACGTCACTCACGGCCCCTTTGGTTGGTGAGTAACTACTCCAAACAGAGGCGAATATCAACAACCTCAGGCAGCCTCCAGTCAGTCAGTTCTGCCAGGCCACCCAGAGCAAGGCGAGGTTAGGACTACGTCCAGCTCGGCCCAGCGTAGCGTGTGCATGGCAAGGCATGGCAGTTACAGGCTAATACTTGGTGGCACTGCTTCAGGCGCTAATCAGAAATGGCCCCACCCCCTCTTTTTATTAAGATGCCACCGGACCACACATCAGCGCCTGCTCGACTCTTGAAATCTCTTTCCCCCAAACATCTTCACCACAACCGCGGCAACAGCAACAACCACACCAAACAGCAGCATCTCCCGTGTTGTCGGCATCCATCTCTTCATCAGTAACCCGCTCGTCTGCCTGGGTTGTTTCACCGTATTTGCCAGTAATCGCAGCATTTTCGACGTCTTCCCCAAAAAAAACCCTTACGTAAAGTTTCGGCGCCGACTTTGACTTCGGTTCTGCCCACACGCGCCAACACGTCGGCCTCGCTAGTGTTTGTGCCCGCCTGCGCAGTGAAAGCTCTGTAGGCTTTGGCGATCTGTTTGACTGGCTGAGTAACTCACCGGCTGGCTTGAGTGACTGACTGGCTGCCACCTTTGACCACCCTCACCAACGTACATTGCTGTGCTTTCTGGCACCTTCTGGCTGTCAATCAATTCGAGGTCGGGTCCAGTCGAGGAGCACGCTTCCTACGCAAAGTCATCTCTCCAGATCCACCCAGGTCCAGGAGATCCTGCCTGCCTGTGCCTGCGTAGCTTTCGCTCTGGTTTGCGAGTCATCGAGGGAACTTGGGGTTGATTCACTTTGATCATTGCCAGAGGAAACACCAGACCGTATCCCTCGATAGTGTCGTCGCCCGTGAGCGATTGAGGCGCTGGTGCACACATCGTATTCAGAGTGACGCCGTCAGACAGGCAAGAGATCTGTTGAGACCCGATCGTATTTCAAGCCTTGGTGGCCGGCCGTCTGTCTCTCTGTCTGTCTCTGAACTGAGCACCTTCGAAATCAAATCACCATGTCGTCCGCCGTAGCAGACCTGGAGAACAACCTCCAGGCCATGCTTGCCCTCAAGCCTCCTGGCGTTTCTGGATCCAAGATCAGCACTTTGACCAGTCTTTGCATCGCCAACGTTCAGGTACGAATGATGCCTTCCCACAGCGACCCAGCTCCACTGCCGCCCAAGTTCAAAAATACACAAGCACAAGCATGAGCACTGTACACGCACACACGCAGCCATCCTGCACGCATACGCCCTACTAACAAGATCGTGCATAGTCCGAGTCAGTTCTCGTCCAGAAGATTTACACCCACTTCAAGAAAGCCCCCAGTACACATAAGCTTGGTGTCCTCTACGTTGTAGACTCTGTAACCCGCAAATGGTTGGAACAGGCCAAACAGCAGGGCCAGCCTGTTGGCAGCTCCGCGCCAGATGGCAGCTTTGCCGCCGGTGTGAACAGGGTGACGGAGCTTATGCCAGTCTTGATGAACGACATCATCTCCTCCGCCCCACAGGATCAGAGGGTAAGTTTTGTATCCATCGCGAAAGCAGTCCCGTTTGAGGCGACCTGGAGGAATTGCATGGCTGTAGTGAGACATCGCGGCTCGTAATCCTCAAGGCTCTCGCCCACTTCTCATCGCTCCCTTCTGGTGTATAGAGACTTACTAGATTTTTGCACGCGTAGGAGAAGATCAGGAAGCTGGTCGATATCTGGGAGAAGGGACAGACCTTCCCCGGCAAGATGATCGAGGGTTTCAAAGACAAGTTGAACAGTAGGTCACCCACCACCATCTCTGGCCCTCTCTCCTCTTTGTATGCCTCCTGAAGGCTATATGTATCATGACGCGCTACAGTGTGTCTAACCTGTCGCTCGAACGTAGACCAATCTACGACTCCTCCAGGCAGCCCACCAGCCAACGCGCTGCCCTCGTTTAGCAACCGGCCAACCCCCGCCCCGCCCGCGGTCCCAGCAAACATCATGGAAACTCTGGCAAACATTGCCCGCCAGAATGCCAACAACTCTCAGAACACTCCGGCCAACTCTGCTCCCGCACCAGCTCCGGTCTCTACCCCGTATGCCGCCGCTGGTCCCTCCAGTACCCCTGCAGCTCCTCCATCCTTTATGAATTCCCTTCCCCAGGGGATGCCCTTCCTGCCAACTTCACAAGCGGCTGTCCCGCCTGTAAACCCGCCTGCGCTGCCTTTTATGGCACCTCAGTCTCAGCCGCAGCCTGCACAGCTGCCCAACTTCGGTGCTCAGAACGGCATGGCGGGCCTGTTGAACGGAATGCCAGCCGCCGCCCCGGGGCCGCAAGCCGGTGCCACTGATCCGACCGCATTACAGGTGGCTCTCATCCAGCAATTAATCCAAAAGGGAGTACCTCCAGACCAAATTGCTGCTGTCGTGAAGGCCCTCGGGTCTAACACTCCCGTGGCTGCCCCTCAAGTATCTCAGCCGAGTCAAGGCTCCTATTCTCTGCCTCCCAATGGGACCAACGGCTGGGCTCCGCCGAGACCTGATGACCCTCGTGCTCCTAGATCTCCCACGAATAGAACCCATGGAAGGTCTCGCTCGCGATCTCCGGGAAGACACTGGGAGCATCGTGATTCTCCACGTGGCCGTGATGAGCGGCGCTTTGGAGACTATGGACGTAATTCTCCACCACGTGATCGCTACGACGATCGTGACCGCAGTCGCCAGTACCGGCAGCGGTCCCCTCCAGGACGTCATGGCCAGAGTCCTCGACGCGATGAAATGCCTGCCTTCCAACAGCAAAAGTGGATAGAGCACGATCCAAACCTGCCCAGCGGGTCTATCAAGGTGTTGAGCCGCACGCTTTTCGTTGGTGGCGTCAATTGCTCAGAGAACGAACTCCGCAACATCTTCAATGGCTTTGGTACAGTCCAGACGTGCATTGTAAACAAGGAGAAGCGCCATGCCTTCGTCAAGATGTATAGTCGTAAAGACGCTGTCAGCGCCAAGGAAGCTATGGACCAAGGTCGTAGCCCGGACGCACAATTACGCACTCGCTGGGGCGTCGGTTTTGGGCCCCGTGACTGCAGCGACTATCAAACCGGAGTCAGCATCATCCCTATTCACAAGCTTACCGAGGCGGATCGCAAGTGGATGCTCACAGCGCCTTACGGCGGAAGTGGTGGCCAACAAATCACGCATGGGATGGTCGTTGAAGAGCCGGACATCGAAATTGGGGCCGGTGTGTCATCCAAGGCCATCAGCAGGCGTATGCAGACAGACAAAGGTGGAAGTCACGGCCCCAAATCATCTCACCGCGACAGTGATGACCGTCCGGAGCGTGGCGGCCGCCACGGCAGACGCGGCGGTGGCAGAGGCGACCATCGTCACCGTGATGAGGACCGGCCGGCCAACACACATAGCGCACCCGTTACTGAGCCGGTTGTGCCTGCATTTCCCTACGGCATCTCGACTGACTCAAACGGCTTCCCCGTCTTCCCGCCGGGCTTTTCGTTCCCGGCGCCCGATGCGGCCACCAACCCTCCTTACTAGAAACGACGAGGATCACAGCGGACAGGGCCCGCCCCGTCTTGAGGTGATGCAACGAAAGATTCTCACGCATCGCCCAAGCGCTTAACTAGGCTCATTCAAAACAAGAGTCGAACAGATCACATTAATAGCAAAGATGTTATGTGCCCAGGATGGTGAGGCTTCTTCCTCTAACAAATGCTTTGCAAGTCCATCAGCTGAAAGATTCCCAGAGGCGACAGCGAATGAAATTACGAGGGAACGCCTGCTTTGCCCGGGGCAGCACTCTGGTGGGCGTCTGCATCATCTGACTTTGTGCATATTGCATCGGAGGCGGGTCTTCATGACGGCGTTTGGGATGGTAACAGATTACGAGGTGGCTCACGGGGGGGCTGGTCACGTTCTGCTGTTGGTTGCGTAAGAGATCCGTCGACTCGAGTCTCGTTCTCGGAAATGCTGGTTAGTTCATATGGCTAAGGGTGACTGCGGACTGTGGACATGAGGTCTCTAGTAACAAGAATGCGAAGCCGATCTTGATCAATCAATACTCTTCATCCTTTTAATCCTCCTTGTGCCTCCCAATCCCTCTCGGTCAACCTAGCAGGCTACCAGAGCATCTCGGTGGATTTCCAAGTGACTACATATGTGACCACTCAAGTCGTATCAAAAACTCATGGCTTCTTGACAAACTTGATGCGTAGTCCTCGTGGCAGTGAGATAAAAGGAGGCCACGATAATTAAGGGGTACGCTGCGATATTCAGCAGGAGGGAAAGACATGTCTAGATTCCCCCACGTTACTACCATTTCGACGCGAACGATACATGGATACAAAGAATATAAAGCAGACGGGTCCTCATAGAATATTCGGGACCAGACGAACCATTACTGATTCCATGTTGCGAATCTACATTGACAGCCAGAAATATGCATTCTCAGTGGTATTTATCCGCAGGCCCACCCAGACTGACCCGGAGCGATGTGGACGATCATATCTGGCGTAATATTAAAATTTTGGAGTCTGAGGGCTGAGTGGTTCCTTCTGGGCATGTCAATGTGTTTTGACTAGGGCTTGATGGACTTCAAGTTATTGATGAAGATGACCACTGTGGGCTCATGTCCCTTACGAGGGTGATGGAGGAGCTCATCGGGTCACTTTCTTTTCGTTTCATTGCGCAACGTGACATATCGAAAGCTCCTTCAAAGGCCACTGCGGCACATTTAGGAGCAGTAGGGCACAAAATAGGTCGCCAGGACTTTTGTTGGTGACGGGAAAAGAAGCGCAGGAGGTGGTGGGTATATAGATTTATTTGCATTGAGTACCTGAATGAACTATGCAAGCGGAAAGCCACGGAGCATTGAGCCCAAATCTAAATTAATGACAACCTGTTCTAACAGTCTCCTGGACCAAACCATCATCGCCATTCAGAGTCAAGTGGTTTTAAGCCTTCAGCCCTGGGCCAGCCCATTATTCCCATAGCCACTAAACGGATCCATAACCAAGCTCCTCCTCTTTATCATGACCAAAGGAGTACTGAACCGCTTGTGTCTACGCCTCGTGGGGTTTTCCACGGAACCACGGTATAGGTTTGTTCAGACGGCAAGCCATGGTGGGACGCTGGGAAGGGGTGCCAGCCTCTCTTGCATAGGGACCACTGTCTTTGTCGTGCTTCATATCCTCACGTTGTGGGAAATCAGGGTCAATGTTCTGCATGGCTCTAGATTGTAATCGCAAATACGAGGGAGGATTGTCTGTGTTGGAGCCTTGGTCCTCAATGCGCCGTCCATTCCATACTGATACCGACGCTGATTTGCTATGTGATATGACATCTTAGTGAGAGCTCCTCAGCTGGGGTAAATCAGCGCGACAAGATGCACATCGAGGTCACCACCGTTGGAAATTGGGTTATGCTGCCTCTAAGGAACGTCTACGTCCTATGTCGAGCATCTCAGGGTGCGCTCGCTCGTTGTCGCTGGCTAGTGACTTAAGATGCAGACTGGCGTTTTGGATCATTGCGAAGTCGCCAGCCCAGGGCACGTCCATGGTGTGCTTAAAAAGAGAAACAAGAATACGATGGATGATGCCACACAACGTTCGGCGTGATCGCTTCTAACTACGAACCCAACCTCGGGCCGAGTGCGGTGTATGACGATTTGCAGTCGTGGGAATTCATGCTTGTATTGTGTGCTACGCTCAAACATCACAAGAGCAAAGGCAATGGGGCGCGAAGCATGAAACCCACTGCCAATCATGCCGCAGTCTTGAAACTATACACAAATCGTACGATCCGATATGGACACGAGGTCTTCGGCCAAGCATGACCTAGCTCTTGTCTCCTGAGCACCACGGCGGTGGCGAAGTCATGGACTTATGACCGCCTTGCCGTTGTGAAGCTTCCTAGCCACGCAAATCTAGACGCTAAATCGATTCGAAGCTGGCGTAGTCTTTCGAAGTTCAAGGTCCCAATTCTCACAACTAGCAAACATGGTCAGGCCTGAGTAGTAATGACGTGGAAAACACATCGGATTGTCGATGACAGGTGTCGCGGCGCTGGGATGTCAACGGTGGTTTGTTCATCAGCCTTAGGAAGTGCCCGAGCGCCTTTCGATGTCGGCACGTCCGAGGAATTGGAGAAGTCGCAGTAGAACCTTGACGTCCTACATAGCTCAGTGCAGGCCCTTTAGGCTGTACTTGCAGGGAATTTCTATCGTCCGGTGTCATTCTGGCGGTTGCTAGGTGATATCAAACGACTCGTATTCTTAGCTTGATCCATGGATACTTCTGGAACTCTCATAGGCCGATATTGCAAGAGCTGCTCTGCAGATGTAGATGAACGGCGCACATTTAACCGAGGAACAGACCAAATCACCAGTTCTTGTTGGTAAATGGCAGGTTCATAGGCTCAGCATTCCTGACTGTGACGATCGTGCTCGCAAGACAAGCTGCAAGAAGACAAAAACACATCGGGCAAGAAAGCATTCATGGACATAAACGGCCGTGCTGGGGCAACCGTTCGGAGAAGACAAGAATGACTGGACCAGAACTCTCTGGCCTAAGACACAGCCAGCGAAACGACAATCAACCGCACGTGGGCATTCATATCTTTTGCATTCCAAGCACATGAAAAATTCACACTGTGAGAAACGTGCCAAAGAATGCGACAACTAAGTAGTCTACCGGATTGACGGCGGACTGCGGTAGACAGGACCCGACGCATTGGAATCCACACCATCGTGAACCTTATCTGCGTTCTGGCGATGGGCTAGCGCTTGGCCACTGAGCCCGCGCAGAGCCACTCTGTTGACAGGCGCAAGTCAAATTGGCGATCCACATCGTCCGCGGATGGATGGTCTGAGCACTCGTAAGGCTGGGCAAACAGAATATGTCCCGGACCGCATGGCGTCTCGAGAGCCAACTTCTCGTAACGGGCGTCCGCTGCGGTGCGACCAGAGTGACGGTCGCTCTTCCGGGCATATGCCATGCCAACTCCAGAATGTGCTTGGAAGCTTTCTTCCAGTCCATCACGAGCTCGGCCACTTGGCCGGTCGTCATTATGTTCCAGTCTGACAGTCTGATTCAGGCTCGCACCCAGGACCTTTGCTCTTGCAGTTGCTAGCCACTGATGGGCTGGAGACGGCCCCGGGTAGAACGTAGGCAAGTCCAATACCGACCTGCGCTCAAACTCCCATTCGGAAAAACGCTCCGTTGGCGTATAAGGGACAATGAAAGACTCGGTGCCATGTCGTCGAAAAAAGCCCGCCGAGCTGACCTAAGCATTGCTTTATGGGTGGTTGCAGGAGGTGACGCCCTGAAACAGCCGTCGTCGTGGGGGTAGGCCAAGCTCATCCAAAGTCCCCAGATGCGAGGATGGGACGCACCGCCCCGTTTCCTGCAGTGCATGGTAAACATTAGGGACGGTGTTCGTCTCAGGCAGACAGGAATGTTTATGCACGCATAAAGTGGCTTGCCTGGGTCAAGAACGGTGCACGGCTGAGCCCGAATTCGACCTCATGGAAGATGCAAGGCTGAGACTTGGCTTTTTTCCGCAGCCCATGGGCTTTGGGAATTTGGCCTCAGCGTGAAGTCGGGATGATGCATTTTCGAAGACTGCTGGAAATGGACCGCTCTAAACAAAGTCAAGCGGAAAAACACACCTCAGCAGGGAAACCTTAAGGACGGAATAACCCATCTGTCACGGTCGCTGCTTGTCGGTAAGACTGACACGAGTGAAAGTCAATATTCAGCCGCTCTCGAGGTCGCAGTGCCCACCCAGCGCGAATCAGCGGCCAACCGGGCTAGATTGCGACCACTCGGTCTCGTGTGCCTGGCCTAGCCCTCCTCCTGCGTCTGATGTCGTATCGAAGTCGAGCCGTAAACAAGGTGGCTGGCGTAGCGAGGCGGCACCAAGGTACGGTTGAAGATTTTGAGTTTGCCGGTGATGATTGAGTGTTGAGTATTCAACAGGGCGTCAAGTATACCACGGACTAAGCTTTCGTTTCAAGCCCAGTGGCTGTTTCATCCCCGGCCCGTCAACTGCGCACGGCATGTAGGGTTGCAATCTAATAAACAGGCCCAGCCCATCTTGATTCAGTGATTTGGGGGTTTCAAAATAACAGGAGGACGTAACGGGAATCGTGGGCGTCCCCGGGAGTCCAGGGCAAGCGAACCACGAAGTCATGAACCGCGGCGCTTTCCTATTTTGAGTCGTTCAATACCGGCGCTTTGTCGGGGCAACAGCGTTGTTTTGGTCATCGCGATGACATCAAAATCAGCATCGCGAGCTGGGGCGGCAAATCTCCCCAGGCAGGTTTTCCATGGAACCCCACAGGAACAGCTCGCGCCTCCGGAAATGAGCACAACAGAACGCGCGACACATGCTCATAAGCTTCCTTCCGACGCCCTGGCAGGCTCTGGCAGGCCCTGGGGAGGATAACCGAGACTCAGTAGGGTACCACCAGCCGGGATTAAAGCAGTGCTGCACTAGCAAGCCTGCAACAGGCACAGTAAATAAACAACCATTCCGCCTGCAATGGTCCGTGTGGATCACAGGAATAATACCCGAGGAAGCAAGAGTCAAGCCCACAGTCAGCCTCATTCAGCAAATGGAAGAGCAGGGTGGCCGGTGATAAGTGGTGACGATCATTTGCTAATGCAGGTCCAATCGGGGCATCCCCCAAGCCAGCCTAGGGCAAGGGTCCTGCGGCTCCATCGAGACCCGTTTTCACGAACAGGGCCCGTTGTGATTGATCCGATTCCCATCGAGACACCTCCCGCAGCGGCGAGTCAGAGGCTGCAATCGGTGCAACAGGCGGCGACGGGTAGGGTGGTTTTGTGTGCTGCGACATTTTATCGCTGCATGGGAAATTGCGCCAGCGCAAATTCGAAGCAGACTGGGGGAATATGGCAAATAACAGAGCGTGATATAATACACAGTAAGCGTTCGCGCTCCGGATCCTTGGTCGGGATTGAGGATCCGCGAGCCAACAGAAAAACAATGCTGGCACGGTCAATGTCCGACCAGGACGAGACATCGTTGGTCTTGAAGCGGTAATTCCAACCCTGGGGATCGCCACTCCGAGGCTGGCGAGGCGAGTAATTGAGAGCGAGCCAAGACGTGCGGCTGCCGCTGCGACAGAATAGTCGCGGTGGCTGCTTTGCACCTCGCTTGGCCGGAGGATCTCGCGGTCGCTGAAAATCAAGTGCCGTCAGTGCCGTTGGACCCCAAGCGATGCCACGGCAGGGTGTCCTCTCCCAGAACGGCCTAGCATCAGTCGCTCGAACCGATAGCACCGACACGACCCATATATTCCAGAGCCCACTCGTTCTTCCGTCGCTTCTTCTGATTGACGGGGATCGTCCTGCACTCAGGAGGTAGGACGGGGGACCTGGAGACGGCCCTTTTGTGGTGCTCCCGTGCCTTTGACATCTGGTGCCAGAACACGTATTGCAGCGCCGCCACCGCTGGCAGCGTTGGTCTGTGAGCTTTTTCCCGCGGGCACTTGGGCTGCAACGCGTCGTTGGATAAGCCTTCTTGCGGCAGGGCGCACAGCCGGTGACCGGTTGGCGTGTGCGCGAGCCAGCAGAAACGGCCATGGAGAATTCTCGGATGTTTTCGCTGGGGCGGCGCCGCTGGGTCGTTGCCCAGGTGCCCACGCGACCACTGTGGCACCAGGAATTCCCGTCGGTGAGGCCTGTTAGGCAGACTACTGTGCCTTATTTGCAGCTTAGGTGGCGCTAACAACGGCCACCGTCCTATCTGTCTGCTTTTTACGACCGTGGGCAACTGGCGATCATGCATACCAAATAGGGTCGCATGGAGAGCCGCGGACCAAAATGTGTTTCCTCGTGGGGAACGCTCGGCCCGTTGAACGTTGGAAGGTTACCCCGTTGCACTTTAGGTGACAACTGATTGAGCACTCGCTGCATTGACTGCAACCGGACGTTGTAATTCGATAATGTTAGGACAGCACGTTCGTGATTTCCATGTCGGGCCTGGATCACAGCCAAGTCGGCGACACTTCAAATTGTCAATCATCGGGCGACTTTGACATCATGCGCATTGCCCGTTCTCTCTGTCGACCAAAGCTTAAGATCAATTGCCCCACGCTCAATAATAGTGGCGGACGTGAGGGTATTGCTTGTCACGGAAGCGTGCGTGACAGGCAAATGAAGGATTATTTTGTTTTAGACCGGAATCGCGACAGGGCATCCCGTCTGAAACGCCATGTGCTGAGCTGGCAATCCGCTGCTAATCGATGCCAATCTTGCTCCCCTCTTGCCCAGAGGCAGCAATCGTGGGGAAAGGCGAGTACGACGCATGAGGGAATAGACAGCACCGAGGCGGTAGCGTTAATTCTCGCTGCCATATCCTCACGACGTGTGGCCGACGTGTGGCAATAGGCTGGTGAAGAGCACGGTGATGCCGACGCCGACCAGTCCGATAGCGGGAATGCCAAATCGGTGAGCGACAATTCGCGACCTACATGGCCCGGTGTCAGTGTGGCTACTGCAACGGGCCAGTTGGTCAGCGCACATCCCGGCAGCAGTTCACTGCAGCTCCTCGGAAGGCAGATGGGTTTTAACCTCCCGCGCTAGGAACCCCGACCAAGTTCCCCAGACACACCGCGGATGACTTGGGCCGGCTCGATCGGCACCGCGCGCACATACACTGCAATACTGTACATTCGGCTGCATAAGATGCTTGGCCGGTGCAGTGAGTTCGATGGTCCAAGATCCCGAGGCTGGGAGAGGCTTCGTGTCAGCCTGCCCTGCCCACCAGCCCGCAGGACAGGATCCAATTGACACCCTGTCTATCGGCGGAGCAAATGACGTATCGAGCCAGATGAAGTGGCATGGATCATCGGCACTTCCAGGCCAGCTTCAGTGCTGCTGACTCTGTCGCAGTCATTCAGCTGCATGAGCAGCATCAACGTGCATAGAATGACACAAGCGACTCAACCCTCGGGACGTACAGGAAGGCTATGGGAAGCTAGGAAGGCGGCCGGCGGCGGCTTTTGCATGGCAATTGGCGCATGCAAGACGCAGTCGTTGGCGCCGGTTTGGGGACCGCACCGCACCTGGTCGAGAAAGGCGTAGTTTCAGCGGGAGACGGTCCTCGAAGCTAACGAGACGTCGTGCAGCTCTCTGTGCAGGTCTGCAGCTCCCTGGTGCCAAGTCGTGATCAACAAAAAGAGCTCCACCCGCGCCCACAGTCAATCGCTGGGGAATTGTGTGGGACGTGGGATCCGGCTGGGGCTCCTGGCCTCAGGGCCCTCTTCCCCTTCTTCCACCCCACGCTGCCCACGACGGCAGGGAACGGCTGCTGGCAACTTGCAGACGAACCTCGAGGGCGGAAAAGCGGACTTGTGCCGTAGTACGGTGCGGTTTCGGCTGTGCTCGCACTTTCGCCTGTCACCACGAGTGCTAACTCGGTGCATGGATGGATGGATGGGATGAGGTGGCCTGGGTGGATGTTGGTATTGTGTAGACGATGTGACGAGATCCTGCCGACGCCAGTCTGCCGTAAGGAGATGATGCCTATTGGCCTGGGCCCGTCAAGGTGTAGAGGCCCGCCCGGACGAGATGAGCGGGATGCCAGAGATGAAACCTGCGGGTGCGGATGAAGAAAAAAAAAATTCAACAGCATCAACAAGGTCAAGGCCCGGCCGTGGCTGCACGCGATAAGGTCGTAGGTGCGGGAGCTACGAGCATCCTTGTGGTGAGCTCCATGCCCAAGACAGAGCTGGGCTGGACAGCAAGGGCGACCCCAGCCCGTTCGCACGAGGAGGTGAAAAACGGCGGGAAAAAGCTTGACGGCCTGTTCAATCTGCCTTTTCCCTCTAGGACCAAGCACACTCAAGCACATGCATTTTGCGCTCTAGCCACGCAGGCCGGACAGGCTGATAGGCAGACCGCCGTGGATGGTGGTGAGCGGCTTGCTTGCCGTAGTTTAGGTTGTCCTTGATGGTGTGTGGTGAGGTGTGGTACAGTCCCGGCCAGGACTGTACTGTACATACGTGCTAGTGTCGAAGCTTGCCATCGCTGCCGCCGAGGTGGCAAGAGTGGAAAACCACGAAAAACCTGGAGAAAGAGGAGTGAGGGTCTGGGGAAGAAGGGAACCTGTCTGCTGGCTGCCCTGTCCGCATAGTATGTTGGTGACTGTGCAGCACAGCAGCACAGCAGCACAGCAGCAGCAGCGGCCACCAAGAGCCAGCACCGACAGCAAGGCCTGTGAGTCTGTGACAGGTGGGCAGGCTGGGCAGCCTGACAGAGATCAGCCTGACAAAGTGTCATCCATCATTGTACTGTAATATCACAGTGCCCCGGGCTCCTTGGCGATGGGGACTCATGGCCCGTGGCTGGCTGGCTCATTTCGCCTCCAGACTTCGGAGGAAACACTAAATGTCGATATTGACTCTTATCGAGGAGCACGGTTCCTAATAATGCTGATGCTGCGTATGCGTGGGGTTGCATCTTGCTCTGCCGTGGACGGCCGCGTCCCGTGCCATGGCTAAGACTACGATAGCAGAGACATGGCCATGGACTCGGTGTCAGTCGGTGTCAGTGCCAATGTCAGCAGTCGTGCTGCCGACTCAAGGCGAAACCATATCACGGTAGTACTATCGACGTCTGCTACGATAGTACCATGTATACCATGCATGTGCACCACGTACAGTGCACGTTATAGGCACGCAGAGGATGGGGAGCCCGGCCCATCAGGCTGGCACTTGGGGAAAGGGATGGATAGGATGGGCAGGAGAGACCAATTGGTGTCACCGCAATGCAAAAGAGGTGGAAATAGCCTCAACCTCACCAGACCCGGAATTGATTGGATTGTCAATGGCAATTGACCGCCAGTCTGGGCGAGTTGTTTTCTTACCCGCAGGTTCCCTGTGTCGTCATCTCGCGAAATGATGCCGAGGGCGAGACGCAGCGAGGTAGGGAGGAACGGAGTACGGAGTACGAGCGAGAAAAAATCCCTCATCAGTCCAATCCATCCATCCATCCATCCATCCAACCCAACCTGTCCATAGATAGCATAGCACCTGGACCTTGGGGGAGAGTGCGAGCAGGACTGGACTGGACTGGACTGGACTCGGGCTGGGACTGGGCTGGAAATGGGGAATGGGCATGCGGATGGCAGGCCCCAGGAGAGACCAGCAGAACAGGTGGAATTTGGCAGCACCACCTGGGAGAGCCCATCCGCCAGGGTACCTCTGGTGGAGCAGCTCGCCATGTACCGCGAGCTCCGGGCTGGGAGCGAGATTGGGGCGTCCGGGGGTGGCCCTGAGCAGATGGACTGAGGCGCGCTGGGAGAAAGACGTGCTTGGGGGTCCAGGCTGGTGACGGGCAGGGGTAAAGCAGGTTGCGGCGGCGGGGCCAGGGTACCTGCTGCGTTCTGAATCGGAAGTACTCCAATTGGGAGCTGCGTCCGACTCGTCATTGGCCAAAGCTCCCCCAGATGACGGCGTGATTGGCCGGGGGGATGGGATGAAGTGGGGACGACATCTTGTTCTGTTCTGTTCTGTTTGGACGGGCCTACGTCCTCGCACGGTATGGGACGGTCCAGAGGAGCGTGGAGCAGGGACTAGGCGGCCAGGAGGCAGGGCACCCCATGCCCAAGCCCACGCTGGGGTCGAGCTTGCGGTGGGAATAAGCCGAGAGAGCTCTCTTCCTTTTCGCGCATCGCTGGAGATAGCCGACCGTGGTAAGCCGTACGGCCCAGCCTAGTGTCAACACTGCAAGGTGCACAGTTCAGATTTGCGCGGTTTGTTTTTCCTGGTCGCCCACACATACTGCCGTTTGTATTGTAGTCCCAGCAGCAGCAGCAGCATGCATGCGATGGTACCTGGGTACTCCATTAGTGCCGGCCGTTCAGTGCGCTAGCCAAGGGAACGCCAGGGTACCACAGTACCTTCCTTCCCACGCAGTACCTGCCCGTCGAGCTGCACCCACACCCGATTCCTCCTTCTTCCCAGGTAGACTGATACGTACTCCCAACGTACTGTACCTTCCTGGGCCTTCGCTCGCACCTCGAGGGCAGGAGCACAAACATAATAAAGAGTGCCTCGTCCCCGACTCGATCTCTTCTTCCTTCCTTCCCCTTCCCTCCCTAACACCACTTGAAGGCTTCGAACCTAGTTTACCTGAAAAGGTGCGACCTTCACGGTGCTTCTCCCTCCCCCCCAATCCCCCCTCAACCCTTTGTCGTGCGACTCTCTCAATCTCCTTCGCGTTATCAAGACCGCGACGGAGCTTCCGAGCACAACTTAGGTCAGCAACGGAAAAAAAAAACATCACTACACCTTTTTTTCCTGCCTGATCACCCTACGGTCTCCAGACGGTAGACCTTCGACGACAACCCGAGGACCCTTCTCGCAATCAATTCTACCCTTACCCAGCACTTTACTGTGTACTAGTGACTTAATACCCATTCAATTGGCGCCGTGAGTCGACATTTCACAATGGCCGACCACGCCAACTCTCCTGCGTTGAACACGCAGATTGAGTCCGGCAACTTCGACGAGAAGCACGCCGCTCCCGTCGAGTCTGCCCCTCCCAAGCAACCTAAGGCTGAGGACGACGATGAGGATGATGAGGACATCGATGCCCTGATCGAGGACCTCGAGTCCCAAGATGGCCACGGCGAGGACGCCGAGGAGGAGGAGCGCGACGAGCACGGAGGCCGTCTCATTCCTGAGGAGCTTCTGCAAACCGTAAGTCACTTACCGAACCCAGTCACAGCACCCATACAAACGCTAACCGCCTCTCGCCCCACAGGACACCCGCACTGGTCTGACAGAGGCCGAGGTCGTCTCCCGCCGCAAGAAGTATGGTCTCAACCAGATGAAGGAGGAGAAGGAGAACATGATCCTCAAGTTCTTCATGTACTTCGTCGGTCCTATCCAGTTCGTCATGGAGGCTGCTGCCGTCCTGGCCGCTGGTCTCGAGGACTGGGTCGATTTCGGTGTTATTTGCGCCCTGCTCCTGCTCAACGCTTGTGTCGGTTTCATCCAAGAATTCCAAGCCGGTTCCATCGTCGAGGAACTGAAGAAGACCCTTGCTCTCAAGGCTGTTGTCCTGCGTGACGGCACCCTGAAGGAGCTCGAGGCCCCTGAGGTTGTCCCCGGTGATATTCTCCAGGTCGAAGAGGGTACCATCATCCCCGCCGACGGTCGTATTGTCACCGAGGATGCCTTCCTGCAGGTTGACCAGTCTGCCATCACTGGTGAATCTCTCGCTGTCGACAAGCACAAGGGCGACCAGTGCTTCGCTTCCTCTTCCGTCAAGCGTGGTGAGGCCTTCGTCATTGTTACTGCCACTGGTGACAACACCTTCGTTGGTCGTGCCGCCGCTCTCGTTAACGCCGCCAACGCTGGATCTGGTCACTTCACGGAGGTCCTGAACGGTATCGGCACAGTTTTGCTGATTCTCGTCGTCTTCACCCTGCTCGTCGTCTGGGTCTCCAGCTTCTACCGCTCCAACCCCATTGTCGACATTCTGCGCTTCACTCTGGCCATTACCATCATTGGTGTTCCCGTCGGTCTCCCTGCTGTCGTCACCACCACCATGGCTGTCGGTGCTGCCTACCTTGCTAAGAAGAAGGCCATTGTCCAGAAGCTGTCTGCCATCGAGTCCCTCGCTGGTGTCGAGATTCTCTGCTCTGACAAGACCGGTACATTGACCAAGAACAAGCTGTCTCTGGCCGAACCTTACTGCGTCGCTGGCGTTGACCCTGAGGATCTCATGCTCACTGCTTGCCTGGCTGCCTCCCGCAAGAAGAAGGGTATCGATGCCATCGACAAGGCCTTCCTGAAGTCCCTGAAGTTCTACCCTCGCGCCAAGTCTGTTCTCTCCAAGTACAAGGTCATTACATTCTACCCCTTCGACCCCGTCTCCAAGAAGGTCACTGCTCTCGTCGAGTCTCCCCAGGGTGAGCGCATCACCTGTGTCAAGGGTGCTCCTCTCTTCGTTCTCAAGACTGTCGAGGAGGACCACCCCATCCCCGACGAGGTCGACCAGGCCTACAAGAACAAGGTTGCTGAGTTCGCCACCCGTGGATTCCGTTCCCTCGGTGTTGCTCGCAAGCGTGGTGAGGGCTCTTGGGAGATCCTCGGAATTATGCCTTGCTCTGACCCCCCTCGCCACGACACCGCTAAGACTATCAACGAGGCCAAGACTCTGGGTCTGTCCATCAAGATGTTGACTGGTGATGCCGTCGGTATCGCTCGTGAGACTTCCCGCCAGCTCGGTCTTGGTACAAACGTTTACAACGCTGAGCGTCTCGGTCTCGGTGGTGGCGGTGACATGCCCGGTTCCGAGGTGTACGATTTCGTCGAGGCTGCCGATGGTTTCGCTGAGGTCTTCCCCCAGCACAAGTACAACGTCGTCGAGATTCTCCAGCAGCGTGGTTACCTCGTGGCCATGACTGGTGACGGCGTCAACGACGCTCCCTCGCTGAAGAAGGCTGACACCGGTATTGCTGTCGAGGGTGCTTCCGATGCTGCCCGCTCTGCTGCCGATATTGTCTTCCTCGCCCCCGGTCTTGGTGCTATCATCGACGCTCTGAAGACTTCTCGCCAGATTTTCCACCGCATGTACGCCTACGTCGTCTACCGTATCGCTCTGTCCATCCACCTCGAGATCTACCTTGGCCTCTGGATTGCGATCCTCAACCGATCCCTGAACATTGAGCTGGTTGTCTTCATTGCCATCTTCGCTGATATCGCCACTCTTGCTATTGCCTACGACAACGCTCCTTTCAGCAGGACGCCTGTCAAGTGGAACCTGCCCAAGCTCTGGGGAATGTCCGTCCTCCTCGGTGTTGTCCTGGCTGTCGGTACCTGGATCACCGTCACCACCATGTACGCTGGTGGTGTCGACGGTGGTATCGTCCAGAACTTCGGTAACCTGGACGAGGTCGTCTTCCTTGAGATCTCCCTGACTGAGAACTGGCTGATCTTCATCACCCGTGCCAACGGTCCTTTCTGGTCTTCCATCCCCTCTTGGCAACTCAGCGGCGCTATTGTCGTTGTCGACATCATTGCCTCTCTCTTCTGTATCTTTGGATGGTTCGTTGGAGGTGACCAGACCTCTATCGTCGCTGTCGTCCGTATCTGGATCTACTCCTTCGGTATCTTCTGTGTCATGGGCGGTGTCTACTACCTCCTTCAGGACAGCGTTGGATTTGACAACCTCATGCACGGCAAGTCGCCCAAGGGCAACCAGAAGCAGCGATCCCTCGAGGATTTCGGTAAGTCCCATACTCTTGTCTCCAACAGACCTCGCCATGTGCCAAGTGCTAACGTCATTCTGCAGTTGTTTCTCTCCAACGTGTGTCTACGCAACACGAGAAGACCCAGTAGGAGAGGGTCGAGTCATGAGAGGATATACCCAAGGCCGACCTTTACATTGTCTGCGAACATGCGGCCAAAGGCTTTCAATTTTAGTTAATTAGCATGTCCATACAGACGATGGAGCTGGAAGCGCCCGTCCATTAGAGGAACTTAATTCAAATCAGTTAATGCCCATCCTATGAAGAGTCGTGTGATTTTTGACATGTGGTGTTGTCTACTGAACTGGGTGTGTCAGGGATCGGGCCTGACCACGCCTGGTCATTGGAAGTATTTTTAAACTTGAGTCACAACATTATAACACATCAAGTAGTGCACTATATGGTCTCGACAATTACGGCAGATAGCAAATACGGTGACAATTGGTTATCAAAATTGAACATCAAGTGGCTATCAACCCTGTTGAGCCAGTCACGTCCTTTATTCCACTGTCTTAATTGCTTGACTGATATCCATTTACACTGGTGTTTTAATTTTATG